>CM065815.1:35961023-38549357 GCA_033398695.1 Orobanche coerulescens
AAAGGCTACTCACCCTCCGCCTAGGCGAGGGAATGCCGCCTCCTGTCCAAAAGTCGGCGATCTCTAAAACCAAAAAGATGGTCGCCAAGTCATCCAGCGATCTCAAGGTCTACAAGGATGTGGAAACTCATCTCCTCCACACGTTCAACCGAACTCCACCCCACATTTTCTACGCCATCAAGGGGCGCGAACCGCTGAACAAGCTAAAGGCAATAATAAGGGACCACGGTCATCTGGACCACAATCAATATTGTGCCTACCACAAGAGTCCCGGCCACAACACCAACCAATGCCGCGACCTCCTCAGACAACTCTGGAGATTGTTCGAGGACGGCAAGTTGGACAACTTATTGGCTTAGCCGGAGCCCCACCAATCTCCCAACATGATCGCCCGAGTCGAACGCGAACAGGCCGGAAAGCTCATACGAGCCAACCCCTCGAACAACCTCGGCGACCGTAGCTACATGCTTCAATCAAGAGAAGGGAACTTCGGAAGTCTCTCCCCGATTTCCCACCTCATTGAACAAAAGGCTACTGCCTCAGCTAACGCTTCAAAAAAGAGGATGACTCGCTCGCCCTCTAAAGTTCGTCATCAACATGATGGACCAAGGCAGCGATCGCCTCCCCCATCACAACGTATACCGTCAAGGATCGTCATCTGACATGATGGTCCGAGGTATAAGAGTGCCGCCATGGTCGCGAAAATCGATTAAACCGACGATCCATCCATGCAAGGTTCCTTTAGGCTTCGATCGTTCGCCCTTCGTTTAAATACGAGGCGGGCGTAGCCGAAGGTCTCTCCAAAATAAATCAGAGGATTACTCGCTCGCTCTCTAAAGTTCGTCATCTATCTAGGCAGGCGATCTCCTCCCCTTACACAACGTATACCATCGAGGATCGTCATCTGACTTGATGGTCCGAGGTAGAAGAGTGTCGCCATGGTCGTGGAGGACGATGGAACCGTTCTTTGCGCCCATGCAAGGTCCCTTTGGGCCACGATCGCCCGCCCTTCGTTTAAATACGAGGCCGGCGTAGTCTGAGGGCCCTCCAAAACTAATCTGTGGACACATTCGCCCGCCCTCAAAGGTCCATCACTTAATGTGGTGGGTCCTTCTCGGACAATGCGATGCGTCCCTCCCCCCATCTCAACGTATACCGTCGAGGATCGCCATCTTAATGGCGGGCCGAGGTAGAAGCACAGCTAACAAGCCGCGGAAGTGGAGTTGATTAATCCGATGACGCCCCGCGCAAGGAATCTTCCAGACCAAGACTGCACGCCCTTCGTTTAAATACGAGGCGAGGCGCAGCCTTCGGAGGACCCTACTGTAACACCCCCAGATTTAACCGGAAATATTACAGCGCCGTGGGCCCCGAGATGGAACCCACAAGGCTAAAAGAAATTTTCGCAAACATTTACAAATGCCCAAGAGGCCAACGACGGTACTTATCTTTAAAAATTCACAAAGACATATAAAATCCATTTATCAAAAACCGTCGTAAAAACTCATTTGAAATCGCAATGCCAAACAACAACACTCGGAGGTTTAGAAAACGATTTCCAAAGTAACCTCGGTTACTAGATACCAAAAGAGCGTCTCAAAATACTCACGCAATGGAAAAAGGCCAACCAGAAAGATACTCTAGCAATGGAATACAAGAACCAATCAAGAAACTCAATGCACACAACATGTCCTAGCCAAGATCCTCCGGAAGCTCATCTCTTCACGACCGCTCCAAGCTCGATACTCCAAGAACCTAAAAGAAATCCCACGACGGGGTCAGCCATAATATCCAACAATGATAACCGTCACATCGCATTAATAATAACATACCAATGATAATACAACATAAGAATACGACCAATGTAATCTTACCGCCATAACTTTGCTTACTCAAGTGATTCTCATCAGAGCAACCATTATCACATTTCACATCCTGTACTCGATTTACCAATAAACTCGAACATAATATAAATCGTACCTCAAACAATACTCAAGGTTCTCAAACTATCATAACCAACTCACGATACGGAAATATACCATTTCTGACCAATACGATCCATCGAATAACATCATCAGATCACAAGACGATAACCGATCGTCCATCAAGACAAAAACCAAAGGAAATACGGAACATACCTCGAGATATGAAGTGCCACGACAATCATACCAGTCTAATCCGAGATCAGATCAATGCAATACGGACAAGGTCCCAACACAAGATCTTCAAATGCATACTCATATGACCACGTCAATATGATCACAACAATAACAATCATGTATACTCAATGGAAATTCGACGATCCAGCTCCTCGGATAGATCCCTTTGTTGATCCTATCAGATCAGCATAAGGTGGATAACCAACAATACACATATGAACAACAACACATGATAAAATCAATGATGCGAATTCACAAGATTCCATCAAGACAGTACTGGTAATCCAACGATCCAGCGCCCCCAGCATAGATCCCCATGATGATCCCGTCGAACCAACGCATGGTGGAAAAACTGTCCAACGATCCAGCGCCCTCAGCATAGATCCCCATGATGATCCCGTCGAACCAACGCATGGTGGACATTCGATCCAGCGCCCTCGGATAGATCCTCATAATCCCATCGGATTATTTACACAATATGATCAACACAATATGCATACACATATGCAAATCAACACGTTCATCAACATGAACAACATGACATTTACTAGACGACTTCATGTTCAACAACATGAAAGAAAAGTACGAGGCCAAAATAAATAACATTAAACCATAATCAATATGGAATACTTGCCCCGAGTCCCTCAAGAGCAACCTCGATGTCCAATCATCACCGAAGATTATCCTCAATGCTCGGCGATCCAAATACCCGAGTTCCCAATAATAATAATCATCGCTATATGCATTATAAACGAAATGAAATCAAACCATTCATTAAATATTATAACTGAGCAAGTAATAACTTGCCTCGATACCGATACCACGAAGCTGCTGCCGAACACATTGCCTTTGTCTACGAGTTCCTCAGCCCCGATCAAAAGCAATACAATGGACATACTCGAACACGACCGCAATATCCGGTTATAAACACCGATCGATAAACTTGACCTATAACAATAATCGATTAAACAACAATCCGATAATAATCAACAACCGCCAAAACCAATTCACAAACCCAACGGCTCAACAATATCTCAGTTAACCACAAGTCTGATCAAACCAACTAAAACGATCACGAGTTCATAACCGAAACAGAATATATTACCCTGCCTGTTGACTTAGCGCACGTTAATCTTTAACCGTAGCGTACGCTAAGTTGTTCCCGATAGCGTGCGCTAGCCAGTAGGCTTAGCGTGCGCTAATAACGTGCAGTTACATGCATTTCGGATACCGATCAACATCTGGCGATTATCAAAAACTCTAAGTGATTCTGAATCATGTTCATAGCTATCAAACAACGAAATCCAATATCCTTTAACATATAGGTAATCATCCGACTTTTAATCCAAGTCATATATTCATATTTCATCTTTCTTAATATCAACAACCTAAACACCAAGAAATCATAATCATGCCATGATCATCATCATCATATGAAGGAACCAACAACAACGACATCACAGATCCGAATTGAAGGAAGACATTATCCAACATATCTCTTTGAAGATAACAACTCATTCGAGACCATACAATTCATATCAATATCTTCATATCAACAATAACATTATCATAATCCGGTAATCCAACTCATAATTATACTTATCAACTTGTTTATATGATAATCATCAGCTCAAGAACATCATATACAATCCGAAACGAAATCTCAAAGTGAAGAGTAGTTAACTTTTTGAAGGAATGGATTGATTTCCAAGGTTGAATCCATTTACAAGAATCACCAATGATTTCAAGCTTCAAATGTTGTTATGGATGGTTAACTCCATCTTAATCCAGTGTTTGGAACCTCAAATATATCCCAACTCTCTCTCTCTCTCTCTCTCGGCTGAAAGAAGAGGAATGACGAAATGCTTAATAACACCCTTCTGTCCCTTTTTATAATATTCATTATTAGCGTGCGCTAACATCTCATGTTTAGCGTGCGCTACCGCCTTAGCGTGCGCTAACTGACTTTGTTAGCGTGCGCTATCGAAGCCTGAGGCTCTTGTCTTGCTTCGTAAACTAACTTACGTACGTAATGCCCATGCATTAACGTCGTAAATCATCTGCTTAGCGTCGCAAGTCATTTACCTTAGCGTGCGCTAATACCAGTTGACTTGCTACAGTCTACACCTACCACGAAGATGCTCGCGACCCCACAAGCCGAAATCGACCAATAAAGCAAAGATTCCCTGTTGACCGATATATAGTTAGCGTGCGCTAATCAACATGCATTAGCGTGCGCTATCACTACATTACAACATCCGTTGACTTATCAGAACGTGCGCCGAAAGTGGCCTGGTCCACGCGTAGATTCCTTCTGATCTGACTGCATTAGCGTGCGCTACATTCTGCCTCTAGCGTGCGCTAACCATGAACGATTGCGTGCGCTATACTTGACCATTAGCGCGCGCTAGTCAGGCTATACTTAGCCATTTCCAACTCTTCTTGTCCGACGTCTCAACATACAGAATACGAACATACGGCATACTGAATACATCTACTTCTTAAATGTAATTGTCAACCAAATATGACAATTATACCAATACAGATGTCTCAGTCCTTTATTTATTTTATCCCTACTGCATGCATTCCACGCTGTACAATATAACTCGGATAAAATAATATCAAACAAGATAGTAAATTTAGGATATTACATTCTACACCCCTTAAAATAAGTTTCGTCCTCGAAACTTGCAATCCATCATAAAACAAACAAACATACCGTTTAACCCAAAATATCCCAAAGCCATCACGACACTGATCAATCATCATTATTCTGAATAGCCAAAACTGCATACTTACAAATACGCAGGTCGACGATCTCCGGAGATACTAGCGGCCGATCTCACCGCATGCCTCAATACGCTTACGATCACGATTCCTTGAGTCTCAACAAAATATATCATCTTCGGATCAAACAATCTGCCCGAATCAAATCCTGTCTGCCTGATTACATAATCAAGTTCCAATTCGAATAATATCCGATATATCTGTGAAACAACTGCCCCAAACGACACGAATCCCGAGACACCGACACAAAATCCGAACGCTCAGATGATCACCAACAATGATCAACCAATAAGTCAACCGAATTTATCATCGACATGATAAATTCCAATCTGACCAACCAGAGGTCAAAACACAATCGAGAATATCATCAACATGATAAACTCCCATATGACCAACGAACGGTCAACGATAATCGAGAATACCTTCAAACGGTAAGCTCCAACACGATCAACACAGAACCACAGAAACAGATATATGAAAAAGCAAAATTCTCAAAACGACACACCGATCACATACAGTGAATCTCAATAAACATATCCGACTGGCGAACATACCCCTCGGCATAAGAACAACCAATCACAAACTGACGAACATACCCTATCATACACGGAGTGGAAACGACCACTCAATATCCAAAACAACCAGTATGGGGTCACCATCCCCAAATCTATGCTTACAAGGAAATCATTCCAGAATCACTAAGGTAAAATCGCGCTACTACCATACCAATGGAATCACATAGCACATATGTTCCGGTTTCACAAAATCCCAAGTTTCCAAAATAATATTATGTGCATGAATCTACAACACGCAACATATTTCTCTTATCCGATAACTCAACCGATCATCACCGGATAATCAAACTAACATACTGAAGTTCGAATTTCTTTTCCATCGTACCATCAATATGATATGCACTATGCACTAAATGCGTATGTATATCAATCACATTTTCAAAATCAGTTTGAAATCATAAAGTCTCGTCAAGAATACAAATTTCCGAAAGTTCTTTCAAAAATTTCAAAACTAAAAACATAAATTTTGGTAAGACCACAAAATCAATTTTCGAAAAAAATTAACTTGGCTCGATGGTGCCAAGTATTCGATAACAGTTTCCTTCGAATCCACACGATTTCGAAGTTTTAAAAATGAAAAGTATGAAAATGCTCGACTATATCCGTACTCCTGTATACCAATTCGGTTCGTCACCAATATCCACTGATATTCCATCGGAAAACCACACGATCGAGTTCTAAAATCTCAATATATAAATTCCGACTAAACTCCTTTTCCACACATGACTCGTATCGTCAACCATTTACCCTTCCTGGATCACCTCAAACATGATATGACAAAACGTTGAAACAAATCAACAAATCAAACACGGCGAAAGACTTCCCGAGATATTCCATTTGAACAAGTAAACCAAAGCCTCGAAAGGCGGAAATAACATAGGTAAACGATTGGTAAAGTGTTTTACAAGTCTCGGGAGTTTTAAGAAAACAGAAAAGCCGTTTGAAACATTAGGGTCTCGGCCGTAACTCGCTCCGCATTACAAGAAGTTTAAAAAGTAGAAAACTCTTTTCGGACTCCAAGTCCCGAGTTACAAAACTATTTCAAAATCGATTGGGTCTCGGCCCAAAATCATTATCCGTAAAACATCCGTAAAACATTCATTTTGAAAGGTATCATTTTCAAATGATCAAAAGCAGTTCATATATCTCAAAATGAATTAACATGCTACATGTTCTTCTCAGCCATGCATAATATTTCTCCCCAAATGCAAAATTCCGTTCCAAAATCTAACCAACATACTGATTCTCAAAATTATAACTCCTCAAGATCATCAATCCTGTCCCAACTCTGTCACCTTATACTATAACATATAATATTCTGCTGAATCTCAAAGCATATCAACTATAGAACAGCAATAAATCTCAATGCAATTCAAAAATCCAAATACTTATAGATCGTGAAGCCGACGATTCCTCGTGATACTGGCACATGTCTTGACTCAAGAAAATACTCGACACATATATTTTCAAAACACACGTTTGCCAAATCGGTTCGACTCAAGAACACAATATATCACGTAAACACCATTTGGAAAAGTTATAACAAGCCCAGTACGATACTGGCAAATCCGATAACGCACAAGCCTGAGTGAACAACAAAGACTCACGGCTCTAATATTTGTCAATCGACAACTCGAATGACGCAAAAAAAACACGACCCAACTCGACCCAAATGCCTAGGTTTTCTCAACCTAAGCTCCGATACCATATTCTGTAACACCCCCAGATTTAACCGGAAATATTACAGTGGCCCGAGATGGAACCCACAAGGCTAAAAGAAATTTTCGCAAACATTTACAAATGCCCAAGAGGCCAACGACGGTACTTATCTTTAAAAATTCACAAAGACATATAAAATCCATTTATCAAAAACCGTCGTAAAAACTCATTTGAAATCGCAATGCCAAACACCAACACTCGAGGTTTAGAAAAGCGATTTCCAAAGTAACCTCGGTTACTAGATACCAAAAGAGCGTCTCAAAATACTCACGCAATGAAAAGGCCAACCAGAAAGATACTCTAGCAGCGGAATACAAGAACCAATCAAGAAACTCAATGCACACAACATGTCCTAGCCAGTATCCTCCGGGAAGCTCATCTCTTCACGACCGCTACAAGCTCGATACTCCAAGAACCTAAAAAGAAATCCCACGACGGGGTCAGCCATAATATCCAACAATGATAACCGTCACATCGCATTAATAATAACATACCAATGAGAATACAACATAAGAATACGACCAATGTAATCTTACCGCCATAACTTTGCTTACTCAATTGATTCTCATCAGAGTAACCATTATCACATTTCACATCCTGTACTCGATTTACCAATAAACTCGAACATAATATAAGTACTTTACCTCAAACAATACTCAAGGTTCTCAAACTATCATAACCAACTCACGATACGGAAATATACCATTTCTGACCAATACGATCCATCGAATAACATCATCAGATCACAAGACGATAACCGATCGTCCATCAAGACAAAAACCAAAGGAAATACGGAACATACCTCGAGATATGAAGTGCCACGACAATCATACCAGTCTAATCCGAGATCAGATCAATGCAATACGGACAAGGTCCCAACACAAGATCTTCAAATGCATACTCATATGACCACGTCAATATGATCACAACAATAACAATCATGTATACTCAATGGAAATCCGACGATCCAGCTCCCTCAGCATAGATCCCTTTGTTGATCCTATCAGAACAACAGAAGGTGGATAACTAACCATACACAAGTGAACAACAACACAAGATAAAATCAATGATGCGAATTCACAAGATTCCATCAACACAATCGTAATCCAACGATCCAGCGCCCTCGGATAGATCCCCATGATGATCCCGTCGAACCAACGCATGGTGGAAAACCTGTCCAACGATCCAGCGCCCTCAGCATAGATCCCCATGATGATCCCGTCGAACCAACGCATGGTGGACATCCGATCCAGCGCCCTCAGCATAGATCCTCATAATCCCATCGGATTATTTACACAATATGATCAACACAATATGCATACACATATGCAAATCAACACGTTCATCAACATGAACAACATGACATTTACTAGGACGACTTCATGTTCAACAACATGAAAGAAAATGTACGAGGCCAAAATAAATAACATTAAACCATAATCAATATGAAATACTTGCCCCGAGTCCCTCAAGAGAAACCTCGATGTCCAATCATCACCGAAGATTATCCTCAATGCTCGGCGATCCAAATACCCAGAGTTCCCAATAATAATAATCATCGCTATATGCATTATAAACGAAATGAAACTGAAACCATTCATTAAATATTATAACTGAGCAAGTAATAACTTGCCTCGATACCGATACCACGAAGCTGCTGCCGAACACATTGCCTTTGTCTACGAGTTCCTCAGCCCCGATCAAAAGCAATACAATGGACATACTCGAACACGACCGCAATATCCGGTTATAAACACCGATCGATAAACTTGACCTATAACAATAATCGATTAAACAACAATCCGATAATAATCAACAACCGCCAAAACCAATTCACAAACCCAACGGCTCAACAATATCTCAGTTAACCACAAGTCTGATCAAACCAACTAAAACGATCACGAGTTCATAAATCAAATGAATATATTACCTGCTCGTTGACTTAGCGCACGTTAATCTTTAACCGTAGCGTCGCTAAGTTGTTCCCGATAGCGTGCGCTAGCGGTAGGCTTAGCGTGCGCTAATAACGATTACATGCATTTCGGATACCGATCAACATCCGCGATTATCAAAAACTCTAAGTGATTCTGAATCATGTTCATAGCTATCAAACAACGAAATCCAATATCCTTTAACATATAGGTAATCATCTGACTTTTAATCCAAGTCATATATTCATATTTCATCTTTCTTAATATCAACAACCTAAACACCAAGAAATCATAATCATGCCATGATCATCATCATATGAAGGAACCAACAACAACGACATCACAGATCCGAATTGAAGGAAGACATTATCCAACATATCTCTTTGAAGATAACAACTCATTCGAGACCATACAATTCATATCAATATCTTCATATCAACAATAACATTATCATAATCCGGTAATCCAACTCATAATTATACTTATCAACTTGTTTATATGATAATCATCAGCTCAAGAACATCATATACAATCCGAAACGAAATCTCAAAGTGAAGAGTAATTACCTTTTTGAAGGAATGGATTGATTTCCAAGGTTGAATCCATTTACAAGAATCACCAATGATTTCAAGCTTCAAATGTTGTTATGGATGGTTAACTCCATCTTAATCCAGTGTTTGGAACCTCAAATATATCCCAACTCTCTCTCTCTCTCTCTCGGCTGAAAGAAGAAGAATGACGAAATGCTTAATAACACCCTTCTGTCCCTTTTTATAATATTCATTATTAGCGTGCGCTAACATCTCATGTTTAGCGTGCGCTAACTGACTTTGTTAGCGTGCGCTATCAAAGCCCAGAGGCTACCGCCTTGCTTCGTAAACTAACTTACGTACGTAATGCCCATGCATTAACGTACGTAAATCATCCTGCTTAGCGTACGCAAGTCATTTACCTTAGCGTGCGCTAATACCAGTTGACTTGCTACAGTCTACACCTACCACGAAGATGCTCGCGACCCCACAAGCCGAAATCGACCAATAAAGCAAAGATTCCCTGTTGACCGATATATAGTTAGCGTGCGCTAATCAACATGCATTAGCGTGCGCTATCACTACATTACAACATCCGTTGACTTATCAGAACGTGCGCCGAAAGTGGCCTGGTCCACGCGTAGATTCCTTCTGATCTGACTGCATTAGTGTGCGCTACATTCTGCCTCTAGCGTGCGCTAACCATGAACGATAGCGTGCGCTATACTTGACCATTAGCGCGCGCTAGTCAGGCTATACTTAGCCATTTCCAACTCTTCTCGTCCAACGTCTCAACATACAGAATACGAACATACGGCATACTGAATACATCTACTTCTTAAATGTAATTGTCAACCAAATATGACAATTATACCAATACAGATGTCTCAGTCCTTTATTTATTTTATCCCTACTGCATGCATTCCACGCTGTACAATATAACTCGGATAAAATAATATCAAACAACAGAGTAGAATTTCCGGATATTACATTCTACACCCCTTAAAATAAGTTTCGTCCTCGAAACTTGCAATCCATCATAAAACAAACAAACATACCGTTTAACCCAAAATATCCCAAAGCCATCACGACACTGATCAATCATCATTATTCTGAATAGCCAAAACTGCATACTTACAAATACGCAGGTCGACGATCTCCGGAGATACTAGCCAGCGATCTCACTGTACAGTCTCAATACGCTTACGATCACGATTCCCTGAGTCTCAACAAAATATATCATCTTCGGATCAAACAATCTGCCCGAATCAAATCCTGTCTGCCTGATTACATAATCAAGTTCCAATTCGAATAATATCCGATATATCTGTGAAACAACTGCCCCAAACGACACGAATCCCGAGACACCGACACAAAATCCGAACGCTCAGATGATCACCAACAATGATCAACCAATAAGTCAACCAAATTTATCATCGACATGATAAATTCCAATCTGACCAACCAGAGGTCAAAACACAATCGAGAATATCATCAACATGATAAACTCCCATATGACCAACGAACGGTCAACGATAATCGAGAATACCTTCAAACGGTAAGCTCCAACACGATCAACACAGAACCACAGAAACAGATATACGAAAAAGCAAAATTCTCAAAACGACACACCGATCACATACAGTGAATCTCAATAAACATATCCGACTGGCGAACATACCCCTCGGCATAAGAACAACCGATCACAAACTAACGAACATACCCAATCATACACGGAGTGGAAACGACCACTCAATATCCAAAACAACCAGTATGGGGTCACCATCCCCAAATCTATGCTTACAAGGAAATCATTCCAGAATCACTAAGGTAAAATCGCGCTACTACCATACCAATGGAATCACATAGCACATATGTTCCGGTTTCACAAAATCCCAAGTTTCCAAAATAATATTATGTGCATGAATCTACAACACGCAACATATTTCTCTTATCCGATAACTCAACCGATCATCACCGGATAATCAAACTAACATACCAAGTTCGAATTTCTTTTCCATCGTACCATCAATATGATATGCACTATGCACTAAATGCGTATGTATATCAATCACATTTTCAAAATCAGTTTGAAATCATAAAGTCTCGTCAAGAATACAAATTTCCAAAGTTCTTTCAAAAATTTCAAAACTAAAAACATAAATTTTGGTAAGACCACAAAATCAATTTTCGAAAATTAACTTGGCTCGATGGTGCCAAGTATTCGATATCATTTCCTTCGAATCCACACGATTTCAAGTTTTAAAAATGAAAAGTATGAAAATGCTCGACTATATCCGTACTCCCGTATACCAATTCGGTTCGTCACCAATATCCACCGATATTCCATCGGAAAACCACACGATCGAGTTCTAAAATCTCAATATATAAATTCGACTAAACTCCTTTTCCACACATGACTCGTATCGTCAACCATTTACCCTTCCCGGATCACCTCAAACATGATATGACAAAACGTTGAAACAAATCAACAAATCAAACACGGCGAAAGACTTCCCGAGAAATTCCATTTGAACAAGTAAACCAAAGCCTCGAAAGGCGGAAATAACATAGGTAAACGATTGGTAAAGTGTTTTACAAGTCTCGGGAGTTTTAAGAAAACAGAAAAGCCGTTTGAAACATTAGGGTCTCAGCCCGTAACTCGTTCCGCATTACAAGAAGTTTAAAAAGTAGAAAACTCTTTTCGGACTCCAAGTCCTGAGTTACAAAACTATTTCAAAATCGATTGGGTCTCGGCCCAAAAATCATTTTCCGTAAAACATCCGTAAAACATTCATTTTGAAAGGTATCATTTTCAAATGATCAAAAGCAGTTCATATATCTCAAAATGAATTAACATGCTACATGTTCTTCTCAGCCATGCATAATATTTCTCCCCAAATGCAAAATTCCGTTCCAAAATCTAACCAACATACTGATTCTCAAAATTATAACTCCTCAAGATCATCAATCCTGTCCCAACTCTGTCACCTTATACTATAACATATAATATTCTGCTGAATCTCAAAGCATATCAACTATAGAACAGCAATAAATCTCAATGCAATTCAAAAATCCAAATACTTATAGATCGTGAAGCCGACGATTCCCCGTGATACTGGCACATGTCTCGACTCAAGAAAATACTCGACACATATATTTTCAAAACACACGTTTGCCAAATCGGTTCGACTCAAGAACACAATATATCACGTAAACACCATTTGGAAAAGTTATAACAAGCCCGATGCGATCTTCGCAAATCCGATAACGCACAAGCCCGAGTGAACAACAAAGACTCACGGCTCTAATATTTGTCAATCGACAACTCGAATGACGCAAAAACACGACCCAACTCGACCCAAATGCCTAGGTTTTCTCAACCTAAGCTCCGATACCATATTCTCAACACCCCATTTAACCGGAATATTACAGCCGCCGTGGCCGAGATGGAACCACAAGGCTAAAAGAAATTTTCGCAAACATTTACAAATGCCCAAGAGGCCAACGACGGTACTTATCTTTAAAAATTCACAAAGACATATAAAATCCATTTATCAAAAACCGTCGTAAAAACTCATTTGAAATCGCAATGCCAAAACCCAACACTCGAGGTTTAGAAAACGATTTCCAAAGTAACCTCGGTTACTAGATACCAAAAGAGCGTCTCAAAATACTCACGCAATGGAAAAGGCCAACCAGAAAGATACTCTAGCAATGGAATACAAGAACCAATCAAGAAACTCAATGCACACAACATGTCCTAGCCAAGATCCTCCGAAGCTCATCTCTTCACGACCGCTACAAGCTCGATACTCCAAGAACCTAAAAGAAATCCCACGACTGGGTCACCATAATATCCAACAATGATAACCGACACATCGAATTAATAATAACATACAAATGAGAATACAACAAAAGAAAACGAACAATGTAATCTTACCTCCAGAAATTTGCTTACTCAATTGATTCTCATCGGAGTAACCATTATCACATTTCACATCCCGTACTCGATTTACCAATAAACTCGAACATAATATAAGTACTTTACCTCAAACAATACTCAAGGTTCTCAAACTATCATAACCAACTCACGATACGGAAATATACCATTTCGACCAATACGATCCATCGAATAACATCATCGGATCACAAGACGATAACCGATCGTCCATCAAGACAAAAACCAAAGGAAATACGGAACATACCTCGAGATATGAAGTGCCACGACAATCATACCCGGTCTAATCCGAGATCGATCAATGCAATACGGACAAGGTCCCAACACAAGATCTTCAAATGCATACTCATATGACCACGTCAATATGATCACAACAATAACAATCATGTATACTCAATGGAAATCCGACGATCCAGCTCCTCAAAGATAGATCCCTTTGTTGATCCTATCGATCAACATAAGGTGGATAACTAACAATACACATGTGAACAACAACACATGATAAAATCAATGATGCGAATTCACAAGATTCCATCAACACAATCGTAATCCAACGATCCAGCGCCCTCGGATAGATCCCCATGATGATCCCGTCGAACCAACGCATGGTGGAAAACTCCGTCCAACGATCCGGCGCCCTCGGATAGATCCCCATGATGATCCCGTCGAACCAACGCATGGTGGACATCCGATCCAGCGCCCTCGGATAGATACTCATAATCCCATCGGATTATTTACACAATATGATCAACACAATATGCATACACATATGCAAATCAACACGTTCATCAACATGAACAACATGACATTTACTAGGACGACTTCATGTTCAACAACATGAAAGAAAATGTACGAGGCCAAAATAAATAACATTAAACCATAATCAATATGAAATACTTGCCCCGAGTCCCTCAAGAGAAACCTCGATGTCCAATCATCACCGAAGATTATCCTCAATGCTCGGCGATCCAAATACCCAGAGTTCCCAATAATAATAATCATCGCTATATGCATTATAAACGAAATGAAACTGAAACCATTCATTAAATATTATAACTGAGCAAGTAATAACTTGCCTCGATACCGATACCACGAAGCTGCTGCCGAACACATTGCCTTTGTCTACGAGTTCCTCAGCCCCGATCAAAAGCAATACAATGGACATACTCGAACACGACCGCAATATCCGGTTATAAACACCGATCGATAAACTTGACCTATAACAATAATCGATTAAACAACAATCCGATAATAATCAACAACCGCCAAAACCAATTCACAAACCCAACGGCTCAACAATATCTCAGTTAACCACAAGTCTGATCAAACCAACTAAAACGATCACGAGTTCATAACCGAAACAATATATTACCCTGCTCGTTGACTTAGCGCACGTTAATCTTTAACCGTAGCGTACGCTAAGTTGTTCCCGATAGCGTCGCTAGCGCAGGCTTAGCGTGCGCTAATAACGTGCAGTTACATGCATTTCGGATACCGATCAACATCTGGCGATTATCAAAAACTCTAAGTGATTCTGAATCATGTTCATAGCTATCAAACAACGAAATCCAATATCCTTTAACATATAGGTAATCATCTGACTTTTAATCCAAGTCATATATTCATATTTCATCTTTCTTAATATCAACAACCTAAACACCAAGAAATCATAATCATGCCATGATCATCATCATATGAAGGAACCAACAACAACGACATCACAGATCCGAATTGAAGGAAGACATTATCCAACATATCTCTTTGAAGATAACAACTCATTCGAGACCATACAATTCATATCAATATCTTCATATCAACAATAACATTATCATAATCCGGTAATCCAACTCATAATTATACTTATCAACTTGTTTATATGATAATCATCAGCTCAAGAACATCATATACAATCCGAAACGAAATCTCAAAGTGAAGAGTAATTACCTTTTTGAAGGAATGGATTGATTTCCAAGGTTGAATCCATTTACAAGAATCACCAATGATTTCAAGCTTCAAATGTTGTTATGGATGGTTAACTCCATCTTAATCCAGTGTTTGGAACCTCAAATATATCCCAACTCTCTCTCTCTCTCTCTCGGCTGAAAGAAGAAGAATGACGAAATGCTTAATAACACCCTTCTGTCCCTTTTTATAATATTCATTATTAGCGTGCGCTAACATCTCATGTTTAGCGTGCGCTAACTGACTTTGTTAGCGTGCGCTATCAAAGCCCAGAGGCTACTGTCTTGCTTCGTAAACTAACTTACGTACGTAATGCCCATGCATTAACGTACGTAAATCATCCTGCTTAGCGTACGCAAGTCATTTACCTTAGCGTGCGCTAATACCAGTTGACTTGCTACAGTCTACACCTACCACGAAGATGCTCGCGACCCCACAAGCCGAAATCGACCAATAAAGCAAAGATTCCCTGTTGACCGATATATAGTTAGCGTGCGCTAATCAACATGCATTAGCGTGCGCTATCACTACATTACAACATCCGTTGACTTATCAGAACGTGCGCCGAAAGTGGCCTGGTCCACGCGTAGATTCCTTCTGATCTGACTGCATTAGTGTGCGCTACATTCTGCCTCTAGCGTGCGCTAACCATGAACGATAGCGTGCGCTATACTTGACCATTAGCGCGCTAGTCGCTATACTTAGCCATTTCCAACTCTTCTCGTCCAACGCCTCAACATACGTAATACGAACATACGGCATCCGAATACATCTACTTCTTAAATGTAATTGTCAACCAAATATGACAATTATACCAATACGTATGTCTCAGTCCTTTATTTATTTTATCCCTACTGCATGCATTCCACGCTGTACAATATAACTCGGATAAAATAATATCAAACAACATAGTAGAATTTCCGGATATTACATTCTACACCCCTTAAAATAAGTTTCGTCCTCGAAACTTGCAATCCATCATAAAACAAACAAACATACCGTTTAACCCAAAATATCCCAAAGCCATCACGACACTGATCAATCATCATTATTCTGAATAGCCAAAACTGCATACTTACAAATACGCAGGTCGACGATCTCCGGAGATACTAGCCAGCGATCTCACTGCAGCCTCAATACGCTTACGATCACGATTCCCTGAGTCTCAACAAAATATATCATCTTCGGATCAAACAATCTGCCCGAATCAAATCCTGTCTGCCTGATTACATAATCAAGTTCCAATTCGAATAATATCCGATATATCTGTGAAACAACTGCCCCAAACGACACGAATCCCGAGACACCGACACAAAATCCGAACGCCGATGATCACCAACAATGATCAACCAATAAGTCAACCAAATTTATCATCGACATGATAAATTCCAATCACCAACCGGAGGTCAAAACACAATCGAGAATATCATCAACATGATAAACTCCCATATGACCAACGAGCGGTCAACGATAATCGAGAATACCTTCAAACGGTAAGCTCCAACACGATCAACACAACCACGTAAATGTATATACGAAAAGCAAAATTCTCAAAACGACACACCGATCACATACAGTGAATCTCAATAAACATATCCGACTGGCGAACATACCCCTCGGCATAAGAACAACCGATCACAAACTAACGAACATACCCAATCATACACGGAGTGGAAACGACCACTCAATATCCAAAACAACCAGTATGGGGTCACCATCCCCAAATCTATGCTTACAAGGAAATCATTCCAGAATCACTAAGGTAAAATCGCGCTACTACCATACCAATGGAATCACATAGCACATATGTTCCGGTTTCACAAAATCCCAAGTTTCCAAAATAATATTATGTGCATGAATCTACAACACGCAACATATTTCTCTTATCCGATAACTCAACCGATCATCACCGGATAATCAAACTAACATACTGAAGTTCGAATTTCTTTTCCATCGTACCATCAATATGATATGCACTATGCACTAAATGCGTATGTATATCAATCACATTTTCAAAATCAGTTTGAAATCATAAAGTCTCGTCAAGAATACAAATTTCCGAAAGTTCTTTCAAAAATTTCAAAACTAAAAACATAAATTTTGGTAAGACCACAAAATCAATTTTCGAAAAAAATTAACTTGGCTCGATGGTGCCAAGTATTCGATAACAGTTTCCTTCGAATCCACACGATTTCGAAGTTTTAAAAATGAAAAGTATGAAAATGCTCGACTATATCCGTACTCCTGTATACCAATTCGGTTCGTCACCAATATCCACTGATATTCCATCGGAAAACCACACGATCGAGTTCTAAAATCTCAATATATAAATTCCGACTAAACTCCTTTTCCACACATGACTCGTATCGTCAACCATTTACCCTTCCTGGATCACCTCAAACATGATATGACAAAACGTTGAAACAAATCAACAAATCAAACACGGCGAAAGACTTCCCGAGAAATTCCATTTGAACAAGTAAACCAAAGCCTCGAAAGGCGGAAATAACATAGGTAAACGATTGGTAAAGTGTTTTACAAGTCTCGGGAGTTTTAAGAAAACAGAAAAGCCGTTTGAAACATTAGGGTCTCAGCCCGTAACTCGTTCCGCATTACAAGAAGTTTAAAAAGTAGAAAACTCTTTTCGGACTCCAAGTCCTGAGTTACAAAACTATTTCAAAATCGATTGGGTCTCGGCCCAAAAATCATTTTCCGTAAAACATCCGTAAAACATTCATTTTGAAAGGTATCATTTTCAAATGATCAAAAGCAGTTCATATATCTCAAAATGAATTAACATGCTACATGTTCTTCTCAGCCATGCATAATATTTCTCCCCAAATGCAAAATTCCGTTCCAAAATCTAACCAACATACTGATTCTCAAAATTATAACTCCTCAAGATCATCAATCCTGTCCCAACTCACTACCTTATACTATAACATATAATATTCTCAATCTCAAAGCATATCAACTATAGAACAGCAATAAATCTCAATGCAATTCAAAATCCAAATACTTATAGATCGTGAAGCCGACGATTCCCCGTGATACTGGCACATGTCTCGACTCAAGAAAATACTCGACACATATATTTTCAAAACACACGTTTGCCAAATCGGTTCGACTCAAGAACACAATATATCACGTAAACACCATTTGGAAAAGTTATAACAAGCCCAAGATTTATACTGCAAATCCGATAACGCACAAGCCCGAGTGAACAACAAAGACTCACGGCTCTAATATTTGTCAATCGACAACTCGAATGACGCAAAAAACACGACCAACTCGACCCAAATGCCTAGGTTTTCTCAACCTAAGCTCCGATACCATATTCGTAACACCCCGCATTTAACCGAATATTACAGCCGCTGGCCCCGAGATGGAACCCACAAGGCTAAAAGAAATTTTTGCAAACATTTACAAATGCCCAAGAGGCCAACGACGTACTTATCTTTAAAAATTCACAAAGACATATAAAATCCATTTATCAAAAACCGTCAAAAACTCATTTGAAATCGCAATGCCAAACATTGACACTCGGAGGTTTAGAAAACGATTTCCAAAGTAACCTCGCTTAGATACCAAAAGAGCGTCTCAAAATACTCACGCAATGGAAAAGGCCAACCAGAAAGATACTCTAGCAACGGAATACAAGAACCAATCAAGAAACTCAATGCACACAACATGTCCTAGCCAGTATCCTCCGGGAAGCTCATCTCTTCACGACCGCTACAAGCTCGATACTCCAAGAACCTAAAAAGAAATCCCACGACGGGGTCAGCCATAATATCCAACAATGATAACCGTCACATCGCATTAATAATAACATACCAATGAGAATACAACATAAGAATACGACCAATGTAATCTTACCGCCATAACTTTGCTTACTCAAGTGATTCTCATCAGAGTAACCATTATCACATTTCACATCCTGTACTCGATTTACCAATAGACTCGAACATAATATAAGTACTGTACCTCAAACAATACTCAAGGTTCTCAAACTATCATAACCAACTCACGATACGGAAATATACCATTTCTGACCAATACGATCCATCGAATAACATCATCAGATCACAAGACGATAACCGATCGTCCATCAAGACAAAAACCAAAGGAAATACGGAACATACCTCGAGATATGAAGTGCCACGACAATCATACCAGTCTAATCCGAGATCAGATCAATGCAATACGGACAAGGTCCCAACACAAGATCTTCAAATGCATACTCATATGACCACGTCAATATGATCACAACAATAACAATCATGTATACTCAATGGAAATCCGACGATCCAGCTCCCTCAGCATAGATCCCTTTGTTGATCCTATCGATCAACATAAGGTGGATAACTAACAATACACATGTGAACAACAACACATGATAAAATCAATGATGCGAATTCACAAGATTCCATCAACACAATCTGGTAATCCAACGATCCAAGCCCTCAAAGATAGATCCCCATGATGATCCCGTCGAACCAACGCATGGTGGAAAACTCGTCCAACGATCCGGGCCTCAAAGATAGATCCCCATGATGATCCCGTCGAACCAACGCATGGTGGACATCCGATCCAGCGCCCTCAGCATAGATCCTCATAATCCCATCGGATTATTTACACAATATGATCAACACAATATGCATACACATATGCAAATCAACACGTTCATCAACATGAACAACATGACATTTACTAGGACGACTTCATGTTCAACAACATGAAAGAAAATGTACGAGGCCAAAATAAATAACATTAAACCATAATCAATATGGAATACTTGCCCCGAGTCCCTCAAGAGCAACCTCGATGTCCAATCATCACCGAAGATTATCCTCAATGCTCGGCGATCCAAATACCCAGAGTTCCCAATAATAATAATCATCGCTATATGCATTATAAATGAAATGAAACTGAAACCATTCATTAAATATTATAACTGAGCAAGTAATAACTTGCCTCGATACCGATACCACGAAGCTGCTGCCGAACACATTGCCTTTGTCTACGAGTTCCTCAGCCCCGATCAAAAGCAATACAATGGACATACTCGAACACGACCGCAATATCCGGTTATAAACACCGATCGTTAAACTTGACCTATAACAATAATCGATTAAACAACAATCCGATAATAATCAACAACCGCCAAAACCAATTCACAAACCCAATGGCTCAACAATATCTCAGTTAACCACAAGTCTGATCAAACCAACTAAAACGATCACGAGTTCATAACCGAAACAGAATATATTACCCTGCCTGTTGACTTAGCGCACGTTAATCTTTAACCGTAGCGTACGCTAAGTTGTTCCCGATAGCGTGCGCTAGCCAGTAGGCTTAGCGTGCGCTAATAACGTGCAGTTACATGCATTTCGGATACCGATCAACATCTGGCGATTATCAAAAACTCTAAGTGATTCTGAATCATGTTCATAGCTATCAAACAACGAAATCCAATATCCTTTAACATATAGGTAATCATCCGACTTTTAATCCAAGTCATATATTCATATTTCATCTTTCTTAATATCAACAACCTAAAC
Source organism: Orobanche coerulescens (assembly GCA_033398695.1). NCBI lineage: Eukaryota > Viridiplantae > Streptophyta > Magnoliopsida > Lamiales > Orobanchaceae > Orobanche > Orobanche coerulescens. The sequence continues at coordinate 35,982,212 of CM065815.1, forward strand.
ACCAAGAACTCATAATCATGCCATGATCATCATCATATGAAGGAACCAACAACAACGACATCACAGATCCGAATTGAAGGAAGACATTATCCAACATATCTCTTTGAAGATAACAACTCATTCGAGACCATCTAATTCATATCAATATCTTCATATCAACAATAACATTATCATAATCCGGTAATCCAACTCATAATTATACTTATCAACTTGTTTATATGATAATCATCAGCTCAAGAACATCATATACAATCCGAAACGAAATCTCAAAGTGAAGAGTAATTACCTTTTTGAAGGAATGGATTGATTTCCAAGGTTGAATCCATTTACAAGAATCACCAATGATTTCAAGCTTCAAATGTTGTTATGGATGGTTAACTCCATCTTAATCCGGTTTGGAACCTCAAATATATCCCAACTCTCTCTCTCTCTCTCTCTCTCTCTCTCTCTCTCTCTCTCTCTCTCTCTCGGCTGAAAGAAGAAGAATGACGAAATGCTTAATAACACCCTTCTGTCCCTTTTTATAATATTCATTATTAGCGTGCGCTAACATCTCATGTTTAGCGTGCGCTACCGCTTTAGCGTGCGCTTAATCGACTTTGTTAGCGTGCGCTATCAGCCCGCAGAGGCTACCGTCTTGCTTCAGAACTAACTTACGACGTAATGCCCATGCATTAACATACGTAAATCATCCTGCTTAGCGTCGCAAGTCATTTACCTTAGCGTGCGCTAATACCCTGACTTGCTACGCCTACACCTACCACGAAGATGCTCGCGACCCCACAAGCCGAAATCGACCAATAAAGCCAAGATTCCCTGTTGACCGATATATAGTTAGCGTGCGCTAATCAACATGCATTAGCGTGCGCTATCACTACATTACAACATCCGTTGACTTATCAGAACGTGCGCCGAAAGTGGCCTGGTCCACGCGTAGATTCCTTCTGATCTGACTGCATTAGCGTGCGCTACATTCTGCCTCTAGCGTGCGCTAACCATGAACGATAGCGTGCGCTATACTTGACCATTAGCGCGCGCTAGTCAGGCTATACTTAGACATTTCCAACTCTTCTCGTCCAACGTATCAACATACAGAATACGAACATACGGCATACTGAATACATCTACTTCTTAAATGTAATTGTCAACCAAATATGACAATTATACCAATACAGATGTCTCAGTCCTTTATTTATTTTATCCCTACTGTACAGATTCCACGCTGTACAATATAACTCGGATAAAATAATATCAAACAACAGTAGTAGAATTTCCGGATTACACAACGTATACCGTCGAGGATCGTCATCTGACTTGATGGTCCGAGGTAGAAGAGTGTCGCCATGGTCGTGGAGGACGATGGAACCGTTCTTTGCGCCCATGCAAGGTCCCTTTGGGCCACGATCGCCCGCCCTTCGTTTAAATACGAGGCCGGCGTAGTCTGAGGGCCCTCCAAAACTAATCTGTGGACACGTTCGCCCGCCCTCAAAGGTCCATCACTTAATGTGGTGGGTCCTTCTCGGACAATGCGATGCGTCCCTCCCCCCATCTCAACGTATACCGTCGAGGATCGACATCTTAATGGCGGGCCGAGGTAGAAGCAGAGCTAACAAGCTGCGGAAGTGGAGTTGATTAATCCGATGACGCCCCGCGCAAGGAATCTTCCAGACCAAGACTGCACGCCCTTCGTTTAAATACGAGGCGAGGCGCAGCCTTCGGAGGACCCTACCAATTAACTGAGTCGCGAGAACTTAACCATCAAACGGAATGTCGCTCGCGCACAAGACATGATCATGGAGATCGGTCCATCGAACTCCGCGATCGTGCACGGCTCCTCAAGACCGAAATGGACGGCCTTTCGAGGTTTCGACAAAATTGAAGACCGCTCACTCAACGATTTATTTTCGTCCCCTTACTTTCACTAAGTGAACAAAAACAAGGGGGAAGAGTGCGGAGCTATGTATACGACGATCATCCCTATTCAATTACATACGGAGATCGGCATTATTCAGATGTTTGTACAACGATCGAATTTGTTGTAAGGGTTATCTATATGAGTTTATCAATTCACTTGGAGCTACACTCACAACAATCTCTCCTCACACATTTGTACAAAGTCATGCAAATACTCAGAAAAGCAATCATTCAAGTAGAAAATCGGAGAAACAAACATTCATTTCATTACTTGAAATATCGTAGTACATACACGGTCGCCTGAAGGCCTAAGTATTACAAAGAGAAAGCTACAAAATTACAAGGCAAAAGAGCTAAAACAATAAGAACGAAGAGCCTCAGGCCCCTGCCTAGACTTCGCCTTCAACCTCCGGATCGGACCACGACCCTTCGCCAGCCTCCGGTGCGGCCTCTCTGTCCTCCGGAGCATCAGGATGAACAAGGTTCACCGAAGTCGGATACCAGCTCAAGTCCACGCCGATTTCCAAGAGATCCAAGATCGACACGGAGAAGTCAGGATGAAGAGGGTGCTCCAACGCATACGCCTTGAAGTTTTCGGCTAGAGGGCCTACCTCCAGTCCTCCCTTCTTAGGAGCTCGGATCGAGTCAATGAATGCCATATAATAGGCAAACTCACTGACAAACTCCACATTAAGAAAGGGATTGGCCTCGGTCGCCTCTAGCTTCCCTTTCAACTCCGCCATCGCCTGTTGCGCACCCTGTAGTTCGGCCCCCCTTGCAGCCGTCTCTCCCCTCGATGCCGCCAGCTTGCTAGTCAGCCGAGCGACAGTCACCTTCAGTTGATCGGCATCCTTCTCAGCGGTCGCCTGCGACCGTCGGGCATCTGTCATCCGGTCCCGAAATTGGTCGACCGTCGCTCGGGCTTGCTCGCCATCCTGTCTCGCCAGCTCAAGGTCATGACTCGCGCGCTTAGCTACATCCAGGGAGTCCTTCTCCATTGCCACAATCCTATCGGCGAACTCGGCGTTCTCTTTACGAGCCGCCTCGAGATCCATCTGCAGGCGAGTAGTGGAAGGATGCCCCTCGAACTCCTGCACATCCTGGGCAGCCATCGTCGCCGCCTGGAGGGAGAGAGCGAAAGCGGCTTGCATTGCATTCCCGGATCGCTGGCGAACGATCGCATCTAAGTCGGTCGTCCAGGCCTTCGGCAGAGCAGAAACGGCCCGGTTGACATATAGCGGGACATCGCAAGCCTGGCGAGGCGATCGGCTCGCCAGAAAATCCAACACCATCGACGGGCAAGATGGTTTAGTGCTACGGATCCTACATCAAAACAACAAAAGTTAGCACATCTCCCACGCAAATGACGAAATTCAACAAACAAGCAAAGTCTACCTCTCGGCCCTCTCGGGGTCGCGACCAAAATATGGTTTCCCGCGGGGGGTCTCAGCCTCGGTGATCACCATCTCTCGCAAGAAAGCCGCAGAGGGCGTAGGCTCATTCACCAGAGGAACAATGGTGATCGGAGGCGCGGCGATCGGCACCTCACTGGCAGGGGCAGAAACTGGAGTTTCTCCCAACCTCTGCCGTTTGCGGTTCGCCCGAAGCCCCTCCTCCCGAGTTTCCTCCTCCGTTATGATTGGCTCCACGTTGGGCCTCACCTCCGGGACAAGAGGCAATGCCACAGGAGGAGCCCGAGATGACTTCTTTGGCAAAGACGGCCCAAAACTCCAGGGTTCGACATAGCTATATCCGGTGGGGGCTCCAAGAAACGAGGAAAGCGAACTTCTGCAATAAAGGACAATCGAACTACGGTCAGACACACTCTCCGAGCAGGACGATCGCCAAGCAATTGGAGATCGCAGAAACTCATACCTGAGATCGAGAGATGACGTGGAAAACTGAATAGCCGAGCTGACAGCCAACGGCTCTCCTTGTTGATCCGGCAAGCGTCTAAGTCGTCGTCCAGCAAACTTCATATTCGTTCCTAGACGACCAAAAAGTCGAAAGGAAGCTCGTCGATCGTCGGAATATGGAAGCCTGCAAAAGGAAAACCAAATTAGATCAGTTCAGAACATATCCGAACAAAGGGAGAGTCAGAACCCTTACCCGGATTCCTCTCCCGAAAGCCAGTGGGAATATTCAACTCGTCCATGGGATTGTTGCTCGTTAATGCCTTCCATGAACCGTCGACCCAGAACCACTTCGCCAGGTCGCCCCGCACCTTATTCGGGACTCCGAGGATCACCCGACCAGATCGGCCTTGAATATGATAGCCTCTAACCGACCCTTTCTGAGCCGTCAGCTTAAACTGGTGGTTCATCTCCAACGGCGAAGGAAGGCGGTACAGTTTGTGACCGCCGAACAAGGTGAGAGTGCAAATGATCTGGAACCAGGCATTCGGCGTCAACTGGAGCGGCGCCACGTTCCAAGCCGCCAGCAAATGGGAGACAGAAGAATATAGAGGGAACCGCAGCTAAGCCTCCATGATTGCTTCGTTCACGACGACCATGCCCTCCGGAGGCTGATCGGCTCGTTCATTCTCGGCCGGCATAAAAAGATCCACATCTGAAGGGACATGAAACCTCGTCCTCCAGACGGCCAGGTCCTTCCTGGTCGCTGAGCTGCTTATCTGTCCAAGGGACCAAAGAGATCGCTGCGCAGCCCGAAACAGTGACTGCTTAGGAGGTTGGTAAGGATGAGCGATCGAGTACTCCCGGTAACTGAATTTAGGAGACGGGCCAGCCAACCTCTCCATGATTTCAGCGAAGGCCAAATAGGCCTAGCCAAAAGCACTATGCTGCTCCCAGTAGGCCCTCACCGCCGAATCTCTCTCCGTCTGCGATCATCTTGGCTCAACTGCTGCCTCCCTGGCAACGTCGGCTTCATTGAACAGCGCCTCGACTTCCGCGGGGTCAATACCGGCATGGATAGCCTCGGCGGCCGTCTCCAGATGGAAATCTGCGGAGGATCCTCCCTGGGAAGTCGAAGCCCTGGCGGCGGAGGTGGTGCCCACTCCGTGCGAAGAAAATGTTCCAAACATTCTCGAAATAAGAAGAGGAGAAAAGGAGTGTCTTTTCTTGCCAAGGATCGAGTCGATCGACGATCAGCAGTCGAAATCTCCAGAAAAATCTTCAACAAAAGTCTTCTTCTCCGATAAAGCGCATAAGGGTCTTAACACTGCAACCCAGCGCCTTTTTATAGGATATGGCAGGGACTTCTATGCAATTATGGAGAATCTCAGGGGTTGGAGTGCAACTTTCGCAATTAAATGACTCCCTTGAAACCTGCGATGCGTCGTTTCGAGGGCACGCCAGACGAGGAGTCGCAGCTAACTGTCAGTATCCCCCAACAGGAACGCGACACGTGCCCCGGAGACTTTTCCACATCCATTATCATTTCCCGCTCATTTTAGCGACCGACCAGGTCGTCCAAGTACAAGCCAATCCACTCAAAGACGATCGCCAGTTCCGTAAAATGCAGAGTCACTCGTCATAATTCAGCGATCGCCAACAGAACCACCTCACCCCACATTTCCAACGTCGGAGCGAGCTGGGGGGCAATTGTTGTGCGGTGATTTATACACCTCGATGGCGATCGGTATAAGGGCCGAGCGACCGAGTCCACAACCAATCAAGCTACGGCGAACTCGCCTAAGCGAAGGTAGTAGTCCACCTTCGAGCATCTAGCGATCGACTCTCAAGGCGATCGCCTTTGGCACCTAGTGATCGACTCTGGTGACCGACCTAGGATGACCGTCCTGTACCCCGAACAAAGACCTTCGTCCATCAAAGTCCACGAAGACTGGGTCTCAAAGCAGCGCCCATGTGCAGATCCGCGAAAGGCGCCGCATAACGTGGATCGTTGACCACAGTCTGTCACCACCTTCTCACCTACCGACAAACCCGTCGAAAGGTATAAGGTGGGATCGCCTGTGACAACGACTCAGATGCGTGCAGACTTCACATTGGACCGCACAGCTGGCTGCCCGCAACTCCTGTGGACTTTAAGGGGACCAGCCCATGTGCTAAAAGACGATCGCCCACTTATTATAATATAGTAAAGGCGATCGCCCAGCTGCTCCCAGTCCTATAAATAGAAAACTTCCAGCAACTGAAAAAAGGTTCGAAATACGTTCCTCTCGGTACCACTCATAACAGAGAAAGATTGGCAATTCATTCCCTCTCAGTGGAAAAATACATTCAGAATACATACATTCCTTCAGGCTCTCGGTTTCCTCTCTTGGATGTACCTCAGGACTTCTCTCTCAGCACCACTCATCCAGAAGACGGTCGGCAGAGATAAGAACTCCTCGCAGTACAGATTCAATGAGACTCCCAAGCTTAGGAACTCAAACATATAGCTACTACACACCGTCAGAGACTTTCGATTTCTCACGGTCATCACAGCTCATCAACGTTGTTACAAGAACTCACAGAGCATCATATCTGGTTATTCCGGCAATCTTCACGCTCTATAGCTAAGATAACTAGGATCTTTACACTCATTGTAATAGTATTCTAACATTAATACTTGTATCCCAGAATATTCGTATTAATAATATCTCGCAAGAGCATTCAAGCCTGGGACTAACAACCCCGGCAAATCTTGTGTTATTTACTTTCCCATGGAAGTGTTCTCGCACTTTGTTTGCTATCCATCCATTCCAGCAATATCTATCTCCGGATAATATTTTGGGTAGCAACACTACCAAACTGACTAAGTAGCGGAAAGTGATGATGTCCATAACGGGAGAATACGTCTTCTCGTAGTCAATGCCAGGGCGCTGCGAGAAGCCTTGGGCAACTAGTCTCGCTTTGTAACGCATGACCTCATCCTTATCATTGCGTTTACGAACAAAGACCCACTTATGTCCAACTGGTTTAATGCCCATGGGTATTGGCTCGATACGGCCAAATACCTCACGTTTAGCCATTGAGTCTAGTTCAGCCTGCATTGCATCTTTCCATTTCGGCCAATCAGCTCGTTGTTGACATTCAGCAACCGAGCGCGGCTCAGCATCATCGTCTTCAATAATTTCTTGAGCGAAGGAGTAGGCAAAAGCATCATCGACTAGTGTGGACGACCTGTCTAATAGTACGTATTCACTCGTACATTTGATCGAGATTTCTTTATTTTCTGACATCAACAAAGTTTCCGACGCGTCCGTCGATTGTTCCATTGTTGATTCGAGGACATATCCGTAGTCAGAGATAATCTCGTGTGACGGAGTCACTGTGTCGATGATGAGAGGATTTTGTGCCTCCGTTCCTCTTCTCTTTCGAGGTTCGGTATCCTTTATACCCATTGGCCTCCCCCTCTTTCGAGCAGGAATAAGAGCAGCCGAAGCAGCCGTACCACCACTAAGGTTGATGCCGGGGGCATCATTCCTTTGGACGGCTGAACCTTGCCCTATAATTGGGACTTCTAACCTTGCAGGAACATTCGCAGCGGGAATGGTAGATCTTGTCACTTTCGCAGTATCAGTAAAGCTGTCGGACATCGAATCCGCAACTTTCTGAAGACTGGGAATACGTTGCACTTCTAGCTCGGATTGAGATGTGCGGGGATCTTGATGAGGCAAGGAGGGAGCACACCAGACAATTTTCTAGCGTTCAACTGGAATCGGTCGATTCCTCTCTCCCCCTAACGACGGGAAGTTTGTCTCATCAAAGTGACAGTCTGCAAATCTTGCAGTAAATAGATCTCCTGTCAAAGGTTGCAAATAGCGGACAATTTTAGGCGATTCATAGCCAACGTATATTCCTAATCGTCTTTGCGGAACCATTTTAGTACGCTGTGGAGGCGTAATTGACACATAGACTGCACAACTAAAAATGCGTAAGTGTGAAATATCAGGCTCATATCGAGTTACCAACTGGTACGCACTAAACAGTTGATTGGCAGTGGGTCGAAAGCGAATAAGTATAGCCGCATGCAAAATTGCATAACCCCAGGCAGAAATCGGCAAGTTGGTGCGCAATACCAATGCTCGGGCGATAAGTTGTAACTGCTTAATCATAGCCTCGGCAAGGCTATTCTGCGAATGAATATGGGGGACGGGATGTTCAACTTCAATCCCAATCGACATGCAATAGTCGTCAAAAGACTTTGACGTAAACTCACCAGCGTTGTCCAATCTTAATGACGAGATTGGAAAGTCGGGGTGGTTAGCCCGTAACTTGATGATTTGTGCTAGGAGTTTAGCAAATGCAGCATTTCTTGTGGATAGCAGAGCGACGTGTGACCATCGCGTCGCTGCAACAACCAGAACCATAAAGTATCTGAATGGTCCGCACTCTAGTTGAATAGGTCCACAAATGTCCCCTTGAATTCTTTGTAAGAAGCGAATGTTTTGTGTTGAGTCTTTAGCAAAGGACGGAGAGGGTATCAACTTTGCTAGTGAACAGGCTTTGCAAAATGATTTATGGGCATTAGAAATTACCACGGAAGCCTCAGGATTTACGAGAGATGCACCGTCAACCTTATCAGGGCATGCGATCTTTAGTCCCGGTGATACGGTATCAAGCTCACTCACATCAATACCGATATCGAGTGGTGCTTCCAATCGTTTTCTGGACTTGAAAAACGGATGACCATATGAGTTTTTCAAAATGCGAATCATCATGTCGTGTCCAGGGTGACCGATTCGGTCATGCCATAGGTGGTATGCTTCGGAATCACACAGTTCGTGACTCATAGCATAGGATTTAATAACCCTTATTGTAGTTTGGTATAAACCACTACTTAGAGTCATAAGTTTCTCGAGAACGCGGCGTCTTCCACATTCTACCAGAGTAACACACAAAAATTCTATCCCATTCTCACAATGTGTATCAAGGTGATAACCGTTGGCACGGATGTCCCTAAAACTTAGCAAGGTTCGGGTTGTTCTTGGGGCATAAAGAGCATTTGTGACATTAATATGCGTACCATTAGGTAGCAAGAAATGAGCAGGTCCCCTCCCTTGAATTACTTGGGAGGAACCAATCATTGTTGTCACTGAGGATATATATGGCACAATATCCTTGAATAATTGCCTATTCCGAAGAATAGTGTGGGTTGTTCCACTATCAGCAAGGCACTCAATTTCGCCACGAGACATCTACAATAAGACATGAAACTCGATTAGTCTTGTGATGAAAGACATAGCGAAAACTCATTAACTTCGAGTTTGGGGAAATTCGACCAAGTTGGTTAGGATCAAAGTTAGCACAATCGCTGGAAATAATTTCCGCGTAGCTTGACCTTTATTCACAAAAATAGCAATAACTTCTTCATTAAGAAGACTATGGACGAACGGTCAGTTGTTCTGGAAACTAGACTTCCGTATCTTTCTGTCCATAGGTCGTGCACTTTTTGGATCATTAAACTCAGATCTCAGTGCTCGTTTCAAGTTGCTATTTTGGTATTTCCCTATTGTTGAGTGATAGAGCAAGGTTGAAGCCTTTTTCAAAGGCATTATTTTTGATACAATACTATGGCAATATGGCCATAGGAGCGTTTAAATACTTCAAAACGCATCATGGTGTTCGATTTATATCTTAACTAATGATCCTTTCGGTAACTCCAACTTGGTAGACTTGCAGAGAAAGTAGGAATGTCGGTACAGCTAAGGCTGTTTAAAAACCACTGATTCCGTTTGAACTTTCAAAGCATAAACAAATACCAAGGAGGATGCGCCTAGTCTTGATCATAAGTTTTGATGAAATCCACTAATGTATCAATTTAACCAAGTAATTCATTACTGAGCAATTATTTTGTGGTAAACCAAACATGCTTTCGAAGGGAAAAATAAAATTCGTTTTTGCACAATCACAGCAATTAAAAGAATTTTATTCATCATGGCCAACTTTATTACATTCATAGAAAATCCAAAGTAGTTCTCGAAAACTAGAAACAAGACAAAACATAACCAAAGCGTAAAACTAGTCAAACTACAATGATCTAGTCAAAGTCGGCAGCATCCATATGTTGGTCTTTGTCCGCAATGGTGAAAGGAGGGATCTCAGTATGGTTCACCTCCGTATTCTCGTTATCTTCCTCCATGTAATTTGACTCTTGAGTCAAGTACTGTTTATAGTGCTTGTCGTAAGCTTGGATGTTCTTTGGCGCCTTGCAATTGCGGTAAGTATGCTTCTTTGATCCGCAAGTATAGCAATTCTGGCCTTCCTTTGGAGTGGTTCCAATCCCGGCGGCAGGAGGCCGTCCACGTGGTTGGGTTCCACTAGGTCCGGTGGCCGGGCCACCTTGCCTCTTCATCACATTGGAACGACGACCTCGTCTTTTCCCTCGCTTGCTCGAGTCATGCACCCGTGGTGCTTGCAAAAACTGAGTAGCGTTGCCTTTTCTATTTTGTCGTGCTGCTTTCCTGTGGGTAGTCTGATTCACTTCCGAAATTGGCTTCGTACTAACTGGACACGCATTGCTATTGAGAATAATCTCATGGTGCCTTTCTTTTTTCACGAGGTTGGAGATAAGGTCACTAAAATTTTTAATTCTCCCTTCCTCATAGGCAACGCGCAGCTGATGAGCAATCACACTTGCTCCCATGGGAAACGTGTTAAGGGTCTTCTCGATCAAATCTTGATCAGACTTCTTGACACCACAAAAACCAAGATCAGCGTGAAGATCGAGGATGGCTTGGTTATAGGCCTCCACATTCGCATAATCCAAAAATTGGATTTGCTCCCACTGAAGTTGCAATTCGGGGAAGCGGTGATCATGCACATTATTAAATCGTTGTTCGAGTGTATCCCATAGTTCTTTGGGGGTTTGCAAATTCATATAACACTTTTTCAATAACGGATGTATATGTCTACGCAACTACATCAGTGCATTAACCTTGGTTTCCTCGCTCGGTTCTTGAGCGGTAGGCTCGTTAGCGGGAAAGATGGTGGTGGTAAATCTCTTATCGACGAACGCCAAGCGAAGGTCTGAGACCCACCTATGGTACTCCTTACCAGCATGGTCAAGAATGTCAAACTCCGAATGAACATTGGAGATTTGTGCCATCTATAAGATATAAACAAGAGGAAGTTAGTCTTATTGGATTTTCAGTGACAATGTAAACGGTCACAATCGATGCTTTTAAAAGCGTGTAACATAACCGTTACTCGATTTACTTCATTTAATTGTTGTTTAGTAAAGTTGACAAAAAAGACGGCGATATCAGATCGCATCCAGATACGTGGTGTATGCAACAACCACAAGTATCGACTTTCAACAATTCCGTGACTCCCCCAGGACCGTCACACAGTTTTCTTCAACACGCAGAGATACCGACTTCTCTCGCGGTCTCATCCACCGCAAAGTAGCGTGGGAGATCAAGAACCCAATAACCCATGTCCCCAAAAGAAAAATTCCCAAAAGAATAGAATTGAATAGGGACAAGTCAGATAATTACCTCGATTATAAAATTAGGCACGTGATGAATTTGTGGTGTGCTTCGATCTACCGGTTGGTATTTGATGCGACGACGTGAAATCGGACGCGCAATTTTGGCGGCTTCCGAAGATAAGTTGATGTTCGGGTTTTTGGTCCGAGGTTCAGAACCGGTTCGGACTTGGCTGGGCTGAAGCTGGCCGGCGGCGGTGGTCAGCGGTGGTTGGCGGCGGTCGGCGGCGGCGGTCTGGTGGTGATGTTCTGATTGGACTAAATCGGCGGCGGCTTCTCGGCTAGACTGGATCGGCGGCGGCTTTCCGGCTGGAGCGGTAGTCCGGCGGCGGCACTGGGCAGCGGAGGCTGGGTAGCGACAACGATGCTTGGTGGCGGCGCTGGGCAGAGGCGGCGGTGCTCGGCGGCGGCTGGGCAGTGGCGGTGGTGCTCGGTGGCGCCTGGCGGCGGCGGTCATGCGGCTGCAAGCGGGCATTTGCTTGGTGACCGGCAATGGCAGCGGGCGGCGGCGATGCTGGCCGATTTTTCTCTTTTTTTTTTGTTCAAGCTACGTGCTGATGACGTGTCTAAGGAGAAAGTAAAAGACAGCAAATCAATTGTATTGATAACAATGAATAGAGGGGCCTTTATATAGGCATTACAATGAGAGTCCTTCCATACATAGGATTCCTCGTTAAGGTAAGACATCTAACAGGATCCTACTACCTCTGGAAGAGTCTAGAACCTTCCATAACTCTATCCCCCTACAACCAGTATTAGGTAAGACACCAATAAGGGAAGGATTTCCCGGAACAGGAATAAATTTTATTTAAAAATCCATTTTATTACCATAAATTGTAACATCCTCAATCCACTCAGGGATATTACACGCCGTAAACCCTTCTCTCAAGAATTTACCAGGCTAGTAACACAATTAAACATCTCAACATCGCCTTTTAAGGCTAAAATGAATCAGTAGACCGATTTGGTCTTTCAATTAATACATACAACTCAATCTCATTACGTGCCCACGCAGGGGTGAAATACAACACACTCCCGTACAACGGGAAAAGAATACTGTAGCGGAAATAAAATACAACTGAATTAAAACAACAACGTACGGGTCCTCATGTGATTTGTATCGTTCATCTTTCATCATCCTTCATGCTGACCCTGTGCTATGCTCCCCAAAACCTGAATGCAATACAGACATCCACCCCCCGATTACTCGGGGTTAGCAAAATTCACTATATTGCTAGTGCAAGTACATAACCATATGAAACGTAACAAACAAACGGAAATCACGAATCGGGTACGATAATTAACTACAAAAGCCTTCCCGAGAAGTTTTATTAATTAGAAAGCAATCAATGAAGTGTTTGAAAATAAATTCCTCATCTCGGGGATTTTAAAAGTAGAAACCTTGTTGGACCTCAAGTCCTAAGTTGAAAAATAACCATTTCAAGACGAATGGGTCTCGGCCCAAAATCACTTTCCGTAAAACGACCTTTACAAAAACCGTTGGGATCTTAACCCAATTCTCATCAAATCACAGTACACGAGAACGATAGCAAGGTCCGTTTTCCAACATCAAAACCCACAACTAAAGGACTAAACCCAAACGACAAATACTTTGGTGCCATCCTAGCCGAGTAGGCCAATGAACAATTTACCTCTTACACATCTAGTCAATGCATGCAAGAATCATGAAACCACCGTTCAAAAACACTCGTTTCCAGAAACGAAATATCGAAACACATTTGTAAAAATGCACCACAATTAACCGTCGATCCACCCCTCCGTGGACCCCTACCGAGACCCCGTCGGATCTAACCATAGTGGTTAAAAGCAAAGTTCGTCGATCCATCCCTCCATGGACCCCTACCATGACCCCATCGGATCTAACCCGTAGTGAGCATACACACACACCCAATTACTCATGCAATACTAATATGCTATGAATGTAAGTTCATTAGGAATACTTGCTAGAAATTGCCACTTACCCAACACAATTATCATACTCAACACAATACCTCCATCATGAACAATCAATCATAACACAACGACGCAATTGATACGGAATACACGATTCCACAACATTAAACCAGCGGGAATGTCATTAAAGTCCCCAACGTTCAAAATAATCAAATCAAAATCAGTTCACACGACTCATATTCACAAGGGTAAAACAACCATCGTACATCCAACATGTAAACTCTAATTGCAGGACACAAAACGTATAAGAAAAATACTTGCCTCAAAACCATGATCGAACCTAGACGACGGATGGGATGCAGTCGAGCAGCCCCAAACTCTCGAACACTATCAAGAACACGATAGCATCGCGAACACTACGAGAATAACACCACACGAATTATCAATCACCTAACGGGATTCAACTTGTAATCCTCGAGCACTTATAATCCCCTGGAAGGAAGAACAAAAACATGATTACGACGAGGATCAAGACCAAAAACAACGGAGATCACAACAAACTATCGAAGGAAAACTCATTCGAACATTTGATCGAACATCAAATGTTCACTACACCTCAAGAACACTGAAATCACCCTTCGGGTTGAAACAAACCGAAGATATGGATATACAATCCATAAAACAAGTTTAATAACAACATCTAACACCAATCGATTTATCAAAATTGGATGGAAAATAAAATCAAGAACAAAACTCCCAAAAAGGTCAACTCCAGAGAATCAAGAAAATACCTCTGAAGAACACGAATTGATGTTGTTAATTCACACCAAGAACTTGAGGAGGATGATCTCTGAGAAAAATCGCCCAAAATCGCCCCAACAATCGCCCATGGAGAGAATAAGGGAGAGGAAATGAAATCCTCTCCAAATCATGCTGATAAAAGGGCATTCTGACTCGCGTGCCGCGGCGCAGACTGAGTGTGCCGCAGCCCGCGGCTAAAATATACGGCCAGCCCTCCAGGCCGTGCCACGGCGCAGACCGAGCGTGCCGCGGCCCGCGGTACAGCCGCGCCCAGTTCAGCCCCTAAAAAGGGCTGTGTCTAGGCACAGAACTTGTGTGCCTAGGTGCACACTGTTTGTGCCCAAAATTGCTGAAAAATCACAGTACGTGATCGAATAACCAAACCGAAGTTCACAACACGTCTAACAACTTTAAATGGACTTACAGAAACACGAATAACATTTTCGGATGAGATTCGCAAGAATCGTACTCAAGTGCGGAAAAGTCGCTTAAGAACACGGAACTCAACAAAGCGACACCGAAACGAACTCGGATGTCAAAAAGTGCAGAATTAATCATTCTCGGAATGACGAAACGGTCACAATAGAGTCGCTAAGATGGACTTCCGCTAAAAACAAAAATTACCGAAAATCGAAATTGCTGATATTACATACTACCCTCTTTAAAAGAAGTTTTGTCCCGAAACTTAAAATAAGTAGGGAGAAGCAATATCCCGCCAGAAAAATTCAACGAGATACACAAGAACCGAAAACTCGCGACCAATGGAGAAACGTTACAAGCAATGTAAAGAAACATACGGCGTGAAATCACACTCCATGACGTCCATCACAACACCACAGGTAGAGACATAATAAAACCAACAAGTGTCAAGTATCACCAAACAGGTAGCACAATCAAATCAATTATATGAATAATCACAAAACAAAAGGCACATATTACAAGAAGACATGTACAGTCGAAAAATAGAAATTAAACACACTACGATTCGTGAGGGTAACCACGAAGAACTCCGACCACGCCGAAATTCTCGAAACCACACTAGGCATCTTCGTGTTCTTTCGGAGCAGAGACCCAAACTCGATCCCCAAACCTTTCAGCTACCGTCTCGCAATGCACGGCTCGGTGTCCCAAAAGACCGCAATCGAAATAGCTGACCAACGGTGAACGACAATTCTTCGCGGTACGAGATCAGGTAACAAAAATTGGACAACCACGATTGAACAACAATGATCGAACAACAACTATCGAACAACAACGATCAAACAACAACGATCGAACAACAATGATCGAACAGCAACGACCGAGCAACAATGATCAAGCAACAACTATCGAACAACAATGATCGAACAACAATGATCGAGCAACAATGATCGAACATCAACGATCGAATAACAACGGTCGAACAACGACTACGAATTTCACACTTCAACTCAAGATATTAAAAGAACTTGTAGAAACCAAAAGACGTTAATTTAGAACAAGGTTTACAGGAATCGAACCGGACTCGGAAAAGTCACAATGATAAATATATTGATCCGAAACAAGGTCACAACCCGTTCGAACAATAATGACCGAGATGCCAAACAAGTTTAGAAAGTATCAACGAACACGGGCGAGTCGATAGAATTGAGAAAGAGAAAATGCAGAAGTAAAAAATAATACAGTTATTACATTCAACCTCTTTTAAAAGGAGTGTCGTCCCCGAGACTCACAACAACGAAGGCAAGGTAACAACACAACGAGCAACCGACAGAAACATCTTTCAAGGGCCTCTCAGAGCCGATACTGATATTTGTGCTGGAGCTCGTACCCTGAAAGACTCGGTAACCAATCCGCAAAACTGGATCCTTTGTCCCTCGGGTCCGCACTTGAAACGTGTTACTGGCGAGAAGGATAATTTGTACGTACATGCCCCAGCACATTACAGTCGAAGCACCTCGGCATACCGAATATGCAACTGCTAGGTACAATGGAATATAACGTCGCAAAACAACATACCGGAGATGCCAAATCAGCACAACATATCAACATAAGGCAACTCACATACACAGAATCACAGCAAAGCATCATGAAACAACAACCAGCGCACAGTTACAAAGCATCATGAAACAATCACAGATGTACACGATCAAACAAACTCAAGCTCTAACAGCTCGCACGGGTGCGATAATACACAAATCACCACAAAGCGAAAACATTCAATACCAACATCTCACCTCTCACAGAGGGCTAACACAACAAATGCGTGGCAAACGACTCAACGCCCACGCCACCAATTCAATAATACTCGGGGGATAACATTCTAACGACAATGCGAACATCATACATACATTCCCAGACCGCAAACATGAATGATAAGTTTTAAAACGAAAACCACCTTCTTGAAAACAATTCGGAAGTACTAGTTGATCTTGAGTATCATATTTTGAAAGGTAATACAAACATCGTTATCGAGACTTTTAAAAAAAATCGACTTGCGTTTGATAAAAATGAGGACGTCTTTCTCTTAATTAAAACTTTCAGAAATATTCGACCTTCGGATCTACGCAATTGCGTTTCTGAGTTACTGAGAATATCTAAAAATATTTTGGTCCTCAAAGTAGAAAATTTTTTAAACATATAGTTGCGCTAGTAGGCGCCTCAGAAATATAATCTATTTAAAAGTACATCTTGAAATTTATTTTTTAAGATACTCAGGGTTTTCAGAAATCCATTAGGCTAGAATGCCCAAAAACTCACATGTAACAATTTCTGTTTACATATTTCATAGCACACGTGTCACGTCGGTCAAATTCAACACAAGACATGTCTCTTCCGGAAAACAAACAGTCAATAACAATTTGCCTAGGACCGGGGCTATACCCCTGGTCCCAGTTGAGGCCTCTAAGGATCCTCCCGAGATGGCTAGCGAATAAAACTCGTGAATCCATGGTTATACCATTGGATTCCCTCGAGGCCTCATCGGACCTTCCCGAGGTGAGCAAAGCACACAAAAATACACCACCATTTCGTAATAAGCACAAAGGCTCCCAAAAATACTTGCAAAACGAGCAAATAATTTTGAAAATTATTAGCAGCGGACAGAAACAACAGTCGAAAAGACATAAATAGCGACAACGCTCCTCATATAAACAAAATATGAGAGTCGAATAAACACATATCATGGAACCAAAAATATATATAAGGATTCCATCACTTAACACATAATCATACCAGTAACTCGTGTCATACGAGGCACAACACAAAGGAGGGAGACTTACATCCACGGGTCGCACGAAGGTGATGATCGCCCCACGATACTATTCACGACCAACCAACTCAGACGATGCGTCGCGACACGACTCAGTTAGACAAAATCCGACGAGACAAAACTTAACAGACACCACTTGACCCGACAGCCTAGGTTTCCACAACCTAAGCTCCGATACCATTTATGTAACACCCCCAATCCGCTCAGGGATATTACACGTCGTAGACCCTTCTCTCAAGGATCTACCAGGCTGGTAACACAATTAAACATCTCAACATCGCCTTTTAAGGCTAAAATGACTCAGTAGACCAATTTGGTCTTTCAATTAATAGATACAACTCAATCTCATTACGTGCCCACGTAGGGGTCAAATACAACACACTCCCGTACAACATGGAAAGAATACTGCAGCGTAAATAAAATACAACTGCACCAAAACAACAACGTACGGGTCCTCATGTGATTAGTATCGTTTATCTTTCATCATTCTTTATACCGACCCTGTGCTATGCTCCCCAAAACCTGAATACAATACAGACATCCACCCCCCGATTACCCGGGAGTTAGCAAAATTCCACTATTTTGCTAGTGCAAGTACATAACCATACGAAACGTAACAAACAAATGGAAATCACGAATCGGGTACGACAACTAACTACAAAAGCCTTCCCGAGAAGTTTTATTAATTAGAAAGCAATCAATGAAGTGTTTAAAAATAAATTCCTCATCTCGGGGATTTTAAAAGTAGAAACCTTGTTGGACTTCAAGTCCTAAGTTGAAAATAACCATTTCAAGACGAATGGGTCTCGACCCAAAATCACTTTCCGTAAAATGATCTTTACAAAAACCGTTGGGATCTCAACCCAATTCTCATCAAATCACAGTACACGAGAACGATAGCAAGGTCCGTTTTCCAACATCAAAACCCACAACTAAAGGACTAAACACAAACGATAAATACTCTAGTGCCATCCTAGCCGAGTAGGCCAATGAACAACTTACCTCTTACACATCTAGTCAATGCATGCAAGAATCATGAAACCACCGTTCGAAAACACTCGTTTCCAGAAACGCCAATATCGAAACACATTTTTAAAAATGCACCACAATTAACCGTCGATCCACCCCTCCGTGGACCCCTACCGAGACCCCGCCGGATTTAACCCGTAGTGGTTAAAAGCAAAGCTCGTCGATCCACCCCTCCGTGGACCCCTATCGAGACCCCATCGGATCTAACCCGTAGTGGGCAAACACACACACCCAATCACTCATGCAATACTAATATGCTAAGAATGTAAGTTCATTATGAATACTTGATAGAAATGGTTACTTACCCAACACAATTATCATACTCAACACAATACCTCCATCATGAACAATTAATCATAACACAACGACACAATTAATATGGAATACATGATTCCACAACATTAAACCAGCGGGAATGTCATTAAAGTCTCCAATGTTCAAAATAATCAAATCAAAATCAGTTCACATGAATCATATTCCCTAGGGTAAAACAACCATCGTACATCCAACATGTAAACTTTATTTGCAGGACACAAAACGTATAAGAAAAATACTTGCCTCGAAACCACGATCGAACCGAGACGACAGATGGGATGCGGTCGAACAGCCCCAAACTCCCGAACACTATCAAGAACACGATAGCACCGCGAACTCTACGAGAATAACACCACACGAATTATCAATCACCTAACGGGATTCAACTCGTAATCCTCGAGCACCTATAATCCTCTGGAAAGAACAACAAAAACATGATTACGACGAGGATCAAGATCAAAAACAACGAAGATCACAACAAACTATCGAAAGAATACTCATTCGAACATTTGATCGAACATCAAATAATCACTACACCTCAAGAACACCGAAATCACTCTTCGGGTTGAAACGAACCGAAGATATGGATATACAATCCATAAAACAAGTTTAATAACAACATCTAATACCAATCGATTTATCAAAATCGGATGGAAAACGAAATCAAGAACAAAACTCCTAAAAAGGTCAACTCCAGAGAATCAAGAAAATACCTTGGATTAATGACGAATAACACGAATTGATGTTGTTAATCCACACCAAGAACTTGAGGAGGAGGATATCTCTGAGACAAATCGCCCATAATATCCCGAAAAACGCCCAAACAATCGCCCATGGAGAGAACTAGGGAGAGGAAATGAAATCCTCTCCAAATCCCGCTGATAAAAGGGCATTCTGACTCGCGAGCCGCGGCGCAGACTGATTGGGCCGCGACCCGCGGATAAAATACACGGCCAGGAATCCAGGCCGTGCCACGGCCCGTGGTACATCCGCGCCCAGTTCAGCCCCTGAAAAGGGTTGTGCCTAGGCACAGAACTTGTGTGCCTAAGTGCACACTATTTGTACCCAAAAGTGCCGAAAACTCATGATACGTGATCGAATAACCAAATCGAAGTTCACAACACGTCTAACAACATTAAACGGACTTACGGAAACACGAAATAACAGTTTCGGACGAGATTCTCAAGATTCGAACTCAAGTGCGGAAAAGTCGCTTAAAAATACGGAACTCAACAAAACGACACCGAAACGAACTCGGATGACAAAAAGTGAAGAATTAATCATTCTCGGAATGACGTAACGGTCACAATAGAGTCGTTAAGATGAACTTCCTCCAAAATAAGAAAATTACCGAAAATCGAAATTGCCGATATTACATAAATATTTTCATTAAAATATTTTTATGCATTGGTAATAAAGATACAATATATTTTCTATTAAAATTTTAACACGAAAAAATGAAATTAGAGAATTTTATTATATAAAAGTAATTTTTTACATGAAATTAGAGTTGCAGATTAGTTGTATACTGCAAATTAAATCAACAATAGTTAGTGTAGCGACCACTTTTCAAAATGTCATTTAAAATAATTTCAAGGGAGATTAATTGAATAAATATCCCAAAAAAATAATTGAATAATTGCAGCAGAAATTGAAATAAAGTCATCCATTCTGCAAGTAAATAATTTCCCAACATTTCAAAACATCTGTAGTATCCAAAACCATGACATTGAAGCCAAAGTTAAAAATTTTAAATGAACGAAAAAAATAAAAAGCTAATAAATATTATTATCATGCCACGCCTTTGCTCACCACGTCAGTCTCCTCAACCTGAAAAGTTTAAATAATGGGGTGAGCTTTCAACTCGCTCAGTGGGGAGGGAACGCTTTGTTCAATTTAAATACATACATGTTGCCAAGTAGATATGACATGTCTGAACATGGTGATTGCCCGAGTGCAATTAATATGCGAATTTTGTGCATACTGCCTACTACTCATTGGAGGCTACAACGTAAATAATTTGCAAACTTTGAGCACATTATGCCTACTACTCATTGGAGGCTACAACGTAAATAATATGTAAACTTTGAGCATATAAATATTTGGCAAGAAACAAGCATATATACAAGTAACATCATGCATTAAATAAAACAAGCGTAAAATGTCACTACCGAGACCAAGAAGGACACATTGTGGTGTCGATGGGTGAATCACTATTATTTGAGGGGGGGCTCCTTTTGGGACTGGGCAACCCATAAGGATGATTCCCATCTGATCAAATATATTTTGTCCATCCGGGATGAAATGATTGTCAAGTGTGGTTCTAGGCAGAACGTAGAGAACCAACTTAGGACTTGGAGGGCGAATAGCAAGGGCAGTCACCATCCATATAATTTCTTTCGGATCGTTGGTACACCGAGGCCTTGGGCGAGCGTAGTTTGGACTAGCGGGGTCATGCCCAAGCATGCATTTACATTATGGCTTGCTGCCCATGGGCGCCTTCGGACCAAGGACAGAATTAGGCATCTCGGCCTGGACGAATCTTGTAGCTTTTGTGCTTCTCAGCCTGAATCCGGAGCACATCTAGTTTTTGATTGCCCATTCGGTGCCCATATCTGGGACGCCATCAAATAGTGGATAGGAATCACCCGTTCGATGACTACCTTGAGGAGTGCACTAAAATGGATCAAAAAGGAGGCCAAAGGGAACTCCTGGCAAGCTAAGGGGCAAAAGATTGTTTTCGCTTCAACCGTGTATCACATTTGGAACGCTCGCAACCGTCTGATTTTCGAACGCGAAGTATTGCATATTGACTTCGTCATTCGCCGTATTAAAATGCACGCATTTATGATTTTGTTTGCTTTATTTCCGAACTATAAAGATAGTTTCTTTTGACTAGCTCCCGAGCGAGAGTGAGGAGCCGACGTTGTGGCTGCCCCTCTCATTTGGTTTGTTTTGATTATCCCACTTGAGGAGCCAACTTGTGGCCTCCCTTTTGGACTGTTTCTCTCCCGGGTATGCCCGGTGTATGTGTATCTCTTTGATCAATTAATTCATTTTTAACCGATCAAAAAAAAAACAAGCGTAAAATCCCCACCTCGAAATACGATGATAATTCTTGAAAATTGAGATGCAAATGCAGTTCAAATCCTAGGCTCCAAATCCTCGTCTCATAAAATAACATTAAAATTTTAATATTAATGTAGCGTCCAAAATAAATTAATATATTAATTTATAAATGAGTAAAAGAGATCTGATTTTAAATATTAAATACTGTCTGAGATCAAATTAAAAGGGTTAGAAATTGACTTGGGTTGATGCGAAGAAACTGAAAATTAGAGGCTTAAATTGAAATACACTGAAAAATTTGATTTGGGGTCAAATCGAGAAGTTTAGAATTCTGAGGGACTAAAATTGAAAATGGACCAAAACTTGGGATATCATAATCCCTCTTTTCACGTGAGACACCATATTCCTCTTTCACGCTCTCTACTCTCCCCCTGTTCTCTCTCAATCATCTGCACCGTGAAGTTTCACACACAAATACACACACACATCTCGCACACCAATTGGAGAAGGAAAACGACAGGCGAAGCGGGCGTGGTGCGGCGGCAAGATGAATAGAAGGGGATGGTTTTGAGGTGGTTTTGGTCCGGTGGCAACTGTTGGAACCCTACGAGCGGCGGAGATTTCTGGCGAAGAGGAACCGGTAAGGCCCGCGTGGTCATGGTTGAAGTCGATTCGGGCTGCAGGTTTGGTTCTCTGGTTCGGGCCTAACAAGGCTCGACCCGTCCTGTCAGTTTTTTTTTCCATGGTTATGAACGGGGTGAAAAGTTCGGGCTTGATGTGGTTAGGAATAAATTTCTGATTTGGGTGTTATTATTTGCAGGTATTTAATCGGTTGGATGATTGAAACCGAAGAGTTTCAAGTTTTTTGGTTCTTGATTGGATGATTGATCGGGGTTCTTTTTCCGATCTGGGAGGGTTTGATTCGACGGACGGTTTCGAGTCGCGATTTCTGGTTTGAAAGGTATGATGGGTTTCGATTGTGATTGGGACATGAAATTGGGAGTTTGGCTTCTGTGTAGATTTAGGGAATCAAATTATCTTTGCAAATTTCAGATCTTGATAAAAAAAATACACGAGGAAAATACTAGATGTTGAGCATTGGGTCTTACCTCGTCGGAGGAAAAGGTGGATAGGGCTGCGAACGGTTAGGCTGAGCGGAACTTCTTGAGATGTCGGATGAATGCGGGGCAGAAACTTCGATTCGTGCTGGACGCTCAATCTACCTCTTGTTTTGAAAATTTCTTTTCTCCCGTGAACTAAGCAGTAGAGTTGTTGTGCAGATTCTCTTTTTCTTTTTTGATATCTGCCGGGAATTTGTATTGTGTATTGTAAATTTTTTTTGTGCTGAATAAATATACAGTATTTATATTGTATATGTGGTATTGTGTGTATATTTCATGTTGTTGCGGGGACACTTGCGCAACCTCAATATTCGTGTCATGCGTGCTAGATTCATGCTATATGTAATATTGTGTGTAAGTATTCATGTCAAGGAAGATATGATAGATTATTCATGTTATGCTTTCCATGAGATTGTATATTATTGTGACATGTGTGATTTCCACGATCTGAAGGAAGCTCACCCCCACTTTTATTGATCTCGCGGGTTAAACCGAGTCGGATGGACGAAGAAGCGAGCCGAGAGGGCATATGAATGAGATTTTATTAAATGATGTTTTTCTTTATATCACATGTTTTTCTTGGAATTTATTTGGGGTAACTTTTGTTTAGAAATTAATAACTTATAATTTATTCTCCGCCGCAATTATTATCTATTATCTATGGTGTGTTGTTGCCTTAATTAAAAGGGTATTTATGTTTAGTCAGTGTAGCGACTCGACTTTGTAGGCGTCTCAAAAGAAATTATTTTTGTCAAAATGTACTTTTTACTTATTTTCCCCTATAATTACCCCTAGAAAGCCGGGGCGTGACACAAACCCTATTATAACTTGATCCCATCCGCCACTAACTGCATAAGAAATTCACATGTTTACTTACAAGAGAAAGAATTCTATCTTGGTATTCAGTAAAGACTACTATTTGCACATCAAGTTGCACTTCGAGATTGACCTCAACGACCAGTGGTTGGATCGAACTAGTAGTGACTAACTTAATGTGGCAACCACATTTCCTGCTGAAATCTCAAGTTAAATGTTCGCATATACCTATCACACCATTTTGATTCAGTGATTGAATATCGCAAAGTGAAATTCATGTAATCAGAGCGGGCGAGTCGTGTCCGAGTATACTAATCTCGTTAGCATATACCTATAACATGTGGTCCTATTAACACACAATGAAGACTGTTGGAATATTTCATTCCAAATATTCATTAATAAAGTTTTGATGATTAAGTTGTTAAACAAAGAAAAACAACAAAGTAGCGAAACAAAACAACAAGGAGCCGAAGACGCAAAAAGCTCGAAATGTAAAAGGCTTAATGTACGTAACACGTAATATATGACGTACGTAATCTAAGGAGCTTAATGTACGTAATGCAGGATGGCTAACGTACATAATGAAGAGTTTGAATCAAAATTCAAACTATGTGATCGTTGTGACGTCATGGCTTACAACATCACACCAACGGATATTTTGACTATTGTTAATGTATGTGATGGGAGAGTTGATAATGTATGTAGCGCAGAAGACAGAAGTTACTGGACTATTTTGTGAAGAGCTTAACGTACGTAACATGTTTATGATAACGTGCGTAATGATGCTAACGTATGTAAGATAAGGGCAATAACATACGTAATGAAGGCAGCAGAGGCTAACGGCTAGTTGAGGCTGTCGAGCTTATAAATAGCACTTCTAATGGTATTCATCACACAACAACGCAAAGCAAATCATCTATACTTGTGAGATCATTGTAAACATTCTTCTTGTTGTTCTTGAGCTTATATTGAGAGTTTGAGTGCTTATACATTCAATACATACACAAGAGGTAAAAGAAAAGATACGATTCGATTCAGTGTTATTAGGATCAAGGATCCGGCATTGTTAGAATCGCAATCGATATCTAAGTGAGGTTTGCTAGTACTCATAGAAAGCTATATCGGTTGATTCCTTATCCGATAGAAAAGGAAAACGGTTTAACTTGGACCGACATAAAGACAAGTGTGTACGGTAATATTTCGACCGATAGAAGAGAGATTGAACGATTTAACTTGGACCGATAGAAGAGAGATTAAACGGTTTAACTTGGACCGATAGATGATAAGTTTGTAACGGTTATCCCTCGACCGATAGAAGAGAGGTGCAGAGGTTTATCTTTAGCCTATTGAGAAAAGATACCGAGAGAGGACGTATGCACGTTTGGCCGAACCTCTATAAATTCTTGTGTCGTTTAATTTCCGCACATTTATTTAAATCGCTTCCACAACGCAAAAGAGTTTTACAACTCTATCTCCAAACGGCGATACCGACCAATCCTCGCGCCGGAACCCACAAGGCTAAAAATTATTTTCGCAATCATTTCAAATGCGCTAAAGAGGCATAGACGGTAATATTTTTCAAACACTTAAATGCTTTCCAAAATATATATCTCAAATACCATCCTAAAAATCCCATTTAATATTCAAGGCCAAAATTCCAAAACTCGACAGTTTCAAAATGTACGTAAGTTACCGCTTACACATACAAATAAAATAGTTAAAGGAAAAAGGTTTTACAAAATAAACCCAAGTTTGGAAAATACCAAGAAGGCCATTGTAAAAATATACGCGAGTTGGTAAAATATCAGAAAGCCATTTTAAAATACACACACAGCGGATATAAACATAGTAAAAAAATACATTTTCAGCGGAATCATAACAGCTATGAAAATGCTTGGTTCTCAAACACATGCCATAACCAGTATCACCCGGGAAGCTCATCCCTTCATGACCGCTACTAGCTCGATATCTGAGTGCCTAAAAGATAAAGCCCACGACAGGGTCAGTCACAATATTCAACAATGATAAGGATCATATCACATAAATAACTACATACCAATGTAATTACAAAGTAAGAATACTATCAATGTAATCTTACCGTCATAACCTTACCGACCCATAACAATCCATATCAGTTCAATCCTTACCACAATCCAAATTTCGCATTCTCAAACGACGAAATGAACTCAACTACAACCATCTGTACTGTGTTCAAACAATACCAAGAATCCTCAAAACATCATCATAACTCATAAGTGTGGAATAATCCATCTGTGCCAAATCCTGTCCGTCGGATCGCACAATCTGATACCAATCCTGATAAGAACCAAATATACACAATACATCTATAGACCAATGACAGCAAAATCCCGAAACATCGACACAAAGTACGAATGCTCATACGATCAATAACCATGATCAACCAAAACATCAATCGAGAATATCATCAACATGATAAACTCCAATACGACCAATCAAAGGTCAAAACACAACCGAGAATATCATCAGCATGATAAACTCCAAACAAGACCAACAAAGAACCAGGGTGATAGATATTAGAGAGGATAAAATTCTCAAAATGACATACAAATCACATATAATGGATCTCAAAGAATCAAACCCGATTGTCGAACATACCCCTCAGGCGTATGAACAACCAGTCGCAAAGTGTCGAACATACCTAATCATACAGGGAGTATGACTCAAGATGGACGTCACAGTACGCCCGATCCGGAAATGTGTCCGTGCACAAGCCACCAACGGGTATCGATCGAATACACGTGTGGTCTTTGATATGAATTCGCCCGGAAAGGCGAATATGTATCGATCGGAGTGTGTATATGAATATCGTAGCGGAAGTCTTTTTATGAGTAGTGTATTTCGGATGTAGTTTTACGGATGTAATATCAGAATAAATAAGAATATCGATCAAGAAGACTTGAACGATCAAGAACAAGGATTTATCGAATTAGACCTATAATTCGATAAGTGATTTCTTCTCAAGACCTATTGAGAATCGATCGGATTACCCGAAAACGCGTCGAATAAAAATCAAGAGTTTGATAAAAATCATTTATCAAGGATAGAAACACAAAGTGTATTCTTTCACAACATTCAATTCTTCCTATTACAAGAAATATCAAGCCTATTTATAGGAAAAACTAAGTCTTCCTATAACAATTAAAGAAAACAATTCAAAGATTACAAAATCTTTGAATAATCAAAACAAATCAAAATAAAATATTCAAGGGAACATAAATCACATAATGGAAGAAACATAATCCCTAACATGAGTAAAGAAAGGAAAAGAGAAGACAAAAATACACAAAAGTGTATAAAAAAACAAAAGGGTGGCTGCCGGACATGGGCCGTGTCATATGACACCGCCGCGGCTGCATGTGCGGACGCAACATGCTTGGCAGGACTCGACCGTGTTCGTCTGACACGGTCGGGATGGGCGGCAATAGGTTTTGATGTTTCTGGGCGAGTAGGACTCGATCGTGGCTCGGGACACGGTCGGGCTGGTCGGCAGTTCGTTCGGCATTTTTCGAAGGGGTGTCACACGATCGTGTCCTGGGACACGGTCGAGCTGGTCGGCCGTTCGTTTGGAATTTTCCGAAAGGGTGTGACACGGTCGTGTCCTGGGACACGGTCGAGCTTGGCAGCAGTCCGTTCGGAATTTTCCGGAAGGGTGTGACACGGTCGTGTCCTGGGACACAGTCGAGCTCGGCAGCAGTCCGTTCGGCATTTCCGGAAGGTTGTGACACGATCGTGTCCTGGGACATGGTCGAGACCGAGCACCATGGCCTTTTACGTCTTGTGTTCATTTTCTCGCCTAAAAATGTTGTCGTACGTGCATGACGCGTTGTAAGGCCATTTACGTCACTCCTTGCTTCGTTTTCTTTATTCGGACTAGTCAATTCCGTATCATTCCCTCCCCCTTTAAAGGGAATTGTCCTCAATTTCGAAATCCCTTCGTCATCAAGATAATTAACTAAAGCCTCTAAGTACTTGATCTCAAAAATATCCGCAGTGCGTACATGACCCAAAATCTTGAGACGATATATAGTATGGAGTCTCACAGAATCACCAACACAATAACTATCATGAGCTATAAAAAAATAATAATCATTTTGTGAGTCAGAACTGTTATCATCCTGGTGGTCGAACTCATCGGATGCCACTTCAAGACTTGGGAAAAACGCTTCGTCGTCGACTTTCATGTCAAAATCTTGGTAAGGATCAAGATATAGATGTTCCAGAATCATAACATCTTCTTGCTCCGTATCAAGAACTTAAAACACCTCATTGGAGTCTGCATCATAAATTGGACAAAAATCTTCAAAACAACTTTTATCGAGATATGGATCGTCGTCGGGCACAACATCAAAAATGGGAAGCATTAATGATTTCACGCCGTGTTCACCATCAAAAATGGGAAACACGGGATCAATTATGGGTTCCTCTTCGTCAACTGGTTCTGCATCAAATATTGGCGGTCCTTCATAATCCGGCCCAATTTCCATGACACTAACAGGATCCTCACCATTAAAATAATTTGGTCCGTTTTGGTCAATTTAGCCAACACGACCAATTGGCCCATGCTCAAAATAGCAAGATCCAGGTCCGTCAATTAGGGAAACACGGCTCAACTCATCTTCTTCATTGTATTGCGCCGTTGAAACCTCTGTCTTGTCTACTTCATTGAAAATGGTAGTAGGGACATCATCTTCATCGAAAAAAGGCTTTGCTGGAAATTCTTCGATGGGGAGAAACCTTAGATCGAAGGTCGGTGTTAGGTGTATTTTTATACGCTTATTTATCATTATTTTGTATTATTATGGAGAGTGAAATTGTTTCAATGAGCCTTTAATGCCTTAATTTTGTATATTTGTCAGGAAATTGAAGTCCGGAAGCTAAAACGAGGCAAAACGGGCGAAAACGGCAAATCTGGGCTATGAGCCGCGGCACAAGGAAGCAGGGCCGCGGCACAGGAAGACACCCAGCCAAAGGCAGAGTAAACTGTACTCTGTGCCGCGGCACAGCCCAGGTGAGCTGCGGCACAGAAGAATTTAAGGACGCCCAGGCATCCAGCTGAAGGCTCTGTGCCGTGGCACAGATTTAGTGCGCCGCGGCACACTTGGCGGTTTTTGTATGTCCGTGCGGATTTTGGGCCGTTTCGAAGCCAGTTTTCGACCTACTCATACGGACGCGATTTGGAGGATGTGCTGAGCTATAAATAGGGTTTAAGACCCTAATTAATCATCTTTGATCTTTTATCTTTTGGAGCTTAAGCTTGGAGACGGAGAAGAAGAGGGAAGCAGAAGACTTCAAGGGCAGAGGGCGGAAGCTGAAGAACGGAGGAATCCGAGCTTCATCTGCGTTTGATTTTTATGCTTTCATTCATTTATTCTGTATTTTTATTTATTAGTATGTCAGGCTAAAACCCTAATCTAGGGTTTTGATGAAACCTATGTTTTGACGAATTGCTTGAGATTATCCAATTAATTACCTTTTTGTTGAGTTTTCCCAATTGTGTTTAATGCTTGCAATTATCTGGCCAATAGTTGTATTGATTTAATCATTCAGTTCGAATCGGGAGAGGAGAATTGGTGAGGAACTATTGGTGAGGACCGTTTTATTCTGTGAGATAGGAATATACTCATAGGAACTACGTGGCCTTTTGGAGATTTTATGCTTTTCGCCTATTGACGAATTAATTCACCTAGGGATAGAGTGCGTTATTCGCCGTTAGACAAATCTATTGACCTCGGGAGAGGCGGTAGAATATATTAGCAATCTCCGCCTTCAATAAATTGGGAAAATTATTTATTTCGGATAATCGAGAGTAAATTCGGATAAACTGAGGTGGATTCAGAGTCCTAGACTTATTCACCATTTGATTTCTTTTTCTTCTAGCTATCGTTTTCTACTGCTCTTATTAATTCTTTTAGTTATTAATTGCAAAACCCAAATTCGATTGTTCAAATAAATCTGGAATACATAAAAATCGGTAGTTAGAAATTCAGTCCTCGTGGGAACGATACTCTACTTATCACTTTATTACTTGTAAACGATAATGTGCACTTGCGTGTAAGAAATATCGCAACAAGTTTTTGGCGCCGTTTCCGGGGACTGAAATTTTTCTAATATCGATTTCAGTATTTCTAGTCTTAATTTGAACGTTTTTATTTTTTATTTTTTTGTGTATTTAATTTCGTTTATTTGTTTTTCCTTTCAGGACCTTTCATGTAGTGCATGAGAAAACTCGGTAACGAAGGCCTACTACCTTTGGATACCGAGCTCGAGCGCACTCTTCGAAGGAACAAGAAGGAGAAAAGAGAGTTGCAGACGACGGTCAACATGGCCGAGAATATCGAAATCCAAGGAGGAGATTACCATGTGCGGCAAGTTCAACCAGAACTAGCTCTTCGAGACTATGCCATGCTGCAGATCAACGCAAACTTATCGGGAATTCGGCGTCCCACGATCCAAGCCAATAATTTTGAGATCAAGCCTGTGATCATTCAGATGGTGCAGGCGATCCAATTATGTGGATTGCCGAATGACGACCCAAACGCTCATATTTCTTCTTTCCTTGAGATTTGTGACACTTTCAAGACCAATGGTGTCACCGACGATGCCATCCAATTGAGGCTTTTCCCTTTCTCTTTGAGGGATAAAGCGAAATTTTGGTTAAATTCCTTACCGCCGGGGTCGATTACAACATGGGGAGAGTTAGCGCAAGCCTTCCTTGCCAAATTCTTCCCACCTTCTAAGACGGCGGGGTTGCGAAACGAGATAACCACCTTTGGTCAATATGACATGGAATCGCTACACGAGGCGTGGGAGCGATATAAAGATTTGTTACGAAGATGCCTTCATCACGGCCTTCCTGATTGGCTTCAGATTCAGACGTTCTACAATGGTTTGAGTGCTTCTACACGCACTCTCGTGGATGCGGCCGCCGGTGGGGCCTTGATGGGAAAGACTATGGCCGAGGCACACTCACTTTTGGAAGCTATGGCCGCAAATGCATATCAATGGCCATCGTAAAGATTGACACCGAAGAGAGTTATGGAAGTTTCAAGTAATGATCTGATTTCCACCTTTTCTGCTCAAGTCGCTGCTTTGACCCAACAGCTCCAAGCATTTTCGCACGCACCTTCCCCCGTTACCATAGAGACATGCAATTGGTGTAACGGATCCCACCCGAGCGCGGAGTGTCAAGTTGGAAACCCGTTCGAACAACATCCGATGGAGCAAGCTCAATTCGTGGGAAACGGGAATCGACAAAATAATTCTTACCCCAGCACTTATAATCAAGGGTGGCGAAATCAACAAAATTTTTCGTGGAGAAATGGGCAAGCTTTGAAACCTCCACAAGATCACTTCGCGCAGCCCCCACAGCAGCCCCCTCAATAACCAAAGGTATTATTGGAAGATGCTCTTGCTCAATTGGCGGCTAACACGAGCCAATTCATGACCTGCACCGAGACGACCCTCCAAAATCATTCTACCTCCATCCGAAATCTAGAAACACAAATGGGGCAGATTGCTAATTTATTGTCTTCTCGGTCTCAAGGTGCATCGCCCAGCGCAGCCGAAGTGAAACCCAAGGAAAATGTGCAAGCGATCGAATTACGAAGTGGAAAAGAGTTGAAGGGGCAGCCTATTAATAACAAAGAGCAGCCGATCGAGCAGAACGAGAAGGAAAAGGATGAGGCGCCCAAGCCAAAGGAAGTATCGACTACTCAGCCCACTCCTCAAATTCCATTCCCACAGCGTTTCCAAAAGCAAAAACTGGACAAGCAGTTTTCAAAATTCCTCGACGTCTTCAAGAAATTGCACATAAACATTCCATTTGACGACGCGTTGGAACAAATGTCGAGTTATGTTAAATTCATAAAAGAAGTCTTGTCAAACAAAAGAAAGCTCGAGGAATATGAGACGGTCGCTTTAACGGAGGACTGCAGCGCTATTTTACAAAAGAAGCTCCCACCTAAATTGAGAGATCCGGGAAGTTTTACCATCCCT
This sequence comes from Orobanche coerulescens, assembly GCA_033398695.1. Lineage (NCBI taxonomy): Eukaryota > Viridiplantae > Streptophyta > Magnoliopsida > Lamiales > Orobanchaceae > Orobanche > Orobanche coerulescens. Next base: position 36,013,874 of record CM065815.1, read on the forward strand.
TGTATCATCGAAAATTCGTCTTTTGAAAGAGCCCTATGCGATCTCGGGGCCAGCATAAACCTTATGCCCTTTTCTATTTTTAAAAAGCTGGACATTGGGGAAGCCAAGCTGACGACGGTCTCCTTGCAATTAGCGGATCGATCTATCAAATATCCAAGGGGAGTAATAGAGGACGTGTTAGTAAAGGTTGACAAATTTATATTTCCCGCGGATTTTATTGTGCTCGATATGGAGGAAGATCAAGATATCCCAATTATCTTGGGAAGACCGTTCTTGGCGACCGGCCGAACTTTGATCGATGTGGAAAAGGGGAAGCTGACTCTACGTGTTCAAGAGGAGCAAGTAACATTCAATATCTTTCGATCCGTAAAATATCCGAGTGACGCTGAAAATTGTTTCCAAGTTGACGTCATTGACTCGTGCGTGAGTAGAACTTTTCGAGAAAATTATCCACCCGATCCATTGGAATCCGTTTTGATTGGGGCTGTTTCTGAACTAAATGGAGAGCATGCAGCCTACGTACGACACATGGATGCTTCCCCGCCAATTTTTATTCATAAACCATTCGAGGAGCTCGGAAGTTTACTAACTTGACCAACCCCATCGATCGAAAAACCTCCAAAGTTGGAACTCAAGAAGCTGCCGCCTCATTTAAAATATGCATTCCTGGGGCCCGAAAACTCCCTTCCAGTTATTCTTTCGGCCACTTTAGCGGGAGATCAAGAGGCAAAATTATTAAGAGTTTTGAGGGAGTACAAATCTGCTCTTGGATGGTCTATTGCGGATATTAAGGGGATCAGCCCGTCAATTTGCATGCACAAGATTTTGATGGAGGAAGACTACAAACCATCCGTGGAGCATCAACGCCGGCTGAATCCTAACATGAAGGAGGTGGTAAAAGTCGAGGTTTTAAAACTCCTCGACGCAGGTATGATCCTTCCAATTTCTGATAGTAAGTGGGTAAGTCCGGTTCAAGTTGTGTCGAAAAAGGGTGGGATAACAGTTGTTCAAAACGATAATAATGAATTAATTCCCACTAGGATTGTCACGAGGTGTCGTATGTGCATAGATTATAGGAAATTAAATAAGGCCACTAGAAAAGATCATTTCCCCTTGCCTTTTATTGATCAGATGTTAGATAGATTAGCCGGACACGATTTCTATTGCTTTCTCGATGGTTACTCGGGGTATAATCAGATTTACATAGCCCCCGAAGACCAAGAGAAAACGACGTTTACATGTCCTCACGGCATTTTCGCTTATAGGCGCATGCCTTTTGGATTGTGTAATGCGCCGGCTACTTTTCAATGGTGTATGATGGCTATTTTTTCTGACATGGTAGAGCAGTGTATTGAGATTTTTATGGATGATTTTTCTGTTTTCGGAGATTCGTTTGACATTGGTTTGGAAAATTTGCAGAAAGTATTGAGAAGATGCGAAGAGACAAATTTAGTCTTGAATTAGGAGAAGTGTCATTTTATGGTACAGGAGGGCATTGTGCTTGGCCATCGAATATCCTCACATGGAATTGAAGTCGACCGAGCGAAAATTGAAACAATTGAGAAGATGCCTCCGCCCACTTCGGTCAAGGGGATTAGAAGTTTTTTGGGACATGCCGGTTTCTATCGCCGATTTATTAAGGATTTTTCGAAGATCACGAAGCCGCTGTGCAATCTACTCATGAAGGATGTTCCCTTTTCTTTTGACGAGTCTTGTAAAGAAAGTTTCGAATTGTTGAAGAAAGCTCTAAGCACGGCACCGGTGATAGTCGCTCTGGATTGGGACCTTCCGTTCGAGTTAATGTCTGATGCTAGCGACTTTGCCATTGGGGCTGTTTTGGGGCATAGACGAGGAAAGGTGTTCCATGTCATATACTATGCGAGCCGAACACTCGACAACGCCCAAAGAAATTATGCCACAATGGAGAAGGAATTGTTGGCGGTGATCTTTGCATTTGATAAATTCCGGGCTTATCTACTAGGAACGAAAGTGATAGTGTGGACCGACCATTCAGCAATAAAATACCTTTTGGAGAAGAAGGATGCCAAACCAAGGTTTATTCGGTGGGTGCTACTCCTTCAAGAATTCAACTTGGAGATTCGGGACAAGAAAGGGACGGAAAATGTTATAGCCGATCACCTTTCACGATTAGAGAGTCCCCTCGAGAAGGAGGAAAGTCAGCCACAAATTATAGAAACCTTCCCCGACGAGCAGCTCTACAAGTTGGATTCAAAACACGCGCCTTGGTATGCTGATCTAGTGAACTACTTGGCAAGTAAAACAATTTCGAGCGACCTCTCACGCCATCAAAAGAAGAAGCTAATCTCGGATGCTAAGTACTATTTGTGGGACGATCCTTTTCTTTTCAAGCGATGCCCCGATCAAATTATCCGTAGATGCATTCCGGATGAGGAAATCCACAGTGTGCTGAACCATTGCCATGCATCACCCTATGGTGGACATTTTAGTGGAAATAGAACAGCGGCGAAGGTCTTACAATCGGGTTTCTATTGGCCGTCCTTATTCAAAGATGCTCACTCCTTTGTGTCCGCGTGTGATCGGTGTCAACGGACGGGAAACATCTCAAGACGACACGAAATGCCGCTGAACACCATACTTGAAGTTGAATTTTTCGATGTATGGGGGATCGACTTCATGGGTCCATTTCCCCCATCAAACAAGAATCTCTATATTTTGGTGGCCGTAGATTATGTCTCAAAATGGGTTGAAGCGGTGGCACTACCTACGAATGGGTCCAATGTCATAATCAAGTTTATTAAACAACATATCTTCACACGCTTTGGGACTCCACGTGCTATTATCAGTGATGGTGGGTCACACTTCGACAACAAATTTCTTGATGCGGTTTTGAGAAAATACGGAGTCGCTCATCGTGTTGCTACAGCATACCATCCTCAAACGAGCGGTCAAGTCGAGATATCAAATCGAGAGCTGAAGTGGATTCTAGAAAAGACGGTCAGCTCGTCTCGAAAAGATTGGTCATTTAAACTCGATGATGCACTTTGGGCGTACCGGACTGCGTATAAAACACCTATCGGAATGTCGCCCTACAGATTGGTCTATGGGAAAGGTTGCCATTTACCCGTAGAGATGGAACATCGTGCTTACTGGGCGATAAAGAAACTGAACTTTGATCTGAAATCCGCTGGTGAAAAGCGTTGTTTGCAGCTGAACGAGTTGGAAGAAATTCGCCACGATTCATACGAAAATGCGAAACTCTATAAGGAGCGGACAAAGATTTGGCATGATAAGCACATCACGCAGAGAGAATTTGTCCCGGGACAAGAGGTGTTGCTATTTAACTCTCGCTTAAAGTTATTTCCCGGGAAATTGCGTTCACGATGGTCGGGACCGTTCACCGTAGTTCAAGTGTTTCCACATGGTGCAGTAGAAGTACAAAAAGATGCCCGAAAATTCAAAGTTAATGGACAACGGTTGAAGGCATACTTGGGAAATCCAATAGACACGCAGAAAACGAGCTTCGTCTTATCCACAGCCGGATGAATACGAGAAAAGTCCGGCTGAAAACTATAAACTTAGCGCTCCTCGGGAGGCAACCCGAGTATTAGTTGTAGATTCTTTATTGTTTTCTTGCATTTTTATAGTCTTTCTTTGTCGTCATTCTTCTTTGATCCGTCCTTCCCTCTCGTCTTAATCTTTTCGTGTAAAAATTTTGTGCAGGAATCAGCCAAGGGGAGGAATTCAATGATGGGCCGCAGCACAACAAAGCTGAGCCGCGGCACGCACCAGCTGATGAAACATGGCCGGACAAACTGTACTCTATGCCGCGGCACGATCTCACTGAGCCGCGGCACACCAGGTCACTGAGCCGCGGCACACATACCCTGAGCCGCGGCACACCAAATGTCCAAGAAACGCCCAGGAGGCTGTACTTTGTGCCGCGGCACGGGGCAAATGAGCCGCGACACACTAACACCCTGAGCCGCGGCACGCCCAAGCTGAGCCGCGGCACCCGGAAGTATGACAAATGCGCCCCAGTCCGACTGTACTCTGGGCCGCGGCTCACTTATGTTGTGCCGCGGCCCCCGTCGCATTATTAGAATGGCCAGGTATGCTTGTTTCAGTTGATCGGACAGCTCTAGGGACCCTTCCCTCGGATTTTTCACGGCACAATAAGGTCACTCGATAACTTTCTCTTTGTCTCCCTCTCAAATTCTTCAGGTAATTCTTGATTTCTTAATCATAAGTGATACTTGACTTGAAAAGAATTGAGGTTATATTGCTAGTTGTTCTTCAATGTTGTTTCTAAAATGGAGTTGGAATATGGGGAATTTGATATTGTGATGAAATTGATATTTATGAACAAATTGGTGATGATAGTTGTCGTTATTCAGGGTTATTATCTGTGTTATTATTTTTGGGATTTAGAGTTAACCATCAAAATTTTTGTTCTTCATTTTAATTGGTGCACACAAAGTGTTTGATAAATTGCAGCAATGAAAAATTGGTAAGCCAGGCATTTTCAAATTATATGCGATGAATCATGTTATAAAATTACATTATCCCCAACCCTTACATCATGTTAAACTTGAGAGCTCGTACTTAACTTCCTTTTTGATGATGCAAGATCATTTATTCACACTCCGCATGATGTAGTCAAGAAGCATGCAAACTCACCGGATGATGCCGGCACCAGCTCGTGAGCGGACTGGAGGGGAGTACTTGACCTTTTACTTTTACTGCATATCATATTTTGTCCATTGAGGTCAATGTACGTCCTAAGTTTGGGGGGGGGGGGGATTTACTTTCATTTGCTACATTCATTGCTGTACTGATTTTGTTGCACTTTTCATTACTTTGCGTTATTTTTTTTTTGATAGCCTTGCTTGTCTTAATTCTTCTTTATTCGTGAATTTTTCGTGCTTCTATTTGTGTGATACTGATGTTACGACACTGTTTTTCTCTCTGAAGAAACGGTCGAGTTCTAGTCGCGTTGTAGTCAGAGATTGCTTCGCTAGTATTCATTTAGGTCCGAAATTTTTTCGTGATTGTAGAGGTCTTGGCGGATAAGAGAGGATACATACTTGTTTTAAAATCACCGTCGATACGTTTGGTTACATTTTTCGGTTAGTGAGTCGTACAGTTACATTAGTCGTGTTGGCACTTAGAGTGAGTTTAGAGTCGGTCAGTTTTTCCCAAAAGTCAAGATAATGTTGTCTATGAGGGGAAGTCTAGTAACCGGGGGTATTCGCGTGACCCGTTGTTTACTCTCGCGTAAAACGACGACCCTGATTAGACTAGTGATTTAGAAATTTCACATGTCCCGATGATAGGGAGCCTAGTAACCGGGGGTATTCGCGTGACCCGTTGTTTACTCTCGCGTAAAATGGCGACCTTGATTCGGACATGCGGAAATTATATATTCGAGTTGTTTCTCCGCTGTAGAAGGGAACTTAGTAACTAGAAGCATCCATGTGCCCCATGAGTGTCTTTTACGTCAAACGGTTTCCCAATACATGAGAATGGAAGTTCCACCCTAGGATTATCCTGATGTAACATCCCGAGATCCGAACCTAGTGGTCAACTCGAATCAATTTCTTGAGCATATATATATAAGGGAATACTGTCCGAGGATTAGTTTTATGAAACTCGTGAAAATTGTGCCATTAGACTGAGGAACGGGGCGAACTAGCTTGTTTATTTTAACCTTTCATATTGACGGTCGATTTGATTCACGTTTTGTTAATCTTTGAGCTGGATTTTCTTCATGAACGAGTGATTAGGACTGAACTTGATTGCTTTGCGGAATCATTATTCTGAGTGTAGCTCGCTATTACGACACTCGTATTATTTAGAGAGAATTACAGGATAGTATTGAGTAGGTTGAACACTACGAGTCGCACGATGATTCACGACATTCTTTTATTGAATTTAATTCTTTTTGCTTGAGGACAAGCAAAGGCTTAAGTTTGGGGGTATTTGTTAGGCGTATTTTTATACGCTTATTTATCATTATTTTGTATTATTTTGGAGAGTGAAATTGTTTAAATGAGCCTTTAATGCCTTAATTTTGTATATTTGTCAGGAAATTGAAGTCCGAAGCTAAAACGAGGCAAAACGGGCGAAAACGGCAAATGGGCTATGAGCGGCACAAGGAAGCGGGGCGGCACAGAAGACACCCACCAAAGGCGAGTAAATCAGACTGTGCCGCGGCACAGCCTGTGAGCCGCGGCGCAGAAGACACCCACCAAAGGCGAGTAAATCGTACTGCATGCCGCGGCACAGCCCAAGTGAGCCGCGGCACAGAAGAATTTAAGGACGCCCAGGCATCCAGCTGAAGGCTCTGTGTCGCGGCACAGATTTAGTGCGCCGCGGCACACTTGGCGGTTTTTGTATGTCCGCGCGGATTTTGGGCCGTTTCGAAGTCAGTTTTCGACCTACTCATACGGACGCGATTTGGAGGATGGGCTGAGCTATAAATAGGGTTTAAGACCCTAATTAATCATCTTTGATCTTTTATCTTTTGGAGCTTAAGCTTGGAGACGGAGAAGAAGAGGGAAGCAGAAGACTTCAAGGGCAGAGGGCGGAAGCTGAAGAACGGAGGAATCCGAGCTTCATCTGCGTTTGATTTTTATGCTTTCATTCATTTATTCTGTATTTTTATTTATTAGTATGTCAGGCTAAAACCCTAATCTAGGGTTTTGATGAAACCTATGTTTTGATGAATTGCTTGAGATTATCTAATTAATTACCTTTTTGTTGAGTTTTCCCATTTGTGTTTAATGCTTGCAATTATCTGGCCAATAGTTGTATTGATTTAATCATTCAGTTCGAATCGGGAGAGGAGAATTGGTGAGGAACTATTGGTGAGGACCGTTTTATTCTGTGAGATAGGAATTTACTCATAGGAACTACGTGGCCTTTTGGAGATTTTATGCTTTTCGCCTATTGACGAATTAATTCACCTAGGGATAGAGTGCGTTATTCGCCGTTAGACAAATCTATTGACCTCGGGAGAGGCGGTAGAATATATTAGCAATATCCGCCTTCAATAAATTGGGAAAATTATTTATTTCGGATAATCGAGAGTAAATTCGGATAAACTGAGGTGGATTCAGAGTCCTAGACTTATTCACCATTTGATTTCTTTTTCTTCTAGCTATCGTTTTCTACTGTTTAGTCTCTTATTAATTCTTTTAGTTATGTATTGCAAAACCCAAATTCGATTGTTCAAATAAATCTGGAATACATAAAAATCGGTAGTTAGAAATTCAGTCCTCGTGGGAACGATACTCTACTTATCACTTTATTATTTGTAAATGATAACGTGCACTTGCGTGTAAGAAATATCGCAACAGTCGGCGGTGGGGCGTCGAAGGATTGGTGGTGGGGAAACAATGAATGGTGGTAAGATGTGGATTTGAACCTTCGCTTGAAATATTTTCTGAATTTTTGCCAATCTTTAATTTTAGGCTTACGTTGTTGTGAACGGGACTGTATCAGTTTTTGCCACCAGAAGACGGCGCTACCGCGGAGGCGCTTTGTCACCAGCGAAACGCGACGGTTGATCGGGGCAGCCTTGAAGTCCGAGTTCTCCTCACAAGCATGGAGCCAATCTATGCACGCATCTGGATTACTATATCCGTGAAACTCCGGTATGCTGCGAAATTTAGCCAAGAAATCAATATTGTTGAACTCCATTCTACTGAAAGATCAAGAACCTTAACTGAATTAAGAAATTCAGGTGTGGTCTCCGATGGCAAGAGTCAAGAGATAGTTTTGAACAAGAAATCATCAGTAAAATCGCCAAGGAAATAGCCTTGGGCTCCGATACCACTTATGATACGAATTCGCCCAGAAAGGTGAATATGTATCGGTCGGAGTGTGTATATGAATATCATAGCGGAAGTCTTTTTATGAGTAGTGTATTTCGGATGTAGTTTTATGGATGTAATATCAGAATAAATAAGAATATCGATCAAGAATACTTGAACGATCAAGAACAAGGGTTTATCGAATTAGACCTATAATTCGATAAGTGATTTCTTCTCAAGACCTATTGAGAATCGATCGGATTAATACCTGAAAATACGTCGAATAAAAATCAAGAGTTTGATAAAAATCATTTATCAAGGATAGAAATACAAAGTGTATTCTTTCACAACATTCAATTCTTCCTATTACAAGAAATATCAAGCCTATTTATAGGAAAAACTAAGTCTTCCTATAACAATTAAAGAAAACAATTCAAATATTACAAAATCTTTAAAAATCAAAATAAAATATTGAAGGGAACATAAATCACATAATGGAAGAAACATAATCCCTAACATGAGTAAAGAAAGGAAAAGAGAAGACAAAAATACACAAAAGTGTATAAAAAAACAAAAGGGTGGCTGCCGGACACGGGCCGTGTCATATGACACGGCCGCGGCTGCATGTGCGGACGCAACATGCTTGGCAGGACTCGACCGTGTTCGTATGACATGGTCGGGCTGGGCGGCAGCAGGTTTCGATGTTTCTGGGCGAGTATGACTCGATCGTGGCTCGGGACACGGTCGGGCTAGTCGGCAGTTCGTTCGGCATTTTCCGGAGGGGTGTGACACGGTCGTGTCCTGGGACATGGTCGAGCTGGTCGGCAGTTTGTTCGGCATTTTCCGGAAGGGTGTGACACGGTCGAGCTTGGCAGCAGTCCGTTCGGCATTTTCCGCAAGGGTGTGACATGGTCGTGTCCTGGGACACGGTCGAGCTCGGCAGCAGTCCGTTCGGCATTTCTGGAAGGTTGTGACACAGCCGTGTCCTGGTACACGGTCGAGACCGATCACCATGGCCTTTTACGTCTTGTGTTCGTTTTCTCGCCTAAAAAATTGCCGTACATGCATGACGTGTTGTAAGGCCATTTACGTCGCTCTTTGCTTCGTTTTCTTTATCCGGACTAGTCAATTTCGTATCAGTCTTGTACCTAATCAGTCTCACGAAGTACGACTCGTGTGCACAACTCAATGTGAAGGTAATGAACCTACACATGACTATACGTGCCCGCCCTAAAAATCCTACACATAACTGATCGGCACGCATATATGACTCTGAATATATCACAATGCAACATGACAACGAAACTCAAGGAAAATACATATCCAATAAGGATCAAAAGACTCACCAAAGTGAACAACGACATACGGATAATGAAAGATCGACATGACCAACAATATCCAAAACAACCATCCTGGGACCACCATCCCCAAACAATGATCAACACAATCAACAATCTCAACGCAACAGTCCTCGAATCATCATCCCTCAACGATCGATCAAAACAACCATCAATACCAAACAATGGTCCTAGGATCAACATCCCTCGACGAAAAGTCAATACGAATGTCATTATACGAAACCTTAACATACAACATATACAACAATTCATCAGAATAATTATCCTCATAACTGAACAATACTTAAATTACCTCAAAGCCGAAGACAATATTCTTTCCACGGAAAACCATCATCCCGACAATTTACATTTATAATATCATTGCTCTATGAACTATAAATGAAATCAAATCAATACCATTCATTAAATATTATGAACTGAACAAGTATAACTTGCCTCAAATACCGATACGCCAACAAGTCAATTCGGGTACACAAATACTCCAACTTGGTAGTTCTTCAATCACGACCTAAACAATATCGATCTATCTAAATATCAATAAACATGAAATCAGTATCCTCGAATATATCAATACTGAATTCAAACAACAACATCCGAATTACTACGACTAATTAACAAGAATAATCCCATGATTTATTCAACCTACACTTCTTTCCATTTTTTCCACAATTTCGCAAAAACCATATATCAATTCAATAAACCTAATATACAAACTTAACTAAAATATTCTAATCAATATCTCTCTCAAATATTTAATCAAACACCTTGAAGGCATAATTCAAAGATATATTCGAATCATCAATTAACCATATATATCCTACATCGTTATACGATTCTAGCATCGATACGAACTAAACAATCCCAATATTCCAAGACATCTTCAAACATTTAAAAATATGGGATTTCAAACCAATTACCTGTAACACCCCAAAATGCGGCTATTACAGTGCCGTGGACCCCACACTGGAAACCCACCAGGCGATACCAAAACACAGATTAAATACGTATTACTTTGTGATACCGAACCACAATAAATAGTCTTTACTCTGATTAGGAGTTTACAAATAGTATGGCCAACGGCCTTAACGTACACAGGACCCCAAAATACAAGTATAAACCATATGGAGATGGAATATACCTCAATTAACAATACAATTGATCAATAGTTTAAATGAAGCGGAAAGATAACATTACACGGTTTTGAACATAACCGGACAACAAAAGACTTGGGCCCCCCCGAACTAGTATCATTCGAACCCTTCGCCGTCACCATGCTCTTTCCGTGCCTTGCCTTTGCCACGACCTAAAATACAACACAAGTATTTCGCCCAAATCACAGGGTCAGATATACATGATAATAATTTCTCAAGACATTATACAATTCACATATATTAGATCTCAAGGAAACATCCTGAGTACTGAACATACCCCTCGGGCGTATGAACATTCAGTCACAAAATGTCGAACATATCCAATCATACATGGACTATGAAAGACCAAACAATATGGCTCAAGATGGACATCACAGTACGCCCGATCCGAAAATGTGTCAGTGCACATGTCCACCCCGTATACGGAATCCAGAATATACGTGGGACAATGTACCTAATTAGCCTCACGAACTATGTCTCGTGTGCACAGTCCAATACGGAAACATCCACGTATGACTATATATGTGCCTGGCTAAAAATCCTACACAATAATCAATCGAAAAGCAGATATGATTCCAGATATGTCACGATACAACATGACAACGAATTCAAGAAATCTCATATCCGATTAAGAAACTCACCGAAGTGACAATAAGGGTCAGTGAGATCAACGATTCAAAGGTGATGAACTTGGGCATGTAATCCCATGATGAAAAACGGAACATCATCAAGAACAATATCAAATTACGAGTCACAAATTTATAAGTGTTTCATATACACGAAACATATAACCATCACAAGAATCCAATCATCATTATAACCAAGCAAGATAATTGGCCTCAATACGGAGACGAGAATAATCCTCCCTTATCGAACGAACGGACGGTCCTCGACTAATATTGGTTACTCGAACAATCAACCTTGAATGAAATACATTTCACTCAATAACATATCCATATAATCATCGATATCGAATTCAGTGAGACGACACCCTAAATTCAATTTGAATAGTTCAACTATCTCAAGATATGAAAATTATATTCCAAAAACTCTATTTACTTCAATTCATTCTTATGATCGGTTAACAAGATATTTTCAAATATTCGCATGGTTCTTATGAATATGTAACACCCCAATCCACCCAGGAATATTACACGTCGTAGACCCTTTCCTCAAGGATCTACCAGGCTGGTAAACAACGTCAAACATCTCAACAATGCCTTTAAGGCTAAAATGACCCAGTAGACCGATTTGGTCTTTCAATAAAATACATACAACTCAAACACATTACATGCCCACGCAGGGGTCGAATACAACACACTCCCGTACAACGGGAAAGAAATACTGCAGCGGAAATAAAATAAAACTAAACCAATACGACATCAATGGGTCCTCGTGTGATTAGTATCGTTCATCTTTTGTCATCCTTCATGCCGACCCTATGCTCTGCTCCAAAACCTGAATCCAATACAGACATCCACCCCCCGAATACTCGGGGGTTAGCAAAACTCCACTGTTTTGCTAGTGCTATAAAATACGAAAACGAGCCATACATACCATACTCCACGGAACATGTTAATCATAAACATACTTCCCGAGGTAAATCACTTAATCAAAATGGTTAAATCGAAAGATAGGGGCAAAACCGATATTTATCTTGTGAAAACATTTTACGATCTCGGGAGTTTTGAAAACATTTGGGATTTTAAGAATTCTCAAGCCTTTCGAAAACATTTAGGGACACAACCCAAAAGTCATTTTCCCAAAACAAAGTTACGATAACAACACACTGGGTCCAAGACCCGATCATACCATAACAACCTGTTTCCACATATTATTCGCGTCCCGTGCTAGCAAGCCACGGACCTCAGATGCTCCCGTAGAACAAACCCAAGTGAATAACCCACAGGAAACTATATCAAATCACATGTCACCATAACAACAGTCACGTGACTACAAGCACAGATACACACTTAACCAAACCACGACCATAAGTTATCCCGGCATCGCACTAACAAGCTACGAACCCCGGAGTCCCCGCAAGACATACCCGATGATAACCCCATCAGTTATCCCGGCATCGAGCTAACAAGCCACGAACCTCGGAGTCCCCGCAAGACATACCCGGTGGATAACCCTACGGCCACGCCCGACCCATACTAGCAAGTATGGATCCCGGAGATTCAACAATCCTACCCGGAGGCACATCACATACATCAAGCACACAACAACAATCACTTATCAAGCCAAACAACATTAAGCATCACAACATCCTTTCAAAGGAGTAACGACCAATATCACTCGTCCGGTATTCACCGGACAAACACACATAACAACACGTAATCTTCGGTAAATTATTACGGTTTAATACATTCACTAAATGTGATCACAACATCTTTCAACATACGAAACTAACACACATAATCCGAGAACACATCCATTCACGAAGTATACGAATTATCGTTGAAAAACAATATTTATCGAGAACATACCGATCATTTTTAATGTTCATTAAGCATTGGATTTCGAATAAAATCATTTATCAATAATTATGCCTACGAAACATGAAATGTATGGGCAAGATACTTGCCTCGAAACCACGAACAACGGAACCACGAATGGACACGGCTCAACCGGAAAGCTTGGAAACGCCCGATGCTATCGGAACGGAAGACGACGACGAACGAAAGGGTTCGAAGTGGTTTCTCGCAATAAACTCGACCCTAACATCATATAATCAATAAATCAACGATCATATGAGGAAGAATAATCGTAGAACGTCCGAAAACCCCTCTAAGACATTTTACCGGACACCTTCAAGGTGTCGGTCAAGAACACGACCCAAACAACGAATCGAAACGATCCAACCATGGAATAACAAGGGAAATGATATAATACATCTAAATAATCATCAATCCATCACACTCCTAAGTTAAATCAGATTAAACGGACGAAATCAACCAAAATACCCAAATTCCCCAAAACTAGATTTCTAGAAAATCTGACCTGATTTGCTAGATCAAGGGATGTTATAGGATGGATGATTGATGATATGAACTCCAAGACTTCATGGATTGATTGTCCAATGACATCTCTCCATGATTCCCACACCTCTAGCCGCGGAAGATAAGGAAAGGAATGAGAAAATGGGTGAAAAACCCGTCTGGCGCTCGAACATATATATACTGCCCAGCATCCTGCCGACCACTTACGGCCGTAACCGGAAGACCTTACGGACGTAACCGGCACTCGTCAAAATCCGCTCAGCGCCTGCCGATCGCTTACGGCCGTAACCGACAGGGCCTTACGGCTGTAACTTGGCACTTACGGCCGCATCGGCAGTGTCCTTACGGCCAGAATCGCATTCGTTCGAACATCGCTCGCACCCGTCGGCCAGAATCGGCCCTTCTTACGGCCGTAACCGCCTTCGCCCACATGCTTGCCGAGCACGTACGGCCGTAACCGCACCTTTACGGCCGTAACTAGGCCAGGCCAGCTCGCCAGCCGTGGATCGCCGTGGCCACTCCGACGGCCCGGACGACCCCGAAACCCGAACCTGAATATGAATCGAAGATACGTTTACGAAGTACTCGCAAAGACGAATCCGAGCACTAATAGAACACACGATTCCGACCACCCGAAGGCTCGAAATTGACAACGGAAAGTAATTACCCCAAACTTTGAGAAATTACGAAAATGGCCCAAAACGTCCGAAATACACGATACGTGATCGAAACACTAAACCAAAACTCGCAACATGAATAATAACATTAAATGAACTTACGAGAAACTCGAAACAACAGTTTCGGATGAGATTCGCAAGAATCGAACTCAAGTGCGGAAAAGTCGCTAAAAAGCTCGGAACTCAACAAAACGATACCGAAAGGAACTCGGATGACAAAAAGTGCAGAATTAATCATTCTCGGAATGACGAAACGGTCATGAGCGAGTCGTCAAAACGGACTTCCGCCGAAAAAAGAAAATTACCGAAATTCGAAATTGCGGATATTACATTCTACCCTCCTTAAAAGAAGTTTCGTCCCGAAACTTAAAATAAGTAGGGAGAAGCAATATCCCCTGCCAGGAAAACTCGATGAGATACGCAAAAACCGAAAACTCGCGCCCGACGGCGAAACGCTGCAAGAAACGCAAAGAGATATACGGCGTCAAAACACGCTCCACGACGACCAACACAACGTCGCCGTTAGGAATATAATAAAACCAACAAATGACAAGAGTCATCAAACGGATAATATAGTCAAGTCAATTATCCGAACAATCACATAACACAACGAACGAAAATCAACACGATTGACCAACCTAACGGTACATCAATCAACACGCGAGCCAATCGCTGAACAAATACGGAATTCCACCGCCCAAGGGTTGGAAGATCGAAAATGATACTAATTTCCAGAACTTAAGGAAATTAGGAAGGAGTCTGAACGCTCAACAATCACGAAACGGGGTCAACAAAAACTGAACAATCAATGATCGAACCATAACGATCGAGACAACAAAAATCGAACAATCATGTTCGAATCACGAAGAACAATAAGGTTCAAACAACAACTCCATGGTTCACATCTCGACTCGAGACAATATACGATCCGGTGAAAACAACAGGATGTGCATTCACATAAGATCCATAGGAAAAGGAATAGCAATTGAAAAGTCACAACGATAAACGAGTTATTCCGAAACAATACCACACTCGTTCGATCAACAAAAGCAAGGGGCAGGACAAGCTCAGAAAATGTCAACGAATAGAGATAACCAGATCGACCCAAAACAAGATCACAGCTCGTTCGAACGACAAAACCAAAATACAGAACAAGTTCAGAAAGTATCAACGAACACGAGCGAGTCGATAGACTTGAGAGAGAGAAAAAAATGCGGAAGTCAAAAATGATACGGGCATTACATTCGACCTCTTCTAAAAGAAGTGTCGTCCCCGAAACTCACAACAACGAAATCAAGGTGACAACACAACAAGCAACCGACAGAAACATCCTTCAAAGGTCTCTCAAAGCCGATTCTGATAACTGTGCTGAAGCGCAAACTCCGAAAGTCTCAGTAGCCAATCCGCAAAACCGAATACGGTGTCCCTCGAGTCCGCACTTGAAACGCGTGACTGACGAGAAGGACAAATTACACGTGCATGCCCCGGCACATCGCGGTTGAAACGCCTCGGCTCGGCATACCGAAAATACAAATGCTAGATACAATGGGGCATAACGTCGCAAAACAACATAGCGGAGATGCCAACTCAGCACAACAAAGAATCATAACACATATTATATACAATGATTACCATCGTAAAGTAATACACACACAAACACTACAGCAACGACGGTATCGTTCGACGACTTTAACGGCTCGAACAATAACCAGCACATAATTACAAACATCATGAAACAATCACACATGTACACAAACGTACAAACCCAAACTTTAACAACTCACACTCGTGCGACAACACGCAAATCACCACGAGGCGACAAATAGTAAATACCAGTTCACACCTCTCACAGAGGGCTAGTTCAACAAATGCGTGGCAACGCCTCGACGTTCATGCCACCAATTCGATCATACTCGGGAGCAAACACCATTACGACAACGCGAACATCATACATACATTCCCAAACGCAAACGGGAATTGATAGGTTTTTTAGAAAAAATGAAAACAACCTTTTGAAAATAATTTAGGAAAAACACCGGTTGATCTTAAGTATCACCTTTCAAAAAAGTAAAAATGTGAAACATCGTTATCGAGACTTTGGAAAACCATTTCACATTTGATAAAAATGAGGACACTTTCCTTTAGTGAAAAGCATTCATAATATTCGACCCTCGGGTCTAAGTAAAAGTGTTTATAAAACATTGAAAATATCTCAAAACATTTTGGTCCTCGAGGTAGAAGAATTTTGAAACAGATTGTGGCACCTTAGAAGTACCGCGAGAAAACAATTCATTTGAAACGTACGTCTCGAAATTTATTTCTAAGATACTCAAGTTTTCGAAAATAATTCAATGCCAAAAAGGCTAGAATGCCCAAAAATTTCAGGTAATCACACGGAACATCATAGCGTTGTGGGTCCCGCGTCGGAACCCACCAGGCTAAAAATCATTTACAAAAATTCCAAAAAGGCCGATGACGGTAATATTTCAAAATCTCACAGAAGCCATTTACAAAATGCTAAATACCGTCATAAGAATTTCGCCAAAACGATCAAGGCCATAATGCCAAAAACTCGGTTAAGGGAATCGGTTTTCGAAATAAAACACCGTCGGTAAAATACCGAAAGTCATTACAAAAGAACTCACGCAACGGATGAAAGAAATACAGTTCAACATGCACAATCCAGCAACACTACTCCTCATATGAACAAAATATTAGAGTCAAATAACCACATTTCACGAAATCAAAATCCATAAGAGGATTCCGTCACTGAACAAACAATCATAAAAATAGCTCGTGTCACACGAGGCACAACACAAAGAAGGGAGACTTACAGCCACAGGTCGCACGAAGATGATGATCGCCCCACGATACTAATCACGACCAACAAACTCAGATGACGCGTCGCGACACGACTCAGTCAAATAAAATCCGACGAAACAAGACTCAAACAACACGACTTGACCCGACAACCTATGTTTCCTCAACCTAAGCTCCGATACCATTTATGTAACACCCCAATCCACCCAGGGATATTACACATCGTAGACCCTTTCCTCAAGGATCTACCAGGCTGGTAAACAACGTCAAACATCTCAACAATGCCTTTAAGGCTAAAATGACCCAGTAGACCGATTTGGTCTTTCAATAAAATACATACAACTCAAACACATTACATGCCCACGCAGGGGTCGAATACAACACACTCCCGTACAACGGGAAAGAAATACTGCAGCGGAAATAAAATAAAACTAAACCAATACGACATCAATGGGTCCTCATGTGATTAGTATCGTTCATCTTTCGTCATCCTTCATGCCGACCCTGTGCTCTGCTCCAAAACCTGAATGCAATATAGACATCCACCCCCCGAATACTCGGGGGTTAGCAAAACTCCACTGTTTTGCTAGTGCAAGTATAAAATACGAAAACGAGCCATACATACCATACTCCACGGAACATGTTAATCATAAACATACTTCCCGAGGTAAATCACTTAATCAAAACGGTTAAATCAAAAGATAGGGGTAAAACCGATATTTATCTTGTGAAAACATTTTACGATCTCGGGAGTTTTGAAAACATTTGGGATTTTAAGAATTCTCAAGCCTTTCGAAAATATTTAGGGACACAACCCAAAAGTCATTTTCCCAAAACAAAGTTACGATAACAACACACGGGGTCCAAGACCCGATCATACCATAACAACCTGTTTCCACAGATTATTCGCGTCCCGTGCTAGCAAGCCACGGACCTCAGATGCTCCCGTAGAACAAACCCGAGTGAATAACCCACAGGAAACTATATCAAATCACATGTCACCGTAACAACAGTCACGTGACTACAAGCACAGATACACACTTAACCAAACCACGACCATAAGTTATCCCGGCATCGCACTAACAAGCTACGAACCCCGGAGTCCCCGCAAGACATACCCGATGATAACCCCATCAGTTATCCCGGCATCGGGCTAACAAGCCACGAACCTCGGAGTCCCCGCAAGATATACCCGGTGGATAACCCTACGGCCACGCCCGACCCATACTAGCATGTATGGATCCCGGAGATTCAACAATCCTACCCGGAGGCACTTCACACACATCAAGCACACAACAACAATCACTTATCAAGCCAAACAACATTAAGCATCACAACAACAATCACTTATCAAGCCAAACAACATTAAGCATCACAACCTCCTTTCAAAGGAGTAACGACCAATATCACTCGTTCGGTATTCACCGGACAAACACACATAACAACACGTAATCTTCGGTAAATTATTACGGTTTAATACATTCACTAAATGTGATCACAACATCTTTCAACATACGAAACTAACACACATAATCCGAGAACACATCCATTCACGAAGTATACGAATTATCGTTGAAAAACAATATTTATCGAGAACATACCGATCATTTTTAACGTTCATTAAACATTGGATTTCGCATAATATCATTTATCAATAATTATGTCTACGAAACATGAAATGTATGGGCAAAATACTTGCCTCGAAACCACGAACAACGGAACCACGAATGGACACGGCTCAACCGGAAAGCTTGGAAACGCCCGATGCTATCGGAACGGAAGACGACGACGAACGAAAGGGTTCGAAGTAGTTTCTTCGCAAGAAAATCGACCCTAACATCATATAATCAATAAATCAACGATCATATGAGGAAGAATAATCGTAGAACGTCCGAAAACCCCTCTAAGACATTTTACCGGACACCTTCAAGGTGTCGGTCAAGAACTCGACCCAAACAACGAATCGAAACGATCCAACCATGGAATAACAAGGGAAATGATATAATACATCTAAATAATCATCAATCCATCACACTCCTAAGTTAAATCAGATTAAACGGACGAAATCAACCAAAATACCCAAATTCCCCAAAACTAGATTTCTAGAAAATCTGACCTGATTTGCTAGATCAAGGGATGTTATAGGATGGATGATTGATGATATGAACTCCAAGACTTCATGGATTGATTGTCCAATGACATCTCTCCATGATTCCCACACCTCCAGCCGCGGAAGATAAGGAAAGGAATGAGAAAATGGGTGAAAAACCCGTCTGCTCGAACATATATATACTGCCCAGCATCCTGCCGACCACTTACGGCCGTAACCGGAAGACCTTACGACGGTAACAGGCATTCGTCAAAATCTTCCCAGCGCCTGCCGATCGCTTACGGCCGTAACCGACAGGGCCTTACGGCCGTAACTCGGCACTTACGGCCGTACCCGGCAGGTCCTTACAGCCGTAACCGTCATTCGTCCGAACACTGTCTGGCACCCGTACGTCCGTAACTGACAGCCCTTACGGCCGTAACCGGCCTTCGTCCAGCCATGCTTGCCGAGCACGTACGGCCGTAACTAGGCCAGGCCAGGCCCTGCTCCGGCCGTGACCGGCCGTGGCCACTCCGACGGCCCGGACGACCCTGAAACCTGAACCTGAATATGAATCGAAGATACGTTTACGAAGTACTCGCAAAGACGAATCCGAGCACTAAGAGAACACACGATTCCGACCACCCGAAGGCTTGAAATTCGACAACGAAAAGTAATTACCCCAAACTTTGGGAAATTACGAAAATGGCCCAAAACGTCCGAAATACACGATACGTGATCGAAACACCAAACCAAAACTCGCAACATGAATAATAACATTAAATGAACTTACGATAAACTCGAAACAACAGTTTCGGACGAGATTCGCAAGAATCGAACTCAAGTGCGGAAAAGTCGCTAAAAAGCTCGGAACTCAACAAAACGATACCGAAAGGAACTCGGATGACAAAAAGTGCAGAATTAATCATTCTCGGAATGACGAAACGGTCATGAGAGAGTCGTCAAAATGGACTTCTGCCGAAAAAAGAAAATTACCGAAATTCGAAATTGCGGATATTACAGAATAAGAATTTATCAAGAACATGTTAAACAATCATTTATGTTCGTTAATATCATCTTATATTGTTTAAACTTTCCAAGAACATCACTAATGTTTGAAAGTGATGATCTAAACAACCTTGCTTCTTCTTTACATCAAATTTAGATTGAATATAGTAAGCTACAATAAGGTTATACTAAATTCATTTGGTTACAAGACCATATCATAATCATGAAGATTATCTCATATTAACACCATCCTTACAATCCCCTTACTAACTTGGAGAATCAACTATCATCATCTATGAATTTACCTAGCTTAGGTTCAAGAACATCACTCTAATATTCTAACATTCATCAAGGTGTTCTAATACATTTTATGACAACAATTCCATCAATCAAACTTAACTATGAAGAAGCTAATGATTATTGTTGTCCTAATGATGTTAGTAGTCCGACAAGAAGAGTGATTCTTATAAATATGATTATTACCATTACAACATCAAGAATATCTTCATTTCAAACCCTTAATTACCATGTTCAACAATAAGTGTTAAAAGCTTAATTACAAACATGTTTTACTTGATTAATTCAACACTAGGTGAAGTATACCATATCACTAACATCATAACTACGAAAATAGAGAGTAGAATCGCACCACATACCTTCAGAAATGAAGAACAACTACCAAAACTACAAGAACACACTCCAAGCTTCAAGAACAACTCTAAACTTCCAATCAACAAGCTCCAATCCAAGATGCAAAGCTCAAACACAAGTTGGAAGGGGGTAAGGTCGGTCTAGGGAGGCAGGGGGACGATTGTTGGAGAGAAAAATCGGAGTTTGGACGTGCAAATGAAATACACAAGCTATCTTTTTATAAACTGCACAGCTCGATACGTACGTTATCGCATGAAGATAACGTACGTTAACCCCTTTATGCACGCTACACCAAAATGTTGCGTACGTAATCGGCCTCCAGAGGCTACTGACTCAAAACACCAACATCATTACGTATGTTATTGCCTTGAGCATTACGTACATAATGTACGTCAACTAGGCTGCCTCAAAAAGGTCAAAGATTCGGATCATGTCGGGGCCCCCACGCCGAAAGCTGAGATCGGATAAGACTACAATCATTACGTACGTAACCTGAACTCTATTACGTACGTAAAGCCAACAACATAGCGTACATTAATCTAAGTCCTTAGCGTACGTTAAACACAGAAAATATAGCCCAAAAATGTAACAATCTACACAACGTCAAGAAATCAATCACAATGCGAATGACAGTTATAATCAAGTCTATTCTGATATAACCCGACATCAATAAACATTAAATAAATGCAACATGACTACAACGATACTCGATTTATCCGAATAATACAACAGTAGATAAGAAATTACTGTCGGATATTATATTACCTAATCCAGTAAACGAATCAAGAACGATGTTAGAATCCTTCATCCAAGCTTTTTTTCTAGATGTTAACACTTGATAAACCAACTCAAAATCTGAGATTTATGGGTTAAATATCGAGTTTGGGTGCCTTGGGGTAAAAGGGGATCTGGTAGGAAAGGGTTGGGAAGTGAAATTCCCGATTGTTGAACATATTTATACATCCAGACATGTTAACGTACGCAACTTAACTCATAACGTATGTAATATGTTCCCCAAATACAGACAGTATAGGTTTTGCCATTCTGGTCATAACTCACTCATACGGACTCCGATTAACTCACTGTTTGAACTATTATAAAGATAACTCGATGCTCTATCATATTGTTATGTTTTAGAATTTTTGAAGGTTTCAAGAATCCATGGTAATTTTTCAAGTCGAACCTTATACACGAGACTTTCCAAAAAATGTCCAAATCTTATTTCCTCTAACACTTCAACATGAAATCATCTTAATCATATCGTATACACCAATAACTTATTCAAGAACATGAGTTAATACATAACCACATTCAATTAACATTACTTTGTTCATATTCATCAAAACAACATAATCCAATATGTGTTTTTTAACATCTAAACCACCATCTTAACTCATACTCTAACATATATCAACATATCTTCATTTTCTCAACACGAACTCCATGATACCCCAATAATATTAGCAATACTTCCGTAATCTATCATCATACGAAGAAAACATCAACAACATCAAAAATCTGAAAGTAAAGGGAGGAATAAACCAACATACCTCTTGAAGATGAACAACAGAATCGAACACCATAAGAATCAACAATAATTCCATATCTCAAGCTCCATTTTTTTGTCCTCAAGCTTATAATCGATTTAGAAGAGCCAAAATCCATCTTGGAGGGTTGGAGAGCGAAAAACGAAGTGAACACCTCTAAAATGCCGAAGTGACGGAGCCCTCACATTTATAATAACTTCAGTCATTACGTACGTTACCTGATCCACCTAACGTACATAATGCACCTTACGTACGTTATCAGACCTTGATAGCATACGTAATACTAATACAGAGGCCACTGTCTCAATTCGTACCATGTCTTACATACGTAAGGCCTATGCTATATCACACGTAATATAGATGTTGACTTGCTATAGGACACACCCTTAATGTATGTAATCTCAGAACAATAACATACGTAATCCATAATCCAGAAGCTACGGTTCTTATCAACATATACTCTTACGTACGTAATACAACAGGTATAACGTATGTAATCTTCATGCTCAAATAACATATGTAACATCATCAACATAGCGTACGTTAAGTTCTTCTTTAACTCTCCTGTCCACATCCGCGCCGAAAGTTGCCGACACCGGACCTACTCGTCGATCATAGCTCGGATCCTGTCCGATTTTTCTCATAACGTACGTAACGTGTGCAACATAACATACGTTACACTTGTATCTTAACGTATGTAAGCTTCTCTACTTAACGTACGGTATGGCTTCTATACTTAATCATTTACATTTGCTCCTGCCTGTCGTCTCAACATACCGTATACGCATACTCATCCCAATAATATTTTCATACGAGAAACCTGATATCAAAATTAAGACAACCTGATACACGATATTCTCAAATATAATTGTCGACCAATTACGTCAATTGTACCAATACAACTGTCTCAGTCCTCAAATTATTTTATGTATACTGTATATATACTAGACTATCCAATATATCTCAGATAAAATAATGCGAAAAAATTATACTGAAAATCCAGGATATTACAAGTTAAGCATTCAAGTCCTAGAACACTTTCAATGCCAATCTTCTTATCCCACAGGAAGCGGAGTGTCTGCTCTCAAATGCAATGACTATATTTGTATATACCAAACCATGAAGGCAATGACATAAAGTAATACAGAAATAACAAATTTCTTATGATAAATATAACTGATATTCGTAATTACAATACAGTACTCACTTTGTCATCCTCTGAGTGGCATTTGATGACATTCCTTACGATCTCCTATCCATACTCAATATTATAGTAGCTAGTAATCATCTTCTTTGATGTCGCTCTAAGACCATATGAAATAGTTGCTTTGTGAGTGGGTTATCAATATTATATGCTGAGTCTACTCTCTGCAGTGAAAGGTATCCTTTTTGAACCATCTCCCTTGTGATGATGTTTGTTCTCAATATATTTTGTGTTGTGGTGAGACCTAATTGCCTTAGCCTGCAGTGGTGCCAAAAATCATGGGCTTTAGCTGATGTGGAAGCCATGACAGCCCACAATGGTGACATAAATTTAAGTCATCTATGACTGGCTTTGAATCTTGGACAAGCGATGACAAAGAAGTCATCAAAAAAGGTGGGCCAACTTCTACTTGTGTTTGAACAACTGCCTTGGCGCAGTTGGCCACCTGACCTTCATTTTAATTGGAGGTCAGGGGTTCAATTCCTAGTGGCAACACTTTGGAATTGAATTTCTCAAGGCGATGATCATGTCTTTGATTAAGGGTTAGAGCTAGCCCTCAGTCTGTTGGTGGAACAATTAAATATTGAGGCGCTTGCCGGTGTGGGAGGCCGATCTCGGTGGGAAGCGGTTGGATTTGGGGGTCAGGCGTGGAGCAATCACTTGTGCGCGGTAGTTGAGGATATTTAAGAACCCTGGGAGATACACATCTCGCGATTTAACTCAGTAGCGATCTTTGTAGGGCCGTTATCCTAGGACTAGTCAGTGTGTAAAGTGGGCTGTCGTATCAAAAAAAATGGGGAAAGTGTAGTACACGCAATAAATAAATGGGTGGACCAAAGTTGGATTTTTAAAAGTTGACTTACTAATATAAATTATTATATTTTTTAAATAATAATATTAAAATAATAATTAATTATTAAGTAAAATACTTCCTCCGTTACTTTATTATTGCAACGTGTTGACTATTATACTGTTCACATACTCTCTTTTGACCATCTTTTTTGATTTATACATATGAAAAATATAGTCATGTGAGACCTTGTTAGATTCATCTCGAAATATACTTTCAAAATATCAACGTCTTATAATTTTTAAAAATAAAGAATTGAAGATATTAATAATCAAAGTTGTGCATTGGCAAACGTGAAAATCCAGATGTTGCAGTTGTAAAAGAATGGAAGTAGTATATAATAAATAAATGTAAATTATTATCATATATATTTAATAATAATAAAATAATATGAATAATGATAATAATTGGTATAGAAATGAGTAGAAAAGAAAAAATACAGTGAGGTATAGTAAAAATTATGAGAGAGAAGATGATGACTTGGGTCACCACTGTGGGTATTGTGAAGTTATGGTTGTTGATGACTGATGACGTGGAGTTGATGTGGAAGAGATAAGGAACCATGACCCTAATCACCATGGCGGATGCTCTAATCCATTAGTCATGTACCACTTTGCCTCATATTTTCAATAAATTTTGAAACAAAGTACTAGTACTATTCTGCACCGTGGGATCTAGATAGATGCAAGTCAGTCGTACGTGAAATCCAAAATAAGTAATTTTAGCCCTTATAAAGAAAAAATTCTACCCCTTTCATGCTCATGTCACGTCGAGGTGCTGCAGAAGAAAAAACAGCAAAATCTGATCCAATTTATCATAATCGATTAGTTAACATGTTGATTAATCGTATTCCGAAACACGGAAAACACTGTGCGTATCGACCCGTGCAGTGCTGTAGCTAATAGGGGTGGACTCGGTTCCATTCGGTTCGGTTTTTGATCGAAACCAATAACCGAACCAAATATTCGGTTTCGGTTTGGTTCGGTTCTTTTTGAAGTTCGGTTCGGTTAAATTCGGTTTTATAAATATTCGGTTTGGTTTTGGTTTGGTTTGATATTTTTTCGGTTCTTCACAATATAAATTCAAATATTATATTCAATAGAATACGTTATATGTAACAACAAGCCAACAAAAGTTATATTGCACATCAATTTACAAATATCTCAAAAGATATAACAATCACAAATCACAATAGATTATTCTCTAAACCTAAATGAGTTGAATCACGAATTACACGAGCATATTATCGGTCCTCCTTGGATCCATGAGGGTCTTAACAAAAAAAAAACAAATTACATTAAAATCTCAAACACATAAAACTCACAAAAAGATGTCATTTTAGTATGTAACTTTGACTTCGGTCTATTTCGGTTCGGTTCGGCTCTGTCCGACCCCGAACCGAGAACCGAACCAAACCAATTCGGTTCGGTTCTGTTTTTCTATTTTTCGGTTCGGTCTTCTTTGGTTTCGGTTCTTCGGTTCTTTTTTCGGATTTTTTCGATTTGGTTTTGAATTTTCGGTTCCGAAATGCCCCTAGTAGCTAACGCTTTAAGTATCCCGCCATAATGATGTATCGGCAAATACAATATTTGTGTTACTTGATCAACAATCAGGAGAAGCAAATACGACAGGTATGCTAATCAATAAGATTGATGATAATTAATACAACAGAAATACAATCTATCAATTTATTATATCAGAAGTCTCAAGAAAAATATACGGAATGGTATGAATGTTTGGCCCTATATTTAATGCTTGTATTTAAAAAATCAAACTAGATGAACTAATAATTATTTTATTGAACTGATAAATATATGCCGATACTTTTAGCGGGACCCTGTTTTGTATTTCTCCTTTTTAAATAATGTGTCAGTTTTCAATAGAAAAGTAGCAGCGTGCACCCAATTTTTGCTTTAAGCACCTGCGACTTTCCACAGGAGTAATTGGTAAAGTGAAAAGACGAAATTTCAGGCCCAGTTAACCTTAACAATAATAACATACATCAACTTTAAAATACAATGATTTACATTTTAATTTTCTCTCTTTTTGCCGAAAAAGAAAAAGAATACTCCGTCCATTCGTTTTAGTCATTTTAATGAGGACGTAATTCATTTAAAATTATATGTTTTTTTTTCTAATTTGTTTCAATCAATTAATACTATAAGTTATATAGTAAAAAAACTTTAATTTTAAGAAATGCTATAAAGATTAAATTAGATAATTAAATTTTTATTTTTAGAAATATACTATTCTATTGGAATAAAATTATATATCATCGGACGAAGTACTATTTTATAGGTTTACTTAATGTTTGGAAGTGTAATTTTTTAATTTTTCTTAACATATTTTGGAAATTTGAGCATTTTATAATTTTAAGTACAAGTTATTGATTATCAAATACTCTTGTCGTCCTCCTATAAGTTTTCATTTGATTTCCCTTTTTTTTTTTTTTTACTGTAAACCAGTTGCAATATTGGCCATATTTATGAATTTAATTATGATGTGATATTATTAAAAATAAACTTAATGAAATATAATTTTCAAAATATTATGATTTTTATTATTTTTATATTTATAAATTATAAATAATTGCGGTCAAAATATTATTAATTTGACTCAAAAAAATCAAATGAAAAACATGTAGTCGCATAGACGGAATATACATATGTGCTAGTTATATCAATTGTTTTCAATTGAATCAATTACATAAATCACCACTCATCCTTTTTCTCTCGATACAAAGATCATCAATGCTTCTCAACCTAAAACCTTGGATCACACATTCTACGATACCTGGTCTCATTAGACCCGCTTAGGTGGAAATTATTATCGCAACATTTATAGTTGCTCATTATGTTTCCCATTCTACAGTCTATGGAGCCCTATAAGCCTCGTCAGTCATCCTCTGTATCCTTTAATCTATAAATCCCCATAATTCTCGTCAGATTTGTCGGGATGAACAATCATATCTACCGCTTTCATATCACAAATCAAGTTCACAAATTCTATCGCATTTTGAAAACACAAATCCTTCCTCACAAATTTGTCACAATTAACAAATGCAACTCTAAATTCACCAAAAAAACAAAACAAAAAAATATCATAGCATTTGGCTATCACAAATTCATATTCACAGTATATCATGTTTCACAATTTTAGCATACAAAGTATACATCATATTGTCAAAATGACTTGCCTTTTTCACCAAAGTGTATAGAAACTCGGCTAGATGGGTCTTCCTCCATCATATAGCAAATTTCCTAACCCAATTACACAATGTCACCATCAATCTAGTAATTAGACCAAAATTCGTTCCAAAATTCAACATAAGATTCTCCACATTATTTCATCGGACACCTTACGTTTAAAAATCAACATATTAACACAAGAATTCAGTTCACAATGAGAAGCCACAAATCAAGAACCTACTCCGGTAGCATCATTTTAACCAACCTAATAATACACCTCTAACTCTAAGCATCAATTCAGGATTAATCTAATGAATTCAATGAAATTCCCAAAATTTCCAAGAGCCTAGCGTTTAATTTACCTCAAATCTGAAGAAAAATTTGCAAACGACCGGTAGTAATTCGAACTATGGTCTCCAAGATGTGATCTATGGTTGATTTCTCCAAAATTAATGTTCAAAAACCAAAATCATGATTGAGGGTCGAACGGTTTGAAGCAGGGACGGAGCCAGGAATTTTTCCGAGGGTGCTCCTATTTAATAAACAAAAAAAATATATATATACGATAATACGACAATGTTATATTCATGCCAAATTTTGATCAAAAAGTAAGCATACAGTTTCAAAAGCCGTAATACTAACCTTTACAGATTCAACAAAAAATTCGACGCGTTTTCATCTTCTGAAAACATATCAATGATATCTTCATTCTCGACATTTGCAAAAACTTCCTTTTCAATATAAGCTACCAAGTTATGGTTCATCCATTGATCTCCCATTCTATTACGCAACCTATTTTTTACAATATGCATAGCAGAAAACGGCCTCTCAACCGATGCCGTTGCAACTGGTAATGTCAATGCTAACTTTATAAGCAAGTAAACCAACGGGAACACCTTATATTTGTTTGTTTCTGTAACACCCCCAAAACCATATGAAAATATTACACGCCATAGATCCCTTTTTACGAGGATCTACCAGGCTAAACCTTACAAAACGACCAAATGTTTGCCCAGCCAGGGTCAAATAATAAAATAATACAGACCGTTAAGGTCATTTACACAAGAATACACTGACCGATGAGGTCACACAACTCCATCAACAGAACTGACTAAAATAACATTACCCACACGGGTCGAAACACAATACAGCGGAAGACTGTAATCAACTCTGACAACACAACAAAAAATCAAAACAACTCTCAACTCTTGATTAGAATCGCAGCTCGTCATCCACTTGTACCGATCTTGTGTTGCTCCCGAACTCTGCATGTACACGGGCCTTAAGCAGACATCCACCCCCCGATTACTCGGGGGTTAGTAAAACTCCACTGTTTTACTAGTGCAAGTATCAAATCATATGAAAAGTAACGAGCAAATATTAATCAAGAATCAAACACAATATTCAAGTATCAAATTATTCCCGGGGGTTTTAATAAAGGTATTTAAGCTATGAAGCATTTCGAAAATAAGTTCATCACTTCGGGAAATTTTTGAAATTTCAAAACCTTTAAAATTCTGAGCCCTGGTTCACCAAACCTTTCAAAAAAAGGGTTGAGGGCTTTAACCCAAATCTTGTTTCATAAATCAACCGTTCACAAAACAGAAAACATTTACTCAAGCTTAGGACTCAGTCCAACATTCATTTTCATAAAACTTTTCCTTGCAAAACTTTGATTTGAAAATAATCATGTTCATAACACCGTGATCCACTGTCACGTGTCTCCGTAGGTTCAACAACCCGCATGGACTACACCACGCACAATTAAACAAACATAATCAATTTCGACACCGTGATCCACTGTCACGTGTCTCCATAGGTTCAACAACCCACACGGACTATTAACCAAACATAACCAATTCCGACACCGTGATCCACTGTCACGTGTCTCCGTAGGCTCAACAACCCACACGGACTATATCAATCACAGCAATCACACACACAGTCCTGACACCGTAGTCCACTGCCATGTGTCACCGTAAGCCCCGTCGAGCTCACCTGATTGGACGTACTGTGTCCGAAACTCATGGTCCACTGCCATGCGTTATCGTATGCCTCGTCAGACCAGCACGATTGGACCTCAGTACCTCACTAAGTTCTGACCCCGTAGTCCCCTGCCACGAGTCCTCATAGGTCCCGTCGAACCAACACGAGTGAACTTAGCGGTCACACACATATTCACATTCTCATTCACATTACATACGACAATGAGCACAATTAATCAATCACGTTGATCACCACAAGATCGTACATCACACGCACATAACACAATCTCAACACTCGCAACAACTATCATCAATCAACATAACACACGATCGGTACAGAATACATTGCACAACCAAGTGTACAACCATCCCATATGTACGTCGCAATCCTGCACAAATGGCACAACACCTAACACATATACCAATATAATACTATTATCACAAAGCCTTCAAATTGCGGAATACACAACCAATTTAAACGGAACATATTTACGAAGGCAAGCAAAATCATCATAAATCTCATACATGATTACTAGTCGCAAGATACAAGTCGTATAATAAGATACTTGCCTTAATAACCGTTACCGAATACCCCGAAGAACACGGTTCGACCGAGAAGCTTGTACCACGAAGAAGACAACGAACGGAAGGGTTCCGACTCTAGTTCTTCACACGGAATCTGACCCTAACATTATACCATCAATAAATTAACGAACGAACGAGGAAGAATAATCGTAGACCGCTCGGATTCTCTTTGTGACATTTTATCGAACACCTTCAAGGCATCGATAAGATACTCAATAAAACGACAAATCCATGGAAATCCAACCATGGAATAACAAGGATTTTGATATAATATAGCTTAAAAATCATCAATCCATCACTATTCTGAGTTAAAACGGATTAAACGGACAAATCGAACAAAATCCCCAAAACTAGATTTTCAGAAAACTTACCCTGATTCGGTCGATCGAAGCAAGTTATGGAATGATTAATCGATGTTATCGACTCAGGAATTTCATGGATTTACAGTGGAACAACCTCTCCTCGTGCCTCCCAAGTCCCAGCCGCGGAAAGGAAGTGAAGAAATGGGTGTAAACCCAACTGTCCTGCCATATATATACTCCTGCCGAACACGGCGCAGCAAACGGCCTACACCAGCGCCGTGTCTACCGCCGGGTTGTGGGTCAATACGCGACCTGACCGACACGGCGCAACACCCGGCGCAAGGTGCCCGCGCGTATGTCTCGGCCGTATCCAACACGGCGCATCACCCGGCGCAAATCTTGCGCGGGTTCTCGGCCGTGTCTCGGCAGACTTGCTGGTCCTGGCCGACCCGGCGCAAGACACGGCGCTCAGCAGCACCGTTTCGCACAGGTCCGGCCAGCAACCTCCAGATGCAAAATGATTCTGACACAAACCGAAAATTTACGATAGAACCACAACGACGATCCGAACGACCCCGAAACCCGAACCTGACGGAGATTCGGTTACGAAGTACTCGCAAAGACGAATTCGAGCACTAAGAGAACACACGATTCCGACCATCCGAAGGCTCGAAATTCGACAACGGAAGGTAATTACCCCAAACTTTGGAAAATTGCGAAAATGGCCCAAAACGTCCGAAAATCACGATACGTGATCGAATAACCAAACCGAAGTTCACAACACATCTAATAAGGTTAAACGGACTTACGGGAAATTCGAAACAGTAATTTCAAACGCGATTCACAAGAATCGAACTCGAGTGCGGAAAAGTCGTTAAGAAACACGGAACTCAACAAAAAATACCGAAACGAACTCGGATGACAAAAAGTGCAGAATTAATCATTCTCAGAATGATGAAACGGTCCCAAGCGAGTCGTCGAAACGGACCTCCATCGGAAAAAAGAAAATTATTGAAATCCGAAATTGCGGATATTACATTCTACCCTCCTTAAATGAAGTTTCGTCCCGAAACTTAAATCAAGTAGGGAGAAGCAATATCCCTCCAGGAAAACTCAACGAGATACACAAGAACCGAAAAAAAATCACGCCCAACGGCGAAACATTACAAGCAACGCAAAGGAATATACGGCGTGAAAACACGCCCCACGACGACTAACGCAATGCCACCGACTATGATTCAAAAAAACAACGAGTAATTAAAAACACATCACATGCACACATTTAATCAAAGAAACGCACGCGACAATAAGTCGCACCCGACCACAACGACTATGCAGTAGAAACAAATATAGTATTACGATAGAATTCACTCCGATTCTCGTCAACAAGAAAATGTCCGACGTCAAGACACAAACAATTCAAGATAATAGAAAATGAGAATACCGGATATTACATTCTATCTTATTAAAAATAAGTTTCGTCCCGAAACTTAAAATAAAACATCATGGTAGAATACAAGCAAAACCAAAAAGTTCACGCAACAAATATCAATCTCTACACGAATTACAGCACAAAGTACGATACACAAATACATCACTGGACACCACCGGTCACTCCTCGAGTAGGAACGAAAACTCGATTCCCGAACATCTTGGCAACGGTCTCACAATGCACCGCTTGGTGCCCCAGTTGGCCGCACTTAAAATAATTAACCGGTGGCGAACGACAATTCTGTCTCGCATGGCCCACACGGCTGCAGTTAAAGCAGGTCTTCACACCGATCGTCTTACTCGCCTCTGGAGTAAGGTTCTTAGACTGGTCAACCGAATGAGGAGTGCTCCCAGAAGGAAACTGCGAAGCAATAGGCTCACAGATCTCACTTCTCTGGCCTCTTGAAAAATTACTTGAGGTCTTCTGTCTCTTACTCTTTGAACCAGATTCCGTCACAGAAATGGCCATCTCAATGGCTAAATATCGGTCCTGATATTCCCTCAGGGTGGTACACATAAGCGGAGCCATACTCTCACGTATATGGGGTTTCATGCGCATATTGAAGTATCGGACCTTGTCCGCTTCACTTCTCACTTGATCACGAACATAAGCCAACTGTCGATATAATCGACTATCGCCTGGGATATTGACACATCCTGGGGCGTAGCGGAGAAAAACTCAACGATCCTGCATTCACGAACAGGCAACGGGCAATACTCTGCCTCCATGGCGGTCTTAAACTCAGCCCATGTAGGTGCACGGTCTGCAGGCACTACAGCATGCTACCAGTCTGCAGCTTCTTTGTCGAGCAGGTACTGAGCAATGGGTACCCTCCTTTCATCCGGACAAGCTACAGCATCAAATATTCTGTCCAACTGGAAGAGCCAGTTTCCCCAACCTAACAAGTCAGACGAACCCACAAAACGGGGCGGCTGCATCCTCATCACATCTCGTAACCACTTACTAGCTCAGTTATCCCCATTTGGGTTCTCATTCCGACGTACGGCCTGATTCATCTGCACTAACTGGTCAACCACCTGACGAAGGATGGTGGTGGCGCCAACGTCAATATTTACGCTGGCTGAATGATAATGTCCCTAATCTGTACCGAGCTGATTGGTACTCGGCAAGGAGTGAGTCGCCCTCTCACGCTTCTGATTACGACCACCACCACGACCACGGCCTTGGCCTCGACCCCTCAGCATACTGAACGGGCAACCATTCAGAACAACAAAATAAATACCACATAGTCAACAAAGGGCAACAACCAGTAGCACAATAAAGTATTCACTCCAAGTCATCACACGAGTACACGAGCTAACAATGCAATAATAGACTTAAATTCATAAGTAATTCGCACGGTTACACCAATAGAGCTGCACGACTTATACTAAAAAAAACACGGTTGAGACCACATACATGTCATTGAGACTAGACAGTTGTAACATTCTTTAAAAATAAAATTTTTCCGAGGTATTTATTCAAATATTAATATTTTAAGATTCGCGAGTTTCAAAAGATTTTACTGGGATGAAATTTTGAAAACACTTTATTTAATACCTCGGTCATTGAAGTGAGGAACGATACCTAACAACGTATCACGCCACTTGGGCATACAACCTAGATTTTCTGACGAGAATAATAACATAGCAACTCACTGCACGACTTAACCTCAATACATAAACACATAACGTTCTAATTTACGAAAGCCAAAGTTGTTTTGCAAAACAGAATTTTTCTAAAATCCTTTGGTTCATAACCAAAACGACAGTTATATTTCACAATATCCGAAGTACTTCAAAACACATTTTTCAAATACCGTCTGATGGCGTCATTTGAAAATACACGACCAATTTGTCAAAAATTTAACCGATTTTAAAATCCATATAAACCGTGATTTTAATCACATCATCAAAATATTTTAAACAGTAGCAAACGATTTCCACAAAATGTTCAAACTCGTAAAGTCCTCCAGAAAGAACATTCTAAAACCTACCCGTAATGGCATAAACATAACAATCTAAAAACAATCAAACTAAAAATCACATGCCCAAACGGCAAATAGGATCGCCAATCCAATTGAATAGATCACACAACATCAAGTTTAGACATACAACAAAACCATTCCTCGGAGTTTCTCACGAACTCAATCGTCGATACCTTATTCGAAACCAATCAAGGTTCTCAATTTTTCACACCATACCACCCCATACAGTGGTTCAAAGGTAAAACAACAATACGCCCAGTTTTTATACATATACTATGTGTCACAAGTATTATATACAACTATATTACACAACACCGTGTAAATAAAATTATGCACTGCAATTAACTCACTGAGATAAAATCATGATACACGGGTACCTCGCATAAAAGAGGAGACTTACGTCCACAGGCCGCACGGAGACGACGGTCGCCCACGATACTAATCTCATCCGACAACATATCCGACACGTTGTGACTACGCACAACTCAACTTGTTACCCGACATCTCGAATGACAAAACCACACAATACTCGACGAATCACGACTCGACTGACCCGACAGCCTAAGTTTCCACAACCTAAGCTCCGATACCATAAATGTAACACCCCCAAAACCATATGGGAATATTACACGCCGTAGACCCCTTTTTACGAGGATCTACCAGGCTAAACCTTACAGAACGACCAAATGTTTGCCCAGCCAGGGTCAAACAATAAAATAATACAGACCGTTAAGATCACTTACACAAGAATACACTGACCGATGAGGTCACACAACTCCATCAACAGAACTGACTAAAATAACATTACCCACACGGGTCGAAACACAATACAGCGGAAGACTGTAATCAACTCTGACAACACAACAAAAGATCAAAACAACTCTCAACTCTTGATTAGTATCGCAGCTCGTCATCCACTTGTGCCGATCCTGTGACTGCTCCCCCGAACCTGCATGTACCTGGATGCAAAACAGACATGCACCCCTCGATTACTCGGGGGTTAGTAAAACTCCACTGTTTTACTAGTGCAAGTATCAAATCATACGAAAAGTAACGAGCAAATATTAATCAAGAATCAAACACAATATTCAAGTATCAAATTATTCTTGGGGGTTTTAATAAAGGTATTTAAGCTATGAAGCATTACGAAAATAAGTTCATCACCTCGGGAAATTTTTGGAATTTCAAAACCTTTAAAACTCTGAGCCCTGGTTCACCAAACCTTTCAAAAGAAGGGTTGAGGGCTTTAACCCAAATCTTATTTCATAAATCAACAGTTCACAAAACGTAAAACATTTACTCAAGCTTAGGACTCGGTCCAACATACATTTTCATAAAACTTTTCCTTGCAAAACTTTGATTTGAAAATAATCATGTTCATGACACCGTGATCCACTGTCACGTGTCTCCGTAGGTTCAACAACCCGCACGGACTACACCAGGCACAATTAAACAAACATAATCAATTTCGACACCGTGATCCACTGTCACGTGTCTCCGTAGGTTCAACAACCCACACGGATTATTAACCAAACATAACCAATTCCGACACCGTGATCCACTGTCACGTGTCTCCGTAGGCTCAACAACCCACACGGACTATATCAATCACAGCAATCACACACACAGTCCTGACACCGTAGTCCACTGCCACGTGTCACCGTAAG
The DNA here is from genome assembly GCA_033398695.1 of Orobanche coerulescens. NCBI lineage: Eukaryota > Viridiplantae > Streptophyta > Magnoliopsida > Lamiales > Orobanchaceae > Orobanche > Orobanche coerulescens. The sequence goes on from CM065815.1 coordinate 36,049,236, forward strand.
CCCAGTAGAGCTCACCCGGTTGGACGTACTGTGTCCGAAACTCATGGTCCACTGCCATGCGTTATCGTAGGCCTCGTCAGACCAGCATGATTGGACCTCAGTACCTCACTAAGTTCTGACCCCGTAGTCCACTGCCACGAATCCTCATAGGTCCCGTCGAACCAACACGAGTGAACTTAGCGGTCACACACATATTCACATTCTCATTCACATTACATACGACAATGAGCACAATTAATCAATCATGTTGATCACCACAAAATCGTACATCACACGCACATAACACAATCTCAACACTCGCAACAACTATCATCAATCAACATAACACACGATCGGTACGCAATACATTGCACAACCAAGTGTACAACCATCCCATATGTACGTCGCAATCCTGCACAAATGGCACAACACCTAACACGTATACCAATATAACACTATTATCACAAAGCCTTCAAATTGCGGAATACACAATCAATTCAAACGGAACATATTTATGAAGGCAAGCAAAATCATCATAAATCTCATACGTGATTACTAGTCGCAAGATACAAGTCGTATAATAAGATACTTGCCTTAATAACTGTTACTGAATACCCCAAAGAACACGGTTCGACTAGGAAGCTTGTACCACGAAGAAGACAACGAACGGAAGGGTTCTGACTCGAGTTCTTCACAAGGAATCTGACCCTAACATCATACCATCAATAAATTAACGAACGAACGACGAAGACTAATCATAGAATGCTCGGATTCTCTTTGTGACATTTTATCGAACACCTTCAAGGCGTCGATAAGATACTCAATAAAACGACAAATCCATGGCAATCCCACCGTGGAATAACAAGGAATTCGATATAATATAGCTTAACAATCATCAATCCATCACTATTCTGAGTTAAAACGGATTAAACGGACAAATTGAACAAAATCCCTAAAACTAGATTTTAAGAAAACTTACCTTGATTCGGTCGATCGGAGCAAGTTATGGAATGATTAATCGATTTTATGGACTCAGGAACTTCATGGATTTACAGTGGAACAACATCTCCTCGTGCCTCCCAAGTCCCAGCCGCAGAAAGGAAGTGAAGAAATGGGAAAAAAAATGGGTGTAAACCTGACTGTCCTGCCATATATACACTCCCGCCGAACACGGCGCAGCAAACGGCCTACACCAGCGCGGTGTCTACTGCCGGGTTGCGGGTCAGTATGCGACCTGACCGACACGGCGCAACACCCGGCGCAAGGTGCCCGCGCGTATGTCTCGGCCGTATCCAACACGGCGCATCACCCGGCGCAAATCTTGCGCGGGTTCTCGGCCGTGTCTCGGCAGACTTGCTGGTCCTGGATGGCCCGGCGCAAGACACGGCGCTTGGCAGCGCCGTTTTGCACAGGTCCGTCCAGCAACCTCCAGATGCAAAATGATTCCGACACAAACCGAAAATTTACGATAAAACCACAACGACGATCCGAACGACCCCGAAACCCGAACCTGAATACGAATAGAAGATTCGGTTACGAATTACTCGCAAAGACGAATTCGAGCACTAAGAGAACACACGATTCCGACCACCCGAAGGCTCGAAATTCGACAACGGAAGGTAATTACCTCAAACATTGGGAAATTATGAAAAAGACCCAAAACGTCCGAAAATCACGATACGTGATCGAATAACCAAACCGAAGTTCACAACACGTCTAACAAAGTTAAACGGACTTACGGGAAACTCGAAACAGTAATTTTGAACGAGATTCACAAGAATCGTACTCGAGTGCGGAAAAGTCGTTAAGAAACACGGAACTCAACAAAACAATACCGAAACGAACTCGGATGACAAAAAGTGCAGAATTAATCATTCTCATAATGATGAAACGGTCCCAAGAGAGTCGTCGAAATAGACCTCCGCCGGAAAAAAAAATTACCGAAATCCGAAATTGCGGATATTACAGTTTCAACCATTTTTCGTGCAAGATCACCAATCCCGTTTAGATTTGAAAAATCTGATGAAGTCCGCATATCAAGAATATAGGTTTCAATTTGATCACCAAGTATCATAATCTCCATCTCAGAAAAATCATTTGGATAAAAATGAGCAAGACGAATCAGTTTACTTTTATCAAAAGCCAAAAAAGAGTTTCTCGGATTGAGGCATGCCATGCAAAGAAGCAACTCAGTGGTAGTCTCATTAAAATGATTATCTAATTCCATAAGTTGTAGATCAATAACTGCATAAAATAACTCAACACGGTAGTAGTGTAAGTTTGATATCTGTGGAGCTTTTCGACGTGACCGCCCAGGAAGTAAGAACATATCATCCATCTTGCAAACATCAATATCATGTTTTTCACAAAACAAAGTAGCTTGCTCGAGTACTGAATCCCAACCATCATCCCTCAAAGTTTGAAGTTGCTTCTTGCAAAGTCCAACCAAGTTCATTGCATTTACTATATCTTGTTCTTTTCTTTGCAATGCTTGAGACAACTCGTTGGTAATACCCAATAAAGTCTTCATCAAGTGTAGACAAAATACGAAATCAAAAGACTGCAAGGATGTAGATAGATTAAGAGCTTCACATTTTTGTTCTTGTGTTAATCCGTCTTCCTCTATCATTTCAAGCACATCTATCACAGATGAAAACATAAGAATCGTACTCACCATTGTACCATAATGTGATCCCCAACGCGTGTCACCCGCTCTCCTCAGAGAAGTTTCTTGATTGAGACCTCGACCACTTGGGATCTCGCCTACATCAAGTGCCTCGATAACTTTGGTAGCTTGTTGTTCTCGGAGATGGTCACGACGTTTGCAAGAGCCTCCAACAACATTGACAACATTGGTTAGTAACAGAAACAGACTAACGATTTTCATATGCTTTTACGCCACCGCTACAAGAGTAAGTTGAAGTTGATGAGAAAAACAATGAACATAATACGCACATACATTTTCATTCAAAATTAATGTTTTGAGACCACCAAGTTCACCTTGCATATTACTAGCCCTGTCATAACCTTGCCCACGCAAATTTGAGATACTCAATCCATGTCTTGAAAACAAATCATCAAGTGTCGCTTTGAGTGAGATAGATATAGTATTCGGGACATGTTCAATACCAAGAAAACGCTCAATAATCTGTCCTTTTTTATCTACGTAACGCACCACAACGCTCATTTGTTCTTTGATTGAAACGTCACGAGATTCGTCGAGAAGGACCGAGAAAAAATCATCGCCAAGATCACATACAATGAGCTTTGTTGTTGCCATTGTTGCAGCATTAACAATGTCCTTTTGGATATCAGGTGAAGTCAACTTTAGATTCTCAGGTGCATTCTTAAAAGTAACAGCCTCAATGCTTTTATTATGATCTGCCAGAAATTGCAATAACTCTATAAAGTTCCCTCTGTTCTTTGAAGTCTCACCCTCATCGGATCCTCTAAATGCAAGGCCCTGTCTTAAGAAAAATCGAACACAATCAATTGACGCATTCAGTCGGATCTTGTAGTCTATCTTGCTTTGCTCAGAATGTTTGATGATCACATTTTCAATGTGTTGTTTGTTGGACAATAAAGCAACACACTTTGCCCAAGCTTGGTTGTGAGCACTATTAACACTTCCAACATGAATCCTTAACTTCTCTTTCCTCGACCAATTCTTGAATCCTAAACCAACAAATGAGTCACCACCTGCTTGAGCACCAACATTTGGTTTGAAGAGATAGCACGATAAACAATATGCAGCATTTTGGCTTACACTATATTCCAACCAAGAAGGATATTCATCAAACCAAGCAGGGTTAAATCTTCGTTGTTTACTCCCAAAAAGAGTGTAAGGAAATTCGTGGTTCCGACGTTGGCAAGGCCCTTTTAAGAGATATGATCTTCGAACTTCATCTCTAATATTAAGATTATAATCCAAAATCCTATTTCGCATTCCAGGGTCTAAGGGAAGATCTGCTAAATTGACTTCCACACGAGTTTGTTTAGAATTATCAACATTACTCGTCTCCGAATCAACGGTTGCTTTTCTTTTTGTTAAAAACTTATCCATAGTAATTATATATCCTAAACAATTTGCAAATACAACAACAATCAATAGAAATATAGAATTACAATTTACAAAATTACAACTGAATAATTACATAAATAAATGCAAAACAAAGTGTTTATATAATATCAATAGTTGATCAATAATACCTTACCTAGAGGCCTTTGCTCGTCTGCTCTACCGCCTTTGCCGGAAGTCCGCAGGCTATGGCCGATGCTCTACAAGGTAACAAGGGGGCACTGCTCAGTCTGCTCCTACCGCACTTCTCGAGCACATCTACGCCTCCTTTTTGTTGATATCCAAATCCACTAGTTCCATTCTCTCTCAACTGGCGCGGGCACAGTTGAGATCTGTGCCTTTTCTGATATATATTACTTCTGAGTACTGAAAAGTGGTTTTTCGATCCAGTTTCTGGATCTGGAGTCAGGTTATTTGCTTCGATCTCTTCTTTTGATACAAGGAAATTGAGGCAGAACGAAGAAAATGAGGGTAAAGTTTGGAATTTTGGCTTGTGTCTGTTTTGTTCTCTTTGGGTCTTGTTTGGCGAGATTTGTAGCTGAGAAGAATAGTTTGAAGATTACATCACCAGACTGTGCTAAAATGCTGGGCTAAAATACTGGGCTAAAATAAATCCCATTTGAGGGTGGGCCTGTGCTAATGCTGGTCCAGGCCCAGCTCCGTCCCTGGTTTGAAGTCGGGTGTTTTGATTTCTCCCCTTTATATAATGCCACTCCTTGTAGACGCATACCACACTGTATATTTTCCCGCGGTCATCAACATCAGACACGCACATTGAAATTACAAAATATGCACCATACCGTATTCTATTTCGCAACTGGTGAATTATCATTAGCACCAGGTATTTCCCTCATAAGTGCTTAACCAAATCTACTTTATTATTAAAAGAGAGTCGTACAGAACACGTGTCATTATATGGATTTTTTGAATTAATTATCTTTTTCTTTCTTTTTTAAAAATACACTAACTCTTACACATTTTAATGAAAGTTAATGGGAACCAAATTTTTTTCTTTTTTATTTTTATTTTTCTCTCAATGTTTAGAAGTTAATAGTTTTATCGTCTCAACTCTATTTTTTATTATTAATATTTTAAATTAATCTTTTTCTTATGATATTTGATTTAACATTCCTTAGGCATATATATTAATAAAATATTTCTTTTTTAATATAAGTTATTTTTGAATAATTATTACATTATATCTTGATTTAAAATTATTTGTATATAAAATACAAAAATCAGTTAATTTTCAAATAATTTCTTTGAAGTAAATCTATCTTTTTACAAGATTAATATTTTTACTTCAATTTCACCTTCTTATAATAATTTTAGATTATTGAGTTATTTTATTTTAAAAATATCTGAAAAAGGAATTATAGACATGTTAGACTTACAATTCCCAGTAGAAAGATATATTATTAGTTAAAATAATTTCTTGATTGATTCTTTTTTTTTTGTGCAAAAGAAAAATTATATAAACAAATATAATAAGTTGATTATATTTTTATTTAATGCCTAATTAATTAATATCATTGTGGATGTCATAGTATATTATTAGGTATAAAATGTGTGACCTTAATCTAAATATTTATCAAAAATATATGACGTCCTTTCGCCTGTATACTGATATGTAATTATATTAGTATATTAATATAAATATTACAAATATACAATGATCATATAAATTACTGTCATGTTTATATATTTTATATCGAACTTTTACACATCTATACTTAATATTAAAAGAGAGTCGCAAAAAAATCTAAGGAAACATGTGTCATCCCCATATTAATCCTCTTTTTAAAAATCTTAAAAAAAATAGACGTTTACTTTGGGAGGGGGTTAGGAGGTTATTCCATTATATACTATCTACCAATTAAAAAATTTCTCTCATTTTATTCTTTTTATTTTTAAGCTAATAGTTTAAACAATTATAACTTTTATGTATCAATTTTAATTTTGAAAAAAATATATCAAATTATTTCTTACTTCGTGCTCTTTAATTTGACATCCATATAGTATATATAAAATAATATAAATATAATTATAATATATTTAGATGATTAAAATATTTCAATATAAAAATATAAGAATATTGAAGAAAAATATATTCTTAGTTTATTTTCATAGCTTTTTAACAATTATTTGATTTTTAAGAATTATTTTGTTTTCATTATAAAATAGTAAAATATATTACATTGATGTCAAATCATATAAAAAATATATATTAGTAAAAATATCGATTATATACTTTTAATAAAAGTTGATAATACAACAACAACAACATAAGAGCCTTAGTCCCGAAATTCTTTGGGGTCGGCTATAATGAAAGTTGATAACAATAAACATAATTTAATTTCTTATTTATACAATTAGATATAACTCATATTGTCCTATATGAAAAAATAAATGCCGGTGCTTAATTAATTTATGGTTTTCCTATCATGTGCCCTTAGATCACATGATAAGAGTTTATAAATAAAACTAAATTAAATAATAGTATATGTATATGTGTGTATACTGATTCATGTATATTTTATAATAATTTAATAATATTATTGAAATTCGCTCACATATTATTAATATAATAAAATATTTAATATTTTACGCCGTGCATCGCACGGGAGAACATCTAGTATACCATTAAAAAAACAACCCAAACTACACGTCCAACTCTCCATGAAAACTTGGTCTTCTCAAAGAATTTTAATTTTTGGTCACAACGTATAACCATAATGCCATATTCTCAACTCATGTCACACCAAGCCATAATTATATAATATCATCACTCCCAATAATTCATGATCCTATTGACATTTCTACTTTAGGAATTACTCAAACCACAAAATACTAAGTGTACCGATCACTTTCCAACCCACAACAACAATAATGTTACCTCAATGCCTCAACGGCTCCCGTAAAAAGTGTGGTAAGGGGGATCGGATGTACGCAGTCTTACCCCTGTCTTAACACAGAGTGGCTGTTTCCGGATGATCCAAAATGAAAATTGCATCGAGAATTGCATGGAATGACTAGTATTTAATGAGAAAAAGAAGTGCAGCCAGTTTAGTGAGTCATTTTGTTTTATTCCATTATAATCCAGAACCAAAGAATAAGGAGTCTTTGGCTTCATTGAAAACAATGGAAACACTTTCCAACACGACATAATTTTAAAATTTATATACCTTCAAAATGATGCAATTTACTTTAAAAACATAAAAAAAATACAAACGAAACGCATGACTCCACTAAAAAAACCCAGTAAATCAATTTAGAAAAATAATGCGCATGTTAATTTATGAAAAAGTTTAATTAAAAGGCTCGTCGTTCAAAATACTCCATAAAAATATAATGAGTGAACGATAACATTACGGTGTACTTATTTTATGCATAAAGTATTTCATGCATAAAATATTTCATGCTCGAAGTATTACTAATTCGATTACTATCCCTAATTCTGAAACATCTCCTCGTCAACTGCACATGACCCTGAACATAAGTATCATGTCTCGGTACGATTCGATATAACCATAATTGTATCTGCATTACCAAAATCGACATATTTGATATTACTCTATCGACCTACTATATTGTCTGTTACCACCAATTTACGATAGCCGACTATAACATGCCAAAGTCACACTATTCTATGCTTATTTTTTTTTCTAAAGGTTGCCAACAACTTTAAAATATTCGGAACACATTTTATACACAAACGAAGAAACATTGCATCACTTCATAAAAATCCAGAGATCCTAAACTGAACTAGTATGAATATATGTCCACTCTAACAATCCAATTGATCTCTGTTGGTCAAAGTATACTTTGAAGTGATAGTTTAAATGGAGTAAGTAACTCTCTCATTTTTTTTTTTTTTTTTTTAAATTTTGATTTGTGGAAGTCTTCTGAATACTTGTTGTATGAAGTCTAAGATGACACGATACAACAAATGCTTAAGTACCTACAACACGTTTAATACGATATATTTACTTTGTTACAGCATAGAAAAATTAAGTATATCACTAAATTTTACAAGTTATCTTTTTGAATAATAAAGTGTTGTAGGTGTGCTAATATGAACCTGAGCAAATAAACAACACAAGATTTTTGAAACGTATGAAGGTGAGCCAATCCTTAAACGTTCACTTGGCTCCACATAGGAAAGTATTCAATAGATGAAAAGAAACGTATATAGCAATCATATACAAGAATATTCTACACAGTCAATATCATTCCCCACTGGCTGGTATTCAAATGGACTACACGGTTAATACCCTTCCACATAGGTTGGTGTTCAACTGGATAGATAGTCAACACCCTTCCACACAAGTTGGTGTTGAACTAATATTTCGAACTACATGTTGTTGCCCAAAATATTTATCCGAAGATTAATACTGCTGGAAGACGGACAACAAACAACAATTGCGGGAGCACTTCCGAGAGAAGATAAATAATACAAGATTTGCCGGGTTTGTTAGGCCCGGGCTTGAATGCTCTCGCGAGATGTTATTAATACAAATATTCGTGGATACAAGTATTAATGTGAGAAATCTAAATACAATGAGTGTAAAAAGACTCTGTTAATCCGGCTCTTGAGCGAAGCTTGGTGTTCTTCGTCCCGCCGATAATCTGCTCGAGGAGAAAAGTAGGAGAAGTAAGACCGAAAGAAAGTCATGCCAAGAGTTGGAGATTAGCAATCTTGTATATTGTTTCTATATTGTATGCTCAAATCGTGAGGTTGCGAAGGAAGTCAAGCCTTTTTGTCGTAAAGGTTCGATCCCTTGGACAAGTCTTGGGAGCCATGCTTATATAGGACAATGTAGGGTCCTGTCCTTTAGCCGATCGCTGCCGGCCATTTAATATTGGGGCGATCTCACTGGGTCGGGCTAAAGTCGAGGAGATCTTTGTTGTCCGAATAAAGTCAATGCAGGTGGCGCGCCGGTGGCGGTCAATAAGGAGCCATCACGTGTCCGAGTCGATCAACATGTGGCCCTACCGACAAGCTTTGGCGGCTCGGTGGTGGAGAGAATCGCGGTGTGGTCAATGGCCCGAGATTTGCGGATCTTGTCTCGGTCTTTGCACGTGGTGCCAGTCTAGAGGCTCGGCCTTCGCCGACTGGATGGCCATCGGTGGTGATCGACATGAGGCGGTCGTCCCTGGATGGTCTTCGGAGGTCGCCATCGGCCAGTGGATGGAGGTCGCCAAGGGTCGGTCGCCAAGGGTAGATCGCCAGGTGCCGAGAGACGGTCGGTCGCCAAGGGTCGGTCGCCGAGTACCGAGAGGCGATCGTCTTGATGTCGATCGCTCGGCACCGGGATCCATCCTGGGACCTTCGGTCGGCCAGTCTAGCATGTCCGCTGGGTTAAGGCTCGGCCGCCTGGTCGCTGGTCGGCAGACTTGCCTTGGTCGCTCGGCAGTGACTCGGTCGCCCGTCCTCCTAGTCGATCGCCGGTCGGAAGGTGTTAAATCTTGACACAACAATTGCCCCCCAGCTTGCTCCTATGTTGAAGACATGGGGCGAGGTGGTTCTTGCTGGTGATCGTGTATGGATGAGGACGGGCGATCTGAGCTGATCTGAGCTGACTTAGGACTCGGACTTGGGCTATCATGGTCGATTGGCTTAGCTATCTTTCGGTCTTGTACCTGCTAAAAACAACATTGCCGATCCCCATGGAAACTAGGTGGTTTCGCTTGTTTGAGGAATCGTGCACGATCGCGGAGATCGATGGACCGATTCCATGGCCGTGTCTTGGTGCACGAAGACAATGAGTGTCTCGTGACTCACTTTATTATGAGGGTCCTCTGTTAAGTGCGCCTCGCCTTGTATTTAAACGAAAGGCGTGCGGTCTCGGTCTAGAGGAGTCCTTGCGCGGGGCGGCGTCGGATGAATCAACTCCACGCCCGCGGCTTGTTAGCTCTGCTTCCACCTCGTCCGGCCATGGAGATGGCCGACCTCGGCGGTGTACGTTGAGACGGGGTTGTGGAATGAGTCCACCGATTAATGTTGGAGAGCCCTCCGACTACGCCCGGCCTCGTATTTAAACGAAGGGCGGGCGATCTCGGCAAAGGACCTTGCATGGCCGGCGGCCGGTTCCATCGTTGCCAGGGCCATGGCTCTATGATGTGCGGTGGAGGCGATCTTATGCCTTAGTCCGTCATGTTATATCTTTGGGCCTGTAGATGGCGATCGTGTCCACAAAGTTCTTGATGATGTTGCGATCGGCGGAAGGCGCGATCGTCGCTCGGCGGCCGATCGCATTATTCGTAGGTCGATGTCGGCGATCGGCGGGAGTCAGTCCCTTACTTAGAATGTTGGACTGTAGGCGGTGAGCGAGTCCTCCGGCTCTTCTGGATAGTAGCGATCGGGCTGGAAGACTGGAGGTCGTCGCTCGGGCTGGGAGACTGGAGGTCGCCGCTCGGGCGCCGGTCGCGGTACTCCTAGGCTAAGAAGAAGCCTTTGCCTGGACAGGAAATCTGCGGCTCTAGCCCGGAAGGCTGCGTAGGTCGTCGGCAGGGTCTTCGTGAGATGCCTGAACATAGGCGAGAAACCCTGAAAACCTCCTAGAACCGCGTAGAGGGCGGTCTCATCGCTTACGGGCTCGCCGTTGAGGATGATCATGTCAACCCGGTCGATGTAGTCCGAGTCGGACTCCTGTTCTCCTTGCCTGATTTGCATCATGCGATGGCGACCTTCGGTAGGCGACCACAGTGGCGAAGTGTTCGTGAAGACGTGCGCCCGGCTCGTTAAAGGCGATGGACCGAGGTGGCAATGAAGTGTACCACCGGTGGGCGAGGTCGTCCAAAGGTCGGAGGAACATTCGGCACCTGGTCGCGTCCGATGCCCCACACCCGGTCATGTAGATGTTGAACTTGTGCAGGTGTGCTTGGGGGTCCGATCGCCCTTGGTACACGGGTGTCTGAGGAGGGGCGATCTTGTGCTGCACCGGAGCGAGCTCGATGTCGATCGCGAGCGGCTCGCTCGGCGGGGCGATCGTCCTCACGGCGCCTGCCCCGGATTGCAGGAGCGCCTTCATGTCGTTGAGTTGACGTTGCACCGTGGCGATCGCCGCGGCTCGGCTGCTTGCGGATCGGCTTTGGGAGCGGGGGCCGAGGCGATCGTGTACCGACCTCTGGACCCCGCTGCTGCCGACCTCGGGAATTTGGCGAGCGAGAGCCAGGCGGCTGGATCGCCTTGCGGGAGCTGGGTAGGCCGAGCTCCTGGTGACGGATACCAACTCCGTCGTCTCGTAGCTGGGGCCGGACTGCCCCGGTCGCCAGGTCGGGTCACTACTCAGGCGATCGAAGACAGAGGTGCCCCGGATGTCGAGCGCCTCTTCTTGCGGGCGAAAGCCTCCTGGCGATTGCTCGGCCAGTAGTGCCTTGAGCTTCCGCTTGATCTTCCGGCGAGATACCGGGGGGGGCGGCAGCAGGAGGCGCGTCGAGAGCACTCCGTCGTTCCTGAAGGGCGGCTATGGCCTCTTCGATCTGTTCATTGGTTCGGAACTGATCGAGCGAAAGGCTTGGGCCGCCGTCCCGGGACGGGATCGAGCGTCTCTGACCGCGGCGGCTGCCTTCCACCATCGGCTGCGGCTCGGACGGGGCCAGACGAAGTGCAGCCGGCTGGTCAGCGGCTTTCTTCGACGCGGATGCGGAAGACATGATTTCTGAAGGATTTCTTTGAAGTGCAGTAAGTGTCACTTCAAGTATCTGCCCCGAGAACAGTGAGTGTTCTTCGGGACGGTAGGTATAAAAAATCGAGGGTTGGATCCCCTTCCTCTAGCGCCAATTGTTGTTGCCCAAAATATTTATCCGAAGATTAATACTGCTGGAAGACGGACAACATTGCGGGAGCACTTCCGAGAGAAGATAAATAATACAAGATTTGCCGGGTTTGTTAGGCCCGGGCTTGAATGCTCTCGCGAGATGTTATTAATACAAATATTCGTGGATACAAGTATTAATGTGAGAAATCTAAATACAATGAGTGTAAAAAGACTCTGTTAATCCGGCTCTTGAGCGAAGCTTGGTGTTCTTCGTCCCGCCGATAATCTGCTCGAGGAGAAAAGGCCGGGAGAAGTAAGACCGAAAGAAAGCTGTTGCCAAGAGTTGGAGATTAGCCAAGTGCTGTATATTGTTTCTATATTGTATGCTCAAATCGTGAGGTTGCAGAAGGAAGCTGAAGCCTTTTTTGTCGTAAAGGTTCGATCCCTTGGACAAGTGCTGGGAGCCATGCTTATATAGGGACAGCCGGGTCCTGTCCTTTAGCTGCCGATCGCCTGCCGGCCATTTAATATTGGGGCGATCTCCTGGGCTGTCGGGCTAAAGTCGAGGAGATCTTGTTTGTCCGAATAAAGTCAATGCGATGGTGGCGCCACTGGCGGTCCAATAAGGAGCCATCACGTGTCCGGAGTCAGTCAACATGTGGCCCTACTGACAAGCTTTCGGCGGCCTGTCGGCTGGTGGAGAGAATCTGCCAGACTGTGGTCAATGGCCCGAGATTCGCGGATCTTGTCTCGGTCTTTGCACGTGGTGCCAGTCTAGAGGCTCGGCCTTCGCCGACTGGATGGCCATCGGTGGTGATCGACATGAGGCGGTCGTCCCTGGATGGTCTTCGGAGGTCGCCATCGGCCAGTGGATGGAGGTCGCCAAGGGTAGATCGCCAGGTGCCGAGAGACGGTCGGTCGCCAAGGGTCGGTCGCCGAGTACCGAGAGGCGATCGTCTTGATGTCGATCGCTCGGCACCGGGATCCATCCTGGGACCTTCGGTCGGCCAGTCTAGCATGTCCGCTGGGTTAAGGCTCGGCCGCCTGGTCGCTGGTCGGCAGACTTGCCTTGGTCGCTCGGCAGTGACTCGGTCGCCCGTCCTCCTAGTCGATCGCCGGTCGGAAGGTGTTAAATCTTGACACAACAATTGCCCCCCAGCTTGCTCCTATGTTGAAGACATGGGGCGAGGTGGTTCTTGCTGGTGATCGTGTATGGATGAGGACGGGCGATCTGAGCTGATCTGAGCTGACTTAGGACTCGGACTTGGGCTATCATGGTCGATTGGCTTAGCTATCTTTCGGTCTTGTACCTGCAAAAAACAACATTGGCCGATCCCCCATGGAAACTAGGTGGTTTCGCTTGTTTGAGGAATCGTGCACAGTCGCGGAGATCGATGGACCGATTCCATGACCGTGTCTTGGTGCACGAAGACAATGAGTGTCTCGTGACTCACTTTATTATGAGGGTCCTCTGTTAGGCTGCGCCTCGCCTTGTATTTAAACGAAAGGCGTGCGGTCTCGGTCTAGAGGAGTCCTTGCGCGGGGCAGCGTCGGATGAATCAACTCCACGCCCGCGGCTTGTTAGCTCTGCTTCCACCTCGTCCAGCCATGGAGATGGCCGACCTCGACGGTGTACGTTGAGACGGGGTTGTGGAATGAGTCCACTGATTAATGTTGGAGAGCCCTCCGACTACGCCGGCCTCGTATTTAAACGAAGGGCGGGCGATCTCGACCGAAAGGGACCTTGCATGGCCGAAGCAGCCGGTTCCATCGACTGCCAGGGCCATGGCTCTATGATGTGCGGTGGAGGCGATCTTATGCCTTAGTCCGTCATGTTATATGCTGGACTGTAGATGGCGATCGTGTCCACCAGGTTGCTGATGATGTTGCGATCTGGCCGGAAGACTGGCGATCGTCGCTCGGCGGCCGATCGCATTATTCGTAGGTCGATGTCGGCGATCGGCGGGAGTCAGTCCCTTACTTAGAATGTTGGACTGTAGGCGGTGAGCGAGTCCTCCGGCTCTTCTGGATAGTAGCGATCGGGCTGGAAGACTGGAGGTCGTCGCTCGGGCTGGGAGACTGGAGGTCGCCGCTCGGGCGCCGGTCGCGGTACTCCTAGGCTAAGAAGAAGCCTTTGCCTGGACAGGAAATCTGCGGCTCTAGCCCGGAAGGCTGCGTAGGTCGTCGGCAGGGTCTTCGTGAGATGCCTGAACATAGGCGAGAAACCCTGAAAACCTCCTAGAACCGCGTAGAGGGCGGTCTCATCGCTTACGGGCTCGCCGTTGAGGATGATCATGTCAACCCGGTCGATGTAGTCCGAGTCGGACTCTGTTCTCCTTGCTGATTTGCATCATGCGATGGCGACCTTGGTAGGCGACCACAGTGGCGAAGTGTTCCGTGAAGACGTGCGCCGGCTCGTTAAAGGAGCCGATGGACCGAGGTGGCAATGAAGTGTACCACCGGTGGCGAGTCGTCCGAGGTCGGAGGAACATTCGGCACTGTCGCGTCCGATGCCCCACACCCGGTCATGTAGATGTTGAACTTGTGCAGGTGTGCTTGGGGGTCCGATCGCCCTTGGTACACGGGTGTCTGAGGAGGGGCGATCTTGTGCTGCACCGGAGCGAGCTCGATGTCGATCGCGAGCGGCTCGCTCGGCGGGGCGATCGTCCTCACGGCGCCTGCCCCGGATTGCAGGAGCGCCTTCATGTCGTTGAGTTGACGTTGCACCGTGGCGATCGCCGCGGCTCGGCTGCTTGCGGATCGGCTTTGGGAGCGGGGGCCGAGGCGATCGTGTACCGACCTCTGGACCCCGCTGCTGCCGACCTCGGGAATTTGGCGAGCGAGAGCCAGGCGGCTGGATCGCCTTGCGGGAGCTGGGTAGGCCGAGCTCCTGGTGACGGATACCAACTCCGTCGTCTCGTAGCTGGGGCCGGACTGCCCCGGTCGCCAGGTCGGGTCACTACCCAGGCGATCGAAGACAGAGGTGCCCCGGATGTCGAGCGCCTCTTCTTGCGGGCGAAAGCCTCGTGGCGATTGCTCGGCCAGTAGTGCCTTGAGCTTCCGCTTGATCTTCCGGCGAGATACCGGGGGGGGGGCGGCAGCAGGAGGCGCGTCGAGAGCACTCCGTCGTTCCTGAAGGGCGGCTATGGCCTCTTCGATCTGTTCATTGGTTCGGAACTGATCGAGCGAAAGGCTCGGGCCGCCGTCCCGGGACGGGATCGAGCGTCTCTGACCGCGGCGGCTGCCTTCCACCATCGGCTGCGGCTCGGGCCCGACGGGCAGGGCCGTGCCGCTTTCTTCGACGCGGATGCGGAAGACATGATTTCGAAGGATTTCTTTGAAGTGCGGTAAGTGTCACTTCAAGTATCTGCCCGAGAACAGTGAGTGTTCTTCGGGGAGTGAGTATAAAAATCGAGGTTGGATCCCCTTCCTCTAGCGCCAATTGTTGTTGCCCAAAATATTTATCCGAAGATTAATACTGCTGGAAGACGGACAACATTGCGGGAGCACTTCCGAGAGAAGATAAATAATACAAGATTTGCCGGGTTTGTTAGGCCCGGGCTTGAATGCTCTCGCGAGATGTTATTAATACAAATATTCGTGGATACAAGTATTAATGTGAGAAATCTAAATACAATGAGTGTAAAAAGACTCTGTTAATCCGGCTCTTGAGCGAAGCTTGGTGTTCTTCGTCCCGCCGATAATCTGCTCGAGGAGAAAAGGCCGGGAGAAGTAAGACCGAAAGAAAGCTGTTGCCAAGAGTTGGAGATTAGCCAAGTGCTGTATATTGCTTCTATATTGTATGCTCAAATCGTGAGGTTGCAGAAGGAAGCTGAAGCCTTTTTTGTCGTAAAGGTTCGATCCCTTGGACAAGTGCTGGAGCCATGCTTATATAGGGACAGTAGGTCCTGTCCTTTAGCTGCCGATCGCTGCCGGCCATTTAATATTAGGCGATCTCACAGGATGTCGGGCTAAAGTCGAGGAGATCTTGTTTGTCCGAATAAAGTCCAATGCATTGGCCGGCGCCCGATTAGGCGGTCAATAAGGAGCCATCACGTGTCCGGAGTCAGTCAACATGTGGCCCTACTGACAAGCTTTCGGCGGCCTGTCGGCTGGTGGAGAGAATCTGCCAGACTGTGGTCAATGGCCCGAGATTCGCGGATCTTGTCTCGGTCTTTGCACGTGGTGCCAGTCTAGAGGCTCGGCCTTCGCCGACTGGATGGCCATCGGTGGTGATCGACATGAGGCGGTCGTCCCTGGATAGTCTTCGGAGGTCGCCATCGGCCAGTGGATGGAGGTCGCCAAGGGTCGGTCGCCAAGGGTAGATCGCCAGGTGCCGAGAGACGGTCGGTCGCCAAGGGTCGGTCGCCGAGTACCGAGAGGCGATCGTCTTGATGTCGATCGCTCGGCACCGGGATCCATCCTGGGACCTTGATCGGCCCGATCCCAGCATGTCCGCTGGGTTAAGGCTCGGCCGCCTGGTCGCTGGTCGGCAGACTTGCCTTGGTCGCTCGGCAGTGACTCGGTCGCCCGTCCTCCTAGTCGATCGCCGGTCGGAAGGTGTTAAATCTTGACACAACAATTGCCCCCCAGCTTGCTCCTATGTTGAAGACATGGGGCGAGGTGGTTCTTGCTGGTGATCGTGTATGGATGAGGACGGGCGATCTGAGCTGATCTGAGCTGACTTAGGACTCGGACTTGGGCTATCATGGTCGATTGGCTTAGCTATCTTTCGGTCTTGTACCTGCAAAAAACAACATTGGCCGATCCCCCATGGAAACTAGGTGGTTTCGCTTGTTTGAGGAATCGTGCACAGTCGCGGAGATCGATGGACCGATTCCATGACCGTGTCTTGGTGCACGAAGACAATGAGTGTCTCGTGACTCACTTTATTATGAGGGTCCTCTGTTAGGCTGCGCCTCGCCTTGTATTTAAACGAAAGGCGTGCGGTCTCGGTCTAGAGGAGTCCTTGCGCGGGGCAGCGTCGGATGAATCAACTCCACGCCGCGGCTTGTTAGCTTTGCTTCCACCTCGGCCCGGCCATGGAGATGGCCGACCTCGGCGGTGTGCGTTGAGACGGGGTTGTGGAATGAGTCCACTGATTAATGTTGGAGAGCCCTCCGACTACGCCCGGCCTCGTATTTAAACGAAGGGCGGGCGATCTCGACCGAAAGGACCTTGCATGGCCAAGCGGCGGTTCCATCGATGCCCGGGGGCCATGGCTCTATGATGTGCGGTGGAGGCGATCTTATGCCTTAGTCCGTCATGTTATATCTTTGGGTGTAGATGGCGATCGTGTCCACCGGGTTCTTGATGATGTTGCGATCGTAGGAAGGCGGCGATCGTCGCTCGGCCGATCGCATTATTCGTAGGTCGATGTCGGCGATCGGCGGAGTCGATCCCTTACTTAGAATGTTGGGTGTGGCGGTGAGCGAGTCCTCGGCTCTTCCGGATAGTAGCGATCGGGGCCGAAGACTGGAGGTCGCTGCCGGCCGAGATCGGAGGTCGCCGCCGGGCGCGGTCGCGGTACTCTAGGCTAAGAAGAAGCCTTTGCACAGACAGAAATCTGCGGCTCTAGCCGGAAGGCTGCGTAGGTCGTCGGCGGGGTCTTCGTGAGATGCTGAACATAGGCGAAACCACGAAAACCTCCTAGAACCGCGTAGAGGGCGGTCTCATCGCTTACGGGCTCGCCGTTGAGGATGATCATGTCAACCCGGTCGATGTAGTCCGAGTCGGACTCCTGTTCTCCTTGCCTGATTTGCATCATGCGATGGCGACCTTCAGGCCGGGCGACCCTGGTGGCGAAGTGTTCCGTGAAGACGTGCGCCAGCTCGTTAAAGGAGCCAATGGACCGAGGTGGCAATGAAGTGTACCACCGGTGGGCGAGGTCGTCCAGTGTCAGAGGGAACATTCGGCACCTGGTCGCGTCCGATGCCCCACACCCGGTCATGTAGATGTTGAACTTGTGCAGGTGTGCTTGGGGGTCCGATCGCCCTTGGTACACGGGTGTCGAGGAGGCGATCTTGTCTTGCACTGGCGAGCTCGATGTCGATCGCGAGCGGCTCGCTCGGCGGGGCGATCGTCCTCACGGCGCCTGCCCCGGATTGCAGGAGCGCCTTCATGTCGTTGAGTTGACGTTGCATCGCGGCGATCGCCGCGGCTCGGATGCTTGCGGATCGGCTTTGGGAGCGGGGGCCGAGGCGATCGTGTCTGACCTCTGACCCGCCGCTGCCGACCTCGGGAATTTGGCGGCGGGAGCCGGGCTGGATCGCCTTGCGGGAGGCTGGGTAGGCCGAGCTCACGGTGACGGATACCAACTCCGTCGTCTCGTAGGCCGGGCCGCCGGTCGCCGGAGTCGGGTCACCGCCTGCCAGCGATCGAAGACGAGGTGCCCACTGCCGAGCGCCTCTTCTTGCGGCGAAAGCCTCTGGCGATTGCTCGGCGGTAGTGCCTTGAGCTTCGCTTGATCTTCGGCGAGAGGCAGGGGCGGCGGACGAGGCGCGTCGAGCACTCCGTCGTTCTGAAGGCGGCTATGGCCTCTTCGATCGTTCATTGGTTCGAATCGATCGGCGAAGGCTCGGGCCGCCGTCCGGGACGGATCGGCGTCTCGACCAGGCGGTGCCTTCCACCATCGGGCCGCGGCTCGGGCCCGACGGGGCAGGGAAGTGCAGTGGTCGGCGGCTTTCTTCGACGGATGCGAAGACATGATTTACGAAGGATTTCTTTGAAGTGCGGTAAGTGTCACTTCAAGTATCCGCCGAGAAACAGTGAGTGTTCTTCGGGACGGTAGGTATAAAAATCGAGGTTGGATCCCCTTCCTCTAGCGCCAATTGTTGTTGCCCAAAATATTTATCCGAAGATTAATATCACTGGAAGATGGACAACAAACAACAATTATGGAGCACTTCCGAGAGAAGATAAATAATACAAGATTTTCCGGTTTGTTAGGTCCGGCTTGAATGCTCTCGCGAGATGTTATTAATACAAATATTCGTGGATACAAGTATTAATGTGAGAAATCTAAATACAATGAGTGTAAAAAGACTCTGTTAATCCGGCTCTTGAGCGAAGCTTGGTGTTCTTCGTCCCGCCGATAATCTGCTCGAGGAGAAAAGGCCGGGAGAAGTAAGACCGAAAGAAAGCTGTTGCCAAGAGTTGGAGATTAGCCAAGTGCTGTATATTGTTTCTATATTGTATGATCAAATAGTGAGGTTGCGGAAGGAAGTCAAGCCTTTTTGTCGTAAAGGTTCGATCCCTTGGACAAGTCTTGGGAGCCATGCTTATATAGGGGACAAATGGTCCTGTCCTTTAGCTGCCGATCGCCTGCCGGCCATTTAATATTGGGGCGATCTCCTGGGCTGTCGGGCTAAAGTCCAAGGGAGATGCTGGCTGTCCGAATAAAGTCCAATGCAGTGGCTGGCGCCAGCTGGGCGGTCCAATAAGGAGCCATCACGTGTCCGGAGTCAGTCAACATGTGGCCCTACTGACAAGCTTTCGGCGGCCTGTCGGCTGGTGGAGAGAATCTGCCAGACTGTGGTCAATGGCCCGAGATTCGCGGATCTTGTCTCGGTCTTTGCACGTGGTGCTAGTCTAGAGGCTCGGCCTTCGCCGACTGGATGGCCATCGGTGGTGATCGACATGAGGCGGTCGTCCCTGGATGGTCTTCGGAGGTCGCCATCGGCCAGTGGATAGAGGTCGCCAAGGGTCGGTCGCCAAGGGTAGATCGCCAGGTGCCGAGAGACGGTCGGTCGCCAAGGGTCGGTCGCCGAGTACCGAGAGGCGATCGTCTTGATGTCGATCGCTCGGCACCGGGATCCATCCTGGGACCTTCGGTCGGCCAGTCTAGCATGTCCGCTGGGTTAAGGCTCGCCGCCGTCACGGCTGGGCAGACTTGCCTTGGTCGCTCGGCAGTGACTCGGTCGCCCGTCCTCCTAGTCGATCGCCGGTCGGAAGGTGTTAAATCTTGACACAACACTACATAAGATTAAAGAACCTCTCAACACTTGGTTTTTATGAAGATGGTTAGTTTGAATAACACTCCAAACTTTCTAGCCCAGCTTGTTATAAGATGTTCTTAGTTGAGGACTTGAATGTTTTTCTAGTTAAATCGCTTGTGAGGATTTCCTCTAAAATCATAAATTACTTCGGATTTTTGTCTTCTGACAGGAGGAAGATAACCATTCATAGATGCGACCGTCAGGAGTAGGTAGAATACCACTTTCCTTAATGGCGGTGAATTTCTAAATTAAAGTCGGGCATTCTCTTCTTCCATTGCTATGCATTATAGGCAGTCTTATTTGTCTCAACCGTCAGTCTTCTCTTCTCTTGCTTCTGCACCATTTAAAGCTCATCTAATCAGCATTAGATGATCTCGCACGTGAGCAATACAATTTTATATTGCACTTTCTAGATCGGTTGCAGTATAGCCGATTTAAAAAGTGATTAGGTTTCATTTTACATCGGTTATTAGGGAACCGATTTAGTATATCACTTTTTTAAATCGGTTAATAGGGACCCGATTTAAAATATCAGTCTTTTACATCGGTTAATCGGAAATTGATGTAGTATATATATATATATATATATATATATTTCACATCGGTTAATAAAGAACCGATGTCATATAACAACACATTAAACGGGACAACTTAAGTCATTAACCTTCTCCCCCGTTTATTCCTTTCTCCTTTCAGTGCGTCTCCCCCATTTATTCCTTTCTCCTTTCACTGCATCTCCACCGTTTATTCCCTTCTCCTTCACATCTCCCCCGTTCTGCGATTTATCTCCTCCCGTTCATTAACCTTCTCCCCCGTTTACTCCATTTCTCCTTCACTGCGATTCATCTCCTGAACAAAAATATTGCGCCGGTTAGCTTCCTTCCAGTGATTAGAGGTCGATGCAATTGAGACGAATAACTCGATACTAGCTTGCTTAGAAAGCGCATAGCCCTCGTCCGGTAAAGCTGCTTGAATATCGGTATGTTTCATATCATTATGGATTTTGTTTTCTCCATTTTTCTTGTCATGATATTAGGTTTGAGATTTTGTTTTCTCCATTTTTCATATCATGGCTCTTGAATATGAGCAGTGATTTTGTATGTCCGGCTTCCAGTGATTTTGTTTTCTCCATTTTTCATATCATGGCTCTTGAATATGAACAGTGATTTAGGTATGTACGGCTTCCAGTGATTTTCTCCATTTTGTTTTCTCCATTTTTCATACCTTGAGATTTTGTTTTCTCCATTTTTCATATCATGGCTCTTGAATATGAGCAGTGATTTAGGTATGTCCGGCTTCCAGTGATTTTGTTTTCTCCATTTTTCTCCATTTTTCATATCATGGCCTCACCGGACCATCTTGGATCGAGTAAACGAACATCTAAAATACAGTTCACGGACATACCTGATAAACATAGTTTTACATATAAGTTGGGGTCTATTTATTTCATATTTCATAGCAAATGATGCTTGAACATGACATTTTATATTTAGATTTTATTACATTGTGATATGTCACGCATTTGATCGTTTTCAAGGACAGTAGGTTTATACATAATTGAAATTAATGACGTTACTATAAAACTGACATTTCACATAAGTGTTTTAACTGTGATTCCACGAAAACCGCTGTTAAATGAACGTGGTGGCAAATTTGGTAATTTTTTAGACAACTTTAACAACAGTTTCCAAGAAAATCGCTGGTAAATAAATATATTAACAGCGGTTGTATGGGACGGATGTTAAATGAATTATCCCGTTTACTTACAACTTATGAAGGAAAATAACTAACAAAGAATGCGAGAAAATAACCCATTGATATTAATGTGTACAAGAGAAAGTAATTTTTAATATTATTAAGATTAGCTTAAATATAAAGTTCATATATCTTGAAAGCCTCATCAAAAATTCAGACCGCTAAATATCTTTTTGGATATTGTAAAGTTTTATCAGTGAGATTGTTGGATATTTCTTACCTTGAACCCTCTCATAAGCTAATGTCGTGTGAACTCTATTCTCAATTAGGTAATTATGGATCGTAGTTGGATAAATGTTGCACGAACAAGTAATGAATATGAGAATGGTGTGGAAGAATTTTTGGACTTTGCTAGGAGACATGTTCCAAACAATAATGGGAGGTTTTACTGTCCGTGTGTCAACTGTTTGAATGATAGACGATTATGTGTTGAAGAAATCAGAGAACACGTCCTCTGTGATGGTTTTAACAGGAGTTACACACGATGGATATGGCATGGTGAATTTGAAATGCCAAGTGTATCCCGAAATGAAGAAGTTGATGAGAATATGTATGATCGACTAGAAGACATGATCAATGATGTTGGCGCGGAGGCCTTTGAGCAAGCACATGCATACAAGACATGTGAGACCTTGTCCGCTGATGCAGATAAGCCTTTGTACAACAATTGTACAAAGTTTTCACGGTTGTCTGCTGTATTGAAATTGTTCACGTTGAAGGCATCTCATGGGTGGAGTGACAAAAGTTTCACAGAGTTACTTTGTTTGTCAAAACATATGCTTCCATAGGATAATGAATTACCAGATTCTAACTATAAGGCGAGGAAAATCTTGTGCCCATTGGGCATGGGGTATAAGAAGATTGACGCATGTCCTAATGATTGTATTTTGTACCGAAATGAGTACAAAAGTTTTCATGTCTGTCCAGTATGCGGGACTTCACGTTTCAAAAACGACGGTGAAGGCGATGCTAGTTCTGATGTTGGCAATAAAAAACCACCTCCAAAGGTGTTATGGTATCTCCCAATAATAACAAGATTCAAACGCTTGTTTGCTAGTGCAAAGGAGGCAAAAAACTTGAGATGGCATGAAGACGAGAGGATAACTGATGGGAAGCTCCGACACCCTGGTGATTCGCCTCAATGGAAGAAAATTAACCAGTTGTTTCCTTCATTTGGCAATGAGCCAAGAAACACGAGATCAGGACTTTGTACTGATGGTATGAACCCATTCGGCAATCTTAGCAGCAAGCACAGTGCATGGCCGGTTCTATTGGCCATTTACAATCTTTCTCCTTTATTGTGTATGAAACGCAAGTACATTATGTTGTCTATGATGATTTCTGGTCCAAAGCAACCAGGAAATGATATAGATGTCTACTTGCAGCCGTTGATTGAAGACTTGAAAATGTTGTGGGAGAAAGGTGTTGATGTATTTGATGCGTATAAAAATGAAACTTTTAAGATGCGTGCAATGGTGTTCTGCACAATTAATGACTTCCCAGCATATGGAAACTTTTCTGGTTATAGTGTTAAGGGGCATAAAGCATGTCCTATATGTGAAGAAAGCACATGCTACCATCAGCTTGAGCACGGAAAGAAGACCGAATACCTTGGTAGTCGAAGATTTCTCAAGTCGGACCATCCTTATCGTAGATTGAAGAAAGCTTTCAACGGTGAACAAGAGTTTAAAGCTGCTCCACAAGCATTAAGTTCACAGGAAGTGTACGAGCGAGTGAAAGATATTAATGTGACACTTGGTAAGATGTAAAATCCTGTTGAGAGAAGCTCATGGAAAAAGAGATCTATCTTTTTTGAGCTGCCGTACTGGAAAGAGCTTGAAGTGAAACACTGTATTGATGTGATGCATGTGGAGAAAAACATTTGTGATATTCTTATAGGAACACTTCTCAACATACAAGGGAAGACTAAGGATAACATGAATGCGCGAAAGGATATGGTTGATATGCGAATACGAAAGGAGTTAGCTCCAGTACCGCGAGGTAAGAGAACTTATCTACCACCAGCTTGTCATTCATTATCTAAAAAGGAGAAAAGAAGTTTTTGTGAGTGCTTACGTTGCATAAAAGTTCCTCAAGGTTATTCTTCGAATGTTAAGAGGTTGGTGCCAATGAAGGACCTGAAATTGGTAGGCTTAAAGTCTCATGACCATCATGTGTTGATGCAACAACTTTTACCTGTGGCTATTAGAGGTATACTCCCAAAGAAATTAAGACGTACCATAAGTAAATTGTGTTTCTTCTTCAATGTTATTTGTATGAAGGTGATTGAACCTCGGGTATTGGATGATCTTGAGAATGAAGCTGCAATTATTTTATGTCAGCTTGAAATGTATTTCCCACCTTCTTTTTTCGATATTATGGTACATTTAATCATTCATCTAGTGAGGGAGATACGATTATGTGGACCTGTGCATTTACGATGGATGTATCCATTTGAGCGATACATGAAAAATACTTAAGGGGTATGTGAAAAATCATCGTAGGCCGAAAGCCTCTATTGTTGAAAGATATGTTGCAGAAGAGGCTGTTGAATTTTGTAACGAATATTTATCTGAAATGAAATCTGTTGGGATTCCTAAGTCTCACCACGATGGTAGAGGTCTTGGAAAGGGAAGGCATGGGGGAAATGAAGAGTGTTGATCGTGAAGAGATGCTACGAGCATATCTATACATCCTAACAAACTCTCCTGAAGTTCAACCTTACTTAGACGCACATAAGGCACTCATAAAAGAACAAAATCCTCGAAAATCTGAAATGTGGTTGGTGAATGAGCATAACAAGACATTCTTATCTTGGTTCAAGGATCATGTTGCAAATGATCAATCAGTTCCGGATATAGTTACATGGTTAGCTGGTGGACCGAACTTTGATGTCATATGTTGGCGCGGATACGACATAAACGGGTATTCCTTCTACACAAAGGACAAAGATGAGAAGAGTACTATGCAGAATAGTGGGGTTACAATAATGGCTGAATCAATGCATTTCTCTAGCGCAAAAGATAGAAACTCGTTGTGTGCAAATAGCTCTTATTTTGGAATTATTGAAGATATATGGGAGGTTGACTATATTAAATTTACCGTTCCTGTTTTCAAATGTAAATGGGTTGATGGTATTAGTGGTGTGAAGGTAGATGAGTTAGGATTTACATTGCTTGATTTTAGTAAAGTGGGCTACAAAAATGAGCCATTTGTCATGGCATGCCAAGCAAAGCAAGTATTTTTTTGTCACCGACCCGAGTAACAAGAATTGGTTAGTTGTCCTTCAAAGTAAAAGAAAAATATATGGTGATGATACGGATGAAGAAGATATCTCTGAGATCCATTCATTTTCATCAAGGCTACCTGATGTAAATGAAGAAGATGAATTTGATTGTGCTCATACCGCAAGAAACGATCATCGGGAAGTGATATGGGAGAACACACCAATTTATTAGCGCTCAAGTCCAGGGTTAGAAAGTACCTATGCAATCTTCATAAGAACAAAATGTACAATTTACTTGAGAGACAGTCTTATGGAATATATTTCGTGAGACGGAGTCCAAACTTTGATTTTCTAGTTTGTTATTCAGTTTTTTTGGGTGTCAGTTTTTTTTTTTTTAGTTTTTCTGTTTCACAAGGTTTTTTAGTTTTTAGTTCTTCGTGAGCGGGCATGCGTCCTCCTTGTCTTTCTTAGATTTAGGTTTTGAAA
Organism: Orobanche coerulescens; assembly: GCA_033398695.1. Lineage (NCBI taxonomy): Eukaryota > Viridiplantae > Streptophyta > Magnoliopsida > Lamiales > Orobanchaceae > Orobanche > Orobanche coerulescens. Next base: position 36,074,520 of record CM065815.1, read on the forward strand.
GATTTTGTCTTGGAGTTCAGTTATAGTGTGGTGCAAGAATTCGGTAATTAGTATTCATTGTTTACTGCTAAATTTTATGGAAATTAAATAAAGTCTCTTGTTATGTGAAACACATTTACCGAACATAACGGCAAGGGAGGCAATACTTAGACTGTTGTAGTACATCATGACCCTTAGTTTGAGGTGACCAAATTATGTTGCTTCTAAGATGTTTATATATGGGAAGATTATTAGGATAAACCTGATTAATGATACAATTATATTTCTAGTTATAAATTAGAGTAAAAATGCTTTTCTTCTTTATATGCGTTGATCATGTCTTCTAGCACCTAGATAAACTTGTCACTGGATATCAATAAATCTTAGAAAGTTCGAAGTATATCCTCAATAATATTAGATATTTACCTACATTTTATGATTTATGAGAACATCTAAAAAGAAAGTAACTTGACGGGGTGGCTTCTTTTTTTAAAGTCTACTCTTCTATGATAATAATCACTTAACTGTATTTGGTAATGACTGAGGCAGTAGAGTTCACTGCGCTAACCTTTGTCATCGCGCCTCTAAGACATCAATTTTTTCACTTAATTTAAGTCATTCTAGCTGTTTTATTTATCAGATTCATGTTAGCTGGCCTGATATCTCTAGTGTCACAACATTTTGGTACTTAGAAAGTACGTTGATTCTGTACAAAGTGGATCGATACTGGGATGAATGCATGGTTTCATTATCAATCAGCGTCTCCTTTTTTTATTTAGGTTAGAGAAGATGGGTGCTTTACACGTGGGTAAAGTTGTACACCAACGTGAAGGATGGCGCCTTTTTTCAATTTTTTTGGGTTCTAAACTTTTCAGTTGTTTTTGTCTTTTCTAGAGTTTTCCACTTTTTGGTATTCTATACTTTTTCAATTTTAGTTTTAATAAAGATCCGTATGAGCCATCTCACATGAGACGTATTCATTAGTTCTGTCATAGCAAGCATTATAATTTGGTGGAAGTCCTTTTCGGGCGTAAGTCGCCAAGCATAGATGATTTTTTCCTATAAATTATGAACACGGATCGTGTTGCTGCACAAAACAGATCACAGAGCAGCATTTTGATCTGAAGTGACATTTCATGATGGTCCAGGCGAGTTCGAACATCAGTGCGCCAATTTAGAAAGCCTTTTAAGAATATTACCAAAATAAACTTTGCACTCAATTTAAATTTGAAGACGAATGAGAAGAAAAGTACAATTCAGCGTCCAATAAATCCTGAAAAACTATAATGTAATTCCAAATGTAATTTCCAAACCACGAAGGATCAGTGGCTGGACAGGTCCTACACGGGGTCAATAGCTAAAGCTCCTTTGGGAGAGTAAGCTTCGATATTTATTCCATAAGAACATAATATTCCTAATGTTATTGATATTTTGACACACCATTTTTTTTAAAATAATTTATTTGTGGTTACTGGCCACTGGCTAGCCTAAAATGGAACTTCGCCTGACAAATTTACTCATGCATAATAATGCTAAATGGTTATTTTAGTTTCACGTTTGCCTCTTTCTTTTACTGAATGTACCGGCCTGACACTATTTTTCTCCAATTATGTTGCTGTTGACTGATGAAATTGTGTAGAATGGCTTGTTAAGAATTAGTTGTTGTTACTTTTAGTTGATGAATAAGGACGAGGCTGAGAAGTGGTTTCAGCAAGTGATTCCACGACTGTTGAGGTTACCAGCATTGTTGGATTCCCACTATCAGAATGCAGTTGTCTTCAGTTCAACGGAATAACAACCGGTCTTAGATTGTTGAGATCACAACAGTGAGGCACTGTGTTTCTCAATCAGGTATGTATGTGTGTGGATTGTTGAAACGTTGTGCAAACTTCTTCAAAGTTCATGAATCTGATTAGTTGTGCATAATTATCAGTGCATCTGTATCTACATTGATAACTATTCTACGAATCTGTCTAGCACATTATTTAGCTAATTGTCTAGATTATTTTGCTGCTACTATAAATTGTAACCTGCACATTTCAAGCAAATTAGAGTTCAGAAATCAGAATTATTTCAGATAATACTCTCTGCTCTCTAATAAGTGTTGAATGTGTTTAAGTTCATTTCAGATTTTTCTTCCGATATTAGGCCTGCGGCGTGGTGTTTCCAGCTGCAGATTAGAGTGTTCTAATTCCCTCAACTTGGCATCGGGGCAAGTTTTTGTGCTATGTGGTGATGAGAAAGTGATGAAAGTGTTTTAGATATCATTTAACTATTTGTTGGCTTTTTGAAATGGCATTGTGTAGATTAGAAATATCTATTCGTATATTGGATTTGAAGTTGGGACTGTTTTGTAATATATACAAAATCGGTCTGTTTTGAGGTTGGGGATGTTTTGAAGTTGGGGGCTTTTTTGAATTTTGGGGCTGTTTTGAAGTTTGGGGCTGTTTTGTAATATATACAAAATTTCTAGAAATTGGGGCTGTTTTGTAATATATATAAAATCGGGCTGTTTTGTAATTTCTATAAAATAGTGCTGTATTGAAAGTTCTAAAAAATGTGCATCCTGATTTTAGCAGCAGGGAATCTGATGCCTTTTTCTTATTGTGCGATATTTAGCAGCAGGGAATCTGATCTTAGTATACTCTCTGTTTAATTTGCAGGTTGTAATGCTAAGATTTTGGAAATTAAAATTATTGTCGGGGGTATATTCGTAATCTTATGTTTTTATGCGTATGTGTTTTACATTTTATACTTTACGGTTCATATGTGGCAAGAAGTAAATTTTTATTTTAACTTTTTATGTGATTTTGGACTAATAATGATAGTAATAAAATTAACTTTGATATGAATCAACATAACTAAACATATAAAAGTGATTCGTTTTTTGTGAAAATTTTTATTGGTGTATTTTTTTTACAGGTGAATGGAGAAATCTAGAGGTGATGATGAAAACACCACGAAAAGAATCAAGCGGAAGGGAACACGAATGAAGAAGCTTACCCTTAAAAGGGGTACCAGTCAGAAGGTAAAGATGGTTTTTGATAATCATTTGGAGCCAATCTGACCCGACAAAGAAAGCGTCAACAACTTTATCAGTTATATCTCTTTCTTCGCACGTAGCAAAATAAACATATTGACTAACGACTGGGATAGTGTGCCCGATACGGATAAGGAACAGATTTGGCAAGTATTGTTGGTAACATATTTTTCCCCAATATGTTGCCATAATATGGTCCCTTTTCCTTTTTTTTTCTTACTGTAGTCACGTAGTACCTTTCTTATTGAACACCAACTTGTTTTTATCCATAATTATTGTAGGAGACATTTGACGTGCCTGATCAGGATAAATTGAAGGATAAGTGGATAAAATATGCTGGGACGCGTTGGAGGGCCTTCAAGACTAGCCTGGGCAGATATATTTTTGGAGGTCTCCAGGGCATGCTTCCGTAAGTGGAGGATTATAAGTTCCTTGATCCGGAAACTTGGGAGGCTTTTGTTAGATCGCGTCAGACTCCAGAGTTTTTGGTAACTTAATTTGTTGAGTTGTCGATGATTGGTGTTTTTTTATGTTTATCTTCCAAAAATATAAATGATATACACTTATTTCACCATATTTTATTTTTATATTTATAGGCAAAATGAAAGAAAGCTCAAGATATCCAAGCAAATAATAAGTGTCCACACAGATTATCTCGTGGAGGCTACAAGAATTTGAAGAAAAAAAATAATTGATGAGAAATTTAGGGCGAGGAAAGAGGCTTCGTCGGATCTATCTATTGTTCTCTCCCCTACATCTCCTCCCTCTCGTCATGAGACTTGGAAGAGAGCACGCATTAACCCTGAAGGAAAGTTCATAAATGAGGATGCTCGTGTTGTTTGTGATAAGATTGTAAGTATTGATTTTACTATATTTAACTAACATAAATATTAAAAAATACTTTAAATATTGAGCACAGGACTAAAAAATACTATATTAAACATTAACCCTCCTATGAAATATTATTTAAATACTTTTCAAAAAAATACTTGAACTTTCATGATTGTTTTAATATTTTCTGCACAGGACTCTTTAGAAGAGCAGTGCTCTGAGGGTAGCTTCACACCTAGTGGGAGGAACGACATACTTGCAGTTGCAATAGGAAAGCCGGAACACCCTGGTCGTGTAAGAGGTGTTGGGAAGGGAGTTGGCATTAAGGACTATTTCGGTCGGCTACACCAATCTAGAGGTTCAGGAATGGTGTCACGAGAGGAGTTGGATGTCATCATTGAGCAAGTGAAGCAACAAACACAACAAGAATTGCAGAAAGATTGGGAATAGATGAAGGAACAAATGAAAGCAGAGGTAATGATGATGATAGGCTCACATGGGGAAGGTATACTAAGCTCTCCAGCAGTCCAGAGCACAAAAGGGAGTTGCGCTCCAGGTCCGATATCAGAAGGTATTCACAACGAAGATAACGAGTATGAGTTATATGTGGAGGATCCTCGAAGGCGACTAGTTGCATATGCTCGCATCCACAAGTTGGGGCCAACCATACACCACCGACAAATGACTGGGGATGAGGCTAGGGTGGTGGTGGTACGTGTTGTAGTGGGAGATGCACGAGTGCCATGCCCGACGGATGAGGTCAGTGTTGTGGCGGAAGCGCCGAACCAGTTCATTGCTTGGCCAAGGAGATTGATACAGAATGTTACAAATAAGGTAACACACACACACACACACACACACATATATATATATATATATATATATATATATATATATATATATATATATATGTATAAAATTGTAGTTGTTTTGTAATCTATAAAATATTTGGTCTGTTGTGTAAATTGAGTGTATTTTGTAATATCTACGAAATAGTACTGTTTTGAAGTTGGGTCTGTTTTGAAGTTTGGGGCTGTTTTGTAATATATACAAAATTTCTAGAAATTGGGGCTGTTTTGTAATATATACAAAATTTCTAAAATTTTGTAATATGTAAAAAATATGTGGCTGTTTTGTAATATATACAAAATCGATCTGTTTTGAAGTTGGGGCTGTTTTGAATTTTTGGACTATTTTGAAGTTTGGGGCTGTTTTGTAATATATACAAAATTTCTAGAAATTGGGGCTGTTTTGTAATATATACAAAATCAGTCTGTTTTGAAGTTGGGGCTGTTTTGAAGTTTGGGGTTGTTTTGTAATATATACAAAATTTCTATAATTTGAGGCTGTTTTGTAATATATACAAAATCTGTCTGTTTTGAAGTTTGGGGATATTTTGTAATTTCTACAAAATGGGGCTGCATTGTAGAGCCAAATTCCGTAGAAAACAAATCCTTCACTTAGCAAAAAGAAAGAAAAAGAAGGGTCGATCCTTCACTTAAATTGTTATAACATATTCATGGTGGATAATAGTGTTCCCCAAAGTTAAATCTGGAACTGTATATCAAACTTTACTTGATTTCAGTTTTCTATTTCTTGCTTCCTTTATATATGTAGGGTATTTCTTTGGCAAAACAAGTGGATCCAAAACCCTTATCCCAACCAGATACTGATGTGCTGAAATTAATGTGGTTTGCCGCGGTTGATATTAAAGAACCCATTCATGTAGATATTGAGGCCAATATAATTGGTGAGAAAAGGGAGTTGTTTATTTATCAACATGATATCATGGAGTTGTTGCAAAATCAAAAGCTTTGCGTGTCTATCTTGCAATTCTACAATAAGTATGTTATTTATCTTTCAACATATCACACTCCTAAATGTAATAATGTATATATTTACTTCTTCAAATGTTTGTCCTGTAGCGAATTTTTTAAATTGACAAAAAATTCAATATTATTGTAGGTATCTCCATAACATGTTGAAATTGTTGGGTAGAGACGAGAAATATGGATTGATGTGCCCACTCACCATTCAAAGCACATGCAATAATAAGCAAGACATAGCAGCATACGTTAGGACAGGAATTACAACAGGAGATTTTGATTGTTTCCTTGCACCGTACTTTGCCGAGTAAGTAACACTAGTTTAAGTGAAATAGAAAAACTTCAGTTTTTCTAATGCTTCTCAAAAGATTCATTATGTTTATTTTGTTTCCTGCTTTACTTTCTCCCTTGCTAAACTCTACTTTTTATTTTTATTTCCATGACTCGCGAAGTACTTGAAATATTGGTCAAGTTCGTTGTATTTGTATCAGATTTAGGAACTTATCACATATCAGGAAACAAACAACTAGACAATTATGGTTAGTTTCGACAATATCATCCAACAATACTTCTGGCTGTTTGAATAATTATGTGGATTTATTGCAGGGATCATTGGCAATTGATTGTTCTTTGCCCGAAACAGAATGTCGTCGCCTGGTTCTGCTCCATAGGGAGAAAGTCCAAGAAGAACTTGATCAACAAGATTGAGACGTATGAGTTGAATAAAAAATCTTTTTATAGTGTTGTGTGCCTATTTTGAAATAAATTTTTTATTTATTATGTCATAGAGCGTTTGATGCATATCAAGTTATTAAGGGCAAGCACACTTACAAATTAAAGTTCGTTGTATTTGTATTTGTATCAGATTTAGGAACTTATCACATATCAGGAAACAAACAACTAGACAATTATGGTTAGTTTCGACAATATCATCCAACAGTACTTCTGGCTGTTTGAATAATTATGTGGATTTATTGCAGGGATCATTGGCAATTGATTGTTCTTTGCCCGAAACAGAATGCCGTCGCCTGGTTCTGCTCCATAGGGAGAAAGCCCAAGAAGGACTTGATCAACAAGATTGAGACGTATGAGTTGAATAAAAAATCCTTTTATAGTGTTGTGTGCCTATTTTGAAATAAATTTTTTATTTATTATGTCATAGAGCGTTTAATGCATATCAAGTTATTAAGGGCAAGCACACTTACAAACTAAAGAAGCCCACATGGGTTTTTCCAAAGGTAAATTTTCAAACATGTTTACTTTCTATACTTATTTAAGTTAAGGCATTAAATGTTTATAATCATAATTGTTCATTTTACTTTTTTTTTCAAGTATCACAAGCAAATTGGAGGTTGGGCATGTGGGTACTTTGTTATGAGGTATGTGCTGGAGATCATCACATTAGACATCGTCGACTCATTCGAAAAGGTACTTTATTGTGTACAACCCACTGTTTTTATTTTGGTGTATTAAAACAGAACCCCCCACCCTACTACTTTTCTGTACAACCCAATAGTTGTTGGCAATAAAAGAAGGAAAAATGGTAAAATATCAGTTGTTCAAAATCAAAGACATTAAAAATATTTATGGATATTTGATCAAATGGTGGCCTCTTGTTAATTTGCAGACATTTGATATGGAAGAGCCTTATTCGAAGGATGATATTGATGATGTACGAAGACGTTGGACTCAATATTTTCTGGATTTTACATCTTTATTGAAGTAGTAAGAGAGGAATATGGGAACCGGATGCGTGAGGATTTCTTTGTAGGGATCATTCATCGTTTTGTGGTTGTACTTTTTTTGCAAGATTTATAAATCTCTTGTAATAACTGTTGTTGTACATTTTTTTCAAGATGTAAACAGGATTTTGTAATAAAATAGTATAAACTTGATAATTTGGGTAGAATATATGGTGTATTGTTGGAGATTTTATTGTTCATGTTATGTTTTATAGGAGGGATTCAGTCGTGATCTAAAAATTGCCACTTTTGTGAACAGGGCTTTTCTAAATCTGCCATTTTTTTAACTAGAATATCAATTTTTCTAAATCGATTAAAGCAGTACCCGATTTAGAATGTATATTCTTTCTAAATCGGTTAAAGCAGTACCCGATTTAGAATGTATATTCTTTCTAAATCGATTAAATCAGTACCTGATTTAGAATGCCCGATATTCTAAATCGGTTAAAGCAGTACCCGATTTAGAATGTGTATTCTTTCTAAATCGGTTAAAGCAGTACCTGATTTAGAATGCCAACCATTTTAAATCGGTTACTTCTTTAACCGATTTAGAATGCCTGACATCCTAAATCGAGTTTCTGAATATCCGATTTGGAATGTGAGATTCGAAATCGGTTATATGTACTTACTAAATCGGTTAAATAACCGATGTTAAAAGTATTTTCTACATCGATTAAATAACCGATCTTAAATGCGTCGATTTTCTACATCGTCTGGATCTATAACGGTTCGAGACCCGATTTAAAAGGCCTATTCTCCAAAATTATTGTTCAAAAACCAAAATCATGATTGAGGGTCGAACGATTTGAAGTCGGGTGTTTTGATTTCTCCACTTTATATAATGCCACTCCTTGTAGACGCATACCACACTGTATATTTTCCGCGGTCATCAACATCAGACACGCACATTGAAATTACAAAATATGCACCATACCGAATTCTATTTCGCAACTGGATTACAAAATATGCACCATACCGAATTCTATTTCGCAACTGGTGAATTATCATTAGCACTGGGTATTTCCCTCATAGGTGCTTAACCAACTATACCATTAAAAAACAACCCAAACTACACGTCCAACTCTCCATGAAAACTTGGTCTTCTCAAAGAATTTTAATTTTTGGTCACAACGTATAACCATAATGCCATATTCTCAACTCATGTCACACCAAGCCATAATTGTATAATATCATCACTCCCAATAATTCATGATCCTATTGACATTTCTACTTTAAGAATTACTCAAACCACAAAATACTAAGTGTACCGATCACTTTCCAACCCACAACAACAACAACGTTACCTCAATGCCTCAATATCTCCCCAAAAAAGCGGGGTAAGGGGGGATCGGATGTACGTAGCCTTACTCTTGTCTTAACACAGTGGCTGTTTCTGAATGATCCAAAATGAAAATTGCATCGAGAATTGCATGAAATGACTAGTACTTCATGAGAAAAAGAAGTGCAGTCAATTTAGTGAGTCATTTTGTTTTATTCCATTATAATCCAGAACCAAAGAATAAGGAATCTTTGGCTTCATTGAAAACAATGGAAATATTTTCCAACACGACATAATTTTAAAATTTATATACCTTCAAAATGATGCAATTTACTTTAATAACATAAAAAAAGTACCAACGAAACGCATGACTCCACTAAAAAAAACCCAGTAAATCAATTTAGAAAAATAATGCGCATGTTAATTTATGAAAAAGTTTAATTAAAAGGCTCGTCGTTCAAAATACTCCATAAAAATATAATGAGTGAACGATAACGTTACGGTGTACTTATTTTATGCATAAAGTATTTCATGCATAAAATATTTCATGTTCGAAGCATTACTAATTCGATTACTATCCCTAATTCTGAAACATCTCCTCATCAACTGCACATGACCCTGAACACAAGTATCATATCTCGGTACGATTCGATATAACCAAAATTGTATCCATATTACCAAAATCGACCTATTTGATATTACTCTATCGACCTACTATATTGTCTGTTACCACCAATTTACGATACCCGACTATAACATGCCAAAGTCACACTATTCTATGCTTATTTTTTTTTCTAAAGGTTGCCAACAACTTTAAAATATTCGGAACACATTTTATACACAGACGAAGAAACATTGCATCACTTCATAAAAATCCAGAGATCCTAAACTGAACTAGTATGAATATATGTCCACTCTAACAATCCAATTGATCTCTGTTGGTCAAAGTATACTTTGAAGTGATAGTTTAAATGGAGTAACTATCTCAATTTTTTTTTTAAATTTTGATTTGTGGAAGTCTTCTGAATACTTGTTGTATGAAGTCTAAGATGACACGATACAACAAATGCTTAAGTACCTACAACACGTTTAATACGATATATTTACTTTGTTACGGCATAGAAACATTAAGTATATCAGTAAATTTTACAAGTTATCTTTTTGAATAATAAAGTGTTGTAGGTGTGCTAATATGAACCTGAGCAAATAAACAACACAAGATTTTTGAGACGTATGAAGGTGAGCCAATCCTTAAACGTTCACTTGGCTCCACATAGGAAAGTATTCAATAGGTGAAAAGAAATGTATATAGCAGTCATATATAAGAATATTCTACACAGTCAATACCATTCTCCACTGGTTGGTATTCAAATGGACTACGTGGTTAATACCCTTCCACATAGGTTGGTGTTCAACTGGATAGATAGTCAACACCCTTCCACACAAGTTGGTGTTGAACTAATATTTCGAACTACATAAGATTAAAGAACCTCTCAACACTTGGTTTTTATGAAGATGGTTAGTTTGAATAACACTCCAAACTTTCTAGCCCAACTTGTTATAAGATGTTCTTAGTTGAGGACTTGAATATTTTTCTAGTTAAATCGCTTGTGAGGATTTCCTCTAAAATCATAAATTACTTCGGATTTTTGTCTTCTGACAGGAGGAAGATAACCATTCATAGATGCGACCGTCGGGAGTAGGTAGAATACCACTTTCCTTAATGGCGGTGAATTTCTAAATTAAAGTCGGGCATTCTCTTCTTCCATTGCTATGCATTATAGGCAGTCTTATTTGTCTCAACCGTCAGTCTTCTCTTCTCTTGCTTCTGCACCATTTAAAGCTCATCTAATCAGCATTAGATGACCTCGCACGTGAGCATGACTTTAGGAATACTAGATGTTCGCCCGTGCGATGCACCAGACAGAGCATTCTATTACATAAAAAATACTTTGTCGTTCCTTAAATTTATTCTTGAGGATCTTCAATGCGGGTTTTAATAAAAAATTGTTGAGTATGTTATGAATTGTAATATAATTGGAAAAAGAGTCCCACATTAGCATAATATTAAGTTAATTAATGTCCATTATATGAATAAATTTAGGAGACATACCGAAAAAAAAATGTAGGAATATTTAAGTTATTGTAATGAAATAAATATCATAATTTATTTTTTATGTAAGCAATATGAATTTTGAATCTAATTTCTTAAAAGAAAATTAATTTATTTTTATTTTGTCAATTGATTTTATCGTACTAATATCCATATTTTTTCTAATATATACTTTCATTGTGCAATCAGTCATTAATGTAAATTCATCAAATTTACTATATTCAATATGGATGTCTAATTGAAGATAGTGAAATAAGATTTTTTGATATATTTTTCATTAAGAACGAACTTGATACAAAAAATTATAAATATTTAAAACTTTAAGTTAAGAAATGAGAAAATAATTTTTTATTGGCAAATAAATGTATAGTTGTGCAATAAAAGTCCTTTCCTTTTTTTATTTTTCTGAAAACTAAGAAGGCACATATATATATATATATTTAAACAAAATCAAAAAACTTAAATAATGACACATGTCCACAACTCTCTTTTAATAGAAGTATAGATAGTATCTCTCCAGTCCTACGACTTGTATCCTCTTGAAAAGTTGATATCATGGTCGTCAAGTCGTTGACCAGTCGCCGACTAGCCGACCAATTAGAAACCACTAACGACTGGGTTACTCGACTTGAGCAAAGATGGATAGTCGATCGACTGGTCGACTAGTAGGTCGACTTGACAACCATGACTAGAACTCATGATAAATTTCATGTGTTGAATTTTGTGTTGAGCTTAATGTTATCTTTTGGGACATATTTGCCAAGTTATTTCAAGTTATTCTATTACATGTTATAATTCAGGTCATCACATGTGTGTGTGTGTGTATGTATATTCATATTTTTGACTTACTAGTCAACGACTAGTCGCTTAGTCGGACCTCTGTTGACTCAACATATATATATATATATATATGTGTGTGTGTGTGTGTGTGTGTGTATATTCATATTTTTTACTTACTAGTCAACGACTAGTCGACTAGTCGCTTAGTCTGTTGACTCAACTCGACTTACCGACTTGACAACTATGATTGATATTGCTATAGCTCAGTGCTGTATTTTGATCAAGTATGCTCCTGATGTAGTCTAATGCCAACTGTATTCTCTTGAATCTTCTTGTAGGATCATGATCTTATCCTTGTATATACACAAAACAACTTAAACAAATTTAAGTCCTACTACAGCATTTTGCTTATCAAAATCTTAAGAATATTTGCCAACACTCTCCACATTCACAAAATTAAGACCATCTTCGTCTTATTATATTGCTGTAAAATCTCTAACATTGAACTCACCTTCTTCTCCACAATATACTGAACAATATTAGCTTATCAAACTGAGGTAATTACCAAATATCGTGCTGAGTCTCATTTACCCATATATGCGAATCATATTATCGTTCTAAATATCTATATCGCACTTGCAATATACGATATCCTTAGTAACATTATCTCAGAATTATTTGTTATATAGCGAAAAAACTTTAGTACTTAGTAGTATCACTTTCCAAAATCAAGTTTTACTAAAAAAAATCGCCGGCTCTATTCCACGGAACGATTAACGTCGTACTTAAGGAACTTCATCTAATCCATAATAATCATTGCACCACCACCTAATTTTTGTCACAACCCCAATTGACTCCTCTCATATTATACCCGATACCTCTGCTGAAAATACATAATTCCAATTTTCCTTTTTCACTTGTAAAAACTAGAAAGAAAATGCTTTGATGTTATACCAACAATAACCATTTTATACACATTTAACCATGATATCAAATATCCTTTTTCGTTGAGAAATATCGACACTTCATCCCCTCTTCAAAAGTACCAAAACCTCAAAATATTAACAATTGTCTGAAACAAAAATACAACACCCTTGATTAAAAATATCAAAACATACTTCCTCCCTGAAAATCGCAAAAACCATCTCTTCTTCAATATGTGAAAATATTATCCGTTCTCCTTTTAGCCAGAATGCCAAAATCATTATTTTACTTAAAAGGTTCCATCAAACAAGTCTTGCTTGCAAAATACTAAAAACTTTATGTTGCGTACAAAAATCCCAAAATTATACTCTTTTTATGAAAGTATCAATATTTTGATATCGCAATGATTTTACGAAATAAAAATATACACTCTTGCTTATTAAGTAAAAAGAACCCATTTGCCAAAAATGTCAACATAGTTTCTTTTATTCAAAATACTCAAAAGATTTACTTTAAAATACATATTTTATATTTTGTAAAATAATTTGTTTATATCCAGAAATATACGGGCATTAAGCCGAGAACAAATACACATGAGTAAGTACCACACTCAGTCAAATAACTACAAACCTCACATCATAATCACCACGAAAAATTCAAAATCACAACGATTGACCATTTGTAAGCATTACCCATTCAACAATATTGACACCCAAACCACCTCAAACAACAAAACAAGTAAGATATTGTTTCCCCTAACTTACCTCAAAGGTACTTTCCCTGAATTGCAGTTCAATTAAATCATATAATCACATGCACTCATAAGCCATCATTACCCGAACAAGCTGTAAACATAGTGACACAACAATTTAAATCCCAATTCCAATACACAAATAAATTCTCAATTATCACCATGAATTTATTAAAATCATATAATATACTCTTTCAAAAAGTAAAACATATATTTGTAAAGGCATTTTACCAAATATTTAAGGTGCAAACCTAATTATACCATTCCTCTTAAATTAAAACTCCAATTTCCATCATTATTCCCCATTTAACCCATACAGTCATTCTGCACGGTCGCATAAAACACACGGTTCATCATGCCAATTCAGACATACTCAGTTCACCGCTAAATATCCATAATCTTCAACAATCCACATAATTAAAGAGAATAAATGAGGTGCACGAAGTGTTGGCAGCCCAATGATGTTAGTCCGACTGACCAACTCACATGATTTGCACGATTCGAGAACCTAGTTACTCATAACCTATACTCTGATACCATATTCAGCAACACCCATAATTCATTCGGGCTATTACAGCACCGTAAACCCCTCCACAAGGATTTATCAATATATAACACATGACACCAAAACAATATACGACTCGCAGGAACAAAAATTAGATATGACTGAGTCACTACAAAGAATATAAAAAATACAACATTTGTGGAACATTCTTACTTACTAAAAGGATAAACAAGTACTCAAGAGCAACAATTACACATCAACAAAGAAATACACCTTCCATGCCACAAAAATTGTCCTCCTTTCCGTTTGGGTTTGTCCTAGTCAATATGTCCTCACCATTAACTAGACCTCATATTTGCTATAAGTTTTTTATTCTGCCCTTAATTTTAGCAATTAATTCACCAGGTTTCAATTATAAAGCAAAGATAAATCTGGAATGAAAATAATATAGCTCACTTACTTACATATTTAATGCTTCTATTAATATTTTGAAAAGTCAAAGAGGACAATATTTGTGAGACGAAGGGAGTAACACACGAAGACTCAAGACTTTTTGGACATCCAGTATCATTGTGGAGTACTGTGACTGCTCCACCAAGCAAACTTCACATATAAAACATGTCTTCCCTGAAGGGGTTAGCCTAGGATTGTTAATGCAGGTACTAGTAACATATGAAGCATGAAGAGACAACTTCTAGAAATACTTTAATTATTCTCGAATATCACAAAGATCATCAAGGCCTCAAAGCGAGTACAATTCTCATGTCCCGCTTCCCATAGTCTACACAACCCTTTAATTCTCGTCAGACATGTCCATGTGGAAATTAATTATCATAATATATTGTAGTTTTCTATGTCCGTTGCATCCTCAGTCCACGGAACCATATAGGACTAGCAAGAGTACTCAACTAGGTGGACAACCCCAAGTTTATGATCCGTATCCTAGAGTCTACAGATCCCCATGCACCTCATTAGACCCACCCTAGTGAAATACATCTCTACCACTTCTATAATCACAAATCAAGTTCACAAATTTCATCAGATTTCGAAATAAATCGTTCTTCACAAATTTGTCAAACTTTACAACTGCAACTCTGAATTCACAAATTCATCACATTTCACCATCATAATTTCACCTCACAGTTTATCACATTTTATAATTTAATGTAAAGAAGTAAACATTATATGGTCAGAGTAACTTGCCTTTTTCCCCAAAGTGTACTGAAACTTGCTTAGAGGGATCTTTCTCGATCAAGCACCAAATTTCCAAACCTAATAACACAATATCACTATGAGTTTTAGTAATCAGACCAAAATCTACATTAAAATATAACCTAAAATATTCTATGACACTTCATCAAACATCGTACGACTAAAAATCAACATATCAACCCAAGAATTCAGTTCATCAGCGAAAAGCCATAAATCAAGAATCTATACCACTAGCATCATTTGATATGACCTAATAATATAGCTCTAAGCATCAATATGGGGTTAACCTGACGAAATCAACGACATCCTCAGAATTTTGAAAAAGTTAGGGATATAGCCAATTCACATCAAATCAGAAGAAAACTTGACAACTATAGGTAAAAATTCAAAGTATGTATCTCCAAGATGATGCCTATCGTTGAATTCTTCAAAGATTTGTGTTAGAAAGCCAAAATCATGATTGAGAGTCGAACAGTTCGAAGTTGTGTTTTATCAGTTTGAAGTTCTGTGTTTTATCTCTGCCGAGCACACACGACCGTGTGGTATAAAGGGCATGTCCGTCACTACTAGGGAACCTTTAACGGCGTTTCCGGTTCCAGAACTATTGTTAAAGTTAGGTTCTGTTATTTTGGACTGAATAAATTTGAACTGAATTGAACTAAACTGAACTGAAATATATAATAGTAAATAATAATAATAATGGTAAATAATAATAATAATAGTAATTAACAACAATAGTAATATTATTAGTAATAATAATAGTAATAATAATTAAGATTAATAATAATAATAATAAGAAGAAGAAGAATGAAAGTAGGCGAATCCCGAATCGAATCAATCCAATGGACTCGAATCGGCCCAGGCAGAATGGACTGGCGAATCAGGCCCAATTGAAAAATCTAAATAAGTCCAAAAGAACAGGGCTTTAGTGATGTTCATAATCACAGTTAAATACAATGATGTTAAATTTAACAAACGATTCTAAACAATCGCTGTTAAAGTCAATATTTAACAGCGGCTCTAAACAACCAGTATTAAATTTGTTAAATTGTATATTTAACTGGACAATCGCTCTTATAATTGTTGGAATAAAAAATTTACACTCTGATACACCAACCCGCCCCGCTCAGCCAGCCCCGCCCAGCCACAGCATCCAGTCTGCCCCGCTCGTGTCTGCGAATAAATCATTATTTCGCTGCTAGCAGGATTCGAACCCGTGACTTCCACAAGGTGGAGGTAATGTCAAACCATTCTATCAAATAATTTTCTTATATTTTTGTTGTTTTGTTTTTTATAATATACAGTAAATCATGTATATTAGGATTTCTAGAGTTATATTATATATATATATATATCAAAAATTATAAATTTTATTATATAATAAAAATTCAAATGATGTTGATAATTAATATTTAATAATGTATATTAATAATTAAGAATTATATTTTTATATATTAATACTATAATGTACTAAAAATTATATTACATTACGTATTAAAAATTATAATATATGCAATGATTTTACGAACCATAATATATTTGTAAAATTACATTATATATATAATAAAAATCATATATATATATATATATATATGGCCCAATTTTTTTAGTACCAACATAAAAATAACAACTTATATATCCTCATTCGAAATAATATAAGTCTTTGATACCAAAATGTGTTAAAAGACATTAGTACCCTTAAGTCTACTAATAAAAAATAAAAAAAAAACATAAAAGAAATAGAAAAGTAATAAAACAACAATCAGCCCCACAACCCAATCTCTCTCTCGTGCAAAAAAAACTCTCTCTCTCTCTCTCTCTCTCTCTCTCTCTCTCTCTCTCTCTCTCTTTCTGTAGCAAAACCCGACCGTTCCAACCAAAACCTATCGTCGACGAGAAATTCCGACTCCGACTACGACAGAGAATCCGAACACGATAGAAGTTCCTCACACGAAAGTGACAACCAATCTGAAGAGGCATTCATCAATGAGTTGCCGGTTAGTGCAATTTAGTCACACACGGCCGTGCCCACGATGGTTGTTCAGCGTCTCATGATGGTGCTGAAGACGATGACACCATCGTATGCACGATGGTCTTTCCTGGGCATGGTGGTTTACACATGATGAGCATCGATCGTGTGAGGCGTCGTGGAGCATCTGCCTTGCACACAATGGTCTACACACGACGGGCATCGATGGTGTGCAGGCCATCTTGTGCAAGGCAATGACCTTTTATTGTTCGTTTTCTTAGGCATTCTATCATGGTTCTTATGATTTTTATGTCTATATTGCAGACTGGTTACATATGGAAGAGATTCACATTGCGCTTTATTATACGGTAAGTCAATCTTTATATATGGGAGACGGTATTTAAAGAGATGATTGAGACACTAAGAAGTATTGGCCGCAAGTCTGCAGTTGGTGATCGAGCTATCGATAGCTTGACCGAGGGGGTCCTTGGGCGTTTGATTAAAGTGAGGAGAAATGGGAGTACAACTATTGCCCTACATCACTTGATTGCCCGTCAGTTGGAGGGTGATAAATTCCCCCAGACGAGTCGTGGTTCCAGGTTTACGGGATGACTTTTCGTTTTACGGCACGTGATTTTGCCATGATCACTGGACTGCACTTAGAAAACTCTACCTTCTATCCATAGGACAACCATCTCCTTCGCTCTGACGATATTTTTCATAGAATACTTCATGGCAAAAATATTAAAGTTAGTGTTCTGCGAAAGAAGTTCAATGATCGAGATTTGGGTAGAGACATAAGAGATTGTGTGAAGGTAGCCAATTTGCCGATATACTACTACTTTATCTTATGCCGTGACGACATGATGGTCGAGACATGGACATGGGCATTAGTTGAGGATTTCGAACAGTGGGATATATTTTCTCGGGGTTCTTACGGTTTTGGGGTTTTGTCCTACTACATAGACAATGTAGCCATGAAGGAGGGATAAAAACATAAGGACTATCACTTCAATGATCCGGTTTGGGCTTTACATATATGGTCGTATGACATGATTCCTTCATTGGGAGAATTGTGTGGAATTCGAGATAAATCTGTCCAAGATCCCCGGTGTTTGATGTGGACTACAAGAAAGATGTTATGTGATTTCACTCATTTTTTCGACGAAAAGGTACATAAATTTATAAAAGTATTTTCTTGTGACTTCACTCATTTCTTAAAGTTATGTGATTTTACTCTAATGGTATGCTTTAATGACTTGTTTTGCAACACAAAGTACTTTCCTCTTTACCGCATCTCGAGGAGGATGAGGATGAGTACTACTACCTCACTTTTGAGAATGGCTCGCCATACAATGTTAACTTCATAAAGCCTATGTTAGGAGTATGCCCTCGAATGCCACTCAGAGGTTGTTAGAGTGAGGGCATTGTACTTATTATTATGTAAATTATTACATTGTATGTTTTTTATTTACTAGTAGTCATGGCATTCCTGACTCGTAAATATATATAGAAACTAGTCCGTGTATTTGAGAGCAAAACACTCCACTCCTTATTGGATAAGGAGATTGGTATTAGAAAGGTTTATGGCTCAAATACTTAATCGTTCGCAAGTCGATGAAACTTGACTGGGCCTTAAGTTTATATGAAGACCTGTATGACGTGTTATTTGACTTGAAGAGTGTCTGTCGTCACTAATGGTTAGTGGGAGCACACACTATAGGTATGCTAATGAGATTAGTATACTCGAACTGATTCACCCTCGATTCGTCACACGGATTTCACTCAAGGACAGTCAATGACGGAATCGAAAGATTATGATAGGTATTCTGAACCTTCGACTTGAGGATTTAATAGGGATGTGCTTGTGACGTTAAGATTTACACTAGAGTAGTTCGACCCAGAAAACTGGAGGGTGGGGGTCAACCTCGACGTGAATCTTGATGGGCAAATAGCAGGTTCTACTAAATACCGAGATATGATTATTTCTCCTGTAAGTGAATAGGTATATATCCTATGCAGTTATTGGCAGATGAGATCATAAGTCTTTGGCCAAAGCATTGGATCTAGTTGTATTAGATACACGAGAGCTTAGTGACCTCGATTTGCATTAACTCATGCATAGCGTCAAGTACTGATAGGGTTTGACTGACCGTGACCCTATAACTTGATCGGGACATTTGAAAGAAGGGTTTATACGTATATTGGTATTTACGACAAAAATATTTTTGGAATGATCTCCATCATTCGTTCTCAGTTAGGTTACAGTGTAGGCCGCCGGACTGGCTAGGTGGTGCTATCATTCTTTGGTTCCTCCCATTGATAACTGAGACGGACCTATCGAGTCGCGCATTAGGATAGACGATGGAATAAATCGAGCATATTCTCTCTTATAAATATTAGATATTGGATATCTAATTTATTAGATATTAGATGTCTAATTAATTATGGGACATTGGATGTCTAAATTAATTTATTAGATATATTAATTTACGGTATAATTAAATAAATTAATGGATAATTAATTTAATTCACATATATAATTATTTCTTTGAGAAATTAATTATATTATTTGTATTTGATATAATTAATTAATTAGATTAATTAATTAATATAAATATCGAAACGGAACAAAGTTTATCTGATTGGACACTCAGAAGTTCGAAACGAACCGAACTCCTTAGGATCTTCTAGATAGCCGCCCCCTCCTTTTATGTTAATCCTTGGTCTTGTCTTCCACTTTAATTGGTGGAAGACTATTGATTTTGTAATTAATAGACAAAATCATGTGATGAAATAAAAAATTGAGGGTATACCTTAAAATGAGGTGAGAGTTGAACATAAAATATAATCCTCATCTTTCATTTGGATTGCAGAGCCCTGAAATCAAAAGGAAAAAGAGGAGAGAGTTTTGTTTTGTGTTCTTCATTCATTTCTTCACAATATATTTATACACTTAGAGTGTTATAAATAAAATTGATAAGCTCCAACCACCTTGTTCTAGCCGTATCCTTGGAGGATAATAAAGTGGGTGTTACTCCGGTCGACTTCCGGCGCGTGGCTAGTAGAGGCACGATGCTTTCGGTGCTCGGGATATCAAAAGTTTTGACGAATCAAATTCGTGGCGGAGATCACTAACCTCAACATTTAATCAAAGAATTTCAAGAGTATGATTTCGAATCCTACACTTGTTTAGTTTTATATTCGTATATACGTTGCTTGAATCGATCAACTTAAGGGATTCAGATCGAACTTATTTTCGTAAATTGCTTCCGCTGCGCCTTCATTTTGGGCACCGAATACCAACAATGGTACCAAAGTGAGGTCTTGCGATCATATATACAAGATATTTAGCATTTGAAATGCTTGATTGAATGATTTATGATTTGGAATCATTAATGTTATTATCGTGGTATATGTTTGTTTGTTCGTTGTAGTTATGTTTTTCGTAAATCTATATCTAAATATAAATCTTTATTTTCTTGGAAATATGATTTATATTAAAGTTATGGAAGTCGAA
Source organism: Orobanche coerulescens (assembly GCA_033398695.1). Classification (NCBI taxonomy): domain Eukaryota; kingdom Viridiplantae; phylum Streptophyta; class Magnoliopsida; order Lamiales; family Orobanchaceae; genus Orobanche; species Orobanche coerulescens. The sequence goes on from CM065815.1 coordinate 36,094,991, forward strand.
AAATATTGATATTTGATATCCGGTTGAATATCATGCTCCAGATTGTCGTTGGACGTCCCTGTAACTGGACCCAGGGTCCTGCCGTGCGGTCCGACATGATGGGACCGCATTCCAGGTCATTTTATGGACTTGCCGTGTGGTCCGACCTGATGGGACCGCGGTCCAGGCCACTTTCTGGACCTGTCGTGCGGTCCGTCTTGTTGAGACCGCGGTCTATGTCCCTTTCGGACCTGTTCCGGACTTGATTTTTCGTCTATTCTAGAAAATTAATCTCCCGCATTTTAAATTGGATTTCATTGATATCTGATCTTTCACTTTATAAGGGAAAATTAATTTATTGGAATAATTATGATTGATACTTTGAACGAATTCATGTTACCGATTGTGTGAATTGATCGGATTAATTATATCAAATAGTAAATTTTATATATTGCTTGTATCAATATATCAAATTACTTATTTAATATAAAATACATTTATTTAGTATTTGTTAGATGAATGCTTGTGAATGATATTGTAGTTCATGGACCTAGTTTTGAATCATTTGTTTTATTCGATTGGGTTATAAATGCCGTTTTGAGCATATTTATTTTATTAGAAAAATTTGTATTATAGGATGCAATTTTTCAATATAAAATTTATATGTAATGACGAAGACCGGAGGAAGATCCGTTCGAGAAGACAAAGATTTAAGACCGAAGACATGTAATTAGATTACGATATTTTTGTTCTAGGAACAGTCCATGAACTGCATGTTGGTAGCAACTAGGTTGTGAATGTTTTATTCATATGGTATGAATGTCGACAAACACGCTTAAATGAATGCGCAAAGTGTAACATTAATCACGGAAATTCTCCCACGAAAAAATATTAAGTTTAAAAGGTTTCAACATTTTCCTTCCCTCCATCGATCTTTTGAAAAATTGAAATCCAAACCGGATGTACTATGCTCCTGAGTTATTGGGGTAGTCATTTGGGGAGGGTCGATAAATCTCGAGAGTGCATTAGATGCCTTCGGTTGGAGCGAATTTTATCCCTCGAAACCTATTTGCTTGCCGGATAAGATTCAATTGCAAAACTGATCAGCGTTGATGGTGTAAGCTTAACTTGTTCTCGAACCATAGAAACCGTATAGGTTGAGGGGAGTGAACAAGAGAAAAAAAAAGATCGAATCATCCGTTAGATGGGTTGGTGTTGGACACCACTTTATAAAGATTAATAGAACAGAAACCTGTTCGGTTGCCCTCTATTAAAATTTATAAAGAACTCGATCACCACTATAAAATAAAGGGAACGAATACTTCCGGATTTTATAAGGGAGTGTGTTATTCCGATAAAAATAGTGGGAGCTCGGTTAAAAGAATATAAAAGCACTTAATTCTAAACTCAGACCATAATTGGAATCAAGCTAGCGTACTTTATGCAGACAGAAAACTCTCATAAAATGACAATGGATCCACTCACTATATTACTCGAAAATAACACCTTAATCGGGCATAACTTTGTGGACTGAATCCGCAACCTGATGATAGTCCTCAGTATGGAGGCGCTGGGATATGTCTTAGAGGCAGACATTCCGACGACTCTAATATAGACCAGAGCTAGTCAGGAAAATGTTGAAAACCACGAAAAGTGGGTTAAGGATGACATTAGCGTTCGTGGCTATATGATGGACTCTATGTCTAATGAGCTTCAGAGAGCTCATGAGAAAATAACTTCTGCTAGGCATATTTTATCTCACTTAACTGAGCTTTATGGCGAGCACATTCGAACTGCTAGATATGAGATATCAAAGCAGCTCTTCGGTGCCAAGATGAAGAAATGTGGGAAAGTCGGGGACCATGTTCTCAAAATGATCTCCATGATCGATACATTGTAGGCTCTTGATTTTAGGAAGCATGATTCTCTACAGACCGACCTTATCCAGTAATCTCTTCCTGATTCCTTCTTACAATTTGTTATGAACTTCAGCTGCAATGAGATTGCTTGAAATTTAACAGGGTTTATGAACAAACTTATAACCGCTCAGTCTCAGATAAAGACTCCACGAGTGAAGGAGTCTGCCTTTGTGATTTCTTATGGATCTCGGAGGTTCAAGAATAAGAAGAAAAAACCATGAAGCAGATGGTCCCACAAAGCAAGGACTTTAAGGGTAAGGGAAAGGCCCCGATGGTTCATAAGAGAAAGAAGATAAAGACGGACACATGTCTCAAATACGATGAGCTGGGCCACTGGGCTAGAGACTGTCCGATCCTTCATGGGGCTTCAGGTACGGAACTCTTAGTTTTGGAAACAAATTGTTCTGCTACCGTATTTTCTACTTCTTGGATACTAGATTCAGGTGATAGTTCTCACATTTGTACCATGAATCAAGATCTGGAACTAAGTAGGAATCTCAGAGCTCGGGAAGTGATGATTACTTTCGGAAACGGACATAGTGTCGCGAAAACTGATTTAGGATCACTTCTTTTGGATTTGGAATCCGGCTTTGTTTTAATATTAGATGATGTACTAGTGTTACCCAAGGGGAATAAGAACATTGTATCCATTTCGGTCATGGATCAGAAAGGCTTTTCATTTTCCATTGGTAATAGTACTTGCAAAATTTATTTTGGAAATAAATTAGTAGGCACTGCTATATTTTTAAATGGACTGTATCATCTAAACATAAGTAACAAAGTCATTGTGAACACTATGACTATGAAGCATGGTAGGGATGAAACTAATCAAGCTATGAAATGGCATCTTAGACTCGGTGATATTGGTCAGACCAAGGTTTACAAAATGGAAAAAGATGGACCTATGGGTCCATTACAATCGAATCCTTTTCCAACTTGTGAATCTTGTCTTAAAGGCAAAATGACTAAGACCCCCTTCACAGGGACTTTTGAAAATGTCGTTGATAAACTTGGATTAGTCCATACCGATGTATGTGGTGCTTTAGAATCAGCGTATGACGGATATCCATATTTCGTTGCGTTCAAGGATGATTATACTAAGTATGGTTATGTGTACTTGAAGAAACATAAATCTGAGGCCTTTGAGAAATTCCAGGAATTTAAGGCCCTAGTCGAAAAACAAATTGGTAATCATATCAAAGAACTTTGGTCGGACCGAGGTGGCGAGCATATGAGTACAGACTTTGACGAGTTCCTAAAGGAGCACAGAATATTATCACAATTTACACCTTCAGGAACTCCTCAGTTAAATAGTGTGTCGGAAAGAAGGAACCGAACATTGTTGGATATGGTTCGTTCCATGCTTAGCTACATCGACTTACCAATTTACATATGGGTTATGCGCTTCTGACTGCTGCTTATATCTTGAATAGATGTCTTTCCAAGTCCATTCCTAAGACTCCTCATGAGATGTGGGAGGGTAGGAAACCAAGTCTTAATCATATTGGGATTTGGGAATGTCCAACCTATGTCAAGAAGCCTAAGGCGAAGAAGTTGGAAGCAAGGTCCGTGAAAGGGCATTTCATTAGATTCCCATCTGAGATGATGGGTTATCTATTCTACATGCTCGAAGATCGAAAGATCATTATTGCTTTGCAAGCACACTTCCTAGAAGATGAGTTCACTCAGGAAGGTGGAGCAGGTAGAAGTATTTCTTTGGAAAAATACAATAAAGCTCCTCAGAAGACACCTGTACAAGAAGTTGGAACCGAACCTTCTGAAACACAAGTACAACCAACTCGTGGGTCTAGTAGGGTGTCTCAATTACCTGAGAGGTATGGGTTTATGCACCTGGAGGAACTGGGTCCCCATGAGGTTCCAGGTGATAGTTAAGAGACCGACCCCATGACCTATGACCAAGCGATGGTGGATGTAGACTTCGTGAAATGGCAGGAAGCTATGGAATATGAGATAGACTCGATGCATGAAAACCAGGTGTGGACTTTAGTAGAATGCCCCAAGGGCATAGTGCTTATTAGGAACAAGTGGATATGCAAGAGAAAGACTGATTAGGATTACAAGGTTGACACCTATAAAGGCCAGGATTGTGGCAAAGGGTTATACCTAATCGGAAGGGATCGATTATCATGATACCTTCTCACCCATAGCTATGATCAAGTCTATTCGAATAATGCTTGCTATAGCTGTCTACCATGACTATGCGATATGGTAGATGGATGTAAAGACGACTTTCCTCAATGGATTCCTCAAGGAGGATATCTATATGGAGCAGCCTAAAGGCTTTGTATCTGAGGTCTATATTCATAAAATGTGCAAGCTTCAGCGTTCTATTTATGGACTGAAGCAGGCTTCGCGGAGTTGAGACCTTCATTTTGACGAGGCAGTCAAAGAGTTTGACTTCGTGCAAAATAAAGAGGAACCTTTTGTATACAAGAGGGTTAGTGGGAGCAAGATCGCATTCTTAGTACTATATGTAGACGACATTACATTAATGGGAAACGATGTGGGAGTGCTCAGTTTTGTAGAAGCTTGGCTTTTGAGTAGGTTCTCCATAAAAGACTTGAGACAAGTTACATATATTCTTAGGGTTCAGACCTACTGGATAGAGCAAAGAAAATGACATGTCTTTCTCAATCTCTCTATATAGATAAAATCTTAAAGCAATTTAAGATGGATGATTCTAAAAGAGGGTTCCTACCGAGGCGACATGGAATAAAACTTACCTCGAAGTTGTGTTCTCAAAATGAGGAACAACGAAAGGAAATGAGTAATATACCATATGTTTCGGCCGTGGGTAGCCTTATGTATGCCATGTTGTGTACGAGACCTGACATTGCGCACGCTGTGAGCATGGTAAGTAGGTTTCACGCAAACCCAGGTAGGGAATATTGGACCGCCTTAAAGAATGTTCTCAAGTACTTAAGAAGGAATAGAGATCTGGTTCTTGTGTATGGTGGTGGAGAACTGGATGTGACGGGTTTCACTAATTTAGAATTCTAAGGACAAAAAGACGATATACTTCTGGCTACATTTTTACTCTTAATGGAGAAGCAGTATCTTGGCGAAGCACCAAGCAAAGCAGGACTGCTGATTCCACATGTCAGGCTGAGTATCAAGCGGCCTCGGAGGCTTGTAAGGAAGGGTTTTGGATTAAGAAGTTTCTGGGTGAACTTCAAGTGATACAATGTGCTGAGCTACCTGTTCCACTTTTGTGCGACAATGACGGAGCTATAGCACAGGCCAAGGAGCCGAGGTTTCACAACAGTACAAAACACATTGAGAGAAAGTATCATCTCGTGAGAGAATTTGTTCGCAAAGGAAAAACTGTGTTGCATAGAGTAGACTCAGTAGACAGTCGCTGATCTACTGACCAAGCCACTTCTCAGATAAGGTTGGAGCGTCATCTGGAGAACATGGGTATTAGATACCATTGTAATACCCGTGATTTTCTATTTAGGTAATTTTTTATTTTGGACATTTTTTTGATTTCCAGAACTCACTTGCGAGAATTTTGACTTTTTGATAATGTTTTGTTCTGCGTATTTGGTCATCCGAGTTTGTTTTGGGGCTGTTTTACCCGAATCCGTGTTTTGAGCGTCTTTTTCCGCTATTTGGTTCATTTCATGTGATGGTGGTTCGAAACTACAGTTTCGTGTTTCCTATAAGTCTTTTTAACTTTGTTAGACGTGTTGTGAACTTCGGTTTAGTTGTTTGATGTCATATGGTGATTTTCGGACATTTTGGGCCGTTTTGCAATTTCCCAAAGTTTAGGGTAATTATTTCCATTGTCATATTCCGAACCTTCGTGTAGTCGGAATCGTATTTTCTTTTAGCACTTGAGTTCGTCATTGCGCATTCTTCGTGTGCATGCCTTCGTCTTGTGTTGTTTTTGTCGTTTCGCGGTTTCGTCATGCTCGTACTCGACGAGCTGAACTTAACAGTTTGGAACTTCTAAGTGCCTTACGTACGCTATGCGATGATTATAACATACGTTAACTTCATGTGCTGCTTACGTACGTTAAGCCCTTTTCATAATGTACGTAATGGTCTTCATAATATCGGGCAGAGAGCCCAGGATGGCTCTAACGTACGTAAAGGCTTACACCTTATGTACGTTAACCCTATAACGTACGTTAGAGTGGTGAATTTAACGTACGTAAACTCAGTTTTCTTTATATAACTGGGAGTTGACCCAGATCGGGTCATTTCTTCCTCCTTCACTTTGCTGTGGTTTTTGGCGTCTTGGATGGCTAGGAATTGAGCTTCCAACAAGAGTAGATGATAGTAATCATCTTTGTGATTCTTGCTCATGTGTAGCATCGTCTAATCCTTCTTTTTCCTTCAAATATCAGGTAATCATCTTGAAACCCTCTCCTATATATGTTGAGAATCATTAAGATTCGAGTTGTTCTCATGAGTCGTGTTGTTGTATATCATTAATCGGTTGTATTGATTCTATCCGTATGATTTGATTCATATTTATTATCGTATTCGGGTTCGGGTCATGTTCTTGGGGAAGTATTGAACCCCAAGTGCTTGATCCTATGTTTCTACGAATTGTTGTTGAGAATTTCGTATGTTTTGCATCCTCATTGCTACCGACCTTGTAGTAATTCTGTTCTTCTTGTGTTTTCCACCTAATTGGAGGATTCGAGGGTTTCCGGTCAAGCTTTCTCGTTGCTTCGCATGCTTTGGACTTGAGGCGAGTATCTCGTCTATATTCTGTATACTTTGAGAATGTGATTTGTCGTGAATTTAACGTGGACTTGTTAGTGATTGAACATTGAACCATAACTTACTTTCAAAGGAATATGTGATTTTTATGAAGGTAAATACGAACGTAAACTTTAGTTTCATGAAGAATGATAACAACCATTTCATGTTGTATTTTGCTTAATACGGATACTAGAAATGAGTAGTTATCCGAGGAATTGTGGAATCATGGAATATTTGTATTATTCGCTTGTTAGCCTTTTTCCTGAACGATGGTGTCATGTGAATGTTGTGCCTTTGTGGAAGTGTATGATGCGTTAACTTATGTTTTACACCGTTGCGATTGTGGTGAATATTGTACCTTTGTTGTTGTGTATCTTGGTGAATTGTGATGTTACCCGGGTAGGGACCCGTGAGGCCTCTAGCGGCGCATGCTTGCGAGTACGGCCAGTTGATATGTTATGACCATAAGGTTATCAAATCGGGTAGGTCTGGAGGGGCTCCGAAAATCGTCACTTGCGAGTGCGATTTCACGATAACTTATGGGCGTGTTTGAATGATGTTACCCTGGTAGGGACCCGTGAGGCCTCCGGTGGCGTGTGCTTGTTAGGCGTATTTTTATACGCTTATTTATCATTATTTTTATCCATTTGAAGTCTAAATCTGCTTAAATGAGCTTTTAATGCACTATTCTTATATGTTTTGTAGGAAATCGGAGTCCGGAAGCTCGAACGGCGAAAAACGGGCTGAAACGACAATTTTTGGCCTGGGGCCGCGGCACGAACCAAGTGAGCCGCGGCACACGAAGATGACTAGCAAGCGCCGAGCGAACGGTACCGGGGGCCGCGGCACAAGGATGCTGAGCCGCGACCCAGGAAGAAAATGTTGCGCCCAGGTATAGGCGCTGAAGGTTAGGGGCTGTGGCACAGATTAAGTGAGCCGCGGCCCACGTGGCGGTTTTGAGGAAATTGCCGCGTTTCTGGGCCGTTTTTGGAGCTGTTTTCGACCCAATCCCTGGACGCGTTTTGGAGACTAATAATAGTTATAAATAGGGGTTTAAGGTCTGAAGAAAAGGGGATCGATCATCGAGGAATCGGGGAGAAGCAGAAAACACCAAGGAGCAGAGAGCGGAAGCTAGAGAATGGAGGAATCCAAGCTCTTCGACTGCATTTGATCTTTATGCTTTCTTTAATTATTTTTGTATTTTTATTTTCTAGCATGTCAGGCTAAAACCCCGTTCTAGGATTTTGATGAAACCGAGGTTTTGATGAATTAACTTTCGATTTTGCATTAATATAATTCCCTTTTCTATTGAGTTTTCTCCAATTGTTCTTAATGCTTTCAATTGTGTGGCCTATAGTTGAATTGTTTTAATTACGCAACTCGAATCGGGAGAGGAGTGTTGGTAGGGAAAATTGGTGAGAACCGTTTTGTCTTATGAGATAGGAATACACTCATAGGAACTACGTGGCCTTTCTGAAGATTTCGTGCTTTTTGCCTATTGTCGAATCAATTCACCTAGGAATAGAGTGTGTTATTTGCCTTAGAAAAATCTATTGACCTCGGGAGAGGCGGTAGAGTATTTTAGCAACCTTCGTCTTCAATAAATTGGGAATCATTAAATTCATATAATCGAGAGTAATTCGGATAAACCGAGGTGGATTCACAATCCTAGATTTATTCCTTGTTTGATTTTCTTTCTTAAAAACAATCGTTTTTATTATTTATTCTTTATTAATTTTCTTTAATTATTACTTGCATCAAAAGTTCGATAGTTCAGATAAAATCAGAATACTCATAAATCGGTAGTTAGTAAGTCAGTCCTCGTGGGAACGATATCTTACTCATCTCTTTATTACTTGTTTACGACAACATGCACTTGCGTTCACCGAATCAAGCAACAAGTTTTTGGCGCCGTTGCCGGGGAAATGATTATTTTACTAATATTGATTTCAGTATTTCTAGTCTTAGTTTGAACATTTTTTTTATTATTATTTCTAATTTATTTGTTTTTCCTTTCAGGAGTTTCTGGTTAGTGCATGAGAAAATTCGGTAACGAAGGCCTACTACCTTTGGATACTGAACTCGATCGCACTCTTCGGAGAAGCAAGAAGGAGAAACGTGAGCTACCGACAACAGGCACCATGGCCGATAACACGGGAAATTACGAAGCAGACAACCCCATTCAGCAAGCTCAACCGGCATTAGCACTCCGCGATTATGCTATGCCACAAATAAATGCAAACTCTTCGGGGATTCGGCGTCCAACCATCCAAGCAAACAACTTCGAAATCAAGCCGGCTATTATTCAGATGGTGCAAGCAAGCCAGTTTTATGGACTGGAAAACGATGACCCCAACGCACACATCACTTCATTTCTCGAGATTTGTGACACCTTCAAGAATAACGGTGTTACCGATGATGCTATCCGTCTGCGGCTTTTCCCTTTCTCTCTAAGGGACAAAGCAAAATTTTGGTTGAATTCTTTACCGTCGGGTTCTATCACAACTTGGGCAGAATTAGCATAAGCCTTTCTGGCTAAATTCTTTCCACCATCGAAGACAGCGAGATTAAGGAACGAGATTACTACTTTCAGGCAATTTGATATGGAGTCGCTTCACGAAGCTTGGGAGCGATACAAGGATTTATTACGGAGATGCCCACACCACGGCTTACCGGATTGGCTACAAATCCAAACTTTTTATAACGGATTGAGTGCTTCTACACACACTCTTGTTGATGCAGCCGCTGGAGGAGCGTTAATGGGAAAGACGATGGCGGAAGCTCATTCTCTATTGGAGGCGATGGCTGCGAATGCTTATCAGTGGCCTTCCGAATGAGTGACCCTGAAACGAGTGATGGAAATCTCTTACAACGATCCAATCTCTATGCTATCAGCTCAAGTCGACGCCTTGACTCAGCAACTTCAAGCTTTTTCACATGCTCCTTCCCCCGTTACCACTGAATCATGTAATTGGTGCAACGGATCTCATCCTAGCACGGAATGCCAAGTTGGAAATCCTTTCGAGCAACATCCGATGGAACAAGTTCAGTTCGTGGGGAACGGGAATTGGCAAAATAATCCGTATTCCAACACATATAATCCGGGGTGGCGAAATCACCCAAATTTTTCATGGAAGAATGGACAAAACTTAAACCAACCTCAGTTTGCTCAACACCAACAGCAACTTACTCCCGCTCCAAAGATCTCTCTAGAGGAAGCAATGGCGAAATTGGCAGCAAATACGAGTCAATTCATGACCCGTACGGAAGCAACCTTGCAAAACCATTCCGCTTCTATTCGCAACTTGGAAGTCCAATTGGGCCAAATTGCTAATGTGTTAACAGCTCGCCCTGAGGGTACCTTGCCAAGTACAACTGAGACGAACCCGAGAGAGTATTAATGCCATTAGTTTGAGAAGCGGGAAGGAATTGTGCGAGCAGCCCAGGCAGGACAAAAAGAGAGGTGATGATGAAGAGAAGAAAAATTTGGCGACTGAGGAATCACAAAATTCTATACCCTCGAAACTGTTTCCTGACAATCCGAAGGCATATGTGCCACCCGTCCCGTTTCCACAGCATTTGCAAAATCAGAAATTGGACAAACAATTCTCCAAGTTTCTTGACGTCTTCAAGAAACTACATATCAACATTCCATTTGTTGATGCCTTGGAACAAATGCCGAGCTATGTGAAGTTCATGAAAGAGATCTTATCTAATAGAAGGAAGCTCGAGGAATATGAGACAGTGGCATTGACGGAAGAGTGCAGCGCCATCTTGCAGAAAAAGCTCCCCCCAAAATTGAAGGATCCAGGAAGTTTTAATATACCGTGCACTATAGGAAATCTGTCTTTTGATAGAGCGTTGTGTGATCTCGGCGCCATCATTAATATGATGCCCCTTTCCATATTTAAGAAGCTGGGCATTGGGGAAGCCAAGCCGACAACAATCTCGCTGCAATTAGCTGACCGATCTATCAAGTACCCGAGGGGGGTAATAGAAGATGTTTTAGTCAAGTTAGATAAATTCATCTTTCCGGCTGATTTCATTGTGCTCGATATGGAGGAGGACCAAGACATCCCAACTATTTTGGGAAGACCATTCTTAGCTACCGGGCGAACTCTCATTGACGTGGAAAAAGTGAAACTCACTCTGCGGGTTCAAGATGAGCAAGTCACTTTCCAAGTGTTTCATTCCTTTCCATGTCCAAGTAGTGTCGAGAAGAGTTCACAAATTGAAAGTGTAGATATCTTTGCGAAAGACGCACACCGGGAGAGTCGTTGGTCGAAGTGTTCAGAATCCGTTTCAGCTGCCCCGACGTCTAATAAAAATGAAGACCGAATCATGTATCTTAAGCAGTTAAATATGTCATCTTCAACATCCGTTCACTCACCATCGATAAAATCTCATGCTGTCATAAGTTCGCCCGTGGAGTTGAAAATTAAGCCGGATGTCAAACGAGTACCAAGTCAACTGCAAAATGGGTGTTTTGGGAGGCTACTGCTGTTAAAGCCATTTCGCAAAGAACGTTGGATGTCCAAACCAAAAGTCGAACGGTTGAAATTTAATGGTCAACAATTTAAATCACGGAATAACGGTTCGATGGAATGTGAGGAGTCCAAATGGTCTTTGCGAAATGCGAATTGATTTTCAAAAAGTCCGGCTGAAGACTATAAACTTAGCGCTTCTCGGGAGGCAACCCGAGTATTAGTTGTAGATTTTCATTTTTTAGTGTTTTCTTTCATTTTAGAGTCTTTGTTTTTCGTAATTTTTGCTTTGATATGCTTATCTCTCGCGTTCTAAGTGTTTTCCTTTGAAAATTCTGTGCAGGAATACCCCCAGGGGAAAATTTAACCCTGAGCCGAGGCACAAGGATAGTGAGCTGCGGCACACACAAGTTGAAGGAAAAAGGCCAAACGAACTGTACTCTGTGCCGCGACACGACCTTACTGAGCCGCGGCACATTCGGTCCCTGAGCCGCGGCACATATGTACTGAGCCGCGGCACACCAAATACACCAGATATGCCCAGGACCTGTACTACGTGCCGCGGCACGGACAAAATGAGCCGCGGCACACTAACACTATGAGCCGCGGCACCCATATGCTGAGCCGCGGCACAAGGCAAAAAGAACAAACACGCTTAGGAGGCTGTACTATGGGCCGTGGCTCACTTAAGTTGTGCCGCGGACCCCGTTCGGAAGTTCAACAGCCCAGGTATCCTTCATATACACGATCGGACACCAAACACCAGGTAAGTTCCCTGCCTTCTTCGCACAGCACTTGGCCGAACCCCGTCTCAACTCTTCTTCTTCTTGCATTCTTAAATCTAAGCAAGGTAATTCTCAATCCTTAGTATTGATTGCTACATGAATTGCAAAGTGAGGTGTTGTTCTTCATTCAATATTGATTATGTTGTTAGTTTTTCTTTTTTTTTTTTAAAGTTCTATCAAAAATTAAGTTGGAATTTGGCGATCATTGTGTGATTGATGATGTTAGTTGTTGATGGATTATTGATGTCTTTGATAACTATCGATTAATGTTGTTTTTGTTGGGAATTGGATTAAACCATTACAATGCTTGTTCTTTATTTGAACTCATGCAGTCAAGGTGTTTGATGAAATGCATAAATGAAATTTTTTTTAAGCCAACGTTTTGAAACTATGTGCAACGAATTTGTTTATGGATTTAGATCGTACCCCAACCCTTACGTCAAGTTTAAACGTGAAAGCTCAATTTTAATTGTCTCTCATGACGGTGCAAGCTCCTTCAACTCCATATTCACGTTTTGCATATCTTTAGTCAAGTGGTATTGTTTTCCTTATAGCTTAAGTAATTTCCGGTGTTTATCTTTTCAGGAACTCGCCATTGCTAGAAAGAGGAAGGTTAGCACAAGGGCTAGGACACAATCGTCCCCCACAAGAGGGGAAACTTCACAAAGCCGAGCCGAGTTGGAGTCGCGCCAATTATCCGACCCGGAAATTCATAAAATATTCAATGAAAAGATCCGTCCTCGACCTTTGATTCCGGAGCGGGGATTCACTCCCGCCCCCCAGGATGGTGAGCTTCTGACGATGATTGACGAGATGGGGTGGTCTCGTTTCGCTGCGCCTCCCGAGCCGGCTGTGATCTCCATCGTACAGGATTTTTATGCTAGCGCTCTGTTGAGGCATATTTGGGCAGGGCAGATGATACTGCAGTCAGATACTCGGACTCAGGTCGTCGTCCGAGGCATTACTGTGGATTTTTCTGTGGCTGCCATTCGGAGATTTTTCGAGCTGCCAGTGGTGGACGATACTACGTATACACGAGCTATGAGTGGCCTCACGAGGGAGGCCCTGCTCGAGGCACTCACACAGCCCGGCTCTGTCTGGGAGACTCGCGCCCCAGGTTCTTCGGCCTTCTACTTTAAGAGCTCGTGCCTCAGTCGGCTCGGGCGAGCCTGGTTGTATTTCCTCTGCGCACGTGTTGATCCTACCTCGCAGATTCGCTCAGTTTTACTCTCTCGTGCCCGTACATTATATGCTATCACTACCGGGCTCAGATTCGATGTGGCCCCTCTTCTGGTCCGATCTATTCTTCTATGCATTCAAGGATGGGCTAAGATGGGGCTGAAGCACCCCTCTCTCATCTGCGCTCTATGCCGCCAGTCGGGCATGACTTGGTCGGATGATGAGCCGATGCTAGCACCCGAGAGTCCGATTGATCACCGCATTATTTCTCACTTTGACCAGTGGGGTGGAGCACCGGCACATGCTCGGGGACGAGGATTTCTTCTTGATAAGGCACATGAGCAGTCCCCCGAGCCTCTTCTTTTGACACATGGGCAGGCAGAGTCCAGCCCGTCGCCCGAGAGAGAGCACTTGCAGGCGATGTTCGACGGCCTGAGAGAGGAGATGAGGAGAGAGAGAGACACCTAGCTGCCCTGAGAGAGGAGATCTGGACGGAGAGAGAGAGCATCCTCGCAGCCGTCCGGGAGGAGATGAGAGAGCAAGCCCGCCGGGCCAATCGACGTGAGGAGAGTCGCTTGGAGGCGAGGGATGCTTACCACCAGGATTACCTTGCTGCGTGGACGAGCCATGTATTGCACCCGGACGGGCCATTCATTTCACCAGTTCGGCCAGCCACACCACCCTCCTCGCCGAACGAGGCCGACACCAGTTCATGAGCGGATATTAGGGGAGTACTTGACCTTGTCTCTTATTGCATATTACTATTTTTTGTCCATTGAGGTCAATGTACGTCCTAAGTTTGGGGGGTTTTTTACTTTCTGTTGTTTTTTTACTTATTCGTTTGCATTTTTCGTTATTTTTTTGACGCCTGCCTTGCTTGTCGTGATATTATTTGCATTCGTGAATTTTTCGTGCTTTTTTGTGTAAAAGTGATGTTATGATACTGATTTCTCTTGGAAGAAACGGTTGAGTTTTAATCGAGTTGCAGTCAGCGATATCTGTTTCCGTTAAGTATGCATTTAGGTCAGATACTTTTCGTGATTGTAGAAATTTTAGCATATAAGAAAGGAGACATACGTGTTTTCAAATCGCCGTCTATATGTTTGGTTACACTTTTCGCGTAGCTAGTCGTCCAGTAACATGAGTCTTGTTGGCACTTAAATTGAGTTTAGAGTCGGACAGTTTTTCCCAAGAAAAAGTCGAGATATTATTTGTTCTATGATGGGAAGTCTAGTAACCGGGGGTATTCGCATGACCCGTTGTTTACTCTCGCATAAAACAGCAACCTTGAATCGGACATGCGGGAATAGCTATTCGAGTTTTTTCTCTGCTGTGGAGGGAACTTAGTAACTAGAAGCATCCATGTGCCCCATGAGTGTCTTTTACGTCAAACAGTTCCCCAATACATGAGAATGGAAATCCACCCTAGGGTTATCCCGATGAAACATCCCGAGAGCCGAAACCTAGTGGTTAACTCGAATCATTTTATTCATCATATATAAGGGAATGCTGTCCGAGGGTTATTTTTGACGATGAAACTCTTGAAATTTTTGCCACTAGACTGTGGAACTGGGCGATTTGGATCATTTATTTTAACCCTTCATATTGACGGTCGGTTAAATTCACGATTGTTAATATTTGAGCTTGATTTTCTTCATGAACGATTGATTAGCACTGAAAATGGTTACTTTGTGCAATCAGTGTCCTGGATGTGACTCACTATTACGATACTTGTACTATTCTTTGAGATTTTCAGGGTAGTATTGATTAAGTTGAGCACTATGGATTTGCACGATCATTCACGATACTTTGTGTTTATTTGAAATTGATTCTTTTTGCTTGAGGACAAGCAAAGGCTCAAGTTTGGGGGTATTTGTTAGGCGTAATTTTATACGCTTATTTATCATTATTTTTTATCCATTTGAAGTTTAAATCTGCTTAAATGAGCTTTTAATGCACTATTCTTATATGTTTTGTAGGAAATCGGAGTCCGGAAGCTCGAACGGCGAAAAACGGGCTGAAACGACAATTTTTGGCATGGGACCGTGGCACGAACCAAGTGAGCCGCGGCACACGAAGGTGACTAGCAAGCGCCGAGCGAACTGTATCGGGGGCCGCGACACAAGGATGCTGAGCCGCGGCCCAGGAAGAAAATGTTGCGCATCGAAGGCCCAGCGGAAGCGGTAAAATGAAAATTAATTCGATCCGAATCCATACGAGGATCGATCGAGCTATGTATATACAAATATCAAAAACGAATTCACAAGAGATATAGAAACTCATCCTTGTAGTACGTTGATTAGATGGATAACCTTCTCCTGAGCTATTCCCCAAGCTTTGCTTGATCTCTACGAATCTATTCCGCTTCAAGCCCTTGAACGATCCAACGCCGAAAACACCGCGTCTCTACTTGCCACGCGCCGGAAAAACGAACGGAATGACAACACCTTGCTATCCTCTGAGGATACGGCTAGAGCTAGGTGATGAAGCTTTATATGTAAAGATTACTACACTCTTAGTGTTTTAATCTTACTCTCTCTTTATGTCTTGATATTTTTCTCTAAGAAAAACAATAACAAAGTTGAAGAAGAAGATGACTTGGAGAAAAACTTTTTCTCTCTCTTTTCTCTCACAACTCACGTATGGAAGCATATCCTTTAGAGTGATTGTCATCATCTTCATTTATTCAACTCCCCACCACTTGCAACAACTCATGCATGTGAGAATCTAACCCCACCTCCATAATTATCATCCATTAAAGAATGGAGACAAGAGTCCAAAAGGAAGGTAGCTAGAAATGGGGGGGCGGCCCATGGAGAAACAGATGAGTTCGGTTCGTTTCGGACTCCCGAGAGTCCAAACAGATAAACTCCAATTCCGTCCCGATGTATTTGTATAGTTTAATTAATCCAATTAATTTCATCATATCAAATACATTATAACATAATTAATTTCTCCAAGAAATAATTATATCCATGAATTAAATTAATCACCCAGTGATATATTTAATTCATTAGGCCGTAAATCAATTTATCCAATAAATCGATTTAGACATCTAATGTCCCAAATTTAGATATCCAATATCTAATAGACATAATGAGAGAATTAGCTTGATTCATTCCGTCGTCAATCCTATTGCGCGACTCGGTAGGTTCGTCTCAGTCAGCAATGGGAGGAACCAAAGAGTAGTAGCACCACCTAGCCAGCCTGGCGGCCTACACTGCACTTAACCGAGAACGAATGATTAGGATCATTCAAGAACCATTCTCGTGAATACCGATGGCGTATAAACCCTTCTTTCAAATGTCCCGATCAATTTATAGGGTCACAGTCAGTCAAACCCTATCTGTACTTGATGCTATGCATGCGTTAATGCAAATCGAGATCATCGAGCTCTCGTGTATCCAATACAACTAGCTCCAGTGCTTTGGCCAAAGACTTATGATCTCATCTGCCAATAACCGCATAGGACATATAACCCGCTCACTAACAGGAGAAAGAATTCTATCTTGGTATTCAGTAGGACCTGCTACTTGCCCGTCAAGATGCACGTCGAGGTTGACCCCCGCCTTTTGGTTTACAGGGTCGAACTACTCTAATGAAAATCTTGACGTCACAAGCACAGCCCTACTAAATCCTCAAGTCGAAGGTTCACGAATACCTATCACAACCTTTCGATTCCGTCATTGACTGTCCCGGAGTGAAATCCGTGTGAGGAATCGAGGGTGAGTCGGTTCGAGTATACTAATCCAATTATCATACCTATAACGTGTGCTTCCACTAACCATTAGTGTTCGACAGGCACTCTCTATGTCAAAGAACACGTCATACAAGTCTTCACATAAACTTAACGCCCAGTCAAGTTTCATCGACTTGCGAACGGTTAAGTATTTGAGCTATAACCTTTCTAGTGCCGACCCCCTTATCCAATAAGGAGTGGAACGTTTTGCTCTCAAATACACGGACTAGTTTCTATATGTATATTTACGAGTTAGGAATGCCAGTAACTACCAGTAACTAAAGAAACATCCATTGCCTTATATTGATGATTTACATAATAACAAGTACAATGCCCTCACTCAACATCATCTGAGTGGCATTCTAGGGCATACTCCTAACAATCTCCCACTTGCACTCAATGCCACACACTATAGTATCTAATACCCATGTTCTCCAGATGACGCTCCAAGCTAGTCTGAGAAAGTGGCTTGGTCAGTGGATCAGCGACGTTGTCGGCCGAGTCTACTGCATGCGGCCTGATGTATCCCTTGCGAACAAATTCTCTTACGAGATGATACTTCCTCTCAATATGTTTGGTCTTTGTTGTGAAACCTCGGCTCCTTGGCTGCGCTACACTCCGTCGTTGTCGCGATACTGTAGAACAGGCAGCTCAGCACATGGTATCACTTGAAGTTCTCCCAGAAACTTCTTAATCCAGAACCCTTCCTTGGAAGCCTCCGAGGCTGCTTGATACTCAGCCTGACAGGTGGAATCAGCAGTTGCACTTTGCTTGGCGCTACGCCAAGATACTGCTCCTCCATTAAGAGTAAATATGTAGCCAGAAGTAGACATCGAGTCGTCCTTCAGTCCTTGGAAGTCCGAATCAGTGAATCCCACCACATCCAATTCTCCACCGCCATACATCCGAACCATATCTCTAGTTCTTCTCAAGTACTTGAGAACGTTCTTTACGGTAGTCCAATGTTCACTACCTGGGTTTGCCTAAAGCCTACTCACCACGCTTACAGCATGCACGATGTCAGGTCTTGTACACAACATAACATACATAAGGCTACCCACTGCCGAAGCATATGGTATATTACTCATTTCCTTTCGTTGTTCCTCACTTTGAGGACACATCTTCAAGGAGAGTTTTATTCCATGTTGCATCAGTAGGAACCCTCTTTTAGAATCATCCATCTTAAATCACTTTAAGATCTTATCTATATAGAGGGCTTGGGAAAGGCCTATTGTTCTCTTCGCTCTATCCCGGTAGAGTCGAATTCCAAGAATATAGGTTGTTTCTCCCAAGTCTTTCATGGAGAAATTACTCGAAAGCCAAGATTTTACAGAACTGAGCATTCCCACATCATTTCCTATTAGTAGAATATCATCCACATATAGTACTAAGAATGCGATCTTGCTCCCACTAACCCTCTTGTATACACAAGGTTCCTCTTCATTTTGCACGAAGTCAAACTCTTTGACCGCCTCATCAAAATGAAGGTTCCAACTACGCGACGCTTGCTTCAGTTCATAAATGGAACGCTGAAGCTTGCACACTTTCTGAATATTGACTTCGGACACAAAGCCTTTAGGCTGCTCCATATAGATTTCCTCCTCGAGGAATCCATTAAGGAAAGCTGTCTTTATGTCCATTTGCCATATCTCATAATCGTGGTAGGCAGCTATAGCAAGAATCATGCGAATAGACTTGATCATGGCTACGGGTGAGAAGGTATCGTGGTAATCGATCCCTTCCTTCTGGGTATAACCCTTTGCCACAAGCCTGGACTTATAGGCGTCAACCTTGCCATCACCATCAGTCTTTCTCTTGTAGATCACTTGTCCCCAATAGGCACTATGCCCTTGGGGAGGTCTATTAGAGTCCAGACCTGATTGACATGCATCGAGTCTATCTCAGCTTCCATAGCTTCACGCCATTTCGCAGAGTCTACAACCACCATCGCTTGGTCATAGGTCATCGGGTCGGTCTCTTGGCTATCACTTGGAACCTCATGGAGACCCAGCTCCTCCAAGTGCACAAGCCCATACCTCTCAGGTAAATGAGACACCCTACTAGACCTACGAGGTGATTGTACTTGTGTTTCAGAAAGTTTGGTTCTAGTTTCTTGCACAGGTGTCTCCCGAGGAGTTTCATTGTATTCTTCTAAAGAAATACTTCTACCTGTTCCGCCTTCCTGAATGAATTCATCTTCCAGGAAGTGTGCTTGTAAAGCAACAACGATCTTTCGATCTTCGGACATGTAGAATATATATCCCATCATCCCAGATGGGAATCCAATGAAACGTCCCTTCGCAGACCTAGCTTCCAACTTTTCCACCTTAGTCTTCTTGACATAGGCGGGACATCCCCAAATCATAATATGATTAAGACTTGGTTTCCTTCCCTCCCACATCTCATGTGGAGTTTTAGGAACGGATTTGGAAGGACATCTGTTCAAGATGTAAGCAGCAGTCAGGAGTGCATACCCCCACAGGTAAATCGGTAAGTCAGTATAGCCCAGCATGGAATGGACCATGTTTAACAAGGTCGGGTTCCTTCTTTCTGACACACCATTTAACTGAGGAGTACGTGGAGGTGCTAGTTGTGAAACTATTCCATGTTCTTTAAGGAACTCGTCAAACTCCGTACTCATATACTCGCCACCTCGGTCCGACCGAAGTGCTTTGATATGATTACCAGTTTGTTTCTCGACTAGGGCCTTGAATTCCTGGAATTTCTCAAAGGCCTCGGATTTATGTTTCATTAAGTATACATAACCATACCTAGTATGATCATCTGTAAACGTAATGAAATATTGATATCCGTCACGTGCTGCTTCCAAAGCACCACGTACGTCGGTATGGATTAATCCCAGTTTATCAGCGGCTCTTTCAAATGTACCTGTGAAGGGGGACCTAGTCATTTTGCCTTTAAGGCAAGATTCACAAGTAGGAAAGGATCTGATCCCAATGGACCCATAATTCCATCTTTTTCCATCTTGTAAACCTTGGTCTGACCAACATGACCAAGTCTAAGATGCCATTTCAAAACTTGATTAGTTTCATCCCTACCACGTTTTCTAGTCATAGTATTCACAACTACTTTGTTGCTAAGAATTAGATGATACAATCCATTCAATAATGTATCAGTACCCACTAGTTTATTTCTAAAATAAATTTTGCAGGAACCATCACCAACGAAAAATGAAAAGCCTTTTCGGTCCATGACCGGAATGGATAAAATGTTTTTGTGCCCCTTGGGCAAAACAAGTACATCTTCTAAAGTCAAACAAAGCTGGATTCTAAACCCAAAAGAAGTGATCCTATGTCGGTCGCCTCGACACTATGCCCACTTCCGACTGTGATCATAACTTCTCCAGCTCCAAGCTTCCTACTTTGTTCCAGATCCTGATTCACGGTACAAATATGAGAACTATCACCAGAATCCAGTATCCAGGAAGTAGAAAATACAGTAGCAGAACAATTTGTTTCCAAAACTAAAAGTTCTGTACCTGAAGTGCTGTTAGGCGTATTTTTATACGCTTATTCATCATTATTTTGTATTGTTTTGAAGAGTGAATTTGATTAAATGAGCCTTTAATGCCTTAATTTTGTATGTTTGTCAGGAAGTTGAAGTCTGGAAGCTAAAACGAGGCGAAACGGGCGAAAATGGCAAATTTTGGTTATGAGCCGCGGCACAAGGAAACAGGGCCGCGGCACAGGAAGACACCAGTAGGGCACAAAGTAAAGCGTACTGCATGCGCGGCACGATCAGTGAGCGGCACGAGAAGAATTAAATGACGCCCGAGCATCGGCTAAAGCGGTGTGCGCGGCACAGACTTAGTGAGCCGCGGCACACTAGGCGGCTTTGTATGCATCGCGGATTTGGGCCGTTTCGAAGCCAGTTTTCGACCTACTCATACGGACGTGATTTGGAGGATGTAAAAGCTATAAATAAGGGTTTAAGACCCTAATTAATCATCTTTTATCTTTTGGATCTTAAGCTTGGAATTAGAGAGGAGAGACGGCAGAAGAGGAGGGAAGCAGAAGACTTCAAGAGCGGAGGCGGAGCGAAGAACGGAGGAATCCGAGCTTCATCTGCATTTGATTTTAATGCTTTCATTCATTTATTCTGTATTTTCAATTATTAGTATGTCAGGCTAAAACCCTAATCTAGGATTTTGATGAAACTTACGTTTTGACGGATTTTGCTTGAGATTATTTAATTAATTACATTTTTGTTGAGTTTTCCCAATCGTGTTTAATGCTTGCAATTATCTGGCCAATAGTTGTATTGATTTAATCATTCAATTCGAATCGGGAGAGGAGAATTGGTGAGGAACTATTGGTGAGGACCGTTTTATTCTGTGAGATAGGAATATACTCATAGGAACTACGTGGCCTTTTGGAGATTTTATGCTTTTTGCCTATTGACGAATTAATTCACCTAGGGATAGAGTGTGTTATTCGCCTTTAGAAAATCTATTGACCTCGGGAGAGGCGGTAGAATATATTAGCAATATCCGCCTTCAATAAATTGGGAAAATTATTTATTACGGATAATCGAGAGTAAATTCGGATAAACCGAGTGGATTCAGAATCCTAAACTTATTCATCATTTGATTTCTTTTCTTCTAGCTATCGTTATCTACTGTTTAGTCTTTTAATAATTCTTTTAGAAATTAATTGCAAAACACAAATTCGATTGTTCGAATAAAACTAGAATACACAAAATCGGTAGTTAGTGATTCAGTCCTCGTGGGAACGAGACTCACTCATCACTTTATTACTTGTAAACGATAACGTGCACTTGCGTGTAAGAAAAAATCGCAACAAGTTTTCGGCGCCGTTGCCGGGGACTGAAATTTTACTAATATCGATTTCAGTATTTCTAGTCTTAGTTTGAACGTTTTATTTTATTATTTTTGTGTATTTAATTTTATTTGTTTATTTGTTTTTCCTTTCAGGATCTTTCGTGTAGTGCATGAGAAAACTTCGTGCGAAGGCCTATTACCTTTGGACACCGAGCTCGAGCGCACTCTGAGAAGGAACAAGAAGGAGAAACGAGAATTACAGACGACGGTGATCATGGCCGAGAATATTGAGATTCAAGGAGGAGATAACCATGTGCAGCAAGTGCAACCGGCACTAGCTCTTAGAGACTATGCCATACCGCAGATCAATGCTAATTTTTCGGGAATTCGGCGTCCCACTATCCAAGCCAATAATTTTGAGATCAAGCCTGCTATCATTCAGATGGTGCAGGCGAGCCAATTCTGTGGATTGCCGAATGACGACCCTAACGCTCATATTGCTTCTTTCCTTGAAATTTGTGACACGTTCAAGAATAATGGTGTCACCGACGATGCTATCCGACTACGGCTTTTCCCTTTCTCTTTGAGGGATAAAGCGAAATTTTGGTTAAATTCCGTACCACCGGGGTCGATCACAACATGGGCAGAGTTAGCGCAACCCTTCCTTGCCAAATTCTTCCCACCTTTGAAGACGGCGAGATTGAGAAACGAGATCACCACTTTCGGTCAGCATGATATTGAATCACTCCACGAGGCTTGGGAGCGATATAAAGATTTGTTACGGAGATGCCCACACCACGTCCTCCCAGACTGGCTTCAAATTCAGACGTTTTACAATGGATTGAGTGCCTCTACCCGCACTCTCGTGGATGCAGCCGCCGGTGGGTCCTTGATGGGAAAGACTATAGCCGAGGCACACTCGCTGTTGGAAGCTATGGCCGCAAATGCATATCAATGGACATCAGAAAGATTGACGCCGAAGCGAGTTATGGAAGTTTCAAGTAATGATCCGATTTCCACATTGTCAGCTCAAGTCGCCGCTTTGACCCAACAGCTCCAAGCATTTTCGCACGCACCTTACCCCGTTACCATTGAGACATGCAATTGGTGTAACAGATCTCACCCAAGCACAGAGTGTCAAGTCGGAAATCCGTTCGAGCAACATCAGATGGAGCAAGCTCAATTTGTGGGAAGTGGAAATCGACAAAATAATCCGTACTCCAACACGTATAATCCGGGGTGGCGTAATCATCCCAACTTTTCGTGGAGAAACGGGCAGAACTCAAACCAGCCCCAGTTCGCTCAGAACCAACAGCAGCCCCCTCCCGCTCCAAAAGTTTCTCTCGAGGAAGCACTTGCGAAATTAGCAGCAAATACGAGTCAATTCATGACTCGTACTGAAGCAACATTGCAGAATCATTCCGCTTCCATTCGCAACTTGGAAGTTCAGCTGGGCCAAATTGCTAATGTGTTGTGACCACTTGGAGGAGCATTTGCCTAGCACGACCGAGACAAATCTAGAGAGAGTCTAAATGCGATCGATCTAAGAAGTGGGAAGGAGGTGTTGGACCGGCCGAGCGGTGTGAAAGAAGAAGGAAATTGAGGAAAAGAATAATTTAGAGACAGAGGAGTCACAAGATTTGAAACCTTCAATAACGTTGCGGATAACCCGAAGACATGTGTGCCCCGTCCGTTTCGCAGAGATTACAGCAGAAAAAGGCGGACAAACAATTTTCTAAGTTCCTTGACGTGTTCAAAAAGCTTCACATTAACATTCCGTTCGCCGAAGCGTTGGAACAAATGCCGAGCTACGCTAAATTCATGAAAGAGATATTGTCGAAGAAAAGAAAACTCGAGGAGTTTGAAACTGTCGCCTTGACGGAGGAATGCAGCGCAATTCTTCAAAAGAAGCTCCCACCAAAATTGAAAGATCCGGGAAGCTTCAACATACCGTGCATCATGGGGAATCTTTCTTTTAATAAGGCACTGTGCGATCTCGGTGCTAGTATTAACCTCATGCCTCTATCGATTTTTAAAAAGCTAGACATTGGGGAAGCCAAACCGACGACGGTCTCCTTGCAATTAGCGGATCGTTCGATTAAGTATCCGAGGGGAGTGATTAAGAATGTTTTGGTAAAGGTGGATAAATTTATCTTTCCAGCGGACTTTATCATTCTTGACATGGAGGAAGATGAAGATATTCCGATTATCTTGGGACGACCATTTTTGGCGACCGGCAGAACTCTTATTGACGTGGAAAAAGGAGAATTAACTCTGCGGGTTCAAGAGGAGCATTTCACGTTCCAAGTGTTCAAATCTTTTCCATGTCCCGGAAGTGTTGATAAAAGGTCACAAATTGAAAGTGTAGATGCCGTTGAAAGAGGAAAGCACCGAACACATCGTCGGTCGAAAAATTCAGATTCTGTGTCAGATGGTCCAATTTTTAAGAACGATGTAGAACGAGTAGCATTTCTCGAGCACTCAGACAAGTCTGCTGGGGTCATGAAGTCATTTTTGAAGGAGGGAAACAAGCCGGAATTCAAACGGATATCTAATCATGAGAAAAATAGGTGTTTTGGGAAGTTGTTCACGTCGAAACCTTTCCGCAAACAACATTTGATGTCCGAACCGAAAGTCAAATCGTTAACGACCGATGGTCATAATTTTGAAAACCATATGAACGGTTCGATGATCGGGGTGGAAACCAAATGGAGTTTGCGAAAAGCGAACTAATATTTTCAAATAGGTCCGGCTGAAGACTATAAACTTAGTGCTTCTCGGGAGGCAACTCGAGTTCGTAGTTGCAGATTTTTGCGTTTCTTTATTTTTCTTGCATTCTTGATTTTTATTTTTCATCATTTTTGTGCTTCAATTTGCTTCTGCCTCTCGCTTTTAACGTGTTCTTCTCAAAATTCTGTGCAGGAAAGTCCCAGGGGAGAAACTGAAGCCTGAGCCGCGGCACAAGTATTGTAAGCCGCGGCACACACAAATCGTAAGGAAAAGTTAAACCCACTGTACCCTGTGCCGCGGCACGGCACAAATGAGCCACATCACACTTGAGCACTGAGCCGCGGCACACAAAACCTGTGCTGCGGCACACGACAAAACGAACGACCAGGTAAAAAGGGACTATACTCGGTGCCGCGGCTCACTTGAGCTGTGCCGCGGCACACTATGCGGAATTGTAAAGGCCATGTACCTTATAACCCGAAATTGGCCGACCACCCCAGGTAAGTTTTCCCTTCCTGTTCATCTCCCTTACTTGTGCAGCCGAAATACTTCTTCCAGTCTTCTTCTTGCGATTTTTTTTTCTTGCACTTCTCACAAACCAATCAAGGTATGTTCCAATCTCTAATCTCTACTTGTTTTATGAATTTGAATGTGAGGTTGTGTAGTGCCTTTGATGGTTGAATATTCTTATTTCCTTGAAAAGTTCTAGGATAGTTAATTGGACGATATGAAGTTTTGATCGATTGTTAATGTTCATTTGTGGTTATGAATGAATGGATAATGTCGTTTGTCATCAAATATGATCCGCATTGATTGTTTTTGGGGATTGAATGAAGCTTTATTCATATGTGTTCTTCAATAAAAAGGATGCCCTTAAGGTATTTGATGAATTGTCTAAGTGAAAAAATTTTCTTTATTAAAACAATCTTTTGAATCTTTGTGCAACGTATTCGTTCTAAAATTACAGCAAGCCCAACCCTTACGTCCAGTTTAAAACGTTAAAGTCCAATTTCAATTTTTTCTCACGGATGTGCTATCTTGTTAAATTTTTGATTTACGGCTGGACATATTTAGCCGAGTGACGATTATTGTTGTTATTGTTTGCGTAAATAAACACTGGTGTTGTATTTTTCAGGACTGACTATGGCTAGGACGAAGAAGCTGAGCAAGAGAGACAGGACTCAGTCATCCCCCACTCGAGGGGAAACCTCTCGTAGCTGCGCCGAGTATGAGGGGCACCAGTTCTCCGACCCTGAGATCCACAAAATCTTTAATGAGAAGATTCGGCCGCGACCTCTTATCCTGGAGAGAGGATTTACTCCAGCTCCCCAAGACGGGGAACTGCTTACCATGATTGATGAGATGGGGTGGGCCAGATTTGCTGCACCCCCCGAGCCAGCGGTTATCTCGATTGTGCAGGAGTTCTACGCTAGCGCATTACTGAAGCACATTCGGGCAGGCCATACGTTGCCGTCGTTAGAATCTCGGACTCAGGTCGATGTCCGAGGTGTTACAGTTGACTTTTCCACTGCTGCCATTCGGAGGTTGTTTGGGTTTCCAGTGGTAGATGAGTCGGCTTATGACCGAGTGATGACTAGCCTCACGAAGGAGGCCCTGCTCGAGACTATTGCACAGCCCGACTACGATTGGGAGCAGCGCGCACAGGGTTCTTCCACTTTCCACTTCAAGAGCTCGCGCCTCAGCCGGCTCGGGCGTGCCTGGCTATATTTTATTTGCGCACGCATTGACCCCACCTCTCAGATCCGCACTGTCTTTCTCTCCCGCGCCCGGACACTTTATGCTATCACCTCCGGGTTTCGGTTCGATGTGGCCCCTCTTTTGGTCCGTTCTATATTTCAGTGCATTCAGGGAGGGGCCAAGACGGGGCTGAAGCACCCCTCTCTCATATGCGCTTTGTGCCGGCAGTCGGGGCTGACGTGGTCAGACGACGAGCCGATGCTTGCTCCCCAGGCCCCGATCGACCACCGCATCATCTCAAATTTTGACCAGTGGGGAGGAGTGCCGGCGCATGCTCGGGGGAGAGGATTTCTGCTGGAGGAGGCCCACGAGGGATCCCCCGAGCCTCTTTTGCTAACACATGGAGATGCCGGCCCGCCGCCCGACAGAGAGAGATTGCAGGAGATGTTTGATGGGCTGAGGGAGGATCTGAGGAGAGAGAGAGGAGCTAAGAGAGGAGACGAGGAGATAGAGAGATGAGATGAGGAGATAGAGGGAGAGTATGTTGACTGCCATGCGAGAGGAGCAGCGGACGGAGCGAGAGAGCGTTATTGCTGCCGTCAGAGCTGAGATGCGAGAGCAGGCCCGCCGGGCCAACCGACGAGAGGCGAGGCGTCTGGCAGCGAGGGACGCCTATCATCAGGAGCACCTTGCCGCCTGGACGGCCATATCATGCATCCCGATGTGCCATTTAGTGCACCCGCCCGGCCAGCCACACCACCCTCCTCACCGGATGATGCCGGCACCAGCTCGTGAGAGGACTGGAGGGGAGTACTTGACCTTTTACTTTTATTGCGTATCATATTTTGTCCATTGAGGTCAATGTACGTCCTAAGTTTGGGGGGGGGGGGTTACTTTCAGTTGCTACATCCATTGCTGTACTTTATTTCGTTGCACTTTTCAGTACTTTGCGTTATTTTTTTCGATAGCCTTGCTTGTCTTAATTTTTCTCTATTCGTGAATTTTTCGTGCTTCTATTTGTGTAATACTGATGTTACGACACTGTTTTTATCTCTGAAGAAACGGTCGAGTTCTAGTCGCGTTGTAGTCAGTGATTTCTGTTTCTGCTTAGTATTCATTTAGGTCAAAATTTTTTTTCGTGATTTTAGAGGTCTTGGCGGATAAGAGAGGATACATACTTGTTTTAAAATCACCGTCAATACGTTTGGTTACATTTTTCGGTTAGTTAGTCGTACAGTTACATTAGTCGTGTTGGCACCTAGATTGAGTTTAGAGTCGGTCAGTTTTTCCCAATAGTCGAGATATTTTTGTTCTATGAAGGGAAGTCTAGTAACCGGGGGTATTCACGTGACCCGTCGTTTACTCTCGCGTAAAATGACGACCCTGATTAGACTAGTGATTTAGATATTTCACATGCCAATGATAGGGAGCCTAGTAACCGGGAGTATTCGCGTGACCCGCTGTTTACTCTCGCGTAAAACGGCGACCTTGATTCGGACATGCGGGAATTATATATTCGAGTTGTTTCTCCGCTGTAGAAAGGAACTTAGTAACTAGAAGCATCCATGTGCCCCATGAGTGTCTTTTACGTCAAACGGTTTCCCAATACATGAGAATGGAAGTTCCACCCTAGGATTATCCCGATGAAGCATCCGGAGATCCGAACCTAGTGGTCAACTCGAATCAAATTCTTGAGCATATATATAAGGGAATACTGTCCGAGGATTATTTTTATGAAACTCGTGAAAATTTTGTCATTAGACTGTGGAACGGGATGAACTAGCTTGTTTATTTTAGCCTTTCATATTGACGGTCGATTTGATTCACGTTTGTTAATCTTTGAGCTAGATTTTCTTCATGAACGAGTAATTAGGACTGAACTTGATTACTTTGTGGGGTCAGTGTTCTGAGTGTAGCTCGCTATTACGACACTCGTATTATTCAGAGAGAATTTCAGGATAGTATTGATTAGGTTGAACACTACGAGTCGCACGATGATTCACGACATTCTTTTGTTGAGATTAATTCTTTTTGCTTGAGGACAAGCAAAGGCTTAAGTTTGGGGGTATTTGTTAGGCATATTTTTATACGCTTATTCATCATTATTTTGTATTGTTTTGAAGAGTGAATTTGATTAAATGAGCCTTTAATGCCTTAATTTTGTATGTTTGTCAGGAAGTTGAAGTCTGGAAGCTAAAACGAGGCGAAGCGGTAACGACAAATTTTGGCTATGAGCCGCGGCACAAGGAAGCGGGCCGCGGCACAGAAGACACCCACCGGGCACAAAGTAAACAGTACTCTGTGCCGCGGCACGATCCAGTGAGCCGCGGCACGAAGAATTAAATGGCCCGTGCATCGGCTAAAGCGGTGTGCAGCGGCACAGACTTAGTGAGCCGCGGCACACTAGGCGGCTTTTGTATGCATCGCGCGGATTTGGGCCGTTTCGAAGCCAGTTTTCGACCTACTCATATGGACGCGATTTGGAGGATGTAAAAGCTATAAATAAGGGTTTAAGACCCTAATTAATTATCTTTTATCTTTTGGATCTTAAGCTTGGAATTAGAGAGGAGAGACGGCAGAAGAGGAGGGAAGCAGAAGACTTCAAGAGCAGAGGGCGGAAGCCGAAGAACGGAGGAATCCGAGCTTCATCTGCGTTTGATTTTAATGCTTTCATTCATTTATTCTGTATTTTCAATTATTAGTATGTCAGGCTAAAACCCTAATCTAGGATTTTGATGAAACTTACGTTTTGACGGATTTTGCTTGAGATTATTTAATTAATTACCTTTTTGTTGAGTTTTCCCAATCGTGTTTAATGCTTGCAATTATCTGGCCAATAGTTGTATTGATTTAATCATTCAATTCGAATCGGGAGAGGAGAATTGGTGAGGAACTATTGGTGAGGACCGTTTTATTCTGTGAGATAGGAATATACTCATAGGAACTACGTGGCCTTTTGGAGATTTTATGCTTTTTGCCTATTGACGAATTAATTCACCTAGGGATAGAGTGCGTTATTCGCCTTTAGAAAATCTATTGACCTCGGGAGAGGCGGTAGAATATATTAGCAATCTCCGCCTTCAATAAATTGGGAAAATTATTTATTACGGATAATCGAGAGTAAATCCGGATAAACCGAGTGGATTCAGAATCCTAGACTTATTCATCATTTGATTTCTTTCTTCTAGCTATCGTTTTCTACTGTTTAGTCTTTTAATAATTCTTTTAGAAATTAATTGCAGAACACAAATTCGATTGTTCGAATAAAACTAGAATACACAAAATCGGTAGTTAGTGATTCAGTCCTCGTGGGAACGATACTCACTCATCACTTTATTACTTGTAAACGATAACGTGCACTTGCGTGTAAGAAAAAATCGCAACAAGTGCCATGAAGAATCGGACAGTCTCTAGCCCAGTGGCCCAGCTCACCGCACTTGAGACAAGCATCCTTCTTATTCTTGTTCTTCGGAACCATCAGGGCCTTGCCCTTACCCTTAAGGTCCTTAACTTGTGGTCCAGTTTGCTTCTTGGTCTTTTTCTTCTTGTTCTTAGACCTCCAAGGTCCAGAAAATATCACAAGAGCAGACTCCTTCATCCACGGAGTCTTCATCTGAGACTGAGCGGTCACAAGTTTGTTTATTAGCCCAGCTAAATTACATGCAATCTCATTGCAGTTGAAGTTCATAACAAACTGTGAGAAGGAATCAGGGAGAGACTGTAGGATAAGGTCGGTTTGGGGAGAAGTATCCATTTTAAAATCAAGAGCCTCCAATCTCTCGATCATGGATATCATTTTGAGGACGTGTTCCCCAACCTTCTCACCTTCCTTCATCCTTGCACCGAACAGTTGCTTGGATATCTCATATCTAGCAGTTCTGCTGTGCTCACCATAAAGTTTGGTTAAGTGAGATAAAATTTGCCTAGCAGAAGTCTTTTCTCATGAGCTCTCTGAAGCTCATTAGACATGGAAGCCATCATATAAGCACGGACTTTCACATCATCCTTAACCCACTTTTCGTAGTTTTCAATCTCTTCCTGATTGGCCCGGGTCCGCACAGGAGGCGCCGGAATGTCCGTCTCCAAGACGTATCCCAGTGCCTCTATACTGAGGACAATCATCAGATTGCGGAGCCAATCCACAAAGTTAGGTCCCATTAAGGTGTTCTTTTCGAGCAGAATAGCGAGTGGATTCATTGTCATATTGAGATTTGAGTCTGCATTAAGTACGATAGATTAATTAGTGACTCATTCAATTATGTTCTGAGTATAGAATTAAGGTCTTTTCTATTCTTGTTACCGAGCTCCCACTATTTTTATCGGAATAACACACTCCCATGTGAAATTCGGAAGTATCGTCGCTCTACTTCATAGTGGTGATCGAGTTCTTTATAAATCTTAATAGAGGGCAAATGAACAAGTTTCTAGTCTATTAATTTTCATAAAATGGTGTCCAACACCAACCCATCTAATGGATGATTCGATCTTCTTTTTCCCCTTGTTCACGCCCCTCAACCTATTCGGTTTCTATGGTTCGTGAACAAGTTAAGTTTATACCATCGACGCAAATCAGTTTCACAATTGAATCTTATCCGGCAACCAATCAGGTTTCTAGGGATAAAATTTGCTCCAACCGAAGGCATCCAATGCGCTCCCGGTAATTTATCCGTCCTCCCCGAACGACTACCCCGATAACTCGGAAGCATAGCACATCCGGTTTGGATTTCAATTTCCCGAAAACTCGATGGAAGGAAGGAAAACCTTGAAACCTTATAAACTTAATAATTTATCGTGGGAGAATTTTCACGATTAACGTTACACTTTGCACATTAATCGTTTAAGCGCGTTTGTGGCATTCATACAATATGAAACAACCATTCACAACCTAGTTGCTACCAACATGTGGTTCATGGACCGTTCCTAGAAAACAAAAACTCCGTAATCTAATTACAAGTCTTCATCTTGAATCTTCGTCTTCTCGAAATGGATCTTCCTCCGGTCTTCGTCATTACATATCAATTTTACATTGAAAATTGCATCCTAGATATAAATTTTTCTAGTAAAATAAATAGGCTCAAAACGGCCTTTACAACCCAATCGAATAAAATGAACGATTCAAAAACTAAGTCCACGAACCACATCCCCATTCAAAAACATTCATCCAATAAATACTAAATAAATGGAAATCGTAGAGATACATTGATCCAATCAACAATACGAACCGATCAAATCGATTTACACAATCGGTAATACGAAAACGTTCAAAATAATTCGGTCGATCACAAATATTCCAATAAATCAATTTTCCCTTATAAAATGAAATACCATAAATCATTTTAATCATATTAAATCCAATTTAAAATGAGGGAAATCATTTTTAGGAATACACGAAGCAAACAAGCCCGAAATGGGTCCGAAATGGGCCGAACCGCGCCCGAAAACGCCACCAGCGGCATGCGGGGCCCCGGCCACTGGGCGCGGCCTGGAGCACAGGCCGCGGCCCCTGGAGCCTGGGCCGCGGCCCCTGGAGCCTGGGCCGCGGCCCCGATCGCCTTTGCCAGGCCAGTGCAGCGACCACAGGCCGCGGCCCCCGAGCCCTGGGTCGCGGCCCCCTGTTTCCGGACCCCTCCCGGACCGTTCAACAGCATTTCGGGGCTAGTTTTTCGACCGGATATCCAATATCTATATTCTACAACATTCATATCTTCAATATAAATCATATTTCCAAGAAATAAAGATTTATATTTAGACATAAACTTACGAAAAATATAACTACAACGAACGTAAAAACATATACCACGATTATGACTAAAATGATTCCAAATCATTCACCATCTAATCAAGAATTACAAATGCTAATATCGTATATACGATCGCAAGACCTACGCTCCGATACCACTGTTGGGATTCGATTCCTAAATCGAAGGCCTAGCGGAAGCGGTAAAACGGAAATTAATTCGATCCGAATCCCTACGAGGATCGATCGAGCTACGTATATACGAATATCAAAAACGAATTCATAAGAGATATAGAAACTCACCCTTGTAGTCTGTTGATTAGATGGATAACCTTATCTTGAGCTATTCCCCAAGCTTTGCTTGATCTCTACGAATCTATTCCGCTTCAAGCCCTTGAACGATCAAACGCCGAAAGCACCGCGTCTCTACTTGCCACGCGCCAGAAAAACGAACGGAATGACAACACCTTGCTATCCTATGAGGATACGGCTAGAGCTAGGTGATGAAGCTTTATATGTAAAGATTACTACACTCTTAGTGTTTTAATCTTACTCTCTCTTTATGTCTCTATATTTTTCTCTAAGAAAAACAAGAACAAAGTTGAAGAATAAGATGACTTGGAGAAAAACTTTTTCTCTCTCTTTTCTTTCACAACTCACGTATGGAAGCATATCCTTTAGAGTGATTGTCATCATCTTCATTTATTCAACTCCCCACCACTTGCAACAACTCATGCATGTGAGAATCTAACCCCACCTCCATAATTATCATCCATTAAAGAATGGAGACAAGAGTCCAAAAGGAAGGTGGCTAGAAATGGAGGGGCGGCCCATGGAGAAACAGATGAGTTCGGTTCGTTTCGGACTCCCGAGAGTCCAAACAGATAAACTCCAATTCTGTCCCGATGTATTTGTATAGTTTAATTAATCCAATTAATTTCATCATATCAAATACGTTATAACATAATTAATTTCTCCAAGAAATAATTATATCCATGAATTAAATTAATCACCCAGTGATATATTTAATTCATTAGGCCGTAAATCAATTTATCCAATAAATCGATTTAGACATCTAATGTCCCAAATTTATATATCCAATATCTAATACACATAATGAGAGAATTAGCTTGATTCATTCCGTCGTCAATCCTATTGCGCGACTCGGTAGGTTCGTCTCAGTTAGCAATGGGAGGAACTAACGAGTAGTAGTACCACCTAGCCAGCCTGGCGGCCTACACTGTACCCCAACTGAGAACGAATGATTGGGATCATTCAAGAACCATTTTGTCGTGAATACCAGTAAATGTATAAACCCTTCTTTCAAATGTCCCGATCAAGTTATAGGGTCACGGTCAGTCAAACCCTATCTGTACTTGACGCTATGCATGCGTTAATGCAAATCGAGATCATCAAGCTCTCGTGTATCCAATACAACTAGTTCCAATGCTTTGGCCAAAGACTTATGATCTCATCTGCCAATAACCGCATAAGAGATATAACCCGCTCACTAACGGGAGAAAGAATTCTATCTTGGTATTCAGTAGGACCTGCTACTTACCCGTCAAGATGCACGTCGAGGTTGACTCCCGCCTTCCGGTTTACAGGGTCGAACTACTCTAATGAAAATCTTGACGTCACAAGCACAGCCCTACTAAATCCTCAAGTCGAAGGTTCACGAATACCTATCACAACCTTTCGATTCCGTCATTGACTGTCCCAGAGTGAAATCCGTGTGCGGAATCGAGGGTGAGTCGGTTCGAGTATACTAATCCAATTAGCATACCTATAACGTGTGCTTCCACTAACCATTAGTGTTCGACAGGCACTCTCCATGTCAAAGAACACGTCATACAAGTCTTCACATAAACTTAACGCCCAGTCAAGTTTCATCGACTTGCGAACGATTAAGTATTTGAGCTATAACCTTTCGGTGCGACCCCTTATCCAATAAGGAGTGGAACGTTTTGCTCTCAAATACACGGACTAGTTTCTATATGTATATTTACGAGTTAGGAATGCCAGTAACTACCAGTAAATAAAGAAACAGCCATTGCCTTATATTGATGATTTACATAATAACAAGTACAATGCCCTCACTCAACATCCTCTGAGTGGCATTCGAGGACATACTCCTAACACGCGGCACGAACCAAGTGAGCCGCGTCACACGATGTTGACTAGCAAGCGCCGAGAGAACTGTACCGGGGGCCGCGGCACAAGGATGCTGAGCCGCGGCCCCAGAAGAAAATGTTGCGCCCAGGTATAGGTGTTGAAGGTTAGGGGCCGCGGCACAGATTAAGTGAGCCGCGGCCCACGGGGCGGTTTTGAGGAAATTACTGCGTTTCTGGGCCGTTTTTGGAGCTGTTTTCGACCCAATCCCCGGACGCATTTTGGAGGCTAGTGATAGTTATAAATAGGGGTTTAAGGTCTGAAGAAAAGGGGATCGATCATCGAGGAATCGGGGAGAAGCAGAAAACACCAAGGAGCAGAGAGCGGAAGCTAGAGAACGGAGGAATCCGAGTCTTCGACTGCGTTTGATCTTTATGCTTTCTTTAATTATTTTTGTATTTTTATTTTCTAGCATGTCAGGCTAAAACCCTGTTCTAGGATTTTGATGAAACCGAGGTTTTGATGAATTAACTTTCGATTTTGCATTAATATAATTCCCTTTTCTATTGAGTTTTCTCCAATTGTTCTTAATGCTTTCAATTGTGTGGCCTATAGTTGAATTGTTTTAATTACGCAACTCGAATCGGGAGAGGAGTGTTGGTAGGGAAAATTGGTGAGAACCGTTTTGTCTTATGAGATAGGAATACACTCATAGGAACTACGTGGCCTTTCTGAAGATTTCGTGCTTTTTGACTATTGTCGAATCAATTCACCTAGGAATAGAGTGTGTTATTTGCCTTAGAAAAATCTATTGACCTCGGGAGAGGCGGTAGAGTATTTTAGCAACCTTCGCCTTCAATAAATTGGGAAATCATTAAATTCATATAATCGAGAGTAATTCGGATAAACCGAGGTGGATTCACAATCCTAGATTTATTCCTTATTTGATTTTCTTTCTTAAAAACAATCGTTTTTATTATTTATTCTTTATTAATTTTCTTTAATTATTACTGGCATCAAAAGTTCGATAGTTCAGATAAAATTAGAATACTCATAAATCGGTAGTTAGTAAGTCAGTCCTCGTGGGAACGATATCTTACTCATCTCTTTATTACTTGTTTACGACAACGTGCACTTGCGTTCACGGAATCAAGCAACAGTGCTTGCGAGTATGGCCAGTTGTCATGATTTGACCATAAGGTTATCTAATCGGTTTGGTTTGGAGAGGGCTCCAAGAATCATCACTTGCGAGTGCGATGTAAAGATAACTTATGGATGTGTCTTAACTTGTTTGCGTTAGTCAATCCGGATAGGTTCCATCAAGGCCATGGAGGTGATTTGGGTGTTTAATGTGATAACTCTAAATTGTAAATGTTTGGACCTTGGATCCCGGATGTACTTGTATTATTAATTAGTCGTTGAGACTTGGTTGTGAATAGAATCATTTCGACGTTTTTGGTAAACACTTTTGAAAAGAAGA
Source organism: Orobanche coerulescens (assembly GCA_033398695.1). Classification (NCBI taxonomy): domain Eukaryota; kingdom Viridiplantae; phylum Streptophyta; class Magnoliopsida; order Lamiales; family Orobanchaceae; genus Orobanche; species Orobanche coerulescens. The sequence continues at coordinate 36,130,371 of CM065815.1, forward strand.
GTTATAAGTCTTTCGTGATTTTACACTGAGACCCCCAAAGTCTTCAATTATTCTCTTAAATGTGTTTTAGAGTTGTTCTTATGATCCTTCCTAAAGGAAACTATTTTTGAAAAGAATTTAGACTCGGGGATTGTGTTGCTACCTTGTAGAAAGGTTATTTTCATAATGGTTGTATTCTTGATGTATAACTTTATAGCTTGGTTACTTGCTAGCGATTTCCATCACTAACCCTCGTTGGGGATTATTTATATTCTTTCCAGGTGTCCTGATTGGAGAGAGAACAACCAAAAGATCGGCTTGGAGGATGATGTAAAGCAGTGATACTAGTCACAGTTGTAGTCGGTTGTCCGTCAGTGATCTGTCGGTCTGAGTGTTCATTTCTAGTTTCTTTGTCATCCTTAAGAGTATGGACATGTTGTATAATTTTTGATCGAGTTGTAATTTGGTTTATCAGTTGTGCTGATGTGTTGTGTTTTGAGAGACCTAATCGGTCTACGGTTTTATGCTTTGGTCGAGTTGACCACGTGTTGGTTTTATTTCGTAGCTTTCAGCCTAGTAGATCCTTGCTGAAAGAGTCTACGACGCTGTAATAATCCTAGTAGATTTGGGGGTGTTACAACCATAATGTGTGGCATTGAGTGCAAGTGGGAGATTGTTAGGAGTATGCCCTCAAATGCCACTCAGAAGATGATAAAGTGAGGGCATTGTACTTGTTATTATGTAAATTATTAACAGAAGGCAATTGTATGTTTCTTTATTTACTAGTAGTTACTGGCATTCCTGACTCGTAAATATAATATATATATATATATAGAAACTAGTCTGTGTATTTGAGAGCAAAATATTCCACTCCTTATTGGATAAGGTGGTCGACACCGAAACGGTTTATGACTCAAATATTTAATTGTTCGCAAGTCGATGAAACTTGACTGGGCGTTAAGTTTATGTGAAGACTTGTATTACGTGTTCTTTGACTTGGCGAGTGCATTTCTTCACTAATGGTTAGTGGGAGCACACACTATAGGTACGCTAATGAGATTAGTATACTCGAACCGACTCACCCTCGATTCGTCACAGGGATTTCACTACGGGACAGTCAATGACAGAATCGAAAGGTTGTGATAGGTATTTGTGAACCTTAGACTTGAGGATTTAGTAGGTATGTGCTTGTGACGTTAATATTTTCACTAGAGTAGTTCAACCCAGAAAACCGAAAGGTGGGGGTCAACCTCGGCATGCATCTTGATGGGCAAATAACAGGTTCTACTAAATACCGATATAGAATTCTTTCTCCGTAAGTGGACAGTATATGTCCTATGTGTGGTTATTGGCAGATGAGATCATAAGTATTTGGCCAAAGCATTGGAGCTAGTTGTATTAGATACACGAGAGCTCAGCGATCTCGATTTGCATTAACTCATGCATAGCGTCAAGTACTGATAGGATTTGACTGACCTTGTCCCTATAACTTGATCGGGACATTTGAAAGAAGGGTTTATATGTATAGTGGTATTCACACTACGCCATAAGTGCTCATAGGCAATGCTTTTAGGTAGTGTTGCCACCAAAGCGTTTCAATAGATTGCTGATTTTTGATATTTTGAAGCACTAATGAAATAGTATTGCACTAGATATACATTTGGTGTTGCAAGAAAAAAATGGTGTTGCGCGACGTGCAACACCTGTGATGGTGTTGCATTATATCTAATTTTTAATAATTTTTTCAAGTTATTGTCAAAAACAAACACAATGAAATGAACTTAAGATTTTGATAATTTTTTAGTTCTAAAGTTTGATATATAACATATGATAAATTTGATTTAAATTATTTATATTTAATATAAATACTTATCATATTTTATAATTTTATAATTAAAAATTATAAATATTTTTTATAATTATTAAAGTTTAATATATAATATAATATAAATATAACTTATATATTTAAATTATTTAATATAATACACATTATAATTTTTTATATTAAAATTTCAAAATTTTAAATTATAAAAAATAATACAATTCTTTTTAAAAAAAATTAAAATGCATGGGAGTGAAAAATTATATAGTAGATTGAGTCAATTAGGCTTGACTATTTTCCCCCAAAACGAAATTAGGCTTCACTTTGAATTTCCCCCTTTCAAATCATATTTTTGAATTTTATAATTTAAAAACGTGATCGGGTAGGGTAGTACCCGTACCCGGTAAATTCTGAGAGTGTACGGGTAGGATATGGTTTTAACAACTTATCCGTATACCCGACTCGATACCAGACTCGATTACCCGATTCTACTATATATATATATATATTAGGGCTGACAATTTTCGACACGATATGATAACCCGACACAAACACGCAAGAAATTAATGGGTTATTGACCTGACTTATTGGGTTTGGGTCCTAATCGGGTCGACCTGAGAAGAACACAATAATTTCAAGTCGGTTTTGGGTTGGGTCCGGGTTGCGTTCAGGTAACCCGTTTATATAATATAGTTATTTTTAATTAAATTTTTATTTAATTAATACTTATTTAATTTAAATTTTTCTACTTAGACTTTAGGGTTTGGTTATGAAACGCCGCCCATCACTTTTTCTTCTCACTTCTGAGTTCTTGTCTCTCCTCTTCTCTGTGCCACTGCCTCCGCCGTTCTTCCTCTCGTCTTCTCCATTAGCTGGCGGCGACTGCTCCGGTCACGTTAAGGTATCATTTGATTTGTTTTATTTTTGTCCAATATCTCAAATATATTTGTGTAAGATATTTTTTAAACTCTCTCTCTATTTTCTCCTTGAAACAATTTATTGGTTCGACAATTTCTTTCCGCGTCAACTGCGAGCAATGGCTTCATCGACGACTCTCAAGCGATGGCTAAGGCCGAGGTTTACCCATTGTTCGCTGCTGTTGGATTGGCCGTTAGGATTTGCGGAATGCAATTGATCCGTAACATTTCTGCTTTTGTGGTTATATATATATATATATATATATAGAATTGGGAGAATTGAAAATTAATTTGAATTCTTGTGTTGGGAAACTTTCAATAGTCTAAAAAATAGAACTCCATATGCAGATAAGCGTTTTTGTTCTTGAGAGGAGACTCCTTGTGTACTGGGCACAGAGGTTTGCTCTTTATAAGTGTTTTTTTTCCATTAAAAAAGAAAAGAAATTATTAAGGCCATGGCTTTTAGGATTATAATTTGAATGGCTCTTCAGCAATGTGGATGTGATTACTAGAATATGACTATGCTGGCATTCTCTTTATCCATTTTTTTTCATTTCTCGACTTTATTTGAAGTTGTTTATTGCTCACAAGCTTATCAAATACTCATACTGTAGCATTTTATATATCACTATGACATTCTAAATGACGCTAAGACTGTAATATGTCGTGAAAGTATGGAGCGACGAGGATGGAAATAGATATTGATAGATCCTGCACTTATGTTGAACCGCAACGTGATGCAAAAAATAGTTGTTAGCTCTCAATCATCTTTATGCCCAACATCGTATATCTTCATTGTTGATTAAGAGAAATTAATCATTGTTCATTGTAAGTCTTTTGTTCTTCTTTTTAATAGCTGACAAGCATTCACGGCCAAAAGCACTCAAGGCAGAAGAACAACTTTTGCGGGCTTTCTATGCGTTTAAAATCCAAGATGTTTGCGATGCATTCAGATTTCCACATAAAATTCAGGTAATTATCTTTTTTCTTGAGATAAAATTCTAAACTATAAACATGGATATGATTCCTATTGAAACTTACACTTTCTTTGATGTGCAGGCAACTGCTCTTATTTATTTTAAAAGGTTTTATTTGCAATGACCTGTGACGGAACCTCATCCAAAGAATATTCTGTATGGCTCATTCTTGATTACTACTTTTATTCATAAGATTGGTTTTTAACTTTATATGGTAGTTAAAACAAGAATTACCAGAAAAAATCAGATAGCAGAATCGGGATTTGCCGTATTTCTCCATCTGCCCAAATGATAATTGCCATTATGGTTTTTACGTGTGTCGTTTGCTTGCAGGTTAACGTGCATATATGCTGCTTGTAAGGCAGAGGAGAACTATGTATCGGCAGAGGAGCTTGGGAAAGGGATCGAACAGGATCATCAGATGATCCTTAATAATGAAATGCTGGTTCTTCAGGCATGGATATTACTTTCGGTTATTATTTTCAACTTGGTGGTTTTATTTTATTTATTCTTTACTCGTTCTCTTCCATTGCGATTGGATAAGAGATTGTACAATGAGTTATTGCAACTTCTTACATTTCTTTCATCTTTAGGGACACAATAGATTATCTTTTTTGGGATTTGTCTATCTTTTTGTTTAGCCAGCTAATTCTCCCTTAACTAGAATGGTAGTTGAACTGTAAACGGAACTTAGGCTGAGTCGTCAGATTTAGATCTCAAGCTGTATGTAGCATTTTTTTAGTTTGCTCAAGCTAGCTTAATTTTTGTATTGCATGTTTTCTATTACCTGGTGTTTGTTATAATTTTTATTAATGTATCTGTAAATTTAGCTTACAAGTTATGCAGTTAAGGGTTTGTTCGCTGTCAAGAGCTACGATGCGTTACTCTTAAATTTTAATACTGTGAAAAGTGCACCTGCTTGATCAAAGTAACAGATCTGAATTTGTCACTAATTTCAGACAAGGTACTTACTTCAGCCCCCCACACAAATATATGTACACCAATGAATTTCCTGTTACACTATTTATAATTATATACACTCAACTACTTTATCAGTGATAACAGAGAAAATATTTACAACAATTTGGTAGGAAAAGTGAAGCAGGAAAGTGGAAGAAGCTAATCCTGACCTCAACTTGGATATTGAAGAATTTTGTGCAACAATATCAAGTGATCAAGATGATAATGGTACTCCTATGACTCAAGGCGGCACCACTCATCAGTTATTTCAATATGTAACTTTCGATCACTTGTATTTAGACTTAGTAATTTCATACATTTTAAGTTAGATTGGTGGTGTTGCTTGGTTTTGGTACATTTGAAGTTAAATTGGTGGTTTGTTGCTTTGTATGAATTTAGGACATTGTATTTTGTATTGGCATCCTTGGTTGGTTTTTGGCTGCCTTGGTTTATTTTGGATGGGTTGATGTAAAAATAAAATGGTTATTTCAAAATATTTATATGAAGTGTTGTCTTTTACTTTAGCTGTTGTATTTTATAAAAGTATTATTACAAAACAAAAAAAAGTGTTGCCTTAAAAAAATTGGTGTTGCCTAAAAACAAAACACTACGGTTGCAGAATACAATGTGGGTCCCCACTGCCATGTGGCACTAATGTGGGTCCCATCGATGATGTCGAATAGATGTGGGGCATATTGCTGATGTGGCACAACATTGATGATGTGGCATACCGTGGGCCCCACTGCTGATGTGGCATCAAGATGGGACACACTGATGACTGGCACAAAGATGGGACCCACTGATGACGTGGCACATGTGGACCCCATCTTCATTTTTTTTTGAAATCTTAGGCAACACCATTTGTTGTTGCCTTACTTAGTTATGTTGTTGCATTATAAGCGTAATGCAATACTTTTTTGTTGTTGCAGTAGAGACTCAAAGTGTTGCCTTAGGTGTCAAAGGCAACGGCCGTATTGGCAACAAGAGTTTGGTGTTGCCTTTGGCCTAAGGCAACACCTTGCTTATGAGCACTTATGGCGTAGTGTCACGATAGAAAGCCCCATCATTCGTTCTCAGTTAGGTTACATTGTAGGCCGCGTGACTGGCTAGGTGGTGCTATCACTCTTTGATTCCTCCCTTTGATAATTGAGACGGACTTACCGAGTCGCGCATTAGGATGGACGCTAGAATATCGAGCTTATTATCTCTTATAAATATTAGATATTGAATATCTAATTTATTGGACATTATATGTTTAATGAATTGGGACATTGGATGTCTAAATTAATTTATTAGATAAATTAATTTACGGCCTAATTAAATAAATTACTGAGTAATTAATTTAATTCACATATATAATTATTTCTTGGAGAGATTAATTATATTATTTTGTATTATATAATTAATTAGATTAATTAATTAATATAAATACATCGAAACAGAATAAAGTTTATCTAATTGGACACTCGGGAGTCCGAAATGAGCCAAACTTCTCCAGATCTTCTAGATGACCGCCCCCTCCTTTTATTTTACTCCTTGGTCTTGTCTTGCACTTTAATTGGTGGAAGACTATTGATTTTGTAATCAATAGATAAAATCATGTGATGAAATAAAATATTAAGGGTAGACCTTGACATGAGGTGAGAGTTGAATATAAGATATAATCCTCGTCTTTCATTTGAATTGGAGAGCCGTGAAATCAAAAGGAAAAAGAGGAGAGAGTTTTGTTTTGTGTTCTTCATTCACTTCTTCACTTTCTTAGAGAAAATTGATAGAAAAATATATTTATACATTTAGAGTGTTATAAATAAAATTGGTAAGCCCCAACCACCTTGTTCTAGTTGTATATTTGGAGGATAATAAGGTGGGTGTTATTCCGGTCGACTTCCGGCGCATGGAAAGTAGAGGCACGGTACTTTCGGTGCTCGGGATATCAAAAGTTTTGACGAATCAGATTCGTGGCGGAGATCACTATCCTCAATAATTAATCAAAGGACTTCAAGGGTATGATGTCGAATCCTACACTTGTTTAGTTTTATATTCGTATACACGTTGCTTGAATTGATCCTCTTAATGGATTCAGATCGAACTTATTTTTGTAAATTGCTTCCGCTACGCCTTCGTTTTAGGTACCGAATCCCAATAGCCTATACGAATAGCACAAAAGAACAAGGAGGATGAGCCTGCGTCGAACCCGAGAAAGAAAGTTATAGATAGGTTGAAGAAGGCTACAGAAAAAATAATTACTCATGATCCAGCACATAAAGTGTCGAAACGACGTCGACAGAGTATCCCACCAGTAGATGGTGTAGAGACAGCTGACCGGGGCTACCGGGAGAGGCATCCATAGAGGGTGTGTTATATCCACGGTGTTGGGATAAATATTCCTGTTTTGATAATTGCCAACATACAGCAAAGAAGTCTTAAAGATGTCGGAATATTGTTAAGTATGGAAGCTGTTAGGATTCTCCATACAGCTCATCCGATATAGGAAAAAGATGATAGTTCGTTGGATACAGCATTCAGACTGTAGGTGTTTTACTTAGGAAAAGTAGAACACATCCAACAGGTCCGTGTGAAAAAGCTTTAAACCGTTATGAAATAAACATAGTTTATTCATAAAGTATTCAAGGTTAAAGCAGCATTTATTGCTGATAGGACAACATTTAATGCAGCCGAAGAGAGAGACAAATCTGAATGCTATGAAGAGCATTTAATGCAAAGACAGAAAGAATGTCTAAAGCATTAAATTCAATCTGCTTTAATTCAAACATTCAGCAGCCGCCAATCAGAGACATCAACATCTCACCAACCAGCAACAACTATATTTATAACGGATACATTTCCAAGGTTATAAATAGCCCTAAGAAAGAAGACTTTCTAATACTGAAGTTATTCATTCTCTTGTAAAATCTGACAGTTTACTCTGATATTCTAGCTATTACAGAGCAGTATATTTTGTTAGCGTACAACAATATTCAAGCGAAGAAATATACTAAGTCCTCAACACAAATAGCACAACATACAATGAACGTTCATCAAATATATAGCTGTTGTTTGAAATTATTCTATCCTTACCATTGAGATTATCATTAGCCCTATGTGGACTAAAGATCCTTGCATATTCCGACCTGTGTGGGAAGAATAACATTGAAGATGAAGCTTCGATCTGCGTGAGAAGAAGCAAGTCAAAAGAGCTCATGCCAATCTGTGTGAACGGCCCAAAGTTATAGTTCGTGTCAATCTGTGTGAATGATACAGATACGAGTTTAGTTACAGTCACGTAGTTGTGTACGTAGTGATTTTAATAAACTATTTACTCCTGTGTGAGGACTACTGGACGTAGAGGGGTTTACCTAGAACCAATTTAAATTGTGTGTTATTTACCTTCTGTCTTTACTGTTTTTATTCTATTGTGATTTATTAAGTATACATTGTTAAACCCTATACGCATTAAGCAAACAAGAGAACACCAAGTTGCTGTATTTACAGCAGCTCACTAAACAAACTTCCACTACGCAATTAACTTCGAAGATCGTAGAGATTATTGTATCTTTACCATCTAAGTTGTTTACTATATACTTTGTGGCTAACAAGTGGTATCAGAGCAGTTGATTCTAAAAAGAGTCAATCGATTTTTAACTGATCAGATCCACAAATCACTAGCTTTTGAAAACAGTCATATTTTCATCATATTTTTTATTTCTTAAATGGATACCTCTATGATAAACAAGGTTCCCATATTTTCGATTAATGAGTTTGATGACTGGAGAATCACGATGAAAGCTCATGTTGTATCCATGCATGAGAAGATGATATTCGTAATCCAGGAAGGTCCAATAAACATCATGAAGGTCAATCCTGCCCTGAGGATAGAAGGACAACATCACACTGAAATGCTCGAGAAGGAGTGCGAGCAATGGACGACGGTCGATCACAAGCATGTGAACCTCGACAATGTTTCTAAGAATGTGCTGTTTGTACTCTCGACAAAGGAACATTCTCAAAGGTAAAGAGCTGTAAGACAGCTAAGGAAGTCTGGGAGAAACTCAAGCTAATTTGCGAGGGTACTGAGCTCTCAAAAGAAAATAAAATTTCTAAACTTACTCAGCAGTTCGAATCTTTTGAAATTAAATCTTCCAAAATGCTTGAGGAGCTTGACCTTAGATTCACTGGCATTGTCGGTGAACTTGAAGCATTGGGTAAAGTATATACCCAAAAGGAGAAAAATTTAAAAATCTTTAGATCACTCCCTGACTGATGGGATATTAAGACTTCAGCTATGCGTGTATCCTGTAATCTTAACGCTATTTCTACTTTTAACCTCTTCTCTGACCTCAAAACATTTGAGTATGATATTGACAGAAGAGAAAAGGACGAAGAGTCACCTGCCAAGACCACAACATTGGCTACTGTATGTGACAAGAAACACGGATATCCACCCAGTATATCCAAATCCGCACACAAGACTGCAGACAGTGATGATGACATCCTGTCACAAGATGAAATGGCCCTGCTTTTGCACAAGTTCAAAAAGTTCATCAAACAGTCTGGAAAGACCCCCTACAGGCCTACGCCTTTCCACAAGGTAAGTTTTGAATCTCCTTCATCTGGTGATTCTAACTTATGTTACAACTGTAGAAAACCCAGACATTATACAAATAAATATCCACATCCGAAAGTGTAAAAGTTGACAGAAGCTGAGCAACAAGAAAAAGGACGAAAGAAGATGTGTCTGGAAAAACAAGGTCAATGCCCTAATTGGCAAATCAGAAGCCCTGCCCGCATCAAATAAGACCGAGGAGTGCCTTTAAAAAATCACTGATAGTGACTCCTCCGATGATTAGATCGAAGATATAGCATATATGTGCTCTATGGATAAAGAGATACATGATGATGAGGATAGCGATGATGAAGTAAGGTCAAAATCAACTATTCCTATAAATGCATCGCATACCTTTGAAAATATGTTGAATGAATTCAAAAACATTCAAAAGGCCCGTTGTTGGCAACTAAATATACAATAAACAGCTTAGAAGATAGAAGTACAACAGGCTGTACGATTTCGAACTTAGTTTGCATAGCGGAAGTTAGTTTGGTGAGTTGCTGTAAATATAGCAACTGGGTGTTCTCCTGTATGGTTGATGCGTACAAGGTTTTATAATGTATATGAATAAATCACAGTAAATGAAAACAGCAAAAACTGAAAGTAAATGACACACAATTTAAATTGGTTCGAGGTAAACCCCTCTACGTCCATTAGTCCTCCACACAGGAGTAAAGAATTTATTAAAATCACTACGTGACTTTAACTAAACCTGTCTCTGAATCGTTCACACAGATTGATACAAGGACTGTAGCTTTTGCCTTTCATATAGATTGGCTTCAAGCTCTTTTTGACTTGCTTCTTCTCACACACCTTGAAGCTTCATCTATAATGCTGTTCTTCCCACACATGTCGGAATACACAGGGATCTTTAGACCACATAGGGCTAATGATAATCTCAACGATAAGTGTAGAACAATTCTGTTAGGCGTATTTTTATACGCTTATTTATCATTATTTTGTATTATTTTGGCGAGTAAATTTGCATAAATAAGCTTTTAATGCCTTATTCTTGTATGTCTGACAGGAGATTGGAGTCCGGAAGCTAAAACGAGGCAAAACGGGCGAAAACGGTGATTTTTGGCCTGGGGCCGCGGCAGTACAAAGTGGGCCACGACACACGAAGAGGGCCAGCAGACACAGAGCAAACTGTACTCTGAGCCGCGGCACAGTTATGGTGAGACGCGGCCCAGAAGAAATAAACAGCGCCCAGGTTTTAATCTGCGCCCCGTGAGCCACGGCACAGATTAAGTGAGCCGCGGCACATGGGGCGGTTTTGGTGTACTCCGCGTGGGTTTGGGCCGTTTTGAAGCCAGTTCTCGACCTAATCACACGGACGCGATTTGGAGGCTACTGGGAGCTATAAATAAGGGTTTAAGGCCCTAATTAATCATCTTTGATCTTGGGAAATCTTGGAGGAGAAATATCGCAGAAGAGAGGGATAAGCAGAATACATCAAGAGCAGAGGGCGGAAGCCAGAAGAACGGAGGAATCCGAACTCTTTATCTGCGTTTAATTTTTAATGCTTTCATTCATTAATTCTGTATTTTTATCTTTTAGCATGTCAGGCTAAAACCCTGTTCTAGGATTTTGATGAAACCTAAGTTTTGACGGATTTGCTTTAGATTATTTATATAATTCCCTTTTCTATTGAGTTTTTCCCAATCGATTTTAATGCTTTCAATTGTCTGGCCAATAATTGGATTATTTTAATTACCTTACTCGAATCGGGAGAGGAGAGTTGGTGAGGAACTATTGGTGAGGACCGTTTTATCTTGTAAGATAGGAATATACTCATAGGAACTACGTGGCCTTTTGAGGATTTTGTGCTTTTTGCCTATTGACGAATTAATTCACCTAGGGATAGAGTGCGTTATTCGCCTTTAGAAAAATCTATTGACCTCGGGAGAGGCGGTAGAGTATATTAGCAATCTTCGCCTTCAATAAACTGGGGAAATCATTAACTTCAGATAATCAAGAGTAAATTCGGATAAACCAAGGTGGATTCAGAATCCTAGACTTATTCATTATTTGATTTTCTTTCTTCAAGCGATCGTTTTTACTGTTAGCTCTTTTTATTGGTTTTATTTAGTTATTAATTGCAACTCAAATTTCGACTGTTCAAATAAAATTAGAATACATAAAAATCGGTACTTAGTAATTCAGTCCTCGTGGGAACGATACTCACTCATCACTTTATTACTTGTCAATGATAACGTGCACTTGCGTTAACGAATTATCGCAACAAGTTCCAAACAACAGCTAGATCTTTGATGAACATTCATTGTATGCTGTGCTGTTTGCTTTGAGGACTCGTATATTTCTTCGCTTGAACACTGTTATATGCTCACGAAATATACTTCTCTTGAATAGCTAGATTGTCAGAGTAAACTGTCAGAGTTTATGCGAGAATGAATAATGCTTGTGTATTTGAAGTCCTTTTCCTTGGGGCTATTTATAACCTTGGAGATGTATCGGTTATTAATGTAGTCATTGCTGGTTGGTGAGATGTTGACGTCTGTCTTTGATTAGTGCCTGCTGAATGTTTTGAATTAAAGCAGATCACATTCAGTGCTTCAGACATCCTTTTTGTCTTTGCATTAAATGCTCTCCAGAGCGTCCAGACTTGTTTCTATCCGGCTGCATTAAATGTTGTCCTATCAGCAATAAATACTGCTTTAACCGTGAATACTTTATGAATAAACAATATTTATTTCACAATAGTTTAAAGCATTTTTCTATTCCGACCTGTTGGATGTGTTTTACTTTTCCGAAGTAAAACACCTTCGGCCTGTATGCTGTATCCAACGTACTGTAAGTCTTTGCTGTATGAAGTTGGCTTTGTAGGATGGATTTTGGAAGATCTATTTTACTGTAAGAACGGGCTGTATGAAGAGTCCAAATAGCTTCCATACTTAATGACAATTTGACTCCTTTGAGACTTCTTGTTGTATGTTGGCAATTATCAAAACAGGAATGTTTATCCCAATAAATTCCCCCTTTTTGATAATGCCTCCTTCTAGATACAAAGAGGTTGTCTTCAAGTTTTATGTCGATTGATATGACCTTCATAACTTAATCTAGATATTTGAGCTGCTCACAGGCAAGTTCTAAAATGAAACATCCTACATAAGTGTATTACAACTTAACTTATGATTGGCGCGTAGGCACAATCTTACAGTGTGTAGTTTTAGTTTGAATACAACTTAATCTATGAACTGTTCGCGTATAAGTTCTTACATCTTTGTGACTCAACAAGTTTTAACTTGTTCATATATAGCAAAACTTCATAATCAAATAGTAAAAACAGTAAACGTATATTACGAGCTGTAACTTTCAAGAAAACAAGTTTTATAGATGTAGTTGGGAAAAATTACAGGTTCTTGAAAAAGTAAAGATACAAAAAAAATGCATACTGCGTTGGTAAGCCTACAGAAGAAACAAGTACAGCGAACAGGCACACAGGCTTAGCTCCTATACTGAGAATGCCTCCAAGGTCTCCGCCCAGGATCATTTGCGGTCCCTTTCCACCAGTTGACAATGGAGTCCTTGCCTCGATCCCGATAGATGCTTTTTCCTTCTGAGGATTGATCGAAAGCAAGTATACAATATTCCGGATGGGTGAGCCGTTCACCTTTCTGGTGCCTGGACTTCATCAGCATTTGCCGAGGGATCCTTCCTTCTGCTAATAGCCTCAAGAATTCATTTGCGGCATCATGCAACATCTGGAATTGGTTTAAGAGGGCAGATTCTCTGATGAGCATATAGAAGTATCTCATTAGTTCATTTTTCTTCCAATTCTTCAAATCATCGGCTGAAGGTTGATGGTCGGTGGGCAGTAAAATCTCAGCGGGCTTTCGCACATTGTTCTTCTAGGAGATGTTGGGATCCTGGAACTCAGGTCGAGAGCGAGATACCCTATATCCTCTTGTAGGTGAGGCCAGACGTTCAATCACAGGAGCAACACTTTCTTCCAGTGCTGCATCCATCTCTCTCTCTCTCTCTCTCTCTCTCTCTCTCTCTCTCTCTCTCTCTCTCTCTCTCTCTCTCTCTCTCTCTCTCTCTCTCTCTCTCTCTCTCTCTCTCTCTCTCCCTCTCTCTCTATTCTCCATCTCTAGGCAGCCTCTCTGGACTCTTCCCCCTTTTTTATCATCATCAATATATAATACCTTGGTATGAATCTCCTGTAGGAGCTTCTTTGACTCATCCTGTTTGGTCGTCAGATTATTAACTTTCTCAACCAGAGTACCGAGCAACAGAGACATATCATCTATCTTGTGATCGTGGTCAGAGAGCCTGGTGCTGGTATGATGAAGGGAAGCAACCATTTTAGCCTCGGAAATCCTGAGCTTTTCTTGTTCTTGCCTTAGGATTTTCTCCTCATACTACTTGAGTTGATTTAGCGCTTGCCACAATGCATTAGGAATTAGGCGGAACGCATCTTCAATGTCACTGATTGCAGATTTCAGTTTGGGGAGCTCATCCTGGGCAATCTCTCACATCCAATTGAGTTCTTTCCCGACGTCATACAGTGCCTTTACTGCATCTTGCAAGAACAATGTCTGTCGACTAATGGCATGGAGTTTCTCTATGCGGGCTTCGGTGCGCGTGGATCCAGGGTGCATGATTTTTGAATCCTTAGGTTCTCTAAGTTGATAGAGAACCACATGATGGGATCATCGTGGTCTGTCTTCTGGTAAAAGACCATTACCAGAATATGATTTTGAGCTTACAGAGTTGGGAGATATAGGAGCATCTTGAGTTGGAGCTTCGGAAGGAAGTGTTGTATGATCAGTCTCAAAGACAGGAGGGACTGAATCCTCTTGTCCAGTTTGATCATCTATAGTCGAAAGTATAGAAGGGACTGAATCCTCCTGCCGACTCTCAACTTCCGACCGATCCGGAACAGGGATTGAATCCTCTTGGCGGATGGCGTGGGCGGCGTCTTCAGGTTAGGGGGATAGGCTGGGCATCCTGTTCAGGAGCTGCTTGCTCTATATAGGTAACAGTAGGGACTGATTTCTCATGTTGCTGGCCTTGAGCAGCGTCCTATTGTGGGGGAGGGGACTGTTATTTGCCAGATGTCCCCTGAACATGTTGATTTTGGAGTTTGGCCATCTCACCTTCCCTGGCCTCTTCACGGCTGATCTTCAGACCGGCCTATAGGCAGACCGGCCTGTAGGGCATCGTCGTCATCATCATCCGAGTCAGGGTCAGTGTGGTGGCTGTTCGATAGAGCTTTGTCATTGGACTTTGATTTCCCTTTCAGTCTAGACTTCTCTTTTGCCATGAAATAGTCAGAGATTAGCTCATAGCAAAAGTGATAATCCCAGCGGATCAATACTTCGACGTTCTGGGTGTCTGTGACCTCCAGAGCAAATAATTCCTTGTCTTTCCAATCGGCCCAGTGATACAGGTCGTATGGGGTGACCCTGTAGGACTCCAGATTTTAAAGCATTCGTATGCTTGCTCTATTTGTACCTAGAGGAGAGTATTATTTATTATGTCAAAGGGGGACGGACTCCGTACAGTAGTTGGGTCTATCGCCCAGATGGGATCTTCAACGGGTATGGGATCATGTTATGGAGAGGGATCCCGAACAGGGGATGGTGCCCTGTGGGGAGAGGGACTCCGTACAGGGGTGGGTACCCTATTAGGAGTAACGGTTTTTGGCTCCAAAGGGGCATCCGACTCGCCGGATCCTTCCAATTTGGCAAGTAGTTGGTCATACGTCATAGCCTCCATAGGCTCAGGATTTGCTGTTTCAGCAGCAACTGCTTCTTCCAGAGGGGTTGTGCCTTGTGGGTTAGGTTCAGTGACGGGAACAGAAGGGGCCTCTACAGTAACTGCCGCAGTTACTGTAGGCTCATCTTTGGAAGACTTCTTGGTTTCTTCTTCTTCTTCTTCTTCTTCTTCTTCTTCTTCTTCTAAGAGACACTTCTTCTTCTTCTTCTTCTTCTTCTTCTTCTTCTTCTTCTTCTTCTTCTTCTTCTTCTTCTTCTTCTTCTTCTTCTTCTTCTTCTTCTTCTTCTTCTTCCTCTTCTAAGAGACACTTCGCTTCCTCTTCTTGTCCTCACTTGAGATTCTCACGGTGACATCCCTTGGGTCACTTGAGATAGGGATGTTATGAGGTTGCGGCCTCTTAGCAATCAGGGGTGACTTGTTGAACACTGTGGAAGTCATCCCACCAATGAATTTCCAGGGGCCAATCTTCCTAGAATCGGCAGATTGTTTCACTCTGCAGTGAGTGAGGATGTAATTCAGGATGAGTCCGAATGATCTCTTTACAGTTTTAGGTTTGGCAGCGTCCTACTGTATCCTTTTCAATAGAACTCGACACCAGTTTACCTTTCCTCCGGACATGATGGCGACCATCATTCTGAAGTGTAGGTTGGTGCACATTTTGAAAGCACCTCTCCGGTTCTCAACAACCCGGCAACAGAATTCGTGAAGGTACACATATGGCAATGTGAAATTTTTCTTGTGGCGAGAGGGATGGACGTTCTTCACCCCCTCGTCACCAGTGAATAGCCTCCAGTAGGCAGTCAGCAAACTCTCCAACCCGAAGGTCTTTAATTCTTCCATTTTCGGGCCATCAGATGGTAGCCTGTACAGATTCTCCAGCAGCTCTCTTTTCACAGAGACTTCTGTTGGAAATAAGACGCAGCGGAAGCGAAGTTTGAGGAAGTTTGATAAACACGTTTTACGCATCCGCGAGCATAAGATCTATTTAGGCATGCTAATTAATTAATTACTAAGATTAATAAGTAATTTAAATATTATTTATTTATTAAATAAATATGTTGGTAATTGAAATATCCTAATCTAGATCTACAAGATCATAGGATATTACCTTTGAAGCGAAGTGGTTGCTTCGTCTTGATCACCTTGTATTTCTACCTTTTAGACCTTCTAGAGTATGATCCGCCTTAACCCGGACGTTGTGTGGGCAATGAGCTACCGGATATTGTTTGGACAACAATGGGATCGGCCGAACCTCCTTTTGTATGTGGTCACTCGATTTTTCTTTATTTTCTAGTATTGCATGAACACTCTTAGAAAACTGATGTGTTATCTAAATTGTAGAATCAAAGACACAAGTCTAAATCTACAATTAAATACAAGAACAAAAATTTGATCTCACAACCTTGCAAAGACTTAGAAACTGGCCAAGCCCCATAGATGGCCTATTTATAGGCTCTTGGACTACTACTAGGGATCTTAATGAGGATTAGGGAAGGACTCCCAATAGATTTCATCGTACCATATTAGGACACTTCCTAATATAATGAATCTGTTAATATCAACTTAGTCCACTAAACAGTTGATATTGCACTTCCTACCAAAATCCCAAATTACGAAATTGGGTTCCTTATTAAATATATTATTTCCCGTGTTTAAGATATCGAATGTCCATTAATTAATTATAAGCTACTGACAACTTTGATGAATTAATATCTTATCCAAGAGTAGTACCACTCGAACCTTCTTATTATATCGGAATTAAATCCACCTGCAGGGTTTAATATAATAATCATTATCGAGCTCCTCAAGAGGACATCATCACCCGCACGAGTCGGGACACGATTTCTAAATATAATAATAACTGTCATATAATAATATTATTGCCCAAGATACAAGGCTTATTGAGTCGATCATTTTGACTCTCACCCATGGTAAATCAAAGCAATAAGTATTACAAATACACAATTAAATATTATATACTTACAATTAAGAAATAAAAATTATCCGAGATTTACGCTCTTCTTACAATCACTACAAAAGACACTATCTCACCTCGATCCAGTTCAACGTATGCAAATATGCTAATGTATGCTAATAGTCAAGATCAACTAATCTCCAGCATAAACTACAACCTTTTATATAATTTGTCTAATAATTATATAGGTTGTGAACTATTATATTATTTTATAAGGCACCGATAATGTGATCTTCCGTGCGACACCAACACACCACATTATCTACAATATAAAATAATTGACATTTCATTTGCATAACCATAACGTGAATAAATATGCAAAACATGTGATTAAATGTAATTAATATCTCATAGGTAGTTAGAGGGAAATAAGGTAATACAAACATAAAGTATGATTTGCAGTATAAAACCTTAACAATCTCCCACTTATACTCAAAGCATGCTTTTAAGTATACTACTCTATTACATAGTCTCTCATTTCTCCCACCTATACTCAAAGCAATGCTGCCATACACCGTAATCCCATTCCTTCCACATGCCTTTCAAAAACTTTTGAGGGTAGGCCTTTCATGAAAAGGGCCAGCAATATTATCTTACGATGCAACCCTGGCTACAACTACGTCTCCTTCCTTTATGAAGTGTTGTATGATGTGGTACTTGCAGTTGGTATTGTGGGCTCGTGGTTCCCTCGAATTTGCGACTGCACCAGTATTATCACAATAAAGTGTAACACCCTTTGGCAAATCGGGAATCACATCTAAGTCCTACAGGAAGTACTTGAGCCATACCGCCTCCTTGGCTGCCTCAGAGGCTGCCACGTACTTGGCTTCCATGGTAGAGTTCGATATGTATTTCTGATTCACACTCCTCTAACTAATGGCTCCACCTCCCAGGCTAAACATATAACCCGAAGTAGACTTGGACTTTTCATTTGTAATATCTGCATTTTTCTTTCCCTTGTAATGGTATTTCTGGTGTAATTCTCGATTGTAGTGACCCTCATGTATCCTTCAGTGTAACTTTTCCGTTATCTTTTGATCTGATTCTCGTAATTGTTGTGCGGAACCGCCGTTTCGGGGTTGGCGTGGATCCATTCTATGCTATGATGCGTTTTGAGGTGTTCCGTTTGACGTTTCGTTCATATTCCGGTATTTTGGGTCGTTTATATCCTGTATCTAGCGCACGCTAAATTTCCTGTGTAGCGCACGCTAGAAATCCATTGGTAGCGCACGCTACGCTTAATTCGTAGCGCACGCTAACGATTTAGCCCTGGGAGTGGCAGTTCAGCTCCCAGCCCTCTGGACTATCGGAGTAGCGCACGCTATATCATCTAGCGCACGCTAATGTCGGGAGACTAGCGCACGTTAAATTGTTCGATGGCGCGCTAGTGTGACTGTCGATCGGGCGCTTACTCCGAACTCAATCGGATGCTAGTTAGCGCACGCCTTCTGTTTGGTATAGGTAGCGCACGCTAACGGGTCAGGTGAGGTTTGGGCAGTTGGCTACTGGACTCGGCTGATGTTCAGGTAGCGCACGCTATTGGTCGATAGCGTGCGCTACCGAGAGGCTATTAGCGCACGCTACGCATGTATGGTAGCGCACGCTAACGGCCAAAACCAGCTTCGGATCGACGCTAACGGGAGGGTTTGTAACCTATCCCGTTAGCGCACGCTAACCTTGAGGTCTTAGCGTGCGCTAACACTCCCAACTATATAAACCGGGGAGTTGAGAGATAATCACAAAATCTCATTTCTTCCTCTTTCATGACCGGCATTGCAGAGACGATTTGAGGCGATTTTCTTCCTCCAATCACTTCAGAGATTCTTGTGCTTGAGTTCTTGGTGTAAGACTAACATCATCCACTTGTGTTTCTCATCCTAAATCCAAGGTAATCTCTTAGAACCCTACTTTTGGATAATTTGGGGGTTTTGGGATTTTCTTCCGATCCGTTCCGTTTCGTTGATGGATTCATGATGAATATGATTAATCTTGTTGGTATTCTTAGTTTCCCTACGGATTCATGGTATATTTTGTGATTTTTACGGAATCGAGAGGTTCGGTTGTGGTCCGCCCTCGTTGTTGTTTATATACGAATATACATGAATCGTAGGCGGGTTTCCGGGAGTATTCCATTTCCATAATCGTTTAGAAGTGGTTGTGATTGTGCTATTCAAATCATTAGGTTCATTTCCGCCGGTTCCTTGCGGTCGTGTCCAACTCTTCCGTTCCGTTCGTGTCATCGTCTAATTAATCGAGGCAAGTATCCTTATGAATTTACAATCTTGGCATAGTAGTTTTGTATGAGAAATTGTGTGTGTGTGTATGCTCACTACGGGTTAGACTCGACGGGGTCTCGGTAGGGGTCCACGGAGGTGTGGATCGACGAGCTTTGCTTTTAACCACTACGGGTTAGATCCGACGGGGTCTCGGTAGGGGTCCACGGAGGTGTGGATCGACGGTTAATTGTGGTGAATTTTACAAATGTGATTTGATATTGGCATTTCCGGAAATGAGTCTTTCAAACGGTTTTCTTTATTGCATGCATTACTATATGTGTAAGATGTAAGTTGTTCATCTGGTTACTTGTACTAGTGTAATTACTAACCCCTCTGGGGACCCGTTTTGGGGAAATTCATTTTATGAATTTCAGGTCAGGTTCATCGAGACGAGCGGGCGCTGGACCAGTATACGGATGATGGCCGAGCGTGATGATTGTGCCTAAGTGACGTCTTAATGTCTTTTTGTCTTTTCATCTTTTGTGGCTTTTGAACTAATGGTTGTACTCGAGTACTTAAGAGTTCTTGTCCGTCCGGATTGTATTGTTGTCTATATGTTTGTGTGATTGATGATGTTATGTTTGACCGGTAAACCGGGTGGATTATTCTGTTTTGCGTCTTTATGACATGGTGTTGGTTTGTCGTTCATGTGAGTCGATGAGTATGATGCTGTTCAGCCTGGTGGGTCCCATATAGGGATTCACGGAGCTGTAATATACCTCGAATATCTTGAGGGTGTTACAGAAAATGGTATCAGAGCTCTAGGTTTATGGATACCTAGGCTTGTTGGTTTATTAGGTCTTGTGGTGTTTGGTTTTGCACATCATCGTCACGCTGCCATGATTCCGGTACTACCAGTGTCCGTAAGTTTTCTTTCCTCTGTTCATTAATTCCTTGTATCGTACCCTTGATTCTCGACTTGTGATTGTTCCTTTCTTGTACTGATCCTCGTATGGCTTTTGCTACTTATTTAACTCCGGTATGGATCTTTGGAAGAGGTCGTGGTCGCGGTCGTGGTCGAGGACGCGGCCGGGGACGTGGGGCGGCCGGTGGGGCGGCCACGTCACGATCTTCGAGGCCGCGATGCGCGACCGTCATAGCCATGCTTCTTCTCGGAGCGTGCGATCTTGGTATTGCGGCCGTTATGCAGCGGATGGTGAACCAAATGGCGGCAATAGCTCGGGCGGTTCATAACCCGGAGCAGCCCATGCTAATCGGGCGGAGCGGACCGATGGCTCCAAGATGTTATCAAGATGCATCCTCCTCGGTTTCGGGAGATTCAGACCCGATTGGCCGGGAAGGGTGGATCAAGGAGATGTCTAAGGTCTTCGTTGCCACTAAGCATCACGAGGAACGTAGAGTCCCTATTGCCCAATACTTTCTCACAGGGACGCTACGACCGGTGGGAGGCCGTTGGGCCCAAAGACCATCTTTGCTACGTGGGTGAGTTTCAAGAGTTGATGGAGATCGAATATTGCCGTGGCCGGACAGGCCAGGCTCGGGTACATGCTTTTATGATGCTCAACCACGGGATATCCCGTAGCTCAAGCCATTGCTGATTTTAACAAAGAGTTGGGTTATGTGAAGACCCAAGTTGTCGAGGAGAGTGACAAGATTTTCCATTTCTCCGAGACGGATGAAGTTGCCGATTCGGGACTATATGTCGGGGCTCGTATGCACTACATTGAAGGATTATCGAGTAGGGCCCTTGCTTATGATATGTCGGTGGCGAGTGAGGCGGCCGCGAGAGTAAGCGAAGTCCAGGAACTTTTCGGGCCACAAGAGTGGGGGTCGGCAGAGATCCCAATCTGCTAACTTCCCCGCCGGCGGTGGTCCAGCTCGTTCACTGGGGTCCTCGTGGAACTACCGGTGCTCCTTATCGTGATGTGAAGTGTTTCAATTGTGGTCGTACGGGCCACATCGGTCGTACTTGTTTGAGCCCTTTGTGAAGTGTAATCAGTGTGGCAGTAGGGCCACAAGGCCTACTGTCTTTGAGAGGGAGAAAATTCTTGGTGCCGGGCTTCCATTCCAGCGCCTAGGGAACCAAGTGTGAATCGAGGATCGTTTGCTCCTCGGTCTCCGCCGAGTGCTAGTCGGGGAGAGGTCGGGTCAGCCCTCTAAGGGAGCTTCGGTGTCGGCTCGCCCATCCGCGTGTCTATGAGATGCGGAGAGCCGATGATCCAGCGGCTCTGGTGGCGGCAGTACCGTTTATATTCTTTCTCATCCTGTCGGTGTGCTTTTCGATTAGGTGCTACGCACTCGTTCATATCTCTGGATTGTGTGCGTCGTTTGAGTCTCGACCGTTTGATGCCTTGTGAGCCCTTCATCGTTAAGCTTCCTAGCGGCGATAGGATCGTTGGTGATCAGGAGGTTCGAGACTGCTCTGTACTTATTTGTGAGAGGATTTGGCCCTCTAATCTTATTGTTGTGAGTATCGAGGGTGAGGATTTAATTCTTGGTGATGATTGGCTCGAGCGGCATGGTGCGATCATGAACTACCGCACGAGAATCATCACTATGTTAGCCGAGGACGGCACCGAGCACTCTTTCGCGGGGCGAAAGAGAGGAAACCAGAAATTCGTTATTAATGCCTTGAAGGCGATGAGTCTCCTGCGAAAGGGGTGTACTGGTTATTGGTGCTATGCCTTGAAGGCGGAGGATGGTGGAGTCGAGCTTTCGTCGATTCCAGTCGTTAATGAGTTTCTTGATGTATTTCCTGACGAGTTACCGGGATTGCCACCGGATCGTGAGGTTGAGTTTGCCATAGAGTTAGAGCCGGGCGCGGCCCCTATTTCGAAGGCGCCCTATCGCATGGCACCTTCAGAGATGTCCGAGTTGAAGAAGCAGTTGAGTGAGCTTCTTGAGTCGGGGTATGTTCGACCGAGCGCCTCGCCTTGGGGCGCACCGTCTGTTTGTGCGGAAGAAGGATGGTTCACTACGTTTGTGTATCGATTATCGCGAACTAAACAAGGTGACCATCAAGAACAAGTATCCTTTGCCGAGAATTGATGACTTGTTCGATCGGTTGCGAGGAGGCTGCGGTATTCTCGAAAATTGATTTGAAATCGGGGTACTATCGGCTCAGGGTGAGAGAGTCGATGTGCAGCAACGCCTTTCGGACGAGTACGGACATTATGAGTTCGTAGTCATGCCTTTCGGGTTAACTAATGCGCCGGCGGTGTTCATGCGTTGATGAACAAAGTTTTTATCGAGTATTTGGATAAGTGCGTCGTCGTCTTTATTGTGATATTCTTATTTATTCGAGGAATGAGGAAGAGCATGCCCATCATTTGCGGATAGTATTAGACATTTTAAGGACCGAGCAACTCTATGCAAAGTTCTCGAAATGTGAGTTCTTTGAAGGAAGTGATGTTTTTAGGTCACGTGATTTCGGTAGGGGTTCGTGTGGATCCGCAAAGATTGAGGCCGTATTGGATTGGGCACCGCCCAAGAATGTGAAGGAGCTCCGTAGCTTCTTGGGTTTAGTGGCTACTACCGTAGGTTCGTCGAGGTTTCTCGGCGGCTCGACCACTTACGCAGCTTGCTCCGTAAATCGAGAAGTTAAATGCGGAATGACGAGGCGATCGAGTTTTGAGGAAGCAAGAAGCGTTTGACTTCAGCCCGATTTTGGCATTGCCATGTGGCAACGAGGGTTTTGCCGTTTATAGCGATGCTTCGGGTCGTGGTCTTGGGTGTGTATTAATGCGGCACGGTAAGACCATTGCCTTTGCGTCGAGACAGATGAGGCCGTATGAGCTTAACTACCCTACCCATGATTTGGAGTTAGCGGCGATCGTTTTGCGCTCAAGATTTGGCGTCACTATCTTTTCGGCTCTGCATGCAGATTTTACCGATCATAAAAGTCGAAATACATATTTACTCGGAGAGTTAAATATGAGGCGGAGGAGGTGGTTAGAGTTGATTAAGGATTATGACCTCGAAATCCTTTATCATCCGGCAAGGCGACGTCGTGGCGGCCTTGAGTCGGAAACCGGTTGCGTTGCGAACGCTTGAGATCCTTACGTCTCGATCCCGAGCTTCGGAGGGCCTTGATCGAGTTAGATGTTGAGGTCTCGTTGCCGGGAGCTGTCGGGCAACTTTGTGCTTTAGAGATTTCGTCATCCTTGATCGACGAAATTAAGCTGAAGCAATCAGAGGACCCGATGATTACTCAAATCCGAGAGAACGTTCTTAAGGGAAATTCTCCTGGGTTTGTGATTCACGAGGATGGTATCTTGAGATTCCAGAGTCGGCTTTGTGTGCCGAACGACTCAGAGTTGAGGCAGAGTATTTTACGGGAGGCCCATGCTACACCTTACTCCGTTCATCCTGGTTCGAGTAAGATGTACAAGGACTTGAGAAGGAACTTCTGGTGGAATGACATGAAGGATGAGGTCGCACAGTTTGTAGCGAGATGTTTGACTTGTCGGAGTCAAAATCGAGCATCGAGACCATGAGTTATTGTGATCACTTCCCATTCCGGAATGGAAATGGGAGGATATATCGATGGATTTCGTTACGAGTTTGCCGAGATCGAGGTCGGGCATGAATATGGTATAGGTGATTGTTGATCGCCTGACCAAGTCGGCACATTTTCTGGGCATCAAGGACACTTGGGGCCCGGAGAAGTTAGCTCGTGTGTTTATTGCGCAGATCGTGAGACTTCACGGTACTCCGAAGTCTATTGTTTCGGATCGTGACGGCCGTTTTGTATCGCACTTACGCGGGCGGTGCATAAGGCGTTGGGTACCCGTTTACACTTGAGTACCTCTTTTCATCCCCGATCGGATGGACAATCGGAGCACTATCCAGACGTTCGAGGACTTGTTACGTGCACGTGCTCTCGATTGGAGTAGTGGTGGGAGGAACATTTGCCGGATCGAATTCACGTACAACAACGGTTGGCACGCGTCGGTCGGATGGCACCGTATGAGGCACTTTACGGGCGGCGATGTCGATCACCGATTTGTTGGAATGAGGCGTCCGATTTGGTCGGGACCGAGCCGAATGACGTTTTAGAGACGAGGCGGAAGATAGAGTTAATTCGGGAACGGATGTTGGCGCCCGAGTCGGCCAGTCGTATGCGACATCCGTCGTCGACCTTTGGAATTCGAGGTGGGAGACCATGTTTTGCTAAAGGTGTCGCCGACGAAGGGAGTTTTCGTTTCGGGAAGAAAGGAAGTTGAGTCAGATTTATCGGCCCCTTCGAGATCCTCGAGCGAGTAGGTGGATTGGCATACCGTTTGGCGTTACCTCCGACCTTGAGTCATGTTCATAGCGTTTTCCATGTTTCCCAGTTGAGGAAATATGTCCCGGATCCTAGTCACATCATCGATTATGGAGAGATTGATGTCGCCGAAGATGTTACTTTCGAAGAGCGCCCTTTGAAGATTTTGGAGCATCGTGAGAAATGATTGAGGCATAAGACCATACCTTTGGTCAAGGTGCAGTGGTCGAGACACGGTGTCGAGGAGGCAACTTGGGAAACCGAGGATAGCATGCGTGCTAGGTACCCCGAGTTGTTTGTTTCTTAAGTTTCGGGACGAAACTTATTTTTAGAGGGGTAGAATGTAATATCCGCATTTTTCTTTCCCTTGTAATGGTATTTCTGGTGTAATTCTCGATTGTAGTGACCCTCATGTATCATTCAGTGTAACTTTTCCGTTATCTTTTGATCTGATTCTCGTAATTGTTGTGCGGAACCGCCGTTTCGGGGTTGCCGTGGATCCATTCTATGCTATGATGCGTTTTGAGGTGTTCCGTTTGACGTTTCGTTCATATTCCGGTATTTTGGGTCGTTTATATCCTGTATCTAGCGCACGCTAAATTTCCTGTGTAGCGCACGCTAGAAATCCATTGGTAGCGCACGCTACGCTTAATTCGTAGTGCACGCTAATGATTTAGCCACAGGAGTGGCGATTCGGCTCGACCCTGCGGACTATCGGAGTAGCGCACGCTATATCGTCTAGCGCACGCTAATGTCGGGAGACTAGCGCACGTTAAATTGTTCGATGGCGCGCGCTAGTGTATTTGTCGATCTTGGCGGTTACTCGAACTCAATCGAGATGCTAGTTAGCGCCTTCTGGCCTGGTATAGGTAGCGCACGCTAACGGGTCGAGGTGAGGTTTGGGCGGTTGGCTCTTGGACTCGGCCGATGTTCGGGTAGCGCACGCTATTGGTCGATAGCGCGCGCTACCGAGAGGCTATTAGCGCACGCTACGCATGTATGGTAGCGCACGCTAACGGCCCACAGCCACGGGTCGGGACGCTAACGGGAGGTTTGTAACCTATCCCGTTAGCGCACGCTAACCTTGAGGTCTTAGCGTGCGCTAACACTCCCCCAACTATATAAACCGGGGAGTTGGCCGAGATAATCACAAAATCTCATTTCTTCCTCTTTCATGGCCGACGACTCCAGAGACGATTTGAGGCGATTTTCTTCCTCCAATCACTTCAGAGATTCTTGTGCTTGAGTTCTTGGTGTAAGACTAACATCATCCACTTGTGTTTCTCATCCTAAATCCAAGGTAATCTCTTAGAACCCTACTTTTGGATAATTTGGGGGTTTTGGGATTTTCTTCCGATCCGTTCCGTTTCGTTGATGGATTCATGATGAATATGATTAATCTTGTTGGTATTCTTAGTTTCCCTACGGATTCATGGTATATTTTGTGATTTTTACGGAATCGAGAGGTTCGGTTGTGGTCCGCCCTCATTGTTGTTTATATACGAATATACATGAATCGTAGGCGGGTTTCCGGGAGTATTCCATTTCCATAATCGTTTAGAAGTGGTTGTGATTGTGCTATTCAAATCGTTCGGTTTATTTCCGCCGGTTCCTTGCGGTCGTGTCCAACTCTTCCATTCCGTTCGTGTCATCGTCTAATTAATCGAGGCAAGTATCCTTATGAACTTACAATCTTGGCATAGTAGTTTTGTATGAGAAATTGTGTGTGTGTGTATGCTCACTACGGGTTAGACTCGACGGGGTCTCGGTAGGGGTCCACGGAGGTGTGGATCGACGAGCTTTGCTTTTAACCACTACGGGTTAGATCCGACGGAGTCTCGGTAGGGGTCCACGGAGGTGTGGATCGACGGTTAATTGTGGTGAATTTTACAAATGTGATTTGATATTGGCATTTCCGGAAATGAGTCTTTCAAACGGTTTTCTTTATTGCATGCATTACTATATGTGTAAGATGTAAGTTGTTCATCTGGTTACTTGTACTAGCGTAATTGCTAACCCCTCTGGGGACCCGTTTTGGGGAAATTCGTTTTATGAATTTCAGGTCAGGTTCATCGAGACGAGCGGGCGCTGGACCAGTATACGGATGATGGCCGAGCGTGATGATTGTGCCTAAGTGACGTCTTAATGTCTTTTTGTCTTTTCATCTTTTGTGGCTTTTGAACTAATGGTTGTACTCGAGTAATTAAGAGTTCTTGTCCGTCCGGATTGTATTGTTGTCTATATGTTTGTGTGATTGATGATGTTATGTTTGGCCAGTGGCGGGTGGATTATTCTGTTTTGCGTCTTTATGACATGGTGTTGGTTTGTCGTTCATGTGAGTCGATGAGTATGATGCTGTTCAGCCTGGTGGGTCCCATATAGGGATTCACGGCGCTGTAATATACCTCGAATATCTTGAGGGTGTTACATCATTATCCAATGAAAAATCTGATTCAGTGTAACCCATCGGACACATGTCGTCTGATTGATATACAAGCATGTACTCCCTAGTCCTTCTCAGGTATTTGAGTATGTGCTTGATAGCAATCCAGTGTCCTGGTCCTGTGGTTTGACTGATATGTAGCAGCCATGCATACGACATGACACATATCTAGTCTAGTGCAAAGCATAACATACATGAGGCTTCCCACAGCTGACGCATAAGAGACCATCTTCATGTCATCTATCTCCTTTTTTGTCTTGGGACACATAACCTTAGATAGTTGAATTCCATATCTGTAAGGTAGAAAACCTTTCTTGGAATTCTCCATGTTAAATCGCTTTAGCATTGTATCGATATAGGATGCCTGGGATAAGCACAACATACTTTTCTTACGATCAAGAAAGATCGTGATTCCAAGGATGTGTCTTGCTTCTCCCAGATATTTCATCTCGAACTAGTCAGATAGCCATACCCGTACATCCGACAATTCCTTCACATTGTTTCCAATCAGAAGGATATCGTCTACATACAGTACAATAAACACCAACACATTCCCATCGCATTTCTTATACACATAACTCTCACTCGGACATTGGATGAATCCATATGACTGGACAACCTCGTCAAAATGAGTGTTCTGAGTCTAGATGCTTGCTTAAGTCCATAAATGTATCTCTTAAGTTTGCACACCAAGTGCTCTTCTCCTTCAGCAATGAATCCCTCTGGTTGGTGCATATAGATTTCTCTGTCTAGACTCCCATTAAGAATGCAGTCTTGACATCCATTTTTCAAATCTCTAGATCCAAATGCACAACTATAGCTAAAATAATCCGGATTGACTTAAGCATGGCTACCGGTGAAAAGGTTTCATCATAATCGATACCCTCTTTCTGAGTGTAACCTTTCACAACAAGCCTCACTTTGAAGGTTTCAACCTTCCTGTCACCTCCTTTATTTCGCTTGTAGACCCATTTACTCCCAATAGCTTGTACCCCATCAGTTAGCTCTACTAGCTCCCACACGTGATTGTAATCCATAGATCCCATTTCTGATTCCATTTCTACTTGCCAAGAGACAATTTGTTCTATTATTTGCATTTGCACTGTGACTTCTCTTTTAGATTTCAGTATCTTGTCTGATCATTTTGTTCCATTTAGATAAAGTGAAGAAGGGAGAATGTGTGTAGTTTCTTTAACTTCATGCATCTTCATATGAATCTTTGTTTGTTGCACAAGTTTAATCAATCTTTAAGAATTGCTTGTCGATCTAAAATATAGGTAAATTGAAGAAAATATAAAAGATTCATAGTGCAACATCCACAATTATTTTTGTGAAGTAAACAGGTTATTTCCATTGGGTAAAAGCATAATTAATCATGAATTAAATGGATTGAGATAGCGTAACTGATTAACTACAAAATTTAACTAAACATACTTACCATTGGATAACTATAACACTCATAGCTGGTTGGGATGGTTTTCTTTTTAGACCGTAGTCTTGTTTGTTTGAGTCCCAGTCTTGACATTATTTTACTTTATGTTTGTAATTTTGTGTTCAGGCCAAAGAACCAGATGTGTAAAGTATGACAAATGCTCCACTTCTGGCATGACAAACTTGCAGATCAGTGACTTGACACACCAAAATCAGGCAAGAAGTTATTGACGAAATGCAAGAAAAGCTGGAGAAGAAGGTTCAAGAAGAAGTAGATGCACAGGTGAATAATAAGGTGCATGAGAACCTAACTTGGGTGCCTAAGAAATTAGGCGAAGTAAACCCAAGCATGAACATCAATTTGGTGGAACTTTGTCCCACAATATCAAGTGATAACGACAACGGCAGTCCTATTACCGGAGAAGATGCTACATCTTAGATTTTCTGTTTTTTAAGTACTGTATTTCATGGCTTTTGGTCGTTGTATTTAAGATGTTTAGCTATTTCCTACGTACTTTAAGACGTATAACTCTATGTGCTTGGTTAGATATTATGGCGGATGGATGGTGTGGAGGGTCTTTGTTTTTGTGGTTAGACTTATAACTATATGGTGTGGAGGGGCTTTATTTGGTTAGATATTTTGGATGGATGGATGGTATGGGTTGTATTTTGAATGGATGGATTCTGAACTGTAATGGATTGGTAATTAATATAAACAAATATTTCCTGTCAATTTTTTTTTGTGAAAGTGTTGCAGTAGGTGGTACATAGTGTTGCAGTTGCTTACTAAAAAGGTGTTGCAGAAACTTAAAAAGTGTTGCAAAAAAGTATTGCAACAGGGTCCCTAACAGGTAGGGGTGGCATTTCGGAACCGAAAATCGAAAACCGAACCAAAAAAACCCGAAAAAAGAACCGAAAAAACAAAACCGAAGAAGACCGAACCGAAAAACAAAAAACAGAACCGAACCGAACTAATTTGGTTCGGTTCTCGGTTCGGGGTCAAGCGGAACCGAACCGAACCAAAATGGACCGAAGTTAAATTTCAACATATTAAAATGACCTTGTTTTTGTGATTTTGGTGTATTTTGAATTTTAGTATAATTCGGTTTCCTTTTGTAAGACCCTCATGGGTCCAAGGAGGACCCATAATATGCTCATGTAATTTGTGATTCAATTAATTTAGGTTGAGAGAATGAGCTGCTGTGATTTACGATTGTTATATGTTTTGAGATATTTGGAAATTGCTGTGCAACTCTAGCTTTTATCTTGAACATATATATAACTCTTGTTGACTTGTTGTTATAAATAACTTATTTTATTGCATACAATATTTGAATTTATATTGTGAAGAACCGAAAAAACATCAAACCAAATAGAAACTGAACTGAATATTTATAAAACCGAACTTAACCAAACCGAACTTCAAAAAGAACCGAACCAAACTGAAACCGAATATTTGGTTCGATTCACGGTTTCGGTCAAAAACCGAACCGAATGGAACCGAGTCCACCCCTACTAATAGCTATGGGGTCCATAGTTGGGCCCACATCGGACCCCACATATGGACCCACATAAGGGGCCCATAGGTGGGCCCTAGATGTGGACCCATCTGTGGCCCCCTGCTTTTACAGAAAATTGATCTCTGCTGCAACACTTGTGTCTCATGGTAACAAAAGGAGTGGTATTGCAGTAGGTGACATAAGTGTTTCTATAGGGACCGACGACAGCGGTGAAAAGTGCAACACCAAAAAAGTATTGCTGTTTTGATTTTCTTGTCTACAACAATGTTTTTTTGCTTCTTGCAATATTTTGTAGGAGTTTCCGTAGGCCATCTATGGCGTAGTGGCCCCACAAAATAAATCGGAAAAAAAAGGGGCGATCCTAATAATAATAATGGGATAAGATAGGGGAGGAGAGGAGTGAGCCTAAGAAAAAAAAGGGGGAAGTCGTTGGGTTGTGAGAAATAGGCCAATATCATAAGAATTGCGCTTAACAAGGCCTAGGAAAAAAGATATATATATATATATATATATATATATATATATATATATATATATATATATATATATATACGGGAGAATTGAAGTCGAATGATCGATCTTGCTTTGAGTGTTTATTTCATATATGTGAGGATCGTATATGCTCTACTTGGACTGAACTTGTAACTACTAGCCAAATTTTCCGAACCTGAGCCACAACACCATTACAACCAAAAGTAAGACCATATGACTCATGTTTTGTGAAAATTGATGCATTTGATGAAGAGAACCAGTGCAAGCATATAGTAGAACTTTCCATTCGAATTGAGTTGGGCTTATTAATCTATCTAAACACTTGAGAAATGAGTGAATCGATAAAATTCTATGAGGGACTACTAAGACTTGTTTTCTTGCATGTTCGATCAAGTGCCATTGCTTCCACTCATTTGTGAGTTTAGGCTTCCATGAAGAATTACGAAACTTTACGATACTTTTACAGTCCCGGTTGATTGTATGTTTACCAGATGATTAACTTTATTATTCAATCCTCCTCATCTTCTTTGTTGTATGTTTTATTTCTTTTTTCTTGGGGACAAGCAAAAGTTTAGGTTTGGGGGGATTTGATGAGTCGATTTTGTAATGCCCGGAGAAAATGGTGTATTTACCTTGTATTCGACCTTGTATTATTTCAACTTCGTGATGTCATTGATCGTAGATTTGTTTCCCGTATTCGTACCCTTATGATTTTATATCTTCAACATTGCATGCATGGTTCTGCACGTGCTTACGTACGCTACGGACTTGCGCTTAACGTACGCTAAGTCTGCTGTGTAACGTACGTTATATGTTGAGCTTAACGTACGTAAGCTCAGTCAAGTCAAAATCCAACAAGGGTCGGCGTGTGGGGACCGGATGGAGATTCATGGAGATTGCCAGCATGAACCTGGATGGTTTTCCAACACATGCAAGTCAACAGCTTAGCGCACGCTAGGAGAGATTTTTAACGTACGCTAAGGTTCTATATGTTACGTACGTAACACCTATAGCCTAACGTACGTAACCGTATGCCAGAAACAGTCCAGTGAGCTCTGGCCAAGCATTAACGCATGCTAATGTTCGAGTATAGCATACGCTAACCATGTTACGTACGTAATGGGCTTTGTTTAACGTACGTAGTGGTTTAAAATCTATTTATAGGACCCGACCCTCACTTTATTTCCAACTCTTACCTTGGCCGATTATTGTGTTCTTGAGACTATCCATCACCTCATATCCCGCATATCATCATCTACATCCGATTTTGGGGAGCCTAGACCGTGTGAATTGGTGATCAAGCTTCCAGTGAAGAGTTTATTCAAGATTTCCTTTGTTCTTACATCTCTTAAGGTATGTTAACTCTACACCAAGATGAGGACTTTGTTCTTAGTTGTATTATGAGATTTTCCAGAGATTATTGAGTTTGTTTCATCGTAATGAATCCAATACCATATTTAAAAGGATTGTATTGGTTGAATTAAGGTTTCCATGGTTAGAGTTGAGCCATAATCTTTACCAAACCTTAAGGATGAAATTTCTGAGATTGAACACACTTTGTTGATCCTTTCGTAACACTCTTTTTATGAACAAATGTTGAGGATTGCCCCTTTGTTAAATGAATTCGTGAAGTTGTATATAGAGAGTGTTCAATTATAATACTTGCCTTTGATGAACTTGTGTAAATCTTCTTAGATGAGTAGAACCTTGAAAGGATTATTAGAACAACCATTTTAAATGAAGAATTTGTTAAGAAGAATCAACCGTGGAAGAACAAGAATCGTAAGAGACGAATTAGCCTAGAACTAAAATGAATGTGATTATCTCATAATATTTCGATATAGCCACCGAACCAAGCATTCGAGTTAAGAATCGTAATTTGAGTTTGGATCATGGAATATAAGGATATGATGAATGTTCTTGAAACTTTAGATACCAACCTTGTGTTCCACTACAATCTCTTGAATTCGCAAGTCTTTTTCCAAGCGTAGTACT
Source organism: Orobanche coerulescens (assembly GCA_033398695.1). Lineage (NCBI taxonomy): Eukaryota > Viridiplantae > Streptophyta > Magnoliopsida > Lamiales > Orobanchaceae > Orobanche > Orobanche coerulescens. The sequence goes on from CM065815.1 coordinate 36,162,736, forward strand.
CGTCGGAAAATAGGACCGAGAACCGATTGTCCATTATCGATAATTCATTTATAACTTTAGACATTCGGGACTCATGCGTAAGTTTCAGGAAGATTATTGAAATTCTTGTTATTCCCTTGTACAAGGTGATAAATCGAGGGGCGGCGACCTTCGGGCGAGTGACATTCGTGGGAGTATTTAAATTCTTGCCATCTTGAGGCAAGTATCGTATTTTAAACTTGTTATTATTGGATTGATGATCATGCGTATGCTTTATTCATGTTGTTGAACATGAGATTAATTTCTTTGAGTTGTCATGGTATTTGTTATTGATTCCTTGAATGTTCACGTTGATGAACATGTTAATTTGCATATGTGTATGCATAATTGTACTGTTTAGGTTGTAAATGATCCGAGGGGATCATGAGGATCTATGCTGAGGGCGCTGGATCAGATGTCTACCATGCGTTGGTCCGACGGGATCATCATGGGGATCTATGCTGAGGGCGCTGGATCGTTGGACGGGTTTTCCACCATGCGTTGGTCCGACGGGATCATCATGGGGATCTATACTGAGGGCGCTGGATCGTTGGATTACCCTTTATTGTGTTGATGGAATCATGAGGATTCGCATCATTGGATTCCAGTGATGGAAGTCCGTTTTGTATGTTTTATGATGCATTGATGATTTATGTATTATGATACTTGTACTAACATTGTTTTGCTAACCCCTCCGGGGGTGGACATTTGTTTTGATGTTCATGTAGCCGAGGAGCGGGGAAGCAGCCACAACACCAACATGACGATGAAGTGGCTCAGTGATGTGGAATATGTTATTTTGGTTTTATGGTTATTTTACAGTACTCGAGTACGCATATGTTGTTGTTGTTTTGGGGATGTTTTGTAATATTGGACTCATTTGAATTGTCGAACGGGTTTTGAACTTCTTTTACATTGATGACACTTTAGTATTATTTCCGTATTTCTCAATTTAGCCTTGTAAATTCTTATGCAGAGGATTTACGGTGCTGTAATTATTCCGAATATATCGGGGTGTTACAGAATATGGTATCGGAGCTAAGATTCATGTATATCTTGGCAGTCGGGTTATTTGGGTCTGTTTACGTTATATGGGTCGTTTGTAACATCACTGCTGAGCCAGCATCGTCGTGTGGACCGTGGTTGTAAGTCTCATAATCTCAAATATTACCGTTTTATTTAATTCCTGCTTTATGATTATTGACGGACTTTCTTTTAGAAATTTTGCCCTGGATATTGAGTATTTGTGTTTACAGTATGTTGAGGGGAGGTCGTTGTAATATCCGACGGAATTCTTACTTGCTGTTGTACTATTCGGATAATTTAATACTATTGTAATCTTGTTGCATTTGTGAAATGAATATTGATGTTGGAATATAACTTAATAGACTTGAATAAAATGATCACTCGTATTATGTTTGAATTTTCAGCGTTGTAGAGATAAGTGCATATTGAACTATTAAAAACCTAAGACTAACGTACGTTAATCGTAAGTCTTAGCGTACGCTATTTTGAGGCCTTTACGTACGTAACGGGGTGCCTGTTACGTACGTAACCAGTGCAATCATATCCGATCTCAACTTTCGGCGTGTGGGGCCGGGTGGGATTCGAATATCTGATTTTTGGAGCCAACCTAGTTGACCCACATTACGTACGTAATGCTTCTAGCGGTAACGTACATAATGAAGTTCGTATTTCAGTCCAGTAACCTATGGATTTAGCTTACGTACGTAACACTTGTTGTGTAGCGTACGTAACGAACTGTGCTGTTATAAAAAGACAACTTGTGTCTTTCATTTTGCACGACCAACCTCCGGTTTTCACCCATAGAATCATCCCCCTTCACCCCTAGAGCAAGTTTACCTTCTTCCTACTTGTGTTGGAGCTTTACATTTTGATTTTGGAGCTTGTTGATTGGAACTTGGAGACATTCTTGAAGCTTATATTGTGTTCTTGTGGTTTGGTGTATAGTTCTCCGTTTCTGAAGGTATGTTCTATGATTTAACCCTATAATCTCGAATTTAATATGATAATGATTAAGTATATTTCACCTACTGATGTATTAATCAAAATAAACATGTTGTAGTTAAGCTTTCAACAACTTAATGATGAACATGATGATTAGAGGGTTTGTAATGGTGTGTTCTTAGTGTTTTAATATGGTAATGATCATGTTTAGTTTAACCACACTCTCCTTGCTAGACTTATAACACCATTGGTATAATAATAATCCTTGTTCCATTGTAATGTAAATGACTTATTGGAATAATTACCATTAATGTTTTAAGAAACCTTGTTGATCATTAGAAGAATGAAATAATCTTCTTGAACCTAGGCTAAGTGAATTCAGAAGTGTGTTGTTTGAATCCCCAGGTCAGTTGGAAGAGTATAAGAGTGGTGCTAAACTTGAGATAATCTTCATAACCATGATATGGATTTACAACTAATTAACTCAACATAAGTAATTGTAAGTAGTGCAGATTTTACTTTTAATCATTTGAGATGTTCTTGATAAGATTAAAGGATAGGAGATTATTGTTTAAAACATTATGGAATGATTCTTGATCCAACAAACATTTGGTATCAGCTTGTAATCAATTGTGAGAATTGAATGGTATGGATAAAGTTCTTGAAGTAACACTTTAGAAGTTAAACTACTCAATCGGAAATTTAGATGTTATCTCATGAAAATTCGGTGTAGATGATCATATAAACGTATTAATGAGCAAAATATACTTCATTCAAGGTTGATTGTTCGAGTACACAATATTAGTTGAGGACCGTTCGTTCGTGCCGACAAGAAGAGGACTATTCCGTATCCGTATTGAGGCAAGTTATCTTGCTTGGTTATAATGATGTGTGGATTCTTATGATGATTATGCATTTGTGTATATGAACCACTTATAAACTTGTGTCTTGTGATTTGATGTTGCTCTTAATGATGTCCCGTTTTCATCGTGGGATTGTATTCCCAAGTTCGTTACTTTTGGTCCCTTGATATTGTTGATCTTGTTGTCATCTCGGTGAGTCCTTGATCCTTATTCGGATTTTGTGAAATTCTTGAATTCGTTGTCATGTTGCATCGTGACATATCCGGAGTCATATCTACGTTAGATTGGATATTGTGTAGGATTTTTAGCCGGGCACATATATAGTCATGCGTGAATATTTTTCCGTGAAAGTGTGCACACGAGGCGTAGTTCGTTGAGGCTAATTAGGTACATTGTCCCGCGTATATCACGGATTCCGTATACGGGGTGGACATGTGCACCGACACATATTCGGATCGGGCGTCTTGTGATGTACCTCATGAGCCGTAATAACTTAGTCGCTCACAGTCCATTTTTATACGTGGATGTGTTCGGCGTTTTGCGATCGAGCGTTCATACGCCCGAGGGTATGTTCGTTAGTCGGGCGTTATTCTTAAAATCTCATATGCGTGAATTGTATACTATCTTGAGAATCATTTATCATGTATATCGACCCTGTGTTTGGAGTATTACTTGTGGTGTATTTTATGTCGAGGAAAAGGCAAGGCGCGGGAAGATCAAGGTTATGACGAAGGGTTCGAAGGATACTAGTTCGGGGGGCCCCAAGTCTTTCGTGTCCGGTCATGATTGTACCGTGTAATGTTATTTTCCGCTTTATTTTAAGTTTAAACAAATGTATTGTTATTTGAGGTATAATTCATCTCCATATGGATTATACTTACGTTCTGGATCCTGTGTGTAATAAGGCCGTAGGCCATACTGCTGTAAGCTCCACATCGGAGTAAGTATTATGTTTTGTGGTTCGGTATCACATGTATTGTGTATTTAATCTTTACTTTAGATATCGCCTGGTGGATCCCAGCGTGGGGTCCACGGCACTGTAATGACCGCCTTATCGGGGTGTTACAGAAGATGGTATCAGAGCGGTCGTTTTCTTTCTTTTTGAGTCTTTGTGTATTGAACTGGTATCAAGAGACCTTCGTGTCACGTGCGACCCGTGCGAGCGCCTGATCCTACGAGCCAAATGTGGTACGTACTTTATGAACCATGAATAAATTATTGACATGATATTGATCTCTGAATAGATCTCCTTGTTGATCTCGGCATTTTAAGGGTTTGTGGCAGGAATTATCTGATTGATGATTCAAATAAAATTCTGGATTGATTATATGATTGAAATCATTCGACTCAAACGTCGATATGATATTCTGTGTGACCCTCGTAGTGATGATAACTCATTACGAACTGTTTTCTCGAATATGTAATTTCTTACTGCCATTAACTTAGTATGAATTCTGATTGGTATCATGAACTATACTTATGATTATCATTGCAAATTGATTCTTTCAGTATGGAAAGAAATTTGAGAGGCCATGGCAGAGGGGGACGAGGCCGCGGAAGGGGCCGAATCCCGATACCGCGAGCCAACAGACGTGCGAACGCAGAGCATAGTTCCGCAGGCAGTGATTCGCCTTCTAGGGACCAATCGCACCACAATGGACGCGAGGATGCTCGTGTCGATCCTTAAACTGTAATGCAGGGCATGATGGCTCAGATGACCCAAATGGGTCAGTTAATGGAAACAATACAGAGAGCTGCTACCGACCGGATCGGGGCCACCTCCTATACATGGCGGGCCGGTGAATCGGATCATCGGTGACATCTCGCGCCAACGACCCCCATTTTTGAAGGTTCCTCTGAGCCGGCCGATATCGTGCATTGGATCGAACACTTGAGACGTTGTTCGATATGGTAGATTGTCGATGAGAATCGCGTCTCCGTAGGACTTACTACTTGGGCAAGGGTGCCCACACTTGGTGGCTTTCGGTGAGGCCGGTGATGGCGTATGTACTTGGGAAGAATTTAAAAACTCATGCTAGATCGTTACTATCCAGGTCCTCTCCGCGAGGCCAAATTATCAGAATTGCTGAATCCGGAACCGTCCGAAGATGATGACGTACTATCTATCGCCGAGAAATTCCAGGCACTTCTCCCTTTTGCCGCGACGATTGTCCACACAGAAGCTGATAAGATCAAATACTTTCTCAAAAGGCTTAAACCCCGAATGAGAATGCAGCTGTTGAACCATCATTGTGTGACCCTACCGGAGTTCATCGAGAAGGCTCTGGAGTACGAATTGACCGTGAAGGAAATTTCCAAGAAGCAACCACAGTCTAACAACAAGAAATTCAGAAACCAGAACCAGTCAGACAGCAACCGGGGAGCATTCAAGAGACCCCAACCAGTGCCAAATCCTTCTGAACGGCAACCTACGGCATCGAAGCCAACCGGATCGCAACCTCGAGCGGTCAGCCTATCTGTTGTGTGCTATAATTGTGGAGACCCAGGACATATCAATTCGACATGTCCTAGGCCAGCCGTGTCATGCCATACTTGTGGGAAGAACGGACATCGTGCTCGTTATTGTAGGAGTGGACTAGGACGTATTCCCGCCGCACCTCATGCTCCAAAGACAATCTTGGTTCAGACCGTGTACCTCCATCCGCTTCTTATCGACTAAGGGCAAACAAAGGGATGGGGCGTGGAAATCAAGCGGTACATCAGTGCAGGTGCTGCAAAACCTAGAGTTTACGAGATGAAGAGGGTGAAGATCCCGGCCGCATGATTGCAGTACTCTCGAGATCGATCTCGGCTACTGTCTGTTCTTTTTGATCTTGGTGCTTCACACTCCTTTTTATCTACTTCTTGTTTGAGTCGTTTGCAACTAGAGCATGTTATCAATTGTGAACCTTATATAATTGGTCTACCCGATGGTAGAAGAATTGTTGGGAATCGTGAAGTTCGGGATCGCTCGATTCGAATGAGCGACCGTGAGTGGTTGTCAAACTTAATTGTGGTCGATTTACCTAAAGATTATGTGATCTTGGGTATCGATTGGATGGACCGTCATGATGCTATAATTAGTGTCCGCAGTAACAAGAACCGTCACATCCGACGATGGTATTGAGTGTACCTTCCAGGTGATAATCCCAGCCCGTTAGGAGAATCATCGGGCGCTATGAAAACGGTGAAACCGCTTAATCAAGGATGTATTGGCTATTGGTGTTACATGACCAAGACTATGAATCGACGATTGAATTGATCGATATTCCGGTAGTCCGAGACTACCCGGACGTATTTCCGGATGAATTGCCAGCTTACCTCCGCATCGTGATGTAGAGTTCAATATTGAGCTAGAGCACAGTACGTCCCGCTCTCAAAAGCACCGTATCGCATGGCTCCGACCGAGATGCAGAGCTGAAGAGCCAACTTGAGGATTTGACCGAGAAGGGTTACATTAGACCTAGTGCGTCCTTGGGGAGCACCAAGATTATTTGTACGTAAGAAGGACGGATCTCTACGTCGTGTATTGATTATCGTGAGTTGAGCAGGTAACCATTAAGAACAAATACCCATTGCCGCGTATTGATGATTTATTGGATCGGCTTCAAGGGGCTCTTGTGTTTTCTAAGATCGACTGAGGTCCGGTTACCATCGATTGAGGATTCGTGAGTCGATATTTGAAAACCGCTTTCGTACTCGCTATAGGCATTATGAGTTCGTAGTGATGCCTTTTGACCGACGAATGCACCGGCGATTTATGGAGCTGATGAATCGAGTGTTTATTAATTATCTGGATCGCTTTGTAGTCGTTTTATTGACGACATTCGATCTATTCTCGTGACCATGAAGAGCACGGCGTCATCTCCATCTAGTTCTCGAGGCGTTAAGGCGAGAGCGGCTTTATGGAAAATTTTCTAAATGTGAGTTACGGATAAATGAAGTTATCTTTCTCGGGCATGTGATATCAGTTGATGGGGTGCGAGTAGACCCGCAGAAGACAGAAGCTATCCGAGACTGGTTACCACCAAAGAGCGTTATGAAAGTACGCAGTTTCTTGGGACTAGCTGGTTATTACCGACGGTTCGTGGAGGGTTTTTCCAAAATTGCCCAACCAATGACTAATTTGTTGAGGAAGGATAAGAAATATTTATGGTCGAGGCACATCGTGAGCTTTGATGAACTTAAGAGTCGGTTGATTTCGGCACCTATTTTAGTCCTACCGAAAGGAACGGAAGGGTTTGTCGTGTATAGTGATGCATCTAAACGGGGCCTTGGGTGTGTACTAATGCAAAGCGGAAGGTGATCTCCTATGCATCGAGACGGCTACGACCTTACGAGGTCAACTACCCCACCCATGATTTAGAACTCGCAGCGGTGGTGTTTGCTTTAAAAATCGGCGTCATTATCTGTATGGAGTAACCTGTCAGATTTTCACTGATCACAAAAGCCTGAAATACATTTTTACTCAGAAAGAGTTAAACATGAGGCAAAGAAGGTGGCTAGAACTCATCAAAGACTATGATATCGAGATCCTTTATCATCGGGGCAAAGCAAATGTAGTTGCTGATGCTTTGAGCCGTAAGACAGTGCAGGAGCAGATGGTGAGCCGTTTGACAGCACAAAGAGAGTTGCAATTGGACCTTATGAGGTCAGAAATTGAAGTCTGGTTACAGCGTATTCAGGGACAACTTTGCACCCTTGAGATTTCTTCATCTCTTAATGATATGATCAGATCGAGGCAAGTTACGGACCCATTCTTATCTCGAGTCCGGGATGAGGTAACCCAAGGGAAAGCCCCTGGATTCGTGATCCACGAGGATGGATTGATACGATTTAGAAATCGAGTTTGTGTACCCGCTGACGAAGAGTTAAGGAACTCTATCATGAGAGAAGCCCATGCTACCCCGTACTCTATTCACCCGGGATCTAGCAAGATGTATAAGGATTTGAAGCAGAATTATTGGTGGGGAAATATGAAACGTGAGGTTGCCGAGTTTGTTTCGAGATGTTTAACCTGTCAGCAGGTTAAGATTGAGCACCAGCGACCCGCAGGAATGTTGAAACCACTCCCGATTCCCGAGTGGAAATGGGAGGACATATCAATGGATTTTATTACTAGATTGCCGACGAGTCGTCGAGGAATGAATACGATTTGGGTGATTGTGGACCGTCTGACCAAGTCAGCCCACTTCTTGGAGATTAAGGACGCGTGGGGTCCCGAGAGATTGGCCCAGCTGTTTATTAAGGAGATTGTAAGATTACACGGTACCCCCAAGAGTATTGTATCGGACCGTGACGGGCGATTCGTGTCACACTTCTGGAAGGCAGTTCATCGTGCGATGGGCACGCAGTTGAATTTCGATGCGGCTTTTCATCCACAGGCCGATGGTCATCGAGAGAACCATCCAGACTCTAGAGGACATGTTGAGAGCATGCGCTCTTGATTGGAAGGACGATTGGGAAGCCCGGCTACCTTTGGTGGAATTCACTTATAATAATAGTTGGCACGCTTCGATTCGGATGGCACCGTATGAGGCATTATATGGCCGTCGCCGTAGGTCCCCTTTGTGTTGGGACGAACTATCGGAATCTCTGGGTACGGAACCCGACATGTTATTAGCCGCTCGAGAGAAGATCACTTTGATTAGGAGTCGGTTGTTAACGGCTCAAAGTCGACCGAAGTCTTATGCTGACCACCGACGACGACCGCTGGAGTTCGAGGTTGGTGACCATGTGTTAATGACGGTGTCACCTACCCGAGGAGTCTTTCGTTTTGGAAAACGAGGCAAGCCGAGTCCGAGGTATATCGGGCCGTTTGAGGTTTTGGAACGAGTAGGCGATTTGGCTTATCGCTTGGCTTTACCACAGCCACAGCCGGATCCATGCGTGTTCCATGTCTCCCGATTAAGGAAATACGTTGCTGACCCGAGTCATGTACTTGATTCGATGAGATCGATTAATCGGAGGATCATTCGTGCGAGGAGCGCCCGTCACGAATACTTGAGAGGAGGATCAAACAACTGCGTAATAAGACAATTCCCCTACTAAAGGTCCAGTGGTCTCGACACGGGGTCGAGGAAGCCACGTGGGAGACGGAGAGAAGCATGCAAGAGAGGTATCCTGAATTGTTTACCCCTTAGTTTCGAGGACGAAACCCCTTTTAAGGGGGGGAGTATGTAATATCCGACGGAATTCTTACTTGCTGTTGTACTATTCGGATAATTTAATACTATTGTAATCTTGTTGCATTTGTGAAATGAATATTGATGTTGGAATATAACTTAATAGACTTGAATAAAATGATCACTCGTATTATGTTTGAATTTTCAGCGTTGTAGAGATAAGTGCATATTGAACTATTAAAAACCTAAGACTAACGTACGTTAATCGTAAGTCTTAGCGTACGCTATTTTGAGGCCTTTACGTACGTAACGGGGTGCCTGTTACGTACGTAACCCGTCAATCGTATCCGATCTCAACTTTCGGCGTGTGGGGCGGGTGGGATTCGAATATCGATTTTGGAGCCAACCTAGTTGACCCACATTACGTGCGTAATGCTTCTAGCGGTAACGTCGTAATGAAGTTAAATATTTCAGCCCGGTAACTATGGATTTAGCTTACGTCGTAACACTTGTTGTGTAGCGTACATAACAGTGTCTTTGTTATAAAAAGACAACTTGTGTCTTTCATTTTGCACGACCAACCTCCGGTTTTCACCCATAGAATCATCCCCTTCACCCCTAGAGCAAGTTTACCTTCTTCCTACTTGTGTTGGAGCTTTACATTTTGATTTTGGAGCTTGTTGATTGGAACTTGGAGACATTCTTGAAGCTTATATTGTGTTCTTGTGGTTTGGTGTATAGTTCTCCGTTTCTGAAGGTATGTTCTATGATTTAACCCTATAATCTCGAATTTAATATGATAATGATTAAGTATATTTCACCTACTGATGTATTAATCAAAATAAACATGTTGTAGTTAAGCTTTCAACAACTTAATGATGAACATGATGATTAGAGGGTTTGTAATGGTGTGTTCTTAGTGTTTTAATATGGTAATGATCATGTTTAGTTTAACCACACTCTCCTTGCTAGACTTATAACACCATTGGTATAATAATAATCCTTGTTCCATTGTAATGTAAATGACTTATTGGAATAATTACCATTAATGTTTTAAGAAACCTTGTTGATCATTAGAAGAATGAAATAATCTTCTTGAACCTAGGCTAAGTGAATTCGGAGGTGTGTTGTTTGAATCCCAGTCGGTTGGAAGAGTATAAGAGTGGTGCTAAACTTGAGATAATCTTCATAACCATGATATGGATTTACAACTAATTAACTCAACATAAGTAATTGTAAGTAGTGCAGATTTTACTTTTAATCATTTGAGATGTTCTTGATAAGATTAAAGGATAGGAGATTATTGTTTAAAACATTATGGAATGATTCTTGATCCAACAAACATTTGGTATCAGCTTGTAATCAATTGTGAGAATTGAATGGTATGGATAAAGTTCTTGAAGTAACACTTTAGAAGTTAAACTACTCAATCGGAAATTTAGATGTTATCTCATGAAAATTCGGTGTAGATGATCATATAAACGTATTAATGAGCAAAATATACTTCATTCAAGGTTGATTGTTCGAGTACACAATATTAGTTGAGGACCGTTCGTTCGTGCCGACAAGAAGAGGACTATTCCCGTATCCGTATTGAGGCAAGTTATCTTGCTTGGTTATAATGATGTGTGGATTCTTATGATGATTATGCATTTGTGTATATGAACCACTTATAAACTTGTGTCTTGTGATTTGATGTTGCTCTTAATGATGTCCCATTTTCATCGTGGGATTGTATTCCCAAGTTCGTTACTTTTGGTCCCTTGATATTGTTGATCTTGTTGTCATCTCGGTGAGTCCTTGATCCTTATTCGGATTTTGTGAAATTCTTGAATTAGTTGTCATGTTGCATCGTGACATATCCGGAGTCATATCTACGTTCTGATTGGATATTGTGTAGGATTTTTAGCCGGGCACATATATAGTCATGCGTGAATATTTTTCCGTGAAAGGCTGTGCACACGAGACGTAGTTCGTTGAGGCTAATTAGGTACATTGTCCCGCGTATATCCTGGATTTCGTATACGGGGTGGACATGTGCACTGACACATATTCGGATCGGGCGTACTGTGATGTCCCTCTTGAGCCGTACTATCTTAGTCGCTCACAGTCCATTTTTTATACGTGGATGTGTTCGACGTTTTGCGACTGAGCGTTCATACGCCCGAGGGGTATGTTCGTTAGTCGGGGCGTTATTCTTGAAATATCATATGCGTGAATTGTATACTATCTTGAGAATCATTTATCATGTATATCTGACCCTGTGTTGGGCGAAATACTTGTGTTGTATTTTAGGTCGAGGAAAAGGCAAGGCGCGGGAAGATCAAGGTGATGACGAAGGATTCGAAGGATACTAGTTCTGGGGCCCCAAGTCTTTCGTGTCCGGTCATGATTGTACCGTGTAATGTTATTTTCCGCTTTATTTTAAGTTTAAACAAATGTATTGTTATTTGAGGTATAATTCATCTCCATATGGATTATACTTACGTTCTGGATCCTGTGTGTAATAAGGCCGTAGGCATGCTTTGTAAGCTCCACATCGGAGTAAGTATTATGTTTTGTGGTTCGGTATCACATGTATTGTGTATTTAATCTTTACTTTAGATATCGCCTGGTGGATCCCAGCGTGGGGTCCACGGCACTGTAATGACCGCCTTATCGGGGTGTTACAGAAGATGGTATCAGAGCGGTCGTTTTCTTTCTTTTTGAGTCTTTGTGTATTGAACTGGTATCAAGAGACCTTCGTGTCACGTGCGACCCGTGCGAGCGCCTGATCCTACGAGCCAAATGTGGTACGTACTTTATGAACCATGAATAAATTATTGACATGATATTGATCTCTGAATAGATCTCCTTGTTGATCTCGGCATTTTAAGGGTTTGTGGCAGGAATTATCTGATTGATGATTCAAATAAAATTCTGGATTGATTATATGATTGAAATCATTCGACTCAAACGTCGATATGATATTCGTGTGACCCTCGTAGTGATGATAACTCATTACTGTTTTCTCGAATATGTAATTTCTTCGCCATTAACTTAGTATGAATTCGATTGGTATCATGAACTATACTTATGATTATCATTGCAAATTGATTCTTTCGGTATGGAAAGAAATTTGAGAGGCCATGGCGAGAGGGGCGAGGCCGCGGAAGGGCGAATCCCGATCATGAGCCAGCAGACGTGCGAACGCGAGCATAGTTCCGCGAGCGTGGTCGCCTTCTAGGGACCAATCGCACCACAATGGACGCGAGGATGCTCGTGTCAATCCTTACACCGTAATGCAGGCATGATGGCTCGAATGACCCAAATGGGTCGATTAATGGAAACAATACAGAGAGCTGCTACCGACCGGCATCGGGGCCACCTCCTATACATGGCGGGCGGTGAATCGGATCATCGGTGACATCTCGCGCCGACCCCCATTTTGAAGGTTCCTCTGAGCCGGCCGATATCGTGCATTGGATCGAACACTTGAGAAGTTGTTCGATATGGTAGATTGTCCATGAGAATCGCGTCTCGTGTGACTTACTACTTGGGCAAGGGTGCCCACACTTGGTGGCTTTCGGTGAGGCCAGCTGATGGCGTATGTACTTGGGAAGAATTTAAAAATCTCATGCTAGATCGTTACTATCCAGGTCCTCTCCGCGAGGCCAAATTATCAGAATTGCTGAATCCGGAACCGTCCGAAGATGATGACGTACTATCTATCGCCGAGAAATTCCAGGCACTTCTCCCTTTTGCCGCGATGATTGTCCACACAGAAGCTGATAAGATCAAATACTTTCTCAAAAGGCTTAAACCCCGAATGAGAATGCAGCTGTTGAACCATCATTGTGTGACCCTACCGGAGTTCATCGAGAAGGCTCTGGAGTACGAATTGACCGTGAAGGAAATTTCCAAGAAGCAACCACAGTCCAACAACAAGAAATTCAGAAACCAGAACCAGTCAGATAGCAACCGGGGAGCATTCAAGAGACCCCAACCAGTGCCAAATCCTTCTCAACGGCAACCTACGGCATCGAAGCCAACCGGATCGCAACCTCGAGCGGTCAGCCTATCTGTTGTGTGCTATAATTGTGGAGACCCATGACATATCAATTCGACATGTCCTAGGCCAGCCGTGTCATGCCATACTTGTGGGAAGAACGGACATCGTGCTCGTTATTGTAGGAGTGGACTAGGACGTATTCCCGCCGCACCTCATGCTCCAGTACAATCTTCGGTTCAGGACCGTGTACCTCCATCCGCTTCTTATCAGACTACCGGGGCAAACAAAGGGATGGGACGTGGAAATCAAGCAGGTACATCTGGTGCAGGGGCTGCAAAACCTAGAGTTTACGAGATGAAGAGGGCTGAAGATCCCGGCCGACATGATTGCAGTACTCTCGAGATCCAATCTCGGCTGTCTGTGTTCTTTTTGATCTTGGTGCTTCACACTCCTTTTTATCTACTTCTTGTTTGAGTCGTTTGCAACTAGAGCATGTTATCAATTGTGAACCTTATATAATTGGTCTACCCGATGGTAGAAGAATTGTTGGGAATCGTGAAGTTCAGGATCGCTCGATTCGAATGAACGGCAAGTGAGTTGTTGTCAAACTTAATTGTGGTCGATTTACCTAAAGATTATGTGATCTTGGGTATCGATTGGATGGACCGTCATGATGCTATAATTAGTGTCCATAGCGACGATAACCGTCACATCGGCGATGGTATTGAGTGTACCTTCGGTGATAATCCCGGCCGTTCGGAGAATCATCAGCGCTATGAAAAGCGGTGAAAGCTGCTTAATCAAGGATGTATTGGCTATTGGTGTTACATGACCAAGACTATGAATCGACCGATTGAATTGATCGATATTCCGGTAGTCGAGACTACCCAGGCGTATTTCGGATGAATTGCCGGGCTTACCTCCGCATCGTGATGTAGAGTTCAATATTGAGCTAGAGCACAGTACGTCATCGCTCTCAAAAGCACCGTATCGCGGGGCTCCAGGCGAGATGCGGGAGGCTGAAGAGCCAACTTGAGGATTTGACCGAGAAGGGTTACATTAGACCTAGTGCGTCCTTGGGGAGCACCGATTACTATTTGTACGTAAGAAGGACGGATCTCTACGTATGTATTGATTATCGTGAGTTGAGCAGGGTAACCATTAAGAACAAATACCCATTGTCGCGTATTGATGATTTATTGGATCGGCTTCAAGGGGTCTTGTGTTTTCTAAGATCGACACGAGGTCTGGTTACCATCGATTGAGGATTCGTGAGTCGATATTTCGAAAACCGCTTTTCGTACTCGCTATGGGCATTATGAGTTCGTAGTGATGCCTTTTGGGTGACGAATGCACGGCGGTATTTATGGAGCTGATGAATCGAGTGTTTATTAATTATCTGGATCGCTTTGTAGTCGTTTTTATTGACGACATTCTGATCTATTCTCGTGACCATGAAGAGCACGAGCGTAATCTCCATCTAGTTCTCGAGGCGTTAAGGCGAGAGCAGCTTTATGGAAAATTTTCTAAATGTGAGTTCTGGATAAATGAAGTTATCTTTCTCGGGCATGTGATATCAGTTGATGGGGTGCGAGTAGACCCGCAGAAGACAGAAGCTATCCGAGACTGGTTACCACCAAAGAGCGTTAAGGAAGTACGTAGTTTCTTGGGATTAGCAGGTTATTACCGACGGTTCGTGGAGGGTTTTTTCCAAAATTGCCCAACCAATGACTAATTTGTTGAGGAAGGATAAGAAATATTTATGGTCAGAGGCTTGTCAGCAGAGCTTTGATGAACTTAAGAGTCGGTTGATTTCGGCACCTATTTTAGTCCTACCGAAAGGAACGGAAGGGTTTGTAGTGTATAGTGATGCATCTAAACAGGGCCTTGGGTGTGTACTAATGCAAAACGGGAAGGTGATCTCCTATGCATCGAGACAGCTACGACCTTACGAGGTCAACTACCCCACCCATGATTTAGAACTCGCAGCAGTGGTGTTTGCTTTAAAAATCTGGCGTCATTATCTGTATGGAGTAACCTGTCAGATTTTCACTGATCACAAAAGCCTGAAATACATTTTTACTCAGAAAGAGTTAAACATGAGGCAAAGAAGGTGGCTAGAACTCATCAAAGACTATGATATCGAGATCCTTTATCATCCGGGCAAAGCAAATGTAGTTGCTGATGCTTTGAGCCGTAAGACAGTGCAGGAGCGCAATATTGTCCTCGCCCAGTTAGAGAGGCCCGAGTCCGGGAGTTTTTCTCAGCACAAAATTTAGAGGCATCTGTGACAGACGTGATTAAGACTTTTAATCACCAGTGGACTTATGTGCGCCACTTGGTCAGGACCGTGGCGGAGAGGATCTTCCATTTTGACATGCAGATGAAGCCGGAGATTCAGCAATATATGTCCGGATTTGAATGTACCACCTTGTGATAGTATCAGGACAAAGCACTGGCCTACGATATGAAAGAGGCGGCAGTAGAGAAATCAACGGAAGCAAAGAAGCAGAAAGTGTCTGGCAACTTCACTCAGAACAAAAGTGGTGGGCCCCACAAGGGCCAGTCCTTATTTCATTCATCTAGGAGACCTCCGCATCCTTCTCGAGGTGGAAAGAAGTTCCGGGCAGCATCAACAGTTTCAGACGCAGCAAAGAAATGTTATAACTGTGGCAAAACAGGGCATGTTCGACGTGATTGTTACGCACCTGCTGTGACCTGCTTCGAGTGTGGACAGGAAGGACATCGCACAACGTTATGTGGAAATGCGACTAGAGCTTTTGGTACTCGCACCCATGCACCGGTTCCGAAGGATACAAGTGTGAACCAGGCGCAGCAAAGTGGTTTCCAGCACCAGAGTGTTGGGAAAAGAGAGGCGTCCAGCGCTGGGTCCGTTCCTCCGTGCATTACGAGATGAGGAAGTCAGACGATCAGCACACTGCTGTCGCATCAGGTACAATTCAGATCCTTTTGCAACCAGTCAGTGTCTTATTCGATTCAGGGGCTACACATTCTTTCATGTCTTTGAACTGTGTTAATCGTTTGAAAATCTCGTGCTTATATGATTGTGAGCCTTATGTTGTGGGGTTACTGAGCGGAGAGAAAATTTTGGGAACCCTAGAAACTAGAGATTTTCCAGTGTCTATAGGAGGAAGGGATTGGCCATCAAATCTTATTGTAGTCGACATCCATGGTGACGATTTAATTCTCGGAGACGATTGGCTCAACCGTTATGGAGCTATTTTGAATTACCGAAATAGAGTCATTTCTATCAATGCTGATGACGGATCTGAACATTTATTCAAAGGATGGAGACCGGGAAGCTCAGGAAAATTGATCAAGGCCATGAAAGCAGTTAAATTGCTAAAGGAGGGTTGTTACGGGTTTTGGTGTTATGCCATGAAGAAAGAAGAAGGAGTCGAGC
Organism: Orobanche coerulescens; assembly: GCA_033398695.1. Lineage (NCBI taxonomy): Eukaryota > Viridiplantae > Streptophyta > Magnoliopsida > Lamiales > Orobanchaceae > Orobanche > Orobanche coerulescens. Next base: position 36,179,125 of record CM065815.1, read on the forward strand.
TCGCATCTATTCTAGTGGTGAACGAATTCTCAGATGTATTCCCTGACGAACTACCTGGGTTACCTCCGCGGAGAGAAGTAGAGTTCAATATCGAATTAGAGCCTGGAGCCGCTCCTATTTACAGAGTACCATACCGTATGGCGCCAACCGAGATGTATGAATTAAAGAAGCAGCTGGAGGAATTATTGCAGAAGGGTTACATTCAACCTAGCGTTTCTCCTTGGGGAGCACCTGTTCTCTTTGTCCGGAAGAAAGATAGATCCCTCCGACTATATATTGATTACAGAGAGCTAAACAAGGTGTCGATCAAGAACAAGTATCCTATACCTCGAATTGATGACTTGTTTGATCAACTGCAAGGGGCAAGAGTATTCTCGAAGATTGACTTGCGATTAGGATACCATCAGTTGAGAATTAAGGAATCGGATATACCGAAATCTGCTTTCAGATCCCGGTACGGGCACTATGAATTCGTGGTGATGCCATTCGGACTCACCAATGCTCCTACGGTATTTATGCAATTGATGAATCGGGTATTCTTAGAATACTTGGATAAATTTGTGGTAGTCTTCATCGATGACATCTTGATCTATTCGAAAGACACAGAGGAACATGCGGAGCATTTGCGTATCGTTTTGAGCACTTTGAGGAATGAACAACTTTATGCGAAACTTTCTAAATGCGAGTTATGGCTTAAGGAAGTAACCTTCCTTGGGCTTGTGATATCAGCTGATGGAGTTCAGGTAGACCCGAAGAAAGTCGAGGCAATCTTGGAGTGGGAATCCCCTAATAATGTGAAAGAAGTCCGGAGTTTCTTGGGACTTGCTGGATATTATCGCCGTTTTGTAGAAGGATTTTCCAAAATCTCTCGTCCACTTACTCAGCTATTGCAGAAGACTCAAAAATTCGTGTGGAATGAGAAATGCCAGGCGAGTTTTGATGAACTTAAGACAAGACTGACGACAGCGCCTATACTAGCGTTACCAGATGGAATTGAGGGATTCATGGTATACAACGATGCTTCAAATCAGGGTCTGGGATGTGTATTGATGCAAAAGGATAAGGTGATTGCCTATGCCTCTCGACAGTTGAAACCATACGAGGTTAATTACCCAACTCATGATCTGGAGTTATCCGCTGTAGTCTTTGCTCTAAAAATTTGGCGACATTACTTATACGGCACTCATTGTCAGATCTTCACAGATCATAAGAGCCTCAAGTATATTTTCAGTCAGAAGGAATTAAATATGAGGCAGAGAAGGTGGCTGGAATTAATCAAGGATTACGATCTGGAGATTCTCTATCATCCAGGCAAAGCGAATGTGGTAGCTGATGCACTAAGCCGCAAACCTATTTCTCTTCGAGTGTTGGAAGCGCTCACGTACCAAACCAGCATTCAACGAGAACTGATCCGCGAAGGGATTGAAGTATGGTCACAAGGAGTCCAAGGGCAACTATACGTGATGGAACTAACTTCGTCATTAGTCGAGGAAATCAAATCTAAGCAGTTGAATGATTCTCTGATTCTTCGGTTATGCGACGAAGTAAAGAAAGGAAAGGCCCCCGGATTCGTGGTATAGGACGATGGAGTTCTGAGATTTCAGAATCAACTTTGAGTTCCCCATGAGGATGTTTTGAGACAGACAATTCTGAAAGAAGCTCACAGTGCGCCCTATTCTATTCACCCGGGCACCAGTAAGATGTATAAGGATCTAAAACAAAATTTCTGGTGGGGAAATATGAAGAAGGATGTAGCAGAATACGTTTCGAAGTGTTTAACCTGTCAGCATGTTAAGATTGAACATCAGCGACCTGCCGGAATATTGAAGCCACTTCCGATCCCTGAGTGGAAGTAGTAAGATATATCAATGGACTTCATCACCAATATGCCACGAACCAAGACGGGAATGAATATGATTTGGGTGATAGTTGATCGACTAACCAAGTCGGCTCATTTCCTGGGTATTAATGACACTTGGGGACCAGAGAAATTAGCATGAGTGTTTATTACAGAGATAGTCCGATTGCATGGAACGCCGAAGACCATTATTTCAGATTGAGATGGTAGCTTCGTATCGCACTTTTGGAAGGCAGTTCACAGGGCTTTGGGAACTGAGCTGAACTTTAGCATGGCTTATCATCCTCAAACGGATGGCCAGTCCGAAAGAACTATACAGACAGTAGAGGATATGCTTAGAGCTTGTGCCTTAGATTGGTCGACCGATTGGGAAATTCATCTGCCATTGATTGAATTCACCTATAACAATAGTTGGCATGCTTCGATCAAGATGGCACCGTTTGAAGCATTGTACGGAAGGAGATGCAGATCACCCCTATGTTGGGATGACTCTTCTGACTTGATCGGGACGGAACTAGAATTGATAGTTCAAACTCGAGAGAAGATAGCTTTGATTCGTGAAAGGCTGTTGACTACCCAGAGTCGACAAAAGTCTTATGCTGATGTGCGCCGTCGCCCGCTGGAATTTAGACTGGGGACCGTGTACTATTGAAGGTTTCTCCTACCCGGGGAATTTTCCATTTCGGAAGGAAGGGAAAGCTGATTTCGAGATACATCGGACCATTCGAGATCCTGGAAAGAGTTGGGGAGTTGGCGTACAGGTTGGCCTTACCGCCATCGCTGAGTCACGTTCATAGTGCGTTCCACGTATCCCAATTGTGGAAATATATACCGGATCCCAGCCATATCATTGGTTTTGGCGAGATTGAAATGGCTAATAATGGCTCGTTCGAAGAAAAGCCAATCAAGATACTCTAGAGTCGAGTCAAGCAGTTGAGGAATAAACCGATGTCCTTGGTAAAAGTTCAGTGGTCTCGACCTGGAGTCAAAGAAGCAACTTGGGAGACGGAGGACAGTATGAAGTCGAGATACTTGGAATTATTTTTGTTTTAAGTTTCGGGCCGAAACTTCTTTTTAGAGGGGTAGAATGTAATGCACGGAGAAAATGGTGTGTTTACCTTGTATTCAACATTGTATTATTTCAACTTCGTGATGTTATTGATCGTAGATTTGTTTCCCGTATTCGTACCCTTACGATTTTATATCTTCAACATTGCATGCATGGTTCTGCACGTCCTTACGTACGCTACAGACTTGCGCTTAACGTACGCTAAGTCTGCTGTGTAACGTACGTTATATGTTGAGCTTAACGTACGTAAGCTCAGTCAAGTCAAGATCCGACAAGGGTCGGCGTGTGGGGACTAGATGGAGATTCGTGGAGATTGCCAGCATGAACCTGGGCGGTTTTCCAACACACCAAGTCAATGGCTTAGCGAACGCTAGGAGAGATTTTTAACGTACGCTAAGGTCCTATATGTTACGTACGTAACACCTATAGCCTAACGTACGTAAGCGTATGCCAGAAACAGTCCAGTGAGCTCTGGCCGAGCGTTAACGCACGCTGATGTTCGAGTATAGCATACACTAACCATGTTACGTACGTAATGGGCTTTGTTTAACGTACGTAATGGTTTAAAATCTATTTATAGGACCCAACCCTCACTTCATTTCCAACTCTTACCTTGGCCGATTTTTGTGTTCTTGAAACTATCCCTCATCTCATATCCCGCATATCATCATCTACATTCGATTTTGGGGAGCCTAGACTGTGTGAATTGGTGATCAAGCTTCCGGTGAAGAGTTTATTCAAGATTTTCTTTGTTCTTCCATCTCTTAAGGTATGTTAACTCTACACCAAGATGAGGACTTTGTTCTTAGTTGTATTATGATCTTTTCCAGAGGTTATTGAGTTTGTTTCGTCGTAATGAATCCAATACCATATTTAAAAGGATTGTATGGGTTGAATTAAGGTTTCCATGGTAAAAGTTGATCCATAATCTTTACCAAACCTTAAGGATGAAATTTCTGAGATTGAACACACTTTGTTGATCCTTTCGTAACACTCTTTTTATGAACAAATGTTGAGGATTGCCCCTGTGTTAAATGAATTCGTGAAGTTGTATATAGAGAGTGTTCAATTATAATACTTGCCTTTGATGAACTTGTGTAAATCTTCTTAGATGAGTAGAACCTTGAAAGGATTATTAGAACAACCATTTTGAATGAAGAATTTGTTAAGAAGAATCAACCGCGGAAGAACAAGAATCGTAATAGACGAATTATCCTAGAACTAGATTGAATGTGATCTAATATTTTGATATAGCCACCGAACCGAGCATTCGAGTTAAGAATCGTAATTTGAGTTTGGATCATGGAATATAAGGATATGATGAATGTCCTTGAAACTTTAGATACCAACCTTGTGTTCCACTACAATCTCTTGAATTCGCAAGTCTTTTTCCAAGCGTAGTACTCGCCGGAAAATAGGACCGAGAACCGATTGTCCGTGATCGATAATTCGTTTATAACTTTAGACGTTCGGGACTCATGCGTAAGTTTCTGGAAGATTATTTAAATTCTTGTTATTCCCTTGTACAAGGTGATAGATCGAGGAGCGGCGACCTTCGGGCGAGTGACATTCGTGGGAGTATTTAAATTCTTGCCATCTTGAAGAAAGTATCGTATTTTAAACTTGTTATTATTGGATTGATGATCATGCGTATGCTTTATTCATGTTGTTGAACATGAGATTAATTTCTTTGAGTTGTCATGGTATTTGTTATTGATTCCTTGAATGTTCACGTTGATGAACATGTTAATTTGCATATGTGTATGCATAATTGTACTGTTTATGTTGTAAATGATCCGAGGGGATCATGAGGATCTATGATGAGGGCGCTGGATCAGATGTCCACCATGCGTTGGTCTGACGGGATCATCATGGGGATCTATGCTGAGGGCGCTGGATCGTTGGACGGATTTTCCACCATGCGTTAGTCCGACGGGATCATCATGGGGATCTATACTGAGGGCGCTGGATCGTTGGATTACACTGTATTGTGTTGATAGAATCATGAGGATTCGCATCGTTGGATTCCAGTGATGGAAGTCCGTTTTGTATGTTTTATGATGCATTGATGATTTATGTATTATGATACTTGTACTAGCATTGTTTTGCTAACCCCTCCGGGGGTGAACATTTGTTTTGATGTTCAGGTAGCCGAGGAGCGGGGAAGCAGCCACAGTACCGACATGACGATGAAGTGGCTCAGTGATGTGGAATATGTTATTTTGGTTTTATGGTTATTTTCCAGTACTCGACTACGCATATGTTGTTGTTTTGGGGATGTTTTGTAATATTGGACTCATTTAAATTGTCGAAGGGGTTTTGAACTTCTTTTACATTGATGACACTTTAGTATTATTTCCGTATTTCTCAATTTAGCCTTGTAAATTCTTATACAAAGGATTTATGGCGCTGTAATTATTCCGAATATATCGGGGTGTTACAAATATTTGATCATCTCATTCCATTCTATTGAGTCGTACTTTTGTTTGTTTTTAAGTGTTTTTGTTCATTTTATGCTTGGTGTGTTGTGCTTTTATTTTGTAGGTAACCAGATGAAGATTTTGGTGAAATATGTGCTTTTATGGCCAATACTGGAGTTTATGACGACCAAGAACAAGTCGGGAGCGAGAACATTGCCTAAACGATGAGGATTAAAGCAATGCTGGTCGTATTTCCTAATTTCTAGATTCATTACTACGAACTAATATGTTTTCTCTAGATGTATGGATTCCTTGTGAAATCAGCTTCGCAATCGCAATGGTATATTATACACTAAATTCCGATATGTACTGAGCGAGATATGACTTCTATACCACGGCCACGCAGCCCGTACCACGATCCAAATTCGGACCGCACCCGGACCACGGTCCCAGATTCAGACCGCGTGGCAGCGCCCAGCAAAATAACCCAGACCACGGTCCCAACCCTCCAGATCATGGTCCATCCCCTGTTGTGCAGAAAATGCGATTTTCTGCACTTTTTGGCCATTTTTGACGGGTATATATAGGGAAACCCTATGCACAACTTCTTCCAAGCCGAAAAACTCGATCCAAACCCAGTTTTTATCAACTTTTGAGTGTTCTAAACATCTAGAGATACATTTGTGAGTGATTTTTATTCCATGTATGAAGATTTTGTGAGTTTTTGAAGGAAGAAATCAAACCTTCCTCGGGCTTCGATTTCGTTTTCTCAAAACAAGATTTCTACCATGTTTTAATCTATGATTTTGCTATTATTGTTGAAATGATCATGAGTACCTAATCTTATCATATGGGTGTTTAGATTGAACCACACACGTATTCTTGGTTGTTAGTTTTGATTGAATTTTCGGGTATGGGTTTGGGATTATTCCTCTTTCTTTGTTCTTCGTAATCTATCGGCGTTCTTGATGATATTTGTGCACGAATATTATTTAGACGCAAGAGAACTTATGATTTAGATAATCAAACCTTTTTCATAGTTATTGTTATTGTCAAAATCGAGGGTTTTTATCGGTGTTCGCCATCAAACGACCCGATAGAAGCGATTGTGAATGTTCTAACCTTTTTCCGCGATCATTTAGAGAATTACCCCATCAAAGGTATTTAGCTAGTCGATTGTTAGTAGGGATTCATCCTCATCAAAGGAGTGTCTCTTATTTTCGAAAAGAACAATCGCGATTTTTAGAATTTGCCGCCATCAAACGAGTTTTCTCTTAATTGTGAGCAATCGGTTATCCCAAACCTTAAATTATTTGAGTATCTAAACTAATGATTGATAACGTGTGTGTCGGTGATTCTAAATTCCCACATCGTTCTCATAATTGTAATCTCTAGATAATCCAACCTTAAATTCGGTGTTTTTAACGCTTAGCTATTAATTTAATTTTCCGCACTTGTGTTTACGATCTTACATCTCAATCGAATTATTCACCGTGTTTTAATTCACTTTACTTTTGCTAATTCGACTATTTTCCAAACATAATCGAACTTTAACCGTTTCCAACTCCTTGTGAGATCGGCCTCAGAGTTACTTTTCGCTACCTACAAAAGCGATTCATACACTTGCGAGTTTTTAATTTCTTCATCACGTATTTGCATACATTGAACTGGATCGAGATGAGATAGTATCTTCTGTACTGACCGTAAGAGGAGCGTAAATCTCGAATAATTATTATTTCTTAATTCTAAGTATATAATATTTAATTGTGTATTTATAATACTTATTGCTTCGATTTACCATGGGTGAGAGTCAAAATGATCGACTCAATAAGCCTCGTATCTTGGGCAATAATATTATTTATATGACAGTTATTATTATTACTAGAAATCGTCTCCCGACTCGTGCAGGTTGATGATGTCCCCTTGAGGAGCTCGATAATGATTATTATATTAAACCCTACAGGTGTATTTAATTTCGATATAATAATATGGTTCAAGTGGTACTACTCTTGGATAAGATATTAATTAGTTAAAGCTGTCATTAGCTTATAATTAATTAATGGACATTCGATATCTTAAACACGGGAAATAATATATTTAATAAGGAACCCAATTTTGTAATTTGGGATTTTGGTAGGAAGTGCAATATCAACCTTTTAGTGAACTAAGTTGATATTAATAGATTCATTATATTAGGAAGAGTCCTAATATGGTAAGATAAAATCTATTGGGAGTTCTTCCCTAATCCTCATTAAGATCCCTTGTAGTAGTCCAAGTGCCTATAAATAGGACATCTATGGGGGTTGGCCGATTTCTAAGTCTTTGCAAGGTCGTGAGATCAAATTTTTCTTCTTGTGTTTAATTGTAGATATAGACTTGTGTCTTTGATTCTACAATTTAGATAACACATCAATTTTATAAGAGTGTTCATTCAATACTAGAAAATAAAGAAAAATCGAGTGACCACATACAAAAGGAGGTTCGACCGATCCCATTATTGTCCAAACAATATCCGGTAGCTCGTTGCCCACACAACGTCCGGGTTAAGGCGGATCATACTCTAGAAGGTCTAAAGGTAGAAATACAAGGTGATCAAGACGAAAGCATCCACTTAGCTTCAAAGGTAATATCCTATGATCTTGTAGATCTAGATTAGGGTATTTCAATTACCAACATATTTATTTAATAAATAAATAATAATATTTAAATTGCTTATTAATCTTAGTAATTAATTAGCATGCCTAAACAGATCTTATGCTCGTTGATGCGTAAAAAGCGTTTATCAAACTTTCTCAAACTTCCCTTCCACTGCATTTTATTTCCAACAATTAGTATCGGAGCCGGAATTTTAGGCTTTTGCTATTTTAATTAATTTTGGTGATTAATTAATAGCAATTTAAATATTCATGTAATTTGGTGTTGGAATATTTTGCTATATGTGTTCTTGCAGGTAATATGACCCAATTACCATGGTTATATGAATGGTTTATTTATTTAATTTTATTATTTATGCATTTGTTGGTTTGGCCCGGTTTGACGCATGTAATGGTTTTTCCCGTGAGAAAATTCGCGGGTAGATCTAGGTGTTTTATTTTTCGTGTAATCTTGCTGTAATTTCGATGTATTTTATTTTGTGCAAAATTATATTTGAATTTGGAAAAGATGGGATCACGAAGAAATAGAGCGAACAGGCTAATTTCTTTGGCGGCCATGACCAATGTGGCAAAGGCTGCCGAGTAGCACAGTACTGCCGAGTAGCGCTGAGTATGCAGCCGAGAGCCACGGGCAGCCTGGTTCGGGTTGGGTCGCCCAGTTTTTGGTCCGGTCTATTTCGCCGCCGTTTGTTGCGTCCGCTGGAGAGTCGGGATTCAAAATTATTTTTTTTTGTAATTAATTTTGCACAAAAGTGAAATTTTAATTTTGGAAATACACGGCCCGACCGTGGAGGAGTGACGAGATGCTTGATTCAGTGGGAGAGATTGAGTCGAAGATTTTCTAGAATTCAACTCAAGGAATAAGACCATGATAATTAGATAATTTAATTATCCATGCTTTATTTTTTGGTTTTTTTTATTGTTTTGATGTATGGCATGTATGAATGTATATGTGATATGTTTTCTACATGTTAGGATGAGAAAATTAAAAACCTTAAGGCTAAATAACTAAGTGATTAAATTGATTTATTTAAAATAAAATCAAATTGGCCTCCATAATTAATTTAAATTGTGAAGTAATTAGCATGCGCGTTGACATTAGGGTCTTCCTCCATATCAGATGTGCTAATTATAGGTTCACTAGTTTTAAATTTCAAATGATAACATAAGGTAAATATTATTCTTTTATGATAGGACCTCTCCATCTGTAGGACTATTATTTAAAAGATAATATTTTAAGGATATTAAATTATGGTGTTCACTTAGGTGTATTAATTAATAAACTCCCCATCGGAATATATGTTAATTAATACATGGACAAGAGGAACCAACTATTAATTTTACTTGTCATAATGTAAGTTGACTATATAGTAAAATTAAAGACGTAAAACTCTACCTGAAAAATGTGTGTGTAAACGTCCACACGATCCTGCCTTGCATATGCGGGTTTTTAGAGGTGTTGGTTGCTAGCATATATATATATATTGTGTTTTGAGTTTTTTCGATATATTTTACTATGCATTATGTGATGTATGTTTTTAATTTTTATCTCAGATGTCTTTCAATCCACTTGCTGTTATTCTCAAAGAAAATAAACTTGATGGTACTAACTTTGCCGATTGGAAAAGAAGTCTTGACATTGTCATGACTGCTGAGGGGCATAAATTTGTGTTAACTGAGGAGAGCCCTCTGGATCCAGAATCGGATGCCACTCCTGGAGAGTTGGATGAATTACAAAAATGGAAGAAGTCTGATGAGATGGCTCGCTGTTACATTTTGGCTTCACTGACAAATGTATTTCAGCATTAGCATCAGACGATGGGCTCTGTTGCGGAAATGATGAAAAATCTCACCGAGATGTTTGGTCATCAGAACCGGGAGGCTAGGAAAAATGCAATGAGGGTATTGATGACAACCCAAATATCTGAAGGGACCCCAGTAAGGGATCATGTTCTGAAAATGATGTCTCATTTGAACGAACTGAGCATACTGGGGGCTACTATCGATGCGGAGTCGCAGGTCGATATTATCTTGGGCAGCTTACCAAGAAGCTTTGAGCAGTTCTGCCTTAACTATAATATGAACCGTAGGACATACTTTGGCGGAACTTCTGACAGAGCTTCAATCTGCTGAAGGTCTCTTCAAACAAGGTTATCAGCAGATTCTTGCGGCAACCGGTGCTACTTCTTCCAAACCCAAATGGGGAAAGAAGAAAAAGCAGGTTGGCCAGAAGCAAGTGGAAACTCTCAAGGTGAAAAGTAAGGCTCCTCACCCCGAGGAGAACAAAAATCCGAAGGGAAAGTGCTATAAGTGCGGTCAGAAAGGACATTTTAAATCGGATTGCCCTGCTCTTAAGAAAGGTATGTCTCATGCACTAGTAGTAAAAACATGTTTGGCAGCTTGTTCTTCCACCTCGTGGATAGTTGATTCAGGCTCTACTGATCATGTTTGCTTTGACTAGCATGGTTTTCAGGTAACCAAGCAGCTTAGTGCAGGTGAGATTACCATCAACTGGCGCGATTATTCCAGTCTTATGGCTGTTGCAGTGGGAGTCGTGCAGTTGAAGATTAATGGTAAATTATTAGTCCTCAATAATGTATTATTAGTACCGGATTTTAGAATGAATTTAATTTCGGTTTCTAAATTAAAATGCGATGGTTATTCAGTTTCTTTTGGTGATGATTCTCTTATTAAGAAAAGAAACGGTGAGTATATTTGCAAAGGTATTTTTAATGATGTACTATATCTCATTAATACTACATAAACTCTTATGCAGAAATCAATTAACTCTTTGTCTAAACCTAAAAAGAGAAAAGAACCTTTAAGCATAAACCCAACATATCTGTGGCATTTACGTTTAGGGCATGTAAACCTTGGGAGAATTCAAAGATTGGTAGATGATGGCCCATTGGATGATCTCCAAGTTGAGTCATTTCCAATTTGTGAATCCTCTTTGGAAGGTAAGATGACCAAAAGGGTTTTTAAAACCAAGGGAAACCGTGCTCAGAATGTGTTATAATTGGTTCATACGGATGTATGTGGTCTAATGAATATCTAGTCTAGGGGTGGTTTCGAATACTTCGTCACGTTTATAGATGATTATTTGAGATATGGATACATCTATTTGATGCGACGGAAGTCTGAAGCCTTTGACAAGTTCAGAGACTTAAAGGCTGAAACGGAGAAGTGTCATGGGAAGTGTATCAAGTCACTACGATCTGATCGTGGTGACGAATACCTTAGTGGAGAGTTTTTGGATTTCTTAGTGAATGAGAGGATTTCGTCCCAGCTCACCGCACCGGGAACTCCACAACAAAATGATGTGGCTGAAAGAAGGAGTAGAACTCTTTTAGAAATGGTTAGGTTAATGATGAGTTATTCAGATTTACTTATTTTGTTTGGAGGATACACCTTAGAAACAGCGACGTACATTCTAAACTTGGTGCCTTCGAAATCAGTTCCAAAAACACCCACAGAGATATGGAGTGGGCGAAATCCCAGTCTAGGACATGTTCGGATTTGGGGTACTCCACCATATGTGCTGAAGAAGGAAGCTGAATAAGTTGGCATCTCGTACAGAAGTGCGAATGTTTGTAGGATATCCTAAAGGAACGAAGGGTGGCTTGTTCTATAGTCCCCAGGATTAGAAGGTCATTGTTAGCACCAATGCCCGATTCTTGGAAGAGGATTATATGATTAGTCACAAGCCCATGAGCGAGATAATTCTGGAAGAGTTGAGGGGCGAGACTCCGTCTATCCCAATCGTACAAGCACCAACTAACATTGCACCATGTATCGATTCTGAGAGTTTTACACCAACTCAGGATTTGCCTCCTCGTAGTAGGAGGGTTGTTCGTCAACCAGAACAATTCATAGGCGTGGAAAATTCTTTGGACTCAATCCCATGCGAAGATGAATTAGATCCCTGGACCTACAATGAGGCAATCCAAGATAAATATGCTGTTTAGAACACTCAAAACTTGATAAAAACTGAGTTTGGATCGAGTTTTTCGGCTTGGAAGAAGTTGTACATAGGGTTTCCCTATATATACCCGTCAAAAATCGCCAAAAAGTACAGAAAATCTCATTTTCTACACAACAGGGTATGGACTATGGTCTGGAGGGTTGGGACCGCAGTCTGGGTGATTTTTCTAGGCGCTGCCACGTGGTCTGAATTTGGAACCGTGGTCCGGGTGCGATCCGAATTTGGATCGCGGTCCGAGCTGTGTGTCCGTGGTCTAGAAGTCATATATCCCTCAATACACCTCGGAATTTATATAATATATCGTTGCGAATCTGATTTTACGAGGAATCCATACATATAGAGAACACATCTTAATTCGTAGTAATGGATCTGTAAATTAGGAAATAAGACCGGCATTGCTTCAATCCTCATCGTTTAGGCCATATTCTCGCTCCTGACTTGTTCTTGATCGTCATAAACTCCAATATTGGCCATAAAAGTACATATTTCACCACAATCTTTGTACGATTACTTACAAAACAAAAACATAACATACCAATCAAAAAAAGAACAAAAACACTTAAAAACAAACAAAAGCACGACTCAATAGAATGGAATGAGACGATCAAAAATCGAATCATCAATACGCTAATGTATGCTAATAGTCAAGATCAACTAATCTCAAGCATACACTACAACCTTTTATATAATTTGTCTAATAATTATATAGGTTGTGAACTATTATATTATTTTATAAGGCACCGATAATGTGATCTTCCGTGTGACACCAACACACCACATTATCTACAATATAAAATAATTAGACATTTAATTTGCATAACCATAACGTGAATAAATATGCAAAATATGGGATTAAATGTAATTAATATTCTCATAGGTAGTTACAGGGAAATAAGGTAATACAAGCATAAAGTATGCTTTGCAGTATATAACCCTAACAACTTCGACCCCTTTAACTATTGCAGAGATTTCAGAAATGTCGCCTCCTTTCCTCTGAGAAGAGTATTTGAACGAGGCCTCTAAATAAAATTCTTATACTATATGTTCATCATATAGTTCAGTATGGTGGCTCGCCAGGCCGTACAACCCTTGCTGTTTCACCCTTGAAATGACCACTTCCATTCCAACAAAGTGTTCTCCTTCGAGATTGATCCTCTCCATCACCATAGATGTGGCGAAGATGCATCCATCGATGATTGATTTCTTCTTCTTCATGGAGAGTGGAGATGTCTGGGAAGTTTCCATTGTTGCAGAAAAAGAGTTGTGAAGAAACAAAGAGTTTGAAAAAAACTATAGGGAATCGCAGAAATTACGTAAACTGTTTGCTCAAGACTCATTTAATATGCTGAAAGCTTAAATATTCAAAAGTAGCAGAATACAGTCCTTTTATAGAGTGCAGAGAATATTGGGGTTTCATAGAGTGAACAGTCAGATTTAAGGTATGGGAACTGTTTCTTTGAAAGACCATTCAGGATGGATTTAGAGTAACTCGTACATCTGATCCATCTGTTTTTGAAATGATAACTGGTCCTACTTCTGAAATTTTATCTCCCCTTGTTGCACTAAACGACGGTTTGAAATTAATTAAAATCGCGGTATTTGAAGCGATGAGGTCCAGGTGTCTTCAAAACCATTAAAGGATAAGATGTTTGAAATATAAACAGAGCACGTGGACTTTAAAACGTTTTTCTGTACGAATAATATTAATTGATATCCTACAGTGTATGTGATGTATCCACGAACAATACAGCATTCCCCCTTAAAAGGTACATACAGGATTCAATTCTTACACCAATATCTAGATTAATACTGTATTCATGGGTCATACTGTATTCCCCATTAATTAATGTACACATCAGTTGTAGGAAGGTTTCATGCCTTCTTTGTCCTACAGTACTATCTGACTGGTTCTGAGTGTACAGTTAATTAATGTGGATACTGTATTCTTGGGTCTTACACATTCCCCCTCAATTGATGAGTAAAATCATAAAAACTTACAGGGAGTCAGGCTGTAGTATTCCCAATTCTTGACAAAGCATGCAGAATCTGGTCGTGCTGACAGGTTTTGTAAATATGTCGGCCAACTGAATGTCTGTATGAATCTTTTCGATCCGAACATCCTTATTCTCAACATGATTCCTGATGAAGTGATGATTCATATCAATATGCTTAGTTCTCGAGTATAATATAAGATTGTGCATTATTGCAATTGCAGTCGTGTTATCACACATGATTGGCATTTCTCTGGCACTGATTCCATAATCTGATAATTGTTGTTGCATCCAGAGAATCTGCACACAACAACTTCCAGCGGTATAGTACTCCGACTTAGCTGTAGAAAACGAGTTGGCCAATTGTTTCTTACTGAATCATGACACAAGTAGGTCCCAGAAAGTGACAAATACCGCTTGTACTCTTCCTATCCAACTTACAACCTCCGATATACGAGCCGCTATATCTAACGAAATCAAATCCTCCTTCCTTAGGATACCACAATCCTACATCAACTATTTCTTTGACGTACTTAAGGATTCGTTTGGCTATCGTGAAGTGTGACTCCTTAGGTGCTACTTGATACCGAGCGCACACTCCTACAGCAAACTGGATATCAAGCCTGCTAGCCGTTAGGTATAGGAGTGAGCCAATTAGCTTCCTGTAGAGTGATTGATCATCCATCTTTCCAGCTTTGCCAGTACTAAGTTGGACGGAAGTGCTAATGGGGGTTGATGAGGATTTGGAGTTGTTCATCCTAAATTTATTGAGTAGCTCCTTGCTGTACTTCTCCTAGCTGATGAAGATTTATGTAGGCAATTGCTTCACCTGCAACCCTAGGAAATAACTAAGTTCTCCCATCATACTTTCAAATTTACTTTGCATGAGACGAGAGAACCTTTGAAATAAAGCAAGGTTAGTAGAACCAAATATAATATCATCGACATATATTTGCGCCATTAACAGGTCATCTCCTTCCTATATCTTGAATAGAGTCTTGTCCACTGCGCCTTACTCAAATTCATTATCAATAAGGTACAGGGACATGGTTTCGTACCATGCTCTAGGTGCTTGCTTAATTCCATACAGAGATTTTCGTAGTCTGTATACTAGGTCTCCGCCTATAGTCTTGACAAACTCTGGTGGTTGTTCAACATAGACTTCTTCGGTGAGGTCTCCATTTAGGAATGCACTCTTAATGTCCATTTGATATACTATTAAACTTTTATGGGCGGCAAAAGCTAGGAATATCCTGATGGATTCTAGTCTAGCTATAGGGGAAAATGTTTCCTCGTAGTCTATGTGTTCTTCCTATCTGTAGCCTTGTGCGAATAGACAGGATTTGTTCCTGATAACAAGTCCATTCTCATCCTTCTTGTTTCTAAATACTCATTTGGTTCCAATTACAGCTTGATGTTCTGGCCTGGGTACTAGATACCATGCATTGTTTCTTTCGAAATCATTAATCTCTAATTCCATAGAAGTGATCCAGTGAGAATTATTCAAAACTTCATTGGTTGAAACAGGTTCGGATTGAGCTAAGAATACAGCTAGGCTAGTCTCCTAAGTTCAGCTTGAGATTTCCATACAGGAAATGGAGATTTCTCATAATCGATCTCTTTTTGCGCACATAGTACGGTTCCTTGTGTACTCTGTATTCTTCTTCGGGTAGATACACCAACATCAATATCTCCTATAATTAACTCCTGTGGCTGATCTCTCAATCATCTTCTGTCAGTTTATAATTCAGCATCCCGTACTGTATCTTGTGGTGCTGTAGTCTCGGCTTCAGCTTGTACAACATCAGCTTTGACTACTTCTGATCTTACAATTGCAAGATTGATTTCTAAGTCTACGACAGGCTTTATTGGTGTTTGAGGGTCATCAATGGAGAGTGTTCAGATATTCTGGGTTAAGTCTTCTACTCATGTAAGATCATAATGAGGTTCATCGAACACTACGTGGAGAGTTTCCTCTATTGTCAGCTTCCTTTTGTTAAAGATCCTGAAAGCTTTCTTGACAGAGGAATATCCTACAAATATTCCTTCATCCGACTTTTCGTTGAAGGTTTTAAGTTGATCTTTCCCATTATTCATAAAATAACACCTGCATCCAAAGATGTGAAAGTAGGCAACTAATGGAGTTTTATTATTCCATACCTCATCGGCCGTTTTGTTGTGATGCTTGTTGATAATACAACGGTTTTGTGTATAGCACGCTATATTTGTTGCTTTGTCCCAGAACCTTTGCGGCAACTTGCTTGTGGCAATCATGGTTCTTGTTGCTTCCTAGAGCGTCCTGTTCTTTCGCTCGGCAACACCATTTTGTTGAGGAGTCCGGGCTGCTGAGTATTCGTGTTGTATTCCATTGTCCCAACAGTATTGCTCTATAAAGCGGTTTGTGAATTTAGTACCTTTGTCGGAACGAATGGACACGATACTCAACCCTTTCTCATTCTATAGCTTTCTCAGGTGCTCTGGCAACTTCTTTGAGTTCTTGCTTAGAAAAATTGTCCAAGCATACCTGGAAAAATCATCAACAATAACGAGACAGTATTTCTTACCTCCCAAACCATAGAAATCCATGTGTATCGTATCCATTACCATGTGGGTGGATAGGTATGATTTGCTTTTCAGGGTGGTTTTGACTTGTTTGCCTTTCTGACAGGGTCTGCAGACGCTATCTTTATGGAATGACACATCGGGAAAACCTCTAACCATTCCCTATCTGGCGAGTTTGTTGATTGTCTTGAAATTGACGTGAGACATTCTCTTGTGCCATAGACATCTTTGATCTACAATGCCTTTGGCAACAAAACACGGAACAGTGGAGATCGTAGGCGTCCAGTCTGTAACACCCCCAATCCGCTCAGGGATATTACACGCCGTAGAACCTTTCCTCAAGGATCTACCAGGCTGGTAACAACATAGAACGTCTCAATAATGCCTTTAAGGCTAAAATGACTCAGTAGACCGATTTGGTCTTTCAATAAATACATACAACTCAAACTCATTACACGCCCACGCAGGGGTCGAATACAACACACTCCCGTACAACGGGAAAGAATACTGCAGCGGAAAAATAAACTATAACTAAATCAAAGACATCATACGGATACTCGTGTGATTAGTATCGTTCATCTTTCATCATCCTTCATGCCGACCCTGTGTTATGCTCCCAAACTTGAATGCAAAAACAGACATCCACCCCCCGAATACTCGGGGGTTAGCAAAACTCCACTGTTTTGCTAGTGCAAGAACAAAGTGCAAATACGAGCCATACAATTCACATTCCACGAATAACAATAACCAGGAATCCTCAAAGATCCAAACGTAACGAAAAGTACTTCCCGAGGCAAGAGTTTGGGGTAAACATTCCAAAATCGAAAGATCACAAATAAAGGGAAACAATTTAGAAAACAGTTCGAAATGCCATCGAGAGTTTTAATAGAAAACAATTTAGGATTACCGAATCCTTATCTTTCCAAAATCAACAGGGGTCACAGCCCAAAGGTTTTGTTTTCGCAAATAGAAAACCAACAACAATTCACAGGGTTAAAACCCACGTCACGTGTCCTCGACGGACAGAAAATCAATACAATAGAATCGCCCAAGATACACAAATCTTGGTCACAAAAATACAACACCAACTCGTGAATCCAGGGCTATACCATTGGATTCCCTTCGTGGCCCCGTCGCACCCTCCCAAGGTGAGTAGAATGCGTTTTCGAAATCATATACACCAACTCGTGAAGTTTTACTCGTGAATCCAGGGCGAGTACCATTGGATTCCCTCCGTGGCCCCGTCGAACCCTCCCGAGGTGAGCAAAATACATTCACAAAACATACACACCACTCGTGAAGTTTTACTCGTGAATCCAGGGCGAGTACCATTGGATTCCCTCCGTGGCCCCGTCGAACCCTACCGAGGTGAGCAAAATACATTAACAAAATATACACACCACTCGTGAATCCAGGGCGAGTACCATTGGATTCCCTCCGTGGCCCCGTCAGACCCTCCCGAGGTGAGCGAAATGTATTCACAAATCACACAATCAACATGTCACACCAAGGATATCCAAGCAATTCACCCAAATGCAACAAACACAAATCACGACACCATTGTCAAATCACAACGTACCAAAATGAGATAATATACGCATATATATTATCAAAGCACAACAACAACACCAAGCATATTCATAAGGTTCACTTAACCGTTCACGAGAAACAACATTCACAAAACACACGCGTTTTGAAAGTGACCCTTTAACGAGGCTAAACCAAATCTTTTGAAAGTTCAAATCAAACGATCAAACAAACACAAAGAGACGATCACTAATTATCATATTTACAAAACAAGAATTGTATGGACAAGGTACTTGCCTCGAATAATCACAAATGCGAAGAATCGACCGAAGTAGGTTGGCACGAACCGACCACGAACCCTCCGACTCTACCGAACACTAACCCGCGACAATAAACTACGGACAACAATAACAACAATGAAAATGAATTCCATAGCATGACTTAAAGCTGTCGAATTCAAAGAACGAATGACGAAAGTTCAAGTGTTTTCCCCAAAATGGCCAAGAACACGATTCGTCCCGTAAAAACACGAAAACGGAATTCCAAATCGAAATATGGATATAAAATCCATAGGATATGTTTAACAACATCATTTAACAATAATCGATCCATAAAAAACGGATGGAAAACGAGATCAAGAACAAATCCCCCAAAAAGTCGATTAGGAGGAAATCAAGAAATATACTTTGATTCGACGAGGAACAATGGATTAAATGATGTTAAACACAAGAATACTACTAAGATTAATCATACCCATCATGGATTAATCAACAATACGGAACGAATCGGACAAAAATGCAAAACCCCCTAAATTCAAGAAACTAGGGTTCTAAGAAGAGATTACCTTGATTCACTGGATCAAAGGATGATATAGGATGATCAATCAATGATATGAACTCAAGAAATTCATGGATTTGTTGTTCAACAACATGGATTCACCTCCTCCGAAGCTCCAGCCGCAGATTGAAAAGAAAGGAAATGAAAAATGAGTGAAAATGAGGCTGCTCTGTCACATTTATACTGGTGCACCCTAGCGCGCGCTAGGCTGTCGGGCTAGCGTGCGCTATCGGCCCAGGCCGCAATCCAGAACCTGACTGCCCTACTCACTCGGCCAGGTAGCGTGCGCAGCCTTCTGGCTGTAGTGCGCGCTACCTGCCGTGAAGGCATGCGTCTTGCGATGCAAGATGGCGTGCGCTACTGCCGAGCCTACCGAGTCGTAACACGAGGATCCCTCTGCCCAGACACGATAGCATACGCTGGGCCGGTCGACAGCATGCGCTACACCTGCCGATCTAGCGCGCGCAGCCTTCCGGTCGTAGCGTGCGATACGCCGGTTCCTGCCGTGCACCTCGGCGATGCCCGGCACTTTCGGCGATTACTTTGTCCGGCCAGCTGCTCAGCCGCCATGACCCGACGACTCGATTTCCAAAACGTACGGAGCGAACATGACGAAAAGCTCGCGGACAACAACAACGACCCGAAATGAAAACAAAATGCATTAATTAATCATATGCGACCAATAAAAGGGTCGAGACAACAAATACAGATACGGATACCCATAACTTTGGGTAAATTACAAAATGGCCCAAAACACCCGAAAATCACGATACATGATCGAACAACCAAACCGAAGTTCACAACATGTCTAACAAAGTTAAACGGACTTACGGGAAACTCAAAACAGCAGTTTCGAACGAGATTCGCAAGAATCGAACCCAAGTGCGGAAAAGTCGCCAAAAAGCACGGAACTCAACAAAACGACACCGAAACAAACTCGGATGACAAAAAGTGCAGAATTAATCATTCCCGAAATGACGAAAAGGTCATGAGCGCGTCGTCAAAATGGACGTTCGCCGAAAAAAGAAATTACCAGAAATCGAAATTACGGGTATTACACACTACCCTCCTTAAAAGAAGTTTCGTCCCGAAACTTAAAAAAAGTAGGGAGAAGCAATATCCCGCCATGAAAAACTCAACTAGATACACAAGAAGCGCGTAACTTACGCCCATCGACGAAACGTTACAAGCAATGCAAAGGGATATACGGCGTGAAAACACGCTCCACGACGACCAACACAACGTCGCTGGTAGAACATAATAAAACCAACAAGTGACAAGATAATATAGTCAAGTCAATTATCCGAACAATCACAAAACACATCGAACAAAAATCAATATGATTGACCAACCCAACGGTACATCAATCAAAACGCGAGCCAATCATTGAACAAATACGGAATTCCACCGCCCAAGGGTTGGAGGATCGAAAATGAGACCAATTTCCCAAACTTAAGGGAATTAGGAAGGAGTCTGAACGCTCAACAATCACGAAACGGGGTCAACAAAAACTGAACAATCAATGATTGAACCACAACGATCGAGACAACAAGAAATCGAACAATCATGTTCGGATCACGAAGAACAATAAGGTTCAACCGACAACTCCGAGGTTCACATCTCGACTCGAGACAAAACATGATCCGGTGAAAACAACAAGATGCGCACTCACATAAGATCCACATGAAAGGGAATAGCAATTGAAAAGTCACAGCGACAAACGAGTAATTTCGAAACAATGCCACCCTCGTTCGATCAACAAAAGGAAGGGACAGGGCAAGCTCAGAAAATATTAACGAGCATAAACGAGTCGACAGAGTCGAAAACATAGAAGTTCCAAATCCGATCCACTTTGAATAAGAGAACTTAATTTCCGAAGTTCGAAACAACAAGGTAAGGAAATAACATAACATACAACTGATAGACCACGCCCCTCAGGGACTCCTCGGAGTCGGTCCTGATATCAATGCTCAAGTCCGTGCCTCGGAAGGCTCGGTAATCAACTCACAAAACTGAACATGATGTCCCTCGAGTCCGCACTTGAAACGCGTCACAGGCGAGGAAGGACAAATTGCACGTACATTCCCCCGGCACATCACGGTTGAAATGCCTCGGCTCGGCATACCGAAAATACAGATGCTAGATATAATGGAACATAACACCGCAAAATAACATACCGGAGATGCCAACTCAGCATAACATATCAACGCATACAAAAATCACAACAACAACGGCATCGTTCGACGATTACAACGGCCCAAACGATAGTCAGCACACAATCACAAACATCATGAAACAATCACCCATGTGCATAAACGCACAAAAATCCAAGCTTTAACAGCTCACACAGGTGCGATAACACGCAAGCCACCATGAAATGACAACATTGAAGATCATCATCACACCTCCCACAAAGGGCTAACAAAACATATGCGTGGCAAACGACTCAACGTTCACACCACCAATTCAATCACAATTCGGAGGGCTAACACCCTAACAACAATACCAACATCATACACACCTTCTCCGACCACAAGCAGGAAATAATAGGTTTTAAAAATGAAAACCACCTTTTGAAAACAGTTTGGAAACACGAGTTGATCTTGAGCATCATTTTACAAAAAGTTGAACAAACATCATTGTCGAGACTTTGAAAATCATCTTGCGTTTGAACAAAAATGAGGACACTTTTCTTTTAGTGAAAAACTTTAAAAAATATTCGACCCTCGGGTCTAAGTAAAAGTGTTTCTAAAACATTGAAAATATCTCAAAACATTTTGGTCCTCGAGGTAGAAGAATTTTGAAACATATTGTGGCACCTTGGATGTACCACGAGAAAATAATTCATTTTAAAAGTACGTCTCGAAATTTATTTTCTAAGATACTCAAGGTTTTCAAGGATAATTCAATGGGCTAGAATGCCCAAAAATTTAAGGTAATTACAAGGAACATTATAGCACCGTGGGTCCCGCGCCGGAACCCACCAGGCTAAAAACCATTTACAAAAAACGCCAAAAAGGCCAATGATGGTAATATTTCAAAAACTCACAAAAGCCATTTACAAAATACTAAATATCGTCACAAGAATTTTGCCAAAACGATCAAGGCCATAATGTCAAAAACTCGGTTAAGGGAATCAGTTTTCGAAATAAAACTCAGTCGGTAAAATACCGAAAGCCATTACAAAAGAACTCACGCAGCGGATAAAAGAAATACAGTCCAATATGCACAATCCAACAACATTACTCCTCATACTGACGAAATATGAGAGTCAAATAACCACATATCACGAAACCAAAAATCTACATAAAGATTCCGTCACTTAATACAAATCAAACAAATAGCTCGTGTCACACGAGGCACAAAACAAAGAAGAGAGACGTACATCCACTCGTCGCACAAAGATGATGATCGCCCCATGATACTAATCACGACCAACCAACTCAGACGACACGTTGCGACACGACTCAGTCAGACAAAATCCGACGAGACAAAACTCAACAAACATCACTAAACCCGACAGCCTAGGTTTCCACAACCTAAGCTCCGATACCATTTATGTAACACCCCCAATCCGCTCAGGGATATTACACGCCGTAGAACCTTTCCTCAAGGATCTACCAGGCTTGTAACAACATAGAACATCTCAACAATGCCTTTAAGGCTAAAATGACTCAGTAGACTGATTTGGTCTTTCAATAAATGCATACAACTCAAACTCATTACACGCCCACGTAGGGGTCGAATACAACACACTCCCGTACAACGGGAAAGAATGCTGCAGCGGAAAAATAAACTATAACTAAATCAAAGACATCATACGGATCCTCGTGTGATTAGTATCGTTCATCTTTCATCATCCTTCGTGCCGATCCTGTGTTATGCTCCCAAACCTGAATGCAAAAACAGACATCCACCCCCCGAATACTCGGGGGTTAGCAAAACTCCACTGTTTTGCTAGTGCAAGAACAAAGTGCAAATACGAGCCATACAATTCACATTCCACGAATAACAATAACCAGGAATCCTCAAAGATCCAAACGTAACGAAAAGTACTTCCCGAGGCAAGAGTTTGGGTAAACATTCTAAACCGAAAGATCACAAATAAAGGGAAACAATTTAGAAAACAGTTCGAAATGCCATCGAGAGTTTTAATAGAAAACAATTTAGGATTACCGAATCCTTATCTTTCCAAAATCAACAGGGGTCATAGCCCAAAGGTTTTGTTTTCGCAAATAGAAAACCAACAACAATTCACAGGGTTAAAGCCCACGTCACGTGTTTTCGACGGACAGAAAATTAATACAATATAATCGCCCAAGATACGCAAATCTTGGTCACAAAAATACAACACCAACTCGTGAATCCAGGGCTATACCATTGGATTCCCTTCGTGGCCCCGTCCGACCCTCCCAAGGTGAGCAGAATGCGTTTTCGAAATCATATACACCAACTCGTGAAGTTTTACTCGTGAATCCAGGGTGAGTACCATTGGATTCCCTCCGTGGCCCCGTCGAACCCTCCCGAGGTGAGCAAAATACATTCACAAAACATACACACCACTCGTGAAGTTTTACTCGTGAATCCAGGGCGAGTACCATTGGATTCCCTCCGTGGCCCCGTCGAACCCTCCCGAGGTGAGCAAAATACATTCACAAAACATACACACCACTCATGAATCCAGGGCGAGTACCATTGGATTCCCTCCGTGGCCCCGTCAGACCCTCCCGAGGTGAGCGGAATGTATTCACAAATCACACAATCAACATGTCACACCAAGGATATCCAAGCAATTCACCCAAATGCAACAAACATAAATCACGACACCATTGTCAAATCACAACGTACCAAAATGAGATAATATACGCATATATATTATCAAAGCACAACAACAACACCAAGCATATTCATAGGGTTCACTTAACCGTTCACGAGACACAACATTCACAAAACACGCGTTTTGAAAGTGAGCCTTTAACGAGGCTAAACCAAATCTTTTGAAAGTTCAAATCAAACGATCAAACAAACACAAAGAGACTATCACTAATTATCATATTCACAAAACAAGAATTGTATGGCCAAGGTACTTGCCTCGAATAATCACAAATGCGAAGAATCGACCGAAGTAGGTTGGCACGAACCGACAACGAACCCGCCGACTCTACCGAACGCTAACCTGCGACAATAAACTACGGACAACAATAACAACAATGAAAATTAATTCCATAGCATGACTTAAATCTGTTGAATTCAAAGAACGAATGACGAAAGTTCAAGTGTTTTCCCCAAAACGGCCAAGAACACGATTCGTCCCGTAAAAACATGAAAACGGAATTCCAAATCGAAATATGGATATACAATCCATAGGATATGTTTAACAACATCATTTAACAACAATTGATCCATCAAAAATGGATGGAAAACGAGATCAAGAACAAATCCCCCAAAAATTCGATTCGGAGGAAATCAATAAATATACTTTGATTCGACGAGGAACAATGGATTAAATTATGTTAAACACAAGAATACTACTAAGATTAATCATACCCATCATGGATTAATCAACAATACGGAACGAATCGGACAAAAACGCAAAAACCCCAAAATTCAAGAAACTAGGGTTCTAAGAAGAGATTACCTTGATTCGCTGGATCAAAGGATGATATAGGATGATCAATCAATGATATTAACTCAAGTACTTCATGGATTTGTTGTTCAACAACATGGCTTCACCTCCTCCGAAGATCGAGCCGCGGATCGAAAAGAAAGGAAATGAAAAACGAGTGAAAATGAGGCTGCTCTGGCACATTTATAGTGGTGCAGCCTAGCGCGCGCTAGGATGCTGGGCTAGCGTGCGCTATCAGCCCAGGCCGCAATCCAGAACCTCACTGCCCTACTGACTCGGCCAGGTAGAGTGCGCAGCTTTCCAGCCGTAGTGCGCGCTACCTGCCGGTCATAGCGTGTGCAGTGCCCGACAGTAGCGTGCGCTACCTGCCGAGCCTACCCGAGTCCAGAACCTCAGGATCCCTCTGCCCAGACCCGATAGCGTACGCTGGGCCGGTCGACAGCATGCGCTACACCTGCCGAGCTAGTGCGCAGAGCCTTCCGGCCATAGCGTGCGCTACGCCGGTTCCTGCCGTGCCTGCTCGGCCAGTGCCCATCACTTAAGCGATTGCACTTTGTCGGCCACCGCTCAACCGCCATGACGGCGACTCGATTTCCGAAGCGTCACGAGCGAACACGACGAAAATCTTGCGGACAACAACAATGACCCAAAATTAAAACAAAATGAAATAATTAATCATACGCGACCAATAAAAGGGTCGAGACAATAAATACAGATACGAATACCCATAACTTTGGGTAAATTATAAAATGGCCCAAAACGCCCGAAAATCACGATACGTGATCGAACAACCAAACCGAAGTTCACAACATGTCTAACAAAGTTAAACAGACTTACGGGAAACTTGAAACAGCAGTTTCGAATGAGATTCGCAAGAATCGAACCCAAGTGCGGAAAAGTCGCCAAAAAGCACGGAACTCAACAAAACGACACCGAAACGAACTCGGATGACAAAAAGTGCAGAATTAATCATTCTCGGAATGACGAAATGGTCATGAGCGTGTCGTCAAAATGGACTTTCGCCGAAAAAAGAAATTACCGGAAATCGAAATTACGGGTATTACATAGTCAGCAATATATATTACCTGATCTACTTCCTATGAGGACGACTTCTTTAGTTTTGATGTCATTCACTCTACAGTGGTCTACATAGAATTTGACTGAGAAATATTTGTCACAAAATTGGCTAATACTAAGTAGATTGTACTGTAAGCCTTCAACATAGGGAACGTAAGTTACTTTGAATTTTCCTATAAGCAGGGTTTACTTCCCTCTTGTTCTTCCTTTGGACTTGTCACCGAATGGCACCTTTGAATCGCGAGCTTCTACATAATATGAGAGCTTGCTGCTATCACCAGTCATGTGCCGAGAACATCGGCTGTTAAAGTACCAGATGTCATTTTCTTTTATATCCTGTAAGAAAAAATGAAGTAGATTTAAATCCCCTTTGATTGTTCGGTCCATGTATGTTAGTGACTTTTGGTTCCCATACTTGCCTGGTAGCAATTGGTTTGCTAAGTCACTTTTGGTGCATTCTTGCATGGTCTACGTGGGGCAGGCACGCAGTCGCTGTTATCTTGATAATTATACATGTAAAATCTAGGGTTATTATTGCTTTCTAGGAGGTGGAGCCATTTTTCTTGACCTTACAACTTGCCTTTTGTAATACCTGGTTGTAATTCAGTCATTATCATTCAATAATTTCATTCGGTGATTGTCACTCAGTGGATTTTCACTCATTTATAATCATTCATCAATCATGTTCATTCACCGTGTTCACCGTTCGGAAAAACTTCGAGTTGTGTATCGTTATTGTTCATTGTTTCAACTTTCCTCATATGAGTTCGACTTTGTTAGATCACCATTAATTTTTGGTAACTCCAAAAATTCTAAATATTAGCAATACTATAGAGCATCGAATTAGCTTTCCAATGGTTCAAACGGTGAGTCAATCGGAGTCCGAACGAGAGAGTTATGGTCGTTTTAGCTCAGCCGCTCATTTTTCAGTTATTGGCCGATCACTGCCGAACGAACTCGGCCGTGTCGTCCGACACGGCCCGTGCCGTACTCGTCCGGAAATGACGAAGTCTCTGCCTCAGGACCCGACCGTGTCGTCTGGCACGGCCAAGTCGAACTCTTCCGGATAAGCCAGAACCGACTGCCGACACGCCCGACCGTGTTCCAGGACACAGTCGAGTCATGCCGAGTCGCTGTCGGATGGGTCACTATCGGAAGGCCCTCCGCGCTGCGACCGTGTCAAGCAGGACACGGTCGAGTCCCTGTCGGCCAGCTGTGCGACACGACCATGCCGATCGGCACGGGCCGTGTCCGGCAGGGCAGTCAACTCCTTTAAATTCGTTTTTGAGATTTCACCCATTTCTCTCCCTTTTCTTCACCTTCAACCGAGAGAGAAAGCTTGAGGGAGGGTTTTTCCTTCACAAATCATTTGGGTGTTTGATTTTCTTCATCTCCTTTCGATCGTGAAGCCCGGATAATCAATCTAACGCGTGTTCTTCGGATTAAAGTACTTGGATCTTCAAAGGTAATATTCTTCAACACCTTGGATTTCGATTTTTGTGTTGAGATACGATGTTTTGGACGTTATAATCATGATATATGAAGGGATATGTATATGATTATGAATCTGTATAAGGATTCATTGGATTATTGAGGAATTATTCAAGAACACTTTGAATATCGAGTTGAAATTGGGGGTTTTCGATTAATTGTTGTTGAAATCACGTTTTCGGCATTTTGGATTATTGATCATTTGGAAGATGTTTGTTGGTTCGAAACACTTCTTTGAGGATTTGATATTGATATATTGAGATTTGATTGTAAACAATCGGAGTTTGGCCACAACGTATTCGATATAATGCCCCAATGAACTTAGTTTAATCGTATCGACGTTTCGAGTTCGTTATATTCGTGTTTGATTCGTATATTAAGCGAATTGTTGGTGCTTGTGTAATTCAAGGTTGTTCGAGTGGCCGGTATTCCCTATTAAGGACGTTGTTCGTGGAAGGACTTCCTCGCCTTCGGTTTGAGGCAAGTTTTATACTTGTACTAGTCAATGAGATTAATGTCATCATATATGTGTATAAATGTGTTGTATCATTCCGAGACTTAGTCTCTTCATGAATTCATTGATATTAAGAGATCGTTCGATACGATACCTTTCGGCAATTTTGCCAAATATTTATTGTTGTTCGTTAACGGCCGATTCTAGGCATTGTGATACTCATTATTAATGTCATTGTCGATTGCGGGTTCGTGGGTTAGATGTATCTATTGTTGTTATGATAGATGTCTTTTTAAGAGATTTTTGTGATCATTGTTATTCCTTTTTGGATTGTCATTAAATGCATACGCCGATTAAAGGCATTGGCTTATTCATTTCTCACCTTAAAGTCGGTAACCGATTAAAGGTGCCGAGGCATCCTTCATATCATTGTTATCGAATTGCCGTTCGCAGGCAAATCGAAGTGTTCAATCATTCATCATATCGTTCACATCGATTAGCCATTATAAGGAAATCGAAGCGCTCAAGCATTCATGGAATCATCCGCTGCATCATTGTCATCGGTTAGCCGTTCTAAGGCAATCAAGGTGTTGAGTTGGGACTGTCGAGGATGGTGCTGGCCGACTCAAGACAGCATACCATCCCTAATTGTGATACGGCTTTCATGCCGTGGCTTCGGCCCTCATTGTGATACGGCTTTCATGCCGTGGCTTCGGCCCTAATTGTGATACGGCTTTCATGCCGTGGCTTCGGCCCTAATTGTGATACGGCTTTCATGCCGTGGATTCGGCCCTAATTGTGATACGGATTTCATGCCGTGGCTTTGACCCTAATTGTGATACGGCTTCGTGCCGTGGCTGCGGCCCTAATCAATAACAGCTTCAGGCTGTTTCGGCTTCATGTGATTGTGATATTTGACAGTTTCGGCTGAGTGGTTTTTAGGCCTTGTGATTGTCTTGTTAATTTCATTGGAGCCTCCGAGCATTGTGATTCATATTTAATCACATTACGGTTTGGTTCATGTCGTGTAATTCATTGTGGTATTACGTGATTATGATTCGCCGTTGGGCACTTATGTTCTAACTGTCGAGCAATTATTAATAGTATGCCGTGGGCATAGTATTTCACGAATGCTCGGTTCTTACCTTGGTTTGTGAGCATCTCGTATTATTATCATCATTATACCGTTTCATTACGCCTTTGGATGCATATCATGTTATACATGTATTTGATGTTCATTATCTGGATGGCCCGACCCAGTAGGCGGAACATGTTTTCATGTTTTAGGTGCTTGCGAGGAGAGAGTTGAGGCACAGGGGCATGACGATGGCGACGAGGCATACGAGCGATACTAGTCCGAGTTGTTCATTGTTGGTCAGTCAGTTGGAGTGTACTCCAGTCTTGTCAGTTGTTGTCGTGTTGTATTACCCGAACAGATGTTCGTGGATGCTGTTGTATTTCATTTTGGCCATGTAGGCCACTTTTGTCGTTGAAATTCCTTATCGGAATATTGTGTCGGATATCATGGTAAGGACTATGATTTTCCCTTGTTGTTTAATTTAATGTATTTTAGTCATGTTTGCCTGGTGGATCTCCTGGCGTGGGGTCCACAGCACTGTAATAACCCAATTAGATGTGGGGGTGTTACAGAAATGGTATCAGAGATTTGGGTTGTGAAATACCCTGAGATGTGAGTTATGTGGTCCTACCGACGCGGTAGTAGTGGGATTGTCAGGTTATGACAATCTAGTCAGTCAGGTTTTGTGAGTCGTAATATTAGTGCAACTGCACGAGTCATTCATTCATCGAGTCGTCGTCAGTGAAGACTAGTATCGCGAGACCTCGAAGCTTCGTATGACCTGTGTAAGGACTCGATTCTCTTTGTGTTCATACATCCATCATGTCATTAATCGTTCATGCTTTGCTGAAACCTATATGTGATATTAGTGTTATGATTGATTCATGACTAATTGTTTTGGAGCACGTGTGACTTGTGTAAGCATTAAGGATCAACTCATTTATCAGTTAATAATTATCAATCATCATTTTGATATAATCAGTCAGTTTATTCTTTCATCACTCAGTCTATAACATCACTCTTATTATTCATTCATCACTCAGTTAATTCATTCCTCACTCAGTCAATATCATCACTCGGATAATTCATTCATCGATCGATTAATTCATTCATCACTCGATCAATATCATCACTCACATAATTCATTCATCACTCAGTCGATCTCATCGTTCGGTTAATTCATTCATCACTCGGTTGATCTCATTATTCATTAATTCATTAATCATTCACCCATCTCACGGTTGATTGTTGATCTTGAGGATCGAATTTTCAACCTTGTTAACTTGTTCAAGGTAATCATTTCAGAATTTCATCGTGCAATCATGTTACCTCATTTGATGTTTGATACGATCTTATCATACTCGGCGTAATGTCGACGATCATTTCATTAAATCATTAATGCATTCATTGTGCGAGAGCGTGTATGCTCATTATTGTCACTCTGTAACGTAATCATAATGCGATATTCATGCGGAATCTATAATCATCATGTGACTTTCCTACTTCAGTATGGATAGAGCTTTCAGAGGACGCAGGGGAGGCGCGATGCGGGCCGAAACCCGGATCTCGTGTGCATGCCGTGCGAATGCGAGTGGTATCATTAATTCATCAAATAGTGAGGCTACTCATTCATCGGCGAATAATCGATCGCCGTCGAGTCGTGCCGAGAGGCATCTCACTCGGAAGGTGCTCGGGTTGACCCATTCATATTTATGCGGGACATGATAGCCCGGATGACTCGGATGACGCGAATGATGGAGACCATGCACCTCGATGGTTCGTGGTCCACCGCAATGGAATTCGAGGCCGTTTAATGGACAGACCGGGAGAGTAAATCAGATTGTTGGCGATATCTCTCGTCCGAGGCCGCCTACTTTTGAGGGTTCGTCGGAACCGGTGATATTGTTCATTGGCTTGAGCATTTTGATAAACTCTTCGACATGGTTCGGTGTCGGAGGAGAGTAAAGTGGCGGTAGCGGCTTACTACTTGAGTAAGGGTGCTTATTCTTGGTGGCTTTCTGTGAAACCCACCGATCGAGATTGTGTTTGGGGCGAATTCAAGACTCTCATGATAGAGAGGTATTATCCGGCCCCACTGCGGGAAGCCAAGTTATCGGAGGTTTTGAACCCTGAATCCGTCGAGACGAGGGTGTTATTGTCATTCTTGAGAAGTTTGGGGACTACTTGATTTGCTTCATCAGTTATCCATCTTAAGCGGATAAGATCAAGTATTTTAGCAAGAGGCTAAATCCATGATTGAGGATGCGATTGTTCAACCACAATTGTAATTCACTTAGTGAGTTCATCGGGAAGGCTCTTGGAGCGAGCTTTTGATCAAGGAGCTTACTCGGAAACATCCTTGATTCCTTGGGTGAGAGGACTAGGATCTTTGAGTCGTCCCGAGAGGACATAGGGCTCCAACGTCCAAGAGGTTGTTTTCCGGTCGTCTTCGTGCCGAGAAGGCTTCTTCCTCTCGGGCAGCGAGTTCGACCGTTGTTTGCTTTAGCGTGAATCGGCGGGACACGTTAATACTCGGTGTACGGTGCGGCTATTGTTTGTTTTACGTGTGGGAACCGGGACACCTTGAAATCTGCGGGGAGTTACGTGCCGCTAGATCTCGAGAGGGCTCACAAGCCTCGAGGGATTTTGTTACTCCAGTCCGTACTTCATCCAAGGGGTCCTATCAGGCTTCGAGAGCCCGAGGTAAGGACATTCATCACCGGCTTTGAACAAGTTAATTCTTGCTCGGTAGTAGGACAATCATTCATTTCATTATCGTTCACTCATTCATCTAATTCATTCATCATATATATCAATCATGTTGGGACTCATAATTATCGATTAATCATTCAATTCACAAGGAACGGCGGTTCCAATCACTTCAGAGAGCTATCACTCATGACGTTATTAATTCACCTTGGTGAGTCATTCCAAATCCTTGTCGGATTTGTAGTCATTTATCATTCATCATTCATTTTAGTCACTTTCATTCTCATGACCTTCCGAGATCATATTTAGCGGCGAGTTCATCTGCGGATATACCTTAAATCGTTGAGATAGAGGAGATCGATGACATGGAAGGATAACGATGTTGACTACATTTGAGATGTAACCTTGTTTTTGGATAGTGTGTAACTCAATCCGTAGTAATGTATCGTATTTGTGGATCATTTATTCTTGATCTATTTTATTATGATCATATTTGAGAATCTTGAGATTTGGATCAACTGTTGAGAGTTCACCCCTTCGGCGTTGTGCTCAAGATTTCTTGATAATTTGGGAAATCATTCACTGAGATTCGAGATGTCAAGTCTTGGGGACTTGGGCGTGCGATTGATTTGGTCCCTAGGACTAGATGTGCATTATTGTTTTCAGATCTTGATGGATAGTTCATATCCCGAGTTGTTTACCCTGAGTTTCGAGGACGAAACTCCTTTTAAGGGGGGGTGTATGTAATACCCGGTTGTAATTCAGTCATTATCATTCAATAATTTCATTCGGTGATTGTCACTCAGTGGATTTTCACTCATTTATAATCATTCATCAATCATGTTCATTCACCGTGTTCACCGTTCGGAAAAACTTCGAGTTGTGTATCGTTATTGTTCATTGTTTCAACTTTCCTCATATGAGTTCCGCTTTGTTAGATCACCATTAATTTTTGGTAACTCCAAAAATTCTAAATCTTTGAAATATTATAGAGCATCGAGTTAGCTTTCCATGGTTCAAACGGTGAGTCAATCGGAGTCCGAACGAGAGAGTTATGGTCGTTTTAGCTCAGCCGCTCATTTTTCAGTTATTGGCCGGTCACTGCCGAACGAACTCGGCCGTGTCGTCCGACACGGCCCGTGCCGTGCTCGTCGGAAATGGCCGAAGTCTACGCCTCGAGGACCCGGCCGTGTCGTGCAGCACGGCCGAGTCGAACTCTTCCAGATAAGCGGAGCCATTGCCGACACGCGGCCGTGTTCCAGGACACGGTCGAGTCATGCCGAAGTCATTGTCGGACGGGTCACTATCGGAAGGCCCTCC
Organism: Orobanche coerulescens; assembly: GCA_033398695.1. Taxonomy (NCBI): domain Eukaryota; kingdom Viridiplantae; phylum Streptophyta; class Magnoliopsida; order Lamiales; family Orobanchaceae; genus Orobanche; species Orobanche coerulescens. The sequence goes on from CM065815.1 coordinate 36,211,783, forward strand.
GCGCCGCGACCGTGTCAAGCAGGACACGGTCGAGTCCTGTCGGCCAGGTATGCGACACGACCATGCCGATCGGCACGGCCGTGTCCGGCAGGGATCAACTCCTTTAAATTCGTTTTGAGATTTCACCCATTTCTCTCCCTTTTCTTCACCTTCAACCGAGAGAGAAAGCTTGAGGAGGGTTTTTCCTTCACAAATCATTTGGGTGTTTGATTTTCTTCATCTCCTTTCAATCGTGAAGCTTAGGATAATCAATCTAACGCGTGTTCTTCGGATTAAAGTACTTGGATCTTCAAAGGTAATATTCTTCAACACCTTGGATTTCGATTTTTGTGTTGAGATACGATGTTTTGGACGTTATAATCATGATATATGAAGGGATATGTATATGATTATGAATTTGTATAAGGATTCATTGGATTATTGAGGAATTATTCAAGAACACTTTGAATATCGAGTTGAAATTGGGGGTTTTCGATTAATTGTTGTTAAAATCACGTTTTCGGCATTTTGGATTATTGATCATTTGGAAGATGTTTGTTGGTTCGAAACACTTCTTTGAGGATTTGATATTGATATATTGAGATTTGATTGTAAACAATCAGAGTTTGGCCACAACGTATTCGATATAATGCCCCAATGAACTTAGTTTAATCGTATCGACGTTTCGAGTTCGTTATATTCGTGTTTGATTCGTATATTAAGCGAATTGTTGGTGCTTGTGTAATTCAAGGTTGTTCGAGTGGCCGCTATTCCCTATTAAGGACGTTGTTCGTGGAAGGACTTCCTCGCCTTCGGTTTGAGGCAAGTTTTATACTTGTACTAGTCAATGAGATTAATGTCATCATATATGTGTATAAATGTGTTGTATCATTCCGAGACTTAGTCTCTTCATGAATTCATTGATATTAAGAGATCGTTCGATACGATACCTTTCGGCAATTTTGCCAAATATTTATTGTTGTTCATTAACGGCCGATTCTAGGCATTGTGATACTCATTATTAATGTCATTGTCGATAGCCGGTTCGCGGGGTCGATGTATCGATTGTTGTTAACATAGATGTCAATTTAAGACATTGTTGAGATCATTGTTATTCCTTTTTGGATTGTCATTAAAACTGTACACGCCGATTAAAGGCATTGGCTTATTCATTTCTCACCTTCGTCGTCGGTAACCGATTAAAGGTGCCGAGGCATCCTTCATATCATTGTTATCGAATTGTCGTTCGCAGGCAAATCGAAGTGTTCAATCATTCATCATATCGTTCACATCGATTAGCCATTATAAGGAAATCAAAGCGCTCAAGCATTCATGGAATCATCCGCTGCATCATTGTCATCGGTTAGCCGTTCTAAGGCAATCGAGGTGTTGAGTTGGGACTGTCGAGGATGGTCTTTGGCCGACTCAAGACAGATACCATCCCTAATTGTGATACGGCTTTCATGCGTGGCCCAGCCTAATTGTGATACGGCTTTCATGCCGTGGCTTCGCCACTAATTGTGATACGGCTTTCATGTCGTGGCTTCGCCCTAATTGTGATCGGCTTTCATGCCGTGGCTTAACCCCTAATTGTGATACGGCTTTCATGCCATGGCTTTGGCCCTAATTGTGATACGTCTTCGTGCGTGGCTGCCGCCCTAATCAATACTTGACTTTGTTTTCGCTTCATGTGATTGTGATATTTGTGATTTCGGCTGAGTGGTTTTTAGGCCTTGTGATTGTCTTGTTAATTTCATTGGAGCCTCCGAGCATTGTGATTCATATTTAATCCTGTTCTGGTTTGGTTCATGTCGTGTAATTCATTGTGGTATTCTGTGATTATGATTCGCCGTTGGGCACTTATGTTCTAACCTGTCGAACATGTATTAATAGTATGCCGTGGGCATAGTATTTCATGAATGCTCGGTTCTTACCTTAGTTTGTGAGCATCTCGTATTATTATCATTATTATACCGTTTCATTCTGCCTTTGGATGCATATCATGTTATACATGTATTTGATGTTCCTTATCTGGATGACTGACCCCGTGGGGGCGGAACATGTTTTCATGTTTTAGGTGCTTGCGAGGAGAGAGTTGAGGCACAGGGGCATGACGATGGCGACGAGGCATACGAGCGATACTAGTCCGAGTTGTTCATTGTTGGTCAGTCAGTTGGAGTGTACTCCAGTCTTGTCAGTTGTTGTCGTGTTGTATTACCCGAACAGATGTTCGTGGATGCTGTTGTATTTCATTTTGGCCATGTAGGCCACTTTTGTCGTTGAAATTCCTTATCGGAATATTGTGTCGGATATCATGGTAAGGACTATGATTTTCCATTGTTGTTTAATTTAATGTATTTTAGTCATGTTCGCCTGGTGGATCTCCTGGCGTGGGGTCCACGGCACTGTAATAACCCAATAGGATGTGGGGGTGTTACACCTTTTGGGTCTCCAGTTGGGTTCCTAGAGTTGTTGTTAATACTGCACGATGACTTGCTTTTCTGGATGAATAACGGGGCTCTTGTATCTAATATCTAGGCGCACTTTACTGTTGGAAGTACTGCGATGCTTGCCTTTGATATTTAGATACAACCTTCTTTCTGAATGACTGCTGGCACTTATGGTATTCTCGAGGAGCATGCGGTTGATCACGCCTTATAGGTCTAGGAGGCTGAGGCTTCCGCTAACTGTGATATGAGTTTGGTGGCGGAATTGCATCCTTTGTTGTATGATGTGCATTTGTAGCCTTTGCGGGACTTGGAATCTCTTCAGGTACAGGAATGAGTTCCACACTCCTGACCAATACTGTACTAGTTTTTCCCTTGTTGGAGAATGAGTTATATTCTAAGCCACTTTTGTCATGGGCATGTTCCCCAGTGCTTAGAATTTCTTCCGTCCGTTTAGAGAATTTCTCGAATGATTTCAGGATGGTCTCTAATTCTCCTTCTTGCTTCTCGAGTTACTTTGGCTTCGAGTAAAGCAAAATCATTTGTCTTGCTCTCATTATGGGACTTAGCCTCATTTAAATCGTGGTAAAGTTGATGATTGCTTTCAATGAGTTTTTCAAATGTGACCTTGCTGTTTTCGGAATTAATAGATATATTTTCATAGTTATTTTTCCGCAAGTCATTTTCATCTTTTAGCTCCAAGTTTAAAATTTCGAGCTGTATGTTTTCTCATTTTAAAGTCTCATGGGCCTTTTGAATGTTTTTAAATTCATTCATCATATTTTCAAAGGTGTGCGATGCATTTATAGGAGTAAATGAAGTTGAGCTTACTTTATCATCGCTGTCCTCATCGTCCTGTATTTCTTTGGCCATAAAGCACATGTATGCTTTATCTTCGATCTCATCATCGAAGGAGTCACTCTCAGTGATTGCTTGAAGGCACTCCTCAGTCTTGTTGGATGCTGGCCGGGCTTCTGATTTGCCATCAGGTCCTTGAGCTTTTTTTTTTCCAGACATGTCTTCTTTCATCATTTTCTTGTTGCTTAGCTTCTGGACACTTTTGCAATTTGGGATGTGGACACTTATTTTCATAATGTCCATGTTTCCTACATTTATAGCATAATATAGAATCACCAGAGGAGGGAGATTCAGAACTTACCTTGTGAAAGGGCTTGGGCCTGTAGGGGTTTTTTCCAGACTGTTTGATGAACTTTTTGAACTTGTGTATTAGCAGAGCCATTTCATCTTGTGACATAATGTCATCATCGCTGTCTGTAGTCTTGCGTGAGGATTTGGATGTGCTAGGTGCAGAGTTTTGTCTCCTGTCAGATACAGCAGCCAGTATTGTAGTCTTGGCAGGTGAATCTTCTACCTTCTCTCTCCTGTCAATATCATACTCAAAAGCTTTGAGGTCAGAGAAGAGGTTAAAAGTAGAAATATCATTAAGATTATAGGATACACACATAGCTGTAGTCTTAATGTCCCATCGGGCAGGGAGTGATCTAAAGATTTTCAAAATTTTCTCCTTTTGGGTATACACTTTACCCAATGCTTCAAGTTCCTCGACAATGCCAGTGAATCTGAGGTCAAGCTCCTCAAACGTTTCGGAAGATTTTTTTTCAAAAGATTCGAATTGCTGAGTAAGTTTAGAAATTTTATTTTCTTTCTAGAGATCAGTACCCTCGCAAATTAGCTTGAGTTTCTCCCAGATTTCCTTAGCCGTCTTACATATCTTTACCTTTGAGAATGTTCCTTTGTCTAGAGTGATAAACAGCGCATTCTTAGCTACATTGTCGAGGTTCACACACTTGCGATCGTCAGTGGTCCATTGCTCGCTCTCCTTTTCGAGCATTTCAGCATGAGGTTTTCCTTGTATCCTTGCGGCAGGATTAACCTTCATTATATTTATAGGACCTTCCTGGATGACGAATATCATTTCCTCGTGCATGGCTGCAAGATCAGCCTCCATCCTAATTCTCCAGTCATCCTAAAACATATGAAATTTGTTTATCATAGAGGTATCCATTTAAGAAATAGGAAAGATGGTAAAGATATGAAAATATGGCACAATTTTCAAAAATTAGTGATTTGTAGATTTTATTCAGTTAAAAATCGACTAATTCTTTTTAGAATCAACTGCTCTGATACCACTTGTTGGCTACTAAGTATACAATAAACAACTTAGAAGATTGAACTACAAAAGGCTATACGATTTTCGAAGTTAGTCTGTGTAGCGAAAGTCTGTTCGGTGAGTTGCTGTAAATACAGCAACTGGGTGTTCTTCTGTATGTTTCATGCGTACAGGATTTTACAATTTATACTAATAAATCATAGTAGAATGAAAACAGTAAATGTTGAACAATTTATTTTGATGATGATATATTTCAAAACATTTAAATCAAGACTCGAGCGTTGTGCAAAATCTACAAAATTACATAGCTAGCGCACGCTAAGTTTTATGGGATAGCGCACGCTATCGAGCAGACAATTGAATTCAGAAACCTATCTGCAAACATCTTGAAAACCTACCTGATGTCCTAGCGCATGCAAGCTACTTATATTAGCGCATGCAAGCTTATGAATTTAACGCACGCAAGACAAATCCTAGGGCAAGTTACCTAGAAGTATTTGTCAAGACAGTAGCCTCTGGACTCGAATCAAGGCAATATTAGTGCACGCTACGTAAAGACAATAGCACACGCTATTTTGGACAATAACTCACGCTACGCTTAATACTTTGCGTACGTTACCTGGAAGCAACTTTGAGGACAGTAGCCTTTGGAATCAAGCAAGGAAGTATTACCGCATGCTAATAAGAAGCAACGCACGCTATGTAGACGACATTAGCGCACGCTATCAGATGACATTAGCGCACGCTACCTATTCAAAATCCGACCGTTTGATATTCAACCGTTGGACAGGTTTTTCAACATAGGAATCTCGGAAAGTTGAAAAGCAGATATTGACTAAACTAGCGCATGCTAAGTATACTTACTAGCACACGCTATGTTTAATTTTATCCATTGGAAAAGAGACATTGGGGAGACAAACCGACACAATTCAAAGTCAAAAGTAAATATCTGTTGACCAGCCGATAACGCACGCTACATGGAATGTTTAGCGAACGCTAAAACACTTTCTTACCATTGGAATAGTCTACTGACCGTTCAGTTCATCAAATTCAAGCATCGTTAGCATACGCTACAGAGACATATTAGCGCACGCTAATAGTTCAAATTTTCAACATATGAAGAGGGACTGGACACTATAAATACCCATGGCACTGGGTATCTCAAGACACACAACTTCTAGCATTCTAAAAGCATTATTGAGCTCAGTTTATTACCATTCATTGTATACTAAGTTGTGACAAGAAAAGATACGAGAGTGATACACATATTGTAATATTCTATATACTTCGTGTCTTCCGTAATTGTTGTGAGTGTTGCATCACTCCTTCACGAGCTTGAGAGAAACGAAACAAGAGTTACTAATCCAGTGTTATTAGGATCTTGATCCGACATTGTTAGGATTATACTCTGATGTTCGTAAGTGAGGATTATCTAGTTCTGATAGAAGACTAGATACGAAAATTTATTTTGAGTGGTGGTTGTGCTTAGACCAATAGAAGACGAGCATTGTAACGATTGTGCTCGGACCTATAGAAGATGATGCAAAGTTGTGTGTGTGGTTTTTCTTGAGCCAATAGAAAAAGAAATAGGAGAGAGGTTGTAGGCAAGTTGTCGAACCTCTATATATCGTTGAGTCTTTTACTTTCCGCACATTTTATTTATTATTCACGAGAAAGTTTAATTATCCGCATTACCACTATTCAACCCCCCTTCTAGTGGTGAATTTATCTCTTCAGTTGGTATCGGAGCGGGTCTATTTTTAACGGTTTAAACACCGAAGGGAAAAAGATACGCAAAATGACTCTATTGGGACAAATCGCAGGAAATGCTCTCAACCGTCCTCCGTTTTTCGACGGATCCAACTTCATGACCTGTAAAAAGAAAATGGCTATATTCATTCAAGCCTATGATATTGAAATCTAGAAAGTCATTTCTCTTGGTCTAAAACTCACCAAGAAAGAAGATGGGTCGCTGCAAAATTCGACGAGTTTAACGACGAAGACTGGAGGAACACGCATATTAATTCTCATGCTACTCAACTCTTGTACTGTGCTCTCAATCCTGAAGAGATTAACAGAATATCATCATATGAAAGTGCTAAAAAATATGGGAGATTCTCGAAGTCACACACGAGGGGACAACTCAAGTAAAGGAAACAAAAATTAACATGCTCCTCCACGACTACGAACTCTTCTCCATGAAAGATGAAGAAACGATCACCAACATGCTGGATCGTTTTTCAGCAATTACTAATGGTCTTGCGTCATTTGGGAAGCCCATATATAGTAGCGACAAAGCGAAAAAGATCCTTCAATCACTTCCTCGAGAATGGGATGTTACGATGACGGCAATTATGGAATCAAAGGACCTCAATAAGCTTGAATTCAGCGCTCTCATAGGATCTCTTATAAACTATGAGATAGTTCTAATATCGATAGGTTCCAGACCAAAGCCCCGTGAGAAAGTTGCCGATAGCGACGATGATGAAGAAGTTCCGGAAGATGAAGATGACGAGGAACTCGCCTTATATGCGAAAAATTTTAGAAGATACAAAAATCTCATCCAAAAACGGCGGAACTTCCTTGTCCGGGATAACAAGATGGGACAAAAGAAAATTGGTTATGTTCCTACAAAGAAGTTCGATAATAACTGTCGGAAATGTGGTCAAGCCGATCACTACGCCAAAGAATGCCGAGGATCTTCTTCCAAGCCTCAAATCGAAAGATTCAAAAAGAAGGAGGTTCTAATTGCTTCTTGGAGTGATGATGAGGAGGAGATTGAAAGATCCCTAGATGCAAATATCGATTTCATGGCTCTCGATTCGGATAATGCTACCGAGGTAAATTCTAAATCCATTGACAATGAATATGATTCGTTTGATTTTTGCGATTCACAAGAAGTTAACCATGATAAAGAACTTTTAAGCGCATTCGAATCCTTAAATATAGAGTATGATGAAATGGTTAAATTAAATACTCCCTCCGTCCGCCACCTATGTGCAACAATTTCCTTTTCCATCCATCTGCAACCTATGTGCATTGTTTATTTTTGTCAAATTTTTTACCTTTTCACAACACAAGTGGGTCCATTTACTCCACTCACAACACATACTACCAACTAAGTCAACTCAAATATTAAAACCCGAGTCGGTCAAAAGAGTGCATATGGGTGGTGGACGGAGGGAGTATATCTTTGAAAAAGAAAATAAAGTCTTTGGAACTCGAAAATTCCTCTCTTCAAAATAAAGGCAAAACTATTGAAATCGATCACACATTATGCCTTGAGAAGGAAAATATTTTGACAAAAACTCAAAAGGAATTGAAATATATATTGAATAAATTTACTCTCGGGAATGAGAAGTTCGAAAAGCTCTTATCTATTCAAAAATCTCCATTATTAAAACACGGTTTGATCCGTTTAAAAGAGAACAATCTCTTATAAATCTTGACAAAATAAAGAATGCGGAAACCGAGAAAACTCTTCCCAAACAACGAGTTCATGCAAATGTGAGAACCATCAAAGTTAAATAAATATGGGTTCCAAAAGGGACAATTGTCCCAAATGCTATAAGTATCGTTAACACGGAGGACCCAAAAGGGCTTGGGTACCAAAACAACCAAAACACACTATCTTTGTAGGTACCAACGTCAAGGAAAAACAAGTGGTACATTGATAGCGGGTGTTCGAGGAACATGTGCAGAACCGAGGAATTGTTTGAAGATCTCGAATAACAAGAGCAAGGACATATGATCTTTGGTGACAACAAAAAGGGAAAAAATTAAGGGTATCGGCAAGGTCGGTAAGGAACCTTCTCCTTCCATTAATAAGGTATTATTTGTTGAAGGTTTGCATCATAACTTACTTAGCATTTCTCAATTGTGTGATGAAGGTTTTAAAATTTTATTTGAAGAAACGCATTACACCGCTTTTAAAAATAACAAGGTTGCATTTATTGGTTTGAGATGTGGAAACATTTATATTGTTGATCTTAATGATAAAAGTTCATTTAATGAAAAGTGCCTTATTACTTTAGATGAAAATGCATATTTATGGCATCGAAAATTGGGGCATACATCTCTACCTATCATTTCTATATTATCGAGACATGATCTTGTATGTGGATTACCCAAACTCAAATTTGATCGGAAACATTTGTGTGAATCTTGCATAAAAGGGAAACATACCCGAGAATCTTTCAAACCAAAATTCGAGGTATCCACGAGTCGCATTCTTGAACTTGTGCATATGGATTTAGTTGGACCATCTAGATATGTTAGTCTAAATTGTAAAGTTTACACTTTGGTGATTGTTGATGATTATTCTCGATTTACTTGGGTTAGATTTCTTGTTCATAAAGATGATGCATTTTTCGAGTTTTCTAAATAGTGTCGGTTGGTACAAAATGAGAAAAATCTTTCTATAATTCGTACCAATCACGGAGATGAATTTGATTGCACTCCATTTGAACTCTTATGTGACAAATACGGTATTAATCACAATTTTTCGGCTCCTTGAACGCCTCAACAAAATGGAGTTGTTGAAAGAAAAAATCGCTCTTTGGAGGAAATGTCAAGGACTATGCTTAATGAATACTCTCTTCCACAATATTATTGGGCCGAAGCAACTTTTACGGCATGTTATGTGATCAACCGAGTTCATCTTCGTAGAACTCATCTTAAAACCCCGTATGAATTATGGAAGGGCAAAAGACCAAATATATCTTACTTTTATCCATTTGGTTGCAATGTATTCATTTTAAATAATGGTAAGGATTGGGCATATTTGATGCTAAATCCAACTCCGGAATATTTCTTGGTTATTGTACAAATAGTAAAGCATACTGTGTTTATAACATTAGAACCAATAAAGTTGAAGAATCTATTCATGTTAAATTCAATGATATGATCTCACCCCCGAGAAAGGTAAAATGTTTTGATGATGCAGGTATTTTTCCGGATTCTCATCCCTCAAACGAAATGGAGAAAATTTCGGAAATCCAAAAGAAGACAATCGAGGATTTACTGAAAGATCGAAAGCACATCAAAGACCATCCAAAGGATCTCGTGATTGGAAATGTTGAAGATGGTGTTCAAACTCGGGAGAGAACCACCGAGTATATTGCTCATTTTGCCTTTGTATCCGAGATAGAAACCAAAAATATATCAAAAGCTCTTGATGATGAAAGTTCGATGATGGCAATGCAAGAGGAGCTCGTTCAATTTAAGCACAATAATGTATGGAATTTAGTTCCCGCACCTAAAGATAAAATAATTATCGGAACTAAATGGGTGCACAAAATTAAGCGTGACGAAGACGGTTATCTAATTCGAAATAAATCTCATTTGGTTGCGCAAGGTTACAATAAAGAAGAAGGTCTTGATTACGAAGAAAGTTTTGCTCCCGTAGCTCGACTCGAAGTCATCCGTTTGTTATGTGCCTTTGCAACTCACAAGAAGATCAAGCTATTTCAAATGGATGTGAAAAGTGCATTTTTAAATGGCATTATTCAAGATGAAGTACACGTCAAGCAACCTCCCAGATTCGAAGATACCAATTCCCGGATCGCATCTACAAGCTCAACAAGGAGCTCTACGGTTTGAAACAAGCACTCCGAGCATGGTATGATCGTTTAAGTCAATTTTTAATTGCTACTGACTATAAAAGAGGTAAAGTTGATAATACCTTGTTTGTGAAAGTATTAGATAATGATATTATTTTTTGCCAAATTTACGTTGATGACATTGTTTTTGGAGCTACTAACGAATCCTTGTGCCAAGACTTTTCTAATCTTATGAAGGGAGAGTTCGAGATGAGTATGATGGGAGAATTAATATTCTTACTTGGGCTTTAAATTAAGCAACACGAAGATGGAATCTTTATCCATCAAACGAAGCACTCACACAAACTTCTCAAGAAATTCAAAATAGCGAGTAGCAAAGCGATTTCAACGCCAATGTCTTCCTCGTTAAAATTAGATAAAGACGAAAATGGCAAATCCGTAGATAAAAAATTATATCGAGGTATGATCGGATCCCTGCTATATTTAACTGCTTTTAAACTAGACATAATATTTGCTACGTACTTATGTGCTCGATTTCTGTCTAATCCTAAAGAATCCCATTTGAATTCTTGTAAACGTATCTTTCGGGACTTAAATGGGACCACTGGTCTAGGTTTGTGGTATCCTTCTTGCTTGGATTTAAATTTGCTTGCATACAGTGACACCGATTTCGTCGGATGTAAAATTGATAAGAAAAGTACTAGTGGTACATGTCACTTTATCGGTGCATGTTTAATATCTTGGGAAAGTAAAAAGCAAACCAGTGTAGCGATTGTTGTGTCGAGAATTATACTCTCCGACCGGCGATCGCCTCGGAGATCGGGCGACCTAGCCATTGCCGAGCAGTCGAGGCAGAACTGCCGACCAGAGAACGGGCGGCCTAGTCTCAGCCCCGCAAACAAGATGTATCGGCCGACCGAAGGTCCCAGGACAAGTCCCGGTGCCGAGCGATCGACATCTAAGACGATCGTCTCTCGGTACTTGGCGATCGACTCCTGGTGGCCGACTAGCAGACGATCATCTCCCGGCACTTGCCGATCAACCCTTGGCGACCGACCAATGCCGACCCTCAGTGACTGGCCGATGCCGACCTCTGGTGACCGACTAAAGACGACCGCCTCATGCCGTTCAAAGCCGATAGTCATCCAGTCGGCAAAGGCCGAGCTTCAAGACAGAATCCACGTGCAGTGCCGAGACAAGATCCGCATATCACGGATCGTTGACCACAGCCTGTCACCATCCGTCCACCAGCCGACAGGCCCGCCGAAAGGTGTCAGTAGGGCCGCATGTGACAGTGACTCCGGACGCGTGCTGGCTCCTCATTGGACCGCACAGCTGGCTGCCAGCAGCTGCCTTGGACTTTAGGCCGACAACCCTGTGACTTGAAGACGATCACCCTATTATTATAATGGCCGGAAGGCGATCGCCCGCCAGAAGACAAGGCTCCTCAGCCCCTATAAATAGAAGGCTCCCTGCACTCGGCCAACTCTCTGTCTCCCTCGATTTCAGCACACAATACAGAAGCAATACACACACTTGGCTTTCTCCTACTCTTGGCAACAGCTATCTCTCGGTTCTTTCTTCTCTCGGCCTCTCTCATACTGAAGACGATCGGCAGGGACGAAGAACACCAAGCTTCGCTCAAGAGCTGGATTAACAGAGTCTTTTTACACTCATTGTACTTAGATTCTCACATTAATACTTGTATCCACGAATATTTGTATTAATAACATCTCGCGAGAGCATTCAAGCCCGGGCTTAACAAACCCGACAAATCTTGTGTTTATTCATATTCTCTCGGAAGTGCTGCCGCAACTTTGTTTGTTGTCCGTTCATTCCAGCAGTATTTAATCTTCGGATAAATATTTTGGGCAACAACAATGGGCGCTAGAAGGAGGGGATCTAACTCTCAAATTTTTATTCCTACCGTCTCGAAGAACACTCACTGTTCTCGGGGCATATACTTGAAGTGACACTCACTGCGCTTCAAAGAAATATTTCAGAAATCATGTCTTCCGCCTCCGCGTCGAAGAAAGCCACTGGCCAGCCCGCCAGACGCCTCGTTCCGTCTCAGTCCGAGCCACAGCCGATGGCGGAAGGTAGCCGCCGCGGTCAGAGACGCTCGATCCCGCCCCTGGGCGACAGCCCAAGCCTCTCGCTCGATCAGCTCCGAACCACGGAACAAATCGACGAGGCCATGGCCGTCCTACAGGAGAGACGGAGTGCTCTCGACGCGCCTCCCGCTATCGCCCCATCGGCCATCCGCCGGAAGACCAAGCGGAAGTTCAAGGCGTTACTGGCCGAACGATCGCCAGGAGGCTCTCATCCGCAAGGAGAGGCGCTCGCCAGCCGGGGCACCTCTGTCTTCGATCGCCTGGGCAGCGACCCGTCTTGGCGACCGGGGTAGTCCGGCCCCAGCTACGAGACGATGGATTTTGAGTCCGTCACCAGGAGATCGGCCTACCCGTCTCCCAGAAGTCAGCCCAGCCATCTGGCTCCTCCTCGCCAAATAGCCGAGGTCGGCAACAGCAGAGTCAGGAGATCGGTACACGATCGCCTCGGCTCCCGCTCCCAAAGCCGATCCGCGAGCGACCGAGCCACGGCAATGGCCGCGATGCAACGCCAGCTCGACGACATGAAGGCGCTCCTGGAATCCGGGGCAGGCGCCAAGAACAAGATCACCGAGCCGAGCGAGCCGCTCGCGGTCGATATCGAGCTCGCCCCTGTGCAGCACAAGATCGCTCCTCCTCAAACACCCTTGTACGAGGGGAGATCAGACCCCGAAACACACCTGAGCAAGTTCAACATCTACATGACCGGGTGTGGGACATCAGACGCGACCAGGTGCCGAATGTCCCTCTGACGCTGGACGATCTCGCCCACAGGTGGTACGCCTCATTGCCGCCTCGGTCCATCGGCTCCTTTAACCAACTGGCGAACGTTTTCACAGAGTACTTCGCCGCCAAGGTCGCTCGACCGGAAGGTCCCCTTCGCATGATGCAAATCAGGCAGGGAGAAGAAGAGTCCGACTCGGGCTACATCAATCGGGTAGACGAGATCATCCTCAATGGCGAACCCATAAGCGATGAGATGGCCCTCTACACAGTCCTATGAGGATTCCATGGTCTTTCGCCTATGTTAAGGCATCTTACGAAGGACCAACCCTCGACCTACGCGATCTTCCGAGTTAAGGCCGCAGACTTTCTGGCCAGGCAAAGGTTTCTCCTCAGCCTATGAGCAGCGCGATCGGCGCCCGAACGACGATCACCGATCTCCCGCCCGATCGCCGAGACCAACCTACATATAACGTGATCGGCAGCCGAGCGACGATCGCTAGTCTTCCAGCCCGATCGCCGATGTCAAGCAACATCATCCAAAACCCGGAGGACTCGTTCGCCATCGACAGTTCACCATCCAACATGATGGACTAAGGCACGAGATCGCCTCCACCGCACAACTTACAGCCATGGTCCTGGTAGTCGATGGAACCGGCTGCTTCGGGCATGCAAGGTCCCTTTCGGCCAAGATCGCTCGCCCTTCGTTTAAATACGAGGCCGGCGTAGTCTGAGGGCTCTCCAAAATTAATCAGTGGACATGATCGCCCGCCCTCAAAGGATCATCATCTAACATGGTGAACCCGGATAATGCGACATGCCACTACCCCCGTCTTAACGTACACCGTAGAGGTTCGTCATCTTCATGGCGGGCAGAGGTGGAAGCAGAGCTAATAAGCCGCGGAAGTGGAGTTGATTAATCCGACGACGCCCCGCGCAAGGACTCCTCTAGACTGAGACCGCACGCCCTTTGTTTAAATACGAGGCGAGGCGCATCCTAACAGAGGACCCTCACAATAAAATGAGTCACGAGACACTCAATGTCTTCGCGCACAAGACACGGTCATGGAGTCGGTCCATCGAACTCCGTCACTATGCACGGTACCTCAGCGACGAAACAACAAAGTTTCTACGAGGGATCGGCCAATGTTGTTTTTTGCAGGTACAAGACCGAAAGATAGCTAGCTAATCGACCATGATCGCCCAAGTCCGAATCCAAAGTCAGCTCAATGGATCGCCCGTCCTCATCCTACACGATCGCCAGCAAGAACCACCTCGCCCCATGTCTTCAACATTGGAGCAAGCTGGGGGGCAACTATTGTGTCGAGAATTATACTCTCCGACCGGCGATCGCCTCGGAGATTGGGCGACCTAGCCATTGCCGACCAGTCGAGGCAGAACTGCCGACCAGAGATCGGGCGGCCTAGTCTCAGCCCCGCAGACAAGATGTATCGGCCGACTGAAGGTCCCAGGACAAGTCCCGGTGCTGAGCGATCGACATCTAAGACGATCGTCTCTCGGTACTTGGCGATCGACTCCTGGTGGCCGACTAGCATACGATCATCTCCCGGCACTTTCCGATCAACCCTTGGCGACCGACCAATGCCGACCCTCAGTGACTGGCCGATGCCGACCTCTGGTGACCGGCTAAAGACGACCGCCTCATGCCGCTCGAAGCCGATAGTCATCCAGTCGGCAAAGGCCGAGCCTCAAGACAGAATCCACATGCAGTGCCGAGACAAGATCCGCATATCAAGGATCGTTGACCACAGCCTGTCAGCATCCGTCCACCAGCCGACAGGCCCGCCGAAAGGTGTCAGTAGGGCCACATGTGACAGTGACTCCGGATGCCTGCTGGCTCCTCATTGGACCGCACAGCTGGCTGTCAGGAGCTGCCTTGGACTTTAGGCCGACAACCCTTTGACATGAAGACGATTGCCCCATTATTATAATGGCCGGAAGGCGATTGCCCGCCAGAAGACAAGGCTTCTCAGCCCCTATAAATAGAAGGCTCCCTGCACTCGGCCAACTCTCTGTCTCCCGCGATTTCAGCACACAATACAGAAGCAATACACACACTTGGCTTTCTGCTACTCTTGGCAACAGCTATCTCTCGGTTCTTTCTTCTCTCGGCCTCTCTCATACTGAAGACGATCGGCAGGGATGAAGAACACCAAGCTTCGCTCAAGAGCTGGATTAACAGAGTCTTTTTACACTCATTGTACTTAGATTCTCACATTAATACTTGTATCCACGAATATTTGTATTAATAACATTTCGCGAGAGCATTCAAGCCCGGGCTTAACAAACCCGGCAAATCTTGTGTTTATTCATATTCTCTCGGAAGTGCTCCCACAACTTTGTTTGTTGTCCGTTCATTCCAGCAGTATTTAATCTTCGGATAAATATTTTGGGCAACAACAGCGATGTCTATAGCTGAGCCTGAATATGTTGTAGCAGGGAGTGTCTGTGCATAGGTATTGTGGATTAAAAATCAACTCCGCAACTACGACATTTATTTTGAAAATACCCCTATTTTATATGACAATACTAGTGCAATTAATCTGTGTGAAAATCCCGTGTTGCATAGTAGAACTAAACATATTGATATTAGACATCATTTTTCGCGGGATCATGTTCAGAAAAAAGATATCTGTTTAATTTTTGTAGGCACAAAAGATCAATTAGCCGATATTTTTACTAAACCTCTACCGGAGGAATCTTTTAATGCTATTAGACTTCAACTAGGTATGGGACATTTTGATAATTTTTAAAAGTCTTTTGTCTTACGAGAAATCATTTCATGAGACATTTTCCATACCTTAGTGCGTGCTACCCCTTTGTTCTTAACGCGCGCTATCCAGTATAACTTGAATAATTTTGAGCCCGATAGCCCACGCTGCTCGTAATTATTTACATGCGCTAGTAATCGTTCTTTCAAATTCCTTGATGCTACTGGACAGTCCCGTAAGCATTCATTTTACTCATAACGTATGCTAGACATCCTGCAGCGTACGCTAACGAGTCATTTTGTTCACCTATAAAAGAAAATCGGCAGATTCATTTGAAGAACCCTAAATTTTTTTTTCAACCTCCGAAAACACTCAATCGCCCAATTCATCTCTCAAATCCAAAAATCCTTCAAAATCACTCACACAATCATGTCCAGTGGATCTCAAGTGCCTCTGAAAAAGCAATACAAAAGTTCCAAACGAACCCGTGAACCCGAATTCGATCCAAATCGGTTCATTTCATCCAAGGCATTCATAGTTTTCTCTGAAATTCTTCCACAAGAACACTTGACTGATTGCTATTTCTTCAATTTCGGGAGTCTAGAGAGAGCCAAGGTAAATATTCGTGAGTTTTTCTCTGCTTTGGGTATCGCTCGTTTTGTTGAATGCAAGGAGAACATTTATCCTACTTTTGTCCGTGAGTTTTATGCGAATTTACACCTTGGAGAGAGTGAAGGATCCTCTGGTTTGGTGCTTAATAGTCTTGTGAATGGAACGGCATTAAAAGTTTCCTCGGAAATCCTTCGCGAGTTGTTCAAATTAACGATGAAAGGTTTTGCTTGCTGTGGGAAATCTGACGATGAAGAATCGGACTTGACTAAGCTTGAAGTCGCTGACTTTTTGAGTTCTAAGACAGTCATAGAGATAACCGATGATTTTTTCGGGAACAATGATTTCGGTATCCAAATTCAGTTGCTGTTGGTTGATCTTACAAAGTGCTTGATGCCAAAGGTTAATACTCAACACAAACTTGTCGGTGTGGATAAACATGTTGTGTACCGAGTTTTGAATGAGGACAAGGTGGATTTTGCGTCAATCGTGATGGGTTGGATGAAGGTGAAGGAAGACACGTTCCGCTCCAAGCATTACGTGTCAAGGTCTAGGAAAGCCGGGTTGCCTTTTGGTTCAGTTCTTACGATTCTTTTCGGGCATTTTAATGTGGACCTTTCGGGAGAGGCATCGATTCCGGTGTCTCAGGAACATGAGATTTGTAACCTAAGCCTCAAAGAGATGCACTACATTGAAACAATCAATAGAGGTTGGGTACTATTCTCTTATCTCCGGGAAGACGATCAAGTTCCAAAGGGAACACGTATACCGACACCGGCCGAACGCATTCTTCGCCGATGGCCAGAAATGCTTCGTGAATTCCAAACCGGGACATTTGTTCGCCATCCGAAAGTTAAGGGAAAGAGAAAGGTGTTGGTTGAAGAAAATGAAAAAAATGATCTTATAGCATGGATGCGGAGTCTCAAAACTTAGCAAATCGAAATTCGTGATGATGTAAAAGCTCTTCGCTCCGAAGTACAAGAAGCATCTCGAGAAATCCATTCGGTCAAGAATCTTTTGGAAGAATATATTCGTTTCACCAACCCGTCCT
The DNA here is from genome assembly GCA_033398695.1 of Orobanche coerulescens. NCBI lineage: Eukaryota > Viridiplantae > Streptophyta > Magnoliopsida > Lamiales > Orobanchaceae > Orobanche > Orobanche coerulescens. The sequence continues at coordinate 36,229,127 of CM065815.1, forward strand.
TCCCGTTTCCTACTCCTCCCGAAAACCCTTAGTGTCTCACGTCTCGATTCTCGTTTAAGAAAAATGATTTTGATGTATCTTGATGTTATTTGTTTGTCGTAATGATGTGGTATCATACTTGTGTTAATCTTATTTACCTTGTAGTTGTTTGACTCTTTTTGAATGATATCGAATGTGATGTATCTTGACGAATTTTGGTTAATGAATTGAAGTTTGAACTATTGCGTTACTAATGAAGTTGGATTTTTTGTGTTCATTTTGTCTTACTTTGTAATTTTTATGATGGCTACGATTAAGGGAGAGTACCTTTGTGATAATGTCAAAGGGGGGGGGGGGGGGAATACTCTCAAAAACCGAACACTAACGAACTCGAACAAAATATTTTGATTCGAAATATCTTTAAATCATTTTTTGCAGTTAGTAATTAAATGTTTTGACATCATCAAAAAGGGGGAGATTGCTGAACAATTTATTTTGATGATGATATATTTCAAAACATTTAAATCAAGACTCGAGCGTTGTGCAAAATCTAGAAAAATACATAGATAGCGCACGCTAAGTTTTATGGGATAGCGCACGCTATCGAGCAGACAAGTGAACTCAGAAACCTATCTGCAGACATCTTGAAAACCTACCTGATGTCCTAGCGCATGCAAGCTACTTATATTAGCGCACTCAAGCTTAGGAATTTAACGCACGCAAGACAAATCCTAGCGCACGTTACCTGGAAGTATTTGTCCAGACAGTAGCATCTGGACTCGAGTCAAGGCAATATTAGCGCACGCTACGTAAAGACAATAGCGCATGCTATTTTGGACAATAACTCACGCTACGCTTAATACTTTGCTTACGTTACCTGGAAGCAACTTTGAGGATAATAGCCTCTGGAATCAAGCAAGAAAGTATTAGCTCACGCTAATAAAGGAAGCAACGCATGCTATGTAGACGACATTAGCGCACACTATCAGATGACATTAGCACACGCTAACTATTCAAAATCCGACCGTTTGATATTCAACCGTTGGACAGGATTTTCAACACAGAAATCTCAGAAAGTTGAAAAGCAAATATTGACTAAACTAGCGCACGCTAAGTATACTTACTAGCGCACGCTATGTTCAATTTTATCCATTAGAAAAGAGACGTTGGGGAGATAAACCGACACATCAAAGTCAAAAGTAAAGATCTATTGACCAGCCGATAACGCGCGCTACATGGAATGTTTAGCGCACGCTAAACACACTTTCTTACAGTTGGAACAGTCTACTGACCGTTCAGTGCATCAATGTCAAGCATCGTTAGCGCACGCTACAGAGACATATTAGCGCACGCTAATAGTTCAAATTTTCATCATATCAAGAGGGACTGGACACTATAAATACCCATGGCATTGGGTATATCAAGACACACAACTTCAAGCATTCTAAAGGCATTATTGGGCTCAGTTTATTACCATTCATTGTATACTAAGTTGTGACAAGAAAAGATACGAGAGTGATACACATATTATAATATTCTATGTACTTCGTATCTTCCTTAATTGTTGTGAGTGTTGCATCACTCCTTCACGATCTTGAGAGAAACAAAACAAGAGTTACTAATCCAGTGTTATTGGGATCTTGATCCGGCATTGTTAGGATTATACTCTGATGTTCGTAAGTGAGGATTATCTAGTTCCGATAGAAGACTAGATACGAAAATTTATTTTGAGTGGTGGTTGTGCTTGGACCAATAGAAGACGAGCATTGTAGCGGTTGTGCCCGGACCTATAGAAGATGAGGTAAAGTTGTGTGTGTGGTTTTCTTGAGCCAATAGAAAAAGAAACTAGAGAGATGACGTAGGCAAGTTGCCGAACCTCTATATATCGTTGAGTCTTTTACTTTTCGCACATTTTATTTATCATTCGCGAGAAAGTTTAATTATCCGCATTACCACTATTCAACCCCCCTTCTAGTGGTGAATTTATCTCTTCAGTAAAGACTGAAAGTAAATAACACACAGTTTAAAGTGGTTCGTGGTAAACCCCTCTACGTCCACTGGTCCTCCACACAGGAGTAAAGAGTTTATTAAAATCACTACGTACACAACTACGTGACTTTAACTAAACCTGTCTCTGTATCGTTCACACAAATTGATACAGGGACTATAGCTTTTGACGTTCACACGGATTGGCTTCAAGCTCTTTCTGACTCACTTCTTCTCACACAGATTAAATTTCCTTCTAGAATGATATTCTTCCCACACAGGTCGGAATACGCATGAATCTTTAGTCCACACAAGGCTAGTGATAATCTCAATGATAAGGGTAGAAGAATTCCAAACATCAGCTAGATCTTTGATGAACGTTTGCTGTATGCGGTGCTATTTGTGTTGAGGACTTGTATATTTCTTCACTTGAATAGTTTCGTATGATCACGAAATATACTGCTCTTGAATAGCTAAATTGTCAGAGTAAACTGTCAGAGTTTACGCAAGAATGAATAATGCTTGTGTATTTGAAGTCCTCTTCCTTGGGGCTATTTATAACCTTGGAGATGTATCCGTTATAAATGTAGCCGTTGCTGGTTGGTGAGATGTTGATGTATATCTCTGATTAGCACCTGCTGAATGTTTTGAATTAAAGCAGATCGCATTCAATGCTTAAGACACCATTTTTGTCTTTGCATTAAATGCTCTCCAGAGTGTTCAGACTTCTCTCTCCGGATGCATTAAATGATGTCCTATCAGCAATAAATACTGCTTTAACCGTGAATACTTTATGAATAAACAATGTTTATCTCACAATGGTTTAAAGCATTTTTCTATTCTGATATGATGGATGTGTTTTCCTTTTCCGAAGTAAAACACCTTCGGCTTGTATGCTGTATCTAATGTAATGTAAGTCTTTGCTGTATGAAGTAGGCTTTGTAGGATGGATTTTGGAAATTCTCTTTTGCTGTAAGGACGGGCCGTATGGAGAGTCCAAACAGCTTCCATACTTAACAACAATTTGACTTTTTTGAGGCTTCTTGCTGTATGTTGGCAATTATCAAAACAGGAATGTTTATCCCAACACCCATGAGACTTTAAAACGAGAAAACATACAACTCAAAATTTCAAACTTAGAGCTGAAAGATGAAGATGACTTGCTGAAGAATAACTATGAAAATATGTCTATTGGTTGCAAAAACAACAAGGTTACTTTTGAAAAACTCATGGAAAGCAATCATCAACTTGCCAACGATCTAAATGAGGCTAAGTCACATAATGAGAGTAAGACAAATGATTTCGCTATAGTCGAAGCGAAAGTGAAAATTCTCGAAAAGCGAGAAAGAGAATTAGAGACCATCCTGAAATCATTTTAGAAATATGGTAGACGGATGCAAGAAATTCTACGCACTGGGTAAAATGCCCATGACAAACGTGTCTTAGTATGTGACTCATTCTCCCATAAGGGAAAGACTTGTACGGTATCTGTCAGGGGTGTGGAACTCATTTTTGTACCTGAAGAGATTCCAAGTCCTGCAAAGGATACTGCTACCCCTCGTACCGCAAAAGTTACGATTCAGCCACCAAGTTCATATCATAGATAGCGGAAGCCTCAGCCTCCTAGACCTGTAAGGCGTGATCAACAGAATGCTCCCCAAGCATATCGTAAACACCAGCAGCCATTTAGAAAGATGGTTATGTCTAAATATCAAAGTTAAGCACCACAGTACTTCCAACAGTACAATGCATCTACATATTAGATACAGAAGCCCTATTATTCATCTAGAAGGCAAGTCGCCATGCAGTGTCAACAACAGCTCTAGGAACCCAACTGGAGACCTAGAAGGCAAGCTGTAAGGTCAAGGAAAATTGCTCCACCTCCTAGACAGCAATCATACTAGAATAATAACCTTATATTTTATATGCATAATTATCAAGGTTACAACGACTACATGCCTGCTCCACGTAGACCGCGCAAGAATCTACCAAAAGCAACCTACAACAAATTAATTACTTTCACGCAAATATATAGGTACCAAAAGGCACTAACATACATGGACCCAACAATCGAAGGGGACCTAAATCTAATTAATCTCTTTTCTTACAGGATATAAAAGAAAATGACATCTGGTACTTTGACAGTGGATGTTCTCGGCGTATGACAGATGATATCAGCAAGCTGTCAGATTATGTAGAAGGTCACGGTCCAAAGATGCGTTTCGCTGACAAATCCAAAGAAGGAACAAGAGGGAAGGGAACCCTGCTTGTAGGAAAGTTCAAAGTCATCGACGTTGCCTATGTTGAAGGCTTACAATACAATCTACTTATTATTAGCCAGTTCTGTGACAAATAGTTCTCGGGTAAATTGTATGTAGACCACTCTAGAGTGAAGGACATTAAAACTAAAGAAGTTTTCCTCACAGGAAGCAGATCAGGTAATATGTATATTGCTGACTGGAAGCCTACGAGCTCCACTGTTCCATGTTTTTTTTTTGCCAAAGGCACTGCAAATCAAAGATGGCTATGGCACAAGAGGATGTCTCACATCAGTTTCAAGACAATCAACAAACTCACCGGACAGGGAATGGTTTGAGGTTTGCCCGATGTATCATTCCATAAAGATAGCGTCTGCAGACCGTGTCAGAAAGGCAAACAAGTCAAAACCACCCTGAAAAGCAAATCATACCTGTCCACCTAGAGGGTTTTGGATATGCCACACATGAATCTTTATGGTCCTATAGACCCTGTAAGTTTGGGAGGTAAGAAATACTGTCTTGTTATTGTTGATGATTTCTCCAGGAATGCTTGGACAATTTTTCTAAGAAGGAAGAAAGAAACCACAACGAAGTTACCATAGCACCTGATAAAGCTCCAAAATGAGAAAAGATTGAGTATCGTGTCCATTCATTATGCAGAGGTACTGGATTCACAAATCGCTTTATAGAGCAATACTGTTCGGACAATGGAATAAAACACGAATACTCGGCAGCCCGGACTCCTCAACAAAATGGTTTTGTCTAGCGAAAGAACATAATACTCATGGAAGCAACAAGAACCATGATTGCCGCAAGCAAGTTGCCGCAAAGGTTCTGGTGCAAAGCAACAAATACAACGTGCTATACATAAAACCGCCATATAATGAACAAGCATCACAACAAAACAGGCTATGAGGTATGGAATAATAAAACTCCATTAGTTGCATATTTTCATATCTTTGGATGCAGGTGTTTCGTTATGAATAATGGGAAATATCAGCTCAAGACCTTTAACAAAAAGTCAGATGAAGGGATATTTGTAGGATACTCCTCTGTCAGCAAAGCTTTCAGGATCTTTAACAAAAGGAAGATGACAATAGAGGAATCTCTCCATGTAGTGTTCCATGAACCTCACTTTGATCCTACAGGAGTAGAAGACTTAACCCAGAATATCTGAACACTCTCCCTTGATGACCCTCAAACACCAATAGAGCCTATCGTAGACTTAGAAATTAATCCCGTAGTTGTAAGATCAAAAGTAGTCGAAGCCGATGCTGTACAAGATGAAGCCGAGACTACAACACCACATGATACAGTATGGGATGCCAAATTAGAACCTGACAAGATATGGTTGAGAGATCACCCCCAAGTGTTGATTATAGATGATATTCATGCTGATGTATCTACCCGTAGAAGAATACTGAGTACACAAGGAACTGTACTGTGTGCGCAAGAAGAAACCAAATCTGAGAATTCTTCATTTCCTGTATGGAAATCTCAAGCTGAGCTTAGAAGATTAGCTATGTACACCCTAGCTGTATTCTTAGCTCAATCCGAACCTGTTTTGACCAATGGAGCTTTGAATAATTCTCACAAGATCACTCCTATGGAAGAAGAGCTTAATGGTTGTGAAAGAAACAATATATGTTATCTAGTACATAGGCCATCAAGCTGTTATTGGAACCAAATGTGTATTTAGAAACAAGAAGGATGAGAATGGACTTGTTATCAGGAACAAATCCCGTCTAGTCGCACAAGGCTACAGACAGGAAGAAGGCATAGATTATGATGAGACTTTTGCCCCTATAGCTAGACTATAAGCCATCGGGATATTCTTAGATTCTTCTGCCCATAAGAGTTTTATATTATATCAAATGGACGTGAAGAGTGCATTCCTGAGTGGAGAACTCACCGAAGAAGTGTATGTTGAACAACCACCAGGGGTTGTCAATATTGAAGGCGGAGACCTAGTATACAGACTATGGAAAGCTCTATATAGACTTAAGCAAGCACCTAGAGCTTGGTATGAAACCATGTCCATGTACCTTATTAACAATGGATTTGAGAAAGGTGTTGTGGATAAGACTCTATTTAAGATACAAGAAGGTGATGACCGGTTAATGGTGCAAATATATGTCAATGATATTATATTTGGTTCTACTAACCTTGTTTTATGTCAAAGGTTTTCTCATCTCATGCAAAGTAAATTTGAAATGAATATGATGGGAGAACTTAGTTATTTCCTAGGATAGTGTAATATCCGGAATTTCTATTACTACTGTTTAATGTTATCCGAGTTATGTTGTACAGTGTGGAATCTATACAGTATGGGTAAAATAATTGAAGGACCGAGACATCTGTATTTGTATAATTGTCGTACTTGGTCGACAATTGGATGTAAGAAGTATATGTATTCAGTATGCCGTATGTTCGTATTCTGTATGTTGAGACGTTGGACAAGAATAGCTGAAAATGGCTAAGTGTAATATTATTAGCGCACGCTAATAATCATGAGTAGCACACGCTATCGTGCAGGTTTAGCGCATGCTATGGATATAAGATAATGCACGCTAATGCAGTCAGATCGGAAGGAATCTGCGTGTGGACCAGGCCACTTTCGACGCACGTTCTGATAAGTCAACGGATGTTGTAATGTAGTGATAGCGCACGCTAATGCATGTTGATTAGCGCACGCTAACTGTATATCGGACAAAAAAGAATCTTATCCTCGTCAGCAGTTTCGGCGTGTGGACCTGTCTTCGGAAGCATACAGACAAACGAGTCAACTATGAGTAGCGCACACTAAGGTAGGACACTTGCGTATGCTAAATAGAGGCATTTACGTACGCTATTGCATGGGCATTGCGTACGTAAATCACTTCATGCAGTAAGACAGTTGCCTCTGGAATTCGATAGTGCACGCTAACAAAGACAGTTAGCGCACGCTAAGTGTGTAACGTACGTTAACTGAAGATGTTAGCGTACGTTAGTAATGTAAAGTATATATATAAGTGCAGTTGGCCATTATTCATCATTTCCCTCCATTTCTTCATGTGAACCGATAGAGAGAGGTCTTAGAGAGAAGTTGAGGTTCCAAACACTTGAGTTGATCATTCCTAACAACATTTGAAGCTTGGAAGTGATTGAAAACGGATTCAACCTTGGGATTCAATCCATTCCTTCAAAGAGCTAATTACTCTCCACATTGGGATTTCATTTTGGATTGTATATGATGTTCTTGAGTTGGTGATCGTCATGTTTATGAGTTGATGAGTATGGTTATGATATGGATTACTGAGTTATGTTGATAATATGGTTGATATGCGGATATTGATATGATTCGTGTGGTTTTGAACGGTGTTGTTTTTCTTCAAGAGATATGTTGGTTAATATCTCCCTTCATTTCGGGTTTTTAATGTTGTTGTTATTGTTTACTTCGTATGATGATGAACATGCAAGTGATTATGATTCTTGGTGTATATGATATGATTAAGAAGACTATATGTTGAAATGTTAGTGGAAATAAGATATGGACACTTGTTTGGAAAGTAACGTGTATAAGGTTCGACTTTGGAAAATCACCACCGATTCTTGAAAATTCCAAAAATTCTGAAACATAACAGTATAATAGAGCATCGAGTTAGCTTCAATCGGTGAGTTAATCGGAGTCCGGATGAGTGAGTTATGCTCAAAATGGAAAAAACTATACTGTCTGTATTCTGGGAATAGGTAGCGCACGCTATTGATGAAGTTAGCGTATGCTAACATGCCTGGGCGTATAAAAACGTAAAGCAGTCGGGAATTTCATTTCCCAACCCATCCTACACGATCCCCTTTCGTCCCAAATCACCCAAACTCGGTTTTTAACCCCTAAACCTCAGCTTTTGAGTTGGTTTATCAAGTGATAACATCTAGGAAAGCTTGGAACAAGGATTATAACATCATTATTGATTCTTTCGCCGGATTGAAGGTAATTGGCTTGAACTCTAATATTTTGGGATGTTTGAGATTCTTGATATATTTTGGTGGTTTAGTTCGTATCGATGGCTAGAATCATGTAATGTTGAAGGATATATATGTTTGTGATTATGTTCTTCGTGTTCTTGATGTGGTTGGTGTTTGTTGATTGATGATTCAAATATACCTTTGAATTCCGCCTTCAAGGTGTTTGATTGAAGTTTTGAAAGAGAAATTGATTGGAATATTTCGGTTAAATTTGTATACTCGCCTTATCGAATCGATATGTGGGCTTTGTGGAATCATGGGAATGAATTCGTAATTGTTTGAGTTAGATTGTTCGGACTTGTGTTTAATCGAGATATTTTGGAATCGTTGGGTTTGTGGATTAGTTATATTGATTGTTGATTGTTATCGAATGTGTGTTAAATTGATTATCGTAATAGGTTGAGATTATTGATCGATGTTTAGAACCATGCTTTGCGGTAGTATTCAAGAACGTTCGTAGATTGCTTTGATCAGGGCCGAGGGACATGTAGACGACGACAAATAATTGGTAACGACTTCATTGGTATCGAGGCAAGTTATTACTTGCTCAGTTTATAATATTTAATAAATGGTTTCAGTTTCATTCGTTTATAATTCATATAGCAATGTTTATAAATCGTAATCACAGGAGATTTGAGATTATAGGTAGTATTTGAGTTTTGGGAAATTAAATCATAATGTATATGATTTACATTCTTGTTGGCATACTTGGTATCGAGGATACATCATGGTATAGACAAAGGCGTGAATTATTTACCATCCGTGACATTTCGGATCGTCGAATATTCAGAATAATGGTACGTGATGGTTTGGACATCGAGATTGCTCTCGAAGGACTCGGGGCAAGTACTCTAATCATTTTTGTCATTTCGTGTCGATCATGTTGTGATACATGCTTGTATCGTTGTTGTCATGCATTGTGTATCATTGTTATATGCATTTATGCATTGTTGTTGTATGTCCACCTCGGGTTGGTCCGACGGGATCATCGGGGGATCTATGCTAGCGTGCGCTGAATCAATGGACGGGTTTTCCACCTCGGGTTGGTCTGACGGGATCATCGGGGGATCTAGGCAGTGAACGCTGGATCATCGGATTGCCATGTATTGTTGTTGTGCATATGTATATTATGGGTTTGCCATAAGTATACATTGTCGTTATTGTTGTGATCATATTGACGTTGTCATATGAGTATGCATTTGTAGGTCTTGTGTTAGGACCATGTCCGTATGTTATGTTGATCTGATCTCGGATTATACTGAAGTGATTGTCATGGTATTTCGTAATCTTGAGGTATGTTCCGTATTTCCTTGGTACTTGTCTTTGATGGACAATCGATTATCGTATTGGAATTGTCGATGTTATCCGATGGATTGAATTGGCCAGAGTTGGTATAATTTCCGTATCGCGAGTTATGATAATGTTTTGAGAACCTTGAGTATTGTTGAGATACCGTACAGATATTTCGGTATTATTTTAATGTGTTATTAAGGATACGAATCGTGGATTCTCGTAAAGTTACGACGATAAGATTACATTGGTCGTATTCTTACTTAGTATTTCCATTGATATGTAATTATTGACGAGATGTGATGGTTATTATTGTTGGATATTATGGCTGACCCCGTCGTGGGCTTTCTTTTTAGGTTCTTGGATTATCAAGCTTGTAGAGGTCGTGGAGAGATGAACTTCCCGGAGGATACTGGCAAGGGCATGTATTTGTGTTTTGAGTTTCTGATCAGTTGTTGTGTTCCGCTGCTAGAGTATTTTAATTGTTTGTCTTTATCCACTGCGTGAGTATTTTTAAATGGCCTTTTTGGTATACGGTAACTTAGGTTACTTTGGCAATCATTTTCTAAATCTATTCTGTCGGTACGTGTAAGCAATAGCTTAACGTATGTTTTTAAACTGTTGAGTTTGGCATTTTGGGCCTTGTGGTTTTCATATGAGGTTTTACGACGGTTTGATAAACGAGTTTTATAAATTTTCGAATGTTTTTAATAGATAATACCGTCGTTAGACTCTTGGGCGTTTGTAAATGTTTGCGAAAATTTCCTTCAGCCTTGTCGGTTCCATCTCGGGGCCCACGGCACTGTAATATTCCCAGTCGGATCTGGGGGTGTTACAGAATATGGTATCAGAGCTTAAGTTGTGAAAACCTAGGCAGTCGGGTCGAGTTGAGTCGTGCTTTTGTCGTGTCATTCGAGTTGTTGGTTGACAAGTGTTTGAGCTCTGGGTTTTTGTTGTTCACTCGGGCTTGTGCGTTAGCCGTTATGTGATTTACCAGTGTGGTACTGGGATTGTTGTAACTTTTTCAAATGGTGTTAACGTGTTTCTTCAGATAGAGATGTGTTGTTTTCTCGAGTTGAACTGAGTTTGCAAAATGTGTGTTTTGAAAATATCTGTGTCGAGTATTTTCTTGAGTCGAGACATGTGCCAGTATCACGGGGAATCGTCGGCTTCACGATCTGTAACTATTGGATTTTTGAATTGCATTGAGATTTATTGCCGTTCTAAGTTGATATGTTCTGAGGTTCAGAAAGATATTATGCGTTATAGTATAAGATGACAGAGTTGGGACAGGATTGATGATCTTGAGAAGTTATGATTTTGGAAATCAATATGTCGATTAAGTTTTGGAACGGAGCTGTGCATTTGGGAGAAATATTGTGGATTGTTCAGGAGAACATGTAGTCATGTTAGTTCATTTTGAGATATATGAACTGTTTTTGAGCATTTGAAAATGATACTTTTCAAAATGAATGTTTTACGGATGTTTTACCGTAAATGATTCTTGGGCCGAGACCCAATAGATTTTTGAAATTGTTTTATAAAGGGTCCGAAAAAGGGTTTCCTACTTTTTAAACTTCTTGTAATGCGGAACGAGATACGGGCTGAGACCCTAATATTTCAAAAGACTTTTCTGTTCTCTTAAAAACTCCCGAGACTTGTAAAACACTTTATCAATCATTTGTAACACCCCAACTGGCGGTAATTACAGTGCCGTGAATCCCACACTGGGACCCACCAGGCGATATCCAAAACAGGTTAAATAAATATTATTTGTGATACCGAATCACAACGAAAAGTCATTTCTCCGATTAGGAGTTTATTAAAATGTGGCCCATGGCCTTACAACACACAGGATCCGAAAAGAACAAGTATAAACCATATGGAGATGGAAAAATACTTCAAATGTCAAATACAACCAAAAGTAATTTAAACGGAACAGGAAATAACACAACACGGTTTAACATAACCGGACAACAAAGATGAGGGGCCCCCGAACTAGTATCCTCCGAATCCTTCGCCGTCGACATGCTCTTCCCGTGCCTTGCCTTTGCCTCGACCTAAAATACAATACAAGTATTTCGCCCAACACAGGGTCAGATATACATGATAATCAATTCTTCTGACATTATACAATTCACATATATAGATTTCAAGAAAATCATTCCGATTATTAATCATACCCCTCTGGCGTATGAAACAATCAGTCACAAAATATCGAACACATCCAATCATACATGGTCTGTGAAACGATTAACATTATGGCTCAAGATGGACATCACAGTACGCCCGATCCGGAAATGTGTCCGTGCACATGTCCACCCCGTATACGGAATCCAGAAATATACGTGGGACAATGTACCTAATTAGCCTCACGAACTAACTTCTCGTGTGCACGGTCCAATGTGGTGATATCCACGCATGACCAGCGTGTGCCAGGCAAAAAATCCTACACAATAACCAATCGGCACGCAGATATGATTCCGGATATGTCACGATACAACATGACAACGAAACTCAAAGGATAACACATCCAATTTAAGGATCAAGAAAGACTCACCAAAGTGAAAATAAGGATCAACGAAATCAATGATTCAAAGGGACGTGTTTGGGAATGCAACACCCATGATGAAACGAAACAACGTCAAGGACAATGTCAAATCACGACAAGCATTTCATAAACATTTCATACACATGAAATATATAACCATCACAAGAATCTAATCATCATTATAACCAAGCAAGATAACTTGCCTTAATACGAGACGAATAGTCCTCTTCTTTTCGTAACGAACTTACGGTACTCGACAAGTTTTACCAGAAATATCAACCTTAAACTAAATACATTTTACTCATAACATATTCGTATAATTCTTAATATATGATTTGTAAGACGTCAACCTACAATCCTTTAGAATAGTTTGATACTACGATTATTGAAACCTTATGCCAGAATCCTTCTAACATCAACACAACTATAAGAATCGGTTTACAAAATTTACCGAATGTTCGCATGGTTCAACATAAACAAGAGTTCTATCGAGGTATGTTGAATAACTAATCATGATGTTAAGATCATCTTATGATGATTAAACTTTCCAAAAACACTAAAAGGTTGAAAGGTAAAATCGCACATTATGATTATTCTCCTCTCATTAAATTGACTTTAAGCTAACAACAAGTTCATAAGTTCCGAGATTACACCACACTAATGAAGGTTATCAAAGTCTTTGATACAAGGTGGAGGGTTCATTAACATGATGGGGAATTCACCAATTCTAGTATGATGATCAAAATGTTCTAAGTTCTCAATACATTAGATTAATGAAAAGTTATTGTTGTAATTATCAAAACCTTTATCAATCTTCAAAGACTAGTGAAGTGAACAATCATGATTTGTTAAAGCTTCTAAAGTTTCGGACTAGATCACCTAATCTCATATTTAACATCATCAAGTTCTTCTCAAGGTAAATAAATACTTAAAATGGTGTTTAATCATTTTATGATATTAAGTTCTTGATTAAATCCGATTATGAAGAAGCTAACCTATCCATCAAAGTTCTCTTGAGCTAAATTCGTCCCGAAGTTGAGTAATGTGACTACAAACATGATTAAAATCACTATATCATCAAGAACACCTCCAACAAACCCTTATTTAACATATTCATCAAAAGTGCTTAAAGAGTTTTATTATAACCATGTTTTACTTGCTTAATCTACTCTAGGTGAAGTATATGTCTACATTAATAATCAACATAAGAAAATAATGCAGAAGAAAACACACCAACCTCTAGAAATGAAGAATAACTTCAATGATATGAGAGAATATATCCCGAACTTAAAAACAACTCCAAGTTTCCAAGAAATGAGCTCCACTCCGAGATTCAAGCCTTAGAAACAAGTTGATGAAGGTTTATATTGTTTTTAGAGTGCAGAGGGATGATATGTGAAGAGAGAATTTCGGTTTGGTTCGTGGAGAAATGAAAAGCGCTGGTCCTATAAATAGATGCGAGACCTAGCGCACGCTATCGTGACGCTTTAGCGTACGCTAAGGCCCTTACGACGCTATCCGGCCGATATAACGTACGTAAACGGCTTACGGTGGCTACCGTCTTGAATTATTGCAGCCGTTAGCGCACGCTAATGAAGAATGGGTTAGCGCACGCTAGTAAAAGTAGATTCTCACCGACATGACAGCTCGGACATAGATCGCATGCATGCTACCGGTTAAAAGGCTCACGTGTTGAAGTCAAGCTGTCGATTCCTTCTTAGCGTACGCAACCGAGGAAAACCTTACGCACGCTAAGGCACGTAATTAGCGACGCTAATCTTAATGTGTAGCGTACGCTACACTAACAAAATTTCAAAATGCACACCCTAATAACAACGAATCGTCACATATGAAATAACAATGATATGATATTCAAGTCTATAATACCTCAACATAATACTAAATGCAACGATTTCGATAATCGATTATCCGAATAGTACAACGACAGTAAAAATGAAAAGTTACAATGGATATTACATACTCCCCTTAAAAAGAGTTTCGTCCCCGAAACTTAAGGGGTAAATAACTCGGGGTATCTTGCTCGCATACTATCCTCGGTCTCCCACGTAGCCTCCTCGACTCCGTGTCGTGACCACCGAACTTTCGAGAGTGGAATCGCCTTGTTCCGCAATTGCTTGATCCTCCTCTCGAGTATCCGTACAGACGCTCCTTATACGAATGATCCTCGCTAAATCAATGTCTTCAATTGAAGTACGTGGCTCGGATCAGCAACATATTTCCTCACCGAGAGACATGAAACACGTTGTGAATCTTACTCAAGGTCGTTGGCAAGGCTAGTCGATAGCGATCACCTACACGCTCCGTAACCTCAAACGGCCCAATATACCTTGGGTTCACTTGCCCCTTTTCCGAAACGAAAAACACCTCGAGTAGGAGACACCTTCATTAACACATGATCACCAACCTCGAACTCAAGCGGTCTTCGACGATGGTCGCATAAGACTTCGTCTACTTTGAGCCGTTAACAACCGACTCCTAATCAAAGTGATCTTCTCACGGGCGGCTAACAACATATGTGGTTCCGTACCCAGAGATTCCGGCGTTCGTCCCAACACAAAGGGGACCTACCGACGGCCATATAATGCCTCATACGGTGCCATCCGAATCGAAGCGTGCCAACTATTATTATAAGTGAATTCCACCAAAGGCACTGGGCTTCCCAATCGTCCTTCCAATCAAGAACACATGCTCTCAACATATCTTCTAGAGTCTCAGTATGGTTCTCTCCGATCGACCATCATGCTGTGGATGGAAAGCCGTCGAAATTCAACTGCGTACCCATCGCACGATGAATCGCCTTCCGAAATGTGACACAAATCGCCGTCACGGCCTGATACAATGCTCTTGGGGGTACCGTGTAGTCTCACAATTTCCTTAATAAACAGTGGCCAATCTCTCGGGCCCCATGTCTCCTAAATTTCCAAGAAGTGAGCTGATTTGGTCAGACGAACCACAAACACCCAAATCGTATTCATTCCTCGACCACTCGTCGGCAAGCTAGTGATAAAATCCATAGATATGTCTTCCCATTTCCATTCGTGAATCGGGAGCGGTTTCAAGATTCTGCGGTCGCCGGTGCTCAATCTTAACTCCGACGTGTCAAACACCTCAAACGAATTCGGCAACCTCACGCTTCATATTCCCCACCAATAATTCCCGCTTCAAATCCTTATACATCTTGCTAGAGCCCGGTGAATAGAGTACTGGTAGCATGGGCTTCTCTCATGATAGAGTTCTTCAACTCTTCGTCACGGTACACAAACTCGATTTCTAAAACGTATCAATCCATCCTCGTGGATCACGAATCCAGGGCTTTCCACAGGTTACTTCATCCCGAACCCGAGATAAGAATGGGTCCGTAATTTGCTTCGATTTGATCATATCATCAAGAGACGAAGAAATATCAAGGGTGCAAAGTTGTCCCTGAACACGCTGTAACCAAACTTCAATTTCTGGTCTCATAAGGTCCAACTGCAATTCCTTCTGTGCTGTTAAACGACTCAGCATCTGCTCCTGCACTGTCTTTCGGCTCAATGCGTCGGCAACCACATTTGCTTTACCCGGATGATAAAGGATTTCGATATCATAGTCCTTGATTAATTCCAGCCACCTTCTTTGCCTCATGTTCAACTCCTTCTGAGTAAAAATGTACTTTAGGCTCTTGTGGTCCGTAAAGATCTGGCAGGTAACTCCATAAAGATAGTGACGCCAGATTTTCAAAGCAAACACCACGGCTGCCAACTCCAAGTCGTGGGTCGGATAGTTAACTTCATAGGGTCGCAATTGTCTCGATGCATAGGCGATTACTTTCCCTTCCTGCATTAGTACACATCCTGCACTCTGTCTCGACGCGTCACTATACACCACAAATCCTTCCGTTCCCTTTGGTAAGACCAAAGCAGTGCGAAATCAATCGACTCTTGAGCTCTTCAAAACTCTTGACATGCTTCGACCACAAATACTTCTTGTCCTTCCGCATAAGTTGGTCATCGGTTGCGAAATTTTAGAGAATCCCTCCACGAATCGTCGGTAGTAACTCGCTAGGCCGAGGAAACTACGAACTTCCTTCACGTTCTTCGGTGGTAGCCAATCTCGAATGGCTTCCGTCTTTTGTGGGTCCACTCTCACCCCTTGGCTTATATCACATGCCCGAGAAAGACAACCTCGGGCATCCGTAACTCACACTTAGAAAATTTCCCATAAAGTTGTTCTCGCCTCAAAGTATCGAGAACTTGGTGGAGGTGATTCTCGTGTTCCTCGTGGTCGCGAGAGTAAATCGAATGTCGTCAATGAAAACGACTACAAAGCGATCCAGATAGTTAATAAAAACTCGATTCATCAACTCCATGAATCTTGCCGGTGCATTAGTCGGTCAAATGGCATCACCACGAACTCATAATGCCCATAGCGATGCGGAATCTTTGTCTTGAAATGTCGGACTCTCGAATCCTCAGCGATGATAACCGGATCTTAAGTCGATCTTAGAAAACACGGCGGCTCCACGAAGTTGGTCCAATAAATCGTCAATACGAGGCAAGGGATACTTGTTCTTGATGGTTACCCTGTTCACTCACGGTAATCAATACATAAGCGCAGGATCCATCTTTCTTCCGCACAAATAACACCGGTGCTCCCCAAGGGGACGCACTAGGTCGAATATAGCCTTTGTCACCAACTCCTCAAGTGGCTCTTCAATTCTTGCATCTCGGTCGGAGCCATACGATGCGGTGCTTTTGAGAGCGGGGACACAGTTCTAACTCAATAATAAATTCCACGTCACGATGAGGAGGTAAGCTGGCGGCTAAATGCGGAAATACATCGGGGTAATCTCGGACTACCGGAATGTCGGCCAATTCAATCGATCGATCGGCTGATTTGGTCATGTAGCACCAATAACCAATACACCCTTGATTAAGCGGTTTATTGCTTTCATAGCGCTGATGACTCTCCCGAGCGAGTGGGATTATCACCTCGAAAAATACACTTGAATCCATCATCGTAGTGACGGTAACCATCCGCTTGCGGACACCGAGTATTGCATCGTGACGATCCATCCAATCGATGCCCAAGATTATATCATCCTTAGGTAGATCGACTACAATCAAATTTGACAACCACTCACGGTCGTTCAAACGAATCGGACGATCCTGGACTTCACGATTTCCAATAATCCTTCTACCATCGTGTAGACCAATCACGTAGGGCTCACAATTGATAACATGGTTTAGAGGCAAACGACTTAAACAAGAAGAAGATATAAAGGAGTGTAAAGCACCGGTATCAAAAAGAACGCACACAGTGGGAGTGGATCTCGAGTATACCAAATCATGCGCCTCGGGATCATCGGCTCTCTTCATCTCGTAAATCCTGGTTTCGCGATTCGGCACCTGTGTAACACTTTGATTCCCACGGCCCATTCCCTTATTCGCCGGTGAGTACAGTAGGAAGCGGACGGAGGCGTCGGTTACAGACAGAGGATTGAATAGGAGTATGAGACACTACTGGATTATGCTCGGGCCCACCCCTGCAAAAACGAGCACGGTGACCAAACTTGCCACAAGTAAGGCGGTGTGACGGCAGCTTCGGGCATTTGGTGCCGACATGCCCCTGGTCTCCAGATTATAGCACACAATGGATGAAGGGACCGCTCGAGTGCGATCCGGTGGCTTCGACGCCATGGGTGGTCGATCGGAGGGTTTGGCAATGACCGGGGCTTCTGAATGTCCCGGTTACTCTCGGTCTCGATTCTTAGACCTTTTGTTGTTGGGTGTGGTTGTTTCTTGGAAATCTCCTTCGCGGTGAGTTCGTACTCAGCCTTCTCGATAAACTCGTAAGGTAGTACATTGGTGATTCAATGCATTCTCATTCGGGTTTAAGCCTCTTGAGAAAGTATTTGATCTTGTCGGCCTCTGTTCGGATAATTGTCGTGGCAAAAGGAAGGAGTGCCTGAATTTCTCAAGAAGATAATACATCATCGTCTTCGGACGGGTCGGGGTTCAAAAGTTCGGCAGTTTGGCCTCACGGAGTGGTCCGGATAGTAACGGTCTAGCATGAGGTTTTTAAATTCCTCCCATGTGCAAACACCATCACCGCCTCACCGAAAGCCACCAGTATGAGCGCTTTTGCTAAGATAATACGCGGCTACCGAGACGCGATTCTCTTCCGGGCGACCCACCATCTGGAAAAGTTTCTCAAAATGCTCGATCCGATTGCACAATGTCGGCCCGGCTCAGGAGCCCTCATAAGTCGGTCGGTGGTCGGCGAGAGATGTCGCCGATAATCCGACTCACGGGTCCGCCAATCACGGGAGGAGGATGAGCCCCCTTGCCTGGCGGCGATGGCGGCCCTCTGCATAGCTTCCATTAGTTGACCCATCTGGTCATCTGTGTCATCATGCCTGCATTACGACGTAAGGATCGACACGTGCATCCCCGCGCCCACTGTGGTGCGATTGTTCCCTAGAAGGTGAACCACTGTCTGCGGAACTCTGATCCGCATTCGCGCGTCTGTTGGCTCGAGGTATTGGGATTCGGCCCCTTCCGCGGCCTCGTCCCCCTCTGCCACGACCTCTCAGGTTTCTTTCCATACTGAAAGAATCAATCGTAATGATAACCATAAGTACTGATTCAAGATACTAAAATCCATGCCAAGTTAATAGCAACAAGGAATTACATATTAAAGGAAAACGGTTATCGATACCACAAATGTCGCACCGAATATCCTATCGGTATCAAGTCGAACAATTTCGATTATACAATAAATTCAGCATTTACCTCGGATTATCAATCAGATAAATCCTGTCACAATTCCTTGAAATAACATGATCAACAAAGAGATCCATACTGATATCAATATCATGCCAGTAATTAAACCATGGCTCATAAAGTACATACCGCATTTGGCTCGCAGGTCGCGCTTGCACAGTCACACGTGACACGAAGGTTTCTTGATACTAGTTCATTTCTCAATGACTCATGAAAGAAAACGACTCTCGATACCATCTTCTGTAACACCCCAATCAAGCGGTAATTACAGTGCCGTGAATCCCACACTGGGACCCACCAGGCGATATCCAAAACAGGTTAAATAAATATTATTTGTGATACCGAATCACAACGAAAAGTCATTTCTCCGATTAGGAGTTTATTAAAATGTGGCCCATGGCCTTACAACACACAGGATCCGAAAAGAACAAGTATAAACCATATGGAGATGGAAAATACTTCAAATGTCAAATACAACCAAAAGTAATTTAAACGGAACATGAAATAACACAACACGGTTTAACATAACCGGACAACAAAGATGAGGGGCCCCCGAACTAGTATCCTCCGAATCCTTCGCCGTCGACATGCTCTTCCCGTGCCTTGCCTTTGCCTCGACCTAAAATACAATACAAGTATTTCGCCCAACACAGGGTCAGATATACATGATAATCAATTCTTCTGACATTATACAATTCACATATATAGATTTCAAGAAAATCATTCCGATTATTAATCATACCCCTCGGGCGTATGAAACAATCAGTCACAAAATATCGAACACATCCAATCATACATGGTCTGTGAAACGATTAACATTATGGCTCAAGATGGACATCACAGTACGCCCGATCCGGAAATGTGTCCGTGCACATGTCCACCCCGTATACGGAATCCAGAAATATACGTGGGACAATGTACCTAATTAGCCTCACGAACTAACTTCTCGTGTGCACGGTCCAATGTGGTGATATCCACGCATGACCATCGTGTGCCTGGCTAAAAATCCTACACAATAACCAATCGGCACGCAGATATGATTCCGGATATGTCACGATACAACATGACAACGAAACTCAAAGGATAACACATCCAATTTAAGGATCAAGAAAGACTCACCAAAGTGAAAATAAGGATCAACGAAATCAATGATTCAAAGGGACGTGTTTGGGAATGCAACACCCATGATGAAACGAAACAACGTCAAGGACAATGTCAAATCACGACAAGCATTTCATAAACATTTCATACACATGAAATATATAACCATCACAAGAATCTAATCATCATTATAACCAAGCAAGATAACTTGCCTTAATACGGAGACGAGAATAGTCCTCTTCTTATCGGAACGAACGAACGGTCCTCGACAAGTTTTACCCGAACAATCAACCTTAAACGAAATACATTTTACTCAAAACATATTCGTATAATTATTAATATAGGATTAGTAAGACGTCAACCTACAATCCTTTAGAATAGTTTGATACTACAGATTATTGAAACCTTATGCCAGGAATCCTTCTAACATCAACACAACTATAAGAATCGGTTTACAAAATTTACCGAATGTTCGCATGGTTCAACATAAACAAGAGTTCTATCGAGGGTATGTTGAATAACTAATCATGATGTTAAGATCATCTTATGATGATTAAACTTTCCAAAAACACTAAAAGGTTGAAAGGTAAAATCTGCACATTATGATTATTCTCCTCTCATTAAATTGACTTTAAGCTAACAACAAGTTCATAAGTTCTGAGATTACACCACACTAATGAAGGTTATCAAAGTCTTTGATACAAGGCTGGAGGGTTCATTAACATGATGGGGAATTCACCAATTCTAGTATGATGATCAAAATGTTCTAAGTTCTCAATACATTAGATTAATGAAAAGTTATTGTTGTAATTATCAAAACCTTTATCAATCTTCAAAGACTAGTGAAGGTGAAGAATCTTGATTTGTTTTAGCTTCTAATGTTTCTGGATTTGATCTCATAATCTCATAT
This sequence comes from Orobanche coerulescens, assembly GCA_033398695.1. Classification (NCBI taxonomy): domain Eukaryota; kingdom Viridiplantae; phylum Streptophyta; class Magnoliopsida; order Lamiales; family Orobanchaceae; genus Orobanche; species Orobanche coerulescens. The sequence goes on from CM065815.1 coordinate 36,249,992, forward strand.
TTAACATCATCAAGTTCTTCTCAAGGTAAATAAATACTTAAAATGGTGTTTAATCATTTTATGATATTAAGTTCTTGATTAAATCCGATTATGAAGAAGCTAACCTATCCATCAAAGTTCTCTTGAGCTAAATTCGTCCGAAGTTGAGTAATGATGACTACAAACATGATTAAAATCACTATATCATCAAGAACACCTCCAACAAACCCTTATTTAACATATTCATCAAAAGTGCTTAAAGAGTTTTATTATAACCATGTTTTACTTGCTTAATCTACTCTAGGTGAAGTATATTTCGACATTAATAATCAACATAAGAAAATAATGCAGAAGAAAACACACCAACCTCTAGAAATGAAGAATAACTTCAATGATATGAGAGAATATATCCCGAACTTAAAAACAACTCCAAGTTTCCAAGAAATGAGCTCCACTCCGAGATTCAAGCCTTAGAAACAAGTTGATGAAGGTTTATATTGTTTTTAGAGTGCAGAGGGATGATATGTGAAGAGAGAATTTCGGTTTGGTTCGTGGAGAAATGAAAAGCAGGCTGGTCCTATAAATAGATCATGCGGACCTAGCGCACGCTATCGGGACATTTTAGCGTACGCTAAGGCCCTTACGTACGCTATCCGGTCGATATAACGTCGTAAACGGCTTACGGTGGCTACCGTCTTGAATTATTGCAGCCGTTAGCGCACGCTAATGAAGAATGGGTTAGCGCACGCTAGTAAAAGTAGATTCTCACCGACATGACACTCGGACATAGATCGCATGCATGCTACCGGTTAAAAGGCTCACGTGTTGAAGTCAACTGCTGTCAGATTCCTTCTTAGCGTACGCAACCGAGGAAAACCTTACGCACGCTAAGGCACAGAATTAGCGTACGCTAATCTTAATGTGTAGCGTACGCTACACTAACAAAATTTCGAAAATGCACACCCTAATAACAACGAATCGTCACATATGAAATAACAATGATATGATATTCAAGTCTATAATACCTCAACATAATACTAAATGCAACGATTTCTGATAATCAGATTATCCGAATAATACAACGACAGGTAAAAATGAAAAGTTACAGTCGGATATTACATACTCCCCCCCTTAAAAAGAGTTTCGTCCCCGAAACTTAAGGGGTAAATAACTCGGGGTATCTTGCTCGCATACTATCCTCGGTCTCCCACGTAGCCTCCTCGACTCCGTGTCGTGACCACTGAACTTTCAGTAGTGGAATCGTCTTGTTCCGCAATTGCTTGATCCTCCTCTCGAGTATCCGTACAGGACGCTCCTTATACGAATGATCCTCTGCTAAATCAATGTCTTCGAATTGAAGTACGTGGCTCGGATCAGCAACATATTTCCTCAGCTGAGAGACATGAAACACGTTGTGAATCTTACTCAAGGTCGTTGGCAAGGCTAGTCGATAGGCCAGATCACCTACACGCTCCAGAACCTCAAACGGCCCAATATACCTTGGGCTCAGCTTGCCCCTTTTTCCGAAACGAAAAACACCTCGAGTAGGAGACACCTTCATTAACACATGATCACCAACCTCGAACTCAAGCGGTCTTCGACGATGGTCAGCATAAGACTTCTGTCTACTTTGAGCCGTTAACAACCGACTCCTAATCAAAGTGATCTTCTCACGGGCGGCTAACAACATATCGGGTTCCGTACCCGGAGATTCCGGCAGTTCGTCCCAACACAAAGGGGACCTACGGCGGACGGCCATATAATGCCTCATACGGTGCCATCGAATCGAAGCGTGCCAACTATTATTATAAGTGAATTCCACCAAAGGCGGTGGGCTTCCCAATCGTCCTTCCAATCAAGAACACATGCTCTCAACATATCTTCTAGAGTCTCGTATGGTTCTCTCCGATGACCATCGATCTGTGGATGGAAAGCCGTCTTGAAATTCAGCTGCGTACCCATCGCACGATGAAGCGCCTTCCGTAAATGTGACACAAATCGCCTGTCACGATCTGATACAATGCTCTTGGGGTACCGTGTAGTCTCACAATTTCCTTAATAAGCAGTGGGCCAATCTCTCGGGGCCCCATGTGTCCTTAATTTCCAAGAAGTGAGCTGATTTGGTCGAGACGATCCACAATCACCCAAATCGTATTCATTCCTCGACGACTCGTCGGCAAGCTAGTGATAAAATCCATAGATATGTCTTCCCATTTCCATTCGGGAATCGGGAGCGGTTTGACATTCTGCGGGTCGGTGCTCAATCTTAACTCTTGCCGAGTCAAACACCTCGAAAGCGAATTCGGCAACCTCACGCTTCATATTCCCCCACCAATAATTCTTCAAATCCTTATACATCTTGCTAGAGCCGGGTGAATAGAGTACGGGGTAGCATGGGCTTCTCTCATGATAGAGTTCTTCAACTCTTCGTCGGTACACAAACTCGATTTCTAAAACGTATCAATCCATCCTCGTGGATCACGAATCCGAGGGCTTTCCCTGGTTACTTCATCCGAACCCGAGATAAGAATGGGTCCGTAATTTGCTTCGATTTGATCATATCATCAAGAGACGAAGAAATATCAAGGGTGCAAAGTTGTCCACCGAACTCGTGTAACCAAACTTCAATTTACGGTCTCATAAGGTCCAACCGCAATACCTTCTGTGCTGTTAAACGACTCAGCATCTGCTCCTGCACTGTCTTTCGGCTCAATGCGTCGGCAACCACATTTGCTTTACCCGGATGATAAAGGATTTCGATATCATAGTCCTTGATTAATTCCAGCCACCTTCTTTGCCTCATGTTCAACTCCTTCTGAGTAAAAATGTACTTTAGGCTCTTGTGGTCCGTAAAGATCTGGCAGGTAACTCCATAAAGATAGTGACGCCAGATTTTCAAAGCAAACACCACTACGCCAACTCCAAGTCGTGGGTCGGATAGTTAACTTCATAGGGTCACAATTGTCTCGATGCATAGGCGATTACTTTCCCTTCCTGCATTAGTACACATCCTGCACTCTGTCTCGACGCGTCACTATACACCACAAATCCTTCCGTTCCCTTTGGTAAGACCAAAACAGGTGCCGAAATCAATCGACTCTTGAGCTCTTCAAAACTCTTCTGACATGCTTCTGACCACAAATACTTCTTGTCCTTCCGCAGTAAGTTGGTCATCGGTTGCGAAATTTTAGAGAATCCCTCCACGAATCGTCGGTAGTAACCTTCTAGGCCGAGGAAACTACGAACTTCCTTCACGTTCTTCGGTGGTAGCCAATCTCGAATGGCTTCCGTCTTTTGTGGGTCCACTCTCACCCCTTCGGCTTATATCACATGCCCGAGAAAGACAACCTCGGGCATCCGTAACTCACACTTAGAAAATTTCCCATAAAGTTGTTCTCGCCTCAAAGTATCGAGAACTTGGTGGAGGTGATTCTCGTGTTCCTCGTGGTCGCGAGAGTAAATCGAATGTCGTCAATGAAAAGCGACTACAAAGCGATCCAGATAGTTAATAAAAACTCGATTCATCAACTCCATGAATACCGCCGGTGCATTAGTCGGTCAAATGGCATCACCACGAACTCATAATGCCCATAGCGAGTACGGAATGTTGTCTTGAAATGTCGGACTCTCGAATCCTCAATCGATGATAACCGGATCTTAAGTCGATCTTAGAAAACACGGCGGCTCCTGAAGTTGGTCCAATAAATCGTCAATACGAGGCAAGGGATACTTGTTCTTGATGGTTACCCTGTTCACTCACGGTAATCAATACAAAAGCGCAGGGAACCATCTTTCATCCGCACAAATAACACTGGAGCTCCCCAAGGGGACGCACAAGGACGAATATAGCCTTTGTCACCAACTCCTCAAGTGGCTCTTCAATTCTTGCATCTCGGTCGGAGCCATACGGTGCAGTGCTTTTGAGAGCGGGGACGTACTGGTTCTAACTCAATAATAAATTCCACGTCACGATGAGGAGGTAAGCACAGCGGCTCGTCTGGAAATACTTCGGGGTATTCTCGGAATACCGGAATGTCGGCCAATTCAACTGTTCGATCGGCTGATTTGGTCATGTAGCACCAATAACCAATACACCCTTGATTAAGCAGTTTCGCTGCTTTCATAGCGCTGATGACTCTCCCGAGCAGCGGGATTATCACCTCGAAAAATACACTTGAATCCATCATCAGAAGTGACGGTAACCATCCGCTTGCGGACACTGAGTATTGCATCGTGACGATCCATCCAATCGATGCCCAAGATTATATCATCCTTAGGTAGATCGACTACAATCAAATTTGACAACCACTCACGGTCGTTCAAACGAATCGGACAGTCCTGGACTTCACGATTTCCAATAATCCTTCTACCATCAGGTAGACCAATCACGTAGGGCTCACAATTGATAACATGGTTTAGAGGCAAACGACTTAAACAAGAAGAAGATATAAAGGAGTGTAAAGCACCGGTATCAAAAAGAACGCACACAGGCTGGGAGTGGATCTCGAGTATACCTGAAATCATGCTGGCCTCGGGATCATCAGCTCTCTTCATCTCGTAAATCACAGGTTTGATTCGGCACAGTGTAACACTTTGATTCCCACGGCCCATTCCCTTATTCGCCGGTGGTACGGTAGGAAGCGGACGGGCGTCGGTTACAGACAGAGGATTGAATAGGAGTATGAGACACTACTGGATTATGCTCGGGCCCACCCCTGCAAAAACGAGCACGGTGACCAAACTTGCCACAAGTAAGGCAGGTGACGGCAGGCTTCGGGCATTTGGTGCTGACATGCCCCAGTCTCCGATTATAGCACACAACAGATGAAGGGACCGCTCGAGAGTGCGATCCAGTGGCTTCGACGCCATGGGTGGTCGATCGGAGGGGTTTGGCAATGACTAGGGCTTCCTGAATGTCCCGGTTACTCTCGGTCGATTCGATTCTTAGACCTTTTGTTGTTGGGTGTGGTTGTTTCTTGGAAATCTCCTTCGCGGTGAGTTCGTACTCGAGCCTTCTCGATAAACTCGTAAGGTAGTACATTGGTGATTCAACAGCTGCATTCTCATTCGGGGTTTAAGCCTCTTGAGAAAGTATTTGATCTTGTCGGCCTCTGTTCGGATAATTGTCGTGGCAAAAGGAAGGAGTGCCTGGAATTTCTCAGCAACAGATAATACATCATCGTCTTCGGACGGGTCGGGGTTCAAAAGTTCTGACAGTTTGGCCTCACGGAGTGGTCACGGATAGTAACGGTCTAGCATGAGGTTTTTAAATTCCTCCCATGTGCAAACACCATCACCGCCTCACCGAAAGCCACCTGTATGAGCGCTTTTGCTAAGATAATACGCGGCTACCGAGACGCGATTCTCTTCCGGGCAGTCCACCATCTGGAAAAGTTTCTCAAAATGCTCGATCCAGTGCACAATGTCAGCCGGCTCAGAGGAGCCCTCATAAGTCGGTGGTCGCTGGCGAGAGATGTCGCTGATAATCCGACTCACGGGTCCGCCAATCACAGGAGGAGGATGAGCCCCTTGCTGCTGGCCAGTAGCGGCCCTCTGCATAGCTTCCATTAGTTGACCCATCTGGGTCATACGTGTCATCATGCCCCGCATTACGACGTAAGGATCGACACGTGCATCCCGCGCCACTGTGGTGCGATTGTTCCTAGAAGGTGAACCAGCATGCGGAACTCTGATCCGCATTCGCGCGTCTGTTGGCTCGAGGTATTGGGATTCGGCCCCTTCCGCGGCCTCGTCCCCCTCTGCCACGACCTCTCAGGTTTCTTTCCATACTGAAAGAATCAATCGTAATGATAACCATAAGTACAGTTCAAGATACTAAAATCCATGCCAAGTTAATAGCAACAAGGAATTACATATTAAAGGAAAACGGTTATCGATACCACAAATGTCGCACCGAATATCCTATCGGTATCAAGTCGAACAATTTCGATTATACAATAAATTCAGCATTTACCTCGGATTATCAATCAGATAAATCCTGTCACAATTCCTTGAAATAACATGATCAACAAAGAGATCCATACTGATATCAATATCATGCCAGTAATTAAACCATGGCTCATAAAGTACATACCGCATTTGGCTCGCAGGGTCAGGCGCTTGCACAGGTCACACGTTACACGTTGTTTTCTTTATACTTTTTATTTTCTAAATTAATAATGAATGAAAACGACTCTCTGATACCATCTTCTGTAACACCCCAACTGGCGGTAATTACAGTGCCGTGAATCCCTGCACAGGACCCACCAGCGATATCCAAAACAGTTAAATAAATATTATTTGTGATACCGAATCACAACGAAAAGTCATTTCTCCGATTAGGAGTTTATTAAAATGTGGCCCATGGCCTTACAACACGAGATCCGAAAAGAACAAGTATAAACCATATGGAGATGGAAAATACTTCAAATGTCAAATACAACCAAAAGTAATTTAAAGCGGAACAGAAATAACACAACACGGTTTAACATAACCGGACAACAAAGATGAGGGGCCCCGAACTAGTATCCTCCGAATCCTTCGCCGTCGACATGCTCTTCCCGTGCCTTGCCTTTGCCTCGACCTAAAATACAATACAAGTATTTCGCCCAACACAGGTCGGATATACATGATAATCAATTCTTCGACATTATACAATTCACATATATAGATTTCAAGAAAATCATTCCGATTATTAATCATACCCCTCGGGCGTATGAAACAATCGATCACAAAATATCGAACACATCCAATCATACATGGTGCGTGAAAGCGATTAACATTATGGCTCAAGATGGACATCACAAGACGCCCGATCCGAAATGTGTCCGTGCACATGTCCACCCGTATACGGAATCGAGAAATATCGTGGGACAATGTACCTAATTAGCCTCACGAACTAACTTCTCGAGTGAACGGTCCAATGTGGTGATATCCACGCATGACCATCGTGTGCATGGCTAAAAATCCTACACAATAACCAATCGGCACGCAGATATGATTCCGGATATGTCACGATACAACATGACAACGAAACTCAAAGGATAACACATCCAATTTAAGGATCAAGAAAGACTCACCAAAGTGAAAATAAGGATCAACGAAATCAATGATTCAAAGGGACGTGTTTGGGAATGCAACACCCATGATGAAACGAAACAACGTCAAGGACAATGTCAAATCACGACAAGCATTTCATAAACATTTCATACACATGAAATATATAACCATCACAAGAATCTAATCATCATTATAACCAAGCAAGATAACTTGCCTTAATACGGAGACGAGAATAGTCCTCTTCTTATCGGAACGAACGAACGGTCCTCGACAAGTTTTACCCGAACAATCAACCTTAAACGAAATACATTTTACTCAAAACATATTCGTATAATTATTAATATAGGATTAGTAAGACGTCAACCTACAATCCTTTAGAATAGTTTGATACTACAGATTATTGAAACCTTATGCCAGAATCCTTCTAACATCAACACAACTATAAGAATCGGTTTACAAAATTTACCGAATGTTCGCATGGTTCAACATAAACAAGAGTTCTATCGAGGGTATGTTGAATAACTAATCATGATGTTAAGATCATCTTATGATGATTAAACTTTCCAAAAACACTAAAAGGTTGAAAGGTAAAATCTGCACATTATGATTATTCTCCTCTCATTAAATTGACTTTTAGCTAACAACAAGTTCATAAGTTAAGATTACACCACACTAATGAAGGTTATCAAAGTCTTTGATACAAGGTGGAGGGTTCATTAACATGATGGGGAATTCACCAATTCTAGTATGATGATCAAAATGTTCTAAGTTCTCAATACATTAGATTAATGAAAAGTTATTGTTGTAATTATCAAAACCTTTATCAATCTTCAAAGACTAGTGAAGTGAACAATCATGATTTGTTAAAGCTTCTAAAGTTTCTGGACTAGATCACCTAATCTCATATTTAACATCATCAAGTTCTTCTCAAGGTAAATAAATACTTAAAATGGTGTTTAATCATTTTATGATATTAAGTTCTTGATTAAATCCAGTTATGAAGAAGCTAACCTATCCATCAAAGTTCTCTTGAGCTAAATTCGTCCGAGTTGAGTAATGACAGCTACAAACATGATTAAAATCACTATATCATCAAGAACACCTCCAACAAACCCTTATTTAACATATTCATCAAAAGTGCTTAAAGAGTTTTATTATAACCATGTTTTACTTGCTTAATCTACTCTAGGTGAAGTATATTTCGACATTAATAATCAACATAAGAAAATAATGCAGAGAAGAAAACACACCAACCTCTAGAAATGAAGAATAACTTCAATGATATGAGAGAATATATCCCGAACTTAAAAACAACTCCAAGTTTCCAAGAAATGAGCTCCACTCCGAGATTCAAGCCTTAGAAACAAGTTGATGAAGGTTTATATTGTTTTTAGAGTGCAGAGGGATGATATGTGAAGAGAGAATTTCGGTTTGGTTCGTGGAGAAATGAAAAGCAGGTGGTCCTATAAATAGATCTGTGCAGACCTAGCGCACGCTATCGGGACAGCTTTAGCGTACGCTAAGGCCCTTACGTACGCTATCCGGTCGATATAACGTCGTAAACGGCTTACGGTGGCTACCGTCTTGAATTATTGCAGCCGTTAGCGCACGCTAATGAAGAATGGGTTAGCGCACGCTAGTAAAAGTAGATTCTCACCGACATGACAGCTCAGACATAGATCGCATGCATGCTACCGGTTAAAAGGCTCACGTGTTGAAGTCAACTGCTGCCAGATTCCTTCTTAGCGTACGCAACCGAGGAAAACCTTACGCACGCTAAGGCACAGAATTAGCGTACGCTAATCTTAATGTGTAGCGTACGCTACACTAACAAAATTTCGAAAATGCACACCCTAATAACAACGAATCGTCACATATGAAATAACAATGATATGATATTCAAGTCTATAATACCTCAACATAATACTAAATGCAACGATTTCTGATAATCAGATTATCCGAATAATACAACGACAGGTAAAAATGAAAAGTTACAGTCGGATATTACATCATTTATCTATGTCGTTCCTGCCTTTCGGGGTTCTAGATTACTTGTTCAAAAGCAACTTCTCGGGAAGTCTTTCGCTGTGTTGATTTGTTTCAATGCATTGTCATAGCATAATTGAGGTGATCCAGGTGTAACACCCCCAGATTTAACCAGAAATATTACAGCGCCGTGGGCCCCGAGATGGAACCCACGAGGCTAAAAGAATTTTTCGCAAATATTAACAAATGCCCAAGAGGCCAATGACGATACTATCTTTAAAACTGCACAAAGACTTATAAAATCCATTTATCAAAAACTGTTATAAAAACTCATTTGAAATCACAAGGCCAAACGACCGACACTCAAAAGTTTATAAAACGATTTCCAAAGTAATCTCAGTTACCAGATACTGAAAGAGCATTTCAAAATACTCACGCAGCGGAAAAAGACCAACCATAAAGATACTCTAGCAGCGGAATACAAGAACCAATCAAGAAACTCAATGCACAAAACATGTCCTCGCCAGTATCCTCCGGGAAGCTCATCTCTCCACGACCGCTACAAGCTCGATACTCCAAGATCCTAAAAAGAAATCCCACGACGGGGTCAGCCATAATATCCAACAATGATAACCGTCACATCACATTAATAATTACATACCAATGAGAATACAACATAAGAATACGACCAACGTAATCTTACCGCCATAACTTTACTTACTCAAGTAATTCTCATCAACATAACCATTATCACAATTCACATCTCGTACTCGATTAACCAATAAACTCGAACATAATATCTGTATTGTACCTCAAACAATACTCAATATTCTCAAACTATCATAACCAACTCACGATACGGAAATATACCATTTCTCACCAATATAATCCATCGAATAACATCATCAAATCCCAAGACGATAACCGATTGTCCATCAAGGACAAATACCAAAGGAAATACGGAACATACCTTGAGATATGAAGTGCCACAACAATCATATCAGTCTAATCCGAGATAAGAATAATGCAATACGGACACGGTCCTAACACAAGACCTACAAATGCATACTCATATGACCACGTCAATATAATCACAACAATAACAATGATGTATACTCAATGGAAATCCGACGATCCAGCGCCCTCAGCATAGATCCCTTTGTTGATCCTATCAGATCACCATAAGGTGGATAACCAACAATACACATATGAACAACAACACATGATAAAATCAATAGGGCTGGGCACTTGAACCCGAAATCCCGATCCCGTCCCGATCCCGTCCCGAAAACTAGCGGGACGGGACGGGATAGTTTATTAAAATGGCAATCCCATCCCGTCCCGTCCCGCTCTGTTACTATTCAAATGGGACGGATGGGATCGGTACGCCCCGATCAATCCTGCCTGGCCCCGTAATATTTAATATAATCAATTTTTTATATATCTTTTAAACATGTAAACCCTAAATTGATGTATGATGTATGAAACATCAAAATTTCATTTTTAAATTTCCAGTTTTAAGTTGAAGTTTTCTGCACTTTCAATTTGAATTTTATCTTCACGTGTTGATTTTGATGTAATATGCACTATGCATTTGGATTATTGATCTATTGTCCTTTGTGCGTGTTTACTTTACTATCTATTTTGTTGTGTGTGTTTTAAGTTTCTAATGGATATTGAGAGTCACTTTTTTTTGGAATGACTAGTTTGGATTTTTTTTTAATTTCTACCTCATTCATTTGATAATTCTAAAATTTATAGTTGTCTCATTCGTTTTTTCACAGTTTCTGTCAAGGTCAATAAATGTGCGGGATATCCCATCCCGTCCCGATCCCGACCCGAACCCGAACGGGATCAGGATGTGCGGGATGAATTTCAAAATACGCAATCCCATCCCGTCCCGTCCCGGTAATTTATTTTCGGGACGGGACGGGATTCGCCCAATCCCGACCCATCCCGTACCATGCCCACCCCTAAAAATCAATGATGCGAATTCACAAGATTCCATCAACACAATACTGGTAATCCAACTATCCAGCGCCCTCAGCATAGATCCCCATGATGATCCCTTCGAACCAACGCATGGTGGAAAACTTGTCCAACGATCCAGCGCCCTCAGCATAGATCCCCATGATGATCCCGTCGAACCAACTCATGGTGGACATTCGATCCAGCGCCCTCAGCATAGATCCTCATGATCCCATCGGATCATTTACAACATAAACAATACAATTATGCATACACATATGCAAATCAATATGTTCATCAACATGAACAACAGGACATGAACGACAATATGACAAATCCACTAAGATGACCACATGTTCGACAACATGAATGACAATATGCATGATCAAATCACTAACACTAACTGAATCGATATAAGATACTTGCCCCGAGTCCTTCGGGAGAAATCTCGATATCAAACCATCACCGACGATTATCCGCAATGCTCGGCGATCCAAACGTACCATGGACTACAGATACTCATATCCTCGTCTTTTGCATAATGTAACCTCGATACCCAAATATGCCAATAACCGAAATAAATCATAAACCTTATGATTTAACTCCCAGAATCAGAAAGACAATACATAATACAAATCTCCAGAATTTGCAGTAATAATCATTGCTATATGCATTATAAACGAAAGGAAACTGAAACCATTCATTAAACATTATAACTGAGCAAGTAATAACTTGCCTCGATACCGATACGACGATGATGAAGATGCTACCAATTTCATTTCCTTCGTCTACGAGCTCCTCAGCCCTGACCACGCAATTCATGAACATGCTCGAACATGACCGCAATATACGGTTATAATCACCGATCGATTATCGCAACCTATCGCAATAATAAATTTAACACACATTCGATAATAATAAATAATCGATATAACCAATCCACAAACTCAACGGTTCTACGATATCTCGATTAAACACTAGTCGGATCAATCCAACTCAAATCAGCACGAATACATGTTGAACCGAAATCCAATAATTACCAATCAATATAACCGATCGACAAACTCAACGATTTCACAACATCTCGATTAGACACAAGTCCGAACAATCCAACAAAAACAATTACGAATTCATAACCAAAATACGACTATGGATACGAAGGTAAAGGAAATCATATTCGGTGATCAATCACAATCTTTCCGGATTCCAAATTGATAACATGATTCGCATTTCATCAAGAACATACGAATTCTACCACTACAATCAATGAACATTCGATCTTCATATCTAAAGATACCGATAATTCATCCTACGATCGTCTTGCTATGTTCAATTCATCAAGGAGTTCCTCACGAACACTAAATGATTCGAAACCTTGTTCATAGCCATCAAAACAACGAAATCCGATATCCTCTAACATCTAAAGAATCCTCGTTCATGATTCAAGGTGTATATTATCATATTTTCCAATATATGATCCTCCAAACATCAAGAATCGAACAATTCTACCAAGAACACCAAGAACACTATGAATATATAATCATAATCAACATGTTCAAGACATAAACCAACATATCATCATCTTCCTTCAACATACACCTCATATATCCTCAAGAATTGTAACAACAAGATCATAATCATCTTCATACGAATCATTCATCAACAACAACATCAAAAATCCAAAATTCAAGAGAGGATTATTTCAACATACCTCTTAGAAGATGAAAAACACAAGGAATCACTTCAATAATCATCAATAGATCCATATCCAAGCTTCAATACCATGTTTCCAAGCTCAAAATCGACTTAGAGGAACTGAAAATGCCATCTCTCAGTGTTTGGAGGAGAAGAACGAAATGAAATGTCCAAGGGAAATGAAAGATGGGTGTTCTCTTATAAAACATTTTTGTTCGTTACGTACGTAACATGTCCTTGTTAACGTACGTAACAACCTATTACGTGCACTATCTTACCTTGATAGCGTACGTAATGGCAGTCCAGAGTTAACTGACCTATTTCGTCCAATTGATTATGTACGTAACATTTCCTTCATTACGTACGTAGTATGTACGTTGACTTGCTACAGTAAAACTCTATTTAACGTACGTTATACACTTCTCATAGCGTACGTAATGGCCGGGGTTAACTCGCCTATCCACATCCGCCGCCGACATCGGGTCCCACCTGCCGACCATGACTCGGTCCTGTCCGATTCCCTCGTTACGTACGTAATGCTTTAGCCATAACGTACGTAACACAACCAATTTAGCGTACGTAAGTCTTCAACATTAGCGTACGCTAAGTATTCTAATCTTAGCCAATTTTAACTGTTACCACCTGTCTCGACATACAGAATACGAACATACGGCATACTGAATACGTATACTGAATCCAATAATATTCTTATACGATATACCCAATATCAAAAGCACGATAACCTGATATACGATACCCTCAAACGTAATTGTCGACCAACTACGACAATTATACCAATACAGATGTCTCAGTCCTTCATTTATTTTATCCATACTGTACAGATTTCATGCTGTACAACATAACTCAGATAAAATAACATTAAACAACAGTAGTAGAAGTTCCGGATATTACATACTACACCACTTAAAATAAGTTTCGTCCTCGAAACTTGCAATCCGTCATAGAAAACAAACAAACTGTTCAACCAACATATCCCAAAACCATCACGGCAACAATCAATCATCATCATTAACGAATAACCAAAACAGTACACTTACATATGCGCAAGGTCAACGATCTCCTGAGATACTAGCAAGTGACTACACTGTAAAGCCTCAATACGCTTACGATTACAATTCTCTGAGTCTCAACAAAAAATATATCATCTTCAGTTGAAACAATCTGCCCGAATCAAAATCCTGTTTGCGTGATCGCATGATCAAGTTCCAATTCCGATAAAACGATTAATATCCGATATATCTGTGAAACAACTGTCCAAAACAATGACAATTAATCCCGAAACATCGACACAGAATTCAAACGGTTATACGATCATTAACAATGATCAACCAACTAACTAACCGAGAAGATCATCGATAAGATATCTCCAATACGGTTAATCCAATGGTCAAAACACAACTGAGAATATCATCAACATGATAAACTCCAATATGACCAATCAGAGGTCAAAACACAGTCAAGAATATCATCAACATGACAAACTCTAATATGACCAACCAGAGGTCAACGATAATCGAGAATATCTGCAAACGGTAAGCTCCAACACGATCAATACAGAACCACATAAACAGATATACAAAAAAAAACAAATTTCTCAAAACGACACACCAATCACATACAGTGATTCTCAACGAAACACAACCGACTGGTGAACATACCCCTCAGCATACGAACAACCAATCACAAACCGACGAACATATCCAATCGTACAGGGAGTGGGAACGACCACTCAATATCCAAAACAACCAGCATGGGGTCGCCATCCCCAAATCTACACTTACAACGAAATCCTTCAAAATCACTATGGTAAAAAAATCACACTACTACCATACCAATGGAATCACATAGCACGTATGTCCCGGTTTCATAAAACCCATAGTTCCAAAATTACATCCTGTGCATGGATCTACAACACGCAGCATATTTCTCTTATCTGATCAACCAACCGATCATCCCTGGATAACCAAACTACCATACTAAAGTTTGAATCTCTTTTCCTCGTACCGTTAGTGTGTTATCCAGTTTGTGAATCTCACTCAGAACTTCACCCTGATATGCAAAATGCATATGTATATCAATCACATTTTCAAAACCAGTTTGAAATCACATAGTCTTGTCAAAAGACAAATTTTCGAAAATTGTTTCAAGAGTTTGAAAACTCAAAGAATAAATTTTCGTAAGACCACGAAATCAATTTTCAAAATTAAATCGGCTCCCTGGTGCCAGTTCTCGATAAAATTCTTTTTGAATACACACGATTAAATAAAATGGAATTTATGCAAATGCTTGTCCATATCCATACTCCTGTATACCACTTCAGCTTGTCACCAAATCCATTGACATTCCAACGGATATGACTCGCAACGTCAACCATTTACCCATCCTGGATCACCTCAAATATGATATGACAAAACATTGAAACAAATCAACAAATCAAACACGGCGAAAGACTTCCCAAGAAGTTCCATTTGAACAAGTAAACCAAAGCCTCGAAAGGCGGAAATAACATAGGTAAACGATTGGTAAAGTGTTTTACAAATCTCGGGAGTTTTAGAAAACAAGAAAAATCCTTTTGAAACATTAGGGTCTCCGCCCGTATCTCGTTCCACATTACAAGAAGTTTAAAAAGCAGAAAACTCTTTTCGGACTCCAAGTCCTGAGTTACAACACTATTTCAAAATCAATTGGGTCTCGGCCCAAAAATCATTTTCCATAAAACCTCCGTAAGACATTCATTTTGAAAAGTATCAGTTTCAAATGTTCAAAAGCGGTTTCATGTAGCACAAAATGATCTATCATGACTACATGTTTTTTCTCAACCATCCACAACCTTCTCCCAAATGTACAATTCCATTCCATAATCTACCGAACATACTGATTTCCAAAATCATAGTTTCTCAAGATCATCAATCCTGTCCCAAATCTGTCACCTCATAGTGTAACGCATAATATTCTACTGAATCTCAAAGCATATCAACTTAGAACGGCAATAAATCTCAATGCAATCCAAAAATCCAAATACTTACAGATCGTGAAGCCGACGATTCTCTGTGATACTGGCACATGTCTCAACTCTAGAAAATACTCGACACAGATATTTTCCAAAACACACATTTTGCAAACTCAGTTTAACTCGAGAACACAACACATCTCTATCCGAAGAAATACGTTAGTACCATTTGGACAAGTTTACAACAAACCCAGTACCACACTAGTAAAGCACATAACGTACAAGCCTGAGTGAACAACAAAAACTCACGGCTCCAATATTAGTCAATTGACAACTCGAATGATGCGACAAAAACACGACCCAACTCGACCCAAATGCCTAGGTTTTCTCAACCTAAGCTCTGATACCATATTCTGTAACACCCCCAGATTTAACCGGAAATATTACAGCGCCGTGGGCCCCGAGATGGAACCCACAAGGCTAAAAGAATTTTTCGCAAACATTAACAAATGCCCAAGAGGCCAATGACGATACTATCTTTAAAACTGCACAAAGACTTATAAAATCCATTTATCAAAACCGTTATAAAACTCATTTGAAATCACAAGGCCAAACGGCCGACACTCAAAAGTTTAGAAAACGATTTCCAAAGTAATCTCAGTTACCAGATACTGAAAGAGCATTTCAAAATACTCATGCAGCGGAAAAAGACCAACCATAAAGATACTCTAGCAGCGGAATACAAGAACCAATCAAGAAACTCAATGCATAAAACATGTCCTCGCCAGTATCCTCCGGGAAGCTCATCTCTTCATGACCGCTACAAGCTCGATACTCCAAGATCCTAAAAAGAAATCCCACGACGGGGTCAACCATAATATCCAACAATGATAACCGTCACATCACATTAATAATTACATACCAATGAGAATACAACATAAGAATACGACCAACGTAATCTTACCGCCATAACTTTACTTACTCAAGTAGTTCTCATCAAAATAACCTTATCACAATTCACATCTCGTACTCGATTAACCAATAAACTCGAACATAATATCTGTATTGTACCTCAAACAATACTCAATATTCTCAAACTATCATAACCAACTCACGATACGGAAATATACCATTTCTGACCAATACGATCCATCGAATAACATCATCAAATCCCAAGACGATAACTGATTGTCCATCAAGGACAAATACCAAAGGAAATACGGAACATACCTTGAGATATGAAGAGCCACGACAATCATATCAGTCTAATCCGAGATCAGAACAATGCAATACGGACACGGTCCTAACACAAGACCTACAAATGCATACTCATATGACCACGTCAATATGATCACAACAATAACAATGATGTATACTCAATGGAAATCCGACGATCCAACGCCCTCATCATAGATCCCTCTGTTGATCCTATCAGATCAGCATAAGGTGGATAACCAACAATACACATATGAACAACAACATATGATAAAATCAATGATGCGAATTCACAAGATTCCATCAACACAATACTGGTAATCCAACGATCCAACGCCATCAGCATAGATCCCCATGATGATCCCGTCGAACCAACGCATGGTGGAAAACTTGTCCAACGATCCAGCGCCCTCAGCATAGATCCCCATGATGATCCCGTCGAACCAACGCATGGTGGACATTCGATCCAGCGCCCTCAGCATAGATCCTCATGATCCCATCGGATCATTTACAACATAAACAATACAATTATGCATAAACATATGCAAATCAATATGTTCATCAACGTGAACAACAGAACATGAACGACAATATGAGAAATCCACTAATACGACCTCATGTTCGACAACATGAATGACAATATGCACGATCAAATCACTAAAACTAACTGAATCGATATAAGATACTTGCCCCGAGTCCTTCGAGAGAAATCTCGATATCAAACCATCACCGACGATTATCCGCAATGCTCGGCGATCCAAACACACCATAGACTACAGATACTCATATCCTCGTCTTTTGCATAATGTAACCTCGATACCCGAATATGCCAATAACCGAAATAAATCATAAACCTTATGATTTAACTCCCAGAATCGGAAAGACAATACATAATACAAATCTCCAGAATTTGCAGTAATAATCATTGCTATATGCATTATAAACGAAATGAAACTGAAACCATTCATTAAACATTATAACTGAGCAAGTAATAACTTGCCTCGATACCGATACGACGATGATGAATCTTCTACCAATTTCATTGCCTTCGTCTACGAGCTCCTCAGCCCTGACCACGCAATTCATGAACATGCTCGAACATGACCGCAATATACGGTTATAATCACCGATCGATTATCGCAACCTATCGCAATAATAAATTTAACACACATTCGGTAATAATCAATAATCGATATAACCAATCCACAAACTCAACGGTTCTACGATATCTCGATTTAACACTAGTCGGATCAATCCAACTCAAATCAGCACGAATACATGTTGAACCGAAATCCAATAATTACCAATCAATATAACCGATCGACAAACTCAACGATTTCACAACATCTCGATTAGACACAAGTCCGAACAATCCAACAAAAACAATTACGAATTCATAACCAAAATACGACTATGGATACGAAGGTAAAGGAAATCACATTCGGTGATCAATCACAATCTTTCTGAATTCCAAATTGATATCATGATTCGCATTTCATCAAGAACATACGAATTCTACCACTACAATCAATGAACATTCGATCTTCATATCTAAAGATACCGATAATTCATCCTACGATCGTCTTGCTATGTTCAATTCATCAAGGAGTTCCTCACGAACACTAAATGATTCGAAACCTTGTTCATAGCCATCAAAACAACGAAATCCGATATCCTCTAACATCTAAAGAATCCTCGTTCATGATTCAAGGTGTATATTATCATATTTCCAATATATGATCCTCCTAACATCAAGAATCGAACAATTCTACCAAGAACACCAAGAACACTATGAATATATAATCATAATCAACATGTTCAATACATAAACCAACATATCATCATCTTCCTTCAACATACACCTCATATATCCTCAAGAATTGTAACAACAAGATCATAATCATCTTCATACGAATCATTCATCAACAACAACATCAAAAAACCAAAATTCAAGAGAGGATTATTTCAACATACCTCTTAGAAGATGAAAACACAAGGAATCACTTCAAGAATCATCCATAGATCCATATCCAAGCTTCAATCCCATGTTTCCAAGCTCAAAATCGACTTAGAGGAACTGAAAATGCCATCTCTGAGTGTTTGGAGGAGAAGAACGAAATGAAATGTCCAAGGGAAATGAAAGACGGGCGTTCTCTTATAAAACATTTTTGTTCGTTACTTACGTAGCATGTCCTTGTTAACGTACGTAACAACCTATTACGTGCGCTATCTTACCTTGATAGCATACGTAATGGCAGTCCAGAGTTAACTGACCTATTTTGTCCAATTGATTACGTACGTAACATTTCCTTCATTACGTACGTAATATGTACGTTGACTTGCTACAATAAAACTCTATTTAACGTACGTTATACACTTCTCGTAGCGTACGTAATGGCCGGGGTTGACTCGCCTGTCCACATCCGCCGCCGACATCGGGTCCCACCTGTCGACCATGACTCGGTCCTGTCCGATTCCCTCGTTACGTACGTAATGCTTTAGCCATAACGTACGTAACACAACCAATTTAGCGTACGTAAGTCTTCAACATTAGCGTACGCTAAGTATTCTAATCTTAGCCAATTTTAACTGTTACCACCTGTCTCGACATACAGAATACGAACATACGGCATACTGAATACGTATTCTGAATCCAATAATATTCTTATACGATATACCCAATATCAAAAGCTCGATAACCTGATATACGATACCCTCAAACGTAATTGTCGACCAACTACGACAATTATACCAATACAGATGTCTCAGTCCTTCATTTATTTTATCCATACTGTACAGATTCCATGCTGTACAACATAACTCAGATAAAATAACATTAAACAACAGTAGTAGAAGTTCCGGATATTACATACTACACCACTTAAAATAAGTTTCGTCCTCGAAACATGCAATCCGTCATAGAAAACAAACAAACTATTCAACCAACATATCCCAAAACCATCACGGCAACAATCAATCATCATCATTAACGAATAACCAAAACAGTACACTTACATATGCGCAAGGTCAACGATCTCCTGAGATACTAGCAAGTGACTACACTGTAAAGCCTCAATACGCTTACGATTACAATTCTCTGAGTCTCAACAAAAAATATATTATCTTCAGTTGAAACAATCTGCCCGAATCAAAATCCTGTTTGCCTGATCGCATGATCAAGTTCCAATTCCGATAAAACGATTAATATCCGATATATCTGTGAAACAACTGTCCAAAACAATGACAATTAATCCCGAAACATCGACACAGAATTCAAACGGTTATACGATCATTAACAATGATCAACCAACTAACTAACCGAGAAGATCATCGATAAGATATCTCCAATACGGTTAATCCAATGGTCAAAACACAACTGAGAATATCATCAACATGATAAACTCCAATATGACCAACCAGAGGTCAAAACACAGTCAAGAATATCATCAACATGACAAACTCTAATATGACCAACCAGAGGTCAACGATAATCGAGAATATCTGCAAACGGTAAGCTCCAACACGATCAATACAGAACCACATAAACAGATATACAAAAAAAAACAAATTTCTCAAAACGACACACCAATCACATACAATGATTCTCAACGAAACACAACCAACTGGTGAACATACCCCTCGGCATACGAACAACCAATCACAAACCGACGAACATATCCAATCGTACAGGGAGTGGGAACGACCACTCAATATCCAAAACAACCAGCATGGGGTCGCCATCCCCAAATCTACACTTACAACGAAATCCTTCAAAATCACTATGGTAAAAAAATCACACTACTACCATACCAATGGAATCACATAGCACGTATGTCCCGGTTTCATAAAACCCATAGTTCCAAAATTACATCCTGTGCATGGATCTACAACACGCAGCATATTTCTCTTATCTGATCAACCAACCGATCATCCCTGGATAACCAAACTACCATACTAAAGTTTGAATCTCTTTTCCTCGTACCGTTAGTGTGTTATCCAGTTTGTGAATCTCACTCAGAACTTCACCCTGATATGCAAAATGCATATGTATATCAATCACATTTTCAAAACCAGTTTGAAATCACATAGTCTTGTCAAAAGACAAATTTTCGAAAATTGTTTCAAGAGTTTGAAAACTCAAAGAATAAATTTTCGTAAGACCACGAAATCAATTTTCAAAATTAAATCGGCTCGCTGGTGCCAGTTCTCGATAAAATTCTTTTTGAATACACACGATTAAATAAAATGGAATTTATGCAAATGCTTGTCCATATCCATACTCCTGTATACCACTTCAGCTTGTCACCAAATCCATTGACATTCCAACGGAAACCACACGATCGAGTTCCAAAACCTCAATATATAGACTCCGATAAAAACTCCTTTTCCATGTATGACTCGCAACGTCAACCATTTACCCATCCTGGATCACCTCAAATATGATATGACAAAACATTGAAACAAATCAACAAATCAAACACGGCGAAAGACTTCCCGAGAAGTTCCATTTGAACAAGTAAACCAAAGCCTCGAAAGGCGGAAATAACATAGGTAAACAATTGGTAAAGTGTTTTACAAATCTCGGGAGTTTTAGAAAACAATAAAAAGCCTTTTGAAACATTAGGGTCTCCGCCCGTATCTCGTTCCACATTACAAGAAGTTTAAAAAGCAAAAAACTCTTTTCGGACTCCAAGTCCTGAGTTACAACACTATTTCAAAATCGATTGGGTCTCGGCCCAAAAATCATTTTCCGTAAAACCTCCGTAAGACATTCATTTTGAAAAGTATCAGTTTCAAATGTTCAAAAGCGGTTTCATGTAGCACAAAATGATCTATCATGACTACATGTTTTTTCTCAACCATCCACAACCTTCTCCCAAATGTACAATTCCATTCCATAATCTACCGAACATACTGATTTCCAAAATCATAGTTTCTCAAGATCATCAATCCTGTCCCAAATCTGTCACCTCATAGTGTAACGCATAATATTCTACTGAATCTCAAAGCATATCAACTTAGAACGACAATAAATCTCAATGCAATCCAAAAATCCAAATACTTACAGATCGTGAAGCCGACGATTCTCTGTGATACTGGCACATGTCTCAACTCTAGAAAATACTCGACACAGATATTTTCCAAAACACACATTTTGCAAACTCAGTTTAACTCGAGAACACAACACATCTCTATCCGAAGAAATACGTTAGTACCATTTGGACAAGTTTACAACAAACCCAGTACCACACTAGTAAAGCACATAACGTACAAGCCTGAGTGAACAACAAAAACTCACGGCTCCAATATTAGTCAATTGACAACTCGAATGACGCGACAAAAACACGACCCAACTCGACCCAAATGCCTAGGTTTTCTCAACCTAAGCTCTGATACCATATTCTGTAACACCCCCAGATTTAACCGGAAATATTACAGCGCCGTGTGCCCCGAGATGGAACCCACAAGGCTAAAAGAATTTTTCGCAAACATTAACAAATGCCCAAGAGGCCAATGACGATACTATCTTTAAAACTGCACAAAGACTTATAAAATCCATTTATCAAAACCGTTATAAAACTCATTTGAAATCACAAGGCCAAACGGCCGACACTCAAAAGTTTAGAAAACGATTTCCAAAGTAATCTCAGTTACCAGACACTGAAAGAGCATTTCAAAATACTCATGCAGCGGAAAAAGACCAACCATAAAGATACTCTAGCAGCGGAATACAAGAACCAATCAAGAAACTCAATGCACAAAACATGTCCTCGCCAGTATCCTCCGGGAAGCTCATCTCTTCATGACCGCTACAAGCTCGATACTCCAAGATCCTAAAAAGAAATCCCACGACGGGGTCAACCATAATATCCAACAATGATAACCGTCACATCACATTAATAATTACATACCAATGAGAATACAACATAAGAATACGACCAACGTAATCTTACCGCCATAACTTTACTTACTCAAGTAGTTCTCATCAAAATAACCTTATCACAATTCACATCTCGTACTCGATTAACCAATAAACTCGAACATAATATCTGTATTGTACCTCAAGCAATACACGATATTCTCAAACTATCATAACCAACTCACGATACGGAAATATACCATTTCTGACCAATACGATCCATCGAATAACATCATCAAATCCCAAGACGATAACTGATTGTCCATCAAGGACAAATACCAAAGGAAATACGGAACATACCTTGAGATATGAAGTGCCACGACAATCATATCAGTCTAATCCGAGATCAGAACAATGCAATACGGACACGGTCCTAACACAAGACCTACAAATGCATACTCATATGACCACGTCAATATGATCACAACAATAACAATGATGTATACTCAATGGAAATCCGATGATCCAACGCCCTCAGCATAGATCCCTCTGTTGATCCTATCAGATCAGCATAAGGTGGATAACCAACAATACACATATGAACAACAACATATGATAAAATCAATGATGCGAATTCACAAGATTCCATCAACACAATACTGATAATCCAACGATCCAACGCCCTCAGCATAGATCCCCATGATGATCCCGTCGAACCAACGCATGGTGGAAAACTTGTCCAACGATCCAGCGCCCTCAGCATATATCCCCATGATGATCCCGTCGAACCAACGCATGGTGGACATTCGATCCAGCGCCCTCAGCATAGATCCTCATGATCCCATCGGATCATTTACAACATAAACAATACAATTATGCATACACATATGTAAATCAATATGTTCATCAACATGAACAACAAAACATGAACGACAATATGACAAATCCACTAATACGACCTCATGTTCGACAACATGAATGACAATATGCATGATCAAATCACTAAAACTAACTGAATCGATATAAGATACTTGCCCCGAGTCCTTCGAGAGAAATCTCGATATCAAACCATCACCGACGATTATCCACAATGCTCGGCGATCCAAACATACCATGGACTACAGATACTCATATCCTCGTCTTTTGCATAATGTAACCTCGATACCCGAATATGCCAATAACCGAAATAAATCATAAACCTTATGATTTAACTCCCAGAATCGGAAAGACAATACATAATACAAATCTCCAGAATTTGCAGTAATAATCATTGCATTATGGATTATAAACGAAATGAAACTGAAACCATTCATTAAACATTATAACTGAGCAAGTAATAACTTGCCTCGATACCGATACGACGATGATGAAGCTTCTACCAATTTTATTGCCTTCGTCTACGAGCTCCTCAGCCCTGACCACGCAATTCATGAACATGCTCGAACATGACCGCAATATACGGTTATAATCACCGATCGATTATCGCAACCTATCGCAATAATAAATTTCACACACATTCGATAATAATCAATAATCGATATAACCAATCCACAAATTCAACGGTTCTACGATATCTCGATTAAACACTAGTCGGATCAATCCAACTCAAATCAGCACGAATACATGTTGAACCGAAATCCAATAATTACCAATCAATATAACCGATCGACAAACTCAACGATTTCACAACATCTCGATTAGACACAAGTCCGAACAATCCAACAAAAACAATTACGAATTCATAACCAAAATACGACTACGGATACGAAGGTAAAGGAAATCATATTCGGTGATCAATCACAATCTTTCCGGATTCCAAATTGATATCATGATTCGCATTTCATCAAGAACATACGAATTCTACCACTACAATCAATGAACATTCGATCTTCATATCTAAAGATACCGATAATTCATCCTACGATCGTCTTGCTATGTTCAATTCATCAAGGAGTTCCTCACGAACACTAAATGATTCGAAACCTTGTTCATAGCCATCAAAACAACGAAATCCGATATCCTCTAACATCTAAAGAATCCTCGTTCATGATTCAAGGTGTATATTATCATATTTCCAATATATGATCCTCCTAACATCAAGAATCGAACAATTCTACCAAGAACACCAAGAACACTATGAATATATAATCATAATCAACATGTTCAAGACATAAACCAACATATCATCATCTTCCTTCAACATACACCTCATATATCCTCAAGAATTGTAACAACAAGATCATAATCATCTTCATACGAATCATTCATCAACAACAACATCAAAAAACCAAAATTCAAGAGAGGATTATTTCAACATACCTCTTAGAAGATGAAAACACAAGGAATCACTTCAAGAATCATCAATAGATCTATATCCAAGCTTCAATCCCATGTTTCCAAACTCAAAATCGACTTAGAGGAACTGAAAATGCCATCTCTGAGTGTTTGGAGGAGAAGAACGAAATGAAATGTCCAAGGGAAATGAAAGACGGGCGTTCTCTTATAAAACATTTTTGTTCGTTATGTCCTTGTTAACGTACGTAACAACCTATTACGTGCGCTATCTTACCTTGATAGCATACGTAATGGCAGTCCAGAGTTAACTGACCTATTTCGTCCAATTGATTACGTACGTAACATTTCCTTCATTACGTACGTAATATGTACGTTGACTTGCTACAGTAAAACTCTATTTAACGTATGTTATACACTTCTCGTAGCGTACGTAATGGCCGGGGTTAACTCGCCTGTCCACATCCGCCGCCAACATCGGGTCCCACCTGCCGACCATGACTCGGTCCTGTCCGATTCCCTCGTTACATACGTAATGCTTTAGCCATAACGTACGTAACACAACCAATTTAGCGTACGTAAGTCTTCAACATTAACGTACGCTAAGTATTCTATACTTAGCCAATTTTAACTATTACCACCTGTCTCGACATACAGAATACGAACATACGGCATACTGAATACGTATACTGAATCCAATAATATTCTTATACGATATACCCAATATCAAAATCACGATAACCTGATATACGATACCCTCAAACGTAATTGTCGACCAACTACGACAATTATACCAATACAGATGTCTCAGTCCTTCATTTATTTTATCCATACTGTACAGATTCCATGCTGTACAACATAACTCAGATAAAATAACATTAAACAACAGTAGTAGAAGTTCCGGATATTACACCAGGATGGAAAATGATTGACGTTGCGAGTCATATGTGGAAAAGGAGTTTTTAGCCGGAGTTTATATATTGAAAATTTCGGAACTTTATCGTGTGGTTTTCCGGTGGAATAGCGAACCGAATTGGTATACAGTAATATGGATGTAGTCCAGCATTTGCATAGTTTTCATTTGAAACTTCGAAATCGTGTAGAATCGAAGGAAACTGTTATCGAATACTTGGCACCAGCGAGCCGATTTAATTTTTTCGAAAATTGATTTCGTGGACTTACGAAAAATTTATGTTTTGAGTTTTGAAATTTTTGAAAGAACTTTCGGAAATTTTTCTTTTGACGAGACTATATGATTTCAAACTAGTTTTGAAAATATGATCGATATAAATACGCATTTAGTGCATAATGCATATCATGATGGAGTTATGAGTGTGACTCACAAACTGGATAAGGCATCAGTACGGTACGATGAATAAAGATTCGAACTTCAATATGGTAGTTGGTTATCTAGGGATGATCGGTCGATTGATCGGATAAGAAGAATATGCTACAGGATGTAGAATTCATGCACATGATGTAATTTTGGAACTGTGGGTTTTGTGAAACTGAGACATTGGAGATGGTGACCCCATGTGGTTGCTTTGAATATTGAGTGGTCATTCCCACTCCATATAGGATTGGATATGTTCGCCAGTCGGGTATGTTTATTGAGATCTACTGTACGTGATTGGTGTGTCATTTTGAGAATGTTATTCTTTCGTATATCTGTTTCCGTGGTTCTGTGTTGACCATGTTGGAGCTTACCGTGTGAAAGTATTCTCGAAGTGTGTTTTGACCTTTGGATGGTCGAATTAGAGTTTATCATGTCGATGATATTCTTGGCTAATTTGTTGATTGATCATCGTTAACGATCGTATGAGCGTTCTGACGTTATGTCGATATTTCGGGGTCTGTTGTCATTGTTTTGGACAGTTGTTTCACAGTTGTATTGTGTATTATTGATTTGTATCTGGATTGGGATTTGATTGTGTGATCAGGCAAAAAAGATCTGACATAGATAGATTATTTCATCTGACGATAATATATCTGGTTGGGACTTATGGACGTGTTGAGGCTTTTCAGTGAAGTCACTTGCTAGTATCTCAGGAGATCGTCGACTTGGCGCATATGTAAGTATGCTATTTTGGTTATTCGGTAATAATGATGATTAATCGTTGTTGTGATTATTTTGGGTTATTTTGGTTGAACGGTTTATTTGTTTTTATGACGAATTGCAAGTTTCGAGGACGAAACTTATTTTAAGTGGTGTAGTATGTAATATCCGGAATTTCTATTACTATTGTTTAATGTTATCCGAGTTATGTTGTACAGCGTGGAATCTGTACAGTATGGGTAAAATAATTGAAGGACCGAGACATCTGTATTTATATAATTGTCGTACTTGGTCGACAATTGGATGTAAGAAGTATATGTATTCAGTATGCCGTATGTTCGTATTCTGTATGTTGAGACGTTGGACAAGAATAGCTGAAAATGGCTAAGTGTAATATTATTAGCGCACGTTAATAATCATGAGTAGCGCATGCTATCGTGCAGGTTTAGCGCACGCTACGGATATAAGATAAAGCACGCTAATGCAGTCAAATCGGAAGGAATCTGCGTGTGGACCAGGCCACTTTCGACGCACGTTCTGATAAGTCAACGGATGTTGTAATGTAGTGATAGCGCACGGTAATGCATGTTGATTAGCACACGCTAACTGTATATCGCACAAAAAGGAATCTTATCCTAGTCAGCACTTTCGGCGTGTGGACCTGTCTTCGGAAGCATACAGACAAACGAGTCAACTATGAGTAGCGCACGCTAAGGTAGGACACTTGCGTACGCTAAATAGAGGCATTTACGTACGCTATTGCATGGGCATTGCGTACGTAAATCACTTCATGCAGTAAGACAGTTGCCTCTGGACTTCGATAGCGCACGCTAACAAAGACAGTTAGCGCACGCTAAGTGTGTAACGTACGTTAACTGAAGATGTTGGCATACGTTAGTAATGTACAGTATATATATAAGTGCAGTTGGCCATTATACGTCATTTCCATCCATTTCTTCATGTGAACCAATAGAGAGAGGTCTTAGCGAGAAGTTGAGGTTCCAAACACTTGAGTTGATCATTCCTAACAACATTTGAAGCTTGGAAGTGATTGAAAACGGATTCAACCTTGGGATTCAATCCATTCCTTCAAAGAGGTAATTACTCTCTACTTTGGGATTTCATTTTGGATTGTATATGATGTTATTTAGTTGATGATCATCATGTTTATGAGTTGATGAGTATGGTTATGAGATGGATTACTGAGTTATGTTGATAATATGGTTGATATGCGGATATTGATATGATTCGTGTGGTTTTGAACGGTGTTGTTTTTCTTCAAGAGACATGTTGGTTAATATCTCCCTTCATTTCGGGTTTTTAATGTTGTTGTTATTGTTTACTTCGTATGATGATGAACATGCAAGTGATTATGATTCTTGGTGTATATGATATGATTAAGAAGACTATATGTTGAAATATTAGTGGAAATAAGATTTGGACACTTGTTTGGAAAGTAACATGTATAAGGTTCGACTTTGGAAAATCACCACTGATTCTTGAAAACTCCAAAAATTCTGAAACATAACAGTATAATAGAGCATCGAGTTAGCTTTCTAATGGTTTAATCGGTGAGTTAATCGGAGTCCGGATGAGTGAGTTATGCTCAAAGTGGAAAAGACTATACTGTCTGTATTCTGGGAACAGGTAGCGCACGCTATTGATGAAGTTAGCGTACGCTAACATGCCTGGGCGTATAAAAACGTAAAGCAGTCGGGAATTTCATTTCCCAACCCATCCTACACGATCCCCTTTCATCCCAAATCACCCAAACTCGGTTTTTAACCCCTAAACCTCAGCTTTTGAGTTGGTTTATCAAGTGATAACATCTAGGAAAGCTTGGAACAAGGATTATAACATCATTATTGATTCTTTCGCCGGATTGAAGGTAATTGGCTTGAACTCTAATATTTTGGGATGTTTGAGATTCTTGATATATTTTGGTGGTTTAGTTCGTATCGATGGCTAGAATTATGTAATGTTGAAGGATATATATGTTTGTGATTATGTTCTTCGTGTTCTTGATGTGGTTGGTGTTTGTTGATTGATGATTCGAATATACCTTTGAATTCCGCCTTCAAGGTGTTTGATTGAAGTTTTGAAAGAGAAATTGATTGGAATATTTCGGTTAAGTTTGTATACTCGCCTTATCGAATTGATATGTGGGCTTTGTGGATTCATGGGAATGAATTCGTAATTGTTTGAGTTAGATTGTTCGGACTTGTGTTTAATCGAGATATTTTGGAATCGTTGGGTTTGTGGATTAGTTATATCGATTGTTGTTTGTTATCGAATGTGTGTTAAATCGATTATCGTAATAGGTTGAGATTATTGATCGATGTTTAGAACCATGCTTTGCGATCGTATTCAAGAACGTTCGTAGATTGCTTAGATCAGGGCCGAGGGACATGTAGACGACGACAAAGAATTGGTAACGGCTTCATTGTTATCGAGGCAAGTTATTACTTGTTCAGTTTATAATATTTAATGAATGGTTTCAGTTTCATTCGTTTATAATTCGTATAGCAATGTTTATAAATCGTAATCACAGGAGATTTGAGATTATAGGTTGTATTTGAGTTTTGGGAAATTAAATCATAATGTATATGATTTACATTCTTGTTGGGATACTTGGTATCGAGGATACATCATGGTATAGACAAAGGCGTGAATTATTTAACATCCGTGACATTTCGGATCGTCGAATATTCAGAATAATGGTTCGAGATGGTCTGGACATCGAGATTGCTCTCGAAGGACTCGGGGCAAGTACTCTAATCATTTTTGTCATTTCGTGTCGATCATGTTGTGATACATGTGTGTATCGTTGTTGTCATGCATTGTGTATCATTTTTATATGCATTTGTGTATTGTTGTTGTATGTCCACCTCGGGTTGGTCCGACGGGATCATCGGGGGATCTATGCTAGCGTGCGCTGGATCAACGGATGGGTTTTCCACCTCGGGTTGGTCTGACGGGATCATCGGGGGATCTAGACAGTGAACGCTGGATCATCGGATTGCCATGTATTGTTGTTGTGCATATGTATATTATGGGTTTGCCATAAGTATACATTGTCGTTATTGTTGTGATCATATTGACGTTGTCATATGAGTATGCATTTGTAGGTCTTGTGTTAGGGCCATGTCCGTATGTTATGTTGATCTGATCTCGGATTAGACTGACGTGATTGTCATGGTATTTCGTAATCTTGAGGTATGTTCTGTATTTCCTTAGTACTTGTCTTTGATGGACAATCGATTATCGTATTGGAATTATCGATGTTATCCGATGGATTGAATTGGCCAGAGTTGGTATAATTTCCGTATCGCGAGTTATGATAATGTTTTGAGAACCTTGAGTATTGTTGAGATACTGTACAGATATTTCGGTATTATTTTAATGTGTTGTTAAGGATACAAATCGTGGATTCTCGTAAAGTTACGACGGTAAGATTACATTAGTCGTATTCTTACTTAGTATTTCCATTGATATGTAATTATTGACGAGATGTGATGGTTATCATTGTTGGATATTATGGCTGACCCCGTCGTGGGATTTCTTTTTAGGTTCTTGGATTATCAAGCTTGTAGCGGTCATGGAGAGATGAACTTCCCGGAGGATACTGGCAAGGGCATGTATTTGTGTTTTGAGTTTCTGATCAGTTGTTGTATTCCACTGCTAGAGTATTTTAATTGTTTGTCTTTATCCGCTGCGTGAGTATTTTAAAATGGCCTTTTTGGTATCCGGTAACTTAGGTTACTTTGGCAATCATTTTCTAAATCTATTATGTCGGTACGTGTAAGCGATAGCTTAACGTATGTTTTTAAACTGTTGAGTTTTGGCATTTTGGGCCTTGTGGTTTTCAAATGAGTTTTTACGACGGTTTGATAAATGAGTTTTATAAATCTTCGAATGTTTTTAATAGATAATACCGTCGTTAGCCTCTTGGGCATTTGTAAATGTTTGCGAAAATTTCCTTCAGCCTTGTGGGTTCCATCTCGGGGCCCACGGCGCTGTAATATTCCCGGTCGGATCTGGGGGTGTTACAGATAGCAGGTTAAGCAATTGCTTACAGGAATTTTCATCAACCAGGAGAAGTACATCAAGGAGCTGCTCAACAAGTTTAGAATGAACAACTCCAAATCCTCGTCAACTCTCATGAGCACTTCCATGCAAATTAGTGCTGATGATGCTGGAAAGCCGGTTGATCAATCACTCTACAGGAAGCTTATAGGCTCACTCCTGTACCTAACGACTAGCAGGCCCAATATCTAGTTTGCTGTAGGAGTATGTGCTCAGTATTAAGTAGAACCTAAGGAATCACACTTCACAACAGCCAAACGAATCCTTAAGTACGTGAAAAGAATAATTGATGTGGGATTGTGGTATCCTAAGGAAGGAGGATTCGATTTGGTTGGGTACAGCGACTCGGATCTCGGAGGGTGTAAGCTGGATAGGAAGAGTACAAGTGGTACTTGTCACTTTATTGGACCTAGACTGGTGTCATGGTTCAGTAAGAAGCAATTGGCCAGCTCGCTTTCTACAGCCGAGTCAGAATACTATGCTGTTGGAAGTTGCTGTATGCAGATTCTCTGGATGCAACAACAGCTACAGGATTATGGAATCAGTGCAGAGAGACGCCAATCATGTGCGACAGCACGAGTGCAATTGCAATAACGCCTTGTATTGCACTCGCGAACTAAGCATATTGATATGAAGCATCACTTCATCAGGAATCATGTTGAGAATAAGGATGTTCGGATCGAAAAGATTCATACATACATTCAGTTGGACGACATCTTTACAAAACCTCTCAGCACAACTAGATTTTGTATGCTTCGTCAAGAATTAGGAATGCTATAGCCTGACTCCCTATAACTTTTTACGTTTTTACTCATAAATTGAGGGGAATGCTGTAAGACCAAAGAATACAGTATCCACTTTAATTAACTATACACTCAGAACAAGTGAGATCTTACTGTAGGACAGAGAAGGCATGGCACCTCCTACAGCTGATGTGTGCATTAATTAAGGGGGAAACAATATGACCCATGAATACAGTATTAATCTATATATTGGTGTAAGAATTGAATCTTGCATGTACCTTTTAAGGGTAATGCTGTATTTTCGCGGATACATTACATACACTGTAGGATGTCAATTAATATTATAAACTATTATATCCATATAAAAAACGTTTTAAGTCCACGTGCTCTGTTTATATTTCAAACATCTTATCCTTTAAAGGTTTTAAAGACAGACTTTATTGCCTCAAATGCTGCGATTATATTAAATTCAAACCGTCGTTTCGTGCAATAAGGAAAGACGAACTGTCAGAAGTGAGACCGGTAATAATCTCAATAATAGATGGATAAGATTTACTAGTTACTCTGAATCTATCATATACGTTCTTTTATAAGACAGTTCTCATCCCTTAATCTGATCGTTCACTGTTTAAAACCCTAATCTTTCCTGCACCCTGTAAAAAGACTATATTTTGCTACCTTTGACTCCTTACGCTTTCAACATATTAAACGAGTCTTGAGCAAAGAGTTTACACATTTTCTGCATTTTTATTTTTTTGCGATTATCTGTTACTTCACACTCTTTTCTTCTGCGAATATGTTGACTTTTCAGACTTCATCCCTATCAATGAGGAAGAAGGAATCAATCATCGACGGTCGCATATTTTCCAGATTTGTGGTAATGAAAAGAATTAATCTGGAAGGATAAGACTTCATTGGGATGGAGATGGTCATTTCAAGGGTGAAACAACAAGGGTTGTATCCCCTTGCTAGTCACCATTCTGAGGTATATGATGGACAAATAGTTGAAGAGTTCTATTTAGATGCTTCTAAAATCTCTGTAACAGTTCAAGGGATTGAGATCTCTCTGAACAAAGGTTTGTTGGAGAATTTGTACAAGCTACCTTCAGATGGCCTGAAAATAGAAAAATTAGAGACATTCGTGTCGGAAGACTTGTTGACAGCCTACTGGAGGTTGTTTTCTCGTAATGAGAGGGCTAAGAATGTCCATCCCTCTTGCCACAAGAAAAATTTCGCCCGGCCGTATGTGTATCTTCATGACTTTTATTGCCGGGTGGTTGAGAACCGGACAGGAGCTTTCAAAATATGCACCAACCTATGCTTCAGAATGATGGTGGCCTTCATGTCTGTAGAGAAGATAAACTGGTGTCAACTCCTGCTGAAGAGGATTCGGGAAGAGGCTGCCAAACCTGAAACTGCCAAGAAATCTTTCCGCCTCATCCTGAACTACATCCTCACCCATTGCGGAGTTAAATAATCCGCCGATGCCAAGAAGATTGGCCTCGGAAAATTCATTGGTGGTATGAAAGCCACCGCATTCAACAAGTCTCCCGTGATTGCCAAAAAGATGCACCCCCGAGACATGCTGATCCAAGTGATCCGAGGGACGTCACTATGAGAATTGCGAGCGAGGAGAATGAAAAGAAAGAGGAGTGTCTCTAATAGCCGGTCACCTCATGCTGTCGAGAAGAAGAAGAAGACCAAGAGTCTTCTAAGACTAAGGCTACAGTGACTACAGCTGTCACTGTAGATGTTCCTTCAGCTCCTGTACCTGAATCAAACCCACAGGATGCAACCCCTATGGAAGAACCAGTTGCGGCTATGACGGATGACCAACTGCTTGCCAAATTGGAAGGATCCGGTGATTTGGCTACCCCTTTGGAGCCAAAAGTCATTACTCCTAATGGGGTACCCACTCCTGTACGGATCCCCTCTCCCCGCAAGGTACCATCCCCTTTTTGGGATCCCTCTCCGAAATAGGCTCCCATACCTGTTGAGAATCCTATCCACACAGTAGTCCCAACTACTATATGGAGTCCTACCCAACTGAAATAATAAATACAACCCTCCTCTAGGTTCAAATTGAAGAAGCTTTCAAAAGCTTCAAAATCTGGAAGTCCTACAGGGTCGCCCTGTATGACACCCTATACCACTGGTCCGATTGGAAGGATGAGGAAGTATTTCCTCTGGAGGCCATGAACACCCAGAACATAAAAGTCCTGATCCGCTCGGAGGATCACTTTTGCCACAATCTTATCTTTGACTATTACACGGCAAAGGAAAAGGCTAGACTCAAAGGGAAGTCACAGTCCAGAGACAAAGCTCCATCAACCAGCCACTACTCCGACCCTGACTCGGACAACGACGACGATCTCCTACAGGCCGGTCTATGGATCAGCCACTACAGTCAAGTAATAGACGAGATCAAGTCAAAATAAATAACAACTGAAGTTTGACTATCAGATCAGAGAATACTCATCAGATCAAAGGACTTTATCACAGAGATGTTCAGAGCAGAGAACTTTATCTCAGAGAAATCCAGATCATAGAACTTTATCTCAGAGAAGTTTTCATTAGAGAAGGTTGACTACACTTCAGGCAGCTTTCACCAAGAAGGATTAGATGGGGTCTCAGTCAAGTTATCAGCCAAGATACTCAGTCCACGTCAGCAGAGTTGAAATTCAACAAATCACGGAAAGTCACATGCGGACGTAGGAGACAAACTGGAAAGATTCCCGGAAAGAAAGGAATTAAATATTCATAAAAGATCCGTGTTCTCAGGACTTTATACTTATTCCAATCAATAATAACGGCGCTAAATGAATAAAGTCCTTCAACGGTCGAAATTGAAGAGGGAATCAAGACTTACAACGGATTGATAAGATAAACAAAGAAGTCCAATCTCCAACGGACGGATTTGTTACAGTAGTGCAACGGCTATGAAGAAAGCTCAAATGATCGTCTATAAATATCTGAAGATATGAATTGAGCAAAGTACGGTGCAAACAAAACTTACAAGCGATCAAAACAGTCAAAGAAACCAAAAGCAATCTATGGCATCGTGAAAGAGTGAGCTTAAAGGATCATATTCGAAGAAGCTCTTTGTTGGAAAAGACAACACTTGTAATACCCGATTGTAATTCACTCATTATCATTCAGTAATTATCAGTCAGTAATTTTCACTAATTAATAATCACTCATCATTCATGATTCATTCATTTGTATTCATCGTTGGCATATTTTAATCGTGTATCAGTTACCGATCGTCATTAACCTCCATTTGAGGGTCGAGACGAGAGTATTATCATAATCATCGTGAATGGTAGTCTTGTATTGGAAGTATCATATATCGCGTGTTATTGGACTTAATTACATTCATACAAGTATTGTATGTCGGATCATTCACCTTTCGTAACGAGAAGACGGAGTTGTCGGACTATGTCATTTCCAGCAGTGAGTTACGGCCGTAACTGATCATGCATTACGGCCGTAACATGCATTCGTTGGCTTAAGGATGTTTTGGCCGAAGGTGAGATACGGCCGTAAGGATAGGTTGAGTAAAACTTCTCTGAACGATGAACTTGCCAGTAAAACTTCTCTGATAAGCGACAGTTCCATACTTAGTCGTCTTTCTAGTGATCAACATTTGGTCAAGATTTAGCCTAAATTTTAAGGCCTATAGAGGATACTCATCTGGTTTTCCTTATAAGTTGCCAAGTACTTAAAACATACATTTGAATAATTAATTAATACAGGGATGACATCATCAAAATCTAATAAGTATTTCTAACAAATTCCCTCTATTTTGATGATGGCAAAACTAAATATTCAAATGTAAACAAGTCTGCACAAATAAAGTGCATGACACAAATCAAACTCAGTCCTCTTTTGAGACAACTAGTAGTTATCATTCAGATGACTGTTACAAATATTTTTATTGAAGTATTACAGTACAGATGAATGAAACAAAATACAAGAAAATTACAAGTATTGCCAAATTACAAGTAAAAAATTACAAGTAAATACATCCCTCATCTCCCTCTTCCTCTTCCTCTTGAGATCTTGAACTTGTTGGAGGGAGAGACCTTAGAGGTTTTACACCAATTGGCCTCTTGGAAACTAGGGCTAACCCATCCTGATTACCATGGATGCAAACTCTTGTTCCTCGGCAGATGTGAAATTATTCTCTAAACACAATTTCTTGATTTCCTTCTGAAGAGCCAACTAATCTAGATCATTATTCATCAAAGTGGGGGCTTCTTCAGGTCTGAAACTGGGAATCATAGGGTAGGCATCGAACTTCTTGGCATATTTCTTTAGAATTGCCCAGAGTTTTGGCCGGTTGAGGACATGAAGTTTATGAATATCTGCTGTGGGGAGCAATCTTTATCCTGGAGCAACTCCCAGGGATAGTATTTTTCTATGAATTGCTTTCTTGCTCCTCCTTACTTGGTGCTGCCTCAGCAGGTAAAAATTCCTCAATGAACCAAAGCTCCTTTCCATCTCATTGGAATCTCTCCTCTGGTCCGTGTCTGGTCCTTCGCTTTTTAGCTGCAGGTTGATCATTAGATGATGCAGCCTTTCTCTTGAGGTGAGAGGTACCACACTGAATGAGAGGTAGGTTTTGTTCTGGTATGTCTTCTGTGCTTTTCCCTTTGCCTTTCGCTTCTCCCTTATTTTCCTTATCTTCCCCCTGTCTGATCTCAGCTGCTCTGACTTGCTCTCCCCCTTATCTTCCCCCTTTTTACCAGTATCAACAATAGCTGCTAGCTACTCCTCCACCCAAGACATGAGATCAGACATGCCAAGAGGCCTTCTGGAGTTAGTTGGTGGTGGGGAAGGGTCCTTCCGGTTGAGCAAAACGTCCATTTTCGAATTGAGGGACTGTAGATCAAGCTTCACTACAGTTGCTAATAGTTTGGCAACTGTCTCCTCGATAATTTGTCTGATCAGGTCAGTCAGCTCAGGTGAGATTGGAACTGCAGGTGCCGTCTAAGGGGCATTCTCTCTTGAGTCTTCTTGGGCGGCTGATCTCCTTGAAGTGGACTTCTCTGAAGGTAGGCTCCTATCAGCTGCCTTCTGATCAGAGAGGGTTTTGTCAGGGGTGCTTGACTTGTTATCTTCAGGCTGATGAGAGCTAGATGCTTGGTCAGGTGCACCATCAGCTTCATCATCTTTCTTCCCATCTTCTCTTCTCTCTCCTCCTTTTTTTTCTTCTTCAACTTCTTCTTTTTGATCTTCTTCTTCTTTTTCTTCCTCCTTTTCTTTTTCATCTCCTTTTTGAACTCCAGCAACTTCTTTAACTCCAGCCTCTTCTTCTAACTTTTCAACTCCTTCATTTTATTCTTTTCCAACTCCTTCAATTTCTACTTTTTCAACTACAACTTCTTCTTCTGTTTCTACTAAAACATATTCAACTCCAACATTCTCTCCTTCCTCCTTCCTTTCTCCAGCCTCCCCTTCAAAGATTTTCTTCTCCAGAACATCCTTTATTACTTGCAGGACGAATTGGTCCATGTTCTGTTTGAAGTGAAGGATGAACCGATTCTCCTCAAGCAGGATGTGCACATTAGTTTGCTGACAGAAATACATAACAAGTTGTTCTACAGCAATGGGATGTTCCCGGGAAGTTATATAAATGAGTTCTTTTAGTTGCGGGAAGGAGTACATTCTGAACTCTCTACATTCCTCATACATATTGACAAAAGAAATGTTTGAAACTTCCTTCCTTACTAACTTAAGATGTGCTGAGAAGAGTCCCAAAGGGTTGTTGGTCCTTAGGTTGAAGGAGTAATCTGCTGCAGGAACTTCAATGGTCTCCTTTGCTTCTTCCTATGTAATGCTTGAAAGAGAGAGGAGGGGAATACTGTCAGTCATTAGCTCTGGCTGATCTGGCTGTTCTTCAGCCGGGGCAGGTGCAGGGGATATGACTATCTGCATCTGAGCTGATTGGTCTTCGGTTGGTGCAGGTGATCTGACATGCTGCACCTCCTTTTCTTCTCCATCAGATGGGTAGTCCACCAAGCCTCTCTGCCTCTTGGGGGACCTATCCGGTGAAGATATGGCATGGACGACTTCCTCTGCTTCAGGTGACTTTCTCTTCAACAGCTTGGACAGGGGAATGTTGTCACTATCTGAGTCATCTCCAGACAGCTTTCAACTGCAGGTGATTTTTGAGAGATCTCAATTGCAGCTGCATCAGACTTCTCTGATCCAGTGTCTGAGGGGCCTCTATACTCAGACGTCCCAGAGGTCATCTCCTTGATCATTCTAGCAGCTTTTTCTCTCTTGTCTCCAATGTTCTTCAATGTCTCATGGTCCCGATCACCAAGTCTCTTGCTGAGGTGGAAAGGGTCAGCATTTCCCTTAGCTTTTCCAAGGAACTCCAGAATCCAGCTTATCTGAGTTCCATACATCATCTTTTGTCTGAATTTCTTCACATCTTCATCCCAGTTGACTTTGTTCATCTCTCGGACTAACTGCCTGTATATGTAGTCAGTCCAGTTAATAATCTTCGGCTGAATGAGGGCTCCCATTACGACGTACTTGGCAGAAGATAATTGATCGTAGCTCCCTGCCATGCCCATGAAAGTCTTGTTGTTTATGTCAAGGACATACTAGTACTCCTTCTTGAGGTCATTTTTCTTAGCTGTGAGTTTGACCTTAGGAGACTCCTTGGGCATCTTGATTTCGTACCACGTCTCGATCGAGCTTTGCTTGTGAGCTTCGACATTTATGCCCCGATTCTCCATCTAGAAGGCATCAACGATGGTCTGCGGAGTGATATCGACTTCTTCTCCAAGAATCGAGCTTGAAATGCGGTGCTCTGAGACTTGGGCCTCCTTGTAGAAACAAATTACAGCCTCCTTGAACAACTATTTTGGGGATATGCCCAGAAAATGGTAGATGC
This sequence comes from Orobanche coerulescens, assembly GCA_033398695.1. Taxonomy (NCBI): domain Eukaryota; kingdom Viridiplantae; phylum Streptophyta; class Magnoliopsida; order Lamiales; family Orobanchaceae; genus Orobanche; species Orobanche coerulescens. The sequence continues at coordinate 36,288,812 of CM065815.1, forward strand.
CGTTTTTCTTCGTCATCCTGATAACGTACGCCATTTCGCCTGTTTCATTTGTTTCCAGAAGACCTTCGAAGTCGACAACGATGCTGAATATGATTTGGTCCTTTATGAGCTTGAGTTTGATGCCTTCAAAGTAGGATTCCATTTCTGCAAAAAAGTTTTCTCCGAGTGTAGTGTATATTCAAAGAGTTTTACTGCTTCTGAAAAATTAGGGTTGTTTAACTTGAAGACGGTAAAGTTTATGAAATGATTTCCGCCGCCTTAAATACCCATTTGAAAGGACGCCTTGAATTTTTAATAATAAAATAATCAAACGGCGGTACGATTTTTGATGATTTAAGGTATGACGGTTGAATTTGATTGGACATCGTGGAGGTAGTGTGAATGAGTGTTTGTCCACATGTAAATAATATAATTATAAGTCGGTCAAGAAATGAGAAACTTAGCTAGTTGACCGGTTGACTTCTTGTCTGATCTGTTCCAGGTGAGATATGTTGCCTGTGGTTGAGATCAGCTAGGTTTCTTCGTCTGTCCTTTGGATTCTCGTCTGGTCTGATCAGTTGGGTTCCTTGTCTGCTCTGATCAGGTAGCTCTTCCTTGTCTGCATCAGGTAGCTTCCTCGCCTGCTCTTCATATCAGGTAGCTTTATTTTCCGACTGGTCTCCACATCAGGTAGCTTTATTTTCCGTCTGAACTGATCAGATGACTTTCTTTTCCTCCTGTCTGCTTCAGATCAGATTACTTTTCTTCTTCTGATCAGGTGGCTTTTCGTTTTAGAGCATTCTTCAGCTAACTTTGAGAACTTCAATCAGGTACTTGATTCCTTGCTGCTGGTGCGCATGCTTCATCAAAATCTATTTTTTCATACACGGTATGACTTTTTGCTACCAGCATTGCTTATATTCCTAACAAGTTCCTAAAAAGTTCCCCCTCATTGGGATGCCATATTTTTCTTTGCTGCATTTGATTTTTCACTTGAGTTCTCCTTAGATGATCTTTTTGGATTTATATGAATGGGCTTTAATGGCATTCTTGTTCCCAGACATGTGCTTGAACCATCTTAAGATTGCACATCACTCTTCATCCCTTGCTTATGACTCTGTGGTTGCTACACAGTAGTCTTCTTATTTCATCTCGAATCAGATAAGAAGAGATTTGGGTACCCAGATTTGAGTGGGTCCTCTAGGGTTAGTGGTTCTCACTAAGGAGTGGTTTCTCCTATGAACCTCATTTCTGTATGAACCCTTTTGCTCTCTGTATCCTTGGTTTTTGAGAATTGCTTTCTTGCTCCTCCTTACTTGGTGCTGCCTCAGCAGGTAAAAATTCCTCAATGAACCAAAGCTCCTTTCCATCTCATTGGAATCTCTCCTCTGGTCCCTGTCTGGTCCTTCTCTTTTTAGCTGCAGGTTGATCATTAGATGATGCAGCCTTTCTCTTGAGGTGAGAGGTACCACACTGAATGAGAGGTAGGTTTTGTTCTGGTATGTCTTCTGTGCTTTTCCCTTTGCCTTTCGCTTCTCCCTTATTTTCCTTATCTTCCCCCTGTCTGATCTCAGCTGCTCTGACTTGCTCTCCCCCTTATCTTCCCCCTTTTTACCAGTATCAACAATAGCTGCTAGCTACTCCTCCACCCAAGACATGAGATCAGACATGCCAAGAGGCCTTCTGGAGTTAGTTGGTGGTGGGGAAGGGTCCTTCCGGTTGAGCAAAACGTCCATTTTCGAATTGAGGGACTGTAGATCAAGCTTCACTACAGTTGCTAATAGTTTGGCAACTGTCTCCTCGATAATTTGTCTGATCAGGTCAGTCAGCTCAGGTGAGATTGGAACTGCAGGTGCCGTCTAAGGGGCATTCTCTCTTGAGTCTTCTTGGGCGGCTGATCTCCTTGAAGTGGACTTCTCTGAAGGTAGGCTCCTATCAGCTGCCTTCTGATCAGAGAGGGTTTTGTCAGGGGTGCTTGACTTGTTATCTTCAGGCTGATGAGAGCTAGATGCTTGGTCAGGTGCACCATCAGCTTCATCATCTTTCTTCCCATCTTCTCTTCTCTCTCCTCCTTTTTTTTCTTCTTCAACTTCTTCTTTTTGATCTTCTTCTTCTTTTTCTTCCTCCTTTTCTTATTCATATCCTTATTGAACTCCAGCAACTTCTTTAACTCCAGCCTCTTCTTCTAACTTTTCAACTCCTTCATTTTATTCTTTTCCAACTCCTTCAATTTCTACTTTTTCAACTACAACTTCTTCTTCTGTTTCTACTAAAACATATTCAACTCCAACATTCTCTCCTTCCTCCTTCCTTTCTCCAGCCTCCTCTTCAAAGATTTTCTTCTCCAGAACATCCTTTATTACTTGCAGGACGAATTGGTCCATGTTCTGTTTGAAGTGAAGGATGAACCGATTCTCCTCAAGCAGGATGTGCACATTAGTTTGTCGTGAAATACATAACAAGTTGTTCTACAAAGAATGGGATGTTCCCTGAAGTTATATAAATGAGTTCTTTTAGTTGCGGGAAGGAGTACATTCTGAACTCTCTACATTCCTCATACATATTGACAAAAGAAATGTTTGAAACTTCCTTCCTTACTAACTTAAGATGTGCTGAGAAGAGTCCCAAAGGGTTGTTGGTCCTTAGGTTGAAGGAGTAATCTGCTGCAGGAACTTCAATGGTCTCCTTTGCTTCTTCCTATGTAATGCTTGAAAGAGAGAGGAGGGGAATACTGCTATCATTAGCTCGCTGATCTCGGTCGTTTCTTCGCCTGGGCAGTGTGGGATATGACTATCTGCATCTGAGCTGATTGGTCTTCGGTTGGTGCAGGTGATCTGACATGCTGCACCTCCTTTTCTTCTCCATCAGATGGGTAGTCCACCAAGCCTCTCTGCCTCTTGGGGGACCTATCCGGTGAAGATATGGCATGGACGACTTCCTCTGCTTCAGGTGACTTTCTCTTCAACAGCTTGGACAGGGGAATGTTGTCACTATCTGAGTCATCTCCAGACAGCTTTCAACTGCAGGTGATTTTTGAGAGATCTCAATTGCAGCTGCATCAGACTTCTCTGATCCAGTGTCTGAGGGGCCTCTATACTCAGACGTCCCAGAGGTCATCTCCTTGATCATTCTAGCAGCTTTTTCTCTCTTGTCTCCAATGTTCTTCAATGTCTCATGGTCCCGATCACCAAGTCTCTTGCTGAGGTGGAAAGGGTCAGCATTTCCCTTAGCTTTTCCAAGGAACTCCTGAATCCGGCTTATCCGAGTTCCATACATCATCTTTTGTCCGAATTTCTTCACATCTTCATCCCATTGACTTTGTTCATCTCTCGGACTAACCGCCTGTATATGTAGTCACCCAGCTTAATAATCTTCGGCTGAATGAGGGCTCCCATTACGACGTACTTGGCAGAAGATAATTGATCGTAGCTCCCTGCCATGCCCATGAAAGTCTTGTTGTTTATGTCAAGGACATACTAGTACTCCTTCTTGAGGTCATTTTTCTTAGCTGTGAGTTTGACCTTAGGAGACTCCTTGGGCATCTTGATTTCGTACCACGTCTCGATCGAGCTTTGATTGTGAGCTTCGACATTTATGCCCCGATTCTCCATCTAGAAGGCATCAACGATGGTCTGCGGAGTGATATCGACTTCTTCTCCAAGAATCGAGCTTGAAATGCGGTGCTCTGAGACTTGGGCCTCCTTGTAGAAACAAATTACAGCCTCCTTGAACAACTATTTTGGGGATATGCCCAGAAAATGGTAGATGCCGTTTTTCTTTGTCATCCTGATAACGTACGCCATTTCGCCTGTTTCATTTGTTTCCAGAAGACCTTCGAAGTCGACAACGATGCTGAATATGATTTGGTCCTTTATGAGCTTGAGTTTGATGCCTTCAAAGTAGGATTCCATTTCTGCAAAAAAGTTTTCTCCGAGTGTAGTGTATATTCAAAGAGTTTTACTGCTTCTGAAAAATTAGGGTTGTTTAACTTGAAGACGGTAAAGTTTATGAAATGATTTCCGCCGCCTTAAATACACATTTGAAAGGACGCCTTGAATTTTTAACAATAAAATAATCAAACGGCGGTACGATTTTTGATGATTTAAGGTATGATGGTTGAATTTGATTGGACATCGTGGAGGTAGTGTGAATGAGTGTTTGTCCACATGTAAATAATATAATTATAAGTCGGTCAAGAAATGAGAAACTTAGCTAGTTGACCGGTTGACTTCTTGTCTGATCTGTACCAGGTGAGATATGTTGCCTGTGGTTGAGATCAGCTAGGTTTCTTCGTCTGTCCTTTGGATTCTCGTCTGGTCTGATCAGATGGGTTCCTTGTCTCGCTTCCGAATGTAGCTCTTCCTTGTCTGCATCAGGTAGCTTCCTCGCCTGCTCTTCATATCAGGTAGCTTTATTTTCCGACTGGTCTCTACATCAGGTAGCTTTATTTTCCGTCTGAACTGATCAGATGACTTTCTTTTCCTCCTGTCTGCTTCAGATCAGATTACTTTTCTTCTTCTGATCAGGTGGCTTTTCGTTTTAGAGCATTCTTCAGCTAACTTTGAGAACTTCAATCAGGTACTTGATTCCTTGCTGCTGGTGCGCATGCTTCATCAAAATCTATTTTTTCATACACGGTATGACTTTTTGCTACCAGCATTGCTTATATTCCTAACAAGTTCCTAAAAAGTTCCCCCTCATTGGGATGCCATATTTTTCTTTGCTGCATTTGATTTTTCACTTGAGTTCTCCTTAGATGATCTTTTTGGATTTATATGAATGGGCTTTAATGGCATTCTTGTTCCCAGACATGTGCTTGAACCATCTTAAGATTGCACATCACTCTTCATCCCTTGCTTATGACTCTGTGGTTGCTACACAGTAGTCTTCTTATTTCATCTCGAATCAGATAAGAAGAGATTTGGGTACCCAGATTTGAGTGGGTCCTCTAGGGTTAGTGGTTCTCACTAAGGAGTGGTTTCTCCTATGAACCTCATTTCTGTATGAACCCTTTTGCTCTCTATATCCTTGGTTTGGATTATTCATATAATATGATTGATAACTAGTTGGATGTGGTCTGTTATGTTGTCTCCACATATTTTAAAACTTATGATTGTTACTTCTGAAAAATGTATAGTATCTAGGTCTATATCTTTGATTTGGATTGTGTATAGGATATGACTGATAGTTTGAGTGGTATGAGCCATTATAAAATCTTGGGTGAGACCTATTATGAAAGTTTTGAGGTCTCCATACCTGGTTATTTTGAAAATTTGGATAACCTTGAGGTTTCTATTTACCTCTCCCATTTTGAAATCTGTTTTTGGGGAGTCTTTGGTAATAAGCAGAATAATGTTGTTTTGGCCATTGCCTAGTCTTTTGTCTAAGTGTCTGTTTTGAAAATCTTGACTTCTGTATATTTTTTAATACTGTTGTTCAGCATCCTGAACGAGTGTTTCTCCCTTTATGAAGGTAGTTTTAGAAGTGGAGGGAGTGTTGGGGTCATATCCAAGGCCTGATTTTAAATAAAGTGGCCTTTGGTTTATGCACAATCCATCTAAGTTTATAAATGCTTTTAATGATGTAATTTCTTTAGCTTGAGCATCTTTTAATTATCTGAGTTTTGAAAGTTCAGCTTCAAGATTTATGAGTGCACCTGATTTTTCATTGTTCAAGAATGTTAGTCTATCTATTTCAGCAAAAGCTAATTTTTCAGTTTCAGCCTGACTAGTTTTGAAATTTTCTGTATCCTAGCTGAGATTGTCAAAATTCATTTCCAGCGGAGTTTTATCATTTCTCAGTTGGTATTCTCAGTTGTTGTAGCCAGGTGTGCCTTTTTAAGAATTTCAAAATCCTTTAATAATTGGTTTACAGATATGTGAAGATCAATATCTTCAGAAATGTCTGAACTAAAACCTTCTGTAGTTTGAGGAATAGATGTTACCTCTTCATCAGCAAGATTGGCCATAAGGCAGTTGATTACGTCATCATCATCTGATAGGAATCTACTTGTTGATTCCATGTTTTCTTTGATCAGCTCTGTTTCTTCACACATTGCTGCTAATGTGTCCCATGTTTCTTTGGCGTTTTTGCAATGTTTGATCTTTAACATGGTGGCTTGATCAAAGGTCTGATATAGGATATCTCTGGCTCAATTATCAAGGTTTGCCAGTTTCCTTTCCTTGGAGGTCATCTCTGATATGATCTTGGGAATTTGTCTTGGTTTCCCAGCTGTAATATTCTCATATGTGTTGTCCTTCATGTATATGAAAGGACATTCTTCAAATATACTCCACATGTCATTTTGGACAGATGATAAATCTGCGTGCATTCTTATCTTCCATAAGTCATATTCATTACCAGAGAATACAGGTAATCTAGAGTGCATGTGTTGCATGTGTTCCATTCTAAATGAGAGATTAATATTTATGCTCAGATATATGGATCTAGTTCTGTAAAAATTGAACAAACCTCTCCGATACCACTTGTACGTCACAATTCATCAGGAATAAGTCTAGGGGGGTGAATAGACTTATTGAAACTCTTTTCCTAAAACTCAGGTGAGTTTCTCAGCTGTGATAAGTACATATGACTTAAAGTCGCTGCAGACAAGTTATGCGGAAGACACAGCTGATGACGATAGCAGGTAACTTAATATTCACTGCAGATAACTATATAATGGAACAGTAAATATGTATGCAACAGTTAAGTATGATGTTCAAAGTTGTAAATGACACAAGCACTTATAGTGGTTTAGAGGTGGTGTAATCCTATACTTGTCCACTTTTCTCCAAACCAGTTGGAGATGAATTCACTATAACTTTCAACTAGTGATAAACGTTACAATTATTCAAACAGTTACAGCAGCTTCCAACTAGTGGAATTCTGTGGCCGTTGCAACTCCCTTTGACTGCCTAGCACCTCTTGATCAAAAACCCATAGATGCCTCAGCAACTCTTGAGCTGTCTATCACCTTCCAATCAAGAATCCTTGGATGCCTTATCAGTTGCGAACCTTTTGAAAACCTCGTTTATAGTTTGAGACAAGAGTGTTGTCTTCTCCAACAAAGAGCTTCTTCGAATATGATCTTTTAAGCTTGCTCCTTCACGATGCTATAGATTGATTTTGATTGCTTTGAATGTTTTGATCGTTTATAACTTTTATTTGCACTATACTTTGCTCAATTCATATCTTCAGGTATTTATAGACGATCCTTTGAGCTTTCTTCATAGTCGTTGCACTACTGTAACAAATCCATCCGTTGGAGAGTGGACTTGTTTGTTTATCTTATCAATCCATTGCAAGGCTTGATTCCCTTCTCAATTCTGACCGTTGAAGGACTTTCTTCGTTTAGCGCCATTATTCTTGATTAGAATAAGTATAAAGTCCTCAGAATGCGGATCTTTGATGAATATTTAATTCCTTCCTTTCTGGGAATCTTTCCAGTTTATCTCCTACGTCCGCATGTGACTTTCCGTGATTTGTTGACTTTCAACTCTGCTGACGTGGACTGAGTATATTGGCTGATAACTTGACTGAGAACCCATCTGATCCTTCTTGGTCAAAGCTGCCTGAAGTGCAGTCAACCTTCTCTGATGTAAACTTCTCTGAAATAAAGTTCTCTGATCTGGATTTCTTTGAGATAAAGTTCTATGCTCTGAATTTTTCTGTGATAAAGTCCTCTGATCTGAAGTTCTCTGACCTGATGAGTATTCTGATGGTCAAACTTCAGTTGATATTTGTGTTGACTTGATATCGTCTGATTACTTAACTGCAGATGGGTTTTGGTCAAACCTCTCTGATATTATGCGTTGACTAAAACTTCTCTGAACGATGAACTTGCCTGAAAAACTTCTCTGATAAGCGCAGTTCCATACTTAGTCGTTTTTCTAGTGATCAACATTTGATCAAGACTTAGCCTAAATTTTAAGGCCTATAGAAGATACTCATCTGGTTCTTCCTTACAAGTTGCCAAGTACTTAAAACATACATTTGAATAATTAATTAATATAGGGATGACATCATCAAAATCTAATAAGTATACAAGTTGTGAGGAATAAGTCTAGAGGGGGGGTGAATAGACTTATTGAAACACTTTTTCCACGAAGGGTTAGGAATTTCTCAGCTGTGATAAGTGCAGATGACTTGAAGTCGTCTGTAGACAGGATATGCGTAAGACACAGCTCATGACGAAGGCAAATAACTAAACAATGGAACAGTAAATATGTATGCAGCAGATAAGTATGATGATTAAAATAGTAAAAATATGCAGGCAATTATAGTGGTCTTAGAGGTGGGGTAATCCTCTACTAATCCACTTTTCTCCAAACCCCGATCTGTCATCCTCTTCTTCTGACTGATCTGAGTGGGGGCTTGATCAGGTGCCCCAGGCTCATCTGCATCATCTTTATATTCGGCATCCTCATTTTTGTCTTCCTCTATTTCTTCACCATCATCATCATCATCTTTCTCTTTCTTATCTTCTTCCTCCTCATCTGCTTTTTCTTCCTCCTCTTCTTTTTATTTTTCTTCCTCTTCTTCAACCTCTTCTCCTTCTTCATCTTCTTCTAACTCTTCTGTATTTTCAACTTCAACTTCTTCAGACTGCTTTTCAACTATTATATTTTCTTCTACTTCTTCTACCCTTTCTTCCTCTTCTTATCTTATCTCAGATTCTTTTTCTTCGACTTCTTCTATTCTTATATCATTTTGTTTTTCTTCTTCCCCCTCTCCAGCTAAAATACTCTCTATTACAAAAAGGATGAACTGGTCCATGTTAGTTTTGAAATTTGACAGGAACCAGTTCTCCTGGAGCATTAAAAGCACATTTGTCTCATGGCAAAAACACATGAGCACTTGCTTCGTAGCCTGGGGGTATTCCCAGCTATTCTTCTCAACATATGATTGCAATTGATTAAATAAAAGAGATTTTAAGTTCTTCCATTCTTCAAAAACATTGACAAAAGAAACTTTGAGCGAGTGGTGTTTTACTAGGTGGAGTTGATATACTGATAGCTCCAAATGGTTTGTTGGAATATTTATTCCACACATTATTTAATTTGTGTTTTGATGATTAAAGTTGCTAAACTACAAAACAACATCGAGGCGAAGCAAAACAGCGAAGCAGACGAAGACGCAAAAAATTGCAATCTGGACTGCATTAGCGCACGCTAAGGGACATATGTTAGCGCACGCTAACGAGGAGTCAGCTGCATTCCAGCCTAGTATCGAAGTAAGCTGCAGTGAAGTCAGCAGATGGATAGCGCACGCTACACTCTATTATTAGCGCACGCTACCCTCTATTATTAACGCACGCTATCGAGCCATGTTACTGTTGTAGAAGATATTCAAACACAGAATGACGTATGCAATGAAGTCAGCATTAGCGCACGCTACAAAGAATGAATAGCGCACGCTAAGTTGTTTGAATCTAGTCAATCCGAACGTTGGAAAGATTCGGCGGAAAGTCAAGCATCAAACGGATAGTTTGACAAGTAAACTCAACGGATATATTACGTTAACGCACGCTACTCAATCATGGTTAACGTACGCTAAGTAAGTGAAATAACGTACGTAAGGCAGGAGGTATAACGTACGCTAAAGAAGAAACGAAGCTACCGGATCAAATCGAAAGACCTAGCGCACGCTACAAAAGAAGGCTAGCGCACGCTAGCAAGTCAAAACAGCCAGCAACGGCTAGTTTGTGGAAAATGCCTATAAATACCATTCCTATGGTATTGTTTGAGTACAACAACTTCAAGCAAACGAGATATACATCTGAGAATCATATACTTACATTGTTGTTGTAATATTGAGCCTATATTGTTAGTTTGAGTGTTTATACATTCAACATTATACACGAGAGGTAAAAGAAAAGATACGATTGGATTCGGTGTTATTAGGATCAAGTATCCGGCATTGTTAGAATCACAATCGATATCTAAGTGAGGTTTATCTAGTACCCATAGAAAGCTAGAGTGGTTGATTCCTTATCCAATAGAAAAGGAAAAACGGTTTTACTCGGACCAATAGAAGACGAGCTTGTAACGGTAATCCCTCGGCCGATAGAAGAGAGGCGTAGAGGTTTTGATCTTAAGCCTAAGGAAAAAGATACATCGAGAGAGGACGTAGGCTTCGTTAATAGCCGAACCTCTATAAATCCTCGTGTCCTTTATTTTCTGCAATTTATTTTCGCTTCCGCATAAAACGGCGCAAATATCCGATTTGGTACCCAACAATTGGTATCGGAGCGGTACTCCAATACGCGGCTTAACATCCGAGGAGAAGATCCAAAATGGCGTTTCAAATGGCTCCAGTCGAAGGCCTTGCTCTCAACCGACCACCATTCTTTGATGGCGCAAACTTCATGACTTGGAAGAAAAAGATGTCGATATTCATTCGAGCTTACGATATCGAATTATGGAAGGTAATATGCCTTGGTCCGAAAATTCCGACAAATTCCAACGGTACGCTCAAAACCTTCGAAGAATATGACGATTCCGATTGGAAAAACGACCACTACAATTGTAAGGCAACTCAACTTCTCTATTGTGCCTTAAATCCGAAGAACACAACCGGATATCATCGTGTGATAGTGCCAAAGAAATGGAAAATGCTTGAGGTAACACACGAAGGTCGTCTCAAGTCAAGGAGACGAAGATAAACATGCTCCTTCACGATTATGAATTATTCCAAATGAAGGGACGAATCCATCTCGATTATGCTCGACCGATTCTCGGTCATTACTAATGGATTAGCATGTTTGGAAAACCACTTTCGAGTAGTGAGAAAGTAAAGAAAATTCTCCGATCACTACCTCGAGAATGGGACAGTGCAGTTACGGCAATAATGGAATACAAAGATTTAAATACTCTCGATTTTAGTGCTCTCGTTGGTTCTCCTATCAACTACGAGATTGTTCTAAAATCTCGGAATGCCAAACCGAAACCGAAGGAGAGGTCGATAGCCTTCAAGGCTAAAATATCGAAGAAGAAAGAAGAAACCGGTGGGACGAAAGTGACGAAGAAATGGCATATTATGCCAAAAATATTAATAAGTTCCAACACTTATTAAACCGGAGAAAGAAGGACATTCAAGCGGGCGAACCTAAGAAATTCGACAACACTTGTCGATTATGTGGTAAACCGTGCCACTTTGCTAAGAAGCGTCGAGTAAAGCAAAAGGAGGTTCTAATCGCAACATGGAGCGACGAAGATCCCGATGAAGATTTTCTTGAACAAAATAATCTCGCGCTCATGGCCCGGAGTTCATTCGACGATAGCGACGTCGAAAGCCAAGTAAGTAATTCCTACGACGAACTTTTTGAAGCATTCGAGTTACTACATACGGAGTATCAAAATGCTTTAAATGAAATTAAGTCCCTCAAGTCTAAATATAAAACTTTGGAAATTGAAAATTCCAAAATACTTGAAAAAGGGAAATTTGTCAAAATTGATCATTCGAAATGCCTTGAAAATGAAAATATTTTGAAAAATGACCTTTTAAAAGTTCAAGATGAACTAAAAATTTTGACAAAGAAATTTTCGTGCGGCAACGATAAATTTGAACAAATGTTATGTGTTCAACAATATACTCTAAATAAAGAGGGGTTAGGATTCAAACCACGTTCGAAAAACGAATCCGTTAATTTCAATATACCCCATTGCGAAAAGTGTTTACTAATCGGGCATCATATTTCCAATTGCAAAAGCCCAAGACGGACGATAAAAACTAAAAGGATTTGGGTTCCTAAAGGAACAAACGTTTCAAACATCGTCTACATTTCAAAAGCAAAACCAACTATCGGTTGGATCCCCAAAAATAAATTTTGACAAATGATATTTTACAAAGGGGGAGAAAGAAATAATACTTTCAGGGGGAGTTTATACCCTTATTAATGCATAAATTGGTATCATGCATATTTATATTTCATTTGGTATCCTTTATATTTTTTTTTTTACTTTTTGATGAAAACAAAAAGGAGGAGAAAGATATGAATTGAGATAAAAATGATAAAAATGAGAAGGAGATGAAGAGGAGATAAAAATGAGAAAAATCGAAGAAGTCGAAAAGAAAAGAAAAGCATACAAATAGGGGGAGTTGAAAAAATTGAAAAACGAAAAACGACGGAGTTGAAAAATGAAGATACGAAAAAGAAGAAAAAGAAAAGAAATGGAGAAACTAACGAAACGATCAAAGCCGAAAACTTTGATTCGTATAAATATACATATATTATTTTTTACAGATTATCCAATTCAAGGGTTGTTTTGTAATCATCAAAAAGGGGGAGATTGTTGGAATATTTATTCCACATATTATTTAATTTGTGTTTTGATGATTAAAGTTGCTAAACTACAAAACAACATCGAGGCGAAGCAAAACGGCGAAGGCATTTAAGACGCAAAAATTGCAACTGATCGCATTAGCGCACGCTAAGGGACATATGTTAGCGCACGCTAACGAGGAGTCAGCTGCATTCCAGCCTAGTATCGAAGTAAGCTGCAGTGAAGTCAGCAGATGGATAGCGCACGCTACACTCTATTATTAGCGCACGCTACCCTCTATTATTAACGCACGCTATCGAGCCATGTTACTGTTGTAGAAGATATTCAAACACAGAATGACGTATGCAATGAAGTCGGCATTAGCGCACGCTACAAAGAATGAATAGCGCACGCTAAGTTGTTTGAATCTAGTCAATCCGAACGTTGGAAAGATTCGCGGAAAGTCAAGCATCAAACGGATAGTTTGACAAGTAAACTCAACGGATATATTACGTTAACGCACGCTACTCAATCATGGTTAACGTACGCTAAGTAAGTGAAATAACGTACGTAAGGCAGGAGGTATAACGTACGCTAAAGAAGAAACGGGTTACCGGATCAAATCGAAAGACCTAGCGCACGCTACAAAAGAAGGCTAGCGCACGCTAGCAAGTCAAAACAGCCAGCAACGGCTAGTTTGTGGAAAATGCCTATAAATACCATTCCTATGGTATTGTTTGAGTACAACAACTTCAAGCAAACGAGATATACATCTGAGAATCATATACTTACATTGTTGTTGTAATATTGAGCCTATATTGTTAGTTTGAGTGTTTATACATTCAACATTATACACGAGAGGTAAAAGAAAAGATACGATTGGATTCGGTGTTATTAGGATCAAGTATCCGGCATTGTTAGAATCACAATCGATATCTAAGTGAGGTTTATCTAGTACCCATAGAAAGCTAGAGTGGTTGATTCCTTATCCAATAGAAAAGGAAAAACGGTTTTACTCGGACCGATAGAAGACGAGCTTGTAACGGTAATCCCTCGACCGATAGAAGAGAGGCGTAGAGGTTTTGATATTAAGCCTAAGGAAAAAGATACATCGAGAGAGGACGTAGGCTTCGTTAATAGCCGAACCTCTATAAATCCTCGTGTCCTTTATTTTCCGCAATTTATTTTTGCTTCCGCATAAAACGGCGCAAATATCCGATTTGGTACCCAACATGGTTGTTCTCCAGAAGATTTAGGGAGTAAAATACTTCAGGAATATTGATAATCAGGTTTGCCTCTTCCTCTTCTGTCATACTTGGAAGAGTCAACAGAGGGATGATGTCAGCCATCAGGTTTGGGTGATCAGGCTGATCCTCTTCATCAGGGATACGAGCAGGTGCAGGTGAGTGAGGTATCTGCTCTGCATCTTCAAAATCAAGCCGTCTAGGCCTTTTTGGTGAATGATCAGGTGATGACGTGCATGAACTACCTCCTCTGCAATTGGAGCTTTCCTCTTGAATCTCAGAGCCAGAGGAGTATTATCTGAGTCTGAGTCTGACTGGTCTGCAGATGGCTCCTTATCTGCAGGTGACTTGCGGGCTGTAGGTGACTTCTGTCCTGCAGGTAAGTCGGCCGCATCAGAGTGGTGCTCGTCTGAATCTGAAGGCCCTCTGTAGGGGGAGGTCCACTTGACATATTTTTCAATAGTTGGGCAGCCTTCCTCTCGACTCCCATTTTCTTCAATGTTTATTGGTTCAGATGACCAAGTCTCTTTTTTTGACGTGAAAGGGGTCTGCAATCCTTTTCGCCTTCCCAAGGAATTTCAATATCCAGCTGATTTGTGTTCCATAGGCCAACTTAGTCTTGAATTTCTTCTCATCTTCTATCCAGTGAACCTTTTTGACTTCACGGACCAACTGTCTGTATATGTAGTCAACCCAGTCAATCCTCTCACTCTGGAGAAGGGCTCCCATCACCATGAACTTGGCAGATGACAGCTGGTCGTAGCTTCCTGCCATCCCCATCACAATTTTATTTGTGATGTCCAACACATATCGGTACTCTTTTTTCAAGTCGACTCTCTTTGCCGTCAGTTTCAGCTTGGACAGCTGTTCTGGTAATTTGATGTCATACCAGGTCTCTACGGCGCTTTGCTTGAGGTCTTCAACAGCTATGCCCCTAGATCTCATCCCGAACGCCTCCGCGATTGTCTGAGAAGAAATCGTCACCTCCTCTCCAAAAATCGAGCTCTTGATTCCCGATTCCGTGACTTCTGCTTCCTTGAAGAAGGAAATGACAGCTTCTTTGTATAAAACCCTCGGGTTGATGTCCAGAAATGGGTAGATCCCATTTTTCTTCATCGCCCGAATGATAGAATGCATATCTGATTCCAGATTCGCTTCCAGCAAGCCTTCAAAATCGACCATGAGACTGAAGATAATCTGGTCCTTCACAAGCCTGAGGTTGACTCCTTCGAAGGATTCCATTTCTGCAAATAAAATTTCTTGCTGAGTGTATTGAAGATTCAAAGGATTTTCTGCTTTTTGAAAATTAGGGTTTCTCGAGTTTGAAGACGATAGAGTTTCTGAGAAATGATTTTGCCGACTTAAATAGCCATTCGAAGAGACATTTTGATTTTAATAATAAATTAAATTATGCAGCGGTTCAACTTTTGAGAATTTAAAAAAAAATGACGGTTAAATTTTTAATTGGATACTATGGCGGTCTTGTGAACGTGTATTTGGCCACATCTAAATAAATAATAATATAATATTCAAGAGTCGGTCAGGTATAGGAAAACTTAGCTGGTTGACCGTTTGACTGCTCTGTAACAGGTGAGTTATGTCGCCTATGATTTCAATCAGCTAGGTTTCTCCATTTGTCCTTCGGCTTTCCGTCTGATATGTCCAGGTGGGATGCTCGTCCGCTTCTGATCAGGTAGATTCTCCTTGACTGCATCAATTAACTTTCTTCACTTGTCGATCTGAGCATCAATTAGCTTTCTCGTCTATACTAGATTCCCAATCTAGTAGAACAAGTTACCTACTTAGCTCTAAAAACCTTTCTTGTCTCTTTCAGAACAGATATCTTTTGATCTTCTTCAGGTCAGATTATTCTTCCTGTCTTTTGTTCGGGTCAGGAGACTGGTCTAGTTAGGTGGGTTTCCTTAACTGGTTTCTTGTCATTTTCCCTGGATCAGGTAGCCTGTTCCTTCGTCTTTTACGATCAGATAATTTGTCTCAGCTGTGGCTCTGATCAGATGATATTTCTTTTATGATCTGATCAGATGGATTTTCTCTCATATGGTCTGTGGATCAGGTGACTCTTCATGCGTACTTTAGATAACTTTTCTTCCCTTATTCCGGTGGCTTTCTCAACTGCATCTGATCAGGTGACTTCTC
Source organism: Orobanche coerulescens (assembly GCA_033398695.1). Taxonomy (NCBI): domain Eukaryota; kingdom Viridiplantae; phylum Streptophyta; class Magnoliopsida; order Lamiales; family Orobanchaceae; genus Orobanche; species Orobanche coerulescens. Next base: position 36,304,455 of record CM065815.1, read on the forward strand.
CTGTCTAGGTCTGATCAGATGACTTTTATTCTTATTAGGGCATTCTTCTGCTAACTTTTGAGATCTTCAATTAGGCACTTGATTTCTTGTTGCTGGTGCGTATGCTTCATCAAGATCTATTTCTTCATACTTAGGATGACTTTTTGCTACCAACATTGCTTGTATTCCTAGCATGTTCTTTAGCAGGTTCCCCCTCATTGGGATGCCGGATGTTTCTTTGAACTGATTTGTTCATATGAGCTCTCCTCTATTGATTCATCTGGGTATCTTTTGATTAGCTGATACTGACACTTTTTTGAATTCCTTTGATTAACATTCTTGTTCCGGGTCATGTGACTAAACAACCTTGAGATTGCATGTCATTCTTTAGCCCTTGCTAATGACTCTCTAGTTTCTACACAGTAGTCTTCTTATTTTACCTGCAATCAGATAAGAAGCGATTTGGGTACCCAAATTTATTTGGGTCCTCTAGGATTAGTGGTTCTCTTGTGAACCTCATTCCTGTATGTATCCTTATGCTCTCTATATCCTTGGTATGGATTATGCATATAATATGATTGGTAACTAGTTGGATGTGGTCTGTTATGTTGTTTCCACATATTTTGAAAATTATGATTGTTACCTCTAAGAGATGCATAGTATCTAGATATATATCCTTTTAGATTGTGTACAGGATATGCCTCATGAAATATGTGGTGTGGGCCATCTGTAAATCTTGGCTGAGACCATTTCAAGCTTTGGCGTCTCCACACCTGGTTATTTTGAAACTTTGGATAACCTTGAGGTTTCCATTTGCCTCTCCTATTTTAAAATCTATTTTTAGGTAGTCTTTGATAGTAGTTGGCAGATTGTTTTGACGGCTGCTTCTGCCTATTTTGAAATACAGGTTTATATGCAGGCTCAGTAGTCTGGATAATTGTTTCTCCCTTGATAAAAGTTGTTTTAGAAGTGGAGGGAGTGTTGGGGTCATATCCAAGGCCTGCTTTTAAATTAAGTGGCCTTTGGTTTGTACACAAACCATCTAAGATTACAGATGCTTTTAAGGATGTTATCTCTTTAGCATGAGCATCATTTAATTGTCTAGGTTTTGAAAGTTCAGCTTCAAGATTCATGAGTGCACCTGATTTTTCATTGTTTAAAACTATTAGTCTTTCTATTCCAGCAAAAGCTAATTTTTCAGTTTCAGCCTTACTGTTTTTAAAATTTTCAAAATCCTGGCTGAGTTTGTCCAAATCATTTTGCAGCTGAATTTTATCATTTTTCAGTTGGGTATTTTCAGCTGTAGCAGCCAGGTGTGCTGTTTTAAGAATTTCAAAATCTTTTAAAAATTTGGTTTACAGATTTGTGTAGATCGATATCTTCAGAGAAATCTGAACTGAAACTTCCTGGAGCTTAAGGTTTAGATGATACCTCTCCATTGTCAAGATTGGCCATAAGACAGTTGATTACTTCGTTATCATCATCATATAGGAATCCACTTGTTGATTCCTCGCTCTCTCTGGTCATCTCTGTTTCTTCATACATTGCTGCTAATGTATACCATGTTTCTTTGGCATTTCTGCAATGTTTGATTTTTGTCATTGTGGATTGATCAAAGGTTTGGTATAAGATATTTCTGGCTCGATTGTCAAGGTTTTCTAGATCCCTTTCTTCGGATGTCATCTCTAATCTGGTTTTGGGAATCTGTCTGGGCTTCCCAGCTGCAATTTCTTCAAGGGAGTTGTCCTTCTCAAAGATGAAAGGACCATCTTCAATTACGCACCACATGTTATCATGTATGGATGATAAATGTGCCTGCATTCTTATCTTCCAAAGATCATACTCGTCAACTGAAAAAACAGGTAACCTAGAGTGCATGTGTTGCATGTGTTCCATTCTAAATGAGAGATTAAAATATATATCCTCGATATATGGATCCGGTTCTGAAAAGTTGAACCAACCTCTCTGATACCACTTATAGGGCACAAGTCGTCAGGAATAAGTCTAGAGGGGGGGATGAATAGACTTATTGAAACTCTTTTTCCACGAAGGGTTAGGAGTTTCTCATCTATGATAAGTGCAGATGACTTGAAGTCGTCTGTAGACAGGATATGCGGAAGACACAGCTAATGACGAAGGCAAATAACTAAACAATGGAACAGTAAATATGTATGCAGCAGGTAAGTATGATGATTAAAACAGTAAAAATACGCAGGCAATTATAGTGGTCTCAGAGGTGGGGTAATCCTCTACTAATCCACTTTTCTCCAAACTAGTTGGAGATGAATTCACTATAATTCTCAACCAATGATAAATATTACAGTGATTCTTCCTAGCTACAACAACTTCCAGCCAGTGGAAATCCCGTCGTTGCAACTCCTTTGATTACCTAGCACCTCTTGATCTAAAATCCTCGGATGCCTATCAGTCTCGCAAATTTCAACCAGTGAAGTACCCCGAACTCAGGTTTAAAGACACGAGTGGTTTGTCTTCTCCAGCTAAGAGCTTCTTCAAATAAGAACTTTGAACTCTTGCTCTTCATGATGCTATTGATCGCTTTGTTTGCTTTGATTGCTTTGTTCGCTTGTAAGTATTGTTCGCATCGTAATTTGCTCAATTCAAATCTTCAGGTATTTATAGAGCTTGTTCCTTGAGCTTTCTTCATAGCCATTGCACTTCCTGTAACAAATCTGTCCGTTGGAGAAATAGACTTATTGTTTTTCTTTCCAAACATTGCAAGGCTGGATTCCCTTATTTTAATCCATTTCCGAACGTTGTGAAGACTTTCACATTGTAGCGCCGAATCTTTAGATTATAATATGCATAATGTCTTCAGAGGGTGGGTCTCGATGAATATTTAATAAATTGCTTTCCGGGAATCTCTCCAGTCTGTCTCTCTATGCCTGCATGTGACTTTCCGTTATTATTGACTTTTCAACGCATGCTGATGTGGACGGGATTACTTGGCTAATCACTTATCTGAACTCGTACAGTCATCCTTATCTGATGTCGGACTTCTCTGGTGTAACTTCTCTGAGATGAAGTTCTCTGTCCCGATGAATCTTCTCTGATCTGAAGTCTTCTGACCTAATGAACTTATCTGATCTGATGGTCAAACTTCAGTTGACTTGGATTCCGTCTGATCTCTTGACTGCAGTTTGGTCAAACTTCTCTGATAATTATTTTGACCAGGTCTTCTCGGATAAATCACTTTCTTCAGAATGTTGTCTGATGATAAGTCGTCTGTGGTCAACCTTCTCTGAACAGTTGAGTTGACCAAGACTTCTATAATTTAAACTTGTCTGCAACTTGGCTTTCTGCAGTGTTTAGTCAAACCTCTCTGATGTATCTGTTTGACCAAAACTTCTCTGATATTGAACTTGTCTGTGATTTATACTTAGTCGATTTTTAGCCTAACTTACATGGCCTACAGAAGATACTCATTTGGTTCTTCTTTACATGTTGCCAAGTATTCAACTATACATAATCTGGCCTAGAGAAGATACTCATTTGGTTCTTCTTTACATTTTGCCAAGTATTTAAAACATACATTTGAATAATCAAATACAGGGATGACATCATCCAAATCTAGTAAGTATTCCTAACACTAACAACACCCGGCATGTTCCATATTGAATCATTTATCAAGTATAAAATAATTAGATTCATATTAGTGTTGGTGATACGAAAAGGAATGGAAGTTTTCGGTGGCCGAGAACTATCATAGCTAGGCTCGTCATCATCAAGGAGAAATTATCAAAGGGTCTTCAAGGGTATGAATCCTTTATCTCTGACTTTTAATTTTCATATACGTATATACGATGCTTGATCGATCCCCTTAGGGGTTCGTTTTTTATTCAGTTAGGCTAGTTTTATTTTTCCGCTGCGTAACTCAATTTTTTAATTACTGAATCCCAACAATGGTATCAGAGCGTAGGTCTATGCGATCATATATATGATATTTGTATTGGGAATGCTCGGTTGTAGGATGTTATGATTTAGAACCATAGTTGTTTTAGTCGTTAAAGTTTAATTGTTCGCCTAAAATTTTATTTTTAGTGATTTTATGTAATAATATAAATCTATTTTTTTGAAAAATGATTTATATGTGTAATATAAAAATTATAAAAATATTATTTTTGAATTTGATACAAAAAGACGAGCTGAACACTGGTCGGACCCGGCGACTCGAAATTTCTTGAGAGGCCGCCAAGACGGGCAACGATATCTGTCTGTGCTCGCGACAGCGGCGGAGATCTTTGGACCTCTCGGCAAGGGCTAGGAAACCCTTCCAGGCCGCGGCATCGGCCAGGGCCTTGTGTTTTCCTACTCTGTTTTTATTTCGAGTTTGGTATTAATTGCACACAAATTAAATTGGATTTAGTTTGACTAAAATATAAATATGATATTTTTATTTTTAAGGTAATAAATCTAATAAACAATTTATTTTCGTCCGGAGCAAGTTAGAATTATTGGTTGCGTGAATTAATTGGATTAATTATAATGGATGGATTAATTTTGTATTAACTGGATCAATATTTAGACTAATTGTTTATGCCATTAATTTTAATGTGATTGTTGCATTATTATTGGAATGGTGACGTAGTTCATGGACCTAATTTTTGAATCTTTATTCGATGGGGTTGTAATGGCCGTTTTCAGCCATTTATTTTTTTAGTAAATTTGTGTAGGATGCAAATTTTATAAATGTAATAAATTATCTATGACGAAAGCTGATGACAAGCTGCCATGAAGCCAAAGATTCAAGACTTGTAATTTGATTACTTGTAATTTTCTTTTTATCGAGTCGATGATGACTCCGTACTTAGGAACGGTCCATGAACTACATGTTGGTAGATTTATATTGTGTATGTTTTTCTTATTGTATGATAAAGAACCAAACCAACAAACAGCGATTATAAAATGATTAATGTTCAAAGTGTAACATATACTCTCGTAATTCTCCCACTTACAAACTCTAGGTTATAAAGGTTATGAGGTTTCCTACCTTCCATCAAACACATGGATAGTGAAATCTAAACCAAAATATTATTCTTTTGAGTACGTCGAGGTAATATTTTTTGGGAAGGTTTATAAATTCCTAGAGTGCATTAGATGCCTTCAGTTGCGACAAATCAAACCCCTAGAAGCCATATAGGTTGCCGGATGAGATTCAGTTGTCAGATCGATAGGAGTTGATGGTTTAAACTTAGATAGTTCGGCGAGCCATAGAAACTGTATGGGTTGAGGCAAGTGAACTAGGGGTGAAAGAGGACCGAATCATCCGTTATTTGGGTTGGTGTTAGACACCATTATATAGAATAATACAATAGAAAGCTATGGGTTGCCCTCTATTAAACTTTCTAAAGAAATCGATCACCAATATGAAGTCAACCATGACTTCCGGATTCCGCAGGGGAGTGTGAAATATCGATAAAATTGTGGGAGCTGAGTTTTGAATAAATAAGGTCCTTAAATTCTTTACTCGAATCATAATTAAACAATCCCTAACGAATCTCAAATTATTTTCTGCAGCGTTACTAAATAAACAATCTCTAAAAAATAACAATGAATCCACTCACAATTCTACTTGAAAAGAACTCTTACTGGACCCAACTTTGTGTACTGGCTCCTCAATCTAAGGATAGTCCTCAGTATGGCGAAGCTGAGCTATGTCTTGGAGGCGGATATCCCATTGGCTCCTGCACGGACCAGGGCCAGTCAGTAAGATGTTGAAGCCCATGAGAAATGGGTCAGAGATGATGTCACGGTTCAAGGTTTCATGATGATATCAATGAACAATGAGCTTTAAAAGGTCCATGAAAATATGCCCTCTGCAAGGGCGATTCTGGCACATCTTACTGATCTTTATGGGAGCACAGCCGAATGGCTCGATATGAGATATCCAAGCAGTTGGTGCTCGAATGAAGGAAGTTCAGAAAGTTGGGGATCATGTACTCAAAATGATAACTATGATTGAGAGATTGGAGGCTATTGATTTTAGAATGCATGCTTCTCTCCAGACCGACCTTATCCGTCACTAATTCCTGACTCCTTCTCCAGGTTTGTTAAGAACTTCAACTGCAATGGAATTGCTTGTAACTTGGCCGAGCTATGAATAAACTAAGTACGGAACAATCTTAAATGAAGACTAAGCCTAAGAAACTGCACTTGTAATTTCTTATAGGCCTCGGAGGACTAAGAACAACAAGAAAAGGGCAAAAAACAGTTCAGACCAAAATAGGGATACAGATAGATAAGGGCAAGGCGTCAATGGTTTAAAAGAGTAAGGGGTCCAAGAAGACAGATGCATGCCCCAACTAGGGTGATCTAGGCCAATGGAAGAGGCACTGTCTAAAACTTGACCGCAATGGGCCTTGAGTTACAGAACTATCAGTTTTGGAAACAAATTGTTCTGTAACTGTTTATTTCACTTCTTGGATTCTTGATGCTGGTGCAAGTTCTCACATATGTCCAAAGAATCAGGAGCTGGAACGAAGTCGGAAGCTTGGAGCTGGAGAAGTGATGGTGACAGTCTTGAGTGGGCATAGTGCCGAGGCTACTGACATCGGATCAGTTATGTTGAATTTAGAATAAGGTTTTATTATTACTTCAGATGATGTACTATTCTGGCCAGGAGGAACAAAAATCGTATCAGTTTCGGTCATGGGCCATAAATGATATTATTTATTTATTGGAGATGGATCCTATCGAACTTATTTTAGAAATAAACTAGTTGGTGCTGCTACATTACTAAATGGTTTATGCCATATGAATCTAAATAATAAAACCACTATGAACACTATAACTAGGAAACATGGTAGGGAGGAAATAAATCAAGTACTTAAGTGGCAACTTAGACTTGGTCATGTTGGTCGGATCAAGATTCATAAGAAGGAGAAAGATGGACTTATGGGTACATTGGAATCAGATCCTTATCCAACTTGTGAATCTTGCCTTCAAGGCAAAATAACTAAGTCACCCTTCACAGGGACATTTAAAAGAGCTACTAAAAACTTGGATTACTCCATACTGACATATTTGGCCCTTTTGAAGTGGCACAAGATGAATATCAGTATTTCATTACATTCACTGATGACCAAACTAGGTATGGATTCATGTACTTAATGAAACATAAATTCGAATCTTTAGAAAAAATCAAGGAATTTAACCCCTTAGTTGAAAACCGAATGGGTTATCATATCTAAGCACTTAGGTCAGACCGAGGTGGCGAATATATGAGTACCGAGTTTGATGAGTTATTAAAATATCTGGAAATAGTATCACAATTCACTCCTCCATCTGCTTCGCAATTAAATGGTGTGTCAGAAAGAAGGAACTGAACCTTGTTGGACATTCGCTCCATGTTTAACTATGCTGATCTACCGGTTAACCTGTGGGGATATGTGCTCCTTACTGCTGCACATATCTCAAATAGATGTCCTTCTAAATTCGTTCCTAAGACTCCACATGAGATGTGGAAAGGTAGGAAATCAAGTCTTAATCATATAAGGATTTGGGGATGTCCTGCTTATGTCAAGAAGACTAAAGTAGAGAACTTGGAAGCTACCGTTGTGAAGGGTCATTTCATATGATATCCAGGGGATTCCATGGGATATTTATTCTGCATGCCGGAAGATCCTAGGGTCATTGTTGCTTTACAAGCACACTTTCTTGAGGATGAGTTCGTTTAGGAAGGAGGCACATGTAGAAGTATTTTTTAGAAGAAAAAAAGAAACATACAATGAGACACATGTACAAAATATTGGAACTAAACCTTTTGAAATACAAACACAACCTCGTAGGTCTTGTAGAGCTTCTCATTTACCTGCGAGGTATGTCTATGTGCATCAAGAGGAACTGGGTCCTCATGATATGATGGGGTGATGATAGATGTGGCCTCCGCGAAGTGGCAAGAGGCTATGGAAGTTGAGATAGACTCTATGCATGCTAATCAGGTATAGATTCTAGTGGATCGTCCTAAAGTCATTTTGCCTATGGGAATAAATGGATCTACAAGAGAAAGACTGGTAGAGATGGCAAGGTTGAAACCTATAAAGCCAGGCTTGTGGCGAAGGGTTTTTCCCCAAGAGAGGAAATTGATTACTTCGAGACCTTTCATCTATAGCCAGAATAAAGTTTATTCGCATAATGCTTGCCATACAGCCCATTTTGATTATGAAATATGGGCAATGGATGAGAAAACGGCGTTCCTCAATGGATACCTCGAGGAGCAGATCTATATGGAACACCCTAAGGGATTCATATATGAGGCCGATGTTCATAAAGTATGCAAGCTTCGACTTGCGATCTATGGACTGAAGCAGACTTCACGAAGTTGGAATCTTCATTTTGATGTGACAATCAAAGAGTTTGACTTTGTCAAAAATGAAGAGAATTCATGTATGTACAAGAAGATTAGTGGGAGAAAAATTATGTTATTACTACTACATGTGAATGCCATTATACTTATAGAAAACGACGTAGGAATGCTCAGTTCTGTGAAAGCTTCGCTTTATAATAAGTTTCCAATGAAAGGCTTGGGATAAGACACCTATATTCTAGGTATTCATCTCTACCGGGATAGAGCGAACAAAATTATAGGACTTTCCCAAACCATCTATATAGAAAAGATCCTGAAGCAATTTAGGAAGGAAAATTCTAAAAGAGGGTTCCTGCTTATGCGACATGGTGTAAATCTTTCTTAAAGATGTGTCCTCATAGTGAGGAACGCAGAAAGGAAATGATCGAGGTACCCTATAGTTCGGCAATGGGTAGCCTCATGTACACAATGATTTGTACTAAAATGGACATTGCCTATTCTGTGAGCATAGTAAGTCCATTTCAGTCAAATCCAGTACATGAACATTGGACTGCTGTAAAGAACATTCTTAAGTACCTGGAGAGGACTAAAGACTTGGTTCTTACATAAGGCGGTGGAGAACTTAAAGTTATGGGTTATATGAACTCAGAATTTTTGAGAGACATAGATGTTGGGATTCGGTGCCTAAAACGAAGGACCGGTGGAAGCGGTAAAATAAAAATTAATTCAATCTGAATCCTACGAGGATCGATCTATCTATGTATATACGAATATATAAAACGAAACACAACAGATACAAAAAACATACCCTCGTATTTCGTTGATTAAATGGTATCCTTCTTTTGAGCTATTCCCCAAGCTTTGCTTGATCTCTACGAATCCAATCTGCTCCAAGCTCTTGGATGATCCAACGCCGAAAGCACCGCGCCTCTACTTGCCACGCGCTGGAGAAACGACCAGAATGACAACACATTGCTCGTAATACCCGTAATTTCGATTTTCGGTAATTTTTTTTTTTTTGGCCAAAGTCCATTTGGACGGCTCGCTCATGACCGTTTCGTCATTTCGAGAATGATTAATTCTGCACTTTTTGTCATCCGAGTTCGTTTCGGTATCATTTCGTTGAGTTCCGTGTTCTTAAGCGGTTTTTCCGCACTTGAGTTCGATTCTTGCGAATCTCGTCCGAAACTGTTGTTTCGAGTTTCTCGTAAGTTCATTTAATGTTATTATTCATGTTGCGAGCTTTGGCTTGGTGTTTCGGTCATGTATCGTGTATTTTGGACGTTTGGGGGCATTTTCGTAATTTCCCAAAGTTTGGGGTAATTACTTTCCGTTGTCGAATTTCGAGCCTTCGGGTGGTCAGAATCGTGTGTTCTCTTAGTGCTTGAATTCGTCTTTGCGAGAACTTCGTAACCGTATCTTCGATTCGTATTCAGGTTCGGGTTTCGGGGTCGTTCGGGCCGTCGGAGTTGGCCCCGGCCGAGTCATGGCCGGGCAGTCTGGGCCCAGGCCGGCACTGGCCGAGTTACGTACGGTGGCGCTCGGCAGTTACGTACGTAACCCTTGGCCGGTTACATACGTAAGGATGCCGGCATTTTTGGGCAGCGTCTCAGCCATGGCCGGTTATGTACGTAAGCCCTTGGCCGGTTACGTACGTAACTCGGCCGGCAGACAGCCTATATAAGGCCCTGCAGACGAGTTTTTGGCCATTTTTCTCCTTCTTCTCCTTCTCTTCCGCAGCTGAGGGTGTGCTTATCATGGAGCCATGTTTTTTAACAATAAATCCATGAAGTTCTTGAGGTTATATCATTGATCAATCATCCGTTATCATCCTTTGATCCAGCGAATCAAGGTAATCTCTTCTTAGAACCCTAAATTCTTGAATTTGGGGGTTTTTGCGTTTTTGTCCGATTCGTTCCGTATCGTTGATTAATTCATGATGGGTATGATTAATCTTGGTAGTATTCTTGTGTTTAGCATCATTTAATCCATTGTTCCTCGTCGAATCGAAGTATATTTCTTGATTTCCCTCGAATTGACTTTTTGGGGGGATTTGTTCTCGATCTCGTTTTCATCTGTTTTTGATGGATCGATTGTGGTTAAATGATGTTAAACACATTCTATGGATTGTATATCCATATTTCAACTTGGAATTCCGTTTTCGTGTTTTGTCGGGATGAATCGTGTTCTTGGCCGTTTTGGGGAAAACACTTGATTTTTCGTCATTCGTTCTTTGAATTCAGTGGCTTTGGGTCGCACTTTGGAATTCATTTTCGTTGTTATATTTGTCCTTCGTAGTTTATTGTCACGAGTTGGCGTTCAGTGGAGTCGGCGGGTTCGTAGTCGGTACTTCGGTCGATTCTCCGTGTTGTTCTTATTCGAGGCAAGTACCCTGTTCATACACTTCTCGTTTTATGGATATGATGATCGCTGGTCATCTTGGTGTGTTTGTTTGGTTATTTGAAATGAATTTCCAAGAGATTCGTTTTGGCCCCGTTAAGGGCTCCTTTTAAAAACGCGTGTGTGTTTTGTGAACGGTGTGTTTTGGGAATTGATTATGGTTTGATTGTTTTGAACGTTGAAGGCTTTGATGATATACCTGTTGTTTAAAAGTTATGGAATCGTGTATTCCGTGTTTAATCTTGTTATTGTGTTTGAAGAGTTTGATAATGTTGTCGGATAAGTGGCCATCTCTAGTAAGTATTCTTAATGAACTTACATTCTTAGCATATTAGTATTGCATGAGTAACGTGTGTGTGTATGCTCACTACGGGTTAGATCCGACGGGGTCTTGGTAGGGCTCCACGAAGCTGTGGGACCGCGAGCTTGCTTTTAACCACTACGGGTTAGATCTGACGGAGTCTCGGTAGGGATCCACGAAGCTGTGGGTCCGCGGTTAATTGTGGTGTATTTTGCAAATGTGATTTGATATTGGCATTTCCGGAAATGAGTGCTTTTGAACGGTTTTCATGATTGCATGCATCGACTAAGTGTGTAAGAGGTAAGTTGTTCGTTGGGCTTACTTGGCTAGGATGGCACTAGAGTATTTTGTTGTTTGTGTTAAATCCTTTAATTGTGGATTTTGATATTGGGAGACGAACCTTGTGGTCGTTCTTGTGTACTTTGAGTTGATGAGATTTGGGGCTAAAATCCCAATGGTTTTGTAAAAGTCATTTTACGGATTTGGGGCTAAAATCCCAACGGTTTGGTAAAGGTCATTTTTTTGGAAAGTAAACCTTTGGGGCGGTGACCCCTTTCGTCTTTTGGGTTTTGAAAAGTAGGATTTGATAATCCTAAATTGTTTTCTATTAAAACTCCCGATGGTATTTCAAATCATTTTATAAATTGTTTCCCTTGATATTTTGATCTTGAAATTTTGGGAAGTCTTTACTCAAATTCTCGCCTCGGGAAGTGTTCATCTTGTTATATTTGAATCTTTGAGGATTCCGGATTATTATCGTTCGTGGAATGTGAATTGTATGACTCGTATTTTGCACACCCGGTCGATGTAGTTCGAGTCGGACTCTTCTTCCCCTTGCTTGATTCGCAGCATGCGATGGGGACCTTCTGGCCGGGCGACCCTGGTGGCGAAGTATGCTGTGAAGACGTTCGCTAGCTGGTTAAAGGAGCTGATGGACCAAGGTGGCAATGAGGCGTACCACCTGTAGGCGAGGTCGTCCAGTGTCATAGGGAACATTCGGCACCTGAAGGCGTCAGATGCCCCACACCCGGTCATATAGATGTTGAACTTGCTCAGGTGTGTTTCCGGGTCTGATCTCCCCTCGTACAAAGGTGTTTGCGGGGGAGCGATCTTGTGCTGCACGGGGGCGATCTCGATTTGGACCGCGAGCGGCTTGCTCGGCTCGGCGATCTTTCTCTTTGCGCCTGCCCCGGATTCCAGTAGCGCCTTCATGTCGTCGAGCTGGCGTTGCATCGCGGCCATTGCCGTGGCTCGGTTGCTCGTGGATCGGCTTTGGGAGCGGGAGCTGAGGCGATCGTGTACCGATCTCCTGACTCCGCCAGTTTGGTGTAGGAGTGTGTGCGAGATATCAAGTAGCACCCAAAGAATCACACTTCAATACAGCTAAACGAATCATGAAGTATATTAAAGGAACAGTCGATGTAGGACTGTGGTATACTAAAGAAGGCGGATTCGATTTAGTTGGATACAGCGACTTGGATCTCAGAGGCTGCAATCTAGATAGGAAGAGTACAAGTGGAACTTGTCACTTTCTTGGACCTAGACTTGTCTCTTGGTTCAGTAAGAAGCAATTGGCAAACTCACTTTCCACGGCTGAATCAGAATATTATGCTGCTGGTAATTGTTGTATGCAGATCCTTTGGATGCAGCAACCGTTGTCAGGTTATGGGATTGAAGCCAAGGAAACGCCAATCATGTGTGATAGCACGAGTGCAATTGCAATAACGCACAACCCTGTATTGCACTCACACACTAAGCACATCAACATGAAGCATCATTTCATAAGGAATCATGTCGAGAAAAAAGATGTTCGGCTATCTATCGCCAATTGTTGTTGCCCAAAATATTTATCCGAAGATTAAATACTGCTGGAATGAACGGACAACAAACAAAGTTGCGGGAGCACTTCCGAGAGAATATGAATAAACACAAGATTTGCCGGGTTTGTTAGGCCCAGGCTTGAATGCTCTCGCGAGATGTTATTAATACAAATATTCGTGGATACAAGTATTAATCTGAGAATCTAAGTACAATGAGTGTAAAAAGACTCTGTTAATCCAGCTCTGGAGCGAAGCTTGGTGTTTTTTGTCCCTGACGATTGTCTTCTATATGAGAGAGGCCGAGAGAAGAAAGAACCGAGAGATAGCTGTTGCCAAGAGTAGGAGAAAGCCAAGTGTGTGTATTGCTTGTTGGGAAGCCGTGAGAATCATAAGAATTTCCGTGAGTGCTGAAGAATTTCGGTCCTTTGGACAAGTGCAGGCTGCCCTCTATTTATAGGGGCTGAGGAGCCTTGTCTTCTGGCGGGCGATCGCCTTCCGGCCAATATAATAATGGGGCGATCATCTGCCGGCCAATATAATAATGGGGTGATCGTACTTAAGTCACACGGGTTGTCGGCCTAAAGTCCAAGGTAGTTGCTGGCAGCCAGCTATGCGGTCCAATGAGGAGCCAGCACGCGTCCGGAGTCACTGTCACATGCGGTCCCACTGACAACTTTCGGCGGGCCTGTTGGCTGGTGAATGGATGCTGACAGGCTTTGGTCAATGATCCGTGAAATGCGGATCTTGTCTCGGCACTGCACGTGGGGTCTGTCCTGGGCTTCGGCCTTTGCCGACTGGATGACCATCGGCTCTGATCGGCATGAGGCATTCGACATTGGTCGGTCACCAAGGGTCGGCATCGGTCGGTCACCAAGGGACGGTCGGCAAGTGCCGAGAGATGATCGTCTGCTAGTCAGCCGCCAGGAGTCGATCGCCAAGTACCGAGAGACGATCGTCTTTAGATGTCGATCGCTCGGCACTGGGACTTGTCCTGGGACCTTCGGCTGGACGATCTGCCTTGTCTGCGGGGCCAAGGCTAGGTCACGTGGTCGCTGGTCGGCAGTTCTGCCTCCGCTGCTCGGCAATGGCTAGGTCGCCCAATCTCCGAGGCGATTGCCGGTCGGAGAGTATAATTCTCGACACAATATACCATAACATAAAATCACGGAAAAACGACACTACGATGAACAATAAAATATCTACGATTATCAAAGTGATTCTAAATCAAAAAATAAGCATTCCAAATGCTAAATATCGTATATACGATCACAAGACCTCGTTCCGATACCACTGTTGGGATTCAGTGCCTAAACCGAAGGCCCCACGGAAGCGGTAAAATGAAAATTAATTCGATCCAAATCCCTACGAGGATCGATCGAGCTATGCATATACGAATATTAAATAAACAAAGGAAGATACGAAATCATACCCTTGTCGTCCGTTGATTATATGGAGTTCCTTCTCTTGAGCTATTCCCCAAGCGATCCAAAATGCTCCAAGCCCTTGGATGATCCAACGCCGAAAAAACCGCGTCTCTACTTATCACGCGCCGGAGAAACGAACGGAATGACAACACTCGATTAACTTCTAAGGTAACGGCTAGAATCAAGTGATGAAGCTTTGATTATAACACTCTAAGTGTTTAATTTATATCTCTCAATTTTATTTCTTGATATTTTCTCCAAGAATAATCAAGAAGTAAACTGAAGAAGGATGAAGACTTGAAGAAAACTTGGAGAAGTTTTTCTCTCTCTCTACACTATATCTCATGGCTGATTCTCTAAAAAGAGAAGTGAGGAATAGTCATCATCTGAGATTGTCTTCTCCTTCATTCTTTATTCACCTCCAACCAACCTACAACTCATCCACATGAGAAGTCACTCCACAAGTCATTGTCTATCATTTAAAAATGAAAACAAAAGACAAGATGAAGTTAGGTGGAAGGGGGAGGGCAGCCATCTAGAATGGGAATATGAGTTTGCTCCGTTTCGGACTCCCATGAGTCCAAACAGATAAACTCTGATTCCGCTCCGATGTATTTATATTAATTAATTAATCCAATTAATTAATCATATCAAATACATAACAACATAATTAATTTCTCCAAGAAATAATTTTATTTATGAATTAAAATTTAATTACCCAGTAATTTATTTAATCCATTAGGCCGTAAATCAATTTATCCAATAAATCGATTTAGACATCCAATGTCCCAAATTAGATATCCAATATATAATATTCATAATGAGAGAATAAGCTTGATTCATTCCATCGTCAATCCTATTGCACGACTCGGTAGGTTCGTCTCAGTCAGCAATGGGAGGAACCAAAGAGTAGTAGCACCGCCTAGCCAGCCTGGCGGCCTACACTATACCCCAATTGAGAACGAATGATTGGGATCATTCAAGAACCATTCTGTCGTGAATACCAGTATACGTATAAACCCTTCTTTCAAATGTCCCGATCAAGTTATAGGGTCACGGTCAGTCAAACCCTATCTGTTACTTGACGCTATGCTTGCGTTAATGCAAATCGAGATCATCAAGCTCTCGTGTATCCAATACAACTAGCTCTAATGCTTTGGCCAAAGACTTATGATCTCATCTGCCAATAACCGCATAGGACATTTAACCCGCTCACTAATGGGAGAAAGAATTCTATCTTGGTATTCAGTAGGACCTGCTACTTGGCCGTCAAGATGCATGTAATATCCTAGAATTTCACTATGATTTTTTTGCACTATTTTATCTGGGATGTACTGTACAGAGTGGGACCGACACGATATGAGTGGATAATTTTGGAAACCGTGACAGCCGTGCCAGTATGTCTATCGAGGTTATTTTGATTCTAGGATATTACATGCTTGGTGTGTTTTTCTATGTCGGATATACTGTATGAGTATTTGTACAATTGCCGTACTTGGTCGACAGTTGTATTTGAGGTATCGTGCATCAGAAGTATCGTATAAAAATAATATCGGAATGAGCATATGTATTCAGTATGTCGCGTGTACGTATTCAGTATATTGAGATGACAGACAGGAGCAAAATGGATAAGTATGAAAGCCATTACGTACGTTATATGTTGGAGATTACGTACGTAGCTAAGTAATCTTAACGTATGTTAAGCTGCGTACATTACGTACGTTAAGAATGGAATCAGCGGGTCCGAGCTGTGGTCGGCAGGTGGGCCCGGTGTCGGCTGCTTTCGGCGCAGGATGTGGACAGGCGAGTCAACCCCGGCATTACGTACGCTATGCATGGCATATTACGTACGTAATATGGGTTGATACTGTAGCAAGTCAACCGCTACATTACGTACGCTACGGTGATGGTATTACGTACGTAACGCAAGGTGAAAAATAGTACAGATTACCCTGGATGACGATTACGTACGCTATATAGGACATATAGCGTATGTTAAAGGCCTTACGTACGTTAACTTTGGGACTTAACGTACGTAACGATATGCACAATTTATAAAATAAGAATGGGACTTTCATTTCCTCACACAAGGAAACATATTTCCTCCTCCCCAGCTCGTCCCTCTCCACTCTCAAACCCATTTCAGACCCTCATACCCTTGTTAAGACTTTGATAAGGATGATCGGAAGGTTGAAACTTGGAGTTCTTGGAGTTTTGGAAGTGTTTGATTGTGTTATTCATCTTCAAAAGGCATGTTGATGAACTCTACTCCTTGAATTCGGATTTTGATGTTAGTGTTGATGTTCTTCTTCGTATGAAGATGATTATGGTATTGTTGTTACGATTCTTGAGGATATATGAACTATATGTTGAAAGGAAGATGATGATATGTTGGTTTTTGTCTTGAAAATGTTGACTATGATTATAGAATCATGTTGTTCTTGGTGATCTTGGTAGTATTGCTTCGATTCTTGATGTTAGGAGGATCGTATGTTGGAGAATATGATGATACATGTCTTGGAGTATGGATTAGATGATGGTTAGATGTTAGAGCACATTGAATTACGCTGTTTTGTTGGCTTCAAACATGATTATGGATTAATTCATGTTCTTGAAGAATTCTTGAATGATATATGTCCGTAAATTGGAAGGATTACGATTAATTTTGGTATATGATTATTCATGATGATAGCCGTAATTGTATTCCTATGAATTTGCACGAATGAGCCGTGTAAATCCGAATTTAAGATTGAAGTCGGAAGCAAGAATGTTGTAGACGTTGATAGAACTATTGATTATCGAAGTTCGGCTTGTATTCGTATTGATAAGAGTTGATATGGTTTGATTTCGTACGATCGAGATACCGTTGAGTTTGATTGGTTGATTATACTGGTTGTTGATTGTTATCGAACGTATCGTTGATTGATTATTGTATTAGGTTGCATTAGGTGATCGTTGATATTAACCGTTGTGCTGTGGTGAGTCGGGGCTGTGGAGCTTGTAGATGAAGACGACGGGACTAGTAACAACTTCATCGTATCGGTATCGATGCAAGTTATGCTTGCTCAGTTCATAATGTTAATAAATGATTTCGTTTTCATTTCATTTATGATTCATATAGCAATGGTATTATGGAATATATGAATTTTCGGAATGGTGGTATATAAGATAAATCATAATATATATGATTTTAAGGATGTCTAGTGGGAATGGGAACGTGAATTATAATTTGGTTTATTGCATGAGAAGTTGGATATCAAGGTTAGTTATCGTGTCGATGTTGGACTCGGGATGGTGGTTTGGTATTAGTTATGGACTGTACTTCATTTTGGATTGTCGGATAAACCGCGTATTCGTTCAGGGCGGTTGGTCGTGGAAAGGTTGGCGTCTCCAGCTTGAGGTAAATTAATATTGTTAGATTATGATAATCTTCATGTTGCATTATTGCATGTGTGTGTTGATATTCCATGCGGTGAATGTGCACCGTTGTTTGTTACGTTTTGTGAAGTGCTCTTTCTTTGAGCCGTAATCTGTGGGGCCGATATGTTGGGGATAAAACCTGTATGGTACCCGAATGGAAATGTGTTAGGGGATAAGACCTAAATGGCACCTATGTCCGGAGTATTCCTGAGTAGATGCTTCCGTGACCCTCTGCTGCTGCCTTGGGAGTTTATATGATATTGTCCGGAGTATTCCTGAGTAGATGCTTCCGTGACCCTTGGCTGCTGCCTTGGGAGTTTATGTGTTATTATTATATGCATTGTTGAGCATGCTGTGAACTGATATCTGACGGAATACGACATTGTGGTCGTGTCGGTCTTTCATGATCGAGTTATTGTTGCCCTCTTGGGAAATCTTCTGATCCTTGTTGGATATACGTTTCTTCGAGGTTGGTTGTCATGTTGTATCGTGGCATATCTGGGGTCAGATACGTTCTGATCGTTCATGTGTAGGATTTTCGGGACGGGCACGTGTAGCATGTGTTGGTTTCGACCTCATATTGACCGTGCACACGAGACGTACTTCGTGAGGCTGATTAGGTACGAGACCAGACGTGTATTGATCAATACCCGTGGTTGGATTGTACACGGACACATGTCCGGATCGAGCGTATCGTGATGTCCATCTTGAGTCTTACTGATTGGTCGTTCACAGTCCATGTATAATCGTATCTGTTCGGAATTCGGATTGTGTTTGTAATTCCGTATATATAATCCGTTATGGTTGACGATTTTATTCTCTCGTGTATCTGTCGCCATTGAACCTTTATTAATCTTGTTCGGAGTTACCATATCGATGGACAACTCATTTGATATCGATTCTTTATTAATCTCGTTGGAGTTCACCCTGTCATTAGTAATCTCGTTCGTTATTGATCCTTATTGATTCCGTTTGGGAGTTGTCCCACCGTTGGTATTCTTGGTTATTAGTCCTTGATTAATGTTATTGGAGTTTAGCGTGTCGTCGGTATTCTCGGTTGTCGATTCCTTATTGCTCTTGTTGGAGTTTACCGTATCGTTGGTATTCTCGGTTGTTGGTCCTTATTGATCTTTCTAGAGTTTACTGTGTCGTCAGTATTCTCGGTTGTTGACCCTTTATTGATCTATTGGAGTTTATCGTACCGTTGGTTGTCGACTCTTATTGGTCTTGTTGGAGTTTACCGTGTCGTCGATATTCTCGGCTATTGATTCTTCGTTGATCCTTACCGTGTCGCCGGTATTCTCGGTTGTCCACCTTTTATTGATCTTTTTGGGATTTGCCGTATTGCCGGTATTCTAGGTTATTGATTCTTCATTGATCTTGTTGGAGTTACCACATCATGGCATTCTCGTTCGTGGTTGATCCTTTGTCGATCTTGTGTGGAAATATCATGTCATTGATATTTCCATTGTGATGCATTAATTGTTTATCATTATTGATTGTGTAAACATTCATGTTTTGTATTGATATTCGGGACTTGCTATTGTCTCGGAACAATTGGATTACATGTGTGCCAAGTGATATCGGTTTTATCAGGATTGGGATCCGATTGTGCGACCCAGCCGATAGAGTTAATCTTGGCCAGATCATTCTATAATTGAGATATGACAAGTTTGGGAATTTATTATCGTTTCGGTTACAGTACAGGTGGTTACTCTTGAATTCATTCATCACTTAAGGACACGAGGCGTGGGTTATGGTAAGAATTGATTTGTTACGGATTGTGATAGGTTGGTAATGCTACTTCGGTAAGATTACGTGGGGAATGTTCTTACTCTATAGATTACATTGATATGTAATTGTTTTTGTGATGTGGTCGTTATCATTGTTGAGTATTATGGCTGACCCCGTCGTGGGCTTTATCTTTTAGGTACTGGGAGTTCGAGCTAGTAGCGGTCGCGAAGGGATGAGCTTTCCAGTGATACTGGCTATGGCGTGATTGTTCGGACTGTGTATTCTTTTCTGGTTTTTATAATTCCGCTGCAAATGTATTTAATTATGTTCTATCTGCTGTGTGTGTATGTTTCTAAATGGCTTTTCGGTATTCTTTGAACTGTGTTTCTATCCACTGTGTGTGTGTACTTTCAAAAGGGCCTTTTGGCATTTTTAAACATTTGCGAAAATGATTTTAGCCTTGTGGGCTCCAATATGGGCCCCACGGCGCTGTACTATTCCCGTATGGTTTTGGGGGTGTTACACAAGATGGTATTGGAGATTGGGTTTCGTAAAACCCGGGCGTGTGTGTTATGTGGCTCTACGGGTGCGGTAGTAGCGTGACTTTTGAAAATGATTTTCTGACTTTTGAGTCAAACCGATTTTGGAGGTTTCAAATTTTTTGAAATATTTTCAAATTGCTGTATTTGCGATGCCGGTGTGTTGTTAGTGTGTTGAGACTTTGAATGGGAGTCGTATGCTGGTATCACGGAAGATCATCGACTTCACGGGCCTGTAAGTATGTTCTTTTAGTTATTTTAGTTTTGATGGTGATTATTTGAGTATGGTGTCATGATTTTGAGATATTTCGGGATTGAGATACTGATTATGACAGGTGTTGAGTTTCGAGGACGAAACTTATTTAAGTGGGTGTATATGTAATATCCTAGAATTTCACTATGATTTTTTCGCACTATTTTATCTGGGATGTACTGTACAGAGTGGGACCGACACGATATGAGTGGATAATTTTGGAAACCGTGACAGCCGTGCCAGTATGTCTATCGAGGTTATTTTGATTCTAGGATATTACATTCTTGGTGTGTTTTTCTATGTCGGATATACTGTATGAGTATTTGTACAATTGCCGTACTTGGTCGATAGTTGTATTCGAGGTATCGTGCATCAGAAGTATCGTATGAAAATAATATCGGAACGAGCATATGTATTCAGTATGTCGCGTGTACGTATTCAGTATATTGAGATAACAGACAGGAGCAAAATGTCTAAGTATGAAAGCCATTACGTACGTTATATGTTGGAGATTACGTACGTAGCTAAGTAATCTTAACGTACGTTAAGCTGCGTACATTACGTACGTTAAGAATGGAATCAGTGGGTCCGAGCTGTGGTCGGCAGGTGGGCCCGGTGTCGGCTGCTTTCGGCACAGGATGTGGACAGGCGAGTCAACCCCGACATTACGTACGCTATGCATGGCATATTACGTATGTAATATGGGTTGATACTGTAGCAAGTCAACCGCTACATTACGTACGCTACGGTGATGGTATTACGTACGTAACGCAAGGTGCAAAATAGTACAGATTACCCTGGATGACGATTACGTACGCTATATAGGACATATAGCGTACGTTAAAGGCCTTACGTACGTTAACTTTGGGACTTAACGTACGTAACGAGATGCACAGTTTATAAAATAAGAACGTGACTTTCATTTCCTCACGAAAGGAAACACATTTCCTCCTCCCCAGCTCGTCCCTCTCCACTCTCAAACCCATTTCAGACCCTCATACCCTTGTTAAGACTTTGATAAGGATGATCGGAAGCTTGAAACTTGGAGTTCTTGGAGTTTTGGAAGTGTTTGATTGTGTTATTCATCTTCAAAAGGTATGTTGATGAACTCTACTCATTGAATTCGGATTTTGATGTTAGTGTTGATGTTCTTCTTCGTATGAAGATGATTATGGTATTTTTGTTACGATTCTTGAGGATATATGAACTATATGTTGAAAGGAAGATGATGATATGTTGGTTTTTGTCTTGAAAATGTTGACTATGATTATAGAATCATGTTGTTCTTGGTGATCTTGGTAGTATTGCTTCGATTCTTGATTTTAGGAGGATCGTATGTTGGAGAATATGATGATACATGCCTTGGAGTATGGATTAGATGATGGTTAGATGTTATAGCACATTGAATTACGTCGTTTTGTTGGATTCAAACGTGATTATGGATTAATTCATGTTCTTGAAGAATTCTTGAATGATATATGTCCGTAAATTGGAAGGATTACGATTAATTTTGGTATATGATTATTCATGATGATAGCCGTAATTGTATTCCTATGAATTTGCACGAATGAGCCGTGTAAATCCGAATTTAAGATTGAAGTCGGAATCAAGAATGTTGTAGACGTTGATAGAACTATTGATTATCGAAGTTCGGCTTGTATTCGTATTGATAAGAGTTGATATGGTTTGATTTCGTACGATCGAGATACCGTTGAGTTTGATTGGTTGATTATACCGGTTGTTGATTGTTATCGAACGTATCGTTGATTGATTATTGTATTAGGTTGCATTAGGTGATCGTTGATATTAACCATTGTGCTGTGGTGAGTCGCGGCTGCGGAGCTTGTAGATGAAGACGACGGGACTAGTAACAACTTCATCGTATCGGTATCGAGGCAAGTTATGCTTGCTCAGTTCATAATGTTAATAAATGATTTCGTTTTCATTTCATTTATGATTCATATAGCAATGGTATTATGGAATATATGAATTGTCGGAATGGTGGTATGTAAGATAAATCATAATGTATATGATTTTAAGGATGTCTAGTGGAAATGGGAACGTGAATTATGATTTGGTCTATTGCATGAGAAGTTAGATATCAAGGTTAGTTATCGTGTCGATGTTGGACTCGGGATGGTGGTTTGGTATTAGTTATGGATTGTACTTCATTTTGGATTGTCGGATAAACCTTGTATTCATTCAGGGCGGTTGGTCGTGGAAAGGTTGGGGTCTCCAGCTTGAGGTAAATTAATATTCCATGCGGTGAATGTGCACCATTGTTTGTTACGTTTTGTGAAGTGCTCTTTCTTTGAGCCGTAATCTGTGGGGCCGATGTGCTGGGGATAAAACCTGTATGGTACCCGAATGGAAATGTGTTAGGGGATAAGACCTAAATGGCACCTATGTCCGGAGTATTCCTGAGTAGATGCTTCCGTGAACCTCTGCTGCTGCCTTGGGAGTTTATATGATATTGTCCGGAGTATTCCTGAGCAGATGCTTCCGTGACCCTTGGCTGCTGCCTTGGGAGTTTATGTGTTATTATTATATTCATTGTTGAGCATGCTGTGAACTGATATCTGATGGAATACGACATTGTGGTCGTGTCGGTCTTTCATGATCGAGTTATTGTTGCCCTCTTGGGAAATCTTCTGATCCTTGTTGGATATACATTTCTTCGAGGTTGGTTGTCATGTTGTATCGTGGCATATCTGGGGTCAGATACATTCTGATCGTTCATGTGTAGGATTTTCGGGACGGGCATGTGTAGCATGTGTTGGTTTCGACCTCATATTGAACCGTGCACACGAGACGTACTTCGTGAGGCAAATTAGGCACGAGACCAGACATGTATTGATCAATACCCGTGGTTGGCTTGTACACGGACACATGTCCGGATCGAGCGTATCGTGACGTCCATCTTGAGTCTTACTGGGTCGTTCACAGTCCATGTATAATCGTATCTGTTCGGAATTCGGGTTGTCTTTGTAATTCCGTATATATAATCCATTCTGGTTGACGATTTTATTCTCTCGTGTATCTGTCGCCATTGAACCTTTATTAATTTCGTTCGGAGTTACCATATCGATGGTCAACTCATTTGATATCGATTCTTTATTAATCTCGTTGGAGTTCACCCTGTCATTGGTAATCTCGTTCGTTATTGATCCTTATTGATTCCGTTTGGGAGTTGTCCCACCGTTGGTATTCTTGGTTATTAGTCCTTGATTAATGTTATTGGAGTTTACCGTGTCTTCAGTATTCTCTGTTGTCGATTCCTTATTGCTCTTGTTGGAGTTTACCGTATCGTTGGTATTCTCGGTTGTTGGTCCTTATTGATCTTGCTAGAGTTTACTGTGTCGTCAGTATTCTCGGTTGTTGACCCTTTATTGATCTATTGGAGTTTATCGTACCATTGGTTGTCGACTCTTATTGGTCTTGTTGGAGTTTACCGTGTCGTCGGTATTCTCGGGTATTGATTCTTCGTTGATCCTTATCGTGTCGCCGGTATTCTCGGTTGTCCACCTTGTATTGATCTTGTTGGAATTTGCCGTATTGCTGGTATTCTCGATTATTGATTCTTCATTGATCTTGTTGGAGTTACCACATCATGGCATTCTCGTTCGTGGTTGATCCTTTGTCGATCTTGTGTGGAAATATCATGTCATTGATATTTCTGTTGTGATGCATTAATTGTTTATCATTATTGATTGTGTAAACATTCATGTTTTGTATTGATATTCGGGACTTGCTATTGTCTCGGAACAGTTGGATTACAGGTGTGCCATGTGATATCAGTTTTATCAGGATTGGGATCCGATTGTGCGACCCAGCCGATAGAGTTAGTCTTGGCCAGATCATTCTATAATTGAGATATGACAAGTTTGGGAATTTTTATCGTTTGATTCTGATGCAGTGGTTACTCTTGAATTCATTCATCACTTAAGGACACGAGGCGTGGGTTATGGTAAGAATTGATTTTTTACGGATTGTGATAGGTTGGTAATGCTACTTCGGTAAGATTACGTGGGGAATGTTCTTACTCTATAGATTACATTGATATGTAATTGTTTTTGTGATGTGATCGTTATCATTGTTGAGTATTATGGCTGACCCCATCGTGGGCTTTATCTTTTAGGTACTGGGAGTTCGAGCTAGTAGCGGTCGCGAAGGGATGAGATTTCCGGTGATACTGGCTATGGCGTGATTGTTCGAACTGTGTATTCTTTTCTGGTTTTTATAATTCCGCTGCAAATGTATTTAATTATGTTCTATCTGCTGTGTCTGTATGTTTCTAAATGGCTTTTCGGTATTCTTTGAACTGTGTTTCTATCCACTGTGTGTGTGTGTACTTTCAAGAGGTCCTTTTGGTATTTTTAAACATTTGCGAAAATGATTTTAGCCTTGTGAGCTCCAATGTGGGGCCCACGGCGCTGTAATATTTCCGTATGGTTTTGGGGGTGTTACAATGCACGTTGAGGTTGACCCCCGCCTTCCGGTTTACAGGGTCGAACTACTCTAACGAAAATCTTAACGTCACAAGCACATCCCTACTAAATCCTCAAGTCGAAGGTTCACGAATGTAATATCCGCAAATTCGATTTCCGATAATTTTCTTTTTTTGGCGGAAGTCCGCTTTGACGACTCGCTTTGGACCGTTTCATCATCCTGAGAATGATTAATTCTACACTTTTTGACATCCGAGTTTGTTTCGGTGTCGTTTTGTTGAGTTCCGTGCTTTTTAGCGACTTTTCCGCACTTGAGCTCGATTCTTGCGAATCCCGTCCGAAACTGCTGTTTCGAGTTTCCCATAAGTCCGTTTAAATTTTTTATACGTGTTGTGAACTTCGGTTTGGTTATTCGATCATGTATCGTGATTCTCAGGTGTTTTGGGCCATTTTGTAATTTACCCAAAGTTATGGGTATCCGTATCTGTACTTGCTGTCTCGACTCTTTTCTTGGTCGCGTATGATTAATTATTGTATTATGTTTTCATTTCGGGTCGTTGATGTTGCCCGCGAGATTTTCGTCGTGTTCGTTCCGTACGTTTTCGGAAAATCGAGTCGTCGGGTCATGGCGGTGGCGGTGGCCGGACCGGTGCGGCCTTGTCGGAAGTCTTGAGCAGCCGGCGAGCACGCGAGTACCGGCATAGCGCGCGCTACGGCCGAGAGGCTGCGCGCGCTAGCTCAGCGATGTAGCGCCTGCCGTCGGCGGCCAGCGCGCTATCGGGTGCAGGCGAGAGGGTTACGAGGTTACGGACTCGGTAGGATCGGCGAGTAGCGCACGCTCTGTCGGTCGTGGCGCGCTAACCGGCATGGGTAGCGCCACGTCGGCCGACTAGCGTACGTTACTGGGAGAGGCTGTTTAGTCGAGCTTGCGAGCAGTCGGCTAGCGCGCGCAGTGCCGCCGTAGCGCACGCTAGCGGGGTCGGGCGGACGAGGTCATGGTCGGCGGGGTGGTCGGTGGTGCGGGTCATGCGAGGCCACGGCCGAGGGTCTTTGGGCGATCTTGGCCGATAGCGCACGCTAGTCCGGGAAGGCTAGCGCACGCTAGTTCCGGCCCAGTATATAAATGACAGAGCATCCACTTTTTCATTCGTTTTTCATTTCCCTTCTCTTCGGTCCGTGGCTGGAGCTTCGGAGGAGGTGAAGCCATGTTGTTAAACAACAAATCCATGAAGTTTCTGAGTTTATATCACTGATCAATCATCCTATAACATCCTTCGATCCAGCGAATCAAGGTTAGATCTTTAGAACCCTACATTTGGGGAGATTTGGGGGTTTTCGCGTTTTTGTCCGATTCATTCCGTTTTGTTGATTAATTCATAATGAATATGATTAATCTTGTTGGTATTCTTAGTTTCCCTTCGGATTCATGGTATATTTCTTGGTTTTTACGGATTCGAGAGGGTTTGGTTGTGGTCCGCCCTCGTTGTCGTTTTTATACGAATATACATGAATCGTAGGCGGGTTTCCGGGTGTATTACAATTCCGTATTAATTTAGAATTGGTTGTGATTGTATTCTTCGAATCGTTAGGTTCGGTTTCGTGAGTTCCTAGCATTCGTCGGTGACTTTCCTTTCCGTTCGTTGCGTCATCAACTATTCAAGGCAAGTATATATTTATGATTGTACGTTCTCGACTTTGAAAGTAAGATATATGTTTGGCATAATTATTTATATCCACTCCGGGACGGGCCGACGGGTCCTCTGAGGGTTTCGTAGCCTCTGGTGCGATTCCATGGATAATATGAATTAACCACTCCGGGACGGGCCGACGGGTCCTCTGAGGGTTCCGTAGCCTCTGGTGCGGTTCCACGGTATTCATATATGCATTGATGATGGATGATATGAACGAACCACTTTGGGGCGGTCCGACAGGTCCCCTAAGGGTTCCGTAGCCTCTGGTGCGGTTCCACGGTATTCATATACGTCTTGATGTGATGCTATGAGATTTAGTTATTCCGGAATACTAGTCTTAAATTGATGAATTGACGGTTACATTTACTTTATTGTCGAGGAGTATTGTTTTCCATATTTGATATACTTGCACTAGCTATTCGACGGCTAACCCCTTTATGGGGGAAATACTTTTTATGTATTTCAGGTTTCAGGAGCACGGACAGGTGGGTATCGGGTCGGCATGAAGATGATGGGCAAGTGTGATACTGTGTCTTGTCTCCGGTTATATTTCTTTTGATTTCCTCCATTCAGTGTTGTTGTACTGGAATAGATTTTTAAATACTCGAGTATTGTATTTCAGTTTCCTTGATGTTCCGGCCTGTGTTGCCGAGGTATTGATTGTGTGGTGATGTATTTGGTTACATTGGTTATAGTTTGAATACCATTTGTATTGTCCTTCTTTTCATTGTATCTAGACCTTCTCGGCCAAGTTTTACAGTTCCGCACATGTATAGACTTATGGGCCTTACGGTGGGGCTCACGGCGCTGTAATATACCCTGAATAACTTGGGGTTGTTACAGAATATGGTATCGGAGGTTAGGTTTATGGATACCTAGTCTGTCGGTCTTTTGGGTCGATTGAGTCGTCATTTGCCCACAGTATCACTACTCTGTCATCATCACAGTGAGACCGGTACTTGTAAGTCCTCTCACTCTTCTTGTATTTTCTTAATCGTTTCGTTTTTAACTTGGTATTCTTGGGAATTGGTCACTTCGAGAATGTGCGGTTTGGATTATACTTACGCACGTGTGTGCCCTTCAGAATGTTGGCTGTAAGGAGGAAGAGTCGTGGCCGTGGTCACGGACGTGAACTCTTCCTTGAGATTTTGTCAAATTGCTAATTGCGATATTAGTGTGTATCGGTATTGTGTTGAGACTTTGTTTGGGAGTCGCATGCTAGTATCACAGGAGATCTTCGTCTCCATTGACCTGTAAGTATGTTGTTCGGATTATTCGATAATTCTTGGTTATCTTGGTGATTTTGGATTTATATGTTGTTGGCGACAGGTTGCAAGTTTCGAGGACGAAACTTATTTTTAAGGGGGGTAGAGTGTAATACCCCGATTTTTCGGATATATTTTTTTTCGTTTATATGTTGGATATCGTTGATGGATATTTGTGCTTGAGAACGTTCTGAACGTTTGATAATGTTATTGAATGCATATATGTATTCATTATGTCGTATGTTTGATTGGTATGTCGAGATATTGGTTGAGGATGGCTGAATATGGCTAGGCACAGCAACGATAGCGCACGCTCTAAATGTTTCATTAGCGCACGCTACTGGGTTCAGGTAGCGCACGCTACGTAGTATTGATAGCGTACGCTAAGAGGTTCGGTTATGTATGCTAAGAAGGACCCCTAACGTACGTAACGACTTGCTGGGTTAGTTCCGGAAGTTGGCCGACAGGTAGGCCCAGGTTGATTTTCACATTCAGTTAGCGCACGCTAATGCATGTTGGTTAGCGCATGCTAACATCAGATCGCCAATAATGGAATCTTAGCTTTCGGCGGGTGGACCCGGCCATGTTCGACGCGTGTCCAGATAAGGTCAGCGAGTGTTTGTCGTGTAGATCGAGCGCACGCTAAATTCCAGATCGGACAAAGGAATCCCGATAATCGCGGATGCTTTTGGCATGTAGGACCCGGGCATCTTCTAGGAAGGTACAGGTTGTCGGGTCAACGACGATTAGCGCGCGCTAAGGTCGAGGAATAGCGCACGCTACTGAGCATTTCACTATAGCAAGTCAACGCCTGTTTGCGTACGCTAATGCATGGGCATTACGTACGTTAGATGAATTTCGAAGCAATGCAGTAGCTTCTGGACCGCCCGATAGCGCACGCTATCAAGGAAGGATAGCGCACGATAGTTTTGTAGCGCACGCTAAATATAAGGTCTAGCGCGCGCTAGTGATGTGTTTTATAAAGAGGATAGATGAGTGCTGAGAGGCATTTTGTCCATTCTCTTTCCTTCAGTCAATAGAGAGAGCCTTGGTAAGTACTTGAAGTTCCTAAACATTGAGAGATGATTCTCTTAAACAAGATTAAGATGGAGAGCTCGGATTTAATTATTGTTCTTGAAATTTTTGATGATTATTGGAAAGGAGTTCAATTATTCTTCTTCGTGGTTCATCCATTCAAGGTAATCCTCGTATCCCTTTGATAGTGGTTTGTTTTTAAAGGATTACTACTTGGGAGGGAGCATCTTGGGATCATCATGTGATAATGTTATATGAGATTTATTGGAATTGTAATAAGAGATTTCGGATGTTGATATGATTATTGACGTCTTCTTCATATGCTGATAATGGTTTTGTTGCGATTCTTGAGGTTTTATGAATGGCATGATGAAGAAAATGGTAACATGGAGATATATACCTCGGATATGTTGTTCTAAACATGATTTCGGACATTTCATGTTCTTGAAGAACTCTTGAATTATACGAGGTGATGAAAATTTATAAGAAGTGTTGATGTTTTGAAAATGAATATGGAATATTCATATCTAGAGCTAAATTATGTGTTTGAAATAATATTCTGGATTCCGTATACGGGGTGGACATGTGCACGGACACATTTCCGGATCGGGCGTACTGTGATGTCCCTCTTGAGCCTTATTGTTTGGTCGTTCGTAGTCCGTGTTGTATTGGATATGTCCGACGATTTGCGACTGGTTCTTCATACGCCGAGGGGTATGTCCGACAGTCAGGTTTGTTTCTTTGAGATCTGTATTGTGATGATTCTGACTTTGGGTACATTCGGCTTTCAGGCCATTGTGATGTATTGGTATTTCCGTTGGAGCCTTCGGGCATTGTGATTCGTATTTATTTCGGCGTTGGTTTGGTTTACCTTCGGGTAATGTATTGTTGTGTTCTATACTGATGATTCGCCATTTGGGCATAAGTTTTCGGTTCTAGTATACCTCGTTGAGTTTTCCTGGCGGGATATTGCTCCCCCTACTTGTTTTAATTTTCGGGACGAAACTTCTTTTAAGGAGGGTTGAATATAATATCCGCAAACTCGATTTCCGATAATTTTCTTTTTTTGGTGGAAGTCCGTTTTGACGACTCGCTTGGGACCGTTTCGTCATCCTGAGAATGATTAATTCTACACTTTTTGACATCCAAGTTCGTTTCGGTGTTGTTTTGTTGAGTTCCGTGCTTTTTAGCGACTTTTCCGCACTTGAACTCGATTTTTGCGAATCTCGTTCGAAACTGCTGTTTCGAGTTTCCCATAAGTCCGTTTAACTTTGTTATACGTGTTGTGAACTTCGGTTTGGTTATTCGATCATTTATCGTGATTCTCGGGCGTTTTGGGCCATTTTATAATTTACCCAAAGTTATGGGTATCCGTATCTGTACTTGCTGTCTCGACTCTTTTCTTGGTCGCGTATGATTAATTATTGTATTATAATTTCATTTCGGGTCGTTGATGTTCCGGGCGTTTTGGGCCATTTTGTAATTTACCCAAAGTTATGGGTATCCATATCTGTACTTACTGTCTCGACTCTTTTCTTGGTCGTGTATGATTAATTACCGTATTATGTTTTCATTCCGGGTCGTTAATGTTGTCCACGAGCTTTTTGTCGTGTTTGTTCCGTGCGTTTTCGGAAATCGAGTCGTCGAGCCATGGTGTTCGAGCAACCTTTGGTCGGACGATTCTTGGGGCCCGGACGATTGCGGGCACCGGCCGGGACAGGTGCGCGAGAACCGGCGTAGCGCACGCTTCTGGCCGGGAGGCTGCGCGCGCTAATCGACAGTGTAGCGCACGCTATCGGCCGGCCTAACGCACGCTATCGGAGTGCAGACGGTGGAGTCACGAGGTTACGGACTCGGGTATGATCGGCGAGTAGCACACTACTGTCGGTCGTGGCGCACGCTAACCGGCAGGGGTAGCGCACGCTGTCGGCCGACTAGCGTACGTTACCGGGGCGAGCTTGTTAGTCCAGAGGCTACTGGACAGGTCGGCTAGCGCGTGCAGGTTTCCGGCCGTAGCGCACGCTAGCGGGGGTCGGGCGGACAAGTCATGGTCGGCAGGATTGGTCGGTGGTGCCGGGTCATGCGGGCCCTGGCCGAGAGTGCTGGGCCGATACTGGCCGATAGCGCACGCTAGTCCGGAAAGGCTAGCGCACGCTAGTTCCGGCCCAGTATATAAATGACAGAGCAGCCACTTTTTCATTCGTTTTTAATTTCCTTTCTCTTCGGTCCGCGGCTGGAGCTTCGGAGGAGGTGAAACCATGTTGTTAAACAACAAATCCATGAAGTTCCTGAGTTCATATCATTGATCAATCATCCTATAACATCCTTCGATTCAGAGAATCAAGGTTAGATCTTTAGAACCCTACTTTTGGGGAGATTTGGGTGTTTTCGCATTTTTGTCCGATTCATTCCGTTTTGTTGAGACGAAATCATTCTCAATGGCCAACCCATAAGCTATGAGATCGCCCTCTACACGGTCCTAGGAGGATTCCATGGTCTTTCGCCTATGTTCAGGCATCTTACGAAGGACCAACCCTCGACCTACGCGATCTTCCGAGCTAAGGCCGCAGACTTCCTGGCCAGGCAAAGGTTTCTCCTCAGCCTATGAGCAGCGTGATCGGCGCTCGAACGACGATCACCGATCTCCCACCCGATCGCCGATACCAACCTACATATAACACGATCGGCAGCCGAGCGACGATCGCCAGTCTTCCAGCCCGATCGCCGATCTCAAGCAACATCATCCAAAACCCGGAGGACTCGTTCGAGGTATTGTATTTCAGTTTCCTTGATGTTCCGGCCTGTGTTGCCGAGGTATTGATTGTGTGGTGATGTATTTGGTTACATTGGTTATAGTTTGAATACCATTTGTATTGTCCTTCTTTTCATTGTATCTGGACCTTCTCGGCCAAGTTTTACAGTTCCGCACATGTATAGACTTATGGGTCTTACGGTGGGGCTCACGGCGCTGTAATATACCCTGAATAACTTGGGGTTGTTACAGAATATGGTATCGGAGGTTAGGTTTATGGATACCTAGGCTGTCGGTCTTTTGGGTCGATTGAGTCGTCATTTGCCCACAGTATCACTACTCTGTCATCATCACAGTGCGACCGGTACTTGTAAGTCCTCTCACTCTTCTTGTATTTTCTTAATCGTTTCGTTTTTAACTTGGTATTCTTGGGAATTGGTCACTTCGAGAATGTGCGGTTTGGATTATACTTACGCACGTGTGTGCCCTTCAGAATGTTGGCTGTAAGGAGGAAGAGTCGTGGCCGTGGTCACGGACATGAACTCTTCCTTGAGATTTTGTCAAATTGCTAATTGCGATATTAGTGTGTATCGGTATTGTGTTGAGACTTTGTTTGGGAGTCGCATGCTAGTATCACGGGAGATCTTCGTGTCCATTGACCTGTAAGTATGTTGTTCGGATTATTCGATAATTCTTGGTTATCTTGGTGATTTTGGATTTATATGTTGTTGGCGACAGGTTGCAAGTTTCGAGGACGAAACTTATTTTTAAGGGGGGTAGAGTGTAATACCCCGATTTTTCGGATATATTTTTTTTCGTTTATATGTTGGATATCGTTGATGGATATTTGTGCTTGAGAACGTTCTGAACGTTTGATAATGTTATTGAATGAATATATGTATTCATTATGTCGTATATTTGATTGGTATGTCGAGATATTGGTTGAGGATGGCTGAATATGGCTAGGCACAGCAACGATAGCGCACGCTATAAATGTTTCATTAGCGCACGCTACTGGGTACAGGTAGCGCACGCTACGTAGTATTGATAGCGTACGCTAAGAGGTTCGGTTATGTACGCTAAGAAGGACCCCTAACGTATGTAACGACTTGCTGGGTTAGTTCCGGAAGTTGGCCGACAGGTAGGCCCAGGTTAATTTTCACATTCAGTTAGCACACGCTAATGCATGTTGGTTAGCGCATGCTAACATCAGATCGCCAATAATGGAATCTTAGCTTTCGGCGGGTGGACCCGGCCATGTTCGACGCGTGTCCAGATAAGGTCAGCGAGTGTTTGTCGTCTAGATCGAGCGCACGCTAAATTCCAGATCGGACAAAGGAATCCCGATAATCGCGGATGCTTTCGGCATGTAGGACCCGGGCATCTTCTAGGAAGGTACAGGTTGTCGGGTCAACGACGATTAGCGCGCGCTAAGGTCGAAGAATAGCGCACGCTACTGAGCATTTCACTGTAGCAAGTCAACGCCTGTTTGCGTACGCTAATGCATGGGCATTACGTACGTTAGATGAATTTCGAAGCAATGCAGTAGCTTCTGGACCGCCCGATAGCACACGCTATCAAGGAAGGATAGCGCACGATAGTTCTGTAGCGCACGCTAAATATAAGGTCTAGCGCGCGCTAGTGATGTGTTTTATAAAGAGGATAGATGAGTGCTGAGAGGCATTTTGTCCATTCTCTTTCCTTCAGTCAATAGAGAGAGCCTTGGAAAGTACTTGAAGTTCCTAAACATTGAGAGATGATTCTCTTAAACAAGATTAAGATGGAGAGCTCGGATTTAAGTATTGTTCTTGAAATTTTTGATGATTATTGGAATGGAGTTCAATTATTCTTCTTCGTGGTTCATCCATTCAAGGTAATCCTCGTATCCCTTTGATAGTGGTTCGTTTTTAAAGGATTACTACTTGGGAGGGAGCATGTTGGGATCATCATGTGATAATGTTATATGAGATTTATTGGAATTGTAATAAGAGATTTCGGATGTTGATATGATTATTGACATCTTCTTCATATGCTGATAATGGTTTTGTTGCGATTCTTGAGGTTTTATGAATGGCATGATGAAGAAAATGGTAACATGGAGATATATATACCTCGGATATGTTGTTCTAAACATGATTTCGGACATTTCATGTTCTTGAAGAACTCTTGAATTATACGAGGTGATGAAAATTTATAAGAAGTGTTGATGTTTTGAAAATGAATATGGAATATTCATATCTAGTGCTAAATTATGTGTTTGAAATAATATTCTGGATTCCGTATACGGGGTGGACATGTGCACGGACACATTTCCGGATCGGGCGTACTGTGATGTCCCTCTTGAGCCTTATTGTTTGGTCGTTCGTAGTCTGTGTTGTATTGGATATGTCCGACAATTTGCGACTGGTTCTTCATACGCCGAGGGGTATGTCCGACAGTCAGGTTTGTTTCTTTGAGATCTGTATTGTGATGATTTACAGCTTTGGGCTGTTCGGCTTTCAGGCCATTGTGATGTATTGGTATTTCCGTTGGAGCCTTCGGGCATTGTGATTCGTATTTATTTCGGCGTTGGTTTGGTTTACCTTCGGGTAATGTATTGTTGTGTTCTATACTGATGATTCGCCATTTGGGCATAAGTTTTCGGTTCTAGTATACCTCGTTGAGTTTTCCTGGCGGGATATTGCTCCCCCTACTTGTTTTAAGTTTCGGGACGAAACTTCTTTTAAGGAGGGTAGAATGTAATATCCGCAAATTCGATTTCCGATAATTTTCTTTTTTTGGTGGAAGTCCGTTTTGACGACTCGCTTGGGACCGTTTCGTCATCCTGAGAATGATTAATTCTACACTTTTTGACATCCAAGTTCGTTTCGGTGTTGTTTTGTTGAGTTCCGTGCTTTTTAGCGACTTTTCCGCACTTGAACTCGATTTTTGCGAATCTCATTCGAAACTGCTGTTTCGAGTTTCCCATAAGTCCGTTTAACTTTGTTATACGTGTTGTGAACTTCGGTTTGGTTATTCGATCATTTATCGTGATTCTCGGGCGTTTTGGGCCATTTTATAATTTACCCAAAGTTATGGGTATCCGTATCTGTACTTGCTGTCTCGACTCTTTTCTTGGTCGCGTATGATTAATTATTGTATTATGTTTTCATTTCGGGTCGTTGATGTTGCCCGCGAGATTTTCGTCGTGTTCGTTCCGTACGTTTTCGGAAAATCGAGTCGTCGGGTCATGGCGGCTGAGCAGCTGGCCGGACCGGTGCGGCACTGTCGGAAGTGTTGGGCACTGGCCGAGCAGGCACGGCAGGAACTGGCGTAGCGCGCGCTACGGCTGGGAGGCTGCGCGCGCTAGCTCGGCAGTGTAGCGCACGCTGTCGAGCGGCCCAGTGTACGCTATCGGGTCTGGGCAGAGGGGTTCTGAGGTTCTGGACTCGGGCAGGATCGGCAGGTAGCGCACGCTATTGTCGGTCTTGGCGCACGCTAACCGGCATGGGTAGCGCACGCTGTCGGCCGACTAGCGTACGTTGCCTGGGAGAGCTGTTTAGTCCAGAGCTTACTGGACAGGTCGGCTAGCGCGCGCAGGCTGCCGGTCATAGCGCACGCTAGCGGGGGTCGGGCGGACATGTCATGGTCGGCAGAATTGGTCGGTGGTTCCGGGTCATGCGGGCCCTGGCCGAGGGTGCTGGGCCGATACTGGCCGATAGCGCACGCTTGTCCGGGAAGGCTAGCGCACGCTAGTTCCGGCCCAGTATATAAATGACAGAGCAACCACTTTTTCATTCGTTTTTCATTTCCCTTCTCTTCGGTCCGCGGCTGGAGCTTCGGAGGAGGTGAAGCCATGTTGTTAAACAACAAATCCATGAAGTTTCTGAGTTTATATCACTGATCGATCATCCTATAACATCCTTCGATCCAGCGAATCAAGGTTAGATCTTTAGAACCCTACTTTTGGGGAGATTTGGGGGTTTTCACGTTTTTGTCCGATTCATTCCGTTTTGTTGATGAATTCATGATGAATATGATTAATCTTGTTGGTATTCTTAGTTTCCCTACGGATTCATGGTATATTTCGTGGTTTTTACGGATTCGAGAGGGTTTGGTTGTGGTCCGCCCTCGTTGTCATTTTTATACGAATATACATGAATCGTAGGCGGGTTGCCGGGTGTATTCCAATTCCGTATTCGTTTAGAATTGGTTGTGATTGTATTCTTCGAATCATTAGGTTCGGTTTCGTGAGTTCCTAGCATTCGTCGGTGACTTTCCTTTCCATTCGTTGCGTCGTCAACTAATCAAGGATGTATATATTTATGATTGTACGTTCTCGACTTTGAAAGTAAGATATATGTTTGGCATAATTATTTATATCCACTCCGGGACGGGCCGACGGGTCCTATGAGGGTTTCGTAGCCTCTGATGCGATTCCATGGATAATATGAATTAACCACTCCGGGACAGGCCGACGGGTCCTCTGAGGGTTGCGTAGCCTCTGGTGCGGTTCCACGGTATTCATATATGTATTGATGACGGATGATATGAACGAACCACTTTGGGGCGGGCCGACAGGTCCCCTAAGGGTTCCGTAGCCTCTGGTGCGGTTCCACGGTATTCATATACGTCTTGATGTGATGCTATGAGATTTAGTTATTCCGGAATACTAGTCTTAAATTGATGAATTGACGGTTACATTTACTTTATTGTCGAGGAGTATTATTTTTCATACTTGATATACTTGCACTAGCTATTCGACGGCTAACCCCTTTATGGGGGAAATACTTTTTATGTATTTTAGGTTCCAGGAGCACGGACAGGCGGGTATCGGGCCGACATGAAGATGATGGGCAAGTGTGATATTGTGTCTTGTCTCCGGTTATATTTCTTTTGAGTTCCTCCATTCAGTGTTGTTGTACTGGAATGGATTTTTAAATACCCGAGTATTGTATTTCAGTTTCCTTGATGTTCCGACCTGTATTGCCGAGGTATTGATTGTGTGGTGATGTATTTGGTTACATTGGTTATGGTTTGAATACCATTTGTATTGTCCTTCTTTTCATTGTATCTGGACCTTCTCGGTCAAGTTTTACAGTTCCGCGCATGTATAGCCTTGTGGGTCCCACGGTGGGGCTCACGGCGCTGTAATATATCCTGAATAACTTGGGGGTGTTACAACGAATACCTATCACAACCTTTCGATTCCGTCATTGACTGTCCCGGAGTGAAATCCGTGTGATGAATCGAGGGTGAGTCGGTTCAAGTATACTAATCCAATTAGCATACCTATAACGTGTGCTCCCACTAACCATTAGCGTTCGACAGGCACTCTCCATGTCAAAGAACACGTCATACAAGTCTTTACATAAACTTTTCCAGTGCCGACCTCCTTATCCAATAAGGAGTGGAACGTTTTTCTCTCAAATACATGGACTAGTTTCTATACATATATTTACGAGTTAGGAATGCCAGTAACTACCAGTAAATAAAGAAACAATCATTGCCTTATATTAATGATTTACATAATTACAAGTACAATGCCCTCACTCAATATTCTCTCAGTGGCATTCGAGGGCATACTCCCAACAATATGTCCTATGCGGTTATTGGCAGATGAGATCATAAGTCTTTGTCCAAAGCATTGGAGCTAGTTGTATTGGATACACGAGAGCTCGATGATCTCGATTTGCATTAACGCATGCATAGCGTCAAGTACAGATAGGGTTTGACTGACCGTGACCCTATAACTTGATCGGGACATTTAAAAGAAGGGTTTATACGTATACTGGTATTCACGACATAATGGTTCTTGAATGATCCCATCATTCGTTCTCAGTTGGGGTACAGTGTAGCTGCCAGACTGGCTAGGTGGTGCTACTACTCTTCGGTTCCTCCCATTGGTGACTAAGACGGACCTACCGAGTCACACAATAGGATTGACGACGGAATGAATCAAGGTTATTATCTCATTAGGAATATTAGATATTGGATATCTAATTTGGGACATTAGATGTCTAAATCGATTTATTGGATAAATTGATTTACGGCCTAATGAATTAAATAAATTATTGGGTGATTAATTTAATTCATGAATATAATTATTTCTTGGAGAAATTAATTATGTTATTATGTATTTGATATGATTAATTAATTGGATTAATTAATCCATATAAATACATCGGAATAGAATCAGAGTTTATCTGCTTGGACTCTCGGGAGTCCGAAATGGACCGAACTTGTCCGGCTCCTTCTAGATGGCCGCCCCAAGTCACCTACTCCGTTCATTGTCTTGGTCTTCACTTGGTGGGGCACTAGCTTTGTGACAATTTAAGGGGACAATATATCACATTGGTGATTTTGTCAAGGGGGGGGGGGGGGTGATTTGGTATGATATGAGGAGAATATAATGAGAAGACAATATCTCCTTGGCAATGGACATGTATTCAGAGTTTATGCAAGAAGAAAAGAGAGAGGAAATAGTTTCCAAAGGCTTCATATTATTCATCATCTTCTTCATTATACATTCATATATTTTCTTGGAGAAAATAAAAGTGAGATATAGATTATACACTTAAAGTGTTATAATTGAAAGTTTCATCACCTTAGCT
This sequence comes from Orobanche coerulescens, assembly GCA_033398695.1. NCBI lineage: Eukaryota > Viridiplantae > Streptophyta > Magnoliopsida > Lamiales > Orobanchaceae > Orobanche > Orobanche coerulescens. Next base: position 36,342,432 of record CM065815.1, read on the forward strand.
CTAGCCGTATCCTTGGAGGATAGCAATGTAACACCCCCAATCCACTCAAGGATATTATGTAATACCCGTAATTTCGATTTCTGGTAATTTCTTTTTCTGCGGAAGTCCATTTTGATGACTCGCTCATGACCGTTTCGTCATTCTGAGAATGATTAATTCTACACTTTTTAACATCCGAGTTCATTTCAGAGTCGTTTTGTTGAGTTCCATGCTTTTTAGCGACTTTTCCGCACTTGAGTCGATTCTTGCGAATCTCATTCGAAATTGCCGTTTCGAGTTTCCTGTAAGTCCGTTTAACTTTGTTAGACGTGTTATGAACTTCGGTTTGGTTATTCGATCCCGTATCGTGAATTCTGGGCGTTTTGGGCCATTTTATAATTTACCCAAAGTTATGGGTATCCGTATCTGTACTTGCTGTCTCGACTCTTTTCTCGGTCGCATATGATTAATTATCGTATTATGTTTTCATTCCGGGTCGTTGTCCACGAGCTTTTCGTTATGTTCGTTCCGTGCATTTTCGGAAATCGAGTCGTCGAGCCCTGGTGTTCGAGCATTGGCCGGACGGTTGCGGGACTGGTCGGACGATTGCGGGCACCGGCCGGACGGGTGCGGAAGGAACCGGCGTAGCGCACGCTACGGCTGGGAGGCTGCGCGCGCTAACCGGCAGGTGTAGCGCACGCTCTCGGCTGGCATAACGCACGCTATCGGGTCTGGACAGTGGAGTCCTGAGGTTCTGGACTCTGGTAGGATCGGCAGATAGCACACGCTACTGTCGGTCGTGGCGCACGCTAACCGGCAGGGGTAGCGCACGCTGTCGGCCGACTAGCGTACGTTACCAGGGCGAGCTTGTTAGTCCAGAGGCTACTGGACAGGTCGGCTAGCGCGCGCAGGTTTCCGGCCGTAGCGCATGCTAGCGGGGGTCGGGCGGACAAGTCATGGTCGGCAGGATTGGTCGGTGGTGCCGGGTCATGCGGGCCCTGGCCGAGAGTGCTAGGCCGATACTGGCCGATAGCGCACGCTAGTCCGGGAAGGCTAGCGCACGCTAGTTCCGGCCCAGTATATAAATGACAGAGCAACCACTTTTTCATTCGTTTTTCATTTCCTTTCTCTTCGGTCTGCGACTGGAGCTTCGGAGGAGGTGAAACCATGTTGTTAAACAACAAATCCATGAAGTTCCTGAGTTCATATCATTGATCAATCATCCTATAACATCCTTCGATCCAGCGAATCAAGGTTAGATCTTTAGAACCCTACTTTTGGGGAGATTTGGGGGTTTTCGCGTTTTTGTCCGATTCATTCCGTTTTGTTGATTAGTTAATGATGAATATGATTAATCTTGTTGGTATTCTTAGTTTCCCTACGGATTCATGGTATATTTCGTGATTTTTATGGAATCGAGAGGGTTTGCTTGTGGTCCGCCCTCATTGTCATTTTTATATGAATATACATGAATCGTAGGCGGGTTTCCGGGTGTATTCCAATTCTGTATTCGTTTAGAATTGGTTGTGATTGTATTCTTCGAATCGTTAGGTTCGGTTTCGATGGTTCCTAGCATTCGTCGGTGACTTTCCTTTCCGTTCGTTGCGTCGTCAACTATTCAAGGCAAGTATATATTTATGAATGTGCGTTCTCGACTTTGAAAGTATGAAATATTAATGGCATGATTATTTATATCCACTCCGGGATGGGTCGACGGGTCCTCTGAGGGTTTCGTAGCCTCTGGTTCGATTCCATGGATAATATGAATTAACCACTCCGGGACGGGCCGATGGGTCCTCTGAGGGTTCCGTAGCCTCTGGTGCGGATCCACGGTTGATCATATATGTATTGATGATGGATGATATGAACAAACCACTTTGGGGCGGGCCGATAGGTCCCCTAAGGGTTCCGTAGCCTCTGGTGCGGTTCCACGGTATTCATATACGTCTTGATGTGATGCTATGAGATTTAGTTATTCCGGAATACTTGTCTTAAATTGATGAATTGACGATTACATTTACTTTATTGTCGAGGAGTATTGTGTTTCATACTTGATATACTTGCACTAGCTATTCGACGGCTAACCCCTTTATGGGGGAAATACTTTTTATGTATTTCAGGTTCCAGGAGAACGGACAGGCGGGTATCAGGTCGGCATGAAGATGATGGGCAAGTGTGATACTATGTCTTTCCTCCGATTATGTTTTGAGATTTCCATTCAGTGTTGCTGTACTGGAATGGTTATTGAATACTCGAGTATTGTCTTCCTTTTTCCTTGATGTTCCGGCCTGTGTTCGCCGAGGTATTGATTTGTGTTGTGATGTCTTTGGATACATTGGTTATGTTTTGAATACCCTTTGTATTATTCTTCATTCCATTGTATGTAGACCTTCTCGGTCAAGTTTTATAGTTCCGCGTATGTTTAGCCTTGTGGGTCCCACGGCGGGGCTCACGACGCTGTAATATACCCTGAATAACTTGGGGGTGTTACAGAATATGGTATCAGAGCTTAGGTTTATGGATACCTAGGCTGTCGGTCTTTTTGGGTTGATTGAGTCGTCATTTGCCCATAGTATCACTACTCTGCCATCATCACAGTGCGACCGGTACTTGTAAGTCCTCTCACTATTCTTGTATTTTTCTTAATCGTTTCGTTTATAACTTGGTATTCTTGGGAATTGGTCAGTTCGAGAATGTGCGATTTGGATTATACTTATACACGTGTGTGCCCTTCAGAATGTTGGCTGAAAGAAGGAAGAATCGTGGCCGTGGACACGGACGTGAACTCTTCCTTGAAGATTTTCTTAAATTGCTAATTGCGATATTGGTGTGTATCGGTGTTATGTTGAGACTTTTTTAGGAGTCGCATGCTAGTACCACGGGAGATCTTCGACATCAAAGACTTGTAAGTATGTTGTTCGGATTATTCGATAATTCTTGGTGATTTTGAATTTCCGTTGAAATGTTGTTTGTGCGAGTGATTGCAAGTTTCGAGGACGAAACTTATTTTTTTTAAGGGGGGTAGAGTTTAATACCGCAATTTTCGGATATATTTTTTTTGTTTATATGTTGGATGTCGTTGATGGATAATTGTGCTTGAGGATGATGTGAACGTATGACAATGTTATTGAATGCGTATATGTATTCATTGTGCCGTATGATTGTTTGGTATGTCGAGATGTTGGTCGAGAATAGCGGAAAATGGCTAAGTACAGCCACGTTAGCGCACGCTACAAGGTATGCCTAGCGCACGCTAAGACATATATACTTAGCGTACGCCACGGTGCATACTTAGCGCACGCTAAGAGGTTTGAGTTACGTACGCTAGGGAGGACCCCTAACGTACGTAAGGTATTCTGGATTAGGTCCGGAAAGTGGCCGACAGGTAGGCCCAGACTGTTTATTATCGGCGATTAGCGCACGCTAATGCATGTTAGTAGCGCACGCTAATTTCAGTCGTCAACAGGGAATCTTAGCTTTATTGGTTGCTTTCGGCGTGTAGGACCCGGGCATCTTCTGGGAAGGTACAGGTTGTCGGATCAACAACGATTAGCGCGCGCTAAGGTCGAGGAATAGCGCACGCTACTGAGCATTTCACTATAGCAAGTCAACGCCTGTTTGCGTACGCTAATGCATGGGCATTACATACGTTAGATGAATTTCGAAGCAATACAGTAGCTTCTAGACTGCCCGATAGCGCACGCTATCAAGGAAGGATAGCGCACGCTAGTTCTGTAGCGCACGCTAAATATAAGGTCTAGCGCGTACTAGTGTTGTGTTTTATAAAGAGGATAGACGAGTGCTGAGAGACACCTTGTCCATTCTCCTTCCTTCAGTCAATAGAGAGAGCCTTGGGAAGTACTTGAAGTTCCTAAACTTTGAGAGATGATTCTCTTAAACAAGATTAAGATGGAGAGCTCGGATTTAAGTATTGTTCTTGAAGTTTTTGATGATTCTTGGAATGGAGTTCAATTATTCTTCTTCGTGGTTCGTCCATACAAGGTAATCCTCGTATCCCTTTGATAGTGGTTCGTTTTTAAAGGATTACTACTTGGGAGGGAGCATGTTGGGAATCGTGTATTTTGATGTTCGTTTTATTTCAATGTAAATGCATATATTGGACTGTACTTTTATCCGCTGCGTGAGTATTTTGAAATGGCTTTTGGTATTTTGCCAACTGAATTTTATTTTGTAAAACCGATTCCCTAAACTGAGTTTTTGGCATTTTGGCCTTGACGTTTTGACGGTATTTTTATGACGGTATTTGGAAAATGATTTTATTTTAGTATTTGAAAAATATTACCGTCATCGGTCTTTTTGGCATTTTTGAAATGACGTGGAAAATTGTGCTTAGCCTGGTAAATCCTTGTGAGAAGGGTTTACGGCGTGTAATATTCCCAGGAGGATCTGGGGTGTTACAATTATGGTATCATGTGATAATGTTATACAAGATTTATTGGAATTGTAATAAGAGATTTCGGATGTTGATATGATTATTGAGATCTTCTTCATATGATGATAATGGTTTTGTTGCGATTCTTGAGGTTGTATGAATGGCATGATGAAGAAAATGGTAACATGGAGATATATACCTCGGATATGCTGTCCTGAACGTGATTTCGGATATTTCATGTTCTTGAAGAACTCTTGAATTATACGAAGTGATGAAAATTTATAAGAAGTGTTGATGTTTTGAAAATGAATATGGAATATTCATATCTAGAGCTAAATTATGTGTTTGAAATAATATTCGTATAGGAATACGAATGTGATTACGAGTTTGATGAAATTATTATTCATCCCTGAATTTTGAAACCCATACGTATGGAGCAAATATTCAAGTCGAATGATTGGATTGTTTGATAACCTTAGAATATGATTATCTATAACGTTGAACTAATTGGATGGTTCGAACTAACGATGATCATCGGAAAATTTTAACTACGGATTTACGAGAAGGGAACCTTGTCAATTCATATTTAAGAATTGAGTTTGGAACCGATAACAATTAGACCCTTATTATTGGTCCGAATTGGTTGCTGATATGATCATCGGATTTCGGCTTGTATTGTGGACATGGATTCGTGAGGGTCTGAGTTGGACAGTTCGGACTGTGTTTAATCGAGATATTGTGGAACCGATGAGTTTGTGGCCTGGTTGTATTGATATTGATCGTCATCAAACCTGTTGATTATTAAGCCTTCGTTTAACAATAAGATATGATGTTTGATCGTGGATTATGACTGTTGGGTTGCGGTTGAGGCTGAAGAGTTCGTAGATTAGCTTGGTCGGGACTAAGGAACTCATAGACGAAAGCAACTGAATTGGTAACAGTTCGTGTCATTGATATCGAGACAAGTTTTATACTTGTACGGGTCAACGAGATTAATGTTATCATGTAGGTGTATGAATGCGTGTATCATTTCGAGACTTGGCCTCTTTATGATTTTGTTGATATTCGGGAATTGTTTGATGCAATACCCTTCGGCAATTATGCTAAAGATTATTGTTATTTGATAACGGCCGGTTTAAGGCATTGAGATTCTTTTTGATACTCAGGTTGGCGATAGCCGGTTCGCGGTATCGATGTATCAATTATTATTGTTCACGATTAATGTCGTTCTGAGGCATCGTTGAATTTTTATTATCGAATTGGAACTGTTGCTATGATGTTGCGTTAGCCGATTGAAGGCGTTTGATATATTCTTTTATCATCTCCGTTTCGGTGGTCGGTTTAAGGCACCGGGACATCTATTCTATCATATCATTGATTATCGATTGATCGTTCTAAGGTAATCGAGGTATTGAATTGGGATTATCGAAGATAATTCCCATCCGTTGTATAATTGTTATCGATTGACCGTCCTGAAGGTAATCGAGGTATTGAATTGGGACTGTCGAGGATAGTTCCCATCCGTTGAATTATTATTACCGTGTTGGCCGACTCAAGGCAGCACACTATTATTCTTGTGAACTCGGTAATTTTGTGATCGTTGAGGGTTGAGGATTTCCAGAATTGTTGTGTTGTGATTATTGCTCGTGTTAATCGGTCCTTAGGGATTTTGATCCCAGGATGGTTGTTTTGGATATTGTTGGTCGTGTCGGTCTTTCATTATTCGTGCGTCATCGTTCACTTGGTGAGTCGCATGATTCGTATTGGATATGTTATACTTTGAGTTTCGTTGTCATGTTGTATCGTGGCATATCTGGAATCATATCTGCGTGCCGATTGGTTATGTGTAGGATTTTTAGCCGGGCACACGATGGTCATGCGTGGATGTTTCCGCATTGGACCGTGCACACGAGGCGTAGTTTGTGAGGCTAATTAGGTACATTGTCACACGTATATTCTGGATTCCGTATACGGGGTGGACATGTGCGCGGACACATTTCCGGATCGGGCGTACTGTGATGTCCCTCTTGAGCTTTATTGATTGGTCGTCCGTAGTCCATGTTGTATTGGATATGTCCGACGATTTGCGACTGGTTGTTCATACGCCGATGGGTATGTCCGACAGTCAGGTTTATTTCTTTGATATCTGTATTGTGATGATTTACAGCTTTGGGCTGTTCGGCTTTCAGGCCATTATGATGTATTGGTATTTCCGTTGGAGCCTTCGGGCATTGTGATTCGTATTTATTTCGGTGTTGGTTTGGTTTTACCTTCGGGTAATGTATTGTTGTGTTCTATACTGACGATTCGCCGTTTGGGAGTAAGTTTTCGGTTCTTGTGTATCTCATTGAGTTTTTCCTGGCGGGATATTTCTTCTCCCTACTTGTCTTAAGTTTCGGGGCGAAACTTCTTTTAAGGAGGGTAGAATGTAATACCCGTAATTTCGATTTCTGGCAATTTCTTTTTTTCGGCGGAAGTCCGTTTTGATGACTCTCTCATGACCGTTTCGTCATTCTGAGATTGACTAATTCTAAACTTTTTGACATCCGAGTTCGTTTCGGAGTCGTTTTGTTGAGTTCCGTGCTTTTTAGCGACTTTTCCGCACTTGAGTCCATTCTTGCGAATCTCGTTCGAAATTGCCGTTTCGAGTTTCCTGTAAGTCCGTTTAACTTTGTTAGACGTGTTATGAACTTCAGTTTGGTTATTCGATCACGTATCGTGAATTCCGGGCGTTTTGGGCCATTTTGTAATTTACCCAAAGTTATGGGTATCCATATCTGTACTTACTGTCTCGACTCTTTTCTTGGTCGTGTATGATTAATTATCGTATTATGTTTTCATTCCGGGTCTTTAATGTTGTCCACAAGCTTTTCGTCGTGTTTGTTCCGTGCGTTTTCGGAAATCGAGTCGTCGAGCCCTGGTGTTCGAGCACTGGTCGGACGGTTGCGGGACTGGCCGGACGATTGCGGGCACCGGCCGGACGGGTGCGGCAGGAACCGGCGTAGCGCACGCTACGGCCGGGAGGCTGCGCGCGCTAACCGAAAGGTGTAGCGTACGCTATTGGCTGGCCTAACGCACGCTATCGGGTCTGGACAGTGGAGTCCTGAGGTTCTGGACTCGGGTAGGATCGGCAGGTAGCGCACACTACTGTCGGTCGTGGCGCACGCTAACCGGCAGGGGTAGCGCACGCTGTCGGCCGACTAGCGTACGTTACCGGGGCGAGCTTGTTAGTCCAGAGGCTACTGGACAGGTCGGCTAGCGCGTGCAGGTTTCCGGCCGTAGCGCACGCTAGCGGGGGTCGGGCGGACAAGTCATGGTCAGCAGGATTGGTCGGTGGTGCCGGGTCATGCGGGCCCTGGCCGAGAGTGCTGGGCCGATACTGGCCGATAGCGCACGCTAGTCCGGAAAGGCTAGCGCACGCTAGTTCCGGCCCAGTATATAAATGACAGAGCAACCACTTTTTCATTCGTTTTTCATTTCCTTTCTCTTCGGTCCGCGGCTGGAGCTTCGGAGGAGGTGAAACCATGTTGTTAAACAACAAATCCATGAAGTTCCTCAGTTCATATCATTGATCAATCATCCTATAACATCCTTCGATTCAGCGAATCAAGGTTAGATCTTTAGAACCCTACTTTTGGGGAGATTTGGGTGTTTTCGCGTTTTTGTCCGATTCATTCCGTTTTGTTGAGACGACATCATCCTCAATGGCCAACCCATAAGCTATGAGATCGCCCTCTACACGGTCCTAGGAGGATTCCATGGTCTTTCGCCTATGTTCAGGCATCTTACGAAGGACCAACCCTCGACCGACGTGATCTTCCGAGCTAAGGCCGCAGACTTCCTGGCCAGGCAAAGGTTTCTCCTCAGCCTATGAGCAGCGTGATCGGCGCCCGAACGACGATCACCGATCTCCCACCCGATCGCTGATACCAACCTACATATAACACGATCGGCAGCCGAGCGACGATCGCCAGTCTTCCAGCCCGATCGCCGATCTCAAGCAACATCATCCAAAACCCGGAGGACTCGTTCGACATCGACAGTTCACCATCCAACATGATGGACTAAGGCACGAGATCGCCTCCACCGCACAACTTACAGCCATGGTCCTGGTAGTCGATGGAACCGGCTGCTACAGCTATGCAAGGTCCCTTTCGGCCAAGATCGCCCGCCCTTCGTTTAAATACGAGGCCGGCGTAGTCTGAGGGCTCTCCAAAATTAATCAGTGGACACGATCGCCCGCCCTCAAAGGATCATCATCTAACATGGTGAACCCGGACAATGCGACGTGCCACTACCCCCGTCTCAACGTACACCATCGAGGTTCGTCATCTTCATGGCGGGCCGAGGTGGAAGCAGAGCTAATAAGCCGCAGAAGTGGAGTTGATTAATCCGGCGACGCCCCGCACAAGGACTCCTCTAGACCAAGACCGCACACCCTTCGTTTAAGTACGAGGCGAGGCGCAGCCTAACAGAGGACCCTCACAATAAAATGAGTCACGAGACACTCAATGTATTCGCGCACGAGACACGGTCATGGAGTTGGTCCATCGAACTCCGCGACTGTGCACGGTTCCTCAGCGATGAAACAATCAAGTTTCTACGAGGGATCGGCCAATGTTGTTTTTTGCAGGTACAAGACCAAAAGATAGCTAGCCAATCGACCATGATCACCCAAGTCCAAATTCAGAGTCAGCTCACCGGATTGCCCGTCCTCATCTTACACGATCGCCAGCAAGAACCACCTCGCCCCATGTCTTCAACATCGGAGCAAGCTGGGGGGGCAATTGTTGTGTCGAGAATTACACTCTCCGACCGGCGATCGCCTTGGAGATCGGGCAACCTAGCCATTGCCGAGCAGCGGAGGCAGAACTGCCGACCAGCGACCAGGTGACCTAGCCTTGTCCCCGCAGACAAGGCAGATCGTCCAGCGGAAGGTCCCAGGACAAGTCCCAGTGCCGAGCGATCGACATCTAAAGACGATCGTCTCTCGATACTTGGCGATCGACTCCTGGCGGCCGACTAGCAGACGATCATCTCTCGGCACTTGCCGACCGTACCTTGGTGACTGACCGATGCCGACCCCTGGTGATCGACCAATGCCGAACGCCTCATGCCGATCAGAGCCGATGGTCATCCAGTCGGCAAAGGCCGAAGCCCAGAACAGACCCCACGTGCAGCGCCGAGACAAGATCCGCATTTCACGGATCATTGACCACAGCCTGTCAGCATCCGTTCACCAGCCGACAGGCCCGCCGAAAGTTGTCAGTGGGACCGCATGTGACAGTGACTCCGGACGCGTGCTGGCTCCTCATTGGACCACACAGCCAGCTGCCAGCAATTGCCTTGGACTTTAGGCCAACAACCTGTGTGACTTAAGGACGATCACCCCATTATTATATTGGCCGTCAGACGATCGCCCCATTATTATATTGGCCGGAAGGCGATCGCCCGCCAGAAGACAAGGCTCCTCAGCCCCTATAAATAGAGGGCAACCTGCACTTGTCCAAAGGACCGAAATTCTTCAGCACTCACGGAAATTCTTCTGATTCTCACGGCTTCCCAACAAGCAACACACACACTTGGCTTTCTCTTACTCTTGGCAACAGCTATCTCTCGGTTCTTTCTTCTCTCGGCCTCTCTTATATAGAAGACGATTGGCAGGGACAAAGAATACCAAGCTTCGCTCAAGAGCTGGATTAACAGAGTCTTTTACACTCATTGTACTTAGATTCTCACATTAATACTTGTATCCACGAATTTTGTATTAATAACATCTCGCGAGAGCATTCAAGCCCGGGCCTAACAAACCCGGCAAATCTTGTGTTTATTCATATTCTCTCGGAAGTGCTCCCGCAACTTTGTTTGTTGTCCGTTCATTCCAGTAGTATTTAATCTTCGGATAAATATTTTGGGCAACAACATGGTATAAATCAGGTTTTTCTTGGAAATATGATTTATATTAATAATATTCAGATCAGGAATAACAGGATTTTAGAAATCTGCCCGAAAACGAGTTGTATCGAATCGTTGGACGATTTTCCATACAACTGCGGAGTGTGGCCGAGCACGTCCGGACCGTGGCCGGATGCTTGCTGTATCCTGCCCAGTCCTGCCGGGTGTGTTGCTGTATCGAGCCGAGTGCTCGGTGGATCCGGCCGGACGCTTGCTGTATTCTGCCGAGTCCTGCCGGGCGTGTTGCTGTATCGAGCCGAGTGCTCGCTGGATCCGGCCGGATGTTGCTGTATTCTTCCGAGTCCTGCCGGGCGTGTTGCTGTATCGAGCCGAGTGCTCGCTGGATCCAGCCGGACGTTGTTGTATTCTGCCGAGTCCTGTCGGGCGTGTTGCTGTATGGAGCCGAGTGCTTGCTGTATCCGGCCGAGCGCTTGCTGTATCCTGCCGAGCACTTGATGTATCCGGCCGGGTACGTGCTGTATCCTGCCGGTCGTGTCCGGGCATGGTCGGGGCCCTTTCCTGTCTGGAGCCGGGCGCGACCGAGGCCGCGGCCCGGCTCGTAGCCGCCGGCCGTGGTGCACAGTGTCAGCCGCGCTTCTGTGCTATCGGCACTGGGTCTCTTCAGTATATTTTCGATTATTGAATTTTCCTGTATTAAAATCATTAATTTGGAATTTTTGATGAGGGAAAACTCAAAAAAAATATTATAAGGGTACACTACGGACGAAAATTAAATTGTCGATTATTGTTGAATTGATTGGATCAATTCTATTTATTGTTGATTATTGGTTGGATCATATGTAATCTTCTCGCTTTCCATTTGTATAGTATTTATTGGATGAATGCTTTAGAATGGGGATGTGGTTCATGGACTTAGTTTGAATTCTTCGTTTTATTCGATTGGGTTGTAAAGGCCATTTTGAGCCTATTTATTTTACTAGAAAATTTGTATAGGATGCAATTTTTCAAATGTAAAATTTATATGTAATGACGAAGACCAGAGGAAGATCTGCTCGAGTAGACGAAGATTCAAGACCGAAGACATGTAATTAGATTACGATGTTTTTATTCTAGGAACGGTCCATGAACTGCATGTTGTTAGTTTTAGGTTGTGTATGTTTTCATATTGTATGGCAAACAAACAAAGTGACAAACCGCGCTTATAAACGGATTAATGTGCAAAGTGTAACATATAATCGCGTTAATACTCCCACTTACAAACACTAAGTTATAAAGGTTACGAGGTTTCCTACCCTCTGTCAAACTCATGGAAAATTGAAATCTAAACCAGAATATTATTCTTCCGAGTATGTCGGGGTAATATTTTTGGGGAAAGTTGATAAATTCCTAGAGTGCATTAGATGCCTTTGGTTGTGACAAATCAAACCCCTATAAACCGTATGGGTTGACGGGTAAGATTCAATTGTTAAACTAATAGGAGTTGACGGTTTAAACTTAGATAGTTCAGCGAGCCATAGAAACCGAATGGGTTGAGGGCAAGTGAACTAGGGGTAAAAGAAGATCGAATCATCCATTAGATGGGTTGGTATTAGACACAACTTTATAAAGAGTAATAGAATAGAAACCGTATGGGTTGCCCTCTATTAAACTTTGTAAAGAAATCGATCACCACTATGAAGTAGAGCGAAGATACTTCCGGATTTCACATGGGAGTGTGTTGTTCCGATAAAAATAGTGGGAGCTGGGTAACAAGAATAGAAAAGACCTTAATTCTATACTCAGATCATAATATAACAAGTCACTAATTAATCTGTTATACTTAATGCAGACATAACTCTCAATATGACAATGAATCCGCTCGCAATTCTATTCGAGAAGAACACCCTGATTGGACCTAACTTTGTGGACTGGCTCCGCAATCTGATGATTGTCCTCAGTATAGAGGCACTGGGATACGTCTTGGAGACGGACATTCCGGCACCTCTTGTGTGGACCAGAGCCAATCAGGAAGAGATCGAAAACCACGAAAAGTGGGTTAAGGATGACGTAAAAGTCAGTGCATACATGATGGCTTCTATGTCTAATGAGCTTCAAAGAGCTCATGAGAAAATGACTTCTGCTAGGCAGATTCTATCTCACTTAACCGAGCTTTATGGTGAGCACAGCAGAACTGCTAGATATGAGATATCCAAGCAACTGTTCGGTGCAAGGATGAAGGAAGGTGAGAAGGTTGGTGTAACACCCCCAAATTCTCTCGAGGTATTACAGTGCCGTGAATCACACGTGGGACCCACAAGGCTAGTTAGAAAAATAGGCAATTTAAGAAAATCGCGATAAAACATTAAGTTCAAGGTTTACATAACGTGAGTCGAAAGATTTTAAGGAAAAATGTAATTCGAAGTCTAATTATTACACAACAAAGGTTTTTCAAAAGAAAACAAATTTATTTCAATTTAAGCAGCGACTAGAGATAATTCCAACACCGCTCAAGTCTGACCGGACCCCTCGGGAATGTCCTGCATATGATGAACAATTTTACCTGGTACGACGAATCATACCAGGTAACCAGGGTCAGAGAATGCATACCAATTAACAGCTACTAACAACGATATATGCCATTTTTACAATCACAGTATCAAGTAATCAACAGGGAATATTTCATCATTCAACCGACGTTGTCTCTCTCTTTTATCACATAAGCCCCAAGATCGTAACCAAAGGTCACGGAAGTATCCACACGGGAATACCCCGGAACGTAGGCGCCCAATTCGGCTCTTACCCCCTAACACATTTCCACACGGGTACCATACAGGTTTTATCCCCAACACATCAGCCCATATATAACATATTTTTAGAGAAAGACAAACGTCGGCATTCATCAAAATGGCACATACGCACATACGGTATAACATTAACATTAGAAAATTCTCGAGCAAGATTTCACTTGCCTGTGAACCGATAGTAGGTGCTTTGCGATAAACGGAGTCCCCACGCCCGCTCGAGCTTAACCTAACCTCGTAATATCCGATTAACACCTCGTGCGGATCATGATGAATAAAACTAGTCTTCCTTTCCTAATCGGATTCCTAGCGTAGTTTTAATTGTCTATATTAGTATCGTTTCTAACTTCGTAAGTATTGTGTACCATTATTCCGTTCAATTCTATAGTTAACATTAGATATATATTGATTTGCTCAACAAGATTATCCCTATCATTTTTCGGTTGTCGACAAATGATTATAGCATAATCGAATCTCATGCTTTCTAATTCTATTCTATATTCTGAATACTACGATCGACGGATTCTATTACACAATAACTTTGGTGGTTTGATATCCAATAATGATTATACTATCAAATTGTTTTCCTTAGTTCACTAGGTGTCAAAAATCACAAGGTAAATGTGGCTACAGCAATGGAATATACGGTGACGGATTACTACGAATTCTCCTACAATTGATTAGTCAAATTTTACATTCCTAGTGATGATTTGAAATGAAATTTCGTATGATAGATATGATTTGCATGAAACGAAAGATATGAGAAATGATAACTCCGGTTACTATAATTCCATTCGAAAGGTTGTCTACGAAGGTTGGCAAAAATCTACCCAATACCCGCAATTTAATAAATATATATAAGAGAACATCGAAGACATAACTCCAGGTTTGGTGGCTTACCTTATTGGAAGAAGAATAATGAAGAGAGTTGGCAAATCCACAAGAACTACGAGGAGAAACGAGAAGTGACTTGAACAACTTGGATAATCTTCACCGGAGCTCAAGAAACCACTTCCTCAGTGTTAATTCAAGTATAAAAGAGGCGAAGAACCGAGTATAAGGCTAGGATGCTCTCCAAGGGTGTTATCTTGTAGTGTTGGGTCGTGCAAATGAAGAAGGGAATTGTCATTTTATAAAACTTGGTTTTGCTAACGTACGTTAATGATAATGGTGTTACGTACTTAAGGCTTATTACGTACGTAACAGTGTAATGACAACGTACGTAAATACCGTCACTACCCGAAATGTGCCCAAGTGTTATGTACGTTAAATTTGGGACATAACGTACGTTATGAAGAGTTGACTCGTTTGTCCTCTAGCCCGCCGAAAGTAGCTCCGTCCTTGTCAAAAGAAAGATTCTGGTCGGAAGATTGACTCACCTGTTACGTACGTAATATAGCTTCCTTAACTTACGTAACAATCGAAGTATAGCGTACGTTAGGCATAAGTTGTAGCGCGCGTTAGACAAAACTCTAACGCGCGTTAGACATAAACTCTAGCGTGCGTTAGACATAAACTCTTTAGCCACATATTACATTCTAACCATCTCGGGGTGACAATCCTTTCCACTCGTCAACAATTATCGGGGAACAAGACGTTGGCCACCGTCATATTCGCACCGACGATCGTCCCACGGTGTCAAGGCATGTCACCTCCATTTCATTTAAATCGCACAATTATATAGCACTTAATGGAATACATAAATATAAATAACGTCACATTACAAAAATTCACACAGTACAAAGTAATCAAGCATGAAATACCAGAGGTATTACAGTTGGGGAACATGTCCTCAAAATGATATCCATGATCATGAGATTGGAGGCTCTTGATTTTAAAATGGATACTTCTCTCCAAACTGGCTTTATCCTACAGTCTCTTCCGGATTCCTTCTTACAGTTTGTTATAAACTTTAACTGCAATGAGATTGCATGTAATTTAGCTGGGCTAATGAACAAACTTGTGACCGCTTAGTCTCAGATGAAGACTCCGCGGATGAAGGAGTCTGCTCTTGTGATTTGTTCTGGACCTCAGAGGTCTAAGAATATGAAGAAAAAGACCAAGAAGCAAACTGGACCACAAGTTAAAGACCTTAAGGGTAAGGGCAAGGCCCCGATGGTTCCAAAGAGCAAGAAGAAAGATGCTTGTCTCAAGTGCGGTGAGCTGGGCCACTGGGCTAGAGAGTGTCCGATTCTTCATGGCACTTCAGGATCTGGAACAAAGTTGGGATCTTGGAGCTAGAGAAGTAATGGTCACTGTCGGAAGCGGGCATAGTTTCGAGGCAACCGACATAGGATCACTTCTTTTGGATTTAGAATTCGGGTTTGTTCTGACTTTAAAAGATGTACTTGTTTTGCCCTAGGGGCATAAAAACATTGTATCCATTCCAGTCATGGACCGAAAAGGCTTTTCATTTTTCATTGGTGATGGTTCCTGCAAAATTTATTTCAGAAATAAACTAGTGGGTACTGCTACATTGTTAAATGGATTGTATCATCTAAATCTCAGCAACAAAGTAGTTGTGAATATTATGACTAGAAAATGTGGTAGGGATGAAACCAATCAAGTTTTGAAATGGCATCTTAGACTTGGTCATATTAGTCAGACCAAGGTGTACAAGATGGAAAAAGATGGACTTATGGGTCCATTGGGATCAGATCCCTTTCCTACTTGTGAATCTTGCCTTAAAGGCAAAATGACTAAGTCCCCATTCACAGGGACTTTTGAAAGAGCCGCTAATAAACTGGGATTAATCCATACCGACGTTTGTGGTGCTTTGGAAGCAGCACGTGACGGATATCAATATTTCATTACGTTTACAGATGATCATACTAGGTATGATTATGTATACTTGATGAAACATAAATCCGAGGCCTTTGAGAAATTCCAGGAATTCAAAGCCCTAGTCGAGAAATAAACTGGTAATCATATCAAAGTACTTCAGTCGGACCGAGGTGGCGAGTATATGAGTTCGGAGTTTGATGAGTTCCTTAAGGAACATGGAATAGTTTCACAACTAACACCTCCAGGTACTCCTCAGTTAAATGGTGTGTCAGAAAGAAGGAACCGGACTTTGTTGAACATGGCCCATTCCATGCTGGGCTATACTGACTTACCAATTTACCTGTGGGGGTATTCCCTCGTAACTGCCGCTTACATCTTGAACAGATGTCCTTCCAAATCCGTTCCTAAAACTCCACATGAGATGTGGGAGGGAAGGAAACCAAGTCTTAATCATATTAGGATTTGGGGATGTCCCGCCTATGTCAAGAAGACTAAGGTGGAGAATTTGGAAGCTAGGTCCGCGAAGGGGAGTTTCATTAGATTCCCGTCTGGGACGATGGGATATCTATTTTACATGCCCAAAGATCGAAAGATCGTTGTTGCTTTACAAGAACACTTCCTGGAAGATGAGTTCATTCAGGAAGGCAGAGCACATAGAAATATTTCTTTGGAAGAATACAATGAAACTCCTCAGGAGACACCTATGCAAGAAAAATGGAACCAAACCTTCTATAACACAAGTACAACCACCTCGTAGGTCAAGTAGGGTGTCTCAATTACCTGAGAGGTATAGTTTTATGCACTTGGAGGAACTGGTTTTCTACGAGGTTCCAGGTGATAAACAAGAGACCGACCCGCGACCAAATGACCTAGCAATGGTGGATGTAGACTCCATGAAATAGACTGTAGCAGTCTTCATGTAGTTGGGACCTTCGTTTTGACGAGGCAGTCAAAGAGTTTGACTTCATGCAAAAGGAAGAGGAACCTTGTGTATACAAGAGGGTTAGTAGGACCTAGATCATATTCTTAGTACTATGTGTAAATGACATTCTACTAATAGGAAATGATGTGGGAATGCTCAGTTCTGTGAAAGCTTGGCTTTCGAGTAATTTCTCCATGAAAGACTTGGGAGAAGCTACCTATATTCTTGGTATTCGACTCTACCGGGATAGAGCGAAGAGAACAATAGGTCTTTCCCAAGCCCTCTATATAGATAAAATCTTAAAGCAATTTAAGATGAATGATTCTAAAAGAGGGTTCCTACCGATGCGACATGGAATAAAACTCTCCTTGAAGTTGTGTCCTCAAAGTGAGGAACAATGGAAGGAAATGAGTAATATACCATATGCTTCGGCCATGGGTAGCCTTATGTATGCTATATTGTGTACGAAACCTGACATTGCGCATGCTGTAAGCGTGGTGAGTAGGTTTCAGGCAAACCCAAGCAGGGAACATTAGACTACCGTAAAGAACGTTCTCAAGTACTTTAGAAGGACTAGAGATATCGTTCTTATATATGGCGGTGGAGAACTGAATGTGATGAGATTCACTGTATTGAACTTCCAAGGACAGAAAGACAATTCTATGTCTACTTCTGGCTACATTTACTCTTAATGGAGGAGCAGTGTCTTGGCATAGTGCCAAGTATAGCACGACAGCTGATTCCACCAGTTAGGCTGAGTATAAAGCGGCCTCGGAGGCCTCCAAAGGAAGGGTTAAGAAGTTACTAGGTAAAGTTCTCATGACACTGTGTGTTACGCTGCCAGAGCAGTAGCACAGGCCTAGGAGCCGAGGTTTCACAATAGTACCAAACATATTGAGAGAGAGTATCATCTCGTGAGAGAATTTGTTTGCAAAGAGATACATTGTGCTGCATAGAGTAGAGTCAGCTGACTGCGTCGCTGATCCACTGACCAAGCCACTTTCTCAGATTAGCTTAGAGCGTCATCTGGAGAGCATGGGTATTAGATACCATAGTGTGTGGCATTGAGTGCAAGTGGGAGATTGTTGGGAGTATGCCCTCGAATGCCACTCAGAGGATATTGAGTGAGGGCATTATACTTGTAATTATGTAAATCATTAATATAAGGCAATGATTGTTTCTTTATTTACTGGTAGTTACTGGCATTCCTAACTCGTAAATATATGTATAGAAACTAGTCCATGTATTTGAGAGCAAAACGTTCCACTCCTTATTGGATAAGGATGTCGGCACTGGAAAGGTTTATAGCTCAAATACTTAATCGTTCGCAAGTCGATGAAACTTGACTGGGCATTAAGTTTATGTGAAGACTTGTATGACGTGTTCTTTGACATGGAGAGTGCCTGTCGAACTCTAATGGTTAGTGGGAGCACACGTTATAGGTATGCTAATTGGATTAGTATACTTGAACCGACTCACCCTCGATTCATCACACGGATTTTACTCTGGGACAGTCAATGACGGAATCGAAAGGTTGTGATAGGTATTCGTGAACCTTCGACTTGAGGATTTAGTAGGGATGTGCTTGTGACGTCAAGATTTTCATTAGAGTAGTTCGACCCTGTAAACCGGAAGGGTGTGCTTCCTTATCTCTTATCTGGGCTCGGTATGTCCTTAGTTGTGGGTCAATACCTGGATCACACCATAATCGCGATTATACCCCAAGTCTACGACCCAGGTCCCTCGGAACACTCCGTTCCTCGGTTACGGGAATAAGAAACAACGGTAGCCTTGTTCATGAACCGCAGCCGCGCTGCTCGATCCAAGACTCGGTCTAACCGTCCCTGACATGATTTGGGACTCTAGAGGTGGCTCCTACAGCTCAAGAGGTGGGCCCCGGATTGTAGGTCGGCACTCTGTTTCATATGGACTCAAGAGGTGGCCCCCGTCCGTCGACGTGGCACTTTGTTCCGATAGAGTTAGAGGCGGACCCGTCCGTGACACTTTGTTTGTATAGCACTTAGCTCCCGGACAGTCACAGTTATCAATTTGACGCATTTCACAAGTATCACGTAAACGTTCGGTCAGTGAGGTTAATAGCGTCTTTGATTAAGTATGGACTATGGTTAATTTTATTTGTGGCCCGGTAATGCGGAATAGGACTTGTATATAAATTCGAAAATATTCTCAATAATTTATTAATGGTCTGATGGATTCAGATCAGATATATTAAATGGGTAGGTTCGAAGAAATGAAACGAGAGTTTCGTAAATAGTTTGAAAGGACGTTTTTACCCTTAGGTTCAAACCTAAGCGTTGGAGTATGAAACGAAATCGGATGGTTATAAAATTTTATGAGGAAGCCAAAAATAATTCCTCGACTCCATATTTAAGGAAAATTCGGAAATTTCCAGTTTCGGGACTGAAATTTCCAGAAATTACGATATTGCCCCAAAACTTAAGGAAATCGTTCCGAGGCATATAGAGCTATGAATTTAGCTCGGGATTTAATGAAATTTTACGAGATGACTCGTGATGAACCTGGAATTACAGATTTGTAAAAATTCCAGAAAATTTCGGATCGGGTCCAGAAGTTTGGAATTTTTGCGTTTTGGCCCCGAAATTGTTTGAAAATTACAATTTGGACTATCAAGTTTGGATATCGAACTCTGAATCGCTTGAAACTTTATGGACAGCCTATGCATGGTATAATATGTACTGTCCAAGGTCCAAAATGTTGTATTTTCGAAATTTTTAGATTAGTCCTCAAACTTTGAGAAATTACAATTTATGCCCAAAAGTTCCGTTTACTCATTTCAAGTCCCGTTTTGGCCACAAATAAATTATCCGTATATCATAATATAATCATATAACACAAGATTTCAGATTTTGGTAAGGTTTCAACAACACATAAAAGAAAACATATAACTTTCAAGTTATCACAAAATCGGCACCCGATTACCAAATCGGTTGTCGTTTAAATTCGATAAATCATATTGCATGTTGTTATAACTATAACATTCATCTTTAAAAATATGCATTTATACAAGAATTTCATATTAGTACATACTTTCATATTTTTCATAATATTTGATGATTATGTTTAAGGAAAAACGAATTTCACATAGTTATACATAAAATCATAACATGAAATTATAACATGAAGATTTTAACATAAATCATATAAAAAGAATCTTGAAATACTTCAGATTTAACACACGCATCACAAGAAAAGAATAGATTTCTACTTTAAAGTTTGAAAGAATTTTCACCCACCTTGATCTTGTCGGATTTCGTCGGTTCTAAGTCTTGAAAGTTGGAAAACGACTTCTCCTCTACTACTACATGGTTTGTCCGATCCACATGCACCCCCAAGGTGGGAATTATGTTTGCATGTATTAATATTGAGGTTAGATTATGGAGGATTTCATAAGGATTTATGGAAATAGTTATAAGGGATGAGATTACCTATTTCTGTTGAAAATTTTCTTTCTCCTCCTTATTCTTCCTCTTGGTTCGGCCCTCTCTCTCTCTTAGACTCTAAAATTGCAGATTTTTTGGTTGTGTAGGAGGTGAAAAATGAGGGTTAGGTTAAGGTGTAAGTATTTAAAGTTGGGATAAGGAGGTTTGGGAAGTGAAATGTATAGAAGACTTGTTACATGTGTCAAGATGTTTCATGCAAGTCTTGCATGTGATGAGTGAAGAATCTAGAGCTACACCTTTCTACTCCATTTGGCCGCCCAATGTATGTATATATACATATATTATTTTTTTTGTTAAATTAAGAGTATAATTAAAATGGTAAAGGATTTAATTAGTTGGGTTGGGCTTTGAAGTGTAACTTCAAGTCTTATGATTTTTAATAAGTTGGGTTGAGTCCATTAGTGAGTCCACATGTATCTAGGTGTTGACAATTAGCCCAATAGGTGAATCAACACACTATTTTAATTTTTATTATTTGGTTTATTAAGTAAACTACAAAGTTAAAGAGTGAAATAAAATAAAATAGATGTAGGTTATATCATGACATAAAATAAATATTATTAAATTACATCATGATTTGATACATTGTACATATGATAAGTTATCGAATTTAGGGGGTTTTGCATCCTCCCCTCCTTAAAATAATTTGGTCCCCAAATTCCTATTTAAACAACTCGGGGTAAGATTTCTTCATTTCTTCCTCGGTCTCCCACGTCGCGTCCTCCTCTATGTTGTGATTCGACCATATGACTTTAACCAAAGGAATTCGCTTCTTCCCCAATTCGCGTACTTGCCGGTCGAGGATCTTGATTGGCTTCTCTTCATAAGACAAGTTATCCTTGATCGGCGGAATGTCAGAAGTAAGAATGTGCGTTTGATCTGGATGATACTTCTTTAATCTCGAAACATGGAAAACGTCGTGCATTCTGGACAGATTGGGTGGTAGTTCCAATCGGTACACTAGTCGTCCAATCCTCTCCGTGATTTTGAATGGTCCTACATATCGGGGACTTAACATTCCTCCTTTTCTTGATACTATCAAACCTTTCCGTGGTGCTAACCTCAGGAAGACTTGATCTCCTACTTCAAATTCTAGATCCTTCCAACGTTGATCGGCGTAACTCTTCTGTCTGCTTTGCGCTGTGCGGATCCTATTCTTGATTAGTCATACTTTATCTACGGCTTCCTTCACCAAATCTGTGCTCATTGCTGAAGGTTCTGTTTGTTGAGTCTTCGGCATCCACTGGTCATCGATTTCCCAATGGAGCGGGGATCGACACTTCCTCCCATACAGCGCTTCATAAGGTGCCATTCCGATTGTCGCTTGGAAACTGTTGTTGTATGCAAACTCAGCTAATGGCAGGTGGTGATCCCAATTTCCTTGAAAGTCCAGTACGCAAGCTCGCAACATATCTTCAAGGGTTTGAATGGTTCATTCAGATTGTCCGTCAGTCTGGGGATGCACACTTGTGCTGAAGCTTAAGGAAGTTCCTAATTCCTTATGAAAGACTTTCCAAAAAAGAGATACGAATCTAGGATCTCTGTCCGATACTATGTCTGTTGGCACTCCATGGAGTCGAACGATTTCTCTAATATAGGTCCTAGCCAGCTTTTGCAAACTGTCGTCCTTTTTAACCGGCACGAAATGTGATGATTTCGTCAGTCTGTCGACGATCACCCAAATGGTGTTATAACCTCCTCTTGTGGTCGGTAAATCCGTGATAAAATCTATGGTTACCATTTCCCATTTCGATTCAGGGACTTCTAGTGGATGTAGTAGTCCTGAGGGTCGCTGATGCTCAGATTTGACTCTCTGAGATGTGAGGCATCGCGCCACGAATTCTGCCACTTGGTTCTTCATGTTCACCCACCAAAAGTGTTTCTTCAAGTCTCGGTACATCTTGTTGCCTCCTGGGTGTATCGTATATCTCGAGCAATGAGCTTCCTCGAGAATCCGTCTTTTGAGCTCCCCGTTGTGAGGTATGCATAATCGTCCCTTAAACCTTACAATTCCATCCTCAGTAATTGTAAACTCGGATTTCTCGCCCTTAGCGATCTTTTCCTTAAACTCTTGAAGTTTTAGATCTCTCTCTTGGGCTAATCGAATATCGTCCAATAGATTCGGTTTAACCGTGAGGTTGGCGCAATTTAAACGAGTACCTTCATGAATAGGTTTCAGGTAGCTCAGTTCCTTGAGAGCTTGCCATTCTCGAACCATGAGTCGGGCCACTCTAGCCTTTCTACTTAGGGCATCGGCCACGAGATTCGCTTTCCCTGGGTGGTGTTGAATTTCACAATGGTAATCTTCTAAAAGCTCTACCCATCTTCTCTGTCGGAGATTAAGTTCCTTATGAGAAAATAGGTACTTGAGACTTTTATGATCAGTAAACACGGTGAATTCAACGCCGTATAAATGATGTCGCCATTTCTTTAAGGCGAATACTATTGCAGCAAGTTCGAGGTCGTGTGTTGGATAATTCTTCTCACGCGTCTTGAGTTTCCTAGAAGCGTACGCGATAACTTTACCATTCTACATCAGAACGGTACCGAGGCCATCCTTTGAGGCGTCACTATATACGACAAATCCTTGGGTTCCTTCTGGAAGTGTGAGTATAGGTGCGGTGGTAAGTCTCTTCTTGAGTTCCTGGAAACTTGACTCGCATTTATCCGTCCATTCAAATTTTACTTGTTTCTGGGTTAGCCAGGTGAGGGGTCCCGCTATATTCGAGAAGTCTTTGATGAATTTACAGTAGTAGCCCGCAAGTCCAAGAAATTTTCGGATCTCAGTTACATTTTCTGGCCTCTTCCAATCCATAATAGTTTCTACCTTAGATGGATCAACTGCAATCCCTTCTCTAGAAATAATATAGCCTAGAAATGCTACTTCCCTCTACCAAAATTCACACTTGATGTACTTGGCATACAACTTGTGCTGCCTTAGTGTATCCAACACTAGTCCAAGATGTCTCTCGTGATATTTTTCCGACTTAGAGTACACGAGTATGTCATCGATGAAAATTACTATGAATTGGTCGAGATATGGTTGAAATACTCTGTGCATTAAATCCATAAATGCTGCAGGAGCATTCGTGAGTCCAAAAGGCATCACCACAAACTCATAGTGGCCGTATCTAGTTTGGAACGCAGTTTTAGGAACATCTTCATTCCTAATCTTTAACTGGTAGTATCCTTGTTGAAGATCGAACTTGGAATACACCGTAGCTCCTTGGAGTGGTTCAAACAACTCATCTATCCTCGGGAGAGGATACTTATTTTTAACTGTAACGCTGTTGAGTTCACGGTAATCTATGCAAAGCCGCAATGTTCCGTCCTTATTTTTGACAAACAATACCGGAGCTCCCCAAGGTGATACACTGGGTTGCACAAAACCCACGTTGAGTAAGTTCTGCAGTTGGACCTTCAACTCTTGCAGCTCCAGTGGTGCCATTCGGTATGGTGTATTTGCAATGGGTGCCTTCCCAGGCATGATTTCGATATTGAATTCAATTTCTCTGTCAGGTGGTAGGGAGGTCAATTCTTCGGGAAATACATCAGGATATTCGGATACCACACGTATAGTTTCTATGCCCGACTTACTCATGGGTTTGTTGATGATGAAGGCTAAAAATCCGGTCGCCCCTTTGGCAACTGCCTTACTAGCTTTGATAGCTGATATTATAGGTGCTAGGTTGACTCTAGCGTATCCAATCACTTCCATGATTGGCTTGTTAGGTTCGCAAAACCTAACTATCTTAGAATTACAATCCAATTGTGCGTAGTGCTTAGATAGCCAATCCATTCCTAGGATGGCGTCATATTCTAATATTGGAAGCACTATTAAATCGGCAGAGTAACAGTTACCACTGATGATCACATCACACCCAGAATGGACTTTATTTGCTAGCTGACTAACTCCGATCGGGGTAGATACTTCTAGGCATAATGATAAAGATTCTAACGTCCTATCAAGTTTCTTAGAAAAATGCGGTGCAACAACCGAATGGGATGATCCTGGATCTATAAATATTCGTGCAATTTGATTAGATATCAGGAGTGTACCTTCCACCACATCGTTGTTCTCTGGTGCCTCCTGACCAGTCAATGCGAACACTCGAGCTGGGGCTTTTCCTTTGTTGTTTCCTAGTTTGGCTGCAATAGCTGGTTTGATTGCCGGGGTGTTCATATCTGGGCACTCTCGAATTTGGTGATCTGGGCTTCCGCAACGCAGGCACTTTCCGAGCTTTCTCCAACACAACTCTGACTTATGCCCTTTCCTACCACAGTAGGTGCAATGCGTTGTTGGTTTGTTGAGAACTGGTGCCTTTGATCCACTCGAGCTTCCTTGAGTTCTCGTCCTCTTAAACTTCTGTGGTGGCATTGATGTTGGTCGGGTAGCAGGCCTCTTGGAATTGTTGGAGAAACGGCTTTGTTGTTGAGCTAACCTCGCAGTTCCGTTCTCGATACAGGTAGCGGCTTCTACTGCTTGGGTAAGTGTCGTCAGCTGAACAGTTAGAAGACTCTATTGAAGCGATTGCCTCAGTCCTCTAGTGAACTTATAGAGCTTGTCCTCCTCAGTTGTTACCAATCCTGGTGCGTATTTATACAATCTGTTAAACTGGGCTTCATATTGAGCGACTGTCCTGGTTCCTTGCTTCAAGTGATAGAACTCGTCTCGTCTAGCCTCTCTGGCTGCTGCTGACACGTATTGGGTTCGAAAGTCGGTCAGGAAGTTAGCCCATGTCCTGACATGGTTTTCTCTCATCCAGCATTCGTTGACACTCCTTCACCAGTCATGAGCTGCGGCCTCAAGTCGGAATGCAGCCAGTGATATCCGCTGTTCATCAGTGTACTGAAGGGCATTGAAAATTCCCTCAATTT
The DNA here is from genome assembly GCA_033398695.1 of Orobanche coerulescens. NCBI lineage: Eukaryota > Viridiplantae > Streptophyta > Magnoliopsida > Lamiales > Orobanchaceae > Orobanche > Orobanche coerulescens. Next base: position 36,367,566 of record CM065815.1, read on the forward strand.
TCTCTAGCCAGAGTTCAGCTTTGATATCGTCGGGTTCCCCGTCAAAGGTCGGCGGTTTGAAACATAAGAATCTTTCCAGGGTACGATCATGAGTTTCATTGTGGTTCCCGTTGTTAGAAGCCTGTTGTTGTAGGAAGTTCGTCAGTTGAGTGAGGGCTTGGGCCATGGCATCATTCCCAATTCTTCCCCGTGTGGGAGAGCGTGAGCGATCATCGCGTTGATGCTGCTCTTCGCGATTCATGCGAGGGTGATATATTATGAAGATGTTTTTGAGGACTTAGTGACATATGAAATGCTAATGGTTTAAAGAGTTCATCACGGTTCATACGTGGACGTCCGCGTCTTCGGTAAGCCATCTATTATAAGTTAGGGGAATGTGTGAGGATTTTCGGTCTTATGTGGAATTATTAGTATTCTGTATTGTCATGTAGATTTAAGTGTATGATTGAACACTAATAGTTGATTCTGGTTAAATTTGGCTTATCCGTCTGAGCATTCATGTCGAGTTAGGATTATTCTGATTTTCCTTGGTTAAATCTTTCTCGCCAGAGGGGTCCATAAAACTAATAAAATAAAACTAAGTCAGTATCTCGCAAAATCTAATATCCAATATAAGGCTCTATTAAGCATGGATAATCATTAAGGCAGTGAACTTAATGATTCAACAAATGCTTATATGATTTTAACGACAAACGAACAATAATACCCCATTTTAAGAAGTAATGGAGTTTAGTAGAGTTTAAAGGAACTTCATCAATTTTGAATGAATATTGACATGACTTTGAGAAATGGATAAGTGAAACAAACTATATCCGTTTCAAGAGTTCAATAGAAGAGTTAATTCAGTCGGTAAATGCCGTGGGTACTTAATAAAGTACTTTGGCCAATGACTTAGAAATTTTGAATTTGACTATGCACATTCCAAGTGAATAGCAATAAGTCGAAAGAGATCTTTAATGAGAATTGACTCGAGAAATCTACATTAGGTCTCAATCCTATGGTTCACTTCGTCCTAGGTGGAATTCCCATCTAAGTCCGAAGAATCTTATCCTGGTTATCCCGTTGTAAGTGTCCTTTTCACAAAGCGGGCTCCGATAGCACTCCTGTTACGCCCCCAACATCGGGAAGGACGAGGCCGCAACGCATCGGTCGATCAATCAATCAAAATGCGATGATAAATAGCGGAAGCCAAATAAAGATTGGATAACATTTCAAACAACCATCTTAGCCCGATGTACTAAGATTCGCTATGACAAAGTTGATAATCGAAATTACACTGTTCATAAGTTTGCAGCGGAAAAATACCAAACAAGTTAAGTACAAAGCATAGTTAACTATTACAAGTTGGGATAACAATAGAAATTCTAAGAACAGAAGTCCTAAATCTTGAAGACAATCTTCTATTCGGCCTCATCCTCGAAGTCTTCTTCATCTTCTGTTGTTTGCTCATTCTCTGGTTTAAAAGGGAAAACGGTGGGGTGAGACAAAAGGTCTCAGTGAGTGGGTGATCATGTGCGGGTGTGGCTCTTTCCTTTGAAAATTTTTTAAGTGATGCATGATTTTATCAATTATAAAAAAAATGAGAACAATTACAATTATGTTGAAATTTTAAAATCATTGTACAGTTGTAATCTTATAATCCAGTCCCCGTGGACTAATATCAAGTCAAGCAGTCAGTCAATCAGTCGATCAGTCAATTCAGTTTCGAATCCTGCCGATGTGGACTTTGGATTCTAGACTTTCCTTATTACTCCTAGCAAGATTTGGACCGTCGTCCCAAGATTTGGATCGTCGCCCCAAGATGCTGAGCCTTCGCTCTCACACTTAGCGTGTGCTTCCTTATCTCTTATCTGGGCTCGGTATGTCCTTAGCTGTGGGTCAATACCCAGATCACACCATAATCGCGATTATACCCCAAGTCTACGACCCAGGTCCCTCGGAACACTCCGTTCCTCGGTTATGGGAATAAGAAACAACGTAGCCTTGTTCATGAACCGCAGCCGCGCTGCTCGATCCAATACTCGGTCTAACCGTCCCTGACATGATTTGGGACTCTAGAGGTGGCTCCTACAGCTCAAGAGGTGGCCCCCGGATTGTAGGTCGGCACTCTGTTTCATATGGACTCAAGAGGTGGCCCCCGTCCGTCGACGTGGCACTTTGTTCCGATAGAGTTAGAGGCGGACCCGTCCGTGGCACTTTGTTTGTATAGCACTTAGCTCCCGGACAGTCACAGTTATCAATTTGACGCATTTCACAAGTATCACGTAAACGTTCGGTCAGTGAGGTTAATAGCGTCTTTGATTAAGTATGGAATATGGTTAATTTTATTTGTGGCCCGGTAATGCGGAATAGGACTTGTATATAAATTCAAAAATATTCTCAATAATTTATTAACGGTCTGATGGGTTCATATCAGATATATTAAATGGGTAGGTTCGAAGAAACGAAACGAGAGTTTCGTAAATAGTTTGAAAGGACGTTTTTACCCTTAGGTTCAAACCTAAGCGTTGGAGTATGAAACGAAATTGGATGGTTATGAAATTTTATGAGGAAGACAAAAATAATTCATCGACTCCATATTTAAGGAAAATTCGGAAAGTTCCAGTTTCGGGACTGAAATTTCCAGAAATTACGATATTGCCCCAAAACTTAAGGAAATCATTCCGAGGCATATAGAGCTATGAATTTAGCTCGGAATTTAACGAAATTTTACGAGATGACTCGTGATGAACCTGGAATTACAGATTTGTGAAAATTCCAGAAAATTTCGAACCGGGTCCAGAAGTTTGGAATTTTTGCATTTTGGCCCCGAAATTGTTTGAAAATTACAATTTGGACTATCAAGTTTAGATATCGAACTCCGAATCGCTTGAAACTTTATGGACAGCCTACCAGAATGTTTTATTTTCTAAATTTTCAGTTTAGTCCTCAAACTTTGAGAAATTACAATTTATGCCCAAAAGTTCCGTTTACTCATTTCAAGTCCCGCTTTGGCCGCAAATAAATTATCCGTATATCATAATATAATCATATAACACAAGATTTCAGATTTTGGTAAGGTTTAAACAACACATAGAATAAAACATATAACTTTCAAGTTATCAGAGAATTGGCACCCGATTACCAAATCGGTTGTCGTTTAAATTCGATAAATCATATTGCATGTTGTTATAACCATAACATTCATCTTTAAAAACATGAATTTATACAAGAATTTTATATTAGTACATACTTTCATATTTTTCATAATATTTGATGATTATGTTTAAGGAAAAACGAATTTCACATAGTTATACATAAAATCATAACATGAAATTATAACATGAAGATTTTAACATAAATCATATCAAAAGAATCTTGAAATACTTCAGATTTAACACATGCATCACAAGAAAAGAATAGATTTCTACTTTGAAGTTTGAAAGAATTTTCACCCACCTTGATCTTGTCGGATTTCGTCGGTTCTAAGTCTTGAAAGTTGAAAAACGACTTCTCATCTACTACTACATGGTTTGGCCGATCCACATGCACCCCCAAGGTGAGAATTATATTTGCATGTATTAAGATTGAGGTTAGATTATGGAGGATTTCATAAGGATTTATGGAAATAGTTATAATGGATGAGATTACCTATTTCTTGTTGAAAATTTTCTTCCTCCTCCTTCTTCCTCTTGGTTCGGCCCTCTCTCTCTTAGACTCTAAAATTGCAGATTTTTTGGTTGTGTAGGAGGTTAAGAATGAGGGTTAGGTTAAGGTGTAAGTATTTAAAGTTGGGATAAGGAGGTTTGGGAAGTGAAATGTATAGAAGACTTGTTACATGTGTCAAGATGTTTCATGCAAGTCTTGCATGTGATGAGTGAAGAATCTAGAGCTACACCTTTCCACTCCATTTGGCCGCCCAATGTATGTATATATACATATATTATTTTTTTTTGTTAAATTAAGAGTATAATTAAAATGGTAAAGGATTTAATTAGTTGGGTTGGGCTTTGAAGTGTAACTTCAAGTCTTATGATTTTTAATAAGTTGGGTTGAGTCTATTAGTGAGTCCACATGTATCTAGGTGTTGACAATTAGCCCAATAGGTGAATCAACACACTATTTTAATTTTTATTATTTGGTTTATTAAGTAAACTACAAAGTTAAAGAGTGAAATAAAATAAAATAGATGTATGTTATATCATGACATAAAATAACTATTATTTAATTACATCATGATTTGATACATTGTACATGTGACAAGTTATCGAATTTAGGGGGTTTTACAGGTTGCCTCGACAGTATGCCCGCTTCCGACTGTGATCATAACTTCTCCAGCTCCAAGCTTGTTAGGCGTATTTTTATATGCTTATTTATCATTATTTTGTAGTATTTTCGAGAGTGAAATCATCTAAATGAGCTTTTAATGCCTTAATTTTGTTTGATTGACAGGAAATTGAAGTCCGGGAGCTAAAACGAGGCAAAACAGGCGAAAACGGAAAATCTAGACTCTGAGCCGCGGCACATGGAAGATGAGCCGCGGCACAGGAAGACATCCGCCGAAGGGCAGAGTAACCTGTACTCTGTGCCGCGGCACAGCCCAGGTGAGCCGTGGCACAGAAGAATTAATTAACGCCCAGGCATTCAGCTGAAGGCGATGTGCCGCGGCACAGGTTTAGTGCGCCGCGGCACACTTGGCGGTTTTTGTATGTCCGCGCGGATTTTGGGCCGTTTCGAAGCCAGTTTTCGACCGACTGATACGGACGCGATTTGTGGATGTGCTGAGCTATAAATAGGGTTTAAGACCCTAATTAAATCATCTTGGAATCTTTGGATCTTGAATCTTGGAGAGCTTAAGCTTGGAGACGGCAGAAGAAGAGGGAAGCAGAAGACTTCAAGGGCAGAAGGCGGAAGCTGAAGAACGGAGGAATCCGAGCTTCATCTGCATTTGAATTTTATGCTTTCGTTTATTTATTCTGTATTTTCAGTTTTTAGTATGTCAGGCTAAAGCCCTAATCTAGGGTTTTGATGAAATCTTTGTTTTGACGAATTGATTGAGATTATCCAATTTATTACCTTTTTATTGAGTTTTCCCAATTGTGTTTAATGCTTGCAATTATCTGGCCAATAGTTGTATTGATTTAATCATTCACTTCGAATCGGGAGAGGAGATTTGGTGAGGAACTATTGGTGAGGACCGTTTTATTCTGTGAGATAGGAATATACTCATAGAAACTACGTGGCCTTTAGGAGATTTCATGCTTTTTGCCTATCGACGAATTAATTCACCTAGGGATAGAGTGCGTTATTCGCCTTTAGATAAATCTATTGACCTCGGGAGAGGTGGTAGAATATATTAGCAATCTCCGCCTTCAATAAATTGGGAAAATTATTTATCACGGATAATCGAGAGTAAATTCGGATAAACTAAGGTGGATTCAGAACCCTAGACTTATTCATCATTTGATTTATTTTATTCAAGCCATCGTTTTACACTAGTCTTTTAGTAATTCTTCTAGTTATTAATTACAAAATCCCAAATTCGATTGTTCAAATAAAATTGGAATACGAAAAAATCGGTAGTTAGAGATTCAATCCTCGTGGGAACGATACTCTACTTATCACTTTATTACTTGTAATCGATGACGTGCACTTGCGTGTAAAGAAATATCGCAACAAGTTTTTGGCGCCGTTGCCGGGGATTGAAATTTTCTAATATCGATTTAAGTATTTCCAGTCTTAATTTGAACGTTTTATTTTTATTTTTGTATTTAATTTCGTTTATCTGTTTTTCCTTTCAGGACCTTTCGTGTAGTGCATGAGAAAACTCGGTAACGAAGGCCTACTACCTTTGGATACCGAGCTCGAGCGCACTCTAAGAAGGAACAAAAAGGAGAAAAGAGAGTTGCAGACGACGGTCAACATGGCCGAGAATATCGAAGTCCAAGGAGGAGACAACCAAGTGCGGCAAGTTCAACTGGAACTAGCCCTTCGAGATTATGCCATGCCGCAGGTCAACGCTAATTTTTCGGGAATTCGGCGTCCCACTATCCAAGCTAATAATTTTGAGATAAAGCCCGCTATTATTCAGATGGTGCAGGCGAGCCAATTCCGTGGACTGCCAAATGACGACCCGAATGCCCATATTGCTTCTTTCCTTGAGATATGCGACACATTCAAGACTAATGGTGTCACCGACGATGCCATCCGATTGAGGCTTTTCCATTTCTCTTTGAGGGATAAAGCAAAGTTTTGGTTAAATTCCTTACCGCCGGGGTCGATTACAACATGGGAGAGGTTAGCGCAAGCCTTCCTTGCCAAATTTTTCCCACCAGCTAAGACGGCAAGGTTGAGAAACGAAATAACCACCTTTGTTCAGTACGATATGGAATCGCTCCACGAGGCGTGGGAGCGATATAAAGAATTGCTACGGAGATGCCCTCATCACGGCATTCCTGATTGGCTTCAGCTTCATACGTTCTATAATGGTTTGAGTGCTTCTACACGCACTCTAGTGGATGCGGACTCTGGCGGGACCTTCATGGGAAAATCTATGGCTGAGGCACACGTGCTTTTGGAAGATATGGCCGAAAACGCATACCAATGGCCATCAGAAAGATTGACACCGAAGAGAGTCATGGAAGTTTCAAGCAATGATCCGATTTCCACCTTGTCAGCTCAAGTCGCCGCTTTGACCCAACAGCTCCGGGCATTCTCGCACGCACCTTCCCCCGTTACCATTGAGACATGCAATTAGTGTAACGGATCACACCCGAGCACGGAATGTCAAGTTGGAAACCCGTTCGAGCAAAATCAGATGGAGCAGGCTCAATTTGTGGGAAGTGGGAATCAGCCGAATAACCCGTACTCCAATACTTATAATCCGGGGTGGCGCAATCATCCCAACTTTTCATGGAGAAACGGACAGAACTCACACCAGCCCCCATTCGCCCAGAATCCACAGCAGTCCCCTCCTGCTCCCAAAGCGTCTCTCGAGGAAGCACTTGCAAAATTGGCGGCAAATACGAGTCAATTTATGACTCGTACTGAAGCAACATTGCAAAATCATTCCGCTTCCATTCGGAATTTGGAGGTCCAGCTGGGCCAAATTGCTAATGTGCTGACAGCTCGTCCGGAGGGAGCATTGCCGAGTACAACAGAGACAAATCCTAGAGAGAGTCTAAACGCAATCAGCTTGAGAAGCGGGAAAGAGGTGCTGGATCAGCCCGAGCGGGGTAAAGAGAAGAAGGAAATTGAGGAAGAGAAGGATTTAAAGCCAGAGGAGTCTAAGGATTTGAAGCCGGACAACTCGAAGACATGTGTGTCCCCCATCCCGTTTCCGCAGAGATTACAGCAAAGAAGGGCGGACAAACAATTTTCTAAGTTTCTTGATGTGTTTAAAAAGCTTCACATAAACATTCCGTTCGCCGACGCATTGGAACAGATGCCGAGTTACGTCAAGTTCATGAAAGAGATATTATCGAAGAAAAGAAAGCTTGAGGAGTTTGAAACGATCGCCTTGACAGAGGAGTGCAGTGCAATTCTTCAAAAGAAGCTCCCACCTAAATTGAAAGATCCGGGAAGTTTCAACATACCGTGCACCATGGGGAATCTCTCGTTTAATAAGGCACTATGCGATCTCGGTGCGAGTATCAACCTCATGCCTCTGTCGATTTTTAAAAAGCTGAATATTGGGGAAGCCAAGCCAACAACAATCTCCTTACAATTGGCGGATCGATCGATTAAGTACCCACGGGGAGTGATTGAGGATGTTTTAGTCAGAGTTGATAAGTTCATCTTTCCGGCCGATTTCATCGTACTCGACATGGAGGAAGATGAAAATATTCCAATCATCTTGCGACGACCATTTTTAGCGACTGGCCGAACCCTTATAGACGTGGAAAAGGGGGAGTTAACTCTGAGGGTCCAAGACGAGCAAGTTACCTTTCAAGTATTCAAATCGTTTCCATGTCCCGGAAGTGTTGGCAAAAGGTCACAAATTGCAAGTGTGGATGTCATTGAAAGAGGAAAGCACCGAAAAAATCATCGTTGGGAAAATTCAGATTTTGTGTTAAATGATTCAAGTCTTAAGAAGGATATAGAACGAGTGGCATTCCTCGAGCATGAGGAAAAATCTGTTGCAGTCTTGAGTCCGTTTGTGAAGGAGGAGAGTGAGCCGAAAGCCCAGCGGACAATTAGTCATGAAAAAACCGGGTGTTTCGGGATGTTATTCACGTCGAAACCTTTTTGCAAACAACATTTGATGACCGAACCAAAAGTCGAATCGCCAATGACCAATGGTCATAATTTTAACAAAAATATGAACGGTTCGATGAACGGGGCGGAAACCAAATGGAGTTTGCGAAAAGCGAACTAACGTTGTCCAATAGGTCCGGCTGAAGACTATAAACTTAGCGCTTCTCGGGAGGCAACCCGAGTTCGTAGTTGTAGATTTTTGCATTTCTTTATTTTCTTGCATTCGTGATTCTTATTTTTCATCATTTTTGTGCTTCAATTTGCTTTTGCCTCTCGCTTTTAACGTCTTCTTCTCAAAATTCTGTGCAGGAAAGTCCCAGGGAAGAAACTGAAGTATGAGCCGCGACACAGGTATTGTGATCCGCGGCACAAATCAATCGCAAGGGGAGGCTAAACCAACTGTACCCTGTGCCGCGGCACGGCAGAAATGAGCCGCGGCACACTTGAGCATTGAGCCACGGCACAGGAAATCTGAGCCGCGGCACACGATAAAACGAGAACACAGGTAAAAGGGACTGTACCCTGTGCCGCGGCTCACTTTAGCTGTGTCGCGGCACACTATGCGGAATCTGAAAGGCCAGGTAGCATATAACACGCATTCGGCCGGCATTTCCAGGTACGCGTTCCTTCTCCTTCTCCTTCCCTCCCCAGCGCGCGACCGGTCGAAGTCTTCTTCTATTTTTTCCTGTGATTCCTTCTTGCAATCTTCACAAAACCAAAAAGGTACGTTCAAACCTTTAATCTTTACTTGCTTATGGTTTATATTTGGAAGTTGTGTATGCTTTGGATGAATGGAACATGCTTATTCTCCTTCGAAAGTTTTAGGATTGTTTAGAGAATAACATGGTAGTTTTATCGAATTTTCATGGTTAAATCGGAATATCAATGAGTTGAATGTGTTGAATTGATGATGATTGAATTATGTTTTGATTTTTGAGGGTTGAATCGAGCTATAACTATGTTTATTCTTCAAGTAAACTTGTGCCCTCAAGGTGTCTGATAAATTGCCTAAATGAAAAATCTTCTTTGGAAAAGCAATCGTTTGAATTTTCGTGCAACGTATACGTTTTGAATTTACAGCAAGCCCAACCCTTACATCCAGGTTAAACGTTTAAGTCCAATTTCATCCTTCTCTCACGTATGCGCTAATTTGTTAAACTCGGGATTTCTGACTGAACATCCTTAGCCGAGCGTAGAACATTGTTATTATTGTTGCGTGAATAAACCCTCGTGTTGTACTTCTCAGGACTGATTATGGCGCGAACAAAGAAGCTGAGCAAGCTAGCTAGGACCGAGTCATCCCCTACTCGAGGGGAGACCTCTCGTGGTCGGGCCGAGGCAGAGGGGCACCAATTTTCGGACCCCGAAATTCACAAAATATTCAATGAAAAGATCCGGCCACGACGACTTATTCCAGAGAGGGGTTTTACTCCAGCTCCTCAGGACGGGGAATTGCTCACTATGATTGACGAGATGGGGTGGGCCAGATTTACCGCACCGCCCGAGCCAGCAGTTATCTCGATCGTGCAGGAATTTTACGCCAGCACTCTGCTGAAGCACATTCGGGCAGGGCATACGTTGCCGTCTTTCGAGTCTCGGACTCAGGTAGACGTCCGAGGGGTTACAGTTGATTTCTCCACGACTGCTATTCGGAGGCTTTTTGGGTTTCCGGTGGTTGATGAGTCAGCCTATGACCGAGTGATGACCAGCCTCACGAAGGAGGCCCTGCTTGAGACCATTGCACAGCCCGGTACCGACTGGGAGCAGCGAGCACAGAGTTCTTCCACTTTTCACTTCAGGAGCTCGCGCCTCAGCCGGCTCGGGCGTGCCTGGCTTTATTTCATCTGCGCACGCATTGACCCCACCTCCCAGATCCGTACTGTCTTTCTCTCCCGCGCCCGGACACTTTTTGCTATCACTTCCGGGATGCGTTTCGATGTGGCCCCCATCCTGGTCCGATCTATCTTCCAGTGTATCCAGGGGAGGCCAAGACGGGGTTGAAGCACCCCTCCCTCATCTGCGCTTTATGCCGGCAGTCGGGGCTGACATGGTCAGACGACGAGCCGATGCTTACCCCCCAGGCCCCGATCGACCACCGCATCATATCGCACTTCGACCAGTGGGGCGGAGCGCCGGCACACGCTCGGGGGAGAGGATTTTTGCTAGAGGAGGCTCACGAGGGATCCCCCGAGCCGCTTTTGTTGACGCATGGAGATGCCGGCCCGCAGTCCGACAGAGCGAGGTTGGAGGAGTTGTTTGATGGGCTGCGGGAGGATTTGAGGAGACAGAGAGAGAAGCAGAGAGAGGATCTGAGGAGAGAGAGAGAGGAGCTGAGAGAGGAGACGAAGAGAGAGAGAGATGAGATGAGGAGAGAGAGAGAGCTTGATGGCTGCCATGCGGGAGGAGCAGCGGACGGAGCGGGAGAGCGTTGTTGCTGCCGTCAGATCCGAGATGCGAGAGCAGGCCCGCCGGGCCAGCCGACGAGCGGCGAGGCGTCTTGCTGCGAGGGATGCTTATCATCAGGAGCACCTCGCCGCATGGACGGACCATATCCTGCATCCCGACGGGCCATTTATTGCGCCCGCCCGGCCAGCCACACCACCCTCCTCACCAGACGATGCAGGCACCAGCTCCTGAGCAGACTGGAGGGGAGTACTTGACCTTTTACGTTTATTGCATATCATTTTTGTCCATTGAGGTCAATGTACGTCCTAAGTTTGGGGGGATTTACTTTCAGTTGCTACATTCATTGCTCTATTTTATTTTCTTGCTGTACATTATTTCGTTGCACTTTTCATTTCTTTGCGTAAATTTTTTTTTTTTAGATAGCCTTGCTTGTCGTAGTTTTTCTTTATTCGTGAATTTTTCGTGCTTCTATTTGTGTGATACTGATGTTACAACACTGTTTTTCTCTCTGAAGAAACGGTCGAGTTTTAGTCGAGTTGTAGTCAGTTATTTCTGTTGTGCTTAGTATTCAATTAGGTCCGAAATTTTTCGTGATTGTAGAGGTCTTGGCAGATAAGAGACGATACATACTTGTTTTTAAATACCCATCAATACGTTTGGCTACATCTTCCGGATAGTGAGTCGTACTGTTTCTTTAGTCGTTTTGGCACTTAGATTGAGTTTAGAGTCGGGCAGTTTTTCCCAAAAAGTCGAGATAATGTGTTCTATGAAGGGAAGTCTAGTAATCGGGGGCATTCAAGTGACCCGCTGTTTACTCTCGCGTAAAACGACAACCCTGATTAGACTAGTGATTTAGATATTTCACATGTGCCAATGATAGGGAGCCTAGTAACAGGGGGTATTCGCGTGACCCGCTGTTTACTCTCGCGTAAAACGGCAACCTTGATTCGGACATGCGGAAATTATGTATTCGAGTTGTTTCTCCGCTGTAGACGGGAACTTAGTAACTAGAAGCATCCATGTGCCCCATGAGTGTCTTTTACGTCAAACGTTTTTCCAATACATGAGAATGGAATTTCCACCCTAGGATTATCCCGATGAAACATCCCGAGATCCTAACCTAGTGGTCGACTCGAATCAGATTTTTGAGCATATATATAAGGGAATACTGTCCGAGGTTTAATTGTTATGAAACTCGTGAAAATTGTGCTTCTCGACTGTGGAACGGGACGAACTAGCTTGTTTATTTTAGCCTTTCATATTTACGGTCGATTTGACTCACGTTTTGTTAATCTTTGAGCTGGATTTTCTTCATGAACGAGTGATTAGGACTGAAGTTGATTACTTTGCAGAATCATTATTCTGAGTGCAGCTCGTTTTTATGGCACTCGTATTATTTAGAGAGAATTACAGGATAGTATTGATTAGGTTGAACACTATGAGTTGCACGATGATTCACGACATTCTTTTATTGAATTTAATTCTTTTTGCTTGAGGACAAGCAAAGGCTTAAGTTTGGGGGTATTTGTTAGGCGTATTTTTATACGCTTATTTATCATTATTTTGTAGTATTTTGGAGAGTGAAATCATCTAAATGAGCTTTTAATGCCTTAATTTTGTATGCTTGACAAAAAATTGAAGTCCGGGAGCTAAAACGAGGCAAAATGGGCGAAAACGGCAAATCTGGACTCTGAGCCGCGGCACAAGGAAGATGAGCCGCGGCACAGGAAGACATCAGCCGAAGGGCAGAGTAACCTGTACTCTGTGCCGCGGCACAGCCCAGGTGAGCCGCGGCACAGAAGAATTAATTAACGCCTTGGCATTCAGCTGAAGGCGATGTGCCGCGGCACAGGTTTAGTGCGCCGCGTCACACTTGGCGGTTTTTGTATGTCCGCGCGGATTTTGGGCCGTTTGGCTTGATTTTCGACCAAGACCGATACGGACGCGATTTGTGGATGTCTGAGCTATAAATAGGGTTTAAGACCCTAATTAAATCATCTTGGAATCTTTGGATCTTGAATCTTGGAGAGCTTAAGCTTGGAGACGGCGAAGAAGAGAAGCGAAGACTTCAAGGGCGAAGGCGGAGTCAAGAACGGAGGAATCCGAGCTTCATCTGCGTTTGAATTTTATGCTTTCGTTTATTTATTCTGTATTTTCAGTTTCTAGTATGTCAGGCTAAAGCCCTAATCTAGGGTTTTGATGAAATCTTTGTTTTGATGAATTGATTGAGATTATCCAATTTATTACCTTTTTATTGAGTTTTCCCAATTGTGTTTAATGCTTGCAATTATCTGGCCAATAGTTGTATTGATTTAATCATTCACTTCGAATCGGGAGAGGAGATTTGGTGAGGAACTATTGGTGAGGACCGTTTTATTCTGTGAGATAGGAATATACTCATAGGAACTACGTGGCCTTTAGGAGATTTCATGCTTTTTGCCTATCGACGAATTAATTCACCTAGGGATAGAGTGCGTTATTCGCCTTTAGATAAATCTATTGACCTCGGGAGAGGCGGTAGAATATATTAGCAATCTCCGCCTTCAATAAATTGGGAAAATTATTTATCACGGATAATCGAGAGTAAATTCGGATAAACTAAGGTGGATTCAGAACCCTAGACTTATTCATCATTTGATTTCTTTTATTCAAGCCATCGTTTTACACTAGTCTTTTAGTAATTCTTCTAGTTATTAATTACAAAATCCCAAATTCGATTGTTCAAATAAAATTGGAATACGAAAAAATCGGTAGTTAGAGATTCAATCCTCGTGGGAACGATACTCTACTTATCACTTTATTACTTGTAATCGATGACGTGCACTTGCGTGTAAATAAATATCGCAACAAAGCTTCCTACCTTGTTCCAGATCCTGATTCACGGCACAAATATGAGAACTAGCACCACAATCCAGTATCCAGAAAGTAGAAAGTATAGTAGCAGAACAATTTGTTTCCAAAACTAAAAGTTCTATACCTGAAGCGCCATGAAGAATCGGACAGTCTCTTGCCCAGTGGCCTAGCTCACCACACTTGAGACAAGCATCATTCTTCTTGCTCTTCGGAACTATCGGGGCCTTGCCCTTACCCTTAAGGTCCTCGACTTGTGGTCTCGTACACTTCTTGGTCTTTTTCTTCTTGTTCTTGGACCTCCGAGATCCAGAAGAAATCACAAGGGCAGACTCCTTCATCCGCGGAGTCTTCATCTGAGACTGAGCGGTCACTAGTTTATTCATTAGCCCAGCTGAATTACATGCAATCTCATTGCAGTTGAAATTCATAACAAACTGTGAGAAGGAATCAGGGAGAGACTGTAGGATAAGGTCGGTTTGAAGAGAAGTATCCATCTTAAAATCAAGAGCCTCCAATCTCTCGATCATGGATATCATTTTGAGGATGTGGTCCCCAACCTTCTCATCTTCCTTCATCCTTGCACCGAACAGTTGCTTGGATATCTCATATCTAGCAGTTCGACTGTGCTCACCATAAAGCTCGGTTAAGTGAGATAGAATCTGCCTAGCATAAATCATTTTCTCATGAGCTTTCTGAAGCTCATTAGACATAGAAGCCATCATGTAAGCACGGACTTTTACGTCATCCTTAACCCACTTTTCGTGGTTTTCAATCTCTTCCTGATTGGCTCTTGTCCGCACCGGAGGTGCCAGAATATCCATCTCCAAGACGTATCCCAGTGCTTCTATACTGAGGACTATCATCAGATTGTGGAGCTAATCCATAAAGTTAGGTCCGTTCAAGGTGTTCTTTTTGAGTAGAATTGCGAGTGGATTCATTGTCATATTGAGAGTTATATCTGCATTTAAGCACTACAAATTAATTAGTGACTCGTTCAATTATGATCTGAGTATAGAATTAAGGTCTTTTCTATTCTTGTTACCCAGCTCCCACTATTTTTGTCGGAATAACACACTCCCATGTGAAATCCGGAAGTATCGTCGCTCTACTTCATAGTGGTGATCGTGTTCTTTATAAATCTTAATAGAGGGCAACCGAATAGGTTTCTAGTCAATTAATTTTCATAAAGTGGTATCCAACACCAACCCATCTAATGGATGATACGATCTTCTTTTTCCCCTTATTCACTACCCTCAACGTAAACGATTTATATGGTTCGTGAACAAGTTAAGTTTATACCATCGACGCAAATCAGTTTCACAATTAAATCTTTTCCGGCAACCTATCAGGTTTCTAGGGATAAAATTTGCTCCAACCGAAGGCATCCAATGCGCTCCCGGTAATTTATCCGTCCTCCCTGAACGACTACCCCGATAACTCGGAAGCATACCACATCCGGTTTGGGTTTCAATTTTCCGAAAGCTCGATGGAGGGAAGGAAAACCTTGAAACCTTATAAACTAAATAATTTATCATGGGAGAATTTTCGCGATTAATGTTACACTTTGCACATTAATTCATTTAAGCACGTTTGATGCATTCATACAATATGAAACAACCATTCACAACCTAGTTGCTACCAACATGTGGTTCATGGACCGTTCCTAGAAAACAAAAACTCCATAATCTAATTACAAGTCTTCGTATTGAATCTTCATCTTCTCGAAACGGATCTTACTCGGGTCTTCGTCATTACATATAAATTTTACATTGAAAATTGCATCCTAGATACAAATATTTCTAGTAAAATAAATAGGCTCAAAATGGTCTTTACAACCCAATCGAATAAACCAAATGATTCAAAACTAAGTCCACGAACCACATCTCCATTCAAAAGCATTCATCCAATAAATACTATATAAACGGAAAGCGTATGTTGTGCGACGATTAACTCGCCACGATAGGCGATCGGCGACCTCCCTGAAAAGTCAACCATAGAAGCCAAACTCCGGACGAACACCTAAAGTCCGGCATAATATAGCGATCGTCTTTTGGTAACCAGCGATCGTCTTTTGATACCTGGCGATCGTCTTTGTCTAACGGTTCAGAGGCGATCGTCTCATGCCACGTGGGGATCCAGCATCCGTCAAAGTCGTCGAAGACCGAATCTTGGACGATGGCCCACCCGCGGATCTTCATAGGATACCAACAAAAAGGATCATTGACCCCAGCCTGTCACCTACCGCACCTACCGACAAGGCCGCCGAAACGTACGAAGTGGGCCCTCCTCGGACAGCGACTCGCGACGCGTGCTGGCTTCCCATTGGTTCACCCAGCTGGCCTCCAACTGCAACCTCGGACCTCAAGGGAACAGGCCCACGTGACGGGACGATCGGCCGTTTATTTTAATATAGAAAACGGCGATCGCCCGCGATCGCCCGAGGGATCCCAACTACTTAGTCCCCTATAAATAGAGAACTCAATGTTGCGGCCAAAGGAGAGGATTCTACCACGAATTAAGTGCAATAATACACACCAAAGAGAGAACAAAAGGCTCTTTTGGCAAGCACTAACATATTCATAGTGACATTCACACACATTCATCATAACTTCCAAGCAAGAACTCACAGATTCATCCATCTGGTTCTTCCGGCAATCTACGCGCTCTTAAGCCTAGATAACTAGAAGCTTTTACACTCATTGTATTAGATTCTAACATTAATATTTGTACTCGACAGTATATTTATTAATAACATCTCGCGAGAGCATTCAAGCCCGGGACTAACAACCCCGGCAAATCTTGTGTTATCCATTTTCCCACGGAAGTGTTCTCGCATTTTGTTTGTTACTCGATCGTTCCAGCAATACTATCTCCGGATAATATTTTGGGTAACAACAATTGGCGCTAGAAGGAGGGTATTCCAAACCTTCATTTTTATTCCTACCGTCTCGAAGAACACTCACTGTTCTCCGGACATATACTTGAAGAAACACTCACTGTTCTTCAATAGAAAAACCATCAGAAAATGACATCAGCAACAACCTCCAAGAGGGCCACCCGAGATCTGCCGGAAATCTTGTTCCGCGAGGACCGAATCCCACCCACGGCGGAAGGCGACCATGGCGACGCTAGGCTCTCACTCCCGCCCCGAGGGACGGTTCTAGCCTCTCACTCGATCGGTTCCAGACATCGGAGCAGTTGAGGAGGCTATAGCCATCCTCGGGGAACGGCAGAGGGCCCACGATGCGCCCACCATCACCCCGTCACCAACCGCCGGCAAGCAAACTAAGCTCAAGGGGATCTATGTTGAGAAATCGACAAAGCCCCGAGCCGGAGAAGGCTCTCGTAAGGCGGGACGATTCCGTCTTCACCGCCAGGAGCGATCCTCATGGCGACGGGCACTGGCCCAAATGAGACATCGATATCCGAATCCTTTACCAGAGTTCGCGTATCCGACTCCCAAGAGACAGACTGGCCAACGAGCCTCGCCGCCCAAGAAGGGAACCTCCGGGTGGAGATCGTCTCACCACGGGGCCAGGATCGCACACGATCGCCTTGGTTCACGCTCGAGAGTCAATCGGCGAGCAAGCCAGCGACGGCGATAGCCGCCATACAACGCCAAATCGACGAGATGAAGGCGCTCATGGAAAATGGGGCAGCGCCAGAGATCGATCATTGGTTCAAGCGAACCACTCACGACTCGATCGAGCTCGCCCTCCAACCAACTATCAATCCCCACAAACACCTTTATACGAGGAAATCGGATCCGAAACCCACTTAAGCAAATTCCGGATCTACATGACCGGGTGCGGAGCTTCAGATGCGACGAGATGTCGTATGTTCCCGTTAACTCTGGGCGACCTCGCCCACAGATGGTACACCTCACTACCATCTCGCTCAATCAATTGCTTTGAGAAGCTAGCGAACGACTTCAGGTCATACTTCGCCGCCAAAGTCGTTCGCCCAGAAGGTCCTCACCGCATGATAAAAATCAGGCAGGGGAAGGACGAATCGGATGAGGATTACATCGACCGGGTAGACGAGATAGTCCTCACCGGTGAGCCCGTCAGCGACGAGATCGCTCTCAACTCAGTTATGAGCGGATTCCACGGACGCTCGCCCATGTTCAGGCATCTCACAAAAGATATCCCCCCGACCTATTCGATTTTCCGCAACAAGGCCGCCGGGTTCCTGGCCAGACAGAGGATGCTCTCACTCCGCTTAGAAGAGGGACCATCCGAAGAAGGAAAAGCACCCTCCCATGTCCAGAAGAAGGCGGTCGCCAAGCCCATAAAGGCGATCGCCAAGCCGCCTGGCGAGTTCAAAGCCTTCGAGGATGTAGAGGTCCACCTTCTTCACAACCTCAACTTATCTCCGGCCCACATCTTCAACGCGATCAAGGGTCGCGAGTGGCTTTCCAAGCCAAAGCCAATAAGGGACCACGGTCACCTAGACCGTAGCAAATTCTGTGCCTATCATAAGAGTCCCGGTCACAACACTAGCCGGCCGCGATCTCCTCGTGCAACTCGCGATTGTTCGAGGAAGGCAACCGACAACTTGGTCACCAAGCCGAACCAAGGACGGAAAGGACCGGAGGGCGCGAGCGTCGGCAACACGAGAGAACTCCTCCCAATCCGGTCGCCAGAATTGAGCATGAGCCGGAATACTCTGATGATTCGGTCCCACCGATCAACTCTGGCGGCCGGGTCAACATGCTTCAAGCGGGAGGTGGAAACCTCGGGGGTCTTTCCCGCTTCCACCATGTCGAACAGAAACGAAAAGCCGAGCCGAGGGCATTCGGGGTCCTCGTAGTTGTACCACCGGAACCGACCATCTCTAGAGACGCTCTCATCGCCTTTTCCAACTAGGACAGTGAAGGAGTTAAATGTCCAAAGTAGGTTTCTCTAGTGATCTCCGCTTTAATCCTTGGAAAGACGGTCGATCGCGTGTTGGTCGACAATGGGAGTTTTTGCAACATCATATTCAAATCCGCCTAGACCAACTCGGCAACCCGATCAAATTCATCAAGCCTTTCGACACCGTACTTCAAGGGTTCGCGACAACACACCCAAGCCTACGGGAGGATCAAGCTCTCCGTCGAGCTAGTATGCTTTTATGATCCCAAGGTTAGGATTACTAGGAACCTAAGCTTTGTAATCATAGATAGGCCCAAAGATCTATAATGGGTTCCTAGGTCGCCCTTTTTAGAAACCTTTGAGGCGGTCGCCTCATCTTTCTTTTTTGTATCAAATTCCCCACTGCCGATGGGACGGTCGGTACTGTAAAAGGAGATCAACTAATGGCAAAGAGATGTTTGAGTTACTCCTATGTTGTTAATTCCTTCAATACTTCCCGTACTGTATGTAACATTGAAGCGACCGACGATCAACCCATGGAGATCGACGAGCCTGAGACTTCGTACCAACCCGACTCAGGGGACGCCATCTCTCATCGATCGACGGACGACATCGAGCCACGGATCGGTTTCGAGCCAAGTCTCGACATCGATCCAAGGACCGAGTCCGGAGATCGTACCAAACGAGAGGCGACCGTTCCTGTCGAAGAGTTAGAAAGCATTACGATGGATCCGGGTCATCCAGAACGGGAGGTACAGATCGGCGCGAGCATCGACCGCGAATTAAAGGGAGATCTGATCAACTTGCTACGTAAGAACATCGGTGTCTTTGCCTGGTCGCATCAAGATATGGTTGGCATAAGCCCCAAACACGCCTGCCATTATCTGAAGATCGACCGGACAATGAAACCTGTTCACCAGAAGCGTAGGAAGTTCGGTCCCGAGAAATACGCAGCGCTCGACATAGAAGTCCGTGGTTACTCAACAATGATTGATCGGAGTAGCGACGGACGAACCACAAGGTCGCCAACGCGGTGCTCAAAAAGCCGATCGCTCGTGGAGATTATGCATAGACTTCACCGACCTCAACGCGCATGTCCAAAAGATCACTTCCCAATGCCTCATATCGATCATCCGTCGATAGCACGGCAGTTGCGAAATGATGTCGTTTATGGATGCCTTCACGGATATCATCAAATCCCAATGGCAGAGGAAGACATAAAACACACATCTTTCCACGTAAAAGACATATACTGGGTCGAATGCCGTTCGCTTGAAAAACGCAGGGCGACCTACCAACATTAGTCAACGGGATGTTCGCCGATCAGATCGGCAAGACCATGTAGGTCTACATTGACGATATCGTGGTCAAAAGCCTCAAGAAGGAAGATCACCTCAACGATCTTGCCGAGACGTTCGCCATCCTTGAGAAGTTTAACATGAAGTCGAACCCCAAGAAATGCAACTTCGGGTGGGCTCTGAAGTTCTTGGGGCACATAGTGAGCCAAAGGGGGATCGAGGCGAACCCCGCCAAGATACGAGCGATCCTTGACATGCAGAACCGCGAAACATCAAACAGTGCAACGCCTCACAGTGTCTAGCCGCCCTCAACCGTTTCATATCACGGCTCGGCGATAAAAGCAAGCCTTTCTTCGCGACCATCAAGAACAAGAAGTTCGCATGGACGAAAGAAAGCCGAGATAGCATTCGCCAAAATAAAGGAATATCTATCCAACCCCGAGATCTCGGCAAAGCCGATCCCTATGAGAAATTATTCCTTTACTTAGCGGCCTCGGAGGTCGACCGAGTGCCGCTCAGTGCGAGCAGAGGGGCAAGCCCACTTGCCGATCTACTATGTTAGCCAGCGCTCCACGACGCCGAGACACGTTACACACCATTGGAGAAGATCGCCATGCCCTTGTCATGAGTGTACGAAACCGAGAGCTTACTTCTTCGATCACCGGTGGAGGTCCTAACCACTCTACCTCTAAGACAAGTCCCGCACCGACCGGACACCAACGGCGACTCCTCAAGTGGTCGCCGGAGATCGCACAATACGGTATCACTTACGCTCGCACGGCGATCAAAGGCCAAGCTCGCGGACTTCGTGGTGGAATTAACGTTCCCTCACAGCCGACCTGTGTCGGCCGACTCGCCTGAAATTATACGTGGATGGCTCGGCGACCAATGCGAGAGCAAAGGTGGATTGTCCTCATTAGCCCGACGGTCGAGTTTCACAAATGCCGTATGCGTTTCGGTTTCGTGCGACCAACAATGAAGCCGAATACGAAGCCCCAGTAGGCGGGCTTGATCTAGCCTCGCCCTAGATGTTCGACGCCTCCATATCTACATGGACTCCCTTTTGGTCGTGAACCAAGTCAAGGGGGAATATGAGGCACGCGCGAATGATGGTCAAATACCAAGAGCCGGTCGCGAAATGTGCACAAAATTTGAAGAAGTACTAATCGAGCAAGTCCCGAGAGAGCACAACTCCCGTGCCGATGCACTTTCCAAACTAGCATCATCGGATGGGGCACCACTTCTCCAACATCCAAATCACTAAGTTAGCAAGGCCGCGATCGACAGAATTTGGTTACCACGGTCGCCATCGCCGAAGAGAATTGGATGACTCCGCTCATCAAATACTTAAAAGACGGAACGGTCCCCGACGACCGTGTTAAAGCTCGCCAACTCGGCCGTGCGACCGGATATACCCTATTGGACGATCGGCTTTACAAGCGAGCTTTCACCTTCCTCCTCAAGTGTATTACACCGAGGAAGGTCGGCTCGCTTTAGCCGAAATCCATGACGGGATTTGTGGGAACCACGCGGGCGACGAGCCCTCCTCCATAAGACGACTGCACAAGGATTTTTCTGGCCATCACTTCGGAAAGACGCGATCGCTTATGCCGATCTTGTCATAGATGTCGATAATGGGCCCCAACATAAAACTATCACCCGACGGCTCACCTCCATGTATAGCCCTTGGCCATTTGCGCAATGGGGCATCGACCTTATAGGTCCCTTGCCGACGGCTCCAGTGGGGTAAGTTCGCCATCGTTGGGGTCGATTATTTCACCAAATGGGCCGAGGCCGAACCGCTCAACAAGATCGCCAAGAACAAGTGATCAAGTTTATATGGAAAAACATAATATGCCGATTCGGTTTGCCCTGTGCCATCATCTCCGACAACGGAAAGCTTGACGGCTTAGAAGTCATGCAATTCCGTGAAAAGTGGGAGTCAAAAGGTTATTCTCGCGCCCTATCACCCTCGGACGAACGGGCGGTAGAGGCGGTGAATAAGATCCTCAAACACACGATCAAAGCACGACTCGAATCCAGTAAGGAAGATGGGCGAGCGAGCTCCCGGACGCTTTATGGTCCTACCGAACGACGACCCGCAATTCAACCGGCGAAACCCCGTCGCCCTTACCTTCGAATGAGCGGTGATTCCTTCGGAGATCGCCGTCCTCACCATCGAACCGAACAGAGATGACGACCGACAACGATGTAGCCCGCGAATCGACCTAGACATGCTTGAAGAAAGACGGTGACCTTTAAATGAAGAACACAATCCACAAAAGGAGAGCCGAGAAGTTCTTCAATTCAAAGGTCGAGAGAGAAGATTTCAAGTGGGCGATCTCGTCCTCAAGAAAATCCAAACCCACACAGCGTCTTTGGTCCAAATCAAGGACCTTTCGAGTATCCAGATGGTTAACTAAAGGAGCCTACGAATCGAACATCCCGACGGTACTCGACCAATACCCCTCGAACGCCGTGCATCTCAAAAATACTATCGGTGAAAAATTTGTATTCGATTTCAATGATGTACAAGGAATATAATGAGATTTTTGTTATCCCATCTGTTATGGCGATCGCCCACTGTGCATCGCATATCACCGACGATCGCTGATCACGACGATCCTAGGTAAAATTATTGCAGCCATGGTCCTGGAGGTCGATGGAACCGACAGCTTCGCCCATGCAAGGTTCCTTTGGGCTAAGATCGTCCGCCCTTCGTTTAAATACGAGGTCGACGTAGCCGAAGGACCCTCCAAAATAGTCAGTAGGCGCGATCGCACGTTCTCAAGGTACATCATCTAACATGGTGAACCCGAACAATGCGACGTGCCGTTACCCCCGTCTCAACGTACACCGTCGAGGATCGCCATCTTCATGGCGGGCCGAGGTGGAAGCAGAGCTGACAAGCCGCGGACGTGGTGCCGAATAAGCCGACAACACTCCGCGCAAGGACTCCTCCAGACCGAGATCGCCCGCCTTCCGTTTTAACACAAGACAGGCGTAGCCTAACGGAGGACCCTCACAAAAAGTGAGTCGCAGGGTACTAAATATCCCGCGCACACGAAGACACGATTGGGGAGATCAGTCCATCGAACACCTCAACCACTCATGACTCTTCAGAATCGGCGAAATGAAGATAGCTCGCCAGACAGACTAGTCTTTGTTCCCTTACTTACAATAAGTGAACAAAAACAAGGGGGCAGGGATAGGCCGAGCTACTCTCAAATACGATCGAACAAAGAGAAACCATATTCGATCGGCTTCGCTCAAAAACATGCAGGGCGATCGAGATCGTCCGACGAAAATTACAAGTAAGAATTCCAATTCAAAACATGTCAATACTTTCAACACTCAGACAATCGGCCGGACGAACAAGAAATCGAAAGCAAATATACGCGTACTCGAAAAATTGCACA
The DNA here is from genome assembly GCA_033398695.1 of Orobanche coerulescens. Lineage (NCBI taxonomy): Eukaryota > Viridiplantae > Streptophyta > Magnoliopsida > Lamiales > Orobanchaceae > Orobanche > Orobanche coerulescens. The sequence goes on from CM065815.1 coordinate 36,390,633, forward strand.
CAAATAGTCAAAGGCGATCGCATATAATGCATTACGCGGAATGAGAAAAGGAGTATTTTATTCATAAACACAAGCTTCATACATTTCAAGGCCTGAAGGCATTACAACAAAAAGTACAAGTTACAGAGGAAAAACAAAAGCCTCTCAAAGCCCCGCCCGCCGGTCTTCGCCCTCGGGTCGCGGATCGGCTTGGGCATCGGCCTCGGGATGAATGAGTTTGCCGGTATACCAACTCAAGTCAATCCCGAGGTCGACCAAGTCAAGGATCGGCAGAGAATTCTCGATGCAGAGGATGCTTGGAGACATAGGATCTGAAACTTTCCATCGAGGACCGGTCTCGACCCACGCCTTTTTAGCAACTCCGGACACACAAGATAGGCCAAATAGTAAGCGAACTCGCCGACGTGCCCGACGTTAAGGTAGGATCGGCCTCGATCGCTCACCGCCCTTTTCGATCCGCCGCCGTCTTCTCGACCTCCACCGCCCGGCCGCCTTGGCAACATTCTCGCCCGGCCTTCTCCGGCTCTCTCTTCGCCGCCTCCGGCTCACCACCGAGCCGATCCACCGCAGCCTTCACCCTGGCCGCTCCTCCTCGCGAAGCCTCGAGCTTCAAGCGAGTCTCCTTCTCCTTATTACAGATCGATCGGCAGCTTCCTTGGAGCGACTCGGCTCCCGCTTCAATCGATCCACGTCCCGCTTAGCCCGCTTGGCGGTCTCCTCATACTCTTTCTCCATCGACCGAATCCGGTTCGCATCCTCGATATTTCGCTCCGAGCGGTCTCGAGCTCGCGATGGAGATGAGCGGTGGAGGGTCGCCTCAAAATCCCGAGCACTTGGACGGCCATCGTCGCCGCCTCAAGAGCCGTGGCAACGGCCGCCGCATGGCATCTCCGGATCGCCGACGAGCGATCGCGTCAAGGTCGGTCGTCCAAGCCCCGGGCAGGAAGTGATTGCCTGGCGAACGTAAGCGAGGACTTCGACAGAACCTTGTGGAGCCTTGCTCGACAGAAATCCAAGACCATGGGGCGACGTCCGGTCGGCGAGGCGAACCCTGCAGCGCAAACCAAGGAAATCAAGGAGTTAGCCCATACCGTGCTCGGAATGCCTAACTCGTAAAAACTTTGACCCACTCTTACCTATTGACCACTCGGGTCGCGTCGAAAAAGGCTTGCCCCGGGTGTCTCCGCATCGGCGATCGCCATCTTCTTCGCCGAGCCGGATGACCGGGTCCGGTGACCGTGGGTTTGGCGCCGAACGCTCCATCATCGGGATGGCGGAGATAGGAGCCGCTGACCGGAGGCTCAAGAATCGACACGTCGCCTCGGTGATCGACGGGGACTCCGACCTCCGCCTCTTGCGGCGTTTGAGCTTCCTCTCCTCGACCACCGGCTTGGCGACCGGCGCCTCGGCGGGTCTCGTCACCGGGCAGTTGAGACGTCGCCGCAGAACGCGACCGACCGCTTGCCCAAATTAAGGCGACCAAGAACTCCCAAGTCCGACATAGCTATCTCTCGGCGGAGGTTCGCGATTCGGGAAAATAAGCCTCACAAAGAAAAGGTGCAAACAAGTTAGATGAAATAAAACAACATCTTGGAGACGATCGTCAAAGAAAGGAAACACCACTTAACCTCATACCTTGAACTTTCAAGTGACGAGGGTAGCAAAACAAACGAGCCCCCAACCGATGAGCTTCAGTACCAAGCGATCGAACGTCAATAAAGGAGTTCGGCAACGCACGAATACGCTCCCAAACGATCAAGAAATCAAATGGGAGGTCACTGGTCGCTGGTACAAGAGGTCCTGCAAAAAGAAAACGAAATTAGATCAGTCCAAGACAAGCTCAATCAAAGGGAGAGTTTAAATCCTTACTCGGATTCCTCTCCTAAAATAGTGGGAATCTCCAACTCTTCATTCGGCCCTTCACTCAACGCCGATCGCCATGCCCCGCCGACCCAACACCATTTTGCCAGGTCGCCCCTGGTCTTATTCGGCACGCCAAGAACCACTCTCCCGAGTCGGCCCTGGATATGATAACCGCCGATCGTCCCTTTCTCAAGCCTAATTTAAACAGATAATTCATCTCCAGCGCTAAGGTGACGAAATAACCGTGACCGCCGAACAAGGTCAACGTGCGGATGATCTGCACAAGCATTCGGCGTCGATTGAAGAGGCGCCAAATTCAGTGCGATCAAATAGGAGAGACGGCGAGTGGCAACGGAATCGCACCCGCCTCCATAATCATCTGACGGCGACCATACCACGGGCGGTTGGTCGGCGCGCTCATTCTCCAAAGGCACGTGAAGGGAGACGCCCGAGGGGATGTGATATTTGGCCCTCCAGCCTGGCTCAGTCATTCTTGGTCGCCGTACTCGGATCTCGGCCGAGAGTCCACGGAGACGGACGGCGGCTGAAAGACCGTCCGATTCACATGTTTGTAAGGGTGAGCGGAGTAGGCCTCAAATCGACTCGGCAAGGTCCAGTGATCATTTCCATCATCTCGAGCAAAAGCCACATAGGAGGGGCCGAATCCGCTCTCTCTTTCCCGTGCCTCCCGCGCCGGATCGTCTTCATCCACCGCGAACCCCCTGCTCCGCCGTCCTCGCTACCTCACCTCGTTGAAAAGTTTTTCGAGTTCTTCGGTGCAATCCCCGCCGAATAGCTTCACCGTCTCCATATCCACTCTAACGGAACCTCCTCCCGTTCGAGCAACGCGCGGCGGAAGAACTCCCGGTCTCGAAGGTTTTCGATCCTCCCGACATATTGGAAAGTAAAGATAAGGAGAAGGTTAAATTTAATCTTACCTAGAAAGAAGAAGAAGATCGGCACTCAAAGGCTCCAGAAATTTCTGCAGAAATTCGGCTATGGATGCTAAGGGTGCGTAAAAAGTGAAGGAGAAGAAGCCCCCCCCTTTTTATAGATGGGAACGAAGGGCCTAAGTGCAAAAAGGAGAAACCTCGGGGACTGAATCGGAACCGTCACGTGGGGACGCATTAAATACGGCCCTCGAATCCCGCATACGCGTCTTTTCGAGGGCATGCACCGACAGTCCGACAAACCGTCGGATTCCCCAACGGCAAAGACGACGCGTGTCCTGCCCGCTTATGAAAGGCCCGCCTTCTTTTCCCGCCGCTCCCGACGCGAAAGAAGGTCGTCCATATTTGAATTCAGATCGGCCGGTCGTCTAAACATCGGCGATCGCCAACGGTGCCACCTCACCCCGTGTTTTCAACATCAAGGCGAAATGGGGCAATTGTTGTGCGACGATTAACTCGCCACGATAGGCGATCGCGACCTCCCCGAAAAGTCAACCATAGAAGCCAAACTCCTGACGAACACCTAAAGTCCGGCATAATATAGCGATCGTCTTTTGGTAACCGATCGTCTTTTGATACCGGGCGATCGTCTTTGTCTAACGGTTCGAGGCGATCGTCTCATGCCACGTGGGGATCCAAAGATCCGTCAAAGTCGTCGAAGACCGAATCTTGGACGATGGCCCACCCGCGGATCTTCATAGGATACCAACAAAAAGGATCATTGACCCCAGCCTGTCACCTACCGCACCTACCGACAAGGCCGCCGAAAGGTACGAAGTGGGCCCTCCTCGGACAGCGACTCGCGACGCGTGCTGGCTTCCCATTGGTTCACCCAGCTGGCCTCCAACTGCAACCTCGGACCTCAAGGGAACAGGCCCACGTGACGGGACGATCGGCCGTTTATTTTAATATAGAAAACGGCGATCGCCCGCGATCGCCCGAGGGATCCCAACTACTTAGTCCCCTATAAATAGAGAACTCAATGTTGCGGCCAAAGGAGAGGATTCTACCACGAATTAAGTGCAATAATACACACCAAAGAGAGAACAAAAGGCTCTTTTGGCAAGCACTAACATATTCATAGTGACATTCACACACATTCATCATAACTTCCAAGCAAGAACTCACAGATTCATCCATCTAGTTCTTCCGGCAATCTACGCGCTCTTAAGCCTAGATAACTAGAAGCTTTTACACTCATTGTATTAGATTCTAACATTAATATTTGTACTCGACAGTATATTTATTAATAACATCTCGCGAGAGCATTCAAGCCCGGGACTAACAACCCCGGCAAATCTTGTGTTATCCATTTTCCCACGGAAGTGTTCTCGCATTTTGTTTGTTACTCGATCGTTCCAGCAATACTATCTCCGGATAATATTTTGGGTAACAACAGCGTATAGATACATTGATCCAATCAACAATACGAACCAATCCAATAGATTTAAACAACCGATAATTTATGAAAAATGTTAAAATAATTCTGTCACCCATAAATATTCCAATTAATCAAATTTCCCTTATAAAATGAAATACCATAAATCATTTTAATCATATTAAATCCAATTTAATATGCGGTAGATTAATTTTCAAGAATACACAAAAAAATCGAGCCGGGGCGAAACTGGCCTGCCACGGCCGAGACACTGCCGGCAGTCTGTCGTCCAAACACGGCTCGTGTCGCCTGATACGGTCGGGTCGTACCGGCAGTGTCCTAGACTATCCTGCCAGACTCGGTCGTGTCCAAATGACACGGTCGGGTCGCCTCCGGAAGCCTGCCGGCCATACACGGCCCGTGTCACCAGACACGACCGGGTCGTCCTGCCTGGCACGGCCCGTGTCACCAGACACGGCCGGGTCTGCCTGGCAGTGGCTTGCATACTGTCGGACACGGCCCGTGTCACCCAGGACACGGCCGAGTCACCCTCGGCCAGATTTGACCCTTTGTCCAAAAAGTCGTCCGAGGACGATTCGGGGCTAGATTTTCGACCGGATATCTAATATCTATATTTTCCGACTTCCATATCTTCAATATAAATCATATTTCCCAGAAATTGAAGATTTATATTTAGACATAAACTTACGAAAAATACTACTATTACGAACGAAAAAACATATACCACGATTATGACTAAAATGATTCCAAATCATTCACCATCTAATCGAGCATTCCAAATGCCAATATCATATATACGATCGCAAGACCTACGCTCTGATACCACTGTTGGGATTCGGTGCCTAAAACGAAGTCCCAAAGGAAGCGGTAAAACAAAAATTAATTCGATCTGAATCCCTACGAGGATCGATCGAGCTACGTATATACGAATATATAAAACGAAAAACAAGAGATACGAAAAACATACCCTCGTAGTTCGTTGATTAAATGGTATCCTTCTCTTTAGCTATTCCCCAAGCTTTGCTTGATCTCTACGAATCCAATCCGCTCCAAGCTCTTGGATGATCCAACGCCGAAAGCACCGCATCTCTACTTGCCATGCGCCGGAGAAACGACCGGAATGACAACACCTTGCTATCCTCCAATGATACGGCTAGAGCTAGGATGATGAATCTTTCGATTATAACACTATAAGTGTATAATCTATATCTCACTTTTATTTTCTCCAAGAAAATATATGAATGTATAATGAAGAAGATGATGAATAGTATGAAGCATTTGGAAACTATTTCCTCTATCTTTTCTTCTTGCATAAACCGTGAGTACATGTCCATTGCCAAGGAGATATTGTCTTCTCATTATATTCTCCTCATATCATACCAAATTACCTCCCCTTTGACAAAATCACCAAAGTGATATATTGTCCCATTGAATTTTCACAAAACTATTGCCCCACCAAGTGAAGACCAAGACAATGGAGGGAGTAGGTGACTTGAGGCGGCCATCTAGAAGGAGCAGGACAAGTTCGGTCCATTTCGGACTCCCGAGAGTCCAAGCAGATAAACTCTGATTCTGTTCCGATGTATTTATATGGATTAATTAATCCAATTAATTAATCATATCAAATACATAATAACATAATTAATTTCTTCAAGAAATAATTATATTCATGAATTAAATTAATCACCCAGTAATTTATTTAATTCATTAGGCCGTAAATCAATTTATCCAATAAATCGATTTAGATATCTAATGTCCCAAATTAGATATCCAATATTTAATATTCATAATGAGATAATAAGCTTGATTCATTCCGTCGTCAATCCTATTGCGCGACTCGATAGGTCCGTCTTAGTCAGCAATGGGAGGAACCAAAGAGTAGTAGCACCACCTAGCCAGCCTGGCGGCCTACACTGTACCCCAACTGAGAACGAATGATGGGATCATTCAAGAACCATTCTGTCGTAAATACCAGTACACGTATAAACCCTTCTTTCAAATGTCCCGATCAAGTTATAGGTCACGGTCAGTCAAACCCTATCTGTATTTGAAGCTATGCATGCGTTAATGCAAATTGAGATCATCGAGCTCTCGTGTATCCAATAGAACTAGCTCCAATGTTTTGGCCAAAGACTTATGATCCCATCTGCCAATAACCGCATAGGACATATAACCCGCTCACTAACGGGAGAAAGAATTCTATCTTGGTATTAAGTAGGACCTACTACTTGCCCGTCAAGATGCACGTCGAGGTTAACCCCCGCCTTCCAGTTTACAGGGTCGAACTACTCTAATGAAAATCTTGACGTCACAAACACATCTCTACTAAATCCTCAAGTCGAAGGTTCACGAATACCTATCACAACCTTTCGATTCCATCATTGATTGTCCTGGAGTGAAATCCGTGTGACGAATCGAGGGTGAGTCGGTTCGAGTATACTAATCCAATTAGCATACCTATAACGTGTGCTCCCACTAACCATTAGTATTCGACAGGCACTCTCCATGTCAAAGAACACGTCATATAATTCTTCACATAAACTTAACGCCCAATCAAGTTTCATTGACTTGCGAACGATTAAGTATTTGAGCTATAAACCTTTCCAGTGCCTACCCCCTTATCCAATAAGGAGTGGAACATTTTGCACTCAAATACACGGACTAGTTTCTATATGTATATTTACGAGTTAGGAATGCCAGTAACTACGAGTAAATAAAAAAACATTCATTGCCTTATATTAATGATTTACATAATAACACGTACAATGCCCTCACTCAACATCCTCTGAGTGGCTTTCGAGGGCATACTCCTAATAATAGATGCGGAGACGTCCACATTAGGGTATATATTTACTCTGAATGGTGGAACAATATCTTAGAGAAGTGCAAAGCAAAGTGCGACTGTGATTTCCACATGTCAAGATGAATATCTGGCAGCCATGGAGGCTGCTAAAGAGGTATTTTGGATTAATGAGTTTACTAAGGAACTTCAAGTGATTCCTGACTTAGATCGACATGTTATGCTATTTTGCGAGAACGAAGATGCTGTTGCGCAGGCTAGGGAGCCTAGGGATCACCAAAATACCAAGCACATTGAGACAAAGTATCATTTTGTTAGAGAAATGGTTGAGAAAGAGAATATTACACTGCAGAGAATTAACCTAGCAAATAACGTTGCTGATCCGCTGACCAAGCCACTATCTGAGAAGATCTTAGAGAAACATCTGGAGAGTATGGGTATTATATACCATAGTTTGCGGCATTGAGTGCAATTGGGAGATCGTTAGGAATATGCCCCCGAATGCCACAAAGGATGAGATAGTGAGAGCATTGTGTTGTAATTATGATTATTAAATAACGCATTTATTATTTCTATATTATTTTTATGACTGGTATTGTGATTTGATATATATAATAATATTTTATGTATTTTAGAACAAATATTCCACTCCTTATGAAGATAAGGAGATAGGCACTGGAAGTATTTAGGGCTCGAATGCTTAACCGATTGCAAGTCGATAACACTTAACTAGGCATTAAGTTTAGACAAGGCTTGTATAACGTGTACTTTGATGTGTAGAGTACCTGTATTCACTAAGGGTTAGTGGAATTAGTATACTCACACTCAACTCACCTCGATTTGCTCACATGGATTTCACTCTAGGATAGTCAATCATTGAATTGAAAGGTTTTGATATGTATACGTGAATCTTTGACGTGAGGTTTCCACAGGAGATGTGCTTGTGACATTAATTAAGTTAATATAGTAGTTTGATCCAATCACCAGAGGATTGGGGTCAACCTCAAAGTGCAACTTAGTGGGTAAGTAGCAGTCTTTATTGAGTACCAAGATAGAATTCTTTCTCCTGTATGTGAGCAGGTAAATGTCCTATGCGGTTAATGGAAAATGAGATCACAAGTCTTTGGCCAAAGTATTTAGAGCTAGTTGTATTTGATACACGAGAACTTGGTGATCTCAGTTTGTATTAAATAATGCACAGTGTCAAGTTTTGATAGGGTTTGACATTATAGTGACTCTAATACTTGATCGAGGCATATGCTTAAAGGGTTTATACGGATACGGTATACATGACATAATGGTTTTATGATGGTTCTATCATTCGTTCTCAGTTGGGTTTGCGGTGCGGGCCACTAGGCTGGCTAAATATAACCCGCACTCCTTGGTTCCTCCCATTGCCGACCGAGACGGAGCTATGGAATCGCGCATAAGAATATTTGATGAAAAATTTTGTATTTACTATTTCTTCATTAATATTGGATATGAGATATTGATTTTAATTTATTAGATAAATCGATGTGGTCTTATGAATTGAAATTAATTACTGGGTGACTAATTTAATTCATAATTAATTATTTCATGGAAATAAATTATAATTTATATTTGATAAAACTAATTAATTATGTGTAAATACATTTGAGATAAAACAAAGTGTACTTAACGGACTTGACACATAAACTTCCGGTACACGAACCGAGTGGCTCGGCTCATTTCTTCTCATCAAATCCACATGGGGACGCCCCTCTCTTCCCCACCTTACCTTGTATGAATTTTCTTATCTTGTCTTGATATGGTGTGGGGTGTGTTTTAACTTGTTTATGCATGTTGACTTAAGAGATATAGATTATAGTAATCATTATATCTTATCATAACATGTTATAAAAACAACACACACACACACACACACACACACACACACACACACACACACACAAAAATATGGTACGGCCCAAATGAGGTGAAGGAGAGGAGAGAAAATTTGCTTCATCTTGTGTAATATAAAATTATTTTAAAATTTGATATGAAATGATGAGCCGGAAATTAATTTCACACAAATTAAATTGGATTTACTTTGACTAAAATATAAATATAGTATTTTTATTTTTAAGAGAATCAATTTAATAAATTATTTATTTTCATCCGGAATAAGTTAAAATTAACGGTTGTGTGAATTAATTGGATTAATTCATGGATGGATTAATTTTATATTAATTGGATCAATATTTAGATAATTGTTTATACCATTAATTTTAATGTGATTGTTGCATTATTATTGGAATGGTAATGTAGTTCATGGACCTAGTTTTTGAATCTTTATTCGATGGGGTTGTAATGGCCATTTTGAGCTAATTTATTTTTTTTGTAAATTTGTGTAGGATGCAAATTTTATAAATGTAATAAATCAGCTATGACGAAAGCCGATGACAGACTGCCATGAAGACAAAGATTCAAGACTTGTAATTTGATTACTTGTAATTTTTTTTATCGAGTCGATGATGATTCGGTACTTAGGAACGATCCATGAACCACATGTTGGTAAATTTAGTTGTGTATGTTTTTCTTATTGTATGAGAAAGTACCAAACCAACAAACCGCGATTATAAAATGATTAATATTCAAAATGTAACATATAATCTCGTAATTCTCCCAGTTATAAACTCTGACTTATAAAGGTTATGAGGTTCCTACCCTCCACCAAATTCATGGAAATTTGTAATCTAAACCGAAATATTATTCTTTTGAGTATGTCGAGGTAATATTTTTTGGGAAAGTTGATAAATTCCTAGAGTGCATTAGATGCCTTCAGTTGTGACAAATCAAAACCTTAAAAGCCATATGAGTTGCCGAGTGAGATTCGATTGTCAGACTGATAGGAGTTGACGGTTTAAACTTAGATAGTTTAGCGAGCCATAGAAACTGTATGGATTGTGGGCAAGTGAACTAGGGGTAAAAGAGGACCAAATCATCTGTTATTTGGGTTGCTGTTAGACACCACTTTATATAGAATAATACAATAGAAATTTATGAGTTGCCCTCTATTAAATTTTGTAAAGAAATCGATCACCAATATGAAGTCAACGATGACTTTTGGATTCCGTAGGGGAGTTTGAAATGCTGATAAAAATTGTGGGAGCCAAGTTTTGAATAAAGAAAGTCCTTAATTCTTTATTGGATCATAACTAAACAGTCACTAATGAATCTGAAAATTATTTTCTGCAGCGTTACCAAATAAACAATCTCTCAAAAATGACAATGAACCCACTCACAATTCTACTTGAAAAGAACTCTTATTGGACCCAACTTTGTGGACTGGCTCCTCAATCTGAGGATAGTCCTCAGTATGGAGAAGCTGAGCTATGTCTTGGAGGTGGATATCCCACTGGCTCCTGCACGTACTAGAGCTAGTCAGGAAGATGTTGAAGCCCATGAGAAATGGGTCAGAGATGATGTCATGGTTCGAGATTTTATGATGGTCTCAATGAACAATGAGCTTCTAAGGGCCCATAAAAATATGCTCTCTGAAAGGGCGATTCTGGAACATCTTACTGAGCCTTATGGGAGCACGCCTAACTGCTCGGTATGAGACATTAAAGTAGTTGTTGGTGCTAGAATGAAGGAAGGTGAGAAATTTTGGGATCATGCACTCAAAATGATATCTATGATCAAGAGATTGAAGGCTGTTAATTTTAGAATGAATTCTTCTCTCCAGACCGACCTTATTCGTCAGTCAATTCCTAACTCCTTCTCGAGGTTTGTTATGAACTTTAACTACAATGATATTACTCATAACTTGGATGGGCTATGAACAAACTGAGTACGGCACAGTCTCAAATGAAGACTAAGCCTAAGAAAATTGCACTTGTAATTTCTTATAGGCCTCAGAGGACCAAGAACAACAATAAAAGGGCAAAAAATAGTTCAATCCCAAAAGAGGGGTACAACAAGATAAGGGCAATGCGTCAATGGATCAAAAGAGTAAGGGGTCCAAGAAGACATATGCATGCCTCAACTGGGGTGAGCTAGTCCACTGGAAGAGGCACTGCCTAAAACTTGACTGCAATGCACCTTCAATTACAAAACTATTAGTTTTGGAAACAAATTGTTCTTTAACTGTTTATTCCACTTCTTGGATTCTTGATTCTGGTGCAAGTTCTCACATATGTACATTAAATCAGGATCTGGAACGATGTAGGACACTTGGAGCTGGAGAAGTGATGGTGATAGTCGGGAGTGGGCATAGTGTTGAGGCTACTAAGATCGAATCAATTATGTTGGATTTAGAATCTAGTTTTATTATTACTTTAGATGATCTACTTATTCTGCCCAAGCGGCAAAAAAAATTTGTATCAATTTCGGTCATGGACCATAAATGATATCATTTATTTATTGGAGATGGATCCTATTGAATTTATTTTAGAAATATATTAGTTGGTTCTGCTACATTACTAAATAGTTTATACCATATGAATCTAAATAATTAAACAATTATGAACACTATAACTAGGAAATGTGGTAGGGATGAAATAAATCAAGCACTTAAGTAGCAACTTAGACTTGGTCATGTTGGTCAGACCAAGATTCATAAAAAGGAGAAAGATGGACTTATGGGTACATTGGGATCAGATCCTTATCCAACTTGTGAATCTTTCCTTCAAGGCAAAATAACTAAGTCACCCTTCACAAGGCTTCTAAAAGAGCTGCTAAAAACTTGGGTTATATACTGACGTATGTGGCCCTTTTGAAGTGGCACAAGACGAATTTCAGTATTTCATTACATTCAGTGGTAACAGACTAGGTATGGATTTGTGTACTTAATGAGACATAAATTCGAAGCATTAGAAAAATTCAAGGAAATGAAGGCCTTAGTTTAAAACTAAATGGGTCATCATATCTAAGCACTTAGGTCAGACCGAGGTGGCGAATATATGAGTACCGAGTTTGATGAGTTCTTAAGAGAAATGGGAATAGTGTCACAATTCACTTCTCCAGCTGCTTCACAATTAAATGGTGTGTCATAAAGAAGGAACTGAACCTTGTTGGACATAGTTCGCTCCATGCTTAACTATATTGATCTACCAATTTAACTGTGGGGCTATGCGTTCCTTACTGCTGTACATATCATAAACAAATATCCTTCTAAATTCGTTCCTAAGACTCCACATGAGATGTGGAAAGGTAGGAAATCAAGTCTTAATCATATTATAGGATTTGGGGATGTCCTGCTTATGTCAAAAAGATTAAAGTAGAGAAATTGGAAGTTACATCTTTGAAGGGTCGTTTCATAGGATATCAAGGGGATTACATTGGATATTTATTCTGCATGCCTGGAGATCATAGGGTTATTGCTGCTTTACAAGCACATTTTCTTGAGTATTAGTTCGTTCAGGAAGGAGGCACAGGTAGAAATATTTTTTTCAAGAAATAAAAGAAACACCCAATGAGACACATGTACAAGATATTGGAATTAAATCTTCTGAAATACAAGCACAACCTCGTAGGTCAAGTAGAGCTTCTCATTTACTTGCGAGGTATGGCTATATACATCAAGAGGAACAGGGTCCTCATGAGATAACAGAAAGTAGCCAAGAGAATGTTCCCTCTACTTATGACCAGGCGATGGTAGATATGGACTCTGCAAAGTGGCAAGAGGATATGGAATTTAGGATAGATGCTAATAAGGTCTAGGCTCTAGTGGATCGTCCTAAGGTCATATTGCCTATTGGGAATAAACGAATCTATAAGAGAAAGACTGGTGGAGATGGCAAGATTGAAACCTATAAGGCCAGGCTTGTGGCGAAGGGTTATTCCAAGAGAGAGGAAATTGATTACTTCAAGACCTTTTCGCATGTACACATGATAAAGTCTATTCCCATGATGCTTGCCATAACATCCCATTTTTATTATGAATGGAATATGGTAAATTGATGTAAAAACGGCGTTCCTCAATGGGTACCTCGAGGAGGAGATCTATATGGAACAACCTAACAGATTCATATCTGAGGCCAATATTCATAAAGTATGCACGCTTCAGTGTGCGATCTATAGACTGAAGCAGGCTTCATGAAGTTGGAATATTCGTTTTGATGCGACAGTCAAAGAGTTTGATTTTGTCAAAAATGAATAGCGGCCATGTATTTACAAGAAGGTTAGTGGGATCAAAATTACGTTCTTAGTACTATATATAGATGACATTCTATTATAGAAAATGACGTAGGAATGCTCAGTTCTGTGAGAGATTGGCCTTCTAATAAGTTCCTAAGAAAAATTTGGAATAAGCCACCTATATTCTAGGTATTCCTCTCTATCGGGGTAGATCAAACACAATCATAGGTATTTCCCAAGCCATCTATATAGAAAAGATCCTGAACTAATTTAGGATAGAAAATTCTAAAAGAGGGTTACTACCTATGCGGCATGGTGTAAACTTTTCCTTAAAGATGTGTACTCATAGTGAGGAAGACAGAAAGGAAATGAGCAAGGTACCCTATGCTTCGGAAATGGGTAGCCTCATGTACGCTATGATTTGCACTAGACTGGACATTGCTTATGCTGTGAGCATAGTAAGTCGGTTTCAGTCAAATTTAGGGTAGGAACATTGGACTGCTGTAAAGAACATTCTTAAGTACCTGAAGAGGACTATAGACTTGGTTCTTATATGTGGCGGTGGAGAACTTAAAGTGACGGGTTATATGAAATCATATTTTTCGAGAGAATTGGATGCGAAGATGTCCTCATTAGGGTATATATTTACTTTAAATGGTGCATTAGTATCTTGGAGAAGTGCAAAGCAAAGTGCGACTACGATTTCCACATGTCAAGACAAATCTGGCAGCCACAGAGGCTGCTAAAGAGGCATTTTGGATTAAGAAGTTTATTAAGGAACTTCAAGTGGTTCCTGACTCGAATCGGCCTGTTGTGCTGTTCTGCGACAATGACGGTGCTGTTGCGTAGGCTAGGGAGCCTAGGGCTCACCACAGTACTAAGCACATTGAGCAAAGGGAACATTACGCTGCAGAGAATAAACCCAGCAAATAATGTTGCTGATCTACTAACCAAGCCACTATCTCAGAAGATCTTAGAGAAACATATGGAGAGTATGGGTATTAGATACCAAAGTTTGTGGCATTGAGTGCAAGTGGTAGATTGTTAAGAATATGCCCTCGAATGCCACAGAAGATGAGAGAGTGAGGGCATTGTATTGTAATTATGAATATTAAATAACACATTTATTATTTCTATATTATTGTATATCACTTGCATTGTGATTCGATATATATAATAATAGTCCATGTATTTGGGAGCAACCATTCCACTCCTTATGAAGATAAGGAGATAGGCATTGGAAGTATTTAGGGCTCTAATGCTTAACCGGTTCGTGAGTCGGTAATATTTAACTGGGCATTAAGTTAGACAAGGCCTGTATAACGTATACTTTGACGTGTAGAGCATCTGTATTCACTAAGTAATATTTAACTGGGCATTAAGTTAGACAAGGCCTGTATAACGTATACTTTGACGTGTAGAGCACCTGTATTCACTAAGTGTTTGTGGGAGCACAAGTTATAGGTATGCTAGTGGGATTAGTATATTCGCAATTGACTTCCCTCAATACAGTCACATGGATGTCACTATAGGATGGTTAATGACTGAATTGAAAGGTTGTGATATGTATACATGAATCTTTGACTTGAGGTTTACGTAGGAGATGTGCTTGTGACATTAAGTTAGTTATTAGAGTAGATCGATCCAATCACCGGAGGATTAGGGTTAACCTCGATGTGCAACTTAGTGGGCAAGTAGCAATCTCTACTGAATACCAAGATAGGATTTTCTTCTCCTATAAGTGAGCAGTTAAATGTCCTATGCGGTTAATGGCAAATGAGATCATAAGTCTTTGGCCAAAGTATTTAGAGCTAGGTATATTTGATACATTAGAACTCAGTGATCTCGGTTTGCATCAACAAATGCATAGTGTCAAGTTTAGATAGGGTTTGACATTATTGTGACTCTAATACTTGATCAGGATATATGTTTAAAGGATTTACAAGGATGTGGTATTCATGACATAATGGTTTTATGATGATTCTATCATTCGTTTCAGTTAGGTCGCAGTGCGGGCCACTAGGCTGGCTAAGTGTTACCCACACTCCTTGTCCTCCCATTGCCGACTGAGACAGACCTATGGAGTCAGATATTTGATGGAAAAATATGTATGCACTATCTCTTTATTAATATTGGATATGAGATATCTATTTTAATTTATTGGATAAATCGATGCGGTCTTACGAATTGAAATTAATAACTGGGTGATTTATTTAATTCATAAAAAATTAATTCTTTGAATAAATTATAATTTCGTAGTTGATATAACTTATTAATTGTAGTAATTAATTAAGTATAAATACATTTGAGATAAAACAAAGTGTACTTAATGTACTTGACACGTGAACATCCGGTATACGAACCGAGTGGCTCGGCTCGTTTCTTCTCATCAAATCCACAGGGGGACACCCCTCTCTTCCCCACTTTACCGTGCATGATTTTTCTTATCTTGTATGGTGTGGGGTGTGTTTTAAATCATTTATACATATTGACTTAAGAGATAATGATTGTAGTAATCTTTATATCTTATCATAACATGTTATAGAAACAAGAAAACCAACACACACACACAAACACACATAAACAATACGCTATGGCTGAAGTGAGTTGTATGAGAGGAGAGAAAATTTTCTTCAACTTGTTTATCTTAGAGAGAGATAAAGAAGAAGAAAATAAGAGAGAAAAATTCAATATCAATTACTAGCTATGTTCTTAGAGAAAGAATTGATATCGAATTTTTCTGGTTAATATCCGCCACATGGTGACGTATAAACACCCAGCATATTTGGTGTTGAAGCCTAAATGAATTGGATTCATAATATTGTTCGTGATATGAAAAGGAACAGAGGTTCTCAGTGGTCGGGAACTATCAAAGCTAGGCTCGTCATCATGAAGGAGAAATTATCAAAGGGTCTACATGGTGTGAGTCCTTTATCTATGACTTTTAGTTTTCATATATACGTATATACAATGAGGGGATTACGTCCTGGCTCACTGCGCCGGCCACTCCACAACAAAATGGTGTTGTTGAGAGAAGGAACATAACACTTTTACAAATGGTTAGATCAATGATGTTACTCATATTTACCAATTTCATTTTGGGGGTACGCCTTGCAAACAGCAGCGTACATACTAAACCTGGTGCCCTCGAAATCAGTTCCCGAAATACCTACAGAACTTTAGAGTGGGCGGAAGCCCAATCTAGGACATATTCGGATTTGGGGTACTACAGCACATATGCTGAATAAGGATGCTGATGGCATCTCGTAAAGAGTTATGAGTGTTTGTAAGATACCCTAAGGGAACCAATGGTGGCTTGTTATATGGTCCCCGGGATCAGAAGGTCATTGTTAGCACCAATGCTCGATCCCTGGAAGAGGATTATGTGATTAGTCACAAGTCCATGAACGAATAATTCTGGAAGAGTTGAGGGGTGAGACTTCGTCTATACCAATCGTGCAAGCACCACTAACACTGCACCACATATCGATTTTGAGACTTTTACACCAACTCAGGATTTGCCTCATTATAGTGGGAGGGTTGTTCATCAACCAGAATGATTCATATCCGTGGAAAAGTCTTTGGACTCAGTCCCAAGTGAAGATGAATCAGATCCCTGGACTTACAGGAGGCAAACCAAGATAAGGATGATGACTCCTAGAAAGTAGTAATGGAATCAAAAATGGGATAATATGAATTCAAATCAAGTGTGGTAGTTAGTAGAGCTACCTGATAGGGTACAAGCCATTGGGAGTAAATGGGTTTACAAGCAAAAGAAAAGAGGTTACGGGAAGGTTAAAACCTTCAAAGTGAGGCTTGTATCGAAAGGTTATACTCAGAAGGAGGGCATCGATTACGATGAGACTTTTTTGCCGGTAGCCATGCATAAGTCAATTTGGATTCTTTTAGCTAAAGCTGCGTATTTGGATATGGACATTTGGCAAATGGATGGAAAGACTGCATTCTGTAATGGCAGTCTAGACAAGGAGATATATATGCGCCAACCAGAGGGATTCATTGCTAAAGGAGAGGAGTCCTTAGTGTGCAATATTAAGAGTCCATTTATGGACTTAAGCAAGCATCTAGATCTTGGAAAACTCGATTTGATGAGGTTGCCAGTCATATGGATTCATCCAATGTCCGAGTGAGAGTTGTGTGTATAAGAAATATGATGGAAATGGGTTAATGTTTCTTGTACTGTACGTAGATGATATCCTTCGGAGTGGAACAACGTGAAGGAGTTTTTGGATGTGCGGGTATAGCTGTCTGAGCAGTTTGATATGAAGGATCTGGGAGAAGCAGGGCACATCTTTGGGATCAGGATCTTGTGATCGGAAGAAAAGGATGTTGTGCTTATCTCAGGCATTCTATATCGATACAGTTCTAAAGCGGTTTAGCATGGAGAATTACAAGAAAAGTTTTCAACCTTATAGAAAAATGGAATTCAACTATATAAGGATATGTGTCCTAAGACACAAAAGAAGATAGATGACATTAGTTGGTCCCTTATGCATCAGTAGTGGAAAGCATCATGTATGCTACGCTTTACACTAGACCAGGTATTGTAGGTCACAAGTCGTCAGGTATAAGTCTAGAGGGGGGTGAATAGACTTATTCAATCTTTTGCTTAAATGACTATTTTCAAAAACACGGTTGAAGTGAATGCATCTTAGGTTTACTCATTGGATAATAATTCAGGTAACCTTTGTCAGTTGTAAAATGGTTTTGTAGAATGACAGTTGACTTTGAATGCAACAGTTAATATGGATGCAACAGTTAAGTATGATGATGAAAGCATTAAATCACACAACACTTTTATAGTGGTGTCAGGGTGGGGTAATCCTCTACGAGTCCACTTCTCTCCAAACCAGTTGGAGATAAATTACTATAACTTTCAACCAGTGAAATTAATGTTACAATAAATCTTGTTACAATGGCTTCCAACCAGTGGAAACTCGTGGCCGTTGCAACTCCTTACCTTGGATGCTTAACACCTCTTGATCGAAAAGCCATGGATGCCTCAACAACTCGTAAGATGCCTATCACCTTCCAATCAAGAACCCATGGATGTTTTACAACCTCTCACTTCCAAGAACCTCGTTCAAGAAAGTACCCCTTACTCAAACTTTAAGACAAAAGTGTTGTCTTCTCCAACTTAAGAGCTTCTCTGTATATGACTTTTAGAAACTATCTCTTTACGATGCTATAGATTTGCTTTGATTGCTTTGTTTGCTTGTAAGTATTGTTCTCATCGTACTTCTACTGAATCTTTCTTCAGGTATTTATAGTATGATCCTTGAGCTTCTTCATACCCGTTGCCTCTTGTAACAATTCTATCCATTAGACAGTGGACTTCATTGTTTATATGTTCATCTCTTTGAAAAGCTTGGTCAATTTCTTCAAATCTGACCGTTTAAAGATGTATCTTCCCGTTGCGCTGCTTTTCTTGATTACTATAATTAGAAAGTCTTTAGGGTGCGAATCTCTAGGAATAGAATATTCCTTAACTTTAGGGAATTAATCACTTTGTCCCCTTGGCTTTTGCGTCTGCATGAGTCTTACCATTATTGTTGACTTTTCAATGTTTGCTGACGTGGACAGTCGATATCCAAAACTTGGCTGATATATTGTCTGAGGTAAATTCATATGATATTTCCTTCGGTCATACCTGGATGATATGTTGGTCAAACCTGGCTGATGTTCGACCTGGATACCAGCTGTCTGATATCTGTTCTTTATAAAGTTGGATGATATTCCGTGGTCAACCTCAGCTGATATTATGCTTTGACCAAAACCTCGACTGATATTTTGGCTGTTAAGCACTTAGCCAAAACATGTCTTCTGAGATATTTCAGCTGTACTTCAGACTTGGTCAAACTCAACTGATATTTTCCTTTCACCGAAACTCGTCTGATATTTTATCGGCCAAACCCAAATGATATCTTACGTTGACTTAAAACTCGGCTGATAATATGCCTGTTCTATACTTAGCTAATTTTCTACTTGATCAACATGATCAATACTTAGCCTAATCTTTTAAAGGCCTATAGAAGATACTCATTAGGATCTTCTTTACAATGCCAAGTACATACATAAGAAGTAATCTTGAATATAGGTATGACATCATCAAAATCCTAAAATTATATTCCTAACAAATTTCCCATATTTTGATGATGTCAAAACTTAATGATCAACTGTAATAAAATCATGAGACAGACAAGTAGAATACTGAACTGTAAAGACTTAGTCTGTTTGAGACAACTAGTGGTTGTCATTCAAGTCGACTTAAAATGAACTTTCATTATTTTGGAATTACAGTGCAGTTTTTCAATGAAAGATTACAACATAAATTGCAAGTAAAAAATTACAAGTGATTGAAAAAACTTGAAATCTCCTTATTCTTCTTCCTCTTCCTTTGGTTTTTGCTGGAGGTAGAGACCTCAGTTGTTTTGCTCCTATTGGCATCTTTGCAACTGGGATAAGCCCATATTTACTTTTGACTATTGAAGAAGCAAACTCTTGTATTTCTGGTGAGGTGTATTTGTTTCAATGCAAACTTGTCTAATTTCTTTTTGAAGAGCAACCTCGTCTAGTTCTCCATTCATTAGAGTGGGTGCTTCTTCAGGTATGAAATCTAGATACATTGGGTATGCATTGAATTCCTTCTCAGCATGCTTCTTCAGAATTTCCCATTGATTGGGCCAGTTGAGCTCCATGAAGTCTATGAAAATCTGCTGTGGGGAGCCGTCGGGATCTTGAATGATTTCCCATAAGTAGTATTTTTCAATAAATTGTTTCCTTAATGTTCCACACATTGGTTCAGCTTCAACAAGCAAGAATTCCTCCACATAGTATAATTCTTTCCCTTCCCACTGAAGTGGTTGAGGAAAATCATGCCCGATTCTTCTCTTCTTAGCTGCTGGACCTTCTTCTTGTGGTGCAGCTGTGGATTTTCTTTTCTGGGAAGTTGAAGTTCCAGCCTCTGGGAAATGGATAATTTGAGGTGGTGCACTTCTGGGAACTAGGGTTAGTGCCTCATGCTTCCTTTTGGTCCTCAACTCTTCCCCCTTTTTTCCAGCATCAATAATTTATGCCTGCTGCTCCTCCACCTTATGCATGAAGTCTGTCATGCCAAGAGGCATCCTTGAATATGGAGGTGGTGGAGAGGGTTCCTTTTTGTTTAAGAGGGAGTCCATCTTGGTGTTTAAGGATAACAGGTGAGGTTCTACCATTGTTGCTAGAAGATTTGCAATTGTTTCCTCAACTATGGCTCTGACCATCTCAGTGAAGTTAGGAGGCAGTTGACATGCAGGCGCCTCTACCTGATGGCTGTTTTCAGCTGAGCTCTCCTGTGCAGCTGACTTTTGAGTGATGGATTTCTCAGTTGAGATTCTCCTATCAGCTGCTTTCTGATCAGATGGGGTTTTTTCTGGCTATCCTGATTCTTCGTCTTCTATGGGCTGAGAAGAGTGGAGGCCTGATCAGGTGCATCCTGATCATGGTCCTCATCATCCTTTTTCTTTTCTTCTCTTACTTCATTCTCTTCTTCTGCTTTTTCTTCTTCCTTCTCTTCCTCCTCTTTTTCAACTTCTTTCTCTCCTTCTCTGTCATTTACCTTCTCTTTTTATACTTCTTCTTCTTTTTCTTTCTCCTTTTCAAAAACTTCCTCTTCTCTTTCCTTTTCAACAACTTTTTCTCCTTCATCCTGCTTTTCTCCTTCTCCTCCTTCAATTTCTTCATCACCAAAGGTCCTCCCCTGAGATACTCCTTCCATAATGTTAAAAATGAACTGGTCCATATTCTGTTTAAAGTTTCATATGAACCAATTTTCATCCAATAGTAACTTCAAGTTGGACTCATGACAGAATGCTGTGAGGAGGTATTCAGTGGCTATGCGATAGTCCCATCTAATTTTCTCAACTGACTCCTTTAGCTCAGAGAAGCTAAGGGTCTTTAATCCCATCTATTATTTATATATATTGACAAAAGAGTATTTTAGAGCTTGTTTCCTTACCAGTTTCAGTTGTGCCTTGGTAAGGTTCAGAGGGTTATTCTTCTTGAGGTTAAAGGAGTACTGGACATTTTGTTACACAAGAAGTTCCTCTGCTTCTTATTCTTCTGTGACACTAGGGAGTGTCAGGAGTGGATTTGCCTCTGGTATCAGCTCAGTAGGGTGATCTGGTTGTTCTGCAGATGAGGTGAGTGGCAGTGCAGCTAGGGTGTTGATGGCTTGCTGTAACTCCTCCTTTTCTTTATATTAGTGGTCCTTCTGCCTCTTAGGAGATTGTTCAGGGGATGAGGGGACGTGGGCAACATCTTCCCTCTCAGGTGACTTTCTCTTTAAAAGTTTAGAGATATGTATGTTGTCACTGTCCTGGATATATGTAGGTGCGGTTGTGGCACCAGGTGGGATATCTTTATCTGCAATTAACTGGTCAGTCGGGATGTCAGCTGTAGTTTTTACAGCTGGGGTTGGAGCAGGTGCGGTTTCAGCTGTGGTTTGGATCTCAGCTGCAGTTTTATCAGCTGTAGTTTTAACAGATGCATTTGATGCAACTTCATCTGAGTTCGAGGGTCCTTTATATGAGGATGTTCCAATTTTCATCCTCCCAAGTACTTCATCCGCTTTGGGCTTGTTCTCTACAAATTTCTCCATTGCAGCATGGTCCAGGTGACCAAGCCTCTTGCTAGTGTGGAAATTTTCAGCCTTCCCTTTGGCTTTTCCCAAAAATTCCATAATGTAGCTAATTTGTGTTCCAAAGGCCAACTTCTGACCAAAATTCTTGTTGTCATTGTCCCAGCTCACTTTGTTTACTTCACGGACTAATTGCCTGTAAATGTAGTCAGGCCAATCAATCTGTTGACTCTGAATCATAGCGCCCCTGACTATGTATTTGGAGGAAGATAGGTGGTCAAAGACTCCTGCCATTCCCATCACAATTTTGTTTGTGATGTCCAACATGTATCGGTATTATTTCTTTAGGTTCGACTTCCGGGCGGTGAATTTCATTTTCATTGTCTAGTCCTCCATCTATATCTCATACCAAATATCAATTGGGTTTTATTTCAGGGCCTCGACTGCAATGCCCCAGTTCTCCAAGTTGAACGGATCTGCAATGGTGTGTTTTGTTATGAAAATGGGATCTCCAAAGACCAAGTTTTAAATGCCCCTTTTAGTGACTTGGGCCTCCTTGTAAAAACACACGACAGCCTTCTTGAACAGCTGCGTCGGATTAGTGTCTAGAAAGTGGTAAATCCCATTCTTCTTCATCTTCTGAATCAGTTGCGCCATCATTGCGGTGTTGTTAGCCTCCAGTAGACCAAAAACTCTATGACAATACTGAAAATTATCTGCTCTTTCACCATCCTCATATTGGTGTTCTTGAAATAGGTGTTGGCTGTAATGCTCGAGATTTTTATTTCGGTTCGTTAAATTTTCTTCGGTCTAACGGACTGTTGTCGTTCGCGTCTATGGAATCATATGCTTGTATTGTGATACGTTGAGTTTCGTAGCCCATTCGTTGTTGTTTCGGATCATAGCCGGTGCGTTCACGTGATCGAGACGTCGTCGAGTATCGAGACGGATGGTCGGGTGTGGGCTGGATCGCGTTACGGCCGTAAGGCCTGGCCGATTACGGCCGTAAGGCTTCCGAACACCTGGGCCTGGGGTACTCGATTATGGCCCTAAGGCCTATCTGATTATGGCTGTAAGGCTTGTTACGGACGCTAGGCGCTGGCCGATTATGGCCGTAAGGGTTCGGCAGATTTCATTCAGTGACCTGGGATGCTCGGTTACGGACGTAAGGCTATGCCAATTATGGCCGTAAGGGTGTTCGTTGTGTACGCAAAATGTTAGGCCATTACGTACGCTAACGCGAGTTGACCAAGTTACGGCCATAAGGCACTGCCGGTTACAGCCATAACCCTGTCGGCTATTTATAGGCCTGGCTCGGCCAGACCTGAACCCACTTCATTTTTCCATCTTTTGCGGCAGCTGGCGACGGGAGAGATAAGGAGGTGGGCCCTTGGTCATTTCAACTCAATTTCAAGGCGTTTTGGAGGATTCTTGTTGATGATATCATCATCAAATCCGTGTTCTTCGTCGAATCAAGGTATTTCCTTGCTTAAAACCCTTGTTGTGTATATTTTTGAGGGTTTCTTCGTGATTCATTGATTTTATCCGATATTGATGAATTGGTTATGGTATTCATGTTGTCTTGGCCATGATCTTCGGATTTTGTAACTCGTTTATCGATTTTTACCAACCTGAAACATTGATTCCGATTTCCTTGAAGAACCCTCGGATCCTTGTTGGTTTCCGGTTGATTCTAATTCCGTTTAGCATTATTTATTCATGGTGACGTTATTTTCGTAGCGTTCGTGAGGTTATCGATGTAACACCCCAAACTAGGCGGATATTATAGTGCTGTGGACCCCCGACTGGGACCCACTAGGCGAGTGAAAATGAATGAATTACACAGGGTAAATGTAGTACCGAACCACATTACAACAATAATTACTCTGATGAGGAGTTTCGTACAACACATCCAGGATAATACAGAATACATGTATATTTTATATGAAGATAAAATATACAACACCGAGTGAAATGAGTATTCGAACGGACTGTTTGCAGCAGAATAAATGAAGGAAACATAAATGACTGAAAAGACTGGGGGGCCCCTTCTAGTATCATTGGGACTCCTCGCCGTCAACGTGCTCTCCCCGTGCTTTCGCCTTGCCATGACTTGAAAAACAATATCCCCCAACGGGGTCAGTTACACAGAACAACAATCCTTAAGAGTTGAATAAACACAATCATATATATATATATGCTGTATAAACCACAAGTTTGATAAAAAATGAATCGGTTAGATTATAACCCAATCTTGTTGAAAACATACGCAATCAAACATGCTGTATGAATCAACTAACAGTACGGCTCAAAGGGTGGCGCTACAATACGCCCGGGATGGAAATGTGTCCGTGCACAAGCCACCAACGAGTATCGATCGAATACACGTGTGGTCTTGTACCTAATCAGTCTCACGAAGCAATCGACTCGTGTGCACAGTCCAATGTGAGGCCAACAACCAACACACGACTTAAATGTGCCCGCCATGAAAATCCTACACATACCAACCGGCACGCCAGTATGACCCGGAATGTCACGATATAACAAAAATGACATCGAATTCAATAATGACTCACCGAGATGAAGTGATAGTGAAATGAATGATAGCTCAATGAAATGATTGGAACCGTCGTTCCTTGTGACTGAAGTGATTAATTGACAATGACAAGTATTGATACAGTTAATACAATGATGAATGAGTTATGATTATGAATGAACAACAACAAAAGGAATGAATATCCTTTTAACCGAGTAAGAATTAACTTACGCAACACCGGTGACAATTATCCTTCCACAAACAACGTCCTAATTGAGATATCGGTCGCTCGAACAACCTTGAATAATACAATGACCAACAATCCGTTCAATATACGAATCAAACACGAATATAACGAACTTAAAACGTCGATACGATTAAACCAAGTTCATTGGGGCATTATATCAAACACTTTGTGGCCAAACTTTGATTGATTATAACCAAACCTCAATAATACCAACATCAAATCCCCAAGAAGTGTTTCAAACCTACAAAACATCTTCAATACGATCAATAATCCATTATGAATATCCAAAATCGTGATTTCAACAACAATTAATCGAAAACCCCCAAATCCAACACAATATTCAAAGTGTTCTTGAATAATCCTTCAATAATCCAATGAATAATCAAACATGTCCATAATCATGCGTATATCACTTCATACAACACGATCTTAACATCCAAAACATCATATCTCAATACAAAATCGAAATCCAAGAGGTTTGATGAATATTACCTTTGAAGATCCAAGTACTTTAATCCGATGAAATCGCGTTAGATCCACAATCCGAGCTTCACAACCGAATGAAAATGATGAAAGATGAATACTCAAGTGATTGATGATGAAAATCTTCCCCCCCCAAGCTCTCTCTCTCTCGAATGGGTTGAAGAAAAGGGAAAAAATGAGCTACTCACGCTCAAAAAACGCAATTATAGAGTTGACTGCCTTGTGTGCCGCGGCCCGGCCGAAGTGTGCTGCGGCACAGGGCCAAAAATGCCCCCAGTGATCGGCAGCGTGCCGCGGCCCGGACGAGTGTGCCGCGGCAGTGACTCGGAAGTGTGCCGCGGCCCCGTCGGCATGAGCCACGACCCAAGGTACAGAAGGGTTGGCCGATAAGTTGCAACACGAGTGTGCCGCGGCCCGGACGACTGTGTCGCGGCAGTGACTCGGCAGTGTGCCGCGGACCTGCCGGCATGTGCCGCGGCCCACAGTACAGGCTGCTTGGCCAAAAACTGGACAATGTGTGTGCCGCGGCGCACACTCCTTGTGCCTCGGCCCACACTTCTTGTGCCGCGGCCCACACCCCCCTGAGTCCCAAAATGATGAAAAATGACCCGGGAAGAGAATAAAAGCAATAGGAATCAATATTTGGGAAACAATAACATGAAATAGAAGTACGGAAATCCCAAAACGGTGGTTCCAAGCCATGATTACAAGTGTTCGCCCAACAAAACACAATTTGAACAACGTGGAGATTAGAAATGACATGAACTACAACGTCAACATCGACTATTGAATCCATTATAACAATCAAGATAATACTCTTGTCTCGAATCCCGAGTAAGGTTGAAACAATGAACAATATCGATACACAACTAGAAGTTAATCTGAACGGTGAACACAGATGAATGATTATTAACAAGTGAAAAATTACATAACGACGATTACCGAATGAAATTACTGAATGATAATGTCTGAATTACGACCGGGTATTACATACACCCCCCCTTAAAAGAGTTTCATCCCCGAATCTAAGGGCCAAACAACTCGGGATAACTCTCCCGCATACTATCCTCGGTTTCCCAAGTAGCCTCTTCGACTCCGTGTCTAGACCACTGAATTTTAACCAAAGGAATCGCCTGTCATGATCAAAAACGATACTCTTAGGAGTACCATGCAGTCTCACTATCTCCTTGATGAACAGTTGAGCAAGTCTCTCGGGACCCCATGTATCCTTAATCTCGAGAAAGTGAGCTGACTTAGTTAAGCGGTCCACAATCACCCAGATCGTATTCATGCCATGACGACTCGTCGGCAAACTCGTGATAAAATCCATAGATATGTCTTCCCACTTCAATTCTGGAATAGGAAGAGGTTTCAGCATACCCGCCGGTCACTATTGTTCAATCTTGACTTGTTGACAGGTTAAACATCTTGAAACAAATTTCGCGACTTCTCGCTTCATATTACTCCACCAGTAATTTTGTTTCAAGTCTTTATACATCTTGCTAGATCCCGGATGAACAGAATAAGGGGTAGCATGATCTTCTCTCAAAATCGAGTTTTTCAACTCGTCATTTGCCGATACGCACAATCGATTCTTAAATCTCAAAAGTCCATCCTCATGGACCACGAATCCAGGGGCTCTCCCCTGAGCCACATCCTCACGGATGCGCAACAATGATGGGTTTGAACCCTGATTCTCTCTGATTGCCTCCTCAAGCGGCGATGAAATCTCTAACATGCAAAGTTGCCCTTGCACTCGATGAAGCCAGACCTCGATCTCGGGTCTAAGGAATTCCTGCTGAAGCTCCTTCTGAGCTGTTAAAAGAGCAAGCATCTGCTCCTGAACGGCTTACGACTCAAGGCGTCGACGATAACGTTCGCCTTGCCCGGGTGGTAAAGTATATCAATATCATAATCTTTGATTAGTTCCATCCACCGTCTCTGTCGCATATTTAACTCCTTCTGAGTAAATATATATTTTAAACTCCTATGATCGGTGAATATCTGACAGGTGACGCCATAAAGGTAATGACGCCAAATCTTCAACGCAAAAACCACGGCTGCTAACTCCAGGTCGTGGGTCGGATAATTAACCTCGTAAGGTCTCAATTGCCGTGAAGCATAGGCAATAACCTTCCCATTCTGCATGAGCACACATCCGAGACCCTGTCCGGATGCATCACTATAAACCACAAATCCTTCCGTCCCTTGCGGCAAGGAAAGTACAGGTGCCGACATTAACCGGCTCTTGAGTTCCTCAAAACTCCGTTGTCACGCGTCGGACCACGTGTATTTCTTATCCTTTCGAAAAAGGTTCGTCAAGGGTTGAGCGATTTTAGAAAATCCTTCTACAAACCGCCGATAATAACCGGCTAATCCGAGAAAGCTTCGGATTTCCTTAACATTCTTCGGAGGTAACCAATCTTGTATAGACTCCGTCTTCTGAGGATCAACACGCACTCCATCTGATGAAATTACATGCCCGAGAAAAGTCACTTCGGACATCCAGAACTCACATTTGGAAAACTTTCCATAAAGTTGCTCTCGTCTTAACACGTCGAGAACCTGATGAAGATGAACCTCGTGTTCCTCTCGGTTACGAGAATAAATCAAAATTTCATCGATGAAGACAACAACAAACTGATCCAAAAAGTCGATGAAAAACCGATTCATTAACTCCATGAATACCGCAGGTGCATTAGTCAATCCAAACGGCATAGCCACAAACTCATAATGACCATAGCGTGTTCGAAACGCCGTCCTCGCGATATCCGACTCCCGAATCCGCAACTGATGATATCCAGATCTGAAGTCGATCTTGGAAAATACTGAAACTCCCTGAAGTTGATCTAAGAGATCATCATTATGGGGTAAGGGATACTTATTATTGATCGTCACCCGATTCAATTCCCGGTAATCAATACAGAAGCGGAACGAACCATCTTTCTTCTTGACAAACAACACTGGTGCTCCCCACGGGGACGCACTCGGACGGATATAACCTTTCTCGAACAACTCCTCAATTTGGTTCTTTAATTCCTGCATTTCGGTCGGGGCCATCCGGTGCGGTGCCTTCGATATCGGGGATGTACCGGGCTCCAACTCAATCGTGAATTCCACATCTATCTGTGGAGGCAAACCAGGTAATTAGTCTGGAAAAACATCGGCATATTCCCTCACTACCGAAATATCCGTCAACATTACTGATGATTTCTCGGTTTTGGTCATATAGCACCAATAACCAACACACCCCTGACTGAGTAATTTCACTGCTTTCATCAAGTTAATGACCTTACCAGAATAGCCGGGATTACCTCCCTGAAAAACACATTCAACCCCATCGTCTGAAATGATAGTGACCATACGCTTACGGATACTAATGATGGCATCGTGACGATCCATCCAATCAATACCCAAAATGACGTCGTCTCTCGGTAAATCTACCACGATTAGGTCTGCTAGCCATACACGGCACTGAAGCTGAATCGGACAATTCTGAATCTCACGATTTCCGATAATTCATCTACCATCAGGTAGACCAATGACATAAGGCTCACAACTAGTAGCACTACCCAGACATAGTCTACTCAAACATTACTCGGAAATGAATGAATGCGATGCACCAGTATCAAAAAGGGTACACACAGGTTGAGATAGAATATCGAGTGTGCCTGAGATCATTCGGGCCTCTGGATCGTCGTTCTTCTTCATCTCATAAATTCGGGGCTTGCCGTCCCCCGAACCAGACGCTCCCGTCTGATAGCTCTTGGCTCCGCCTTTGTTAGTTCCTGTCATCTTGAACGACGCTGACTGAGTGGCCTGATTCTGCACCGCTGAATGTCCTGGGGCTTAAGATGATGCCGGAGTGGGTTTAGAGTCCCTTCGGCAAAATTGGGCCCAATGCCCAGCAATTCCACAGTTATGGCACGTGACAGCCTGTTTCGGACATTTGGTGCTGAAATGACCCTGTTCTTCACAGTTGTAACAAGTGACAGCCGAACTGGCCATTCGTGACTGAGATTCCGCGGGTTTAGGCACCATAGGAGGTCACTCAGAAAAAGCAGAGCCCGCACGAGGTTTCTTGAAAGTGGCACGACCGTCGCCGATCGACACGGTTCTTGGACTTCTTGCTAGCAGATGAAGGTTGCTGCTTAGCAATCTCCTTAGCAGTAAGCTCATAGGTAAGAGCTTTCTCGATGAATTCGGCCAGAGTGGTGCATTTATGATTAAGCAACTGTAGTCGCATACGAGGTTTCAGCCTCTTGCTGAAATACTTGATCTTGTCCGCCTCAGAGTGAATGATAGATGAGGCGAAAGGAAGAAGTTCCTGAAATTTCTCGGCGATGGCAAGAATATTGTCATCCACTGAGAGGTCGGGAGTGAGTAATTCCGACAATTTAGCCTCCCTGAGTGGGGCTGGATAATACCTCTCCATCATGAGAGTCTTGAATTGCTCCCAAGTACAAAATCCATCGGTGGGCTTCAACGATAACCACCAAGAATGTGCGCTTTTACCCAGATAGTAAGCCGCAACTGAGACTTTGTGTCCCTCAGGACAGTCCACCATAGCAAACAGTTTCTCGAAATGCTCAAGCCAGTGAATGATATCTGCCCGTTCAGATGAACCCTCAAAAGTAGGTGGTCTTTGGCGAGAGATGTCGCCAATGATACTGCTCACACCCCTCTCTTGCCTCTGAGGTGGCGGCGAAGGAGCCTGTTGATTCTGAATAGCTGAGTTATGCATCGTTTCCATCAGTTGTGTCATCTGAGTCATTTGGGCCATCATGCCCTGCATAAAAACGAGTGGGTCAACCCGAACACCTTCTGACTGAGCCGTGTCCCGGGTACGACTCCCCGATAGTGAATGATCACGTCCAGGTGAATGAGTGGCAGCGTCGCTGCTCTATGAATTAGCATTATTTCTCACTTTCGCATGTGTATTCACACGAGTTCTCGGGATTCGTCCCGCACCGCGGCCTCGTCCTCTGCGTCCTCTTCTTGCTCTCTCCATACTGAAGTAGGAAAGTCACATGATGATTATATTTCCCACATGAATATCCCGTTATGATTATGACATGAGATGATGAAAATGAGCATACACGCTCTAACACAGTGATTACATGAATGATCAACTGAGGTGACATGATTATCTGATGAAATTATTGAAATGATTATCTTGAACAAATTAACAAGATTAATGATATGATCTTCCAGATCAACAACTGAGTAATGAAATGAATTGAGTGATAAATGAGTTAACATGACCGTCCTGGTCAAAATGAAAATGATGATAGAGGATTGTTAACTGATGAATTATGAATGAATGATTATTGCCAGAAATTATACCATGGCGTTAGAAATCTTACAGTTGTTGGTCTGATTGGCTCGACATTTGCACAGGTCACACGTGACGCGAAAGTCCAATGATACTAGTCTGATGACGATGATTTCAAATGAGACATGACTCGGAAGGTAGTATTCAAAACCACTCTCCGATACCAACTCTGTAACACCCCAAACTAGGCGGATATTACAGTTCCGTGGACCCCCGACTGGGACCCACTAGGCGAGTGAAAATGAATGAATTACACAGGGTAAATGTAGTACCGAACCACATTACAACAATAATTACTCCGATGAGGAGTTTCGTACAACACATCCAGGATAATACAGAATACATGTATATTTTATATGAAGATAAAATATACAACACTGAGTGAAATGAGTATTCGAACGGAATGTTTGCAGCGGAATAAATGAAGGAAACATAAATGACTGAAAAGACTAGGGGGCCCCTTCTAGTATCATTGGGACTCCTCGCCGTCAATGTGCTCTCCCCGTGTTTTCGCCTTGCCATGACCTGAAAAACAATATCCCCCAACGGGGTCAGTTACACAGAACAACAATCCTCAAGATTTGAATAAACACAATCATATATATGCTGTATAAACCACAAGTTTGATCAAAAATGAATCGGTTAGATTATAACCCAATCTTGTTGAAAACATACGCAATCAAACATGCTGTATGAATCAACTAACAGTACGGCTCAAATGGTGGCGCCACACTACGCCCGGGATGGAAATGTGTCCGTGCACAAGCCACCAACGAGTATCGATCGAATACACGTGTGGTCTTGTACCTAATCAGTCTCACGAACCAATCGACTCGTGTGCACAGTCTAATGTGAGGCCAACAACCAACACACGACTTAAATGTGCCCGACATGAAAATCCTACACATACCAACCGGCACGCCAGTATGACCCGGAATGTCACGATATAACAAAAGTGACATCTAAATCAATAATGACTCACCGAGATGAAGTGATAGTGAAATGAATGATAGCTCAATGAAATGATTGGAACCGTCGTTCTTTGTGACTGAAGTGATTAATTGACAATGACAAGTATTGATACGGTTAATACAATGAAGAATGAGTTATGATTATGAATGAACAACAACAAAAGGAATGAATATCCTTTTAACCGAGTAAAAATTAACTTACGCAACACCGGTGATAATTATCCTTCCACGGACAACGTCCTAATTGAGATATCGGTCGCTCGAACAACCTTGAATAATACAATGACCAACAATCCATTCAATATACGAATCAAACACGAATATAACGAACTCAAAACGTCGATATGATTAAACCAAGTTCATTGGGGCATTATATCGAACACTTTGTGGCCAAACTTCGATTGATTATAACCAAACCTCAATAATACCAACATCAAATCCCCAAGATGTTATAAACCAACAAAACATCTTCAATACGATCAATAATCCATTATGAATATCCAAAATTGTGATTTCAACAACAATTAATCGAAAACCCCCAAATCCAACAAAATATTCAAAGTGTTCTTGAATAATCCTTCAATAATCCAATGAATAATCAAACATGTCCATAATCATGCGTATATCACTTCAGACAACACGATCTTAACATCCAAAACATCATATCTCAATACAAAATCGAAATCCAAGAGGTCTGATGAATATTACCTTTGAAGATCCAAGTACTTTAATCCGATGAAATCGCGTTAGATCCACAATACGAGCTTCACAACCGAATGAAAATGATGAAAGATGAATACTCAAGTGATTGATGATGAAAATCTTCCCCCTCAAGCTCTCTCTCTCTCTCGAATGGGTTGAAGAAAAGGGAAAAAAAAGAGCTGCTCACGCTCAAAAAACGCAATTATAGAGTTGACTGCCCTGTGTGCCGCGGCCCGGCCGAAGTGTGCCGCGGCACAGGGCCAAAAATGCCCCCAGTGATCGGCAGCATGCCGCGGCCCGGACGAGTGTGCCGCGGCAGTGACTCGGCAGTGTGCCGCGGCAGTGACTCGGCAGTGTGCCGCGGCAGTGACTCGGCAGTGTGTCGCGGCCCCGTCGGCATGAGCCGCGGCCCAAGGTACAGAAGGGTTGGCCGATAAGTTGCAACACGAGTGTGCTGCGGCCCGGACGAGTGTGCCGCGGCAGTGACTCGGCAGTGTGCCACGGCCCTGCCGGCATGTGCCGCGGCCCACAGTACAGGATGCTCGGCAAAAAACTGGACAATGTGTGTGCCGCGGAGCACACTCCTTGTGCCGCGGCCCACACCCCCCTTGGGTCCCAAAATGATGAAAAATGACCCGAGAATAGAATAAAAGCAATAGAAATCAATATTTGGGAAACAATAACACGAAATGGAAGTACGGAAATCCTAAAACGGTAGTTCCAAGCCATGATTACAAGTGTTCGCCTAACAAAACACAATTTGAACAACGTGGAGATTAGAAATGACATGAACTCCAACGTCAACATAGACTAATGAATCCATTATAACAATCAAGATAATACTCTTGTCTCGATTCCCGAGTAAGGTTGAAACAATGAACAATATCGATACACAACTAGAAGTTAATCCGAACGGTGAACACGGATGAATGATTATTAGCAAGTGAAAAATTACATAACGACGATTACTGAATGAAATTACTGAATGATAATGACTGAATTATGACCGGGTATTACAGTCGGGTTCTTGGTTGTTGTTGGATGTTCAAGGGCTAACCGACCGCGTCCGTTCATGGTTCCGTTGCTTGTGGTATCGAGGCAAGTATCGTGCCCATACGTTTCATGTTTCGTAGGCATAATTGTTGATAAACAATTTTATGCGAAATCCGTATGTTTAATGAATGTTAAAAAGGATCGGTATCTTCTTGATAAATGTTGTCTTTCAACAATAACTCGTATGCTTCGTGAATAGACATGTTATCGGACTATGTGTGTTAGTTTCGTATGTTGAAAGATATTATGATCACGTTTAGTGAATATGATAGACCGTAATCATTTACCGATTATGATGTGTTGTTATGTATGTTTGTTCGGTAAAAACATGACGTTGTGTGATATTGGTTTTCTCCTTTGTAAGGAGGTGTGATCTTTAATGTTGTTTGGTATTGGTATTGATTGTCGTTGTGAATGAATTGTTGTAAGTGGTGTGCCTCCGGGTAAGATTGATGAATCTCCGGGATTCATACTTGTTAGTATGGGTCAGGCGTGACCATAGGGTTATCCAATCCGGGTATGTCTTGTGGGGACTCCGAGGTTCGTGGCTTTCTAGCCCGATGCCGGGATAACTTGTGGGGTTATCCAATCCTAGTATGTCTTGCGGGACTCCGAGGTTCGTGGCTTGTTAGCGCGATGCCGGGATAACTTATTGTTGTTGTTTGGAATGGTTCTGTGACTGTTGTCACGAGGACATGTGATTTGGTATGGATTCCTATTGGGTTATTCACTCGGGTTTGTTCTGTGGGAACATCTAAGGTTCGAGGCTTGTTAGCACGGGACGCGAATAATCCTTAGGAATATGTGTTTGGTTATTTGGGTCGTGGACCCTGTGGTTTATGATTCGGGTCGTGGACCCTATGTTTCGTGATTTGGGTCTTCGATCCCTTGTTTTGTGAATTGGGTTGTGAACCCGTGTTTTATTATCGAAATTGTATTTTGGGAAAGATGATTTTGGGCCGCGTCCCCAAGTGTTTTTGAAAGACTTGAGAATTCTTTAATCCCAAATGTTTTTAAAACTCCCGAGATCGTAAAATGTCTTGTAAGATGTATATTCAGTTTATTCCGACCTTTCTCATTTTGAATAGTTTTGATCAAATGATTTATCTCGGGAAGTATGTTCATGATTATTATATTCTTGGAGTATGTTGTGTGTGGATCGTATTCGTATTTTATACTAGCACTAGCAAAAGAGTGGAGTTTTTGCTAACCCCCGAGTATTCGGGGGTGGATGTTTGTATTGCATTCAAGTTTTGGGGAGCATAGCACAGGGTCGGC
Organism: Orobanche coerulescens; assembly: GCA_033398695.1. Taxonomy (NCBI): domain Eukaryota; kingdom Viridiplantae; phylum Streptophyta; class Magnoliopsida; order Lamiales; family Orobanchaceae; genus Orobanche; species Orobanche coerulescens. The sequence goes on from CM065815.1 coordinate 36,424,987, forward strand.
ATGAAGGATGATGCAAGATGAACAATACTAATCACACGAGGACCCGTATGATGTCGTATTGGTTGAGTTGTATTTATTTCCGCTGCAGTATTCTTTCCTCGTGGTATGTGAGTATTTTGTATTTGACCCATGCGTGGGCATGTATTGAGATTGAGTTGTATATTTTTATTGAAAGTCCAAATCGGTCTACTGAGTCTTTTTAGCCTTAAAGGCATTGTTGATGTTCGGTGTTGTTACCATCCTGGTAGATCTTTGAGGAAAGATTCTACGGCGTGTAATATCCCTGAACGGATTGGGGGTGTTACATAAATGGTATCGGAGCTTAGGTTGTGAAACCTAGGCTGTCGGGTTTAGTAGTGTCTGTTGAGTTTTGTCTCGTTGGATTTTGTCTGACTGAGTCGTGTCGCGACGCGTCATCTGAGTTGGTTGGTCGTGATTAGTATCGTTGGGCGATCATCATCTTCGTGAGACCTGTGGATGTAAGTCTCCCTTCTTTGTGTTGTGCCTCGTGTGACACGAGTTACTGGTATGATTATGTGTTAAGTGACGGAGTCTCTATGCAGATTCTTGGTTTCGTGATGCGTTTATGTGACTCATATTTCGTTTATATGAGGAGTGTTGTCGTTATTTATGTCCTTTTGAATATGATATTTGTTGGGATAACAAATACCTGGTATCGAAGCTGCTGGGATAAACAATCCCTGTATCGATCGTGTTGTCAGAATGTTTTGACAATATGCCAAATCCTGCATTACGCTAATTGCTGTATCGAAACGCTGATCAAGTATCAACCTGTATCGAAGACTTCTCGTAGTCCCACCATACAGTGAATCTATCATACAACAAAGAGTCCCGTGAAGATAAGTATGGAAGCTGTCTCAAAACATCAATACAGCAATCCTTCCATACAGCCCTCAAACAGGACAAGAAGGAATCTTCAGTATTTGTTAGAAGTCAAGTCCCGTGTGATAAAAAAGTATTTTTAAATACTAAAGGATAAAGTATTTAAATACTGTAAGTCATCAGAAGATCTTCAAATCCCACAATATCCGGATCTCAGTCTATTCAAGTCAACTATCAAGTTGTCACAGAATCTTGCTCAACGGATCTATTTCAACCGATATATTTCAGAGGCTATATATATCTCCAGAGTTTGAAGATCATATATACACGACTTGCAACAAAAACCAACAAGTGCTTACACGAATATTCAGAGCAAAACACATCTCCCAAAGCATTTTGCTATTCTGAAAGTAGAGATATACAGTGCTCAAACCGTGAACAACACATTATCATCTATAAGCTCATAAATTCAAAGCTGTTGTTCAAATATTGTTCTAACCCTTGAACAAACCCATCAGCCCTGTATGGACTGAGAATCCTTGCTCTTCCCGAACAGTGTGTGACGGACTTTCATTGAGGAAGACGAAGCTTCAGAACTGTGTGTGAAGAATCCAGTCACGTGTTAGCTCAAACCAATCTGTGTGAACGGTTGAAAGCTAAGATCTTTATATCAATCTGTGTGAACGATATATTGATTAGGTTTGGTCATAATTACATAGTTGTGTACGCAGTAATTATAATAAACTTTTTACTCCTATGTGGAGGACCAGTGGACGTAGAGCGGTTTACCTCGAACCACTTTAAATATTGTGTTATTTACCTTCTGCCTTTATTGTTTTATTAATTGTGATTATTTAAGTATACACTGCATACCTAGTTGTTGTATCCTCAGCAACTTACTGTATTAAAGACTTCCGCTACGCACTCAGATTTGAAAACCGTACAACCTATTGTTTCAAACACTTTCCAAGCTGTATCCTGTATACTTAGTGGCCAACAAGTGGTATCGGAGCGGTTGATTCTAAAAAGAATCAGTCGTATTTTTAACTGAATCAGATCCAAAATCACTTATTTTTTTAAAACAGTCTTTTTCATTCCTACATTCTCATATAGATACATCAATGATAAACAAAGTTCCTATGTTCTCTATTAATGAGTTTGATGATTGGAGAATCAGGATGGAGGCTCATCTTGCAGCAATGCACGAAGAGATGATTTTTGTAATACAGGATGGCCCCATCAAAATTATGAAGGTAAATCCGGCCCATAGGATTGATGGCCAAGCTCATGTGAGATGCTTGAAAACGAGCACGAACAATGGACTTGTAACGAAAGAAAGTGTGCCAACCTCGACAATCTTGCGAAGAATGCGTTGTTTGTCACCCTTGACAAAGGCACATTCTCTAAGGTAAAGAGTTGTAAATCAGCCAAGGATATCTGGGATAAACTCAAGTTGATTTGTGAGGGAACTGAGCTCTCAAAAGAAAACAAAATTTCAAAATTAACTTAGCAATTTGAATCTTTTGAAATGAAACCAACTGAAATACTTGAGTAACTTGACCTGAGATTCACTGGCAGTGTTGGTGAACTTGAAGCTTTGGGCAAAACTTATACACAAAAGGAGAAAAATCTAAAAATTTTCAGATCTCTCCCTGCCCGATGGGACATTAAGACCACAACTATACGTGTGTCTTGCAATCTTAATGACATATCTACTTTTGATCTCTTCTCTGACCTCAAAGCTTTTGAGTATGATATTGACAGAAGAGAGAAAGCTGAAGAATCCCCTGAAAAGGTTACAGCTCTAGCCGCTGTATCCAACCATCGACACAGCATGCCCAACCCATCAAAGCCTAATTACAAGAATGCTGACAGCGACGACGACATCCTGTCGCAAGACGAAATGGCGCTCCTCATGCATAAGTTCAAAAAGTTCATCAAGCAGTCTGGAAAGACTCCATACAAGCCCAAACCTGTTCACAAGGTAAGTACTGAAACCTCCTCTGGCGACGCTAAGCTGTATCCACCCTGAAAAGCAAATCCTACCTTTCAACCCACAGAATTCTGGAAATGCTACATATTGATCCCTATGGTCCTGTAGACCCGGTAAGTTTGGGAGGTAAGAAATACTATCTCGTTATTATTGATGATTATTCCAGGTATGCTTGGACAATTTTCCTAAGCAAGAAGAAGGAAACAACATCAAAGCTGCCCGATCACCTGAGAAAGCTTCAAAATGAAAAAGGGTCGAGTATCGTGTCCATTTGTTCCGATAGAGGTACATAATTCACTAACCGATTTATAGAGAAATAATGTTCGGAAAATGGGATACAACATGAATACTCAGCTGCCCGTACACCTCAACAAAATGGTGTTGCCGAGCGAAAAAACAGGACGCTGAAGGAAGCAACAAGGACAATGATTGCTGCAAGCAAGTTGCCACAGCATTTCTGGGGCGAAGCAACCAGTACAGCTTGCTACACTCAAAACCGCTGTATCGTTAACAAGCACCACAACAAAACAGCATATGAGGTACGGAACAACAAAACTCCGTTAGTTGCGTATTTTCACATTTTTGGATGCAGGTGCTATGTGTTGAACAATGGGAAGGATCAACTTAGAACCTTCGATGCGAAGTCGGATGAAGGAATATTTGTAGGATATTCCTCTGTCAGCAAAGCTTATAGGATCTTTAATAAAAGGAAGCTGACAATCGAGGAATAAGTTCATGTAGTGTTCGACGAACCTCACCATGACCCTACAGGAGTAGAAGCTGTTACTCAGAATATCCAACAACTTTCCATCATAGATCCACCAACTTCTATAGAACCTGTCGTTGACCTAGAATCAACCCCGCAGCTGTAAGAATCGACGTAGATGAAGCCGATGTTGTATAAGCTGAAGCCGAAACTACAGCAACTCAAGATACAGTACGGGACCCCAAATTAGAACCCGACCGAAGATGGTTAAGAGATCACCCGCAAGAGTTGATCATTGGAAACATTAATGCTGGTGTTTCTACCCGTAGGAGAATATAGAGTACACAAGGAAATGTATTGTGTGCACAAGAAGAACCAGATACTGAGATATCACCATTTCCTGAATGGAAATCTTAATCCGAGCTTAGAAGACTCAATATGTGCACTATTACTGTATTCTTAGCCCAGTCCGAACCTGTTTCTACCAAAAAAGCTCTCAACAATTCTCATTGGATAACATATATGGAAGAAGAGCTTAACGGTTTCGAAAGAAACAACGTATGGTATCTTGTACCCAGACCTATGCATTAATCAATAATTGGAACCAAATGGGTATTTAGAAACAAGAAGGATCGAAATGGACTCATTATCAGGAATAAATCCAGGCTAGTCCCCCAAGGCTATAGATAGGAAGAAGGCATAGACTACAATGAGACATTTGCCCCTGTAGCCAGACTAGAAGCTATTAGGATATTTTTAGCATTTGTCGCCCATAAGAGCTTCATTGTATACCAAATGGACGTCAAAAGTGCATTCCTAAATGGAGACCTTGCCGAAGAAGTATATGTTGAACAACCACCAGGGTTTGTCAATCCAGAAGGCGAAGACCTAGTATATGGGCTAAGGAAAGCACTGTATGGACTTAAGCAAGCTCCTAGAGCATGGTATGAGACTCTGTCCCAGTATCTAGCCGATAATGGATTTGAGAAAGGTGTTGTGGACAAGACCTTGTTCAAAATACAGGAAGGCGATGACCTTCTAATGGTTCAAATATATGTAGATGACATTATTTTTGGTTCAACTAACCTTGCTTTATGTCAAAGGTTCTCTCATCTCATGCAAAGTAAATTTGAAATGAGTATGATGGGAGAACTTAGTTATTTCCTAGGTTTGTAGGTAAAGCAGTTGCCTACATGGATATTCATCAACCAGGAAAAATACAGCATGGAGCTTCTCAACAAATTTGGAATGAATACTTCCAAATCATCGTCAACCCCCATGAGCATTTCCGTGCAAATTAGTGCTGATGAAGCCGGAAAGCCGGTTGACCAATCACTCTACAGGAACCTTATTGGCTCTCTCCTGTACCTAACGGCTAGCAGGCCCGATATCCAGTTTTCTGTAGGAGTGTGTGCGAGATATCAAGTAGCACCAAAAGAATCACACTTCAATATAGCTAAACGAATCCTGAAGTATATTAAAAGGAACAGTCGATGTAAGACTATGTCATCCTAAAGAAGGCGAATTCGATTTAGTTGGCTACAGTGACTCGGATCTCGGAGGCTGCAAGCTAGATAGGAAGAGTACAAGTGGAACTTGTCACTTTCTTGGACCTAGACTTGTGTCTTGGTTCAGCAAGAAGCAATTGGCAAACTCACTTTCCACGGCTGAATCAGAGTACTATGCTGCTGGTAGTTGCTGTATGCAGATCCTTTGGATGCAGCAACAGTTGTCAGATTATGGGATTGAAGCCAAGGAAACGCCTATTATGTGCGATAGCACGAGTGCAATTGCAATAATACACAATCCTGTATTGCATTGGCGCACTAAGCATATCAACATGAAGCATTATTTCATCAGGATTCATGTCGAGAACAAGGATGTTCGGTTGGAAAAAGTTCATACAGATATCCAGTTGGCCGACATATTAACCAAGCCTCTCGACACAACTAGATTCAACATGCTTCGACAAGAATTGGGATTGCTACAGCTTGACTCACTGTAAGTATTTACTGCTTTTACTCAACAATTTATGGGGAATGCTGTAAGACCCAAGAATACAGTATCCACCATTAATTATATGTACATTCAGAGCCTTCAATACAGCACTGTAGGGAACAAAGCAATATGAATCATCCTACAGCTGACGTGTGCAATAATTAAGGGGGAATACAGTATGACCCATGAATACAGCATTAATCCAAAGTTGTTGTATCGAATTGAAACCCATATGTACCTTTTAAGGGGGAACACTGTATCATCGCGGATACAGCACATACTATGGGAAGTCGATTCATTATATATTATAATATTTCATTTTCAAACAATTTTGTCCATGTGCCCTGTTTTCATGTCAAACGTCTTTTACATTAAATGCCTTACACGACATCTGGACAATCTAATCTTAAAAGCCGCGATGTTTCAAATTATTTAATATATTTTATACCTCCGTTTCAGGCATTAAGGGTAATTTGAAATGTCAGAAGTGGGACCCGCTCCTATTTTAAAATTCAATGGATAAGTGTACCAGTTACACTCAGTCCATCGTAACCGTTCATTTTAAACACCGATTCCCATACCTTAAATCTGACCATTCGTTATCTGAAAACCCTTTTTCGCTGCCTACTATAAAAGGATTGTAAATGCCATTTGAGACTCTTTACGCTTTCTGCATATTTTAAGAGTTCTCGAGCATACAACCTATAAGATTTTTCTGTGTTTACTGCATTTTTCTTGAATCTTTTTCACCGTTCCTTGAGAAATCATCAATGGCGTCTACCCAGACATCCTCCACCTCTCTCAAGAAATCAGCCAACTTCATCGACGGATGGATCTTCTCCAGATCTGTTGTGCTGGAATGCATTCACGCCGAAGGCGATGACGTTGATTCCATGGAGTTCGTCATTACAAGAATCCATCAGCAAGGCCTCTACCGCCTTGGGAGCCACACCGCCGAAAAATATGGTGTTCATATGGTTGAGGAATTCTACCTCAACGCTGCAGTCCGTTTTCTGCCACTGGCTCAGGGAGGTCATGTCGCTGACATCACAGACGTTATCCGCGGAGTAGAGATCTGCGTTGACCAAAAGCTTCTCCAAAACATCTACAGTCTACCTGATGATGGCCTGACCATGTAAGATCTTGAGACCTTTGGGTCCCAAGAACTCTTGACCCAGTACTATAGCTTATTCACCGATTCAGCAACGGTGGAAATGGTTCATACCACTTGCCATAAGAAAAATTTTTGTTTACCTTTTATTTACTTACATGATTTTTGCTGCCGTATTATTGAGAACCGAACAGGTGCTTTTGAGATGTGCACCAATCTCAGGTTTAGGATGATGGTCACGATAATGTCCTGCGAGAAGGTCAATTGGTGTCAAATCATCCTTAAGCGTTTGCAGGAAGGGGTGTCTAAGCCTGCTTCGCAGAAGAAATCGTTTGGTTTGTTTTTTAACCATATTTTGATGAAGTGCGGACTTCCGCAATCCGCAGAGGCAAAGAAAATTAGTTCACGGATATTCTTAGGAGGCGTCAGGCCTTCGGTCTTCAACCAAAGCACCTTGATTGCCAACAGACCTTTTATCCGAAATTTTCCGCTATCTGCCGATCCGAGGAACGTGTCTTCTAAGTCCCAAAGTGTTGATTCATCGATGAAGAGAAAACGATCTCACAGCAAAACTCCAGTTGCTGTTGAGAAGCCGAAAAGGAGGCTGAGGAGGCTTACAAAAGTTAAGGCTACAGAACCCTCTGAGAATGCTCCTCTCGTGGCTCAACCCACTGATCAACTCTCCCAGTTCCCAACCCCTATGGAAGAGATGCCCACTACTGTCGATACAGTAGATCCCGAGCCCTTGGCGGCTACGACGGATGCTAGGATATCTTCCAACTCTAAAGACTCTGGCAAGTCGGCTGTCTTTATGGAGCCAAAAGCTACTTCTCCTATACGGGATTCCACACCCATTCAGGATCCATCTCCCATTAGGATACCAACCCCTGTAAGGAATCCCTCTCCGATACAGGATTCCACACATGTAGAGGAACCCATACCTACAGCGAACCCAGGCGCTGTACCGAGCCCCTCCCCGGACACAATTATTTCCAAGACCCTGCTTTCCGTGCAAATCGAACAGTCTTACGAGCGGTTTCTCCAATGGAAAAGTTACAGACTTGCTCCATACGAAACTCTATACAACTGGAGCGAATGGAGTAGCGAAGAAAAAATTGTTTTGGAAGTGACAGAAACTCAAGAAATTGCTGTCCTGATCCAATGGGACAACTTATTCGTTAAAGAGCTTATTGAAAGACATCTGTTTGAAAAGGCCGAAACACGAAGGAAAGGGAAAGCTACGTAAATGTAATCTCTCGATAGTCCAAAGTCCGATCCTGATTCAGACGACGATGATGACGCACTCCAGGCTGGTCTGCGAATGAGTCGTGAGGAAGCCCGAGAAAAGAGAGATGAAGGGACATCTGCTCATCAGTCGCCCCCCTCGCCACAGCAAGACACTGTTCCCGACAATGAGGATTCAGTCCCTCATGTCGTGGAGGAACAATATGTTTCGCACCAGGCACCCGAGCCTGTCGTCGCCCCCGCAGAAGAAAGATCTAGCGCCATCCAGTAAGAGGAATCAGTCCCTCTGCCGGAGCAGGCGGATGCTGAGAGACAGCAGGAGGAATTGGTCCCTCCTGTATCCATGTCTTCAGAAACCACTTCAGCACAAGAGGATGCAGCACCCCCTGTCGCTGAGCCCAAATTTGATACTCCCGCACCATCAACCGCCTTGGAATTCGACGACGATATAATACTTGAGGATGTCCAACTCAATTCTCGTCCCAATGTGAATTTGAGAAGGTTAAATGGAGTCGAGGACTTTGCCCAGCCAGACTCTCCCAGCACTGCAACAAGAAAAGAGCGATTACGTGCTCTTGGCCTCCAAACTGTCTTTATTCAGGACGCCGTCAATGCTCTACACTCTGTAGAAAAAGCTCTTGATTGGCTACACACATCTGCTATTGAAGAGATGACAGGACTGGAGCACGAAGTCTCCCGAGTGGTAGAAGCCTTCACTGTCTTGCCACACATCTTCAAGCAGGCCCTTAGCCAACTGCAAGAAAAACAGGAGCAGATCCTGAGAGAAGAGCAATCAAAGCTACGCGTGTATGAGGCCAAGACAGCATCTACTATGACCGAATCTGGTTCCCAACTTCGAGCCCACGACAAGAAAATCCAAGATATGTCGCAGGTGCTCTCCTCCCTTGTTGAGAAAATGTCTAATATTGAGACAAAACAGGATACTGCTTTGCAAATCCTGGAACGCCTTGATGAAAAGGTGTCATACCTTGATGATGCCAAAAAGGGGGAAGAATCGAGGGAAGCTGCTAGGAGAACGAGGTTGGAGCAAGAGAAAGAAATGTTAGCTCCTTTTGAAGACTCCATCACTGCAGATATAGCCCGTATATGGAGACCGGCTAGAATTCTAGGATCCCAAGTATCCTTGGAAAATCCTAGTCAGAAAGCCGCAAGCTATGAATCTCCCGGCGGACCGACAGCCTACTGCTGTAGAGATCAAGAACTGAAGGAGAAATGAACTGTTAAGATACTTTGTTGTAGTTATCAGGGATTCCTCAATTTTCAGTAGATGCAGAATGGTGCAGGAAGCAGCAGAGGAGTTCAAGAACAAGATGGAAGATGGAACGCTCCCGCTACAGCTGCAGATGAAGTCAAAGCACAAGAATGGTGACTTGGTTACCCACCCAGAGGATTGGATCCTAGTCTTCAATAAATCATATGAAGGTCGAGCCTTATATTTGAATCGAGACAGGGAAGCACATCAAAACTGGTGGAAGGGTACCAAGAATGACCCTAAAAGGCCATGGAGGCATTCAGACTACAGGAGCTAAATTTCTTTGTGTTATAATTTTTGTAATCTTATTTTCAGAACAACAAAATTTTGTACTCTTCATTTCAATATCAATAAAATTTTTGCCTGTCTTGAAATATTACAACTCGTAATCTAATGTGTTCTTGTATGTCTACAGTCACTTAATTTATTTTTACTGTATTCATATTATGAAACTTATCTCAATACACAAACTGTAAGAACTTGTCTGCGAACAGTTCATAATTTAAGTTGTATGTATCTAGAATACAATGTAAGATTGTGCATGCGCGCCAATCATAAATTTTCAAATGTAACTTTCTTTTGATAAAAGCTGAACTTGCCTGCGACCATTTCTTAGTGTTAAGCCAAATGCTGAAGGCCAGACCATTCGAAAGAAGACCAAGAAGTCTGCCCTACTTCAAACCGCTAAGTGTCAAAGTTTTGGCATCATCAAGGATGTTTTGATAACATCATAAAGTTTTAAAAGGAAGACTCGGAAGGACTTGGCAAATTATCAAAAAGGAGGAAATTGCTGGGATAACAAATACCTGGTATCGAAGTTGTTGGGATAAACAATCCCTGTATCGATCGTGTTGTCAGAATGTTTTTGCAATATGCCAAATCCTGCATACCGCTAATATCTGTATCGAATAGCTGATCAAGTATCAACCTGTATCGAAGACTTCTCGTAGTCCCACCATACAGTGAATCTACCATACAACAAAGAGTCCCGCAAAGATAAGTATGGAAGCTGTCTCAAAACATCAATACAGCAATCCTTCCATACAGCCCTCAAACAGGACAAGAAGGAATCTTCAGTATTCGCTAGAAGTCAAGTCCCGTGTGATAAAGAAGTATTTAAATACTAAAGGATAAAGTATTTAAATACTGTAAGTCATCAGACGATCTTCAAATCCTGCAATATCCGAATCTCAGTCTATTCAAGTCAACTATCAAGTTGTCACAGAATCTTGCTCAACGGATCTATTTCAACGGATATATTTCAGAGGCTATATATATTTCCAGAGTTTGAAGATCATATACACATAACTTGCAACAACAACCAACAAGTGCTTACACGAATATTTAGAGCAAAAAACATCTCCCAAAGCATTCTGCTATTCTGAAAGAAGAGATATACAGTGCTCAAACCGTGAACAACACATCATCAGCTATAAGCTCATAAAGCAGAGCTGTTGTTGAAATATTGTTGTAACCCTTGAACAAACCCATCATCCCTGTGTGGATTGAGAATCCTTGCTCTTCCCGAACTGTGTGTGACAGACTTGCATTGAAGAAGACGAAGCTTCAGAACTGTGTGTGAAGAAGCCAGTCACGTGTTAGCTCAAACCAATCTGTGTGAACGGTTGAAAGCTAAGATCTTTATATCAATCTGTGTGAACTATATATTGATTAGGTTTGGTTATAATTACGTAGTTGTGTACATAGTAATTATAATAAACTTTTTACTCATGTGTGGAGGACCAGTGGACGTAGAGGGGTTTACCTCAAACCACTTTAAATATTGTGTTATTTACCTTCTGCCTTTATTGTTTTATTAATTGTGATTATTTAAGTATACACTACACACCTAGTTGATGTATCCTCAGCAACTTACTGTATTAAACACTTCCGCTACGCACTCAGATTTGAAAACCGTACAGCCTGTTGTTTCAAACACTTTCCAAGTTGTATCCTGTATACTTAGTGGCCAATAATATTCGACTGTTTGTTTCCGGTAAAAGATAGGCGTTGTCTTGGTTCTGAATGAGTTGTTGTGTGTATTGTAATGTATGTAAGTGAATGTTGTTACATGTGAGTTTTTAGGCGTTCTAGCCTAATAGATTTTCGAAAACCTTGAGTATCTTAGAAAATAAATTTCGAGACATACTTTTAAAATGAATTATTTTCTCGCGGTACTTTCAAGGTGCTTTCTAGTGCCGCAATATATTTTAAAATTATTCCATTTGGGGACCAAAATATTTTGAGATATTTTCAATTATTTAGAAATGCTTTGCTTAGACCCGGGGGTCGAATATTTCTGAAAGTTCTTCACTAAAAGAAAAGTGTCCTCATTTTTGTTCAAACGCAAGATGGTTTTCAAAGTCTCGACAATGATGTTTGTTCAACTTTTTGTAAAGTGATACTCAAGATCAACTAGTGTTTCCAATTTTTTTTCAAAAGGTGGTTTTCGTTTTTAAAACCTATCTTTCCGGTGTGAGGCCCGAGAACGTATGTTCGATGTTAGCATTACCGTTAGTGGTGGTGTGAGCGTGGAGTCTTTCGCCACACAGTTGTTGTGTTAGCCCTCTGTGAGAGGTGCAATGTTGATATTGAATGTTGTAGCTTTGTAATGATTTGTGTGTTATCGCACCCGTGCGAGCTGTTGGAACTTGAGTTTGCATGATTGTGTACACACGTGGTTATTTCGTGATGTTTTGTAATCATATGCTGGATATCATTCGGACCGCTGAGGTCGCCGAATGATACCGTCGTTGCTGTGGTGTTTGTATGTGTGTTGCTTTACGATGTTAATCATTGTAAGTGTTGCGTGTTATGATTTCCTGTTATGCTGAGTGGTTGCTTATTCAGTATGCCGAGGGGCAGAGGTCGTGGTCGTGGTGACTGGGTGCGTGATCGGGATCATGCTGCTGTTGATGATATCGGTGTGGGTGTTGCTAGTATTTTAAAACAGGTAGCTACATAGATGACTCAGTTGACTCAGGCAGTTCAGCGCATTACAGATGTGACCCAGAACACTGGTGCAAATCAGTGGCTTCGGGAAGTAATTCGTATAAATCCCCCTCGATTCGCCGGTGTTGCGGATGTGTTGGGCTGGGATGGTTGGTTTTTCCAGTTGGGAAAGATATTCGAGGGTGTCGATTGTCCTGAAGAGCGGAAGGTACTTATTGCTTAGTACCTTCTTGACAAAGGTGCCGCTAATTGGTGGGAATATGTAAAGCCTCATGATCGTGATGTCACATGGGCGGAGTTCCAGGCATTTATGGAAGCTGAGTTCTGTCCGAAACCGATTAGAGAGCAGAGGATTCACGAATTTTATTTGGAAAAACCCCAAGATATTTCAGTGTCACAGGCTATCATCGACTATAGAAAACAACTCAGTTATATGCGAGATCGGGTAAGAATCGAGGAAGAGAAGATCTTTCACTTTGACAGACGGATGAAGCCAGAGATTCGCATGTATATGTCGGGACTCACTTGCACTTCGTTGAGGGACTATCAAGATCGAGCCTTAGCCCGTGAACTAGCTTCATTATCGTCGGAGCATGTGCCCGAGTCAAAGAAGCAGAGGAAGTCCGATGACCTTGTGGACAGTGCAAAAGTTGGTGTTTCTAGTCTGCAACGTCGTAGTCTTTCCGCTGTGAAGCTCCATCGCTCGATGCGTGGGACTGAGAGTTCCAAGTCATCTGCTTTGACTCCTGGTAAAGCTAGGAGGTGTTTTAACTGCAATGTGTCGGGACATATTCGTGCACATTGTCCTTCTCCGCCAGTAACGTGTTACAAGTGTGGGCTTGAGGGACACCGGGTTCAGTTTTGCGAGTTGGTCATCGAGCCTTCCGAGGCATGGACTTGAGCACTGATATCAGGACCGACTCCGAGGAGTCCCTGAGGGGCGTGGTCTATCAGTTGTATGTTATGTTATTTCCTTACCTTATTGTTTCGAATTTCGGAGATTTAGTTCTTTTATTCGAAGTGGATCGGATTTTGAACCTCTATATTTTCAACTCTGTCGACTCATTTATATTCGTTGACATTTTCTGAACTTGTCCTGTCCCTTGCTTTTATTTATCGAACGAATGTGGTATTGTTTCGGAATAACTCATTTGTCGTTGTGACCTTTCAATTGCCATTCCATTTCATGTGGATCTTATGTGAATGCACATCTTGTTGTTATCACCGGATCATATGTTGTCTCGATTCGAGATGTGAACTTTCGGGTTGTTGTTTGAATTTTATTATTCGTCGTGATTCGAACATGATTGTTCGATTGTTGTTGTCTCGATCGTTATGGTTCAATCGTTGATTGTTCAGTTTTTGTTGCTCTCGTTTTGTGATTGTTGAGCATTCAGACTCCTTCTTAATTTCCTTAAGTTCGGGAAATTAGTCTCGTTTTCGATCTTCCAACCCTTGAGCTATGGAATTCCATATTTGTTCAACGATTAGCTCGCGTTTTGACTGATGTACTATTGGGTTAGTCAATCGTATTGATTCTCGTTCGTTGTGTTTTGTTATTGTTCTGGTGTAGTGATTTGGATGGTAGCAGCTGCGTGCTGCATGTGAGTCGTCGCGGGTTGTCGGCAACGGATATCATGTGCTATCTGAGTTTGTTTTGCGTTATTCGTTTTATGTTTCAAGTTTCGAGGACGAAACTTCTTTTCAGAGTGGTAAAATGTAATACCCGATATTTTTATTCTGGTTTGTTGAATTTTCTTTGGTCGAACGGACTGTTGTCGTTCGCGTCTTTGGAATCATATGCTCTATTGTGATACGGTGAGTTTCGTAGCTTGTTTGTTGTTGTTTCGGATCATATCTGGTGCATGCCGTCGAGTATCGAGCCGGATGGTCGGGTGTGGTCTAGATCGAGTTACGGCTGTAAGGCCTGGCCGATTACGGCCGTAAGGCTTTCGAACACCTGGGCCTGGGGTACTCGATTACGGCCGTAAGGCCTATCTGATTACGGCCGTAAGGCTCATTACAGCCGCTAGGCGCTGGTCGGTTACGGCCACTAGGCGCTGGCCGGTTACGGCCGTAAGGGTTCGGCAGATTTCATTCAGTGACCTGGGATGCTCGGTTACGGCCGTAAGGCTATGCCGATTACAGTCGTAAGGGTGATCATTGCGTACGCAAAATGTTCGGCCATTACATATGCAACGCGCGTTGACCGAGTTACGGCCGTAAGGCACTGCCTATTACGGCCGTAACCCTGTCGGCTATTTACAGGCCTGGCTCGGCCAGACCTGAACCCACTTCATTGATTCCATCTTTTGCGGCGGCTGGTAACGGTAGAGACGAAGAGGTGAGCCATTGGTCATTTCCACTCAATTTCAAGGCATTTTGGAGGACTCTTGTTGATTATATCATCATCAAATCCGTATTCTTCGTCAAATAGAGGTATTTCCTTGCTTAAAACCCTTGTTGTGTATATTTTTGAGGGTTTCTTCGTGATTCATTGATTTTATCCGAGATTGATGAATTGGTTATGGTATTCTTGTTGTCTTGGCCATGATCTTCGGATTTTGTAACTCGTTTATCGATTTTTACCAACCCGGAACATTGATTACGATTTCCTTGAAGAACCCTCGGATCCTTGTTGTTTTTCCGGTTGATTCGGATTCCGTTTAGCGTTACTTATTCATTGTGATGTTATTTTCGTAGCGTTCGTGAGGTTGTCGAGTTCTTGGTCGTTGTTGGAGGTTCGAGGGCTAACCGACCGCGTCCGTTCGTGGTTCCGTTGCTTGTGGTATCGAGGCAAGTATCTTGCCCGTACGTTTCATGTTTCGTAGGCATAATTGTTGATAAACAATTTTATGCGAAATTCGTATGTTTAATGAATGTTAAAAAGGATGGGTATATTCTCGATAAATGTTGTCTTTCAACAATAACTCGTGTGCTTTGTGAATAGACGTGTTATCGGACTATGTGTCTTAGTTTCGTATGTGGAAAGATATTATGATCACGTTTAGTTAATATGATAGACCGTAATCATTTACCGATGATGATGTGTTGTTATGTATGTTTGTTCGGTAAAACATGACGTTGTGTGATATTGGTTTTCTCCTTTGTAAGGATGTGTGATCCTTAGTGTTGTTTGGTATTGGTATTGATTGTCGTTGTGAATGAATTGTCGTAAGTGATGTGCCTCCGGGTAAGATTGATGAATCTCTAGGATTCATACTTGTTAGTATGGGTCGGGCGTGACCGTAGGGTTATCCAATCCGGGTATGTCTTGCGGGGACTCCGAGGTTCGGGGCTTGCTAGCCCGATGCCGGGATAACTTGTGGGATTATCCAATCCGGGTTGTCTTGCGGGGACTCCGAGGTTCGTGGCTTGTTAGCACGATGCCGCGATAACTTATGGTTGTGTTTTGGAATGGTTCTGTGACTGTTGTCACGAGGACATGTGATTTGGTATGGATTCCTATTGGGTTATTCACTCGGGTTTGTTCTGCAGGAACATCTGAGGTTCGTGGCTTGTTAGCACGGGACGCGAATAATCCTTAAGAATATGTGTCTGATGATTTGGGTCGTGGACCCTGTGGTTTATGATTCGGGTCGTGGACCCTATGTTTCATGATTTAGGTCTAGGGCCCGTGTTTTGTGAATTGGGTTGTGAACCCGTGTTTTATTATCGGAATTGTATTTTGGGAAAGATGATTTTGGACCGCGTCCCCAAGCATTTTCGAAAGACTTGAGAATTCTTTAATCCGAAATATTTTTAAAACTCCCTAGATCGTAAAATGTCTTTTAAGATGTATATTGGGTTTATTCCCACCTTTCTCATTTTGAACAGTTTTGATCAAATGATTTATCTCGGGAAGTATGTTCATGATTATTATATTTTTGGAGTATGCTGCGTATGGCTCGTATTCGTATTTTATACTTGCACTAGCAAACCATTGGAGTTTTTCTAACCCCCGAGTATTCGGGGGGTGGATGTCTGTATTGCATTCAGGTTTTGGGGAGCATAGCATAGGGTCGGCATGAAGGGTGATGCAAGATGAACGATACCAATCACACGAGGACCCGTATGATGTCGTATTAGTTGAGTTGTATTTTATTTCCGCTGCAGTATTCTTTCCTCGTGGTATGGGAGTATTTTGTATTTGACCCCTACGTGGGCATGTATTGAGATTGATTTGTATGTTTTTATTGAATGACCAAATCGGTCTACTGAGTCTTTTTAGCCTTAAAGGCATTGTTGAGATGTTTGATGTTGTTACAAGCCTAGTAGATACTTGAGGAAAGGTTCTACGGCGTGTAATATCCATGAGAGGATTGAGGGTGTTACATTGGCGTCCATATCTGCAATTTATTTTCAGAGTTTAGTGTAGTGAATATTCTAGGATTTTGCTTTTCTGAGAAAGATTAGGGTTCTTTATTTGAAGGTTGACGATGATAAGGTTTTAGCGAAATGGTTTCAACCGTCTTAAATAGGCACACAGGTTCTTAGAAAAATAATTAATTAAAGAGTAACGGATCGTATGACTGATAGGATGGCATGATGTAGACATGGAGTTAGTGGGATCATGCGTTCTAGTCCACATGTTATAAGTATTTAAAGAAATTTGAAAACTTAGCTGGTTTGACTTTTTGACTTCTAATCAGTTGACTTTTTGCATCATGGCTGTGGTCTTGTTCAGCTAGCTTTCCTCGACTGTGCTTCTAGTCAAATGACTTTCCTCGTCTTTGGTTCTGATCAGGTGGCCTTCCTCGTCTGGTTCTGATCAGGTGGACTTGCTTATTTGATTTTGATCAGGTGACTTCTCGTCTGGTTCTCATCAGGTAATTTTTCTTGACTGCTTCAGATCAAGTGACTTTTCTTGACTGCTTTAGATTAGGTGACTTTTCTTGACAGCTTCATATCAGGTGACTTTCTACATCTTTAGATTATCAGCTAGGCACTAGATTCCTAGTCTAGAAATCCAAGATCCATGCTTAATTAGTTCGAGAGATCTTTCTTCTGGTAAAGGTTTTGTTAATATATCAGCAATCTGATACTCTGTGCTGACTCTTTCCAGCCTTACTCTTTTTTTGAGCACATGGTCTCTGATGAAATGATGCTTGACATCTATATGCTTCGTCCTTGAATGCAAGATTGGATTGTTTGTTATAGCAATTGCACTATTATTGTCACACTAAATAGGAACTTCATTGGCAATGATGTTGTAGTCCCTTAGTTGTTGTTTGATCCATATAATTTGAGCACAACAGCTACCTGCAGCTAGGTATTCTGACTCAGTTATGGATATTGAGTTGGACACCTACTTCATATGGAACCACGATATTAGTTGGGTTCCAAGGAATTGACACGTTCTACTGGTGCTTTTCTTGTTGATTTTGCATCATGCAAAGTCAGCATCAGAATATCCTGATAGTTCAAAGTTGTCATCTTTGGGATACCACAATCCAACATTGATTGTAGATTTTAGGTATCTCATTATCCTTTTTGCTGCTTCCTGATGTGACTGCTTTGGCTTGGACCAGAATGTTGCACATACTCCTACTGCATATGAAATATCAGGTCTGCTTGCAGTGAGATATAATAATGATCAAATTAGTCCTCTGTAGTGTGTTGGATCTACTGGAATGCCTCCATTATCTGCATCAATGTGTAGAGATGTACTCATTGGTACTCTCAGGGGTTTGGCTGACTCCATGCCAAATCTCTTGATTAGTTCCCTTGTGTACTTTGCTTGGTTGATGAATATTCCAGTGTCAACTTGTTTGACTTGCAAACCAATAAAGAAATTCAGTTTGCCCATCATGCTCAATTCAAATTCTCCTTGCATGAGAGTTGAGAATTTTTCACATAGCCCAGGCTTGGTTGAGCCAAATATAATATCATCCACATATACTTGAACTAGTAGTATGTGGTCTTCATCTTCAATCTTGAAGAGGGTTTTGTACACCTTTCCTTTGCAAAATCTATTCTTCTCAAGAAATATGGATAGAGTTTCATACCAGGCTCTTGGTGACTGTTTGAGTCTATAGAGAGCTTTTAATAACTTGCATACCTTGTCTCCTTTGACAAATCCATGGGGTTGCTCAACATACACTTCTTCTGTAATACCCGTACTTTTTATTGAATTATTAGCTTTGTCGTTCCTTCACTTTTGTCGCTCTTGTAAGCACTCATCGAGATGTTGTTGATTCTAGAGTTTCGTATCCTTCGGAACATGTTCATATCGATTTTAACATGCGGCGATGTTATTGGATGGATCAGGTAGTGCATGCTAGGTGTGAGCTAAGGCACGCTAATTCTATTTGGTAGCGCGCGCTAGCTTCGCCATTAGAGCGCACTAATGGTCTGAGTTGGGCAGTGGCAGTTGTAATATCCAGGGGTAATTCTTTTTTTGTGTGTTACTGTTGTGTTGTACATATTCATTTGGAATTGTACAAGGGTTGTTGTATTTGACTGATACAATGTATATTGTATTGGGATATTTCGGAATCGAAATATTTATACTTGTCGTCGGTTTGGTTTCGTCGTTTGGATGTTGCTTGGGGAGTTTGGATTTTTTGTCCAAGTATATAGCCATAGTGTACGCTACATGTGTAGCATTGCGTACGCTATGAGATGGGTATTACGTACGCTAAACCTATATGGTTACGTACATAATGAGTGGTTGGTTGTAGGAACCTTCCTCGATGTCAACTTTCGATTGGTAGGGCCGTGAATATTTCGATCAGATCTCACTATTGTAGTCAATGGGGGGGGTTACATACGCTATGTGATGGTATTTATGTACGTTAGCAAGATAACGTACGTTAGGGTTTCAGGATTGCATAAGTAATGCAGGTCCCATTTCGAGTCAGTGAGTTCTGACTTGGATTAGCGTACGCTATGCAAGGACGGTGGCGTACGTAAGGTGGCTTAACGTACGTTATGCGTTGTGGTTAGCAGCCGTAATGTGCTTGTCAGATTATATATTTTGGTTTCGTATTTCATTTCTTCACGAACCAAAACCTCCTTTCTCTCCCTAGAACCGTCCCTCTGGACTTGTTCTTGATATTTAGCCTCTTCCAACATGTTTTTGATCATCATAACTTGATTTGGATCTTGGAGTTGGAAGCTTGTTGGTGCTCCTTTGGTGTTTGGGGAGTTCTTCTTGTTCTTCATTGGTAAGTTCTCTTAATCTCTTGTTCTACAAGTGATTTTCGAGCATGATGATGATGTTGTTGTTATTTTCCTCGTATAATTGGTGATTGATGGAGTATATCATGATTCTTGATGAGTTTCTGTAACTTATGATGAAGAACATGATGATTGTGGTTTAAGGAGGAGTTGTTCTTGATGTTTTAGGATGTTTGGAGGTTTTAATCATGTCTAGGTATGATTATGATATGATTGTTATATGATTAACATAGTCTTGATATGATTGGTGTTGATGTTGTGTTTCTTGGGGAGATTTTAACCATTTTAGTAAGGAATTATGATGAAATATGTAATGATTATCATAATCTTGAAATGGTTGATTTAATCTTGTTGATTAATCCAAATGCATGATGAATTGGTGATTGATTATTGTTTAGACATCATATTTGTTGTGTTGGTGATGTTCTTGAGGTGATAGTGATATTGATGATATTATCATTGCAGGAGGATCAATTTGATGTTGTTCTTAAGTGATTCTTGTTGAATTGTTTTCACAAGTGTTAAGAACGTTTGATCATATCAATCATTGAGGTGTTGGAGGATGTTAGAATTCATAATTGAGGACTATGGTATTCATTTGTGGAGTTTAATCGATTCGTGATCGAATCGGGTTGTCCTTGGTGTTGTTTTCTATTGATTTTGTGTTATTGAATGAATCGTATTTCATTCAAGGTTGTTCGAGTGCTTGTGATCATCGGAGGACGCTGTTCATCGTTTTGCGAGAGGACGTTGATCGTGGAAGGACTTTCTCGCCTTTGGTTTGAGGCAAGTTTTATACTTGTACTAGTTAATGAGACAAAAGTTATCATATATGTGTATGAATGTGTGTATCATTTCGAGACTCGGTCTCTTTATGATTTTGTTGATATCAGGGGATTGTTTGATACGACACCCTTCGGCAAATTATGCCAAATGTTATTGTTGTTCGTAAATGGCCGGTTCAAGGCATTGCGATACTTGTTGGAAATATTGATGCCGATATCCGGTTCGTGGTATCGATGTATCGATTATTGTTGTTGATATTGATGTCGATTTAAGACATAGTTGTGATCATTGTTATTGATATTGGTGCTTTGTTATTGATGTTGTATTGGCCGATTGAAGGCATTGACGTATTTGAATATCATATTCGTTATCAGTAACCAATTAAAGGTACCGAGACATCCGTTGTATCGTCGTTAATGATTGACCGTTCTAAGTTAATCGATGTATTGAACTGGGACTGTCGAAGACATTTCCCATCCGTTGTATCGTTGTTATCGATTGACCGTTCTAAGGTAATCGATGTATTGAATTGGGACTGTCGAAGACATTTTCCATCCGTTGTTTCGTTGTTATCGATTGACTGTTCTAAGGTAATCGATGTATTGAATTGAGACTGTCGAAGATATTTCCCATCCGTTGTATCGTTTTTATCGATTGGCCGTTCTAAGGTAATCGAGGTATTGAATTGGGATTAGCGAGGATAGTTCCCATCCGTTGTGTCATTGTTATCGATGAGCCATTCAAAGGCAATCGAGGTATTGAATTGGGATTATCGAAGAGAGTTCCCATCCGTCGTGTCGTTATCGATTGGCCATTCTAAGGCAGTCGAGGTATTTGAATTGGGATCGCCGAGGACGGTGCCCATCCATGAGTTAGTGTTGTCGTGTTGGCCGACTCAAGGTAGCACACTATCATTCTTGTAAACTCGGTAATTTTGTGATCGTTGAGGGTTGGGGATTCCAGGATTGTTGTGTTGTGATTATTGATCGCGTTAATCGGTCCTTAGGGATTATGATTCCAGGATGGTTGTTTTGGATATTGTTGGTCGTGTTAATCTTTCATTATCCGTGTGTCATCGTTCACTTTGGTGAGTCTTTTGATCCGTATTGGATGTGTTATCCTTTGAGTTTCGTTGTCATGTTGCATCGTGACATATCTGGAATCATATCTGCGTGCCGATTGGTTATGTGTAGAATTTTTAGCCAGGCACACGATGGTCATGCGTGGATGTTTCCACATTGGACCGTGCACACGAGACGTAGTTTGTGAGGCTAATTAGGTACATTGTCCCACGTATATTCTGGATTCCGTATAAGGGGTGGACATGTGCACGGACACATTTCCGGATCGGGCGTACTGTGATGTCCCTCTTGAGCCTTATTGTTTTTGTCGTTCATAGTCCATGTTGTATTGGATATGTTCGACGATTTTCGACTGGTTGTTCATACGCCGAGGAGTATGTTCTACAGTCGGGTTTGTTTCTTTGAGATCCGTATTGTGATGATATACAGCTTCGGGATGTTCGGCTTTCAGGCCATTGTGATGATTGGCAGCTTCGACTGAGTGGTTTTCAGACCATTGTGATATTTTGGCAGCTTCGACTAGGGGCTTTCAGGCCATTGTGATGTTTTGGTATTTCCGTTGGACCCTTCGGGCATTGTGATTCGTATTTATTTCAGCTTTGGTTTGGGTTACCTTCGGGTAGTTCATTGTTGTGTGCTGTATTGATGATTCACTGTTGGGCACTTGTGTTCTAACCTGTTGAGCAGGTACCGCTCGTATGTCGTGGGCATAGTGTTTCACGAATTCTCGATTCTCATTTTAGTTTGTGAGCGTCTCGTATTACCATTATTGTACTGTTTATTCTGCCGTTGGATGCATATCATGTTGTACATGTATTTGATATTCATTATCTGGATGACTGACCCTGTGGGGCGGAACATGTTTTCATGTTTTAGGTGCCTGCGAGGAGAGAGTTGAGACACAGGGGCATGACGATGGCGATGAGCCATTCGAGCGATACTATTCCGAGATGTTTTGGTGTTCATGTCAGTCAGACAGTTTGTAGTACTCCAGTTTTGTTCAGTTATTGTCATTTTGTATTATCCGAGCAAGGCTCGTGGATATTGTTGTATTTTTATTTTGGCCATGTAGGCCCACCCTTGTCATTGAAATTCCACATCGTAATATTGCGTCGGACATCATAGTAGGGACTGTGATTTTCCTTTTTGGTTCGATTGACGTATGTTAGTCGTGTTTGCCTGGTGGATCTCCCGGCATGGGGTCCACGACACTGTAATAATCCAATGGGATTTGGGGGCATGATGGCCCAGATGACTCAGATGACGCAGATAGTTGAGACCATGCAGGCCTCGATGGTTCATGGTCCACCGCAGCAGGGATTCCAGGTGCTGTTTCATAGGCAGACAGGGGGAGTGGGTCAGATTGTTGGCGATGTCTCTCGTCAGAGGCCGCCTATTATTGAGGGTTCTTCGGAGTCAGCTGACTTTGTTCATTAGCTTGAACATTTTGATAAACTCTTCGACGTGGTTCAGTGTCCGGAGGAGAGTAAGGTGGCAGTAGCGGCTTACTATTTGAATAAGGGTGCTTATTCATGGTGGCTTTATGTGAAGCCCACCGATCGTGACTGTGTTTGGAGCGAGTTCAAGACTCTCATGTTAGAGAGGTATTATCCGGCTCTACTTCGTGAAGCAGAAGTTTTGAACCCCGAATCCGTCGAAGACCAGGGTTTTATTGTTATTGCTGAGAAGTTTCAGGGACTTCTTCAGTTTGCTTCGTCTGTTATCCGTACTGAAGCGGATAAGATCAAGTATTTTAGCAAGAGGCTAAACCTACAGTTGAGGATGCAATTGTTCAATCATAATTGTAACTCACTTAGTGAATTCATCGAGAAGGCTCTTGGAGCAGAGCTTTTGATCAAGGAGCTTGCTCGGAAGCACCCTTCAGTTTCTTCTGGTGAGAGGACTAGGATGCCAGTTCGTTCAGAGGGACATCAGGCTCCGACGTCCAAGAGGTCGTCTTCGTGCTGGGAAAGCATCTTCTTCTCAGGCAGCGGGTTCTACTGTTGTTTGCTTTAACTGTGATTCTTTGGGGCACGTTAGTACTCGTTGTACTGTTCCAGCTATTGTTTGTTTTCTGTGTGGGAGACAGCGATACCTTCAGAAATACTGCAGGAGTTCTAGTGCCAGTAGGTCTCGAGAGAGCTCACGGACCTCGAGAGATTTTGTTACTCCAGTCCGTACTTCATTCGAGGGGTCCTATCTGGCTTCTGGTGCCAGAGGAAAGGACAGCCGAAGAGGAGCAGCGAGTTCAGATTTAGGTCTTCCTAGATTCGATGAGATCGAGGAGCTCGATAATCTGGAGGATGTTGATTTCGGGTACATTTGAGATGTAGCCTTGATTTGTACTTTTTCCTTGTTTTCGGATTGATGTTTGACTTAATTTGTATTATGGTATTGTGGTTGTGAATCATTTGTTGTTGAACTATCTTGTAACGATAGTATGTGATAATCTTGAGATTTGAGGTCGTTTGAGGTGTTTTTCTTTCCTTTTGGTGTTGTACCCGAGATTTTGTGATAATATGGATAATTGTTCATTGTGATTCGAGACGTCAAGTCGTGAGGACTTGGGCGTGCGATTGATATGGTCCCAAGGACTATGTTTGTGTTGTTATTATCTTTGCGTGGCGTGAGTCAGTGTTTGCATGGGCGTCCGATGCCGACGAAAACGGGGAAGTGTACATCGATGATTGTAGACATGTTCAGTGGGCGGCTCCCACGGGGTGTGTACGCTGGTGTTACAAGTCATGCAGTGGTACGACTTTCTCGCTGGTCTCTGGTGGAGGAGTTATGATTCGACTAATCTCGCACTAGGTTGAGTGTTTTTATCACCTGGTTTTTGCCGTGTTCGGGCAGGGGAGACGCGGGGACCCGAGGGGTTGGACCAGTTAGTCATACGGAGTTGTTCATATTGAGGAGTATTCCTAGAGATATTGTTTTCAGATACTAATGGATAGTTCGTACCCCGAGTTGTGCACCCTGAGTTTCGGGGACGAAACTCTCTTTAAGGGGGGGAGTATGTAATATCCAGGGGTAATTTTTTTTTTGTGTAACTGTTTTGTTGTACATATTCATTTGGAATTGCATAAAGGTTGTTGTATTTGACTGATACAATGTATATTGTATTGGGATATTTCGCAAACGAAATATTTATACTTGTCGTCGATTTGGTTTCATCGTTTGGATGTTGCTTGGGGAGTTTGGATTTTTTGGCCAAGTATATAGCCATAGCGTATGCTACATGTGTAGCATTGCGTACTCTATGAGATGCGTATTACGTACGTTAAACCTATATGGTTATGTACGTAATGAGTGGTCAGTCACTACACCATATATGGGTTTCAGCAACACCTGAAAAACTGTGTTCAAAAGTCTAAAAAGTGTTGTTGAAGGTAGAAAAACAAGCTATGGCTACACTTTGACCAAATTCGAAAGTGTTACAAAAACGGCCGCAACCATAGGGGTCTAAGGTAACACTTTTCTTTTTTTTGGTAACATGTTAAAAAAGTGTAGCAATAGACCCCTATGCCAACACTTTTATTGTCTGTGGCTACACTAGATTTTGTGTTGCTGTAGACTTAAGGCCACACTTTTATATATTTAGTGACACAAAGATTTGTGTAGCCGTAGACCTATGCCAACACTCATGAGGTCTAATGTAACATTAAATTGTGAAACACTTTAACATCTTTACCAACAACTTTAACACTATGGCTACACTTATATATGACCAGTTCTAACTTTTGCCAACACACTTTTAATCTTTGCCAACACAATTTTTATATTTTGCCAACAGAAAGAATTATAAATTATAGTCTATGGCTACATTTTTGCAGGTTTTTACCAACATTTTTCATGCTAAAAAGCAAAATTTTATATTGGAAAATAAATATTACCGTAAAACAGTCAATACCATTAAAACAATGCCAACCACAACAACATCCAAAATACATGACTGCTAATATTCAATCCATAATAGCTAAGAACAAGTTACAATCACAATCCACAAATATAACAAAACTACTTGAGTCACTTAGCTAGCATAATATAAAATGATGAGATCAATCAAGGAGTGACATTGTCACCGCCATAGGACTTCTCGACTGATTTCTGAGAGTCATCAATCTTTAAGTTCAAATCTGGATTCTTCTCGGCCAACATTTTCATCATTTATCGAACTTTTTGGTCAAGTTTTTTATCCATCTCTTGTTGAAGTTGAGCCCTGATCTTAGCAGTTAGGTCCGCCATATACTGATCAGGAACTTGAACGAATGGTGATGCTGAAGACTTCGATTTTGGTTGCTCTGTAATATACTCTTCTTGACTATATATATACACTCACTGGTAAGAAGAATGAGGATATGTCACATTATGTTAAGAAGGAGATAGTTGAATTTCACAAGGAAGAGATGATAGAGTATAGGGTAAGATAAACTGCAAAATCAATGTTAAATCTTTTCTGCATAAGGTAGCATAGACTCCCTCAGCATTTACATAAGGTGGAATAAACTGCTTAGTATACCGAAGAATACATAGTACTCAAAACTTACAGGCAATATGAATGGGTAAAAAGAAAACTGAAATCCTGAAACCTGATAACCAAGTTGAGCAGCTAGAACAAGTGTTGGTCCCCAAAATATTCACATATGTTCTTACTTGAACATTTATCAAGTGTTGGTCCCCAAAATTTCCTTCTCCAACCACTGTTTTCTGAACCTTATAAGGTAAACATTACATAGATTTTAATAGATAAGATCAACACATAAACTATTGACTTGGGTAATGTAAGTAGTGTCATACTGATTATTAAGAGATATAAGCGACGGAGTACCGGTGCACAGAGGGAGGGCAGAGGTGTTGTACCAGTGCACAGAGCTCTAAAATTTTCTGCAAGAGAAAATACGTGAAAATCAGTTATAGAAGTAGTTCAAAAGGGACTAATCCCACAAAGCCAATTATACCTGCTGTCTTGGGAACCGTTTTCCCAAAGAGACCCATAATGATGCGTCCTAAAAAGATTTGCACCTCATATTAGTCAAGACAACATTTAATCAGAGAATGCAGATATAAACACATAAGTACACACGCGTGCATGGGTGTGTGAGCCTGAATATAAACTACTAGATATCTACTAGCACATAGCAGGTACAGGTGATTCTCATTCCTCACTTTTAGGAAATAAATGTGGTTCGACCAGATAAAGAATTGGGTTCGAACACAACCAGATACAGGAAGGTAAACTCAGAAAGGGCTTAAACTCTTCCACACACACACATGAAATTCCAGAGAAAAATCCTAAATTCAAATCGAAACCCTAACCATATTTAGAATCAAATTCAGTGAAAAAGAAACACACCCGTAGTCGCCATCGCCTCCATCGCCGCGCTGAACTCCGACGAACCGAGACAACCATATTCCTTATTCCCGTCAACAGTCGAATCGAGATTTTGTGGAGGCTCGATTCGTGTCCAGGAAACAGGAGAATCAGGCAACCACCGCTCGGGACTTAAAACACCGCCAATGTGTTCGTCGACCGGCAGCAAGATAGGATATGGAGAAGGAGAGACGCGGGGAGGCCGAAGAAGGCGATCCCTTTTCTTTGGGTGATGAACGGGTTGGGTATCTTGGGTCAGTTGGTAATATTTTAATTGTGTTTTTAGTAGCTAAATGAAAAAAATTTGAAGTTGAAAATATTAATTCTCGGTCAAAACACATACACTTCGTTTTCGTAAAAATATTATGATAAAAAATAAAATTTCACACTGTAACTTCAGTAATTATCAAATTAGTGAAGTCTTTGTATCTTAAAATTCTCAACTAGTTTCTGTTTTTTAGTATGATATCATTTACTGAAGTCTACGTGGGTGTTTTACTTCAGCAAATTGAAAAGCGAAGTTGTTTTTTATTTTTTACTTCACTAATATACATAACTGAAGTAAATTGTACCGAAGTCTTTGATGTTTATTCTACTAGTGATATGTACATATAGAAAAGGAGCTAAAATAAATAATTACTCCATCTGGTCCAAAATAACTGTTGCTTTTTGACTATTCACATGTTTTAAGAAAGATAATTATTTCTCCAATTTAATGATCAAAGTACCAATATTTTCTCTTATTTAATGCTCATCTCTCTTACATTACTCCCTCCGATTAGGACGATTCATAAAATACCTTAAAAAATTAGGTCGTTATAGTGGAAAATAATTTATTTGGACCGCCTAAAATATTTTAGCAAGTCCGCCTATTTTTTTTAGTGTCTAGTTACACTTTTTCTAAATAGCAACGGCTACACCAAATTTTGTGTTAGTGTAGATACTCAATTTGGTCTACGGTAACACTAATTTATATCAGTAATAACGTTAGAAAAATGTGTAGCCTTAAATCAAATTTGACCAATTTTAAGGCATCTAAGGCTACACTTTTGCTTGTAACATCAAAAAAAATGTTGTTGAAAGCCATATATGGTGTAGTGGTTGTAAGAACCTTCCTCGATGTTAACTTTCGACTGTAGGGCCGAGAATCTTTCGATCAGATCTCACTATTGCAGTCAACGGGTGGTTTACGTACGCTATGTGATGGGATTTACGTACATTAGCAAGATAACATACGTTAGGGTTTCAGGATTGCGTACATAATGCAGGTCCCATTTCGAGTCAGTGAGTTCTGACTTGGTTTAGCGTACGCTATGCAAGGACGGTAGCGTATGTAAGGTGGCTTAACGTACGTTATGCATTGTGGTTAGCGGCCGTAATGTGCTTGTCAGATTATATATTTTGGTTTCGTATTTCATTTCTTCACGAACCAAAACCTCCTTTCTCTCCCTAGAACCGTCCCTCTGGACTTCTTCTTGATATTTAGCCTCTTCCAACATGTTTTTTATCATCATAACTTGATTTGGAGCTTGGAGTTGGAAGCTTGTTGGTGCTCCTTTAGTGTTTGGGGAGTTCTTCTTGTTCTTCATTGGTAAGTTCTCTTAATCTCTTGTTCTACAAGTGATTTTCGAGCATGATGATGTTGTTGTTGTTATCTTCCTCGTATAATTGGTGATTGTTGTAGTATATCATGATTCTTGAGTTTCTATAACTTATGATGAAGAACATGATGATCGTGGTTTAAGGAAGAGTTGTTCTTGATGTTTTAGGGTGTTTGGTGGTTTTAATCATGTCTAGGTAGGATTATGTTAAGATTGTTATATGATTAACATAGTCTTGATATGATTGGTGTTGATGTTGTGTTTCTTGGGGAGATTTTAACCATTGTAGTAAGGAATTATGATGAATTATGTAATGATTATCATAATCTTGAAATGGTTGATTTAATCTTGTTGATTTACCCAAATTCACGATGAATTGGTGATTTATTATTGTTTAGACATCATGTTTGTTGTGTTGGTGATGTTCTTGAGGTGATAGTGATAATATTGATGATATCATCATTATAGGAGGATCAATTTGATGTTGTTCTTAAGTGATTCTTGTTGAATTGTTTTCACAAGTGTTAAGAACGTTTGATCATATCAATCATTGAGGTGGTGGAGGATGTTAGAATTCATAATTGAGGACAATGGTATTCGTTTGTGGAGTTTAATCGATTAGTGATGGAATCGGGTTGTCCTTGGTGTTGTTTTCTATTGATTTTGTGTTATTGAAAGAATCGTATTTCATTCAAGGTTGTTCGAGTGCTTGTGATCATCAAAGGACGCTGTTCGTCGTTTCGTGGGAGGACATTGATCGTGGAAGGACTTTCTCGCCTTCGGTTTGAGGCAAGTTTTATACTTGTACTAGTCAATGAGATTAATGTTATCATGTGTGTATGAATGTGTGTATAATTTCGAGACTCGGTCTCTTTATGATTTTGTTGATATAAGGGGATTATTTGATACGACACCCTTCGGAAAACTATGCCGCAAGTGCATGGTGTCAACAAGTAATAAAGTGATAAGTAAGATATCGTTCCCTCGAGGACAGATTTCACTAAGTACCAAAATATAGTCAACTCGTAATTTTATTTGAAGAACAATTATATGGAATTTGTTTCTAAACTAATTACAGAAAAATAAATAGAAAATAATAATAGTAATAATAAAAATAAAAATAATAAGGGTGTAGTATTATGATTTTCACCTCAAACAATCAAGAATGATTTTTATTCAATTCAATTCACTTGTATTCAATTGATTGTAAGCCAGGAATTCCTAAATTATTCTAAAGCCTTTCCCAAGGTCGATAGAAAATACTACGAATTATTAACTCGATATATCCCTATTCGAATTAGATAATTAATAGCTAAAACTGTTCATGAATTCCCACAATAAACGGGCTTCACAATTCCCATGAGTATATCCCTATCTCACGAAAATCATGATTTTTCTCACAAGAACTATGCCTAAATTTCATCTCCCGAATCCATAAAGACATTCAAATCAATTCAACTATTGGCAGACAATTGAAAGCATTGAGAACAGTAAGAAGAATCCAATACAATACGAATAACGAGTAAATTGAAATAAAAATAAATAAATCAAACCGTCATGAAATCGGCTACAATCACAATCCTACTCGAATTGATCTAGAAAATAAGATGCGGAAAAATTAAGAAAAAACGTAAGGGATCCGTGGTCTTGTCGTTGCCCACAAATCTCTTCGTTTCTGCTCCTCTGGTGTCTCCGCTCTATCTCCGATCGATTCCCCCTTTCTCTTCTGACCTTCAATGCTTATTTATAGCTTTCCTCAGCCTCCAAAACACGTCCGGGGATTTGGATCGAAAACTGCTCCAAAAATGGCAAAGAAACGCAGAAGGCTCAGCAAAACCGCCCTGTGGGCCGCGGCTCACTTAAGCTGTGCTGCGGCCCCTATCCTTCAGCACCAGATGCCTGCGCGCATGTTTTCTTCCTGGGCCGCGCCTCAGCATTCTTGTGCCGCGGCTCAGGGTACAGTCCGCTTGGGGCTTCGTTGGGGCCGTGCGAGTGCCGCGGCTCAACATCCTTGTGCCGCGGCTCATGACCAAAAATTGCTGTTTTCGCCCGTTTTTCGTCGTTTAGGCTTCCGGACTCCGATTTCCTGAAAACATATAAGAATAGTGCATTAAAAGCTCATTTATGCATTTTTAGGCTCAAAATGGATATAAACTAATGATAAATAAGCGCATAAAAATACGCCTAACAAATACCCCCAAACTTGAGCCATTGCTTGTCCTCAAGCAAAAATCAATTTTCAAATAAAAAGTATCGTGAATGATCGTGCAAATCCATAGTGCTCATCTTAATCAATACTACCCTGAAAATCTCAAAGAATAATACGAGTGTCGTAATAGTGAGTCACGTCCACGGACACTGATTCAAAGAAGTAACCATTTTCAGTGCTAATAAATTGTTCATGAAGAAAATCAAACTCAAAGATTAACAAGCGTGAATTTAACCGACCGTCAATATGAAGGGTTAGATTAAACAAGCCAATTCGCCCAGTCCCACAGTTTAGTGGCAAAAATTTAAGAGTTTTATCGTCAAAATTAATCCTCGGATAGTATTCCCTTATGTATGATCAATAATATAGATTCGAGTTAACCACTAGGTTCGGATTTCGGAATGTTTCATCGGGATAATCCTAGGGTGGATTTCCATTCTCATATATTGGGGAACCGTTTGACATAAAAGACACTCATGGGGCACATGGATGCTTCTAGTTACTAAGTCCCCCTCTACAGCGAAGAAAAAACTCGAATAGCTATTCCCGCATGTCCGATTCAAGGTCGCTGTTTTATGTGAGAGTAAACAATGGGTCGCGCGAATACCCCCGGTTACTAGGCTCCCCATCATCGGTAATGCGATATTTCTAAGCCATTAGTCTATTCAGGGCTGTCGTTTTACGCGAGAGTAAACAACGGGTCACATGAATACCCCCAGTTCCTAGACTTCCCATCATAGAGCATGTATAATATCTCGACTTTTTGGGAAAAACTGTCCGACTCTAAACTCAAATAAAGTGCAAACACGACTCATGTTACTGGACAACTAACTACACGAAAAGTGTAACCAAACGTATAGACGGCGATTTGAAAACACGTATGTCTCCTTTCTTGTCTGCTAAGATTTCTACAAAAACCAAAAATATAGACCTAAATGAATACTCAACGGAAACAGATATCGCTGTCTGCAACTCGACCAAAAGTCAACCGTTTCTTCAAAAAGAAATCAGTATCGTAACATCAGTTTTACACACGAAAGCACGAAAAATTCATGAAAAATTCATGTTTCTTGGCAAAAACCATGAACAGCATGCAAAAAATAAAGCAATGATGAAATCGCAATTTATAACCAAGAAAAATTAAGAAAATATCGCATGCTTCAATTTATTCCACTACACATAAAATCAACAACAATAAAGCTCATGTGAAAATAAAAGAGATAAGGAAAAGTGAATCTTATTCCAAATGTCTTCTTGAACGCCAGCACATGTCTGAGTGGAATCGTCTGTCAATCCATACTTCAAATAATGCCCAACATCACCAGGGACCCCCAAACTTAGTCTCTAGTCATGAAATAACTGTAGACATTAAGCCAAGAAAGACTAGAATATGAAGAATAATAACTAATTGGGGTAACAAAATATTAGAGAAATACAGGCCAACAAGAGTACACGAATCCAAACGAAATAACAAAACAAAGAAAAAAAATTATTAATGAAAAATCAAATAAAAGCAACTAACTAGAAAGCAAGTAAAAATGATGGGTTGTCTCCCATCAAGCGCTCTATTTTACGTCTTGAGCACGACATGGCAAACAAAAAAATTAATGTGGCTTCTTTCTAGGGAGATTGCCAAATACCCCCTTCTTGCAATCTATAATCCTCTTATTCCACAAGGGAGGCTTTGGTTCTTGCCTGGTTGCCAAAAATAATGAGTAAGAATAATTATGCGGACAACCAAAAAATAATAGAATAATATAATAATTGTAAGGTATGAAAAAATAAGCAGAGTTCGAATGGGTAGATAATAAAGACTTATCACGAACAACCTCATTAGAACTCAAAGAATCAGCCTCAAAAAAATCACAAGTAATGGGATCAATCTCTCCCATTATGGATTTAGGGAAAATTATGCGTGGCACCGTTAATGAAAATTTTGGCACAAAAGTGTTAACCTTATTAGTCGAAGTTTGATGACAATTTAATAAAATTTCTTGGCAAACATCATCAATGGTAACTTCTTCTACAAGCTCATCACACTTTAGGTAATTATCAGGTGCTCGGGGATCGACCCTAAAACTCAGCATGTCTATCTTCTCAACCTCCCCCTCAACTTCACTACTAAATCGATGAGCTGGAAAATAACCATAGTGAATCTCAAGACCACGACTTGCACATTCTCGCTCAAGAGGGGTACTATCAGGATTTTTGAGAGCATCTACACAATGTTCAAACATGGTCTTTTGTTTCGAGGGAGGGGGCTGACTGGCCCTATTAGGCAAATTATTAAGATCATCGAAATTTATGAAATGCCAAGGGTCATGATAATCAAATAAAAACATAATAATATAGAAACTAAAGAAACAAAACTTCAAATTAAAATTAGAGTCGCTTGGTAATGATATTAGCGAAAAATCAGTTCCCGGCAACGGCACCAAAAACTTGTTGTAAGGAATCCCTCACACTATGCCGCAAGTGCACGGTGTCAACAAGTAATAAAGTGATAAGTAAGATATCGTTCCCTCAAGGACTGATTTCACTAAGTACCAAAATATAGTCAACTCGTAATTTTATTTGAAGAACAATTATATGGAATTTGTTTCTAAACTAATTGCAGAAAAATAAATAAAAAATAATAATAGTAATAATAAAAATAAAAATAATAAGGGTGTAGGATTATGATTTTCATCTCAAACAATCATGAATGATTTTTATTCAATTCAATTCACTTGTATTCAATTGATTGTAAGCCAGCAATTCCTAAATTATTCTAAAGCCTTTCCCAAGGTCGATAGAAAATACTACGAATTATTAACTCGATATATCCCTATTCGAATTAGATAATTAATAGCTAAAACTGTTCATGAATTCCCACAATAAACAGGCTTCACAATTCCCATGAGTATATCCCTATCTCACGAAAATCATGATTTTTCTCACAAGAACTATGCCTAAATTTCATCTCCCGAATCCATAAAGACATTCAAATCAATTCAACTATTGGCCAGACAATTTAAAGCATTGAGAAGAGTAAGAAGAATCCAATACAATACGAATAACGAGAAAATTGAAATAAAAATAAATAAATCAAACCGTCATGAAATCGGCTACAATCACAATCCTACTCGAATAGATCTAGAAAATAAGATGCGGAAAAATTAAGAAAAACCATAAGGGATCCGTGGTCTTGTCGTCGCCCACAAATCTCTTCGTTTCTGCTCCTCTGGTGTCTCCGCTCTATCTCCGATCGATTCCCCCTTTCCCCTCACCTTCAATGCTTATTTATAGCTTTCCTCAGCCTCCAAAACGCGTCCGGGGATTTGGGTCGAAAACTGCTCCAAAAACGGCAAAGACACGCGGAAGGCTCAGCAAAATCGCCCTGTGGGCTGTGGCTCACTTAAGCTGTGCCGCGGCCCCTATCCTTCAACGCCGGATACCTACGCACATGTTTTCTTCCTGGGCCGCGGCTCAGCATTCTTGTGCCGTGGCTGAGGGTACAGTCCGCTTGGGGCTTCGCTGGGGCCGTGCGTGCGCCGCGGCTCAGCATCCTTGTGCCGTGGCTCATGACCAAAAATAGCTGTTTTCGCCTGTTTTTCGTCGTTTAGGCTTCCGGACTCCAATTTCCTGCAAAACATATAAGAATAGTGCATTGAAAGCTCATGTATGCATTTTAGGCTCAAAATGGATATAAACTAATGATAAATAAGCGCATAAAATACGCCTAACAAATACCCCGAAACTTGAGCCTTTGCTTGTCCTCAAGCAAAAATCAATTTTCAAATAAAATTATCATGAATGATCGTGCAAATCCATAGTGCTCAACTTAATCAATACTACCCTGAAAATCTCAAAGAATAATACGAGTGTCGTAATAGTGAGTCACATCCACGGATACTGATTCCAAAAAGTAATCATTTTCAGTCCTAACCAATCGTTATTGAGGAGAATCAAGCTCAAAGATTAACAAGCGTGGATTTAACCGACCGCAAATACGAAGGGTTAGAGTAAACAAGCCAACTCGCCCAGTCCCACGGTCTAATGGCATAAATTCAAGAGTTTCATCGTCAAAAATAAACCTCGGACAGCATTCCCTTATGTATGATCAATAATATGATTCGAGTTAACCACTAGGTTTCGGCTCTCGGGATATTTCATCGGGATGATCCTAGGGTGGATTTCCATTCTCATGTATTGGAGAACCGTTTGACGTAAAAGACACTCATGGGGCACATGGATGCTTCTAGTTACTAAGTCCCCCTCTACAGCGGAGGAAAAACTCGAATAGCAATTCCCGCGGGTCCGATTCAATGTTGCTGTGTTACGTGAAAGTAAACAATGGGTCGCGTGAATACCCCCAGTTACTAGGCTTCCCATCATCGGTAATGCGATATTTCTAAATCATTAGTCTAGTCAGGGTTGTCGTTTTACGCGAGAGTAAACAACGGGTCACGTGAATACCCCCGGTTACTAGACTTCCCATCATAGAACATGTATGAATTCTCGACTTTTTAGGAAAAACTGTCCGACTCTAAACTCACTTTAAGTGCCTATAAGACTCATGTTACTGGACGACTAGCTACGCGAAAAGTATAACCAAACGTATAGACGGTGGTTTGAAAACACGTATGTCTCCTTTCTTATACGCTAAGATTTCTACAAGAACGAAAAAAATTTGACTTAAATGAATACTCAACGGAAACAGATATCGCTGTCTGCAACTCGACCAAAAGTCAACCGTTTCTTCAAAAAGAAATCAGTATCGTAACATCGCTTTACACACGGAAGCACGAAGAAATTCACGAAAAATTCATGTTTCTTGGCAAAAACCATCAACAGCATGCAAAAAATAAAGCAATGATGAAATCGCAATTTATAACCAAGAAAAATTAAGAAAATATCGCGTGCTTCAATTTATTCCACTACACATAAAATCATCAACAATAAAGCTCATGTGAAAATAAAAGAGATAAGGAAAAGTGAATCTTATTCCAAATATCTTCTTGAACGCCAGCACATGTCTGAGTGGAATGTCTGTCAATCCATACTTCAAATAATGCTCAACATCACCAGGAACCCCCAAACTTAGTCTCTAGTCATGAAATAACAATAGACATTAAGTCAAGAAAGACTATAATATGAAGGATAATAACTCATTGGGGTTATATAAAAATATTAGAGAAATAAGGGCCAACAAGATTACACGAATCCAAACGAAATAACAAAACAAAGAAAAAATTATTAACGAAAAATCAAATAAAAACAACTAACTAGAAAGCAAGTAAAAATGATGGGTTGCCTCCCATCAAGTGCTCTATTTTATGTCTTGAGCACGACGTGGCAACAAAAATTTAACGTGGCTTCTTTCTAGGGAGATTGCCAAATACCCCCTTATTGCAATCTATAAGCCTCTTATTCCACAAGGGAGGCTTTGGTTCATGTCTGGTTGCCAAAAATAATGAGTAAGAATAATTATGCGGACAACCAAAAAGTAGTGGAAGAATATAATAATTATAAGGTATGAAAAAATAAGCAGAGTTCGAATGGGTAGATAATAAAGACATATCATGAACAACCTCATTAGAACTCAAGGAATCAGCCTTAACAAAATCAAAAGTAATGGGGTCAATCTCTCCCAGTATGGATTTAGGAAAAATTATGCGTGGCACCGTTAATAGAATTTTAGGCAGAAAAGTGTTCACCTTATTATTCGAAGCTTGATGACAAATTAATGAAATTTATTTGGAAACATCATCAATGGTAACTTCTTCTACAAGCTCATCACACTTTATGTAATTATTAGGTGTCAGATCGACCACAAACTCAAAGATGTCTTTCTTCTCAACCTCCCCTTCAACTTCACTACTAAATCGAAGAGCTGAAAAATAACCATAGTGAATCTCAAGACCCCGACTTGCACATTCTCGCTCAAGAGGGGTACTATCAGGATTTTTGAGAGTGTCTATACAATGTTCAAGCATGGTCTTTTATTTCGGGTGAGGGGGCTGACTGACCCTATTAGGCAAATTATTAAGATCATCGAAATTTATGAAATGCCAAGGGTCACGATAATCAAAGGAAAACATAATGAGAAAAAAAAATAAAAAAAAAATATAGAAACTAAAGAAAAAAAAACTTCAAATTAAAATTAGAGTCGCTTGGTAATGATATTAGCGAAAAATCAGTCCCCGGCAACGGCGTCAAAAACTTGTTGTAAGGAATCCCTCACACTATGCCGCAAGTGCACGGTGTCAACAAGTAATAAAGTGATAAGTAAGATATCGTTCCCTCGAGGACTGATTTCACTAAGTACCAAAATATAGTCAACTCGTAGTTTTATTTGAAGAATATATGGAATTTGTTTCTAAACTAATTGCAGAAAAATAAATAGAAAATAATAATAGTAATAATAAAAATAAAAATCATAAGGGTGTAGGATTATGATTTTCACCTCAAACAATCAGGAATGATTTTTATTCAATTCAATTCACTTGTATTCAATTGATTGTAAGCCAGAAATTCCTAAATTATTATAAAGCCTTTCCCAAGGTCGATAGAAAATACTACGAATTATTAACTCGATATATCCCTATTCGAATTAGATAATTAAAAGCTAAAACTGTTCATGAATTCCCACAATAAACAGGCTTCACAATTCCCATGAGTATATACCTATCTCACGAAAATCATGATTTTTCTCACAAGAACTATGCCTAAATTTCATCTCCCGAATCCATAAAGACATTCAAATCAATTCAACTATTGGCCAGACAATTGAAAGCATTGAGAAGAGTAAGAAGAACCCAATACAATACGAATAACGAGTAAATTGAAATAAAAATAAATAAATCAAACCGTCATGAAATCGGCTACAATCACAATCCTACTCGAATAGATCTAGAAAATAAGATGCGGAAAAATTAAGAAAAATCGTAAGGGATCCGTGGTCTTGTCGTCGCCCACAAATCTCTTCGTTTCTGCTCCTCTGGTGTCTCCGCTCTATCTCCGATCGATTCCCCCTTTCCCCTCACCTTCAATTCTTATTTATAGCTTTCCTCAGCCTCCAAAACGCGTCCGGGGATTTGGGTCGAAAACTGCTCCAAAACCGGCAAAGACACGCGGAAGGCTCAGCAAAACCGCCCTGTGGGCTGCGGCTCACTTAAGCTGTGCTGCGGCCCCTATCCTTCAGCGCCGGATGCCTGCGCACATGTTTTCTTCCTGGGCCGCGGCTCAGCATTCTTGTGCCGTGGCTCAGGGTACAGTCCGTTTGGGGCTTCGCTGGGGCCGGGCGTGTGCCGCGGCTCAGCATCCTTGTGCCGCGGCTCATGACCAAAAATTGATGTTTTCACCTGTTTTTCGTCGTTTAGGCTTCCGGACTCCAATTTCCTGCAAAACATATAAGAATAGTGCATTGAAAGCTCATGTATGCATTTTAGGCTCAAAATGGATATAAACTAATGATAAATAAGCGCATAAAAATACGCCTAACAAATACCCCCAAATTTGAGTCTTTGCTTGTCCTCAAGCAAAAATCAATTTTCAAATAAAAGTATCATGAATGATCGTACAAATCCATAGTGCTCAACTTAATCAATACTACCCTGAAAATCTCAAAGAATAATACGAGTGTCATAATAGTGAGTCACATCCACGGACACTGATTCCAAAAAGTAATCATTTTCAG
Organism: Orobanche coerulescens; assembly: GCA_033398695.1. NCBI lineage: Eukaryota > Viridiplantae > Streptophyta > Magnoliopsida > Lamiales > Orobanchaceae > Orobanche > Orobanche coerulescens. The sequence goes on from CM065815.1 coordinate 36,463,020, forward strand.
TCCTAACCAATCGTTATTGAGGAGAATCAAGCTCAAAGATTAACAAGCGTGAATTTAACCGACCGCAAATACGAAGGGTTAGAGTAAACAAGCCAACTCGCCCAGTCCCACAGTCTAATGGCATAAATTCAAGAGTTTCATCGTCAAAAATAAACCTCGGACAGCATTCCCTTATGTATAATCAATAATATGATTCGAGTTAACCACTAGGTTTCGGCTCTCGGGATATTTCATCGGGATGATCCTAGGGTGGATTTCCATTCTCATGTATTGGGGAACCGTTTGACGTAAAAGACACTCATGGGGTACATGGATGCTTCTAGTTACTAAGTCCCCCTCTACAACGGAGAAAAAACTCGAATAGCAATTCCCGCGCGTCCGATTCAAGGTTGCTGTGTTACGTGAAAGTAAACAACGGGTCGCGTGAATACCCCCGGTTACTAGGCTTCCCATCATTGGTAATGTGATATTTCTAAATCATTAGTCTAGTCAGGGTTGTCGTTTTACGCGAGAGTAAACAACGGATCACGTGAATACCCCCGGTTACTAGACTTCCCATCATAGAACATGTATGAATTCTCGACTTTTTAGGAAAAACTGTCCGACTCTAAACTCACTTTAAGTGCCTATAAGACTCATGTTACTGGACGACTACATACGCAAAAAGTATAACCAAACGTATAGACGGTGGTTTGAAAACACGTATGTCTCCTTTCTTATACGCTAAGATTTCTACAAGAACGAAAACAAATTTGACTTAAATGAATACTCAACGGAAACAGATATCGTTGTCTGCAACTCGACCAAAAGTCAACCATTTCTTCAAGAAGAAATCAGTATCGTAACATCAGTTTTACACACGGAAGCACGAAAAAATTCACGAAAAATTCATGTTTCTTGGCAAAAACCATCAACAGCATGCAAAAAATAAAGCAATGATGAAATCGCAATTTATAACCAAGAAAAATTAAGAAAATATCGCGTGCTTCAATTTATTCCACTACACATAAAATCATCAACAATAAAGCTCATGTGAAAATAAAAGAGATAAGGAAAAGTGAATCTTATTCCAAATATCTTCTTGAACGCCAGCACATGTCTGAGTGGAATGTCTGTCAATCCATACTTCAAATAATGCTCAACATCACCAGGAACCCCCAAACTTAGTCTCTAGTCATGAAATAACAATAGACATTAAGTCAAGAAAGACTAGAATATGAAGGATAATAACTCATTGAGGTTATATAAAAATATTAGAGAAATAAGGGCCAACAAGAATACACGAATCCAAACGAAATAACAAAACAAAGAAAAAATTATTAATGAAAAATCAAATAAAAACAACTAACTAGAAAGCAAGTAAAAATGATGGGTTGCCTCCCATCAAGTGCTCTATTTTATGTCTTGAGCACGACGTGGCAACAAAAATTTAACGTGGCTTCTTTCTAGGGAGATTGCCAAATACCTCCTTCTTGCAATCTATAAGCCTCTTATTCCACAAGGGAGGCTTTGGTTCATGCCTAGTTGCCAAAAATAATGAGTAAGAATAATTATGCGGACAACCAAAAAGTAGTGGAAGAATATAATAATTATAAGGTATGAAAAAATAAGCAGAGTTCGAATGGGTAGATAATAAAGACATATCATGAACAACCTCATTAGAACTCAAGGAATCAGCCTCAACAAAATCAAAAGTAATGGGGTCAATCTCTCCCAATATGGATTTAGGAAAAATTATGCGTGGCACCGTTAATAGAATTTTAGGCAGAAAAGTGCTCACCTTATTATTCGAAGCTTGATGACAAATTAATGAAATTTATTTGGAAACATCATCAATGGTAACTTCTTCTACAAGCTCATCACACTTTATGTAATTATTAGGTGCTGGGGGATCGACCCTAAAACTCAGCATGTCTTTCTTCTCAACCTCCTCTTCAACTTCACTACTAAATCGAAGAGCTGGAAAATAACCAGGGTGAATCTCAAGACCACGACTTGCACATTCTCGCTCAAGAGGGGTACTATCATGATTTTTGAGAGTGTCTACACAATGTTCAAACATGGTCTTTTATTTCGGGGGAGGGGGCTGACTGACCCTATTAGGCAAATTATTAAGATCATCGAAATTTATGAAATGTCAAGGGTCACGATAATCAAAGGAAAACATAATGAGAAAAAAAATAAAAAAAAATATAGAAACTAAAGAAAAAAAAAACTTCAAATTAAAATTAGAGTCGCTTGGTAATGATATTAGCGAAAAATCAGTGCCCGGCAACGGCGTCAAAAACTTGTTGTAAGGAATCCCTCACACTATGCCGCAAGTGCAAGGTGTCAACAAGTAATAAAGTGATAAGTAAGATATCGTTCCCTCGAGGACTGATTTCACTAAGTACCAAAATATAGTCAACTCGTAATTTTATTTGAAGAATATATGGAATTTGTTTCTAAACTAATTGCAGAAAAATAAATAGAAAATAATAATAGTAATAATAAAAATAATAATCATAAGGGTGTAGGATTATGATTTTCACCTCAAACAATCAGGAATGATTTTTATTCAATTCAATTCACTTGTATTCAATTGATTGTAAGCCAGAAATTCCTAAATTATTATAAAGCCTTTCCCAAGGTCGATAGAAAATACTACGAATTATTAACTCGATATATCCCTATTCGAATTAGATAATTAAAAGCTAAAACTGTTCATGAATTCCCACAATAAACAGGCTTCACAATTCCCATGAGTATATCAATATCTCACGAAAATCATGATTTTTCTCACAAGAACTATGCCCAAATTTCATCTCCCGAATCCATAAAGACATTCAAATCAATTCAACTATTGGCCAGACAATTGAAAGCATTGAGAAGAGTAAGAAGAATCTAATACAATACGAATAACGAGTAAATTGAAATAAAAATAAATAAATCAAACCGTCATGAAATCGGCTACAATCACAATCCTACTCGAATAGATCTAGAAAATAAGATGCGGAAAAATTAAGAAAAACCGTAAGGGATCCGTGGTCTTGTCGTCTCCCACAAATCTCTTCGTTTCTGCTCCTATGGTGTCTCCGCTCTATCTCCGATCGATTCCCCCTTTCCCCTCACCTTCAATGCTTATTTATAGCTTTCCTCAGCCTCCAAAACGCGTCCTGGGATTTGGGTCGAAAACTGCTCCAAAAACGGCAAATACACGCGGAAGGCTCAGCAAAACCGCCCTGTGGGCCGCGGCTCACTTAAGCTGTGCCGCGGCCCCTATCCTTCAGCGCCGGATGCCTGCGTGCATGTTTTCTTCCTGGGCCGCGGCTCAGCATTCTTGTGCCACGGCTCAGGGTACAGTCCGCTTGGGGCTTCGCTGGGGCCGTGCGTGTGCCGCGGCTCAGCATCCTTGTGCCGCGGCTCATGACCAAAAATTGCTGTTTTCGCCTGTTTTTCGTCGTTTAGGCTTCCGGACTCCAATTTCCTGCAAAACATATAAGAATAGTGCATTGAAAGCTCATGTATGCATTTTAGGCTCAAAATGGATATAAACTAATGATAAATAAGCGCATAAAAATACGCCTAACAAATACCCCCAAACTTGAGCCTTTGCTTGTCCTCAAGCAAAAATCAATTTTCAAATAAAAGTATCATGAATGATCGTGCAAATCCATAGTGCTCAACTTAATCAATACTACCCTGAAAATCTCAAAGAATAATACGAGTGTCGTAATAGTGAGTCACATCCACGGACACTGATTCCAAGAAGTAATCATTTCAGTCCTAACCAATCGTTATTGAGGAGAATCAAGCTCAAAGATTAACAAGCGTGGATTTAACCGACCGCAAATACGAAGGGTTAGAGTAAACAAGCCAACTCGCCCAGTCCCACAGTCTAATGGCATAAATTTAAGAATTTCATCGTCAAAAATAAACCTCGGACAGCATTCCCTTATGTATGATCAATAATATGATTCGAGTTAACCACTAGGTTTCGGCTCTCGGGATATTTCATCGGGATGATCCTAGGGTGGATTTCTCATGTATTGGGGAACCGTTTGACGTAAAAGACACTCATGGGGCACATGGATGCTTCTAGTTACTAAGTCCCCCTCTACAGCGGAGAAAAAACTCGAATAGCAATTCCCGCGCGTCCGATTCAAGGTTGCTGTGTTACGTGAAAGTAAACAACGGGTCGCGTGAATACCCCCGGTTACTAGGCTTCCCATCATCGGTAATGCGATATTTCTAAATCATTAGTCTAGTCAGGGTTGTCGTTTTACGCGAGAGTAAACAACGGGTCACGTGAATACCCCCGGTTACTAGACTTACCATCATAGAACATGTATGAATTCTCGACTTTTTAGGAAAAACTGTCCGACTCTAAACTCACTTTAAGTGCCTATAAGACTCATGTTACTGGACGACTAGCTACGCAAAAAGTATAACCAAACGTATAGACGGTGGTTTGAAAACACGTATGTCTCCTTTCTTATACGCTAAGATTTCTACAAGAACGAAAAAAATTTGACTTAAATGAATACTCAACGGAAACAGATATCGCTGTCTGCAACTCGACCAAAAGTCAACCATTTCTTCAAGAAGAAATCAGTATCGTAACATCAGTTTTACACACGGAAGCACGAAGAAATTCACGAAAAATTCATGTTTCTTGGCAAAAACCATCAACAGCATGCAAAAAATAAAGCAATGATGAAATCACAATTTATAACCAAGAAAAATTAAGAAAATATCGCGTGCTTCAATTTATTCCACTACACATAAAATCATCAACAATAAAGCTCATGTGAAAATAAAAGAGATAAGGAAAAGTGAATCTTATTCCAAATATCTTCTTGAACGCCAGCACATGTCTGAGTGGAATGTCTGTCAATCCATACTTCAAATAATGCTCAACATCACCAGGAACCCCCAAACTTAGTCTCTAGTCATGAAATAACAATAGACATAAAGTCAAGAAAGATTAGAATATGAAGGATAATAACTCATTGGGGTTATATAAAAATATTAGAGAAATAAGGGCCAACAAGAATACACGAATCCAAACGAAATAACAAAACAAAGAAAAAATTATTAACGAAAAATCAAATAAAAACAACTAACTAGAAAGCAAGTAAAAATGATGGGTTGCCTCCCATCAAGTGCTCTATTTTATATCTTGAGCACGACGTGGCAACAAAAATTTAACGTGGCTTCTTTCTAGGGAGATTGCCAAATACCCCCTTCTTGCAATCTATAAGCCTCTTATTCCACAAGGGAGGCTTTGGTTCATACCTGGTTGCCAAAAATAATGAGTAAGAATAATTATGCGGACAACCAAAAAGTAGTGGAAGAATATAATAATTATAAGGTATGAAAAAATAAGAAGAGTTCGAATGGGTAGATAATAAAGACATATCATGAACAACCTCATTAGAACTCAAGGAATCAGCCTCAACAAAATCAAAAGTAATGGGGTCAATATCTCCCAATATGGATTTAGGAAAAATTATGCGTGGCACCGTTAATAGAATTTTAGGCAGAAAAGTGCTCACCTTATTATTCGAAGCTTGATGACAAATTAATGAAATTTATTTGGAAACATCATCAATGGTAACTTCTTCTACAAGCTCATCACACTTTATGTAATTATTAGGTGCTGGGGGATCGACCCTAAAACTCAGCATGTCTTTCTTCTCAACCTCCCCTTCAACTTCACTACTAAATCGAAGAGCTGGAAAATAACCAGGGTGAATCTCAAGACCACGACTTGCACATTCTCGCTCAAGAGGGGTACTATCAGGATTTTTGAGAGTGTCTACACAATGTTCAAACATGGTCTTTTATTTCGGGGGAGGGGGCTGACTGACCCTATTAGGCAAATTATTAAGATCATCGAAATTTATGAAATGTCAAGGGTCACGATAATCAAAGGAAAACATAATGAGAAAAAAAATAAAAAAAAAAATATAGAAACTAAAGAAAAAAAACTTCAAATTAAAATTAGAGTCGCTTGGTAATGATATTAGCAAAAAATCACTGCCCGGCAACGGCATCAAAAACTTGTTGTAAGGAATCCCTCACACTATGCCGCAAGTGCAAGGTGTCAACAAGTAATAAAGTGATAAATAAGATATCGTTCCCTCGAGGACTGATTTCACTAAGTACCAAAATATAGTCAACTCGTAATTTTATTTGAAGAATATATGGAATTTGTTTCTAAACTAATTGCAGAAAAATAAATAGAAAATAATAATAGTAATAATAAAAATAATAATCATAAGGGTGTAGGATTATGATTTTCACCTCAAACAATCAGGAATGATTTTTATTCAATTCAATTCACTTGTATTCAATTGATTGTAAGCCAGAAATTCCTAAACTATTATAAAGCCTTTCCCAAGGTCGATAGAAAATACTACGAATTATTAACTCGATATATCCCTATTCGAATTAGATAATTAAAAGCTAAAACTGTTCATGAATTCCCACAATAAACAGGCTTCACAATTCCCATGAGTATATCCCTATCTCACGAAAATCATGATTTTTCTCACAAGAACTATGCCTAAATTTCATCTCCCGAATCCATAAAGACATTCAAATCAATTCAACTATTGGCCAGACAATTGAAAGCATTGAGAAGAGTAAGAAGAATCCAATACAATACGAATAACGAGTAAATTGAAATAAAAATAAATAAATCAAACCGTCATGAAATCGGCTACAATCACAATCCTACTCGAATAGATCTAGAAAATTAGATGCGGAAAAATTAAGAAAAACCGTAAGGGATCCGTGGTCTTGTCGTCGCCCACAAATCTCTTCGTTTCTGCTCCTCTGGTGTCTACGCTCTATCTCCAATCGATTCCCCCTTTCCCCTCACCTTCAATGCTTATTTATAGCTTTCCTCAACCTCCAAAATGCGTCCGGGGATTTGGGTCGGAAACTGCTCCAACAACGGCAAAGACACGCGGAAGGCTCAGCAAAACCGCCCTGTGGGCTGCGGCTCACTTAAGCTGTGCCGCGGCCCCTATCCTTCAGCGCCGGATGCCTGCGAACATGTTTTATTCCTGGGCCGCGGCTCAGCATTCTTGTGCCGTGGCTCAGGGTACAGTCCGCTTGGGGCTTCGCTGGGGTCGTGCGTGTGCCGCGGCTCAGCATCCTTGTGCCGCGGCTCATGACCAAAAATTGCTGTTTTCGCCTATTTTTCGTCGTTTAGGCTTCCGGACTCCAATTTCCTGCAAAACATATAAGAATAGTGCATTGAAAGCTCATGTATGAATTTTAGGCTCAAAATGGATATAAACTAATGATAAATAAGCGCATAAAAATACGCCTAACAAATACCCCCAAACTTGAGACTTTGCTTGTCCTCAAGCAAAAATCAATTTTCAAATAAAAGTATCATGAATGATCGTGCAAATCCATAGTGCTCAACTTAATCAATACTACCCTAAAAATCTCAAAGAATAATACGAGTGTCGTAATAGTGAGTCACATCCACGGACACTGATTCCAAGAAGTAATCATTTTCAGTCCTAACCAATCGTTATTGAGGAGAATCAAGCTCAAAGATTAACAAGCGTGAATTTAACCGACCGCAAATACGAAGGGTTAGAGTAAACAAGCCAACTCGCCCAGTCCCACAGTCTAATGGCATAAATTCAAGAGTTTCATCGTCAAAAATAAACCTCGGACAGCATTCCCTTATGTATGATCAATAATATGATTCGAGTTAACCACTAGGTTTCGGCTCTCGGGATATTTCATCGGGATGATCCTAGGGTGGATTTCCATTCTCATGTATTGGGGAACTGTTTGACGTAAAAGACACTCATGGGGCACATGGATGCTTCTAGTTACTATGTCCCCCTCTACAGCGGAGAAAAAACTCGAATAGCAATTCCCGCGCGTCCGATTCAAGGTTGCTGTGTTACGTGAAAGTAAACAACGGGTCGCGTGAATACCCCCGGTTACTAGGCTTCCCATCATCGGTAATGCGATATTTCTAAATCATTAGTCTAGTCAGGGTTGTCGTTTTACGCGAGAGTAAACAACGGGTCACGTGAATACCCCCGGTTACTAGACTTCCCATCATAGAACATGTATGAATTCTCGACTTTTTAGGAAAAACTGTCCGACTCTAAACTCACTTTAAGTGCCTATAAGACTCATGTTACTGGACGACTAGCTACGCGAAAAGTATAACCAAACGTATAGACGGTGGTTTGAAAACACGTATGTCTCCTTTCTTATACGCTAAGATTTCTACAAGAACGAAAAAATTTTGACTTAAATGAATACTCAACGGAAACAGATATCGCTGTCTGCAACTCGACCAAAAGTCAACCGTTTCTTCAAAAAGAAATCAGTATCGTAACATCAGTTTTACACACGGAAGCACGAAAAAATTCACGAAAAATTCATGTTTCTTGGCAAAAACCATCAACAGCATGCAAAAAATAAAGCAATGATGAAATCGCAATTTATAACCAAGAAAAATTAAGAAAATATCGCGTGCTTCAATTTATTCCACTACACATAAAATCATCAACAATAAAGCTCATGTGAAAATAAAAGAGATAAGGAAAAGTGAATCTTATTCCAAATATCTTCTTGAACGCCAGCACATGTCTGAGTGGAATGTCTGTCAATCCATACTTCAAATAATGCTCAACATCACCAGGAACCCCCAAACTTAGTCTCTAGTCATGAAATAACAATAGACATTAAGTCAAGAAAGACTAAAATATGAAGAATAATAACTCATTGGGGTTATATAAAAATATTAGAGAAATAAGGGCCAACAAGAATACACGAATCCAAACGAAATAACAAAACAAAGAAAAAATTATTAACGAAAAATCAAATAAAAACAACTAACTAGAAAGTAAGTAAAAATGATGGGTTGCCTCCCATCAAGTGCTCTATTTTATGTCTTGAGCACGACGTGGCAACAAAAATTTAACGTGGCTTCTTTCTCGGGAGATTGCCAAATACCCCCTTCTTGCAATCTATAAGCCTCTTATTCCATAAGGGAGGCTTTGGTTCATGCCTGGTTGCCAAAAATAATGAGTAAGAATAATTATGCGGACAACCAAAAAGTAGTGGAAGAATATAATAATTATAAGGTATGAAAAAATAAGCAGAGTTCGAATGGGTAGATAATAAAGACATATCATGAACAACCTGATTAGAACTCAAGGAATCAGCCTCAACAAAATCAAAAGTAATGGGGTCAATCTCTCCCAATATGGATTTAGGAAAAATTATGCGTGGCACCGTTAATAGAATTTTAGGCAGAAAAGTGTTCACCTTATTATTCGAAGCTTGATGACAAATTAATGAAATTTATTTGGAAACATCATCAATGGTAACTTCTTCTACAAGCTCATCACACTTTATATAATTATTAGGTGCTGGGGGATCGACCCTAAAACTCAGCATGTCTTTCTTCTCAACCTCCCCTTCAACTTCACTACTAAATCGAAGAGGTGGAAAATAACCATAGTGAATCTCAAGACCACGACTTGCACATTCTCACTCAAGAGGGGTACTATCAGGATTTTGGAGAATGTCTACACAATGTTCAAACATGGTCTTTTATTTCGGGGGAGGGGGCTGGCTGACCCTATTAGGCAAATTATTAAGATCATCGAAATTTATGAAATGCCAAGGGTCACGATAATCAAAGGAAAACATAATGAGAAAAAAAAATAAAAAAAAATATAGAAACTAAAGAAAAAAACTTCAAATTAAAATTAGAGTCGCTTGGTAATGATATTAGCGAAAAATCAGTCCCCGGCAACGGCGTCAAAAAACTTGTTGTAAGGAATCCCTCACACTATGCCGCAAGTGCACTGTGTCAACAAGTAATAAAGTGATAAGTAAGATATCGTTCCCTCGAGGACTGATTTCACTAAGTACCAAAATATAGTCAACTCGTAATTTTATTTGAAGAATATATGGAATTTGTTTCTAAACTAATTGCAGAAAAATAAATAGAAAATAATAATAGTAATAATAAAAATAAAAATTATAAGGGTGTAGGATTATGATTTTCACCTCAAACAATCAGGAATGATTTTTATTCAATTCAATTCACTTGTATTCAATTGATTGTAAGCCAGAAATTCCTAAATTATTATAAAGCCTTTCCCAAGGTCGATATATAATACTACGAATTATTAACTCGATATATCCCTATTCGAATTAGATAATTAAAAGCTAAAACTGTTCATGAATTCCCACAATAAACAGGCTTCACAATTCCCATGAGTATATCCCTATCTCACGAAATCATGATTTTTCTCACAAGAACTATGCCTAAATTTCATCTCCCGAATCCATAAAGACATTCAAATCAATTCAACTATTGGCCAGACAATTGAAAGCATTGAGAAGAGTAAGAAGAATCCAATACAATACGAATAACGAGTAAATTGAAATAAAAATAAATAAATCAAACCGTCATGAAATCGGCTACAATCACAATCCTACTCGAATAGATCTAGAAAATAAGATGCGGAAATATTAAGAAAAACCGTAAGGGATCCGTGGTCTTGTCATCGCCCACAAATCTCTTCGTTTCTGCTCCTCTGGTGTCTCCGCTCTATCTCCGATCGATTCCCCCTTTCCCCTCACCTTCAATGCTTATTTATAGCTTTCCTCAGCCTCCAAAACGTGTCCGGGGATTTGGGTCGAAAACTGCTCCAAAAATGGCAAAGACACGCGGAAGGCTCAGCAAAACCGCCCTGTGGGCTGCAGCTCACTTAAGCTGTGCCGCGGCCCCTATCCTTCAGCGTCGGATGCCTGCGCACATGTTTCTTCCTGGGCCGCGGCTCAGCATTCTTGTGCCGTGGGTCAGGGTACAGTCCGCTTGGGGCTTCGCTGGGACCGTGCGTGTGCCGCGGTGTAATATCCACGTTTTCTATCCTTGGTAATTTCTATTTTTGGTGCATTTTCATTTCGGACAACTCGCCTGGCACTGTTTTGTAATTCTGAACCTATTTTATTCTTGGAGTTTTTCCATTTAGACGGGTCTTGATAATGTTTTTACGTAATTTCATCTTGAGTTATATTTTGTCGCATGTGTATCCGATTGTCGCTAAACTCGTTCGATTTCGTCATTTTCCTATTTTCATGAGTTCATATGGTTGAGTAGAGCATGTTGTGAGTTTCGGATTGTTAATCCGACGTTGTATCGTGATTTTACGGATGTTTGGGCCGTTTTTGTAAATTCCTAGAAGTTTAGGGAAATTGTCCCTTATTCGACTTGGTTGTGTACCTCAGATCGTTTTGGGTTCCGTACTTCCATTTCGTGTTATTGTTGCCCAAATATCGATCCCTGTTGCTTTTATTCTCCTTCCGGATCATTTTTCGTCATTTTGGGACCCGAGGGTGTGGGTCATGCGGCCTGAGGTGTGAGCCGCGGCACACACATCGCCCGGTGTTGCCTAAACAAAGCATGCGTGTGCGCGGCACAAGGATTGTGCCATGGCGGCACACAAGTCGGTGCCGCGGCACACTTGTCTGCCGCGCACACCGTGTGGCGATTCTTGCGGCCAAATCAGATCTGCGCGTCCGCAAGCCACCCGGCGATGCCGGCACATGCCGTCGAGCCATGCACACTTCGGATGAGCCGCGGCAACGAGCGGTCACCACCACCTGGCACAATTTTGTCTTTGCGGCACGATTAGCCGAGCTGACACAACGTGATCGGCGCTATATATCTGCTTCTTATTCAGCGAGAATCGCTCATTTCCTCCCCCTTCTTCAACCGTGCGAGAGTGAGAGAGTCTTGAGAGGGAGAGTTCCTCCGCCTATCACTTACTTGTGTAGATTTCTTCATCCCTCTTCGATCGGGTGGCTCGGATTGCGGATCTAACCCGTGGATTTTGGATTTGAATGCTTGATTCATCAAGAGGTAAGAAGTCCTTTAACCCTAGTATGATTTTGGGGAGGGTTTGGTGGTGATCTTGTGTTTTAATTCGAATTAACCGATGCTGTTATTAGATTTTGATAGTATACTCGTGACCTTTGGCTTTCTTGTTCTTGATTGGGATGAAATCCCGTTGTTATACCATTGACCGATTTCGTTTCCTTATGCACTCTTGGTGTCCGATGAATTGTCCCAACGGGTAGAATTAGGATTAATTCTTACCTTTCCGCATTATTGAGACTTGTGTATACCGTTATTGTGTTAGGATCGGATTTGGGAGGATTGTTCGGACCGAAACCTATTCCGTCGTCGTTTCCTTCGTTTCGTTTCATTCAAGGCAAGTACATGTATTACATTTCGTTATGTATATTGTGATTTTCGAAATTAATGATGAATGGTGATTTTTGGGTGCATGAGTTGTGTTCCTTCCACCCGGAGTGTCCGACGGGGTGTCTGGGGGTCGATACTAAGGGGTACGGCCGCGGAAGTGGACTTGGGTGTGTGTGTGATTGAATTTCCACCCGGAGTGTCCGACGGGGTGTCTGGGGGTCGATACTAAGGGGTACGGCCGCGGAAGTGGTATCCCACCCGGAGTGTCCGACGGGATGTCTGGGGGTCGATACTGAGGGGTACGGCCACGGGATACCAGTTGTGATTTTGTGATATCGTGATGATTGAAAATGTATTTGATTGCCAATGTAGTATTCCGGAATATATATGTGGCAAATGACTTATGTTTGAGATGATTGTGTAAAACCGTATTTTTGTATATAATGTTGTGTAATTGTGTACTTGCACTAGCTATTCGAATGCTAACCCCTTAAATGGGAGAAATGCGTCTTATGCATTTCAGGTACCGGGAGAGCTGAGGAGCAGGCACGGGGCACGCACGGAAAGGATGGGATGGCTTGATGATGTGGCTCGAGTCAGTACTTTTATGTTGTGTCATTGCATTTGTCAAGTACCAGAGTTAGACTGTTTACTTTGAAACCTGGTTTAAGTCCCCTGCGTGGGCAATGAATTGGTACTTATATTATATGCATGTACTCCGTTTAAAATGTTTTGGCCGAGGCCACGGCCTTACTTACTTTCTGAATGCATCATTTGGGATTATATTGTGGTTTATGTGTTAAGTGTCAGCCTGGTAGACCTCATGAGGGTTCTACGGCGTGTAACGTCCCATTTGTGTATTGGGGTGTTACATTTATGGTATCGGAGCCTTAGGTTTTGAATACCTAGGCTATCGGTGAATTTTTGGGTCTGTCAGTTGCGTCATTAGAGTCAGTCGTTGAGCCTAATATCATCATGCTACCGTCTTTTCGTGCGACCCGTGGCTGTAAGTCTCCTCGAACTCTTATATCTCTGTAATTCGTTTTCTTACGTTGTTCGGAATCGTGACTTGTGTTACCAACTTTGTGAATTGTGAATCTTTCTGATCTTGTCCTTTTCTTACTTTCCTTCAGTATGTTGAGAGGTCGTGGTAGACCGGATAGGGGACGCGGCCGAGGCCGTGGTCGGGGTGCTGATAATGAGGAGGGCTCAGTTTCTCGATCTCTGCGGACTCGGCCTCTCACTCGGTGCGTCGGGTAATAATGCCGACCTGGAGCTCTTGCCGTACTTGACGATTGGTAGCCCAACTTACTCAGATAGCTCAGGGTGGACGCCAGAATCCGCCCCCGACACCGGAAGAGGAGGCTAGTAAGTGGCTTCAGACGGTGACTAAGATGCACCCACCTTGTTTCTCCGGATCCTCTGACTCCCTCGGTTGGGAGAATTGGCTCTTTCAGTTGTCCAGGACCTTCGACGCCATAGCTTGTCCTGAAGACAGGAGGGTACATATTGCCCAGTACCTCCTGGATAAGGAAGCTGCGGAATGGTGGGAGGCCGTTGTGCCCAGAGACCATCGAGCTACTTGGGAGGAATTCAAGGCTGCTATGGAAGCAGAGTATTGTCCGCCGCCAGTCAAGGAGCGCAGAATTGTGGAGTTCTTCACCGCTACACCTCAGGACGTGCCTATTTCTCAGGCCATCATTACTTACAATCAGCAGTTGGGTTTCGTGAGAGATCAGGTGAGGACGGAGACTGATAAAATCCGTTACTTCAATATGCGCATGAAGCAGCATATTAGGCAGAGTATGGCACCGCTCATGTGTGCCACTTTGAAAGAATACCAGGATCGCGCCCTAGCGATCGAGATGGCGGTTCCGGAATCAGAGTTGGTTTCGGAAGCTAAGAAGCAGAAGACTGCCGGTGGATTCTCGACTGGGAAGGGTGGTCAGTTTTCGAGGTCTCGTTCTGCTCCCATACCGGGGAAGAGGCCGTTCCATCAGGCCGGTGGATCTCGGGGTAACCGATCAGTTCGATCAGTAAGCACGGTGGCGGGGTTTGTTTTAACTGCAACCAATATGAGCATTTGATGAAGGATTGTCCTTTTCCCCCCGTTGCTTGCTTCACTTGCGGGCAGACCGGGCATCGGGCGGCTCATTGTGAGAGAGCCACCAGGGCCGCTAGAGTTCCGACTACCACTACCGATCAGAGGGATCATAGTACTCCAGCTACTCAGGTTCTGCAGGGTTCGGGTCGCGGTAGAGGTCGGGGACAGCCGGATTTCCGCGCAGCCTCGAGCTCGGGTTCAGTCCACCCCGTATCGAGATGAGGCGCCTGAGAGGAGCGGACATTCCGGTGGCGTCACGTACCACTCTGATCCTTACTCATCCAGTTTCCGTGCTTTTTGATTCGGGTGCTACCCATTCCTTTATTGCGTCGAATTGTGTGAATCGTATTGGCTTTAACTGCTTGTTTGAGTGTGAACCGTTTGTGGTGGGTACGCCTACCGGGGATCGTATGGTTGGGGACCGGGAAGTTAGGGATTGCCCCGTGAGGATCGGGAGCCGAGATTGGCCCTCGAACCTCATCGTTATCGACCTCAAGGGTGAGGATCTAATCCTCGGGGACGATTGGTTAGAGAGGCATGGTGCTATCATGAACTATCGGACTCGTACTATCTCGATCGTGGCCGAGGATGGCACCGAGCATACTCTCGTCATGGTAAGCCGTAGATCGAGAGCGTGATTAGCGCCTTGAAGGCGATGAAACTTCTGAACCAGGGTTGTGTCGGCTACTGGTGCTATGCTCTGAAGGCGGAAGATGGTGGGGTTGACATGTCGTCAATTCCAGTTGTTAGTGAGTATCCCGATGTCTTCCCTGCACGACTTGCAGTATTACCACCACAATGAGAGGTGGAGTTTCCTATCGATCTAGAGCCGAATGCACCTATTTCTCGAGCACCGTACCGTATGGCACCGTCGGAGATGTTAGAGTTGAAGAACCGGTTGGGAGAATTGTTAGATAAAGGGTATATTCGACCAGCGCATCGCCTTGGGGTGCGCCGTACTTTCGTTAAGAAGAAAGATGGGTCGCTTCGTTTATGCATCGATTATCGAGAATTAAACAAGTGACCATTAAAAATAAATACCCTTTGCCGAGATTGACGATTTGTTTGATCGGCTTGAGGCGGCAGTCTTTTAGATTGATTTGCGATCGGGCTACTACCGATTGAGAATTGGGACGTCGATATTCCAGCCGCCTTTGGACGAGATATAGCCATTACGAGTTTGTGGTTATGCCTTTCGGGCTAACCAATGCCCAGCGATGTTCATGCGGTTGATGAACAAGGTTTTTATTGAGTATTTGGACAAGTTCGTAGTCGTTTTTATCGACGATATTCTTATCTATTCACGGAGTCGGGAGGATCACGCCTTACATCTCCGAATTGTATTAGACACTTTGAGGACCGAGCGGTTATGCGAAGTTCTCTAAGTGTGAGTTTTGGCTCGAGGAAGTGGCGTTCCTCGGGCACGTGATTTCAGCAGAGGAGTTCGGGTAGATCCGCAGAAGATAGAGGCGGTGATGGCTTGGGAGCCGCCTAAGAATGTGAAGGAGGTGAGGAGTTTTCGGGTCTCGCCGGCTATTACCGCAGATTCGTTGAGGATTTTCTAAGATCGCTAGACCACTCACTCGGTTGCTCCGAGAAAACTCGAAGTTTGAGTGGACTGCAGACAGGCAGGACAGCTTTGACGAGTTAAAGAGACGTCTGACTACCGCGCCCGTTTTAGCATTGCCTCAGGGGAACGAGGACTTCGTAGTGTATAGTGATGCTTCGGGCCTTGGTCTAGGGTGTGTTTTGATGCAGAGAAATAGAGTCATTGCTTATGCGTCCCGCCAGTTGAAACCTTACGAGGTGAATTATCCCACGCACGATTTAGAGTTAGCTGCGGTCGTTTTCGCCTTAAAGATCTGGAGGCATTATCTTTATGGGTCGTCTTGTAAGATTTTTACGGATCATAAGAGCTTGAAGTATATCTTCAGTCAGAAAGAATTGAATATAAGACAGCGTAGGTGGTTGGAACTAATCAAAGATTACGACCTCGAGATACTTTACCATCCGGGTAAGGCTAATGTAGTGGCCGATGCGTTGAGCCGAAAACCGATGGCTTTGAAGATGTTAGAGGTACTTACACCGCAGAGTAAGATCCAGCGAGATTTCATCCGTCAGAATATTGAGGTTTGGGTTCAGAGAGTTCAGGGCCAGTTATGTGCATTAGAGATCACTTCGTCCTTGACTGATGATATCAAGGCGAAGCAATATGACGATCCGTTTTTGGTCAGTGAGGAGGATGTGAGGAAAGGAAAGCCCCTGGATTTGTGGTTCACGATGATGGAGTTTTGAGGTTTCGGCGTACTTTGTGTACCATGTGATATTGGTGAGACAGAATATCTTGAGCGAAGCTCATACCACGCCCTACTCCATACATCCCTGATACGAGTAAAATGTACAAGGGCGTGAGGAGTAACTCGGTGGAGTAATTTGAAGATGGATGTTAACGAGTTTGTGGCGAAGTGTTTGACACCTGTGAGTTAAGATTGAGCATCGGCCGTGGCCGGTTACGACCACTTCCTATCCCGGAGTGGAAATGGGAGGATATTTCTATGGATTTCATTACCAATATGCCTAAGACTCGGACGGGAATGAACATGATTTGGGTCGTTGTTGATCGACTAACCAAATCAGCCCATTTTCTAAGTATTAAGGACACTTGGGGGCCGGAGAGGCTTGCACGAGTGTTTGTTGCGGAAATAGTGAGATTGCATGGGACCCCTAAGAGCATTGTTTCGGATCGTGATGGCCGGTTCATATCACATTTTTGGCAGGCCGTTCATAGAGCTTTGGGAACCGAGTTGAGACTTAGCACATCCTACCACCCTCAGACAGACGGACAGTCTGAGCGGACGATACACACACTGGAGGATATGCTGATAGCCTGTGCCTTAGATTGGAAGGATGATTGGGAGACACACTTGTCGTTGATCGAGTTCACGTATAACAATAGTTGGCATGCCTCGATCAAAATGGCACCATTCGAAGCGTTGTATGGAAGGAGGTGCAGATCACCGTTGTGTTGGGATGATACGTCCGAGCTAATCGGTACCGAGCCCGACCTGATAGTTGAGACGAGGGATAAGATTACCCTGATTCGTGGTACATTGTTGATGGCCCAGAGTCGGCAGAAGTCTTATGCCGATACACGTCGCCGACCGTTGGAGTTTGAGGTGGGAGATTACGTCTTGCTTAAGGTGTCGCCGACACGGGGAGTGTACCGCTTCGGTCGGAAGGGTAAACTTAGTCCGAGATTTATCGGGCCGTTTGAGATTTTAGATAGAGTTGGAGAACTCGCGTATCGGTTAGGCTTGCCGCCGTCCCTGAGCCACGTGCATAACGTATTTCATGTTTCCCAGCTTAGGAAGTACGTATCGGACCCTAGCCATATTATTGATTTTGGAGAGATCGAGTTGGGGCCCGACATTACCTTCGAGGAGAGGCCGATTCAGATCTTAGAGCGTCGGGTTAAGCAACTCAGGCACAAAACCATCCCTTTGGTCAAAGTGCAGTGGTCGAGGCATGGATCCGAGGAGGCCACGTGGGAAACAGAGGAGAGTATGAGGTCGAGATACCCCGAGTTATTCGTGTTGTAAGTTTCGGGGCGAAACTTATTTTTAGGGGGAGATAATGTAATATCCACGTTTTCTATCCTTGGTAATTTCTATTTTTGGTGCATTTTCATTTCGGAAAACTACTTTGCTTTATTTTGTAATTCTGAACCTATTTTATTCTTGGAGTTTTTCCGTTTAGACGGGTCTTGATAATGTTTTTACGTAATTTCATCTTGAGTTATATTTTGTCGCATGTGTATCCGATTGTCGCTAAACTCGTTCGATTTCGTCATTTTCCTATTTTCATGAGTTCGTATGGTTGAGTAGAGCATGTTGTGAGTTTTGGATTGTTAATCCGACGTTGTATCGTGATTTTACGGATGTTTGGGCCGTTTTTGTAAATTCCTAGAAGTTTAGGGAAATTGTCCCTTATTCGACTTTGGTTGTGTACCTCAGATCGTTTTGGGTTCCGTACTTCCATTTCGTGTTATTGTTGCCCAAATATCGATCCCTGTTGCTTTTATTCTCCTTAGGATCATTTTTCGTCATTTTGGGACCCGAGGGGGTGTGGGCCGCAGACAAGGGTGTGAGCCGCGGCACACACATCGCCCGATTGTTGCCTAAACAAAGCGCAGTGTGCCGCGGCACAAGGATTGTGCGCCGCGCACACTTCTGAGCCGCGGCACACTTGTCCGGCCGCGGCACACCCGTGTGACACTTGCCGGCCAAAATCGATCAGTACCGCGTGCGCAGCCTGGCCCAGCGTGCCGCGGCACATGCCGAGTCGAGACGCGGCACACTTCGATGAGCCGCGGCTGGCGGTCGGCCACCACCCTGGCACAATTTTGGCTCGTGCGCGGCACGCTTTAGCTGAGCCGCGGCACACAACGCGGTCAGCGCTATATCTGCTTCTTATTCAGCGAGAATCGCTCATTTCCTTCCCCTTCTTCAACCGTGCGAGAGTGAGAGAGTCTTGAGAGGTAGAGTTCCTCCGCCTATCACTTACTTGTGTAGATTTCTTCATCCCTCTTCGATCGGGTGGCTCGGATTGCAGATCTAACCCGTGGTTTTTGGATTTGAATGCTTGATTCATCAAGAGGTAAGAATTCCTTTAACCCTAGTATGATTTTGGGGAGGGTTTGGTGGTGATCTTGTGTTTTAATTCGAATTAACCGATGTTGTTATTAGATTTTGATAGTATACTCGTGACCCTTGGCTTTCTTGTTCTTGATTGGGATGAAATCCCGTTGTTATACCATTGACCGATTTCGTTTCCTTATGCACTCTTGGTGTCCGATGAATTGTCCCAACGGGTAGAATTAGGATTAATTCTTACCTTTCCGCATTATTGAGACTTGTGTATACCGTTATTGTGTTAGGATCGGATTTGGGAGGATTGTTCGGACCGAAACCTATTCCGTCGTCGTTTCCTTCGTTTCGTTTCATTCAAGGAAAGTACATGTATTACATTTCATTATGTATATTGTGATTTTCGAAATGAATGATGAATGGTGATTTTTGGGTGCGTGAGTTGTGTTCCTTCCACCCGGAGTGTCTGACGGGGTGTCTGGGGGTCGATACTACGGGGTACGGCCGCGGAAGTGGTCTTGGGTGCGTGTGTGATTGAATTTCCACCCGGAGTGTCCGACGGGGTGTCTGGGGGTCGATACTAAGGGGTACGGCCGCGGAAGTGGTATCCCACCCGGAGTGTCCGACGGGATGTCTGGGGGTCGATACTGAGGGGTACGGCCACGGGATACCAGTTGTGATTTTGTGATATCGTGATGATTGAAAATGGATTTGATTGCCAATGTAGTATTCCTGAATATATATGTGGCAAATGACTTATGTTTGAGATGATTGTGTAAAACCATATTTTTGTATATAATGTTGTGTAATTGTGTACTTGCACTAGCTATTCGAATGCTAACCCCTTAAATGGGGGAAATGCGTCTTATGCATTTCAGGTACCGGGAGAGCTGAGGAGCAGGCACGGGGCACGCACGGAAAGGATGGGATGGCTTGATGATGTGGCTCGAGTCAGTACTTTTATGTTGTGTCATTGCATTTGTCAAGTACCAGAGTTAGACTGTTTACTTTGAAACCTGGTTTAAGTCCCCTGCGTGGGCAATGAATTGGTACTTATATTATATGCATGTACTCCGTTTAAAACGTTTTGGCCGAGGCCACGGCCTTACTTACTTTCTGAATGCATCATTTGGGATTATATTGTGGTTTATGTGTTAAGTGTCAGCCTGGTAGACCTCATGAGGGTTCTACGGCGTGTAACGTCCCATTTGTGTATTGGGGTGTTACACGCGGCTCAGCATCCTTGTGCCGCGGCTCATGACCAAAAATTGTTGTTTTCGCCTGTTTTTCGTCGTTTAGGCTTCCGGACTCCAATTTCCTGCAAAACATATAAGAATAGTGCATTGAAATCTCATGTATGCATTTTAGGCTCAAAATGGATATAAACTAATGATAAATAAGCGCATAAAAATACGCCTAACAAATACCCCCAAACTTGAGCCTTTGCTTGTCCTCAAGCAAAAATCAATTTTCAAATAAAAGTATCATGAATGATCGTGCAAATCCATAGTGCTCAAATTAATCAATACAACCCTGAAAATCTCAAAGAATAATACGAGTGTCGTAATAGTGAGTCACATCCACGGACACTGATTCCAAGAAGTAATCATTTTCCGTCCTAACCAATCGTTATTGAGGAGAATCAAGCTCAAAGATTAACAAGCGTGAATTTAACCGACCGCAAATACGAAGGGTTAGAGTAAACAAGCCAACTCGTCCAGTCCCACAGTCTAATGGCATAAATTCAAGAGTTTCATCGTCAAAAATAAACCTCGGACAGCATTCCCTTATGTATGATCAATAATATGATTCGAGTTAACCACTAGGTTTCGGATCTCGGGATATTTCATCGGGATGATCCTAGGGTGGATTTCCATTCTCATGTATTGGGAAACCGTTTGACGTAAAAGACACTCATGGGGCACATGGATGCTTCTAGTTACTAAGTCCCCCTCTACAGCGGAGAAAAAACTCAAATAGCAATTCCCGCGCGTCCGATTCAAGGTTGCTGTGTTACGTGAAAGTAAACAACGGGTCGCGTGAATACCCCAGGTTACTAGGCTTCCCATCATCGGTAATGCGATATTTCTAAATCATTAGTCTAGTCAGGGTTGTCGTTTTATGCGAGAGTAAACAACGGGTCACGTGAATACCCCCGGTTACTAGACTTCCCATCATAGAACATGTATGAATTCTCGATTTTGTAGGAAAAACTGTCCGACTCTAAACTCACTTTAAGTGCCTATAAGACTCATGTTACTGGACGACTAGCTACTCGAAAAGTATAACCAAACGTATAGACGGTGGTTTGAAAACATGTATGTCTCCTTTCTTATACGCTAAAATTTCTACAAGAACAAAATTTTTTTGACTTAAATGAATACTCAACGGGAACAGATATCGCTGTCTGCAACTCGACCAAAAGTCAACCGTTTCTTCAAAAAGAAATCAATATCGTAACATCAGTTTTACACACGGAAGCACAAAAAAATTCACGAAAAATTCATGTTTCTTGGCAAAAACCATCAACAGCATGCAAAAAATAAAGCAATGATGAAATCGCAATTTATAACCAAGAAAAATTAAGAAAATATCGCGTGCTTCAATTTATTCCACTACACATAAATTCATCAACAATAAAGCTTATGTGAAAATAAAAGAGATAAGGAAAAGTGAATCTTATTCCAAATATCTTCTTGAACGCCAGCACATGTCTGAGTGGAATGTCTGTCAATCCATACTTCAAATAATGCTCAACATCACCAGGAACCCCCAAACTTAGTCTCTAGTCATGAAATAACAATAGACATAAAGTCAAGAAAGACTAGAATATGAAGGATAATAACTCATTGAGGTTATATAAAAATATTAGAGAAATAAGGGCCAACAAGAATACACGAATCCAAACGAAATAACAAAACAAAGAAAAAATTATTAACGAAAAATCAAATAAAAACAACTAACTAGAAAGCAAGTAAAAATGATGGGTTGCCTCCCATCAAGTGCTCTATTTTATGTCTTGAGCACGACGTGGCAACAAAAATTTAACGTGGCTTCTTTCTAGGGAGATTGCCAAATACCCCCTTCTTGCAATCTATAAGCCTCTAATTCCACAAGGGAGGCTTTGGTTCATGCCTGGTTGCCAAAAATAATGAGTAAGAATAATTATGCGGACAACCAAAAAGTAGTGGAAGAATATAATAATTATAAGGTATGAAAAAATAAGCAGAGTTCGAATGGGTAGATAATAAAGACATATCATGAACAACCTCATTAGAACTCAAGGAATCAGCCTCAACAAAATCAAAAGTAATGGGGTCAATCTCTCCCAATATGGATTTAGGAAAAATTATGCGTGACACCGTTAATAGAATTTTAGGCAGAAAAGTGCTCACCTTATTATTCGAAGCTTGATGACAAATTAATGAAATTTATTTGGAAACATCATCAATGGTAACTTCTTCTACAAGCTCATCACACTTTATGTAATTATTAGGTGCTGGGGGATCGACCCTAAAACTCAGCATGTCTTTCTTCTCAACCTCCCCTTCAACTTCACTACTAAATCGAAGAGCTGGAAAATAACCAGGGTGAATCTCAAGACCACGACTTGCACATTCTCGCTCAAGAGGGGTACTATCAGGATTTTTGAGAGTGTCTACACAATGTTCAAACATGGTCTTTTATTTCGGGGGAGGGGGCTGACTGACCCTATTAGGCAAATTATTAAGATCATCGAAATTTATGAAATGTCAAGGGTCACGATAATCAAAGGAAAACATAATGAGAAAAAAAAATAAAAAAAAAAATATAGAAACTAAAGAAAAAAAAACTTCAAATTAAAATTAGAGTCGCTTGGTAATGATATTAGCGAAAAATCAGTGCCCGGCAACGGCGTCAAAAACTTGTTGTAAGGAATCCCTCACACTATGCCGCAAGTGCAAGGTGTCAACAAGTAATAAAGTGATAAGTAAGATATCGTTCCCTCGAGGACTGATTTCACTAAGTACCAAAATATAGTCAACTCGTAATTTTATTTGAAGAATATATGGAATTTGTTTCTAAACTAATTGCAGAAAAATAAATAGAAAATAATAATAGTAATAATAAAAATAATAATCATAAGGGTGTAGGATTATGATTTTCACCTCAACCAATCCGGAATGATTTTTATTCAATTCAATTCACTTGTATTCAATTGATTGTAAGCCTTAAATTCCTAAATTATTATAAAGCCTTTCCCAAGGTCGATAGAAAATACTACGAATTATTAACTCGATATATCCCTATTCGAATTAGATAATTAAAAGCTAAAACTGTTCATGAATTCCCACAATAAACAGGCTTCACAATTCCCATGAGTATATCCCTATCTCACGAAAATCATGATTTTTCTCACAAGAACTATGCCTAAATTTCATCTCCCGAATCCATAAAGACATTCAAATCAATTCAACTATTGGCCAGACAATTGAAAGCATTGAGAAGAGTAAGAAGAATCCAATACAATACGAATAACGAGTAAATTGAAATAAAATTAAATAAATCAAACCGTCATGAAATCGGCTACAATCACAATCCTACTCGAATAGATCTAGAAAATAAGATGCGGAAAAATTAAGAAAAACCGTAAGGGATCCGTGGTCTTGTCGTCGCCCACAAATCTCTTCGTTTCTGCTCCTCTGGTGTCTCCGCTCTATCACCGATCGATTCCCCCTTTCCCCTCACCTTCAATGCTTATTTATAGCTTTCCTCAACCTCCAAAATGCGTCCGGGGATTTGGGTCGGAAACTGCTCCAACAACGGCAAAGACACGCGGAAGGCTCAGCAAAACCGCCATGTGGGCTGCGGCTCACTTAAGCTGTGCCGCGGCCCCTATCCTTCAGCGCCGGATGCCTGCGCACATGTTTTATTCCTCGGCCGCGGCTCAGCATTCTTGTGCCGTGGCTCAGGGTACAGTCCGCTTGGGGCTTCGCTGGGGCCGTGCGTGTGCCGCGGCTCAGCATCCTTGTGCCGCGGCTCATGACCAAAAATTGCTGTTTTCGCCTATTTTTCGTCGTTTAGGCTTCCGGACTCCAATTTCCTGCAAAACATATAAGAATAGTGCATTGAAAGCTCATGTGTGAATTTTAGGCTCAAAATGGATATAAACTAATGATAAATAAGCGCATAAAAATACGCCTAACAAATACCCCCAAACTTGAGACTTTGCTTGTCCTCAAGCAAAAATCAATTTTCAAATAAAAGTATCATGAATGATCGTGCAAATCCATAGTGCTCAACTTAATCAATACTACCCTAAAAATCTCAAAGAATAATACGAGTGTCGTAATAGTGAGTCACATCCACGGACACTGATTCCAAGAAGTAATCATTTTCAGTCCTAACCAATCGTTATTGAGGAGAATCAAGCTCAAAGATTAACAAGCGTGAATTTAACCGACCGCAAATACGAAGGGTTAGAGTAAACAAGCCAACTCGCCCAGTCCCACAGTCTAATGGCATAAATTCAAGAGTTTCATCGTCAAAAATAAACCTCGGACAGCATTCCCTTATGTATGATCAATAATATGATTCGAGTTAACCACTAGGTTTCGGCTCTCGGGATATTTCATTGGGATGATCCTAGGGTGGATTTCCATTCTCATGTATTGGGGAACCGTTTGACGTAAAAGACACTCATGGGGCACATGGATGCTTCTAGTTACTAAGTCCCCCTCTACAGCGGAGAAAAAACTCGAATAGCAATTCCCGCGCGTCCGATTCAAGGTTGATGTGTTACGTGAAAGTAAACAACGGGTCGCGTGAATACCCCCGGTTACTAGGCTTCCCATCATCGGTAATGCGATATTTCTAAATCATTAGTCTACTCAGGGTTGTCGTTTTACGCGAGAGTAAACAACGGGTCACGTGAATACCCCCGGTTACTAGACTTCCCATCATAGAACATGTATGAATTCTCGACTTTTTAGGAAAAACTGTCCGACTCTAAACTCACTTTAAGTGCCTATAAGACTCATGTTACTGGACGACTAGCTACGCGAAAAGTATAACCAAACGTATAGACGGTGGTTTGAAAACACGTATGTCTCCTTTCTTATACGCTAAGATTTCTACAAGAACGAAAAAATTTTGACTTAAATGAATACTCAACGGAAACAGATATCGCTGTCTGCAACTCGACCAAAAGTCAACCGTTTCTTCAAAAGAAATCAGATCGTAACATCGATTTACACACGGAAGCACGAAAAAATTCACGAAAAATTCATGTTTCTTGGCAAAAACCATCAACAGCATGCAAAAAATAAAGCAATGATGAAAACGCAATTTATAACCAAGAAAAATTAAGAAAATATCGCGTGCTTCAATTTATTCCACTACACATAAAATCATCAACAATAAAGCTCATGTGAAAATAAAAGAGATAAGGAAAAGTGAATCTTATTCCAAATATCTTCTTGAACGCCATCACATGTCTGAGTGGAATGTCTGTCAATCCATACTTCAAATAATGCTCAACATCACCAGGAACCCCCAAACTTAGTCTCTAGTCATGAAATAACAATAGACATTAAGTCAAGAAAGACTAAAATATGAAGAATAATAACTCATTGGGGTTATATAAAAATATTAGAGAAATAAGGGCCAACAAGAATACACGAATCCAAATGAAATAACAAAACAAAGAAAAAATTGTTAACGAAAAATCAAATAAAAAAAACTAACTAGAAAGTAAGTAAAAATGATGGGTTGCCTCCCATCAAGTGCTCTATTTTATGTCTTGAGCACGACGTGGCAACAAAAATTTAACGTGGCTTCTTTCTCGGGAGATTGCCAAATACCCCCTTCTTGCAATCTATAAGCCTCTTATTCCACAAGGGAGGCTTTGGTTCATGCCTGATTGCCAAAAATAATGAGTAAGAATAATTATGCGGACAACCAAAAAGTAGTGGAAGAATATAATAATTATAAGGTATGAAAAAATAAGCAGAGTTCGAATGGGTAGATAATAAAGACATATCATGAACAACCCTAAAACTCAGCATGTCTTTCTTCTCAACCTCCCCTTCAACTTCACTACTAAATCGAAGAGCTGGAAAATAACCATAGTGAATCTCAAGACCACGACTTGCACATTCTCGCTCAAGAGGGGTACTATCAGGATTTTTGAGAGTGTCTACACAATGTTCAAACATGGTCTTTTATTTCGGGGGAGGGGGCTGACTGACCCTATTAGGCAAATTATTAAGATCATCGAAATTTATGAAATGCCAAGGGTCACGATAATCAAAGGAAAACATAATGAGAAAAAAAAATAAAAAAAAATATAGAAACTAAAGAAAAAAAACTTCAAATTAAAATTAGAGTCGCTTGGTAATGATATTAGCGAAAAATCGCCCCCGACTAAGGCGTCAAAAACTTGTTGTAAGGAATCCCTCACACTATGCCGCAAGTGCACTGTGTCAACAAGTAATAAAGTGATAAGTAAGATCGTTCCCTCGAGGACTGATTTCACTAAGTACCAAAATATAGTCAACTCGTAATTTTATTTGAAGAATATATGGAATTTGTTTCTAAACTAATTGCAGAAAAATAAATAGAAAATAATAATAGTAATAATAAAAATAAAAATCATAAGGGTGTAGGATTATGATTTTCACCTCAAACAATCAGGAATGATTTTTATTCAATTCAATTCACTTGTATTCAATTGATTGTAAGCCAGAAATTCCTAAATTATTATAAAGCCTTTCCCAAGGTCGATAGAAAATACTACGAATTATTAACTCGATATATCCCTATTCGAATTAGATAATTAAAAGCTAAAACTGTTCATGAATTCCCACAATAAACAGGCTTCACAATTCCCATGAGTATATCCCTATCTCACGAAAATCATGATTTTTCTCACAAGAACTATGCCTAAATTTCATCTCCCGAATCTATAAAGACATTCAAATCAATTCAACTATTGGCCAGACAATTGAAAGCATTGAGAAGAGTAAGAAGAATCCAATACAATACGAATAACGAGTAAATTGAAATAAAAATAAATAAATCAAACCGTCATGAAATCGGCTACAATCACAATCCTACTCGAATAGATCTAGAAAATAAGATGCGGAAAAATTAAGAAAAACCGTAAGGGATCCGTGGTCTTGTCATCGCCCACAAATCTCTTCGTTTCTGCTCCTCTGGTGTCTCCGCTCTATCTCCGATCGATTCCCCCTTTCCCCTCACCTTCAATGCTTATTTATACCTTTCCTCAGCCTCCAAAACGTGTCCGGGGATTTGGGTCGAAAACTGCTCCAAAAACGGCAAAGACACGCGGAAGGCTCAGCAAAACCGCCATGTGGGCTGCAGCTCACTTAAGCTGTGCCGCGGCCCCTATCCTTCAGCGCCGGATGCCTGCGCACATGTTTCTTCCTAGGCTGCGGCTCAGCATTCTTGTGTCGTGGGTCAGGGTACAGTCCGCTTGGGGCTTCGCTGGGACCGTGCGTGTGCCGCGGCTCAGCATCCTTGTGCCGCGGCTCATGACCAAAAATTGCTGTTTTTGCCTGTTTTTCGTCGTTTAGGCTTCCGGACTCCAATTTCCTGCAAAACATATAAGAATAGTGCATTGAAATCTCATGTATGCATTTTAGGCTCAAAATGGATATAAACTAATGATAAATAAGCGCATAAAAATACGCCTAACAAATACCCCCAAACTTGAGCCTTTGCTTGTCCTCAAGCAAAAATCAATTTTCAAATAAAAGTATCATGAATGATCGTGCAAATCCATAGTGCTCAACTTAATCAATACTACCCTGAAAATTGTAACACCCCCAAGACGTTCAGGGCATATTACAGCGCCGTGGACCCCACACTGTGGAATCCACCAGGCTAACATACCAACAAGACATTCGACAACGACTAACTATCATTAATAAAACGACAATTCAAATAAAAGACTACAAACCGACAATTAAAATTTGACATCAAATCCATTTCCCAAAACGGGAACACAACATTAACAATTTCAAACAGAAAGTACTCGAGTACTTAAACCAATTTTATAATACATAAATCCCAAAATCGGACATCAATAGCGGTAAGCGGACATAACATCGAAAAATCAAATCTTGGACAATATCATGCCCGCCCATCATCCTCATACGGCCCGAGTGCTCGTTTGTCCCCACGATCAATACGAAATACAAAAGTATTTCCCCATTTAAGGGGTTAGCGACAATCGCTAGTGCAAGTACAATCCATTTGAACTACATTCTAATCGATGAATACATGCGCCAAAATCATTTTAGAAAACATTTTATATTCCTAATATTTATGATGTACAAACACAAACACATTATCTCCAACAAATCATAATTCAAAGTTAACCGTTGGCACGAGACTCACGGCCACCGTACCCGCAGAGTCCCGTCGGACATCCCCAGGTGGCTAACCACGATTCACGATACGCACACTCACGACAATACGTATCCCTAGAGGCCCTCGGACCGTCCCTAGGTGAACATACACATAACCATCCACAACAACCACGATACTGCCATAATTCAAATACTAGAACATGTAAACAAATGTAAAGTACTTGCCTTTGTGACATCTTCAAGGATCGGAAGTGAAAAGTGACTACGGATGATCCGAATGGACAACGACGGTTCCTAAACGAAGAATTAGCATAACTCAGTCCCAACGGACATCGATGTCGAAAGGAATACTCCCAAAACCCCGATTACCAATAACGACAATAGACGATCAATTGATACGGGCGAGGGTTTACGCAAAATCTCCCCGTATCGATAATTCGCGGATTAAAATCAAGAAAATTGGATTTGGAATCATTCAACAATCACAATCGGTGAAGAATATCCTAACATACTGGAATAATTCGGTTCCAATTAGTAAAACCCGGAAAACCCCCAAATTTGACGAGTTAGGGTTCTAGGCGAAATTACCTTGATTTCGGATGATGGATGACGATTATACGATGATAATATGTTAGCACAACTTTACGGTGATGGAATGTGAATAGAACGCCGATCGGAACTGATGGAAATCGCCTCTCGAGGTCGACGTCAAGAAACGAAGGGAAAAGAATGAAACTGCCGCTCAAAATCGCCTACTGGCTTATATAATTGTGAAGTTAGCGACGCTAATCGCCATATGTAGCGTGCGCTAACGGGCCAGTCCGGTGGCTATCGCCACATTCGTTAGCGTCGCTAACAATAAGGGTTAGCGACGCTAAGCTTCTTCGATAGCGCACGCAAGGCAACAGGGTAGCGTCGCTACCTACACAGCTCAAGATCGCTGATGTCATATCAAGAAGAGCTGGCTGCCGAGGGTACGATACACGATACACACGGCGAGACCGTAATCCAGAACATGAACACGAAGCATACAAGGCAGCGGAGCTAAGTGCTGAAAGAAAAATACAATTCCGACCACCGAAGGGTCCGTAATGCGACAACGAAAACGAGATTCCCTAAACTATTAGGAAATTACAAAAATGGCCCAAGTGCCCGAAAATGACGAAACGACGTCGGATTTACGAACCGAAAGTCTCCACAAGACCAACTCAACCATACGAACTTGTACAAACCCAGAAATAACGAAAACAAACGAGTTTTACAAGAATCGAACGTTCATACGGCAAAACATGTCATAAAACGAAATTACGTGAAAACATCATCAAAACTCATCCCAATGGAAAAACTCCAAGAACAAAATAGATTCGAAATGTCGAAACGGTTACAAGTGAGTCGATAAAAATAGACATACACCAAAAATGGAAACTGCTAAAAATGGGAAAATTACGGATATTACATTCTCCCCCTCTAAAATAAAGTTTCGTCCCGAAACTTAAGAATCAAAAAGCTCGGGGTATCTCGAACGCATATCCTCCTCTAACTCCCACATCGCTTCTTCTACTCCGTGCCTCGACCATTGCACTTTAACCAAAGGAATGGTTTTGTGCCTTAACTGTTTATCACGACGCTCCAAAATTCTAACGGGTCTCTCTTCAAACGTAACATCCTTCTCAATCTCCACGTCCCCAAAGTCAATAATGTGGGACGGTTCCGAACGTACTTCCTCAATGGGAAGCGTGAAATACGCTATGTAGATGACTAGCGACGGAGGTAAAGCCAAGCAGTGCGCTAACTCACCGACTCTCTCAATACCTCGAAAGGTCCAATATATCTCGGTGAGTTTCCCCTTCTTCCCGAATCGGAAAACTCCTTTCGTCGGAGATACTCTCAATGAACGTAGTCTCCACCTCAAACTCCAAAGGTCTACGCCTAACATCCGCATAAGACTTTTGTCGACTCAGGCGACAACATCCTCTTTCTAATCAATTCGACTTTCTCCCTCGTCTCAATACGAGATCCGGCTCGGTGCCAACCAAATCGGACGGCTCATCCCAACATATCGGTGATCGGCAACGTCGGCCATAAAGTGCCTCATATGGTGCCATCTTAATCGACGCGTGCAGCTATTATTATAAGTAAACTCAATCAAGGCCAAATGATCCTCCCGATTACTACTCAATCTAACGCACACGCGCGCAACAAATCCTCGAGCGTCGAATGGTACGTTCGGATTATCGATGCAGGGATGGAGCGAAGTGCTCAAACGTAGCCGAGTCCCCAATGCCTTATGCCTTGCCGCCAAAAATGCGATACAAATCGGCCATCTCTGCGAAATAATGGTCCTCGGCGTACCATGAAGCCTCACTATCGAGTGATAAAAATACGAGCCAACTTTTAGGACCCCAAGTATCCTTGATGCCCGGAAAATGTGCCGACTTAGTCGTCGGTCTACAATTACCCATACCATATTCATACCGGTCTTCGTCCTCGGTAAACTCGTGACAAAATCCATAGAGATGTCCTCCCATTTCCATTCGGAGCGAAGTGGTTTCAATAATCCGGTGGCCGATGCTCAATCTTGACTTGTGACAAGTCAAACACTTAGCTACAAACCGAACTACCTCCTTCTTCATATCGCTCCACGAAATTCTTCCTCGGATCTTTATACATCTTACTCGAGCCGGATGGGTAGTATGGTGACGCATGAGCCTCTCGCATAATGCTCTGTCTCGATTCAGTCGTTCGGAACACACAACCGACCTCGGAATCTCAACACGCCGTCCTCATGAATAACGAATCCGGGGCTTTCCCTTCTCTACACTCTCCCGCGGTGAATAAACATCGGGTCCTCCAACTGTCCCGATTTAATGTCCTCGACCGAGAGACGAAGAAATCTCAAGAGTACGCATCGCCGGAACTCTCTGGCGTACAATCTCAATGCTCAACCTCATAAACTCTCGTGAAGTCCCGATCGGGCCGTGAGTAACTCAAGCACCGGCGATACCGATTTCCGGCTCAAGGCATCTGCTACCACATTAGCCTTGCCGGACGCTAGAGGATCTCAATATCGTAATCCTTAATCGGTTCCAACCATCTCCTCTGTCTCATATTAAGCTCCTTCTGCGTGAAGATGTACTTGAGCTCTTGTGATCGGTGAAAATCGACACGGCGAGCCATACAAGTAATGACGCCTTGATTTTCAACGCAAACACAATCTGCGGCCAACTCAAGATCGTGCGTAGGGTAATTCAATTCATACGGTTTCAACCGACGGAAGCATAGGCAATCGTCCTCCGTCTTTGCATAAGTACGCATCCGAGTCCTTGGTTTGAAGCATCACTGTAAACAGAGAAACCATCATTACCACTCGGTAAAGCCAACACGGGAGCGGTCGTCAACCGCTTCTTCAACTCCTCAAAACTATTCCGCCTCTCATCGGTCCACACAAACTTCTCGACTTCAGTAATAACCGAGTCGGAGGTCGAGCAAGTTTAGAGAACCCCTCGGCGAACCTACGGTAATACCGGCTAATCCCGAAAACTACGGACCTCTTTCACGTTCTTGGCGGCGCCCAATGCCTCTACCTTATGTGGGTCCACACGAACACCCTCGGCCGAGATCACATGACCGAGAAACATAACTTCCCGTAACCAAAACTCGCACTTTGAGAACTTCGCAAAACGATGCCGAGTTCTCAAAATATCTAACACAATATGCAAATGACGGCGTGCTCCTCCTCGCTCCTCGAGTAAATCAGATGTCATCGATAAAAACGACTACACACTTATCGAGGTACTCGATAAAGACTTTGTTCATAAGTGCATGAACACGGTGGTGCGTTGGTTAGCCCAAAAGGCATAACCACAAACTCGTAGTGACCGTATCTCGTCCGAAAGGCCGTCTTGAAATATCGGTATCCTTCACTCGGGTGATAATACCGGATCTCAAATCAATCTTGAAAACACAGTTGCCCCTTGGCCCAGTCAAACAAATCATCAATCCTTGGTAGCGGATACTTGTTTTTGATGGTCACTTTGTTCAACTCTCGGTAGTCGATGCAAACGAAGTGACCCATCCTTCTTCTTTACAAATAGGACGGTGCGCCCCAAGGCGAAGCACTCGGTCGAATATATCCATGTCCAAGAACTCTCCCAATGTTTCTTCAACTCAAGCATCTCGGCAGCGCCATACGGTATGGCGTCTTAGAGATAGGTCTTTACCCGGCTCTAAATCGACGGTAAACTCAACCTCTCGGCCGCGGCAAACCGGCAACTCATCCGAAAAGCGTCGGGATACTCACATATTACTGCAATAGACGAGAGCTCGACTCCCCTTCTTCCGATCTCAAAGCGTAACACCAATAGCCCGTGCAACCTCCCGAAGAAGCCTCACCGCCCTCAAAGCGATCGGTAATCTCGACTACCCGCTTACGCCCCAAAAGAATGCTCGGTACCATCGGAGGCTAACATCGTAACGATCCTCGTTCTATAATTCATGATCGCCCCATGACGGTCCGGCCAATCCTCACCCGAGAATCAAATCCTCATCTCTAATATCTATCGCAATGTCCAGTTAAGCCAATCCCTCCCGCGATACTCACGTAAAAATCTCTAATCTCACGGTCCCCACGATGCTATCCCGCTAGGAAGTTTAACAACAAAAGGCTCACAATCAACAAGGCAATCAACATGCACGACGCACGCAATCCATAGATATAAAAGAATGCGTAGCACCGTAATCGAACAATACGGAAACAGATGGTCAAGGATGTGGGCGGTACTGTAGCCACCGTCGCGTCGGGATCTCGGCTCGCCTCATCTCATACACACGGGGCGGAATGGACCCGCACTAGAAGCTCCCCTCTAGAAGGTGACCACGACCTCGACCTCTACCAAAACTCTGCTGCGTGAGAACTGTCGGTGCACGATTCACACTCGGCTCTCCTGCCTGGAGCAGATATCGAGTAACTTGGAGCCCGAGCCGCATCCGTACAAAACTTAGCACGGTGACCCATACGGCCACAAGCAAGACACTCAATCGGATGCCTAACACAATAACTCATCATGTGGCCGGACGATGCGGTTGAAGCATGTAGGACCACGAACGGAACCAGCGAGAGCGAGACCTAGAACCGTTCCCTCGACCACCGATGGCGGCCCGGCCCCGAAGACTCGCGAACCGGGTGAGCCTTGGATACCCTCCGACTTGCCTTCCGAAACCGACGGAGGTCTTATGCTTCTTTCCTTCACTGCCGTCTCTGCCATGACGACATCTCGTAAGCCATCGCTTTATTCTGATAATCTTTCAAAGTCGTGCACCCCAGACCAGACATGTAGTGGCGCACCCTCGGCTTCATCCGCATATCAAAGTGGCGGATCTTATCTAGCTCATCTCGGACATGGTTTCTCACGTAATGCAGCTGTTGATTATAGTCCTTGATAGCTTGAGAAATAGGAACATCTTGGGGCTTAGCCTCAAAGAAGGCTCGGATCCTCCCCTCTTTCACTGGCCAAGGACAGTATTCATCTTCCATCAGATCTCGAAACTCTGCCCACGTAGCTGCCCGGTCACGCGGTTTCACCGCTTGCCACCACGTCGCCGCCTCCTTGGCGAGGAAGTACTGAGCAATGGGTACTTTCCTCTCCTCGGAACAGTTAGCAGCCTCAAACACTTTCTCCAACTCGAATAACCAATTCTCCCAACCAGAAGGGTCAGAAGCACCATCAAACTGCGGAGGACGCATATGAATCACGTCCTGAAGTATCTTATCATTACCGGCTCCAGTAGGCGGAACCGGGTTGGCATTAGCATGGCCGACCAGAATGGCCTGAGTCAGTAGCGTCATCTGGTTCGCTACTTGCTGTAATATGTTGGCCACTCCAACATTCTCATGAACATTACCGGAGCTAGCGGTAGTCTGTGACCTCCGAACTAGGGGAACACTGTTCGACAAAGAGGGCATCGCCGAATCGGTTCCCGAGTGATCGGACACGGCCGCCCACCACTGCGCCACGTCCCCTACCGCGTCGCGACCGCGTCGCGTCCTCTACCGCGAGGAATTACGAAGAAGCAACGGGTAAGTACAATTCAAACGCAAAACGCAAAAGATACTAAGACAGAATAGAACGAACGGTGAAACGAGTCAAGTTAGGAAAACTTACGAGCACCGGCGTCTTGAGATGATGGCATAGCGATAATCTGTCCCAAAACGACACTTAACTAAACCCGAATGACCGGCTGACTAGGTATCCATAAACCTAAGCTCGATACCATATTCTGTAACACCCCCAAGACGTTCAGGGCATATTACAGCGCCGTGGACCCCACACTGTGGAATCCACCAGGCTAACATACCAACAAGACATTCGACAACGACTAACTATCATTAATAAAACGACAATTCAAATAAAAGACTACAAATCGACAATTAAAATTTGACATCAAATCCATTTCCCAAAACGGGAACACAACATTAAAAATTTCAAACAGGAAGTACTCGAGTACTTAAACCAATTTTATAATACATAAATCCCAAAATCAGACATCAATAGCAACCGATAGACATAACATCGAAAAATCAAATACTGGACAATATCATGCCTGCCCATCATCCTCATACGGCCCGAGTGCTCGTTTGTCCCCACGATCAATACCTGAAATACAAAAAGTATTTCCCCCATTTAAGGGGTTAGCGACAACTGCTAGTGCAAGTACAATCCATTTGAACTACATTCTAATCATATGAATACATGCGCCAAAAATCATTTTAGAAAACATTTTATATTCCGGAATATTTATGATGCACAAACACAAACACATTATCTCCAACAAATCATAATTCAAAGTTAACCGTTGGCACGAGACTCACGGCCACCGTACCCATGAGAGTCCGTCGGACATCCCAGGTGGCTAACCACGCTCACGATACGCACACTCACGGCAATACGTATCCCTAGAGGCCCCGTCGGACCGTCCCTAGGTGAACATACACATAACCATCCACAACAACCACGATACAGCCATAATTCAAATACTAGAACATGTAAACAAATGTAAAGTACTTGCCTTTGTGACATCTTCGAAGGATCGGAAGTGAAAAGTGACTACGGATGATCCGAATGGACAACGACGGTTCCTAAACGAAGAATTAGCATAACTCGGTCCCAACGGACATCGATGTCGAAAGGAATACTCCCAAAACCCCGATTACCAATAACGACAATAGACGATCAATTGATACGGGCGAGGTTTACGCAAAATCTCCCGTATCGATAATTCAGATTAAAATCAAGGAAATTGGATTTGGAATCATTCAACAATCACAATCGGTGAAGAATATCCTAACATCCGGAATAATTCGGTTCCAATTAGTAAAACCGGAAAAACCCCAAATTTGACGAGTTAGGGTTAGGCGAAATTACCTTGATTTCGGATGATGGATGACGATTATCGATGATAATATGTTAGCACAACTTTACGGTGATGGAATGTGAATAGAACGCCGATCGGAAGATGGAAATCGCCTGCGAGGTCGCACGTCAAGAAACGAAGGGAAAAGAATGAAATCTGCTGCTCAAAGCGCACGGGCTTATATAATTGTGAAGTTAGCGCACGCTAATCGCCATATGTAGCGTCGCTAACGGGGCGCGATAGTCCGATGGCTCTTGCCACATTCGTTAGCGTCGCTAACAATAAGGGTTAGCGTCGCTAATCTGTTCTTGATAGCGCCACGCAAGGCAACAGGTAGCGTCGCTACCTACACAAGATTGATCTGGCGATGTCATATCGCCAGCAGGCTGTGCCGAGTACGATACACGATACACACGACGAGACCGAATCCGGGAACATGAACACGAAGCATACAATACGGCGGAGCTAAGTGCTGAAAGAAAATACAATTCCGACCACCGAAGGGTCCGTAATGCGACAACGAAAACGAGATTCCCTAAACTATTAGGAAATTACAAAAATGGCCCAGTGCGAAAATCACGAAAGCAGCGTCATTTACGAACCGAAAGTCTCCACAAGACCAACTCAACCATACGAACTTGTACAAACCCGAAATAACGAAAACGAACGAGTTTTACAAGAATCGAACGTTCATACGGCAAAACATGTCATAAAACGAAATTACGTGAAAACATCATCAAAACTCATCCCAATGGAAAAACTCCAAGAACAAAATAGATTCGAAATGTCGAAACGGTTACAAGCGAGTCGATAAAAATAGACATACACCAAAAATGGAAACTGCTAAAAATGGGAAAATTACGGATATTACAAAAGAATAATACGAGTGTCGTAATAGTGAGTCACATCCACGGACACTGATTCCAAGAAGTAATCATTTTCAGTCCTAACCAATCGTTATTGAGGAGAATCAAGCTCAAAGATTAACAAGTGTGAATTTAACCGACCGCAAATACGAAGGGTTAGAGTAAACAAGCCAACTCGCCCAGTCCCACAGTCTAATGGCATAAATTCAAGAGTTTCATCGTCAAAAATAAACCTCGGACAGCATTCCCTTATGTATGATCAATAATATGATTCGAGTTAACCACTAGGTTTCGGCTCTCGGGATATTTCATCGGGATGATCCTAGGGTGGATTTCCATTCTCATTTATTGGGAAACCGTTTGACGTAAAAGACACTCATGGGGCACATGGATGCTTCTAGTTACTAAGTCCCCCTCTACAGCGGAGAAAAAACTCGAATAGCAATTCCCGCGCGTCCGATTCAAGGTTGCTGTGTTACGTGAAAGTAAACAACGGGTCGCGTGAATACCCCAGGTTACTAGGCTTCCCATCATCGGTAATGCGATATTTCTAAATCATTAGTCTAGTCAGGGTTGTCGTTTTATGCGAGAGTAAACAACGGGTCACGTGAATACCCCCGGTTACTAGACTTCCCATCATAGAACATGTATGAATTCTCGACTTTTTAGGAAAAACTGTCCGACTCTAAACTCACTTTAAGTGCCTATAAGACTCATGTTACTGGACGACTAGCTACTCGAAAAGTATAACCAAACGTATAGACGGTGGTTTGAAAACACGTATGTCTCCTTTCTTATACGCTAAGATTTCTACAAGAACGAAAAATTTTTGACTTAAATGAATACTCAACGGAAACAGATATCGCTGTCTGCAACTCGACCAAAAGTCAACCGTTTCTTCAAAAAGAAATCAGTATCGTAACATCAGTTTTACACACTAAGCACGAAAAATTCACGAAAAATTCATGTTTCTTGGCAAAAACCATCAACAGCATGCAAAAAATAAAGCAATGATGAAATCGCAATTTATAACCAAGAAAAATTAAGAAAATATCGCGTGCTTCAATTTATTCCACTACACATAAAATCATCAACAATAAAGCTCATGTGAAAATAAAAGAGATAAGGAAAAGTGAATCTTATTCCAAATATCTTCTTGAACGCCAGCACATGTCTGAGTGGAATGTCTGTCAATCCATACTTCAAATAATGCTCAACATCACCAGGAACCCCCAAACTTAGTCTCTAGTCATGAAATAACCATAGACATTAAGTCAAGAAAGACTAAAATATGAAGGATAATAACTCATTGGGGTTATATAAAAATATTAGAGAAATAAGGGCCAACAAGAATACACGAATCCAAACGAAATAACAAAACAAAGAAAAAATTATTAACGAAAAATCAAATAAAAACAACTAACTAGAAAGCAAGTAAAAATGATGGGTTGCCTCCCATCAAGTGCTCTATTTTATGTCTTGAGCACGACGTGGCAACAAAAATTTAACGTGGCTTCTTTCTCGGGAGATTTCCAAATACCCCCTTCTTGCAATCTATAAGCCTCTTATTCCACAAGGGAGGCTTTGGTTCATGCCTGGTTGCCAAAAATAATGAGTAAGAATAATTATGTGGACAACCAAAAAGTAGTGGAAGAATATAATAATTATAAGGTATGAAAAAATAAGCAGAGTTCGAATGGGTAGATAATAAAGACATATCATGAACAACCTCATTAGAACTCAAGGAATAAGCCTCAACAAAATCAAAAGTAATGGGGTCAATCTCTCCCAATATGGATTTAGGAAAAATTATGCGTGGCACCGTTAATAGAATTTTAGGCAGAAAAGTGCTCACCTTATTATTCGAAGCTTGATGACAAATTAATGAAATTTATTTGGAAACATCATCAATGGTAACTTCTTCTACAAGCTCATCACACTTTATGTAATTATTAGGTGCTGGGGGATCGACCCTAAAACTCAGCATGTCTTTCTTCTCAACCTCCCCTTCAACTTCACTACTAAATCGAAGAGCTGGAAAATAACCATAGTGAATCTCAAGACCACGACTTGCACATTCTCGCTCAAGAGGGGTACTATCAGGATTTTTGAGAGTGTCTACACAATGTTCAAGCATGGTCTTTTATTTCGGGGGAGGGGGCTGACTGACCCTATTAGGCAAATTATTAAGATCATCGAAATTTATGAAATGCCAAGGGTCACGATAATCAAAGGAAAACATAATGAGAAAAAAAAAATAAAAAAATATAGAAACTAAAGAAAAAAAACTTCAAATTAAAATTAGAGTCGCTTGGTAATGATATTAGAGAAAAATCAGTCCCCGGCAACGACGTCAAAAACTTGTTGTAAGGAATCCCTCACACTATGCCGCAAGTGCACGGTGCCAACAAGTAATAAAGTGACAAGTAAGATATCGTTCCCTCGAGGACTGATTTCACTAAGTACCAAAATATAGTCAACTCGTAATTTTATTTGAAGAATATATGGAATTTGTTTCTAAACTAATTGCAGAAAAATAAATAGAAAATAATAATAGTAATAATATAAATAAAAATCATAAGGGTGTAGGATTATGATTTTCACCTCAAACAATCAGGAATGATTTTTATTCAATTCAATTCACTTGTATTCAATTGATTGTAAGCCAGAAATTCCTAAATTATTATAAAGCCTTTCCCAAGGTCGATAGAAAATAATACGAATTATTAACTCGATATATCCATATTCGAATTAGATAATTAAAAGCTAAAACTCTTCATGAATTCCCACAATAAACAGGCTTCACAATTCCCATGAGTATATCCCTATCTCACGAAAATCATGATTTTTCTCACAAGAACTATGC
Source organism: Orobanche coerulescens (assembly GCA_033398695.1). Classification (NCBI taxonomy): domain Eukaryota; kingdom Viridiplantae; phylum Streptophyta; class Magnoliopsida; order Lamiales; family Orobanchaceae; genus Orobanche; species Orobanche coerulescens. Next base: position 36,502,542 of record CM065815.1, read on the forward strand.
CTAAATTTCATCTCCCGAATCCATAAAGACATTCAAATCAATTAAACTATTGGCCAAACAATTGAAAGCAATGAGAAGTGTAAGAAGAATCCAATACAATACGAATAACGAGTAAATTGAAATAAAAATAAATAAATCAAACCGTCATGAAATCGGCTACAATCACAATCCTACTCAAATAGATTTAGAAAATAAGATGCGGAAAAATTAAGAAAAACCGTAAGGGATCCGTGGTCTTGTCGTCGCCCACAAATCTCTTCGTTTCTACTCCTCTGGTGTCTCTGCTCTATCTCCGATCGATTCCCCCTTTCCCCTCACCTTCAATGCTTATTTATAGCTTTCCTCAGCCTCCAAAACGCGTCCGGGGATTTGGGTCGAAAACTGCTCCAAAAACAGCAAAGACACGCGGAAGGCTCAGCAGAACCGCCCTGTGGGCCGCGGCTCACTTCAGCTGTGCCGCGGCCCCTATCCTTCAGCGCTGGATGCCTGCGCGCATGTTTTCTTCCTGGGCCGCGGCTCAAGATTCTTGTGCATTGCTCGAGTCTGATCTGCAGGGCTTGGCCCAGGGCCGTGCGTGTGCGCGGCTCGGCATCCTTGTGCCGCGGCTCATGACCAAAAATTGCTTTGTTTTAGTTTTTCGTCGTTTAGGAATACGGACACAAAATTCCTGCAAAACATATAAGAATAGTGCATTGAAAGCTCATTTATGCATTTTAGGCTCAAAATGGATATAAACTAATGATAAATAAGCGCATAAAAACACGCCTAACATTCGTAAATGGCCGGTTCAAGGCATTGCGATACTTGTTGGAAATATTGTTGTCGATAGCCGGTTTGCGGTATCGATGTATCGATTGTTGTTGTTGATATTGATGTCGATTTAAGACATAGTTGTGATCATTGTTATTGATATTGGTGCTTCTTTATTGATGTTGTATTGGCCGATTGAAGGCATTGACGTATTCGATTATAATCTTCGTTATCGGTAACCGATTAAAGGTGCCGAGACATCCGTTGTATCGTTGTTATCGATTGACCGTTCTAAGGTAATCGATGTATTGAATTGGGACTGTCGAAGACATTTCCCATCCGTTGTATCGTCGTTATCGATTGCCCGTTCTAAGGCAATCGATGTATTGAATTGGGACTGTCGAAGACATTTCCCATCCGTTGTATCGTCGTTATTGATTGACCGTTCTAAGGTAATCGATGTATTGAATTGGGACTGTCGAAGACATTTCCGATCCGTTGTATCGTTGTTATCAATTGACCGTTCTAAGGTAATCGATGTATTGAATTGGGACTGTCGAAGACATTTCCCATCCGTTGTATCGTTGTTATCAATTGACCGTTCTAAGGTAATCGATGTATTGAATTGGGACTGTCGAAGACATTTTCCATCCATTGTATCGTTGTTATTGATTGGTCGTTTTAAGGTAATCAAGGTATTGAATTGGGATTAGCGAGGATAGTTCCCATCCGTTGTGTCGTTGTTATTGATGAGCCATTCTAAGGCAATCGAGGTATTGAATTGGGATTATCGAAGAGAGTTCCCATCCGTCGTGTTGTTATCGATTGGCCATTCTAAGACAGTCGAGGTATTTGAATTGGGATCGCCGAAGACAGTGCCCATCCGTGAGTTATTGTTGTCGTGTTGGCCGACTCAAGGCCGCACACTATCATTCTTGTAAACTCAGAAATTTTGTGATCGTTGAGGGTTGAGGATTCTAGGATTGTTGTGTTGTGATTGTTTATTGCGTTAATCGGTCCTTATGGATTGTGATCCCAGGATGGTTGTTTTGGATATTGTTGGTCGTGTCGATCTTTCATTATCCGTGTATCATCGTTCACTTTGGTGAGTCTTTTGATCCGTATTGGATGTGTTATCCTTTGAGTTTCATTGTCATGTTGCATCGTGACATATCTGGAATCATATCTGCGTGCCGATGGGTTATGTGTAGAATTTTTAGGCAGCCACACGATGGTCATGCGTGGATGTTTCCGCATTGGACCGTACACACGAGACGTAGTTCGTGAGAATAATTAGGTACATTGTCCCACGTATATTCTGGATTCTGTATATGGGGTGGACATGTGCACGGACACATTTCCGGACCGGGCGTACTGTGATGTCCCTATTGAGCCTTATTATTAGGTGCTGGGGGATCGACCCTAAAACTCAGCATGTCTTTCTTCTCAACCTCCCCTTCAACTTCACTACTAAATCGAAGAGCTGGAAAATAACCATAGTGAATCTCAAGACCACGACTTGCACATTCTCGCTCAAGAGGGGTACTATCAGGATTTTTGAGAGTGTCTACACAATGTTCAAACATGGTCTTTTATTTCGGGGGAGGGGGCTGACTGACCCTATTAGGCAAATTATTAAGATCATCGAAATTTATGAAATGCCAAGGGTCACGATAATCAAAGGAAAACATAATGAGAAAAAAAATAAAAAAAAATATAGAAACTAAAGAAAAAAAACTTCAAATTAAAATTAGAGTCGCTTGGTAATGATATTAGCGAAAAATCAGTCCCCGGCAACGGCGTCAAAAACTTGTTGTAAGGAATCCCTCACACTATGCCGCAAGTGCACTGTGTCAACAAGTAATAAAGTGATAAGTAAGATATCGTTCCCTCGAGGACTGATTTCACTAAGTACCAAAATATAGTCAACTCGTAATTTTATTTGAAGAATATATGGAATTTGTTTCTAAACTAATTGCAGAAAAATAAATAGAAAATAATAATAGTAATAATAAAAATAAAAATCATAAGGGTGCAGGATTATGATTTTCACCTCAAACAATCAGGAATGATTTTTATTCAATTCAATTCACTTGTATTCAATTGATTGTAAGCCAGAAATTCCTAAATTATTATAAAGCCTTTCCCAAGGTCGATAGAAAATACTACGAATTATTAACTCGATATATCCCTATTCGAATTAGATAATTAAAAGCTAAAACTGTTCATGAATTCCCACAATAAACAGGCTTCACAATTCCCATGAGTATATCCCTATCTCACGAAAATCATGATTTTTCTCACAAGAGCTATGCCTAAATTTCATCTCCCGAATCCATAAAGACATTCAAATCAATTCAACTATTGGCCAGACAATTTAAAGCATTGAGAAGAGTAAGAAGAATCCAATACAATACGAATAACGAGTAAATTGAAATAAAAATAAATAAATCAAACCGTCATGAAATCGGCTACAATCACAATCCTACTCGAATAGATCTAGAAAATAAGATGCGGAAAAATAAAGAAAAACCGTAAGGGATCCGTGGTCTTGTCATCGCCCACAAATCTCTTCATTTCTGCTCCTCTGGTGTCTCCGCTCTATCTCCGATCGATTCCCCCTTTCCCCTCACCTTCAATGCTTATTTATAGCTTTCCTCAGCCTCCAAAACGTGTCCGGGGATTTGGGTCGAAAACTGCTCCAAAAACGGCAAAGATACGCGGAAGGCTCAGCAAAACCGCCATGTGGGCTGCAGCTCACTTAAGCTGTGCCGCGGCCCCTATCCTTCAGCGCCGGATGCCTGCGCACATGTTTCTTCCTGGGCCGCGGCTCAGCATTCTTGTGCCGTGGGTCAGGATACAGTCCGCTTGGGGCTTCGCTGGGACCGTGCGTGTGCCGCGGCTCAGCATCCTTGTGCCGCGGCTCAGCATCCTTGTGCCGCGGCTCATGACCAAAAATTGCTGTTTTTGCCTGTTTTTCGTCGTTTAGGCTTCCGGACTCCAATTTCCTGCAAAACATATAAGAATAGTGCATTGAAATCTCATGTATGCATTTTAGGCTCAAAATGGATATAAACTAATGATAAATAAGCGCATAAAAATACGCCTAACAAATACCCCCAAACTTGAGCCTTTGCTTGTCCTCAAGCAAAAATCAATTTTCAAATAAAAGTATCATGAATGATCGTGCAAATCCATAGTGCTCAACTTAATCAATACTACCCTGAAAATTGTAACACCCCCAAGACGTTCAGGGCATATTACAGCGCCGTGGACCCCACACTGTGGAATCCACCAGGCTAACATACCAACAAGACATTCGACAACGACTAACTATCATTAATAAAACGACAATTCAAATAAAAGACTACAAACCGACAATTAAAATTTGACATCAAATCCATTTCCCAAAACGGGAACACAACATTAACAATTTCAAACAGGAAGTACTCGAGTACTTAAACCAATTTTATAATACATAAATCCCAAAATCAGACATCAATAGCAACCGACAGACATAACATCGAAAAATCAAATACTGGACAATATCATGCCTGCCCATCATCCTCATACGGCCCGAGTGCTCGTTTGTCCCCACGATCAATACGAAATACAAAAGTATTTCCCCATTTAATGGGTTAGCGACAATCGCTAGTGCAAGTACAATCCATTTGAACTACATTCTAATCAGATGAATACATGCGCCAAAAATCATTTTAGAAAACATTTTATATTCCAGAATATTTATGATGTACAAACACAAACACATTATCTCCAACAAATCATAATTCAAAGTTAACCGTTGGCACGAGACTCACGGCCACCGTACCCCGCAGAGTCCCGTCGGACATCCCTGGGTGGCTAACCACAGTTCACGATACGCACACTCACGACAATACGTATCCCTAGAGGCCCCGTCGGACCGTCCCTAGGTGAACATACACATAACCATCCACAACAACCACGATACAGCCATAATTCAAATACTAGAACATGTAAACAAATGTAAAGTACTTGCCTTTGTGACATCTTCGAAGGATCGGAAGTGAAAAGTGACTACGGATGATCCGAATGGACAACGGCGGTTCCTAAACGAAGAATTAGCATAACTCAGTCCCAACGGACATCAGTAATCGAAAGGAATACTCCCAAAACCCCGATTACCAATAACGACAATAGAAGATCAATTGATACGGGCGAGGGTTTACGCAAAATCTCCCCGTATCGATAATTCGCGGATTAAAATCAAGGAAATTGGATTTGGAATCATTCAACAATCACAATCGGTGAAGAATATCCTAACATCTTTGGAATAATTCGGTTCCAATTAGTAAAACCCGGAAAAACCCCCAAATTTGACGAGTTAGGGTTCTAGACGAAATTACCTTGATTTCGGATGATGGATGACGATTATACTGATGATAATATGTTAGCACAACTTTACGGTGATGGAATGTGAATAGAACGCCGATCGGAACTGATGGAAATCGCCTCTGAGGTCGTACGTCGAAGAAACGAAGGGAAAAGAATGAAATCAGCTGCTCAAATCGCATTGGGCTTATATAATTGTGAAGTTAGCGCACGCTAATCGCCATATGTAGCGTCGCTAATGGGGCGCGGCAGTCCGATGGCTCTTTGCCACATTCGTTAGCGTCGCTAACAATAAGGGTTAGCGTCGCTAAGCTGTTCTTGATAGCGCACGCAAAGCGGCGAGGTAGCGTGCGGTACCTACACAAGATTGATCTGCGATGTCATATCGCCGATAAAGCTGCCGAGGTATGATACGATACACACGACGAGACCGTAATCCAGAACATGAACACGAAGCATACAAGGCAGCGGAGCTAAGTGCTGAAAGAAAAATACAATTCCGACCACCGAAGGGTCCGTAATGCGACAACGAAAACGAGATTCCCTAAACTATTAGGAAATTATAAAAATGGCCCAAGTGCCCGAAAATCACGAAACGACGTCGGGTTTACGAACCGAAAGTCTCCACAAGACCAACTCAACCATACGAACTTGTACAAACCCAGAAATAACGAAAACGAACGAGTTTTACAAGAATCGAACGTTCATACGGCAAAACATGTCATAAAACAAAATTACGTGAAAACATCATCAAAACTCATCCCAATGGAAAAACTCCAAGAACAAAATAGATTCGAAATGTCGAAACGGTTACAAGCGAGTCGATAAAAATAGACATACACCAAAAATGGAAACTGCTAAAAATGGGAAAATTACGGATATTACATTCTCCCCCTCTAAAATAAAGTTTCGTCCCGAAACTTAAGAATCAAAAAACTCGGGTATCTCGACGCATATCCTCCTCTAACTCCCACGCCGCTTCTTCTACTCCGTGCCTCGACCATTGCACTTTAACCAAAGGAATGGTTTTGTGCCTTAACTGCTTATCACGACGCTCCAAAATTCTAACGGTCTCTCTTCAAACGTAACATCCTTCTCAATCTCCACGTCCCCAAAGTCAATAATGTGGGGACGGGTCCGAACGCACTTCCTCAATCGGGAAACGTGAAATACGCTATGTACATGACTAAGCGACGGAGGTAAAGCCAAACAGTACGCTAACTCACCGACTCTCTCCAATACCTCGAAAGGTCCAATATATCTCGCCGAGTTTCCCCTTCTTCCCGAATCGGAAAACTCCTTTCGTCGGAGATACTCTCAACGACGTGATCTCCCACCTCAAACTCCAAAGGTCTACGCCTAACATCCGCATAAGACTTTTGTCGACTGCAGGCGACAACATCCTCTTTCTAATCAATTCGACTTTCTCCCTCGTCTCAATACGGATCCGGCTCGGTGCCAACCAAATCGGACGGCTCATCCCAACATATCGGTGATCGGCAACGTCGGCCATAAAGTGCCTCATATGGTGCCATCTTAATCGACGCGTGCCAGCTATTATTATAAGTAAACTCAATCAAGGCCAAATGATCCTCCCAGTTACTACTCCAATCTAACGCACACGCGCACAACAAATCCTCGAGCGTCACAGATAAATGCGTTGGACCGCTTATCGATGCAGGGATGGAACGAAGTGCTCAAACGTAGCTGAGTCCCCAATGCCTTATGCACTGCCTGCCAAAAATGCGATACAAATCGGCCATCTCTGTCTGAAATAATGGTCCTCGGCGTACCATGAAGCCTCACTATCTGAGTGATAAAAAGACGAGCCAACTTTTCCGGACCCCAAGTATCCTTGATGCCCAGAAAATGTGCCGACTTAGTCAGTCGGTCTACAATTACCCATACCATAATTATACCAGTCTTCGTCCTCGGTAAACTCGTGACAAAATCCATAGAGATGTCCTCCCATTTCCATTCGGAGCGAAGTGGTTTCAATAATCCGGTGGCGGCCGATGCTCAATCTTGACTTGTGACAAGTCAAACACTTAGCTACAAACCGAACTACCTCCTTCTTCATATCGCTCCACCGTAAATTCTTCCTCGGATCTTTATACATCTTACTCGAGCCCGGATGGATCGAGTATGGTGACGCATGAGCCTCTCGCATAATGCTCTGTCTCGGTTCCGAGTCGTTCGGAACACACAACCGACCTCGGAATCTCAACACGCCGTCCTCATGAATAACGAATCCCGGCTTTCCCCTTCTCTACACTCTCCATGGTGAATAAACATCGGGTCCTCCATGTCGATTTAATGTCCTCGACTAGAGACGAAGAAATCTCAAGAGTACGCATCGCCGGAACTCTCTGGCAAGACAATCTCAATGCTCAACCTCATAAACTCTCGTGAAGTCCCGATGGGCCGTGAGTAACTCAAGCACCGAGCGATACCGATTTCGGCTCAAGGCATCTGCTACCACATTAGCCTTGCCAGGACAATAGAGGATCTCAAGATCGTAATCCTTAATCGATTCCAACCATCTTCTCTGTCTCATATTAAGCTCCTTCGCGTGAAGATGTACTTGAGCTCTTGTGATCGGTGAAAATCGACACGACGAGCCATACAAGTAATGACGCCTTGATTTTCAACGCAAACACAATCGGCCAACTCAAGATCGTGCGTAGGGTAATTCAATTCATACGGTTTCAACCGACGGAAGCATAGGCAATCGTCCTCCGTCTTTGCATAAGTACGCATCCGAGTCCTTGGCGAAGCATCACTATAAACAGAGAAACCATCATTACCACTCGGTAAAGCAACACGGGAGCGGTCGTCAACCGCTTCTTCAACTCCTCAAAACTATTCTCGCCTCTCATCGGTCCACACAAACTTCTCGACACGTAATAATCGAGTCGGAGGTCGAGCAAGTTTAGAGAACCCCTCGACGAACCTACGGTAATACCGGCTAATCCCGTAAAACTACGGACCTCTTTCACGTTCTTGGCGGCGCCCAATCCAACACCGCCTCTACCTTATGTGGGTCCACACGAACACCCTCGGCCGAGATCACATGACCGAGAAACATAACTTCCCGTAACCAAAACTCGCACTTTGAGAACTTCGCAAAAGATGCTGAGTTCTCAAAATATCTAACACAATATGCAAATGACGGGCGTGCTCCTCCTCGCTCCTCGAGTAAATCAGATGTCATCGATAAAAACGACTACACACTTATCGAGGTACTCGATAAAGACTTTGTTCATAAGCCGCATGAACACGGCCGGGGCGTTGGTTAGCCCAAAACGCATATCCACAAACCCGCAGTGACCGTATCTCGTCCGAAAGGCCGTCTTGAAATATCGGTATCCTTCACTCGGGTGATAATACCCGATCTCAAATCAATCTTCGAAAACACAGTTGCCCCTTGCAACTGATCAAACAAATCATCAATCCTTGGTAGCGGATACTTGTTTTTGATGGTCACTTTGTTCAACTCTCGGTAGTCGATGCACAAACGAAGTGACCCATCCTTCTTCTTTACAAATAGGACCGGTGCGCCCCAAGGCGAAGCGCTCGGTCGAATATATCCCATGTCCAGCAACTCTCCCAACTGTTTCTTCAACTCAAGCATCTCGGCAGGCACCATACGGTATGGCATCTTAGAGATAGGTGCTGCACCCGGCTCTAAATCGACGGTAAACTCAACCTCTCGGCCCGGCGGAAAACCCGGCAACTCATCTGGAAAAACGTCAGGATACTCACATATTACCGGAATAGACGAGAGCTCGACTCCCCCTTCTTCCGATCTCAAAGCGTAACACCAATAGCCCGTGCAACCTCCCCGAAGAAGCCTCACCGCCCTCAAAGCGCTGATCAGTAATCTCTGACTACCCGCTTCGCCCACAAAAGAATGCTCGGTACCATCAGAGGCTAACATCGTAACAGTCCTCGTTCTATAATTCATGATCGCCCCATGACGGTCTAGCCAATCCTCACCCAGAATCAAATCCTCATCTCTAATATCTATCGCAATCAGATTAGAAAGCCAATCCCTCCCCACGATACTCACAGAAAAATCTCTAATCTCACGGTCCCCCACGATGCTATCCCCGCTAGGAAGTTTAACAACAAAAGGCTCACAATCAAAAAGGCAATCAACATGCAGACGACGCACGCAATCCATAGATATAAAAGAATGCGTAGCACCAGAATCGAACAATACGGAAACAGGATGGTCAAGGATGTGGACGGTACACCAGCCACCGTCGCGTCGGGATCTCGGCTCGCCTCATCTCATACACACGGGCGGAATGGACCCCGCACTAGAAGCTCCCCTCTAGAAGGTGACCACGACCTCGACCTCTACCAAAACTCTGCAAGGGTGAGGAACCTGTCGGTGCTGATTCACACTCGGCTCTCCTGCACTGGAGCAGATATCCGAGTAACTGAGCCCGAGCCGCATCCGTACAAAACTTAGCACGGTGACCCATACGGCCACAAGCAAGACAACGAATCGGAGGCCTATCACACTCACTCATCATGTGGCCGGACATCGCGGTTGAAGCATGTAGGACCACGAACGGAACCGACAGAGCGAGACCTAGAACCGTTCCCTCGACCAGTGATGGCGGCCCGGCCCCGAAGACTCGCGAACCGGGTGAGCCTTCGGATACCCTCTGACTTGCCTCCCGGCGGCGGAGGTCTTCGCTTCTTTCCTTCAGTGCCGTCTCTCGCAGTAAAACGACATCTCGTAAGCCATCGCTTTATTCGATAATCTTTCAAAGTCGTGCACCCTGCACTGGACATGTAGTGGCGCACCCTCGGCTTCATCCGCATATCAAAGTGGCGGATCTTATCTAGCTCATCTCGGACTTGGTTTCTCACGTAATGCAGCTGTTGATTGTAGTCCTTGATAGCTTGAGAAATAGGAACATCTTGGGGCTTAGCCTCAAAGAAGGCTCGGATCCTCCCCTCTTTCACTGGCCAAGGACAGTATTCATCTTCCATCAGATCTCGAAACTCTGCCCACGTAGCTGCCCGGTCACGCGGTTTCACCGCTTGCCACCACGTCGCCGCCTCCTTGGCGAGGAAGTACTGAGCAATGGGTACTTTCCTCTCCTCGGAATAGTTAGCAGCCTCAAACACTTTCTCCAACTCGAATAACCAATTCTCCCAACCAGAAGGGTCAGAAGCACCATCAAACTGCGGAGGACGCATACGAATCACGTCCTGAAGTAGCTTATCATTACCGGCTCCAGTAGGCGGAACCGGGTTGGCATTAGCATGGCCAGGCGAACGGCCTCGGTCGGTAGCGTCATCAGTTCGCTACTTGCCGTAATATGTTAGCCACTCCAACATTCTCATGAGCATTACGGAGCTAGCGGTGGTCCTGTGACCTCGGAACTAGGGGGAACACTGTTCGACAAAGAGGGCATCGCCGAATCGGTTCCGAGTGATCGGACACGGCCGCCCCACCGCGCCACGTCCCCTACCGCGTCGCGACGCGTCGCGTCCTCTACCACAGGAATTCGAAGAAGCAACGGGTAAGTACAATTCAAACGCAAAACGCAAAAGATACTAAGACAGAATAGAACAGAGCGGTGAAACGAGTCAAGTTAGGAAAACTTACGAGCACCGCGTCTTGAGATGATGGCATAGCGGTGATACCGTCCCAAAACGACACTTAACTAGACCCGAATGACCGGCTGACCTAGGTATCCATAAACCTAAGCTCGATACCATATTCGTAACACCCCAAGACGTTCAGGGCATATTACAGCCGTGGACCCCACACCGTGGAATCCACCAGCTAACATACCAACAAGACATTCGACAACGACTAACTATCATTAATAAAACGACAATTCAAATAAAAGACTACAAACCGACAATTAAAATTTGACATCAAATCCATTTCCCAAAACGGGAACACAACATTAACAATTTCAAACAGGAAGTACTCGAGTACTTAAACCAATTTTATAATACATAAATCCCAAAATCAGACATCAATAGCAACCGACAGACATAACATCGAAAAATCAAATACTGGACAATATCATGCCTGCCCATCATCCTCATACGGCCCGAGTGCTCGTTTGTCCCCACGATGAATACCTGAAATACAAAAAGTATTTCCCCCATTTAAGGGGTTAGCGACAACTGCTAGTGCAAGTACAATCCATTTGAACTACATTCTAATCAGATGAATACATGCGCCAAAAATCATTTTAGAAAACATTTTATATTCCGGAATATTTATGATGTACAAACACAAACACATTATCTCCAACAAATCATAATTCAAAGTTAACCGTTGGCACGAGACTCACGGCCACCGTACCCCGCAGAGTCCCGTCGGACATCCCTGGGTGGCTAACCACAGTGCACGATACGCACACTCACGGCAATACGTATCCTTAGAGGCCCCGTCGGACCGTCCCTAGGTGAACATACACATAACCATACACAACAACCACGATACAGCCATAATTCAAATACTAAAACATGTAAACAAATGTAAAGTACTTGCCTTTGTGACATCTTCGAAGGATCGGAAGTGAAAAGTGACTACGGATGATCCGAATGGACAACGACGGTTCCTAAACGAAGAATTAGCATAACTCAGTCCCAACGGACATCGATGTCGAAAGGAATACTCCCAATACCCCGATTACCAATAACGACAATAGACGATCAATTGATACGGGCGAGGGTTTACGCAAAATCTCCCCGTATCGATAATTCACGGATTAAAATCAAGGAAATTGGATTTGGAATCATTCAACAATCACAATCGGTGAAGAATATCCTAACATACTGGAATAATTCGGTTCCAATTAGTAAAACCCGGAAAAACCCCCAAATTTGACGAGTTAGGGTTCTAGACGAAATTACCTTGATTTCGGATGATGGATGACGATTATACTGATGATAATATGTTAGCACAACTTTACGGTGATGGAATGTGAATAGAACGCCGATCGGGGATGGAAATCGCCTCGAGGTCGCACGTCGAAGAAACGAAGAGAAAAGAAATAAATCTGCTGTTCTGAAACTGCCCGCTGGGCTTATATAATTGTGAAGTTAGCGCACGCTAACTGCCATATGTAGTGTGCGCTAACGGGGCCGCGACAGTCCCGTGGCTACGGCCACATTCGTTAGCGTCGCTAACAATAAGGGTTAGCGTCGCTAACTTGTTCTTGATAGCGCCGCGCAACAGCGAGGTAGCGTGCGCTACCTACACAAGCCGATTGATCTGGCGATGTCATATCGGCCGGTAAAGTCATGGCCGAGTACGATACGATACACACGGCGAGAGAATCCAGGAACATGAACACGAAGCATACAAGACGACGGAGCTAAGTGCTGAAAGAAAAATACAATTCCGACCACCGAAGGGTCCGTAATGCGACAACAAAAACGAGATTCCCTAAACTATTAGGAAATTACAAAAATGGCCCAAGTGCCCGAAAATCACGAAACGACGTCGGATTTACGAACCGAAAGTCTCCACAAGACCAACTCAACCATACGAACTTGTACAAACCCATAAATAACGAAAACGAACGAGTTTTACAAGAATCGAACGTTCATACGGCAAAACATGTCATAAAACGAAATTACGTGAAAACATCATCAAAACTCATCCCAATGGAAAAACTCCAAGAACAAAATAGATTCGAAATGTCGAAACGGTTACAAGCGAGTCGATAAAAATAGACATACACCAAAAATGGAAACTGCTAAAAATGGGAAAATTACGGATAATACAAAAGAATAATACGAGTGTCGTAATAGTGAGTCACATCCACGGACACTGATTCCAAGAAGTAATCATTTTCAGTCCTAACCAATCGTTATTGAGGAGAATCAAGCTCAAAGATTAACAAGCGTGAATTTAACCGACCGCAAATACGAAGGGTTAGAGTAAACAAGCCAACTACTTGATCCACGTCTAATGGCATAAATTCAAGAGTTTCATCGTCAAAAATAAACCTCGGACAGCATTCCCTTATGTATGATCAATAATATGATTCGAGTTAACCACTAGGTTTCGGCTCTCGGGATATTTCATCGGGATGATCCTAGGGTGGATTTCCATTCTCATGTATTGGGAAACTGTTTGACGTAAAAGACACTCATGGGGCACATGGATGCTTCTAGTTACTAAGTCCCCCTCTACAGCGGAGAAAAAACTCGAATAGCAATTCCCGCGCGTCCGATTCAAGGTTGCTGTGTTACGTGAAAGTAAACAACGGGTCGCGTGAATACCCCAGGTTACTAGGCTTCCCATCATCGGTAATGCGATATTTCTAAATCATTAGTCTAGTCAGGGTTGTCGTTTTATGCGAGAGTAAACAACGGGTCACGTGAATACCCCCGGTTACTAGACTTCCCATCATAGAACATGTATGAATTCTCGACTTTTTAGGAAAAACTGTCCGACTCTAAACTCACTTTAAGTGCCTATAAGACTCATGTTACTGGACGACTAGCTACTCGAAAAGTATAACCAAACGTATAGACGGTGGTTTGAAAACACGTATGTCTCCTTTCTTATACGCTAAGATTTCTACAAGAATGAAATTTTTTTGACTTAAATGAATACTCAACGGAAACAGATATCGCTGTCTGCAACTCGACCAAAAGTCAACCGTTTCTTCAAAAAGAAATCAGTATCGTAACATCAGTTTTACACACGGAAGCACGAAAAAATTCACGAAAAATTCATGTTTCTTGGCAAAAACCATCAACAGCATGCAAAAAATAAAGCAATGATGAAATCGCAATTTATAACCAAGAAAAATTAAGAAAATATTGCGTGCTTCAATTTATTCCACTACACATAAAATCATCAACAATAAAGCTCATGTGAAAATAAAAGAGATAAGGAAAAGTGAATCTTATTCCAAATATCTTCTTGAACGCCAGCACATGTCTGAGTGGAATGTCTGTCAATCCATACTTCAAATAATGCTCAACATCACGAGGAACCCCCAAACTTAGTCTCTAGTCATGAAATAACCATAGACATTAAGTCAAGAAAGACTAAAATATGAAGGATAATAACTCATTGGGGTTATATAAAAATATTAGAGAAATAAGGGCCAACAAGAATACACGAATCCAAACGAAATAACAAAACAAAGAAAAAATTATTAACGAAAAATCAAATAAAAACAACTAACTAGAAAGCAAGTAAAAATGATGGGTTGCCTCCCATCAAGTGCTCTATTTTATGTCTTGAGCACGACGTGGCAACAAAAATTTAACGTGGCTTCTTTCTCGGGAGATTGCCAAATACCCCCTTCTTGCAATCTATAAGCCTCTTATTCCACAAGGGAGGCTTTGGTTCATGCATGGTTGCCAAAAATAATGAGTAAGAATAATTATGTGGACAACCAAAAAGTAGTGGAAGAATATAATAATTATAAGGTATGAAAAAATAAGCAGAGTTCGAATGGGTAGATAATAAAGACATATCATGAACAACCTCATTAGAACTCAAGGAATAAGCCTCAACAAAATCAAAAGTAATGGGGTCAATCTCTCCCAATATGGATTTAGGAAAAATTATGCGTGGCACCGTTAATAGAATTTTAGGCAGAAAAGTGCTCACCTTATTATTCGAAGCTTGATGACAAATTAATGAAATTTATTTGGAAACATCATCAATGGTAACTTCTTCTACAAGCTCATCACACTTTATGTAATTATTAGGTGCTGGGGGATCGACCCTAAAACTCAGCATGTCTTTCTTCTCAACCTCCCCTTCAACTTCACTACTAAATCGAAGAGCTGGAAAATAACCATAGTGAATCTCAAGACCACGACTTGCACATTCTCGCTCAAGAGGGGTACTATCAGGATTTTTGAGAGTGTCTACACAATGTTCAAGCATGGTCTTTTATTTCGGAGGAGAAATTTGTTGACCTATTAGGCAAATTATTAAGATCATCGAAATTTATGAAATGCCAAGGGTCACGATAATCAAAGGAAAACATAATGAGAAAAAAAAATAAAAAAATATAGAAACTAAAGAAAAAAAACTTCAAATTAAAATTAGAGTCGCTTGGTAATGATATTAGAGAAAAATCAGTCCCCGGCAACGACGTCAAAAACTTGTTGTAAGAAATCCCTCACACTATGCCGCAAGTGCACGGTGCCAACAAGTAATAAAGTGACAAGTAAGATATCGTTCCCTCGAGGACTGATTTCACTAAGTACCAAAATATAGTCAACTCGTAATTTTATTTGAAGAATATATGGAATTTGTTTCTAAACTAATTGCAGAAAAATAAATAGAAAATAATAATAGTAATAATATAAATAAAAATCATAAGGGTGTAGGATTATGATTTTCACCTCAAACAATCAGGAATGATTTTTATTCAATTCAATTCACTTGTATTCAATTGATTGTAAGCCAGAAATTCCTAAATTATTATAAAGCCTTTCCCAAGGTCGATAGAAAATAATACGAATTATTAACTCGATATATCCATATTCGAATTAGATAATTAAAAGCTAAAACTCTTCATGAATTCCCACAATAAACAGGCTTCACAATTCCCATGAGTATATCCCTATCTCACGAAAATCATGATTTTTCTCACAAGAACTATGCCTAAATTTCATCTCCCGAATCCATAAAGACATTCAAATCAATTAAACTATTGGCCAAACAATTGAAAGCAATGAGAAGTGTAAGAAGAATCCAATACAATACGAATAACGAGTAAATTGAAATAAAAATAAATAAATCAAACCGTCATGAAATCGGCTACAATCACAATCCTACTCAAATAGATTTAGAAAATAAGATGCGGAAAAATTAAGAAAAACTGTAAGGGATCCGTGGTCTTGTCGTCGCCCACAAATCTCTTCGTTTCTACTCCTCTGGTGTCTCTGCTCTATCTCCGATCGATTCCCCCTTTCCCCTCACCTTCAATGCTTATTTATAGCTTTCCTCAGCCTCCAAAACGCGTCCGGGGATTTGGGTCGAAAACTGCTCCAAAAACAGCAAAGACACGCGGAAGGCTCAGCAGAACCGCCACATGGGCGCGGCTCACTTGGTGTGCGCGGCCCCTATCCTTCATTTGGATGCTGCGCGCATGTTTTCTTCTGGGCCGCGGCTCGGCATTCTTGTGCAGCTGCTCGAGTCTGATCTGCAGGGCTTCGGCCAGGCGTGCGTGTGCCGCGGCTCAGCATCCTTGTGCCGCGGCTCATGACCAAAAATTGCTGTTTTCGCCCGTTTTTCGTCGTTTAGGATTCCGGACTCCAATTTCCTGCAAAACATATAAGAATAGTGCATTGAAAGCTCATTTATGCATTTTAGGCTCAAAATGGATATAAACTAATGATAAATAAGCGCATAAAAATACGCCTAACATTCGTAAATGGCCGGTTCAAGGCATTGCGATACTTGTTGGAAATATTGTTGTCGATAGCCGGTTTGCGGTATCGATGTATCGATTGTTGTTGTTGATATTGATGTCGATTTAAGACATAGTTGTGATCATTGTTATTGATATTGGTGCTTCTTTATTGATGTTGTATTGGCCGATTGAAGGCATTGACGTATTCGATTATAATCTTCGTTATCGGTAACCGATTAAAGGTGCCGAGACATCCGTTGTATCGTTGTTATCGATTGACCATTCTAAGGTAATCGATGTATTGAATTGGGACTGTCGAAGACATTTCCCATCCGTTGTATCGTCGTAATCGATTGCCCGTTCTAAGGTAATCGATGTATTGAATTGGGACTGTCGAAGACATTTCCCATCCGTTGTATCGTCGTTATTGATTGACCGTTCTAAGGTAATCGATGTATTGAATTGGGACTGTCGAAGACATTTCCGATCCGTTGTATCGTTGTTATCAATTGACCGTTCTAAGGTAATCGATGTATTGAATTGGGACTGTCGAAGACATTTCCCATACGTTGTATCGTTGTTATCAATTGACCGTTCTAAGGTAATCGATGTATTGAATTGGGACTGTCGAAGACATTTCCCATCCATTGTATCGTTGTTATTGATTGGTCGTTTTAAGGTAATCAAGGTATTGAATTGGGATTAGCGAGGATAGTTCCCATCCGTTGTGTCGTTGTTATTGATGAGCCATTCTAAGGCAATCGAGGAATTGAATTGGGATTATCGAAGAGAGTTCCCATCCGTCGTGTTGTTATCGATTGGCCATTCTAAGGCAGTCGAGGTATTTGAATTGGGATCGCCGAAGACAGTGCCCATCCGTGAGTTATTGTTGTCGTGTTGGCCGACTCAAGGCCGCACACTATCATTCTTGTAAACTCGGAAATTTTGTGATCGTTGAGGGTTGAGGATTCTAGGATTGTTGTGTTGTGATTGTTTATTGCGTTAATCGGTCCTTATGGATTGTGATCCCAGGATGGTTGTTTTGGATATTGTTGGTCGTGTCGATCTTTCATTATCCGTGTATCATCGTTCACTTTGGTGAGTCTTTTGATCCGTATTGGATGTGTTATCCTTTGAGTTTCATTGTCATGTTGCATCGTGACATATCTGGAATCATATCTGCGTGCCGATTGGTTATGTGTAGGATTTTTAGGCAGCCACACGATGGTCATGCGTGGATGTTTCCGCATTGGACCGTACACACGAGACGTAGTTCGTGAGAATAATTAGGTACATTGTCCCACGTATATTCTGGATTCCGTATATGGGGTGGACATGTGCACGGACACATTTCCGGACCGGGCGTACTGTGATGTCCCTATTGAGCCTTATTATTTTGGTCGTTCATAGTCCATGTTGTATTGGATATGTCCGACGATTTGCGACTGGTTGTTCATACGCCGATGAGTATGTTAAACAATCAGGTTTGTTTCTTTGAGATCTGTATTGTGATGATATAGAGCTTCGGGCTGTTCGCCTTTCAGGCCATTGTGATGATTGGCAGCTTCGGTTGAGTGGTTTTCAGACCATTGTGATATTTTGGCAGCTTCGGCTGAGGGCTTTCAGGCCATTGTGTTGTTTTGGGTGACCTTCGGGTAGTTCATTGTTGTGCTCTGTATTGATGATTCGCTGTTGGGCACTTGTGTTCTAACCTGTTTAGCAGGTACCGATCGTATGTCGTGGGCATAGTGTTTCACGAATGCTCGATTCTTATTTTGGTTTGTGAGCATATCGTATTACCATTATTGTACTGTTTATTCTGCCGTTAGATGCATATCATGTTGTACATGCATTTGATATTCATTATATGGATGAATGACCCCGTGGGGTTGGAACATGTTTTCAGTTTTAGGTGCTTGGGGGGAGACAGTTGAGACATAGGGGCATGACGATGGCGACGAGGCATCGAGCGATACTAGTCCGAGATGTTTTGGTGTTCATGTTAGTCAGACAGTTTGGAGTACTCCAGTTTTATTCAGTTGATGTCATTTTGTATTATCCGAGCAAGGCTCGTGGATGTTGTTGTATTTTTAATTTGGCCATGTAGGCCCACCCTTGTCGTTTGAAATTCCACGTCGGAATATTGCGTCGGACATCATAGTAGGGACTGTGATTTTTTTTTGGTCAGATTGACGTATGGTAGTCGTGTTCGCCTGGTGGATCTCCCGGCGTGGGGTCCACAGCACTGTAATGACCCAATGGGATTTGGGTATGTTACAGCAGTAGCCGAGTTCTGCTCTCTGGACTGACATGTAGCGCATGCTAGTCGTCAGTTAACGCACGCTATTCGTGTCGAGTAGCGCACGCTAATGGGTTGACTCTGGCAGAGGTGGTAGCTGAATTCGGCTCTCTGGACTAGCAGTTAGCGCATGCTAGGCGTGAGCTAACGTACGCTAGGCGTGAGCTAACGCACGCTATCGATGTTGCGCAGCGCACGCTAGTGCCAGATGTAGCGCACGCTGACGACGCAGGTCAGAGGCCACTGGACTACCGGGTGACCCCGTTAGTGCACGCTAACCTTGAGACTTAGCGCACGCTAATCAGATGCAGTATATAAGGGCAGTCCGCCCTGTTATTCGTCACTTTTCTCCCATTTTCTTCACTTCCGACGAGAGGGCACGAGAGGGGTGATTCTGAGGCGAGTTGGGGGCGGCCATTCATCATCTATCGTCATCTTTAGTGAGATAACAAAGATTATACAACATCTAATCCGTTTCTACCTTCCAAATCAAGGTAAATTCCTTAGAACTCTAGTTTGGGGAATTTTTGGGGATTTCTTAGATTCACCCGATTTATCCATTTTGGAGCTTGAAATCTTTGAGATTATGTTGTATCTACCCCGTACCCACGTTTCCCCTATGTTTATGTACTTTGTTCGGACTTGAGAAGGTTTGGATGATTTTTAGACCTCTAGGTGATTATCCTTGGAGTTTTGTGAATCGTAGGCGGGTTTTAGGAGTTTCTTCATGTGAATAGAGTATGGATTATTAATTATTGTATTTCTTACGAATCGTTTAGGTGTCGGAAGTGCGTTCTTGGACCTACGGAACTTGTATTCGTTTCTTTATGATTCTCGATGTCTCAAAGGCAAGTATATGTTTATGATTATACGTTCTCGACTTTGAAAGTAAGGTATATGAATTGTATGATTATATATATTCACCCTGGGACGGACCGATGGGTCCTCTGAGGGTTCCATAGCCTTTGGTGCGGTTCAGAAAATATTTTGTGTTAACCACTCTCGGAGGGTCCGACGGGGCCTCTGAGGGTTCCGTTGCCTTTGGTGCGGTTCCACGGTTAATCACGTATGTATTGAATGAAGTGCTATGAGATTTAGTTATTTCGGAATACTAGTCTTGAGCTTGATGGAATGATGATTACATCTACTTTATTGTTGAGAAGTATTATGTTTCATATTCAATATACTTGTACTAGCTATTCGACGGCTAACTCCTTTTGGGGGGAAGTACCTTTCATATATTTCAGGATCCAGGAGAGCGGATAGGCATGTACCAGGTCGGCATGAAGAAGATGGGCAAGTGTGATGTTGTGTCTTGTCACTACTTATGCTTTGTATTTCCTCTATTCAATGATGTTATACTTGAAATGGTTATGAGTACTCGAGTACTGTTTCTGGTTTTCTTGATGTTTTGGCCTGTGTTGCCATGTGATTGATTCTTGATGTATTGTATTCGGTTTTATTGGATATTGTCTTGAGTGCCAACTCTATTGTCCTCCATTGGATTATGTTTGGACCTTATCGGTCAAAGTTCATGGTTCCGCGTGTGGATAGCCGTGTGGGTCCCACGGCGGGGCTCACGACGCTGTAATATACCCGAATAACTTGGGGTAAACTTTAAAATCTTTGAAGGCTGTATATGCAAGAAACAACTTGATTGCTTCTAGCCTTGCTGCTGGTGCATATGTTTTATCAAAATCTATTCCTTTACATTGAGCATATCCTTTTGCAACTAGTCTGGCCTTATTCTTAACAACAACTCCATCTTTATCACACTTGTTTTTGTATACCCATTTGGTTCCAATGACTTTCTTATGATCTGGTTTGTCTGTTTCTTATGATCTGGTCTGTCTGTTAGTGTGATACCCGTATTTTTCATTCCAGGAATTTTCGATTCTAGCTACTCGATTTTGCTTGTTGACACATTTTGGATATGTCTTGTTCTGTACTTTTTGTCATTCGAGTGAGTTTCGATATTGTTTCAGATTAATAGGCATATTATTGTGACTTTTCCACATTTGGGTTCGAATCTTGTAAATCCTGCTCAAAACTGTTGCTTTGTTGTTCCTACAAGTTCATATAGTATTTGAGGTTGTGTTGTGAACTTCAGAATTTTTATTCGATCTCGCATCGGGATTTTTCGGACTTTTGGGTCGTTTCGTAATTTCCCAAAGTTCTGGGTACTCACTTACCTACTCGTTTTTACCTACCTTCGTGTTGTCGGAATTGCATATTTGTGTAACGCTTTAGTTCGTTGCTCAGAATCCTTTGTAAGCGTTTCGTCTCATTTTCCGAGTCATCGCATTTTGCGGTTCGTTAGGGACTGATCGGGCAGCAGAATGGAATCTGCTGCCAGAATGCAGGTTACGGCCGTAACCTGCAGTGTGTAATGGTTGTAATGGCCAGTGTTTTATGGTTGTAATGCCTATTATGTTACGACCATAACTAGGGAGCTGTATTTAGGCAGCGACCTTTTCTGTTTTGGGGCAGAATTTGTCATTTCTACTCTCACGCGACGGGCAGAGTTATTAAGGCAATTTCGGGGCGATTCATCATGAAAGTTCACTAATCTTCAGCCCTACAACATAATCATCAAGGTCTTGGTGTGGATTAACAACATCAAATCATCCTTTCCCTTTGAATCGAGGTAATCATCCTAGAACCCTATTTCGGGAATATTTGGGGGTTTTCTTGATTTCAAAATTCTATCTGAGATTTGTTGGTTCCATCATTTATATCTAGTCTTGTTGATCATAATCCATGGTTTGAATTCCGTTTTTCATGAGTTGCGGGTCGATTCGTGTTCTTGACCGTTATGGGGAAAACACTTGAACCTTAGTTGTTCGTTTATTTGGTGCAATGGATTTACATTGTGTTAGGGGATTTATTCTCATTGTTGTTATTATCGTTCGTAGTAATTATTGCATGTTGGTGCTCGGTGGAGTTGGAGGATTCATAGATGATTCGTGCCAACTTAATACGACCGGTTTTCCGTGCTTGCGACTATTCGAGGCAAGTATCTTGCCCATACATTTCGTACTTTGTAGATGTAATGATCGGTAATCGATTATGTGCGTCTGTTTGAGTACTTAAAATGAACTTTCTAAATATTCAATATATTTTCGAAAAGGCTTTCTTTCAAGACACTTACATGCTTTGTGAATAAATGGATTCTATGAAAATGATGTGATGCGGTTGTGAACTGAAATACGTTGTCTTCGTGTTGTGTGGTTATAAAAACTCTCTTAATACAAACAAATACACATTCCAATCCAAAAGACAACGTATCTCAGTTGTTTTAATAATGTCCGTGCGCCGTGTCGTACATGCGTGCTCACTGTCCCGCAACACGGCGCTAAACACGGCGATGCTTGGACCGTTTGTTGCTCCGTGTTCCGTCTAGTATAAATAGGACAGACGGGTGTTTTGACTCCATTTCTCACTTTTTCTCTTGGCTCTTCACTCCTTCAAGGTGATTGTGGGCGATTTCACTTGTGTGTTGTATCCAATCATCTTATAACTCAGAATTGGAGATTTTATCACGAATTAATCATCCTTCTTCTACCATTTCATCACCAAATTGAGGTATATGGTCCTTTTACCAAATTTTAGGGTTTTGACTATAATTCATGATTCAACTCGTTTTTACTTCGATTATTAGTAGATTATCGTGGTGTAATCATGGTTTCATGTTTACCTATAAGTTTTATGGGTTAATTCCATGTCCTTCCTTCGTTGATCGAATTTAACCTTTTATGCCCCCGTAGTGTTCGATATATTGTCCCTAAGGGTAGAACTTTGAATGAATTTTGGTTTTTCAGCGGGATTGTAGTTGATTGAGTCTCTATTGTTGTTAGGATCGGAATTTGGAGGTAATCCGGATCGAAGCCTTTTTCGTTCGTCGTTCACTCCGCCTTTTAGGAACCAAGGCAAGTACCTTATTATACTAGTTTATGACATGCATTTCGGTGATGAAACTATGATGGTTGTGTGTTGTGAGGTTGTTCTTGGGGTACTCTCACCTGGGGATGGACTCGACGGGGTCACACGGGGACCTGGTGGCTTAGCGGCTGGACCGGATCACAAGGATTACTTTTGAGTGGGGCATTCTCACCTGGGGATCGCTCGACGGGGCACACAGGGACTTGGTGGCTTGCAGCTGGACCGGGTCATGAGAATTGCCGCAGTGTTTTATTGCTGGTTACTGTTTTATATTCCGGATTATCATGAATTATGAATTGTTTTGAGTTTTGGATTAATTAGAAATGCTTGTGTATTAAATTCGTAGTAATATTGTACTTGCACTAGCAGTGGTTGCTAACCCTTGGGGTGGAATGTTTTGCACATTTCAGGTACTCTCGGGATTCAGGAGCCTACACGTGGTGCACATGGAACTGACGGGCAGGACAGATGTTAAGAGCTCGAGTGAGCAGTTGTTTTAATAATGTCGGTGCTAGTCTTATTAATTAACGTTGTGATTGGTCTTGTGGTATTATGTCCTGTGATGTTTGAGTCTTTGATTGAACGGTGCTAAACTTTCATATTTTGGCTGCGGCCGAGGCCTAACTTATGTTTGTATCGTGTGTTTTTATTACTATTGTCTGGTATGTATGTGTGATGTCAGCCTGGTAGGCCCCGGTGGGTCCTACGGCGTGTAACTGCCCATAATGATTTTGGGGTGTCACATTGTGATGCGGTTGTGAACTGAAATACGTTGTCTTTTGGATTGGAATGTGTATTTATTTGTGTGACTGTTGTTAGGATGATGTGCGATTTTGTTGCTTACCATTGGTTTATTTACTCTGGTTTGCACGAGGAAACTCCGAGGTTCCTGCTTACTAGCATGGAACGAGAATAACCCTTGGATGTATGTGGATGTGGGTGTTCGGGTCGTGGACCCTGTAACTTATTTTCGGGTTAGTACTTTGTGAAAATAAATTTCTGGGTTGTGACCCTAAGTAATTTTTGAAAGATGAGGATTCCTCGAACCTAAATGTTTTTGTTGGCCACTAAGTATACTGAATACCGCTTGGAAAGTGTTAGTACAACATGTTGTATGATTTTCGAATGTCAGTGTGTAGCGGAAGTTTGTTTAAGTGAGTTGCTGTAAATACAGCAACTAGGTTATCTCCTGTTAGCTTGATGCGTACAGGGTTTTGCAGTGTATACTTATATAAATCACTATTTATGAAAACAATAAAGGCAGTAGGTAAATAACATGCAATTTAAAGTGGTTCGAGGTAAATCCCTCTACTTCTACTGGTCCTCCACACAGGAGTAAGATGTTTATTATAATCACTACGTACACAACTACGTGACTATAACTAAACCTCCCAAAGTATCGTTCACACAGATTGATACAAGGGCTGAAGCTGTTCTCCATTCACATAGATTGGTTAGAGCTTGTTCTTTGACTTTCTTTTTCACACACTGTTGGAAGCTTCGTATACAATGATTATTCTTCACACACAGTACCGAATGAGCAAGGCTTCTTCAGTCCACACAGGGCTGATGATTTTCTTCAATGGTAAAATCACAGGTTTGATCAACAGCATGAATGCATGATGAGATTAGGCTGATGATGTGTTATTCATGTTGAGGATTACTATATTTATTCTCTCGGGTATTGCAGTATGCTCGAAGAAATATGTTTGCTATTGCAAGCTTGATATAATGCTTTCTGAGTTTTGACCACGTATAAATTTCAGCAGTATATCTTCTTATGTGTTCGTGTTCATCATTGTGCTTCCAATGTCCTCTTACATGGATTATTTATATCTTTGGAATAGATCCGTTATAAATATGTCTGTTGGCTGGTTGGGGAGCAAAAGTCCTTTCTGATTGGTTGATTGACTTTCAAGATACTCAATCCGGATTTTGCTCCTTGTCTGAAGATCCTTGTCGGGTGGTATTTAAATACTTTATCCAGTCAGTATTTAAATACTTCTTTCAAATGGTGATTTGACTTTAGTGAATAAAGTAGATTCCGTCGCAACGGTCTTCAATCCTGTTGGATAAGTGTTTGTTTTCCTAACACTTTCATCCTGTATGCTGTATCCAACATGTTGCATCTTTAATGCTGTAGTTGTAGATTCCAATGATGTAGGCTATCTCCAGTGCTGTATAGATGTTCCAGACTGCTTCCATACTTGGTGGAATTTCGATTCTTTCGACTTATTGAGATAACTTGTTGTATGTTCGGCAATTATCAACTTGTTGTATGTTTGGCACTTATCAAAACAAGATACAGGATTGTTTGTCCCAACAATTTCCCCCTTTTTTATAATGCCAAAACCTCTTAAGGATAACATCTTGATCCAGAGAGGCTGACTTCTTGGTCTTCTGTCGAATAATCTGGTCTTCATCACTAAGTCTAAAAATGTGAACTGCTCGCAGGCAAGTTCTAAGAAAATGATAGCAACTAACGGGGAAGTGTATTACAACTTGAACTTATGATTGGCGCACAGGCACAATCTTACAGTGCGATCTAGTGTAGAATACAACTTATCCTATGAAATTTTCACAGACAAGTTATTACAGCTTTATACTTAACAGGTTCTATACTTGTTTGTTTACAGCAAATAAATTGATTTCGTAATCAAACAAATAAAAATAGTAAGTGTATATTACGAGTTGTAATCTGTCATGAATCAGAAAAATTTCAATGATTAAAGAAAGTACAGAGACTTGCATGCTGTAAGATATAACAAAATAAAGTATCCTGGCTATCTCTTGTAATGAGCATGTCTCCAAGGCCTTCTGTCGGGATCGTTGTCGGTTCCTCTCCACCAATGCTCCAATGAATCCTTGCCTCGATCTACCTAGATCGCTCTTCCTTCAGCCGATTGGTTGAAGGCAGGTATCTAATCATGTTGGTGAGTGAGCCGATCACCTTTCCTGTGCCGTGATTTCATCGAAATTTACAAGGGGGCAATCCTCTTTCCAACATCCTTGCATATTCATCTGCAGCCTCCGCCAGTGTCTTGCACTTATTGAAGATGGCGGACTCCCTGATGAGCTTAACAAAGTATCTCATCGGTTCGTTTTTCCTCCATTTCTTCACTTCATCAACTGTAGGCTAACGATTGGCAAGCAGACGAATCTCCGGTGGTCTCTGTACATTGTCCTTCCAGGGATAGTCTGGGTCGTGGAATTCTGGGCGAGAACTGGTTACCCTGTATCCATGTACAGGCGAACTTAATCGGCTTATAGCAGTAGTGACGATTTGTCCTAATGCAGCGTCAATCTCTATTTCTCTCTCAATCCTCCATTGCTTTCTAGCCTCTCTGGATTCTTCC
This sequence comes from Orobanche coerulescens, assembly GCA_033398695.1. Classification (NCBI taxonomy): domain Eukaryota; kingdom Viridiplantae; phylum Streptophyta; class Magnoliopsida; order Lamiales; family Orobanchaceae; genus Orobanche; species Orobanche coerulescens. Next base: position 36,528,644 of record CM065815.1, read on the forward strand.
CCATTTTTGGCATCATCAAGGTAAGTGACCTTAGCATCAATGTTTTTCAGGAACTTCATCGTGTTGTCCTGTTTGTTCTCTATACTCGAGATTTTGTTAACTAAAGAGCTGAGCACCAGTGACATGTCATCGATCTTTTGGTTATGTCCTGTTAGCCTGGAGCCAGTCTCCTGTAGGGCGGCGACAGTTTTAGCTTCGGATATTGGGAGCTTTTTCTGCTCTTGTTTGAGAATCTGTTCCTGGCGATGTTGAAGTTGAGCAAGTGCTTGTCGCAATGCACTAGGAAGTATGCGAAATGCCTCTTCAACTTTTGTAATTTATCTCTTTAATCCAGTCATCTCATCAATCACAGTCTCTCGCATCTAATCAAGCTCTTTGCCAACATCATACAGTGCCTTCACGGCATCCTGCATGAACACTGTTTGGCGGCCAAGTGCTTGAAGTTGCTCTATTCAGGCCTCTATATGCGGGGAGCCAGGGTGCGCTAGTTTATCCTCCTCTGCTCCATTGAGTTGACGCACGACCACATGAGGACGTGGTGTGTCATCAGGTAAGAATTCGTCATCGGGAGCACTAGAGACAAGTGATGCGGGGGCATCAGGCGTGAGCTCGGCATATGGTTGGGCAGCATTATCACTCTCGGGGATAGGGGGTAGATTTCTCCTGTTCCGGTTGGGTTTCTGTAGTCATGCATACAGGATAAACTCATTCCTCCTACTGACTCTCAACTTCCGCATGCTCCGGTAGAGGGACTGATTCCTCTTGCGGGATGGGGTGGGCTTCTTATTGGATGACAACAGGCTCGTATGCCTGTTCAGGAGCTGTCGGTTGTTCTTCAGTGACAGGGGGGACTGATTCCTCCTGGTCTCGAGCAGCATCCTGTTGTGGGGTAGGGGACTGTTGTCTCTCTGAGGTCCCCTAGCCTTGTTAGTCTTGCATTCTGGATAGTTCTTGTTCACGAGCCTCCTCTCGACTCATTCTCAGACCTGCCTGTAGGGCGTCATCATTTTCGTCTGAGTAGGAATCAAATTTTGGGCTGTTAGGAGCTGTGTCAATGGACTTGGGTTTTCCCTTCTGCCGGGCATGTTCGTTTGCCAAATAATATTTTGAGATGAGATCATGGCAAAAGTGATTGTCTCATTGAATCAGGACCTCGATGTTCTGAGAGTCTGTGACCTCCAGAATGAATTCTTCTTCCTCCTTCCACTTACTCCAATTGTATAGGACGTCGTAAGGTGAAACCCTATAAGACTTCCACTGTACAAAATGTTCAAATTCTTGATAAATCTTCACTTGAAAAGAGTTTCTTTAATGACAGTGGTGGGTCTACTGTAAGAGTGGGTTCCGCAACAGGTGTGGGAACCTGTGTTGGAGATGGGATCCTAATAGGGTTTGGTACCCTGATTGGAGAGGGATCCTGTACAGGTGTGGGTTCCCGTACAGGAGTGTGGGCTCTCGGCTCCGAATGGGCATCCGATTCGCCCGTTCCTTCAATGTTGGCAACTAATTGATTATCCATCATAGCCGCCAAAGGCTCGGGATCTGTAGCATGTGCAACAATTATTTCTTCTGCAGGGGTTGCACCCTGTGGGTGTTGTACAGCAGGTCGCGCCGTAGCTGGGGCATCCACAGAGATCGTTGTAATCTCTGTAGCCTTATATCTAGAAGCTCTCTTTAGTTTCTTCTTAGGCTTCTGAACAGCAGGTGGTGATTTGCTGTGAGATGTGCTTATTTTCCTCTTCTTTTCACCTGTAATTCGAACAGTGAGATCCCTGAGGTTGTCAGAAATAGGCATAGTGTTTCCATGGGGTCTGCGGGAGAAAAGTCCATCTCTGTTGAAAGTGGTAGGCTTGCTCCCACCGATGAACTTTCCAGGGCCGATTTTCTTAGCGTCGCGAGATTGCGGTACGCCACAGCGGGTGAGAATGTTGTTAAGGATGAGGCCAAATGACTTCTTCTGAGTGCTAGGATTGACGACCTCTTCCTGTAACCTCTTCAGAATGATCTGGCACCAGTTCAAAGGTTCACCAGACATGATGGCAACCATCATTCTAAAACGCATATTTGTGCACATTTCGAATGCACCAGTCCTGTTGTAGCACATTTCAACAACACAACAACAAAAATCGTGCGAATACTATAGGGTAGACAAAAACGCCTCTTGTGGCAAGATAGGTGGACATTTTGTGAGAACTGTCACTAGTAAATAGTCCGCAATAGGCGGTTAGCAGTGCCTCCGACCCGAAGGTCTCAAGCTCCTCCATTTTCAGTCCATAAGACTGCAGCCTGAATAGGTTTTCCAGAAGATTTCGGTCAATGCAGATCTGAACTCCGCGGACAGTAGCAGTAATGTCAGACACGTCTCCTCCTCTTTTCAGAGAAAGAAACTTGATGGAAGCATCAAGGTAGAATTCCTCCACGATGTGTTCATCATTGAAATAAGAATGCTGGATACCAAGGCGGTACAAGCCTTGCTTCTTGATCTTTGACACGACACATTCCATGCCGTCAGTGTCCTCGATTTCAGTGTTGATTCTTTCCATGACAAAGGATCTAGTGAATATTTGCCCATCGATGATGTTGTCTCTTTTCTTCATGGACTGAGAAGAGGTCTGTGATGATGCCATTGATTTGCAGAGAAGAATGTGAAGAGATAAAGAAAAGAATGCAGTGAGTGCAGAAAGCTATGTGGGTTGTATGCTCTTAGACTCGTTTAATATGCAGAAAGTGTAAAGAGTCAAAGGGAGCAAGATACAGTCCTTTTATAGTGTGCAGGGAAGATTGGGGTTACTGACAGTGAATGGTCAAATTTAAGGGATGGGAACCGTCTTTTAAATGAACGAACAGGATGAATCGAGCATAACTTGTATCTTATCCATCCAATCTTGAAAATGACAACCGGTCCCACTTCTGACAATTTGACTTCCCTTATTGCACTAAACGGTGGTTTGAATTAATTAATATCGCGGTATTTGATAAAGTGAAGTCCAGATGTCATGTAAAGCATTAAAGATAAGACGTTTGAATTTTAAAAATAGAGCACGTGGACCTAATTTAATTAATTAAGAAAAGAAGAAGAATATAATATTAATTGATGTCCCATAGTATGTACTGTATCCGCAAAAATACAGCGTTCCCCCTTCAAAGGTATATACGGGATTCAATTCTTACAGCAATGTTTGGATTTATACTGTATTCATAGGTCGTACTGTATTCCCTATTAATTAATGCACATGTCAGCTGTAGGAAAGTTTCATGCCTTCTTTGTCCTACAGTGTTGTCTGACTGTCTGAGTCTACAGTTAATTAATGGTGGATACTGTATTCTTGGTTCTTACAGCATTCCCCCTCAATGGATGAGTAAAAGCATAAAAACTTACAGGGAGTCAGGTTGTAGCATTCCCAATTCCTATTGAAGCATACAGAATCTGTTTGTGCTGAGAGTCTTAGTAAATATGTCGGCTAACTGGATATCTGTATGAACTTTTTCGATCCGAACATCTTTATTCTCAACATGATTCCTTATAAAATGATGCTTCATATCAATATGCTTAGTTCGCGAGTGCAATACAGGATTGTGCGTTATTGCAATGGCACTCGTGCTATCACACATGATCGGTGTTTCTTTGGCAATGATTCCATAATCTGACAGCTGCTGTTGCATCTATAGAATCTGCATACAGCAACTTCCGGTGGCATAGTATTCCGATTCAGCTGTAGAAAACGAGTTTTCCTATTGTTTCTTACTGAACCATGACACAAGTCTAGGTCCAAGAAAGTGACAAGTACCGCTTGTACTCTTCCTATCTAGCTTGCATCCACCGAGATCCGAGTCGCTGTAGCCAATCAAATCGAATCTCCTTTTTAGGACATCACAATCCTATATTGATTATTCCTTTTACGTACTTAAGGATTTGTTTGGCTATTGTGAAGTGTGATTATTTAGGTGCTACTTGACGAGCACACACTCCTACAGCAAACTAGATATCGGGTCTGCTAGTTGTTAGGTACAGGAGTGATCCTATTAGCTTCTTGTATAGTGATTGATAAACCGGCTTTCCAGCTTCGTCAGCATTAATTTGCACATAGGTGCTCATAGGGGTTGACGATGATTTGGAGTTATTCATCCCAAACTTTTTGAGTAGCTCCTTGCTATACTTCTCTTGGTTGATGAAGATTCCTGTGGGCAGTTGCTTTACCTGCAATCCTAGGAAATAACTAAGTTCCCCTATCATACTCATTTCAAATTTATTTGCATGAGATGAGAGAAACTTTGACATAAAGAAAGGTTAGTGGAGCCAAATATAATATCATTTATGTATATTTGAACCATCAGCAGGTCGTCACCTTCCCATATCTTAAACAGAGTCTTGTCCATAGCATCTTTCTCAAATCCATTATTCGTAAGGTACAGGGACATGGTTTCTTACCACGCTCTAGGTGCTTGCTTAATCTATACAGATCTTTCCGTAGTCTGTATATAAGGTCTCCACCTTCTATGTTGACAAACCCTGGTGGTTGTTCAACATAGACTTCTTCGGCAAGGTCTCCATTCAGGAATGTGCTCTTAAGGTCCATTTGTTATACTATGAAGCTCTTATGGGCGGCAAAAGCTAGCAATATCCTAATGGCTTCTAGTCTGGATACAGGAGCAAATGTCTCATCATAGTCTATGCCTTCTTCCTGTCTGTAGCCTTGTGCTACTAAACGGGATTTGTTCCTTATAACAAGTCCGTTCTCATCCTTCTTGTTTCTAAATACCTATTTAGTTCCAATAACTGCTTGATGTACAGGTCTGGGTATTAGATACCATACATTGTTTCTTTCGAAACCATTAAGCTCTTCTTCCATCGAAGTAATCCACTGAGAGTTATTCAAAGCTTTTTTGGTAGAAACAGGTTGCGATTGAGCTAAGAATACAGTGAGGGTGCACATGGCAAGTCTTCTAAGTTCCGCTTGAGATTTCCATATAGGAAATGGAGATTTCTCATATTCGGGTTCTTCTTGTGCACACAGTACTGTTCCTTGTGTACTCTATATTCTTCTGCAGGTAGATACTCCAGCATCAATGGCTCCTATGATCAACTCCTGTGGATGATCTTTCAACCATCTTCTGTCAGGTTCAAGTTTTGCATCTCGTATTATATCTTGTGCTGTAGCTTCAGCTTCTGCTTGTACATCATCAACTTCAGCTATGTCTATTCTTACAGTTGCGAGGTTGATTTCCAAGTCAACGACAGACTCTATTGGAGCTGGAGGGTCATTAGGGTCATGGTGAGGTTCATCGAACACTACATACACAGATTCCTAGATCGTCAGCTTCTTTTTGTTAAAGATTCTGAAAGCTTTGCTGACATAGGAATATCCTACAAATATCCCTTCATCTGATTTTTGTCAAATGTTCTGAGTTGGTCTTTCCCGTTGTTTAGGACATAGCATTTGCATCCAAATTTGTGGAAATATGAAACTAGTGGAGTTTTGTTGTTCCATACCCCGTATGCTGTTTTTTTATGATGTTTGTTGATGATACAATAGTTTTGTGTATAGTACGTTGTATTTGTTGCTTTGCCCCAGAAACGCTATGGCAACTTGCTTGCGGCGATCATGGTTATGTTTGCTTCTTTAAGCATCCTGTTCTTTCGCTCGGCAACATCATTTTGTTGAGGAGTTCGGGCTGCTGAGTATTCGTGTTGTATTCCATTGTCCGAACAGTATTGTTCTATAAAGCGGTTAGTGAATTCAGTACCCTTGTCAGAATGAATGGACACGATACTCAACCCTTTCTCATTCTGAAGCTTTCTCAGGTGCTCGGGCATCTTTGTTGTGGTTTCCCTCTTTTTGCTCAGAAAGATTGTCCAAGCATACCTGGAATAATCGTCAACAATAACTAAACAATATATCTTACCTCCCAAACTTAGAGGGTCTACAGGACCGTAAAGATCCATATGTAGTATTTCCAGAACTCTGTGAGTGGACAGGTATGATTTGCTTTTCAGGGTGGTTTTGAATTGTTTGCCTTTCTGACAGGGTCCGCAGACGCTGTCTCTTTGAAATGACACGGGCAAACCTCTAACCATTCCCTATCTGGCGAGCTTGTTGATTATCTTGAAGTTGATGTCCGACATCCTCTTGTGCCATAGCCAGCTTTGATCCGCAGTGCCTTTGGCAACAAAGCAAGGAATTGTGGAGCTTGTAGGCTTCCAGTCAGCAATATACATGTTACCTGATCTGCTTCCTGTGAGCACAAATTATTTGGTCAGAATGTTCTTGACTCTACAGTGATCTATATAGAATTTCACTAAGAACTAATACTAAGTAGATTATACTATAAGACTTCAACATAAGCTACATCGGAGACTTTGAATTTTCCTACAATAAGGTTTCCTTTCCCTCTTGTTCTTCCTTTGGGCTTGCCACCGAAGCGCACTTTTGGACCGCGACCTTCTACAAAATCTGATAGCTTGCTTCTATCTCCTGTCATGTGCTGGGAACATCTGTTGTCGAAGTACCAGATGTCCTTTTCCATGATGTCCTATAAGTAAGAAAATTAAGTAGATTTAGGTCCCCTTTGATTGTTGGGTCCTTGAATGTTAGTGCCTTTTGGTGCCCAAATTTTCCTGACAGCAATTGGCTTGTTGTAGGTTACTTTTGGTCCATTGTTGCGATGTCTACGTGGGGCAGGCACGTAGTCACTGTAACCTCGGTAATCATGCATGTGAAATCGAGGGTTATTATTATTGTTCCAGTACGATTTGCATCTCGGAGGTGGTGCCATTTTTTTAGACCTTACAACTTGCTTGCTGGGTCTCCAGTTGGATTCCCAAAGCTGTTGTTGATACTGAGCTGCAATCTGCTTTCTAGATGGATGCCGAGACTCCTGTATCTAATATCTAGGTGCACTATACTTTTACTGTTGTGCGGGCCTTTGATACTTGGGTACAACCTTCTTTCTGAACGGCTGTTGGCGCTTCTGATATGCTCAGGGAGCATGCTGTAGGTTACGCCTTATAGGTCTGGATGGCTGAGTTTTCCGCTGTCTGTGATATGAACATGGTGGCGGAATCGTAGGCTTTGTTGTACGTGGTTCCACACCCCTGACTAATACCGTACTAGATTTTCCCTTATTGGAGAATGATTTATATCCTAAGCCACTTTTATCATGAGCATGCTGCCCAGTGCTTAGAATTTCTTCCATCCTTTTAGATGATTTCTCGAAAGATTTCAAGATAGTGGCTAGTTCTCCTTCTCATTTCTCGAGAGTTTTTACTTTGGCTTCGATTAGAGATAAATCATTTGTCTTGCTCTCATTATGAGACTTGGTCTCATTTAGATCGTGGGCAAGTTGATGATTTCTCTCCATGAGTTTTTCAAGATTGACTTTGCTATTTTCACAATCGACAAACATATTTTTGTAATTATTCTTCAGCAAGTCGTTTTCTTCTTTCAGCTCTAAGTTAGAAATTTTGAGCTATATGTTTTCACTTTCCAACGTCTCGTGGGACTTTTGAATGTTTTTAAATTCATTCATCATATTTTCAAAGGTATGAGATGCATTTACAGGTGTAGTTGATGTTGAACTTATCTCATCATCGCTGTCTTCATCGTCTTCGATTTCCTTGGCCATAAAGCACATGTAGGCTTTATCTTCAAGCTCATAATCGGATGAGCCACTGTTAGTGACTGAGTGAAGACATTATTCGGTCTTGGTTGGTGTGGGTGAGGCTTCTGATTCGCTTATCAGGGCCTTGAGCTTGTGTTTTCAAGCACGTCTTCTTTCGTCTTTTTCCTGTTGCTCGGCTTCCGGCAACTTTAGACTTTAGGGTTAGGACACTTCTTTGCATAATTTCCAGGTTTCCTACAATTGTAACACATGTTAGCATCATTAGAAGAAGATTCAGAACTTACCTTGTGAAACGGATTGGGCTTGTAGGGAGTCTTTCCAGACTGTTTGATGAACTTTTTGAATATGTGCATGAGAAGAGCCTTTTCATCTTGTGACAGGATATCATCACTGTCAGCAATCTTGTGGGCAAACTTGGATGTGATGGGCATGCTGTATCTCCTGTTACATACAGCGGCTAGTGCTGTAGTCTTAGCAGGTGACTCTTCGGCCTTCTCTCTCCTGTTAATGTCATACTCAAAAGGTTTGAGGTCAGAGAAGAGGTCAAAAGTATAAATGTCATTAAGATTACATGACACATGCATGGCTGTGGTCTTAATGTCCCATAGGGCAGTGAGAGATCTAAAATTTTTAAGTTTTTCTCCTTTTGGGTATAAATTTTGCCCAACGCTTCAGTAGATTTCATTTGAAATGATGCAAATTGCTAAGTGAGTTTTGAAATCTTGTTTCTTTTGAGATCTTAGTTCCCTCACAAATCATCTTGAGTTTTTCCCAGATTTCCTTGGCTGTCTTACAGCTCTTTACCTTTGAGGATGTGCCTTTGTCAATAGTGACAAATAGCGCATTCTTGGCTACATTGTCGAGGTTGGCGCGATTCCGGTCATCAGCTGTCAACTAATCGCGTTCTTTCTCGAGCATTTTGGCATGAGCTTGTCCTTCAATCCTTGGAGCAGGATTTACCTTCCTCATCTTTCTGGGGCCTTCTTGGATGATAGAAATCATCTCCTTGTGCATGGCGGAAAAATGAGCCTCTATCATAATTCTCCAATCATCAAACTCGTTAATAGAAACCATAGGTACCTTGTTTATCAGTGAGGTATCCATGAGTAAGAATAGGAAAGATAAAGACTGTTTTCAAAAGAATGTGTGACTTTAGGATCTGATTCGGTTAAAAATGTGACTGATTCTTTTTTAAATCAACCGCTCCGATACCACTTGTTGGCCACTATGTATACAGAATACAGATTGGAAAAGTGTTAGTACAATAAGCTGTACGATTTTTGAATGTGAGTGCGTAGCGGAAGTTCGTTTAAGTGAGTTGCTGTAAATACCGCAACTAAGTTATCTCCTGGTAGCTTGGTGCGTACAGGGTTTTGTAGTGTATACTTATATAAATCACTGTTTATGAAAATAATAAAGGCAGTAGGTAAATAATACATAATTTAAAATGGTCCGAGGTAAACCCCTCTACGTCCACTGGTACTCCACACAGGAGTAAGATGTTCATCATAATCACTACGTACACAACTACATGACTATAACTAAACCTTCTAAAGTATCGTTCACACATATTGTACAAGGGCTGAAGCTGTTCGTCGTTCACACAGATTGGCTAGAGCTTTTTCTTTGACTTGGTTCTTCACACACAGTTGGAAGCTTTGTTTACAATGCTTATTCTTCACACACAGTTCCGAATGATCAAGGCTTCTTCAGTCCACATAGGGTTGATGGTTTTCTTCAATGGTAAAATCACAGGTTTTAACAACAGCTTGAATGCTTGATGAGCTTAGGTTGATGAAGTATTTTTTACGTTGAGGATTACTATATTTCTTCTCTCAGGTATAGCAGTATGCTCAAAGAAATATGTTTGCTCTTGCAAGCTTGATATAATGCTTTATGAGTTTTGATCACGTGTGAATTTCAGCAGTATATCTTCTTACGTGTTCGTGTTCGTCTTCATGCTTGCAATGTCCTCTTGCATGAACTATTCATAACTTTGGAATAGATCCGTTATAAATATGTTCGTTGGCTGGTCGGTGAGCAAAAGTCCTTTCTGATTGGTTGATTGACTTTCAAGATACTCGGTCCGGATTTTGCTCTTTCTCTGAAGATCCTTGTCGGGTGGTATTTAAATACTTTATCCAGTCAGTATTTAAATACTTCTTTCAAACGTTGTTTTTACTTTAGTGAATAATGTAGATTCCGTCGCAACGGTATTCAGTCTTGTTGGATAAGTGTTTGTTTTTCTAACACTTTCAGCTTGTATGCTGTATACAACATGTTGCATCTTTAATGATGTAGCTGTAGATTCCAATGTTGTAGGCTATCTCCAGTGTTGTATGAAAGATGTTGTATGGATGTTCCGGACATCTTCCATACTTGGTGGAGTTTCGATTCTTTCAACTTCTTGAGATAACTTGTTGTATGTTCGGCAATTATCAACTTGTTGTATGTTTGGCACTTATCAAAATAAGATACATGATTGTTTGTCCCAACAATTTTCCTCTAAAATCCCTGAGATCTTAAAATGCTTTACCAGTTGTTTACGTGTTGTATTAAAGCTTTTCATGGTTTGTGGATTATATTATTAATCTCGATTTTATTGTCCCGTTGTGGAGGCCATTCTAGCAAGTACGTTGATTTTATATTTTATAGGCCCTTTCATTGGAGGTCTTGTAATCGTTTGAGTGAGAGTGTATATGTTCACTCCCGGAGGGTCCGATGGGGCCTCGGAGGGATCCACGCATGGTTGGGTCCACGAACATTGGGTTTATCCACTCCGCGAAGGTCCGACGGGGCCTCGGAGGGATCCGGATGGTCGGGTCCACAGTTAACTCGGGAGTACTTTTGTAACTTGATGATATATCCAGAATATCATAGTGGTTTTGACTTTCCATAATTCTTGGGTTATGATACATATTTATCAGAGGTACTTTAACTAGAATGGCATTAAAATTATATGATATGGCGAGAGATTGAAATTGTTTATTAAGCAGAAATATTTTGGGGAAGTTTTTCTCTGTGTTTGATTCGTTGATTATTCAAGATTATTATATCCTTGGAATATGAGGTGTATGGCTCGTATTTGCACTTTATACATGCACTAGCAAAATAGTGTAATTTTGCTAACCCCCGAGTAATCGGAGGGTGGATGTCTGCATTGCGTTCAAGTACATGAAGGTTCTTTGGGAGCAATATACAGGACCGTTACGAAGGATGATGGAAGGCGAATGATACTAATCACATGAAGGCCAGTTCTGGGTGCAGTTAGTCTAAGTTCAGTGTATTGTGTCGTATTTTCTGTTGTATGAGTTTGTGAGTGTTTCTGACCCCTGTGTGGGTATAAGCTCTGAAAGAGAAATGTATTTGAAGTAAGTTGTATGTTTGTGGTGAAAGACCAAATCGGTCTAATGGTTCGTTATTCATCCATGTCGGAATGTATTGCTATGTCTTGTTTTGGTTTCTAGCCTAGTAGATCTTCATGGAGAGGGTCTGTGGTGCTGTAATATTCCCGAAGTGAATTGGGGGTGTTACAAAATATGGTATAAGAGCTTAGGTTGTGGAAACCTAGGTTGTCGGGTCAAGTCGTGTATTGTCGAGTCTTGCCTTGTCGGATGGTATCTGACTGAGTCGTGTCGCGACGCGTCGGTTGAGGTGTCGGTCGTGATTATTATCGTGGTGCAGCCATCATCTTCGTGCGACTGTGGATGTAAGCCTCCTCTACTATATCTTGTATTTAATGACTTTATTACATGTGTGTTGCGAGATGGAATTCGTATTTGATAATTGTGGTATATTACGTGTATAACGAGCTGGATATAGTGATGGATTTAAACACCGAGTGGTGTAGTGTGTTACGAAACCTTGAACATCGATGTGTTCCAGAAAGTGTTTCAATGGTAGAGTTGTTGAGAAACTCAGATAGATAGTTTGGACATGTGTTTGAATATGGTGTTCATGAATTGTGATTGCTGAATTAGTGAGTTTGAATGTTGTGTATGTGCTTGAGGATTGATTATTTTGGGCTAATTGTTGCTACATGCTACAAACTTGTTTTCATTGGTAATTATGTCTGCTGCGTGTGTGTTTGAAAACGCTTTTCTGAAAATTTCATAGAGTTGAGTATGTTTGATGAAAATTAATATTCGAAAATATTTTGGGGGTGCGATTAAAAGACGGTTCGTGCGGATATTGAAAATTTCTTGGATTCAAACAAACCATACGACGGTATTTGAAAAATATATTTTGAAGTGTTTTGGCACATTTTGTAAAATGATACCATCGTTAATCTTTGACCATGTTTGAAAGGATTTTAGAAATGGTTTTAGCCTGACGGATTTATTTTAAAATAACTCGAGTGCACGATTTCAAAAAAATCTTTCATGCCATAAATTTTTTATATTTTAAAACAAGAACGCGATTTTTATTTTCGTAAAATAAATAGTGAAAGATGAAAAATCTTACTCGATTTAAACTCTGAAATTCAAACGTAAAATATTTTATGAGATGAGTCAGTTGACAAATGCTAATTTCGTCATTAGCGCACGCTAACGAACCTGGACAGAACATTTGGTTATTCCAACTCATTAACATGCTAAACATAGACTTATCCCGCGTTTGGCTGCAATGTATGCGTGACGTGAGTACCTTATTGACATATTACCGTTTTTACTGAAAAATTTCGGGTGAATACCCCATTGTAGAGTTTCATGGTTTGATTTTGCTTGTGATTTGTTTGATTGTTATTCCAGTGTGAATGTTGGTATGTGGAAATATTCTGTACAAGTATGAGTGTTTTCTACTCGGGGACGGTTCGAGGGAACTTCTGGGGGGGCTCGATGCTAAGGGGGCATGGCTGCGGGTTATCTGGCGTATTGTTACTTGTGATGGTATTACGTGGTAACACGTGGTTACCTTGTCTGTTGTTAATAGTGATGATGATACGCGTGACATGGTTATTTTGATAATGTTGTTTATGAAGAAATTTGATATTTTGAAATATTATTATAATATTTCAGAATATCAAATTTCTTCAGAAAATTATATGAACTTAAGGATATTAAAATATTATTATGTAAATAGATACCTCGCGAGTTTTAAAAAGAATGTTAAAAATGAATGGCTACCATGTGTAGTATATTAAGGCCGTGATTGTAACGATAATGGTCGTTAATTTTCTGTTGATACGGGTATGTGTTCCGCTAGTTACAACCGTAAGTTTCATTTGTTGCTATTGTAATTTTTGTATTCGTATAATTATCCGGAGTGGATATTCTTATCTTATACTATTTGTTGCCTTTTGTTGATACGTTCTGCTGAGTTAGCATTATGGTATGTTGTTTTGAGATGTTGTGTTTCATCGGACTGAGTGGGTGCTTGTTACGTATGCCGAGGGGTAGAGGCCGTGGTCATAACCGTAGTATAGACGACCATAGAGATCAGATGCACGACCAAGAGAATATTTTCAGGAATAGCATTGGCGTCGATGATGCAACTATATTGCAACAGACAGCGACACCGATGACTGAGTTGTCCTAGGCGGTTTAATGTAACACAGATATGTCCCAGAATGTTGGCACAAACCAATGACTACGGGAAGTGGTTCGTATGAATCCCCCTCGTTTCGCTGGTGCCGCGGATGCATTGGGCTGGGATGGTTGGTTTTTCCAGTCGGGAAAGATATTCGAAGCAGTTCATTGTCCCGTAGAACGGAAAGTACCCATCGCTCAGTATATTCTTGACAGAGGTGCCGCCAACTGGTGGGAGGCTGTTAAGCCTCGGGATCGTGTTGTCACGTGAGCGTAATTCCATGAATTAATGGAAGTCGGGTTTTGTCTAGAACCGATCAGAGTGCAGAGAATTCATGATTTTTATTTGGCGAAACCACAAGATGTACCGGTGTCTCAAGCTATCATCGAGTATAGCAAAAAACTCGGCTATATGCGAGAACAGGTGAGGAAAGAGAAAGATAAGATCCGTCATTTCGACATGCGGATGAAGCCGAAGATTCGCCAATATATGGTGGGAATCACTTGCACTTCGTGGAGGGAGTATCAGAATCGAGCGTTAGCCTACGAGGTAGCCTTATCATCAACCGAGCATATGCCCGATCTGAAGAAGCAGAGGATGCCTGATGATTTTTATATCATTTCGGGAGTTGGAGTTCCTAAACTGCAACACCGTAGTCTTTTTGCCGTGAAGTTCCATCGCCCTATGAAGGGAACTGAGAGTTCCAAATCGTCAACTTTGACTCCTGGTAAGCCAGGAGGTATGTTTCAACTTTAATGTGTTGAGGCATGTTCGTGCACATTTTCCTCTGCCTCCAGTAACGTGTTATAAGTGAGGATCCGAGGGGCACATAATTCAATTTTGCTAGATGGTCGCCGAGCCTTCCGAAGCATGGACTTCAATACCGATATCAGGATCGTCTCTAGAAGGTACTTGAGAGGGTTGTCGTTCAGTTCCTTGCTATGTTGTTGCCTTGTTCTCGTTGTTTTAAGTTTCGGGGACGACACTTTTTTAAGGGGGTAGAATGTGATACCCATATTTTTCATTCCTAGATTTTTCGATTCGAGCGACTTGCTTGTGCTCGTTGACATATTTTGGACATGTCTTGTTGTGCATTTTTTGTCATTCAAGTGAGTTTCGATATTATTTCAGACTAATAGGCATATTATTTCGACTTTTTCACATTTGGGTTCGAATCTTGTAAATCCTGCTCCAAAATATTGCTTTGTTGTTCCTACAAGTTCATTTAACATTTGTGGTTGTGTTGTGAACTTCGAAATTTTTATTCGATCTCGCGTCGGGATTTTTCGGACTTTTGGGCCATTTTGTAATTTTCTAAAGTTCTGGGTACTCGCTTACCTGCTCGTTTTTACCTACCTTTGGGTTGTCGGTATCGCATGTTTGTTTAGCGCTTTAGTTCGTTGCTGAGAATACTTTGTAAGCGTTTCGTCTCATTTTCCCAGTCATCGCATTTTGAGGGCCGTTCGGGACTGATCAGGCAGCAGAATGGAATCTGCTGCCAGAATGCAGGTTACGGCCGTAACCTGCAGTGTGTAACGGCCGTAATAGCCAGTGTGTTATGGAGGTAATGATCATTATGTTACGGCCGTAACTAAGGAGTTGTATTTAGGCAGCGGCCTTTTCTGTTTTGGGGCAGAATTTGTCATTTCCACTCTCACGCGATGGGCAGAGTTATTGAGGCAATTTCGGGGCGATTCGTCATGAAAGTTCATTAATCTTCAGCTCAACATAGTCATCAAATTCTTGGTGTGGATTAATAGCATCAAATCATCCTTTTCCATTTAAATCGAGGTAATCATCCTAGAACCCTATTTCGGGAATATTTTGGGGTTTTCTTGATTTCGAAATTCTATCTGAGATTTGTTGGTTCCATCATTTGTATCTAGTCTTGTTGATCATAATCCGTGGTTTGAATTCTGTTTTTCATGAGTTGTCGGGTCGATTCATGTTCTTGACCGTTATGGGGAATATCCTTGAACCTTAGTTGTTCGTTTATTTGGTGCAATGGATTTACATTGTGTTAGGGGATTTATTCTCGTTGTTATTATCGTTCGTAGTAATTATCGCATGGTGGTGCTCAGTGGAGTCGGAGGATTCGTAGATGATTCGTACCAACTTAATACGACCATTTTTCCGTGCTTGCGACTATTCGAGGCAAGTATCTTGCCCATACATTTCGTGTTTCGTAGATGTAATGATTGGTAATCGATTATGTGCGTATGTCTGAGTACTTAAAATGAACTTTCTAAATATTCAATATATTTTCGAATAAAGGCTTTCTTTCAAGACACTTACTTGCTTTGTGAATAAATGGATTCTACGAAAATGATATGATGTGGTTATAAAAACACACTTACCTTGATCTAGGGTTTTGGATTGGAATGTGTATTTGTTTGTGTGACGGTTGTCAGGATGATGTGCGATTTTGTTGGCTTACCATTGGTTTATTCACTCGGGTATGCACAAGGAAACTTCGAGGTTCATTCTTACTAGCCTGGAACGAGAATAACTCTTGGATGTATGTTGATGTGGATGTTCGAGGCGTGGACCCTGTAACTTATTGTCAGATTAGTACTTTGTGAAAATAAATTTTTGGGTTGTGACCCTATGCAATTTTTGAAAGATGAGGATCCCTCGATCCTAAATGTTTTTCTATAAAATCCCTGAGATCTTAAAACGCTTTACCAGTTGTTTACGTGTTGTATTAAAGCTTTTCATGGTTTGTGGATTACATTATTAATCTCGATTTTGTTGTCCCATTGTGGAGGCCATTCTAGCAAGTACTTTGATTTTATATTTTATAGGCCCTTTTATTGGAGGTCTTGTAATCGCTTGAGTGAGTATGTATACGTTCACTCCGGGAGGGTCCGACGGGGCCTCTGAGGGGTCCACGGACATTGGGATTATCCACTCCGGGAGGGTCCGATGGGGCCTCAGAGGGATCCACGCATGGTCGGGTCCACAGTTAACTCGGGAGTACTTTTTTAACTTGGTGATATGTCCGGAATATCATAGTGGTTTTGACTTTCCATAATGCTTGGGTTATAATACATATTTATCAGAGGTACTTTTACTATAATGGCATTAAAATTATATGATATGGCGAGAGGTTGAAATTGTTTATTAAGTAGAAATATTTTAGGAAGTTTTTCTCTATGTTTGATTCATTGATTATTCAAGATTATTATATTCTTGGAATATGAGGTGGATGGCTCGCTTTTGCACTTTATACTTGTACTAGCAAAATAGTGGAATTTTGCTAACCCCCGAGTAATCGGGGGTGGATGTCTGTATTGCATCCAGGTACATGCAGGTTCTTGGGGAGAAAAACACAGGACCGTTACGGAAGATGATGGAATACGAATGATACTAATCACATGAAGGCCAGTTCTGGGTGCAGTTAGTCGGAGTTCAGTGTATTGTTCTTTTCGCTGTGGTATTTTATGTTGTACGAGTTTGTGAGTGTTTCTGACCCCTGTGTGGGTATAAGTTCTGAAAGATAAATGTATTTGAAGTAAGATGTATGTGTGGTGAGAGACCAAATCGGTCTAATGGTTCATTATTCAGCCATGTCGGAATGTATTGCAATGTCTTGTTTTGGTTCTAGCCTAGTAGATCTTCATGGAGAGGGTCTGCGGCGCTGTAATATTCCCGAGCGAATTAGGGGTGTTACAGTTAGTTCCCATACATTGTTCCTATCCATCTGGTTTAGTTCTTCTTGCATTTCCATCACCCATGTGTAGTCATCCAGGGCTTGATCTGTTATTTTAAGCTCCATTTGGGACAAGAAGCAAGAGAACATTGCCATTCCTGTTGACTCTCTTGAGTTCCTGGTTTTGACTCCATCAGTTAGGTTCCCAATGATTTGTTGAATGGGGTGATCTTTCAACCATTTGGGGGCATCATCTTCATTTTCTATTTTTGATTGAAGGTCTTCATTGTTCATTCCCCCTGTTGAGTTGCTTTAAGGGACTGCGTTTGTCTCTGCATCATCTTGGTTTTGATACTCTGCAGCTGCATCTGGTTCACCTGTGATTGGGTCAACATCAGCTGTAGGTGGATCAGCTATGGTTGGATCAGCTACGTTTGGAGATCCTGGATGATCTGCAGTTGGGTCTTCATAAGATGTGTCCATCATTCTTGTGTCATTGACGATGACTTCTTCTAGGGAGGTGGCTTTGAGCATTTTCTTAATTTGTTCCACTTGTTTTCTATACTCAACAGTAGATTCATCAAAGACAACATGAGGTGTTTCTTCCACAACTAATGTTTTTTTGTTAAAGACTTTATATGCCTTGATTATCTCTGAGTATACCATAAAGATACCATCATCAATTTTTATATCAAAGGCATTTAGTTGGGTTTTTCCAGTGTTGTGAATGAAACACTTACAACCAAAGATGTGAAAATATGAAACAGTTGGTATTCTGCCATTCCAAACCTCACAGGGAGTTTTGCTATGTATCCATACTATCATACTTCTGTTTTGAGTATGACAAGCTGTGTTGACAGCTTCAGCGCAGAACCTTTTTTGAAAGATCGGTCTCAACAATCATTGTTCTGGATGCTTCCTTGAGGGTTCTATTTCTTCTTTCAGCTGCACCATTTTGTTGTGGTGTTCTTGCAGCTGATACTTCGTGCTGAATCCCATTCTGATCACAATACTCAGTTATGGCCTTGTTGAGAAATTCTTCTCCTTTATCTAATCTGATCTCTATGATTGATAAGGATTTCTCATTCTGAATTTTCCTTAGCATCTCAGGTAGCTTGGTTAGAGTTTCACTCTTCTTGTAGAGAAACACTATCCAATTGTATCTTGAATATTTATCCACAACTACTAAGGCATGCTTCCTTCCACTCAGAGTCTTGGCTTGGTAGGACCGAATAAATCCATGTGAAGTAGGTCCAAGATTCTGTGTAAGATTGGTAGGTTGGACTGATTTGAAAGATGATTTTGTTTGCTTTCCCGTCTGGCATGCATCATACAGAGTCTCCTCCTTGAAAACTTCTTCTGGGAGTCCTCTGACCAACTTCCATGAGCTTATTTTTTGAGAGCTTTGAAGTTCATGTGACACAGTCTTTTGCGCTAAAGCCATCCATTTTCAGCTATTGTTCTGGATATAAAACAGGTATTGTAAGTGCATGTATTCCAATCTATCATGCAGACATACCTTCTTCTATATCCATGTAGTTTCACTTATCCAGATAGGATATCATTTACCATGCATTTCCAAATAGTGAAAACAACTGGATTTTTTTTATCACAGAATTGGCTTATGCTCAACAAGTTGTATTTGATTCCTTTTACATACTGCACTTTTGAGATGATTATGTTTCCTCTGTGCAGCTCCCCATAACCTTTTGTTACCTCTGGACCTCTTTCTTTGATGTAATTTGACAGAACATTCCTATTTCTTGTCATGTGCCTTGAGCATCCTGAGTCCACAAACCATTCTTCACCTCCTACTCTTGAATTTGAGGTGACATGATAGTAGTCCTTTCACCTTTTTTGCAATCAGACAAGCAGAGATTTAGGTACCCAAATTTTAGTGGGTTCTTTGAGGTGAGTGGATTGCCTGGAGAATTGATTTCTCTTGGAGTTTGAAAGATGGTGTTGGTTATTTCTGTAGGGTGCATATGGTCTTGGTCTATATCATTGAGTTGGGTTGTATATAGGATATGACTGATAATGTTTTTGGTGTAGGCCATTTCTAAATCATGGCTGAGACTGGTTATTAAAGTTTTTGGGTCTCCACACCTGATAATTTTGAAAGTTTGGATTCCTTGTGGTTTCCATTTACCTTTCCCATTGTGAAATATATTTTGTGGGAGTCTTTGGTAATAAGCAGAGTAATGTTTGGACTGTTGATGTTGTTTTGGCCATTGCCTAGTCTTTTGTCTAGGTGGCTACCTTGTAAACCTTGGATGTTGTTGCTGTATATTTTTAAATACATGTTTGTTTGTAGGCTCAGCAGTCTAGACAATTATTTCTCCATTTATGAAAGTGTTTTTTGAACTTGAGGGAGTATTTGTGTCATATCTAAGGCCTGATTTTAAATAAAGTTGCCTCTGGTTTATACACAAGCCATCCAAGATTATAGATGCTTGTAAAGATGTTATTTTTTTAACCTGTGTATTACTCGGCTGTGTCAGTTTAGAAAACTCAAATTTGATATGAGCAAGTGCAGCTGCTTTTTCACTGTTTAAAATTGTTAGCCTTTTAGTCTCAGATGTGGTAATTTCAGCAGAGTTTTTCAAATTTTTATCAGTCTGTTTTTCAAACTCAGATCTGATGTTAGTTGACTCAAGGCTGAGTTTGTCCAAATTAATTTTCAGCTGAGTATTCTCATCTTGCAGCTATGTGTTCTCAACTGTCACAGTCAGGTGTGCAGTTTTAAGTGTTTCAAAATCTTTAAATAGTTGAGTTACAGATTTATGAAGATCAATATCTTCAGACATGTCTGAGTTGACATATCTTGACGTTGGAGATTTAGATGTTACCTTTTCATCAGCTAGATTGGCCATCAAGCAATTGTAGTTGTCGTCTTCATCTGGAAAGAATCCACTGCTTGATTCTAATCTTTCTTGGATCTGATCTTCTCCAATGAGAGATTTTCTCTTGTATTCCTTCTTACCCATGTCCTTCTTATCTTCATCTCTTTTGAGATCAGGTCAGTCGAACTAGATATGTCCTGTCTTATGTTAGTTATAGCATTCTACTTTCCAGTTTCCAGTTTTTTGGTACCTCCTTAGGTTCTCTTTGTAGTTCTTCTTATATTTTGAGTATTTCTTCCTAAAGTTGCTTAATCTTTGCATAATGAATGCCATTTCTTCCTCAAAGTTTAGAGGACTTGGAGGATTAACTTCAGTATTGCTTTTTGCAGGTGATTCTAATTTTCAACTGGCTCAGTAGATGATGAGCAGGGCAGCTCGAACTCAAATGCCTTAAGGTCTGAGAATATTCTTAGATCTTTATCATGTTAAGATCCTTGGATTCCCTGATGGCAACAGCCTTCATGCTCCATTCTGGTGTAAGAGATCTTAGTACTTTCAGAGCCATCTCTCGGTTGCCATAGGTTTTACCAAGATAATTTATTTCATTAATGATCTCAGTGAATCTGGTATCCACTTTGTCAATTGTTTCTCCATTCTTCATCTTGAAGTTGTCAAACTTCTGGGTGGATATTGACAACTTGTTTTCCTTGATAAGCTATGTTCTCTCACACATTACAACTAATGTGCCCCAATTTTCTTTGGCATTTTTGCAATTCTTGATTTTCACCATGGTGGCTTTGTCAAGAATCTGGTACAAGATATCTCTGGCCTGGTTATCAAGGTTGGCCAGCTTTCTTTCTTCTGAAGTCATCTCTGTTCTTCTTCTGGGAATATGCTTTGGTTTCCTAGCTGCAATATCCTCACATGTATTGTCCTTCAAGAAAGTGAAGGGTCCATCCTTGATTATACAACACATATCATCATGGATGGATGATAGATATGCATGCATTCTTATTTTCCATAAGTCATATTCGTCTACAGAGAACACAGGTAATCTAGAGTGCATGTGTTGCATGTGTTCCATTTTAATGAGAGATTTAAATGTATATACTCAAGTATATAGATCTATTTTTGTAAAATTAAACCAACCTCTCTGATACCACTTGTAGTTCACAAGGCGTCAGGTATAAGTCTAGAGGGGGGGTGAATATACTTATACAATCTTTTGCTTAAATAGATATTTTCAAAATCATGGCTGAAGTGATGCAGCTTAGGTTACTCGTCTGATAATAATGCAGGTAACCTTTGTCAGGTGTAAAATGGTTTTGCGAAATGATAGCTGACTTTGAATGAAACTTCTAATATGAATGCAACATTTAAGTATGATGATGAAAGCAGTAAATCACACAGTACTTTTATAGTGGTTTCAGATGTGGGGTAATCCTCTACTAGTCCACTTCTCTCCAAACCAGTTGGAGATAAACTCACTATAACTTTCAACCAGTGAAATTAATGTTACAATGAATCTTGTTAAAACAGCTTCCAACCAGTGGAAACCCATATCCATTGCAACTCCTTCCCTTGGTTGCTTAACACCTCTTGATCGAAAACCCATGGATGCCTCAACAACTCGCAAGTTTCCTATCACCTTCCAATCAAGAACCCATGGATGTTTTACATCCTCTCACTTCCAACAACCTCGTTCAAGAAAGTACCCCCCCTTACTCAATCTTTAAGACAAGAGTGTTGTCTTCTCCAACTTAAGAGCTTCTCTGTATATGACTTTTAGAAACTAGCTCTTCACGATGCTATAGATTTGTTTTGATTGATTTGATTGCTTTGTTTGATTGTAAGTATTGTTCGCATCATACTTCTGCTAAATCTTTCTTTAAATATTTATAGTACGATCCTTGAGCTTCTTCATAGCCGTTGCATCCTGTAACAATTGTGTCCATTGGAGAGTGGATTTCATTGTTTATCTTTTCATCCCTTTGCAAGGCTTTGTCTCTTTCATGATTACTATAATTAGAAAGTCTTCAGGGTGCTAATATCTAGGAATAGAATATTCCTTAACTTCCAGGCCCTTAGCTTTTGCGTCTGCATGAGTCTTGTTGTTATTTTCGACTTTCCAATGTTTGCTGACGTGGACAATTGATATCCAAAACCTATATGATATATCATCTGAGGAAAACTCATCTGATATTTCCTTTGGTCAAACCTGGCTGATGTTCTGCCTGGATAAAAGTGTCTGATATCTGGTCTTTAGAAAGTTGGCTGATATTCTCTTGGTCAACCTCAACTGATATTATGCTTGACCAAAACCTTGGCTATTATTTTGGCTGTTATGTACTTAGTCGAAACTTGTCCTCTGAGATATTTCATATGCACTTCAGACTTGGTCAAACCCAGCTGATATTTTCCTTTTACCGAAACTCATCTGATATTTTATCAGTCAAACCCTGCTGATATCTTATATTGACCAAAAACTCGGCTGATAATATGCCTGTTATATACTTAGCCAATTTTCTACTTGATCAACATGATCAATACTTATTGAACAATTTATTTTGATGATGAACGTTTTCAAAACATTTAACGAAATTCAACTAAACGGCTGAATCACATTGAAGACAAAATAAACGTCTAGCGCACGCTACGCATATGTGGTAGCGCACGCTAACGAAAAGCTACCTGAAGTCAGAAAGTCACCTGCAGAGCACCTGAAGTCTCACCTGATGTTTTAGCGCACGCAACCTACTAATATTAGCGTACGCTAGTAGATTAAATTAACACACGCAAAAAGGTGTCTAGCGCACACTATCGGTTTCATGTCTAAACAACAAATAACGCACGGTACGAAGATATTTGCACACGCTATGAGAAGGAAGTAACGCACGCTACGGGATATAATTACGCACGCTGCCTGTTAGTATATCCGAGACATAAAGTTTTGAAGTTTAAATGAAGCAACAGGTAACGCATGCTACAATGAAGACTAACGCACGCTACCTAAAGCCATTAGCGCATGCTATATACTACATGTTAGCGCACACTAACTGTTCAAAATCCTACCATTAGTCAATCAACCATTGAATCAATAAAGTCAACACAGAAATCTCGGTCAATCTGGAAAGCAAATCTTGACCATCTAGCACACGCAAGGAATAAGAATTAGCACACGCTAAGTTTACATTTATTCCGTTGGAAAGAGACGTTAAGAGACGAATCCGTTTCATGTCAACGTCAGAAAAAAAGTTGGTTGACTAAGCCGCTAGCGCACACAATGTATCAGAGTTAGCGCACGCTAATCTTCACATATCAGTAACGGCTATAAGGCTCAAAATGCCTAAAAATACCATCACATTTGGAATTGATGGACACACAACTTCTAGCTATCAAGCATACATTCTGAGCTCAAGTTATTATCATCTTCAAGCAAGTTTATTTTATTAAGTCGTATACGAAAAAGATACAAAGCATTGTACTTACTTCTCCATATCATATACTGTGTCTTTTTCATTTTGATAGAGTGTCGCATCGCTCTTTCACGAGTCGAATCAGGAAGCTCAATCCGGTGTTATTAAGATCAGTGATCTAGCATTGTTAGGATTGAATTCTTAGATTTAAAGTGAGGTTATTCTAGTTCCGATAGAATAGTAGAAAAAGTATTGTATCAACTATAGTCGGTTGTGCTTGGACTAATAGAAGACAAGCAGTTTGTATCGGTTGTGCCCGGACCAATAGAAGACGAGGCAAAGTGAAGTGTGGTTGCTCTTTAAGCCAATAGAAAAAGGAAGCGGAAAGAGGACATAGGCAAGTTTCCATATCTCTATAAATCCAGTGTCATTTATTTTCCACGTTATTTTTAATTTCTCGAGAAATTTTATTTACTCGTAACACCACTATTTAACCCCCCCTTCTAGTGGTATTTTTCACTCTTCAATACTTAGCCTAGTCTTTTAAAGGCCTATAGAAGATACTCATTAGTTTTTTCTTTATAATTCCAAGTACATTACAAGTAATCTTGAATACATGAATGACATCATCAAAATCTTATAACTATATTCCCAACAGATATCTATCATGTCGTAGGCATGGCTGCTAGATATGAGTCGAACCATGGACCAGGACACTGGATTTCAATCAAGCATATATTCAAGTACCTGAGAAGGACTATGGAGTACATGCTAGTATATCAATCAGATGACCTATGTCCAGTGGGTTATACTGACTCAGATTTTTTATTAGACAAAGAAAAGTCCAAGTCTACTTCAGGTTATTTGTATACTCTAGGAGGTGGAGCCATTTTTTGGAGAAGTGTGAAGCAAAAATGCATCTCGGACTCTACCGTGGAAGCTGAGTACATGGCAGCCTCTGAGGCAGCCAAAAAGGCGGTAGTATCAAGTACTTCCTGCAGGACTTAGATGTGATTCATGATTTACCAAAGGGTATTACACTTTACTGTTATAGCACTGGTGCAGTGGTAAATTCAAGGGAACGATGATCCCATAACCCAAGTAATCATATCAACTGCAATTAACATATCATACGACACTTTGTAAAGGAAGGAGATGTAGTTGTAGCCAGGGTTGCATCGGAAGACAATCTTCTTGATCCTCTCGCAAAATGCATACCCTCAAAAGTTTTTGAAGGGCATTGGAAGGAATGGGATTATGGTGTATGCCAGCATTTCTTCGAGCATAAGTGAGAGATTGTTAGGGTTGTATAATACAAATCATATTATGCTTGTATTACCTCATTTCCCTGTAATTACCCATGAGAATATTAATTACATCTTACCACATATTTTGCATATTTATTCACGTTATGGGTATGAAAATGTATTTTCTATTTATTTTATATTGTAGAATGTGGTATGTTGGTGTCACACGAAAGATCACATCATTGGTGCCTTATAAAATAATATAATAGCTCACAACTTATATAATTAATAGACAAAATATATGAAAGGTTGTTGTTGGCCACAGAGTATATAGTAAATATCTTAGAAAGTAAGAATACAATTAGATGTATGATTTTCGAAGTTAATTGCATAGCGGAAGTCTAATAGTGAGTTGTTATAAGTAAAGCAACTAGGTACTTTCCTGTTTGCTTGATGTGTACCGGGTTTTCACAATGTATACTATAAATCACAGTTATAAATTGAAAACAGTAAGGACGGAAAGTAAATAGCACATAAATTTATGTGGTTCGAGGTAAACCCCTCTCCGTCCACTGGTCATCCACACATGAGTAAAATATTTATTAAAATCACTACATAGACAACTATGTGACTTTAACTAAATCTATCTCTGTATCGTTCACACAGATTGATACAGGGACCATAGCTTTGGCTGTTCACACAGATTAACTTCAGCTCTTTCAACTTGCTTCTTCTCACACAGATCGAAGCTTCGTCTTCAATGTTATTCTTCCCACACAGGTCGGAATAAGCAAGGACTTAGTCCACATAGGGCTAAGGTTGTTGACCTCAACGGTAAAGATGGTGGAACAAGTTCAAACAACAGTTATATGCTTTGACGAGCGTTTGTTGTATGCTGTGCTGTTTGCATTGAGGACTTGTATATTTCTTCGCTTAGATACTGTTGTATGCCCAAGAAATATACTGCTCTTTCTTAGCTTGATTGTCAGACCTATTTCTCAGATGTATGCGCGAGTTTCAGTAAATAAGTTCCTCAGTGATCAATGTCCTCTTGCTTGGGGCTATTTATAAATTTGGAAATAGATCTGTTATATATGTAGCCATTCGCCGGTTGGTGAGATTTAGACATCTCTGATTTGTGGCTGCAGAATATTTGAATTAAAGGTAGCTCGCATTTAATGCTTCAGACATTCTTTTTTTCTTTGCATTAAATGCTTTTCAACTTGTTCAGACTGTTCTCTTTCGTTCGCATTAAATGTTATCCTATTAGCAATAAATGCTGCTTTAACCATGAAAAATTTATGAATAAACAAAGTTTATTTCACAACGGTTGAAAGCTATTCTTCAGTCCTGTTGGATGTGTTTTACTTTTCCTAAGTAAAACTCCAACAGTCAGACTGTTGTATCCAATATTCTTTAACTTCTACTGTATGAAGATGTAGACTCTGTAGGATTGGACTCTGTTGGAAGATATCTTGTTGTATGTATATGTTGTACGGAGTTTCCTAACAACTTTCATACTTAGCAAAATTCTGACTCTGAAGACTTCTTTGCTGTACAATGGCAATTATCAAAACAGGCTTTGTTTTTTCCAGCAATTTTCCCCTTTCTGATAATGCCAAAACTTCCTCTAGATATAGAGAGGCTATCTTCAAGTCTTCTGTTCGAAAGATCTGACCTTCATGACTTCGTGTAGAAATTTAAACTGCTCGCAGGCAAGTTCTAAAATAAAAATCCTCTAGGACTAAGTGTATTACAACTTAACTTATGATTGACGCGTAGGCACAATCTTACAGAATGTAATCTAGATTGAATACAACTTAATCTATAAACTGTTCGCAGACAAGTTCTTACAGGTTGTGGATTAACAAGTTTGTACTTGTTGAAATATGTCAATACTTCGTAATCAAAATAGTAAAAAAAAAGAGTAGATTACGAGCTGTAATCTTTCAAGAAACCAATAATTTTATTGGTGATTGGAAAATTACATGGATTGTAAGATACAAAAATAAATAAATAAATACTACATCGATGAGCATACAGAAGAAAGAAAATACAGCATATAACCTACAGAGGCTAGTTCCTATAGTGAGAATGCTTCCAAGACTTCCGAGCGGGATCATGTTCGGTTCCACTCCACAAATTGACTAAGGAGTCATTGGCTCGATCCCTATAGATATCGTCCTTCGTGGGATAGTTCGTAGGCAAGGATCCAATCTTCCAGATGGGTGACCCGTTCACCCTTCTGGTGTTTGGACTTCATCTTATGCTGTAAAGGAAGCTTTCCTTCTACCAGTAACCTTGATAACTCGTTGGTGACATCCTCCAAAGTTTAAATCTATTGAACATGGAATATTCCCTGATGAGAGTACAAAAGTATCTCATCAGTTCATTTTTATTCCAGTTCTTCAAATCCACTGCTGAAGGTTGTCGGTCTGTTGGCAGCAAAATCTCAGATGGCTTTTGTACTGTACTCTTCCATAGGTAATTGGGGTCCTGTAACTCAGGTCGAGAACCAGTTACCTTGTATCATGTTGCTCCTTGACCTGGCCCGGGTTCGGCCAGTCGTCCGATTGCAGTGACAACATTTTCTTTCAATGTCGCCTCCATCTCTCTCTCTCTCTCTCTCTCTCTCTCTCTCTCTCTCCAGCCTTCACTTCCTGACAGCCTCTCTGAACTCTTCCCCCTTTTTGGCATCATCAAGATTCGAGGCCTTGCCGGTATAATACTCGAGATTTTTATTCTGATTAATTTGAATTTTTCTCTTTAGACCGGGAATTTCTCGGTTGTCGAGCGTTGGTATTATTTTCTCGATGATTAATTTTGTGTTTATGGCCTTATGTGGTGATTTGTTTTATGTTGTTTTCATTTCGGACCGATGTTGTTGTCCGCGAGCGTTTCGTCGTGTTCGTTCCATGCATTTTTGGAAATCGAGTCGTCGGACCATGGCAGCTGGGCACTGACCAGAAAGGTACGGCAGGAACCGGCATGGCGGCTGGGCACTGGTCGGACAGGTGCGGCAGGAACCGGCATAGCACACGCTACTGCCGGAAGGCTGCGCGCTAATCGGCAGTTGTAGCGCACGCCACTCGGCAGCCAGCGCACGCTACCTGGCTGGGCAGAGAGGCTGCTGAGGCTCTGGACTCCAGAAGGATCGGCAGGTAGCGCATGCTACTTCCGGTCACTGCGCGCGCTAACCGGCAGGTGTAGCGCACGCTATTCGGCAGCCAGTGCACGCTACCTGGGCGAGTGGATTAGTCCAGGAGGCTCTGGAAGGGGTTTACTGGCACATGTGGTGGGTCCAGCCAGCCCGTTAGCGCACGCTACCGGTACTCTAGCGCGCGCTAGTGCGCCTAACTATATATATGACCGAGCAGTCATGTTTCCACACATTTTTCACTTCTCTTCTTTCCTTTCCCCAGCCACAGCTTTGGTGAGCAAGGAGACATGTTGTTAAACGACTAATCCATGAAGTTCCTGAGTACATATCATTAATAAATCATCCCATAACCTCCTCCGATCGACCGAATCAAGTTTAGTTTTCCTAAAATCTTAATTTTGGGAAATTTGGGGATCTTCATAGATTTCGTCCGTTCGAGCCATATTAACTCAGATTTCTGATAGATCATCATAGATTAAGTTGTATGCTATCAATTTCATCATGTTTCCACGGTCTTATCATTACGGATTCATCATTTAAATGAGTTCCCACTTGACGCCTTCAAGGTGTCTGGGAAAATGCCGCAGAGGGAGAGTCGGTCATTTTACGATGTTTTTCCTCGTGTGATTGATTTTTTATTTGATGATAGGATATTAGGGACGAATTCCCTACGAAGAGCTGGTGTTGAACCATTCCGATCATCGTTTTCATTGGAGTTCCGGATTTTTTCGAAGTATTCGCGAGAGATTACCAAGGCAGGTACCTTGATATATGAATTATAGCTATGTGAAATCATTGTTGCCGAAGTGTATGAATTATTTTTATACGGATATATATATATCTATATATATATATATATTTATATGTTAAATATATATATGTATATAGAAATATATATATATATATATATATATATATATGTCCGTGTGTGTGTGTGTGTGTGTACATATGTATATAGAAATATACATATGTCGGCGAATGTTGAGTGATTAATACTAATACTAGTTGGCGTACTTAACTTGGATTAAAGTATGAACTATATTTATTGAGATAATATAGTAGGGTATATGTATTCGGTTGAGTTACGATATAGGGATATATGTGTGGCGTTGGTTGGTTGTGCCTGAAGGTTTATTGTGTTGAGTCTTGATTGATAATGTGTGTGGTGTTGTTTATCTGTGTGGTTATGGACTGACGGATAAATTGTGTGAATTGGTGTACTGATTTGATAATTGTTGCAACGATTGACTGTGTGCTTGATGTTTGAAACAATGTGAATACTTGTTGTGAGAGACGTCGTATCTAGGAGCCTCTGAGGGCGGCGCGTGTACTCCGGCCTGGTGTACGCTATAATGAGCGGCTCCATATGGTTGGTGAATGTCGATGTTTACCTGATGCGTGTTCAAGGGGCGGCTCTTGCGGGAGTGAACGCCGGCGCAGTAACATGTTCAAGGGGCGGCCAACATAGTGGAGTGAACGCCGGTGCACAGGTGTGCAGTGGAGGTGCCTGGAAGGATTATTGATAACGGATATTCGAGTGACAACTAAGACCTCGTTACTGAACAATTTTCGTAATTCAAAGTTCTTTCAACTTGTTTTAAAATGTTGGTCTCGATATAGACCACACTTCGTGTTTCTGAAAGTTTGTTTCAACTTGTTTTAAACGTTGGTATCAGGATTAACTAACCAAGGATATTTGATGAGATCTCCGAGGGTTAATTAATCAAGGGTCTTGAGCAGGATTTGTCGAAATGAGAGGCTGTGTCATTGATTGTGCTGTGATGATATTTTGTGGATTGGGTCGAGGAACCCGTGAGATGTTGAGATAATTGATCTTGTGGTGATATTCTTTGGATTAGGTCAAGAACCCCATGAGATGTTGTAATGATTCGCTTGTGATAATTGTAACACCCCCAAAACCATATGGAAATATTACACGCCGTAGACCCTTTCCACAAGGATCTACCAGGCTAAACATCCATAAACAACCAAATGCTTGCCCTGTCAGGGTCAAACAATAAAATGATACAGACCGATATGGTCACTTACACGTGAATACACAGACCGATGAGGTCACACAACCCAATCGACAAAACTGATTTAAATAACATTACCCACACAGGGGTCGAAATACAATACAGCGGAAGACTGAAATCAACTCTGACAACAGAACAAAAATCAAAACAACTCTCGAATCATGATTAGTATCGCAGCTCGTCATCCTCTTGTGCCAATCCTATGACTGCTCCCCTGAATCTACATGTACCTGGACGCAAAACAGACATCCAACCCCCGATTACTCGGGGGTTAGTAAAACTCCACTGTTTTACTAGTGCAAGTATCAAATCATACGAAATGTAACAAGCAAATAATAATCGTGAAGCCAATATAATAATCAAGTATTAAAATATTCCCGGGAGGTTTTCACAAGGGAAGATAAGCTATGAAGCATTCGAAAATAAGATTATCATCTCGGGAATTTTTTTTAGATTTTCAAAACCTTTAAGACCTCAAGTCCTGATTCACAAAACCTTTCGAAAAAACTTTAGGGCCTTAATCCAAATCTTGTTTCATAACTCAGCAGTTTACAATACAGGAAACATTTATCTTCATAAAACTTTTCCTTTCAAAACTTTGATTTGAAAATAATCATGCTCCTGACACCGTGATCCACTGTCATGTGTCCCCGTAGGTTCAACAACCTGCACGGACTACACCACGCACAATTAAATAAACATAATCAATTCCGACACTGTGATCCACTGTCACGTGTCTCCGTAGGTTCAACAACCCGCACGGACTATTAACCAGACATAACCAATTCCGACACCGTGATCCACTGTCACGTGTCTCCGTAGGCTTAACAACCCGCACGGACTATATCAATCACAACAATCACACACACCGTCCTGACACCGTAGTCCACTGCCACGTGTCACCGTAAGCCCCGTCGAGCTCACCCGGTTGGACATACTGTGTCCGAAACTCATGGTCCACTGCCATGCGTTATCGTAGGCCTCGTCAGACCAGCACGATTGGACCTCAGTACCTCACTAAGTTCTGACCCCGTATTCCACTGCCACGAATCCTCGTAGGTCCCGTCGAACCAACACGAGTGAACTTAGCAGTCACACACATATTCATATTCACATTCACATTACATACAACAATGAGCACAATTAATCAATCACATTGATCACCACAAAATCGTGCATCCCACGCACATAACACAATCTCAACACTCGCAACAACTATCGTCAATCAACCTCACATAACCAACATAACACACATTCGGTACACAATACATTGCACAACCGAGTGTACAACCATCCCATATGTACGTCACAATCCTGCACAAATGGCACAACGCCTAACACGTATACTAATATAACACTATTATCGCAAAGCCTTCAAATTACGGAAAACACGACCAACTCAAACGGAACATAATTACGAAGGCAAGCAAAATCATCATACATATCATACGTAATTACTAGTCGCAAGATACAAGTCGTATAATAAGATACTTGCCTTAATAACCGCTACCAAACGCTCCGAAGAACACGGTTCGACCGGGAAGCTCGGACCCCGAAGAAGACAACGAACGGAAGGGTTCCGACTTGAGTTCTTCACAAGAATTCGACCCTAACAACATATAATCAATAAATCATCGATCATACGAGGAAGAATAATCGTAGAATGCCCAAAAACCTCTCTATGACATTTTACCGGACACCTACAAGGCGTCGATCAAGAACTCGACCAAAACAACGAATCGATACGATCCAACCATGGAATAACAAGGTAAATGATACAATACATCTAAATAATCATCAATCCATCACAATCCTAAGTTAAATCGGATTAAACGAACGAAATCGAACAAAATACCCAAAATCCCCAAAATTAGATTTCTAGAAAATCTGACCTGATTCGCTCGATCAAAGGATGTTATAGGATGGATGATTGATGGTATGAACTCCAAGACTTCATGGATTTATTGTCCAACAACATCTCTCCATGATTAATCAAGCTCCAGCCGCGGAAGGGAAGAAAACGAGTGAGAAATGGCTGAAGAAAGACGCCTGCTGGTCTTAAATAGGCTGACTGCACAGTGCGCCGCGGCTCAGTGGAAGTGTGCCGCGGCACAGGGCCAAATCTGCCAGCAGTGACTCGGCAGTGTGCCGCGGCCCTGCCGGCATGTGCCCCGGCACAAGGTACAGGCTGCTCGGCCAAAACTGGAAAATGAGTGTCTCAGCTATTTCGACCATAACTCTCTCGTCCGGACTCCGATTGACTCACCGTTTGAACCATTGGAAAGCTAACTTGATGCTCTATAATATTGAAAAGATTCAAAATCTTTGGAGTTTCCAAGAATTTATGGTGATTTTACAAAGTCGACTCATACTTGTAAAAGTCGTTTAATAACACTGAACTAAAGAAAACGACACCGAAACCCGAACCTGAATACGAATCGAAGATACGGTCACGAAGTACTCGCAAGGACGAATCTAAGAGCTAAGAGAACACACGATTCCGACCACCCTAAGGCTCTAAATTCGACAACGGAAGGTAATTACCCCAACTTTGGGAAATTACGAAAATGTCCCAAAATGTCCGAAAATCACGATACGTGATCGAATAACCAAACCGAAGTTCACAACATGTCTAACAAAGTTAAACGGACTTATGGGAAACTCGAAACAGTAATTTTGGATGAGATTCACAAGAATCGAACTCGAGTGCGGAAAAGTCGTTAAGAAACACGGGATTCCACAAAACAATACCGAGACGAACTCGGGTGACAAAAAGTGCAGAATTAATCATTCTCAGAATGATGAAACGGTCTCAAGCGAGTCGTCAAAACGGACCTCCACCGAAAAAAAGAGAATTACCGGAAATCCAAAATTGCGGATATTACATTCGACCCTCCTTAAAAGAAGTTTCGTCCCGAAACTTAAATCAAGTAGGGAGAAGCAATATCCCACCGGAAACACTCAATGAGACACACAAGAACCGAAAAAAAAAATCGCGCCCAACGGCGAAACGTTACAAGCAACGCGAAAGAACATACAGCGTGAAAACACGCCCCACGACGACCATAACAACGCCACCGGCAATGATTCAAAACAATAACGAGCAATTAACGACGCATCACATGCACATATTTAATCAAAGAAACGAACGCGACAACAAGTCGCACCCGACCACAACGATTATGCGGTAGAAACAAATATAGTATTATGATAGAATTCACTCCGATTCTCGTCAACAAGAAAATGTCCGACGTCAAGACACAAACAATTCAAGATAACAGAAAACGAGAATACCGGACATTACATTCTATCCTATTAAAAATAAGTTTCGCCCCGAAACTTAAAATAAAACATCATGGTAGAATACAAACAAAACCAAAAAGTTCACGCAACAAATATCAATTTCTACACGAATTACAGCACGAAGTACGATACACAACTACATCACGGGACACCACCAGGCACTCCCCGAGTAGGAACGAAAACCCAATTCCCGAACATCTTGGCAATGGTCTCACAATGCACCGCTCGGTGACGCACTTGGCCACACTCGAAACAGTTGACTAACGGTGAACGACAATTCTTCGTAGTACGAGATCAGGCAACAACAGTCGAACAATGACTCCAAAGTCCCCACTTCAACTCCAGACATTAAAAGAACTGGTAGAAAGTGAAAGATGTTACTTCCAAACAAGGTTCACAAGAATCGAACCGAATTCGGAAAGGTAACGATGACAAACAGGTCGATCTGAAACAAGGTCACAACGAGTTCGAACGATGACAACTGAGACATCAAACAAGTTCAAAAAGTATCGACGAACACGTGCAAGTCGATAGAATTTAGAAGGAGAAGCTCCAGAAGTCAAATATAGTACGGGTATTACATCCGACCTCTTATAAAAGAAATGTCGTCCCCGCAATTCACAACAACGGAAACAAGGTAACAACACAAAAAGCATCTGACAGGAAAATCTCCCTTGGGTCTCTCAGAGCCGATCCTGATATCTGCACTAAAGCGCGAACTCCGAAAGTCTCAGTAGCCAATTCGCAAAACTGAATTCAGTGTCCCTCGAGTCTGCACTTGAAATGCGTTACTGACGAGAAGGACAATTTACACGTGCATGCCCCGGCACATCACGGTTGAAACGCCTCGGCTCGGCATACCGAAAATACAATGGGGCATAACGTCGCAAAACAACATAGCGGAGATGCCAACTCAGCACAACAAAGAATCATTACACATCATATACAACGATTACCATCGTAAAGTAATACACACACAAACACTACAGCAATGACGGCATCGTTCGGCGACCTTAACGGCCCGATCAATAACCAGCACATAATTACAAACATCATGAAACCATCACACATGTACACAAACGTACAAACCCAAGCTTTAACAGCTCACATAGGTGCGATAACACGCAAGCCGCCACGAAATGACAACATTAAAGATCGTCATCACACCTCCCACAAAGGGCTAACAAAACATATACGTGGTGAACGACTCAACGTTCACACCACCAATTCAAACGCAATTCGGAGGGCTAACACCCTAACAACAATACCAACATCATACACACCTTCTCCGACCACAAGCAGGAAATGATGGGTTTTAAAAATGAAAACCACCTTTTAGAAAAAAATTTAGAAAAACACTGGTTGATCTTGAGTATCACCTTTCAAAAAGTACAAACGTGAAACATCATTATCAAGACTTTGGAAAACCATTTCGCATTTGTAAAAAAATGAGGACACTATCTTTTCGTGAAAAACTTTCAGAGTATTCGACCCTCGGGTCTAAGTAAAAGTGTTTATAAAATATTGAAAATATATCAAAACATTTTGGTCCTCGAGGTAGAAGAATTTTGAAACATATTGTGGCACCTTAGAAGTACCACGAGAAAACAATTCATTTTAAACGTACGTCTCGAAATTTATTTTCTAAGATACTCAAGGTTTTTGAAAATAATTCAATGGGCTAGAATGACGAAAAATTTCAGGTAAATATACGGAACAATATAGCGCCGTGGGTCCCGCGCCGGAACCCACCAGGATAAGAACCATTTACAAAAACGCCAAAAGGGCCGATGACGGTAATATTTCAAAAACTCACAGAAGCCATTTAGAAAATACTAAATACCGTCATAAGAATTTTGCCAAAACGATCAAGGCCATAATGCCAAAACTCGGTTAAGGGAATCGGTTTTTGAAATAAAACTCAGTCGGTAAAATACCGAAAGCCATTACAAAAGAACTCACGCAGCGAAAAAAAAAAGAATACAGTCTTACATGCACAATCCAATTGAATACATCTCACAGCATCTAGTTTAAACATACAACAAAACCATTCCTCGGAGTTTCTCACGAACTCAATCGTCGATACCTTATTCGAAACCCAACAAGGTTCTCAATTTTCACACCATACCACCCCTCACAGTGGTTCAAAGGTAAAACAACAATAGGCCCAGTTTTATACATATACTATATGTCACACGTATTAAATACAACTATATTCACAACACCGTGCAAATAAAATTATGCACCGCAATTAACTCATTTAGATAAAATCATGATACACAGGTACTTCGCATAAAAGAGGAGACTTACGTCCACAGGCCGCACGGAGATGACGGTCGCCCACGATACTAATATCATCCGACAACATATCCGACACATTATGGCTACGCACAACTCAACTTGTCACCTGACGACTCGAACGACAAGACAACACATTACTCGACAAACCAGGACTCGACTCGACCCGACAGCCTAGGTTTCCGCAACCTAAGCTCTGATACCATAAATGTAACACCCCCAAAACCACATGGGAATATTACACGCCGTAGACCCTTTCCACAAGGATCTACCAGGCTAGACATCCATAAACAACCAAATGCTTGCCCTGCCAGGGTCAAACAATAAAATGATACAGACCGATATGGTCACTTACACGTGAATACAAAGACCGATGAGGTCACACAACCCAATCGACAAAACTGACTTAAATAACATTACCCACACAAGGGTCGAAATACAATACAGCGGAAGACTGAAATCAACTCTGACAACACAACAAAAATCAAAACAAGTCTCGACTCATGATTAGTATCGCAGCTCGTCATCCGCTTGTGCCAATCCTGTGACTGCTCCCCTGAATCTGCATGTACCTGGACGCAAAACAGACATCCACCCCTGATTACTCGGGGGTTAGTAAAACTCCACTGTTTTACTAGTGCAAGTATCAAATCATACGAAATGTAACAAGCAAATAATAATCGTTAAGCCAATATAATAATCAAGTATCAAAATTGTAATACCCGTAATTTTGATTTCCGGTAATTTTCTATTTTGGGCAGAAGTCCGTTTTGACAACTTTCTTGGGACCGTTTCGTCATCCTGAGAATGATTAATTCTACACTTTTTGTCATCCGAGTTCGTTTCGGTATCGTTCTGTTGAATTCCGTGTTCTTTAGCGACTTTTCCACGTACGAGTTCGACTTTGTTAGATCACCATTAATTTTTGGAAACTCCAAAAATTCTGAATCTTTGCAATATTATAAATCATAGAGTTAGCTTTCCAATGGTTTAAACGGTGAGTCAATTGGAGTCTAGACGAGGGAGTTATGGTCGAAATAGCTAAGACACTCTCATTTTCCAGATTCGGCCAAAACCTTCTGTACCCTGTGCCGCGGCACACTTCGGCTGAGCCGCGGCACACTGCCAAGCCCTGGGAGCAATTTTGGGCCTGTGCCGCGGCACACTTCTACTGAGCCGCGGCACACATGACAGTCAACCCTATATCTGCGTTTTCTTGAGCGGATCACCTCATTTTTCCCCATTTCTTCACTTGGGCACGAGAGAGGAGGCTTGAGAGGGAGAAGTTTCTTCACCTATCACTTGAGTGTGTGATTTCTCTTCATCTCTTTTCGATTGTGAAGCTCGGATCATCGATCTATCGTGTACTCTTTGAATCATAGTGCTTGGATCTTCAAGAGGTAATTTCTTCAATATCTTGGATTTCGATTTTGTATTGGGTAATGATGTTTTGGATGTTAAAATCATGGTGTATGAAGTGATATACGCATGATTATGGACACGTTTGAGTATTCATCGGATTATTGGAAGATTATTCAAGAACACTTTAAATATTGTGTTGGATTTTGGGGGTTTTCGTAGATTCATCCGATTTATCCGATTTGAAGCTTGAGAACCTTGAGATTATGATATATCTATGCCGTATGCGTGTTTTTCTTACGATTTTATGAGTTGGATTGTGCCGTTTTTGAACTTGTGGGAGTTTGGGCGATTTCCCAACCTTTAGTTGTTCACCCGTGTATTCTCTTGAATCGTAGATGAGTTTCGGGAGTCTCTTCGTGTAATTTGAGTATGGATAATTAATTATCATTTCCTTGCGAATCGTTTAGGTGCCGGAAGCGCGTTCTTGGACCTACCGAACTCATACGCTTCCTCCGTTCGATTTCTCAATGTCTCAAAGGCAAGTATACATTAATGATTGTACGTTCTCGACTTTGAAAGTAAGAAATATTGATGGTATGATATGAACGAACCGTTTTTACGGCATTCATAGATATATTGATGGCATATTATGAACGAACCGTTTTTACGGCATTCATGTATGTATTGTTGGCATGTAATGAACGAACCATTTTTACGGCATTCCTACATGTATCGGCGTATGAGGTAAACGAACCGTTTCTACGGCATTCACATACGTATCGGCGTATGAGATGAACGAACCGTTTCTACGACATTCACATACGTCTTATGAGATTTTAGTTATTCCGGAATACTAGTCTTGAATTGATGAATTGACGGATTACATTTACTTTATTGTCGAGGAGTATTGTGTTTCATATTGTTATACTTGCACTAGCTATTCGACGGCTAACCCCTTTTTGGGGGAAATACGTTTCATGTATTTCAGGTTCCAGGAGTACGAACAGGCAGGTATCGGGTCGGCATGAAGATGATGGGCAAGTGTGATATTGTGTCTTGTCTCCGGTTATTTTTCTTGGATTCCTCCATTCAGTGTCGTTGTACTGGAATGGATTTTTAAATACTCGAGTATTGTATTTCAGTTTCCTTGATGTTCCGGCCTGTGTTGCCGAGGTATTGATTTGTGCAGTGATGTATATGGTTTCATTGGTTATGGTTTTGAATACCATTTGTATCGTCTTTCTTTCCATTGTATGTAGACCTTCTCGGTCAAGTTTATAGTTCCGCGTATGTTTAGCCTTGTGGGTCCCACGGCGGGGCTCACGGCACTGTAATTTACCCTGAATAACTTGGGGGTGTTACAGAATATGGTATCGGAGCTTAGGTTTATGGATACCTAGGCTGTCGGTCTTTTGGGTCGATTGAGTCGGCATTTGCCCACAGTATCACTACTCTGCCATCATCACAGTGCGACCGGTACTTGTAAGTCCTCTACTACGCCATAAATGGCCTTCAGCAACACCCAAAAAAGTATGCTCAAAGGGGTAAAAAGTGTTGCTGAAAGCAAAAAAACATGCTACGGTAACACTTTTTCGAAATTTGGTGGTGTTACAAAAACGGCCGCTACCATATGGGTCTATGCCAACACTTTTTAACTTTATGGTAACACAGGAAAAATGTGTTGCTACAGACCCCAATGCCTACACTTTTTACCTCTGTAGAAACACCAATAAAAGTGTTACCGTAGAGCAATGACAACACCAACATCTCTCTAGCAACACCCATAAACGTGTTACTGTAGACCAATGGCAACACTACTAATCCCTACTGTAACACCAACTGCTGAAACACATTTTTGTTTTGGCAACAACCATTTCCATTATTGTAACATTTATTTTGTGAACACTTTTTTGTTCTGGTAATAGTTTAAACCATAATAAAACCATTCAAATAAACCATAATCAAATAACCTGTCAAAGTTTTACATAAGCAAGGCTTTTCAAGCCATCCAAATAAACCACGACATCATCATCATTCGACATAAATAAACCAATCAAAAGCTAACTTAAGTACCATAGAATAACTAACTTAGTACCATCCAAAAGCTAACTTCAGTACCATCGCATTAATACCATCACAATCCGAAAACAATGTGAAAGATAACATAAATACTAAGAAAGACTGAAATCCGGATTCGCCACCAATTTTTCATCATCTCTCGAACTTTTTGGTCAAGTTTCTCATCCATCTCTTGTTGAAGTTGAGCCCGAATCTTTGCAGTTAAGTATGATTAGAGCGTAAAACACCTATAACCACAAAGTATCCATCACAAGCAATAAAAGAGAGCACACAAGAAGTTTTTTTAACCAAAATATATATTATGATAAATAAATTCAAACAAAGTATATCCAAGTTACGAAATAATTATTCAAAATAGACGCACTGAGAAAGCTAATCCAAAATTTAAAGATATGTAATAGTATAACATTTTCAACAAATTTGAACAAAATATAGTAGAAAATCCACAACTTCGCATATTTTAGTCAAACAACAAATGCTATAATCTATAGACCGGGCAGTGTTTTGAATCGCGCTAAATAACACGCTATGTCGCGCGCTTTTGCGCAAAAATTTCAGAAAACGCGAGATAGCACGCTGCGAAACCAAGAAATTTAACCAAACTTAACAAACCAACATAACACACGATGAGTGGGCAACCGCAAGGATATCAGAAAACACAATATTGTGTGTCTCAAGAAATAAAAATAAGAACTCACAGTTCCAAGTGTAAGAAGACTTTTATTGATGTAAGATCCTTCTTTTCTCCTTAACCCGGTTGTTTCAATTTTCGAAATAAGACATGCAAAACATAAATGAAAAGGACACCATGATAAAAACCTGAGCATTTTCTCTCACATGCAAATTCTGGCCAGTTGGGTCCAGTAAGTCATTAATCAACTGACAACAAAGATACAAGAGAAATATAAAGTATTGGACTTCCAGAATGATAATATATATCTAAGTTCACTAAGTGGTCGATCCCAATAAATAAGGGTTTGAAGTGGGACATTAACATACTTCAACATAATAGTATATATTTTACAACTAACCTCATTGTATATCTCAAGATATGACACTCGAAGAAGGAATTCACGACCTGGAGTCCGAAAGAAATTTACCATCACCCATCTAAACATTGATTATGAGACTCAATTCTTTAATTGTATAAATGCTTAAATAAATTAGAAACTCCAACAAAGGGACCTGTGGGATCTGAGTACTGTATTTCAAGATGCACCACATATATGCAAATTTCCAATCCTTCAAAAAGTTTCAAGCAAACTTACGTCTTGGATGATGCTAAAGACATCCTTTATAGCCAATGGTACTATGATCCCTGGAGAACTTTGATCACCTGATAAGTTGTGTACAAAAATCATGATACAAATAACAGTTCATCAAACCATTAGTGCAAAAAAAAATCTTAAACTTAATTATGAGCTCCAAGACAAGCAAACGGTACAAATGGCAGTAACAAAAGTTGAAGATTGGTAACTATGTAGCATATTAAATGAGCACGGGTAGAAATATATCATGCTTGAAGCCAAAGTGAGTCGTCTAAGATCTTTGAGCTTTGGTTTTATATGTCATGCTCAAAGAACCAATACAATACCATCACCACATGCATCCATGGTCGAATATAGTCAAGGATGTTGTAAGTTGTAAACAACATGGTCGTATACGGTATACCTTTCTTTTTTGTCCTGAAGAGGATATGAGCTATTGTCATAACCCTGAGAGATAACTTTCTGCAATGGAACCCTAAACAAACCAAATTCTAGATCAAGACTCCAGAAACAAATATGCGCCATTTAAAAAAATGATATAAGGCAATCTCAAGACGTGGGCCTCAAATTCGAGTTTGAGGCTCGCGTTTGGATATGGCATGATGAGATTAACACAATTGAAATGCTCAAATATGTATATACCATGAGTGTAAATTATTGTCTTATTGTGTTGGGACTAAAGGTTTTCCATTCTTAGCCTTCCCTGTACCCTTTTGCTGTTTCAAACTCTTAGAGTCGCTAGCCTCAGTAACTCCGAGCGCCTACATCAATACGAATTATACAGTGTCTTGGCTGATCTTATAAGCTCTTAAAAAGATACTACTGAGCTATTTGAGAGCTTATAGGCTCTTAAATTTTGTCCTGGTAAATATTTTCTTCAATGAAGGTATTTAAGAGTTCGTAAGCTGTTCTGAATAAAGTAACAAGATCCAAATATTATAAATCGGTCATTACTAACATCTTAAAAGCTCCACCACCTTAATTTATCCAAAAACAAAAACTTAGTTTTATCATAAATGTAGGAGCTGATAAGATCTGTTAAAAAAGCTTAGTCAAACAACCTCTTACTTATGCTTCCAGCTGAATAATTTTTTTATGGTTATTACAAAACTAACCTTCAGATTTAGTCTATGACTCTATTTACAAAAAAAAAAATGAAAAAGAAAAAAAAACTTAAATTTTAAACCCCAAGAGGCTTGTAGATTCCTGATAAATCGTCCCTCTTCAAACCTCTCGAGAGTGCACTTTTGTAGAAAAGGAAATGCCAGGGAGTTGTTTCGTAGGAGTAGTTTTTGCAAGTATTCCATTTTTTTTAAGCTCCTTACTACCTTAGAGATGGTGGTTGAATCGTGTTCTGGTTGCAAAGCCGATTGTTCCGTGATTTCTTTAACAGCGTCGAAACAATTATCGTTTAGCTTAACAGCATCTTCAAGATTAGCACTTAGTTCCTCGATGCCCAAGCTGTCATTGGAGGTCCCATTTACATTCTAGGTGACAGGGACTGGCTCATGAAGACC
Source organism: Orobanche coerulescens (assembly GCA_033398695.1). Classification (NCBI taxonomy): domain Eukaryota; kingdom Viridiplantae; phylum Streptophyta; class Magnoliopsida; order Lamiales; family Orobanchaceae; genus Orobanche; species Orobanche coerulescens. Next base: position 36,569,974 of record CM065815.1, read on the forward strand.
ATTTCCGAACTCCTCTCCATATCCAGACATGGGAACGACACTATCAGCAGCCATCGTGCTAATTTACCTAACAATAACATAGCCTACGCATCACAAGTCCTTTATAATGATAAAATTATAAACGGAAAACGGCAAAAGCAGATGAAACCATCCCCACTTATCAAAATCCAAATAGCACAAAATGCATAGCTACTTACATTTGAATACCTCTATCAAAAATCAGCACCCAAAGGAACTCAACACTCAATAATAATGCTATATTTCCAATTTCATCATTTATTTTTTTTATTTTTCTAAAAACCAATCAAGAACCCTTTTTTCAAACACAACTTAACAAAGAAAGACTGGCATATCTTGTGTAATACAGCGAACACCTAACCTCCAGTGGAAGTTATAAGAAAAAAAAAAGAAAAAAAAAGACAAATCAGAAAAAAAAAATGGAATCATAGATACAGACAAAACCCTAGTAATAAATACCACAAGACGATGTCAATGGCATATTCAAAGAGAAACGAGAAGGAATTAATCATACCATTTTGTTTCTGCAGATTGAATTCCAGTCCGTGCTAAAAGTATTTTAAAATTAAATCATGAACTTCAAATAAAATAACCAACCTGGGATGCGGACGGTGCGGACGGGAGGAGAGGATGGTGTCATGACGATTGAGGGGCGGGGCGACACCACGGAAACTGATCCGAGAGGGACTGAGGGAGACGCGGCGACGGCATGGAGCGGTGGAGCCGTGGTTCGTGGAGAGACTGAGGGAGGAGGCAGTGGCACGGCGCGGGCGACGGGAGAGAGTAGAGAATGAGTGGAAGTGGACGATCTGATTAGGGTAGGGTGGTAAAAAAGAATTAGTACAATTATTATTTAATAATTAATAAATAATAGTTATTAATTTTAAATGGTTCTCGGTTCTGAACCGATCGGTTCTCGGTTAAACCGAAACCATTTTATTCACGAAACCCCTAACCGAAAACCGACCCAGGAACCGTACTAACGGTTCTCGGCTAATCGAACCGCGCGGTTCCGGTTTAGTTCCGGTTCTAACCGGGAACCGAGAACCATTTAGACAGCCCTAGCAATGGCAATAGGAATACCTATCATTTTGACCAGAATTTTATTTTTGTCCCTATATTTTTAATTCTTTCAATTTGACCCCAATCAATTCTATTTTTTTTCAGATTTGGTCCCATAAGCCTTTAAATTAAATCTAGTTCTATCATTTTATACTTAATTTTTATGTTAGGCTCATAAAATTTATGTTTTCTTATGAGAATTTAATATTTATATATACTCCTATTTAAATTGTAGGATTCGAGAACCAAGGGCTAGATAGGATTTATTCATAATCATCAAGCATTTCTCATTCAAGTCATCTCAATTTCAGCTTTTAAGTTCCGCAAATATTTTACAAAATGTTAGTTTCGTAACGACTTTAAATTTTTATAGGTTTTCCTTATTTTAAAAATATATTCAGAAAATACTATTAAAAAAATCGGGTCGTTACAATTTTTACAGGTTTTTCCTTATTTTTCGCCTATTTTTTTCTTCCCTTGTAACGTTTTTTAAAGATCAACAGTAACACCTAATTTGGTGTTACCATAGATACTATGGCAACACCGGTTACTATCAACTGTAACGATAAAATAAAATGCTACCGTAGATCAATTTTAAGGCATCTATGCTAACACTTTTGCTTGTAACATCGAAATAAACGTTTCTGAAGGCCATTTGTGGCGTAGTGTCACTCTTCTTGTATTTTTCTTAATCGTTTCGTTTATAGCTTGGTATCCTTGGGATTTGGTCACTGCGAGAATGTGTGATTCGGATTATACTTACGCACGTATGTGCCCTTTAGAATGTTGGCTGAAAGTAGGAAGAATCGTGGCCGTGGTCACGGACGTGAACTCTTCCTTGAGATTTTGTTAAGTTGCTAATTGCGATGATGGTGTGTATCGGCATTATGTTGAGACTTTGTTTAGGAGTCGCATGCTAGTATCACGGGAGATCTTCGACTTCGCAGACTTGTAAGTATGTTGTTCGGATTATTCGATAATTCTTGGTGAATTTAAATTTCCGTTGAAATGTTGTTTGTGCGAGTGATTGCAAGTTTCGAGGACGAAACTTATTTTTAAGGGGGGTAGAGTGTAATACCCCGATTTTTCGGATATATTTTTTTTCGTTTATATGTTGGATGTCGTTGATGGATAATTGTTCTTGAGGATGATGTGAACGTATGACAATGTTATTGAATGCGTTTATGTATTCATTGTGCCATACGATCGTTTGGTATGTCGAGATGTTTGTTGAGAATAGCGGAAAATGGCTAAGTACAGCCACGTTAGCGCACGCTACAAGGTATGCCTAGCGCACGCTAAGACATATATACTTAGCGTACGCCATGGCGCATACTTAGCGCACGCTAAGAGGTTTGAGTTACGTACGCTAAGGAGGACCCCTAACGTACGTGAGGTATTCTGGATAAGGTCCGTAAAGTGGCCGACAAGTAGGCCCAGACTGTTTATTATCGGCGATTAACGCACACTAATTTCAGATCATCAACAGGGAATCTTGGTTTTATTGGTTGCTTTCGGCGTGTATGACCCGGACATCTTCTGGGAAGGTACAGGTTGTCGGGTCAACGACGATTAGCGCGCGCTAAGGTCGAGGAATAGCGCACGCTACTGAGCATTTCACTGTAGCAAGTCAACGCCTATTCGCGTACGTTAATGCATGGGCATTACGTACGTTAGATGAATTTCGAGGCAATGCAGTAGCTTCTGGACTTCCCGATAGCGCACGCTATCAAGGAAGGATAGCGCACGCTAGTTCTATAGCGCACGCTAAATATAAGGTCTAGTGCGCGCTAGTGATGTGTTTTATAGAGGGGATAGACGAGTGCTGAGAGGCATTTTGTCCATTCTCCTTCTTTCAGTCAATAGAGAGAGCCTTGGGAAGTACTTGAAGTTCCTAAACATTGAGAGATGGTTCTCTTAAACAAGATTAAGATGGAGAGCTCGGATTTAAGTATTGTTCTTGAAGTTTTGATGATTCTTGGAATGAAGTTCAATTATTCTTCTTCGTGGTTCGTCCATACAAGGTAATCCTTGTATCCCTTTGATAGTGGTTCGTTTTTAAAGGATTACTACTTGGGAGGGAGCATGTTGGGAATCGTGTATTTTGATGTTCGTTTTTATTTCAATGTAAATGCATATATTGGACTGTACTTTTATCCGCTGCGTGAGTATTTTGAAAGGGCTTTTGGTATTTTGCCAACTGAATTTTTATTTTGAAAAACCGATTCCCTAAACTGAGTTTTTGGCATTTTGGCCTTGATTGTTTTGACGGTATTTGGAAAATGATTTTTTTTAGTATTTGGAAAACATTACCGTCATCGGTCTTTTTGGCATTTTTGAAATGACATGGAAAATTGTGCTTAGCCTGGTAAATCCTTGTGAGAAGGGTTTACGGCGTGTAATATTCCCAGGAGGATCTGGGGTGTTACAATTATGGTATCATGTGATAATGTTATACGAGATTTATTGGAATTGTAATAAGAGATTTCGGATGTTGATATGATTATTGAGATCTTCTTCATATGATGATAAGGGTTTTGTTGCGATTCTTGAGGTTGTATGAATGACATGATGAAGAAAATAGTAACATGGAGATATATACCTCGGATATGTTGTTCTGAACGTGATTTCGGATATTTCATGCTCTTGAAGAACTCTTGAATTATACGAGGTGATGAAAATTTTTAAGAAGTGTTGATGTTTTGAAAATGAATATGGAATATTCATATCTAGAGCTAAACTATGTGTTGGAAATAATATTCGTATAGGAATACGAATGTGATTATGAGTTTGATGAGACTATTTTTCATCTCTGAATTTGGAAGCGCATACGTATGGAGCAAATATTCAAATCGAATGATTGGATTGTTTGATAACCTTTTTAATATGATTATCTATTGTTTTGAACCAGTCGGATGATTCGAATTGATGACGGTCATAAGTAAATTTTAACGATGGATTTACGAGAAGGGAACCTTGTCAATTCGTATTTAAGAATTGAGTTTGGAACATTTAGACCCTTATTATTGGTCCGAATTGGTTGTTGATATGATCATCATATTTCGACTCGTATTGTGGACAGGATTTGTAAGTGTCTGAGTTGGATTGTTCAGACTGTGATTAGTCGAGATATGGTGAAACGGTTGAGTTTGTGGTTTGGTGGTGTTGATATTGGTCGTCATCGAACCTGTTGATTAATCCTACGTTTTACAATAAGACATGATGTGTGATCATGGATTATGATTGTTGTGTTGCGGTTGAGGTTGAAGAATTCATAGATTACCTTGGTCGGGACTGAGGAACTCGTAAGACGAAATCAACTGAATTGGTAACAGTTCGTTGTATTGATATCGAGGCAAGTTTTATACTTGTACTAATCAATGAGATTAATGTTATCGTGTAGGTGTACGAATGTGTGTATCATTTCGAGACTCGGCCTCTTTATGATTGTATTGATATCAGGGGATTGTTTGATACGAAACCCGTCGACAAATTATGCCAAATATTATTGTTGTTCGTAAATGGCCGATTTAAGGCATTGCGATACTTGTTGGTAATATTTGTCGATAGCCGGTTCGCGGTATCGACGTATCGATTGTTATTATTGATTGATGTTCCATCAAGATATTTTTGTGAATCGTCGTTATTGATATCAGTGTTTTTCTATTGATGTCGTTTTGGCCGATTGAAGGCATTGACGTATTCGATTATCATCTTCGTTATCGGTAACCGATTAAAGGTGCCGAGACATCCATTGTATGATTGTTATCGATCGTCCGCTCTAAAGGTAATCGATATATTGAATTGGGATTATCAAAGATAATTCCCATCCGTTGTCAAAAATATTCTCATCCGTTGTATCGTTGTTATCGATTGGCCATTCTACGGTAATCGAAGTATTGAATTGGGACTGTCGAGGATAGTTCCCATCCGTTGAATTATTATTGTCGTGTTGGCCGACTCAAGGCAGCACACTATTATTCTTGTGAACTCGGTAGTTTCGTGATCGTTGAGGGTTGAGGAATTTCCGAATTGTTGTGTTGTGATTATTGCTCGTGTTAATCGGTCCTTAGGGATTTTGATCCCAGGATGGTTATGTTGGATATTGTTGGTCGTGTCGATCTTTCATTATTCGTGCGTCATCGTTCACTTGGTGAGTCGCGTGATTCATATTGGATATGTTATCCTTTGAGTTTCGCGGTCATGTTGTATCGTGGCATATCTGGAATCATATCTACGTGCCGATTGGTTATGTGTATGATTTTTAGCCGGGCACACGATGGTCATGCGTGGATGTTTCCATATTAGACCGTGCACACGAGACGTAGTTCGTGTGGCTAGTTAGGTACATTGTCACACGTATATTCTGGATTCCGTATACGGGGTGGACATGTGCACGGACACATTTCCGGATCGGGCGTACTGTGATGTTCCCTCTTGAGCCTTATTGTTTGGTCGTTCGTAGTCCATGTTGTATTGGATATGTCCGACGATTTGCGATTGGTTGTTCATACGCAGAGGGGTATGTCCGACAATCAGGTTTGCTTCTTTGAGATCTGTATTGCGATGATTTACAGCTTCGGACTGTTCGGCTTTCAAGCCATCGTGATACACAGCTTCGGTTGAGGGGCTTTCAGGCCATTATGATGTATCGGTATTTTCCGTTGGAGCCTTCGGGCATTGTGATCCGTATCATTTCGGCATTGGTTCGGTTTACCTTCGGTAATGTATTGTTGAGTCCTATATTGATGATTCGCCGTTTGGGCGTAAGTTTCGGTTCTTGTGTATCTCGTTGAGTTTTTCCTAGCGGGATAATTCTTCTCCCTACTTGTTTTAAGTTTCGGGACGAAACTTCTTTTAAGGAGGGTAGAATGTAATACCCGTAATTCTGATTTCCGGTAATTTTCTATTTTGGGCGGAAGTCCGTTTTGACAACTTGATTGGGACCGTTTCGTCATCCTGAGAATAATTAATTCTACACTTTCTGTCATCCGAGTTCGTTTCGGTATTGTTCTGTTGAATTCCGTGTTCTTTAGCGACTTTTCCACGTACGAGTTCGACTTTGTTAGATCACCATTAATTTTTGGAAACTCCAAAAATTCTGAATCTTTGAAATATTATAAAGCATCGAGTTAGCTTTCCAATGGTTCAAACGGTGAGTCAATCGGAGTCCAGACGAGAGAGTTATGGTCGAAATAGCTAAGTCACTCTCATTTTCCAGATTCGGCCAAAACCTTCTGTACCCTGTGCCGCGGCATACTTCGGCTGAGCCGCGGCACCGCCGAGCCACAGGAGCAATTTTGGGCCTGTGCCGCGGCACACTTCTACTGAGCCGCGGCACACATGACAGTCAACCCTATATATGCGTTTTCTTGAGCGGATCACCTCATTTTTCCCCATTTCTTCACTTGGGCACGAGAGAGGAGGCTTGAGAGGGAGAAGTTTCTTCACCTATCACTTGAGTCTGTGATTTCTCTTCATCTCTTTTCGATTGTGAAGCTCAGATCATCGATCTATCGCGTACTCTTCGAATCATAGTGCTTGGATCTTCAAGAGGTAATTTCTTCAATATCTTGGATTTCGATTTTGTATTGGGTAATGATGTTTTGGATGTTAAAATCATGGTGTATGAAGTGATATACGCATGATTATGGACACGTTTGAGTATTCATCGGATTATTGGAAGATTATTCAAGAACACTTTAAATATTGTGTTGGATTTTGGGGGTTTTCGTAGATTCATCCGATTTATCCGATTTGAAGCTTGAGAACCTTGAGATTATGATATATCTATGCCGTATGCGTGTTTTTCTTACGATTTTACGGGTTGGATTGTGCCGTTTTCGAACTTGTGGGAGTTTGGGCGATTTCCCAACCTTTAGTTGTTCACCCGTGTATTCTCTTGAATCATAAACGAGTTTCGGGAGTCTCTTCGTGTAATTTGAGTATGGATAATTAATTATCATTTCCTTGCGAATCGTTTAGGTGCCGGAAGCGCGTTCTTGGACCTACCAAACTCATACCCTTCCTCCGTTCGATTTCTCAATGTCTCAAAGGCAAGTATACATTAATGATTGTACGTTCTCGACTTTGAAAGTAAGAAATATTGATGGTATGATATGAACGAACCATTTTTACGGCATTCATAGATATATTGATGGCATATTATGAACGAACCGTTTTTACGGCATTCATGTATGTATTGTTGGCATGTAATGAACGAACCGTTTTTACGGCATTCCTACATGTATCGGCGTATGAGGTGAACGAACCGTTTCTACGGCATTCACATACGTATCGGCGTATGAGGTGAACGGACCGTTTCTACGGCATTCACATACGTCTTATGAGATTTTAGTTATTCCGGAATACTAGTCTTGAATTGATGACGGATTACATTTACTTTATTGTCGAGGAGTATTGTGTTTCATATTGTTATACTTGCACTAGCTATTCGACGGCTAACCCCTTTTTGGGGGAAATACGTTTCATGTATTTCAGGTTCCAGGAGTACGGACAGGCAGGTATTGGGTCAGCATGAAGATGATGGGCAAGTGTGATACTGTGTCTTGTCTCCGATTATTTTTCTTGGATTCCTCCATTCAGTGTCATTGTACTGGAATGGATTTTTAAATACTCGAGTATTGTATTTCAGTTTCCTTGATGTTCCGGCCTGTGTTGCCGAGGTATTGATTTGTGCAGTGATGTATATGGTTTCATTGGTTATGGTTTTGAATACCATTTGTATCGTCTTTCTTTCCATTGTATGTAGACCTTCTCGATCAAGTTTATAGTTCCGCGTATGTTTAGCCTTGTGGGTCCCACGGCAGGGCTCACGGCGCTGTAATATACCCTGAATAACTTAGGGGTGTTACAAAAATATTCTCGGGAGGTTTTCACAAGGGAAGATAAGCTATGAAGCATTCGAAAATAAGATTATCATCTCGGAATTTTTTTTTAGATTTTCAAAACCTTTAAGACCTCAAGTCCTGATTCACAAAACCTTTCGAAAAAACTTTAGGGCCTTAATCCAAATCATGTTTCATAACTCAGCAGTTTACAATACGGGAAACATTTATCTTCATAAAACTTTTCCTTTCAAAACTTTGATTTGAAAATAATCATGCTCCTGACACTGTGATCCACTGTCACGTGTCCCCATAGGTTCAACAACCCGCACGGACTACACCACGCACAATTAAACAAACATAATCAATTCCGACATCGTGATCCACTGTCACGTGTCTCCGTAGGTTCAACAACCCGCACGGACTATTAACCAGACATAACCAATTCCGACACCGTGATCCACTGTCACGTGTCTCCGTAGGCTTAACAACCCGCACGGACTAGATCAATCACAACAATCACACACACCGTCCTGACACCGTAGTCCACTGCCACGTGTCACCGTATGCCCCGTTGAGCTCACCCGGTTGGACGTACTGTGTCCGAAACTCATGGTCCACTGCCATGCGTTATCGTAGGCCTCGTCAGACCAACACGATTGGACCTCAGTACCTCACTAAGTTCTGACCCCGTAGTCCACTGCCACGAATCCTCGTAGGTCCCGTCGAACCAACACGAGTGAACTTAGCGGTCACACACATATTCATATTCACATTCACATTACATACAACAATGAGCACAATTAATCAATCACATTGATCACCACAAAATCGTGCATCCCACGCACATAACACAATCTCAACACTCGCAACAACTATCGTCAATCAACGTCACATAACCAACATAACACACGTTCGGTACACAATACATTGCACAACCGAGTGTACAACCATCCCATATGTACGTCGCAATCCTGCACAAATGGCACAACGCCTAACACGTATACTAATATAACACTATTATCGTAAAACCTTCAAATTACGGAAAACACAACCAACTCAAACGGAACATAATTACGAAGGCAAGAAAAATCATCATACATAGCATACGTAATTACTAGTCGCAAGTTACAAGTCGTATAATAAGATACTTGCCTTAATAACCGCTACCAAACGCTCTGAAGAACACGGTTCGACCGGGAAGCTCGGACCCCGAAGAAGACAACGAACGGAAGGGTTCCGACTCGAGTTCTTCACAAGAATTCGACCCTAACAACATATAATCAATAAATCATCGATCATACGAGGAAGAATAATCGTAGAATGCCCGAAAACCCCTCTATGAAATTTTACCGGACACCTTCAAGGCGTCGATCAAGAACACGACCAAAACAACGAATCGATACGATTCAACCATGGAATAACAAGGGAAATGATACAATACATCTAAATAATCATCAATCCATCACAATCCTAAGTTAAATCGGATTAAACAGACGAAATCGAACAAAATACCCAAAATCCCCAAAATTAGATTTCTAGAAAATCTGACCTGATTCGCTCGATCAAAGGATGTTATAGGATGGATGATTCATGATATGAAATCCAAGACTTCATGGATTTATTGTCCAACAACATCTCTCCATGATTAACCAAGCTCCAGCCGCGGAAGGGAAGAAAACGAGTGAGAAATGGCTGAAGAAAGACGCCTGCTGGCCTTAAATAGGCTGACTGCACAGTGTGCCGCGCCCCAGCCGAAGTGTGCCACGAAACAGGGCCAAATCTGCCGGCAGTGACTTGGCAGTGTGCCGCGGCCCTGCCGGCATGTGCCGCGGCACAAGGTACAGGCTGCTCGGCCAAAACTGGAAAATGAGTGTCTGAGCTATTTCGACCATAACTCTCTCGTCCGGACTATGATTGACTCACCGTTTGAACCATTGGAAAGCTAAATTGATGCTATATAGTATTGAAAAGATTCAAAATCTTTGGAGTTTCCAAGAATTTATGGTGATTTTACAAAGTCGACTCATACTTGGAAAAGTCGTTTAATTAACACTGAACTCAAGAAAACGACACTGAAACCCGAACCTGAATACGAATCGAAGATACGGTCACTGTTAGGCGTATTTTTATACGCTCATTTATCATTATTTTATATTATTTTGGAGAGTAAATTTGCTTAAATGAGCTCTTAATGCCTTAATCTTGTATGTTTTTCAGGAAATTGGAGTCCAGAAGCTAAAACGAGGCGAAACGGGCGAAAACGACAAATTTTGGCCGTGGGCCGCGGCACAAGGCAAGTGGGCTGCGACACAGGAAGACAACCAGCGGGCACAAAGTAGATCAGACTGCGCGGCACACAGATCCACCGAGCCGCGCCCCAGAAGATAATCACAGCGCCCAGGTTTTAACCTGGACGCCATGTGTCGCGGCACAGATTAAGTGAGCCGCGGCACACTTAGCGGTTTTGGTGTGCTCCGCGCGGATTTGGGCCGTTTTGAAGCCAGTTCTCGACCTACTCACACGGACGCGATTTGGAGACTGTGCAGAGCTATAAATAAGGGTTTGAGACCCTAATTAATCATCTGGGGATCCTGGAAAATCTTGGAATTGGAGAATATTGGAGGAGACGGCAGAAGAGCAAGATAAGCAGAAGACTTCAACGACAGAGGGCGGAAGCCAGAAGAACGGAGGAATCCGAGCTTCATCTGCGTTTGATTTTCATGCTTTTATCCATTAATTCTGTATTTTCATTAATTAGCATGTCAGGCTAAAACCCTAATCTAGGATTCTGATGAAACCTACGTTTTGACGGATTTGCTTGAGATTATCTATTTAATTCCCTTTTTGTTGAGTTTTCCCAATCGTGTTTAATGGTTTCAATTATCTGGCCAATAGTTGTATTGTTTTAATCATTCAATTCGAATCGGGAGAGGAGAGTTGGTGAGGAACTATTGGTGAGGACCGTTTTATTCTGTGAGATAGGAATATACTCATAGGAACTACGTGGCCTTTTGGAGATTTTATGCTTTTGCCTATTGACGAATTAATTCACCTAGGGATAGAGTGCGTTATTCGCCTTTAGAAAAATCTATTGACCTCGGGAGAGGCGGTAGAATATATTAGCAATCTTCGCCTTCAATAAATTGGGAAAATCATTAACTTCAGATAATCGAGAGTAAATTCGGATAAACCGAGGTGGATTCAGAATCCTAGACTTATTCATCATTTGATTCTCTTTCTTCAAGCTATCGTTTTTACTGTTTAGTCTTTTAATAATTCTTTTAGTAATTAATTGTGAAACCAAAGTTCGATTGTTCAAATAAAACTAGAATACATAAAAATCAGTAGTTAGTGATTCAGTCCTCGTGGGAACGATACTCACTCATCACTTTATTACTTATATACGATAACGTGCACTTGCGTTCAAGAAATATCGCAACAAGTTTTTGGCGCCGTTGCCGGGGACTGAAATTTTTGCTAATATCGATTACAGTATTTCTAGTCTTAGTTTGAACGTTTTTATTTACTTATTTTCGTGTATTTAATTTTATTTATTTATTTGTTTGTCCTTTCAGGATCTTTCGCGTAGTGCATGAGAAAATTTGGTAACGAAGGCCTACTACCTTTGGATACCGAACTCGAGCTCAATCTTCGAAGGAACAAGAAGGAGAAACGAGAGTTACAGACGACAATGACCATGGCCGAATATATCGAAATTCGAGGAAATAATATTGTGCAGCAAGCTCAACCGGAAATGGCTCTTCGAGATTATGCTATGCCGCAGATTAATGCTAATTTTTCGGGGATTCGGCATCCCACCATTCAGGCAAACAACTTCGAAATCAAGCCTGCAATTATTTAGATGGTGCAGGCGAGCCAATTATGTGGATTGCCGAATGATGATCCCAACGCACATATTGCTTCTTTTTTAGAGATTTGTGACACATTCAAAAACAATGGTGTCACTGACGATGCTATACGATTACGGCTTTTCCCTTTCTCTTTGAGGGATAAAGCGAAATTTTGGTTGAATTCCTTACCGCCGGGCTCGATCACGACATGGGCAGAGTTAGCGCAAGCCTTCCTTGCTAAATTCTTCCCACCTTCTAAGACGACGATACTGAGAAACGAGATCACCACTTTTGGTCAGTATGACATGGACTCGCTTCACGAGGCATGGGAGCGATACAAAGATTTGTTACGGAGATGCCCACATCACGGCCTTCCGGACTGGCTTCAGATTCAGACGTTCTACAATGGTTTGAGTGCTTCCACACGCACTCTCGTGGATGCAGCCTCCGCTGGAGCTTTGATGGGAAAGACAATGGCTGAAGCACACTTGTTGTTGGAAGCTATGGCCGCTAATGCTTATCAATGGCCATCCGAACGAATAACGCCGAAGTGGGTTTTGGAAATTTCGAGTAATGACCCGATATCTACATTGTCAGCCCAAGTCGCAGCATTAACGCAGCAGCTCCAAGCATTTTCACATGCTCCTTCCCCCGTCACCATTGAGTCTTGTAATTGGTGTAACGGATCTCACCCAAGCGCGGAGTGTCAAGTCGGAAACCCGTTCGAGCAGCCCCAAATTGAACAAGCCCATTTTGTAGGAAACGGAAACCGGCAAAATAATCCGTACTCCAACACGTATAATCCGGGGTGGCGTAATCATCCCAACTTTTCGTGGAGAAACGGACAAAACTCGAACCAGCCTCCGTCACTAAAACCAACAAAGCCCCTCCCGCTCCAAAAGTTTCTCTCGAGGAAGCAATTACGAAATTGGCAGCGAATACGAGTCAATTCATGACCCGTACTGAAGCAACATTGCAAAATCATTCCGCCTCCATTCGCAACTTGGAAGTCCAGCTGGGCCAAATTGCTAATATGTTGACAGCCCGCCCGGAGGGAGCATTGCCAAGTACAACCGAGACAAATCCTAGAGAAAGTCTAAATGCAATCAGTTTGAGAATCGGGAAGGAGGTGTGTGACCAGCCCAAGAGAAGTGAAAAGAGGAGTGAAATTGAGGAGAAGAAAAATTTAGCGACGGAGGAATCACAAGATTGGAGACCCTCGATAACGTTTCCGGATAACCCGAAGGCATATGTGCCACCCGTCCCGTTTCCGCAGAGATTACAGCAGAAAAAGGCGGACAAGCAATTCTCTAAGTTCCTCGACGTGTTCAAGAAGCTTCATATTAACATTCCATTTGCCGATGCGTTGGAACAAATGCCAAGCAACGTTAAATTCATGAAAGAAATCTTGTCAAAGAAAAGAAAACTCGAGGAGTTTGAGACAGTCGCCTTGACAGAGGAATGCAGCGCGATTCTTCAGAAGAAGCTTCCACCAAAATTGAAAGATCCGGGAAGTTTCAACATACCGTGCACCATGGGGAATCTCTCTTTTAATAAGGCATTGTGCGATCTCGGTGCTAGTATTAACCTCATGCCTCTGTCTATTTTCAAAAAGCTGGGAGTTGGAGAAGCAAAGCCGACAACAGTCTCCTTGCAATTAGCGGATCGATCTATTAAGTATCCGAGAGGAGTGATTGAGGACGTGTTAGTAAAAGTGGATAAATTTATCTTTCCAGCGGATTTTATTGTTCTCGACATGGAGGAAGATGAAGATATCCCGGTTATCTTGGGACGACCATTTTTAGCTACCGGCAGAACTCTTATAGACGTGGAAAAAGGAGAATTAACTCTGCGGGTTCAAGACGAGCATGTTACGTTCCAAGTATTCAAATCCTTTTCATGGCCGGGAGGTGTTGATAAGAGCTCACAAAGTGAAAGTGTGGAGGTCGTTGCAAAAGAAAAGCACCGAAAACATCATCGGTCGAAAAATTCAGATTCCGAGGCAGATGGTCCAACTTTTAAGAAAGATGTAGAACGAGTAGCATTTCTCGAGCATGTGAACATGTAATCATCGCCATCTGACCAGCCACACTCGGACAAGTCTGCTGCAGTCATAAAGTCATTTTTGAAAGAGGGAAATAAGCCGGACATCAAATGGAGATCTAGTAACGGGTGTTTCGAGAAGTTGTTCTCGTCAAAACCTTTCTGCAACCAACATTGGGTGTCCGAACCGAAAATCGAATCGTTAATGACCGATGGTCAAAATTTTAAAAATCATATTAACGGTTCGATGAACGGGGCGGAGATCAAATGGAGTTTGCGAAAAGCGAACTGATTTTTAAATAGGTCCGGCTGAAGACTATAAACTTAGCGCTTCTCGGGAGGCAACCCGAGTTCGTAGTTGTAGATTTTTGCGTTTCTATATTTTTCTTGCACTCTTGCATTTTTATTTTTCATCATTTTGTGCTTTGATTTGCTTTTACCTCTCGCACTTGACGTGTTCTTCTTAAAATTCTGTGCAGGAAAAGTCCCAGGGGAGAAATTCATTACTGAGCCGCGGCACAAGTATTGTGAGCCGCGGCACACACAAATCGAAAGGAGAGCTAAACAATCTGTACTCTGTGCCGCGGCACAACAATACTGAGCCGCGGCACACCTTAGCCCTGCGCCGCGGCACACGGAAGCTGAGCCGCGGCCCACGACAAAACATGCGAACAGGTAAAAAGGGACTGTACTCGGTGCCGCGGCTCACTTGAGCTGTGCCACGGCACACCATGCGGAATTTGAACAGCCCAGGTACATTATAACCCGCATTCGGCCGGCCACCCCAGGTACACTTCCCTTTCTTCCCTTCCTCTCCCTTACGCGCGCGATCGGCCGAGAAGCCTTCCTCTTCTTCTCGTTTTCTTCTTGCAATTTTCTTGCACTTTTCACAATCCAAGCAAGGTATGTCCAAATCTCTAATCTCAAATTGTTCTATGAATTTAAATTTGAAGTTGTGTTATGCATTTGAGGATTGAATATGTTTATTTCCTTCAAAAGTTCTATGATGGTTAAGTGGATAACATGATGGTTTTGATCGAATTTTCATGGTTATTTTAGATTATGAATGAATTGAGTATGTCGTTTTTGATGGTGAATGATTCGTGTTTTTGTTCTTGGGGATTTAATCGAGCTATTGTCATATTTGTTCTTCAAGTGAACCCTTGCCCTCTAAGTGTTCGATGAAATGCCTGAATGAAAGATTTTCTTTGTTAAGGCAATATTTTGAATCTTTGTGCAACATATTCGTTCTGGAATTACAGCAACCCCAACCCGTACGTCTAGTTTAAACGTTATGGTTTAGTTTCATTTTTCTCTCACGGTTGTGCTATCTCGTAAAAATTTCTGATTTACGGCTGCATATCCTTAGCCGAGTGATGATTATTCTCGTTATTGTTTGAGTAAGTAACCTTTGGTGTTTAAATTTTTTTTTCAGGACTGACTATGGCTAGGACTAAAAAGCTGAGCAAGAGGGCCAAGACTCAGTCATCCCCCACTCGAGGGGAAACCTCTCGTAGTCGCGCCGAATCGGAGGCGCACCAGTTTTCTGACCCTGAGATCCACAAAATCTTCAATGAGAAGATTCGGCTGCGACCTCTTATCCCGGAGAGGGGATTTACTCCAGCCCCCCAAGACGGGGAACTGCTTACGATGATAGATGAGATGGGGTGGTCCCGATTTGCTGCACCCCCCGAGCCAGCGGTGATATCGATAGTGCAGGAGTTCTATGCCAGTGCGCTATTGAAGCACATTCGAGTAGGCCAGATGTTGCAGCAGTCAGACACTCGGACTCAGGTCGATGTCCGAGGTATTACGGTTGATTTTTCCACAGCTGCTATTCGGAGGTTGTTTGGGCTGCCGGTGGTAGATGAGACGGCTTATGACCGAGTTATGACTAGCCTCACGAAGGAGGCTCTGCTCGAGACTATTACGCAGCTCAACTCCGACTGGGAGCAGCGCGCACCGGGTTCTTCCACTTTCCATTTCAAGAGCTCGCGCCTCAGTCGGCTCGAGCGTGCCTGGCTATACTTTATTTGCGCTCGTATAGACCCCACATCTCAGATCCGCACTGTTTTTCTCTCCCGCGCCCGGACACTATATGCTATCACATCCGGGATGCGATTCGATGTGGCCCCTCTCTTGGTCCGTTCTATATTCCAGTGCATTCAGGGAGGGGCCAAGACGGGGTTGAAGCACCCCTCTCTTATTTGCGCTCTGTGCCGGCAGTCGGGGCTGACGTGGTCGGACGACGAGCCGATGCTTGCTCCCCAGGCACCGAAAGACCACCGCATCATCTCACATTTTGACCAGTGGGGAGGAGCGTCGGCGCACGCTCGGGGGAGAGGATTTCTACTGGATGAGGCCCACGAGGGGTCCCCCGAGCCTCTTTTGCTGACACAGGGGTAGGCAGATGCCGGACTGCCGCCCGACAGAGAGAGATTTCAGGCGATGTTCGACGGGCTGAGGGAGGATATGAGGAGAGAGAGAGAGGATCTGAGGGAGGATATGAGGAGAGAGAGAGAGAGGAGATGAGGAGAGAGAGGGAGAGTATGCTGGCTGCCATGCGAGAGGAGCAGCGGACGGAGCGAGAGAGCATTATTGCTACCGTCAGGGGTGAGATGCGAGAGCAGGCCCGCCGGGCCAACCGGCGTGAGGCGAGGCGTCTGGCAGCGAGGGACGCCTACCATCAGGAGCACCTTGCCGCATGGACGGCCCATATCATGCACCCTGATGGGCCATTTATTGCACCTGCTCGGCCAGCCACACCACCCTCCTCACCGGATGATGCTGGCACAAGCTCGTGAGAGGACTGGAGGGGAGTACTTGACCTTCTTATTCTATTGCATATTATATTTTGTCCATTGAGGTCAATGTACATCCTAAGTTTGGGGGGGTTTACTTTCTGTCGCTACATTTATTGTTGTACTTATTTCGTTGCACTTTTTGTTATTTTTAGTTATCTTTTTGTCGATAGCCTTGCTTGTCTTGATTTTACTCTATTCGTGAATTTTTCGTGCTTCTATTTGTGTAATACTGATGTTACGACACTGTTTTTCTCTCTGAATAAACGTTCGAGTTTTAGTCGGGTTGTAGTCAGTGATTTCTGTTTCTGCTTAGTGTTCATTTAGGTCCGAAATTTTTTTCGTGATTGTAGAGGTCTTGGCAGATAAGAGAGATACATACGTGTTTTAAAATCACCGTCGATATGTTTGGTTACATTTTTCGGTTAGCTAGTCGTCCAGTTACATAAGTCGTGTTGGCACTTAGATTGAGTTTAGAGTCGGTCAGTTTTTCCCAAAAGTCGAGTTATTTTTGTTCTATGATGGGAAGTCTAGTAACCGGGGGTATTCACGTGACCCGTTGTTTACTCTCGCGTAAAACGACGACCCTGATTAGACTAGTGGTTTAGAAACTTCGCATGTGCCAATGATAGGGAGCCTAGTAACCGGGGGTATTCGCGTGACCCGTTGTTTACTCTCGCGTAAAACAGCGACCTTGATTCGGACATGCGGGAATTAACTATTCGAGTTGTTTCTCCGCTGTGGAGGGGAACTTAGTAACTAGAAGCATCCATGTGCCCCATGAGTGTCTTTTATGTCAAACGGTTTCCCAATACATGAGGATGGGAGTTCCACACTAGGATTATCCCGATGAAACATCCCGAGATCCGAACCTAGTGGTCAACTCGAATCAATTTCTTGTGCATATATATATAAGGGAATACTGTCCGAGGATTATTTTTATGAAACTCGTGAAAATTTTTCCATTAGACTATGGAACGGGGCGAATTTAGCTCGTTTATTTTAACCTTCCATATTGACGGTCGATTTGATTCACGTTTGTTAATCTTTGAGTTGGATTTTCTTCATGAACGAGTGATTAGGACTGAACTTGGTTACTTTGTAGAATCAGTGTTCTGAGTGTAGCTCGCTATTACGATACTCATATTATTCAGGTGGAAATTCAGGATAGTATTGATTAGGTTGAGCACTATGAGTTGCACGATTATTCACGACATTCTATTGTTGAAATTAATTCTTTTTGGTTGAGGACAAGCAAAGGCTTAAGTTTGGGGGTATTTGTTAGGCGTATTTTTATACGCTTATTTATCATTATTTTGTATTATTTTGGAGAGTAAAATTGCTTAAATGAGCTCTTAATGCCTTAATCTTGTATGTTTGTCAGGAAATTGGAGTCCGGAAGCTAAAACAAGGCGAAACGGGCGAAAACGGCAAATTTTAGCTGTGGGCCACGGCACAAGGCAAGTGGGCCGCGGCACATGAAGACAACCAGCGGACACAAAGTAGACTGTACTCTGTGCCGCAGCACAGTCCAGCTGAGCCGCGGCCCAGAAGAAAATCACAGCGCCCAGGTTTTGACCTGGACGCCATGTGCCGCGGCACAGATTAAGTGAGCCGTGGCACACTTAGCGGTTTTGGTGTGCTCCGCGCGGATTTGGGCCGTTTTGAAGCCAGTTCTTGACCTACTCACACGGACGCGATTTGGAGACTGTGAGAGCTATAAATAAGGGTTTAAGACCCTAATTAATCATCTGGGGATCCTGTAAAATCTTGGAATTGGAGAATCTTGGAGGAGACGGCAGAAGAGGAAGATAAGCAGAAGACTTCAAGGGCAGAGGGCGGAAGCCAGAAGAACGGAGGAATCCGAGCTTCATCTGCGTTTGATTTTCATGCTTTTTATCCATTAATTCTGTATTTTCATTAATTAGCATGTCAGGCTAAAACCCTAATCTATGATTTTGATGAAACCTACGTTTTGACGGATTTGCTTGAGATTATCTATTTAATTCCCTTTTTGTTGAGTTTTACCAATCGTGTTTAATGCTTTCAATTATCTGGCCAATAGTTGTATTGTTTTGATCATTCAATTCGAATCGGGAGAGGAGAGTTTGTGAGAAACTATTGGTGAGGACCGTTTTATTCTGTGAGATAGGAATATACTCATAGGAACTACGTGGCCTTTTGGAGATTTTATGCTTTTTGCCTATTGACGAATTAATTCACCTAGGGATAGAGTGCGTTATTCGCCTTTAGAAAAATCTATTGACCTCGGGAGAGGTGGTAGAATATATTAGCAATCTTCGCCTTCAATAAATTGGGAAAATCATTAACTTCAGATAATCGAGAGTAAATTCAGATAAACCGAGGTGGATTCAGAATCCTAGACTTATTCATCATTTGATTCTCTTTCTTCAAGCTATCGTTTTTACTGTTTAGTCTTTTAATAATTCTTTTAGTAATTAATTGCGAAACCAAAGTTCGATTGTTCAAATCAAACTAGAATACATAAAAATCGGTAGTTAGTGATTCAGTCCTCGTGGGAACGATACTCACTCATCACTTTATTACTTGTATACGATAACGTGCACTTGCGTTAAAGAAATATCGCAGCAGTCACGAAGTACACGCAAGGACGAATCTAAGAGCTAAGAGAACACACGATTCCGACCACCCGAAGGCTCAAAATTCGACAACGGAAGGTAATTACCCCAACTTTGGGAAATTACGAAAATGTACCAAAACGTCCGAAAATCACGATACGTGATCGAATAACCAAACCGAAGTTCACAACATGTCTAACAAAGTTAAATGGACTTACGGGAAACTCGAAACAGTAATTTCGGACGAGATTCACAAGAATCGAACTCGAGTGCGGAAAAGTCGTTAAGAAACACGGGATTCCACAAAATAATACCGAAACGAACTCGGATGACAAAAAGTGCAGAATTAATCATTCTCAGAACGATGAAACGGTCCCAAGCGAGTCGTCAAACCGTACCTCCGCCGAAAAAAGAGAATTACCAGAAATCCGAAATTGCGGATATTACAATAATGTTCTATAAATTGGGTCGAGGACCCCATATAACGAGGAAATGATTTTCTTGTAAAATTGTTTTCCACATGCTGGGTCAAGGACCCGAGAAATTTTGAAGTTATTTTCTAAAAGTATTTTCATTCGATTTTCAAAACCCCAAAATGGCCCAAGTCAATAATAACGTTTTCAAACTATCTTATCAAAATATTTTCTTTCACAATATATCCCTTTTAGTAACGGATTTTAGAACTAGATCTTTTGACTCATTGGGCTCGTTTAAAGTTTCGTTGGTGCTATGTTCCGTAAACAAAAATTTGACTGTGTGAATATCTTTCAGCTTGTGTAAGTGAATACTCTTCTGTGCTGGTTGTGTGAATGTGTGGAGCTTGTTAAGGCTTCGCGGCTGTTGAATTTTGTGTTGATATTTTTCTTATATCTTGTATATTGTGTACTTGTACTAGCAAAATTCCAGTTTGCTAATCCCCGAGTTTTCGGGGGGTGGGTGCCTGTTATGCGCTCAGGTTTTGCAGCTCGGGTGCAGTCACGGGATTGACTTGGAAGGATATGGAGGACAATGATGCTTATCATACAAGAGTCAGAGTCCTTTCTTTTGTTTCATTTTGGTCAGTATTTCTCTTTGGTCGAGTGGTCACCCTTGCATGGGTGAAATTTTTATTTATCAAATTGAGTCGTCATTCCTTTCTGTATTCAAGATTATTATTGTTGTGGAATTATGGACTATGTCGGTCTTTGAATTGTCTAATGACCTCATCGGTCTGTTTTGTAATTAATTTCACCTCAGTCGGTCAATCATTGAGCAATCTGTTGAAGTTTAGCCTGGTAGATTCTTGTGAAAAGGATCTACGGCATGTGACATTCCCAGTCGGATTCTGGGGGTGTTACAGATATGGTATCAGAGCTTAGGTTTGCGAAAAACCTAGGTCGTTGGGTCAAGTCCATGTCCTGTATAAGTCGCGCGCATCAGAGTTGTGATTAGTATCGTGGTTCCGACATCATCTTCAGGTAATCCATGATGGTTAGTCTCCCGATTGTAAGTCTCCTTATATGTGTATTTGATTATATTGTGCTAATGTGTTTAATGTTGAACAAGGGGTTGGAACTTATTTGTGATATTATTTTTTTAGGATATAACATGTGTATACGGTCCGAGTGAAAATGGTTATGTAGTATGCTTCGGAAGTTGAGTATATTTATCGATTTCTACATTTCATTAGAATGAATTTTTGAGTGTTAATCTTATCTGCTGCACGAACATTTTAAAGTGGTGTCTTGAAATTTTCTAACATTGTGAAAACCTATGATTTAATGTCGTCATGCCTAATAGTCACGTATTTCGGTGAAAAAAATCCTTTCAATTAAACATTTTGGTAGAAGAGGAGGGATTTTCAAATTGTGGTATTTGGAACTCAACAATTTTGAAATATTTCAAATTAGTTATGATTCAATTTTCAATCTTCTTTTATACATTACTCGAAAATAATTTTTAAAGTCGATGGATAAACTTCCTCTTCCAAAATAAAGGACAGTATTTACAAGTTTTGGGCGTAACGCGACTCATCCTATTTTTCAAAAATTTGTTTTCATTGAGTGCATACATATAATGATCGTCCTCGTCGAAGGACTGGAAATTTACTTCAGAAAACTTTGTGCTTTACGATATTACCGTTATTTTGTACTATGTCCTAATCTTTGTTGTTTCCAACAATCCTGACTTTGATCATTTTTCATTTCATTGCTTTATGTTTCCAACTTTTGTTGTTCTAAGTTTCGGGGTCGAAATGTCTTCTTATTTTGGGGGAATGTATTACCCGTACTCTTCTTAGTATTTTCGGTGTTGGGTGACTTTCATTGTTGGTAATTCATCGGTGATCCTCTCGATAATTTTTTTTTAAACTAACATGTTCTACTTAGCCTACCGTCCTCCGAATGAATTTCAGAGCTGTTTAGTTAGACTCCGTGGATTATTGTGGTCTTTCCACATCTGACATTGATCCTTGCAAACTTTGCTCGAAACTATTGTTCCCACATGTGCAACGTGTTATGAACTTAGATGCGATTGGTTGAGCTCGAAATATAGTTTCAGGACGTTTGAGCCATTTTGTGATTTTTCTTAACTCTTGGAGCTTTTATTTCCAAACTCATACTCCTCCACCTCGACTCCTCGTGTTCATATATATTTTATCACCTCGACTCACGTACCAGATACTTGCTAGGTCTGTTCATTGTATTTCTAGGATCCTTGCATTCGTGCATTGCTCGTGATGTTTTCGGCTGAGCAAGTCGTTATTTTTCCTTGATTGTTCCACCACTCTCTATTTTAAGTTTTGCGACGAAACTTATTTTAAGGGGGGTAGAATGTAATACCCGAGATTTTATTATGATTAATTTGAATTTTTCTTTTTCGACCCGGAATTTCTCGGTTGTCGAGCGTTGGTATTATTTTCTCGATGATTAATTTTGTGTTTATGGCCTTATGTGGTGATTTGTTGTATGTTGTTTTCATATCGGATCGATGCTGTTGTCCGTGAGCGTTTCGTCGTGTTCGTTCCGTGCGTTTTTAGAAATCGAGTCGTCGGGCCATGGCAGCTGGGCATTGGCCGGACAGGTGCGGCAGGAACCGGCATGGCGACTGGGCACTGGCCGGACAGGTGTGGTGATTAGTGCATAATTGATCTAAAATTCATATACAAAATATTCCTTTTTCCGGGCATAATCATACTGATTTGTGATTAAAAATACATATTTTACAGATATGTCCAAACATGAGCTAAAAATAGTCATTTTACAGATTACTGACATGAAACGTCAAAAAGTACGGAAAACAAGATCAAAATCAACGCCGGGAATTTCACAAAAATGACCGTGTTATGTAGGTCGTTTCACATACGGCGCAACAAGGGCCGTATCTTGGGCCATTTCACATACGACTGGCATTTAGCGCCGTGTCCTCGCACGTATTCCGGAAGAGACCGAGTCACCACAAAACGGCACACAATACGGAGCAAATTGGGCCATTTTTCATCGCCGTTTTTCAGCAGATGCCATGCAAAAATAGTCCACTTTTGACCATCTTGTGAACTCAACCTCAAGATATTTTTATGGTCAAAAATCTGAAAATCAAGACATGCAAGGAAGATCAAGTGTGAATCAAACACCAAAGACTTGTCGAAGATGCCACAAATTAAATAATCAATTGTATTCTTGAAAATCACCTATAAAAGGACATCTTCATCCATTGCAAAATCATCCTCCTCTTCTTGAAAAGAAACACTCCTTTATTTTAGCAAGATATTTTCCTTAGAACTCTCAATTTTAGTTTGTATTTCATTTTTGGTTTGAAGTTTTTCTTTCATTTAGTTTGTAATTGAAAAGTGATTGATCAATAAGCACTTAGTATTTTACTTAGTATTTTACTTTCAGTTTTTTTAAGCTTGTAACCTTTAAACAAGTTTGAAGTTATATTTTGAAGTATGTTTCTTGCACTTTGATACATGATATTCAAGTAAGTTTTATCTATTGTCATTAAGTTCTAGTAATTAAAAGTTTCTATATATATATATTATATATATCAATTATTTCTATTATAATTTTAGTATGTATAAACCAATGAGTAGCTAATCTTTCTTCCTAGGGGAAGGGGGATTTCTATTAGGTTATATATTGAGTATTTGATTGATTTACACTATTTTTAGGACTAATTGGTTTAAATAGAGATTGATCATATCCTATTTTTACAAATGAAACCTTCTTGATTGATTGTTGAGTGAATTGGAAACATATCTTTTCAATCTATCAAATGTTAATCTTGTTATCAACATCTTAAGATTGCAAAAGTGGTTAAGACACCTTTGAATACGAAAGTTATGAGGTGAAAAGTTGATTACTCGATGAACAATCGTTTATCCTAAAAATAGTCAAGTTAAAGAAATGAAAGGATTAATTGGTTTAAATAGAGATTGATCATATCCTATTTCTACTAGTGAAACCTCCTTGATTGATTGTTAAGTGTATTGGAAACACATCTTTTCAATCTATCAAGTGTTAATGTTGTTATCAACATCTTAAAAAAGCGAAAGTGATTAAGACATCTTTGAATACGAAAGTTATGAGGTGAAAAGTTGATTACTCGATAAATATTCATTTTTCTTGTATATCCATATAAATCAATTCCTATACTTAATTAAATACCTAATTTAAGGAACCCGTAATCCCCTAGATTTTATAAATTCTGAACTCATTTTAATTCTATTCATTTTCACTAGTTAAAAATAGTCTACTATAAATAGTCTAGTTAAAAATAGTCTAGTTAAAATAGTCTCATTAAAAATAGTCTAGTTAAAATAGTCTCATTAAAAATAGTCTTAATATAAATAGTCTAGTAAAAATAGTCTATTAAAAATAGTCTAATATAAATAGTCTAATATAAATAGTCTTGTTAAAATATTCTTATTAAAAATAGCTTAAATTAAAAATAGTGCATTTAATTTAGTTAATATTTAAAAACCTAAAAATCTATTTTAAAATATTTTAGTATTTATTTCTTGCAATCTAGACAAAATATTATACGAAACCCTGCTGAGCAATCCTCGAGAGAAAAGACCTTGGTAGAACTTACCACAAACTACTTCTACCTCGTATATATTTGCGAGCGACTCAAAGACTCCTATTTTTAGGATAAGTTTTTGTCGATCAAATTTTGGCGCCGTTGCCGGGGATTGTTTTAGGCCAAATATAATTTTTTGTATACTTTTATTTATATCTTGTTATTTTACCTTTCTTTATTTCTGCATATTTTATTCTTCTGTCCTGGTCAAGTGGCGCATAAGCGTACTCGTGACTATCAAAGTCGGATTTTTCGATTTCCCACAACAATGTATATTTGTAGATATTTTCTTCAATTATTTTCATTTTTTTTATTTTTTTATTATGGAAGAAACATTGTATAAAATTGAAAAAAGATTTCCCTTTCTAAGCAAAAATGCAATTTTAAAGATTTACAAGACAAAGCTTGAAAGGATGAGGTTGCTTATGAATAAAAGCATACCTTTTGACATAAGATTCATTATCGAAACCAAAGTAAGAATAGAAGATGAATTCACATAAACACCGACTAGATTTTTACCGGCGCCGTTTGCTGTAAATGTGCTAGATGGAACTGTAATTTAAAATGTCGATCTTTAGGAATTCCATCTACAAACAGAGAAGATAAAATTCAATTGATTAAGGATGGTCTGAATAAAGAGAATTTAGATGATATCGAAATTTCTCTTGACACGCATCCTAGTGGACTCGTACATTACGGAATTCGATGTTTGTGGAATAAATTCAAACCAGAATATGAACAACGTCTTGGGAATCTGACGTTAAAAGACCCTGTTTGCCAATTTGTAAGAAAATTGGATGGGAAGCTTCTCCCCGACTCATAGAAGGCATTTAGGCCGTTTCTGAACGTAAAATCAGAGGAAGATATGAGCCACAATCACAACTACTGTGCATACGCGTAAGTATCTTTTATTTTTGTCGTGTGGTGAGATTTTATGAATAAAAAATGTGATACGCGATAAATGCATTCATTATTCTATTGAGTAGTTGAAGTGCAATGAACGCAATCACAAACTTGTTAAACAATTTTTACCTTCTTTTTCTTCTTTAAATAAACATTGTGCTTGTTTCTTTTATTCATGTAACACCCCCAATCCGCTCAGGGATATTACACGCCGTAGAACCTTTCCTCAAGGATCTACCAGGCTAGTAACAACATAGAACATCTCAACGATGCCTTCAAAGCTAAAAAGACTCAGTAGACCGATTTGGTCTTTCAATAAAAATATACAACTCAATTACAACTCATGCCCACGCAGGGGTCAAAAATACAACCACACCCGTACAACGGGAAAAATATAGCAATGAAAATAAGGTACAATCGAACTAATACACGATGTACGGTTCCTCATGTGATTAGTATCGATCATCTTTCATCATCCTTCGTGCCGACCCTGTGTTATGCTCCAAAACCTGAATGCAAAAACAAACATCCACCCCCCGAATACTCGGGGGTTAGCAAAACTCCACTGTTTTGCTAGTGCAAGAACAAAGTGCAAAATACGAGTCATACAATTCACATTCCACGAACGATAATAATCTGGAATCCTCAAAGATTCAAATACAACAGGATGAACACTTCCCGAGGTAAGAGTTTGAGTAAAGACTTCCTAAAATTTCAAGATCAAAATATCAAGGGAAACAATTTATAAAATGATTTGAAATACCATCGGGAGTTTTAATAGAAAATAATTTAGGATTATCAAATCCCACTTTTCAAAACCCAAAAGACGAAATGGGTCACCGCCCCAAAGGTTTACTTTCCGTAAAATAACCTTTACCAAACCTTTGGGATTTTAGCCCCAAATCCGTCAAATGACCTTTACAAAACCGTTGGGATTTTAGCCCCAAATCTCACCAACTCACAGTACACGAGAACGAAAATAAGGTTCGTCTTCCAACATCAAAATCCACAAATAAAGGATTTAACACAAACAACAAAATACTCTAGTGCCATCTTATCCAAGTAAGCCAAACGAACACTTACCTCTTACACACTTAGTCGATGCATGCAATCATGAAAACCATTCGAAAGCACTCATTTCCAGAAATGCCAATAATCCAAATCACATTGCAAAATACACCACAATTAACCGCGGACCCACAGCTTCGTGGACCCCTGCCGAGACCCCGTCGGATCTAACCCACAGTGGTTAAAAGCAAGCTCGCGGTTCCACAGCTTCGTGGAGCCCTACCGAGACCCCGTCGGATCTAACCCGTAGTGAGCATACACACACACGTTACTCATGCAATACTAATATGCTAAGAATGTAAGTTCATCAAGAATACTTACTAGAGATGGCCATTTACTCGACGCCGTTATCAAACTCTTCAAAACACAGTGACAAGATTAAACACGGAATACACAATTCCATAACTTTAAACAACAGGAATATCATCAAAGCCTTCACGTTCAAAATGATCAAATCATAAACAATTCCCAAAACACACCGTTCACAAAACACACACGCGTTTTGAAAGAGAGCCTTTAACGAGGCCAAACCGAAATCTTTTGAAACTTCATTTCAAACAACCAAACAAACACACCAAGACGATCACCGATCATCATATCCTCAAAATAAGAAATGTATGAGCAAGGTACTTGACTCGAAATCACGATCGCAACGAGACTACGGATAGGACGCGGTCGAATAACCCCGAACCCCCGAACAATATCAAGAACGCGATAGCACCACGAGTATTACGAGAATAACACCACACGAATCATCAATCACCAAACGGGATTCAACATCGGAATCCTCGAACACCTATTAACCTACGGAAGGAACAATAACACATGGTTACGACGAGAATCAAGGCCAAAACAATGGAAATCCCAACAAACTATCGAAGGGAAACTCATTGGGACATTTAATCGAACACTAAATGTTCAATAATTCCCAAGAACACTCGAATCGTCAATCGAGTTAAACAAACTCGATATATGGATATACAACCCATAGAACACGATTAATAACATCATACTACACCAACCGATGTATCAAAATCGGACTAGAATCGAAATCAAGAACCAATTCCCCAAAAAATCAACTTGAAGGAAAATCAAGAAATATACCTTGATTCGACGAAACACACGGATTAGATGTTGATATAATCAAAAAGGATCTTCCAAAATGCCTTGGAAATGATTAGAATCAGCCAAGAACTCGATTTCCCGAGCCTCCCGTCACAACGCCAAAAGGAAGAAAAAGGGTGAAAATGAAGGTCCGCCGAGCCTGTGCTATATATAGTTGGCGGTTACGGCCGTAACCGCAAAGGCCTTACGGCCGTAACTCGTACCTTACCGCCAGATTTCGGCAGCCTTACGGCCATAACTGCATTCGCAAAAAAATCACCAAAGAATCGCCGGGCACTTATAGCCGTAATCGCACACATTACGGCCGTAATCGCCTTCGTCCGGAAGATGCCCATCGCCCGTACGGCCATACCCGATCACACTTACGGCCGTAACTGGCACACATTACGGCCGTAACTGGCACCTTACGGCCGTAACTCGGCCAGGCCAGGCCCTGCTCCGGCCGTGACTCGGCCGTGGCCACTCCGATGGCCCGGACGACTCCGAAACCCGAACCTGGGTAAAAATCGGAGATACCGTTATGAAGTACTCGCAAAGACGAATCCAAGCGCTAAGAGAACACATGATTCCGACCACCCGAAGTGTCAGAATTCGACAACGGAAGTAATTACCCCAAACTTTGGGAAATTACAAAAATGGCCCAAAACGTCCGAAATACACGATACATGATCGAAACACCGAACCAAAGCTCGCAACATGAATAATAACATTAAATGAACTTACTGGAAACTCGAAACAACAGTTTCGGACGAGATTCGGAAGAATCGAGCTCAAGTGCGGAAAAGTCGCTAAAAAGCACGGAACTCAACAAAACAACACCGAAATGAACTCGGATGACAAAAAGCGCAGAATTAATCATTCTCGAAATGATGAAACGGTCATGAGCGAGTCATCAAAACGGACTTCCGCCGAAAAAAAGAAAATTACCGAAATTCGAAATTGCGGATATTACATTCTACCCTCCTTAAAAGAAGTTTCGTCCCGAAACTTAAAATAAGTAGGGAGAAGCAATATCCCCTGCCAGGAAAACTCGATGAGATATGCAAAAACCGAAAACTCGCGCCCGATGGCGAAACGCTGCAAGAAACGCAAAGAGACATACTGTAACACCCCCAAGTTATTCAGGGTATATTACAGCGCCGTGATCCCCGCCGTGGGACCCACAAGGCTAAACATACGCGGAACTATAAACTTGACCGATAAGGCCTACATACAATAGAAAGAAAGACGATACAAATGGTATTCAAAACCATAAACAATGAAACCATATACATCACTGCACAAATCAATACCTCGGCAACAAAGGCCGGAACATCAAGGAAACTGAAATACAATACTCGAGTATTTAAAAATCCATTCCAGTACAACAACACTGAATGGAGGAAACCAAAAGAGATAACCGGAGACAAGACACAGTATCACACTTGCCCATCATCTTCATGCCGACCCGCACTACCGTCCGCTCTCCGAGAACCTGAAATACATGAAACGTATTTCCCCCATAAAGGGGTTAGCCGTCGAATAGCTAGTGCAAGTATAACAATATGAAACATAATACTTCTCGACAATAAAGTAAATGTAATCCGTCAATTCATCAATATCCGTCAATTCATCAATTTAAGACTAGTATTCCGGAATAACTAAAATCTCATAAGACGTATGTGAATGCCGTAGAAACGGTTCGTTCACCTCATACGCCGTTACGTATGTGAATGCCGTAAAAACGGTTCGTTCACCTCATACACCGATACATGTAGGAATGCCGTCAAAACGGTTCGTTCATTACATGCCAACAATATATCTATGAATGCCGTAAAAACGGTTCGTTCATGATATGCCATCAATATTTCTATGAATGCCGTAAAAACGGTTCGTTCATATCATACCATCAATTCCTCTTACTTTCAAAGTCGAGAACGTACAATCATAAATGTATACTTGCCTTTGAGACATCGAGAAATCGAACGGAGGAAAGGTATGAGTTCGGTAGGTCCGAGAACGCGCTTCCGGCACCCAAACGATTCGCAAGGAATATGACAATTAATTATCCATACTCAAATTACACGAAGAGACTCCCGAAACTCGCCTACGATTCATGTATATTCGTATATAAACCACAACGAGGGCGGACCACAACCAAACCCTCTCGATTCCGTAAAAATCATGAAATATACCATGAGTCCGTAGGGAAACTAAGAATACCAACAAGATTAATCATATTCATCATGAATTAATCGACAAAACAGAACGAATCGGACAAAAACGTGAAAACCCCCAATTTTACCAAAAGTAGGGTTCTAAAGATCTAACCTTGATTCGCTGGATCAAGGGATGATATCGGACGAACGATTGATGATATAACCCAGAGAACTCCATGGATATGTTGTTAAACAACATGGCTTCAAGCTTAGAACACGCCCAGCTGCGGAAGAGGAGAAGAAGAAGGTGAAAAATGGCGATAAAAACGTCTGCAGGGCCTTATATAGGGGTTGACTGCCCTGCCGGACACGGCCCGTGCCGATCGGCACGGTCGTGTCGCATACCGCCGACAGGACTCGACCGTGTCCCGCTTGACACGGTCGCGGCGCGGAGGGCCTTCCGACGATGACCCGTCCGAAGCGACTTCGGCATGACTCGACCGTGTCCCGGAACACGGCCGGGCGTGTCAGCGATTGGTTCCGCTTATCCTAAGAGTACGGCACGGGCCGTGTCGGACGACACGGCCGAGTTCGGTCGGCAGAAACTTCGGCATTTCCAGACGAGTACGGCACGGGCCGTGTCGGACGACACGACCGAGTCCGGTCGGCGGTGATCGGCCAAAATGAGCGGGTTAGCTAAAACGACCATAACTCTCTCGTCCGGACTCCGATTGACTCACCGTTTGAACCATTGTAAAGCTAACTCGATGATATATAATATTGCAAAGATTAAGAATTTTTGGAGTTTCCAAGAATTTATGGTGATTTAACAAAGTTGAACTCATACGTGGAAAAGTCGCTAAAGAACACGGAATTCAACAGAACGATACCGAAACGAACTCGGATGACAAAAAGTGTAGAATTAATCATTCTCAGGATGACGAAACGGTCCCAAGCAAGTCGTCAAAATAGACTTCCGCCAAAAATAGAAAATTTCCGGGGATCAAAATTACGGGTATTACATTCTACCCTCCTTAAAAGAAGTTTCGTCCCGAAACTTAAAACAGTAGGAGAAGAAATATTTCCAGAAAACTCAACGAGATACACAAGAATCAAACTTACGCCCAAACGGCGAATCATCAATATAGAACACCACAATACATTACCCAAGGCAAACCAAACCAATGCCGAAAAGATACGAATTCACAATGCCCGAAGGCTCCAACGGAATACCGATACATCACAATGGATCAAAGCCGAGCACCCAAAGTCAGAATCATCACAATACAGATCTCAAAGGAGCAAACTCGATCGGACATACCCTCGGCGTATGAACAACGATGCAATTAAATCGGACATATCCAATACAACATGGACTACGAACGATCAATCAATAAAGCTCAAGAGGGACATCACAGTACGCCCGATCCGGAAATGTGTCCGTGCACATGTCCACCCCGTATACGGAATCCAGAATATACGTGTGACAATGTACCTAATTAGCCTCAAGAACTACGTCTCGTGTGCACGGTCCAATGCGGAAATATCCACGCATGACCATCGGGTGCCTGGCTAAGAATTCTTACACATAACCAATCGGCACGCAGACATGATTCCAGATATGTCACGATACAACATGACAACGAAACTCAAGGGATAAAACATCCAATACGGATCATACGATTCACCAAGTGAACGATGACACACGAATAATGAAAGATCGACACGACCAACGATATTCAAAACAACCATCCTGGGATCAGAATTCCCTAAGGACCGATTAACACGAGCAACGATCACAACACAAAAGTTCGGGAAATCCTCAACCTCAACGATCACAAAATTACCGAGTTCACAAGAATAATAGTGTGCTGCCTTGAATCGGTCAACACGACAATAATAATTCAACGGATGGGAATTATCGTTGATAATCCCAATTCAATACTTCGATTACCGTAGAATGGCCAATCGATAACAATTATACAATGGATGGGAATTATCTTTTTAACAACGGGTAGAAATTATATTTGATAATCCCAATTCAATATATCGATTACCGTTAGAGCGGACAATCGATAATAATTATACAACGGATGGGAATATCTTCGACAACGGATGGGAATTATCTTCGATAATCCCAATTCAATACCTCGATTACCTTAGAACTGTCAATCGATAATCAATGATACGATAGAATAGATGTCCCGGTGTCTTAAACCGACCACCGAACGGAGATGATAAAGGATATATCAAACGTCTCTAATCGGTTAATATAATATTTAATAGAAAAACACCGATATCAATGACGACGATCACCACAATATCTCAATGGAGCATCCATCACAATCACAATCGATACGTCGATACCGCGAACCGGCAATCGACAGCGACTTAACCAACAAGTATCGCAATACCTCGAACCGGCCTTTTACAAACAACAGTAACATTTGGCATAATTTGCCGACGGCGTCGTGTCAACCAATCCCTTGATATCAATACAATCATAAAGAGGCCAAGTCCCAAAATGATACACACAATCGTACGCTTACACGATAACATTAGTCTCATGATTAGTACGAGTATAAAACTTGCCTCGATATCAATACAACGAACTGTTACCAATTCAGTTGATTTCGTCTTACGAGTTCCTCAGTCCCGACCAAGTTAATCTACGAACCCTTCAACCTTAACCGTAACACAACAGTCATAATCTATGATCAAACATCATATCTTATTGTAAAACGAAGGATTAATAATCAACAGGTTCGATGACGACCAATATCAACACCACCAAACCACAAACTCAACCGTTTCACCATATCTCGACTAATCACAGTCTGAACAATCCAACTCAGACACTTACAAATCCTGTCCACAATATGAGTCGAAATATGATGATCATATCAGCAACCAATTCGGACCAATAATAAGGGTCTAAATGTTCCAAACTCAATTCTTAAATACGAATTGACGAGGTTCCCTTCTCGTAAATCCATCGTTAAAATTTACTTATGACCTCATCAATTCGAATCATCCGACTGGTTCAAAACAATAGATAATCATATTAAAAAGGTTATCAAACAATCCAATCATTCGATTAGAATATTTGTTCCATACGTATGGGCTTCCAAATTCAGAGATGAATAATAGTCTCATCAAGCTCATCATCACATTCGTATTCCTATACGAATATTATTTCCAACACATAGTTTAGTTCTAGATATGAATATTCCATATTCATTTTCAAAACATCAACACTTCTTAAAAATTTTCATCATCTCGTATAATTCAAGAGTTCTTCATGAACATGAAATATCCGAAATCACGTTCAGAACAACATATCCGAGGTATATATCTCCGTGTTACCATTTCCTTCATCATGTCATTCATACAACCTCAAGAATCGTAACAAACCCTTATCATCATATGAAGAAGATCTCAATAATCATATCAACATCCGAAATCTCTTATTACAATTCCAATAAATCTCGTATAACATTATCACATGATACCATAATTGTAACACCCTAGATCCTCCTGGGAATATTACACGCCGTAAACCCTTCTCACAAGGATTTACCAGGCTAAGCACAATTTTCCACGTTATTTCAAAAATGTCAAAAAAAACTGATGACGGTAATATTTTTTAAATACTTAAAAAAAATCATTTTCCAAATACCGTCAAAACGATCAAGGTTAAAATGCCAAAAATTCAGTTTAGGGAATCGGTTTTACAAAATAAAATTTCAGTTGGCAAAATACCAAAATCCATTTCAAAAATACTCACGCAGCGGATAAAAGTACAGTCCAATTTATGCATTTTCATTAAAATAAGACGAACATCAAAATACACGATTCCCAACATACTCCCTCCCAAGTAGTAATCCAAAAAGAAAAAATGAGCCACTATCAAAGGGATATGAGGATTACCTTGTATGGACGAACCACGAAGAAAGAATAATTGAACTCCATTCCAAGAATCATTAAATCATCATAGTCATCATATGGCCTCAAGAACATCAAGATCTCTATGATTCCATAATCATAATCAACATATTCAAAGCATATCATTATCTTCCTTCAACATAAACCTCATAGAATATGGATAACACAAGGAATCACTTCAAGAATCAACAATAGTTCCATAACTAAGCTCTAATTCCATGATTCCAAGCTCACAATCATGTTAAAAGTGCTTAGAACACTCTTAAAAGTGAAGAGGGACGAGTTTTGGAGAGAAATATCTCAAAGGATCGTGAGAGAAATGAAAGGCAACACTTCAATATATAAATTGCACTCTCATTACGTACGTAGGTGTCCTTTCTTAACGTATGTAACCAACTCACTGTCTCATTCCGTGCAGTCCATTACGTACGTAACCCATACCATACAACGTACGTAATATACCAGTTAACTTGCTACAGTACAATGGTTGTGTTACGTACGTAACACGTCCTGTATAAAGTACGTAACACGTACGTTGACTCACCTGTCAACATCCTCCGCCGAAAGTTAAGGTTCCATTATCAGCGATCTGGTGTTAGCGTGCGCTAACCAACATGCGTTAGCGTGCGCTAACTGAATATAAAAATCAACCTGGGCCAACCTATCGGTCGCCTTCCGAAACTAACCCAGCCAGTCGTTACGTACGTTAGGGGTCCTCCTTAGCGTACGTAACCGAACCTCTTAGCGTGCGCCAAGTATGCACCGTAGCGTACGTTAAGTATATGTCTTAGCGCGCGCCAGGCATACCTTGTAGTGTGCGCTAACGTAGCTGTACTTAGCCATTTTTCTCTATTCTCGACCAACATCTCGACATACCAAACGATCATACGGCACAATGAATACATAAACACATTCAATAACATTGTCATACGTTCACATCATCCTCAAGAACAATTATCCATCAACGACATCCAACATATAAACGAAAAAATATATATCCGAAAATCGGGTATTACACTCTACCCCCTTAAAAACAAGTTTCGTCCTCGAAACTCGCAATCACTCGCACAAACAACATTTCAACGGGAATTCAAATTCACCAAGAATTATCGAATAATCCGAACAACATACTTACAAGTCTGTGAAGTCGAAAATCTCCCGTGATACTAGCATGCGACTCCTAAACAAAGTCTCAACATAATACCGATACACACCAATATCGCAATTAGCAATTTAACAAAATCTCAAGGAAGAGTTCACGTCCGTGACCACGGTCACGATTCTTCCTACTTTCAGCCAACATTCTGAAAGGCACACACGTGCGTAAGTATAATCCGAATAGCACATTCTCAAAGTGACCAATTCCCAAGAATAGCAAGCTATAAATGAAACGATTAAGAAAAATACGAGAAGAGTGAGAGGACTTACAAGTACCGGTCGCACTGTGATGATGGCAGAGTAGTGATACTGTGGGCAAATGCCGACTCAATCGACCCAAAAGACCGACAGCTAGGTATCCATAAACCTAAGCTCTGATACCATATTCTGTAACATCCCCAAGTTATTCAGGGTATATTACAGCGCCGTGAGCCCCGCCGTGGGACCCACAAGGCTAAACATACGCGGAACTATAAACTTGACCGATAAGGTCTACATACAATAGAAAGAAAGACGATACAAATGGTATTCAAAACCATAAACAATGAAACCATATACATCACTGCACAAATCAATACCTCGGCAACAAAGGCCGGAACATCAAGGAAACTGAAATACAATACTCGAGTATTTAAAAATCCATTCCAGTACAACAACACTGAATGGAGGAAACCAAAAGAGATAACCGGAGACAATACACAGTATCACACTTGCCCATCATCTTCATGCCGACCCGGTACCCGTCTGTCCGCTCTCCTAGAACCTGAAATACATGAAACGTATTTCCCCCATAAAGGGGTTAGCCGTCGAATAGCTAGTGTAAGTATAACAATATGAAACATAATACTTCTCGACAATAAAGTAAATGTAATCCGTCAATTCATCAATATCCGTCAATTCATCAATTTAAGACTAGTATTCCGGAATAACTAAAATCTCATAAGACGTATGTGAATGCCGTAGAAACGGTTCGTTCACCTCATACGCCGTTACGTATGTGAATGCCGTAAAAACGGTTCGTTTACCTCATACGCCGATACATGTAGGAATGTCGTCAAAACGGTTCGTTCATTACATGCCAACAATATATCTATGAATGCCGTAAAAACGGTTCGTTCATGATATGCCATCAATATTTCTATGAATGCCGTAAAAACGGTTCGTTCATATCATACCATCAATTCCTCTTACTTTAAAAGTCGAGAACGTACAATCATAAATGTATACTTGCCTTTGAGACATCGAGAAATCGAACGGAGGAAAGGTATGAGTTCGGTAGGTCCGAGAACGCGCTTCCGGCACCTAAACGATTCGCAAGGAATATGACAATTAATTATCCATACTCAAATTACACGAAGAGACTCCCGAAACTCGCCTACGATTCATGTATATTCGTATATAAACCACAACGAGGGCGGACCACAACCAAACCCTCTCGATTCCGTAAAAATCATGAAATATACCATGAGTCCGTAGGGAAACTAAGAATACCAACAATATTAATCATATTCATCATGAATTAATCCACAAAACAGAACGAATCGGACAAAAACGTTAAAACCCCCAATTTTACCAAAAGTAGGGTTCTAAAGATCTAACCTTGATTCGCTGGATCAAGGGATGATATCGGACGAACGATTGATGATATAACCCAAAGAACTCCATGGATATGTTGTTAAACAACATGGCTTCAAGCTTAGAACACGCCCAGCTGCGGAAGAGGAGAAGAAGAAGGTGAAAAATGGCGATAAAAACGTCTGCAGGGCCTTATATAGGGGTTGATCGCCTGCCGACACGGCCGTGCCGATCGGCACGGTCGTGTCGCATACCTGGCCGACAGGACTCGACCGTGTCCCCTTGACACGGTCGCGGCCTGGAGGGCCTTCCGATGCTGACCCGTCCGACAGCGACTTCGGCATGACTCGACCGTGTCTGGAACACGGTCGGGCGTGTCAGCGATTGGTTCCGCTTATCCTAAGAGTACGGCACGGCCGTGTCGGACGACACGGCCGAAGTTCGGTCGGCGAAACTTCGGCATTTCAGGCAGTGCGGCACGGGCCGTATCGGACGACACGACCGAGTCCGGTCGGCGGTGATCGGCCAAAATGAGCGGGTGAGCTAAAACGACCATAACTCTCTCGTCCGGACTCCGATTGACTCACCGTTTGAACCATTGGAAAGCTAACTCGATGATCTATAATACTGCAAAGATTCATAATTCTTGGAGTTTCCAAGAATTTATGGTGATTTAACAAAGTCGAACTCATACGTGGAAAAATCGCTAAAGAACACGGAATTCAACAGAACGATACCGAAACGAACTCGGATGACAAAAAGTGTAGAATTAATCATTCTCAGGATGACGAAACGGTCCCTAGCAAGTCGTCAAAATAGACTTCCGCCAAAAATAGAAAATTTCCGGGGATCAAAATTACGGGTATTACACATACGGCGTTAAAACACGCTCCACGACGACCAACACAACGTCGCCGTTAGGAATATAATAAAACCAACAAATGACAAGCGTCATCAAATGGATAATATAGTCAAGTCAATTATCCGAACAATCACAAAACACAACGAACGAAAATCAATAAGATTGACCGACCCAACGATACATCAATCAAAACGCGAGCCAATCGCTGAACAATTATGGAATTCCACCGCCCAAGGGTTGGAAGATCGAAAACGAGACTAATTTCCCAACTTAAGGGAATTAGGAAGGAGCCTGAACGTTCAACAATCACGAGACGAGATCAACAAAAACCGAACAATCAAACGATCGAACCACAACGATCGAGACAACAAAAATTGAACAATCATGTTCGAATCACGAAGAACAATAAAATTCAAACAACAACTCCAAAGTTCACATCTCGACTCGAGACAACATATATGATCCGGTGAAAACGACAAGATGTGCATTCACATAAGATCCACAGGAAAGGGAATAGCTATCGAAAAGTCACAACGACAAACGAGTAATTCCGAAACAATACCACCCTCGTTCGATCAACAAAAGCAAGGGGCAGGACAAGCTCGGAAAATGTCAACAAACATAAACGAGTCGACAGATTCGAAAATACAGAAGTTCCAAATACGATCCACTTCGAATAAAAGAACTAGTAGAACCAAAAGATGTTACTTCCGAACAAGGTTCACAAGAATCGAACCAAACTCGGAAAAGTCACAGCGATACCAGGTCGACCCAACACAAGATCACAACTCGTTCGAACGATGAAAGCGGAATACAGAACGAGTTCATAAAGTCTCAACGAACATGAGCGAATCGATAGACTGGAGAAAGAGAAAATATAGAAGTCAAAATAGTACGGGTATTACCTCCGACCTCGTCCACGAAATTCACAAAAACGGGAGCAAGGTAACAAGACATTAAACAACCGACACATAACGTAACCATCACCGATGCACACGGTCATACCAAACCAAGCTCTAACAGCTCACACATGCGCGACAACGCAGAAATCACCACGAGGCGGCAACATTCAACACCAACATCCCACCTCTCACAGAGGGCTAACACAACAAATATGTGGAAAACGACTCAACGCTCACACCGCCAATTCGATCATACTCGGGAGCAAACATCATAATGACAACGCGAACATCATACATACATACCCAGCCCTCAAACGGGAATGGATAGGTTTTAAAAACGAAAACCTCATTTTGAAAATAATTTAGAAGAACACCAGTTGATCTTGAGTATCATCTTTCAGAAAAAATACAAACGTGAAACATCGTCATCGAGACTTTGGAGAACCATTTCGCATTTGATAAAAATGAGGACACTTTCTCTTGGTGAAAACTTTCAGAATATTCGACCCTCGGGTCTAAGTAAAAGTGTTTCTAAAACATTAAAAATATCTCAAAACATTTTGGTCCTCGAGGTAGAAGAATTTTGAAACATATTATGGCATCTTGGATGTACCACGAGAAAATAATTCATTTCAAAAGTACGTCTCGAAATTTATTTTTCTAAGATACTCAAGGTTTTCAAAAATCCAATAGGCCAGAATGCCCAAAGCTCACACATATCGACGTACGCTAAAACACCTCCTAGTTCACGCATCAAAACGTTTAAAATCAAGACAATACATGTCTTTTAACGGAAAATAAACGGTAAAATACCACAGTTCCAAAACAGCACGGTTTGAATAACCAGAAATCCATATCACAACATCACGCTACCACCACACCGGTAGAGCCACATAACCCACATGCCCGATTTTCACAAAATCTAGGATTCGGACAAAACCACTGACCCCATTCGAGGCCTCTAAGGACCCTCCCGCACTGGCTAGTGAACAAGTCGAATGCGTATAAGCACAAAGCTTCCACAAGAGAACTTGTAAAACGAGCAAATCGATTCGAAAATCATCAGCAACGGACAAAAATAACAGTAAAAAAACATCAGCAGTGACGACACTCCTCGTATAAACCAAATACGAGAGTCGACTAAATACATATCATGAAATAAAAATCCACAGAAGGATTTCATCACTTAACAAATAATCATAAAAATAGCTCTTGTCACACAAGGCACAACACAAAGAAGGGAGACTTACATCCACAGGTCGCACGAAGATGATGATCGCCCCACGATACTAATCACGACCAACAAACTCAGATGACGCGTCGCGACACGACTCAGTCAGACAAAATCCGACGAGACAAAACTCAACAGACACCACTGACTCGACAGCCTAGGTTTCCACAACCTAATCTCTGATACCATTTATGTAACACCCCCAATCCGCTCAGGGATATTACACGCCGTAGAACCTTTCCTCAAGGATCTACCAGGCTAGTAACAACATAGAACATCTCAACGATGCCTTCAAGGCTAAAAAGACTCAGTAGACCGATTTGGTCTTTCAATAAAAATATGCAACTCAATTACAACTCATGCCCACGCAGGGGTCAAAAATACAACCACACCCGTACAACGGGAAAAATATAGCAGCGGAAAATAAGGTACAACTGAACCAATACACGATGTACGGTTCCTCATGTGATTAGTATCGATCATCTTTCATCATCCTTCGTGTCGACCCTGTGTTATGCTCCAAAACCTGAATGCAAAAACAGACATCCACCCCCCGAATACTCGGGGGTTAGCAAAACTCCACTGTTTTGCTAGTGCAAGAACAAAGTGCAAAGTACGAGTCATACAATTCACATTCCACGAACGATAATAATCTGGAATCCTCAAAGATTCAAATACAACAGGATGAACACTTCCCGAGGCAAGAGTTTGAGTAAAGACTTCCCAAAATTTCAAGATCAAAATATCAAGGGAAACAATTTATAAAATGACTTGAAATACCATCGGGAGTTTTAATAGAAAACAATTTAGGATTATCAAATCCCACTTTTCAAACCCCAAAAGACGAAAGGGGTCACCGCCCCAAAGGTTTACTTTCCGTAAAATAACCTTTACCAAACCGTTGGGATTTTAGCCCCAAATCCGTCAAATGACCTTTACAAAACCGTTGAGATTTTAGCCCCAAATCTCATCAACTCATAGTACACGAGAACGACAACAAGGTTCGTCTTCCAACATCAAAATCCACAAATAAAGGATTTAACACAAACAACAAAATACTCTAGTGCCATCCTAGCCAAGTAAGCCAAACGAACACTTACCTCTTACACACTTAGTCGATGCATGCAATCATGAAAACCATTCGAAAGCACTCATTTCCGGAAATGCCAATAATCCAAATCACATTGCAAAATACACCACAATTAACCGCGGACCCACAGCTTCGTGGACCCCTGTCGAGACCCCGTCGGATCTAACCCACAGTGGTTAAAAGCAAGCTCGTGGTTCCACAGCTTCGTGGAGCCCTACCGAGACCCCGTCGGATCTAACCCGTAGTGAGCATACACACACACGTTACTTATGCAATACTAATATGCTAAGAATGTAAGTTCATCAAGAATACTTACTAGAGATGGCCATTTACTCGACGCCGTTATCAAACTCTTCAAAACACAGTGACAAGATTAAACACGGAATACACAATTCCATAACTTTAAACAACAGGGATATCATCAAAGCCTTCACGTTCAAAATGATCAAATCATAAACAATTCCCAAAACACACCGTTCACAAAACACACACGCGTTTTGAAAGAGAGCCTTTAACGAGGCCAAACCGAAATCTTTTGAAACTTCATTTCAAACAACCAAACAAACACACCAAGATGATCACCGATCATCATATCCACAAAATAAGAAATGTATGACCAAGGTACTTGCCTCGCAATCACGATCGCAACGATACGATGGATAGGACGCGGTCGAATAGCCCCGAACCCCCAAACAATATCAAGAACGCGATAGCACCACGAGTATTACGAGAATAACATCACACGAATCATCAATCACCAAACGGGATTCAACATCGGAATCCTCGAACACCTATAAACCTCCGGAAGGAACAATAACACATGGTTACGACGAGAATCAAGGCCAAAACAACGGAAATCCCAACAAACTATCGAAGGGAAACTCATTGGGACATTTAATCGAACACTAAATGTTCAATAATTCCCAAGAACACTCGAATCGTCAATCGAGTTAAACAAACTCGATATATGGATATACAACCCGTAGAACATGATTAATAACATCATACTACACCAACCGATGTATCAAAATCGGACTAGAATCGAAATCAAGAACAAATTCCCGAAAAAATCAACTTGAAGGAAAATCAAGAAATATACCTTGATTCGACGAAACACACGGATTAGATGTTGATATAATCAACAAGGATCTTCCAAAATGCCTTGGAAATGATTAGAATCGGCCAAGAACTCGATTTCCCGAGCCTCCCGTCGCCAGCCGCCTAAAAAGGAAGAAAAAGGGTGAAAAATGAAGGTTTGGCCGAGCCCAGGCTATATATAGCCGGCAGGGTTACGGCCGTAACCGGCAGTGCCTTATAGCCGTGACTCGGCCCTTACGGCCGTACTCGGCAAGCCTTACGGCCGTAACCGGCATTCGTCACAAAAATCAGTCCAGCAACTGTCGGGCACTTACGGCCGTAACTGGCACACATTACGGCCGTAACCGGCCTTCGTCCGGAAGATGCCCAGCGCCCGTACGGCCGTACCCGATCACGCTTACGGCCGTAACTGGCACACATTACGGCCGTAACCGGCACCTTACGGCCGTAACTCGGCTGACTGTGCCCTCGCCTACTAAATCAAATTACGGATATTACAATTCATCCCTCAAACTTGCACTTTTCTCTGTTTCTCTCTTAATAATTTCTTTTCAAAAATGGAGTCATCATCTTCATCAAAAAAATTTAGCACAGTCTACATTTTTGGTGGAGCTAGTTATGGAAAAGGGGCATGCTTTACTGAAGCAGCCCACAACTTGGGCCGTACCTTAGGAGAAAAATGCATTCATGTAGTT
This sequence comes from Orobanche coerulescens, assembly GCA_033398695.1. Lineage (NCBI taxonomy): Eukaryota > Viridiplantae > Streptophyta > Magnoliopsida > Lamiales > Orobanchaceae > Orobanche > Orobanche coerulescens. The sequence continues at coordinate 36,612,048 of CM065815.1, forward strand.
TACAGAGGAGGAAGTCTAGGATTAATGGGACGAGCTACTGCTTCTGCCTATATGGAAGGAGTAAGAGTGTTGGGAATAATTCCAAAACCTCTGGCTGAAAGTAAAATCACCGGGTCAACTATTGGAGATGAGTTTAGATCTGTAAATATGCAAGATCGCATAACTCACATGATAAATAATTCTGGCACCATTATCACCCTTCCCGGTGGTTTTGGCACTCTTGAGAAACTTTTTCATGTGGTTACCAGAACCCAGCTAAATGTTCATCAAAAACCAATAGGTCTGCTAAATGTCAATGGTTTCTTTGATGGTGTACTATCTTTCATCGACTACTCTGCTGAAAAGGGTTTTATTTCCGAGCGTGCTAAACGAATAATAGTCGTTGCAACAACACCAGAAGAACTAATCAAAAAACTCAATGAATTTGTTCCTCAACCAGATCCAGCTCTAGCTAAAATTGTCTGGATGGAAGATTTTACCGTGAGAAAACGAAAAGTGGATTCATTCCTCTCCCTTTGATAACCCATATCGGACCTCTTGTATTTTTACTTTCTGTCGTGTGTAATAATCGTGCTAAATGGTGGCAGCTTAAGGAGTTTCTTCTTGATCTCTTGACGCGCATCTATTCGCGATTTATGTATTGTTATTTTATTGCTGTAATTTTTATTGTGTGTTTTTTTAGAAAAGCATTGATGGCAGCGTAAGGCGACTCTTCGGACTTTCTTGATGCGCATCTTTAAAATTGTGTTATACTTCTGAGTATATTTTTTTTGTTGTGTGCCTCGTATATTTATTCTCTTGCAGATTCTAAAAGGCGTTAGCTCAAGCATCAACTTTCTTAACAGGGAGTATTCTGCTTTTCTGCATTGCTTTTTATGTTATTTTTTTTTAAAAGCTGAGGACAGTTTTATTTTCAAGTTTGGGGGTAGTATGTTTTGGTGTGTTAGTATTTTGGTGTGTTTTTATTTGCCTTAATTTTTTTTTAGTATATATATATATATGTATATATATATATATATAGTATTTTGATTTATGAGATTTCTAGATCTGGCCATAACACCAATAAAGTAACTATATACAAGCTTCTAAAATCGTTTTAACCGGTAAAAAAAATTGTATATTCCAAAATTTTTGATCCTTAATCTTTCTTTCCAAGCCTTGTAGTTATCATATAAAATCGAGTCATTCGTTACCTTGAAAAAAGAAGAATCAGTCGGTTGATGAAAAATAGAACTGAAATTTACTTAATTTGTGGAGTTTTTGATTTTTCATGCTTAAACTAAGAAATGATTTTCTGCAAAAATTATATTCCCTAAAAAAAAAGGAGTCATTGGTGAAAAGAGCTATACGTTAGCAAATAACGATGTGAAAGCTATCACCTAAAAAAATGACGAAAAGGGGAAGTGTTGAGCAGCAACAACTGCCTAATTTTGGGGGTCTTAAATTTTGCGAAAAATAAAGGACTAACCATTGTTGGTGCGTAGCTGCCGTCTCACAGAAAAATTGGTGAAAAGAGCTACACGTTAGCAAATAACGGTGTGAAAGCTATCACCTTTTAAAAAAAAAAGATAGAAATTGTGTTAGTGAAAAGAGCTACATGTTAGCAAATAACGGTGTGAAAGCTATCACTAAAAGGGATGTAGATTATGAGCAGATTTGACTTAATTAGTGGCTGATTTTCAATACACTCAATTTCGTGAACAATCACAATATTTGATGACGCCGATGAAATTCTTCTTCATATTGAGCCGAAAAATAAACGAGTGATCGAGAGCAACCTTTAAAGGGACTCATGTGTGTCATGAGTGGGAAAGAAATAATCAATCTTTTGAAGGGTAACCTTGCATTTTGGAATTACAAAAAAATAAAACCGAGTTTTAACTTCAAAAAGTATTTGTAGATTTATTTTGGATCTTGATTCATTTCTATCTACTGTATAGAGCTGGTTGTTGTGTAGATGGCATTTTGATCTCTTTTTCTCTTTATATATATATATATATATATATATAAGTATTGTTCTTAATTTGTCTATATATTATTATAATTTGTGTCTTATATTTTTTCCCTTATTTTATTTTGAGTACGAATAAAAAAAGAGTCTTGCTCGGGACTAGCAAGAATTTAAGTGTGGGGTATTTGATTAGTGCATAATTGATCTAAAATTCATATACAAAATATTCCTTTTTCCGGGCATAATCATACTGATTTGTGATTAAAAATACATATTTTACAGATATGTCCAAACATGAGCTAAAAATGGTCATTTTACAGATTACTGACATGAAACGTCAAAAAGTACGGAAAACAAGATCAAAATCAACACCGGGAATTTTTGAAGGCAAAAACGACCATACAAACGGCGCCAAAATGACCGTGTTATGTAGGCCGTTTCACATACGGCGCAACAAGGGTCGTATCTTGGGCCGTTTCACACACGGCTGGCATTTAGCGCCGTGTCCTCGCACGTATTCCGGAAGAGACCGAGTTACCACAAAACGGCACACAACACGGGGCAAACTGGGTCGTTTTTCATAGCCGTTTTTCAGCAGATGCCATGCAAAAATAGTCCACTTTTGACCATCTTGTGAACTCAACCACAAGATATTTTTATGGTCAAAAATCTGAAAATCAAGACATGCAAGAAAGATCAAGTGTGAATCAAACACCAAAGACTTGTCAAAGATGCCACAAATTAAATAATCAATTGTATTCTTGAAAATCACCTATAAAAGGACATCTTCATCCATTGCAAAATCATCCTCCTCTTCTTGAAAAGAAACACTCCTTTATTTTAGCAAGATATTTTCCTTAGAACTCTCAATTTTAGTTTGTATTTCATTTTTGGTTTGAAGTTTTTCTTTCATTTAGTTTGTAATTGAAAAGTGTTTGATCAATAAGCACTTAGTATTTTACTTGGTATTTTACTTTCAATTTTTGTAAGCTTGTAACCTTTAAACAAGTTTGAAATTATATTTTAAAGTATGTTTCTTGCACTTTGATACATGATATTCAAGTAAGTTTTATCTATTGTCATTAAGTTCTAGTAATTAAAAGTTTCTATATATATTATATATGTCAATTATTTCTATTATAATTTTAGTATGTATAAACCAATGAGGAGCTAATCTTTCTTCCTAGGGGAAGGGGGATTTCTATTAGGTTATATATTGAGTATTTGATTGATTTACACTATTTTTAGGACTAATTGGTTTAAATAGAGATTGATCATATCCTATTTTTACAAATGAAACCTTCTTGATTGATTGTTGAGTGAATTGGAAACATATCTTTTCAATCTATCAAATGTTAATCTTGTTATCAACATCTTAAGATTGAGAAAGTGGTTAAGACACCTTTGAATACGAAAGTTATGAGGTGAAAAGTTGATTACTCGATGAACAATCGTTTATCCTAAAAATAGTCAAGTTAAAGAAATGAAAGGATTAATTGGTTTAAATAGAGATTGATCATATCTTATTTCTACTAGTGAAACCTCCTTGGTTGATTGTTAAGTGTATTGGAAACACATCTTTTCAATCTATCAAATGTTAATCTTGTTATCAACATCTTAAAAAAGCGAAAGTGATTAAGACATCTTTGAATACGAAAGTTATGAGGTGAAAAGTTGATTACTCGATAAATATTCATTTTTCTTTTATATCCATATAAATCAATTCCTATACTTAACTAAATACCTAATTTAATGAACCCATAATCCCCTAGATTTTATAAATTCCCAACTCATTTTAATTCTATTCATTTTCACTAGTTAAAAATAGTCTACTATAAATAGTCTAGTTAAAAATAGTCTAGTTAAAATAGTCTCATTAAAAATAGTCTAGTTAAAATAGTCTCATTAAAAATAGTCTTAATATAAATAGTCTAGTAAAAATAGTCTATTAAAAATAGTCTAATATAAATAGTCTAATATAAATAGTCTTGTTAAAATATTCTTATTAAAAATAGTTTAAATTAAAAATAGTGCATTTAATTTAGTTAATATTTAAAAACCTAAAAATCTATTTTAAAATATTTTAGTATTTATTTCTTGCAATCTATACAAAATATTATACGAAGCCCTGCTGAGCAATCCTCGAGAGAAAAGACCTTGGTAGAACTTACCACAAACTACTTCTACCTCGTATATATTTGCGAGCGACTCAAAGACTCCTATTTTTAGGATAAGTTTTTGTCGATCATGTGGCAGGAACCGGCGTAGCGCACGATACTGCCGGAAGGCTGCGCGTGCTAACCGACAGGTGTAGCGCACGCCACTCGGCAGCCAGCGCACACTACCTGGCTGGGCAGAGAGGCTGCTGAGGCTCTGGACTCCGGAAGGATCGGCAGGTAGCGCACACTACTGGCGGTCACTGTGCGCGCTAACCGGCAGGTGTAGCGCATGCTATTCGGCAGCCAGCGCGCGCTACCTGGGCGAGCGGATTAGTCTATGAGGCTCTGGAAGGGTTTGACTGGCACATGTGGCGGATCCCGTCCGGCCCATTAGCGCACGCTACCGGTACACTAGCGCGCGCTAGTGCACCTGACTATATATATGACCGAGCAGTCATGTTTCCACCCATTTTTCACTTCTCTTCTTTCCTTTCCGCGGCCAGTGCTTTGGTGGGCAAGGAGACACGTTAAACAAATAATCCATGAAGTTCCTGAGTACATATCATCAATCAATCATCCCATAACCTCCTCCAATCGAACGAATCAAGGTTAGTTTTCCTAAAATCTTAATTTTGGGAAATTTGGGGATCTTGATAGATTTCGTCCGTTCGAGCCATATTAACTCAGGTTTCTGATGGATAATCATAGATTAAGTTGTATTCTATCAATTTCATCATGTTTCCACGGTCTTATCATCACCGATTCGTCGTTTAAATGAGTTCCCATTTGACACCTTCAAGGTGTTCGGGAAAATGCCGCAGAGAGAGATTCGATCGTTTTACGATGTTTTTCCTCGTGTGATTGATTGTTTATTTGATGATAGGATATTAGGGACGAATTCCCTATGAAGAGCTGGTGTTGAACCATTCCGATCATCGTTTCCATTGGAGTTTCGGATTTTTTCGAAGTATTCGCGAGAGATTACCAAGACAAGTACCTTGATATACGAATTATAGCTACGTGAAATCATTGTTGCCAAAGTGTACGAATTATTTTTATACGGATATATATATATATATATATTTGTACATATGTATATAGATATATACATATGTCGGTGAATGTTGAGTGATTAATACTAATACTAGTTGGCGTACTTAACTTGGATTAAAGTATGAACTATATTTATAGAGATAATATAGTAGGGTATATATATTCGGTTGAGTTACGATATAGGGATATATGTGCGGCGTTGGTTGGTTGTGCCTGAAGGCTTATTGTGTTGAGTCTTGATTGATAACGTTCGTGGTGTTGTTTATCTATGTGGTTATGGACTGACGGATAATTTGTGTGAATTAGTGTAGGGATTTGATAATTGTTGCAACGATTGACTGTGTGCTTGATGTTTGAAGTAGTATGTGAATACTTGTTGTGAGAGACGTCGTATCCGGGAGCCTCTGAGGGCGGCGCGCGTACTCCGGCCTGGTGTACGCTGCAATGAGCGGCTCCATATTTTTGGTGAACGCCGATGTTTACCTGATGCGTGTTCAGGTGGCGGCTCTTGTGGGAGTGATCGCCGCGCGGTGACATGTTCAAGGGGTGGCCAACATAGTGGAGTGAACGCCGGCGCACAGGTGTGCAGTGGAGGCGCCTGGAAGGCTTATTGGTAACGGATATTCGAGTGACAGCTAAGACCTCGTTACCAAACGATTTTCGTAATTCAAAGTTCTTTCAACTCGTTTTAAAATGTTGGTCTCGATATAGACCGCGATTCGTGTTTCTGAAAGTTTGTTTCAACTTGTTTCAAACGTTGGTATCAGGGTTAATTAACCAAGGATATTTGACGAGATCTCCGAGGGTTAATTAATCAAGGGTCTTGTGCAGGATTTGTCGAAATGAGAGGTTGTGTCATTGATTGTGTTGTGATGATATTCTGTGTATTAGATCGAGGACCCCGTGATATGTTGAAATAATTGATTTTGTTGTGATATTCTTTGGATTGGGTCAAGAACCCCGTGAGATGTGGTAATGATTCGCTTGTGGTAGTGTTCTATAAATTGGGTCGAGGACCCCATATAATGTTGAAATGGTTTTCTTGTAAAATTGTTTTCCACATGTTGGGTCAAGGACTCGAGAAATTTTGAAGTTATTTTCTAAAAGTGTTTCCAATCGATTTTCAAAATCCCAAAACGGCACGAGTCAATAATAACGTTTTCAAACTATCTTATCAAAATATTTTCTTTCAAAATATATTTCTTTTAATAAGGGGTTCTCGAACTAGATCTTTTGACTCATTGGGCTCGTTTAAAGTTTCATTGGTGCTATGTTCTGTAAACAAAAATTTGACTGTGTGAATATCTTTCACCTTGTGTAAGTGAATACTCTTCTGTGCTGGTTGTGTGAATGTGTGGAGCATGTTAAGGCTTCGCGGCTGTTGAGTTTTCTGTTGATATTTTTCGTATATCTTGTATATCATGTACTTGTACTAGAAAAATTCCAGTTTTCTAACCCCCTAGTTTTCGGAGGTGGGTGCCTGTTATGCGCTCACGTTTTGCAGCTCGGGTGCAGTCATGGGATTGGCTTGGAAGAATATGGAGGATAATGATGCTAATCACACAAGAGTCAGAGTCCTTTCTTTTGTTTTATTTTGGTCAGTATTTCTCTTTGGTCGAGTGGTCACCCTTTGCACGGGTGAAATTTTCATTTATCAAATAGAGTCGTCATTCCTTTCTGTATTCAAGATTATTATTGTTGTGGAATTGTGGATTATGTCGGTCTTTGAATTGTCTAATGACCTTGTCGGTCTGTGTTGTAATTAATTTCACCTCGGTCGGTCAATCATTGAGTAATCTTTTGGAGTTTAGCCTGGTAGATTCTTGTGAGAAGGATGTACGGCATGTCACATTCCTAGTCTAATTCTGGAGGTGATACAGCCGGGAATTTCCCTAAGGAGTTTCATTGATTTGGCCTGTTGGGTCTTTATATCATTGACGGTGTCGACCAGCTTCCCAACCACTATGGTCATATCATCGAACTTGTGATCGTGGTCAGTCAGTTTGGAGCCGGTGTATTCAAGGGCAGCGACCGTCTTGGCCTACGGTACATGGAGCTTTTCTTGTTCTTTCCTCAGATCCGCTCCTGATGTTGTTTCGGTTGGTTCAGAACTTGCCACAATGTTGTTGGCATTAGGCGAAATGTGTCTTCCACATCATTTATGGCCAATTTCATCTTCGGGAGATCGTCCTGAGCAGTTTTGGGCATCCAGTCTAACTATTTTCCAACATCATACAAGGCCTTGATGGCATCCTGTATAAATACAGTTTTTCGACAGATGGCTTGATGTTGCTCAATACGTGCTTTGGTGCGCGGAAAGCCAGGGTGCACAATCTTTGAGTCTGATGGTTCTCTAAGCTATCTAAGAACCAAATTGTGATGGGTCGCCGTGGTCTGTCGGCGGGGAGGAAACCGTCATCAGATTCAGATTGGGAACCTGTAGAGATAGGAGATGCAACTTGGTTGAAAGCAAGGGCTTCAGAAGGTTGAGTTGCTGGTTCGGTCTGGGAGACAGAAGGGACTAACTCCTCCCGCCATGTTGATTTTCAGTAGCCGGAACTACAAGAGGGACTGAATCCTCCAGCCGACTCTCAGCTTCCACCTGTTCCATAAGAGGGACTGATTCCTCTTAGCAGACGGCATGGGTGGCGTCTTCTTCTGCTTGTATAGGATGGGCTTTGTGTATGGTAGAAGTAGCTAGTTCTTCAATGATGACAAAAGGGACCAATTCCTCCTATTTGTGTTCTCCTTGAGCTAGTTCCTGTTGTAGGGGCGGGCACTATTGTTTTTCAGATGTCCCATAGACCTATTGGGATTGAAAGTTAGCCATATCTCCTTCCCTAGCCTCTTCTCGGCTAATCCGAAGACCTGCCAGTAAGGCATCATCATCATCGTCAGATTCAGGGTCGGAGTGGTGGCTTGGAGATAGAGCCTCCTCACCGGACTGTGACTTCCGTTTGAGTCTGACCTTTTCTTTTGCCATGAAGTAGTATGAGATGAGCTCAAGGCAAAAGTTATCTTCCCAGCGGAGCAGGACCTCGACATTTTGGGTATCCATAACCTCTGATGTAAATAACTCCTCGTCCTTCTAGTCCTCCTAGTTGTACAGGGTGTCGTACGTGGCAACCCTGTAGGATTTCTAGACCTTGAAGCGCTCATAGACTTCCTCTATTTGGACCTGGAGGAAAGTGTTATTTATGATGTCGGAGGGGGAGGGACTCCGCACAATAGTGGGATCTACTGTCCGGTTGGGATACTAAACAGGTATGAGAGCCTGTTGTGGAGAGGGATCGCTGACAGGGGTGGGTACCCTGTGGGGAGAGGGACTCCGTACAGGGGTGGGTGCCCTGTTCGGAGTTGCGGCTTTCAGCTCCGAAGGGGCATCGGTTTGCCATATCCTTCCAACTTGGCAAATAGTTGATTATCCGTCATAGCCGCCACAGGGTCAGGATCTACTGTACGAGCAGCAATTGTTTATTCCATATGGGTTGCGCCCTATGGGAGAGTTTCAGCGATAGGGGCGGTTGATGGGACTTCTACAGTGACCGAGTCACTGTAGGCTCAGCCTTAGAAGACTTCTTGGTCTTCTTTCTTTTCTTCTCGACGGCTTTAGGAGAGCTGCTATTGGGAATACTTCTTTTCCTTTTCTCCCATCACTCGAGCTTTTCAAAGTGACATCCCTTGCGTCACTTGAAGTTGGCATGCTGTGAGGGTTGGGCCTGCTAGAAATAAGGGGTGATTTGTTGAAGACGGTGGTTCGGATTCCTCTGATGAATTTCACGATGCCGATCTTCTTGGCATCGGCGGATTGATTCACTCCGCAACTAGTGAGAATGTGATTCAGGATTAGGCCAAATGATTTCTTGGCAGATTCAGGCTTGGGAGCCTCTTCCTGAATACATTTCAGAATTATTTGGCTCCAATTTACCTTTTCGCGAGACATGATGGCGACCATCATTCTGAATCTTAAGTTGGTGCACATTTCAAATGCACCAGTTCTATTCTCAACAACATGGCAGCAAAAATCATGTAGGTAGACATATGGGAGAGTGAAGTTCTTCTTGTGGCAAGAAGGATGGACGTTGGTGGCCATGCAAGTTCCAGTTAACAACTTCCAGTACTCCGACAGTAAGCTTTCAGACCCAAAGCTCTCCAATTCCTCCATCTTCAGGCCATCTGAAGGCAGTTTGTAGATATTCTCCAAAGGATCCTTGTTCAAAGGGATCTCAATCCCTTGCAGAGTCCCAAAGATGTCCGTGATTTCAGCATCTTTTCTCTGCGAGAAGTATTTGAAGGTGGCATCTAGATAGAATTCCTCTATTATCTGCTCATCATAGGTATCATCATGATGGCTTCCCAGGCGATACAGGCCTTGTTGCTTCACTCTTTCAACGACTAATTCCATTCCGACTTCATCTTCTCCACCAAAGGCAATCCTCTCCAGTAGCACGGATTTGGCAAAGATACGCCCATCAGTAATGGTCTCCTTCTTTTTCAGTGAGATAGAAGATGTCTGTGGGGTAGACATTTTTCAAGAGAAGAGAGGCAAAGTAATAGGTATTTAAGCAAAAAAATTGTAGAAAGTATGTAGACAGGTTGCTAAAGACTCGTTAATTTGCAGAAAACGTAAAAAGTCTATGGGAGCAAAGTACTGTCCTTTTATAGGGTGCAGGGAAGATTAGGTTAACAGTGAACTGTCACATTTAAGGTATGAGAACCGTCTTTTGAAAGAACATACAGGATGGATTCAGATGTAACTTGTACGTCTAATCCATTGGTTTTGAAATGATGACCGGTCCCACTTTTGACAGTTCGTCTTCCACTATTACACGAAACAGCGATTTAGATTTTGAAATCCCAGTATTTGAGGCAATAAACTCCATGTGTCTTTAAAACCATTAAAGGATAAAAGGTTTTAAATTCAGACAGAGCATGTGGACTGAAAATAGTTTACTATGAGAAAGTGTATGAATTAGATAATATTATAATATTAATTGATATCCTACAGTGTATGTGCTGTATCCACAAAAATACAGTGTTCCCCTTAAAAGGTACATACAGGATTCAATTCTTACATCAATATTTGGATTAATACTGTATTCATGGGTCATACTGTATTCCCCCTTAATTAATGAACATGTCAGTTATGCCTTCTTTTTCCTACAGTGAGATCTGGCTTGTTCTGAGTGTACAGTTAATCAAAGTAGGTACTGTATTCATGGGTCGTACAGCATTTCCCCTCAATTGATGAGTAAAATGTAATTCCCAATTCTTGGCGAAGCATGCAGAATCTGGTTGTGCTTAGAGGTTTTGTAAAGATGCCGGCCAACTGTATTTCTGTATGAATCTTTTCAATACGAACATCTTTATTCTGAACATGATTCCTGATGAAATGATTTCTATCAGTATGCTTAGTTCGCGAGTGTAATACAGGGTTGTGCGTGATTGCAATTGCACTCGTAATATCACACATGATTGGAGTCTCTCTGGCGCTGATTCCATAATCTTGTAACTGATGTTGCATCCAGAGAATCTGCATACAGCAACTTCCAGCGGCATAATATTCTGACTCAGCTGTAGAGAGCGATTTGGCCAATTGATTCTTACTGATCCATGACAGAAGTCTAGGTCCAGGAAAGTAACAATTACCGCTTGTACTCTTCTTATCCAACTTACAGCCTCCGAGATCCAAGTCGTTGTAGCCTACCAAATCGAATCCTTCATCCTAGGATACCACAATCTTACATCGATTGTTCCTTTCGTACTTAAGTATTTGTTTGGATGTGGTGAAGTGTGACTCCTTAGGTGCTACTGATACCGAGCACACACTCCTAGAGGAAACTAGATATCGGGTCTGCTAGCCATTAGGTACAGGAGTGAGCCTATAAGCTTCTTGTAAGTGATTGATCAACCGGCTTTCCAGCTTTGTCACCACTAATTTTCGTGGAAGTGCTCATGGGGGTGGATGAGGATTTGGAGTTGTTCATCCTGAATTTCTTGAGCAGCTCCTTACTGTACTTTTCTTGGTTGATGAATATTCCTGTAGGCAATTGCTTAACCTGCAATCCTAGAAAATAGCTAAGTTCTCCCATCATACTCATTTAAAACTTACTTTGCATGAGATGAGAGAATCTTTGACATAGAGCTAGGTTAGTTGAACCAAATATAATATCATCGACATATATTTGTACCATTAAAAGATCTCCACCTTCTTGTATCTTAAAGAGGGTCTTATCCACTACGCCTTTCTCAAATTCATTATTGATTAGGTACAGGGACAGGGTTTCATACCAGACTCTAGGTGCTTGCTTAAGTCCATACAGAACTTTCCGTAGCCTGCATATTAGGTCTCCGCCTTCTGTGTTGACAAACCCTGGTGGTTGTTCAACATAAACTTCTTCGGTGAGATCTCCATTCAAGAATGCACTCTTAACGTCCATTTGATATACTATAAAGTTCTTATTGGCGGCGAATGCTAGGAATATCCTGATTGTTTCTAGTCTAGCTACAGGGGCAAACATTTCATCGTAGTCTATGCCTTCTTCCTGTCTGTAGCCTTGAGCGACTAAACAGGATTTATTTCGTATAACAAGTCCACTTTCATCCTTTTTGTTTCTAAATATCCATACATCTTGATGATCTGGTCTTGGTACTAGATACCATACATTGTTTCTTTCGAAACCATTTAGCTCTTCTTCCATAGAAGTGATCCAGTACAAATTATTCAGAGCTTCATTGGTCGAAACATGTTTGGATTGGGCTAAGAATACAGCTAGAGTGCGCATAGCTAGACTTCTCAGAATCTGTCTCTTCTTGTGCACAGAGTACGGTTCCTTGTGTACTCTGTATTCTTCTATGAGTGGTTAGACCAGCATCGATATCTCCTATAATTGGGGTGATCTCTCAACTATCTCCTGTCGGGTTCTAATTAGGCATCCCATACTGTATCTTGTGGTGTTGGAGTATCGGCTTCAGCTTGTATAGCATCAGCTTCGACTGCTTCTGATCTTACAGCGGCGGGATTAATTTCAAAGTCTACGATAGGCTCTACTGGAGTTTGGGGATCATCAATGTAAAGTATTTGGATGTTCTGGGTTATGCCTTCTACTCCTGTAGGATCACAATGGAGTTCATCGAATACTACATGGATAGATTCCTCTATTGTTAGCTTCCTTTTGTTAAATATCCTGAAAGCTTTGCTGATAGAGAAGTATCCTACGAATATACCTTCATCCAAATTTTCATTGTAGGTTTTGAGTTGATCCTTCCCATTGTTCAGAACATAACACCTGCATCAAAAAATGTGAAAGTACACAACCATTGGAGTTTTATTATTCCATACCTCATATGCTGTTTCGTTGTGATGCTTGTTGATGATACAGCAGTTTTGTGTGTAGCATGTTGTATTTGTTGCTTCTCCCCAGAACTGTTGCGGCAATTTGCTAGCAGCTAACATGGTCCTTGTTGCTTCTTTCAGCCTCCTGTTCTTTTGCTCGTCAATGCCATTTTGTTGAGGAGTTTGGGCTGCTGAGTATTCATGTTACACTCCATTATCCAAACAGTATTGCTCTATAGAGTGATTTTTTAATTCAATGCCTCTGTCGGAATGAATGGACATGATACTCAACCTTTTCTCATTCTATAGCTTTTTCAAGTGCTCTGGCAACTTTGTGATGGTATATTTCTTCTTGCTTAGAAATATTGTCCAAGCGTACCTAGAAAAATCGCCAACAATAACAAGACAGTATTTCTTACCTCCCAAACTTATAGGGTCTACAGGGCCATAGAGGTCCATATGTAGCAAATCCAGTACCATGTGGGTGGACATGTATGACTTTCTTTTCAGGGTGGTTTTGACTTGTTTGCCTTTCTGACAGGGTCCACAGATGTTGTTTTTATGAAATGACACATTGGGCAAACCTCTGACCATTCCCTATCTAGTGAGTTTGTTGATCGTCTTGAAGTTGATGTGCGACATCCTTTTCGCCATAGCCAGCTTTGATCTGCAGTGCCTTTGGCAACAAAACATGGAATAGTGGAGCTCGTAGGCTTCAGTCAGCAATGTACATATTACCTGAACGGCTTCCTGTGAGGACGACTTCCTTGGTCGATGTCCTTATCCCTACAGTGATCTAAATAGAATTTGATCGAGAACTACTTGTCACAAAACTAGCTAAGTAGATTGTACTATAAGCCTTCAACATAGGCTACATCAGTGACTTTAAACTTTCCTACAAGCAGGATTCCCTTCCCTCTTGTTCTTCTTTTGGATTTGTCACCGAAGCGTACCTTTAGACAATGACCTTCAACATAATCTGACAGCTTGCTAATATCTCCTGTCATGTGCCGAGAACATCCGCTGTCAAAGTACCAGATGTCCTTTTCATTGGAATCTTTTAAGCACAAAATTTAGGTATATTTAGGTCCTTCTTATTATTGGGTCCATGGACGTTAGTGCCTTTTGGTACCGAAATTTTCCTGACAGCAATTAGTTTGTTGTAGGTTACTTTTGCTCCAGTCTTGTAATATCTACGTGGGGCAGGCACGTAATCCCTGTAACCTTGATTAGTATGCATGAAAAATCTAGGGTTTTGGTTCTAGTACGATTTCCGTCTTGGAGGGGGAACCATTTTCTTCGGCCTTACAGCTTGCCTTCCAGGGATACAGTTGGATTCTTAGAGTTGTTGATGATACTGCGCGGTGACCTGTTTTCTGGATGGATAACGGGGCTTCCCAGAGCAGTTGGATTCCCATCTTGGTAGTACTGTGGTGCGTGACTTTGATACTTAGATACAGCCTCCTTTCTGAATGGCTGATGGTGCTGTTGATATGCTCGGGGAGCATACTATTGATCACGTATCACAGGTCTGGGAGGCTGAGGTTTCCGATGTCTATGACAGGAACTTGGGGGGTGGAATCGCAGCCTTCGATGTACGAGGAGGGGCAGCTATAACCTTTGCAGGACTTGGGGTCTCTTCGGGTTCAGGAATGGGTTTCACTCCCTTGACGAACACCGTACTATATTTTCCCTTATGGGAGAATGAGTTATATCCTAAGCCACATTTATCGTGGGCATGCTGCCCAGTGCTTAAAATTTCTTCCATCCTTCTAGAAGATTTTTCAAATGATTTCAGATGATCTCTAGTTCTCTTTCTCGTTTCTCGATAGTTTTTACTTTAGCTTCGAGTAAAGCATAATCATTTGTCTTGCACTCACTATGAGACTTTGCCTCATTTAGATCTTTTGCAAGTTGATGATTGCTTTCCATGAGTTTTGCCTAGGTGACTTTGCTGTTTTTGCAATCAAGAGACATATTTTCATAGTTGTTGTTACGCAAGTCATTTTCATCTTTCAGCTTCAAGTTTAAATTTCGAGCTATATATTTTCTCATTTTAGTGTCTCATGGGCTTTTTGAATTTTTTAAATTCATTCATCAAGTTTTCAAAAGTATGCGATGCATTTATAGGAATAGTTGAATTTGAACTTACTTCATCATTGCTGTCATGATCACTCTGTATTTCTTTGGCCATAAAGCACATGTATGCTTTATCCTCAATTTCATCGTCGGGGGAGTCACTGTCAGTAATTACCTGTAGGCACTCCTCAGTCTTGTTCGATGCGGGCGAGGCTTCTGATTCATCAATAAGGGCCTTAAGCTTGTTTCTCCAGGCACGTCTTTTCTCATCCTTTTCATGTTGCTTAGCTTCTGGCAACTTTTGCACTTTTGGATGTGGACACTTATTTGCATAATGTCCTGGCTTCCTACGGGTATAGCATAAGTTAGAATCACCAGATGAAGGGGATTCAGATCTTACCTTGTTAAAAGGCTTGGGCCTGTATGGAGTCTTTCCAGACTATTTGATGAACTTCTTGAACTTGTGCATGATCAAGGCCATTTCATCCTGTGACAGGATGTCATCATCATTGTCTGCTGCCTTTGTGCCGATTTGGATGTGCTAGGTGTGGAACTATGTCTCCTCTCAGATACAGCAGCCAGTGTTGTAGTCTTGGCAGGTGACTCTTCAGATTTCTCTCCCATGTCTATGTCATACTCAAATGCCTTTAGGTCAGAAAAGACATCAAAAGTAGAAATATTCTAACGCCCCCGTGATTTACAGAGATATTACAGTGTCGTAGATTCTTTTTGGAGAACCTACCAGGCTCAACCCAATATAAATCCTCACATACATTGACAATACTCAACTTTAAACCATATACATTATAACACTCAATAATACACTGTCCTGTGGGAGTCCAGCTGACACAATAACATCATCAAAATGACTGAACCACAAACAAATCATATTACCCGACGGTACTCGCGCGAGCACAAGGCAAAACATGACTCGGTTCACAATAGGACGACCACATAATCGAAATAGTACATGATATCAGTGTTTCTCGCCATCCTCGTGTCCTTCCTGTGCCGGTTCTCCATTAAGACCTGGACCTGAATACACAACAAGTATATTCACCCCATAAGGGGTTAGCAAACAACCGGTGCAAGTACAACGATTCATGAATATGTACCACAAGTGAATAAGCAACCACATAACAGTGCCATCATATATATTCTGGAATACAATACCACAATCATCATTATTGTATATGCAATGCACTGCAATTCCCATGCATGCCATGACTCACGCACACGGGCCCATTCCGCTCGGTTCTTTTGGCCAACCCAAGTCGCTTACTTGGATTTTTCCGCTTTCGGCAATGCATGTTTATGACATATTATTTTATGTCAATGCGCAATGATACTGCGTATTCGCAAATTCACATTTCCGTTGATCACAAATGTTACAAACCACATAAATTACCACTTTTCACAGCAACCATATTTTTCACATATTCATTATTTTCCGCTCCGCAATGCATGTAATGACATATTATTTCATGTAAATGCGCAATGATACTGAATATTCGCAACTTCACACATCCGCTAATTACACATGTCACAAACCACAGAAATCAATCACCCCTTTCTGAAATCACATTTTCTGATATTCCCACATTTCATAGAAAACACATTTTTCACATATTCATTCACACAAAGTACATCAAACGTAATCAAAGTACTTGCCTGGCATTCCAGCTAATGGAAAAGGTTTGATTGGCAAGGAAAATAGACTGAGCGATTAGCCAGACCTTCAACCTAAAACGAATCATATTATATGATTAACGGGTTAAGATTTATATAACCATTAGAACTCTATATTTTAATTTAGCCGAGTTTGGGTGAGACATAGTTACGGACACACTCTGCGCGTTATTGGGGTGTACGAATGTTAGGTTTCGAATTAGGAGCCATTTGAAATTCCTTTGACCTATTTTGGATTGAAACCTAGAAGGTTATACACTTTTCCAATAAAATATTAAAGTTTAGAGTCAAATTAAAGATTTTGAAAACTTCAATCAAGTCCAACTTTATTTCTAATTCTCAAATGGCATAGCCCTAGGCTTTCAAAATACATGTTTTCCACCCCAAAATTTTCTACGGCCACCTAATCCTCGTTTAAACTTCTCCCGTCTATCATAACCTCACCGGGAGCTTCTTTAACATTGACTGGCGCTATTTTTATACGCAAAAATACACTTATATCCCAAATCGGAAAGCCCGTATTCATACCTCTTTCTCGACTCACACCCTCACACACACACGTACACACCCCCGCAACTAAACACATGCACCCCAGTACACATAAACACACACACATACACACATACACACACACAGCACACACACACACCACACACACACCCAGCACCAGCACAACACACACACACGACACAAGCACAACACACGCATCTCGCACACGCCCCACCAAACAGCTATGAAACTTCACAATCGGGACAGAAACGAGCCCCTTGCGACCAAAGCTTCGCAATGATATGAAGTTTGTGAAATTCCGACAACCGGAGAGTCCGTACGGGTAAGTCGATGGCAATACTATTTTTTGCCCCGTACGGACAAATCCGACATCGGTTTGAAAATCTAAATACATATTCACAATCTAGTCGTCAATACGAACATATTGATATATATATTGCGAAGTTTTACTGGAGAAATCTTCTTCTGAAGTCGAAACCCTTCGCGACTTTCTTCTTGGAGCTTCTGCCTGCTCCTTCTTCTTTCTTTTTTTTTTTGTTTTTCTCTCTCTTTCTCCTTCCAGGGCCGTTCGCGACTCTCTTATCTTCTTTTTTTTTCGTTTTGTTCTCTTCTTATCTCTTTTGTTGAGGTGACTTATATATAATATATACACATTACTAATTACGTAGATATATTTATATATCATATAATTGCCACGATCATCATTATTATTATACTACTTTTCGTCCCGATAATTCGTCAATAAAACGGCTATGTACAACATGTTATATGTATAGATCATATGGTAACACTTAGAAATTACAGAAATTTAGATTTGTTGCTCTAACAATGTGGTTTGATATAGTTCTCGACTCTGACATAATAACCAAATTTATTCGACGGTTCACAAAATGTAAAAATCACCCTGTTTATTTATTATGGGGTATCACACCCTTCCCCCCTAAAAAAAAATTTTGCCCTTGAAACTTGAAACGGGGAAAAGATTAATGAAATACATTCGGGTTATAGATCATCTCCATGAATAATTTTACTCTTAAGTCGTAACCATCACACCGGTGTATATTTATAAGAAAACATCATATACATAATATGCCCCGTTAAGCATATCTTACGGGTTAACGACAATGGGGTCTTCTTCGATCGTTTTTTCAGGGTCCTCTTCGGGATCTTCCTCAGGATCCTCTTCGGCCTCTGCAACTTCTTGTCCCACGATCGGAATTGGAGCCGCTGGGAGGATCGCAAGGATCTCCTCAGCGTTGGCCCGTATCATTGCCCTTTCTTGCTGGACTTGATCCTGGAGGGCCTCTCTCGCCTGGGTGTATTGTGCCTCCCTCTCTCGAAGAGTACGCCGTACTACAGCCAACTGAGCTTCTAGCTGTGCAGCATGCTCGTGTTCTCATGCAGCTGCCTCCTGCGCAGTCTGACTCGTGTCCCAATGAAATTTTGCTACGGCCTCTAGATAACTGATATGCTCTAAGCAACGAGTGTGCTTAGTAGGATCCATACTTACAAGATTACTCAACTATTTTCTTTCGGTTAATGTATTAAGTCTACGTACAACATGTTATATGTATAGAACATATGGTAACACTTAGAAATTACAGAAATTTAGATTCGTTGCTCTAACAATGTGGTTTGATATAGTTCTCGACTCCGACATAATAACCAAATTTATTCGACGGTTCACAAAATGTAAAAATCACCCTGTTTATTTATTATGGGGTATCACACCCTTCCCCCCTAAAAAGAAGTTTTGCCCTTGAAACTTGAAACGGGGAAAAGATTAATGAAATACATTCGGGTTATAGATCATCTCCATGAATAATTTTACTCTTAAGTCGTAACCATCACACCGGTGTATATTTATAAGAAAACATCATATACATAATATGCCCCGTTAAGCATATCTTACGGGTTAACGACAATGGGGTCTTCTTCGATCGTTTTTTCAGGGTCCTCTTCGGGATCTTCCTCAGGATCCTCTTCGGCCTCTGCAACTTCTTGTCCCACGATCAAAATTGGAGCCGCTGGGAGGATCGCAAGGATCTCCTCAGCGTTGGCCCGTATCATTGCCCTCTCTTGCTGGACTTGATCCTGGAGGGCCTCTCTCGCCTGGGTGTATTGTGCCTCCCTCTCTCGAAGAGTACGCCGTACTACAGCCAACTGAGCTTCTAGCTGTGCAGCATGCTCGTGTTCTCGTGCAGCTGCCTCCTGCGCAGTATGACTCGTGTCCCAATGAAATTTTGCTACGGCCTCTAGATAACTGATATGCTCTAAGCAACGAGTGTGCTTAGTAGGATCCATACTTACAAGATTACTCAACTATTTTCTTTCGGTTAATGTATTAAGTCTACGTACAACATGTTATATGTATAGAACATATGGTAACACTTGGAAATTACAGAGATTTAGATTTGTTGCTCTAACAATGTGGTTTTATATAGTTCTCGACTCCGACATAATAACCAAATTTATTCGACGGTTCGCAAAATATAAAAATCACCCGGTTTATTTATTATGGGGTATCACAAATATCGTTTAAGTTACAGGACACACGCATAGATGTGGTTTTTATGTCCTATTGGGCAGGGAGTGATCGAAATATTTTCAAATTTTTCTCCTTTTGGGTATACACTTTACCCAATGATTCAAGTTCACCGACAACACCGTTAAATCTGAGTTCAAGCTCCTTAAGAATTTCTGTAGGCTTCATTTCGAAAGAATCAAATTGCTGAGTTAGTTTAGAAATTTTGTTTTATTTTGAGAGTTGAGTACCCTAACAAATAAGCTTGAGTTTCTCCCAGATTTGCTTGGCTGTATAGCATCGTGAAGAGCAAGAGTTCAAAAGTTCTTACTTGAAGAAGCTCTTAGTTGGAGAAGACAACCACTCGTGTCTTAAAACCTGAGTTCGGGGTACTTCACTGGTTGAAGTGTGCGTGACTGATAGGCATCCAAGGATTTAAAGATCAAGAGGTGCTAAGCAGTCAGAAGGAGTTGCAACGATAGGATTTCCACTGGTTGGAAGTTGTTGTAGCTAAGTAGAATCACTGTAATATTTATCACTGGTTGAAAATTATAATGGACTCATCTCCAACTGGTTTGGAGAAAAGTGGATTAGTAGAGGATTACCCCACCTCTGAGACCACTATAAACTGCCTGCGTGTTTCACTATTTTAGCATCATACTTACCTACTGCATACATACTTCACTGTTCCATTGTTTGAATTATCTGTATTCGTCATCAGCTGACTTCCGCATACCTGTCTACAAACGACTCCGAGTCAACTGTACCTATCAGCTGAGAAACTCACCCTTTGTGGAAAAGAGTTCCAATAAGTCTATTCACCCCCTATAGACTTATTCCTGGACGACTTGTGACCTACAAGTGGTATCAGAGCGGTTGGTTCAATTTTTGAGAACCAGATCCGCATATTGAGTATATATATTTTATGTCTCATTAAGAATGGACCACATGCAACACATGCATTCTAGATTACCTGTTTTTCAGTTGACGAGTATGATCTTTGGAAGATAAGGATGCAGACACATTTATCTTCTATCCATGACGACATGTGGTGCATAATAGAAGATGGTCCTTTCATTTTCGAGAAGGACAACACTCCTGAGGAGATAGCAGTCGGGAAGCCAGAGAAGATCCCCAAGAAGAGGACGGAGCTGACCATTGAAGAGAGGAAGCTGGACAATCTTGACAACCGGGCCAGAGACGTGCTATACCAAACTCTTGACAAATCAACAATGGTCAAGATCAAGAATTGCAAGAATGCAAAAGAAATTTGGGATACTCTAGCTGTGATGTGCGAAAGAAAACAAGTTGTGAGTCGCTACCCAAAAGTTTGACAACTTCAAGATGAAGAATGGAGAGTCTATCGACCAAGTAGACACAAGATTCACAGAGATAATTAATGAAATTAATTCTCTCGGAAAAACATATGGCAACAGGGAGATGGCCCTGAAGGTTCTAAGATCTCTCAACCCAGAATGGAGTATGAAGGAAGTGGATATGAGAGAGTCCAAGGATCTCAACAAAATAAAGATCCAAGAGTTGTTCTCTAACCTAAAGGCTTATGAGTTTGAGCTTCCAATTTCATCATCAACCGAGCCTGCAGAGAAGGGAATAGCGTTTGCAGCTGATTCCCCCGCCAAGAGCTTATCTGAAGTCAAGTCTCCAAATCCCCTAGATTTTGAGGAAGAAATGGCCTTTATAATCCAAAGATTCAGCAACTTCCGGAAGAATTACTCCAAATATAAGAAGAATTATAAAGAAAAACCCCAGAGAAATTAAAAGGCTGGAAGCTGGAAGGTGGAGTGGTACAATTGCCACAAGACAGGACATATCCAAATTGACTGTCCTGATCTCAAGAAGGATGAAGGCAAGAAAGAAGTGAGCAGAAAAGAAGACAAGAGAAAAGCTTTCATTGGAGAAGACCAAGAGAGAGTAGATTCCAGCAGTAGATTCTTATCTGATGATGATGAGGAGTACAATTGCCTGATGGCCAACTTAGCTGATGAAGAGGTAACATCTAAACCCTCAGTTTCAAATAATAACATCCCAGACATGTCTCAAGATATTGACTTACATGAGTCTGTCAATCAGCTGCTCAAAGATTTTGAGAAATTAAAATCTGCACACTTGACTGTAGCCGAGAAGACCCATCTGCAAGATGAGAATAGGCAGCTGAAAAATGATTTTGAAAAACTTAGCCTAGAGTTAAACAAAACCAAATCTGAATTTGAAAAACAGGCTGAAGACCAGTTGAAAAACTAAGCTGATAACACTACAGCTGAGATCAAAAGATTAACTATTTTAAATAGTGAGAAATCAGCTGCACTTGCTCATGTTAAATCTGAGTTTGCTAAGCTGACACAGCTAAGTAACACACAGGCTAAGGAGATAACTTCTCTCATAGCTTCTATAACCTTGGATGAATTGTGTATGAATAAAAGGCCACTATGTTCCAGATCAGGCCTTGGATATGACCCCAACACTCCCTCTAGTTCTAAAACTATTTTCATCAAGGGAGAAACACTTGTCCCGTCTCCTGATCCAACTTACAAATCTGTATTTAAAAATAGGCAGCAGCCAAGTAAAAATTTAGGCAACAGACAAGGTATACAAGGCAGCCACCTAGACAAGAGACTAGGCAATGGCCAAGGCAAAAGCAGCAGCCTAGACAACATGCCCACTATTATCAGAGACTCCCCAAAAATAGATCTCAAAATGGGAGGGGCAAATGGAAACCTCAAGGTTATCCTAATTCTCAAAACGAACAGGTGTGGAGACCTCAAAGATTTTATAAATGGTCTCAGCTAAGATTTAGGATTGGCCCACACCACCAATTTTATGAGGCATATCCAGTACACAATCCTAACCGAGGATATAGGCCCAGACCATACACACCTTTTAGGGGCAATCACCATAATTTTCATAATCCAAGGAGAAATCAATTCTCCAGGAAACCAAATAACCCCCTGGGACCCACACAAATTTGGGTACCTAAATCTCTGCTTGTTTAATTGCAGAAAAGGTGGAAGGACTACTACCACATCTCCACAAATTCAAATATAAGAGGTAGAGAATGGTTTGTAGATTCTGGATGCTCAAGGCACATGACCGGGAACAAGGTGCTATCAAATTATACCAAGGAAAGAGGCCCAGATGTAACCTTTGGAGATAGTTCTAGAGGTCAGACAAAAGGTTTTGGAGAGCTGCACAGAGGAAACATAACAATATCTAAAGTCCATTATGTCAAAGGGCTCAAGTACAATCTGTTGAGCATAAGTCAGTTCTGTGATGAGAAGAATTTAGTAGTAGTCTTCACAGTTCGGAAATGCATGGTGATAGATATCCTATCTGGAGAAGTAAAGCTACAAGGATTCAGAAGAAGAAATGTCTATATGATAGATTGGAACACAAGAACTCCCAACACCTGTTTTCTATCCAAGACAATAGCTGAGAATGGATGGTTGTGGCACAAAAGACTATGTCACCTGAACTTCAAAGCCATCAACAAGATCAATTCTCAAAAACTGGTCACATGACTTCCAGAAGAAGTATTCAGAAAGGAAGCTCTCTGTGATGCATGTCAAAAAGGGAAACAAACAAGAGTATCATTTAAACCAGTTCAGCCTACACTCTCACCACAAGGATTCTAGATCTACTTCATATGGATCTATTTGGCCCCATCAAGCTAAGGACGTTGAGTGGAAGAAAGCATGCTCTACCGGAGCTGTTAAGGAAGATCCAGAATGATAAATACCTCTCAATCATCAAGGTCAGATCAGATCGAGGTGGAGAATTTCTCAACAAAGCAATCACTGAATACAGTGATCAGAATGGGATCCCGCACGAGCTTTTTGCAGCCAAGACTCCACAGCAGATGGTGTTGCTGAAAGAAGGAACAGAACCCTAAAGGAAGCTGCCAGGTCCATGATTGCAGAAGCTGACCTGCCAAAGAGGTTCTGAGATGAAGCTGTCAACACGGCATGCCACACTCAGAATAGAAGTATGATTGTAGGGAGACGTGGCAAAACTCCCTATGAGGTTTGGAATGACAGAACACCAACTGTTGCATATTTTCATATTTTTGGTTGTAAGTGTTTCATCCACAATAATGGTAAAACCCAACTAAATGCCTTTGATGCTAAAACTGATGATGGTTTCTTTATAGGATACTCTCAAAGAATCAATGTAACACCCCGAGATATTCAAGGTATATTACAGAGCCGTGGACCCCTACATGGGACCCACCAGGCTAGACACGAAAATACCACAGTAAAATCACACATCATCCAGATGAAAATCAAACAACACGCCCGATACAACCGGAGGAATAATCAACATCGACAACCATAATTACTTCAACAAAAATACAATTCACAATCCGAAGAGAAAAGCCTAAGTACTTGCGAGTACGTTCTATAAGTTTGCAAAGTAGATAACAACCACAACGAAGGGAGACAACAAATATAAAAAGGACTCAAATGCACATGTCAACGACCCTGGCCAACATCCTCGTACTGCCCCAGCGCCCGCTTATCCAGCTGATCATAACCTGAAATTCATAACAAGAATTTCCCCAAAACGGGTCCCCAAAGGGGTTAGTAATTACACTAGTACAAGTAATCAAGGCAAACCATTCGTTTACACATTTCATAGTATAATGCACCAAATCATTTCAAAAACCAAAACCAGACATGTCTTTTCCTGAAATAAACAGTCAATCACATTTGCCTAGGACCGGGACGAAGCCACAAATCCCACTTGAGGCCTCTCGGTAGCACGCGCTATCGGCCATAGCATGCGCTACCTGGACATCAGCCGAGTCCAGAAGTGAACTGCCCAGTACTCACCTGACCCCGTTAGCATGCGCTGCCAGCCATTCTGCGTGCGCTAACAGCGTCTCGGAAGCACGCGCTATCGGCCATAGCATGCGCTACCTGGGCACCTGACCGACTCCAGGAGTAAACTGTCCAGTACTGGACTGACTCGCTAGCGCGCGCTACCAATCAAGCGTAGCGTGCGCTATACCATAATATTAGCGCGCATTAGGCACAGGATAATAACGGTCCTAAACACCGAAGCACGATCGAAGCATCAAACGGAACCACACAATACGCATAATAACATATAGTGGATTCACGGCAACCCCAAAACGGCGGTTCCGAACAACAATTACGAGAATCGGATCCATAAGCGATGGAACAACCGATAATTGCAGAACCGGATGGCAAAAGTCCTAAAACAAACATTCTCGAAAACTAATACGGTTACACGAGGGTTGCTAAAAAAACGAGAAATACACCGAAATAGAAAATACCGTGAAAAAGAAAATGAGGATATTACAAGCAAGGCATATAGAGTATTTAACAAAAGAACCTTAGTTGTGGAAGAAACAGCTTATATTGTATTTGACGAGTCTACTGTTGAGTACAGGAAACAGGTGGAATCAATTGAGAATAAGCTCAAAATCGCCACCGTGGAAGAAGTCATAATTCATGATACAGGAATGATGGACTCACCTCCAGATCAGCTTGAAGACCCAACTGCAGATCAGATAGGACCTCAAAACCTACTTGATCCAGTCGCTGCTGATGAAGACCCATTTGTATCTGATAAAGACCCATCTGCAGATCAGACAAGATCCCCACCTGCAGATGACAAGACCGTAGCTGATCCAATTGCAGACCAAGGAGATCAGAACCAAGCTGAAGCAGAGAGAGATGAAGTCCACCAAAGCAACTCTATAGGGGGAACAAACCCTGAAGAATAAGAAGAAATCCCCAAATGGCTTAGAGATCACCCCATTCAGCAGATCATTGGAAACCTAACTGATGGAATCAGAACTAGACAATCTACAGTACCAATAGGAATGGCAATGTTCTCATGTTTCATGTCTCAAATGGAACCCAAGACAATAGATCAAGCATTAGACGATTACTCATGGATCAATGCAATGCAATAAGAGCTCAACCAGATGGAGAGAAACAATGTTTGGTAACTAACAGACAGACCAAATCACAAGAAGGTGTACAAGAACAAGTGTGATGATGATGGAGCTGTTGTTAGGAATAAAGCCAGATTAGTCACCAAAGGATATGCACAATGTGAAGGAATAGATTTTGATGAAACTTATGCACCTGTTGCAAGACTAAAAGCCATCAGACTATTCCTTGCATATGCAGCTTTCAAGGATTTCGAAGTCTACCAAATGGATGTGAAAAGTGCCATTTTTAATGGAATTCTAGAAGAAGAAGTCTATGTGGAATAACCCCCTGGATTTGTCAAAGGAGACAAAGTCTACAAGCTTTTAAAAGCTCTATATGGACTCAAGCAGACACAAAGAGCATGGTATGAGACACTTCTGTGTTTCTGGAGAAGAATGGATTCAGCAAAGGCAAGGTGGACAAGACTCTATTTAGAATAGAGCATGAAGACCACATAGTATTAGTACAAATATATGTGGATGATATCATTTTTGGCTCAACTAACCCAGAACTATGTGAGAAATTCTCAAATCTCATGCAAGGAGAATTTGAGATGAGCATGATGGAAAAACTTAATTTCTTTCTAGGATTGCATGTCAAGCAGATGAATAATAGAATTTTCATCAATCAAGCCAAATACACAAGAGACTTAATAAAGATATTTGGAATGGAATCATCCAAACCAGCAAGAATACCTATGAGCAAAAGCACACACCTAGATGCAGATGAAGGAGGTATATCAGTGGATCCAACCCACTAGAAATGACTTATTGGATCACTCCTTTATCTGACGGCAAGCAGACCCGACCTATATTATGCCGTGGGAGTATGTGTTAGATATCAATCCAAGTCAAAGTAGTCTCATCAGGATGCAGCTAAAAGGATTATCATATACCTTAAGTCCATAGTCAATGTTGGACTATGGTATCCTAATGGTGATAACTTTGAGCTATCAGGATACTCAGATGCAGATTTCGCAGGATGCAAAATTAATAGGAAAAGCACTAGTGGAACATGCCAATTCCTAGGAACCAGACTGATATCCTGGTTTAGCAAGAAGCAGGTATCTAACTCAATATTAACAACAGAGTCAGAATACCTAGCTGCAGGTAGCTGTTGTGCCCAAATTCTATGGATCAGACAACAGCTAAGGGATTACAACATCATTGCAAATGAAGTCCCAATATGGTGTGACAGCAAAAGTGCAATTCCCATAACCAACAACCCAGTATTGCATTCAAGGATGAAGCACATTGATGTCAAACATCATTTCATCAGAGACCATGTGCTTAACAAAAGAGTTAGAGTGGAAAGAGTCAACACTGAATACCAGATTGCTGACATATTCACCAAACCGTTGCCAGAAGAAAGGTTTTTGGACCAGAGCAGGGAACTTGGATTACTAGATTGGAAATCTAGTACAGACGAGAAAGCTGCCTGATGATCACATCAGATGATGAAATGTTACCTGATGCAGCCAAAGAGAATTCACCTGATCAGACCAGACAAAGAAGATGAAGGAACCTAACTGACCCTCAGGCGACTCAAGCTACCTGATGTAGAGCAGTCAAAAAGTCAAATAGTCAACCAGCTAAGTCCTTCTATCCCGGACCGACTCTTGAATATTATATTATTATCTATTTACACTTGGCAACTACACGTTCACACGACCTCCACTATGACCAATTAAAAATACAACCGTCATTTTTCAAATTTTCAAAAGCTGGACCACCGCTTCATTTAATTGAATTTTAAAATCTCAAAAGCGAGACCACTGCTTAATTTAATTGAATATTAAATTCAAAACATCTTTTCGACTGGTTATTTAAGACGGCGAAAAATCATTTCATAGATCTTATCGTCTTCAAGCTTTTAAAACCCTAGTTTTTCAAAGCAGAAATCCATTTGAACCTTCAATACACTCACCGAAAAGCTTAACTTTTTGCAGAAATGGAGGCCACACAATACTTCGAAGGTGTCAACCTAAAGCTCGCCAAGGACTAGATCATCTTCAGTCTGGTAGTCGATTTTGAAGGGTTGCTCGAGGCAAATCTGCAAAACGATATGCACAGTATCATTCGAGCGATGAAGAAAAATGGGATCTACCGATTCTTGGACATTAGCCCCAAATACCTCTACAAGGAAGCTGTAATCTCTTTTTTCAAGGAAGCTGAGGTCACGGAAGCAGGAATCAAAAGCGCGATTTTTGGAGAGGAAGTGACAATCACCCCTTAGACTATCGGAGAAGCCTTCGGGATGCGATCTCGAGGCGTGGCTGTTGAAGCCCTAAAGCAAAGTGCCACAGAGACCTGGTATACAATCAGATCACCGGAACAGCCGTCCAAGCTAAAATTGACGGCAAAAAAAAAGCGATTTGAAGAAGGAATACTGCTATGTTCTGGACATCACGAACAAGATTGTAATGGGGATGGCAGGCAGCTATCACCAGCTGTCATCCACCAAATTTGTGGTGCTGGGAACCCTTATTCAGTCTGAAAGGATTGACTGAGCTGATTATATCTACAGGCAACTAGTCCGCGAGGTCAACAAAGTTCAATGGCTAGAGGACGAGAAAAAGTTTAAGACCAAGTTGGCCTTCGGTACTCAGATAAGTTGGATGTTGGAACACCTTGGTCAGGCAAAGGGGAATGCTGATCTCTTCCACGTTAATAAGAGACTTGGTCATCTGGTCCAAGATACTCTGAAGAGATTAGGTGGAGAAAGGAAGGCAGTCCAGATGCTAAGGGAAATGTCTAGTGGGCCTCCTCCCTACAGACACCCCTCGAATATAGACAAGTCTACTGTCGGAGACCAAGCTGCAGTTCATGAGTCACCTGCAGTTCGCCAGTCACCTGCAGATAGGGAGCCACCTGCAAAGGAGTCAGACTCATACTCAGACGACACCCCTATAGCTCTGCGATTCAAAAGGAAAGCAACTGCAGAGGAGGTGGTGCACGTTAGGGGTGGCATTTCGGCACCAAAAATCGAAAACCGAACCGAAAAAACCCGAAAAAAGAACCTAAAAACTGAAACCGAAGAAGACCAAACTGAAAAATAGAAAACAGAACCGGACCGAAATAGTTCGGTTCGGTTCTTGGTTCTGGGACGGACCGAATCGAACCAAACCAAAATGGACCGAAATCAAATTCAGTCATATTATGCTAATATGTTAGTAGTTATAATTGATCTATTCACTCTAAAGTTCTCTGCACAACACCGGCCCTAATTCTAGCTCTCAGCATTTCCGTCGAAACTCAACAATCAACCAAGTCTTCCGCCGCCTCAGCTCCCTTTTTCTTCCTTGCTCCTTGCGGCTGCCGCCGTGGACTTGAGCTCGCCGCCCTTTGTCGGCCTCAACTCAACAACATTAAGAAGCCCTAATCTCCTCTGCTCCCTTTTTCTTCCTTGCTCCTCGCCGCTGCCGCCGTGGACTTGAGCTCGCCGCCCTTTTCTCAGCCTCAACTCAACAACATCAAGAAGACCTAATCTATTCGTTAATTTGTAGCCCTTGTTATTCTTCTTCGTTTTTGTAAGTTTGTTCATTTTTCTTGAATTTAATTTATGGATCTAAAAATCGAAATACTGAGATTTGTGATACCAAAACTTGATGTCAAATTAATTCATTTTTTCATTAATTAATGGATATTATGGAAATAAAAAAAATAGAGAGTAAAATAATTAATTTAATATCGTCGATTATTTCTATTTATTTTTTATCCTAGCACTATTTGAATTTATTAACTTAAAGAAATTTAATTGTATATACTATAAAAAGATATTGTAATTTTTTTTTGTAAATCAAATTTGAATGCTGCTGGATAGAGCCGCGGGTCTTTCATCATGGAGTATATGGTAACGTTATTGTTGTATATATGCTGCTCCATATTTCTAACATTCCGGTCTATAATGTTTTAAATTTATATTGTAAAGAACCGAAAAAACATCAAACCAAATTGAAACCGAACCGAATATTTAAAAAATCGAACTTAATCGAACCGAACTTCAAAAATAACCGAACCAAACTGAAACTGAATATTTAGTTCGGTTCTCGGTTTCAGTAAAAACCGATTCGAATGGAACCGAGTCCACCTCTAGTGCACGTCTGATCATCATCCGAGCCTTCTCCCAAGAGGCCTAGATGCCTGGACTTTGAAGAGGCAGAACAGACACCTGACTTCGAAGATGCAGAGCTGACAGCTCACTCATCTGCATCTGATCATATCCCTCAAGAGGATCAGCCTGTTCACCCTCGCCTGAAGGCTAAAATCATCCCTTTGCTGACCCTCCCAAGCGTGACAGAGGAGGAAGAAGAAAAATTAACCATCAACATTCCTGAAGCTGATTACACCTTCAATCTGCTGGAGAACAATCCCCTGGAGTTATCGGTAGAGCAGCTACACATGGTAAAACACCACGCTTTCAAAGTTTCATTTATCACTGTCTTTGAAGAATGGAAGAACCTTAAATCTGTTTCATTTATTCAATTACAACAATCTATTGAGAAGAGTAGCTGGGATTACCCCCAGGCTACGGAGCAAGTGCTCGTGGCTTTTTGCCATGAGAGAGATGTTATTTTAATGCTCCAGGAGTACTGGTTCATGTCTAATTTCAAAACTAACATGGACCAGTTCATCCATTTTATAATGGAAGGTGTTTTGGCTGGGATTGTAGATGAGGATGAAGAAGAAGGTGAAAATGTTGTGGAAATAAGAATTGAAGAAATTGTGGAGGATGAAAAGGTAGAAGGAGAAGAAGAAAAAATATTAGCCGAAATAGAATCTGAAGAAGATGAAATAGAAAAAACAGAGGAGTTGGAACAGGATGAAGAAGGAGAAGAGGTAGAGAGAAGGAAGAAAAAGAAGAAGAAGGAGATGAGAAGGGAGATGAGAATAGAGAAGAGAAGGAAGAAGCGAAGGAAAATGAGAAGGAGGATAAGAAAGAAAAAGATGATAATGATGATGATGGGAAAGAAGAAGAAGAAAAAGAAGAAGAAGAAGAGAAGGAGAATGTCGGCGATGGAGATGATGCTGGAGATGCAGATGAGTCTAGGGAACCTGATCAAGCCCCCCAGCTTAGATCATTCGGAAGACAAGGATGACAGATCGGGTACTCCTGAAAAAACCCCATCTGTTCAGCCTCTTGCAGACAGGAGTCTGCAGTTAGGCAGGTCCCGCAACTGAGCTGCAGCTGAAGAAGGAGCTGGCGACCATTCCCCACAGGCAACACCTATCTCATCTGAGATAGCTGACCTGATCAGATAACTAGTCCAAGAAACGGTTGTCCAGCTCGTAGCAACTGAAATCAAACCTGACCTCCAGATCATCAATGCTAAAATAGACACTCTACTGCAGAGGAATGTTCCTCCACCTCCTCCTACAAATTCCAGAATGCCTCTAGGCATGTCTGATTGGATGTCTAGAATGGAACAGCAGTTGACCCTTCTGGTTGATGCTGGAAAAAAGGGGGAATAAGAGAGAGGAAAGGGAGCAAGAGGTCAGGTGGAAGAAGATACTGCTGAGTTAGTCAGACAGGAGCTGAGGACAAAGCAGAGAAGTGACCTCCCTCTCATTGGAGCTGGGTCGTCTAATCTGAAAAAAAAAAGAATTGGCTGCTCCCGATGATGATGACCAACCTGCAGCCAAGAAGAGGAGAATCGGACTGGGGGAAGAGCCAAGATTTGAATGGGAAGGCAAAGAGCTTTGGCATGTTGAGGAGTTCCTACCTGCTGAAGCTGGTCCAATGTGGGGAGACACAAAGAAGCAGTTCATTGACAAGTATTATCTCTGGGAGCTACTCCAGGATAAAAACTGCTCCCCACAGTAGACGTTTATCAATTTTATGGACACAACATGGCCAACTCTTTGGGCTATCTTAGTAAAACATGCAAAAGAATTTGATGTTTACCCCATGATTCCCCCCTTCGTAGTCAAAGAACCTCCCACTTTAATAAACGATTAATTGGATGAGCTAGCATTGTAGAACGAGATAAGGAAGCTATGTGAAGAGCATAAAATCTTATCCAAAGAAGAACAAAAGTTTTCCTCTCTTGTTGTCAAAAGGAAGTTTGGCCTAGCACCTATCAAAAAGAGACCAATTAGTGCAAATCCCATTAGACCTTCCAAGCAGCCTATCAGAAGAGGCAGAGGCAGAGGCAGATATGACATTTTATTGTGCTTGTATTTTTTTATGTACTTGTAATTTTCTAAACTTATTTGATCATTCAAGCACTGTACTTGTAAAATATCTCAGAAAATTATATAACAGTCATTTGAATGACAACCACCAGTTGTCTCAAAACAAGACTGAGTTGTGATTTGTGTCTTGCACTTGATCATGTGCATACCTGTTTTACATTTGAATATCTTGCTTAAAGTTTTGCCATCATCAAAATAGGGAGAATTTGTTAGGAATACTTATTAGATTTTGATGATGTCATCTTTGTATTTGTTTGCTTATTCAAATGTATGTTTTTTAAGTACTTGGCAAAATGTAAAGAAGAAGCAAATGAGTATCTTCTATAGGCCATGTAAGTTAGGCTTAAAAATCGGCTAAGTATAAATCTCAGATAAGTCCATATCAGAGAAGTCCTGGTCAACTCAACTCATCAGAGAAGGTTGACCACAGACGACTTATCACCAGACAATGTTCTGAAGAAAGAGATTTATCAGAGAATTCCTGGTTAAAATATTTATCAGAGAAGTTTGACCAAACTGCAGTCAAATGATCAGACGGAGTCCAGGTCATATGAAGTTTGACCATCAGATCAGATAAGTTCATCATATCAGAAGACTTCAGATCAGAGAAGATCAGTCAAGACAGAGAACTTCATCTCAGAGAAGTCCGACATTAGAGAAGGTTGACTGCACGTCAGACAGATTGACCAAAGAGATCAGACAAGTTCTGTCTAAGTAATCATCCAAGTAAACCAGTCAACGTCAGCCTGCGTTGAAAAGTCAATAATCACAAAAAGTCACATGCGGGCAATAAGGGACAGACTGGAGAGATTCCGGGAAAGCAAATGAATTAAATATTCATCCAGACCCACCGCTGAAGACTTTAATCATATTATAATCAAAAGATTCGGCGCTACAACGTGAAAGTCTTCAAAACGGTCGGAAATGGATTAAAATAAGGGAATCCAGCCTTGCAACGTTCGGAAAGAAAAACAATGAAGTCTATCTCTCCAACGGATGGATTTGTTACAGAGTTTGAAACGGCTATGAAGGAATCTCAAGGATTTACATCTATAAATACCTGAAGATTTTAAATGAGCAGTACGATGTGAACAACACTCTCAAGCAATTAAAGCAATCAAAGCAATCAAGCGAACAAATAGCATCGTGAAGAGCAAGAGTTCAAAAGTTCTTGCTTGAAGAAGCTCTCTGTTAGAGAAGACAACCACTCGTGTTTTAAAACCTGAGTTCAGGGTACTTCACTGGTTGAAGTGTGCGTGACTGATAGGCATCCAAGGATTTAAGGATCAAGAGGTGCTAATGTTCGCATTCGGTGCCTAAAATGAAGGCGCAGCAGAAGCGGTAAAATGAAAATTAATTCGATCTGAATCCCTACGATGATCGACGAGCTACGTATATACGAATAAAATCGAAAAACAAGATGATACGAGAGACATACCCTTGTAGTCCATTGATTAAATGGTATCCTTCTCTTGAGCTATTCCCCAAGCTTTAGTTGCTCTCCATGAATCCAATCCGCGTGAAGCTCTTGGATGATCCAACGCCGAAATACCGCGTCTCTACTTGCCACGTGCTGGAGAAACGAATGGAATGACGATCACCTTGCTATCCTCTAAGGATACGGCTAGAGCTAGGATGATGAAGCTTTTGATTACAACACTTTAAGTGTATAAATCACACACTCTCAATATATCTTGAATTTTCTCTAAGAGAACTCAAGAATAAGGTGAAGAAGATGATGAAGACTTGAGAAGAATAATTTTCTCTCTCTCTTTTCTTAACTCACGTATGAAAGCCTTGGTGCAAGGAGTGAGAGGAGTCTTCCTTTTATTCTTCATCATATCCTCCCCAAATCAAGACCAAAAATTAATATGAATTAACTAAAAGATCTTGTCCCCTTGACACTTCAAGTCATCCACCAATTTAGGTGGAGACTATGACCAAAGGAAAGGGGAGGGAAAATGGGCGGCCATCTAGAAGGAGCCGGGACGAGTTCGGTCTGTTTCGGACTCCCGTGAGTCCAAACAGATAAACTCCTATTCCGTTCCGATGTATTTGTGTCGATTAATTAATCCAATCAATTAATAACATTAAATACATAATAACATAATTAATTTCTCCAAGAAATAATTATATCTATGAATTAAATTAGTCACTCAGTAATTTATTTAATTCATTAGGCCGTAAATCAATTTATCCAATAAATCGATTTCAACATCTAATGTCCCAAATTATATATCCAACATCTAATATTTATAATGAGAGACTAAGCTCGATTCATTCCGTCGTCAATTGCGCGACTCGGTAGGTCCGTATCAGTCAGCAATGGGAGGAACCAATGAGTAGTAGCACAACCGAGCCAGCCTGGCAGCCTACACTGTACCCAACTGAGAACGAATGATTGGGATCATTCAAGAACCATTTTTTTGTGAATACCAGTATATGTATAAATCCTTCTTTCAAATGTCCCGATCAAGTTATAGGGTCACGGTCAGTCAAACCCTATTTGTACTTGACGCTATGCATGTATTAATGCAAATCGAGGTCATAGAACTCTTGTGTATCCAATACAACTAGCTCCAATGCTTTGGCCAAAGACTTATGATCTCATCTGCCAATAACCGCATATGACATATAACCCGTTCACTAACAGGAGAAAAAACTCTATCTTGGTATTCAGTAGGACCTGCTACTTGCCTGTCAAGATGCACGTCGAGGTTGATCCCCACCTTTCGGTTTTCTGGGTCGAACTACTCTAATGAAAATCTTAACGTCATAAGCACATCCCTACCAAATCCTCAAGTCGAAGGTTCACGAATACCTATCACAACCTTTCGCTTCTGTCATTGACTGTCCCGGAGTGAAATCTGTGTGACGAATCGAGGGTGAGTCGGTTCGAGTATACTAATCCAATTATCATACTTATAACGTGTGCTCCCACTAACCATTAATGTTCGACAGGCACTCTCCACGTCAAAGAACACATCATACAAGTCTTCACATAAACTTAACGCCCAATCAAGTTTCATCGACTTGCGAACGATTAAGTATTTGAGCTATAAACCTTTCCAGTGTCAATCCCCTTATCCAATAAGGAGTGGAATGTTTTGCTCTCAAATACACGGATTAGTTTCTATATATATATATTTACGAGTCAGGAATGCCAGTAACTACCAGTAAATAAAGAAACATTCATTTGCCTTATATAAATGATTTACACAATTACAAGTACAATGCCCTCACTCAACATCCTATGAGTGGCATTCGAGGGCATACTCCTAACAATCTCCCACTTGCACTCAATGCCACACACTATGGTATCTAATACCCATGTTCTCCAGATGACGCTCCAAGCTAGTCTGAGAAAGTGGCTTGGTCAGTGGATCAGCGACGTTGTCGGCTGAGTCTACACTGTGCAGCACAATGGATCCCTTGCGAACAAATTCTCTTACGAGATGATACTTCCTCTCAATATGTTTGGTACTATTGTGAAACCTTGGCTCCTTGGCCGGTGATACAGCTCTGTCGTTGTCGCAGTACAGTGGAACAGGAAGCTCAGCACATGGTATCACTTGAAGTTCTCCCAGAAACTTCTTAATCCAGAACCCTTCCTTGGAAGCCTCTGAGGCTGCCTGATACTCAGCCTGACAGGTGGAATCAGCAGTCGGGCTTTACTTGGCGCTACGCCAAGATACTACTCCTCCATTAAGAGTAAATATGTAGCCAGAAGTAGACATCGAATCGTCCTACAGTCCTTGGAAGTCCGAATTAGTGAATCCCACCACATCCAATTCTCCACCGCCATACATTAGAACTATATCTCTAGTCTTTCTTAAGTACTTAACACTACACCATAAGTGCTCATATGCAACGCTTCCTATTGTTGCATTATGCCCCATTTTCTGTTGCCTTAGTCCAAAAATTGATATATCCAACACTTTGTGAGTGTTGCATCTGCTCGCGTGGGATTTGACCTCTAATCCAACACTTTTCCTTTCTAATGCAACAGAGGGAAAGTGTTGCATTATGTACATAGTGCAACACAAAATAAAATATATGCAACAGAAAATAGTGTTGGCTTAGAGGAGAATACAGTTTAGAAAAATGGGGCCCATAACCAATGACACGTCAGCAATGGGCCCTTTTGCCATGTCATTAGTGGGTCCCACTTCATCCACGTCATTAGTGGGTCCCACTTCATCCACGTCAGCGGTGGGTCCTACCAAACACAATGCAACACTATTATTATATCCAACAATAACATGATTGTTATATACAACACTAATTTGAGAATATGCAACAATAACTGAAAGATAAATGCAACACTTTATATAAAAATTTCGAAATAACCATTTCGTACATACATCATTCTATACAAATAAAATACCATCCAATATTCACACCCTGCCATTCAATACCAAATACCAACATCCCAACAAACAGTCGACGCAAAATACCAACTTATACTAACAATTCGACACGCAACACCATAAATAGACCAAATTACCAAGTCTAATTCAAGAGTACCAAGTGACCAAAGTTCTAAATACTAGACATTATTAAATATCTCGATTTCTACGCAGCAGGAGCAGGATCTTGTTCTTCGGACCTTTTACCTCTCCTTATCACTAGCTAGTTGTTGCCATGTTCCTTGTATTTATTGACCATCGCATATGGCAAAATAGACATGATACTAGAAACCCCAACGACTTGCAACATTAATGCATCAGTGTAATCGCTGCAGTTACCTCAGCTACCAAAAGTGTTTCATCAGCCCCCAATGAACATGCAATGCTTAAAGCCTGAGTCAAATCTTCAAGCTTTCCATTCTTGGGCACATTAACAGTAAATGGGGATGGCTTAGTACTGCCATATGCTTTTACCACGGTCAGAGTCATTGTCCGCATAATTTCTCCACCACAAAGAGTAAACATGCATTGATGACTTGGTGTACGGCTTCGATCGACATTAATGGAAATTTTATCTGGTACACCAAAGGAGAAAGGGGAGATAAACTGAATTAATACGACGAAATTCCCACATCACAAAAATCTTGCAGACTCTAGATTAAGTTTCAACAATTTCATAAGACAAGAAACCTAAATAAATTATCAAAGTAACATTTCAAATTTGTGGAACATCTTAATACTCTTTAATTGACTTAATCTAACTTGATGTCATCCGCAACTTCGACTTCCATAACGATATGCCCGCTCAATTTATTATATTAAGGTTTAACATGCTCTAAATAAAATCGGAAAAAAGAAAAAAGAGAAAAAGGTTGCAAGATTTGAACTCACCTCAAGTTCCATGTGGTTCACTTTCAAGCTTTGACATGCTGCTTCATCAAGGTCAACAGCCCATCTCTTTCATTCATGAAAGGAAAACAATTAAACAAAATAAAATGCAGTTCAAACGATGAAGTTTTAGAAATTTAAATTGAAATCATGATATATTACCGTCACAAGATCTATGCCACTCGCTTTAGTGCCAATGCAAAGTCCTGTGGACATTCCTCCACAACCAGAGCACATATCTAATAATGCTAGCTCGGGTTTGCAGATTTTATTACAGTATGTTTCATCTGTAGTGCAGTTGGTGCTAGTTTTACAGGTTTGGTCTTCATTTTTGGTTGATGTCATTAGAGGATGTGGAAGAGAGGACAAACTACTGTCATCTGCATGATTACCTTTGTGTAGTAGAAGGTCAGAAAGAGTGATAATTTACTGCCTAAAGTTTCAACGAAAGAATTTTTCAAATTACCAAAGTACTAGAGTTTAACAGATTATATTGCACATCAAACTAAACAAAAGGCATGAC
Source organism: Orobanche coerulescens (assembly GCA_033398695.1). Taxonomy (NCBI): domain Eukaryota; kingdom Viridiplantae; phylum Streptophyta; class Magnoliopsida; order Lamiales; family Orobanchaceae; genus Orobanche; species Orobanche coerulescens. The sequence goes on from CM065815.1 coordinate 36,649,344, forward strand.
ATCATGCCGTGATTTATATTGCACGCCAACAATTCCAATATACCGTAATAATTGTACTAACGTAGAGTAATCCATGAGTATTTCATATCACAATAGAAGTCACAAGGAGGGATATATTTTGCTTTCAAATCAACCTACAAGAAACTGAGATCAGAACATAATAGAATGAATAAAAAAATATAAAGATAATCACTCAATTGGGAAAATCATATATTTGGATGAGTAAGCAACAAATTACCAATCATCTTCATCAGTAACTTAAATGTAATGACTAGAGATTAAATGTGTCTCAAAACTCTCTCATACAATTCTTAAGAAAATAACAAAGGATAAGAAAACATCCAAATAAGAACACAAAGATCTCAACTTCAATTCACACGTAAAAGCAAAAGTAGTGAATAAATAGATAAAAGAGCAACCACTAACGATATTTCAACGATAGGATTTCTGGAACCTCGCACGAGCTCCACATCCACCAAACTTCTTCGGCTCACAACGCCTCGGATCGGCCACCAGCAGAGTCCTATCGTACCTCACCAGAATATCCTTAATCTCCTTCTTCGACTGCTCATCGACGTACTTCTGGTAGAAGGAAACGAGAGCCTTCGAGATCGATTGACGAATAGCGTAGATCTGAGAGGTGTGACCACCGCCCCTGACACGGATGTGCATGTCCACGCCGGAGAAGCGGTGGCGGCCGAGAAGGAGGATAGGCTCGAAGGCCTTGTAGCTGAGAATTTGAGGCTGGACATTCTCGATTGGAACGCCGTTGATTTTGAGAGATAGTATATGGTTTTTGAGCGAGAGAGGCGATAACAGGAAATAGGGTTTGAGAATGAGATGTGAATCGGGTGTTGTGGTGATCCGATTAGTTGTGAGGTTTAATTATGGACCCAATCAAGTTAATGGGTTTATGGGCTAATTAGTCTGATTCAGAGATATTAAGTGTATTAGTTGAGTGGTAATTATTGTAAATATTAAAGTTGTATGAACTTTTAATATTTTAGTGGCCCGTGAACTTACCAAAAATGGAACGAGCAACTTAGAGTGGGACACCTAAAATGAAAAGATGAGTGACTTAGACTAGGAGTTGGGACGGAAGAAGTATTTCTTATTATATTTTGAAGAGTTGAATGTATAAATTTAATTTTTTATTTTAATTTTAGATTATAATTTTCAAAAGAAAAAAATATGTATTCATATAATATATTTTATTTATTTTAATTTTAAGGAATTAATTTCTTTTTTAATATTTTTCAATTTACTCATTTTAATCCGAAAATTTTTTAAGTAAAAAACTATATGTGCTATTATAAAAATCTGATATAAAATAATTAAAAAAATTCAAATAATTTATTTTGTTTTAGTGTAAAATTTAAATTTGACGATATTTTTTTAAAAATATTTAAAATATTTTTTAAAAATATTTAAAATATTTTTCGTAACTAAGATGATTTAGTCTATTGCAACGCTTTAAGTTCACATATAATCCAACACTTTAGCTTGGTGTTGCATTAACGTCTTTTGCAACAGTGCATTCTGGTCTAATGTAACACTAATTGAGTAGTATTGCAAAAGACCAAAGATCAGAGGGCTATTGCAATACTTTTTCTTGCAACACTAGAGATATGCGTTGCATATGAGCACTTATGGTGTAGTGTAATAACGTTTTTTACGGCAGTCCAATGTTCCCTACCTGGGTTTGCCTGAAACCTACTCACCACGCTTACAGCATGCACAATGTCAGGTCTCGTACACAACATAGCATACATAAGGCTACCCACAGCCGAAGCATATGGTATATTACTCATTTCCTTTCGTTGTTCCTCACTATAAGGACACATCTTCGAGGTGAGTTTTATTCCATATCGCATTGGAAGGAACCCTCTTTTAGAATCATCCATCTTAAACTGCTTTAAGATCTTATCTATTTAGAGGGCTTGGGAAAGACCTATTTTTCTCTTCGCTCTATCCCGGTAGAGTCGAATTCCAAGAATATAGGTTGCTTCTCCCAAGTCTTTCATGGAGAAATTACTCGAAAGCCAAGCTTTCACAGAACTGAGCATTCCCACGTCATTTCCTATTAGTAGAATGTCATCTACATATAGTACTAAGAATGCGATCTTGCTCCCACTAACCCTCTTGTATACACAAGGTTCCTCTTCATTTTGCACGAAGTCAAACTCTTTGACCGCCTCGTCAAAACGAAGGTTCCAACTAAGCGATGCTTGCTTCAGCCCATAAATGGAATGCTGAAGCTTGCCCACTTTCTGAATATCGACTTCGGACACAAAGCCTTTAGGCTGATCCATATAGATTTTCTCCTCGAGGAATCCATTAAGGAAAGCCGTCTTTACATCCATTTGCCATATCTCATAATTGTGGTAGGCAGCTATAGCAAGCATCATGCGAATAGACTTGATCATAGCTACGGGTAAGAAGGTATCGTGGTAGTCGATCCCTTCTTTCTGGGTATAACCCTTTGCCACAAGCCTGGCCTTATAGGCATCAACCTTGCCATCACCATCAGTCTTTCTCTTGTAGATCCACTTGTTCCCAATAGGCATTGTGCCCTTGGGGCGGTCTACTAGAGTCCACACCTGATTGACATGCATCAAGTCTAACTCAACCTCCATAGCTTCACGCCATTTTGCAGAGTCTACATCAACCATTGCTAGGTCATAGGTCGTTGGGTCGGTCTCTTGGCTATCACTTGGAACCTCATGGAGACCTAGTTCCCCCAAGTACACAAGCCCATACATCTCAGGTAAATGAGACACCCTACTAGACCTACAAGGTAGTTGTACTTGTGTTTCAGAAGGTTCGGTTCCAGTTTCTTGCACAGGCGTCTCCCGAGGAGTTTCATTATATTCTTCTAAAGAAATACTTCTACCTGCTCCGCCTTCCTGAATGAACTCATCTTTCAGGAAGTGTGCTTGTAAAGCAACAACGATCTTTCGATATTTGGGCATGTAAAATATATATCCCATCATCCCAGACGGGAATCCAATGAAACATCCCTTCGCGGACCTAGCTTCCAACTTCTCCACCTTAGTCTTCTTGACATAGGCGAGACATCCCCAAATCCTAATATGATTAAGACTTGGTTTCCTACCCTCCCACATCTCATGTGGAGTTTTAGGAACGGATTTGTAAGGACATCTGTTCAAGATGTAAGCGGCAGTCAGGAGTGCATACCCCCACAGGTAAATCGGTAAGTCAGTATAGCCCAGCATGGAACGAACCATGTTCAGCAAGGTCCAGTTCCTTCTTGCTGACACACCATTTAACTGAGGAGTACCTGGAGGTGTTAGTTGTGAAACTATTCCATGTTCCTTAAGGAACTCGTGAAACTCCGTAATCATATACTCACCACCTTGGTCCGACCGAAGTGCTTTGATATGATTACCAATTTGTTTCTCGACTAGGGCTTTTAATTCCTGGAATTTCTCAAAAGCCTCGGATTTATGTTTCATTAAGTATACATAACCATACCTAGTATGATCATCCGTAAACGTAATGAAATATTGATATCTGTCACGTGTTGCTTCCAAAGCACTACATACGTCGGTATGGATTAATACCAGTTTATCAGTGGCTCTTTCAAAAGTCCCTGTGAAGGAAGACTTAGTCATTTTGCCTTTAAGGCAAGATTCACAAGTAGGAAAAGGATCCGATCCCAATGGACCCATAAGTCCATCTTTTTCCATCTTGTAAACCTTGGTCTGACCAACATGACCAAGTCTAAGATGCCATTTCAAAACTTGATTGGTTTCATCCCTACCACGTTTTCGAGTCATAGTATTCACAACTACTTTGTTGCTGAGATTTAGATGATACAATCCATTTAACAATGTAGCAGTACCCACTAGTTTATTTCTGAAATAAATTTTGCAGGAACCATCACCAATGAAAAATGAAAAACCGTTTCAGTCCATGACCAGAATGGATACAATGTTTTTGTGCCTCTTAGGCAAAACAAGTATATCTTCTAAAGTCAAAACAAAACTGGATTCTAAACCCGAAAGAAGTGATCCTATGTCGGTCGCCTCGACACTATGCCCGTTTCCGACTGTGATCATAACTTCTCTAGCTCCAAGCTTCCTACTTTGTTCCACATCCTGATTCACGGTACAAATATGAGAACTAGCACCAGAATCCAGTATCCAGGAAGTAGAAAATACAGTAGCAGAACAATTTGTTTCCAAAACTAAAAGTTCTGTACCTGAAGTGCCATGAAGAATCGGACACTCTCTAGCCTAGTGGCCCAGCTCACCGCACTTGAGACAAGCGTCTTTCTTCTTGCTCTTTGGAACCGTTGGGTCCTTGCCCTTGCCCTTGAAGTCCTTGACATGTGGTCCAGTCTGCTTCTTAGTCTTTTTCTTTTTGTTCTTAGACCTCCGAGGTCCAGAAGAAATCACAAGAGCAGACTCCTTCATCCGCGGAGTCTTCATCTGAGACTGAGCGGTCACAAGTTTGTTCATTAGCCCAGCTAAATTACATGCAATCTCATTGCAGTTGAAGTTCATAACAAACTCTGAGAAGGAATCAGGGAGAGACTGTAGGATAAGGTCGGTTTGGAGAGAAGTATCCATTTTAAAATCAAGAGTCTCCAATCTCTCGATCATGGATATCATTTTAAGGACGTGTTCCCCAACCTTCTCACCTTCCTTCATCCTTGCACCAAACAGTTGTTTGGATATCTCATATCTAGCAGTTCTGCTGTGCTCACCATAAAGTTCGATTAAGTGAGATAGAATCTGCCTAGCAGAAGTCATTTTCTCATGAGCTCTCTGAAGCTCATTAGACATAGAAGCCATCATGTAAGCACGGACTTTTACGTCATCCTTAACCCACTTTTCGTGGTTTTCGATCTCTTCCTGATTGGCTCTGGTCCACACAAGAGGCGCTGGAATGTCCGTCTCCAAGACGAATCCCAGTGCCTCTATACTGAGGGCAATCATCAGATTGCGGAGCCAGTCCACAAAGTTAGGTCCAATCAGGGTGTTTTTCTCGAGTAGAATTGCGAGTGGATTCATTGTCATATTGAGAGTTATGTCTGCATTAAGTATAACAGATTAATTAGTGACTTGTTATATTATGTTCTGAGTATAGAATTAAGGTCTTTTATATTCTTGTTACCCAGCTCCCACTATTTTTATCAGAATAACGCACTCCCATGTGAAATCCGAAAGTATCGTCGCTCTACTTCATAGTGGTGATCGAGTTCTTTATAAATCTTAATAGAGGGCAACCGAACAGGTTTCTAGTCTATTAATTTTCGTAAAGTGGTGTCCAACACCAACCCATCTAATGGATGATTCGATCTTCTTTTTCCCCTTGTTCACTCCTCTCAACCTATACGGTTTTTATGGTTCGTGAACAAGTTAAGTTTATACCATCGACGCAAATCAGTTTCACATTTGAATCTTATCCGGCAACCTATCAGGTTTCTAGGGATAAAATTTGCTCCAACCGAAGGCATCCAATGTGCTTCCGGTAATTTATCCGTCCTCCCCGAACAACTACCCCGATAACTCGGAAGCATAGCACATCCGGTTTGGATTTCAATTTCCCGAAAACTCGATGGAGGGAAGGAAAAACTTGAAACCTTATAAACTTAATAATTTGTCGTGGGAGAATTTTCGCGATTAATGTTACACTTTGCACATTAATTCATTTAAGCGTGTTTGTAGCATTCATACAATATGAACAACCATTCACAACCTAGTTGCTACCAACATGTAGTTCATGGACCGTTCCTAGAAACAGAAACTCCGTAATCTAATTACAAGTCTTAGTCTTGAATCTTCGTCTTCTCGAAATGGATCTTCATCCGGTCTTTGTCATTATATATAAATTTTACATTGAAAATTGCATCCTAGATAAAAATATTTCTAGTAAAATAAATAGGCTCAAAACGGCCTTTACAACCCAATTGAATAAAGCCGAACGATTCAAAACTAAGTCCATGAACCACATCACCATTCACAATAATGCATCAAACATATTAAAATAAATGGCATTCATAATTAATCTAAATATTGATCCAATCAATATAAATCCATACAAACGAATTAATCCAATTAATTCAAACAACCGTCAATTTTAGCTGGTTCCGGACGATAAAATATTTCATTAAATTAATTCCCCTAAGAATAAAATTACCATAATTATATCTTAGTCAAATTAAATCCAATTTAATTTGTGGGAAATTAATTACCGAACGAAATATAAAAAACGGAGCCAAAACACAAGGCCCGAACCAAGCCCGCGGCCCGGCAGGGGGCTGCCGACCCAAGAAATTTCCCGCTTGTCAGGCGATCCGGCGACCGGCAACCCCGATATGCCAGGCTCGGCCATTTTTTCGGCTCGTATTTTCATCCCGAATCCAAAAATAATATTTTTCTAATTTTTATATTACACAATTAAATCAGTTTTTAAAAAGAAAATTAGATTTATATTGTAACATAAAATCATGAAAAATTAATTTTTAAATGAACAATTGAAAATCAACGATTAATACGATTATGATTTCAAATCATAAACCATCCAATCAAGCATTCCAAATGCTAAATATCATATATACGATCGCAAGACCTACGCTCCGATACCACTGTTGGCATTCGGTGCCTAAAACGAAGGCCCAGCAGAAGCGGTAAAATGAAAATTAATTCGATCTGAATCCCTACGAGGATCGATCGAGCTACGTATATACGAATAAAAACGAAACACAAGATGATACCAGAGACATACCCTTGTAGTCCGTTGATTAAATGGTATCCTTCTCTTGAGCTATTCCCCAAGCTTTAGTTGCTCTCCATGAATCCAATCCGCGTCAAGCTCTTGGATGATCCAACGCCGAAATACCGTGTCTCTACTTGCCACGCGCCGGAGAAACGAACGGAATGACGATCATCTTGCTATCCTCTAAGGATACGACTAGAGCTAGGATGATGAAGCTTTTGATTACAACACTCTAAGTGTATAAATCACACACTCTCAATATATCTTGAATTTTCTCCAAGAGAACTCAAGAATAAGGTGAAAAAGATGATGAAGACTTGAGAAGAATAATTTTCTCTCTCTCTTTTCTTAACTCACGTATGAAAGCCTTGGTGCAAGGAGTGAAAGGAGTCTTCCTTTTATTCTTCATCATATCCTCCCCAAATCAAGACCAAAAATTAATATGAATTAACTAAAAGATCTTGTCCCCTTGACACTTCAAGTCATCCACCAATTTAGGTGGAGACTATGACCAAACGAAAGGGGAGGGAAAATGGGCGGCCATCTAGAAGGAGACGGGACGAGTTCAATCCGTTTCAGACTCCGGTGAGTCCAAACATATACACTCCTATTCCGTTCCGATGTATTTGTGTCGATTAATTAATCCAATCAATTAATCACATTAAATACATAATAACATAATTAATTTCTCCAAGAAATAATTATATCTATGAATTAAATTAATCACCCAGTAATTTTTTTAATTCATTAGGTCGTAAATCAATTTATCCAATAAATCGATTTAAACATCTAATGTCCCAAATCAGATATCCAATATCTAATATTTATAATGAGATATTAAGCTCAATTCATTCTGTCTTCAATCCTATTGCGCGACTCGGTAGGTCCATATCAGTCAGCAATGGTAGGAACCAAAGAGTAGTAGAACCACCTAGCCAGCCTGGCGGCCTACACTGTACCCCAACTAAGAACGAATGATTGGGATCATTCAAGAACCATTCTGTCGTGAATACCAGTATACGTATAAACCCTTCTTTCAAATGTCCCGATCAAGTTATCGGGTCACGGTCAGTCAAACCCTATCTGTACTTGATGCTATGCATGCATTAATGCAAATCGAGGTCATCGAACTCTTGTGTATCTAATACAACTAGCTCCAATGCTTTGGCCAAAGACTTATGATCTCATATGCTAATAACCGCATAGGACATATAACCCGTTCACTAACAGGAGAAAGAATTCTATCTTGGTATTCAGCATGACCTGCTACTTGCCCGTCAAGACGCACGTCGAGGTTGACCCCCACCTTTCGGTTTTTTGGGTCGAACTACTCTAATGAAAATCTTAACGTCACAAGCACATCCCTACCAAATCCTCAAGTATAAGGTTCACGAATACCTATCACAACCTTTCGATTCTGTCATTGACTGTCCCGAAGTGAAATTCATGTGACGAATCGAGGGTGAGTCGGCTCGAGTATACTAATCCAATTAGCATACCTATAACGTGTGCTCCCACTAACCATTAGTGTTCGACAGGTACTCTCCACGTTAAAGAACAGGTCATACAAGTCTTCACATAAACTTAACGCCCAGTCAAGTTTCATCGACTTGCGAACGATTAAGTATTTGAGCTATAAACCTTTCCAGTGCCGACCCCCTTATCCAATAAGGAGTGGAATGTTTTGCTCTCAAATACACGGACTAGATTCTATATATATTTACGAGTCAGGAATGCCAGTAACTACCAGTAAATAAAGAAACATTCATTTACCTTATATAAATGATTTACACAATTACAAGTACAATGCCCTCACTCAACATCCTCTGAGTGGCATTCGAGGGCATACTCCTAATAGCTAAGCAGTCAGAAAGAGTTGCAACGACAGGATTTCCACTGGTTAGAAGTTGTTGTAGCTAAGTATAATCATTGTAATATTTATCACTGGTTGAAAATTTTAGTGGATTCATCTCCAACTGGTTTGGAGAAAAGTGGATTAGTAGAGGATTACCCCACCTCTGAGACCACTATAAAATGCCTGCGTTTTTCACTGTTTTAGCATCATACTTACCTGCTGCATACATACTTCACTGTTTCATTGTTTGAGTTATCTGTATTCGTCATCAGCTGACTTCCGCATACCTGTCTACAGACGACTCCGAGTCAACTGTACCTATCAGCTGAGAAACTCACCCTTTGTGGAAAAGAGTTTCAATAAGTCTATTCACCCCCTCTCCCCCCTCTAGACTTATTCCTGGACAACTTGTGACCTACAAATCTGTCCTGGTTCTTAACAAACTCTACCATCGGCGCACCTTCTAAAGTCCAATGTTCAGAAAATTCACGAACATATTTCACCACTAATTCCAGTTTATCACTATATTCCAACCACTTCATGCTCAATGTACCACAAGTATCAAGTATAAATTCCATCTCATATCATACATATAACAAACGTCATGCAACACAAAATATAACACATAAAAGCAGAGACTTACATCCACAGGTAGCACGAAGATGATGGTCGCCCATGATACTAATCTCAACCAACAATATGGACAACATGATAGGACAATCCACAACTCGACTCGTCAACCAACAACTCTGATGACGTGACAAAACATGACTCGACAAGTCACGACCCAACTTGACTCGACAGCCTAAGTTTCCACAACCTTAGCTCTGATACCATAAATGTAACATCCCCAAAAATCATAAGGAAATGTCACACGTCGTAGACCCTTCTAACAAGGATCTACCAGGCTAGACAGTGCAAGGACATCATAATGTTTGGTCGGCCATGGTCAGACTACATAACAACACAGACCGATAAGTTCTAAAACTCAAAATATACAGACTGGTAAGGTCACACTCAAAACAGTAATATAAATCGAATAAGATTACATCACAAAGACACATGGGGCACAAAATAAAGTAGCAGAAATAGAATACAACTCAATAATATAAATAACTCAGACTCCCGATTGATTAGTATCGAGCTTGTGATCATCCATGCCGACTCTATGGCTGCTACCTCGAACTAGGAACATCTTAAATGCATAAAATGCAATCCCCCCATTTAAGGGGTTAGCAACTGAAATTTGCTAGTACAAGTACTCCAATCATACAAAATATACCACACAAATAATGGTCGTGAATCAAACAACAACAAACATTAAGAGAAGTTCCTAAGAGGTTTTAAAGTTTAGAAAATAAACACAAATTATTGAAAATATTTCATCATCTCGGGAGTTATAGAAAACGAAAAGCCTTTAGGACCTCAAGTCCTCAGTTATCAAACCACTTCAAAAATCGATTAGGTTTCGGTCTAAAAATCATTTTCCATAAAACACCCCTTCAGAATCCTTAAACATAACATGTCCGTGACCTCGTGATCACCTAACACGTGTCTCTGTAGGTTCAACAACACGCATAGATTAAGCCCAATAAAACAATCACAACATGCTCGTGACCCCATGATCTCCTGCCGTGTGTCACCGTAGGTTCAACAACCCGCACGAATTGAGCCAAACAAAATAATCAAAACATTCAGTCATCGACGCTGTGATCCCTTGCGATGAGTCATCGTATGTCCCTTCGAACCCACACGGTTGGACTGCTGTGTCCCAACCCCACGTCAGACCCGCACGATCGGACCTCAGCACCACTTACTAAATTCCGATCCCATGGTCCCTTGCCATGCATCCTCGTAGGCTCCGTCGAGCCCACACGAGTGAACTTAGCAACACAACACACAATATTCACATGCAATCACACCATAGTGCACATTGTCAATCAATTACAACAACCATCAAGAACATTTATAACCAACACAAAATATATCCTTCGATCAACGACTTGGCACAATACATATCCAAGTATTTAAACAAACGAACACAGCATATGTACATCAATCACAACTCGGCACAATATACATCCAAGTGTACAAACAAACCAACACAACATATGTCCATCAATCACAACTCGGCACAATAGACATCAAAAGATATAAACAAAATCAACACAAATGTCATAACCTCATAGTTCCATGACACGGATAAATCGTGAATATCGTCAAAGTAATGAGACATCAAAAACAAATCATTCACATAAACTACATTCAACGTGAATAAACAGACCATTACAAACCAAATACACAACCTCAATTCACGCAATATAAACTGTATAGACCAGGTACTTGCCTCGATAATCGTCACGTGAATACTCCGACGAACATGGCTCGACCGAAAAGTGGCAAAACCTTACAACCACCGTGAGATAATATAAACAACACAATTACTACAAGCATAACAATCAAACATGATGGAAAAATGCCCAAAACCCGACTAGAAATCCATCGACGCATTTAATCAAAATTAAATATTCAAGGTTTCTCAAAAACACAAAAATCATAAATAAAATATATTCAACAATATTGGATAACACTAAATAAACCACCAAAATCGGATGAAAATGAATCCATAAGAAAATCCCCTACAATAGACAAATATGGATTTTCAAGAAAAATACCTCAATTCGACGAAGAACAAAGGATTAGATGTTGATATAGTCGTCAAAGATATTCCAAAACATCCTTGGATGGAGCAAAATCGGCTAAGAATCCAAACTCTAGCAAAAGTCGTCGGTTCGCTGCGAGAAGAATGAATAAAATGAAGAATAGGGCCAAGTACCTGAGTGTCCCAATTTTCACCTACGGAGATGCACGACCGGTCACGCACGACCAAGTGCTCATGCGTCTAATCATGCTCAAATCAATAGCCAAAACATATAGGGATGCACGAGCATGTGCTTGTGCGCCAGATCATGTGTCCCTCTTTACCAGAGCACCGGTGTGTTGCACGACCACAACACGAGCATCTGCTTGTGTGCTTGCTGGTGCGCTGCAAACAAAGGCTAGCATCAAGCCCAATATAGTTCCAAAAGAACTCCGAAATCAACTGTAACACCCCGAGATATTCAGAGTATATTACAGCGCCGTGGACCCCTACTTGGGACCCACCAGACTATAATCAAGAAAACTCCACTCGACTAACCATCTCGGTTAGTGAGGACACACATTTAAATAATATGACATAAAAAGATACGCCCGGAGCAACCGGCGAAATAAGCATCACCCGACAATGTAACAATTTTAAAGTAATACAATACGGGGTTTAAAATGAAAAGCCTAAGTACTCGTGAGCACAATCTATAAGTTTATAAAAATGGGAAACAACCAAATCGAAGTAAACGAAAGAAAATAAGAAGACCCAAATGCACATGTCAACGACCTTGGCCAACATCCTCGTACTATCCCGGTGCTTGCTCGTCCGGATAATCATAACCTCAAATCCATAACAAGAATTTCCCCAAAACGGGTCCGCAAAGGGGTTAGCAATTACGCTAGTACAAGTAGTCAAGGCAAACCAATCGCTTACACATTTCATAGTACATGCACCAATATCAATTTCAAAAGTCAAAACCAGACATGTCTTTTCCGGAAACAAACAGTCAAACAATTTGCCGTGGGAACAGGGCTATACCATTGATCTCGCTCCGTGATCCCTAAGGACCCTCCCGAGCTGGCCATAATATAAAACAAATCACGCACACCATCGCCTTGGGAACAGGGCTATACCATTGATCCCGCTCCGTGATCCCTAAGGACCCTCCCGAGCTAGCTAGCAAAACAAACTCGTGAATCCAGGGCTATACCATTGGATTCCCTCCGTGATCCCGTCGGACCCTCCCGAGGTGAGCAATCACACACAATATACATTACTATTTCACGTTAAGCATAAAGGTTTCCAAAAAACACTTGCCTTGAATAATTGATGACGCAACGAACGGAAAGGATAATCACCGACGAACGCTATGAACCAACGGAACCAAACCTAACGATACGAAGAATACAATCACCACCAATTCTAACTGAATACGGAATTGGAAAACACCCGAAAACCCGCCTACGATTTATGTGTATTCGTATCAAACAACGATGAGGGCGGATCGCAACCAAACCCTCTCGATTATGCAAATATCACGAAATACACCATGAGTTCATAGGAGAACAAGAACAATGACGAGATTAATCATAATCATCAAGGATTAATCAACAACACGAAGCAAAACGAACATTACACCCGAAAACCCCCAAATCCCCCAAGGTAGGTTATAAGAGATTTTACCTTGATTCGAAGATGAACGATGGATGATTAGTGATAGGTGGATGGTATGATACTTGAATATGCCCTTACAATGGAGTTTGGATCGAAATCAGACGAACCCTAGCCTCAGTCGTCGCTCCCGTCGCGAAAATAAAAGAGAGATGTGAGAAATGAGGAAAAACTGGGCCGCTACCAGTTTATATACTGGCAGGTGTTACGGCCGTAACACACCCCACATACGGCCGTAACATAGGAACATTACGGCCGTAACCTGACTCTCTTACGGCCGTCTGGCCTCTGGAAAGAACTGGGAAAATTTGACGAATGACACATACGGCCGTATCCAGAATACCATTACGGCCGTATCGATACTTATGGCCGTAACTCGAACATGATACGCCCGTAACTCGGAACTGGACCGGGAGGTAAGAAATGAAGCCTTGTTACGGCCGTATGAAGGAAGCTTACGGCCGTAACTCTCGATTAGTATGGCCGTAACATATACGGCTTACGGTCGTAACATGGCCTGTGACAGCACGCCATAGTCTGAGACACTGCTCGACGAGGAGACGATCGAAAAGAGAAAAATAACAAGGTGTATCCACGACCAACGGATACACTCACCACGGATTTAAGTCGGAAACCAAAACGTTACGATGAAGCGTGATTCTGAATGCCTGAAGGTTCAGGAACAACAAAGATAACAAGAATACCCTAAACTTAGGAAAATTACGAAACGGCCCAAACGTTCAAAAACCGCGATACGACGTCGGATTAACAAACCGAAACTCCCAACACGAACAACTCAACTATACGAACTCGTGAAACCAAAGAAATTACAAAAGCGAACGAGTTCCACGAGAATCGAACGTCCATGCCATAATACATGACATAAAACAGAATAATATCAAAACATCACCACGATCATCCCAGATGGAGAAACTCCAAGAGTAACATAGATTCAAAATGTCGACAAGGTTACAAGCGAACTACTAAAAATAAAAATACACCAAAATAGGAATATCGGAAAAAGAAGTAAAAAATACGGATATTACATTCTACCCCTCTAAAAACAAGTTTCGTCCCGAAACTTAAGAAACAAACAACTCGGGGTATCTAGCACGCATGCTATCCTCAGTTTCCCAAGTTGCCTCCTCGACACCATGTCTTGACCACTGCACCATGACCAAAGGGATGGTCTTATGCCTTAGTCGTTTATCACGGTGCTCCAAAATCTTTAAGGGACGCTCCTCGAAGGTTAAGTCCTCGGCAATATCGATCTCACTATAGTCGATGATATGGCTAGGATCCGGGACATATTTCCTTAGCTGGGAAACATGGAAAACGCTATGCACGCGACTCAAGGCCGGAGGTAACGCCAAACGGTATGCTAACTCACCGACTCTCTCGAGAATCTCGAAGGGTCCAATAAATCTCGGACTCAACTTCCCCTTTTTCCCGAAACGAAAAACTCCTCTCGTCGGCGACACTTTCAGCAAAACGTGGTCTCCCACCTTGAATTCTAAGGGTCGACGACGGACATCGGCATATGATTTCTATCGACTCTGGGCAGTCAACATCCGCTCCCGAATTATGTCTATCTTCCGCCTCGTCTCTAAAACGACATCCGGCTCGGTCCCAACCAAATCGGACGCCTCATTCCAACAAACCGGTGATCGACATCGCCGCCCATAAAGTGCCTCATACGGTGCCATCTGAATCGACGCGTGCCAACTATTGTTGTACGTGAATTCGATCAATGGCAAATGCTCCTCCCCGTCATTGCTCCAATCGATAGCACAAGCATGCAACATATCCTCAAATGTCTGGATAGTGCGCTCCGACTGCCCATCTGACTGGGGGTGAAAAGAGGTACTCAAACGCAAACGAGTACCCAACGCCTTATGCACCGCCTGCCAAAAGTTTGATACAAAACGGCCATCACGATCCGAAATAATAGACTTCGGAGTACCGTGAAGCCTCACAATATGCGCGATAAATACACGAGCCAACTTCTCCGGGCCCCAAGTGTCCTTGATGCCCAGAAAATGTGCCGACTTGGTCAGACGATCAACAATCACCCAAACCATATTCATGCCTGATCTCGATCTCGGCAAACTCGTAATGAAATCCATCGATATATCTTCCCATTTCCATTCCGGAACGGGAAATGACTGCAATAACCCAGCTGGTCGCTGATGTTCGATTTTGACCTGCTGACAAGTCAAACATCTCACTACAAACTGCGCGACCTCCTCCTTCATATCATTCCACCAGAAATTCCTCCTCAGGTCCTTGTACATCTTACTCGACCCAGGATGAACGGAGTAAGGTGTAGCATGGCCCTCGTGCAGAATACTCTGTCTCAACTCTAAGTCGTTCCGTACACAAAGCCGACTCTGGAATCTCAAAACACCATCCTCATGAATCACAAACCCAGGAGACTTTCCTTTAAGAACGTTCTCTCGGATTTGAGTAATCATCGGATCCTCTAACTGCTTCAGCTTAATTTCATCGATCAAAGACGACGAAACCTCTAAAGCGCAAAGTTGCCCGACAGCCCCAGGCAACAAAACCTCAACATCAAACTCAATCAAAGCCCGCCGAAGCTCAGACTGAGACGTAAGGACCTCAAGCATTCGCAAGGCAATCGGTTTCCGACTCAAGGCGTCGGCCACGACGTTCGCCTTGCCCGTATGATAAAGGATTTCGAGGTCATAATCCTTAATCAGTTCTAACCACCTCGTCTGCCTCATATTCAACTCCCGCTGGGTAAATATGTATTTCAGACTTTTATGATCGGTAAAAATATGACATGCAGAGCCGAAAAGATAGTGACGCCAAATCTTAAGCGCAAAAACGACTGCCGCTAACTCCAAATCATGAGTAGGGTAGTTCAGCTCGTACGGCCTCAACTGTCTCGACGCATATGCGATGGTCTTGCCGTGCTGCATCAATACGCACCCAAGACCCTGACCCGAAGCGTCACTATAAACGGCAAAACCCTCGTTGCCACACGGCAACGCCAAAATCGGGGCTGAAGTCAAACGCCTCTTCAGCTCCTCAAAACTCGACTGCCTCTCGTCATTCCAGACGAACTTCTCAGATTTCTGGAGCAACTGTGTAAGTGGTCGAGCCAGTCTCGAGAAACCCTCGACGAACCTACGGTAGTAGCCAGCTAAACCCAAGAAACTACGGATCTCCTTCACATTCGTGGGCGGTGCCCAATCCAACACTGCCTCAATTTTCTGCGGATCCACACGAACTCCCTCGGCTGAAATCACGTGACCCAAAAACATCACTTCCTTCAGCCAGAACTCACATTTCAAGAACTTCGCATAGAGTTTCTCGGTCCTCAAAATGTCTAACACTATCCGCAAATGATGGGCATGCTCTTCCTCATTCCTCGAATAGATAAGAATATCGTCAATGAAGACGACGACACACTTATCCAGATACTCGATAAAGACTTTGTTCATCAACTGCATGAACACCACCGGTGCATTAGTTAGCCCGAAAGGCATAACTACAAACTCATCATGTCCGTATCTCGTCCGAAAAGCTGTTTTCGGCACATCGGACTCCCTCACCCGGAGCTGATAGTACCCCGATCTCAAATCAATCTTTGAGAATACCGCCGCTCCCTGCAACTGATCGAACAAGTCATCAATCCTCGGCAAAGGGTACTTGTTCTTGATGGTAACCTTGTTCAGTTCGCGATAGTCGATACACAAACGCAGTGAACCATCCTTCCTACACACAAACAGGACCGGTGCGCCCCAAGGCGAAGCGCTCGGTCGAATATAACCCGACTCAAGGAGCTCACTCAACTGCTTCTTCAGCTCGGCCATCTCTGAAGGTGCCATGCGATACGGCGCCTTCGAAATCGGAGCTGCGCCCGGCTCTAACTCTATAGCAAACTCGACCTCACGATCCGATGGCAATCCCGGTAACTCGTCAGGAAATACATCAGGAAACTCACTAACGACTGGAATCGACGAAAGCTCGACTCCACCATTCTCTGCCTTCAAGGCGTAGCACCAATAACTAGTACACCCCTTTCGCAGGAGTTTCATCGCCTTCAAGGCGTTAATAACAAGCTTCTGGTTTCTCTTTCGCCCCGCGAAAGAGTGTTCAGTGCCGTCCTCGGCTAACATGGTAATGATCCTCGTGCGGTAGTTCATGATTGCACCATGCCGCTAGAGCCAATCATCCCCGAGAATCAAATCCTCACCCTCGATACCCACAACAATAAGATTAGAGGGCCAGACCCTCTCACAAATAAACACAGAACAGTCCCGGACCTCTCGATCACCGACAATTCTATCACCGCTAGGAAGTTTAACGATGAAAGGCTCGCAAGGTGACAAGCAGTCGAGACTCAAACGGCGTACACACTCTAGAGAAATGAATGAATGCGTAGCACCCGAATCAAAAAGCACACCGACAGGATGAGAATGGATATGAACGGTACTGCCGCCACAAAGATAACCTCTTGGATCATCGGCCCTCCTCATCTCGTAGATACGCGGCTGGGCAGAGCCGACACTGGAAGCTCCTCCTCTAGCGGGCTGACCCCGACCCCTACCTCGGCCGGCACTCGGTGGAGGTGGCGGAGCAAATGAGCCCTGGTTCACACTCGGCTCCATAGGTGCTGGGTGAGAAGAACGGGCACCGCGAAGCTGTTTGAGCTGTTCACAAAAAGAAGCCTTGGGCCCGACTGACCACAAGTATGACAAGTTAAAGGCGGACGAGGACACTCCCGGTTCTTATGATCCGACAAGCCACAGTTAAAGCATAAGAGTTCACGAACGGAGGTTCTCACGGCACCTCGAGAACTCCCAAAAAATTGAGCCGAACCGCCGCGAGGCACTCATGACTGGAATTTCTGCCGGCCTCCACTCTTGTGACCCGAGAAATTCCCAATGGATTTCTGCTTCTTACTCTCCCGAACCGCCGCACTGGCTGTCACCGACATGTCATAAGCAAGAGCTCGACTCTGATAATCCTTCAAAGTAGTGCAAACGAGTCCAGACATATAGTCCCGAATGGACAGCTTCATCCTCCTGGAAAAATGAAAAATTTTGTCGCTTTCTTCGACAACTTGGGTCTTCACATAGCCCAATTCCTTGTTAAAATCGGCAATGGCTTGAGATACGGGGATATCCCGTGGTTGAGCATCATAGAAAGCATGTACCCGAGCACATCGTCGACGCCACGGGCAATATTCGGTCTCCATCAATTCTGAAATTCGCCCACGAAGCAACATGATCTTTGGGCCCCACGGCTTCCCACCAATCCATAGCGTCCGGTGAGAAAGTATCGGGCAATAGGGACCTTGCGGTCCTCGGGGACGATTGGTGGCAACGAAGACTTTAGATATCTCCTTGATCCACCCTCCCGGCCGATCGGGTCGATGCTCCCGAAACCGAGGAGGATGCATCTTGATGACATCTTGGAGCCAACAGTGCTCTCGCCCGATTAGCATGGGCCTGATCGGGGTTTTGAACCACTTGAGCTATCGCCGCCATTTGGTTTACCATTTGCTGCATAACGGCCGCAATACCAAGGTCGGCGTGGTCTTGAGAAGAAGCATGACTGTGATGGTCACCAGTACTGCCGGCTCCCGAAGAATGTGACGTGGCCGCCCAACCGGCTGCCCCACGTCCTCGGCCGCGTCCACGACCACGACCACGACCACGACCACGGTTTCCTCCGGCATCCATACTGGTGTTAAGAGATAACAGAAGTATATTGATGATGAGTAAGGGAGGAAAAAGCAACTACAATTAAGCGGAAATACAATGCAAGAAAACAAAAGACCGAATAAGAAAACTTACGAGCACTGGAAGTACCGAGATGCTGGCAGCGGTGTGACAATGTGCAAAACAAAACATGACTATACCCAAATAACCAACAAGCTTAGGTATCCATAAACCTAGAGCTCTGATACCATTTTCTGTAACACCCCGAGATATTCAGAGTATATTACAGCACTGTGGACCCTACTTGGGACCCCCCAGGCTATAATCAAGAAAACTCCACTCGACTAACCATCTCGGTTAGTGAGGACACACATTTAAATAATATGACATAAAAAGATACGCCCGGAGCAACCGGCGAAATAAGCATCACCCGACAATGTAACAATTTTAAAGTAATACAATACGGAGTTTAAAATGAAAAGCCTAAGTACTCGCGAGCACAATCTATAAGTTTATAAAAATGGGGAAAACCAAATCGAAGTAAACTAAAGAAAATAAGAAGACCCAAATGCACATGTCAACGACCTTGGCCAACATCCTCGTACTGTTCCGGTGCTCGCTCGTCCGGATAATCATAACCTAAAATCCATAACAAGAATTTCCCCAAAACGGGTCCCCAAAGGGGTTAGCAATTACGCTAGTACAAGTAGTAAAGGCAAACCAATCGCTTACACATTTCATAGTACATGCACCAATATCAATTTCAAAAGTCAAAACCAGACATGTCTTTTCCGGAAACAAACAGTCAAACAATTTGCCGTGGGAACAGGGCTATACCATTGATCCCGCTCCGTGATCCCTAAGGACCCTCCCGAGCTGGCCATTATATAAAATAAATCACGCACACGCATCGCCTTGGGAACAGAGCTATACCATTGATCCCGCTCCGTGATCCCTAAGGACCCTCCCGAGCTGGCTAGCGAAACAAACTCATGAATCCAGGGCTATACCATTGGATTCCCTCTGTGATCCCGTCGGACCCTCCCGAGGTGAGCAATCACACACAATATACATTACCATTTCACGTTAAGCATAAAGGTTTCCAAAAAATACTTGCCTTTAATAATTGATGACGCAACGAACGGAAAGGATAATCACCGACGAACGCTATGAACCAACGGAACCGAACCTAACGATACGAAGAACACAATCACCACCAATTTTAACTGAATACGGAATTGGAAAACACCCGAAAACCCGCCTACGATTTATGTGTATTCGTATCAAACAACGAGGAGGGCGGATCGCAACCAAACCCTCTCGATTATGCAAATATCACGAAATACACCATGAGTTCGTATGAGAACAAGAACAATGACGAGATTAATCAGAATCATCAAGGATTAATCAACAACACGAAGCAAAACGAACATTACACCCGAAAACCCCCAAATCCCCCAAGGTAGGTTATAAGAGATTTTACCTTGATTCGAAGATGAACGATGGATGATTAGTGATAGGTGTATGGTATGATACTTGAATATGCCCTTACAATGGAGTTTGGATCGAAATCGGACGAACCCTAGCCTCAGTCGTCGCTCCCGTCGCGAAAATAAAAGAGAGATGTGAGAAATGAGGAAAAACTGGGCCGCTGCCAGTTTATATACTGGCAGGTGTTACGGCCGTAACACACCCCACATACGGCCGTAACATAGGAACATTACGGCCGTAACCTGACTCTATTACGGCCGTAACTGGCCTCTGGAAAGAACTGGGCAAATTTGACGAATGACACATACGGCCGTATCCAGAATACCATTACGGTCGTATCGATACTTACGGCCGTAACTCGAACATGATACGCCCGTAACTTGGAACTGGACCAGGAGGTAAGAAACGAAGCCTTGTTACGGCCGTATGAAGGAAGCTCACGGCCGTAACTCTCGATTATTACGGCCGTAACATATACGGCTTACGGCCGTAACATGGCCTGTGACAGCAGGCCATAGTCTGAAACACTGCTCGACGAGGAGACGATCGAAAAGAGAAAAATAACAAGGTGTATCCACGACCAACGGACACACTCACCACGGATTTAAGTCGGAAACCAAAACGTTACGATGAAGCGTGATTCTGAATGCCCGAAGGTTCAGGAACAACAAAGATAACAAGAATACCCTAAACTTAGGAAAATTACGAAACGGCCCAAACGTTCAAAAACCGTGATACGACGTCGGATTAACAAACCGAAAATCCCAACACGAACAACTCAACTATACGAACTCGTGAAACCAAAGAAATTACAAAAGCGAACGAGTTCCACGAGAATCGAACGTCCATGCCATAATACATGACATAAAACAGAATAATATCAAAACATCACCACGATCATCCCAGATGGAGAAACTCCAAGAGTAACATAGATTCAAAATGTCGACAAGGTTACAAACGAACTACTAAAAATAAAAATACACCAAAATGGGAATATCGGAAAAAGAAGGAAAAAAATGCGGATATTACATCAACCACGTCGAAATAAAAGGAACGACAAGCCAACAACACCTTCTAAGTGGCAAAACGACAACAGAATACAACATGTTGTATCATAGACGCATGGACATAGTCTCTTCGAATTATGCAATGACAAGCCGCACTCGACGAACACCACAACACGGTACACCATATAGTACAAACGGAGAATATCCCCTAAAAATCATTATCGATAAATATATGGCACAAAAGGACAAGTAATTCCAGGCAAAGGAGAATAAAAATCTTGGATATTATATATATAGACGGTACCACATGTGCATACATAAAATAGTCTCGGAGAGGCAACAATCAAAGAATATAGATGGTAGCACGAGCATAAGTTTTGTGCAATAATCTGCCTATCTCTATTTAGGTTATGTAGTCCTACATGCGGCTCTACTTATTCATTTCAGACCCACTGTTGGCCAACCATTCTCTGTGTACGAGTTGGTAGCTAGATATGGGACTCATATCTCATATTATGCATATTTGGTTGTGCAACTTATGTTCCAATTGCGCCTGTGAAGAAATAATATGGATCCTCAAAGACAATTATGTATTTACAGTATATATGATCCCCAGTGATTATCCGCTACTTAGAACCTATGACAGGTATCTATTTATCGCAGGTTTTTTGGATTGTCACTTTGATGAGACAGTCTTCTCATTGCTAGGACAAAGTTCATTTATCAATAAAGACATGAATTATCGTGGTCTGACTCCACTCTATCTAATTATTATCCCTGAACTTCTTAATATGACCATGAATTTCAAAAAAAAAAATTCAATCTTCAGAAGTGTCATATTCGATGCACGATGTGTTTGCTGATATCGCGAAATTGGCAATATTTCTCATTCCAGCCACAAATGTGCCTGCAAGGTTAGAAATCCCCAACAAAGGGCACATGACTAATGCACCGAGTGATGCAATTACACCTGGTGAAAGTGCGATTGAGGCCATGACCCCCAAAATAAAAAGGGGAGGCCACCTGGTTTAATAGATACCCGCCCAGGGAAGAAAATGCCAGGTGAACCACAAACTAAACCTTGGATCATCAACACTTGGAATCCGCCCCAAGATATTGTCTCTTACTATAGTTATGTCCCTAAAACATCACTGGGGACGCCCTCGATTCAACATCATAGAATTAAGAAATCTAGATAAACTATGGAAGTGTGTATGATTTGATGGGACGATCTACCACTCCTATTGATGATGTGTTTGCATATACAGTCGCTCAAGAAATCATAGAGCATGGCGATATCAAACCATATTCAGTTGAATAATATCAATTTATAGCTGATTGGCTGAAATGGGAAGAAGCAATCCAGGCAAAACTTGACTATTTGACCAAATGACAAGTATTTGGCCCAGTGTGCTAATTCCGCCAAGTGTAAAGCCTGAGGGATATAAATGGGTTCTTGTTATGAGAATGACAAAGTCTTACGGTACAAGGCTCGTCTTGTCACACAAGTCTTCTCACAATGCCCTGATATTGATTACGAGAAAACCCACTCTCCCGTAATCATGTTCCGCTATTTGATTAGCCTAGTAATTCTTAAGGATTGAAAATACATCTAATAGATATGGTTATTGTGTATATCTATGTGGACCAAGATATAGGGATATATATATATATATATGAAGGTGGATGATAATATTTTACCTAAATCAAGTGACTCAAGGCCACGGAGTGCATACTCAATTTGTTTGTATTGATCATTGTACGATTTGAAGCTATCTGAAAGGATATGATATAACCGTTTGAGTGACTAATTAGGAAGGGATATAAGAACGATGATTGTACCTATGTGTCTTCATAAATAAAACAAGTTCAAAAGTTGCAATCATCACAGTCTAAGTTGATGATATGAACACAATCGGTACTCTTGATGAAATAGAGAACCCACCCGATGCATGAAAATTGAGTCTGAGATGAAGGATATTGGGAAACTTGTTTATGTCTATGTATTCAGATAGAACATTGAGTTTTTAGAATCTCACCCACCAGTCTACCTATATCCAGAAGATGTTCAGATGCTTTAATATGGATAAGGCACACCCGATTAGCACTCACATGATCGGTCCTAGTTTGGATGCAAAGAAAGATCAATTTTGTCCAAATGAAGATTGGAGATGAAATTCCCTACTTAAGTTAAATAGGCATATTATTGTACTCTTTTCTCTTACCAAGGTTCATTTTCTCTCACTGGATTTTGTTACTTGGCTAGGACTGGAATCGAACTGAAATAACTGGTTCGTTCGGTTCTTGATTCTAAATTTGCTCTAACAATTGGTTCGAAAATTATTTGTGTAAGACTGGTTCAGTTATCAGTTCTAGACTTGTGTATATTTAGAAACCAAAAAGAACCAAAATTTATGTAAGAACCGAAGAACTGAACCGAAAAATCAAAAAGAACCAATGAGGTAGAAGAACCGATATAATTCGGATATCGTAAAATGACCCATAATAACCCATATACACTCATAAACATATAATAATCATATTAATATATTATATTAATAATTTAATACAATTAATAACTCAACTATATTAGTAATAAATTGAATTATTACACACTCTACGGTTCCATACGATTCTAGCGGTTCTTAATCGGGATCGATTACTAATCGGATCTGATTCAATATGGTTCCAGCTGGTGTTGTTTATATATCGGGTAATCGAAGAACCGCTAGAACAGAACCGATGTAATCGGTTCTGCATCCTGAATGGTTCCATGTAAAAAAATAGATGGAACTGAATCGTTATGTATAAACTGGTTTCGGTTCTGGTTCTTATAATTTTCCTTAGGAACCGAACCGATCCCACCCCTATACTTGCAAAGTTTTTGACGAGGCAACTTCACATGCACAGTTTTTCAAGGTTCCTTGATTGGTGACAAATTATGGGGAGATGCATACATGAAGGGAAGTCTTACATCCACACCATACATTATACTCTTGTCTTAATCCAAGGATCATTTTTTACACCGGGTTTTTATTAATTGTGTTGGTCACAATATACTTAAAAGTAAGCTTAGGTGGGGGTGAATAAGATGTACCCTATTTTAAAAAATATATGCATTATGGAAGTCCTTAAAAGGTGTTGTTGTGGTTACAGCAACGATGTGATGTCCTGTAGGCTTGATGCTTACAGGAGGTCTTTAGAGTAAGTATATATAATAAACCACAAGTTATGTATTGTATGATGGAAGTAAAGTACGCAGTAAAAGCCACAAGGTTTAGCGTGGTTCGAGACAAATTTCTCTATGTCCACAATCTCCACACAGGCATTTGTTCACTATAATGAAATTAATACACAACAATTATGCTCGAGCTAAACACTTTCTCGAGTTGTATCTTTCACACGAATCGATGCGCTTCACAACTTTGTTGTTCACACATATTGGCATAAGCTGGTCTAGCACTTCACTTCTTCTCACACAGATCGGGAACTTGGTTAGTGTGAGCAAATTCTACCCACATAGGTCTGAAGGATGCTGCTTCGTTAACTCACACATACTTAACTCTCAACTGCAGGTAGGTAAAAATTATTCTCGAATAACAGTTGTATGCTATGAGGAGCTTTGTTGTATTGGTTGTTCACAAGTTGAGGACTTATCTTTTCTTTGCTTTAGGAATAGCAGTGGGTTGCAAATAGATACTTTGTTATTAGTCTGAGATTTGATAAGTAGACAAGTGTATCTTCAAGTCCTTTTCGTCAGCTATTATGGTTCTTAGAAATCCTTCGTGCTATATATATAGTCATTGCTAGGTAGATGAGATGTGGACAGTTCTAATAAGCGGCTGTTGGAATTTGAATAAGAGCGATCCATCTTGTCTGGCATTAAATGCTTCAGACATTCTTAGCATTCATTAATGTTATGGACATCTCAGTCTTCAGCTACATTAAATGTTGTCTCTGCAAATACTAAATGCTCTCGAAATCGCGAATACTTAATTAATATTATATTCCTTTACTCACAAGGGTTTAGTACTTTAAATTTTATAATGTAGGAATTCCTAAGTACAGTGCCTACAACAAAAATGATGTAGCCTAAGTCTTAATGATGTAGATTGGAGATCTTAAATGTGATAGCTTCACTTCTGTTGGATGCCCTGTAAGAAGCTGTTGTATGATAGTTGCTTAGTTTTCCATACTTATCAAAATCCAATGAGAATTCTTCTAATATTTTTTCCCTTGCCAAAACCATCCTAAGTCTCTCTTATTCAAATTGACTTGAAGTACTTCTATTTTGATTTGTTCTAACTTAGTATAAAAATGAACAGCTCGCAGGCTTATTCTAAAAGCAAGAGATTTCATCCTAACTTGCTAAATTTTCATAACTTAAACTATGATTGGCTTGCAGGCCAATCTTACAGTAAGTTTTATACAACTTACAACTTTAGTCTATGAACTGCTCGTGGCCAAGTTCGTATAGTATAGTCTATAGCAAAATATGTACTTGGAATATTCCAGTATTTCAAACTCGAAAAATATAAGCACTAGAGGTAAATAGATTATGAGTTTTAATCTTTTGATGTAGAAATTATTTTATAGATAACTTGGAGGGTATTATAATACATAGGTTGGAAATATAAAGTAAAACAAATAAAATAAAGTACAGGTAGGAATATTACAGCAGTTGTTGAAAAAAGCATAATGACGAGGAGGCTGTTATCGATTGGACCTCTTGTGGGTTTCGGAATCATATTAGGTTCCCTTAAACCAGTTTCTAATCGGTCATTAGCATGATTCTTGTATAGGCTTTTGGCTTCAGGGGTAACATCATATATGAGCATCCAGTCATCTGGATGCCTTGAAAAATCATTGTCAGTTGCCTCTAACGTCTTACAGTTATTAGGGATGGTAGAATATTTGACCAAGGTACAGAAGTACCTATTCAATTCTATCTTATTCCTATCCTTCAACTCATTCGTTGTCGGTTTCTTATCTGTAGGCAGCAATAATTCGGCAGGTTTCATTATCGCCTCCCTTCAATCTATATTGGGTCAGCAAACTCCGGTCCTGATCCTCTAAATTTATATTCAATGGCCCCTTGACGAATTCCCGGTCTATCTAGACGGTTGATGGCTTGGGCAATAGAGTTATCCAAGTTAGCTTCCCGTTGCTGCTCACATCATGTTGCCATTTTCTAGCTGTTTCCCGTTACTCTTCCCCCTTTTGGCATTATCCAAATAGGTGAGTCGTGGATTCGGTGGAGGAGATTGGTCGACTCATCTTGTTTTTTCTTCATTTCAGTCACCATGTTGGTGAGATACTAGACAGTGTGTTCAAATCATCGATTTATGGCCATGTCCTATTAGCCGATCTTTGGTGTGCTCCAAGGTGGCTATAGTGGTTGTAGAGGCAATGCCATCATTCTTATGGTCTTTATCCAGAACATCATCCTGAGCCTTGGTGAAGTAGGCAAAGGCTTGCCTAAGAGAAGTCAGAACAAGCAGGAATGCATCACAGTCATTATCCACGGCCCTGTGAAGGTCAGTGACGTGCAGGAATACATCTTCGAACTCAACCGCAACACACGGTTCTAATCACCGATAAATTATCATAACCTATTGTCATAATCAATTAACAACAGATTCAATAACAATCAACAACCGATATAAACATTCAGCGAACCCAACGGTTCAACAATACCTCGATCAAATACACACCCGCAAAACTCAATCCAATCAACTATGAATTTATATCCACAATATGATTCCTTAATCCGATAATAATACCAACAATCAATTCCATATGATATCAATACTTATAATATCCCAAATCAAACTCAACTTCGAATATGAATTAACAAGATTAGTCCTTCCTAATATTCGTCGAATTTTCGGCAAAAGAATACCAAGATTATCAACAATCCGAAATGTCCGATCGGTTCCTCAGAGGAGACTTCATGTTCATAATAAATAATTTTCTTGATCATTGATACATTCCTCCCCCTAATGTCGGGAACGATAGTGCCTTATAATATCAATCTTGCTCATACCACCCATCAATACTTCATGTATTGTCATAAAAGGGACCATACTCGATATATTTAATATTCAATATGAGCCATATGGGATGTGGACACTGAATTACTTGACGGATTCAAAATAATGCACTTTTATTGATATCAAAATATAAATTATCCAAATATGTAAATTTTAAGTTTAGTGTGATGATTTTAATTCAAAATAAGAACAAAGACAACTATGTCAACTTCGAATTTATTACTGATAATACTTGGGTGAAGCCCCAAGCAACCCACCATCCAAGACCGCCCAAGTCGAGCCGAAAGTCCAATCGCCAAGAACCAAGAGCCAAGGCCCACAACTGTTGGTCCCAAGAATGATGAAGACTATCCTCACTGTACCAACACGAGTCTTTTCTAGCGCGCTTTGTCCTCACTCACGCCACCCTGAGAAACTTCCCAGGGGGTCACCCATCCCATAACTACTCCAGGCCAAGCACGCTTAACTTTGGAGTTTCTATGAGATGGCTACCAGAAAAGAAGATGCATCATGTTGGTATGAGTAGTCCAAATCAATTCATTTAACCACTCTCTAGTGGCAGTGCAGAGCCCCGTACTAAGCGACAGGCGGACATGAGGGGCTGCACCACTAGGATGCCGCGGGTCGGGATGTTAAGCCCGGCCAGTTACGTTCTCCCGAGTCGAAGGTGAGGACGCTGGATACCAAAGTATTCCCAAAAATCCCCCCCCCCCAGCGTACGCCAGAAGACTCGAACCCGCGCCTCGCTCCGATACCAATTGTTGGTCCCCAAGAATGATGAAGACTATCCTCACTGTACCAACACAAGTCTTTTCTAGCGCGCTTTGTCCTCACTCACGCGCACCTGAGAAACTTCCCAGGGGTCACCCATCCCATAACTACTCCAGGCCAAGCACGCTTAATTTTGGAGTTTCTATGAGATGGCTACCAGAAAAGAAGATGCATCTTGTTGGTATGAGTAGTCCAAATCAATTCATTTAATCACTCTCTAGTGTCAGTGCAGAGCCCCGTACTAAGCGACAGGCGGACATGAGGGGCTGCACCACTAGGATGCCGCGGGTCGGGATGTTAAGCCCGGCCAGTTACGTTCTCCCGAGTCGAAGGTGAGGACGCTGGATACCAAAGTATTCCCAACAACAACCCATACCGAGGCCGAGGATGAGGCCGAGCCGAGCTGGCAGGACGGGCAAGCACGAGTCCGTGCGTGTGGCCGAGCCACCTTCAAGACTAGGGGAAGAGTCATGGTCATGTTGTACATTCCAATCCTCTTCACTTTAAGTGTCTTAAACTTCATCACATATTCAACATGTGATGGCATTTATTCACATTTAGATTATCTCAAAATGCCCTTTCGAATGAGTAACTTTACTAATTAATTCCTCACTCATTAAAAATTAGTTTTGGGAAATTAGATATATAATAATTATTTATTGTGAATGTAGATTAATCCTGAACTATTTATTTTTTCATAAAAAAAATTAGCCACTAAAAAAATATGTAAAAACTATTTTTTTGCCAACATGTTATAAGTGGACAAATACACAATTTTAACTAATTAAACCCATTTTTTTTAATCAGTTTGATTCTAACTAGATCTATCAATTTGGGTCAGAGGGAGTTATTTTCGTAAGTCAGTCTGAATCAATGCTCGAAATGGTCAACTGACTGATAACAAGATTCTTTTTCATTTTTTCAACTCACACACCCCACCTAGTGATATTGATGGAGTTTGAACTCGTGACATTTAGCCTTCGAACAACACCACTTTACTACTAGACCATCCATATTGGAATGATAACAAGATTGGTTGTCACACTCACAAGTTTAAAATTATTTTAAAACAATTATTAAACATTAATATATATTCCCTAGTTCACTTCTCAGCTTATCATTTCCTATTTCATAAACTAATTATTTGCATTTGAATTTGTCGAACTATTAGCAACAATTCAGTGGCTTTTTAAGGAAATCGTTTTTTTCCTTTTTCGAACAATCACTACATACATTTGTCATTTTTATTTATTTTTAGCCCCCACATCAAATTTTCTGAAAATATAAGAGTTAACTTGTAAAATTTATAGGGAAATATTTTACTTTTAATACTCCGAACCATTAGAGATAGCCCCAACTTTTTGGGTATGGAGAATAAGGAGCAGTGGATTAAGGTTTAAAGTGTTACTTCCCACCTACTTTTATGTGTTAATTAAAGGTGTAAGGCTCTCTAATTTTGGATTGAATGAATTTGAATTGAATTGAACTGAATGGATCTGAACTGAACTGAACTGAATGGAACTGAACTGAACTGAACTGAAATATATATCAAGGGTAAATAATAATAATAATAATGATAAATAATAATAATAATAATTGTTGGGAAAACAAGAACCCTGTATCGAAACAGCCGGGATATCCAATCCCTGTATCGAATGGTATTTTATAAAGAGGTTTTGACATATATGCCAATCTGCATACAGTAAAGGAAACTGTATCGAAGCATTGAGGCATTATCCTGTATCGAAGTCCTGCCTCGAATCAGCATATTATGAAGCCCTTCCGTACAGCAAGAAGTCTTATAAAAGACCAAGTATGGAAACTGTCTCGAAACTCAAATACAGTTAGCTTCCATACAGCTCACAACAGGACAAAGAAGGAATCTCCAGAAGTCAAGTCCCGTTGAATAAAGAAGTATTTAAATACTCAAGGATAAAGTATTTAAATACTGTCAGTCAACAGATCTTCAAATCCCGCTAAATCCGGATCGTGCTATAATCCCGTTGGAACGGAATCTCACTCAAACGGATACATCTCAACGGATATATATTTCAGAGACTATATATATCTCATCTTGTCATTGAAGATCACCACCAAAACCCAAGCTATCGAAATTATTATCAGAGCAAAACATATCTCCAAAGCTTACTGCAACTCAGATCAAAAGAGATATACAGTGCTCACTATTCTGAACAACACTTCATCAGCTGAAAGCTCTTAAAGTCAAAGTTGTTGTTCCCCATCTGTTCTATACCTTGAACAAACAGCCCTGTGTGGACTGAACAATCTGTGCTTCTCCGGAATTGTGTGTGAAGGATTTGCATTGAAGAAGACGAAGCTTCAGAACTGTGTGTGAAGAAGCAAGTCAATGCATTAGCTCAAAACCAATCTGTTTGAACGGTTGAAGCTAAGATCTTTATATCAATCTGTGTGAACGATATATTGATTGTGTGTGTTGTTATAATTACGTAGTTGTGTACGTAGTAATTATAATAAACTTTTTACTCCTGTGTGGAGGACCAGTGGACGTAGAGGGGTTTACCTCGAACCACTTTATTTACTGTGTTATTTACATTCAGCCTTTACTGTTTTAATTACTGTGATTAATTAAGTATACTCTATACATTTAGTTGTTGTATCCACAAAGAACTCATCGTATCCAAGACTTCCGCTACGCACTCGTATTTAAAATCCATACGCTTTGTTGTTTAAACTATTTCCCAAATCAGTATCCGGTATTCTTAGTGGCCAACTAGTGGTATCTGATCTTTTTATTCTAAAAAGTATCTGTCGTATTTTTAACCGAATATTTTCGAAATCACTTATTTTCTAATCAGTCTCTTTCAGTCCTGTATTCTCATATGGATACTTCTATGATTAACAAAGTCCCTATGTTCTCTATTAACGAATTTGACGATCGAGAATTAGAATGGAGGCTCATCTTGCAAAGAATGCACGAAGAGATGATTTTTGTTATACAGGATGGTCCTATCAAGATCATGAAGGTGAACACGGCCGCAAGGATTGAAGGCCAAGCCCATGCTGAGATGCTCGAGAAGGATCGCGAGCAATGGACCACAGATGAAAGAAAGCGAGCAAACCTTGACAATGTAGCTAAGAACGCGTTATTTGTCACTCTTGACAAAGGCACGTTCTCGAAGGTAAAGAGCTGCAAAACAGCCAAAGAAATCTGGGATAAACTCAAGTTGATTTGTGAGGGAACTGAGCTCTCAAAAGAAAACACGATTTCAAAACTGACTCAGCAATTTCAATCTTTTGAAATGAAATCAACTGAGACACTTGAGGAACTTGACCTCAAATTCACTGGTATTGTTGGTGAACTTGAAGCGTTGGGCAAAATTTATACCCAAAAGGAGAAGAACTTAAAAATTTTCAGATCTCTTCCAGCCCGATGGGACATTAAGACCACAGCTATGCGTGTATCTTGTAATCTTAATGAAATATCTACTTTTGATCTCTTCTCTGACCTCAAAGCTTTTGAGTATGATATTGTGAAGAGAGAAAGTCAAGAATTTCCTTCAAAGGTCACACTCTAGCAGCTATCGAACCGTCGACACAAAGATGCCCACTCGAAGCCTAGTCACAAGAATGCCGACAGGACGACGACATCCTGTCTCAAGATGAAATGGCGCTTCTCATGCATAAATTCAAAAGTTCATCAAACGATGGAAAGACTCCTACAGCCCAAACTCGTCCACAAGGTAAGTACCGAAGCATCATCTGGTGATGCTAACCTGTGCTATAATTGCAGGAAACCAGGGCATTATGCAAATAAATGTCCTCATCCCAAAGTCCAAAGATTGCCGGAGGCCGAGCAACAAGAGAGAGATAAAAGAAGACGTGCTTGGAAAGACAAGCTCAAGGCCCTGATTGGAGAATCAGAAGCCTCCCCCACACCATCCAAATCAGCAGAATGTCTTCAGGTAGTCACTGAAAGTGATTCATCTGACGATGAGTTCGATGATAAAGCATATATGTGCTTTATGGCCAAAGACATTCCAGAAGGTGAAGACAGCGACGATGAGGTAAGCTCAACCTCAGCTATTCCGTCAAACGCATCTCATACTTTTGAAAACATGATGAATGAATTTAAAAACATTCAAAAGGCCCATGAGACACTGAAAACTGAGAATATACAGCTTCAATTAACTAATTTAGAGCTGAAAGATGAAAATGACTTGCTGAAAATAAATTATGAAAATATGTCTCTTGATTGTGAAACCAGCAAGGTCGATTTTTAAAAACTCATGGAGAGCAATCATCAACTTGCTAATGAACTAAGTAAGGCTAAAACTCACAACGAGAGCAAGACAAATGATTTGGTTCTACTACAAGCCAAAATCACAACTCTCGAAAAGCGAGAAACTGAACTTGAGACCACTCTGAAATCGTTCGAGAAATTGTCCAAAAGAATGGAAGAAATTCTGAGCACTAGGAAAAATGCTCATGATAAAAGTGGCTTAGGATATAGCTCATGTTCAAACAAAGGGAAAACTAGTACAATGTTCGTCAAGAGTGTGGAACACATTCCAGAATCGGAAGAAATCCCTAGTCCCGTGAAGGAACCTGCTGTACCGAGAAAACCGAAGGCTGTTATTCCGCCCCCGCAATCCTATTCCATACAGCGGAATCATAAGCCGTTCCAACCTGTGAGGCGCACTCAACAGCATGCTCCCAGAGCATATCAACAGCGCCAACAGCCCTTCAGAAGGAAGGCTGTATCCAACCACCAAAGGCCCGCACGGCAGTACTATCAGTACAGCACGCCAAGGTATTGGATACAGGAGCCCCGTTATCCCTCGAGACAGCAGATGCCGGTTCAGTATCAACAACAGCATTGGGAATCCAACTGGAGACCCAGAAGGCAAGCTGTTAGGCCTAAGAAAATGGCTCCACCTCCAAGACGGCACTCGTACTGGATTAATAATAATAACACTGAATTTTTCATGTATAATAATTATCATGGTTATAACAACTACGGATATGCCCCCCGTAGATATCACAACACTGTACCGAGTATGTCCTACAGTAAACCAATTGCTGTCAGGAAAACTTGGGTACCAAGAGGAACTAACAATCATGGACCCAAAAATCAAAGGGGACCGAAATCTACTCAATCTTTTTGTTACAGGACATTCTATAGGAGGATACCTGGTACTTTGATAGTGGATGCTCTCGACACATGACCGGAGATAGGATCAAGCTATCAGATTTTGTAGAAGGTCGCGGTCCAAAAGTTCGCTTCGGTGATAAATCTAAAGGAAGAACAAGAGGGAAAGGAAACCTACTTGTCGGAAAATTCAAAGTCACCGATGTTGCATATGTTGAAGGCTTACAGTATAATCTACTTAGTATTAGCCAGTTCTGTGATAAACAGTTCTCGGTGAAGTTCTATATAGATCGCTGTAGAGTCAAGAACATCCAAACCAAGGAAGTTGTGCTTACAGGAAGCAGATCAGGTAATATGTATATTGCTGACTGGAAGCCTATGAGCTCCTCAATTCCATGCTTTGTTGCCAAAGGCACTGCAGATCTTAGCTGGTTATGGCACAAGAGGATGTCTCACGTCAACTTCAAGACAATCAACAAGCTCTCAAGACAGGGAATGGTTAGAGGTTTGCCAAATGTGTCATTCAAGAAGGACAGCGTCTGCGGACCATGTCAGAAAGGCAAACAAATCAAATCAACCCTAAAGAGCAAATCCTACCTTTCAACCCAAAGAGTGTTAGAAATGCTACACATGGATCTCTACGGTCCTGTAGACCCAGTAAGTTTGGGAGGTAAGAACTACTGCATGGTTGTTGTTGATGATTATTCCAGGTATGCTTGGACGATATTTCTTAGCAAGAAGAAGGAAACAACATCAAAGCTGCCCGAGTGTAATATCCGCAATTTCGATTTTTCGGTAATTTTCTTTTTTTGGCGGAAGTCCGTTTTGACGACTCGCTCATGCCGTATCGTCATTCTGAGAATATTTAATTCTGCACTTTTTGTCATCCAAGTTCGTTTCGGTATCATTTTGTTGAGTTCCGTGTTCTTTAGCGGCTTTTCCGCACTTGAGTTCGATTCTTGCGAATCTCGTCCGAAATCGCTGCTTTCGAGTTTCTCGTAAGTTCATTTAATGTTATTATTCATGTTGTGAGCTTTGGCTTGGTGTTTCGATCGTGTATCGTGTATTTCGGACGTTTTGGGCCATTTTCGTAATTTCCCAAAGTTTGGGGTAATTACTTTCGGTAGTCGAATTTCGAGCCTTCAGGTGGTCGGAATCGTGTGTTCTCTTAGCACTTGGATTCGTCTTTGTGTGTACTTCATAACCGTATCTTCGATTCATACTGTGTTCGGTTTCGGCCTGTCAAGCCAGATCGGAGTGGCCACGGCCAGCTGCTCGGCCGAGTTACGGCCGTAATGTGCCGGTTACGGCCGTACGTGCTCGGAAGGCATGGCCTGACGAATTCCAGTTACGGCCGTAAGGGCCGAGAGTTACGGCTGTACGGGCGCTGGGCATCTTCCGGACGAAGGCCGGTTACGACCGTAATGTGTGCCAGTTACGGCCGTAAGTGTCCGAGGGGTACTGGGCAGATTTTTTGACGAATGCCGGTTACGGCCGTAAGGCCTGCCGAGTACGGCCGTAAGGGCCGAGTTACGGCCGTAAGGCACTGCTGGTTACGGCCGTAACCCTGCCGGCTATATATAGCCTGGGCTCGGCCAGACCTGCATTTCTCACCTTTTTTACTCGTTTTTGTGCGGCTGCGGACGGGAGGCTCGGAAAATCGAGTTCTTGGCCGATTCTAATCAATTCCAAGACGTTTTGGAAGATTCTTGTTGATTATATCATCATGCAATCCGTGTTCTTCGTCGAATCAAGGTATATTTCTTGATTTTCCTCCAAGTTGACTTTTTGGGGAATTTGTTCTTGATTTCGATTCTAGTCCGATTTTGATGAATCGGTTGATGTTAGTAAACATTATTAATCGTGTTCTATGGATTGTATATCCATATTTTCGATTCATTCAACCCGATTGATGATTTTTAGGCTCTTGAGGAACTTTGAACATTTAGTGTTCGATTAAATGCCTCAAAGAGTTTCTTTTGGTCGTTATGTTGATTTCGATTGATATTGTGTTATTGAATGAATTTTATTTCATTCAAGGTGGTTCGAGTACTTGTGTTTATCGGAGGACGTCGTTCGTTGTTCGTGGAAGGAATTCACCGCCTTCGGTTGAGGCAAGTTTTATACTTGTACTAGTCAATGAGATTAATGTTATCATATATGTGTATGAATGTGTTGTATGATTCCGAAACTTAGTCTCTTCATGAATTCATTGATATTAAGAGATCGTTCGATACGATACCTTTCGGCAATTATGCCAAATGTTTTTATTGTTCGTTAATGGCCGGTTCAAGGCATTGTGATACTCGTTGTTAATGTCATTATCGATCACCGGTTCGCGGTATCGATGTATCGATCGTTGTTTTTGATATTCTTGTCGATTTAAGACGTCGTTGTAATCATTGCTATTAATGTTGGAGTTTTGTCCTTGATGTTGTTTTGGACGATTAAAGGTGTTGACGTATTCATTTCTCTTCTTCGTTGTCGGTAACCGATTAAAGGTGCCGAGACATCCTTCGTATCATTGTTATCGATTAGCCGTTCTAAGGCAATCGAGGTGTTCAATTATTCATCATATCATTGTTATCGGTTGGCCATTCTAAGGCAATCGAGGTATTCACTCATTCACCGTGTCATTGTTATCGATTGGTCGTTCTCAGGCAAATCGAAGTGTTCAATCATTCATTATATCATTGTTATCGATTGACCGTTTTAAGGCAATCGAGGTATAGAATCATCCGCTGCATCATTGTTATCGGTTGGCCATTCTAAGGCAATCGAGGTACTGAATTGGGGCTGTCGAGGATAGTTCCCATCCGTTGTGTCGTTGTTATCGATTGACCAATCTAAGGTAATCGAGGTATTGAATTGGGACTGTCGAGTACAATGCCTATCCGTGAGTCATCATTATCGTGTTGGCCGACTCAAGGTAGCACACTATCAAAATTGTGATACGGCTTCGTGCCGTGGCTTCGGCCCTAATTGTGATACGGCTTCGTGCCGTGGCTTCGGCCCTAATTGTGATACGGCTCCGTGCCGTGGCTTCATCCCTAATTGTGATACGGCTTCGTGCCGTGGCTTCGGCCCTAATTGTGATACGGCTTCGTGTCGTCGCTTCGGCCCTAATTGTGATACGGCTTCGTGCCGTGGCTTCGGCCCTAATTGTGATACGGCTTCGTGCCGTGGCTTCGGCCCTAATGGTGATACGGCTTCATGTCGTGGCTTCGGCCCTAATTGTGATACGGCTTCGTGTCGTGGCTTCGGCCCTAATTGTGATACGGCTTCGTGCCGTGGCTTCGGCCCTAATGGTGATACGGCTTCGTGCCGTGGCTTCGGCCCTAATCGATAAATGGCCGCTTTTGGCTTCATGTGATTGTGATATTTGACCTTCTGCCTCGAGTGGCTTTCAGGCCTTTGTGATTGTCTTGGTAATTTCATTGGAGCCTTCGGGCATTGTGATTCATAATTAATTCAGTTCTGGTTTGGTTCATGTCGTGTAATTCATTGTGGTACTCTGTGATTATGATTCGCCGCTGGGCACTTATGTTCTAACCTGTTGAACAGGTATTAATAGTATGCCGTGGGCATAGTATTTCACGAATCCTCGGTTCTTACATTGGTTTGTGAGCATCTCGTATTATTATTATCATTGTACCGTTTTATTCTGCCTTTGGATGCATATCATGTTATACATGTATTTGATATTCATGATCGGGATGACTGACCCCGTGGGGGCGGAACATGTTTCATGTTTTAGGTGCTTGCGAGGAGAGAGTTGAGACACAGGGGCATGATGATGGCGACGAGGCATTCGAGCGATACTAGTCCGAGTTGTTCATGTTGGTCAGTCAGTTGGAGTGTTCTTCATCATCACCATTGTCATTATGTATTACCCGAGCAGATGCTCGTGGATGTTGTTGTATTTTATTTTTGGCCATGTAGGCCCATCGTTGTCGTTGAAATTCCTTATCGGAATATTGTGTCGGATATCATGGTAGGGACTATGATTTTCCCTTGTTATTTAATTTAATGTATTTTAGTCATGTTCGCCTGGTGGATCTCCTGGCGTGGGGTCCACGGCACTGTAATAACCCAATAGGATTTGGGGGTGTTACAGAAGATGGTATCAGAGATTTTGGGTTGTGACATACCCTGATATGTGAGTTATGTGGCTCTACCGACGCGGTAGTAGTGGGACTGTCAGGTTATGACAATCTGGACAGTCGGGTTTTGTGAGTCGTGATATTAGTATGACTGCACGAGTCATTCATTCATCGAGTCGTCGTCAGTGAAGACTAGTATCGTGAGACCTCGAAGCTTCGTATGACCTGTGTAAGGACTCGATTCTCTTTATGTTCATATATTCATCATGTCATTAATTATTCATGCTTTGTTGAAACCTATATGTGATATTATTGTTATGATTAATTCATGACTAATTGTTTTGGAGCACGTGTGACTTGTGTAAGTGTTAAGGATCAGCCCATTCATCAGTTAATAATCATCAATCATCATTTTGATCTTGTCGATCATGTTAATTCATTCATCACTCAGTTAATCTCATCGCCGCTAATTCATTCATCACTCGATTAATCTCATTGTTCAGTTAATTCATTCATCACTCGATCAATCTCATTGTTCAGTTAATTCATTCATCACTCAGTTAATCTCATTGTTCAGTTAATTCATTCATCACTCAGTCAATCTCATTGTTCAGTTAATTCATTCATCACTCAGTCAATCTCTTCGTTCAGTTAATTCATTCATCACTCAATTAATCTCATTGTTCAGTTAATTCATTCATCATTCAGTCAAAGTCTCATTGTTCAGTTAATTCATTAATCATCCAACCCAGCTCACGGTTCAGTTGTTGATCTTGGGGATCGAATTTTCAACCTTGTTAACTTATTAAAGGTAATCATTTCAGGAATTTCATCAGATAATCATGTTACCTCACCTGATCTTTCATACGATCTTATCATATTCCGACGTAATGTCGACGATCATTTCATTGCATCATTAATGCATTCATTGTGCTGGAGTGTGTATTCTCATTTTTATCATTCTGTCACGTAATCATAATGCGATATTCATGCGGGATCTATAATTATCATGTGGCTTTCCCGTCAAGATGGATAGAGCCGCCGAGGACGCATGGGAAGAGGCCGCGATGCGGGCCGGAACTCGGGATCTCGTGTGCATACCCACGCGAACGCAAGGGATATCATTAATTCATCAAATAGCGAGTCTACTCATTCACCGCCGATAATCATTCACTATCAGGGAGCCGTACCCGAGAGGCATCTCACTCGGAAGGTGTTCGGGTTGACCCATTCATATTTATGCAGGGCATGATGGCCCAGATGACTCAGATGACGCGGATAGTGGAGACCATGCAGACCTCGATGGTTCGTGGTCCACCGCAACAGGGATTCCAGGTGCCATTTCATGGACAGACTGGAGCAGTGAATCAGATTGTTGGCGATATCTCTCGTCAGAGGCCGCCTACTTTTGAAGGTTCGTCGGAACCAGCCGATATTGTTCATTGGCTTGAGCATTTTGATAAACTCTTCGACATGGTTCAGTGTCCGGAAGAGAGTAAGGTGGCAGTAGCGGCTTATTACTTGATTAAGGGTGCTTATTCGTGGTGGCTTTCTGTGAAACCCGCCGATAGCGATTGTGGTTGGAGTGAGTTCAAGACCCTCATGTTGGAGAGGTATTATCCAGCTCCACTTCGTGAAGCCAAGTTGTCAGAGGTTTTGAACCCTGAATCCATCGAGGATGAGGGTGTTATTGTCATTGCTGAGAAGTTTCAGGGACTACTTCAGTTTGCTTCGTCAGTTATCCGTACTTAGGCGGATAAGATCAAATATTTTAGCAAGAGGCTAAATCCGCAGTTGAGGATGCAGTTGTTAAATCACAATTGTAATTCACTTAGTGAGTTCATCGAGAAGGCTCTTGGAGCAGAGTTTTTGATCAAGGAGCTTACTCAGAAGCATCCTTCAGTTTCTTCGGGTGAGAGGACTAGGATGCCGGTTCGTTCTGAGGGACATCGGGCTCCGACGTCCAAGAGGTCATTTTCCACTGCCTTCGTGGCCGAAAGCATCTTCCTCTCGCATTTACGAGTTCAACTATTGTTTGCTTTAACTGTGATTCAGCAGGGCACGTGAGTACTCGGTGTATGGTGCCAGCTATTGTCTGTTTTCTGTGTGGGAACCCGGGACACCTACGGAAATACTGCAGGAGTTCTAGTGCCGGTAGATCTCGAGAGAGCTCAAGGGCCTCGGGGGACTTTACTCCAGCTCGTGCTTCATCCAAGGGGTCCTACCAGGCTTCGAGAGCCATAGGTAAGGACAGTCATCACCGGTTTTGAACAAGTTAATTCTTGCTCGGTAATAGTATAATCATTCATTTCATTTGTCGTTCATTCATTCATATAATTCATTCATCATATATCAATCACGTTGAGACTTATAATTATCAAACTAATCATTCATTTCACGGGGAACAATGGTTCCAATCATTTCATTTGAGCTATCACTCATTACGTTATCATTTCACCCTGGTGAGTCATTCTTGATCCTTGTTGGATTTCGATTCATTATCATTCATTGTAATCATTCTTGTTCGTGTGTATCTCGTTGATTTTTCCTGGTGGGATATTGCTTCTCCCTACTTGTTTTAAGTTTCGGGACGAAACTTCTTTTAAGGGGGGTAGTATGTAATATCCGCAATTTCGATTTTTCGGTAATTTTCTTTTTTTTGGCGGAAGTCCGTTTTGACGACTCGCTCATGACCGTATCGTCATTCTGAGAATATTTAATTCTGCACTTTTTGTCATCCAATTTCGTTTCGGTATCATTTTGTTGAGTTCCGTGTTCTTTAGCGGCTTTTCCGCACTTGAGTTCGATTCTTGCGAATCTCGTCCGAAACTGTCGTTTCGAGTTTCTCGTAAGTTTATTTAATGTTATTATTCATGTTGTGAGCTTTGGATTGGTGTTTCGATCGTGTATCGTGTATTTCGGACGTTTTGGGCCATTTTCGTAATTTCCCAAAGTTTGGGGTAATTACTTTCGGTAGTCGAATTTCGAGCCTTCGGGTGGTCGGAATCGTGTGTTCTCTTAGCACTTGGATTCGTCTTTGCGTGTACTTCATAACCGTATCTTCGATTCATACTCAGGTTCGGGTTTCGGGCTCGTCCGGGCCATCGGAGTGGCCACGGCCGGAGCCGGGCCTGGCCTGGCCGAGTTACGGCCGTAATGTGCCGGTTACGGCCATACGTGCTCGGCAGGCATGGCCTGAAGAATGCCAGTTACGTCCGTAAGGGCCGAGAGTTACGGCCGTACGGGCGCTGGGCATCTTCCGGACGAAGGCCGGTTACGGCCGTAATGTGTGCCAGTTACGGCCGTAAGTGTCCGAGGGGTACTGGGCAGATTTTTTGACGAATGCCGGTTACGGCCGTAAGGCCTGCCGAGTACGGCCGTAAGGG
This sequence comes from Orobanche coerulescens, assembly GCA_033398695.1. Lineage (NCBI taxonomy): Eukaryota > Viridiplantae > Streptophyta > Magnoliopsida > Lamiales > Orobanchaceae > Orobanche > Orobanche coerulescens. The sequence continues at coordinate 36,689,905 of CM065815.1, forward strand.
CCGAGTTACGGCCGTAAGGCACTGCCGGTTACGGCCATAACCTTGCCGGCTATATATAGCCTGGGCTCGGCCAGACCTGCATTTCTCACCTTTTTTACTCGTTTTTGTGCGGCTGCGGACGGGAGGGTCGGGAAATCGAGTTCTTGGCCGATTCTAATCAATTTCAAGACGTTTTGGAAGATTCTTGTTGATTATATCATCATCCAATCCGTGTTCTTCGTCGAATCAAGGTATATTTCTTGATTTTCCTCCAAGTTGACTTTTTGGGGAATTTGTTCTTGATTTCGATTCTAGTCCGATTTTGATGAATCGATTGATGTTAGTAAACATTATTAATCGTGTTCTATGGATTGTATATCCATATTTTCGATTCATTCAACCCGATTGATGATTTTTAGGCTCTTGAGGAACTTTGAACATTTAGTGTTCGATTAAATGCCTCAAAGAGTTTCTTTCGGTCGTTATGTTGATTTCGATTGATATTGTGTTATTGAATGAATTTTATTTCATTCAAGGTGGTTCGAGTACTTGTGTTTATCGGAGGACGTCGTTCGTTGTTCGTGGAAGGAATTCACCGCCTTCGGTTGAGGCAAGTTTTATACTTGTACTAGTCAATGAGATTAATGTTATCATATATGTGTATGAATGTGTTGTATCATTCCGAGACTTAGTCTCTTCATGAATTCATTGATATTAAGAGATCGTTCGATACGATACTTTTCGGCAATTATACCAAATGTTTTTATTGTTCGTTAATGGCCGGTTCAAGGCATTGTGATACTCGTTGTTAATGTCATTATCGATCACCGGTTCGCGGTATCGATGTATCGATCGTTGTTGTTGATATTCTTGTCGATTTAAGACGTCGTTGTAATCATTGCTATTAATGTTGGAGTTTTGTCCTTGATGTTGTTTTGGACGATTAAAGGCGTTGACGTATTCATTTCTCTTCTTCGTTGTCGGTAACCGATTAAAGGTGCCGAGACATCCTTCGTATCATTGTTATCGATTAGCCGTTCTAATGCAATCGAGGTGTTCAATTATTCATCATATCATTGTTATCGGTTGGCCGTTCTAAGGCAATCGAGGTATTCACTCATTCACCGTGTCATTGTTAACGATTGGCCGTTCTCAGGCAAATCGAAGTGTTCAATCATTCATTATATCATTGTTATCGATTGACCGTTTTAAGGCAATCGAGGTATTGAATCATCCGATGCATCATTGTTATCGGTTGGCCATTCTAAGGCAATCGAGGTATTGAATTGGGGCTGTCGAGGATAGTTCCCATCAGTTGTGTCGTTATTATCGATTGACCACTCTAAGGTAATCGAGGTATTGAATTGGGACTGTCGAGTACAATGCCCATCCGTGAGTCATCATTATCGTGTTGGCCGACTCAAGGTAGCACACTATCAAAATTGTGATATGGCTTCGTGCGGCTTCGCCCTAATTGTGATACGGCGCCGTGCGTGGCTTCGCCCTAATTGTGATACGGCTTCGTGGCTTCGCCCCTAATTGTGATACGGCCGCGTGGCTTCGCCCTAATTGTGATACGGCTTCGCTTCGCTTCGCCCCAATTGTGATACGGCCGTCGTGGCTTCGCCCTAATTACGATACGGCTTCGTGTCGTGGCTTCGCCCTAATGGTGATACGGTTTCGTGCCGTGGCTTCGCCCTAATTGTGATACGGCTTCATGCCGTGGCTTCGCCCTAATTGTGATACGGCTTCGCCGTGGCTTCGCCCTAATGGTGATACGGCCGTGCGTGGCTTCGCCCTAATCGATAACAGACTTGCCGCTTTTGGCTTCATGTGATTGTGATATTTGACAGGTTCGTCTGAGTGGCTTTCAGACCTTTGTGATTGTCTTGGTAATTTCATTGGAGCCTTCGGGCATTGTGATTCATAATTAATTCAGTTCGGGTTTGGTTCATGTCGTGTAATTCATTGTGGTACTCTGTGATTATGATTCGCCGTTGGGCACTTATGTTCTAACCTGTTGAACAGGTATTAATAGTATGCCGTGGGCATAGTATTTCACGAATGCTCGGTTCTTACATTGGTTTGTGAGCATCTCGTATTATTATTATCATTGTACCGTTTCATTCTGCCTTTGGATGCATATCATGTTATACATGTATTTGATATTCATGATCTGGATGACTGACCCCGTGGGGGCGGAACATGTTTTCATGTTTTAGGTGCTTGCGAGGAGAGAGTTGAGACACATGGGCATGATGATGGCGACGAGGCATTCGAGCGATACTAGTCCGAGTTGTTCATGTTGGTCGATCGACTGGAGTGTTCTTCATCACTACCATTGTCATTATGTATTACCCGAGCAGATGCTCGTGGATGTTGTTGTATTTTATTTTTGGCCATGTAGGCCCATCGTTGTCGTTGAAATTCCTTATCGGAATATTGTGTCGGATATCATGGTAGGGACTATGATTTTCCCTTGCTATTTAATTTAATGTATTTTAGTCATGTTCGCCTGGTGGATCTCCTGGCGTGGGGTCCACGGCACTGTAATAACCCAATAGGATTTGGGGGTGTTACACCGAGCTCCTGAGAAAGTTGCAAAATAAAAAGGCATCGAGTATCGTGTGCATTCGTTCTGACAGAGGTACAGAATTTACTAACCGTTTTATAGAGCAATACTGTTCGGAGAATGGAATACAGCACGAATACTCAGCTGCCCGTACACCTCAACAAAATGGTGTTGCCGAGCGAAAGAATAGGACGTTGAAAGAAGCAACAAGGACAATGATTACCGCAAGCAAATTGCCACAGCGTTTCTGGGGTGAAGCAACCAATACAGCTTGCTACACTCAAAACCGCTGTATCGTCAACAAGCACCACAACAAAACAGCATATGAGGTATGGAACAACAAAACTCCGTTAGTTTCGTATTTCCACATTTTTGGATGCAGGTGTTATGTATTGAATAATGGGAAAGACCAACTTAGAACCTTTGATGAGAAATCAGATGAAGGAATATTCGTAGGATACTCCTCCACAAAGAAGATTTCGTAATCTTTAATAATAGGTAGCTGACGATCGAGGAATCAGTTCATGTAGTGTTTGACGAACCACACCATGACTCTACAGGAGTAGATGATATCACTCAGAACATTCACCATCTATCTATCTTGGATCCTCCAACTCCCATAGAACCTGTAGTTAATTTAGAAATCAACCTCGTAGCTGTAAGAATTGATGTGGATGAAGCCGACGCTGCATGTCAAGTCAGTATCCACGTAATCTTCGATACAAGACGGGATCCCGAATTAGAACCCGACCAAAGATGGTTGAGAGATCACCCGCAAGAGCCGATCATTGGAAACATAAATGCCGGTGTTTCTACTCGTAGGAGAATACAGAGTACACAAGGAAATGTACTTTGTGCACAAGAAGAATCGATCTTTGAGATATCACAGTTTCCTGAATGGAAATCTCAATCCGAGCTTAGAAGACTCAATATGTGCACTATTGCCGTATTCTTAGCCTCCAACTCGTTTCACCATAGACGCTCTTAATAATTCTCATTGGATAACATCTATGGAAGAAGAGCTTAACGGTTTCGAAAGAAACAATGTATGGTATCTTGTACCTGCACTAACACATCAATCGGATATAGGAACCAAATGGTTATTTCGAAACTAAAAAGATCGAAATGGACTTATCATAAGGAACAAATCCAGACTAGTCGCACAAGGCTATAGTCAGGAAGAAGGCATAGACTATGATGAAACCTTCGCCCCTGTAGCGAGACTAGAAGCCATCAGGATATTTCTTGCCTTTGCCGCCCATAAGAGTTTTATTGTCTACCAAATGGACGTCAAAAGTGCTTTCCTGAATGGAGATCTTGCAGAAGAAGTTTATGTTGAACAACCACCAGGGTTTGCCAACACAGACGGTATCGATCTAGTTTACAGGCTAAGGAAAGCGCTGTATGGACTTAAACAAGCCCCTAGAGCCTGGTACGAAACCCAGTCCCAGTATCTAACCAACAACGGATTTGAGAAAGGTGATGTGGACAAGACCCTGCTCAAGATACAGGAAGGTGATGACCTTCTTATGGTGCAAATCTATGTGGATGATATTATTTTTGGTTCAACTAACCTTGCTCTATGTCAAAGGTTCTCTCATCTCATGCAAAATAAATTTGAAATGAGTATGATGGGGGAACTTAGTTATTTTCTAGGTTTGCAGGTAAAGCAGATGCCTACAAGTATTTTCATCAACCAAGAAAAATACAGCAAGGAGTTTCTCAACAAATTTGGAATGAACACTTCCAAATCCTCGCCAAGCCCCATGAGCACTTCCGTGCAAATTAGTGCTGATGAAGCCGGAAAGCCGTTTGACCAATCACTCTACAGGAAGCTCATTGGTTCGCTCCTGTACCTATCGGCTAGCAGGCCCGATATCCAGTTTGTTGTTGGATTGTGTGCAAGATATCAAGTTGCACCTAAGGAATCACACTTCAATACAACTAAACGAATCCTGAAGTACGTTAAAGGAACAGTCGACGCAGGACTTTGGTATCCTAAGGAAGGCGGATTCAATTTAGTTGGATACAGCGACTCGGATCTCGGAGGCTGCAAGCTAGATAGGAAGAGTACAAGTGGAACTTGTCACTTTCTTGGACCTAGACTCGTTTCTTGGTTCAGTAAGAAGCAATTGGCTAATTCTCTTTCCAAGACTGAATCAGAGTACTATGCTGCTGGTAGTTGCTGTATGCAGATCCTTTGGATGCAGCAACAGTTGTTAGACTATGGAATCGATGCCAAAGAGACTCCAATCATGTGTGATAGCACGAGTGCAATTGCAATCACGCACAATCCTGTCCTGCACTCGCGCACTAAGCATATCAACATGAAGCATCACTTCATAAGGAATCACGTCGAGAACAAGGATGTTCGCCTTGAAAAAGTTCATACAGACGTTCAGCTGGCCGACATCTTCACCAAGCCGCTCGACACAGCAAGATTCAACATGCTCAGACAAGAATTGGGAATGCTACAATGACTCCGTAAGTAAATTCTTGCTTTTACTCAACAAATTGAGAGGGAACGTCGTAAGACCCAAGAATACAAGATCCAACGTTAATTATTTGTACAATCGAATCACAATACAAAGATCAGTAGCGAGCGAAGACATATGAATCCTACAGCTGACGTGTGCAATAATTAAGGGGGAATACTGTAGAACCCATGAATACAGCATTAATACTTAAGTTGCTGTATGGAATTTAAAACCTATATGTACCTTTTTAAGGGGGAACGCTGTATCGATGCGGAAACAGCACATACTATAGGATTTCGATTCAGTATATATATAATATCATATTATTTCTTTTTAAAATGATTTTTGTCCACGTGCCCTGTTTTTATGTCAAACGTCATGTACATTAAATGCCTTACACGACATCTGGACAACTGAATCTCAAAAGCCGCGATGTTTTAAATTGTTTATTGTTTTAAAACCGCCGTTTTAGGCATTTAGGGTGACACAAATGTCAGAAATGGGACGCGCTCATTCTTTAAACATTTTAATGGATTAGCGTACCAGTTACACTCAGTCCATCTTAACCGTTGATTTCAAAAACCGATTCCCATCCCTTAAAATCTGACCATTCGTACTCTGCAAAACCCTATTTCGCCGCCCAACTATAAAAGGACTGAATCTGCCATTAGAGACTTTTTACGCTTTCTGCAAATTCAAGAGTTCTCAAGCAAAACAAATTTTACATACTTTTCTCGCATTTTACCGCATATTTCGATTATTTTCCCGCACTTTTTCTTAAGTAATCATCAAATGGCCGGACAAACCTCTTCTCCGCTCAAGAAATCGCTAACATCATTGATGGCCGGATCTTTTCAAGATCTGTTATCATTGAGCGCATTCGTCTCAAAACCAACGACGCGAACCCATGGAGTACATCATAACTCGACTTCACAACAAGGCCTTTATCGCTTTGGAAGTCGATCACGATAAGTACGATGCACATCCGGTTGAGGAGTTTTACCTCGCCGTACGCTTCGTCATTGGCCCAAGGAGGTCATGTAGCCGACATCACCGCTACAATCCAGGAGTTGAGATCTGTATTAATAACGATCTGCTCGAACATCTACGTACTACCCCGATGGCTCGAATATGGAACAACTTGAGACATTCGGTCTCAAGAGCCGATCACTAAATTTTATGGATCTGCTCACGGGATCCAAAGTTGTTGACATGGTTCGGACTACATGTCACAAGAAAAATTTTTGTCTCCCATATGTATATCTTCATGATTTTTGCGGGATAATTGAGAATCGAACCAGTGCGTTCAAATGTGTACTAACTCCGAGGTTCAGGATGATGGTGGCTATTCTGACCTGTGAAAAGGTCAATTGGTGCCAAATAATCCTGAAACGCCTGCAAGAGGAGGTGTGCAAACCGGCCACCCAGAAGAGATCTTTTGGTTTGATGTTAAACCATATCCTGACAAAATGCGGACTGTCGCAATCCGCCGATGCTAAGAAGAATAACCCCAGAATATACCTAGGAGGCTTCAAGCCTACTGCGTATAATCAAACCACGATGGTCTGCAACCATCCAAAAACTGGAAGTATGCCAGTTTCCGCCAATCCACGAGATGAATCCTTGAAGTTCCAGGAAGTGGAATCTTCAAAGAAGAGAAAGAGACCTCACAGCAAGAAATCCACTGCTGGTGAGAAGCCCAAGAAGAGACTTAGGAGGCTTTCGAAAGTCAAATCTGCCAAGCCCTCCGAGGAAGTCTCCCCTGTGGCTCAACCCACTTACGAAGAACCCCAGGGCCCAACCCCTGTGGAAGAGGTGTCTCCTACTGTATCGACAGTATATCCTGAGCCTTTGGCGGCTAAGACGGATAATGAGACATCTGCCAACGAACAAGACTTTAGCGAGTCGGCTGCCCATTTGGAGCCAACAGCTACTTCTCCTCTGCGGGATCCCACACCCGTACAGTATCCATCTTCCTTCAGGGCACCATCCCCTGTAAGGAGTCCCACTTCCATACAGGATCCCATACCTGTACAGGAATCCCTCGCGACAGCGTCTCCAGACGTTGTACGTAGTCCCTCCCCCGACTCCATCATTCATAAGACCCTTATTTCTGTTCAAATTGAACAAGCTTACGAAAGATTTCTCACATGGAAAGGCTACAGGCTAGCTCCGTACGAAACATTGTACAACTGGAGCGATTGGATCCAAGAAGAAAGATTTGTCTCAGAAGTGACGGACTCAATGGAGATTGAAGCCCTGATCCGATGGGAAAATGCCTTCTGCAAGGAGCTTATTGAAAGCCATCTCGCTGCGTAACTGACGCTAGAAGGAAAGGAAAGGACAAGTCAGAGGACTCTCCCGCAAATCCAAAAGACGATGACCATGACTCAGACGACGACGACGATGCTTTTCAAGCAGGTCTGAGGATGAGTCGTGAAGAGGCTGAAGCTAGAGACGCCTCTCCACCCAAAAGCAACGAAGGGCCATCAACCCAGAACAATCCCCCTTCGCCAGAGCATGAGAACATTCCCGACGAAGAGGAATCAGTTCCTCCAGTCGAGGAAGTTGAAGCAATTTTGGAACAGGCACCTGAGCCTGCTGCCACCGAAGAAGTTGTACCTAAAAGACAACAGGAGGATTCAGTCCCTCCTGTATCCATGTCTACTGAAGAAAATTCGCAACAGGAAGTCACTCAACCCCCTGTCGCCGAACAAGAACCAGCTGCTCCCGCCCCTTCAACCGTGGAATCTGAGGACGGTATCGAACCTGAGAATGTCCAACTTACTTCACGCCCAACCGTGAACGTAAGGAGGTTGAACAGCTCTGAAGACTTTGCTCAACCAGATTCTCCTATTTCTGCCGCTAGGAAAGAGCGCCTGCGCGCACTTGGTCTTCAAACTGTATTCATCCAGGATGCAGTGAATGCTCTGTCTTCCGTTGAGAAAGCATTAAAATGGATACATACTTCTGCTGTGGAGGAAATGACCACTCTCCAACATGAAGTATCTCGTGTTGTCGAGGCATTCATTCTTCTGCCAGAAGTTTTCAAGCAAGCTTTGAAAATCATGGAAGATAAGCAGGAGAAACTCCTGAAGGAAGAAGCAACAAAAACACTAATAGCTGAAGCCAAGACTGCATGTGCCATGATTGAAAACAGCTCTCAACTGCGCGCCCACGACAAATGCATTAAGGATATGTCGCAAACGCTTTCCTCCCTTGTGGAAAGAATGACTAACATCGAGACAAAACAAGATGCAGCACTAGAAATCCTAAAAAGTCTTGATGAAGCTAAAAAGGGGGAAGAGGCAAGAGAAGCTGCTAGGAGAATCAAAGCACAAGAAGAAAGGGAATTCGAGGCCGCTCAAGACAAAGATCACTGCTGAGTTAAACAGTGCTAGCCCCTTCATCCCAAAGTTTTAGGATTTCGTGCTCCGACCAATTTCATGATCCAAATGTCCCTTGGCAAACTCTTATCCAGAGACCTTCTCAAATTCGTCACAACCAACCGCAACCCTACCGCTGGCGAAGTGAAGCAATGGAGGAAAAACGATCTGATGAGATTCTTCGCAAAACTCGTCAGGGAATCCGCCATCTTCAAGAGCTATAAGACTTTAGCGGAGGCCGCAGAGAAATTCACGAAGATGCTAGAAGATGGAAAACTCCCTCTCCAGCTTGATATGAAGAGCAAACACAAAAGAGGAGATCGGATCACCCATCCAGAAGACTGAATTCTTGCCTTTGATCGATCCTATGAAGGAAGAGCTATATACCAGGATCGAGGCAACGATTCCTTACAGAACTGGTGGCGTTGTACCGAGAATGATCCAGGGAGAAAGCCCTGGAGACATGCAGATTACTATAGGAGCTAAAATCCTTGTATACTATTTTTGTCTTTGTAATTTTTCCTTCGAAACAGCAAACCATGTACTCAATTTATTTTGAATATCAATAAAAGTGTTTGTTTGTCTTGAAAGATTACAACTCGTAATCTACTGTGTTGATGTATGATTACTTAAATTGTATGATAAACAAACTCAAGTTAGGTGACTTGATTGAAAATAAAGCTGTACGAACTAGTCTACGAACAGTTCACGATTTCAGTTGTAAACTTAGAAAACTTTGTAAGATTGTGCCTGCGCGCCAATCATAAGCTTAAGTTGTAAAAATCCTTAACTGTATCGAACTTGCCTGCGAGCAGTTCATCATTTAGACTAAGACAGACCTTTTGACGAAAAGACCAAGAAATCTGCCAGAAGACATCAAAAGAAGATTGCTTCATGAAGAAGGTTTTGGCATCATCAAGAAGACTTGAAAAGTTAAGAAAGTAAGCCTTGGCAAATTGTCAAAAAGGGGGAAATTGTTGGGAAAACAAGAACCCTGTATCGAAACAGCCGGGATATCCAATCCCTGTATCGAATGGTATTTGATAAAGAGGTTTTGACATATATGCCAATCTGCATACAGTAAAGGAAACTATATCGAAGCATTGAGGCATTATCCTGTATCGAAGTCCTGCCTCGAATCAGCATATTATGAAGCCCTTCCGTACAGCAAGAAGTCTTATAAAAGACCAAGTATGGAAATTGTCTCGAAACTCAAATACAGTTATCTTCCATACAGCTCACAACAGGACAAAGAAGGAATCTCCAGAAGTCAAGTCCCGTTGAATAAAGAAGTATTTAAATACTCAAGGATAAAGTATTTAAATACTGTCAAATCCCGTTGAATAAAGAAGTATTTAAATACTGTGAGTCAACAGATCTTCAAATCCCGCAAAATCCGGATCGTGCTATAATCCCGTTGGAACGGAATCTCACTCAAACGGATACATCTCAACGGATATATATTTCAGAGACTATATATATCTCATCTTGTCATTGAAGATCAGTCACCAAAAACCCAAGCTATCGAAATTATTATCAGAGCAAAACATATCTCCAAAGCTTACTGCAACTCAGATCAAAAGAGATATACAGTGCTCACTATTCTGAACAACACTTCATCAGCTGAAAGCTCTTAAAGTCAAAGTTGTTGTTCCCCATCTGTTCTATACCTTGAACAAACAGCCCTGTGTGGACTGAACAATCTGTGCTTCTCCGGAACTGTGTGTGAAGGATTTGCATTGAAGAAGACGAAGCTTCAGAACTGTGTGTGAAGAAGCAAGTCAAAGCATTAGCTCAAAACCAATCTGTGTGAACGGTTGAAGCTAAAATCTTTATATCAATCTGTGTGAACGATATATTGATTGTGTGTGTTGTTATAATTACGTAGTTGTGTACGTAGTAATTATAATAAACTTTTTACTCCTGTGTGGAGGACCAGTGGACGTGGAGGGGTTTACCTCGAACCACTTTATTTACTGTGTTATTTACATTCAGCCTTTACTGTTTTAATTACTGTGATTAATTAAGTATACTCTATACATTTAGTTGTCAGATCCACAAAGAACTCATCGTATCCAAGACTTCCGCTACGCACTCAGATTTAAAATCCATACAGTTTGTTGTTTAAACCATTTCCCAAACTGTATCTAGTATACTTAGTGGCCAACAATAATAGTAATTAACAACGACAACGATAATAGTAAAATTATTAGTAATAATAACAATAATAATAATTAGTGGCGAACTTGAGAAGGATGCAGTAACCTTGCTAAAGCGCATTCGACGGTTTTCTATGACTCAAGACATTGGGACGCGAGCTGCTGCTCATATTTTTAGTCGGATTAGCTTTGCTATTGCTAGAGGGGTGGGGGCCCAGTTAGTTTCTCGGCTCCCTACTAATTTCTTGTAATTTCTTATGATTTTCTAATAAAGTGATCTTCAAAATTAAGATTAAGAAGAAGAAGAAGAAGAATCGAGTTAATCAATGGACTGAATCGAATCAATAAACCTAAATCGAATCGAATCAAAATCAAAATAAGTCCAAAAGAACCAAATCAAACCAAATCAAACCAAACATACCTGAAGATATCCCGCCGGAGCGAGTCCAGGGAGAGTAAGATGTACGCAGACCATGCCCCTACTTATTACGGTAGGGAGGTTGTTTCCGTGAAGACCCCCAGCTTAGTGCACAACAGAATCTTGTGTGATAAATACAAAGGAAAACATATGATTCGAAAAAGCTCGAGACCATACCTGAGTCCATGGCTTGATCCACATGGGACTTACCTAAGCGGAATTTGGCTACTTCACTCCCGATGAACGCTGCTCTAACAAAAGAGAAGTTGGCTCTGCGCACAGCTCCCTGTCAAAAATACACCACACGCAAAGACAATAGGATAAAATATACAATAAAAGTAAAAATGCAATGGTCTATGTCAAAGCTAACCGAGACAATCCAACCATGAGGCTCTCAACTACAGCACCGCTCCCTACAAAAGAATCCACAACTCTGATCTGGCGCCTCCAAGTGCACCTATCAACAGTCATGGTCTTGTAAAGGTTTAAGGCCTTCAAATTTAATCTCAATTGCTCCCCTCACGTCTTCCTCGGTCTGCCTCTCCTCCTCTCCCCGACAACCATTAAACTCTCGACCCTCCTCACCGGAGCAGATACGTACCTCCTGCGGACGTAGCCAAACCATCTCAATCTCCCTTCCCTAACTTTCGCTGAAATGGGCGCCACTTCCAGCGCGTTCCTGAAAACCCCGTGACCACACGACCAACATAACATTCTCATTTCAGCCACTTCCAATTTGCTCTCAAGCGACTTCTTCATCGCCCAACATTCGGAGCCATACAACATTGCAGGTCGGATTACCGCTCTATAGAATTTACCCTTCAACTTTAGAGGAAAACTCCAAAAGAACGGGCCTAATTAAAGTTGCTTTAACTTGTACTTTTGGTGGGAAACTCCAATTTTGGTGTCAAATACAGAAAAATAAACGAAAATTTGCTGACATTTAAACTGATTCATATTCAAAAAAATTGGAGCCAAAATTCAACCTATTTTTCATTCAAAGTGTTCTGGAAATTTAAGAACACAATATTCGAAATTTACAAAAGGCAAAAGTTCAAATTTCCCCTCTAAAAGTGTCTACAAATCAGCAATAAGTATCCAACACTTTATGCCACAACTACCACAATTACAATATTCGTTACATTCATTAAATCCTCATCAATGAGGAAGGAGTTAACAGCATCTGAAAAAATGGAGAGGTCGAACTCCGTTTCAGGAACAATGGAGAGAGGTCGAACTCGGAATCGACCATCACAGAATCGGCGGCGGCGACAACGGACGTTTCAGATTCACCGTTTTGAGGTTCATCTAACGCCTTATAGATGGCTGAAATCAAAGAACTCGTATTGTTAACAACGAGATCGACATCAATTGGGGTTTTCGAACAGGAATCTAGAAGTTTCTCAGATTCCAGAGTGAAATCATCATTGATATGGCTCGAGAAGGGTTTGGGGGGTGGCTTGTCGGCGGCGAAACAAGGAACACTCATGGCGAGAGGGATCGGTTTTTGCAGGAGGAGGCTGGTTTAGAGGTGGACACTGGAGATATTTGATGAAGAAGAGAAGTGTGGTTTGGTCGCTGAAGAGAGAGTGAGAGAATGGGAGCGGCGCGAGGAAGACAAATAGGCTAAGGGGACTTAGGGTTGGGTTTAATTTAGTGTGCCTAATTAAGTGTAATAAGGGCATTCTAGTCGGGCCTATATTTTTTATAAAAATAGAGATAAGGATAAGAGTGGGGGGAGCAGCTGCGTGAAGGTGCGGTGAGGGAAGCCACCCCGCATGGTAACACCGCCGCCGCGGATTTCATACCGCACGGGGGTTGTTTTGAGTGAAATGATACCGCACGGGAACGAGTTAATTTTGGAACGTTGGAAAAGAAATTGGACCGTTGAGGAAGGGAGCGTATGGACCAACGGCTATTTTTTTTTTTTGTTTATAAAATGTATCCGATGGTTGCTGTTGGTAGAAAGCAAACAAGAAAACATCACCTTGAACAAAAAATTATCGAGAGGCAAAAAAAAACACAACCGAGAACAAAAAAAAAATGGAACGTGGCAAAAATAGAGATCCAAGAAGAGGTGCTCGTGGATCGAGAGGCGCAATTCGTCCTCGAATTCAATCACAACCCGGTCCCGAATCATCTTCTCAAGCACAATCTTACCACCCCCAAATGTATCCTCAATCTCCACAATTTTTTTACTCCCAACAACAACCCCTCCCACAAATTCCCACTAACTTCGACCCGTTTGAGCCGAACTATACTCAACAATCTCCACAATTTTTTTACTGCCAACAACAACCCCTCCCGCAAATTCCCACTAATTTCGACCCGTTTGAGCCGAACTATACCCAACAATCTCCACCGCCAAATCCTAACTTCAACTAGGAATGGCAATGGGGCGGGTTCGGGGCGGGGCAGGCTATCCCCATCCCCGAACCCGAAATCTGAATCCTGCCCCGTCCCCGCCTCGTTCCCCGTCGGGGATCTTATCGGGGCGCCCCATTGGGGCTAGAGCATACCCCGAACCCCGCCCCGTTCCCCATTCCCTGTTTTTGCCCCGTTTTATATATTTATATAGAATTATATTATATATATATATATAATATAAAAAATAAATATAAAATAATATATTATTTTATAAAAAATATATATATAATATATTATATATAAAATTATATATATATATATAAAGAATATATTATATATATATATTATTTTGCCCCGTTCTATATATCTATAAAAAATATATATAATATATATAATATATTTTATATATATATATATATAAAATATATATAATATAATATTGGGGTGGGGCGGGGCACGATCACCCCAGTCACTACCCCGAACCCCGAAAAAATCCCCGTTAACGCCCCGATCCCCGCCCCGTAACCCAATAATGTCTGCCCCGCCCCGCCCCGTTAAGATCGGGTTTCGGATTTCCCCGTCGGGTTCGGGTTTTCTTGCCATCCCTACTTCAACCCGTATGAGCCGCGTTATACCCAACAAAAAAGGCGTGAATGGATTAGTGAATCGTTACCCATTACCGATGATGATGAATATTTTGACAATGTTGGCGTTGTACCCGAGACACAACCAAATGATGAAGAACAATTCGAAGAGGAGGAAGACGTCGAAGAGGTGGTTCTAAAGAAAAAAAATCAAAGCCTTGGACGCCCGATGAGGAGGAGGCGTTAGCTAAGGCTTGGATTAAAATTTCGGTGGACAAAGAAGTTGGCGACCGTCAACCAAGGCTAGGATTTTGGAAGCGAGTTCTAAAACATTTTAGAACGCTTGTCCCGAGAACCGAACGTACTCATCATCAATTGAACTCGAAATGGACTCCTATGCATACTTTGATCGTTGCGTTCAACGGTTACTACCAACAAGCGGTATATTTTTATATTTATGATTTTTTAAGTTTTAAGAACGTTATATATATATATATATATATATATATATATATATATATATTTTGGATATTGTTATATATTGTATATTGTATATTGTTTTATAAATTTGTAGAATCGCTTGAGAGATAGTGGGTGCAACGATCTTCAAGTGCTTGAAAGAGCCAATCGTGATTTTGAAAGCGCATTCTAAAGCGTGGCACATTGTCAAAGATCAACCAAGGTGGCAAGAACAACCAACGGTTACTCAGACTCAAGAATCCACGGGATCGAGCAAAAAAAGAAAGTCGTCGGGGTCAAGTAGCGCTCAAACGCTGATAGACGTGGAAGATTTCGAGTGTGACTTACCGAACCTCAACAAGAACCCAAGTCCATCACGTCAATCGAAAGGCAACAAAAAGACGACTTCTGGAGATTCAAGCCGAAGCTCGATGCGTGATGCCTTTGCAAGTTACACCTCCGAAAAGAAAACTTTAATGCAGGCGCAATTGGAGGTTCAAAAGAAAAAAGACGAAGAATATTTCAACTTTATTAACGGGGAGGTCTACAATCGTAACATGATGTTTGTTATGGACCCGCACGACCAAATCCCGAACCCGGCTTTTAAAGATTTCGTCATCAAGAGGAAACGCGAGCTATGCGCCAAATACGGTTGGCCATGTAGTTTGTAGGATTTAATGTTTAAGTTTTAAGTTTTTAAATTTTAATGGAACTTTAGTTATTTTATGGTTTTTTAATATTATGTAATGTTTATTTAAGTTATTAATGAAATTTTAGATTTTTAATAAATTTTAATAGAATTTAAAAAAGAAAAAAAAAAGTGAGTGAAGGGTGAGTGAAGTGGCGCCTCCAAAAAAGAAGTGAGTGAAGGGTGAGTGAAGAAAAAAGTGGGAGATGATGTGGCGCAAGGGGATTGGTTGGGAGTGAGTGAAGGGAAGAGGAGTGAGTGATGCACTCCCCCCACCCTAAGTATTTAATAAAAGTGAGTGGTTAATAAGGAAAGTTGAATCCCCAATATCACCGCTCCTACAATAAGTGAGCGCGAGACTGAAAGGTCATGAGTTCGATTCTCCTACCAACATTTTTTTGATTGAGTCTGTCATACAGGGCTTGCTTGGTGTGGTTTACCTAGTTGGCGTAGTTTCCAAGCTATTACATATGTTGGGAAAAAAACACGACTAACGTCACGTCACAACGAAAAATGCGGAACCTCCTTTGACAAATTTCCACTCTTCAATTGTAACTTTGTGGTTACTGACGAGTAGAGCACACGATTACAACTCGATAATATAATACAAATGATATGCAAAAAACAATAAACACGAGACACAATATTTTAGCGTGGAAAACTCCTCAAGAGTAAAAACTACGGGACTGAAGCCGCTTAAATCCACTATCACCAATACACACAATACACAATCGTCCCTAATACAAACTAGGGGTATACACCAATCGTCGAATACTCGGTAATAAACGTTCTTCAAGTATTTGGAATACAACAACAATAACAAGATCGAGAAAAGAAAACACCGTAAATAGCTTACACAAAAAGCTAACGAAATACCCGAACTTCCGGACTCAAAATCTCGATCTACTCTGGTGAAAAGATTTGCTCAATAGCTACCAAGCTCTTGTCATAATATCACGACGATCCGACCGATAAATCTTCGGAAAATTGAAGAAATGTATTTCTCTCTCTTGTTTATCTCTTTATCTCTCTCTTGATGTTCTTCAAAAATGTAGGTGATGGATTATGAAGAATCCCGCAGGAAATGCAGATAAAAAGGGGAACCCAAGGGGGTTGACCCCGTGTGTCGCGGCCCGGGCAAGTGTGCCGCGGCACAAACACAAAAAAATCCCAGGGGTATCGGCAGGGGCCGCGACTCAGCAGGAGGGTGCCGCGGCCCAGAGTACAGGCCACTCGGCCATTTGAAGGTGTTTCAGCAGGGGCCGCGGCCCAGAGTACAGTTGGGTCGGCATTCGGCAGGGGTAATTCCGGGGGCCGCGACTCGGCAGCCTTGTGCCGCGGCTCGGCTGTGCAAGGTGAGAAAATGACCTATATTTTGGAAATTACTCCTACAAATCTCCCCCTTTTCGGAATATAGGAAGAGTTTGCCATCCCGGCGATCGAACATCACATTTTCACCTTCTCTCTACTCAACGTCTTGGTTAACATATCGGAACCATTATCATCGGTATGAACTTTATCAAGTTCAAACAAACCATCCTCCAAATCATCTCGGATCCAATGATACCTCACATCGATATGTTTCGTTCTCTTGTGAAAAGTCGCATTCTCAGCCAAATGAATCGCACTTTGACTATCACAAAGAACCACGTAACGTCGTTGTCGGAAGCCTAGCTCTCGTAAAAATATTTTCAACCATAAGAGCTCTTTACACGCTTCCATCGCTGCAATATACTCGGCCTCCGTTGTAGATAAGGCAACACACTTTTGCAATCTTGATTGCCATGACACGGCTCCCCCCGCAAATGTCATCAAATAACCAGAGGTGGATTTTCGGTTATCTTCATTACCGGCCATATCCGAATCGGAATAACCAACAAGCATTGCTTTCCCATTTCCAAACGTAATCCCCAATTTGGAAGTACCCCGTAAATATCTAAATATCCATTTTACGGCTTCCCAATGCTTTTTTCCCGGATTCGATAGAAACCGGCTCACCACTCCCACGGCATGAGCAATGTCGGGCCTAGTACATACCATAGCGTACATCAAACTCCCGACCGCCGAGGCATAAGGAATTTTATCCATATCCTCAATCTCCTCCTTTGTCTTAGGGCAATCTTGGCTCGTCAATTTAAAATTGTTAGTAAGAGGCGAACTAACAACTTTAGCTTTGTCCATGTTGAAGCATTTAAGCACCTTCTCTATATATTACTCTTGCGACATGTGTAATTTCCGGGCTGCTCTATCACGAGTAATTCTTATCCCAAGAATTTGTTTTGCTGCCCCCAAGTCTTTCATGGCAAAAGACTTATTCAATTTTTTCTTCAAGTTGGCAATCCTATAGGCATTCTTGCCAACGATCAACATGTCGTCCACATAAAGCAACAAGATGATAAAATCATCATCTCCAAATTTCTTGAAAAATACGCAATGATCTAGAGTCGTCTTTCGGTAGTCTTGCTCCCCCATAACCGACTCAAACTTCTTGTACCATTGCTGTGGGGCTTGCTTCAACCCGTATAAACTCTTTTGGAGTTTACACACATAATCCTCTTTTCCTTCGACCTCAAACCCTTCCGGTTGCTTCATATAAATTTCTTTGGCAAGGTCTCCATGAAAAAAAAGCCGTCTTGACATCCATTTGCTCAACCTCAAGATCAAGGCTAGCCGCAATACCAAGGACCAAACGAATCGATCCTATCTTCACAACCGGAGAAAAAATCTCGTCAAAATCAATGCCCTTCTTTTGACTAAATCCTTTCACTATGGGTCTAGCTTTGTATCGGGGCAACGAAGTGTGCTCCTCCAATTTCACTCTATACACCCATTTGTTCCTCAAAGCTCTCTTGCCTTTCGGCAGCTTCACCAACTCGTACGTGTTATTCTCATGCAAGGAACTCATCTCGTCTTGCATGGCATCCATCCACTCCTTCTTCTTTTCATCCTCCATAGCCTCAGCAAAATATTCGGGCTCTCCCTCATCAGTGAGTAAGACATACTCATTGGCCGAATAACGAGTAGAGGGATGACGGTCCCTCGTCGACCGCCTATGTGGAACAAAAGATGGCATGTTCGTCACGGGTAGCTCGGGATGAGCTCCATCGGTGTCATCTTGTCTCAACTCATCATTGTCACCTGCCTCATGTTGTTCATCATCTTGGACATCCTCTCCACTGGGTGTCTCAACATGTTGTGGAGGAATAGGGTCCAAATCAATAAGATCATAGTCGTGTTGTGGAGCCGACTCTCCATTCTCAACATATTTTATCATTTGATCTTCAACAAAAACAACGTCTCTTGACCGAACAAGCCTTTTTGTCACCGGGTCATATAATCTATACCCGAACTCATCAAGCCCATAGCCAATAAAAATACACGGCTTCGTCTTGGAATCAAGCTTCGACCTTTCATCATTCGGAATGTGAACAAAAGCTTTACATCTGAAAACCCTTAAGTGGCGGTATGAGATGTCTTTACCTCTCCACACCTTATCCGGGACATCAAACTCCAAAGGAACACACGGCGTCAAATTAATAACATGAACCGCCGTGTTCAAAGCTTCTCCCCAAAACGACTTTGGCTATCCAGCATGTGAGAGCAAACAATGAGCTCTCTCGACCAAAGTCCGGTTCATTCTCTCCGCCAATCCATTGAGTTGCGGAGGCTTCGAGGGCGTCTTTTGATGTCGGATCCCTTGTTCTCGGCAATATTCATCAAAGGGCCCGGTGTATTCTCCACCATTGTCCATCCGAATACACTTTAGCTTCTTCCCAGTCTCTCTTTCCACCGAGGCATGAAATTGTTTGAAAGTATCTAACACTAGATCTTTGGTCTTCAAGGTGTATGCCCACACCTTCCTCGAGTGATCGTCGATGAGTATGATAAAGTATCTGCAACCACCGAGCGTCCTAGTCTTCATAGGACCACAAACATCGGAATGAACAAGATCAAGCACATTTTCCTTCCGTGAAGGAGTATGACTCTTAAAAGTAACTCTCCTTTGCTTCCCGACTAGACAATGAGAGCACCTTTTAAGGTGTACCTTGTGAACCCTAGACAATGCCTCCTTCTTCGACAATAGCGCCATCCCTTTCTCGCTCATATGATCAAACCCTTATGCCATAACTCGGCCATGTCATTATTGTCGATTGTGTTCACGGAATTAGTCGTGACCTTCGGAAGTGTCACATACAATTTTCCTTCCTTTTCTCAACGACCGACAATCAAGGAACCTCGAGTGAATTTCCACACTCCCTTGCCAAAACCACTATGATAACTGTAACACCCCCAAGATATTCGAGGTGCATTACAGCGCCGTGGACCCCTACATGGGACCCACCAGGCTAACACAAGAAAACACCACTCGACTAACCATCTCGGTAAGCAAAGAAACAATTATTAACAACAAGAACATAAAACAACACGTCCGGTACAACCGGCATAATAAACATCAACCGACAAATACAGTAACTCCAAAAAAGACCAATCACACTCTGAGAGGAAAAGCCTAAGTACTCGCGAGTACAATCTATAAGTTTACAATTTGGAAAACATCCACATCAAAGGAGACAGTAGGAAATAACAAGACTCAATTGCACATGTCAACAACCTTGGCCGACATCCTCGTACCATCCCAGCGCCCGCTCGTCTGGCTGAACATAACCTGAAATCCATAACAAGAATTTCCCCGACAACGGGTCCCCAGAGGGGTTAGCAATTACGCTAGTACAAGTATTCAAGGCAAACCAATCGCTTACACATTTCATAGTACATGCACCAATATCATTTCAAAAACCAAAACTAGACATGTCTTTTCCTAAACAAACAAATACAATTAATTTGCCTAGGACCGGGACGAAGCCACGAATCCCACTCGAGGCCTCTAAGGACCCTCCCGAGCTGGCCACATTCATAAAACAAACCAAGCACCACACGTCACCTAGGACCGGGACGAAGCCACGAATCCCACTCGAGGCCTCTAAGGACCCTCCCGAGCTGGCTAGCGAATCAAACTCATGAATCCAGGACGAAGCCATAGATTCCGTCGAGGCCCCGTCGGACCCTCCCGAGGTGAGTAAAGCACACACAATATACATTACCATTTCACGTTAAGCATAAGGGTTTCCAAGAATACTTGCCTTGAATTATTGACGACGCAACGAATGGAAAGGAAGGTCACCGACGAACGTTAGGAACCAATGAAACCGAACCTAACGATTCGAAGAATACAATCACAACTATTTCTAAATGAATACGGAATTGGAATACACCCGAAAACCCGCCTACGATTCATGTATATTCTTATATAAACAACAACGAGGGCGGACCACAACCAAACCCTCTCGATTCCGTAAAAACCACGAAATATACCATGAATCCGTAGGGAAACTAAGAATACCGACAAAATTAATCATATTCCCAAAACAAGAATAGTATGGACAAGGTACTTGCCTCGATATCACGAGCAATGGAAAAATGAACGGATACGGCCGGGTGTTAGGCGTATTTTTATACGCTTATTTAACATTATTTTGTAGTGTTTTTGATGAGTGAAATTGTCTAAATGAGCTTTTAATGCCTTAATTTTGTATGATTGACAGGAAATTGAAGTCCGGAAGCTAAAACGAGGCAAAAAGGGCGAAAATGGCAAATCTGGACTATGAGCCGCGGCACAAGGAAGGTGAGCCGCGGCACAGGAAGACACCAGCCGAGCGCAGAGTGAACTGTACTCTGTGCCGCGGCACAGCCCAGGTGAGACGCGGCACAGAAGAATTAATTAACGCCCAGGCATTCAGCTGAAGGCGATGTGCCGCGGCACAGGTATAGTGCGCCGCGGCACACTTGGCGGTTTTTGTTTGCCCGCGCGAATTTTGGGCTGTTTCGAAGCCAGTTTTCGACCGACTAATACGGACGCGATTTGGAGTTGTGCTGAGCTATAAATATGGTTTAAGACCCTAAGTAAATCATCTTGGAATCTTTGGATCTTGAATATTTTGGGAGCTTAAGCTTGGAGACGGCAGAAGAGGAGGGAAGCAGAAGACTTCAAGGGCAGAGGGCGGAAGCTGAAGAACGGAGGAATCCGAGCTTCATCTGCGTTTGAATTTTATGCTTTCATTTATTTATTCTATATTTTCAATTATTAGTATGTCAGGCTAAAGCCCTAATCTAGGGTTTTGATGAAACCTTTGTTTTGACGAATTGATTGAGATTATCCAATTTATTACCTTTTTATTGAGTTTTCCCAATTGTGTTTAATGCTTGCAATTATCTGGCCAATAGTTGTATTGATTTAATCATTCACTTCGAATCGGGAGAGGAGATTTGGTGAGGAACTATTGGTGAGGACCGTTTTATTCTGTGAGATAGGAATATACTCATAGGAACTACGTGGCCTTTAGGAGATTTCATGCTTTTTGCCTATCGACGAATTAATTCACCTAGGGATAGAGTGCGTTATTCGCCTTTATATAAATCTATTGACCTCGGGAGAGGCGGTAGAATATATTAGCAATCTTCGCCTTCAATAAATTGGGAAAATTATTTATCACGGATAATCGAGAGTAAATTCGGATAAACTAAGGTGGATTCAGAACCCTAGACTTATTCATCATTTGATTTCTTTTATTCAAACTATTGTTTTCTACTGCTTAGTCTTTTAGTAATTCCTTTAGTTATTAATTGCACAAACCCATCTTCGATTGTTCAAATAAAATTGGAATACGAAAAAATCGGTAGTTAGAAATTCAATCCTCGTGGGAACGATACTCTACTTATCACTTTATTACTTGTAAACGATGACGTGCACTTGCGTGTAAAGAATTATCGCAACAAGTTTTTGGCGCCGTTGCCGGGGACTGAAATTTTCTAATATCGGTTTAAGTATTTCCAGTCTTAATTTGAACGTTTTATTTTTATTTTTTGTTTATTTAATTTCGTTTACTTGTTTTTCCTTTCAGGACCTTTCATGTAGTGCATGAGAAAACTCGGTAACGAAGGCCTACTACCTTTGGATACCGAGCTCGAGCGCACTCTAAGAAGGAACAAAAAGGAGAAAAGAGAGTTGCAGACGACGGTCAACATGGCCGAGAATATCGAAGTCCAAGGAGGAGATAACCAAGTGCGGCAAGTTCAACCGGAACTAGCTCTTCGAGATTATGCCATGCCGCAGGTCAACGCTAATTTTTCGGGAATTCGGCGTCCCACTATCCAAGCTAATAATTTTGAGATCAAGCCTGCTATTATTCAGATGGTGCAGGCGAGCCAATTATGTGGACTGCCGAATGACGACCCGAATGCCCATATTGCTTCTTTCCTTGAGATATGCGATACGTTCAAGACTAATGGTGTCACCGACGATGCCATCCGATTGAGGCTTTTCCCTTTCTCTTTGAGGGATAAAGCAAAGTTTTGGTTAAATTCCTTACCGCCGGGGTCGATTACAACATGGGAGAGGTTAGCGCAAGCCTTCCTTGCCAAATTTTTCCCACCTGCTAAGACGGCGAGGTTGAGAAACGAAATAACCACATTTGGTCAGTACGATATGGAATCGCTCCACGAGGCGTGGGAGCGATATAAAGATTTGCTACGAAGATGCCCTCATCACGGCATTCCTGATTGGCTTCAGCTTCATACGTTCTATAATGGTTTGAGTGCGTCTACACGCACTCTCGTGGATGCGGCCTCTGGTGGGACCTTCATGGGAAAATCTATGGCCGAGGCACACGTGCTTTTGGAAGATATGGCCGAAAACGCATACCAATGGCCATCGGAAAGATTGACACCGAAGAGAGTCATGGAAGTTTCAAGCAAAGATCCGATTTCCACCTTGTCAGCTCAAGTCACCGCTTTGACCCAACAACTCCAGGCATTCTCGCACGCACCTTCCCCCGTTACCATTGAGACATGCAATTGGTGTAACGGATCACACCCGAGCGCGGAATGTCAAGTTGGAAACCCGTTCGAGCGAAATCAGATGGAGCAGGCTCAATTTGTGGGAAGTGGGAATCGGCCGAACAACCCGTACTCCAACACTTATAATCCGGGGTGGCGCAATCATCCCAACTTTTCATGGAGAAACAGACAGAACTCACACCAGCCCCCGTTCGCCCAGAATCAACATCAGCCCCCTCCCGCTCCCAAAGTGTCTCTCGAGGAAGCACTTGCAAAATTAGCGGCAAATACGAGTCAATTTATGACCCGTACGGAAGCTACATTACAAAATCATTCTGCTTCTATTCGGAACTTGGAGGTCCAGCTGGGCCAAATTGCTAATGTGTTGACAGCTCGTCCGGAGGGAGCATTGCCGAGTACAACAGAGACAAATCCTAGAGAGAGCCTAAACGCAATCAGCTTGAGAAGCGGGAAAGAGGTGCGGAACCAGCCTGAGCGGTGTGAAAAGAAGAAGGAAATTGAGGAAGATAAGGATTTAAAGCCAGAGGAGTCGAAGGATTTGAAGCCGGACAACTCGAAGACATGTGTGCCCCCCGTTCCGTTTCCACAGAGATTACAACAAAGAAGGGCGGACAAACAATTTTCTAAGTTCCTTGATGTGTTTAAAAAGCTTCACATAAACATTCCGTTCGCCGACGCGTTGGAACAGATGCCGAGTTACGTCATGTTCATGAAAGAGATATTATCGAAGAAGAGAAAGCTTGAGGAGTTTGAAACGGTCACCTTGACAGAGGAGTGCAGTGCAATTCTTCAAAAGAAGCTCCCACCTAAATTGAAAGATCCGGGAAGCTTCAACATACCGTGCACCATGGGGAATCTTTCGTTTAATAAGGCACTATGCGATCTTGGTGCTAGTATCAACCTCATGCCTCTGTTGATTTTCAAAAAGATGAATATTGGGGAAGCCAAGCCAACAACAGTCTCCTTACAATTGGCGGATCGATCGATAAAGTATCTGAGGGGAGTGATCGAGGATGTATTAGTCAAGGTTGACAAGTTCATCTTTCCGGTCAATTTCATCGTACTCGACATGGAGGAAGATGAAAATATTCCAATCATCTTGGGACGACCATTTTTAGCGACTGGCCGAACCCTTATAGACGTGGAAAAGGGGGAGTTAACTCTGAGGGTCCAAGACGAGCAAGTTACTTTTCAAGTATTCAAATCGTTTCCATGTCCCGGAAGTATAGATAAAAGGTCACTAAGTGAAAGTGTAAATGCCGTTGAAAGAGGAAAGCACCGAAAACATCGTCGGTGGGAAAATTCAGATTTTGAGTTAAATGGTCCAAGTCTTAAGAAGGATGTAGACCGAGTGGCGTTCCTCGAGCATGAGGAAAAATCTGCTGCAGTCTTGAGTACGTTTGTGAAGGAGGAGAGTGAGCCGGAAAGCCAAGCGGATAATTAGTCATGAAAAAACCGGGTGTTTCGGGAAGTTATTCACGTCGAAACCTTTCCGCAAACAACATTTGATGACCGAACCGAAAGTCGAATCGCTAACGACCAATGGTCATAATTTTAACAAAAATATGAACGGTTCGATGAACGGGGCGGAAACTAAATGGAGTTTGCGAAAAGCGAACTAACGTTTTCCAATAGGTCCGGCTGAAGACTATAAACTTAGCGCTTCTCGGGAGGCAACCCGAGTTCGTAGTTGTAGATTTTTGCATTTCTCTATTTTTCTTACATTCGTGATTCTTATTTTTCATCATTTTTGTGCGTCAATTTGCTTCTGCCTCTCGCTTTTAACGAGTTCTTCTCAAAATTCTATGCAGGAAAGTCCCAGGGAAGAGACTGAAGTATGAGCCGCGGCACAGGTATTGTGAGCCGCGGCACACATCAATCGCAAGGGGAGGCTAAACCAACTGTACCCTGTACCGCGGCACGGCATAAATGAGCCGCGGCACACTTGAGCATTGAGCCGCGGCACACGAAATCTGTGCCGCGGCACACGATAAAACGAGAACACAGGTAAAAGGGACTGTACCCTGTGCCGCGGATCACTTTAGCTGTGCCGCGGCACACTATGCGGAATCTGAAAAGGCCTGGTAGCTTATAATTCACATTCGGCCGAGTACCCAGGTATTATTTTCTTCCCTTCTCCTTCCCTCCCCAGCGCGCGACCGGCCGAAATTTTTTTCCATTTTTTTTCCTGCGATTTCTTCTTGCAATATTCAAAAGGTACGATTCAATCTTTAATCTTTACTTGCTTATGTTTATATTTGGAAGTTGTTTATGCTTTGGATGAATGGAACATGCTTATTCCCCTTCGAAATTTCTAGGATGGTTTAGGGAATAACATGGTAGTTTTAATCAATTTTTCATGGTTGGTTTGGAATGTGAATGAGTTGAATGTGTTGAGTTGAAGATGACTGAATTATGTTTCAGTTTTTTGGGGTTGAATCGAGCTATAACTATGTTTATTCTTCAAGTAAACTTGTGCCCTCAAGGTGTTTGATAAATTGCAGCAATGAAAAATTGGTAAGCTAGGCATTTTCAAAATTATATGCAATGAATCGTGTTGTCTAATTACATTATCCCCAACCCCTACATCATGTTCAACTTGAGAGCTCGTACTTAACTTCCTTTTTGATGATGCAAGCTCATTTATTCACACTCCGCATGATGTAGTCAAGAAGCGTGCAAGCTCACCGGACGATGCCGGCACCAGCTCCTGAGCAGACTGGAGGGGAGTACTTGACCTTTTACTTTTATTGCATATCATTTTTTGTCCATTGAGGTCAATGTACGTCCTAAGTTTGGGGGGGGATTTACTTTCAGTTTCTACATTCATTGCTGTACTTTATTTTATTGTTGTACTTTATTTCGTTGCACTTTTCATTTCCTTGCGTAAATTTTTTTTTTTGATAGCCTTGCTTGTCTTAGTTTTTCTTTATTCGTGATTTTTTCGTGCTTCTATTTGTGTGATACTGATGTTACGACACTGTTTTTCTATCTGAAGAAACGGTCGAGTTTTAGTCGAGTTGTAGTCAGTTATTTCTGTTCTGCTTAGTATTCATTTAGATCCAAAATTTTTCGTGATTGTAGAGGTCTTGGCAGAGAAGAGACGATACATACTTGTTTTAAAATCACCGTCAATACGTTTGGTTACATCTTCCGGATAGTGACTCGTACTGTTTCTTTAGTCGTGTTGGCACTTAGATTGAGTTTAGAGTCGGTCAGTTTTTCCCAAAAGTCGAGATAATGTGTTCTATGATGGGAAGTCTAGTAACCGGGGGCATTCGCGTGACCCGCTGTTTACTCTCACGTAAAACGACGACCCTGATTAGACTAGTGATTTAGATATTTCACATGTGCCAATGATAGGGAGCCTAGTAACCGGGGGTATTCGCGTGACCCGCTGTTTACTCTCGCGTAAAACGGCAACCTTGATTCGGACATGTGGAAATTATATATTCGAGTTGTTTCTCCGCTGTAGACGGAAACTTAGTAACTAGAAGCATCCATGTGCCCCATGAGTGTCTTTTACGTCAAACGGTTTCCTAATACATGAGAATGGAAATTCCACCCTAGGATTATCCTGATGAAACATCCCAAGATCCTAACCTAGTGGTCAACTCGAATCAAATTCTTGAGCATATATATATAAGGGAATACTGTCCGAGGTTTAATTATTATGAAACTCGTGAAAATTGTGCCTTTCGACTGTGGAACGGGACGAACTAGCTTGGTTGTGTTAGCCTTTCATATTGACGGTCGATTTGACTCACGTTTTGTTAATCTTTGAGCTGGATTTTCTTCATGAACGAGTGATTAGGACTGAATTCGATTACTATGCGGAATCATTATTCTGAGTGCAGATCGCTTTTACGACACTCGGATTATTTAGAGAGACTTACAGGATAGTATTGATTAGGTTGAACACTATGAGTTGCACGATGATTCACGACATTCTTTTATTGAATTTAATTCTTTTTGCTTGAGGACAAGCAAAGGCTTAAGTTTGGGGGTATTTGTTAGGCGTATTTTTATACGCTTATTTACCATTATTTTGTAGTGTTTTGATGAGTGAAATTGTCTAAATGAGCTTTTAATGCCTTAATTTTGTATGATTGACAGGAAATTGAAGTCCGGAAGCTAAAACGAGGCAAAAAGGGCGAAAATGGCAAATCTGGACTATGAGCCGCGGCACAAGGAAGGTGAGCCGCGGCACAGGAAGACACCAGCCGAGCGCAGAGTGAACTGTACTCTGTGCCGCGGCACAGCCCAGGTGAGCCGCGGCACAGAAGAATTAATTAACGCCCAGGCATTCAGCTGAAGGCGATGTGCCGCGGCACAGGTTTAGTGCGCCGCGGCACACTTGGCGGTTTTTGTTTGCCCGCGCGGATTTTGGGCTGTTTCGAAGCCAGTTTTCGATCGACTAATACGGGCGCGATTTGGAGTTGTGCTGAGCTATAAATAGGGTTTAAGACCCTAAGTAAATCATCTTGGAATCTTTGGATCTTGAATATTTTGGGAGCTTAAGCTTGGAGACGGCAGAAGAGGAGGGAAGCAGAAGACATCAAGGGCAGAGGGCGGAAGCTGAAGAACGGAGGAATCCGAGCTTCATCTGCGTTTGAATTTTATGCTTTCGTTTATTTATTCTATATTTTCAATTATTAGTATGTCAGGCTAAAGACCTAATCTAGGGTTTTGATGAAACCTTTGTTTTGACGAATTGATTGAGATTATCCAATTTATTACCTTTTTATTGAGTTTTCCCAATTGTGTTTAATGCTTGCAATTATCTGGCCAATAGTTGTATTGATTTAATCATTCACTTCGAATCGGGAGAGGAGATTTGGTGAGGAACTATTGGTGAAGACCGTTTTATTCTGTGAGATAGGAATATACTCATAGGAACTACGTGGCCTTTAGGAGATTTCATGCTTTTTGCCTATCGACGAATTAATTCACCTAGGGATAGAGTGCGTTATTTGCCTTTAGATAAATCTATTGACCTCGGGAGAGGCGGTAGAATATATTAGCAATCTCCGCCTTCAATAAATTGGGAAAATTATTTATCACGGATAATCGAGAGTAAATTCGGATAAACTAAGGTGGATTCAGAACCCTAGACTTATTCATCATTTGATTTCTTTTATTCAAACTATTGTTTTCTACTGCTTAGTCTTTTAGTAATTCCTTTAGTTATTAATTGCACAAACCCATCTTCGATTGTTCAAATAAAATTGGAATACGAAAAAATCGGTAGTTAGAAATTCAATCCTCGTGGGAACGATACTCTACTTATCACTTTATTACTTGTAAACGATGACGTGCACTTGCGTGTAAAGAATTATCACAACACTGGGTAGCCCTCAATTTCCCGAACACTATCTAGAACGCGATAGCACCGAAATTACTACGGGAAATCACCACATGAATCATCAATCACCAACGGAATTCAACATCGGAATCATTGAGCACCTATAATCCTCCGTAAGGATTAACAAAACATGATTACGACGAGAATCAAGGCCGAAAACAACGGAAATCCCAACGAACTATCAAAGGGAACTCATTCGAACATTTAATCGAACATTAAATGTTCAAGACCCTTCAAGAACAAAGAAATCACCCCTCGGGTCTAACAAACCAAAGATACGAGTATCCAATCCGTAGAACAAGTTCAAAACAACGTTTATACAACAATTAATTGATCAAAAATGGATTGGAATCGAAATCAAAAAGGAAAATCCCCAAATCTACAAAAACAAGGGTTCAAGCCAAAATACCTTGATTTGGATGAAGGATTCAAGTAGAGGTCGAAAATCTATAACAAGACTTGAGGTGGATGATCTCTACAAGTTTGGGAGCAATCAAATCGCCCAAAAATCGCCCACAAATCGCCCTAGATGGAAGGAGGAAGAAGAGAGGAGAAAAATGAAGTTTTCTCCTCGAAAATCTGCTAAAAAACGCAGAAAAAGCCCGTGTGCCGCGGCACAGGATGAGTGTGCCGCGCCCGGGGCCAAAAACGCCCAGAATCAGCTTAGTGCCGCGGCACCTGAAGTGTGCCGCGGCACACAGTACAGCCCACTCCAACACGAAAAAGGCACATCGTGTAGCCTTAGCTATTTCGATCATAACTCCCTCGTCTGGACTCCGATTGACTCACCGTTTGAACCATTGGAAAGCTAACTTGATGATCTATAATGTTGCAAAGATTCAGAATTTTTGGAGTTTCCAAGAATTAATGGTGACTTTACAAAGTCGAACTCCCACGTGAAAAAGTCGATTAAGGACACGGAACTCAACAAAACGACACCGAAACGAACTCGGATGACAAAAAGTGCAGAATTAATCATTCTCGGAATGACGAAATGGTCATGATAGAGTTGTCAAAACGAACTTACTCCAAAAAAAGAAAATTACCGAAATTCGAAATTGCGGATATTACATTCTACCCTCCTTAAAAGAAGTTTCGTCCCGAAACTTAAAACAAGTAAGGGGGAGCAATATACCCGCCAAGAAAACTCGACGAGATACACAAAAACCGAAAACTCGCGCCCGACGGCGAAACGCTGCAAGGAACGCAAAGAGACATACGGCGTGAAAACACGCTCCACGACGACCAACACAACGTCACCGTTAGGAATATAATAAAACCAACAAATGACAAGCGTCATCAAATAGATAATATAGTCAAGTCAATTATCCGAACAATCACAAAACACGACGAACGAAAATCAATATGATCGACCATCCCAACGGTACATCAATCAAAACGCGAGCCAATCGCTGAAGAAATACGGAATTCCACCGCCCAAGGGTTGGAAGATCGAAAACGAGACTAATTTCCCGAACATAAGGAAATTAGGAAGGAGTCTGAACGCTCAACAATCACGAAACGAGATCAACAAAAACCGAACAATCAAACGATCGAACCACAACGATCGAGACAACAAAAATCGAATACTCATATTCGAATCACGAAGAACAATAAAATTCAAACAACAACTCCAAGCTTCACATCTCGACCCGAGACAATATATGATCCGGTGAAAACAACAAGATGTGCATTCACATAAGATCCACAGGAAAGGGAGTAGCAATTGAAAAAAAAAAATCACAACGACAAACGAGTTATTCCGAAACAATACCACACTCGTTCGATCAACAAAAGCAAGGGGCAGGACAAGCTCAGAAAATGTCAACGAACACAAACGAGTCGACAAATTCGAAAATACAGAAGTTCCAAATCCGATCCACTTCGAATAAAAGAACTAGTAGAACCAAAAGATGTTACTTCCGAACAAGGTTCACAAGAATCGAACCGAACTCGGAAAAGTCACATCGATAACCAGATCGACCCAAAACAAGATCATAGCTCGTTCGAATGATGAACCCGAAATACAAAACAAGTTCAGACAGTATCAACGAACACGAGCGAATCGATAGACTGGAAAAAGAGAAAATACAGAAGTCAAAATAGTATGGGTATTACTCCCGACCTCATCCACGAAATTCACAAAAACAGGAGCAAGGTAACAAGACATTAAACAACCGACACATAACGGAACGATCACCGATGCACACGGTCATACCAAACCAAGCTCTAACAGCTCGCACATGCGCGACAACGTAGAAATCACTACGAGGCGGCAACATTCGACACTAACATCCCATCTCTCACAACAAATGCGTGGCAACGCCTCGACGTTCATGCCACCAATCTGATCATACTCGGGAGCAAACATCATAACGATAACGTGAACATCATACATACATACCCAGCCCTCAAACGGGAATGGATCGGTTTTAAAAACGAAAACCTCCTTTGAAAATAATTTAAAAGAATACCGGTTGATCTTGAGTATCACTTTTCAAAAAGTACGAATGTGAAACATTGTTATCGAGACTTTGGAGAACCATTTCGCATTTGATAAAAATGAGGACACTTTCACTTAGTGGAATCTTTCAGAATATTCGACCCTCGGGTCTAAATAAAATTGTTTCTAAAACATTGAAAATATCTCAAAGCATTTTGGTCCTCGAGGTAAAATAATCTTGAAACATAGCATGGCGCTAGTAGGCATCTTGAGAACACTGTGAGAAAATAATTCATTTTAAAAGTACGTCTCGAGGTTTATTTTCTAAGATACTCAAGGTTTTTCAGAAGTACAATAGGCCAAAACGCCCAAAATTCGCACGTATCAACATTCACTTAAACACATCATATCACACGCATCAAATCGCTCAAAATCACGACAGTTATATACAATCCTTAGGATATGTTTAACAACATCGTTAAAACAGCAATCGGTTTACCAAAACTGGATGGAAAACGATATCAAGAACAAAACTCCAAAAAGTCAACTCTAGGGATTCAAGAAAATACCTAGATTCGGCGAAGAACAATGGATTAGATGATGTTAAAAATCATCTAGGATACTCCAAACACCTTTGGATGGAAGAAAAATCAGCCCAGATGCGAAACCGAGTCGCTACGTCTCAAAATCATGGAGGAAGAAGAAGAAATGAAGAAAATGCAACTTCTAGACGGGTGTCCAGATTTATATCGACACAATTAGCGTGCGCTAATCATTAAGGTTAGCGTGCGCTATCACGGCACCAAACAAAACTCGACAAAAATACATCGTTAGCGTCGCTAACCCCAAGTGTTAGCGTGCGCTAACGAGAACTTGAGACCAGTCAGAGCTCTGGATCGCCTCAACTACCAGGTAGCGTGCACTATCCTCCCCTTAGCGTGCTACCAATGCACTCTTGCGCGCGCTAGCCGCAAAGCGTAGCGTGCGCTAATGACCCACAGAGACAACAACAGAACATATCAGAAAAATTACATGCCGTAAACCTTTCTCATAAGGATTTACCAGGCTAAGCACAATTTCCCATGTCATTTCGAAAATGCTAAAAAGACCAATGACGGTAATATTTTCCAAAGCTCACAAAATCATTTGTCAAACCACCATGAAATGTTCAAGGCCAAAATGCCAAAACTCGATTCAGGGAATCGGTTTTACGAAATAAAACTCAGTTTGCAAAATGCCGAAAGCCGTTTTGAAAGAACTCACGCAGCGGATAAAATGCGGTTCGAAAATACATCAAGAAGTGATTTACACTCCTCGTATAAACCAAATACGAGAGTCTAATAAACACATATCGTGAAATCAAAATCCACATTAGGATTCCATCATTTAACAACTAATCAAACAAATAACTCGTGTCACACGAGGCACAACACAAAGAAGGGAGTTTAACATCCATAGGTCGCACGTAAGTGACGACCACCCCTCGATACTAATCACGACCAATGATCTCAAACGACGCGTCGCGATGCGACTAAGTCAGACAAAATCCGTTAAGACAAAACTCGACAAACACAACATGATTCGACAGCCTAGGTTTCCCCAAGCTAATTTGATTTTTAAAAATCGTATACTCTAGTTATTCGAAAATAAAACCGATAAGTTAAAAATCATTTTCAAGACCCTTTCAAACACGACAAGGGCTTAACAATGTAGCATTTTATAAAATGTCCTAAACAATTATATACACTACCTTTAAATAAGAAACCAGGTTTTATTTGAAAATACAAGTGGCTCGCCCAAATTCATGTCACTTTCAAAACCCACAATACGATCAAGTCTAAGAAATTTTCAAGCATGCACGCCACATGTATTATTATTAACGAAACACATTGGTTGTAAATATTAATAATTAGCCAAGTACCATCAATTCCGAACACACGCTTATACGGCATTCAAAAATCACCAGATTCAACAAGCGCAACTCGAATACTAATTCCAAGCATATGTCAAACTATCTCTTCAAGTTTGACAATGTAACCAAAGATCACCGATTGGACGTATGTCGAAACCAATATGTGAGTTTCTCAACAAACTCGCCATCAATACCTATACCGGAACATATCAATGTTCAAAACTTCTACATCATACCGCACCCTTCTGTCCAACCCATCAAGACATTCGGCTCAACATACATTTAGTATATCGCAATTACCAAATGCATTCCATCATACAACAAAAGACTAGAGGGTCAAGCCCTCTCACAATATACCACGAGCAAAACTCGGATCTTTCGATCACCAACGATCCCACCAACGCTAGGAAGTTTAGCGATGGAAAGCTCGCAGAAACGACAAACGGTCAAGCCTTAACGGCGCATACTCCAGAGAGACAAAGGACTGCGCAATACTAGAATCAAAAGTACACGAACCGGATGGATCGAAAAACAACTCGACAATAAGTACGAGAGAGGCAATCACAGTTCAAGAAGTGGAATTTCAATACGAGAAAACAAGAGAATCGAGTAAGGAAAACTTACGAGCACTGGATGTACTGAGATGTCGGCAGCGGTGTGACAATGTGCAAAACAAAACACAAGTAGACCCAAATAACCAACAAGCCTAGGTATCCATAAACTTAGAGCTCTGATACCATTTTCTGTAACACCCCCAAGATATTCGAGGTGCATTACAGCGCCGTGGACCCCTACATGGGACCCACCAGGCTAACACAAGAAAACACCACTCGACTAACCATCTCGGTTAGCAAGGAAACAATTATTAACAACAAGAACATAAAACGACACGTCCGGTACAACCGGCATAATAAACATCAACCGACAAATACAGTAACTCCAAAAAAGACCAATCACACTCTGAGAGGAAAATCCTAAGTACTCGCGAGTACAATCTATAAGTTTACAATTTGGAAAACATCCACATCAAAGGAGACAGTAGGAAATAACAAGACTCAATTGCACATGTCAACAACCTTGGCCGACATCCTCGTACCATCCCAGCGCCCGCTCGTCTGGCTGAACATAACCTGAAATCCATAACAAGAATTTCCCCGACAACGGGTCCCCAGAGGGGTTAGCAATTACGCTAGTACAAGTATTCAAGGCAAACCAATCGCTTACACATTTCATAGTACATGCACCAATATCATTTCAAAAACCAAAACTAGACATGTCTTTTCCGGAAACAAACAGTCACAATTAATTTGCCTAGGACCGGGACGAAGCCACGAATCCCACTCGAGGCCTCTAAGGACCCTCCCGAGCTGGCCACATTCATAAAACAAACCAAGCACCACACGTCACCTAGGACCGGGACGAAGCCACGAATCCCACTCGAGGCCTCTAAGGACCCTCCCGAGCTGGCAGCGAATCAAACTCATGAATCCAGGACGAAGCCATAGATTCCCTCGAGGCCCCGTCGGACTCTCCCGAGGTGAGTAAAGCACACACAATATACATTACCATTTCACGTTAAGCATAAGGGTTTCCAAGAATACTTGCCTTGAATTATTGACGACGCAACGAACGGAAAGGAAGGTCACCGACGAACGCTAGGAACCAATGAAACCGAACCTAACGATTCGAAGAATACAATCACAACTATTTCTAAATGAATACGAAATTGGAATACACCCGAAAACCCGCCTACGATTCATGTATATTCGTATATAAACAACAACGAGGGCGGACCACAACCAAACCCTCTCGATTCCGTAAAAACCACGAAATATACCATGAATCCGTAGGGAAACTAAGAATACCGACAAAATTAATCATATTCCCAAAACAAGAATAGTATGGATAAGGTACTTGCCTCGATATCACGAGCAATGGAAAAATGAACGGATACGGCCGGGTAGCCCTCAATTTCCCGAACACTATCTAGAACGCGATAGCACCGAAATTACTACGGGAAATCACCACATGAATCATCAATCACCAACGGAATTCAACATAGGAATCATTGAGCACCTATAATCCTCCGTAAGGAATAATAAAACATGATTACGACGAGAATCAAGGCCGAAAACAACGGAAATCCCAACAAACTATCAAAGGGAACTCATTCGAACATTTAATCGAACATTAAATGTTCAAGACCCTTCAAGAACAAAGAAATCACCCCTCGGGTCGAACAAACCAAAGATACGAGTATCCAATCCGTAGAACAAGTTCAAAACAACGTTTATACAACAATTAATTGATTAAAAATGGATTGGAATCGAAATCAAAAAGGAAAATCCCCAAATCTACAAAAACAAGGGTTCAAGCCAAAATACCTTGATTTGGATGAAGGATTCAAGTAGAGGTCGAAAATCTACAACAAGACTTGAGGTGGATGATCTCTACAAGTTTGGGAGCACTCAAATCGCCCAAAAATCGCCCACAAATCGCCCTAGATGGAAGGAGGAAGAAGAGAGGAGAAAATGAAGTTTTCTCCTCGAAAATCGCTAAAAACGCAGAAAAGCCCGTGTGCCGCGCACAGATGAGTGTGCCGCGGCCCAGGCCAAAAATGCCCAGAATCAGCTTAGTGCCGCGGCCTTTGCTGAAGTGTGCCGCGGCACACAAGATGACCCACTCCAACACGAAAAAGGCACATCGTGTAGTCTTAGCTATTTCGACCATAACTCCCTCGTCTGGACTCCGATTGACTCACCGTTTGAACCATTGGAAATCTAACTTGATGCTATATAATGTTGCAAAGATTCAGAATTTTTGGAGTTTCCAAGAATTAATGGTGACTTTACAAAGTCGAACTCCCACGTGAAAAAGTCGATTAAGGACACGGAACTCAACAAAACGACACCGAAACGAACTCGGATGACAAAAAGTGCAGAATTAATCATTCTCGGAATGACGAAATGGTCATGATAGAGTTGTCAAAACGAACTTCCTCCGAAAAAAGAAAATTACTGAAATTCGAAATTGCGGATATTACAATAACCATCATCATCGAGTAAACCAATGGACATAACATTAAGCCTCATATCCGTAAAATGTTTTACATTCCGTAAAACAAGTTCCATACCAGTGCCGAATCTCAAATGCACATCTCCCACTCCAACAATCTTGGATAACCCATCATTACCTATCTTGACTATACCAAAGTCACCCGGAGTATAAGAGGAATAAAAATCTCTACGTGATGTAACATGACACGTAGCTCTACTATCGACCACCCAACTCGAATCATCTCTCGCAAGATTCACCATATCATAGTCACAACAAACAAAGAATTCTTCGGTAGTAGTATTTACTTAGGCTTTATCATTACTACTGCTCTCCTTCTTTTGTGAATTCTCTCGGCCTTGGCGATTCTCCTTCTTCAATTGTCGGCAAAATTTCTTAGTATGCCCTTTCTTACCACAATAGTAACATTCGATATTGGCATACTTCCCCCGGGAATTACTCCTTTGTGTCTCTCTATTACTCGGACCTCTACTTTGGCCTCTCCCCCATCTTTCGGTAACTAGAACATCTGAATGTGACGAATATCCTTGTGCTTTTCTTCAGACCTCCTCATTCAACATGTTTCCTTTAGCTAATTCCATCGAAATGACTCCATCGGGGGCAGAGTTAGACAACGACGTTCGAAACGTCTCCCAAGAGTCCGACAATGTGCCTATTAACCACAAAGCTTGCACCCCCTCTTCAAATTTAATTCCCATTACGGCAAGTTGATTAATTATGCCTTGGAATGTATTTAAATGATTCGATAGAGGAGTCCCGTCTCGATACTTCAAATTCATCATTTGTTTAATGAGGAATAACTTATTATTCCTCGTCTTCCGAACATACAATTGCTCGAGCTTGTGCCATAACTCTCGAGCATCCTTCTCTCCATTAATATGGTTCAAAACATTGTCATCAACCCATTGTCGAATATATCCGCAAACTTGGCGATGTAAAATAGTCCACTCCGTGTCGGACTTGCCTTTCGGTTTATCTTTGCTAAAAACCGGTAAATAATAATCCTTCACATATAGAAGGTCTTCCATCTTCCCCTTCCATACGTGGTAGTTCGAACCATTCAAGTTAACAATTCTACTCGTGTTGGCTTCCATCTAACAATTGAGATACTAAACAACCATGAAACAACAAATCTCGTGGCTCCGATACCACTTTGTTGGGAAAAAACACGACTCACATCACGTCACAACAAAACATGCGGAACCTCATTTGACAAATTCCAACTCTTCAATTGTAACTTTGTGGTTACCGACGAGTAGAGCACATGATTACAACTCGATAATATAATACAAATGATATGTGAAAAACAATAAACACGAGACACAATATTTTAGCGTGGAAAACCCCTCAAAACGAGAGTAAAAACTACGGGACCGAAGCCGCTTAAATCCACTATCACCAATACACACAATACACAATCGTCCTTAATACAAACTAGGGGTATATACCAATCGTCAAATACTCGGTAATAAACGTTCTTCAAGTATTTGGAATACAACAACAATAACAATATCGAGAAAAGAAAACACCGTAAATAGCTTACACAAAAAGATAACGAAATACCCGAACTTCCGGACTCAAAATCTCGATCTACTCCGGTGAAAAGATTTGCCCAATAGCTACGAAGCTCTTGTCAAAATATCACGACGATCCGAACAATAAATCTCCAGAAAATTAAATAAATGTATTTCTCTCTCTTGTTTCTCTCTCTATCTCTCTCTTGATGTTCTTCAAAAATGTAGGTGATGGATTATGAAGAATCCCGCAGGAAATGCAGATAAAAAGGGGAACCCAAGGGGGTTGACCCCGTTTGCCGCAGTCCGGGCCAAGTGTGCCGCGGCACAAACACAAAAACTGCCCAGGGGTATCGGCAGCGGCCGCGGCCCAGAGTACAGGCCGCTCTGCCATTTGAAGGTGTTTCGGCAGGGGCTGCGGCCCAGAGTACAGTTGGGTCGGCATTCGGCAGGGGTGATTCCGGGGGCCGCGGCTCGGTAGCCTTGTGTCGCGGCCCGGCTGTGCAAGGTGAGAAAATGGCCTATATTTTGGAAATTACTCCTACAGCATCCGGCCCGGAAGATTATTCAGTGTGCATTCTAAGAGTAGCGGCTGCAGATTTTCCCGACATCAAAAAAACCAAAAAAAGACTTGCATAGTGCACGCAGTCCTTGCATGCATGATCATCGATCAATTGCCAAGTCTATCCTTTTTTTTTTTGGGACGGGAAATTGCCAAGTCTTTTAATGTTGAAACACTAACTGAAGGCGGACGGAGTGGGTGGGGGGTAGGGTTTCTTTTGGTTTTATTTTTTTTCTACACACGCACACGAGGGAGATCGTCCCCTGTCCTGAGTACCCCCAAAGAGACTCGAGCTCACCCCCGATCTAGAGGTAAGTTTGCCAGCATGACATGATCGCCTCATTGTCCCCCACTTGGGTTACAGGCCCGCGCTTATTGGGCCCGGGCAGAGTTAATGGTTTCATCCCCAGACATTGCCTAAGGGCTCCAGCCGTTCCCCCGGGGGGTAGGGGTTCTTTTTGGGTAATATTTATAAATTTGCAATTTTTAGAATATACTCCCTCTTTTGGTCACAAAAAAAAAATATATACATATATATATATATACTCCCTCCTTTTGGTCACAAAATTTAAATGGGAGGTTTTGTTTTTTTCTATTTTTAAAATAAATTTTTGATTTGGCTATTATTTGTTGGACAAATTATTCTTACTTTACAAATTATTCTACCTCACCATATTACTGCTATTTCGACCGTTCATCGCATAATGCATTTTTCGAACCGTTTTGCCCTAACATGTCATATTCGGCCCATTTAACCCCAGGACGAAATTTTCGACCAGTTTCACCGCGGGACATTATTTTCGACCCGTCTCACCGTGAGGTATTATTTTCGAACCGTTATGCCACAATATGATATTTTCGATGGGTTTCGCTCTGAAACGTCATTTTCGATTGTTTTCACCCCATGTAGAGGTGCCCAAATTTGGGTCTGGATCCGGATCTGACCCGCCGGGTTCACAGGTCGGCCAACCTGGACATGGACCCTTCATATGTATGGGTCCGGATCTTCACAGGCCCGGGT
The DNA here is from genome assembly GCA_033398695.1 of Orobanche coerulescens. Taxonomy (NCBI): domain Eukaryota; kingdom Viridiplantae; phylum Streptophyta; class Magnoliopsida; order Lamiales; family Orobanchaceae; genus Orobanche; species Orobanche coerulescens. Next base: position 36,728,800 of record CM065815.1, read on the forward strand.
CGGGGTTCGACTTGTCGAGTCCCGATTCGACCTGTGATTCTTTTTTGTCTGAAATCTGGCATCTTATTCATTTTATTGCAACATTTATGAATCCTTTTGGCAATATTTTGAAGTTACCGTTGTAGGCAACACATCCTTTGCCACAAGATAAAATAATAATGATGTAGATGTCATGAAAATTAGTGTTTCCCTTACTTACTCAATTGCATCACCGTGAAGCTAACAGTACCCTAAAAAGGTGAACAAGAAATTTAATTATAGTAATTTGTAACTGAACTACTGAAATATAGAAGAATATCATCGTTAGGTCCGACCACTCAACAAGATGCTAGTCTTATATAGACTTATTGTATAATGCAATTGACTTTCCTATGCTATTCAACTTCTTTATGATCCATTAGTTTAGGGATTATGGTCCCAACGGTCGATTAAAAAAAATTGAAATATGAATCCGGGTCAGCGGGTTTGACCCGGCGGGTCTGAAAACTTAAGACCCGGACTCCACCCATGTAGACCACGAGTATGGGTCCACGGGTCTCACGGGTTGCTCGGGTCCGGTGGGTCCGGGTCCTGTGGGTACCTCTAGCCCTATGACGTCATTTTCAACCCGTTTCGCCACGAGGCGACATTTTCAGCTAGTTTTGTCATGGGACGATATTTTCGATCCGTTTCACCTCAGACGATATTTTCGACCAGTTTCTTCCCTGGATATTATTTTCGACCTGTTACGTCCCGGGGCATTATTTGCGACACATTTTGTCCCGAGATGACATTTTCAGCCTATTTCACCAGTGGAAGTTATTTTTGGCTCGTTTCGTCTAGGGAGGTTATTTTTTGCCCATTTCGTCTCGGTGCGTCATTTTCGACCCATTTGGTCCACAGCCGTCATTTTCCACCATGTTCATCTTAGGATTGACTTTTTGACCCATTTCGCCCCATAATGACATCCTCGACCCGTTTCGTCGTGGAACATCATTTTTGGCTCGGGAGGTCATTTTTGACATGCCTCGCCTTCGAACGTCATTTATGGCCTGTTTTGTCTCGGGAAGTCATTTTCGAGTTCTCGTCTCGAAATATTATTTTCTACCCATTTCATTCGAAATATTATTTGTTTGGATTCGGGACCTAAAACTAAAAACCCAGCGGGATAATAGTATTGATCCAATCAATAAATAAATCCCTGAACAATATCGATCAAACATCGTATATACGAAAAAAATAATTCAATGTATGAATTTAGAAATCATACTCTTGAAGACCTTTGATTTTGATGATGAACACGATCAAAGTTGTCGAAGCTTTATCAAATTCGAGCACCGGAAATACCGTGCCTATATGTATCACGCGTTGGAAAGATGACCACAATAAACTTCTATCTTCTTGTTCTCGAAGAACACGGCTTGAAGATAATAGCAGTAGCGTATATGATTTTATTACACTCTAAGTGTATAATTAATATTTCTTCTTCAAAAATACTCTTAAACTCTAAGTTAAAAATTTGAAAAAAAAAAATACTCTCTTTGTTCAATCATGCCCACGGCTCATGCACATCTTATGTGAGGAAGATAAAGTTTGGTTTTTGTTTTATAATCAAAGCCACCTCACTACATTCCACAAGCTTCATTAAAATATACACCAAGTGTATAAAAAACATATCCCACAAATCATATCTACACCATGATGGGGGTTGGTTCGTTTCGATTCGTGAAACGGACCTCGTATGTCTAATCCGATAGATACATATTTTTACTTCTCAATATATTAATATAATGAATTAATCCTATTATCTAATTTAGTATCAAATATAAACGGGATGTATCCAATAAATTAAATTAGGCATCCAATGTCCAATATTAACCAAATGATAATAAGCTCAATATAATCCGTCGTCTATCATGTGTGCGCGACTCTGTTGGTTCGTCTCAGTTAGCAATGGGAGGGACCAAAGACTGTTAGCACCACCTAACTAATCCCGTGGCCCACACCGTAACCCAACTAAGAACGAATGATAACGATCATTCTAAAATTTTTACATTATGAATACGGTCTACGTATTAAACCCTTCAATCATGTGTCCCGATCAAGTATTAGGGTCATGGTACGTAATGTCAAACCCTATTGCAACTTGACTCTGTGCATTTGTTACTGCAAACCGAGATCACCGAGCTCTCTTGTATCAAATACAACTAGCTTTAAATTCTTTGGTCAAAGACTTATAATCTCATTTGCCAATAACCGCATAAGACATCTACATGTTCACTTATACGAAAAAGAATTATATCTTGGTATATAGTAGAGACTGCTACTTTCCGACCAAGTTGCACTTCGAGGTTGACCCCACCAGTCGGTGATTGGATCGTACTACTCTAGTGATTAACTTAATGTTATAAGCACATCTCCTGCTGAATTATAAAGTCAAAGGTTCACATATACCTATCACAATATTTCAATTCGGTCATTGACCATCCTAGAGTTAAATCCATGTGACCGTATCAAGGTGAGTCGAGTTCGAGTATACTAATCCCATTAGCAAACCTATACCATGTGCTCCCATCAATCCTTAGTGAAGACAGACACTCTCCATGTTAAAGTACACATTATACAAGCCTTGTATAAGATTAATGCCGAGTTAAGTTTTATCGACTTGCGAATCTATTAAGCATTCGAGCCCTAAACTCTTCTAGTGCCTATCTCTTTATCTTATAAGGAGTGGAATGTTTGCTCTCAAATGCAAAGGACTGTTATTCTATATCTCAAATAATGATCCCAATGATAGACAATAATATAGCAATAATAAATGCCTTATTCGATTGATGTTCATAATTACAATACAATGCTCTCACTCTCTCAACGACATTTTTGATCCGTTGCGCCTCAGATGATATTTTCGACCAGTTTCGTCCTTAGACATTATTTTCGACCTGTTACGTCCTGGGGTATTATTTTCGATACGTTTTGTCTCGGGATGATATTTTCGGCCCATTTCGCCAAGGGAAGTCATTTTTGGCCCATTCCGTTCAAGGATGTCATATTTGGCCCATTTCACCCCGTGCGTCATTTTTGACCATTTTGTCCCCAGACATCATTTTCAACCATGTTCATCTTAGGACGTCCTTTTTGACCCATTTCGCCCCGTAACGACATTGTCGGCCCATTTCATCGTGGAACGTCCTTTGTGGCTCTGTTAGGAATACTTGTTAGATTTTGATGATGTCATCATTGTATTTGTTTATTCAAATGTATGTTTATTACTTGGCAAAATGTAAGGAAGAACCAGATGAGTATCTTCCATAGGCCAAATTGTGTTAGATACTTGGCAAAATGTAAAGAAGAACCAAATGAGTATTTTCTATAGGCCATATAAGTTAGGCTTTAAAAATAGGCTAAGTACAAATCACAGATAAGTATCTATCAGCCGACTCTTGGTCAACTCAACTGTTCGGATAAAGTTGACCACAGACGAGCTATATGAGGCAACCCTTATCAGAGAAGTTCTGGTCAACAATTTAATCAGCGAAGTTGGACCAGACTGCAGTCAAGGAGAAAAGTCAAGTTATCTGAAGTTTGACCATCAGATCAGTCATGTTTAATCAGGTCAGAAGACTTCAGACAAGTCGGCACATCAGAGAAGTCGACATCAGAGAAGGTTGACTGCACATCAGACAATTTGAACACAGAGAGATCAGTTAAGTGATCAGCCAAGTAAACCAATCAACGTCAGCATGCGTTGAATAGTCAATAATCACGAAAAGTCACATGCGGGCGATAAGGGACAAATTGGAGAGATTTCCGGAAGGATATGATTTAAATAAATCATCCAGACCCACATCTGAAGACTTTATTCATATTAAAATCAAAAGATTCGGCGCCATCACATGGAAGTCTTCACAACAGTCGGAAATGGATTAAAATAAGGGAATCCAGCCTTGCAAAGTTCAGAAAAAAAAACAAAGAAATCTATTTCTCAAACGGACGAATTTGTTACAGATTTGCAATGGCTATGAAGAAAAGCTCAAAGGATCGACACCTATATATATCTGAAGATTTGAAGTTGAGCAGTACAACGGTGCGAACTATACCTTCAAGCGATCAAAGCAATCTAAGCAACTAGAAATCTATAGCATCGTGAAGAGCAGTATTCTCATTCATATACGAAGAAAGCTCTTAGTTGGAGAAGACAAAACACTCTTGTCTTAAAACCTGAGTAATGGGTACTTCACTGGTTGAAGTTTCGCGACTGATAGGCATCCAAGGATTTGAAGATCAAGTGGTGCTAGGCAGTCAGAAAGGAGTTGCAACGACAGGATTTGCACTGGTTGGAAGCTGTTGTAGCTAAGATGTAGAATCACTGTAATATTTATCACTGGTTGAAAATTATAGTGGATTCATCTACAACTGGTTTAGAGAAAGTGGACTAGTAGAGGATTACCCCACCTCTGAGACCACTATAAATTGTCTGCGTACTTTATTGTTTTAGCATCATACTTAACTGTTGCATTCATACTTAACTATTCCATTAGCTATTTACTTCCTTCATCAACTGACTTTTGCATACCTATCAGCTGAGAAACTCATCCTTTGTGGAAAAGAGTTTCAATAAGTCTATTCAGCCCCTCTAGACTTATTCCTGGACGACTTGTGACTTACAGGCTCGGGATGTCATTTTCGACACGTTTCACCTTGGAATGTCATTTTTGGCCCGTTTTGTCTCAAGACGTCATTTTTTAGTTCTCGTCCCGGAATATTATTTTCGACTCGATTCACCTGAGATGTTATTTTCATCTCGTTTTGTCATAGGATGTCATTTTTGACCGATTTAGTCATTGGACGTCATTTTCGACCAGTTTTGAGCTGGAACATCATTTCCTACTTGTTTTCGCTTGGGACGTTACTTTCGTCCTATTTTGTCACCCCGAGATATTATTTTCGACCATTGTCACCCCGAGATATTATTTTCGACTTGTTTCGTCATGAGGCCACATTTTCGGCATGTTTCGTCCTATGGCATCATTTTTGACTCTTTTCATCATAGGACATTATTTTCGACTTGTTTCGTCCTGGAATGTTCCTGAGAATATTTTCTCCCCGTTTCGCCTCGGACGACATTTTCGATCAATTTCATCATTGGACATTATTTTCGATCCAATACGCTCCGAGATATTATTTTCGACCCGTTTTTCCATGAGAAGTCATTTTTTATCTGTTTTGTTCTCGGATATTATTTTTGGTTCGTTTGTCCAGGGACATCATTTTCAGCCATTTCCGCTCTAAAATGTCATTTTCAATCGTTCGCCCCAGGACGACATTTTCGCCCTATTTCGTCATGAAAATTATTTGTCAATTTCGGACTGGAGTCATTTCGGCCTGTGATGTTATTTTCGACACATTTTACCATGGAATGACATGTTCGACCAGTTTCGTCACAGGACGTCATTTTTGACCATATGACTCTATTGTCCACTATTATACCAGGATATTATTTTCGACTATTTTCACCACAGGACGTCACTTCGGCTGTATCCTCCCAAGATGAAACTGGTTGAGAATGACGCCGTGGGGTGAAAAGGCCAAAAATAACGTCCCAGGGCGTAAAGGCCCGAAAATGTCGTTCTGGGTGGAAACGGGTCGACAATGACGTCCGGAAGAAAACGGTTTGAAAATAAAGTCATGTGATGGAACTGGTCCAAAATATCATCCTAGGGTGAAACGTATCAAAAATGTCGTCCCATAGCGAAACGAGTCGAAAATGACCCAGGGTGGAACTGGTCAAAAATGACGTCTCTTGACGAGACGGACCAAAAATATCGTCCCTAGATGAAACGGATCGAAAATGACATCCCAAGACGAAATTGACGTCCTGGGATGAAAATAACGTCCCAATACAAAATGCCGAAAATGACTTCTGGGATAAAACGGGTCGAAAATGATGTCCCAAGGCTAAACAAGTTGAAAATAACGTTATTAGACTAAAATGACATCCCGGGACAAAACAGGACGAAAATATCGTCCAAGGACAAAGCAGGGCGAAAATGACGTCACATGACGAAAACGATGGAAAATGACATCCCGGGACAAAATAGGCAGAAAATATCATCATAGGGCGAAACATGTCGAAAATAACGTTTTGGGTCGAAAATGTCGCATTGTTGCCCCATGACGAAACGGGTCGAAATTGGCATCCTCGAGCGAAACAAGTCGAAAATGACATCCTCAGACGAAATGGGTCGAAAATGACGTCCCTTGACAAAACATGTTGAAAATGCCGTCCCGAGATAAAACGGGCCAAAATTATCGTCGCAGGTGAAACAGGTCGAAAATGACATTCTGGGACAAAAATGATCGAAAATGACGTTCCAGGACAAAACAGACCGAAAATGACATTGGGGACAAAAAAGGTGGAAAATAACATCCCAAGGCAAAATTAGTCGAAAATGACGTCCCATGATGAATTAGGTCGACAATAATGTTGTAGGGCAAAATGGACATGACATCGCCAAGAGAACTAGACCTAAAATATCGTCCCATGACGAAATGGGTCGAAAATAGCATATCGGGATGAAACGGGTCGAAATAACATCCTGGGTGAAACAAGCAGAAATGACCTCCCATGATGAAATTGGTCGAAATAACATCCCATGACGAAATGGGTCAAAACTATCATTCCGGTGCGAAAATAGTCAAAAATAACATACTATGTTGAAACTAGTCGAAAAAATAATCTGGGGTGAATTGGTCGAAAATATTGCCCCAAGACGAAATAGGTCAAAAAAACATCCCAGGAAGAAAAGAGGTCGAAATAACGTCCAGGCTGAAATGAGCCGAAAATGACCTCGCGGGATAAAATTGGTCGAAATAACATGTAATACCTCCGGTATTTCATGCTTAAATACCTTGTACTGTGTGATTTCTTATAGCGTGATATTGCCTTTTTTTATATTATATGATTTCATTAAATGCCTTGCGATACAATTGTGTGATGTGAATAGAACGGAGGTGACGTACCTTGACGCCGTTGGACAATCGTCGGTGCGAATATGACGGTGGCCAACGTCTTGTTCCCCGATGAATTGTTGACGAGTAGAGAGGATGGTCACCCCGAGGTGGTTAAAATGTGATAAATGACTAAGGGACTGAGTGACTAACGTACGCTATATGATGTTCTAACGTACGCTAAGTCGGTGACATTACGTACGTTAACGCTTCATTGTTACGTACGTAATGCTAGGATTGGTCTCCCGACCAGAATGTTCCTTTTGACAAGGAGTGGGGTACTTTCGGTGGGCTAGAGGATAAATGAGTCAACCCCTTATAACGTACGCTATTCGCCAAGCTTAGCGTGCGCTACGGTCAGGTGCCTTACGTACGTTATGACAACTTACGTATATAATAGATGGGCGTATTTCAGTTAGAAACCCTCTGGACGGCCTTTACGTACATTAATGGTAGTACCTTACGTAGGTAATGACCTTTACGTACGTAATACCTGGAGTCTTAACATACAATAACTAGATCAAGTGTTGTAAAATAACACTTCCCCCTTCATTCTCTCGACCTCAACCCTGCATAGAAACACTCTTGAAGCAGTTCCCCAGCCTTATACTCGATTCTTGGCCTCTCATACACTTGAATTAACATAAAAGAGGTGATTTCTTGAGCTCCGGTGAAGATTATCCAAGTCATTCAAGCGACTCTTCGTTTCTCATCGTGGTTCTTGTTGATTCGTCATCCCTCTTCATTGTTCTTCATCTATTAAGGTAACCCTATCAATTCCTGAAGTAATATCCTCGGTGTTGTTGATTATACTTGTTGGATTACGTGTATTTAGGTAGATTTTGCTAACTCTTGTAGACAATCTAATCGGACGGATTTGTAGTAACCGTATTTATCGTTTCCCATATGTTTCGCTTCCATACAACTCATATCGATCCCATGCGATAATTTCATCTCAATCGACATTGGAAATATAAAATTTTGACGAATCTATTGTAGGAGAATTTCGTAGGAATCCGTCACCCTGTGTTAAATTAGTCGTAGTCACTCTTACCTTACGACTATCGATGCTAAATGAACTAGGGGAAATAATTCGATAGTATTATCATCATTAAAGATCAAACCGCAAAAATCATTGTGTAAAATGGTAATCCACCGATTGAAGTACTCGGAATAGAGAATTGAATTAGAAGTTATGGAATTCAATCATGCTATGGTCGTTTGTTGCTAACCGAGTGATGATTGGGATAATCTTGTATAGCTAATCGATATAGTAACGTTAATCGTAGAATTGAACGGCATAGTAGTACGTATTGCTTGTGAACTTAGAAGCACGATACTAGTATTGGCAAATAAGACTATGTTAGGAATCCGGTTAGGGAATGGAGACTAGTTTTATTCATCATGATCCATAGGAGATATTAATCGGATATTACGTGACTAGGTTAAACTCGATCGGGCGTGGAGATCCCAGTTATCATAAGCACCTACCGCCAGATCAAAGGCAAGTGAAATCTCACTCAAGAAATGCTAGTATTATTGAAATGTTCGTGTTCATGAATGTGCCATTGTTGATAAATGCCAAAGGTTGTCTTTCTCTAAAACTGTGTTATAAATGGGCCGAAGTGTTGGGGATAAAACCTGTATAGTACCCGTATGGAAATGTGTTGGGGGATAAGACTCAAATTGGGCACCTACATTCCGGGGTATTCCCGTGTGGATACTTTCGTGACCCTTGGTGGCGACCTTGGGGTTTATGTGATAAAAAGAGAAAGACAACGTCGGTCGTGCTGTGAATTATTTTCTGTTTGTTATGTGGCAAGGGTGTTGGTAAAATTGTGTATATCGTTGGTAATAATTGTTATTGGTATGCATTCTGACCCCGGTTATCTGGCATGATTTGTCGTGCCAGGCAAATTTGTTGATTACGTACAGGACATTCCTGAGGGGTCCAGTCAGGCTTTAACGGTGTTGGGGATAAAATCTCGCCGCTGCATGAATTAAATTTAATTTTTAAAATATCTATTATGTAATAATCGAACTTTGAATTATGTTCCTTCATAAAATATTTCGGCTCGTGATATGTAACCATGGATTATTCGTTTGACTATAATTTCTTTAAAATGTCTACTTCCTAAAGTAGCCTTGTAGGTCCCACACGGGATCAGGCACTGTAATGCCTCGGGAAATTTGGGGGTGTTACAGAAAATGGTATCAGAGAGCACTCGACTCCTGTTGAAAATAATTCAAATAAAATTTCTCCTAATTTCAAAAGTTATCCCAGTCCAACACCCCAAGCGACCGAAACTCCTCGTGTGAATGCAAAGTAAGTAATATGTGTGTTTCTTTCTGGATACTGTATTTAATTGCAGACTGTGTGTTGAAATGGCCTTAGATTACTATAGTCTGTAATGGCACATCGTGGAGCTAGGAGGGTGGCGAACGAGGCTCAGGGTTCCGCCGTGAACCACGATGGGGACAGGAACATTGCCGAGACCCATCCTGTTGGGGACCAGACGCCACCGATTAATCAAAACAATCAGGAGGCAGAACGCCAGAACAACAATCCGGGAGGCATGGACCCGACCTTCGTTCGGGCTCTTGCCCAAGCTATCACCCTGGGAATCACTCAGGTTAACCAGATAGAATAGATACTGGTCATCAGTGTGGAGGAGAACGCGGGGAGAGATTGATGGTTGGGAGAGATGCTGAAGGCCAGGCCTCCACCGTTTGACGGGGCAGGGGAGAAACACGTCGATGACTGGATTTCTAAAATAGAGAATGCCTTCGGAATGATCGGATGTCCAGAGAACCGAAAGGTGCCGCTTTGGATTAATCAACTCCGCGACACTGCTGCCCGCTGGTGGAGAACTTACAGGCCAGAGAACCAAAAGGTTGGGTGGGCCAAATTTGCCCGACTACTGCAGAGCGAGTACTGTCCTAGATCAGCCCAAACCGCTCGTGCACGAGACATTTTCGGTGCCGGACCACAGAATATGCCAGTATCGGAGATCCTCCGGGCCTACCGTACCGAGCTAAGTTACATCTCACAGATGGTTCCATCAGAAGATCAACGAATCTGCCACCTTGCACAGAGGTTTCCGGAAGATGTACAATGCTATGCCGCCGGATTCCACTGCACCGCCTGCCGTATCCAACTACCTAGCTCCACCCCATCAGACTTAACCGCCGCCACACGGTACCGGATGAGGCCGTGGCCGCGGCAGTGGTACTTCATCCTTTCTGGAGTCAGTGCCATCCCGTGTATTTGAACTGAGGGCTACGGATGGTCAATCCGCGCCAGCTATCTCAGGTACCCTTCTTGTTATCTCTCAGCCTGTGCATGTACTATTTGATACCGGGGCCACACATTCATTTATATATGTGGAATGTGTTGAACGTTTAAATCTTGCTTGTGTACCTTGTGAATCCTTTACTGTTAAGCTACCCGAGGGTAGTAAAGTAGGCGGAAATCTAGAAGTTCGAGACTGTCAGATCCGCATCGATGATCATTGTTGGACTACTAATATTATGGTCTTCCCGCTTCAGAACGAAGATATCATTTTAGGCATGAACTGGATGTCATTGCACAGAACGATATTGGATACCTACCACTTGACTATTTCCATCACGTCTCATGACGGTACCACACATGTTATCAGAGGTCGAGAACACTTCAGTATGAAGGGGTCTCTCAGCCTTCTTGCATCGGAAGTCTCCTGCCACTCTCGAAAGAAGTACTATTGGTGTTATGTTCTTCGGGAGGATACTTCATAGATTACGGTCGCAAACATTCTGGTGGTGAATAAATTCCCAGACGTCTTTCCCGATGAACTACGAGGGCTGCCACCGCACCGAGAAGTTGACCTTTCCATTGAACTCGAGTCGGGGCGAGACCTATTTCTAAAGCTCCTTACAGGATGGCACCAGTCGAGATGAAAGAATTAAAGATACAGCTCGAAGATCTAAACAAGGTTACTATAAAGAATCATTACCCACTTTCAAGAATCGATGACCTCCTAGATCAATTACAGGGGGCAGTTGTGTTTTTAAAGATTGATATACGGTCCGGATAACACCAGTTGAGGATTCGGGAGGAGGATATACCAAAGACTGCATTTCGATCGAGGTATAGACACTACGAGTATATCGTGGTATCATTCGGGTTGACTAATGCCCCAGCCGTTTTCATGGAATTGATGAACAGAGTTTTAGTCGATTTCCTCGATAAGTGAATCATGGTTTTTATTGATGACATCCTAATTTATTCTCAAAGCCGACAGGAACACGAGGAACATTTGAGGCAAGTACTAAGCGTGTTGAGGCAACACTAACTTTATGCGAAACTTTCCAAGTGCGAATTCTGGATGTCGGAAGTAATTTTCCTCGGACATGTTATCTCGGCAGAGGGTGTCAAGGTCGATCCACAAAAGATTGAGATGATAATGAGTTGGGAACCGCCGAAGAACGTCAAGGAGGTAAGGAGTTTCCTAGGATTGGCGGGTTACTATCGAAGATTCGTCGAGGCTTTTTCCTGTATCGCTCGACCATTAACGAACCTATTGAGAAAAAGCACCAAGTTTGTATGGACTACGGACTATCAGAAGAACTTTGATGAGCTCAAGAGGAGGCTGACTACTGCTCCAGTGTTAGTGCTACCGCAGGGAATAGAAGGATTCATTATATACACGGATGCATCTAATATGGGCTGGGATGTGTCTTCATGCAGAATGACAGAGTTATTGCATACGCATCCTGACAACTGAGGCCGTACGAAATGAATTACCCGATGCATGACTTAGAGCTAGCCGCAGTGGTGCATGCCCTCAAGATTTGGAGGCACTATCTTTGCGGAGTTACTTGCAAGATTTTCACGGATCATAAGAGTTTGAAATATATCTTTACCCAGAGAGAACTAAGCATGAGACAGAGGCGCTGGTTGGAGTTAATAAAGGACTACAATGTAGAGATCTCATACTGTAATATCCGCAATTTCGATTTTCGGTAAATTTTTTTTTAGCGGAAGTCCATCTTAGTGACTCTATTGTGACCGTTTCGTCATTCCGAGAATGATTAATTCTGCACTTTTTGTCATCCGAGTTCATTTCGGTGTCGTTTTGTTGAGTTCCGTGTTCTTAAGCGACTTTTCCGCACTTGAGTTCGATCCTTGCCATTCTCGTTCGAAAATGTTGTTTCGTGTTTCCCGTAAGTCCGTTTAACCTTGTTAGACGTGTTGTGAACTTCAGTTTAGTTATTCGATCACGTATCGTGAATTTCGGCACTTTTTGGGCACGAACAATGTGCGCCGGAGCACAGGGGAGTGTGCGCCGCGGCACACACCTCACAGAAGTGAGCTTGGCACGGATGTACCGCAGGCCACAGCCCCCTGTTAGCCGTGCCGTGGCACTAAGCTGGCAGCTGCTCGCAATTTTCAGCCGCGGGCCGCGGCACACTCAGTCTGGGTCGCGGCACGCGAGTCAGATTAGCCCTTTTTCAGTGGGTTTTTGGGAGAGGATTTCATTTCCTCTCCTCTATTCTTCTCCCTCATGATCTAGGCAATTTAGGGGCGATTTATCTCAGTGATATCATCCTCCTCAAGTTCTTGGTGTGGATTAACAACATCAATTCGTGTTCTTCGTCATTAATCCGAGGTATTTTCTTGATTCTCTGGAGTTGACCTTTTTAGGAGTTTTGTTTTTGATTTCATTTTATATCCGATTTTGATAAATCGATTGATGTTAGATGTTGTTATTAAACATGTTTTATGGATTGTATATCCATATCTTCGGTCCATTTCAACCCGAAAGATGATTTCGGTGTTCTTGAGGTGTAGTGAACATTTGATGTTCGATCAAATGTTCGAATGAGTTTTCCTTCGATAGTTTGTTGTAACCTCCGTTGTTTTTGGTCTTGATCCTCGTCGTAATCATGTTTCTATTGTTCCTTCCGGAGGATTATAGGTGCTCTAAGATTCCGAGTTGAATCCCCTTTGGTGATTGATAATTCGTGTGGTGTTATTCTCGTAGTATTCACGGTGCTATCGATGTTCTTGATAGTGTTAAGGAGTTCGGGTCTGTCGACCTATCCATCATCTCGTTGCGATCATGGTTTCGAAGCAAGTACCTTATCCATACATTTCTTGTTTTATATATATGATGATCGGTGATCGTCTAAATGTGTTTGTTTGGTTGTTGAAATGAACTTTCAAAGATTCGGTTAGCCTCGTTAAAGGCTCCCTTTCAAACTCGTGTGTATGTTGTGATTGATGTGTTTTCGTAAATGACTATGTGAATCCTATGGATATGTTTGGTGTTGATGTTGCGCTTGGTAATGCGTGTGTACGTATATTGCTTCATTGGTGCGTTGTGGTTTGACGTGGTGTTTTGCTAAGTGTTTGATGCCTCTAGGTGAATTGTTTGGATATCTTTGTTGTATTGTGCCATGTGTGTGAATGGGTGAATGTGGGCAGGGCCTACGGTGACACATGGCATGTGATCATGTGGTCAGGATGCAACAAGCGATTGATCCAACCGTGAGAGCCTAATAAAAACTACGGTGACATATGGCTTGCAATCATGTGGTCAGGATGCAATAAGTGATTGATCCAACCGTGAGCGCCAAAGAATACCTACGGTGACACATGGCATGTGATCATGTGGTCAGGAGACAACAAGTGATTGATCCAACTGTGAGATGTCGTGGCAAGTGATCACGCTGGTGTGTGTATAATTGGTGAATGTGTTTTGCTCACCTCGGGAGGGTCCGACGAGGCCCTGGGGGAATCCAATGGTATAACCCTGGATTAACGAGTTGGTGTTGTATTTGTGTGACCTTATCCAATGGTTTTGCAGGTCGAGTACCTTGGACGTGTGACCAAGATTTGTATCTTGGGTGATTATGTTGTGTTGATTTTATGTCCATCGAGGACAAGTGACCTGGGTTATGACTCTGTGAATGGTTGTTGGTTTTATTCGAGAAAGCAAATCTTTAGGCTGTGACCCCTGTTGATTTTGGAACGAGAAGAATTCGATAATTCTAAATTGTTTTCTATTAAAACTCCCGATTGCATTTTTAAACCATTTTGTAAATTGTTCCCTTGAACTGTGATCTTTAATTTTTGAAAAATTTTACTCAAACTCTTGCCTCGGGAAGTACTTTTCATTGAATCTTTGGGGATTCCTGGTTATTGTTATTCTTGGAATATGATTTGTATGACTCGTATTTGCACTTTGTACTTGCACTAGCAAAATAGTAGGATTTGCAAACTCCCGAGAAATCAGGGGGTGGATGTCTATATTGCATTCAGGTTTTGGGGAGCATAGCACAAGGTCGGCATGAAGGATGATGAAAGATGATCGATAATCACAAGAGGACCCGTACGTTGTTGTATTGGTCCAGTTGTATTTTATTACCGCTGCAGTATTCTTTCCCGTTGTACGGGAGTGTGTTGTATTGGACCCCTGCGTGGGCATGTATTGAGATTGAGTTGTGTGTATTTATCGAAAGATCAAATCAGTCTACTGAGTCATTTTAGCCTTAAAGGCATTTCTGAGATGTTCGATTTTTATTACTAGCCTGGTAGATCCTTGAGAAAGGTTCTATGGCATGTAATATCCCTGAGCGGATTGGGGGTGTTACATAAATGGTATCGGAGCTTTAGGTTGTGAAAACCTAGGCTGTCGGGTCAAGTCGTGTCTGTTGAGTCTTGTATCATCGGATTTTGTCTGGCTGAGTCGTGTCTCGACGCATCGTCTGAGTTTATTGGTCATGATTAGTATTGTGGGGCGATCATCACCTTTGTGCGACCTGTGGATGTAAGTCTCCCTTCTTTGTATTTTGCCTCGTGTGACACGAGTTACTGGTATGATTATGTGTTAAGTGATGGAATCCCTTTGTAGATTTTTGGTTTCGTGGTATGTGTTTATTCGACTCTCGTAATCTGTTTATATGAGGAGTGTTGTCGCTGTTTATGTCTTTTCGACGTTGTTTTTGTCCGCTGCTGATAATTTTCAAAATGATTTACTCGTTTTGCAAGTATTTTTTGAAGCCTTTGTGCTTAATATGGAATGGTGATGTATTTGTGTGTGCTTTGCTCACCTTGGGAGGGTCCGACGAGGCCTCGAGGGAATCCAATGGTATAGCCCTGGCTTCATGAGTTTGATTCGCTAGCCAGCTCGGGAGGGTCTTTAGAGGCCTCGAGTGGGACCAATGGTTTAGCCCCAGTCCTAGGCAAGTTTAAACTGTAATTTGACTGTTTGTTTCTTGGAAAGAGACATGTCTTGTGTTGATTTTAATGACGTGACACGTGTACTATGAGGGTTGTAACCGAATGTTGATACGCATGAGTTTTTTTGGGCATTATAGCCTAATGGATTTTTTTTTGAAAACCTTGAGTACATTAGAAAATGATTTTCGAGACGTACTTTCAAAATGGATTTCATTTTCGAGGCGCCTACTAGCGCAACTATATGTTTCAACATTCATCTACTTTGAGGACCAAAATATTTTGAGATATTTTCAATGCTTTAGAAACGCATCTACTTAGACCCGAAGGTCGAATATTTCTGAAAGTTTTTAACTAAAAGAAGATGTCCTCATTTTTTTTACCAAATGCAAAATGATTTCTCAAAGTCTTGATAATGATGTTTGCATTACTTTTTCGAAATATGATACTCAAGATCAACTAGTGTTCCCAAAATTGTTTTCAAAAATATGGTTTTCATTTTTTTTTTAAAACCTATCATTCTTGTTTGCAGTCAGGGAACGTGCGTATGATGATAGCATTGTCATTAGGGTGTTAGCCCCCCGAGTTGTGATTGAATTGGTGGTGTGAGTGTTGAGTCGTTCACCACCCATTTGTTGTGTTAGCCCTCTTTGAGAAGTGTGATGTTGGTATTTAATGTTGTCGCTTTGTGGTGATTTGCGTGTTATCGCTGTAATACCCTCACTTTTACTATTGTATTCTTAGTTTAAATAAAGTATTGCGCACCATATCTATGTTCATTATATTGATGAATTATGTTAAATTGAAATCCTGGTCGTTCATACTATATTGATTGTTGCATGATATTGGGAGAATTTAATTTTAACTTGTTATTGACCTTAGCGTACACTAGCCTACTCTCTTTACGTACGCTATGTACGTAGCATTACATACGTAACTCTCATATGTTAACGTACGTAATGCGGTGTATCCATCAGCAGCTCACCTTTCGGCGGGTGGGGCCGAACATGGGTAAGTGGTCGGGAGTCGATCGTGACAGCCTAAGTCAACGGCCATTACGTACGTAATGGTTGTACCGTAGTGTACGTAATGAACAAGAGTCTTACGTACATACATTTGGCAACGTACGTAACAACATGTGTATTTTAATTCAGTGACATCTGGTAATCTATTACGTACGTAATACTCGGAAGGTTACGTACGTAATGTCGTTAACGTACGTTAATATGTAACTATATCGTACGTAATGCTGAATCCGGGTTATAAATATATGAGTTGCCTTTCATTTCTACACGACCTTTTTCCATTCTCCCTCCCTCAAAACCGATTCCCTGCTCCCTTAAATCATAATCTTGCATTCCAATCTCGTATTAGAGCTACAACACTTGGATTATAGCTTGGTAACTAGAAGATAGGAGTGTGTTCTTGGAAGATTTGGTGCTATTCTTCATTCCTTTCCTTGAGGTTGGTTATCTTACTCTTGTTGTTCATATGATTATTGATGTTAGTAGTAGAATAACCTGATATATCATGATGAACATTGAAGTTATGAACAAATTTAGTTTGGAACATGATAATATTGTTAGAACCCTTCCTAGAATGATAAGTTGTGGATAACATGTTCAATGTAGAACCCTTAGTTAATCATGTTAAAATCAGGAGATTAAAGTTATGAATGTGTTCTTAATTTCTAGAAGGATCCTCTGATGTTATAGCCATATATTGGAGAAGGTTTAAGAACTCACTGGGAAGAGATTGATGATGTCTTTAAGAATTTCAAAACCTTCAAAGATATAATTATGCTTGAAGTAAAAATCTTAGGGATGATGATAGATTATGTTGAATACAAGTATAACCTTTATATATTCAAGATAATTGGGTTTGTTGATAACTCAAGTAGGGGTTGATCACTACATTAATATGTTAATAGTGTTTTAAGACGACTATAACAAATATGGGTAATAACGGTGCGGTAGAATTAATAATCGAATTCTATTACGTTGATCCTCGTGTATTAGGGTGCCGTAAATTAGGATGATGTTCTTGTTATGCTTAAAACTTAATGTTACTATTTCACTGCTGGATTGGCTTAACGTAATTATTGTGAAGGTGACGAAGAATGTAAATAAACACAAACTTTTATAATAATTTGACGTTAATCGGAAGTGTTGATGAATTGAGAGTATGTTTAATCATCATAGTAATTCATTGATAATATTCTTGACTTCAAACACTTACCATTAATGTTAGAAAGGGTGGGTGAATCTAATAAACTTGTGATGTGATAACCCATAATGGGAGTGTTAGAATATTTAGTCGCATAGTCAAAACTATTTGAGTAAAATTACAAATATTGTTTCTGTGAATTAATACCATTATAGTACGAATGTGTTGTTGAATAAATTACGTTTCATTCAAGGTTGCTTGTTCAAGTGAGTATTGTTAGACGGAGATACCGTTCATTGTTCGTTCAAAGAAGGATTATTCATCTACAGAATTGAGGCAAGTTATCTTGCTTGGTTATAATGATGGTTGAATTCTTGTGATTAATATGCGTTTCGTGTATATGGAAATGTTCTGTGAATCAATGATTCATGATGTGGTGATATCCTTGATCGTGTTACCATTTGTGGCAGAATTGCATTCCCAAACATATCTCCATTGATACCATTTGTCTCATTGAGCTTTGTTGTCACTTCGGTGAGTTGTTCGATTCTTTGATAAAAGTGTAATTCATTGAGTTTCGTTGTCATGTTGTATCGTGACATCTCTGGAGTCATATCTGCGTGCCAATTGGTTATGTGTAGGATTTTTAGCTGGGCACTTGATGGTCATACGTGGATGTTTCCGCATTAGATCGTGCACACGAGACATAGTTCGTGAGGCTAATTAGTACACCATCCCACGTATATTCTGGATTCCGTATACGGGGTGGACATGTGCACGGACACATTTCTGAATCGGGCGTACTGTGACATCCGTCTTGAGCCATATCATTTGGTCATTCGTATGATCGGATATGTTCGACAGTTGGGACTGACTGTTTATACGCTTGCGGGGTATATTCAGTAGTCGGTTGTTTCTTTGAGATCAGTATGTATATGAATTGTATAATGCCATGAGAATTATTATCATTTATAGCTGACCCTGTGGTTTGGGCGAAATATTTGTATTTCAGGTCTTGGAAAGGGCAAGGCACAGGAAGAGCACGACGGTGACGGAGGATTTTGAAGGATGCTAATTCGAGGGCCCCGAGTCTTTTGATGTTCAGTTATGTCTTAATGTGATTGTTCATTTTATTTTATTTCGGATGAAAGTATTATAATTTGTAAGGTATTTTCCATCATCATATGGTCTATACCGATTTTGGATCCTGTGTATGTTGTGTGAGTTGATATATGTATAATTTGTATTCCACGTCGGGGTTTGGATTAATATTGTGGTTTGGTACCACGCTGTTGGTATTTTAAGGTTTATGTTGTGATGTCGCCTGGTGGGTCCCGATGGGGGTCCATGGCACTGTAATAGCCGCCGTTTTCGGGGTGTTACAAAAGATGGTATCGGAGCGGTCTTTTCTTTTGGGTCATTATAGATCGAACTAGCATCAAGAAACTTTCGTGCCATGTGTAACCTGTGCAGACGCCTGACCCGTCGAATACGGTATGTTTCTCATGAGCCATGATTTAATTACCGGCGTAGTATTGATGACGTATTGATCTCTGTACTGATCTTGGCATCTTGATAATATGTGGTAAAATTCATCTGTTTGATTTTCTGAGGAAAACCTAAATTGATTATGTGATTGGAACTGGTTTGACTTGATGTCGATATGATATTGAGTGTGTAACACCCTCGGTGCCAGTGATTCATTGCAAACTATTTTCTTAAATATGTAATTCCTTGTTGCTATTAACTTAACATGAATTTTGATTGATAACTTGAATTGTACTATGATTTGATTCTTTCAGTATGGAAAGAAATCTGAGAGGCCGTGGCAGAGGGGGATGAGGCCACGGAAGGGTCCGAATACCGATACCACGAGCCAACAGACACAAGAATGTGGAGCATAGTTCCGCAGGCAGTGATTCGACTTCTAGGGACCAATCACATCACACTGGAGAGAATGCGCGTGTCGATCCTTACGCTATAATGCAGGGCATGATGGCCCAGATGACCCAAATGGGTCAGCTAATGGAAGCTATGCAGAGGAATACTACTGGCCAACAGAAGGGGCAGCAGCCTCCGCCTCCGATACACGGCAGGATCGTGAGCCTAATCATTAGCGACATATCGCGATAGTGACCTCCAACTTTTGAAGGCTCATCTGAGCCTGCTGAAATTGTATACTGGATAGAGCATTTTGAGAAACTGTTCGAGATGGTAGAGTGCCCAGAGGAGAATCGAGTTGCTATGGCAGCCTACTACCTTAGTAAGAGTGCCCATACTTGGTGGCTTTCTGTGAGGCCTGCTGATGGCGCGAGTACTTGGGAGGAATTCAAGAATCTTATGCTAGATCGTTACTATCCTGCACCCCTCTATGAGGCCAAACTGTCCGAAGTACTGAACCCCGATCCATCTGAAGATGAGGATGTGTTAACTATTGCCGAGAAATTCCAAGCACTTCTCCCTTTTGCTACGCCAGTTGTCCGTTCGGAAGCTGATAAGATCAAATACTTCCTCAAGAGGCTTAAACCCCGAATGAGGATGCAAATTCTCAATCACCACTGTACGACCCTACCAAAGTTTATTGAGAAGGCTTTGGAGTATGAACTTACTGCGAAGGAGATTTCCAAGAAGCAGCCTCAGTTTTCCAACAAGAGATCCAGGAACCAGACCCAGGCAGACAGTAACCGAGGGACGTTCAAAAAGCCCCAATCTATACCAAATCCTTTTGAGCGGCCACCTATGGCGCCGAAGCCTACCGGAACGCACTCTCGATCAATCAGCTCACCTATTGTATGTTATAACTGTGGGGACCAAGGACACATCAGCTCCAAATGCCCGAAGCCGGCCGTTGCCTGCCACACTTGTGGTAAGAATGGACATTGTGCTCACTATTGCAGGGGTGGACCCGGGCGTACTCCAGTAGCATCTCTTGCTCCAGTACAGTCTTCTGTCCAGGATCGTGTTCCTCCGTGCGCTTCCTATCAGACTACCAGGGCAAACAAAGGGATGGGCCATGGAAATCAAGCTGGTACACCTGGTACCGGAGTTGCGAAACCCAGAGTCTATGAGATGAAGAAGGCTGACGATCCCGAAGCCAGCATGATCGTAGGTACTCTCGAGATCCATTCTCAGCCCATTTGTGTTCTTTTTTATACTGGTGCTTCACACTCCTTTTTATCTATCTCTTGTTTGAGTCGTTTGCAATTGGATCATGTTACCGATTGTGAACCTTATGTCATTGGTCTACCTGATGGTAGAAGAATTGTTGGGAATCGTGAAGTACAGAACTGTCTGATTCGTATGAACGATCGTGAGTGGTTGTCGGACTTGACTGTGGTTGATTTACCTAAACATTATGTGATCTTGGGCATCGACTGGATGGATCGTCATGATGCCGTACTTAGCGTCCATAAGCGGATAGTGACTGTCACATCTGATGATGGCGTCGAGTGTATTTTTCAGGGTGATAATCCCAGTCATTCCGGGAGAGTCATCAGCGCTATGAAGGCAATAAAACTACTGAACCAGGGATGTGTTGGTTATTGGTGTTACATGACCAAGACAACCGACCGACCAGTCGAGTTAGCCGACATTCCTATAGTTCGGGACTACCCAGATGTATTTCTAGATGAGCTCCCAGGATTACCCCCACAGCGAGGGGTAGAATTCACCATTGAGTTAGAGCCATGAACGTCCCCACTTTCGAAAGCACCGTATCGCATGGCACCGACCGAGATGCAGGAATTGAAGATCCAGTTTGAGGAGTTGACTGAGAAAGGTTATATTCGACCTAGTGCGTCCCCTTGTGTATTGACTACCGCGAGCTGAACAAAGTAACAATCAATAACAAATATCCTTTACCTCGTATCGATGATTTGTTGGATCAACTCCAGGGAGCTACTGTATTTTCCAAGATCGACTTGAGATCCGGGTACCATGAATTGCGGATTCGAGAATCTGACATTCCGAAAACAACTTTTCGCACTCGCTATGGGCATTATGAGTTCGTTGTCATGCCATTCGGACTGACTAATGCACCGGCAGTATTCATGGAATTGATGAATTGGGTTTTTATTAATTATCTGGATCGTTTTGTAGTCGTTTTTATTGACGACATTATGATCTACTCTTGTGACCATAAAGAGCATGAGTGTCACCTCCGCCAGGTCCTCGATGCGTTAAGGCGAGAATAACTCTATGGAAAATTTTCTAAATGTGAATTCTGGATGCCTGAAGTTATTTTTCTGGGACATGTAATATCGGCAGATGGAGTGAGAGTAGACCCACAGAAGACATAAGCCATCCGAGACTGGCTACCTCCAAAGAACGTGAAGGAAGTTCGTAGTTTTCTGGGTCTAGCAGGATATTACCGACGGTTCGTGGAAGGTTTTACCAAAATTGCTCAACCGATAACTAACCTATTGAGGAAAGATAAGAAATATTTGTGGTCGAAAGCATTTCAGCAAAGTTTTGATGAACTCAAGAGTCGATTAATTTCAGCACCTGTTTTGGTTCTACCTAAAGGAACAGAAGGATTTGTGGTATATAGCGATGCGTCGAGACAGGGCCTTGGCTGCGTATTAATGCAGAATGGGAAAGTGATTGCCTATGCATCTAGACAGTTGTGACCTTACGAGGTCAACTACCCGACTCATGATTTGGAGTTAGCAGCTGTGGTGTTTGCTTTAAAAATCTGGCGCCACTATCTGTATGGAGTGACCTGTCAGATTTTTACGGATCACAAGAGCCTGAAGTATATTTTTACTCAAAAGGAGTTGAATATGAGACAGGGGAGGTGGCTAGAGCTAATCAAAGACTATGATATCGAGATCCTTTATCATCCGGGCAAGGCAAATGTGGTTGCCGATGCCTTGAGCCGTAAGACAGTACAGGAGCAGATACTTGCCCATTTGACCACCCAGAGGGAATTGCAGTTAGAGTTCATGAGACCAGAGATTGAGGCCTGGTTACAGCGCATTCAGGGACAACTTTGCACGATTGAGATTTCATCATCCCTGTATGAGATGGTCAGGACGAAACAGATGATGGACCCGTTCTTATCTAGAATTCGAGGAGAAATCGATCAGGGGAAGGCCCTTGGATATGTGGTTCACGAGGACGGACTAATACGCTTCAAAAACCGAATATGTGTACCAGTAGACGAAGAGTTGAGGAATAATATTCTGAAGGAGGCTCATGCTACCTCGTATTCCATACACCCGGGATCGAACAAAATGTATAAGGATTTGAAGCCATATTATTGGTGGAGTAACGTGAAACGGGAGGTTGCCGAATTCGTTTCAAGGTGTTTGACCTGTCAGCAGGTCAAGATTGAGCATCAGCGACCAGCTGGCATGATGAAACCATTCCCGATTCCCGAGTGGAAGTGGGAAGACATATCGATGGATTTTATTACTAACTTGCCGACGAGCCGTCGAGGCATGAATATGATTTGGGTGATTGTGGATCGACTGACCAAATCAGCCCACCTCTTGGAAATTAAGGATACGTGGACTCCTGAGAGGTTGGCCCAGTTGTTCATTAAAGAGATTGTGAGGCTGCATGGCACCCCCAAGAGTATTGTATCAGATCGTGACGGACGGTTCGTATCACACTTCTGGAAGGTGATTCATCGTGCGATGGGTACACAGTTGAACTTCAGTACGGTTCATCCTCAGACCGTCGGTCAGTCTGATAGGACTATTCAAACTCTGGAGGATATGTTGAGGGCGTGTGCTCTCGATTGGAAGTACAATTCGGAAGCCCAACTACCATTGGTAGAATTCATATAATAACAATTAGCACACCTCGATCAAGATGGCACCTTATGAGGCGTTGTATGGCCGTCGTTGTAGGTCCCCTCTGTGTTGGGATGACTTGTCTGAATCTATTGGTACGGAGCCTGATATGTTGTTATCAGCCTGCGAGAAGATTACTCTGATTAAGAGTCGTCTGTTAATGGCTCAGAGTCGTCAGAAATCGTATGCAAATAACCGTCGGTGACCACTCGAGTTTGAGGTTGGTGATCATGTATTAGTTAGAGTGTCCCCTACTCGAGGTGTTTTCCATTTTGGGAAGAAAGGCAAGCTGAGCCCGAGGTATATTGGTCCGTTTGAAATTTTGGATCGTGTAGGCGACCTAGCTTATCGTTTGGCATTACCACCAGTTTTGAGTCGAATTCACAATGTATTCCATGTATCCCAGTTGAGGAAGTACGTTGCTGACCCGAGCCACATTATTCGATTCGAAGAAGTCGAGATAGCCGATGATCATTCATATGAAGAACGTCCCGTGCGGATACTTGAGAGGAGGGTCAAACAGTTGAGGAACAAGACGATTCCCTTATTGAAGATTCAGTGGTCGAGACACGGAGTCTAGGAGGATACATGGGAGACTGAGGATAGAATGCGAGAGAGATACCCCGAGTTGTTTACCCCTTAGTTTCGGGGACGAAACTCCTTTTAAGGGGGGGAATATGTAATACCCGCACTTTTACTACTGTATTCTTTGTTTAAATAAAGTATTGTTGCACCATATCTGTGTTCATTATATTGATGAATTATGTTAAATTGAAATCCTGGTCGTTCATACTATATTGATTATTGGATGATATTGGGAGAATTTCATTTTTACTTGTTATTGACCTTAGCGTACGCTAGCCTACTCTCTTTACGTACGCTACGTATGTAGCATTACGTACATAACTCTCATATGTTAACGTACTAATGCGGTGTATCCATCAGCAGCTCACCTTTCGGCGAGTGGGGCCAAAAATGGGTAGGTGGTCGGGAGTCGATCATGACAGCCTAAGTCAACGGCCATTACGTACGTAATTGCTGTACCGTAGCGTACCTAATGAACAAGAGTCTTACGTACATACATTTAGCAACGTACGTAACAACATGTGTATTTTAAGTCAGTGACATCTGGTAATCTGTTACGTACGTAATACTCGGAAGGTTACGTATGTAATGTCGTTAACGTACGTTAATATGTAACTATAGCGTACGTAATGCTGAATTCCGGTTATAAATGTATGAGCTGTCGTTCATTTCTACATGACCTTTTTCCATTCTCCCTCCCTCAAAACCGATTCCTTGCTCCCTTAAATCATAATCTTGCCTTCCAATCTCGTATTAGAGCTACAACACTTAGATTATAGCTTGGTAACTAGAAGATAAGAGTGTGTTCTTGGAAGATTTGGTGCTATTCTTCATTCCTTTACTTGAGGTTGGTTATCTTACTCTTGTTGTTCATATGATTATTGATGTTAGTAGTAGAATAACCTGATATATCATGATGAACATTGAAGTTATGAACAAATTTAGTTTGGAACATGATAATATTGTCAGAACCCTTCCTGGAATGATTGATTAAGTTGTGGATAACATGTTCAATGTAGAACCCTTAGTTAATCATGTTAAAATCAGGAGATTAAAGTTATGAATGTGTTCTTAATTTCTAGAAGGATCCTCTGATGTTATAGCCATATATTGGAGAAGGTTTAGCAACTCATTGGGAAGAGATTGAAGATTTCTTTAAGAATTTCAAAACCTTCAAAGATATAATTATGCTTGAAGTAAAAATCTTAGGGATGATGATAGATTATGTAGAATACAAGTATAACCTTTATATATTCAAGATAATTGGGTTTGTTGATAACTCAAGTAGGGGTTGATCACTACATTAATATGTTAATAGTGTTTTAAGACGACTATAACAAATATGGGTAATAACGGTGCAGTAGAATTAATAATCGAATTCTATTACGTTGATCCTCGTGTATTAGGATGACGTAAATTAGGATGATATTCTTGTTATGCTTAAAACTTAATGTTACTATTTCACTGCTGGATTAGCTTAACGTAATTATTGTGAAGGTGACGAAGAATGTAAATAAACACAAACTTTTATAATAATTTGACGTTAATCGAAAGTGTTGATGAATTGAGAGTATGTTTAATCATCATAGTATTACATTGATAAAAGTCTTGACTTCAAACACTTGCCATTAATGTTAGAAAGGGTGGGCGAATCTAATAAACTTGTGATGTGATAACCCATAACGGGAGCGTTAGAATATTCAGTCGGATAGTCAAAACTATTCGAGTAAAATTACAAATATTGTTTCTATGAATTAATACCATTATAGTACGAATGTGTTGTTGAATGAATTACGTTTCATTCAAGGTTGCTTGTTCAAGTGAGTATTGTTAGACGGAGATACCGTTCGTTGTTCGTTCAAAGAAGGATTATTCATCTACGGAAATGAGGCAAGTTATCTTGCTTGGTTATAATGATGGTTGAATTCTTGTGATTATTATGCATTTCGTGTATATGGAAATGTTCTGTGAATCAATGATTCATGATGTGGTGATATCCTTGATCGTGTTACCATTTGTGGCGGAATTGCATTCCCAAACATATCGCCCTTGATACCGTTTGTCTCATTGAGCTTTGTTGTCACTTCGGTGAGTTGTTCGATTCGTTGATAAAAGTGTAATTCATTGAGTTTTGTTGTCATGTTGTATTGTGACATCTCTGGAGTCATATCTGCGTGCCGATTGGTTATGTGTAGGATTTTTAGTCGGGCACTTGATGGTCATTCGTGGATGTTTCCGCATTAGATCGTGCACACGAGACATAGTTCGTGAGGCTAATTATGTATATCGTCCCACATATATTCTGGAT
The DNA here is from genome assembly GCA_033398695.1 of Orobanche coerulescens. NCBI lineage: Eukaryota > Viridiplantae > Streptophyta > Magnoliopsida > Lamiales > Orobanchaceae > Orobanche > Orobanche coerulescens. Next base: position 36,754,871 of record CM065815.1, read on the forward strand.
TCCGTATACGGGGTGGACATGTGCACGGACACATTTCTGAATCGGGCGTATTGTGACGTCCGTCTTGAGCCATATCATTTGGTCGTTCGTATGATCGGATATGTTCGACAGTTGGCATTGACTATTTATACGCCTGCGGGGTATATTCAGTAGTCGGTTGTTTCTTTGAGATCAGTATGTATATGAATTGTATAATGCCATGAGAATTATTATCATGTATAGCTGACCCTGTGGTTTGGGCGAAATACTTATATTTCAGGGCGTGGAAAGGGCAAGGCACAGGAAGAGCACGACGGTGACGGAGGGTTTTGAAGGATGCTAATTCAGGGGGCCCGAGTGTTTTGATGTTCAGTTATGTATCAATGTGATTGTTCATTTTATTTTATTTCGGATGAATGTATTATAATTTGTAAGGTATTTTCCATCATCATATGGTCTATACCGATTTTGGATCATGTGTACGTTGTGTGAGTTGATATATGTATAATTTGTTCTCCACGTCGGGGTTTGGATTAATATTGTGGTTCGGTACCACGCTGTTGGGATTTTAAGGTTTCTGTTGTGATATCGCCTGGTGGGTCCCGGTAGGGGTCCATGACACTGTAATAGCCGCCGTTTTCGAGGTGTTAGAATCCCACTAGTGCGAACTGTTAGAACTTGAGTTTGTATGATCGTGTATATATGTGATTGTTTCATGATTTTCTGTAACTATGTGCTGTTTATCGTTCGAACCATTGAAATCGCCGAATGTATGTCGTCGTTGCTATGATTCCGTGTTTGTGAGTTGCCTTATGTTGATATGTTGTGCTGAGTTGGCATCTCCAGTATGTTGTTTTGCGACGTTATATTCCATTGTACCTAGTAGTTGCATATTCGGTATGCCAAGGTGCTTTGACTGTAATGTGCTGGGGCATGTACGTACAAATTGTCCTTCTAGCTAGTAACGCATTTCAAGTGCGGACTCAAGGGATACAAAATCCAGTTTCGCGAATTGGTTACCGAGTCTTCCGGGGTACGAGCTTCAACACAGATATCAGGATCGGCTCTGAGAGGCCCATGAAAGATGTTTCTGTCGGTTGCTTTTTGTGTTGTTACCTTGCTTCCGTTGTTGTGAGTTGCGGGGACGACATTTCTTTTATAAGAGGTCGAATGTAATACTCGTATTATTTTTGACTTCTACATTTTCTCTTTCTCAATTTTATCGACTCGCTCGTGTTCATTGATACTTTTGAACTTGTTTGGTATCTCGGTTGCCATCGTTCGAACGGCTTGAGACCTTGTTTCGGATCAATCTATTTATCGTTGTGACTTTTCCGAGTTCGGTTCGATTCTTGTGAACCTTGTCCGAAATTAACGTCTTTTGGTTTCTACAAGTTTTGTTTATATCTTTAGTTGAAATGTGAACTTCGGAGTCGTTGTTCAACCGTTGTTATTCAATCATTGTTGCTCGATCGTTGTTATTCGATCGTTATTGTTCGATCAATGTTGTTCAATCGTGGTTGTCCGATTGTTGTTGTCTCGTCTCGTACTGCGAAGAATTGTCGTTCACCGTTGGTCAGCTGTTTCGATTGCGGTCATTTGGGACATCAAGCCGTGCATTGCAAGATGGTAGATGAGAGGTTTGGGGATTGAGTTGCGTCTCTACTCCGAAAGGACACCGAGATGCTAATGTGGTTTTGAGAATTTCGACGTGGTTGGAGTTCTTCGTGGTTACCCTCACGAATCGTAGTGTGTTTAATTTCTATTTTTCGACTGTGCGTGTTTCTTGTAATATGCCTTTCGTTTTGTGATTATTCGTATAATTGATTTGATTGTGCTACCTGTTTGCTGATACTTGACACTTGTTGGTTTTATTATGTCTCTACCTGTGGCGTTGTGATGGTCGTCGTGGAGCGTGATTTCACGTCGTATGTTTCTTCGCGTTGCTTACAACGTTTCGCCGTTGGGCGCGAGTTTTCGGTTCTTGTGTATCTCGTTAAGTTTTCCTGGCGGGATATTGCTTCTCCCTACTTGTTTCAAGTTTCGGGACGAAACTTCTTTTAAGGAGGGTAGTATGTAATATCCGCAATTTCGATTTTCGATAATTTTCTTTTTTGGCGGAAATCCATCTTAGCGACTCTATTGTGATTGTTTCGTCATTCCGAGAATAATTAATTCTGCACTTTTTGTCATCCGAGTTCGTTTCAGTGTCGTTTTGTTGAGTTCCGTGTTCTTAAGCGACTTTTCCGCACTTGAGTTCGATCCTTGTGATTCTCGTTCGAAAATGGTGTTTCATGTTTCCCGTAAGTCCGTTTAACCTTAGTAGATGTGTTGTGAACTTCGGTTTGGTTATTCGATCACGTATCATGAATTTTCGGCACTTTTTGGGCACGAACAGTGTGCGCCGCGGCACAGGGGAGTGTGCGCCGCGACACACACCTCGCAGAAGTGAGCCTGGCGCGGCTGTACCGCGGGTTCGTAGTGATGCATTTTGGACTCACGAATGCCTCTGCGACATTTATGGATTTAATGCACAGAGTATTTCAACCATATCTCGACCAATTCGTAGTAATTTTCATCGATGACATACTCGTGTACTCTAAGTCGGAAAAAATCACGAGAGACATCTTAGACTAGTGTTGGATGCACTAAGGCAGCACAAGTTGTATGCCAAGTACAGCAAGTGTGAATTTTGGTTGAGGGAAGTGGCGTTTCTGGGCCATATTATTTCTGGAGAAGGGATTGCAGTAGATCCATCTAAAATTGAAACCATTATGAATTGGAGGAGGCCAGAAAATGTAACTGAGATCCGAAGCTTTCTTGGACTTGCGGGCTACTACCGTAAATTCATCAAAGACTTCTCGAAGATAGCGGGACCCCTCACCCGGCTAACCCAGAAACAAGTAAAATTTGAATGGATGGATAAGTGCAAGTCGAGTTTCCAGGAACTCAAGAAGAGACTTACCACCGCACCAATACTGACACTTCCAGAAGGAACTCAAGGATTTGTCGTATATAGTGACGCCTCAAAGGATGGCCTCGGTGCTGTACTAATGCAGAATGGTAAAGTTATCGCATATGCTTCCTGGCAACTCAAGACGCACGAGAATAATTATCCAACGTACGACCTCAAACTTGCTGCAATAGTGTTCGCCTTTAAGAAATGGCGACATCATTTATATGGCGTTAAATTCACTGTGTTTACAGACCATAAAAGCCTCAAGTACCTATTTTCTCAAAAGGAAAATAATCTCCAACAGAGAAGATCGGTAGATCTTTTAGAAGATTACCATTGTGAAATTCAACACCATCTAGGAAAAGCGAACTTCGTGGCCGATGCCCTCAATAGAAAGGCTAGAGTGGCCCAACTCATGGTTCGGGAATGGCAAGCTCTTGAGAAACTGAGCTGTCTAAAACCCATTCATGAAGGTACGCGTTTAATTTGCGCCAACCTCACAGTTAGATTGAATCTATTGGACGGTACTCGATTAGCCCAAGAGAGAGATCCAAAACTTCAAGAGTTTAAGGACAAGATCGCTAAGGGCAAGAAACCCGAGTTTACGACTTCCAAGGATAGAATTGTACGGTTTAAGGGACGGTTATGCATACCTCAGGAAGGGGAGATCAAAAGATGAATTCTCGAGGAAGCTCATTGCTCGAGATATACGATACACCCAGGAGGTAACAAGATGTACCGAGACTTGAAGAAACACTTTTGGTGGGTGAACATGAAGAACCAAGTGGCAGAATTCGTGGCACGATGTCTCACATGTCAGAGAGTCAAAGCTGAGCACCAGCAACCCTCAGGACTACTACAGCCATTAGAAGTCCCTGAATGGAAATGGGAAATGGTGACCATGGACTTTATCACGGATTTACCGACCACAAGGCGAGGTTATAACACCATTTGGGTGATCGTCGAAAGACTGACGAAATCATCACATTTCGTACCAGTTAAAAAGGATAACAGTTTGCAAAAGCTGGCTAGGACCTATATTAGAGAAATCGTTCGACTTCATGGAGTGCTCGCGGATATAGTATCGGACAAAGATCCTAGATTCGTGTCTCGGTTTTGGAAAGTCTTTCATAAGGAATTAGGAACTTCCTTAAGCTTCAGCACAAGTGCGCATCCGGGAAATCTGAGCAAACCATTTAGACCCTTGAAGACATGTTACGAGCTTGCGTACTGGACTTTCAAGGAAATTGGGATCACCATCTACCATTAGCCTAGTTTGCATACAACAACAGCTACCAAGCGACAATCGGAATGGCGCCTTATGAAGCTCTGTATGGGAGGAAGTGTCGATCCCCGCTCCATTGGGAAGTAGATGACCATTGGACGCCGAAGACTCAATGAACAGAACCTTCAGCAATGAGTACGGATTTGGTGAAGGAAGCCGTAGATAAAGTAATACTAATCAAGGATAGGATCCGCACAGCGCAAAGCAGACAAAAGAGTTACGCCGATCAACGTCGGAAGGATCTAGAATTTGAAATAGGAGATCAAGTCTTCCTGAGGTTAACACCACGGAAAGGTTTGATAGTGTCAAGAAAAGGAGGAAAATTGAGTCCCCGATATGTTGGACCATTCAAAATCATGGAAAGGATTGGACGACTAGCGTACCGGTTGGAATTACCACCCAATTTGTCTGTAATGCACGACGTTTTCCATGTTTTGAGATTAAAGAAGTATCATCGAGACCCAACGCACATTCTCACTTTTGACATTCCGCCGATCAAGGATAACTTGTCTTATGAAGAGAAGACAATCAAGATCCTCGACCGGCAAGTATGCGAATTGAGGAACAAGCGAATTCCTTTGGTTAAATTCGTCTGGTCGAATCACAACAGAGAGGAAGATGCGACGTGGGAGGCTGAGGAAGAAATGAAGAAATCTAACCCGAGTTGTTCAAGTAGGAATTTGGGGACCAAATTCTTCTAAGGAGGGGAGGATGTAAAACCCCCTAAACTCGATGGCTTATCACATGTACAATGCACTAAATCATGATGTAATTTAATAATAGTTATTTTATGACATGATATAACCTACATCTATTTATTTTATTTCACTCTTTAACTTTGTAATTTATTTAATAAACTAAATAATAAAAATTAAAGTAGTGTGTTGATTCACCTATTGGGCTATTTTTCAACACCTAATTACATGTAGATTCACTAATTGACTCAACCCAACTTAATAAAATCATAAGACTTGAAGTTACAATTCAAAGCCCCTAACCCAACCAATTAAATCATTTACCATTATAATTATACTCTTAAATTAACAGAAAAAATAATATAACACACACACACACACATATATTAGGGCGGCCAAATGGGGAGAAAAAGAGGGGAAATCAACATTTTTTAAAGCCCCATGTCTCCCCATGCAAGAGACATAGTTGCTACCCCATTTTCCACCATACCTAAAAATACACTATTTTTAATACTTAGACCCAACACACTTTCTCCCACACACACCAACACAAAATCTGAATTTGAGAGTTGAGAGAGAGGGGAGGTCTGGACCAAAAAGGACGAAGGAGGAAGAAGAAGAAAATTCAAGCAAACAAATAGGTAACCACACTTTCTACTTCCATTTCCATAATTTCTAGTAATAATCCTTTTAATCTAACTTTAAACTTAAAACATGCAAACAAAATACTCATCTTGGGGTGCATGGTGATGTCCGAACCATATAGTGTGAGAGGGGAGGTCATTTTCCAACTTTCGAGACCTATAACCGACTACATCAGGCAAGATCGAGGTGGGTGAAAAATCTTTCAAACCTTTAAAGTAGAATCTCTTCTTTTAATTGTGATGCATGTGTTAAATCTGAAGTATTTCGAGATTTTATTGATATGATCTACGTTAAAAGCTTCATGTCAAAATTACATATTATGATATTGCGTATAGCTATGTATAATTCGTTTTTCTTAAATTTAATTCTCTAATATTATGAAAAATGTGGAAGCATGTACTAGTCTGAAATTCTTGTGTAAATGCATGTTTTTAAAGATGTATGTTATGGTTATAGCAACATGCAATACGATTTATTGAATTTAAACGACAACCGATTTGGTAGTCGGATGTCGATTTTGTGATAAATTGAATGTTATATGTTTTCTTCTAAATGTTGTTGAAAATCCTACCAAAATCTTAAATCTTGTGTTATATGATTATTTTATGATATATGTATAATTTATTGCGGCCAAAACGGGATTTGAAACGAGTAAACGGAACTTTTGGGCATAATTTCTAATTTCTTAAAGTTTGAGGAATAAACTGAAATTTACGAAAATAAAATATTCTGGACCTTGGACAGTACACATTATATCATGTATAGGCTGTCTATAAAATTTCAAGTGATTCGGAGTTCGATATCTAAACTTAATAGTCCAAATCGCAATTTTAAAATAATTTCGGGGTCAGAATGCAAGAATTCCAAACTTCTGGACCAAGTCCGAAATTTTCTGGAATTTTCACAAATCTGGAATTCCAGGTTCATCACGAGTCATCTCGGAAAATTTCGTTAAATTCCGAGCTAAATTCATAGCTCTATAAGCCTCGGAACGATTTTCTTAAGTTTTGGGGCAATATCGTAATTTCTGGAAATTTCAGTCCCAAAATTAGAAATTTCCGAATTTTCCTTAAATCTGGAGTCGAGGAAGTATTTTGGCTTCCTCATAAATTTTCATAACCATCCGATTTCGTTTCATACTCCAAACGCTTAGGCTTGAACTTAAGGGTAAAAACGTCCTTTTAACCTATTCCAGGTAAACCTCATTTTCGTTTCATCGAACCTATCCATCTAATATATTTGACATGAACCCATCAGACCGTTAATAAATTATTGAGGATATTTTCGAATTTATATACAAGTCCTATTCTGTGTTATCGGACCACAAATATATTAACTATATTCCATACTAAATCAAAAGACGCTATTAACCTCACTGACCAAACGTTTACGTGATACTTGTGAAATGCGTCAAATTGATAACTGTGACTGTTCGGGAACTAAGTGCTATACAAATAAAGTGCCACGGACGGGTCCGCCTCTAACTCTATCGGGACAAAGTGCCACGTCGACGGACGGGGGCCACCTCTTGAGCCCATACGAAACAGAGAGCCGACCTACAATCCGGGGGCCACCTCTTGAGCTGTAGGAGCCACCTCTAGAGTCCCAAATCGAGTCGAGATGGTTAGACCGAGTCTTAGATCGAGCAGCACGGCTGCAGTTCATGAACGAGGCTACCGTTGTTTCCTATTCCCATAACCGAGGAACGGAGTGTTCCGAGGGACCTGGGTCGTAGATTTGGGATATAATCGCGATTATGGTGTGATCCGGGTATTGACCCACTTTTTGGGCACGAACAATGTGCGTCGCGGCACAGGAGAGTGTGCGCCGCGGCACACACCTTGCAGAAGTGAGCCTGGAGCGGCTGTACCGTGGGCCGTGCCGCGGCACTAAGCTGGCAGCTGCTCGCAATTTTCAGCCGCGGGCCGCGGCACGCGAGTCAGATTAGCCCTTTTTCAGCGGGTTTTTGGGAGAGGATTTCATTTCCTCTCCTCTCTTCTTCTCCCTCACGATCTAGGCAATTTAGGGGCGATTTATCTCAGTGATATCATCCTCCTCAAGTTCTTGGTGTGGATTAACCACATCAATTCGTGTTCTTCGTCATTAATCCGAGGTATTTTCTTGATTCTCTGTAATTGACCTTTTTGGGAGTTTTGTTCTAGATTTCGTTTTCTATCCGATTTTGATAAATCGATTGATGTTAGATGTTATTATTAAACATGTTTTATGGATTGTATATCCATATCTTCGGTCCGTTTCAACTCGAAGAATGATTTCGGTGTTCTTGAGGTGTAGTGAACATTTGATGTTCGATCAAATGTTCGAATGAGTTTTCCTTCGATAGTTTGTTGTAATCTCCGTTGTTTTTGGTCTTGATCCTCGTCATAATCATGTTTCTATTGTTCCTTCCGGAGGATTATAGGTGCTCTAAGATTCCGAGTTGAATCCCCTTTGGTGATTGATAATTCGTGTGGTGTTATTCTCGTAGTATTCACGGTGCTATCGTGTTCTTGATAGTGTTAAGGAGTTCGGGGCTGTCGACCTATCCATCATCTCATTGCGATCATGGTTTCGAAGCAAGCACCTTATCCATACATTTCTTGTTTTATATATATGATGATCGGTGATCGTCTAAATGTGTTTGTTTGGTTGTTGAAATGAACTTTCAAAGATTCGTTTAGCCTCATTAAAGGCTCCCTTTCAAACTCGTGTGTATGTTGTGATTGATGTGTTTTCGTAAATGACTATGTGAATCATATGGATATGTTTGGTGTTGATGTTGCGCTTGGTAATGCATGTATACGTATATTTGCTTCATTGGTGCGTTGTGGTTTGACGTGGTGTTTTACTAAGTGTTTGATGCCTCTGGGTGAATTGTTTGGATATCTTTGTTGTATTGTGCCATGTGTGTGAATGGGTGAATGTGGGCAGGGCCTACGGTGACACATGGCATGCGATCATGTGGTCAGGATGCAACAAGCGATTGATCCAACCGTGAGAGCCTAAGAAAAACTACGGTGACACATGACTTGTGATCATGTGGTTAGGATGCAACAAGTGATTGATCCAACCGTGAGCGCCAAAGAATATCTACGGTGACACATGGCATGTGATCATTTGGTCAGGAGACAACAATTAATTGATCCAACCGTGAGATGCCGTGGCAAGTGATCACGCTGGTGTGTATATGGTTTGTGAATGTGTTTTGCTCACCTCGGGAGGGTCCGACGAGGCCTTGGGGGAATCCAAGTATAGCCCTGGATTCACGAGTTGGTGTTGTATTTGTGTGACCTTATCCAATGGTTTTGCGAGGTCGAGTACCTTGGACGTGTGACCAAGATTTGCGTATCTTGGGTGATTATGTTATGTTGATTTTATGTCCGTCGAGGACAAGTGACCTGGGTTATGACTCTATGAATGGTTGTTGGTTTTATTCGAGAAAACAAATCTTTGGGCTGTGACCCCTATTAATTTTGGAACGAGAAGGATTCGATAATTCTAAATTGTTTTCTATTAAAACTCCCGATGGCATTTTTAAACCATTTTGTAAATTGTTCCCTTGAAATGTGATCTTTAATTTTTAGAAATTTTTACTCAAACTCTTGCCTCGAGAAGTACTTTTCATTATGTTTGAATCTTTGGGGATTCCTGGTTATTGTTATTCTTGGAATATGATTTGTATGACTCGTATTTACACTTTGTACTTGCACTAGCAAAATAGTGGGATTTTGCTAACCCCTGAGAAATCGAGGGGTGGATGTGTGTATTGCATTCAGGTTTTGGGGAGCATAGTGTTGTGTCAAGAATTATACGTCTCGATAGGCGATCGCCTCAGAGACCGGGCGACCTAGCCATAGCCGAGCACACTACTACAAAACTGGCTTTTAACAGCGGTTAAAATGCCCAATTAACGGCGGTTCCAGAACCGCCGTTATATGTACCGCTGTTAATATCAACGGCGGTTTTGAAAACCGCCGTTGAATTTGCCAAATAACGGCGGTTCATATTGCTGTTAAATTTGTTACGGCGGTTACAGGTAACCGCTGTTAAACCTGATACTTCACAGCGGTTATAGAACCGCCGTTAATTTTAAAAAATAACAGCGGTTTCGGAGGAACCGCTGTTGAAATATTAATAATTTTGTCCAGTTTTTCCCCTATTTTGCACAATCCAGTACCTGAATCGGATCAAACTAATCAATAAACCACCAATTCATCGAATCCAAACACACCGAAAAGAACTAACCAACACCAAATTCATTGAACCACCAATTCATTGAAAAAGATAATACAAAAAATCCCAATTCATCCAAAATAATTCATACAAATATCCAATGTACAATTCATACAAATAATTCACACAAAAACACAAAAATCATGTCGCGAGATGATTTCGAACCTCCAAGAAATAAAGTCCCCAATCAACTCGAATTTTATCAAAAACATCTTCATACAGTGCTCCAACTTCATCAAACATCTGCACATATAAACGTATAATAAACAAACTTTAAATGTAAAAGAGTAAACAGTTTTATCACCACTTCAAGTAAAAAATATACTACCTCCATCCAACCATCCAAAATACGCGCTCGGGCGATAGTCGACATCCAGTGCATAACATAATAACCACACTCCCAACCTCCATTTTGTTTATTACACTAAAACAAAATAAGGCACAATTATATGAGTCGCTTTCAGTAAATAAAATCAACACACAACATACACAGTTAAAAAACACACACTGACACAAACACACAATGCACAAAAAAAACGCACACACACAGCACACACACACTTCACACACACTGCACACAAACACACACATACACACAGTACCCACACACACACACATTGCACACAAACACACATACACACACACACACACTCACACACACACACACACACACACACACACACACACTGCACAAACAGAAAAAAAGAAAAACAACAACACAAACACACACACACACACTGCACACAGCATAAACACAATACACACACAAACAGAAAAAAACAACACAAACATAAACACACACAACACACACATTGCACAAACAGAAAAAGAAAAAAAAACAACAAAAACACATACACACACTGCACACAGCCTAAACACAATACACACACAAACAGGAAAAAAAACACAAACATAAACACACACAACACACACAGTACACACAACACACACACACACCTACTGCACACAAACACACACATACACACAGTATACACACACATTGCACACAAACAAACAAACACACACACACACACACACAGTACACATGTTAGGCGTATTTTTATATGCTTATTTATCATTATTTTGTAGTGTTTTGGTGAGTGAAATCATCTAAATGAGCTTTTAATGCCTTGATTTTGTATGATTGACAGGAAATTGAAGTCCGGGAGCTAAAACGAGGCAAAACGGGCGAAAACGGCAAAATCGATTTAAGAGCCGCGGCGCAAGGAATCGAGCCGCGGCACGAGACACCACCAAGGGCGAGTAGTCAGACTGCGAGCCGCGGCACATCCTGTGAGCCGCGGCACAGAAGAATTTATTTACGCCTGTATTCACTTTTGGCGATGTGCCGCGGCACAGTTGATGAGCCGCGGCACACTTAGCGGGTTTGGTACGTCTGCGCGGATTCTGGGCCGTTTCGAAGCCAGCTTTCAACCGATTAATACGGACGCGATTTATGGAGGTGCTGAGCTATAAATAGGGCTTAAGACCCTAAATTAATTATCTTGGAATCATTGAATCTAAACCTAGGAGAGCTTAATCTTGGAGACAGAGAAGAGGAGGAAAGCGAGAAGAATTCAAGGTCGAAGGCGGGAGTCAAGAACGGAGGAATCCGAGCTTCATCTGCGTTTGAATTTTATGCTTTCATTTATTTATTCTGTATTTTCGCTTTTAGTATGTCGCTAAAGCCCTAATCTAGGGTTTTGATGAAACCTTTGTTTTGACGAATTGATTAAGATTATCCAATTTATTACCTTTTATTGAGTTTTCCCAATTATGTTTAATGCTTGCAATTATCCGCCAATAGTTGTATTGATTTAATCATTCACTTGAATCGGGAGAGGAGATTTGGTGAGGAACTATTGGTGATGACCGTTTTATTACGTGAGATAGGAATATACTCATAGAAACTACGTGGCCTTTAGGAGATTTCATGATTTTTGCCTATCGCGAGATAATTCACCTAGGGATAGAGTGCGTTAATCGCCGTTAGATAAATCTATTGACCTCGGGAGAGGCGGTAGAATATATTAGCAATCTCCGCCTTGATAAATTGGGAAAATTATTTATTACGGATAATCGAGAGTAGATTCGGATAAACTAAGGTGGATTCAGAACCCTAGACGTATTCATCATTTGATTTCCTTAATCCAAGATATTGTTTTCTACTGCTTAGTATTTTAGAAATTCTTTTAGTTATTAATCCAAAACCCCAACTTCGATTGTTCAAATAAAATTGGAATACGAAAACGTCGGTAGTTAGAGATTCAATCCTCGTGGGAACGATACTCTACTTATCACTTTATTACTTGTAAACGATGACGTGCACTTGCGTGTAGGAAATATCGCAACAAGTTTTTGGCGCCGTTGCCGGGGATTGAAATTTTTTCTAATATCGATTTAAGTATTTCCAGTCTTAATTTGAACGTTTTATTTTTATTGTTTGTGTATTTATTTTTGTTTATTCGTTTTTTCCTTTCAGGACCTTTCGTTAGTGCATGAGAAGACTCGGTAACGAAGGCTTACTACCTTTGGACACCGAGCTCGAGCGCACGCTAAGAAGGAACAAAAAGGAGAAAAGAGAGTTGCAGACGGCGGTCATCATGGCCGAGAATATTGAAATCCAAGGAGGAGACAACCAAGTGCGGCAAGTTCAACCGGAACTCGCTCTTCGAGATTATGCCATGCCGCAGGTCAACGCTAATTTTTCGGGAATTCGGCGTCCCACTATCCAAGCAAATAATTTTGAGATCAAGCCCGCCATTATTCAGATGGTGCAAGCGAGCCCATTCTGTGGATTGCCGAAGGACGACCCGAATGCCCACATTGCGTCTTTCCTTGAGATATGCGACACTTTCAAAACTAATGGTGTCACCGACGATGCCATCCGATTGAGGCTTTTTCCTTTCTCTTTGAGGGACAAAGAAAAATTCTGGTTAAATTCTTTACCACCGGGGTCGATTACAACATGGGAGAGGTTAGCGCAAGCCTTCCTTGCCAAATTTTTCCCACCAGCTAAGACGGCGAGGTTGAGAAACGAAATAACCACTTTTGCCCAGTTCGATATGGAATCGCTCCACGAGGCGTGGGAGCGATATAAAGAATTACTACGAAGATGCCCTCATCACGGTATTCCTGATTGGCTTCAGCTTCATACGTTTTATGGTGGTTTGAGTGCTTCTACACGCACTTTAGTGGATGCGGCCTCCGGTGGGACATTCATGGCAAAATCTATGGCCGAGGCACACGTGCTTTTGGAAGATATGGCCGAAAACGCATACCAATGGCCATCAGAAAGATTGACACCGAAAAGAGTAGTGGAAGTTTCAAGCAATGATCCGATCTCTACCTTGACAGCTCAAGTCGCCGCCTTGACACAACAGCTCCAGACATTTTCGCACGCACCAGCCCCCGTTACCATTGAGACATGTAATTGGTGTAACGGATCACACCCGAGTGCGGAATGTCAATTTGGAAATCCGTTCGAGCAACATCAGATGGAGCAAGCTCAATTCGTGGCCAATGGAAATCGACAAAGCAATTTTTACCCCAGCACTTATAATCAAGGGTGGAGGAATCAACAAAATTCTCCATGGAGAAATGGGCAAGCTATGAAGCCTCCACAACCTCACTTCGTGCAACCCCCACAGCAGCCCCCTCAATCTTCAAAGGTATCTTTGGAGGATGCTCTTGCTCAATTGGCGGCTAACACAAGCCAATTCATGACCCGCACCGAGACGACTCTTCAAAATCATTCAACCTCCATCCGAAATCTAGAAACACAAATGGGGCAGATTGCTAATTTATTGTCTTCTCGGGCTCAAGGTGCAGCCCCCAACGCAGCCGAAGTGAAACCCAAGGAAAATGTGCAAGCGATCGAATTAAGAAGCGGAAAGGAGTTGAAAGGGCAGCCTATTAATGACAAAGAGCAGCCGATCGTGCAGAACGAGAAGGAAAAGGATGAGACGCCTAAGCCAAAGGAAGTATCGACTACTCAGCCCACTCCTCAAATTCCATTCCCACAGCGTTTTCAAAAGCAAAAACTGGACAAGCAGTTTTCAAAATTCCTCGACGTTTTCAAGAAATTGCACATAAACATTCCGTTCGCCGACGCATTGGAACAGATGCCGAGTTACGTCAAGTTCATGAAAGAGATCTTGTCCAATAAACGAAAGCTCGAGGAATATGAGACGGTCGCTTTAACGGAGGAGTGCAGCGCTATTTTACAAAAGAAACTCCCACCGAAATTGAGAGATCCGGGAAGTTTCACCATCCCTTGCATCATCGGAAATTCATCGTTTGAAAGAGCCCTATGCGATCTCGGAGCCAGTATAAATCTTATGACCCTTTCGATTTTTAAAAAGCTGGAGATTGGGAAAGCCAAGCCGACGACAGTCTCTCTACAATTGGCCGATAGATCCATCAAATACCCGAGGGGTGTGATAGAGGACGTTTTAGTCAAAGTGGATAAGTTCATCTTTCCGGCCGATTTCATCGTACTTGATATGGAAGAAGACCAAGATATCCCAATTATTTTGGGAAGACCATTTTTGGCAACAGGCCGAACGTTGATTGATGTGGAAAAGGGAAAGCTGACTTTGCGTGTTCAAGAGGAGCAAGTAACATTCAATATTTTTTGATCCGTAAAATATCCAAGTGACGCTGAAAATTGTTTCCAAGTTGACGTCATTGACTCGTGCGTGAGTAGAACTTTTCGAGAAAATTATCCACCCGATCCATTGGAATCCGTTTTGATTGGGGCTGTTTCCGAACCTAATGGAGAGCATGCCGCCTACGTACGACACATGGATGCTTCCCCGCCAATTTTTATTCGTAAACCATTCGAGGAGCTAGGAAGTTCACTAACTCGACCCCATCGATTGAAAAACCTCCAAAATTGGAACTCAAAAGCTGCCACCTCATTTGAAATATGCATTCACTGGGCCCGACAACTCCCTTCCGATTATTCTCTCGGCCACTTTAGCAGGAGATCAAGAGGCAAAATTATTAAGAGTTTTGAGGAGTACAAATCTGCTCTTGGATGGTCTATTGCGTATATCAAGGGATCAGCCCGTCGATTTGCATGCACAAGATTTTGATGGAGGAAGACTACAAACCATCCGTGGAGCATCAACGTCGGCTGAATCCTAACATGAAGGAGGTGGTAAAAGTCGAGGTTTTAAAACTCCTCGATGCAGGTATGATCTTTCCAATTTCTGATAGTAAGTGGGTAAGTCCGGTTCAAGTTGTGTCGGAAAAGGGTGGGATAACAGTTGTTCAAAACGATAATAATGAATTAATTCCCACCAGGATTGTTACGGGGTGTCGTATGTGCATAGATTATAGGAAACTAAATAAGGTCACTAGAAAAGATCATTTTCCCTTGCCTTTTATTGATCAGATGTTAGATAGATTAGCCGGACACGATTTCTATTGCTTTCTCGATGGTTATTCGGGGTATAATCAGATTTACATAGCCCCCGAAGACCAAGAGAAAACGGCGTTTACATGTCCTTACGGCATTTTCGCTTATAGGCACATGCCGTTTGGATTGTGTAATGCGCCGGCGACTTTTCAACGGTGTATGATGGCTATTTTTTCTGACATGGTAGAGCAGTGTATTGAGATTTTCATGGATGATTTTTCTGTTTTTGGAGATTCTTTTGACATTTGTTTGGAAAATTTGCAGAAGGTCTTGCGAAGATGTGAAGAGACCAATTTAGTCTTGAATTGGGAGAAGTGTCATTTCATGGTGCAGGAGGGCATTGTGCTTGGCCATCGAATATACTCACATGGAATTGAAGTCGACCGAGCGAGAATTGAGACAATTGAGAAGATGCCTCCACCCACTTCGGTCAAGGGGATTAGGAGTTTTCTGGGACATGCCGGTTTCTATCGCCGATTTATTAAGGATTTTTCAAAGATCACGAAGCCGCTGTGCAATTTACTTATGAAAGATGTCCCATTTATTTTCGTGAGTCTTGTAAAGAAAGTTTCGAGTTGCTGAAAAAAGCTCTAAGCACGGCACCGGTGATAGTCGCTCCGGATTGGGACCTTCCGTTCGAACTAATGTGCGATGCTAGCGACTTTGCCATTGGGGCTGTTTTGGGGCAGAGATGAGGGAAGGTGTTCCATGTCATATACTATGCGAGCCGAACACTCGATGACGCCCAAAGAAATTATGCCACAACAGAGAAGGAATTGTTGGCGGTGATTTTTGCATTTGATAAATTTCGGGCTTATCTACTAGGAACGAAAGTGATAGTGTGGACCGATCATTCGGCAATAAAATACCTTTTGGAGAAGAAGGATGCCAAACCAAGGTTGATTCGGTGGGTGCTACTCCTTCAAGAATTCAACTTGGAGATTCGGGACAAGAAAGGGACAGAAAATGTTATAGCCGATCACCTTTCACGGTTAGAGAGTTCCCTCGAGAAGGAAGAAAGTCAGCCACAAATTATCGAAACCTTCCCCGACGAGCAGCTTTACAAGTTGGATTCAACACATGTGCCTTGGTATGCTGATCTAGTGAACTACTTAGCAAGTAAAACAATTCCGAACGATCTCTCACGTCATCAAAAGAAGAAGCTAATCTCGGACGCTAAGTACTATTTGTGGGATGATCCTTTTCTTTTTAAGCGATGCCCCGATCAAATTATCCGTAGATGCATTCCAGATGAGGAAATGCTCAGTGTGTTGAACCATTGCCATGCATCGCCCTACGGTGGACACTTTAGTGGAAATAGAACAACAGCGAAGGTCTTACAGTCGGGATTTTATTGGCCGTCCTTATTCAAAGATGCTCACTCCTTTGTGTCTACATGTGATCGGTGTCAACGGACAGGAAACATCTCAAGACGACACGAAATGCCGCTGAACACCATACTTGAAGTCGAATTATTTGATGTATGGGGGATCGACTTCATGGGTCCATTTCCCCCATCAAACAAGAATCTCTACATTTTGGTGGCCGCGGATTATGTCTCCAAATGGGTTGAAGCGGTGGCACTACCTACGAATGGGTCCAATGTCGTAATCAAGTTTATCAAACAACATATCTTCTCACGCTTTGGGACTCCACGTGCTATTATAAGTGATGGTGGGTCACACTTCGACAACAAATTTCTTGATGCGGTCTTGAGAAAATACGGAGTCACTCATCGTGTTGCCACAGCATACCATCCGCAAACGAGTGGTCAAGTCGAGATATCAAATCGAGAGCTGAAGTGGATTCTAGAAAAGACGGTCAGCTCGTCTCGAAAAGATTGGGCATTTAAACTCGATGATGCCCTTTGGGCGTACCGGACTGCGTATAAAACACCTATCGGAATGTCGCCCTACAGATTGGTCTATGGAAAAGGTTGCCATCTACCCGTAGAGATGGAACACCGTGCTTATTGGGCGATAAAGAAACTAAACTTTGATCTAAAATCCGCGGGGGAAAAGCGTTGTTTGCAGCTGAACGAGTTGGAAGAAATTCGCCACAACTCATACGAAAATGCAAAACTTTATAAGGAGCGGACAAAAATTTGGCATGATAAGCACATCACGCAGAGAGAATTTGTCCCGGGTCAAGAGGTGTTGCTATTCAACTCACGCTTAAAGTTATTTCCTGGGAAATTGCGTTCACGATGGTCGGGACCGTTCACCGTAGTTCAAGTGTTTCCACATGGTGCAGTAGAAGTTCAAAGAGATGGTCGAAAATTCAAAGTTAATGGACAACGGTTGAAGGCATACTTGGGAAATCCAATAGACACGCAGAAAACGAGCGTCACCTTATCCACCGGATGAATGCGAAAAGTCCTATGAAGACTATAAACTTAGCGCTCCTCGGGAGGCAACCCGAGTATTAGTTGTAGATTCTTTGTTGTTTGCTTCATTTTTAGAGTCTCTTTTTGTCTTCTTTCTTCTTTGATCCATCCTTCCCTCTCATCTTAATGTTTTCGTGTAAAATTTCTGGGCAGGAATCAGCAAATGGGGAGAAATTCAATGATGGGCCGCGGCACAGTCAAGGTGAGCCGCGGCACACACCAGCTGAGGAAAAATGGCCGATCAAATCGTACCTGTGCGCGGCATGATCTTCAAGCGCCGCGGCACCAGTCGCCGAGCCGCGGCACTGATAACCGAGCCGCGGCACACTAAATGGTCGAAACGCCTGGGCGCACATGCTTTGTGCCGCGGCATACTAAGGCCGAGCCGCGGCACACTAACACACTGTGCCGCGGCATAGGATTTCTGAGCCGCGGCACCCGACGAAATACCAAAAAGTCCCAGTTCGGCAGACTTTGGGCCGCGGCTCACTTATATTGTGCCGCGGCCCCGTCAGAAAATAAGAACAATGTAAGGCTCATTCAGTCGATCGGCCTGCATAGGATATTTCTTCCCTCTCTTCCTTCCTTCCTGCACACATGGAGGTTAGTTGGCTCCACTCTATGAGTCTCCTTCTCAAATTCTCCAGGTTATTTTTGATTTCTAAATCATAAATGATTCTTGATGTGAAAAGATTTGGAGTCTTATATTGCTAGTTATTCTTCATTGTTGTTTCTAAAATGGAGTTGGAATATGGGGAATTTGTTATTGTGATGGAATTGATGTTTATGAACGAATTGTTGATGATGGTTTTCGTAATTCAGGGTTATAATCTGTGTTAATATTTCTGGGATTTGGAATTAACCATGAAAATTTTTGTTCTTCATTTTAACTTGTGCACACAAGGTGTTTGATAAATTGCAGCAATGAAAAATGGGTAAGCTAGGCATTTTCCAACTTATATGCAATGAATCATGTTGTCACATTATCCCCAACCCCTACATCATGTTCAACTTGAGAGCTCGTACTTAACTTCCTTTTTGATGATGCAAGCTCATTCACACTCCGCATGATGTAGTCAAGAAGCGTGCATGCTCACCGGACGATGCCGGCACCAGCTCTGAGCATCGGAGGGGAGTACTTGACCTTTTACTTTTCTTGCATTTCATTTTTTGTCCATTGAGGTCAATGTACGTCCTAAGTTTGGGGGGGGGATTTACATTCAGTCTACATTCATTGTTGTACTCTATTTTCTTGCTGTACATTATATTCTGTGGCACTTTTCATTTCTTTGCGAAATTTTTTTTAGCCTTGCTTGCCGTAGTTTCTCCTTATTCGTGAATTTTTGTGCTTCTATTTGTGTGATACTGATGTTACGACACTGTCTTTCTCTCTGAAGAAGCGGGCGAGTTCTAGTCGAGTTGGAGTCAGTTATTTCTGTTCTGCTTAGTATTCAATTAGGTCCGAAATTTTTCCTGATTGTAGAGGTCTTGGCAGATAAGAGACGGTACATACTTGTTGCTAAATCCCCATCAATACGTTTGGCTACATTTCCCGGATAGTGAGTCGTACCGTTTCTTTAGTCGTGTTGGCACTTAGTTTGAGTTTTGAGTCGGTCAGTTTTTCCCTAAAAGTCGAGATAATGTGTTCTATGATGGGAAGTCTAGTAACCGGGGGTATTCGCGTGACCCGTTGTTTACTCTCGCGTAAAACAACGACCCTGATTAGATTAATGATTTAGACATTTCACATGTGCCAATGATAGGAAGCCTAGTAACCGGGGGCATTCGCGTGACCCGCTGTTTACTCTCGCGTAAAACGGCAACCTTGATTCGGACATGCGGAAATTATATATTCGAGTTGTTTCTCTGCCGTAGACGGGAACTTAGTAACTAGAAGCATCCATGTGCCCCATGAGTGTCTTTTACGTCAAACGGTTTCCTAATACATGAGAATGGAAGTTCCACCCTAGGATTATCCCGATGAAACATCCCGAGATCCTAACCTAGTGGTCGACTCGAATCAAATTTTTGAGCATATATATAAGGGGATCTTGTCAGGTTTATTTATTATGAGACTCGTGAAAATTGTGCCTTTAGGCGTGGGAACGCGACAACTAGCTTGTTTATGTTAGTCTTTCATATTGACGGTCGATTTGACTCATGTTTTGTTAATCTTTGGTGAGTTTTCTTCATGAGCGAATGATTAGGATGAACTTGATTACTTTGCGGAATCATTATTCGAGTGCGGCTCGCTTTTATGACACTCGTATTATTTAGAGAGAATGGCAGATAGTATTGATTAGATTGAACACTATGAGTTGCACAATTATTCACGACATTCTTTTATTGACTTTAATTCTTTTGCTTGAGGACAAGCAAAGGCTTAAGTTTGGGGTATTTGTTAGGCGTATTTTTATACGCTTATTTATCATTATTTTGTAGTGTTTTGGTGAGTGAAATCATCTAAATGAGCTTTTAATGCCTTGATTTTGTATGATTGACAGAAATTGAAGTCCGGAGCTAAAACGAGGCAAAAGCGGTAGCAGCAAAGCGGGCGATGAGCCGCGGCGCAAGGAATCTGAGCCGCGGCACAGAAGACACCACCGAAGGGCGAGTAGTCAGACTGAGCCGGCACACGGCCAGTGAGCCGCGGCACGTAAGAATTTATTTACGCCTGTATTCGGACTTTTGGCGATGTGCGCGGCACAGTTCGATGAGCCGCGGCACACTTAGCGGGTTTGGTACGTGCATGCGGATTACGGGCGTTTGGCGATTTTCAACCGATTAATACGGACGCGATTTGTGGAGGTGCTGAGCTATAAATAGGGCTTAAGACCCTAATTTAATTATCTTGGAATCATTGAATCTAAACCTAGGAGAGCTTAAGCTTGGAGACAGAGAAGAGGAGGAAAGCAAAAGAATTCAAGGGCAGAAGGCGGGAGCTGAAGAACGGAGGAATCCGAGCTTCATCTGCGTTTGAATTTTATGCTTTCGTTTATTTATTCTGTATTTTCAGTTTTTAGTATGTCAGGCTAAAGCCCTAATCTAGGGTTTTGATGAAACCTTTGTTTTGACGAGTTGATTAAGATTATCCAATTTATTACCTTTTTATTGAGTTTTCCCAATTATGTTTAATGCTTGCAATTATCTGGCCAATAGTTGTATTGATTTAATCATTCACTTCGAATCGGGAGAGGAGATTTGGTGAGGAACTATTGGTGATGACCGTTTTATTCTGTGAGATAGGAATATACTCATAGAAACTACGTGGCCTTTAGGAGATTTCATGATTTTTGCCTATCGACGAGATAATTCACCTAGGGATAGAGTGCGTTAATCGCCGTTAGATAAATCTATTGACCTCGGGAGAGGCGGTAGAATATATTAGCAATCTCCGCCTTCAGTAAATTGGGAAAATTATTTATTACGGATAATCGAGAGTAGATTCGGATAAACTAAGGTGGATTCAGAACCCTAGACGTATTCATCATTTGATTTCCTTAATCCAAGATATTGTTTTCTACTGCTTAGTATTTTAGAAATTCTTTTAGTTATTAATCCAAAACCCCAACTTCGATTGTTCAAATAAAATTGGAATACGAAAACGTCGGTAGTTAGAGATTCAATCCTCGTGGGAACGATACTCTACTTATCACTTTATTACTTGTAAACGATGACGTGCACTTGCGTGTAGGAAATATCGCAACAACACACACACACACACTGCACAAACAAAAAAAAACACAAAAAAACACACACTACACAGCTAAACACACAATACACACACAAACAGAAAAAACACACACAATACACACACAAACATAAACACACACAACACACACAGTACACACAACACACACACACACACACACATACTGCACACAAACACACACACACACTGCACAAACAGGAAAAAAAAACACAAACACACACACACTGCACAGCTAAACACACAATACACACACAAACAGAAAAAAAACACAAACACATAATACACACACAAACATAAACACACACAACACACACAGTACACACAGTACACACACACTGCACAAACAGAAAAAAACAATCATATCATGCCGCATAGCACACTTGAGTTATTCTTACCAGTATAAAAACCCGTATACACCTTTTGTCGTCCTAAAGCCCAAACCCCAAACAAAGAAGAAAAAACAGTATCCAGGAAAAAAAATGGGCTCATTTCAGAAATCTGAGGAGGAATGGCGGTCCACTCTCACTCCTGATCAGTTTCATATTCTCCTCCAGAAGGGCACCGAGTCCGTGTTCTCCTGAGCATTCCTTTTTCTTATTATTATTTTTGCATATATATGTGTGTGTGTGTGTGATTAGCTAGTTGTTGCATGTTATAAAGAAATCTTGACCTTCGTAAGAGCCCTAATTAATTTTCTCACTTCATTTATGTGAGCAAATAGATGATGTCCAGTTTCTGTGAACATTTATTGTAGTATTCACTATAATCTACCTTAAGAAGATGGTTTGTCCTTAATGAGAGAGAGGGAGAGAGAGGCAGATGGGGAGAGGGAGGGAGAGAGGGAGGGAGGGAGGGAGGGAGAGAGTATTTGTGGAATCTTTGTATAGAGATTTTTTTAGGATATTTATCATCCGAAACTCGAATACTTCACATGCTGATGCTTTCGGTAATTGCACAGGCCACAAACACACACACACACTGCACAGCTAAACAAAAACAGAAAACAAAAAAACCATCACAAACACACACACACACACACACAAACCAACACAAACAAACGGACACTTCATACACGATATGTTGGGAGAAGATCCTTAAGACGAAAGTTAACATCTATCCCAAAGGGAGAAGATCCTTACGACGTTAGCCACGTCTATCCCAAAATATTTCGTGTTTCCAAAAATAATGTTGTCGTACACACTCAAATATTTACACACACACACACACTGCACGCACACACACAGCACACACACTGCCCACACACAAAACACAAACACACACAAACACAAACACACATAAACACAAAGACACACACACTCACAGCACACACAGCACACACTACACACAAACACAAACAAACACAAACACACACACACACACACAGCACACACACACTGCCACTGCACACACACACACACATTGCATAGAAAAAAAAACACAAACAAACGGACACTTCATACACGATATGTTGGGAGAAGATCCTTAAGACGAAAGTTAACATCTATCCCAAAGGGAGAAGATCCTTACGACGTTAACCACGTCTATCCCAAAATAATTCGTGTTTCCAAAAACAATATTGTCGTACACACTCAAATATTCATACACACAAACACACATATTTACACTCATGTAATTAAATGTATTACCTTGGGATATATCCAACTAACCGTCTCCTTTGATTTACTTGTATGCATACCATCCATGGTCTTGAATGCGGTCACGACACTGCTTAAAAGTAACAATAATATATTGAGTCGTTGATATAAAATTTTAAAGCAAATATGTTATAAATAAAATCTTACTTTTGGTGTATGGCCTTAATGCGAGAGTCAGGCCTACTATGTAGTGAGCAAAACCATATAATAATTCCTCTTGCTGGCATAATGACCAGAAGTTGCCAATGATGCCTACATAGATAAATGCATTTGAAAGAAAGAATATATTACTACAGTATGTTGTAAAAAAAAAAAAGGAAATAGTTTTGTTAAAAAGAAAATATTTTGAAATTTACAATCTTTTATCTTACTTATGATGGTAAGCTCCCATGTATATTTGCTTCTTCGACTCAAGCATACGCGTCGATATATATCTCGAGATCTCCTCTCCCATCTGTCCCATATTTTGTATGGATTGAGGATCAAAATATCCATACAAAACCTCGTCCATCGTGCCCACATTCATATTAGACAAATACCTAATTTGTTAAGCAATATATTAATATAAAAAAAATACTCCACACACTGCACACAAACACACACACACACACACACACACACACACACTGCACATACACTGCACATACACACACACTGCCACACAATAAAAACACACACACACTACACACAAACACACACACACACTGCACA
This sequence comes from Orobanche coerulescens, assembly GCA_033398695.1. Taxonomy (NCBI): domain Eukaryota; kingdom Viridiplantae; phylum Streptophyta; class Magnoliopsida; order Lamiales; family Orobanchaceae; genus Orobanche; species Orobanche coerulescens. The sequence continues at coordinate 36,778,553 of CM065815.1, forward strand.
TACACACACACACACTGCACACACAAACACTGCACACACACACTGCACACACACAGCACATACAAACACACACACACACACACACACACACACACACTGTACACACACACATACTAAAAATGTAGAAAAATTCCATAAAGGAAATTAGTCACATAGTCCAAAGCTGTAAAACTGATAAACTAAGCCACTCCTTTCCTTGAACGATCTCTAAAATATCAGTGTGAGCGATGTACAATGGAACATCATCACCACCACAGCCAAAGATAGCTGTATCCCACGGCACTGATATCGGACTATTGTACATACTCGACGCAGCCATAAGTAAGTCTTTCATGATGTCATCTTTGGTCCTCGACCCGTCATTGTGACGAGCCTGCTTCTTTGGTCGCTGAATATCCTATTTCATATAGTATAGTGTAAAATACAAGTAAATTTGAAATAATTTATTTTGTTTTCTTTCCATTGTAACTTCAGAAAGGATGAAGGATAAACGTATCTATTGAATACTATATAAACTCATTAATAATGACCCGAACCTATATGTAACTTTTGAATATTAAAAAGAGAAGAATTGGTGCGAATTTCTTCTATATTGAATAAAGAATATTCATTCATCAAATCATTCGCTCCATAGTCTGATAAATCTTTTAAAGAACTGATTAATCACACGAGAATAAAGATAGAGTCCCATTCTACATGTCAATACATGTCAGGGGTTAAAATATTTTTATATATATACTATCTAAATATATACTCCAATAAAGTCAATAAAACAAAAAAGAATAGGGCTTATTATTTTTATTTATTATTATTCCTACATATTTCCATTCCTTTGGGATGTTACTACGCATTTTGGTTGCGTTTAATCTTTTCCATATTAAAAATCATAATCAATTTATATTGGATTGATTTTGCAATAATGTTTGGTAGTTACTAAAAAGAAAAAGAAAATATTTACCTTTGAAAAATCGGAGAAAATAAAATCTCGTGGTCATGCAATAAATCCACCTAAAGCTTCCCCCACGACTCTCACCTCATCAGTCGCCACAGGGACTTCAGCGCTGGCATCTACGGCCTCCTCAACCACTACCTTAACCAAATGATCTGGTAAAGGAGCACAATGTAGGGTCGAATCACCCTAAATAACCCTACCGATAGCAACTAGACGGGGAGGATGCTCGTCCACATAAAATCCAACTCGATGAGTGTCTCCAGTCACAGGCCTCTCTCCGGAAGGGCCAGAAATATCATCAACACAACTCCCCTTCGTGCTAACACGAGTAACCTCATCCGGTGTATGAATATCAACAGGCCGCTGGGAACTAGCACCCATTGTCTGGCCGAACTCTTTCCTCAAAGTCTTTGTGACATCAAGGGTGATCTCTTTCCTTAGCTGCTCCAACACATCTTTACTTACTAAGACGCCAATCCACATGATCGTCAAAGTAATCGCGAATACCCACACCAAAACCAATGCCACGAACATGACCAGTGGTGCTCGGGTCTCCCAATGGCGGCGCCAATATATCTGTCGTCCCTCGGGAATGAAGGTACCTTGTGTATCTTGCTTCTTCAAATCATCCTACAAAAATTTAATTTGGCACCATATTACAAAATTTTGAAATTTGCAAACAACGATACAAGTTGATGAAGGAGAAAAAACAATACAAGAATGTAGATAAAAATAATTGGGTAGAAAAGTGGTTATTTATATTTAATAAAGCAAATAATTTACCTCAAATTTTTAATGTTTGCTAACACTTAGCAATAAAAAAGTGGAGCTTTTTCTTTTTCTTACAAGAAAAAATAATTCTTAAAAAAGAACTTACAATCCTCTCGACAATCTCCCGTGCAGCATCGGATGACGTACCCTCTCGTCTTTTTGTATGACCAAGCTTCCACCTTTGATGACGCGTAGGTGGAGACGGGGGATCAATAACAATATCTTCTTCAGATTTAGATACTTCTCGACGCTCCTTCATCTTCCTCTCCATCTCCCGTATATCCACCAAGTCGTATCCTCCTCGAGCCATATAATGCGGAATGTTCATTTTGGCTAATTCTTGTTTCTTACTTCTTTGTTCCTGATACAAGTATCAAATAATCCATAAAAAATTTTATAAATATTTTCAAATTCAAAACATTTTTTTTTTCATATTTTATGTTCTTAATTAGAAATAGGTTCTTAATTAGAAATTGTTTTATTTGATTCTTGTAAAATTATTCAGATTTTATGTTATTAATTATAAATTATTTTGTTTGATTGTGCGTTCATTATTTTCAGCATTGAACTTTAAAAAAAAATTAAAACATTTTTTTATTTCAGATTTTATGTTATTAATTAGAAATTATTTCATTTGATTGTGCGTTCATTATTTTAAGCATTGAACTTTAAAAAAAAAACTTAAAACATTTTTTTATTTCAGATTTTATGTTATTAATTAGAAATTATTTTATTTGATTGTGCGTTCATTATTTTCAGCATTGAACTTTAAAAAAAAAAAACTTAAAACATTGTATTCGGTTTTACCTCCCAAGCGGAGTCCTCACGAATTCTTTTGAAATCTCTCCAGTCCTCCTCGGAGATACCATACTTGTCACAAGGAGATTTTTCTTTGCTTGGACCATATATGTACTCACCGGTCAAATCAGACTTAAACTGCCTCCATTTTACGTCAATTGACTGTAAACACGTCTTCTGAAAATGACCAAGATTGCTAATCTGGCTAACATCAAAATTGGCCTACATATTGACAATTAAAACTAGAGTTAGCCATACACACAAACACACACAACATAAAAACATACACAAACAGTACACAAACACACACAATATAAAAACACACACACACACAGTACACAAACACACACACACACACACAGAGAGCACACTGAATCTGGCACACTGATGAGTCAGTGTGGATTTCTCAGTGAGGCTCATTGTGGGGTCAAATTAAGCACAAGAATAAGCACAAAAGGGAGAAATAAGCACATGCATAAGCAGTTCACACTATGAACTTTGTAAAACCACAAAAAGCTCACGCAAAAGTACACTAATGAACAAGGTACAAGCTTATGAAAATGGCTTGTGAGCCAACTTGTCCTGGTGCAGGGCAAGTTTTATGCAAACAGGCCAAAAACAGGGCTCAAATAAGCACTATAGAAAAATCTAAAAGATAAGCAAAAATACTGACTGAAAAGCTCTACTTCCAAATATTCAAAACCCAAAATTTCAGATCCATTGGATAAAAATGAGTTCATGAAAAATACAAGCATTAATGGATTTCTGACAACTATGCAAATTTGACTTTTTGAAAATGAACTTAAGCTGACTTTTATGAGATTCTATTGATTCCGACTGACTTAAGATGATATATTAAGCTGATATGAGGCTAGTTTAAGCTAAGATAACAACTTATGAACTAAAATGACTGATTATGGAACCTAAATCCTTAACAGTTAGTGAAAAATGCAAGAAAAAAAAGGAGATTTTGACTTTTTTACTAATAACCTATGGATTTTATGTTTTGACTATTCTATTAGGACTTAATATGACATGATTGAACCAAAAGTAACAACAAGAACAAGCTCTGAGTAAAAAAACTCAGCAAATCCAAACACACCTTATAGAAACTGATTTTATGATTTTCAAAACAAGAGACTGATAAGCCAGATTCATAAGCCATATTCATAAACTCATCAGTGTGGATAAGCCGTTATCGTCGTTCGATTCATATCTTATTATTGAATTTACCTATCTGATTGAGATCTCCATGGCAGATATCTCGCTAGGCAATGTCTGATGTAAAAAACTACTAATAAAACGAATGCTGCTAACTAATTCAATTTGAAGCATGGTTGCAAAAAGGACCAACTTGGACCTTAAAATGGGTTAACTACAAAAAGTACCCTTGAGGTTTGACTAATTACAAAAAGAGACCATCTGACTTTCGAAATAACAAAAACACCTATTGACATTTTATTGTCTTACATTTACCTCTTCATAAACAAAAAACATTTCTCCGATTTTTAATACGAAAAGAGAGTCATGTACCAATATATCCTGCCACAACATTTCTTTATCCGGCTTGTCAGGTACTTGCTTCCAACTCTTGTATAGTATCGAGACATGATCTTTGGCAAGTTTTCCCAAGTACGTACTTAACTTCAATTTGTGTTCGTATTTAATCTTTCCCCGTACTGGACCAATGTGAAGAGGTAATTTTTTTCCGTCAACACGGCGTTTCGACATACTTCTACATCGCGTGGGATTCCTCGATGTAGAAGTACTACGTGTATGAGCATCGGGAGACCGGGAGGAATGAGGAGAACGAGCGGGAGGAGTGTGAGGGGAACGAGAAGGAGACGCCATGTGCCTGCATTAACAAATAAATTTAATCACCAACCACAATATACACTGCACACATAAAACACACACAATGCACACACACACACACACACACACACACTACACACATTCACACACTACACACACTGCACTCAACACACACACACACACACACACATATTGTACACACTCACACACTACACACACACACACACTACACACACTGCACTCTCACACACACTGCATTATCTCTCACACACACACTGCACTCTGCACTCACACACACACACACACACTGCACTCTGCACTCTCACACACACTGCACACAAGCACGCATACTGCACACACACAAACACACACTACACTCTCACACACACTGCACTCTTACACACACGCACACACATACACACATTATACACCAATTTATAGTATGGACCTGAGTTCGATTTCAGTTTTTAAGAGTCATTTTCAGTTTTCTACAACAATTTTGTAAGTTTTATTTTATTAATAAAATTTTTTTTGGACCATTTCTCGATTGTCATTAGTTATCTTATGAGCTTTTATTGTGTTATTAATATGTAAGTTTTATTGTACGACTCGCGAGTCGACTCGTATGAGCTGGTCGTTTTTTAAAACATTGCTATACACACTACACACAGTGCATATACACACGCACACATACATTTTTTTTAATAACAAATAATGAAATAATCTTAATTACTAAAATATAAAAACTTGATTATTCATAACAGAACATTCAACATTAATACTAAAATTCAACAAAACCAACTTTATAATTAACAATGTCACAAAATTGAACATTAATACTACAATTCAACATAATAGACTGTGCCTTCATCATCAACTATCTAACTTGACTCTAGATAACAATGTTTTCCCATATGCCTTCATCATGATCATCTCGAATAGCATGTATGTCGTCTACTACATTTTCTTCAATGATAGTCGGCATCCGTGTTGATAAAGGAATAAACTCACAAATGTCAAAACTTGACTCTTCAGTTTCATTAATATCCACACTTCTACCCGGAATGACCACTGACAATATTTCATTGCATGGATCCTTGACATAAAACACCTGTTTAGCTTGATATGCCATGATAAAAGGCTCACGCTGTAAGCTATCTTATGAAGATCTACCAATGTAAAGCCCAGTTCATCGATTACCACACCCGTGTTATTATCAACCCACTTACACTTAAAAATAGGCACTCTAAACTTAACATAATCAAGTTCCCATATAGCTTCAATAACTCCATAGTAACTTGTCGATGCCATAACTGGATTTTTATCTTTCGAGCTTGAAAAGTGCATGGACTCGGCTTGAAGAGTAACTCCGCTATTTTGAACCGAACTTTTGTCATCTTGTGACTTTGTATAGAATGAGTACTTATTGATATCATATCCATTCCAAGTTACGACATCGGACTTCGGCCCCTAAGCTAGCCATTTTAACATTTCAGATGCGCTATCACTTTCAGAGATTTGTACCTTAAACCACCTCAAAAAAGTCTTATTATGTTCAATCAACAACCATTTCTCGCTCATTCGGGGATCCTTTGTCTTCAAAAGATTCTTGTGAGCAGATAAGTACGGAAGAACCTCATCAGTGTTATTCAAAACGTACAAATGTGCTTGAAGCACCTCATCGCGATTCTTGGTTAATATTTTAACACCCCGTGTACCCTTTCCATTAAGTTTCCCATCATGTCGAGACTTCGGAAGCCCTACAGATGGTGTTTGTGACATGTAATCTGTGCAAAACTCGATTGCTTCTTCTGCAATATACCTCTCAACAATAGATGCTTCTGGACGAAATGGGTTTTTACTATACCCTTTAAAAATCTTCATGTATCGCTCAATCGGAAACATCCATCGCAAATAAATGGGGCCACACTCTTCAATCTCTCTAACTACATGGATAAGTAAGTGAACCATAATATCAAAAAAACAAGGAGGAAAATACATCTCCAATTGGCACAAGATAACAACAGCCTCGTTTTTCCACTCATCCAAAACCAAAGGATCAATCACTTTGCTACATATAAAATTGAAGAAAAAACACAAGCGAGTTATGGCATTTCTCACTTTTTTAGGCAAGACGTCACGTATAGCCACAGCTAGAAGTTGTTGCATCAAGACATGACAGTCATGAGACTTTAAGCCGACCAATATCAGATTTTGCATCGATACAAGACTCTTAATATTCAACGAATAACCTTGTGGCACTTTAATGCCTTGTAACAATTATAAAAGCTGATTTTCTCTCTTCTGGATAAAGTATAACATGCCGGGGGAAGATAAGTTTGTTTACCGACTACTTACGGATGCAACTGAGGACGTATACCCATTTCCTCTAAGTCTTGATGAGCCTGGACACCATCCTTTGTTTTGTGTTTAACATTGAGAAGTGTGACGATCACACTATCACAAACATTTTTTCGACATGCATAACATCTATGCAATGTCTAACATCTAGATGTCTCCAGTAAGGAAGATCAAAAAATATTAACCTCTTCTTCCAAATGTTTGTCGTAGCAGCCTTCTTTTTAGTTTTTCCAAATATAGTATTTATGTTCTTCACACGATCGTACACTTGCTCACCTGTTAAGGGCATCGGCGCAAGTCCATTTTCTGGGAATCCATTACAAGCTTTTCGCAATCTACGATACGGGTGATGGCGACTGAGAAACCTCCGATGTTGAGTGTAAACTGTTTTATTTCCATGTTTCAACTGGATGTAGCTTGTGTTTTCTTCACATATAGGACATGCATGATGTCCCTTCACACTATATCCACTCAAGTTTCCATATGCAGGAAAGTCATTAATCGTACAAAATAATATTGCACGCAACTTCAAACTTTGCTGGCGGTAACCATCAAACACGTAAATCCCTTCATCCCACATCATTCTCAAGTCATCAATCAACGGACTTAGATAAACATCTATGTCATTTCCTGGTTGTTTTGGTCTTGAATCATCATTGACAACATAACGTACTTCCGTTTCATACACAACCAATGAGGTAGATTATTTATCACAAGTAAAACAGGCCAAGAGCTATGCTTGGTGCTTAAGTTACCGAACGGATTCATTCCATCTATGGAAAGTCCAAGCCTAAGGTTTCTTGCGTCACTCCCGAAATCTGGAAATAAATGATCTATTTTCTTCCATTGTGCATCATCATCTGGATGACGAATTAGCCCATCGCATTTTCTCTCATTTGCGTGCCATGTGAGATTCTTTGCATCATCTCTATTAGCAAACAATCGCTTGAACCTTGGAACAATCGGAAGATACCATAACACCTTCGCGGGAGGTCCTTTTTGTGTGTTCTCTCCATCATTCTTCACTTTGTATCGTGATACCCCACACCTAGGACACTTATGCAATTCTTCAAACTCTTTTCTGTACAGTATGCAATCATTGGGACAAGCGTGTATTTTTTTATACTTCATACCCATCGAACACAAAACCTTCTTTGCCTCATAGGTACGCTTAGGCAATTTATTGCCTTTTGGTAGCATCTCATTCATCAACTGGAGCAATTCAGTGAAACTTTTGTCACTCCACCCATTTATTGCATTCAAATTAACCAGCTTCAACACGGCAGATAGACGTGTGAAATTTTCACACCCCAGATACAATGGTGTCTCTAAATCACTTTTCAATGCATCATAAACATGAGCTCTTTGAAATGATTCTTGTCCGACATCACGAATCATTTCTTCAAATTGATCACCATCTATATCTACATGAGTGTTTCCAGTTGGAACATCTACTATTTCGCCATGCCATATCCACACCGTATAGTTGGTGTTTATCCCCTCACAAACAATATGTTCACGAATTGTGTCAGCCTCATGTCGTCTCCCATTCATACACTTCACACAAGGGCAAAAGTATCGTTCATCGGGTTCCAAGCGATGTTGTCGAGCAAATTTAAGAAATTGCTCAATTCCATTGTCATACTCCGCACTCGCACGACTTGCATTCATCCAACTTCGATCCATTTCTTCTTTTTTGTTACACATACTATGTTCATCAATTTTCTATTGTTTTGTATAAGGGGAAGAATTTCATTTCTATATGATTACTAACTTTTTGAAAATTGTTTTGACAGAGAGAATGACAAAGGTATGGTAGTCCTATAATTGTTGTTTAAAATAAAAACATGAACGACGGTTGTCAAAATAGAATTAATTGTATACTACGTCAACTTATGGCTTTGTCAAGATTGCTAACTCTATCTGCACGAACTGTTGGGAGAAGATCCTTAAGACGAAAGTTAACATCTATCCCAAAGGAAGAAGATCCTTAAGAAGTTAACCAAAGCTATCCCAAAATAATTCGTGTTCCACAAAATAGTGTTGTCAAAAGCAACGCACATAATTAAACACACACACTCAACTAAATCGATTAAATTATACGACAAACAAGAAGAAAATAACATGTAAAACTACATTACACACTCACATACACATAGTGCACACGCATATACATATTTTGTCCGTTATGTGCATTTGAATACCACGTTTGTGATTATTGTGGTTTTATTGAGGTTTTAACATTATTCTCCAAAACAATCCAGGTATAATTAAAAGTCCACACACAAACAATACACACAACACACACTGCCACACACAATACACACACACTGCCACACACAATACACACACACACACACTGCCACACACACACACAACACAATACACATACACACACACACACACACACACTGCCACACCTATACATGCACATACACACACAACACACACATTAAACAGCACACAACAATCCTTAAAAGACTAGATAAAATTACCAAATAGGAACAAAGAAGAGAGTTCGGAATAATTACCAAATAATTCGCGGTGGTCGATTGCGAAACGTCGAGGAGGTTGCGGGGGTCGCGAAGTCACCGGAGGTCGCGGGGGTCACGAGGTTGCCGGAGGTCGCGGGTCGACTGTGAAAAGTCGCGGAGTCAGAACCGTAGGAAGAAACAAAGGAAAAAAGAAGAAAGAAAGAAAGAAACGGGCTGTAATTAAATGGAATATTAACAGCGGTTATAAATAACCGCTGTTAAAAGAAGAAAAAGAACGGCGGTTTTCAAGTAACTGCCGTAAAATATGAAAATTTAACGGCGGTTATTAAGAAACCGCCATTAATTGTCGGAATTTAACAGCGGTTTGGCGAAAACCGCCGTTAACTTCTTAATTTAACACCGGTTTCTTTTTTAACCGCTGTTAATTTTTCATAATATTTACGAATCGTGCCACCACACAAATTTAACAGCGGTTTTAACATAACCGCTGTTAATTGTCCGCTGTTAAATGGGTATTTTGTAGTAGTGGCAGCCAAAAAAGATTGGCCGACCGAAGTATACAGGACAAGTCCCGGTGCCGAGCGATCGACACCTAAGGCGATCGTCTCTCGGTATTTGGCGATCGACTCCTGGCGACCGACCAAATGACGACCGCCTCATGCCATGCAAAGCCAGCGATCGTTCACTCGGCAAAGGGCCGAAGCTCTGACAGAGTCCCACATGCAGATCCGGAATAGGCGCCGCAGCACATGGATCGTTGACCACAGCCTGTCGGCAGCCTTACACCAACCGACAGGCCCGCCGAAAGTAGTATAGTGGGACCGCCCGTGACAGCAACTCAGGACGCATGCCGGCTCCTCAATGGACCGCACAGCTGGCTGTCAGCAGCAGCCGCAAGCTTTATGCAGACAACCCATGTGACATAAAGACGATCGCCCCTTTATTATATTGCACAAAAGGCGATCGCCCGCCAGGAAACAAGGCATCTCAGCCCCTATAAATAGAAGGCTGCCTGCACTCGGCAAACGACGGGACACTCTCTCTGATTCAGCCCAGAACTTGGCTTTCCTACTCTTGGCAACAGCTATCTCTCGGATCTTTCTTCTCTCTCAGCATCTCTTACACGTAAGACGATCGGCAGAGAGCAAGAACACCAAAGCTTCGCTCAAGAGCTAGATAAATAGGATCTTTTACACTCATTGTATTTAGATTCTTACATTAATACTTGTATCCACGAATATTTGTATTAATAACATCTCGCGAGAGCATTCAAGCCCGGGCATAACAAACCCGGCAAATCTTGTGTTTATTCACACCCACAAAGAAGTGCTCCCGCAACCTTGTTTGTTTTTCGTCCATTCCAGCAATATTCATCTTCGGATAATATTTCGGGCGGCAACAATTGGCGCTAGAAGGAGGGCCATCTACCCTCAATTTTTATTCCTACCGTCTCGAAGAACACTCACTGTTCTCCGGGGCATATACCTGAAGAAACACTCACTGTTCTTCAGAGAAAAGCTTTCAGAATCATGACTTCTGCCTCTGCATCGAAGAAAGCCGCCGGTCGATCCGCCAGACGCCTCTTTCCATCCCAATCCGAGCCACAGCCTATGGCGGAGGGTAGCCGCCGCAGTACGAGAGTCTCGATCCCGCCCCCGAGGGACGGCCCAAGCCTCTCGCTCGATCAGTTCCAAACCACGGAACAGATCGAAGAGGCCATGGCCATCCTACAGGAGACGGAGAGCTTTCGACGCGCCGCCCGCTATAACCCCCTCGGCCATCCGCCGCGTGAGCAAACGGAAGTTCAAGGGGCTACTGGCCGAGCGATCGCCAGGAGGTCCCTATTCGCAAGAAGAGGCGCTCGCCAGCCGGGGCACCTCTGTTTTCGATCGCCTAGGCAGCGACCCGTCATGGCAACCGGGGCAGTCCGGCCCCAGCCACGAGACGACGGAGCTTGAGTCCGTCACCAGAAGTTCGGCGTATCCGACTCCCAGAAGGCAGACCAGCCATCTAGCTCCTCTCCGCCAAAGAACCGAGGTCGGCAATCGCGGAGACAGGAGGTCGGTACATGATCGCCTTGGCTCCCGCTCCATAAGACGAACCACGAGCGACCATGCTACAGCGATGGCCGCGATGCAACGCAGCTCGACTACATGAAGGCGCTCCTAGAAACTGGGGCGTGCGCCAATAGCAAGATCGCCGAGCCGAACGAGCCACTCGCGGTCCACATCGAGCTCGCCCCCGTGCAGCGTAGGATCGCTCCTCCCAAAACACCTCTGTACGAGGGGAGGTCGGATCCCGAGACTCACCTGAGCAAGTTTCGGATATACATGACCGGGTGCAGGGCATCAGACGCGACCAGGTGCCGAATATTCCCGCTAACGCTGGGAGGCCTGGCCCACAGATGGTACATCTCATTGCCGCCGTGATCCATCAGTTCCTTTGATCAACTGGCGAACAACTTCACAGCGTACTTCGCCACCAAAGTCGCAGACTTTCTGGCCAGGCAAAGGTTACTTCACAACCTATGAATAACGCGATCGGCAGCCGAACGACGATCACCAGTCTTCCAGCACGATCGCCATAATCAAGCAACATCCCAAAACCAGAGGACTCGTTCGCCATCCACAGTTCATCATCTAACATGGTGGACTACGACACGAGATTGCCTCCACCGCACAACGTACACCGTCGAAGGTCGGCATCTACATGACGATCCGAGGTAGAAGAGTGCAGCCATGGTCCTGGTAGTCGATGGAACTGACTGCTTCGGCCATGCAAGGTCCCTTTGGGCCGAGATTGCCCACCCTTCGTTTAAATATGAGGCCGGCGTAGTCTGAGGGCCCTCCAAAACTAATCAGTGGACACGATCGCCCACCCTCAAAGGTTCATCATCTAACATGGTGAACCCGGACAATGCGACGTGTCACTACCCCCGTCTCAACGTACAACGTCGAGGGTCGCCATCTTCATGGCGAGCCGAGGTGGAAGCAGAGCTAACAAGCCGCGGAAGTGGAGTTGATTAATCCGATGACGCCCCGCGCAAGGACTCCTCTAGACCAAGACCGCACGGCCTTCGTTTAAATACGAGGCGAGGCGCAGCCTAACAGAGGACCCTCACAATAAAATGAGCCACGAGATAGACAATGTCGTTCGCGCATAAGACACGATCATGGAGTCAGTCCATCGAACTCCGCGACTGTGCGAGATTCCTCAGTGATGAAACTATCAAGTTTCTACGAGGGATCGGCCAAAGTTGTTTTTTGCAGGTACAAGACCGAAGATAGCTAGCCAGTCGACCAGATCGCCCAAGTCCGTAACCTAAGTCAGCTCAACGGATCGCCCGTCTTCATCCTACACGATCGCCAGTAAGAACCACCTCACCCTGTGTCTTCAACATCGGACCGAGCTGGGGGGCAATTGTTGTGTCGAGAATTATACGTCTCGATAGGCAATCGCCTCAAAGACCAGGCGACCTAGCCATAGCCGAGAAGCCAAAACAGATTGGCCGACCGAAGTATACAGGACAAGTCCCGGTGCCGAGCGATCGACACCTAAGGCGATCGTCTCTCGGTACTTGGCGATCGACTCCTGGCGACCGACCAAATGACGACCGCCTCATGCCATGCAAAGCCAGCGATTGTTCACTCGACAAAGGGCCGAAGCTCTGACAGAGTCCCATATGCAGATCCGGAATAGGCGCCGCAGCACATGGATCGTTGACCACAGCCTGTCAATACCCTTACACCAATCGACAGGCCCGTCAAAAGTAGTATAGTGGGACCGCCCGTGACAGCAACTCAAGACGCGTGCCGGCTCCTCATTGGACCGCACAGCTGGCTGCCAGCAGCAGCCGCAAGCTTTATGCAGACAGCCCATGTGACATAAAGACGATCGCCCCTTTATTATATTGCACAAAAGGCGATCGCCCGCCAGGAAACAAGGCATCTCAGCCCCTATAAATAGAAGGCTGCCTGCACTAGGCAAATGACGGGACACTCTCTCTGATTCAGCCCAGAACTTAGCTTTCCTACTCTTGGCAACAGCTATCTCTCGGATCTTTCTTCTCTCTCAGCATCTCTTACACGGAAGACGATCGGCAGAGAGCAAGAACACCAAAGCTTCGCTCAAGAGCTAGATAAATAGGATCTTTTACACTCATTGTATTTAGATTCTTACATTAATACTTGTATCCACGAATATTTGTATTAATAACATCTCGCGAGAGCATTCAAGCCCGGGCCTAACAAACCCGGCAAATCTTGTGTTTATTCACACCTCCAAGGAAGTGCTCCCGCAACCTTGTTTGTTGTCCGTCCATTCCAGCAATATTATCTTCGGATAATATTTCGGGCGGCAACACATAGCACAGGGTCGGCATAAAGGTTAATGAAATATTATCGATAATCACAAGAGGACTCGTACGTTGTTATATTGGTTCAGTTGTATTTTATTTCCGCTGCAGTATTCTTTCCCGTTGTATGGGAGTGTGTTGTATTAGACCCCTACGTGGGCATATATTGAGATTGAGTTGTGTGTATTTATTGAAAGATAAAATCGTTCTACTGAGTCATTTTAGCCTTAAAGGCATTTTTGAGATGTTCGATTTTTATTACCAGCCTTGTAGATCCTTGAGGAAAGGTTCTACGGCGTGTAATATCCTTGAGTGGATTGGGGGTGTTACATAAATGATATCGGAGCTTTAGGTTGTGGAAACCTAGGCTGTCGGGTCAAGTCGTGTCTGTTGATTCTTGTCTCGTCGGATTTTGTCTGGCTGAGTCATGTCGCGACGCGTCGTCTGAGTTTATTGGTCGTGATTAGTATTGTGGGGCGATCATTACCTTCGTGCGACCTGTCGATGTAAGTCTCCCTTCTTTGTGTTTTGCCTCGTGTGACACGAGTTACTGGTATGATTATGTGTTAAGTGATGGAATCCCTGTGTAGATTTTTGGTTTCGTGGTATGTGTTTATTCGACTCTCGTATTTTGTTTATATGAGGAGTGTTGTCTCTGTTTATGTCTTTTCGACTGTTGTTTTTTTCCGCTGCTGATAATTTTCAAAATGATTTACTCGTTTTGCAAGTATTTTTTGAAGCCTTTGTGCTTAATATGGAATAGTGATGTATTTGTGTGTGCTTTGCTCACCTCGGGAGGGTCCGACGAGGCCTCGAGGGAATCCAATGGTATAGCCCTGGCTTCATGAGTTTGATTCGCTAGCCAGCTCGGGAGGGTCCTTAGAGGCCTCGAGTGGGACCAGTGGTTTAGCCCCGGTCCTAGGCAAGTTTAAACTGTGATTTGACTGTTTGTTTCCCGGAAGAGACATGTCTTGTGTTGATTTGAACGACGTGACACGTGTACTATGAGGGGTGTAATCGAATGTTGATACGCATGAGTTTTTTTGGGCATTCTAGACTAATGGATTTTTTTTTTTTTTGAAAACCTTGAGTATATTAGAAAATGATTTTCGAGACGTACTTTCAAAATGGATTTTATTTTTGAGGCGCCTACTAGCGCAACTATAGGTTTCAAAATTCATCTACTTTGAGGACCAAAATATTTTGAGATATTTTCAATGCTTTAGAAACGCATCTACTTAGACCCGAAGATCGAATATTTCTGAAAGTTTTTAACTAAAGGAAAGATGTCCTCATTTTTTTTACCAAACGTAAAATGATTTCTCAAAGTCTCGATAATGATGTTTGCATTACTTTTTCGAAATATGATACTCAAGATCAACTAGTGTTCCCAAAGTTGTTTTCGAAAATATGGTTTTCATTTTTTTTTAAAACCTATCATTCCTGTTTGCGGTCAGGGAACGTGCGTATGATGATCGCATTGTCGTTAGGGTGTTAGCCCCCCGAGTTGTGATGGAAATAGTGGTGTGAGTGTTGAGTCGTTCACCACGCAATTGTTGTGTTAGCCCTCTTTGAGAAGTGTGATGTTGGTATTTAATATTATCGCTTTGTGGTGATTTGCGTGTTATCGCACTCGTGCGAGCTGTTAGAACTTGAGTTTGTATGATCGTTTACATATGTGATTGTTTCATGATGTTTTTTAACTATGTGCTGTTTATCGTTCGAACCATTGAAATCGCCGAATGTATGCCGTCGTTGCTGTGATTCCGTGTATGTGAGTTGCCTTACGTTGATATGTTGTGCTGAGTTGGCATCTCCGTTATGTTGTTTTGCAACGTTATATTCCATTGTACCTAGCAGTTGCATATTCGGTATGCCGAGGTGCTTTGACTGTAATGTGCTGGGGCATGTACGTACGAATTGTCCTTCTCGCTAGTAATGCATTTCAAGTGCGGACTCAAGGGATACAGAATCCAGTTTCGCGAATTGGTTACCGAGTCTTCTGGGGTACGAGCTTCAGCACAGATATCAGGATCGGCTCTGAGAGGCCCATGAAAGATGTTTCTGTCGGTTGCTTTTTGTGTTGTTACCTTGCTTCCGTTGTTGTGAGTTGCGGGGACGACATTTTTTTTATAAGAGGTCGAATGTAATACCCGTATTATTTTTGACTTCTGCATTTTCTCTTTCTCAATTTTATCGACTCGCTCATGTTCATTGATACTTTTGAACTTGTTTGGTATCTCGGTTGACATCGTTCGAACGGGTTGTGACCTTGTTTCGGATCAATCTATTTATCGTTGTGACTTTTCCAAGTTCGGTTAGATTCTTGTGAACCTTGTCCGAAATTAACGTCTTTTGGTTTCTACAAGTTTGTTTATATCTTTAGTTGAAATGTCAACTTCGGAGTCGTTGTTCGACCGTTGTTATTCAATCATTGTTGCTCGATCGTTGTTATTCGATCGTTATTGTTCGATCATTGTTGTTCAATCGTGGTTGTCCGATTGTTGTTGTCTCGTCTCGTACTGTGAAGAATTGTCATTCACCGTTGGTCAGCTGTTTCGATTGCGGTCATTTGGGACACCAAGCCGTGCATTGCGAAATGGTAGCTGAGAGGTTTGGGGATTGAGTTGTGTCTCTACTCTGAAAGGACACCGAGATGCCTAATGTGGTTTCGAGAATTTCGGCGTGGTCGGAGTTCTTCGTGGTTACCCTCACGAATCGTAGTGTGTTTAATTTCTATTTTTCGATTGTGCGTGTTTCTTGTAATATGTGCCTTTTGTGTTTTGATTATTCGTATAATTGATTTGATTGTGCTACCTTTTGGTGATACTTGACACTTGTTGGTTGTATTATGTCTATACCTGTGGCGTTGTGATGGTCGTCGTGGAGCGTGATTTCACACCGTATGTTTCTTCGCGTTGCTTGCAACGTTTTGCCATTGGGCGCGAGTTTTCGGTTCTTGTGTATCTCGTTGAGTTTTCCTGGCGGGATATTGCTTCTCCCTACTTGTTTTAAGTTCTTGGATGAAACTTCTTTTAAGGAGGGTAGTATGTAATATCCGCAATTTCGATTTTCGATAATTTTCTTTTTTCGGCGGAAGTCCATCTTAGTGACTCTATTGTGATCATTTCGTCATTCCGAGAATGATTAATTCTGCACTTTTTGTCATCCGAGTTCGTTTCGGTGTCGTTTTGTTGAGTTCCGTGTTCTTAAGCGACTTTTCTGCACTTGAGTTCGATCCTTGTGATTCTCGTTCGAAATGGTGTTTCATGTTTCCCGTAAGTCCGTTTAACCTTGTTATACATGCTGTGAACTTTGGTTTAGTTATTCGATCACGTATCGTGAATTTTCGGCACTTTTTGGGCACGAACAGTGTGCGCCGCGGCACAGGGGAGTGTGCGCCGCGTCACACACCTCGCAGAAGTGAGCCTGGCGCAGCTGTACCACGGGCCGCGGCCCCCTGTTTCCCGTGCCACGGCACTAAGCTGGCAGCTACTCGCAATTTTCAGCCGCGAGCCGCGGCACGCGAGTCAGATTAGCTCTTTTTCAACGGGTTTTTAGGAGAGGATTTCATTTCCTCTCCTCTCTTCTTCTCCCTCACGATCTAGGCGATTTGGGGGCGATTTTAAGGTGATTTATCTCAGTGATATCATCCTCCTCAAGTTCTTTGTGTGGATTAAAAACATCAATTCGTGTTCTTCGTTATTAATCCGAGGTATTTTCTTGATTCCCATGATTTCATTTTCTATCCGATTTTGATAAATCAATTAATGTTAGATGTTGTTATTAAACATGTTTTATGGATTGTATATCCATATCTTCGGTCCGTTTCAACCCGAAGGATGATTTCGGTGTTCTTGAGGTGTAGTGAACATTTGATGTTCGATCAAATGTTCGAATGAGTTTTCCTTCGATAGTTTGTTGTAATCTCCATTGTTTTTGGTCTTGATCCTCGTCGTAATCATGTTCTTATTGTTCTTTCTGGAGGATTATAGGTGCTCGAGGATTCCGAGTTGAATCCCATTTGGTGATTGATAATTCGTGTGGTGTTATTCTCATAGTATTCGCGGTGCTATCGTGTTCTTGATAGTGTTCGGGAGTTCGGGACTGTCGACCGCATCCTATCCCCCGTCTCGTTGCGATCGTGGTTTCGAGACAAGTATCTTGTCCATACATTTTTTGTTTTGTGGATACGATGATCGGTGATCGTCTAAATGTGTTTGTTTGGTTGTTGAAATGAACTTTCAAAGATTCGGTTAGCCTCGTTAAAGGCTCCCTTTCAAACTCGTGTGTATGTTGTGATTGGTGTGTTTTCGTAAATGACTATGTGAATCCTATGAATATGTTTGGTGTTGATGTTGCACTTGGTAATGCGTGTGTACGTATATTGCTTCATTTCGGTGCGTTGTGGTTAGACGTGGTGTTTTGCCAAGTGTTTGATGCCTCTGGGTGAATTGTTTGGATATCTTTGTTGTATTGTGTTATGTGTGTGTATGTGTGATTGTGGGCGGGGCCTACGGTGACACATGGCATGCGCTCATGTGGTCAGGATGCAACAAGCGATTGATCCAACCGTGAGAGCCTAAGAAAAACTACGGTGACACATGACTTGCGATCATGTGGTCAGGATGCAACAAGTGATTGATCCAACCGTGAGCGCCAAAGAATACCTACGGTGACACATGGCATGTGATCATGTGGTCAGGAGACAACAAGTGATTGATCCAACCGTGAGATGCCATGGCAAGTGATCATGCTGGTGTGTATATGATTTGTGAATGTGTTTTCTCACCTCGGGAGGGTCCGAGGAGGCCTCGAGGGAATCGAATGGTATAGCCCTGGATTCAAGAGTTGGTGTTGTATTTGTGTGACCTTATACAATGGTTTTTCCAGGTCGATTACCTTGGACGTGTGACCAAGATTTGCATACCTTGGGTGATTATGTTGTGTTGATTTTATGTCCGTCGAGGACACGTGACGTGGGTTATGACTCTGTGAATGGTTGTTGGTTTTATTCTAGAAAGCAAATCTTTGGGCTATGACCCCTGTTGATTTTGGAACGAAAAGGATTCGATAATCCTAAATTATTTTCTATTAAAATTCCCGATGGCATTTTTAAACCATTTTGTAAATTGTTCCCTTGAACTGTGATCTTTAATTTTTGGAAAGTTTTACTCAAACTCTTGCCTCAGAAAGTACTTTTCGTTATGTTTGAATCTTTGAGAATTCCTGGTTATTGTTATTCTTGGAATATGATTTGTATGCCTCGTATTTGCACTTTGTACTTGCACTAGCAAAATAGTGGGATTTTGCTAACCCCCGAGAAATCGAGGGGTGGATGCCTATATTGCATTCAGGTTTTGGGGATCATATCACAGGGTCAGCATGAAAGATGATGAAAGATGATCGATACTAATCACAAGAGGACCCGTACGTTGTTGTATTGGTTCAGTTGTATTTTATTTCCACTGCAGTATTCTTTCCCGTTGTATGGGAGTGTGTTGTATTCGACCCCTGCGTGCGCATGTATTGAGATTGAGTTGTGTGTATTTATCGAAGGACCAAATCGGTCTACTGAGTCATTTTAGCCTTAAAGGCATTTTTGAGATGTTCGATTTTTATTACCAGCCTTGTAGATCCTTGAGGAAAGGTTCTACAACGTGTAATATCCTTGAGTGGATTGGGGGTGTTACACATACCACCCCGGAAAGGCCAATGTGGTAGTTGATGCTCTTAGTCTGAAAACTACACAAGAAGTGATGTTATCCAGCATAATAGTTCAGCCCGAACCGCAGCAAGACATTAGGAGAAGCAGTACCGAAGTATGGACACAACGTAGGCAAGGACAATTATACTCAGTCAATATACATTCGTCCTTACTAGATGAGATATGCCTAGCACATATGGAAGATCCCAATTTACGTGCGATTGGTGCCAAAATTGAGGGAGGAGATGTTTATGACTATAAAATCCAGGGTGACTTGGTGAGGTTCAAGAATAGGATCTGTATTCCGCCGAATGATGAGCTGAATCAAATTATACTAAGGGAGGCGCACTCCACTCCCTATTCTATTCATCCCAGAACGAGAAAAATGTACAAAGATCTGCGACAGAGTTTTTGGTGGAAAAATATGAAACGGGAAGTTGCTAGGTTCATCGCCCGATGTATGACGTGCCAACAAGTGAAGATTGAACACTGCAGACCATCCAGAATCATGCAACCCCTACCCATCCCGGAGTGGAAATGGGAGAGCATATCGATGGATTTTGTCACTAAGTTACCAACGGTGGTGGGAGGAAAGGATATAATTTGGGTTATCATTGATCGATTAACGAAATCGGCACATTTCATTCCTATTCAAGAAACAATCAGTACAGAGCAATTGTCCGCTATTTTCATCTGGGAGATCGTGAGGCTGCACGGCGTTCCCTCATCCATCATTTCGGATAGGGACACCAGATACGTGTCCCGTTTTTGGAAAGCCGTCCATAAAGATATGAAGAACAAGATACATTTTAGCACAACTTATCACCCTCAGATGGATGGACAGACCGAACGTACGATTCAAACCTTGGAAGATATGCTAAGGGCATGCGTGCTCGATTGGGGTAAGGATCGGGCTAGGCATCTGGGATTGAAGGAGTTTTCGTACAACAACAGCTGGCATGCAAGCATAGGCATGGCACAATTTTAGGTCCTGTATGGGCGAAGATGCAAGTCGCCGTTATGCTGGGATGATGCTTCTGATACCACGGTTACCGAGTTAGATTTGATCCAGGAGTCCATTAAGAAGGTCTCTATTGTTCAAAAGCACATGCTAGCAGCACAGATCCGGCAAAAGTCTTATGCCGAAAACCGACAGCGACCGTTGGAATTTGCAGTCGGGGATCATGTTTGGGTCAAAGTATCACCTATGAAGGGTATCCGGCTTTTCGGCTAAAATGGTAAGTTAAGCCCGAGGTTTATAGGCCCGTTCGAGATATTGGACCGGGTGGGGAATCTTGCGTATCGATTATCCCTGCCGCCGCATCTAGATGGAGTGAATAACGTCTTTCACGTCTCCCAACTAAGGAAGTATGTCTATGATCCGAGTCACAAACTCAATTTCGAAGAAGTGAAAATTTCCGATGACGCTACCTTTAGAGAGGTACCGATTGCCATCTTGGATCGGCGTATGAAGACATTGCGAAATAAAGCCATACCCCTCGTGAAGGTTCAGTGGTCGCACCACGGCATGGAAGAAGCAACTTGGGAGACCGAGTCGAGCATGAAGGAGAGTCATCTTGAGTTATTTTCTTAGTTTCTGGACGAAACTATTTTAAGGGGTGTGATATGTAATACCTCCAGTATTTCATGCTTAATTACCTTGTAATGTGTGATTTCTTGTAGCGTGATATAACCTTTTTTATGTTATGTTATTTCATTAAATGCCTTGCGATATAATTGTGTGATGTGAATGGAACGGAGGTGACGTACCTTGATGTCGTTGGCCAATCGTCGGTGCAAATATGACGGTGGCCCACGTCTTGTTCCCCGATGAATTGTTGACGAGTGGAGAGGATGGCCACCCCTAGGTGGTTAAAATGTGATAAATGACTAAGGGACTGAGTGACTAAAGTACGATATATGATGTTCTTAACGTACACTAAGTCGGTGACATTACGTACGTTAATGCTTCATTATTACGTACGTAATGCTAGGATTGGTCTCCCGACCAGAATCTTCCTTTTGACAAGGACCGGGGTACTTTCGGTGGGCTAGAGGACAAACGAGTCAACCCCTTATAACGTATGCTATTCGCCAAGCTTAACTTGCGCTACGGCCAGGTGCCTTACATACGTTATAACAGCTTAGGTACATAATAGATGGGTGCATTTCAACCAGAAACCTCTGGACGGCCTTTAGTACGTTAATGGTAGTACCTTACGTACATAATGACCTTTACGTACGTAACACCTCGAGTCTTAACGTACGTTAACTAGATCAAGTGTTATAAAATAACACTTCCCCCTTCATTCTCTCGACCTCAACCCTGCATAGAAACACTCTTGAAGCAGTCCCCCAGCCTTATACTCGATTCTTGGCCTCTCATACACTTGAATTAACATAGAGGAGGTGATTTCTTGAGCTCCGGTGAAGATTATCCAAGTCATTCAAGCCACTCTTCGTTTCTCCTCATGGTTCTTATTGATTCGTCATCCCTCTTCATTGTTCTTCATCTATTAAGGTAACCCTATCAATTCCTGAAGTAATCTCCTCGATGTTGTTGATTATACTTGTTGGATTATGGGTATTTGGGTAGATTTTGCTAACTCTCGTAGAAAATCAAATCGGACGGATTTGTAGTAACCGGAGTTATTGTTGCTCGTATGTTTCGCTTCCATACAGCCCATATCAATCCCATGCGAAAATTTCATCTCAATCGACATTGGAAATATAAAATTTTGACGAATCTATTGTAGGAGAATTTCGTAGGAATCCGTCACCATATGTTAAATTAGTCGTACCCACTCTTACCTTACGATTATCGATGCTAAGTGAACTAGGGGAAACAATTCGATAGTATTATCGTCATTAAAGATCAAACCGCCGAAATCATTGTGTAAAATGGTAATCCACCGATTGAAGTACTCGGAATAGGGAATTGAATTAGAAGTTATGGAATTCGATCATGCTATGGTCGTTTGTTGTTAGCCGAATGATGATTGGGGTAATCTTGTAGAGCTAATCGATATAGCTAACGTTAATCGTAGAATTGAACGACATAGTAGTACGTATTGCTTCTGAACTTAGAATCACGATACTAGAATTGGCAAATAAGACTATGTTAGGAATCCGGTTAGGGAAGAGAAGGGAGACTAGTTTTATTCATCATGATCCATACGACATGTTAATCGGACATTACGTGACTAGGTTAAACTCGATCGGGCATGGAGATCCCAGTTATCATAAGCACCTACCGCCGGATCAAAAGCAAGTGAAATCTTGCTCGAGAAATGCTAGTATTATTGAAATGTTCGTGTTCATGAATGTGCCATTGTTGATGAATGTCGACGGTAGTCTTTCTCTAAAAATGTATTATAAATGGGCCGATGTGTTGGGGATAAAACCTGTATGGTACCCGTATGGAAATGTGTTGGGGGATAAGACCCAAATTGGGCACCTACATTCCGGGGTATTTCCGTGTGGATACTTTCGTGACCCTTGGTTGTGACCTTGGGGTTTATGTGATAAAAATAGAAAGACAACGTCGGTCGTGCTGTGAATTATTTTCTGTTTGTTATGTAGCACGGTGTTGGTAAAATTGTGTATATCGTTGCTAATAATTATTATTGGTATGCATTCTCTGACCCCGGTTATCTGGCATGATTTGTCATTCCAGGTAAATTTGTTGATTACGTGCAGGATATTCCTGAGGGGTTCGGTCAGGCTTGAACGGTGTTGGGGATAAAATCTCGCCGCTGCATGAATTAAATTTGATTTTTAAAATCTCCGTTATGTAATAATCGAACTTTGAATTATGTTCCTTCATAAAATATTTCGGCTCGTGATATGTAACCGTGGATTATTCGTTTTACTATAATTTCTTTAAAATGTCTACTTCCTAAACTAGCCTTGTGGGTCCTACATGGGATTCACGGCACTATAATGCCTCGGGAAATTTTGGGGGTGTTACATAACATCCCATGACGAAATGGGTCAAAACTATCGTCCTGGTGCAAAAATAGACGAAGATAACATACTATGTTGAAACTAGTCGAAAATATAATCCGTGGTGAAATTGTCGAAAATATCGCCCCAAGACGAAATGGGTCGAAAAACAACCAGGTGCGAGACAGTCCAAAAATAACGCCTCGGTGCGAAACGACTCGAAAATATCATCCAAGAACAACGCGGTCGAAAATGACATCTGGATGCCAAATGGGTCGAAAGTAATGTCTCGGGATGAAACAGATCGAAAATAACATTCCATGACGAAATGGATCAAAAATATCGTCACAGGACGTAACTGGTCGAAACTAACGTCCCTGGTATAATGGTCTAGAACTGCAGTAGTTTAGTGTTTTGGGTGAGATACAATGATCTATTGACATATGTGTAATTTGTGTATGTAAACAATAATTAAATGATAAATATATTTTCGGAATTAGAAAAAAAGTAAATCCTCCCACTTGAGTGATAAAGGGTAAGTTCCTGAAAAATCAAGTTCTAAATTTGTGATCCTTAATAATTGGAAAAATGAGAACCTCTCACTTAAATTGGGAACGAGTCCGTATATACTTTAGCTTCCATATAGCAAAATTTTCTCATAACTCTACCGGTGAGATATTAAATTTTTATAACATGAGATGTTGGATCTCTACTGTATCCCAGCCAAAATGCTGAAAAATATTTGAACCGTAATTGAATTTGACATTTTTCCTTCCAGACTGTCCGGAATTCCGGCCACCTTCCCCCACCCCCACCCCCCACCCAAAGGGAATAAAACTTGGATCCGCCTGTAATCGAATATACCATCAACATTATTTTGTGCAGAGATATTCGGATGGAAATAGAAATTAATCATTAAGCAAGTTTGCACTGTATATAGACAATACTAAGAAACATGTGCCAATCCACAAAACGATAAAATCCGCATTTTACGTAATATGTAATACTTTATTCCATTGAAGAAAATAAACAATTACAAGGCGAAGTGAAACTTTAATAATATTTTCGTTTGATTTAATGCATGCAAAGGGCAAAGGACAAGATGGAGGCTCCAACCAAGGATCCGACGGCCGGCAAGGCAGCGATGGCATCATTTGATGGAGCTGGGGCTGGTGCTTCACCGACAGCCGCCACTGCGCTCATAGAGGCGGCAGCAATAAGAGCGACGTATGCGATCTTCCTCATATCCATGATGGATGGTGGAGATTCAAAGGCGAGACGACTCGGTGAAACTTTAGAAACAAATTAGGCGTTAAAGCAAAGTATTCACCGTATCTTGCCTCGGGTGAGTGTTTGCTGCCTTGTAATGAAACTTGGTGATGGCCTTTTTATAGGAGTTGGAGGGCTATTATTGGGAAATATATTTTGAGTGAATAATTTATCATGAATTCTTTTCATTCTATTTTTAGAATGCATTCATTGGGCCATCGGTGTCGGACAAGAAATTATGATCGATCATTTTCATATGGTGTCCGGATCGTTATTAATTGTTGACTTCATTTCATCCCGTCTTTCTTTTTTTACGGAAGATAAATTCATCCAGCTTCAATTATTTACATAACATGTCTGACGGAATAATTGGCTAATTTCATGCGGAGTACCTAGCAAGATGTATCTTTTGCCATAATTAGAGTGATATAATATATATATATATATATATGATATTTTGGATGTAATATAAGTGTAGTATAGATATAGCAAGTGTATATGTATATAGCGAGTTGATCATCTTGCTAGTTGCTCTTGTAGTGCGGGATACAAGTAGGGATGGCAACGAGTCGGGTCGGGTGCGGATTTCATACTCCCCAAACCCACACCCGAAATCACCACCCGAACCCAAACCCAAACCCAAAGGCTGTTTGGGTGGCAAAACAAAACCCACACCCACACCCATTGGGTTCGGATTTTTTCACCCAAACCCAAACCCGCACCTTGATCAGGGAGAACCAAAATTCAAGTTTGGTGCTCATCCAAATTCAAATTTGATAAAATGCAAAATGTAGCATAATTTAACATAGTTTGAAAATGTCTATAGAATAATAAAATAGTTTACAAATGACAATACAATAATAACATAGTTTAACATAGTCTTCAACATAGACTCTCAAGAAATTAAATTACAATAACATACAATTAATATAGGGAGAGTGAGTCGTGAGATGTGTAGGAAAGGAATGGGTGAAAAGTGAAAATCCTAATTTACACTTATATATACATAGGGCAATTAGGTAATTTAACATATAACTGGGCTGGTGTCTGGGTTTTGGGTGTGGGTTTGAGTGATCCCAAACCCGCACCCGTAATATCAAGTATCGCCCGAACCCAAACTCAAACCCAGTCAACTCGGGTTTCGCCCGTTGACTTAGGTTTGGGTTCGGGTGAACCCCAAGAGTTTGTCCTACCATCCCTAGATACAAGTCATGGAATAATTTAATAACAAAAGTGGGTCTTCTGCGGATGTCCACGATTTACCTATTTTTTTTGTAATTTTAGAATAATTTGAAAAACATGTTTATATTAAATAAATTTAAATAAATAAAGTTAGTTAATTGATTGAAATTTACTAAAAAATAATATTAATATTTTATGAAAATATATAATTCTCGATATCAGAATTTTAACATGAAAATCAATCAATACACTTTAACTAATAGTACATATTATATAAAAATTAAATGAGATGGAAAATTTGTGGCTGATATGTAATTCACGGTATTAAAAATCAACATATATTAAAAAAATTATCGTACATTAACAAAATTAGACGAAATAATAGATTAACATGTGGATAATTTGTATAAATAGTTTGTACTAATTAATTGTTTACCGATGTAATTTTTAATAACTCCCATTTAATATGAAACATATACGTAATTCTTCAACAAAAATAGTATTATTTATTTCAAGTTTAAAAGAAATAACATGAAATTAATAATTTCTATATGAAAATGATAATTTTCAATTAATTTCTATATATATATATATATATATATTACATGTGATAATATAGTTAATTGTGGCTGACAAACATTAATTAATATTTATTAGTTGATTAATCGTAGTTATTCACTTATTTTATTTACCTCATTAAATACTACTACCTGATTACTTTCCTGCCATACAATTATTCAACATCTCCTTTACATTTTACATGACTTCTCTATTTTATAGTTAATCTTATGTGGTTGCAGATGATAATAAATCTCATTCCCGTATTTATAGATCATTAAGGAGACGATACTCATTAGGATCAAAGTGTATTAGATTTGTTTGTGCAGAAAATGACAACACATCTAGACATCATGTTATAAAGATAATTTTTTAGCATCATACTATTATGTGATTGGATTCTCAGCACACCAACTATTTAATATATCATTTTATTAAAGATTTAATTTTGAAATATAGAATTTAATTTATAAAAAATTATGTTTTATACGCGAATCTTTGGACGTGTTACTAGTAAAGATGTAAAGGTGTATTCTAGAAGGAAACTCTGTACATAAACTTTTTAGCCAACGATGACTTTCTTTACATGACTCTAGTGCTTCCCTTTTTCCACATTATGGTTGTCTTTACAACTTATTCTCATCTTTTCAACCGTTAGTTTGTGTAGTTTGTAGATTTTATTGATCTTATTCCTGATACTTTAGCCTATAAATTGAATGCTAAGCATTGTATATGGATGATCTTCCAATCATTATCAACATTGAATTAAAAATTCTTCTTAATTTGTTCTTTGTTTCAGGAGAAAGTAAAAAGACTGTAAATAGAGTCAATCAATTGCATTCATAACAATGATAGAGGGGCCTTTATATAGGCATTACAATGAGAGTCTTTCCATACATAGGATTCCTAGATAAGGTAAAACATCTAATAGGATCCTACTACCTCTCGAAGGATCTATAACCTTCCATCTATGTATGTACAACCAGTATTAGGTAAGACACATCACGGGAATAATAATTCCCAGAACACTCCCCCTGTGTCGAGCACTAATACAACAATGGTGCTGAAGATGTTGCCTTCGTAAAAACCTATTCCAAGCCAAAACAAAACCCCATGGGAAAAATAAAGGCTTGATGAGGAAAAGATTGCAACGCACCAAGATAACATGTCATGTATACTCCCCCTGATGTATACATAACAACTCCCCCTGATGAGTACCTCAAATCGTAGGAGTCGGATGCCAAGTTGCCCTCACAACTATACCAAGGAAAAACCCAGTGGGAAAAATACCTCTTGGTTTAAGTTGAACAGAAGTACAACGCATCATTGTATGGATGTTCTCATAGGTCGCCTCGTTAAAAACCTTACCAAGTGAAAACCCAGTGGGAAAAACAAACTTTGGTCTAAGGACAAAAAGAGCGCGACACATCCAAAGTGCAGAGTCACTAAAGACTTATCAAGTTTTCCAAAGTCTTGACCTCCATGCACCAAATCAGTCATAACTTCTTCGATTCAATAGGTATCAACGAAACTGTAAGAACTTATGAAAACTAGACACCCATAGCTTTTCATTCACATACAGTAAGTAACCTAGATCGACCTGAGCAGATCACAAAGCTTTATCGAAGTTGACTCAGCAAATTACTGGACATATCCTGTCCTACTTTGCAACAATAGTCATATGTCACTCAACATGATGGATGTGATCAAATGGTTGGTTTCCTTGGAAAGTAGAGACAAACCTTTCCAATGGCACCAATTTCACCATTTTCCATCAAGTGAGCTGCCCTGTAGGTCATATGGGAGATAGACCAACACATTCTGGGCAGATTCGGGTATCATTTTTCAAGTGTCCTTTTTATCGAGATAGAGCGAGCTTCAAGCTTCTTGTCAATCACAGACATTGCGTGAGCGCATCATAGGCCATCATCACAGTGGCTTTACCGGATTATTACGAATGAGTATGTTGGGAAAAACAAAAGCCCTGTATCGAAACAGCCGGGATACCCGATCCCTGTATCGAATGTTATTTGATAAAAGGAGGTTTTGACATATATGCCAATCCGAATACAGTAAGGAAACTGTATCGAAGCCTTGAGGCTTCATCCTGTATCAAAGACCTGCCTTGAATCAGCATATAAGCGAAACTCCTAAGTACAGCAAGAAGTCTTGTAAAAAGACCAAGTATGGAAACTGTCTCGACACTCAAAATACAGTTATCTTCCATACAGCTCACAACAGGACAAGAAAGAACACAAGTCAAGTCCCGTTGAACAAAGAAGTATTTAAATACTCAAGGATAAAGTATTTAAATACTGCCAGTCTTCAGATCTTCAGAATCCCGCGAAATCCGGATCATGTCATATTCCCGTTGAAGGAAATCTCATTCAAACGGATATGTCTCAACGGATACTTTCTTCAGAGACTATATATATATCCTATGAAGACATTGAAGATTAGTTACCCAATTAACCTAACACTCAAGCTATCAAAAGTTATCATCAGAGCAAACATATCTCCAAAGCATACTGCAATTAAGAACGAAAGAGATATACAGTGCTCAACATCAAGAACAGCCATCATCAGCACAAGAACTTGATATTCAAAGCTGCTGTTCTTACCTGGTTACCTATCTTTTACCTCTGTGTAAAAACTGAGCTCTGTGTGAACTCAACAAGTTATTCTGACCTGTGTGGGACGAATAAGGACGAAGCTTTGGAACTGTGTGTGAAGAAGCTAGTCAAGAAGGAAGCTTTAACCAATCTGTGTGAACGGTTGAAAGTGATATTCTTTGTATCAATCTGTGTGAACGATACAAGGATAGGTTTGTTTATAATTACGTAGTTGTGTATGCAGTAATTATAATAAACTTTTTACTCCTGTGTGGAAGACCAGTGGACGTAGAGGGGTACCTCGAACCACTTTAATTACTGTGTTATTTACCTTCAGCTTTTACTGTTTTAAAATTACTGTGATATATTAAGTATACACCATACACTTAGTTGTCAGATCCACAAAGAACCCATCAGATCCAAGACTTCCGCTACGCACTCGATTTAGATTCCGTACGCTTTTTGTTTAAACTATTTTCCAAACTGTATCCAGTATACTTAAGTGGCCAACAAGTGGTATCGGAGCAGTTGATTCTAAAAAGAATCAGTCGTATTTCTTTTTAACCGAATCAGATTCAAATCACTTATTTTCAAAACAGTCTCTTTCATTCCTATATTATCAGTATGGATACTTCTATGATTAACAAAGTCCCTATGTTCTCTATTAACGAATTTGACGACTGGAGAATTAGAATGGAAGCTCATCTTGCAGCAATGCACGAAGAGATGATTTTTGTTATACAGGATGGTCCTATCAAGATCATGAAGGTCAATCCGGCCGCAAGGATTGAGGGCCAAGCCCATGCTGAAATGCTCGAGAAGGAACGAGAGCAATGGACAACAGATGAAAGGAAGCGAGCCAATCTCGACAACGTGGCTAAGAACGTGTTATTTGTCACTCTTGACAAAGGCACGTTCTCAAAGGTAAAGAGCTGCAAAACAGCCAAAGAAATCTGGGATAAACTCAAATTAATTTGTGAGGGAACTGAGCTCTCAAAAGAAAACAAGATTTCAAAACTTACTCAGCAATTTGAATCTTTTGAAATGAAACCAACGGAAACACTTGAGGAACTTGACCTCAGATTTACTGGTATTGTTGGTGAACTTGAAGCGTTGGGCAAAATTTACACCCAAAAGGAGAAGAACTTAAAATTTTCGTATCTCGCCTGATGATGGGACATTAAGACCACAAACTATGCGTGCATCCCGTAATCTTAATGAAATATCCACTTTGATCTCTTCTCGACCTCAAAGCTTTTGAGTATGACATTGTGAAGAGAGAAAGTCAAGAATCTCCTTCAAAGGTCACACTCTCACTGGTATCAGACGAACCGTCGACACGATGCCTAGCTCACAAAGCCCTGGCCACAAGAATGCCGACAAGGACGACGACATCCCGTCCCAAGATGAAATGGCGCTTCTAATGCATAAATTTAAAAGTTCATCAAACACTGGAAAGACTCCTACAGCCCAAACTCACAACAAGGTAAGTACCGAAACATCATCTGGTGATGCTAACCTGTGCTATAACTGCAGGAAACCAGGCCATTATGCAAACAAATGTCCTCATCCCAAAGTCCAAAGATTGCCTGAGGCCGAGCAACAAGAGAGAGATGAAAGAAGATGTGCTTGGAAAGACAAGCTCAAGGCCCTGATTGGAGAATCAGAAGCCTCCCCCACACCATCCAAATCAGCAGAATGTCTTCATGTGGTCACTGAAAGTGATTCATCTGACGATGAGTTCGATGATAAAGCATACATGTGCTTTATGGCCAAAGATGTTCCAGAAGGTGAAGACAGCGACGATGAGGTAAGCTCAACCTCAGCTATTCCATCTAATGCATCTCATACTTTCGAAAATATGATGAATGAGTTTAAAAACATTCAAAAGGCCCATGAGACTCTAAAAACTGAGAATATACAGCTTCAATTAACAAATCTAGAGCTGAATGATGAAAATGACTTGCTGAAAATAAATTATGAAAATATGTCTCTTGATTGTGAAAATGGCTCCACCTCCTAGACGGCACTCGTACTGGAATAATAATAATAACCCTGAATTTTACATGCATAGTAATTATCATGATTATAACAACTACGGATATGCCCCCCGTAGATATCGCAACATCAGACCGAGTACATCCTACAAGAAACCAATTGTCGTCAGAAAGTTTGGGTACCTAAAGGAACTAACATATATGGACCCAAAATCAAAGGGGACCTAAATCTACCTAATTTCTTTGTTACAGACACTCTAGAGGAGGATACCAGTACTTTGATAGTGGGTCTTTGTCATCACATGACCGAGATAGGAGCAAGCTATCTGATTTTGTAGAAGGTCGCGGTCCAAAAGTTCGTTTCGGTGATAAGTCTAAAGGAAGAACAAGAGGGAAAGGAAACCTACTTGTCGGGAAATTCAAGGTCACCGATGTTGCATATGTTGAAGGCTTACAGTATAATCTACTTAGTATTAGCCGCGTGATAAACAGCTTCTCGGTGAAGTTCTATATAGATCGTCAGAGAGCCAAGAACACCCAAACCAAGGAAGTTGTGCTTACAGAAGCAGATCGTAATATGTACATTCCGACTAGAAGCCTATGAGCTCCTCAATTCCATGTTTTGTTGCCAAAGGCACTGCAGATATTAGCTGGTTATGGCACAAGAGGATGTCTCACGTCAACTTCAAGACGATCAACAAGCTTTCAAGACAGGGTATGGTTAGAGGTTTGCCAGATGTGTCATTCAAGAAAGACAGTCATGCGGACCATGCCGTAAAGGCAAGCAAACCAAGTCAACCCCGAAAAGCAAATCCTACCTTTCAACCCAAAGAGTATTGGAAATGCTACACATGGATCTCTACGGTCTGTAGACCCGTAAGTTTGGGAGGTAAGAAATATTGCATGGTTGTTGTTGATGATTATTCCGGTATGCTTGGACGATCTTTCTTAGCAAGAAGAAGGAAACAACATCAAGTGCCCGAGCTCCCGAGAAGGTTGCGAGAATGAAAAAGCATCGAGTATCGTGTGCATTCGCCCGGCTGCAGGTACCGAATTTACTAACCGCTTTATAGAGCAATACTGTTCGGAGAATGGAATACAAAGACGAATACTCACCGCCCGTACACCTCAACAAAATGGTGTTGCCGAGCGAAAGAATAGGATGTTGAAAGAAGCAACAAGGACAATGATTGCAAGCAAATTGCCACAGCGTTTGGGTGAAGCAACCAATACAACGTGCTACACTCAAAACCGTTGTATCGTCAACAAGCATCACAACAAAACAACTTATGAGGTATGGAATAACAAAACTCCATTAGTTTCGTATTTTCACATTTTGGATGCGGGTGTTATGTATTGAACAAAGGGAAGGACCAACATATAACATTTGATGAAAAATCGATGAAGGAATATTCGTAGGATACTCCTCCGTCAAAGAAAGCTTTAATCTTTAATAAAAGGAAGCCGACGATCGAGGAATCAGTTCATGTAGTGTTCGACGAACCACACCATGACCCTACAGGAGTAGATGATATCACTCAGGACATTCACCATCTATCTATCTTGGATCCACCTACACCCATAGAACCTGTCGTTGATTTAGAAATCAACCCCGCAGCTGTAAGAATCGATGTGGATGAAGTCGTGACGCAAAGTCAAGGCCGTATCCACAGAAACTTTCGATACAGTACGGGATCCTGAACTAGAACCCGACCGAAGATGGTTGAGAGATCACCCGCAAGAGCTAATCATTGGAAACATTAATGCCGGTGTTTCTACCCGTAGGAGAATACAGAGTACACAAGGAAATGTACTTTGTGCACAAGAAGAATCTAATGCTGAAGTTTCGCAGTTTCCTGAATGGAAATCTCAATCCGAACTTAGGAGACTGAATATGTGCACTATCGCTGTATTCTTAGCCCAGTCCGAACCTGTTTCGACCATAGACGCTCTTAACAATTCTCATTGGATAACATCTTTGGAAGAAGAGCTTAACGGTTTCGAAAGAAACAATGTATGGTATCTCGTACCCAGACCAACTCACCAATCGGTCATAGGAACCAAATGGGTATTTCGAAACAAAAAGGATCGAAATGGACTTATCATAAGGAAAAAATCCAGACTAGTAGCACAAGGCTATTGTCAGGAAGAAGGAATCGACAATGATGAAACCTTCACACGTGTAGCGAGA
This sequence comes from Orobanche coerulescens, assembly GCA_033398695.1. Classification (NCBI taxonomy): domain Eukaryota; kingdom Viridiplantae; phylum Streptophyta; class Magnoliopsida; order Lamiales; family Orobanchaceae; genus Orobanche; species Orobanche coerulescens. The sequence goes on from CM065815.1 coordinate 36,811,560, forward strand.
CTAGAAGCCATTAGGATATTTTTAGCCTTTGCCGCCCATAAGAGTTTTATCGTATACCAAATGGACGTCAAGAGTGCTTTCCTAAATGAAGAACTTGAAGAAGAAGTTTATGTTGAACAACCACCAGGGTTTGCCAACACAGACGGTATCGATCTAGTTTACAGGCTAAGGAAAGCGCTGTACGGACTTAAACAAGCCCCTAGAGCCTGGTACGAAACCCTGTCCCAGTATCTAACCATCAATGGATTTGAGAAAGGTGCTGTCGACAAAACCTTGTTCAAGATACAGGAAGGTGATGACCTTCTAATGGTAAAAATCTATGTCGATGATATTATTTTTGGTTCAACTAACCTTGCTCTATGTCAAAGGTTCTCACATCTCATGCAAAGTAAATTTGAAATGAGTATGATGGGGGAACTTAGTTATTTCCTAGGTTTGCAGGTAAAGCAGTTGCCTACACGTATATTCATCAACCAGGAGAAATACGAAGGAACTTCTCAACAAATTTGGAATGAACAATTCCAAATCCTCGCTAACCCCATGAGCACTTCCGTGCAAATTAGTCTTGATGAAGCCGGAAAGCCGTTTGACCAATCACTCTACAGAAGCTCACCGGTTCGCTCCCGTACCTAACGCCAGCGTAATTCGATATCCATTCTTTGTTGGAGTGTGTGCGAGATACCAAGTTGCACCTAAGGAATCACACTTCAATACAACTAAACGAATCAAGTACATTAAAGGAACAATCGATGCAGATCGTGGTATCCTAAGGAAGGCGGATTCGATTTAGTTGGATACAATGACTCGGATCTCGGAGGTCGCAAGCTAGATAGGAAGAGCGAAGTGGAACTTGTCACTTTCTCGGACCTAGACTCGTTTCTTGGTTCAAGAAGAAGCAATTGGCTAACTCTCTTTCCACGGCCGAATCAGAGTACTATGCTTCTGGTAGGCTGCCGTATGCAGATCCTTTGGATGCAAAGAACAAGCCGATTATGGAATTGATGCTAGAGAGACTCCAATCATGTGTGATAGCACGAGTCCAATTGCAATCACGCACAATCCTGTTCTGCACTCGCGCACTAAGCATATCAACATGAAGCATCATTTTATCAGGAATCATGTCGAGAACAAGGATGTTCGCTTGGAAAAAGTTCATACAGACGTTCAGCTGGCCGACATCTTCACCAAGCCTCTCGACACAACGAGATTCAACATGCTCAGACAATAATTGGGAATACTACAGCCAGACTCCCTCAACAATTGAGGGGGAATGCTGTAAGACCCGTGAATACAGTATCCAACATTAATTATCTGTACACTCATAATCATCAATACAGTACTGTAGCGAGCGAACGCATATGAATCCTACAGCTGGTGTGTGCAATAATTAAGGGGGAATACTGTAGGACCCATGAATACAGCATTAATCCAAAAATTGCTGTATGGAATTCAAAACCTATTAGTACCTTTTTAAGGGGGAACGCTGTATCGACGCGGAGAACAACACATGCTATAGGATTTCGATTCAGTATATAATATAATATTATTTCCTTTTAAAATAATTTTTGTCCACGTGCCCTGTTCTTATGTCAAACGTCATGTTCATTAAATGCCTTACACGACATCTGGACAACTGAATCTCAAAAGCCGCGATGTTTTTAAATTGCTTATTATTTTTAAACCGCCGTTTTAGGCATTTAGGGTATCAACCTATGTCAGAAGTGGGACCCGCTCTATTTTTAAACCTCTTAATGGATTAGCGTACCGGTTACACTAAATCCATCTTGACCGTTGATTTCAAAACTGGTTCCCATCCCTTAAAATCTGACCATTCGTACTCTGCAAAACCCTATTTCGCCGCCCAAGTATAAAAGGACTGTATCTGCCATTAGAGACTCTTTACTCTTTCTGCAATTACAAGAGTTCTCAAGCAAACAGCCTACATATTTTTCTGCATATTTACTGCGAAATTCGACTGTTTTCTTCCACCTTTGTTTTAAGAAAACATCAATGGCTGGTCAATCTTCTTCCCCTGTTCTGAAGAAATCCTCCAACATCATTGATGGCCGGATCTTCTCCAAACCTGTCATCATGGAGCGTATTCTCTCGGAAACCAACGACTCAGAACCTATGGAGTATATCATTACTCGTCTTGAACAACAAGGTCTCTATCGCCTTGGGAGCAAGACCGCCGACAAATTCGACGCCCATCTGGTTGAGGAATTCTACCTCAACGCCGCCGTCCGTTTTCTATCTCTGGCCCAGGGAGGTCATGTTGCTGACATCACTGCAACAGTCCAGGGAGTGGAGATCTGCATCAATCGCGATCTACTCCAGAGAATCTACAGGCTGCCCGCCGATGGCCTGACCATGGACCAACTTGAGACGTTCGGGTCTCAAGAGCTCATTACCAAGTTTTATGGACTATTTACAGGGTCCAAAGTGGTTGATATGGTGACAACTACTTGTCACAAGAAAAATTTTCTTCTTCATTTTGTGTATCTGCATGACTTTTGCTCCAGGATCATTGAAAACCGAACCGGCGCGTTCGAGATGTGCATGAACTTAAGGTTCATAATGATGGTAGCTATTTTGACCTGTGAAAAGGTCAATTGGTGCCAAATAATTCTGAAACGTCTTCAAGAAGAGGTGTGCAAACCTGCCACCCAAAAGAAATCCTTTGGTTTAATGCTGAACTACATCCTGACGAAGTGCGGACTGACGCAATCCGCCGATGCCAAGAAGAATAGCTCGAGGATATACTTAGGAGGCGTCAAGCCCACTGCGTATAACCAGAGCACCATGCATTGCAACCACCCGAGAACCAGGCACATGCCAATTTCTGCCAACCCAAGAGATGAAACCGTGAAGGTCCCAGAAATGGAATCTTCAAAGAAGCGAAAGCGATCTCACAAAGAAGAAACACTCTGGGTGAGAAGTCCAAGAAGAGACTCAGAGGCTTTCAAAATCAAATCGCAAGCACTCCAAGGATGTCTCCCCATGGCGCAACCCATCGATGAAGAACCCGTGGCCCAACCCCGTGGAAGAGGTGTCTCCATCAGACGACGGAGATCCCTAGCCTTTGGCGGCTACGACGGATATAGAGACATCTGCCAATGCTCAAGACTTTAGCGAGTCGGCTGCCCATTCGGAGCCAAAAGCTACTTCTCCTCTGCGGGATCCCACACCCGTACAGGATCCCATACCTGTACAGGAATCCCTCGAAACAGCGTCTCCAGACGTTATTCGAAGTCCCTCCCCTGACTCGATCATAAATCAGACACTTCTTTCGGTTCAAATTGAACATGCCTACGAAAGATTTCTGCAATGGAAAGGCTACAGGCTAGCTCCGTACGATACACTGTACAACTAGAGCGATTGGAGCCACGAAGAGAGATTTGTCTCCGAAGTAACAGACTCAACTGAAATTGAGGCCCTGCTTCGATGGGACAACGCCTCTTGCAAGGATCTAATTGAAAGCCACCTGCTGCACAAATCTGACGCCAGGAGGAAAGGAAAAAAGAAGTCAGAGGATTCTCCCATTAATCCAAAAGATGACGACGATCATGACTCAGACGACAACGATGATGCTCTACAAGCAGGTCTGAGAATGAGCCGTGAAGAGGCTGAAGCTCGAGACGCCTCTCCACCCAGAAATGACGAAGGGCCTTCTACCCAAGCCAATCCCCCTTCGCCACAGCCTGAGAACATTCCCGACCAAGAGGAATCAGTCCCTCCAGTCGAGGAAATTCAAGAAATTTTCGAACAGGCACCCGAGCCTGATGCGACCGAAGAAGAAGCTATTCCTGCAAGCCAACAGGAGGATTCAGTCCCTCCTGCATCCATGATTGCTGAAGAACCTTCGCCACAGGACGCTTCTCCACCAACTGTCGCCGAACCAGAGGAAGCTGCTCCCGCCCCTTCAACCTTGGAATCCGAGGACGGTACCGAACCTGAGGATGTCCAACTTACTTCACGTCCATCCGTGAATGTAAGAAGGTTGAGCAATGGCAGAACCTTGCCGAACTGCATTCTCCGATCTCTGCCGCACGAAAAGAGCGCCCTGCGAGCTCTTGGCCTTCGATCGTATTTATCCAAGATGCAGAAATGCTCTATCTTCCGTTGAAAAGGCACTGGATGCACACCTCTGCCGTCGAAGAAATGACCACTCTTCAACACGAAGTATCTCGAGTTGTCGACGCATTCATTATTTTGCCGAAGTTTTCAAGCAAGCCTTGAAGATCATGGAAGATAAGCAGGAGCAACTGCTGAAGGAGGAAGCTACAAAGACAAGGATAGCCGAAGCCAAGACCGCTTGTGCAATGATTGAGAATGACTCTCAAGCTGCGTGCTCACGACAAATGCATTCAAGAAATGTCGCAGACTCTTTCCTCCCTCGTTGAAAGAATGACCAGATCGAGACCAAACAGACGCCGCTCTAGAAATCCCGCAAAGTCTTGATGAAGCCAAAAAGGGGGAAGAGGCACGAGAAGCTGCTAGGAGAATAAGGTCAGCAACAAGAAAGGGAATTTGAGGTCGCTCAAGCAGATCACCGCCGAATTGAACAAGCTAGCACCTCAATCCCAAAGTTTTAAAATTTCGTGCTCAGACCAAATTCCATGACCCCAATGTCCCTTGGCAAACTCTTATTCAGAGACCTTCGGAAATTCGTCTGCCGACCAACCGCAACCCAACTGCCGACGAAGTGAAGCACTGGAGGAAGAACGAACTGATGAGATACTTTGTCAGACTCATCAGGGAATCCGCCATCTTCAAGAATTATAAAACGTTAGCGGAGGCCGCAGATAAATTTACAAAGATGCTAGAAGAAGGTAAACTCCCTCTCCAAATCGAAATGAAATCCAAACATAGAAGAGGAGATCGGGTCACCCATCCGTAAGATCGATACTTGCCTTTGATCGTTCATATGAAGGAAGAGCGATATACCAGGATCGAGGCAATGATTCTCTTCAAAACTGGTGGCGTGGCACCGAGAATGAACAAGGAAAAAGACCATGGAGGCATGCGGATTATAGATAAGGAGATGAAATCGATGTATAATTTTTTTTTAATTTCTATTCGAAACAGCAAACTCTGTACTCAATCATTTTGAATATCAATAAAAATGTTTGTTTGTCTTGAAAGATTACAACTCGTAATCTACTGTGTTAATGTATGATTACTTAATTTGTTTGATAGAAATCTCAAGTTAGATAAACTTGATTGAAAAATAAGCTATACGAACTAGTCTACGAACAGTTCATAATTTCAGTTGTAAACTTAGAATACATTGTAATATTGTGCCTGCGCGCCAATCATAGGCTTAAGTTGTAATAAATCTTATCGAACTTGCCTGCGAGCAGTTCATTATTGTAGACTAAGTCACTAACTCATACCTTTTGACGAAAGACCAAGAAATCTGCCAGAAGTCATCAAAGAAGATCGCTTCATAAAGAAGGTTTTGGCATCATCAAGAAGACTTGAAGAGTTGAAGAAAGTTAGTCTTGGCTAATTGTCAAAAAGGGGGAAATTGTTGGGAAAAACAAAAGCCCTGTATCGAAGCAGCCGGGATACCCGATCCCTGTATCGAATGTTATTTGATAAAAGGAGGTTTTGACATATATGACAATCCGAATACAGTAAGGAAACTGTATCGAAGCCTTGAGGCTTCATCCTGTATCAAAGACCTGCCTCGAATCAGCATATAAGCGAAACTCCTAAGTACAGCAAGAAGTCTTGTAAAAAGACCAAGTATGGAAACTGTCTCGACACTCAAAATACAGTTATCTTCCATACTCACAACAGGACAAGAAAGAACACAAGTCAAGTCCCGTTGAACAAAGAAGTATTTAAATACTCAAGGATAAAGTATTTAAATACTGCCAGTCTTCAGATCTTCAGAATCCCGCGAAATCCGGATCATGTCATATTCCCGTTGAAGGAAATCTCATTCAAACGGATATGTCTCAACGGATACTTTCTTACTATATATATATATCCTATGAAGACATTGAAGATTAGTTACCCAAGTAACCTAACACTCAAGCTATCAAAAGTTATCATCAGAGCAAACATATCTCCAAAGCATACTGCAATTAAGAACGAAAGAGATATACAGTGCTCAACATCAAGAACAGCCATCATCAGCACAAGAACTTGATATTCAAAGCTGTTGTTCTTACCTGGTTACCTACCTTTTACCTCTGTGTAAAAACTGAGCTCTGTGTGAACTCAACAAGTTATTCTGACCTGTGTGGGACGAATAAGGACGAAGCTTTGGAACTGTGTGTGAAGAAACTAGTCAAGAAGGAATCTTTAACCAATCTGTGTGAACGGTTGAAAGTGATATTCTTTGTATCAATCTGTGTGAACGATACAAGGATAGGTTTGTTTATAATTACGTAGTTGTGTACGCAGTAATTATAATAAACTTTTTACTCCTGTGTGGAGGACCAGTGGACGTAGAGGGGTTTACCTCGAACCACTTTAATTACTGTGTTATTTACCTTCAGCTTTTACTGTTTTAAAATTACTGTGATATATTAAGTATACACCATACACTTAGTTGCTGTATCCACAGCAACCTACTGTATCCAAGACTTCCGCTACGCACTCAGATTTAGATTCCGTACAGTTTGTTGTTTAAACTATTTTCCAAACTGTATCCAGTATACTTAAGTGGCCAACAGAGTACATCGAGTCAAACATACATAATACCATACTTTTCTCTTAACAGTGCATCATCACTTAAGTGAGCCAAGTCTTATGATGACTTCGACTTAGTCATTGGGAATCATATAGGCATTACTTTATCGTCTCTTAGGGAAACCGTCCCTTAGATTGCCTTAAACCGATTGATGAATACGCATCATCAAGTGTCCCCAAGATCCTTTCATTATTAACTTTGGATTTAGCGGAATCTCTTAGTCTCACAAGAGTACATGATTAGTGCATAATTGATCTAAAATTCATATACAAAATATTCATTTTTCCGGGCATAATTGTACTGATTTGTGATTAAAAATATATATTTTATAGATATGTCCAAACATGAGCTAAAAATGGTTATTTTACAGATTGCTGACATGAAGCATCAAAAAGAACGGAAAACAAGATCAAATCCAACGACGGGAATTTTTCCAGACAAGCGACCATACAAAGCGCAAAATGGACCGTGTTCTGTCGGCCGTTTCACATACGGCGCAACAAGGGCCGTGTCTTGGGCCGTTTCACACACGGCCGACATTTAGCGCCGTGTCCTCGCGCGTATTCCGGAAGAGACCGAGTCACCACAAAACGGCGCACAAACACGGGGCAAACTGGGCCGTTTTTCATCGCCGTGTTTCAGCAGATGCCATGCAAAATTAGTCCACTTTTGACCAACTTGTGAAATCAACCACAAGATATTTTTTGGTCAAAAATCTGAAAATTCAAAGACATGGGTGAAGTATGAACAAAGAATTAAAAAAATGATATTACAATAGATATTTTGAATTAAATAATCAATTGTATTCTTGAAAATCACCTATAAAAGGACATGTTCATCCATTGCAAAAATACCAACCCACATTCTTACCAAGAAATCCTCAACTTCTTGCTAAGAAATACTCCTTTCCTTTAGCAATATATTTTCCTTAGAATTTTCAATTTTAGTTTGTATTTTATTTTTGCTTTGAAGTTTTTCTTTCATTTAGTTTGTAATTGAAAAGTGCTTGATCAATAAGCACTTAGTATTTTACTTTCAAAATTTTGTAAGCTTGTAACCTTTAAACAAGTTTGAAGTTATATTTTGAAGTTTGTTTCTTGCACTTTGATTCATCATATTCAAGTAAGTTTTATCTATTGTCATTAAGTTCTAGTAATTAAAAGTTTCTATATATATATATATATGTTATATATATCAATTATTTCTATTATAATTTTAGTATGTATAAACCGATGAGTAGCTAATCTTTCTTCCTAGGGGAAGGGGGATTTCTATTAGGTTATATATTGAGTATTTGATTGATTTAAACTATTTTTAGGACTAATTGGTTTAAATAGAGATTGATCATATCCTATTTTTACTAATGAAACCTTCTTGATTGATTGTTGAGTGAATTGAAACATATCTTTTCAATCTATCAAATGTTAATCTTGTTATCAACATCTTAAGATTGCGAAAGTGGTTAAGACACCTTTGATTACGAAAGTACGGAGGTGAAAAGTTGATTACTCGATGAACGATCGTTTATCCTAAAAATAGTCAAGTTAGAGAAATGAAAGGACTAATTGGTTTAAATAGAGATTGATCATATCCTATTTCTACTAGTGAAACCTCCTTGATTGATTGTTAAGTGTATTGGAAACACATCTTTTCAATCTATCAAGTGTTAATCTTGTTATCAACATCTTAAAAAAGTGACAGCGATTAAGACATCTTTGATTACGAAAGTACGGAGGTGAAAAGTTGATGACTCGATAAACATTCATTTTTTCTTTTATATCCATATAAATCAATTCATATACTTAATTAAATACCTAATTTAATGAACCCGTATTCCCCTAGATTTTATAAATTCCAACTCATTTTAATTCTATTCATTTTCACTAGTTAAAAATAGTCTAGTATAAATAGTCTAGTATAAATAGTCTTAATATAAATAGTCTAGTATAAATAGTCTAGTATAAATAGTCTTAATATAAATAGTCTAGTATAAATAGTCTTATATAAACTAGTCTTATTAAAAAATAGTTTAAATTAAAAATAGTGCATTTTAATTTAATTAATATTTAAAAACCCAATAATCTATTTTAGTATTTATTTCTAATTTGTAACAAAAATTATACGAAGCCCCGTTGGACAATCCTCGAGAGAAAAGACCTTGGTAGAACTCACCACAAACTACTTCTACCTCGTATATATTTGCGAGCGACTCAAGAACTCCTATTTTAGGATAAGTTTTTGACCGATCAAATTTTGGCGCCGTTGTCGGGATTGTTTTAGGCCAAATATAATTTTTACGTCCTGGTCAAGTGGCGGATAACGGTACTCGTGACTATTAAAGTCGGATTTTTCGCTTTTCCACAAACAACTGATATTTGTAGATATTTTATCGTTTTCATTTTAATTTTTTTGGTCATGGATGAAACATTGTTTAAAATTGAAAAAGATTTCCCTTTCTAAGCAAAAATGCAATTTTAAAAATTTACAAGACAAGGCTTGAAAGGATGAGGTTGCTTACGAATAAAAGCATACCTTTTGACATAAGATTCATTATCGAAGCCAAAGTAAGAATAGAAGGTGAATTCACGAAACACCAACTAGATTCTTACCAGGGCTTGGAAAAAGTTCATATGCCAAGAAACGACGAGCAAAGATTCTAACCGTTTGCTATAAATGTGCTAGATGGGCTAATGCAAAATGTCGATCTTTAGGAATTCCATCTACAAACAGAGAAGATAAAATTCATTCATTAATGATGGTGAATAAGGAGAATTTAGATAATATCGAAATTTCTCTTGACACGCATCCTAGTGGACTTGTGTATTACTAATTCAATGTTTGTGGAATAAATTCAAACTGAGAATATGAACAACGTCTTGGGAATCGCGTTAAAAGACCCTGTTTGCCAATTTGTAAGAAAATTGGATGGGAAGCTTCTCCCCACTCATAGAAGGCGTTTAAGCCGTTTCGAACGTAAAATCGGAGGAAGATGTGAGCCACAATCACAACTACCGTACATACGCGTAAGTATCTTTTATTTTTGTCGTGTGGTGAGATTTTCCGAATAAAAAATGTGATACGCGATAAAAGCTGTCATTATTCTATTGAGTAGTTGAAGCACAATCAAACGCAATCACAAACTTGTTAAACAATTTTTACCTTCTTTTTCTTCTATAAATAAACTTTCTACTGGTTTCTTTCATTCATCCCTCAAAACTTGCACTTTTCTCTGTTTCTCTCTTTTTTTTAATTTCTTTTCAAAAATGGAGTCATCATCTTCCACAAAAAAATTTTACACAGTCTGCATTTTTGGTGGATCTAGTTCTGGAAAAGAGGCATGCTTCACTGAAGCAGCCCACGACTTGGGTCGTACCTTAGGAGAAAAATGCATTCATGTAGTTTACGGAGGAGGAAGTCTAGGATTAATGGGACGAGCTGCTGCTTCTGCCTATATGGAAGGAGTAAGAGTATTGGGAGTAATCCCAAAACCTCTGGCTGAAAGTAAAATCACCGGGTCAACTATTGGAGATGAGTTTAGATCTGTGAATATGCAAGATCGCATAACTCACATGATAAATAATTCTGGCGCCTTTATCGCCCTTCCCGGTGGTTTTGGCACCCTTGAGGAACTTTTTCATGTGGTTACAGGCCCACTAAATGTTCATCAAAACCAATAGGAGTGCTTAATGTCAATGGTTTCTTTGATGGTTTCTGTCTTTCATCGACTACTCTGCCGAAAAGGGCTTTATTTCAGCGTGCAAAAGCGAATCATAGTCGTTGCAACAACACCAAGAACTAATCAAAAACTCAATGAATTTGTTCCTCAACCAGATCCGGCTCTAGCTAAAATTATGCAGGTAGAAGATTTTACGGTGAAAGCGAAAAGTGGATTCATTCCTCTCCCTTTGATAACCCATGACGGACCTCTTGTATTTTTACTTTCTGTCGTGTGTAATAATCGTGCTAAATGATGGCAGCTTAAGGAGTTTCTTCTTGATCTCTTGACGCGCATCTATTCGCGATTTATGTATTGTTGTAATTTTTATTTCGTGTTTTGCTTTTTTATTTAAAAAACTTTGATGGCAGCATAAGGCGACTCTTCGGACTTTCTTGATGCGCATCTAAAATATTATGTTATACTTACGAGTATATTTTATTTTCTTTTGTGTGTGCCTCGTATATTTATTCTCTTGCAGATTCTAAAAGGCGTTAGGCTCAGACATCAACTTTCTTAACAGGGAGTATTCTGCTTTTCTGCATTGATTTTTATTTTTTATTTTATTTTTAAACCGAGGACGGTTTCTTTTTCAAGTTTGGGGGTAGTATGTTTTAGTGTGTTAGTATTTTGGTGTGTTTTTATTTGCCTTAATTTTTTTTTTTTAGTATATATATATATATATAGTATTTTGATTTGTGAGATTTCTAGATCTGGCCATAAACACCAATAAATTAACTATATACAAGCTTCTAAAATTATTTTAACCGGTAAAAAAATTGTATATTCCAAAAAAAAAAATTTTGAGCCTTAATCTCTCTTTCCAAGCCTTGTAATTATCATATAAAATCGAGTCATTCGTTACCTTGAGAAAAGAAGAATCAATTGGTTGATGAAAAATAAAACTGAAATTTACTTAATTTGTGGAGTTTTGATTTTTCATGCTTAACTAAAAATGATTTTGCAAAAATTCTATTCCCTAAAAAAAAATAGGAGTCATTGGTGAAAAGAGCTACACGTTAGCAAATAACGGTGTGAAAGCTATCACCTAAAAAATAAATGACGAAAAGAGAAGTGTTGAGCAAGAATAAATGCCTAATTTTGGAAGTCTTAAATTTTGCGAAAAATAAAGGACTAACCATTGTTGGTGCGTAGTCTCTTAAAAATTGGTGAAAAGAGCTACACGTTAGCAAATAACGGTGTGAAAGCTATCACCTTTTTACGAAAGAAAAATAATGAGATAGAAATTGTGTTAGTGAAAAGAGCTACACGTTAGCAAATAACGGTGTGAAAGCTATCACTAAAAGGGATGTAGTTTATGAGCAGATTTGAATTAATTAGCAATTTGAATTTCAATACACTCAATTTTGTGAAAATCACAATATTTGATGACGCCGATGAAATTCTTCTTCATATTGAGTCGAAAAATAAACGAGTGATCGAGAGCAACCATTAAAGGGAGTCGTGTGAAGTCACGAGTGGGAAAGAAATAATCAACCTTTAGGGGGGAAACCTTGCATTTTGGAATTACAAAAATAAAAACCGTGTTTTAACTTCAAAATCGTTAGTAGATTTATTTTGAATCTTGATTCATTTCTATCTACTGTATAAAGTTGGTTATTGTGTATTAATGGCATTTTGATCTCTTTTTATCTTTATATATAATTATTTTTCTTAAATTTGTGTGTATTATTTTTTATTTTTTATTTTATGTCTTATTTTAATTTTTAATTTTTATTTTGTGTGTGATTAATAATGAGTCTTGCTCGGGACTAGCAAGAATTTAAGTGCGGGGTATTTGATTAGTGCATAATTGATCTAAAATTCATATACAAAATATTCATTTTTCCGGGCATAATTGTACTGATTTGTGATTAAAAATATATATTTTATAGATATGTCCAAACATGAGCTAAAAATGGTTATTTTACAGATTGCTGACATGAAGCATCAAAAAGAACGGAAAACAAGATCAAATCCAACGACGGGAATTTTTCCAGGACAAACGACCATACAAAACGGCGCAAAATGGACCGTGTTCTTTCGGCCGTTTCACATACGGCGCAACAAGGGCCGTGTCTTGGGCCGTTTCACACACGGCCGACATTTAGCGCCGTGTCCTCGCGCGTATTCCGGAAGAGACCGAGTCACCACAAAACGGCGCACAAACACGGGGCAAACTGGGCCGTTTTTCATCGCCGTGTTTCAGCAGATGCCATGCAAAATTAGTCCACTTTTGACCAACTTGTGAAATCAACCACAAGATATTTTTTTGGTCAAAAATCTGAAAATTCAAAGACATGGGTGAAGTGTGAACAAAGAATTAAAAAAATGATATTACAATAGATATTTTGAATTAAATAATCAATTGTATTCTTGAAAATCACCTATAAAAGGACATGTTCATCCATTGCAAAAATACCAACCCACATTCTTACCAAGAAATCCTCAACTTCTTGCTAAGAAATACTCCTTTCCTTTAGCAATATATTTTCCTTAGAATTTTCAATTTTAGTTTGTATTTTATTTTTGCTTTGAAGTTTTTCTTTCATTTAGTTTGTAATTGAAAAGTGCTTGATCAATAAGCACTTAGTATTTTACTTTCAAAATTTTGTAAGCTTGTAACCTTTAAACAAGTTTGAAGTTATATTTTGAAGTTTGTTTCTTGCACTTTGATTCATCATATTCAAGTAAGTTTTATCTATTGTCATTAAGTTCTAGTAATTAAAAGTTTCTATATATATATATATATATGTTATATATATCAATTATTTCTATTATAATTTTAGGATGTATAAACCGATGAGTAGCTAATCTTTCTTCCTAGGGGAAGGGGGATTTCTATTAGGTTATATATTGAGTATTTGATTGATTTAAACTATTTTTAGGACTAATTGGTTTAAATAGAGATTGATCATATCCTATTTTTACTAATGAAACCTTCTTGATTGATTGTTGAGTGAATTGGAAACATATCTTTTCAATCTATCAAATGTTAATCTTGTTATCAACATCTTAAGATTGCGAAAGTGGTTAAGACACCTTTGATTACGAAAGTACGGAGGTGAAAAGTTGATTACTCGATGAACGATCGTTTATCCTAAAAATAGTCAAGTTAGAGAAATGAAAGGACTAATTGGTTTAAATAGAGATTGATCATATCCTATTTCTACTAGTGAAACCTCCTTGATTGATTGTTAAGTGTATTGAAACACATCTTTTCAATCTATCAAGTGTTAATCTTGTTATCAACATCTTAAAAAAGTGACAGCGATTAAGACATCTTTGATTACGAAAGTACGGAGGTGAAAAGTTGATGACTCGATAAACATTCATTTTTTCTTTTATATCCATATAAATCAATTCATATACTTAATTAAATACCTAATTTAATGAACCCGTATTCCCCTAGATTTTATAAATTCCAACTCATTTTAATTCTATTCATTTTCACTAGTTAAAAATAGTCTAGTATAAATAGTCTAGTATAAATAGTCTTAATATAAATAGTCTAGTATAAATAGTCTAGTATAAATAGTCTTAATATAAATAGTCTAGTATAAATAGTCTTATATAAACTAGTCTTATTAAAAAATAGTTTAAATTAAAAATAGTGCATTTTAATTTAATTAATATTTAAAAACCCAATAATCTATTTTAGTATTTATTTCTCGCAATTTGTAACAAAAAATTATACGAAGCCCTGTTGGACAATCCTCGAGAGAAAAGACCTTGGTAGAACTCACCACAAACTACTTCTACCTCGTATATATTTGCGAGCGACTCAAGAACTCCTATTTTTAGGATAAGTTTTTTGACTGATCAGTACATCACTATTAACCTTAGTTTTACACGCAAAAGCTTCATATCTCTTCCAAATCAAGTATATACTTAGTATGCGTTCCCGACAATCACTTGTCGACGCGCTTCGTGGTCAGGAGCCACTTGATTTGAGTCTGATCCACCACGAGATCCTTTTTATCACTTAACTTAGTTCCCCACTAAGATAAGATTTAACCACAAGCTGCACATCATTTTTTGGGAAACTATCTAACTGAAAAGATAGTGGATGTTATCCATTACGATAGCACAACTAAGTTTCGTGTCATCGTAGTCGATTCCAGTGCGTTCATGAGAAACCTCGTGCCATGAGGTGAGTTTAACTCCTTCTCTCACTCGCTTTGACAAAGTATACGGATAGATCTTATCTTTGGAGTGTCGGCACCACTTCAACAAAGGGCTATCACTTTGTTTATACTGGAGTCGCATATGTTTCCATTTTAGGCCAAGGCTACAACGTTATAGATTTTCAACGAAGTATGGTTCGATTAAACTCACATTCCACGTTCTCATGAACCGGCTTTATTCATAGAGTACTCTTTATGGATTGGCATTCATTGAGGCGTCCCCCAATGATGACTATAATCCAGAATCACATGAGACGGATGAGTTCATTTGATCATATGATCAAGTTTCATGTACCAACTCGCATACATTCTTAGCGAGAGTATTTATCGAACCAAGTGGCATCCCAATACTCTATGAGATCCACGGCCTAGTAACACCATCTACCACAATTTGTGGTGTTACCATATCACCATTTATAGGTGACGAACGTCCATAATCGAACACAATCCTTGCAGACATGTTTGCAGCATGTATTTAATATCGTCACTTTAGGGAACTCGGTGAGGCACAGTAGGGACAAACTACGACAATTCCAAGTCGTTCTACTCGAACATGATCGTTCGCATCTCTCCCTAACGACGGGAAGACTGGCTCATCAAAGTAACTTACGAGATCGTCTGCAAGGTATATTTTAAGCGGACTATAAGTGAAAGCGCATGTCATATTCATCATTTATAACCCGTCATAATGCGTTGTGGTGACGCACTTTGCCACATGAACATGTGGACGATAAAGGTTTTCATTGTTAACACAATCCAGTTAACAAAATGCATATGGTTACACTTGTAACTAAGCATTTGAATGATGATAGGTATAGGTGAATATGACATGTTGACCGATGCTACATAACCGTAGCTACTGGTCTTGAGAATCCAACAAAACCGCCACCATGCACCACCAGGATCGAACATAAAGAAACGATTGAACTGATGATAGGCTGTTGGTTTTATCGAACCTCTAGTGCTTTCTTGAAGAGTTCACTACCTTCACCAGCCTAAAACACCTCAAAATTTCATGAGAATGTATAAACGGGTATTTAGGATTCCAAAACCATCAACCTTGCGGTCAAAAACCGGTCGAAATGCTGACCAGTTGGCGCATATGAATCAGACCGTACACCGAGACGGGATTCCGGATGAGGATAACAGAGCTAGTAAGTGGTTACAAGTTGTGATGAGAATGCACCCGCCCCGTTTCGTAGGTTCTTAGGACTCGTTAGGCTGGGAGAACTGGCTCTTCCAGTTGGACAGAACATTTGATGTTGTAGCTTGCCCCGATGAGAGAAGAGTACCCATCGCCCAATACCTTCTTGACAGGGAAGCTGCACACTGGTGGGAGGCCGTAGCGCCTAGTGATCGTACAACAACTTGGGCCGAATTCAAGATTTTCATGGAGCCCGAGTATTGTCCGCCGCCTATTAAAGAGCGCAGGATTGTCGAGTTTTTCTCGGCTACGCCCCGAGACGTGTCGGTGTCTCAAGCAATAGTCGATTACAATCGACAGCTGTGTTATGTTCGGGATCAGGTGAAAAGTGAGGCAGATAAGGTTCGTTATTTCGATATGCGTATAAAACCTTAGATTCGGCAGTGTATGGCTCCTTTTATGTGTACAACCTTGAAGGACTATCAGGATCGATATCGAACTGGTCGTTCGGACGGCTCGTGGTATCTGAAGACTTCATTTAACTGGTTCACCTCCTTCCAAGTCTCCAAATGGCACCAAAATTTGTGAGAAGGTAGCCTTGGATGTTAGAAAGTACTCGTTAAAATTTCACTTTAAGACTTGGTCTAAAAGTAGGTGAACCGACCTTTACAATGACTGGTCCGCAAGTTGGACAACCATAACTCAGGTTTCATCAACTTATCAATCATTGTCAAAGGAACAACATAACATATAAATGTTATCACTTGAGTACGACCATTTACAAATACCATCATAGCATCATAAGCCACTCAGGCTAATACTTATGATCATGTATGTATAAGGACTCGGTGAAAAGGGAGGACTCAGCACCATGCTTATTCGAGTCGCTACATTATTCTCTTTAGCATAGGAGGGTGTCATCTCCTAAATGTGCCAAAGAATAGGCTTAAATAAATGAACATGGCTAACAAGGATCATTAGGGGGGTCTTTGGCGTCACACATGCTTATGAAAGCAAGACGCAGATGACATAAATATCATCATCGGTCATGAGCCCTGCTCACGACTCCACCAACGTACTTTGGTGTCTTTGATCCAACTAGTTTCTGTGTTCAAAGAAAATGATGTCCATGACAATACCGTGGTATATGGATCATCAAACTATCCAAACTCCGGACTATTAAAGCCTAAATGTGTCAATGTCCCAATACATCTTCTGGTTACAAAAACCGATGCAAGCCGGACCATATTGACTCATGAATATTCTTCCTTTTCACATATCCAATACAAGTGATGCATAAGATTTTATTTCTCACAAATCACAATGAGATGCTATGAGTGATACACTTTGGCATATATATCATCGAGTCATAGCATGGTTCAATTGTTACGGAACATATGTGACTAGAAAACGACATTCGGCATTCAACAATTTGAGCATCATACCGCTCATTGATTGTGATGACCTACTCATCATAGTCACAATGGATTTATAAATCGAAATCCAAAAACATCGTGTTCCTTGAAAATAGCTTAATACGCACTCAATTTCGCTTGCAAAATTTTACAAATATGAGCATAGCGAACACTCTAACAACATAGAGATTTTATACCAGATACGATCAAAATGATCCATTATATTGAGTGCATAACATGGCAAGGTTATATACCTAAGGGGCAAAATTACGACACAAGCATCGTGTAACACTACCATGCACACGCTCGACCTTCTTATAAGGGTGCATATTTTGGGCTTCCCCAAGGAAACTATTTTTCAACATTTGAAAGATGATAGTTTAGCGTACAACGCATACCAAAAATTGCATCATTTATGGAAAATTCGGCCAAAAAGAGGTTGAAAAACGTGTTTCATAAGACCACTTGCAATTTTAAGATGGGAACCAAGTTGGTTGGGACAAAAGTTAGCACAATCGCTGGAAATAAAATTCTGCGCAGCTTGACCTTTGTTCACTAAAACAGTGATAACTCCCTTGTTAGGAAGGCTATGGACTAAAGGTCAGATGTTCTAAAAACTAGACTTCCGCATCTTTCTATCCATATATTGTGCACCACACGGATCATTAAACTCAGATCACAGTGCATGTTTTAATTGTCTGTTTAGTATTTCCCAAGTTTAGTGAGAAAACAAGGTTGAGACCATATCCACCGGTATAAGTGTTGATGCAAAAACATGGCAATGACAGCCATATGTGCATTTAAATGCAGCAGGGTGTTCGATTTCTTATCTCGACTAATGATCTTTTCGGTAACTCCAACTTGGTAGACTTGCAGAGAAAGTAGGAATGTCGGTACAGCTAAGGCTGTTTAAAAACCACTGATTCCATTTGAACTTTCAAAGCATAAACAAATACCAAGAAGGATGCGCCTAGTCATGATCAAAAGTGTAGACAAAATCCACCAAAGTGCATCAAATCAACCAAGTATTTTAATTCTCAATTTGCAAGTCATAATAGCCATGTTATGTGGATGCAACGCGGTGCATCATAATTAAGCATTTTGAACCATGAGACATAATGAATATACCATAATCAACTCGTCTTGACCATCCACTAAGATTGACTAAACATGGTCAAATATGTAAGGCACATGCCTTAACAAATATTCGGAAAAGTATTCGGACCTATAGTCACACGAACTATAATCGAGGTCAACGAATTCATGTATTTACCGCAATATGCCATTGCTTTACATGTTAAAATTCATGAGAATTACTCGTACATTCTTTCATATATCTTATTGCAAGGAGACGGTGCATGACTATACCCACATGCAATATTTTATTTTAATAGGATGAAAGATGGAGTTTTTCAAGTATGGGATTAGGTCAAGACCAACGTGGTGGTCGCTCAATTTATCGTGACAAATCCGTCACAAATCGATTTTAACCACGACATATCCGTCGCAATCGATATTTGTCCTATTTGTACGTCACAATTCTGTGACTAATCATGAACAAGTCATAACTTATCGTTACCGACAATATTTATTTTATTCAATTGTTGGTTTAAAATCGACAAAACGGCGACGTCAAATCGCACCCAAAACGTGGTGTATGCAACAACCACAAATATCGACTTTCAACAATTATCCGTGACTCCCCGGGAGATCACACGCTTTACTTCGACATATGAGAGTGATACCACCTCTCATAGTCTCATCCACCGCAAAGTAGCGTGGGAGATAAAGAACCCAAATACCCAATTCCCCAAAAAAAAATTCCCAAAAGAGAGGAATTGAAAAATGGGAACTTTAATAAAGTATTACGGGTACTTGGTTCCATATATGCTTTGATCCTTGAACGGGAGCTTCTCTCCATATGAGCAATATATTTCTGTGGGTACTCCATTCTATATTTACTTTGATCCTTGAACGGGATAAATATGGCTTTTTCTCCATAGCGTGCACATCATCATGAGCGACGTATTTTCCTATATACACGTAAAACATAAACATGTAAGATTCATAAGTGTACAAATCAATGAACAAATGAATCATTAATTAGGAAAATAGAGAGTTGATAAACGCCCGAAAAGGGCTACTGGGCTCGATAATCGGCCGAAAAAGGACTCGAGCGCGGCGATGCAGCAGCTCGGTATTGGATGAGGTTGGATCTCCAAATTTCCTCGTTAAAATCTGCTTCTGTTCGGCAGCAGAATCAGTAATAAATATTACTCAGAATCCGATCTCCACCGTTGACTATACGGATATTGGTGTTGGGAAGTTGCTGTCAAAATTTCACACCGATCCGACAGTTAACGAATCGGGAAACATGTTTTTAGTACGACTGCGCTGTGCAGAAAATTTACGCGCGGAAATTTTCTTTTTTTTTTTGTGTGTAAAGATATGCTTCTCTTAGCATACAGTTTTGTCGATAATACTGTTCTGAATCAGATATCCACCGTTGGACTTGTAGTTCTTACTTCGTTAGTCGGACTAAAAAAATTAATTGAAAGCTGTCGGGCCGTCAAAGCCAAGAATCGGGTCGGCCAAGGTCGGGTCGGCACTTGGTCGGGCCGACAGCGGGCGGGCATGATGAAAGGAGGAGATCGGAGGTGTGGGGATCTGAAGGGGAACTGTAGATTTGGATTGGAATGTTGTGCACGGCGGATCGCGGTTGGAATTTAGGGAGATCGGGGCTGGATCTGGTCGCGGGAGATGAAGGTCCGCGCACCGGGATCGGGTTGCAAGTAGCAAGGGGCCGGGCAGCGGGATCAGGTGCAGGCAGCGGAGGGGATCCGAACAGTGGGATCGGGTGCCGACGACAAGGTGATGCTGGCGAGATCGGGTTGGCGGTGGTCCGCAGCTGGTTTTCTGGCTCCGGCGGCAGCAATCGGGATTTAGGGTTTGCAGGGAAATCCGATTTTCTTTTTTTTTTTCGGGATTTTCAGAAAAACGGGAGGAGATTTTTTTTTCTTGCTCAGTTGGGATGCTACGTGCTGATAACATGTTTCAGGAGAAAGTAAAAAGACTGTAAATAGAGTCAATCAATTGCATTCATAACAATGATAGAGGGACATTTATATAGGCATTACAGTGAGAGTCTTTCCATACATAGGATTCCTAGATAAGGTAAGACATCTAATAGGATCCTACTACCTCTAGAAGGATCTATAACCTTCCATCTATGTATCTACAACCAGTATTAGGTAAGACACATCACGGGAATAATAATTCCCCGAACATTCTTTAATTTCTTCCAAAAAAAATTATTGTTCTGCATCAGCTCTTATTCTCATTATTCTAGTTTAAATTCGAGTTCTTCGTGTCGCTATCAACTTGGCACCGGAATCGATCTTTTCTTTCACAAATCCGCCGCATACAACCTAAATTTCTTCCGTATTATTGTTCTAAATATACTCAAATTTTCTAGCTTCTTAGAAACCACAAATCATCCTTCAGAGCAGAGGTGGTATCTGGGTCGGTGGCAGAACAGCCCAACACGACCCGACACGCTTAAAAATTGGCCCGGACCGGCCCGTGTACCATTTGGCCCGGACCGGCCCATGTACATTTAAGTTATGTGGGCCTTAGGGGCCTTTGTTTTAGAGGCCCGGCCCCGACCGGTCCGTGAATGCCTAAAATCGCTGGCCCGGCACGGACCCGCCCGAGCCCGTGTTAGCCCGTGAATCGGGAAGTCCCGATCCGTTTAGCCCGCCAAAAGACCGTTTCATCTAAATGTGATTTATAGTCCATACCATAAGTCCAATTGAAAAATCCAACACCAAGCTAAAAAACAATAGGGTTTTTTTATCTTCTTTCTTTCCTATCAACTAACCCACTTTCCCAATTCAACCAAACCCTCATTCCATCAACAGTCTGCTCCTTCATTCTCCTATCAACTAACTCACTTTCATGAATGAGTAGTTGAAAACTAGTCTTATTTTGATATTGATTTGTAATTTTCTGTCTTTGTAATAAAATTTCAAGTTCATTTGTTGGTCTTGAATTTATGAATTAATGTTGCTTAAGTGATTTGTGACATAGTGGACTAATTACTTAATTAGCAAGGGCATGAGGTTTATGTTTTTGAGGATTATGTTTTTATTATTAAGTTCAGCACGTTTAACATTCAGGTTTTATTTGGCAACAGGTTTATTATGTCTTACAATGAAAAAAAATGTTCAGCCCGGCCCGGCTCGTGAACAAGCTCGCCCGTCCCATGAACACAGTGGGTTGTGGGTCGTGCCGGGCCTTGTATTTGTAAAAAAAGACCGGCACGGACCGGCTGCCAAAAGGAAGGATCGGCACGGTCCGGCCCTTAAATAGAGGGGGATTTAGCAGCCCGGACCGGACCGGCCCGAGTGCCACCTCTACTTCAGAGTACCTTTCACATGTCAGAAAAAATCTAGGAAATCTCCCTCTGAATTTAAAATCAAACCTCTGAAACCGTGAATCTGGTCACAGTTAGGGGTGCACACGATTTCTAGTCCATCACTAACCGTTCCGGACCGATAGGGCTCCAATTTGAAAAAACTCATTTCCAAATGGATCACGAAGATTTTGTCCCGGTTTCGGTACCGAACGGGTATTCGTATTTTTCGAACCAGTAGGGCTCTTCAAATATTATCACGGACCGACTCGATTGTAATACCCGGTTGTGAAATCATTTATCATCACTCAGTAACTGTCACTCATAATTTTTTTTTTCACTCAGTAATACCCATTCATCACTCATGTTCATTCAGTTGTAACCATCGTTCGGCGTATTTTGGGATCATCACTGTTTGAGACCGAGCCGAGATTATTGTCATCATCATCACATTTTGGTTTTCCGTTTAAGAGGTAGCGCACGCTACATATTCTAGTTAGCGCGCGCTAATGAGGTGCAGGTAACGCACGCTATAATTCAGTATTAACGCACGCTAGCGCAAGAGAGGCAGGCAGTCCAGAAGGTACTGGGCTGATTTGGGAAATTCGTAGCGCACGCTACGAGTGGTAAGTAGCGTACGCTAACTGTGCTGGTAACGCACGCTAAGTCACATTAGTAGCACACGCTAACGCGTGCAAGGCAGAGGACAGTAGGTTCTGGGACTTCAGTTTTTGAGTATCAGACATCAGTAGCGCACGCTAACAATTTGGGATAACACACGCTATCGGTAAGGTGTTAGCGCATGCTACCAGGTCGTAGTGCACGCTAACGAGGCATTTCAGACCTCACTGGACTGCCCAGTAAACCGCTAGCGCACGCTAAATATCAAGTCATAGCGTGCGCTAAGCTGGGACAGTATAAATAAGGCAGTTCAGTCCAACCTTCGTCATTTCTTCATTTCTCAATCATTTCGGACGAGCTTGGGCGATTCGGAAAGGTCTTTTCGAGCTGCAATCATCTAGCATCATCTTCAAGCTCCTAAGTTGGATTAATCATCATCTAAATCAGTTTCATCACTACAAATCAAGGTAATGATTCTTGGATCTAGAATTTCGGATCTTGGGTGTTTTGCTTTCGATCTCTTCGTGTTAAATCGATATTATGTTGGAATATGTTAGATATGGATTATCTATCTTGGATACATGTATTTCTACGGATTCATTGGTGTAATTTTCGGAATTTGTGAATAATTGAGGAATAGTTCAAGAACCCTTACGGGTTGACTTTGGAATTTTGGGGGGTTTCGACCAAATGTTGTTGAAATATCGATTTAAGTATTCCTATTGGATTATTGATAATATTAATGAGGTTTTGTGGGTTTGAATCATTCATTGGAAGTTGGTTTCGGATGTAATTGAGTTTTGGTTGTAAACGATTGGAGATTGTTTACGACGCGTTTGTTTAAATGCCCCAATGAGTTTCGGGTATTGTTGTATCGACTTTTGAGTTGGTTGTGATCATGCTTGATTCGTGTATTAAGAGAATTGTTGGTATTTGTGTTGTTCAAGGTTGTTCGAGCAGCCGATAATTTCATTAAGGACGTTGATCGTGGAAGCACCTTCTCGCCTTCGGTTTGAGGCAAGTTTTATACTTGTACTAGTCAATGAGATTAATGTCATCATATATGTGTATGAATGTGTTGTATCATTCCGAGACTTAGTCTCTTCATGAATTCATTGATATCAAGAGATCGTTCGATACGATACCTTTCGGCAATTATGCCAAATGTTATTATTGTTCGTTAATGGCCGATTCAAGGCATTGTGATACTCGTCATTAATGTCATTGCCGATAGCCGGTTTGCGGTGTCGATGTATCGATCTTTGTTGATATTGATGTCAATCTAGGACATCGTTGAGATCATTGTTATTCCTGTTGGGGTTGTCATTAAAACTGTATTGGCCGATTAAAGGCATTGGCGTATTCATTTCTCATTTTCGTCGTCGGTAACCGATTAAAGGTGACGAGGCATCCTTCATATCATTGTTATCGATTGGCCGTTCTCAGGCAAATCGAAGTGTTCAATCATTCATCATATCGTTGTTATCGATTGGCCGTTCTCAGGCAAATCGAGGTGTTCAATCATTCATCATATCGTTGTCATCGATTGGCCGCTCTCCGGCAAATCGAAATCATTCACTATATCATTGTTATCGATTGACCGTTCTAAGGCAATCGAGGTATTCAATCATTCATCATATCATTCGTATCGATTGGCCCTTCTAAGGCAATCGAATCCCCAATCATTCATGGAATCCTCCGCTGCATCATTGTTATCGTGTTGGACGACTCAAGGCAGCACACTATCATTCATTGTGATACGGCTTCGTGCCGTGGCTTCGGCCCTAATTTTGATACGGATTCGTGCCGTGGCTTCGACCCTAATTGTGATACGGCTTCGTGCCGTGGCTTCGGCCCTAATTTTGATACGGCTTCGTACCGTGGCTTCGGCCCTTATTGTGATACGGCTTCGTGCCGTGGCTTCGGCCCTCATTGATACAGCTTCGGGCTGTTTTGACTTCAGGTGTTTGTGATATTTTTTAACTTCCGCTTAACAACTTTCAGGCCTTTTGTAATGTCTTGGTATTTTCATTGGAGCCTTTGGGCATTATGATTCATATTAAATTCAGTTCTGGTTTGGTTCATGTCGTTTAATTCATTGTGGTATTCTGTGATTATGATTCGCCGTTGGGCATTTATGTTCTAACTCGTCAACAGTATTAATAGTATGCCGTGGGCATAGTATTTCACGAATGCTCGGTTCTTACCTTGGTTTGTGAGCATCTCGTATTATTATCATCATTGTACCGTTTCATTCTGCCTCTGGATGCATATCATGTTATACATGTATTTGATGTTCATTATCTGGATGACTGACCCCGTGGGGGCGGAACATGTTTTTCATGTTTTAGGTACTTGCGAGGAGAGAGTTGAGACACAGGGGCATGATGATGGCGACGAGGCATTCGAGCGATACTAGTCCGAGTTGTTCATGTTGGTCGATCGGTTGGAGTGTTCTCCAAAGGTGTCGATCATTGTCATTTTGTATTACCGGCGGATGCTCGTGGATGTTGTATTTTTACTCTTGGCCATGTAGGCCCATCGTTGTCGTTGAAATTCCTTATCGGAATATTGTGTCGGATATCATGGTAGGGACTATGATTTTCTCTTGTTGTTTAATTTAATGTATTTTAGTCATGTTTGCCTGGTGGATCTCCTGGCGTGGGGTCCACGGCACTGTAATAACCCAATAGGATTTGGGGGTGTTACAGAAATGGTATCAGAGATTTGGGTTGTGAGATACCCTGAGATGTGAGTTATGTGGATCTACCGATGCGGTAGTAGTGGGACTGTCAGGATTATGACAATCTGGACAGTTGGGTTTTGTGAGTCGTAATATTAATACGACTGCACGAGTCATTCATTCATCGAGTCGTCGTCAGTTGGGACTAGTATCGTGAGACCTCGAAGCTTCGTATGACCTGTGTAAGGACTCGATTCTCTTTATGTTCATACATTCATCATGTCATTAATTATTCATGCTCTGTTGAAACCTATTTGTGATATTAGTGTTATGATTGATTCATGACTAATTGTTTTGGAGCACGTGTGACTTGTGTAAGCATTAAGGATCAACTCATTCATCAGTTAATAATCCTCAATCATCATTTCGATCTCACCTCTCAGTTAATTCATTCATCACTCAGTCAATATCATTACTCAGTAATTCATTCATCACTCAGTCAATCTCATCGTTTAGTTAATTCATTCATCACTCAGTCAATCTCATTGTTCAGTCAATTCATTAATCATTCAGCCCATCTCACGGTTCAGTTGTTGATCTCGAGGATCGAATTTTCAACCTTGTTAACTTGTTCAAGGTAATCATTTCAGGAATTTCATCAGATAATCATGTTACCTCATTTTATGTTTCATACGATCTTATCATACTCCGACGTAATGTCGAGGATCATTTCATTAAATCATTAATGCATTCATTGTGTTAGAGCGTGTATGCTCATTTTTGTCACTCTGTAACGTAATCATAATGCGATATTCATGCGGAATCTATAATCATTATGTGACTTTCCTACTTCAGTATGGATAGAGCTGTCAGATGACGCAGGGGAAGAGGCCGCTGTGCGGGCCGGAACCCGGGACCTCGTGTGCATGCCCACACGAACACAAGGGATATCATTAATTCATCAAATAGCGAGGCTACTCATTCACTATCAGATAACCATTCACCGTCAGGGAGTCGTACCCGAGAAGCAGCTCACTCGAAAGGTGTTCGGGTTGACCCATTCATATTTATGCAGGGCATGATGGCCCAGATGACTCAAATGACGCGGATAGTGGAGACCATGCAGACCTCGATGGTTCGTGGTCCACCGCAACAGGGATGCCAGGTGCCATTTCATGGACAAACTGGAGGAGTGAATCAGATTGTTGGCGATATCTCTCGTCAGATGCCGCCTACTTTTGAGGGTTCGTCAGAACCAGCTGATATTATTCATTGGCTCGAGCATTTTGATAAACTCTTCGACATGGTTCAAAGGTCCTAAGAGAGTAAAGTGGCGTGAGCGACTTATTACTTGAGTAAGGGCGCTTATTCGTGGTGGCTTTCTGTGAAACCCATCGATCGTGATTGTATTTGGAGTGAGTTCAAGACTCTCATGTTAGAGAGATATTACCCGGCTCCACTTCGTGAAGCCAAGTTGTCAGAAGTTTTGAACCCCGAATCCGTCGAGGACGAGGGTGTTATTGTCATTGCTGAGAAGTTTCAGGGACTACTTCAGTTTGCTTCGTCAATTATCCGTACTGAGGCGGATAAAATTAAGTATTTTAGCAAGAGGCTAAATCCGCAGTTGAGGATGCAGTTGTTCAATCACAATTGTAATTCACTTAGTGAGTTCATCGGGAAGGCTCTTGGAGCAGAGCTTTTGATCAAGGAGCTTACTCAGAAGCATCCTTCAGTTTCTTCGGGTGAGAGGACTAGAATGTCGGATCGTTCAGAGGGACATCGGGCTCCGACGTCCAAGGGGTCGTTTTCTAGTCGTCTTCGTGCTGGGATAGCATCTTCCTCTCAGGCGACGAGTTCGACTGTTGTTTGCTTTAACTGTGATTCAGCAGGTCACGTTAGTACCCGGTGTACGGTGCCAGCTATTGTTTGTTTTCTGTTTGGGAGGCAGGGACACTGGCAGAAATACTGCAGGGGTTCTAGCGCCAGTAAATCTCAAGAGAGCTCAAGGGCCTTGATCGCTCGAAAACTTATCCTAAAAATAGGAGTTTTTGAGTCGCTCGCAAATATATACGAGGTAGAAGTAGTTTGTGGTGAGTTCTACCAAGGTCTTTTCTCTCGAGGATTGTCCAACAGGGCTTCGTATAATTTTTTTATTATAGATTGCGAGAAATAAATACTAAAATATTAAAAAAGATATTTTTGGGTTTTTTAAAAATTAACTAAATTAAAATGCACTATATTTTAAACTAAACTATTTTTAATAAGACTATTTTAATAAGACTATTTTTAACAAGACTATTTATACTAGACTATTTATATTAAGACTATTTATACTAAACTATTTTTAACTAGTGAAAATGAATAGAATTAAAATGAGTTGGGAATTTATAAAATCTAGGGGAATACGGGTTCATTAAATTAGGTTTTTAATTGAGTATAGGAATTGATTTATACGGATATAAAAGAAAAAACGAATGTTTATCGAGTAATCAACTTTTCACCTCCGTACTTTCGTAATCAAAGATGTCTTAATCGCTGTCACTTTTTTAAGATGTTGATAACAAGATTAACACTTGATAGATTGAAAAGATGTGTTTCCAATACACTTAACAATCAATCAAGGAGGTTTCACTAGTAGAAATAGGATATGATCAATCTCTATTTAAACCAATTAGTCCTTTCATTTCTCTAACTTGACTATTTTTAGGATAAACGATCGTTCATCGAGTAATCAACTTTTCACCTCCGTACTTTCGTAATCAAAGATGTCTTAACCACTTTCGCAATCTTAAGATGTTGATAACAAGATTAACATTTGATAGATTGAAAAGATATGTTTCCAATTCACTCAACAATCAATCAAGAAGGTTTCATTAGTAAAAATAGGATATGATCAATCTCTATTTAAACCAATTAGTCCTAAAAATAGTTTAAATCAATCAAATACTCAATATATAACCTAATAGAAATCCCCTTCCCTAGGAAGAAAGATTAGCTACTCATTGGTTTATACATACTAAAATTATAATAGAAATAATTGATATATATAATATATATATAGAAACTTTTAATTACTAGAACTTAATGACAATAGATAAAACTTACTTGAATATGATGAATCAAAGTGCAAGAAAGAAACTTCAAAATATAACTTCAAACTTGTTTAAAGGTTACAAGCTTACAAAATTTGAAAGTAAAACACTAAGTAAAATACTAAGTGCTTATTGATCAAGCACTTTTCAATTACAAACTAAATGAAAGAAAAACTTCAAACCAAAAATAAAATACAAACTAAAATTGAAAATTCTAAGGAAAATATATTGCTAAAGGAAAGGAGTATTTCTTAGCAAGAAGTTGAGGATTTCTTGGTAAGAATGTGTGTTGGGATTTTTGCAATGGATGAACATGTCCTTTTATAGGTGATTTTCAAGAATACAATTGATTATTTAATTCAAAATATCTATTGTAATATCATTTTTAATTCTTTGTTCACACTTCACCCATGTCTTTGAATTTTCAGATTTTTGACCAAAAAATATCTTGTGGTTGATTTCACAAGTTGGTCAAAAGTGGACTAATTTTGCATGGCATCTCGAAACACGGCGATGAAAACGGCCCGGTTGCCCCGTGTTGTGCGCCGTTTTGTGGTGACTCGGTCTCTTCCGGAATACGCGCGAGGACACGGCGCTAAATGCCGGCCGTGTGTGAAACGGCCCAAGACACGGCCTCTTTTGCGCCGTATGTGAAATGGCCGACAGAACACGGTCCATTTTGCGCCGTTTTGTATGGTCGTTTGTCCTGGAAAAATTCCCGTCGTTGGAGTTGATCTTGTTTTCCGTCCTTTTTGATGCTTCATGTCAGTAATCTGTAAAATAACCATTTTTAGCTCATGTTTGGACATATCTGTAAAATATATATTTTTAATCACAAATCAGTACAATTATGCCCGGAAAAATGAATATTTTGTATATGAATTTTAGATCAATTATGCACTAATCAGGCCTCGAGAGACTTCGTTACTCCAGCCCGTGCATCATCCAAGGGACCCTATCAGGCCTCGAGGGCCAGAGGTAAGGACATTCATCACCGGTTTGAACAAGTTAATTCTTGTTCGTTAGTAGTATAATTATTCATTTCGTTGTCGTTCATTCATTTATATAATTCATTCATCATACATCAATCATGTTGGGACTTGTCATCATGAAACTAATCATTCAATTCACGAGGAACAACGGTTCCAATAATTTCACTTGATCTATCACTCATGACGTTATTAATTCACCTTGATGAGTCCTTAATCCTGGTCGGATTTATAGTCATTTATCATTCATCATTCATTTTAGTCACTTTCATTCTCGTGACCTTCTGAGATCATATTTAGCGGCGAGTTGATCTTCGGATTTACCTTAAATCGTTGAGATAGAGGAGATCGATGATATGGAAGGACATCGATGTTGGGTACATTTGAGATGTAACCTTGTTTTTGGATGACAGTGTAAATCTATCCGTAATAATGTATCGTGACTGTGGATCATTTATTGTTGATCTATCTTATTATGATCATATTCGAGAATCTTGAGATTTGGGTCATTTGTTGGGAGTTCATCCCTTCGGCGTTGTGCTCAAGATTTCGTGATAATTTGGGAAATCGTTCACTGTGATTCGAGACGTCAAGTTTTGGGGACTTGGGCGTGCGATTGTTTTGGTCCTGAGGACTATTTGGGCATTATTGTTTTCAGACCATGATGGATAGTTCATATCCCGAGTTGTTTACCCTTAGTTTCGAGGACGAAACTCTTTTTAAGGGAGGGAGTATGTAATACCCGGTTGTGAACTCATTTATCATCACTCAGTAACTGTCACTCATAATTTTTTTTCACTCAGTAATACCCATTCATCACTCATGTTCATTCAGTTGTAACCATCGTTCGGCGTATTTTGGGATCATCACTGTTTGAGACTGAGCCGAGATTATTGTCATCATCATCACATTTTAGTTTTCAGTTTAAGAGGTAGCGCACGCTACATATTCTAGTTAGCGCGCGCTAATGAGGTGCAGGTAACGCACGCTATAATTCAGTATTAACGCACGCTAGCGCAAGAGAGGCAGGCAGTCCAGAAGGTACTGGGCTGATTTGGGAAATTCGTAGTGCACGCTACGAGTGGTAAGTAGCGTACACTAACTGTGCTGGTAACGCACGCTAAGTCACATTAGTAACGCCGCTAACGTGTGCAAGGCAGAGGACAGTAGGTTCTGGGACTTCAGTTTTTGAGTATCAGACATCAGTAGCGCACGCTAACAATTTGGGATAATGCACGCTATCGGTAAGGTGTTAGCGCACGCTACCAGGTCGTAGCGCACGCTAACGAGGCATTTTAGACCTCACTGGACTGCCCAGTAAACCGCTAGCGCACGCTAAATATCAAAGTCATAGCGTGCGCTAAGCTGGGACAGTATAAATAAGGTAGTTCAGTCCAACCTTCGTCATTTCTTCATTTCTCAATCATTTCGGACGAGCTTGGGTGATTCGGAAAGGTCTTTTCGAGCTGCAATCATCTAGCATCATCTTCAAGCTCTAAGTTGGATTAATCATCATCTAAATCAGTTTCATCACTCCAAATCAAGGTAATGATTCTTGGATCTAGAATTTCGGATCTTGGGTGTTTTGCTTTCGATCTCTTCGTGTGAAATCGATATTATGTTGGAATATGTTAGATATGGATTATCTATCTTGGATACATGTATTTCTACGGATTCATTGGTGTAATATTCGGAATTTGTGAATAATTGAGGAATTGTTCAAGAACCCTTACGGGTTGCCTTTGGAATTTTGGGGGTTTTCGACCAAATGTTGTTGAAATATCGATTTAAGTATTCCTATTGGATTATTGATAATATTCATGAGGTTTTGTGCGTTTGAATCATTCATTGGAAGTTGGTTTCGGATGTAATTGAGTTTTGGTTGTAAACGATTGGAGATTGTTTACGACGCGTTTGTTTAAATGCCCCAATGAGTTTCGGGTATTGTTGTATCAACTTTTGAGTTGGTTGTGATCATGCTTGATTCGTGTATTAAGAGAATTGTTGGTATTTGTGTTGTTCAAGGTTGTTCGAGCAGCCGATAATTTCATTAAGGACGTTGATCGTGGAAGTACCTTCTCGCCTTCGGTTTGAGGCAAGTTTTATACTTGTACTAGTCAATGAGATTAATGTCATCATATATGTGTATGAATGTGTTGTATCATTCCGAGACTTAGTCTCTTCATGAATTCATTGATATCAAGAGATCGTTCGATACGATACCTTTCGGCAATTATGCCAAATGTTATTATTGTTCGTTAATGGCCGATTCAAGGCATTGTGATACTCGTCATTAATGTCATTGTCGATAGCCGGTTTGCGGTGTCGAAGTATCGATTTTTGTTGATATTGATGTCAATCTAGGACATCGTTGAGATCATTGTTATTCCTGTTGGGGTTGTCATTAAAACTGTATTGGCCGATTAAAGGCATTGGCGTATTCATTTCTCATTTTCGTCGTCGGTAATCGATTAAAGGTGACGAGGCATCCTTCGTATCATTGTTATCGATTGGCCGTTCTCATGCAACTCGAAGTGTTCAATCATTCATCATATCGTTGTTATCGATTGGCCGTTCTCAGGCAAATCGAGGTGTTCAATCATTCATCATATCGTTGTCATCGATTGGCCGCTCTCCGGCAAATCGAAATCATTCACTATATCATTGTTATCGATTGACCGTTATAAGGCAATCGAGGTATTCAATCATTCATCGTATCATTCGTATCGATTGGCCATTCTAAGGCAATCGAATCCCCAATCATTCATGGAATCATCCGATGCATCATTGTTATCGTGTTGGCCGACTCAAGGCAGCACACTATCATTCATTGTGATACGACTTCGTGCCGTGGCTTCGGCCCTAATTGTGATACGGCTTCGTGCCGTGGCTTCGGCCCTAATTGTGATACGGCTTCGTGCCGTGGCTTCGACCCTAATTGTGATACGACTTCATGCCGTGGCTTCGGCCCTTATTGTGATACGGCTTCGTGGCGTGGCTTCGGCCCTCATTGATACAGCTTCGGGCTGTTTTGACTTCAGGTGTTTGTGATATTTGTTAACTTCCGCTGAACAACTTTCAGGCCTTTTGTAATGTCTTGGTATTTTCATTGGAGCCTTTGGGCATTATGATTCATATTAAATTCAGTTCTGGTTTGGTTCATGTCGTTTAATTCATTGTGGTATTCTGTGATTATGATTCGCCGTTGGGCATTTATGTTCTAACTGTCGAATGTATTAATAGTATGCCGTGGGCATAATATTTCACGAATGCTCGGTTCTTACCTTGGTTTGTGAGCATCTCGTATTATTATCATCATTGTACTGCTTTCATTACGCCTTTGGATGCATATCATGTTATACATGTATTTGATGTTCATTATCTGGATGATCGACTTTGGGGCGGAACATGTTTTTCATGTTTTAGGTACTTGCGAGGAGAGAGTTGAGACACAGGGGCATGATGATGGCGACGAGGCATTCGAGCGATACTAGTCCGAGTTGTTCATGTTGGTCAGTCGGTTGGAGTGTTCTCCAGTTTGTCAGTCATTGTCATTTTGTATTACCCGAGCAGATGCTCGTGGATGTTGTATTTTTACTCTTGGCCATGTAGGCCCATCGTTGTCGTTGAAATTCCTTATCGGAATATTGTGTCGGATATCATGGTAGGGACTATGATTTTCTCTTGTTGTTTAATTTAATGTATTTTAGTCATGTTTGCCTGGTGGATCTCCTGGCGTGGGGTCCACGGCACTGTAATAACCCAATAGGATTTGGGGGTGTTACATCGATTGTACCGGTTCACATTGTATTGACACATGTCCATATGTTACTGGTGGTCTTTTTTTGAACCGTAAGGCCTAAATATCAATTACTTCGCTACTCATTCAGATTTCCTTCAAACCACCCTTACCCAGAGGTGCCACCGCTGGGTCCGGGTCCGGGTTGGACCCGCCGGGTCCTGGTCCAGGTCAGACCTGCCGGGTAGTCCGGTCAGGACTCGGACCCACCCGTACATAGCGGGTTCACGGGTCAGCCACGGGTCCAGGTCCGACCTGTGATTTTTTTTAAAAAATATTTATAAAATTTTATTTATTGTCATTTTATACACAAAAATAACTATAATGAACAAGAAAACCATTGAAAAAAATGAGCTTGTATTTAATTTTAAGTTTTCACTTAAAATTAAATTGTCTACGTATCCTCATGAGGAATCAAAGCTCTACGTAGTTCTTTTAATTAAATAATATTTTAAAAAAATGGACTTGTATTTAATTTTAAGTTTTCACTTAAAATTAAATTGCCTACGTATCCTCGTGAGGAATCAAAACCCTACGTAGTTCATTTTACTTACCTGACTTACCTTACTTACCTTTAGTCGAAGTCGAAGTCGTTTTCATCGTCGTCTTGATCGTTGGTTTGACTCATTTGACTAGTCTCTCCTTCAGTAGTGCCTTCTTGATAGGCGTCTTGGTCCGCTAGTAGGTCATCCCACTTATTTTTTTGATCTCGCAACTCGAATTTTGTTGCGTCTTTAAGCATCATTTGAGCCTCGAGATTTTTTGGCGTCATTCGGAATCGCCGCTCGTCCAGCATATAGCCTCCTTCACTAAAAGCACTCTCAACGGGGACTGTGGATGCAGGCACTGCAAGAATTTCTTGTGCCATAATCGGAAGTATGGGAAATTCGATTCCCCTTCTCTTCCACCAATCCAACAGATCAAATGTACCTGCAATGTCATCCTCTGGCACAAAACTAGTTGCATAATATCGATTAAGGTCATTTCTTTGACCAACGTTACTACCCCATATTTCTTGCTATATTATAGAGTTGCTGTTGAAATGGGTTAGTGGAGTTCTCTCAAATTCCATGTTAAATATACTTGTAGTCCTAGTTTTTGTTTTTTGAGTTTGAATTTTATCTACATGTTTAGCTAAATATTCGGCAAAAACAGTTTCACAACTATTTTTTAAATCAGTTTTTACTTGTTCAACAACAGGAATATTTTCAAACAAAGTTTGGCTTTCAACACTAACCACAATATTAGGAAAACCTAAATTTTTAAGAATATTATAATAAATTTCAAGTAATTGTTGTACTTGAGCTAAATTCAAATCGGAAGATAAAACATCACTAATCAAGAAAACATCATGAATACGATTAAAATACGTTAGCCATTTTAAACACATTGTAAATAGCATTCCCCAATCTTTCGGATTTACTACTAGCATCCATTTCGGATACAACAAAACAATAATGAAATAAAACTTTAGGAAACGTGGGATAATAACAACCACTTAAATCTTTAGTTGCATTTTCAAAAACCTTTAGTAGTTTTATTAAATCTTTGGTTTCATCCCAATATGTTGGCAATAAATAAAATTCTTCTATGTGGAAAAATATATCAAAAATCTCACACAATAATTTTTTATATTCATTAGTTGAATTTAACATCTCATAAGTTGAGTTCCATCTATGTTTTACGTTTGGAGTAAAAAAAATTAGGTTGTATTTGTTTTGATTTAAAAATTTGGCCCATTGTCTAGCTAACTTAGTACGATTATGTAAAAACAAGACACATTTTCTAATTGATTTTATTGCCTCATCTACATATTTTAATGCATCCTGTACACACAAATTTAGAATTTGACATATACATCTAGTATGAAATAATCGACCCGCTAAAACAAGATTGTAAGCTTGTATTAAAGCTGGTACACTTGCAGTATTAGAACTAGCATTATCAAACCTAGTAAGCTTGTATTAAAACTGGTAAGCTTGTATACCACGGGTCCTGGTCAGCGGGTCTGATGGGTTGGCCGGGTCCGGGTCCTACACGGGTTAGGCGGGTCCGAATCGACGTGTCGACCCGCCGGGTCTAGGTTTTCTAGGTACCTCTATCCTTACCTTCATCGTCCCTCACCTTCAATCTTCACTGTCCTCCTTTAAACTTCACTCACCTCCTTAGAAGTTTAGATTGACTTGGTGATGCTGAACTTAACCCACCACTCAGCTTAACTCCTCACCAATCACCTCCATCACACTACTCTAAAACCCTTCGCCAACCACGGACGCAGTTCCTGTGCGACCACATCGGAGGCCAAGCCCACCATCACTCCATCGGCCATCCGCCGGGCAGGCAAGCGGAAGCTTAAGGGGGTCTATGTTGAGAAATCGACAGAAAGCCCCGAGCCGCAGGAGAAGGCTCTCGTAAGGCGGGACGATTCCGTCTTAAGGGAGCGATCCCTCATGGCGACCCGGGCACTCAGGCCCCAGTCGGAGACATCGGAATCCGAATCCTTTACCAGGAGTTCGGCATATCCGACTCCCAGGAGACAAGTCGGTCAATGAGCCCCTGCTCGCCCAAGGAAGGAACCCACTGGCAGGGAGCTCGTCATTCACCACGGGGCTAGGGGATCAGTACACGATCGCCTTGGTTCGCGCTCTGAGAGCCAATCGGCGAGCAGTCAGGCGACGGCGATGGCCGCCATGCAACGCCAGCTCGACGAGATGAAGGCGCTCCTGGAAAATGGGGCAGGCGCTAGGAGATCGATCGTTGGGCCAAGCGAACCACTCACGGCTCAGATCGAGCTCGCCCCAGTCCAACCAACGATCAATCCCCCACAAACACCTCTATATGAGGGGAGATCGGATCCGAAAACCCACTTGAGCAAGTTCCGGATCTACATGACCGGATGCGGAGCGCAGATGCGACCAAGTGTCGGATGTTCCCATTAACCCTAGGCGACCTCGCCCACAGGTGGTACATCTCACTACCACCCCGCTCAATCAATTGCTTTGAAAAGCTGGTGAACGACCACGTCGTACTTCGCTGCCAAAGTTGTTCGGCCAGAAGGTCCCCACCGCGTGATGAAAATAAGGCAGGGGAAAGACGAGTCAGATGAAGATTACATCGACCGGGTAGACGAGATAGTCCTCACCGGAGAGCCCATCAGCGACGAGCTCGCTCTCCACTCAGTCCTGAGCGGATTCCACGGACGCTCGCCCATGTTCAGGCACCTCACAAAGGATATCCCCCCGACCTACTCGGTCTTCCGCGGCAGAGCCGCCGATTTTCTGGCCAGACAGAGGATGCTCTCCCTCCGCTTAGGCGAAGGACCCTCTGGAGAAGGAAAGGCGCCATCCCATGTCCATAAAAAGGCGGTCGCCAAGCCCAGAAAGGCGGTCGCCAAACCGCCGGGCGAGTTCAAAGCCTTCGAGGATGTAGAGGTCCACCTTCTCCACAACCTCAACTTATCTCCGGCCCACATCTTCAACGCAATCAAAGGTCGCGAGTGGCTCTCCAAACCAAAGCCGATAAGGGACCACGGTCACCTAGATCGCAGCAAATTCTGTGCATACCACAAGAGTCCCGGCCACAACACTAGTCAATGCCGCGACCTCCTCAGACAGCTCTGGCAACTGTTTGAGGAAGGCAAACTGGACAACTTGGTCACCAAGCCAGAACCTAGGACGGAGAGAGTCGGAGGGCGCGAGCGCCGACCAAACAAAAGAACTCCTCCCAATCCGGTCGCCAGAATCGAGCATGAGCCGGAGTACTCTGAGGAGTCGATCCCTCCGATCAACTCGGGCAGTCGGATCAACATGCTTCAAGCAGGAGATGGAAACCTCGGGGGTCTTTCCCTGGTTTCCACCATGTCAAACAGGAAGCGAAAGGCCGAGCTGAGGGCGTTCGCCAGGGTCCATACCGTGGTACCTCCGGAGCCGACCATTTCTAAAGACGCACTCATCACCTTCTCCAACAAGGACAAGGAGGGAGTGCAGTGCCCCAAAGAGGACGCACTGGTGATCTCCGCCTGCATCCTTGGAAAGACGGTCGATCGCGTGCTGGTCGACAATGGGAGTTTCTGCAACATCATATTCAAATACGCCCTAGACCAACTCGGCAACTTAATCAAATCCATCAAGCCGTTCGACACCGTGCTCCAAGGGTTCGGCGACAACACAGTCCAAGCCTACGGGAGGATCAAGCTCTCCGTCGAGCTAATATGCTTTTATGATCCCAAGATTAGGATTACTAGGAACCTAAGTTTTGTAATCATAGATAGGTTGAGCATCTATAATGGGTTCCTAGGTCGCCCCTTTTTAGAAACCTTTGAGGCGGTCGCCTCGTCTTTCTTTTACTGTATCAAATTCCCCACTGCCGATGGGACGGTCGGTACTGTAAAAGGAGATCAGCTAATGGCAAAAAGATGTTTGAATTATTCCTATGTCGTTACCGCTTTCAATACTTCCCATGCTATATGTAACATTGAAACGATCGACGATCAACCCATGGAGATCGACGAGCCGAGCGTATCATACCAACCCGACTCAGGGGACGCCATCTCGGTTCGGTTAACGGACGACATCGAGCCAAGGATCGGTTTCGAGCCAAGTCTAGACATCGATCCGAGAATCGAGTCCGAAAATCGTTCCAAACGAGAGGCGACCGTCCCCGTGGAAGAGTTGGAGAGTATAACGATAGATCCGGCTCATCCAGAACGGGAAGTACAGATCGGCGCAAGCATCGACTGCGAACTAAAAGGGGATCTGGTCAATTTGCTACGTAAGAACATCGGAGTCTTTGCCTGGTCGCATCAAGATATGGTCGGCATAATTCCTGAGCACGCTTGCCACTATCTAAAGATCGACCCGGCAATGAAGCCTGTTCACCAAAAACGTAGGAAATTCGTTCCCGAAAAATACGCGGCGCTCGACGTAGAAGTCTAAAAATTACTCAACAACAAATTAATCGGGGTAGCTATAGACGAACCACAATGGGTCGCCAACGCGGTACTCGTCAAGAAGCCAACTGGTTCCTGGAGGTTATGCATCGACTTCACCGACCTCAACGCGGCATGTCCAAAAGATCACTTTCCGATGCCTCATATTGATCACTTGGTCGATAGCACAGCAGGTTGCGAAATGATGTCGTTTATGGATGCCTTCGCCGGATATCATCAAATCCCAATGGCGGAGAAAGACATAAAACACACATCTTTCCACACGGAAAAAGACATATACTTTTGGGTCCGAATGCCGTTCGTCTTGAAAAACGCAGGGGCAACCTACCAGCGACTAGTCAACAGAATGTTCGCCAATCAGATCGGCAAGACCATGGAGGTCTACATTGACGACATAGTGGTCAAAAGCCTCAAGAAGGAAGATCACCTCAATGATCTCGCCGAGACGTTCGCCATCCTCGAAAGATTCAACATGAAGCTAAACCCCAAGAAATGCAACTTCGGGGTAGGCTCCGAGAAATTCCTGGGGCACATTGTGAGCCAAAGGGGGATCGAGGCGAACCCCACCAAGATACAGGCGATCCTTGACATGCAGGAGCCGCGAAACATCAAGCAGGTACAACGCCTTACAGGTTGTCTAGCCGCCCTCAACCGTTTCATATCTCGACTCGGCGATAAAAGCAAGCCTTTCTTCGCGACCATCAAGAACAAGAAGTTCGCATCGACGAAGGAAAGTCAGATAGCATTCGCCAAAATAAAGGAATATCTATCTAACCCCCAGATCCTGGCAAAGCCGATCCCCGGTGAGAAACTATTCCTTTACCTGGCAGCCTCGGAGGTCGCACTAAGTTCCGTTCTGGTGCGAGCGGAGGGACAAGCCCACTTGCCGATCTACTATGTTAGTCAAGTGCTCCACGACGCTGAAACACGCTATACACCATTGGAGAAGATCGCCTACGCCCTTGTCATGAGTGTCCGTAAACTAAGGGCTTATTTCTTCGAACATCAAGTGGAAGTCCTGACAACTCTACCTCTAAGACAAGTTCTACATCGACCAGACACCAACGGGCGACTCCTCAAGTGGTCACTGGAGATCGCCCAATACGGTATCACTTACGCTCCTCGCACGGCGATCAAAGGCCAAGCTCTGGCGGACTTCGTGGTGGAATTAACGTTCCCTCACAGTCCAACCCAGGTCGACCGACCTGCCTGGAAGTTATATGTGGATGGCTCGGCGACCACCCGAGAGCAAAGGTGGATTGTCCTCATCAGTCCCGACGGACAAAGTTTCACTAATGTTGTGCGTTTCAGCTTCCGTGCGACCAACAACGAAGCCGAATACGAAGCATTGGTAGGCGGGCTCGATCTAGCCCTCGCCCTAGATGTTCGTCGCCTCCATATCTTCATGGACTCACTTTTGGTCG
Organism: Orobanche coerulescens; assembly: GCA_033398695.1. Classification (NCBI taxonomy): domain Eukaryota; kingdom Viridiplantae; phylum Streptophyta; class Magnoliopsida; order Lamiales; family Orobanchaceae; genus Orobanche; species Orobanche coerulescens. The sequence goes on from CM065815.1 coordinate 36,850,697, forward strand.
TGAACCAAGTCAAGGGAGAATATGAAGCGCACGGCGAACAGATGGTCAAATACCAAGAGCTGGTCGCCGAAATGTGCACAAAATTTGAAGAAGTGCTAATCGAACATGTCCCGAGAGAGCACAACTCCCAGGCCGATGCCCTTTCCAAACTAGCATCATCGGATGGGGCAACCGACTTCTCCAATATCCAAATCACAAAGTCAGCAAGGCCGGCGATCGACAGAAGCCTGGTTACCACGGTCGCCATCGCCGAGGAGAACTGGATGACTCCGTTCATCAAATACTTAAAGGACGGAACGGTCTCTGACGACCGTGTTAAAGCTCGCCAACTCCAGCTCCGTGCGACCAGATATACCCTATTGGACGACCGGCTTTACAAGCGAGCCTTCAGCCTCCCCCTCCTCAAGTGTATTACACCGGAGGAAGGTCGGCTCGTTTTAGCCGAGATCCATGATGGGATTTGCGGAAACCATGCGGGCGGGCGAGCTCTCATCCATAAGACAACCAGGCAAGGTTTTTTCTGGCCATCACTTCAGAAGGATGCGATCGCCTATGCCAAATCGTGTCATAGGTGTCAGATAATGGGCCCCAACATTAAACTATCCCCCGAACAGCTCACCTCCATGTATAGCCCTTGGCCATTTGCGCAATGGGGCATCGACCTTATAGGTCCCTTGCCGACGGCTCCAGGGGGCTGTAAGTTCGCCATCGTAGGGGTCGACTATTTCACCAAATGGGCTGAGGCCGAACCACTCAACAAGATCGGCCAAGAGCAAGTGATCAAGTTTATCTGGAGAAATATCGTATGCCGATTCGGTCTGCCCCAGGCCATTATCTCCGACAACGAAAAGCAGTTCGACGGCTTAGAAGTCATGCAATTCTGTGAGAAATGGGGAATCAAAAGATTGTTTTCAGCACCCTATTACCCTCGATTTAACGGACGGTAGAGGTCAGAACAAGATCCTCAAACACAAAATTAAAGCGCGACTCGAATCCGAGCAAGGGCGATGGGCGAGAGAGCTTCAGACGCTTTGTGGTCTTATCGAACGACGACCCGTAATTCAACCGGCGAAACCCCATTCGCCTCGCCTTGAGCGAAGCGGTGATTCCTTCGAGATCGCCGTCCTCGCCCATCGAACCGAGCAGAGATGACGACCGACAACGATGTGGCCCGACGAATCGACCTAGACATGCTCGAAGAACGACGGCTGACCTCAGAAATGAAGAACACAATCCACAAAAGGAGAGCCGAGAAGTTCTTCAATTCAAAGGTCAAAGAAAGAAGGTTTCAAGTGGGCGATCTCGTCCTCAAGAAGATCCAAACCCACACAGGCGTTTTTGGTCCGAACTGGGAAGGACCTTTCAGGATATCTAAGTGGCTAACTAAGGGAGCCTACGAACCTGAACGTCCTGACGGTACCCCGGATCAATATCCCTGGAACGCCGTGTATCTGAAAAAATACTACCAGTGAAAATTTTGTATTCAATTTCGACTGCCCAATGTACAAGGAATATAATGAGATTTTTTCCTATCCCATCTATTCTGGCGATCGCCCCACCAGGCAAATCGCATACCGCCGACGAACGTTGATCATGACGATCCGAGGTAGAATCAATGCAGCCATGGTCCTGGAGGTCGATGGAACCGACAACTTCGCCCATGCAAGGTTCCTTTGGGCTGAGATCGCCCGCCCTTCATTTAAATACGAGGCCGGCGTAGCCGAAGGACCCTCCAAAATAATCAGTAGACATGTTCGCATGTCCTCCAGGTACATCATCTAACATGATGAACCCGGACAATGCGACGTGCCACTGCCCCCGTCTCAACGTACACCGTCGAGGGTCGCCATCTTCATGGCGGGCCGAGGTGGAAGCAGAGCTAACAAGCCACGGACGTGGAGTCGAATAAGCCGACGACGCCCCGTGCAAGGACTCCTCCAGACCAAGATCGCCCGCCTTTCGTTTTAACACAAGGCAGGCGCAGCCTAACTGAGGACCCTCACAAAAAAGTGAGTCGCGGGATATACAGTGTCCCTCGCATACAAAGACACGATTGGGGAGGTCGGTCCATCGAACTCCCCGACCGTGCACGATTCTTCAGAATCGGCAAAACCGAAGATAGCTCGCTAGACAAACTAATTTTTGTTCCCTTACTTAAAAAAAGCAAACAAAAACAAGGGGGCAGAGATGGGTCGAGCTAATCCTAAATACGATCGGACAGAAAGAAACCACGCCCGATCGGCTTCGCTCAAACACACGCAGGACGATCGGAATCGTTCTGCAAAAGTTACAAGTAAGAATTTCGATTCAAAACATATCAATACATTCAACACTCAGACAATCGGTCGGGTAAACAAGACATCGGATGCAATCATACACATACTTGTAAAAATTCGCATACAAACATTCAAAGGCGATCGTACATAAAAAGACACAGTGTGGAAAAAGAGTACTTTATTCATAACAAAGATGTCGTACAAGGTGGAGCCCGAAGGCATTACAAAGAGAAAGCAGAAGAATTGCAAGATACAAGAAAAACAAAAACATCTCTCAAGGTCCCGCCGGCTGGTCTTCGCCCTCAGGAGGCGGATCGGCATGCGCCCCCCATCGGCCTCAGGATGAATGAGTTTGCCAGTATACCAACTCAAGTCGATCCCAAATTCGACAAGGTCAAGGATCGGCAAAGAGAACTCCGGGTGCAGAGGGTGCTCGAGCGCATAGGCTTTGAAGCTCTCCATCAAGGGACCGATCTCGATCCCTGCCTTTTTGGCGGCTAGACAACCTGTAAGGCATTGTACCTGCTTGATGTTTCGCGGCTCCTGCATGTCAAGGATCGCCTGTATCTTGGTGGGGTTCGCCTCGATCCCCCTTTGGCTCACAATGTGCCCCAGGAATTTCCCGGAGCCCACCCCGAAGTTGCATTTCAATGTGTGGAAAAAGAGTACTTTATTCATAACAAAGATGTCGTACAAGGTGGAGCCCGAAGGCATTACAAAGAGAAAGCAGAAGAATTGCAAGATACAAGAAAAACAAAAACATCTCTCAAGGTCCCGCCGGCTGGTCTTCGCCCTCAGGAGGCGGATCGGCATGCGCCCCCCCATCGGCCTCAGGATGAATGAGTTTGCAAGTATACCAACTCAAGTCGATCCCAAAGTCGACAAGGTCAAGGATCGGCCAAGAGAACTTCGGGTGCAGAGGGTGCTCGAGCGCATAGGCTTTGAATCTCTCCATCAAGGGACCGATCTCGATCCCTGCCTTTTTGTCCTCATCAGTCCCGACGGACAAAGTTTCACTAATGTTGTGCGTTTTAGCTTCCGTGCGACCAACAGCGAAGTCGAATACGAAGCCTTGGTAGGCGGGCTCGATCTAGCCCTCGCCCTAGATGTTCGTCGCCTCCATATCTTCATGGACTCACTTTTGGTCGTGAACCAAGTCAAGGGAGAATATGAAGCGCGCGGCGAACAGATGGTCAAATACCAAGAGCTGGTCACCGAAATGTGCACAAAATTTGAAGAAGTGCTAATCGAACATGTCCCGAGAGAGCACAACTCCCAGGCCGATGCCCTTTCCAAACTAGCATCATCGGATGGGGCAGCCGACTTCTCCAATATCCAAATCACAAAGTCAGCAAGGCCGGCGATCGACAGAAGCCTGGTTACCACGGTCGCCATCGCCGAGGAGAACTGGATGACTCTGTTCATCAAATACTTAAAGGACGGAACGGTCCCTGACGACCGTGTTAAAGCTCGCCAACTCCAGCTCCGTGTGACCAGATATACCCTATTGGACGACCGGCTTTACAAGCGAGCCTTCGGCCTCCCCCTCCTCAAGTGTATTACACAGGAGGAAGGTTGGCTCGTTTTAGCCGAGATCCATGACGGGATTTGCGGAAACCATGCGGGCGGGCGAGCTCTCATCCATAAGACAACTAGGCAAGGGAACAGCATCGGCGTAGGCCAAATAATAGGCGAACTCACCGACGAGTGCCACATTGAGATAGGGATCGGTCTCGATCGCCTTCAGCTGCCCCTTCAACTCTGCGGTCGTCTTCTCAGCCTCCGCCAGCTCGACCACCTTGGCGGCGTTCTCCCCTTTGGCCTTTTCCAGCTCCTTCTTCGCTGCCTCCAGCTCACCGCTGAGCCGATCCACCGTCGCCTTCAGCCCGGCCGCCGCCTTCTGCGAAGCCGCATACTTCTGGCGGGTTTCCTTCTCCTGATCACGGGACCGATCGACAGCCTCCTTAGAGCGGCTCAGCTCCTTCTTCAATCGGTCAGCGTCCTGTTTAGCCCTTTTGGCCGTCTCCACATACTCCTTCTCCATAGACTGGATCCGGTTGGCAAATTCAATGTTTTTATTCCGGGCGGCCTCGAGGTCGCTATGGAGACGAGCAGTGGAGGGTCACCCCTCAAAATCCCTAGCAGCTTGGACGGCCATCGTCGCCGTCTAGAGAGCCAGGGCAACGATCGCCTGCATGGCATCTCCAGATCGCCGACGAGCGATCGCATCAAGATCGATCGTCCAGGCCTTGGGCAGAGAGGTGATTGCCTGCTGGATGTAAGTAGGGACGTCGAGAGATGTTTGCGGAGCCTTACTCGACAAAAAGTCCAGCACCATAGGAGCGACGTCCGGGTCGGCAAGACGGACCCTGCAGCACAAACCAAAGAAACCAAGGAGTTAGCCTATACCTTACTCAGAATGCCCAACTCGGAAAATTTTGATCCTTTCTTACCTGTTGACCAGCTCGGGATCGCGACCAAAATAAGGCTTGCCCCGAGAGGTTTCCGCCTCAGCGATCGCCACCTTCTTCGTGGGGTCGCCCGATGACCAGGAGCCGGACGCCGAGGGCGTATGGCCTGATCGCTCCATCATCGGGATGGCAGAAATAGGAGCCGCAGCAACCGGAGGCTCAAGAATGGACACATCCGCCTCAGTAATCGGCAGGGACTCCTCCGGCCTCCGCCTCTTGCGGCGCTGAAGTTGTTCCTCTTCCTGAACTACCGGTTCGGCGACCGGCTCCTCAGCAGGCCTCATCACCGGAGCAGGGCGAGACGTCGTCGCAGGAACGCGACCAGTCTTCTTACCCAAGTGAAGGCGACCGATGAGTCCTGGATTCAACATGGCAATCTCTGGTGGTGGCTCGGTAAAGAGGGGAAAATGAGTCTCTGTCAAAGAAGAAATACAAACAAGTTAGACAACCACTTAAACGCTACGACCTCCTGAAGACAATCGTCAAGCAAGGAAGCACCACTTCAGCTCATACCTGGAACTTTCAAGTGACGAGGGAAGCGAAACAATCGAGCCCCCAACCGATGAAGTTCGTTACCAAGCGAGCGAACGTCAATGAAGGAATCCGTCAAGGCGCGAATCCGCTCCCAAACGATCAAGAAATCAAAAGGAAGATCGCCGATCGCCACGCTCCGCCGACCCAGCACCACTTCGCCAGGTCGCCTCGGGTCTTGTTCGGCACACCGAGGACCACTCTCCCCATTCGGCCTTGGATATGATTGCCGCCGATCGACCCTTTCTGCGCGGCCAGTTTAAACAAATAATTCATCTCCAGCGCAGTAAGGAGGCAGAACAACTGGTGACCGCCAAACAGTGTCAACGTGCAAATGACCTGTAGCCAAGCGTTCGGCGTCAGTTGAAGCGGCGCCAAATTCCAAGCGATCAACAAGTAGGAGACGGCGAATGGCAGAGGGAATCGCAGGCCGGCCTCCATAATCATCTCGCTAACGGCAACCATATCCTCGGGCGGTTGATCGGCACGTTCATTCTCCGAGGGCACGTGCAGGGAAACGTCAGAGGGGATGTGATATTTTGCCCTCCAACGGCTCAGGTCTTTCTTGGTCGCCATGCTCCGGATCTTTCCGAGAGTCCACGGAGACGGGTCGGCGGCCCGAAAAACCGTCCGCTTCACATATGCATAAGGATGAGCGGCGGAGTAGGCTTCGAAGTCAAATTCCGGACAGGGTCCGGCGATCCCCTCCATAATCTTGGCAAAAGCCATATAGGCGGGGCCAAAAACACTGCCGTTCCCAAGTTATCCGCTCCAGTTCGTCCTCATCCGCCGGCGAGCCCCCCAGCTCCGCCGTCGCCGCCGTCCTTGCCACTGCGGCCTCGTTGAAAAGCTCTTCGAGTTCTGTGGGTGCAATCCCCGCACGAATGGCCTCAACGGCCGTTTCCATGCCAACTCCAACGGGAATCTCCTCCCGGCCAAAGCGGCGGCGCGTAAGAGCTTCGGTCTCAAGGGTTTTGGATCCTCCCGACATATTATAGAAAGTAAAGGGAGAGAGAAGATTGATTTTTCTTACCTAGAGAAAAGAAGAAGATCGGCACAAGAAGCTCTAGAAATTTTTGCAGAGTTTCGGCTATGGATGCACGGACACGTAAAGAGTGAAAGAGAAGAAGCCCTAGCCCTTTTATAGATGGAGGCGGGTGTCTAAGTGCAAATAGGTGAAATCTCGAGGGCTGGATCGCAACCGTCAGAGTGGGGACGCATTAAATGCTGCCCTCGAATCCCGCAGACGTGTCTTTTCGAAGGCACGCCAGGCGACAAGTCTGACAAACCGTCGGACTCCCCCAACAGAAGCACGACACGTGTCCTTGCAGCGTTTCGAGAGCCCGCCTTCGTTTCCCTCTGCTCCCAGCGCAAAAGGAGATCGTCCAGATTTGAATTCAGATCGGCTGATCGGCTAAACATCGGCGATCGCCAACAGTGCCACCTCACCCCGTGTTTTCAACATCGAGGCGAGCTGGGGGCAATTGTTGTGCGGCGATTAATACGCCTCGAAAGGCGATCGGCATCACGATCAGAGAAGCCAACCATAGAAAACATACTCTGGGCAAACGCCCAACGATCGGCACAATACGGCGACCGTCTTTTGGTACCCAGCGATCGTCTTTTGAAATCTGGCGATCGTCTTTAATGAGCGAACCAGAGGCGATCGTCTCGTGCCACGTATGGATCCAACATCCGTCAAAGTCGTCGAAGACCGAATCTTGGATGGTGGCCTACGTGCGGATCTTCAAAGGGCGCCGACAGATAGGACCTTTGACCCCATCCTGTCACCTACCACACCTACCGACAGGGCCTCCGAAAGGTACAAAGTGGGTCCACCCCGGACAGCTACCCAGGACGCGTGCTGGCTTCCCATTGGCTCGCACAGCTGGCCACCAACAGCGGCCCCAGACTTTAAGGGAACAGCCCCACGTGACGGGACGACCGGCCATCTTATTATAATATAGAAAACGGCGGTCGCCCGCGATCGCCTGAGGGGTCCCAACTACCTTGTCCCCTATAAATAGAGAACTCACTGCAGTGGCCAAAGGGGACGCGATTTTACCGTGAATACAGTGCAAAATACACACATAAAGAGAATTAAAGACTCTTCTGGCAACCACTTATACATTCATAGTGATATTGATACACACTTATCATACATCCCAAGCAAGAACTCACAGATTTACATATCTGGTTCTTCCGGCAATCTACGCGCTCTACAGCCTAGATAACTAGAAGTCTTTACACTCATTGTAATAGATTCTAACATTAATATTTGTAGTCGACAGTATATTTATTAATAACATCTCGCGAGAGCATTCAAGCCCGGGATTAACAACCCCGGCAAATCTTGTTTTATCTATTTTCTCACGGAAGTGTTCTCGCATTTGGTTGTTACTCGATCATTCCAGCAATACTATCTTCGGATAATATTTTGGGTAACAACAGCCTCCCCAGCACAACGTACACCGTCGAGGATCGCCATCTAACTTGACGATCCGAGGTAGAAGAGTGCAGCCATGTCCTGGAGGTCGATGGAACCGACAGCTTCGGCCATGCAAGGTTCCTTTGGGCTGCGATCGCTCGCCCTTCGTTTAAATACGAGGCGGGCGTAGTCGAAGGACACTCCAAACAAATCAGTGGACACGTTCACCCGCCCTCAAAGGTCCATCACTTAACGTGGTGGATCCTTATCGGACAATGCGACGCGTCCCTACCCCCGTCACAACGTATACCGTCGAGGATTGCCATCTAACATGACGATCCGAGGTAGAAAAGTGCTAACAAGCCGCGGACATGGAGTCGATTAATCCGACGACGCCCCGTTCAAGGACTCCTCCAGACCGAGAACGCACGCCCTTCGTTTAAATACGAGGCGGGCGCAGCCTAGCGGAGGACCCTCATAATAAAATGAGTCACGAGACAAACCTACAGGTGAGATGTCGCTCGCGCACAAGACACGGTCATGGAGGTCGGTCCATCGAACTCCGCGACTGTGCACGGTTCCTCTAAGTCGAAACAATCAGCTTTCCACAAGGGATCTGCAAAATTAAAGATCACATGTACAAGACCGAAGATAGCTCGCCAATCGATCATATCGCCCAAGTCCGAGACACCAGTCCACTCAACGGATCGCCCGTCTTTGTCCTAAACGATCGCCAGTAATACCACCTCACCCCATGTCTTCGACATCGGAGCAAGCTGGGAGGCAATTGTTGTGTCGAGATTTATACATCTCCACAGGCGATCGACACAGAGACTGGGCGACCGAGACAGAGTCGAATAAACCAAGGCCGACTTGCCTACAGAACGGAGATCCCAGATCAAGTCCAAGTGTCGACCGATCGACATCCAAGGCGATCGTCTCTTGGCACTTGGCGATCGACTCTGATGCCCGGCCAAGGACGACCGCCTCATGCTATGCGAAGCCAACATCCGTCTGGTCGGCGAAGGCCGAAGCTCTGGATAGAGACACACATGCAGACCCGCGAAAGGCGCCGCAGAACATGGATCGTTGACCACAACCTGTCACCACCTTCTCACCTACCGACAGACCTGCCGAAAGGTACAAGGTGGGACCTCCCGGGACAGCAACTCAGGACTCGTGCAGATTTCTCATTGGTCCGCACAGCTGGCTGCCAGCAGCAGCAGCGGACTTTAAGGAGACCAACCCATGTGCTAAAAGACGGTCGCCCCCTTATTATATTACAAGAAAGGTGATCGCCCGTCAGGATTAAAGGCATCCCAGCTCCTATAAATAGAAGGCATCCTACACTTAGAAAAGGCTCGGCTTTCTCGCTATTTCACAGTAAGCTACACTCTCTTGGCAGTGCTATACACTTCGGACATCTTTCTATCTCTCACTCTCGAAACCTCTTAATCCTAAGACGGTCGGCAGAAACGAGAGCAAGAACTCAGAGCAACTCTAGTTCTTCCGGCAAGCACTCAAGAGCTAGATAACTAGGGTCTTTTACACTCTTTGTAATTGTATTCTTACATTAATATTTGTACTCCAACATATTCGTATTAATAACATCTCGCGAGAGCAGTCAAGCCCGGGCCTAATAAACCCGGAAAATCTTGTGTTATTTACACCCCACGGACGTGCTCTCGCAATTTGTTTGATGTCCTTCCATTCTAGCAATATCTATCTCCGGATAATATTTTGGGTAGCAACAAACTTAATCATCAAAACTCTATTAATGAATGTATGGAATAAAATATTCCAACACAAATTTGGAGTCGTTAATATTGAAAACAAGAATTATAGTCGGAGCCTATGATCCCAAAAGATGTTAAAGAAAGTTCACTCATTTGAATGGCATGGGTGTCATACCACATAGAAAATATTTTCTCGTGGAGCACCTTATAAGTGGGAAGAGAAGTGTATACACACTCTAGTGGGCGTGCTAAGGTGGAGGGTGACACACACGCGGGCGCGCGCGCCCCGGCCGCCTGCTCGTCCATCTGGACAGCTCAACTAGGCTGAGCTTGGTCTGTTTTGATCTCGAGCTTGGCCCTTGGTCATTGGCCTGTCCCGACTAGGCGGTTGCGGTTGCGGTTTGTGGACCATCCCAATTGGGCGGGGGTCGAATTTGCTGAGTTTAATTATTTTCTCTGGATTTGATTAAATTTTGGACTCGTTTTCTGAATCTTCCAATATGCTTGAGAAGCAAGCAAGAATTTGAATTCAATAAAAATTTTTTTCTCTTGCAACCTAGTCTATACCTATAAATACAACACTTATACAGAGAAAAATTACATCTTCTAGAACAGAAAAATCATGCATAACATACATTATACCACTCGAAATTTTCCAGTTCCAGCATATACATACTACATTTTAGGATATGTTGTTCACTTGTTCGACCAGGACTCATTCGCCAGGTTGATTGGTCTTGAAGCTCTGATTCAATACAGAGTTGTTGTGTCTTGTGACGTTCAGTTCCATAGACCATGAGCTACTATACGCGGCACTAGGAATCTTGAAAATAAGTTTGTTTGCATGTATTATATTTTTATTTTGAATTTTTCTTTATGACTTTTTTTAAATTTTAGATATGCTGTTACTTCAAATTATTTTATGTGCATTGAATTATTTTGTTGTATCCCAACAATAACATGTATCAATATGCCGCGATCATCTGCCCAATACTACTTCCGTCCCGTCAAAATGTGTTCATTTTTTATGGGTATGTGTTTTAATAAAAGTAGGATATTGGTGAATTTGAGTGGAGAAAGGTTCCCACTTTTTGTTCTAAGGATATATATTGTTGTTGATTAATTAAAGAAGGAAAAATATTCAATTTCCCCCTAACGTTTACATGAAAAAAAAAAGCGGTCATCACCCTAACGCACGTTTCGGGGCAATTAAGTCCTTAACGTTTTTAATTTTGGGCAAATTGCTCCCCCTGACTAACGGCAGCTAACAAAATGACGTTAAGAGGGGTTTTGTGCCTAACTAAAAACATTAGGGGGTATTTGCCCTTTATATAAAAATATGAAAATATATGTATTTAAATAATTTGCACTCCTCTCAAAAAAAATTGTACTGCGATTCACTTGAAAATTTAAATATGATCTTCTACTATAATAAATATTTCATGTATGAAACGAGGATAATCTGCTGCAAATAAATTCCATATAACAAAAAGAGAAGTTCATGCTTCCTAATAAAATATGTTCCAAATTTCATATGAACTTTGGACTCATTTCTTGCGGTAGAGTTGGAATTATGAACTTAGATTTTGTTGGGAGAATGAACTTCCAATTTTTAGATTTTGTTAGGAGAATGAACTTCTAATTTTTTGTCTATGAAATTTGGAACATGTTTTATTAGGAAGCATGAACTTCTCTTTTTGTTATATGGAATTTATTTGCAGCAGAATGTCCTCGTTTCATACATGAAATATTTATTTTAGTAGAAGCTCATATTTAAATTTTCAAGTGAATCGCAGTGCAAAAATTTTTTTGAGAGGAGTGCAAATTATTTAAATACATATATTTCATATTTTTATATAAAGAGCAAATACCCCCTAATGTTTTTAGTTAGGCACAAAACCCCCCTTAACGTGATTTTGTTAGCTGCCGTTAGTCAAGGGGAGCAATTTGCCCAAAATTAGAAATGTTAAGGACTTAATTGCCCCGAAACGTACGTTAGGGGGATGACCACTTTTTTTCATGTAAACGTTAGGGGGGAAATTGAACATTTTCCCATTAAAGAATAAAGGGTATGGAAAATCTTTGATATTATTGTAAATAAGTTGTAAGATAAAGTAAAAATATAAGGAGTATTTTCTAAAAATGGAATGGATAAACTTTTGTAGGACGGACGAAAATAACAAATTGAGCACACTCTTATAGGATCGAGTGAGTAGTTCTTACATGCTTTAATTATCTCAACATTGATTATTATACCGTCCACTTACTTTTTCTTAATCATCTTTTGTGATTTTTTTATACGTATGAAAAATATATTCGTCTGAGATCTTGGTATATTCGTCTCGAAATATACTTTCAAAATATTATCTTTTTATAATTTCAAAAATAAAAATAATCTAAAATATTAATAACAAATGTTCTGTCTCTGCAAATGTGAAAGTTCAAATGCTATGATTATAAGATGGCCTATTTAGTCCTATGGAACTAGAAAAAACGACACAAACTCACATAATTATCAAAATGTTAATATCTCCATAAAAAAACAATAATATCCCCTAAACAAAACTGTAGGGAAATCTTCTCAAACGCTACTGTCATGATGAAAACTAGAGATGCCAAACTATTTTGAAAAAATGAACATGGCTGATGATATTTGAATGCGAGTGAATTATTAAATGAAATACTGAGTGTACTATATTAATAGAATGAAAACCACTACTAATACTAGCCGCTTATGAAGTTAACTAATGTTTAGTTTTTACGGTAAAACCTCGATAAATAAATATGATCGGGACCGATGAAAAATATTCATTTAACGAAATTATTTATTTATCGAATGAAAATTTAAACATGTTATAAAGAATTGGGACCGGAGAAAATTATTCATTTAGCGAAGTTATTCGTTTATCGAACATTCATTTATCGAGGTTTAACTGTATACTAAATCCATAACTTTTGTATTAAAATCTCAACACTTTTCTTGAACATGTGCATCTCTCGAGTAATTGTCTATTATTTTTTCTGCTGAATGTTTATTTTTATATTCACCACTTTTATCGTAAATATTGGTTACTTTATGCTAAACATACATCACTTTTTTTTATACCGAGGTTCAAAACTTACACCTGATTAGTCCTCAGGATAACAGCCCCAGTCTCACAGTAATGCTACCAATTAAATCGCGAAATATGTATCTGACTCTCAGATTCTTAAAATGAGTCGTTCCCAAGTGATTGCTCTATGCTAGACCCCCTCAAATCCAACCGCAAGATCCCACCAAGATCTGACCTCCCATACTGCCGCTTGAAGCCCTCAATATTTAATTATTCCACCAACGTACTCCGGAAGTCTAGAGTCTCTTCTTTAATCATAGATTACTCCATCACTTTTCTAGCAAATGATAAATGTTCAGTTACTTTAAATAGAAAAAAAAATGTTTTCCGTTCAACCCAAAACAATTCGCCACGACCGTCGCCGTAGATTCGGCCCAAAAACCACTGTGTCACCTCCTGCATCAGAGAATAAGAAACCTAATCCAGATCCGCTTCAGTCAAAAATGACTCCTCCAGCAAACCACCATCACAATTCGATCAACCTACATAATCCGATTTCCAATTCTAGCTAGTATTGTAAATTTCTAAGATAACTGTATCATTTTCATAAGGCTAAATGACCAAAATAGGACCTCAAGTTTACCAATTTTAGCACTTGAGACCTAAATTTTTGAAATAATCAAACTAGAACCTAATCTTTGATACGTTAGACCACGTTAGAACCTCCGTTAATTTTTGTCCGTTAAGTACTAACGGAGTGCTTAGTTGGCAATTAAATGACACATGTCAGTTTATTGTATGGTGTTCTGAACCTACAGAAGTTGATAAGATATTCTAAACCCATAAAGCAAACGAGACTCGGTTACAACAATACCTTGACACTTTTCCTTGAAAAAAAAAATCATACCTTCAAACTTGCAAGTTTCTCATGCTCTCATCTCATGTCACTCCAAAAGACGAAATACTGCAACACAAGCTGCTTACTTCTTTATTCACGATTCAGTTTATGACTTCATTGCAATATGCCAATGTCATGTGTGCGACCATGATGACGAGGCAAACTAACAAAGTTTAACACATCCTCAACGTACATAACCAGACAAATCAATTTGGTGAGCCTTCTTGTCGACTAAGAAAAATGTGATAGTACCGGGTCGAATTGGGTATATTGTAAAACTGTTCCCTTTCACATTCTTCCTTCAGAAAATGTGTTGGAAAAAAATATATCTCTAATACCTCCATCCTACTAATATAATGAAAATGGCCGGCCTCAAATTCTTGAATCCAATGCTTCCATTCACAGTGTAGAAACGTCATCTGAGATTACCGAGTAAGAAAATGTGTTGGTCAAAAAATAAGGCAAGGCTCTATGATCTTTTTTTTTGTTAAGGCTCTATGACAGTGTTACCTAATTCTCTACCACCCCCTCGTCCCACGAACCGGAACGCACGTATCAGAACGCGGTGCATTCGCGTATTGGATCTCCATATCCGGCGACCCCAAATATGTAGGCTTTCCCCATATCCGGTGAACTGGACTTGGAGAAGGAAGACAACAGTGCGAGGAAAAAAAAACGCACCTGACTAAGGGCCCAATCTCTTTTTATTTTTTCCCATTTTTTTAAAGTAATGCAAACAACTGCTCAATTTTCAGAACAAATCAGTTTATTTTTGTACCTTTTTATTTAACTATTTCCCCTTTTTTTAACCTTCCTTTTATATATTATGGTTTATCTTCTCATAATTTTTAATAAACTTATATTTACTGTGTATTTTTTTGTAAAAAATAAAATACTAGCGTACTGTGAAGAATGAATTCATTTACCGCATCCTAAAAAAACTTCCTGACTAAGCCTACCCCCAACGTATCGCGTTCCGGTATATGTAGCGTACCACGTCCCGGTACGTGTTCCGCGTACCGAAACGTACCGCGAACCAGGTAACATTGCTCTATGATCTTCTTACCATAAAGAAAAGGTTAAATGCTTAAAATAGGACCTCAAGTTTTATCACTTTTAGCACTTGGGGACCTAAATTTTTGTAGGTATCAAACTGGGACCTGATCTTTGATCCGTTAGACCATGTTAGGACCTCCGTTATTTTTTGTCCGTTAAGAATTAATAGAGTGCTTAGTTGGCAGTTAAATGACGCAGAAGTTTATTGGCTGGTCAATATATGAAGTAAAATACTAATAAAAATATTAAAAATATAAAGTACAAAAAATATAAAAAATCTAAAAATCTGGAAAATTTAAGAAAAAAAAAATCAGAACTTCATTTTTTATTTAAAAAAATCTGGAAAATTAAAAAAAAATCGTAACTTCAGGTATTTTTCTTAAATTCTAGATTATAATTAATATTAAAAAATAATTTTTTATTTAAAATTCGGAAATTAAAAATTAAAAATTCTGGATCTTATTTATAAACTGTTTTAATAGAAATAAAAATTGAAATATTATTTTCCATAAAATAAATAAAAAATCTGAATTATTTATTTTATTTGTAAAAATCTAAAAAAATAACAGATTAAAGATTAATTACTTGAAGTCACATCACCGGAGAAGATAACCGATCATATTTATTTATTTTATGGAAAATAATATTTCAATTTTTATTTCTAATAAAACAGTTTATAAATAAGATTTAGAATTTCTTTTAATTTTTTAATTTTGAATTTTAAATAAAAGCTCGAATTTTTAATATTAATATTCCAGAATTTAAAAAAATAACTTGAAGTTCCGATTTTTTTTAGTTTTCCAGATTTTTCCAAATTTTTTAGATTTTTTATATTTTTTAGACTTTTATATTTTTTTATTATTTTTATTATTATTTTACGTCATATATTGACCGACCAATAAACATCTGTCACGCGTCATTTAACTGCCAAATAAACACTCCGTTAGGACTTAATGGACAAACTTAATGGAGGTCCTAACTTGGTCTAACGGATCAAAGAGCAGGCTCCAGTTTGATACCTTCAAAATTTTAGGTCCTCCAGTGCTAAACTGGTCATCAAGGATTGTCAATAAATCTTTTTTTTTTCATTTTTCATAGTTTGCGATTTGACGCACGAAGGAAAAAAAAAGACGGACCTGTAGAGTCTCCATTTTCGAGCTTTAATCACCTTATTTGCAAATTACTAAGAAAATCGGAAAGCCTGAGAAGCATCATAAGTGGAAGAAAACCCTCATTAATTAATTATTATAAAATAATCAGCAACGAGTATTAACACAACACTAACAAATGTCTACAAAAAAGTCAGCAACAAAAAGGACCTGATGTCTTTAGCTATAACCGTATTCCCATCTTCAGCCCCAAGATGGCGAAGAACCACTTCCTCAAGACGACCATCACGATATGCATGCTGTAAAAGTCCATTTAAGTACAGATTCATCATCATCAATGGGTCGGTGGTATGAAAATTATAGTGCCAAATAATTGTCGAAAATTAGTTAACACTACAATTCATGCAAAAGACACAACAACAACATCTAAGCCTTAGTCCCAAAATGATTTGGGGTCGGCTAACATGAATCAAACTTTGAAACCGTCAATAATCGTTACATAAATAACATAAAAGGAAAAAAGAGGGAAAAAGTAGAGAAAAAAGCAAATAAAAAAAGAGAGTGAAAAAAAAAAAAAAAAGAAAAACCGAAATAAAAGAAAATAGGAATTAAAAAAAAAAAAAAAAAAAAAAATCAGACTCCATCCACCATCCGTATTCTTTCCCGCCACATTTGCCTCTCCATCGCCATACTTTCTCCAATTCCAAGAAACCGCATATCATTTTCAATCATCTTTATCCAAGTTTTCTTGCCTTCCTCTACCTTTCACAACATTACTTGCTCCCCAACTTTCTAGCCTCCTCACCGGCATCAATAGGTCTTCTTCTCACATGACCAAACCATCGTAATCGATTCTCCATCATCTTGTCTTCTATAGACGCAACTCTTACCTTCTCTCCGATCACCTCATTTCGAGCCGATCCTTTTTGTATGACCACACATCCATCGTAGCATACGCATCTCTGCCACATTCATCTTTTGAACGTGACACTGCTTTCTGACCAACACTCGGTGCCATATAAGCAGCCTAATTGCCGTGCGGTAAAATTTACCCTTTAATCTATGAGGCATGCCGGGATCACATAAAACCCCTGTGGCACTCTTCCACTTCAACCACCCTGCCTTTATTCTGTGAGCCACATCGCCATCTAGCTCTCCATCCTTTTGGATAATAGATCCAAGATACCGAAAGAAAGTGGATCCATGAACAACTTTCCCATCAAATGTGATCATCCCCGCCTCTCTATCACTGTTTTCGCTAAACCTACACTCCATGCAAAAGACAAAGTGGCAAAATTTTATGCCGGCTGCCCTTCGTGTCGCAACCTTCATATGAAAGAGAAATGAGATGAAATTCCAAAACCATCAAAATCATAGGCTTTTCCAGTTACATGAAAAATATCATGCGATGGTGAGTCGAAATAATTGCTACAGTCATGTCACATTACGTGATTGATATTATAAAATCATCACGTACATCATGGAACATGACTCAACTTAGGTATAGATTGAAAAAAAAAAAAATCTTAAACATATGGAGAGGAGGCAGTGAAGGAATCAAATAATCAGTTAAAGTAAAGAAAATAGTTTTTTCAAGCAAAATCCCACTATCTAGGAGTATGTTTGGATGACACGTTAATCTAGATTATAATCTTCATCTTTTTTTTTGAATTCTTCATCTACATTAAAGTTGGTCAAATAATAATCTTAATCTAGATAAAATTAAATGTGAAAGGCACACAAAGGCGATAAAATTATAAAGGCGCGAGGCGAAGCGCGTACCTGAAAGAGGTGAGGCGCACACAAAAATAAAAATATATTAAATTAAATTTAATTATAACATTAATAAACACAGTGACAAGTTGATCATTGGTGGTGATCTCAACGGTCATGTGGGTGTTAGTCGAGGCGGCTTTGGAAGCCTTCATGATAGCGTTGGTTTTGGGGATAAGAATGAAGCAGGAAACAATATATTGGATTTTGCGTTAGCATATGACTTGGGCATAATGAACACTTGGTTCAAGAAAAGGGCTCTCACTTGGTTACATATAAAAGTGGAGGTAATGCAAGTCACATTGACTTCTTTTTAGTAAAGAACGTTTGAAGAAAAAGCTAAACTGATTGCAAGGTGATTCCTGGTGAGAGTGCTGCAACGCAACAAAGAGTTATGGTGCTTGATTTTCGAGGTAAGAGGCACTTAAGAAATAGAATTATGCAAGTTGACCCATGAATCAAGTGGTGGCAGCTCCAAGGGGAGAGCCGACACAGTGTTACCTAATTCTCTACCACCCCGCTCGTCCCACGAACCGGAACGCACGTACCAGAACGCGGTGCATTCGCGTATTGGATCTCCATATCCGACGACCCCAAATATGTAGGCTTTCTCCATACCCGGTGGACTGGACTTGGAGAAGGAAGATAACAGTGGAAGAAAAAAAACGTGTCGGACTAAGGGCCCAATCTCTTTTTTTTTTCATTTTTTTTAAAGTAATGCAAACAGCTCAATTTCCAGAACAAATCAGTTCATTTTTGTACCTTTTTATTTAACTATTTCCTTTTTTTAACTTATTCCTTTTATATATTATGGTTTATCTTCTCGTAATTTTAATAAACTTAGACTTACTGTGTATATTTTTGTAAATGTTGGAAAATATTGATATGATTACAAGGAAATATATATAATTATAACATGATATAAATTAAAATTATAAGTGGTCAAATATTTATAATAAAAAAATATAAAAACTAAAATACTAACATACTGTTAAGAATGAATTCGCGTACCGCGTCCTAAAAAAGCTTCTCGACTAAGCCTACCCCCAACGTACCACGTTTCGATATATGTAGTGTACCACGACCCGATACGTGTTCCGTGTACCGGAACGTACCGCGAACCAGGTAACATTGAGCCGACATACTTTTGTAGCTAACATGGCCAAGAACCGTATTTGGTCAGATTTTAGCTGGATTATCATAGTCTTTAGACAACTTCACGACTCTCTTCTGCATAGCACTGCCGACGTCCACCCATCTTGAGAGGTCCCCCGATCACTTCATACTTACGGCATTTTTCCAGAACAGGTTTGGGTAGGTGTGCACCCATAGGGGAATCCATGGGAGTCAAATAATTACGAGTGGTCTGTCATAAGGGTAGGTTCAATTAGAAATCTTCAAATATAAAAAGGCAGCTTATTGACCAAGTTTCTAGTCATTTCACAAAAAATGGTTATCCTACGAGATTACTTTCAAAGACGGTCTTCAAAATGGACTCTTATTACAAAATCCTAGAAAAAAGGCCCTAGAGACATGACTCGGGAATTGGTTGAAATTTAGCTTTCACGAGTATCATATATAGACGTTATTCGAATGTATAAGTATAGGATTGTCTCCCAAATCCGTAGATTTGTAAGCCCCAAGCAAACAATAGGCCCAAGGGGCACACATGTTATGCATGCTTTCTTGTAAGACCAAGCTAGTATCGGGCCATTCGATAAGTAGTCACTCGTAATCAAGACCCCGAAGACCGGCTTAGGAATTATCCTAGCGCACTTCTGTTCTCTGAAAAGGCAGGTCCCTCCCCTGACGAGGGGATTCATATCCATTGTCTGGTCAACCTGTCGAATTCAACTGCAATCTCCGTGTTCCTTGTAATGCTCTCCCTTCCAAATAAGGAGCAGACACTATTCTCTTGCATTATGGCACACATTCCGACGTTATGTACCTCAGTGAACACGTGTCGGACACGCTGGACTGGACATGCTCTGGACACAGAGAGTAACAACTTTTTCATTTTCTAAATAGCAGACACGCTGACGACACTTGCAGGCACATTGACAACACTGGAGAAGTTGGGACACACAAAATGGACAACAACTGTTTTTTAATATATAAAACCCAAAATGGAGTCAAAGATAAGATTCTTGAAAACTCAAGTGGTAAATTTATAAATTTTACTACACATCAATTTTGCCATCTATAGATTTCATATATTTTACTACATTTTTAACTTCCTTTTCTTTGTGGTTTTTTAGATGCTTATTGTGTGGTGACTTTAATTATACATTTCAGTTTATGTATATTTTTTGATATCTCTTTTGGATTCTTAAAAAACCTATAGTAAGCATATATATATATATATATATATATATATATGTGTGTGTGTGTGTGTGTGTTAAATGAACGTGTCCTTTACGTGTTGTAGCCTACATTTTGAAAAACAAAATGTGAATCCAGCGTCCGTGTCACATCCACGCTTCAAAGTCTTACTTTCGACCTATGGAAGAAGGGACATTCCCCATTATTATAAAAGGGTTCCACCAGTTCAACAAGAAAAGTTGTTTTCAGTTATAGGGCATTCAAGCCCGTCCTGTCAAGCCTATCGAGGAAGGAGGCGAAGCTCATTAAAAGGGGGCTGTGTTATTCTTTTATTGTATTCTGCTGGTGAAAGCAGAACAAATACTTATATTGCTTCACCTCAGTCTATATGAGTCTAGAGCCGTTCCTTACCTAAGGAGGAGTTTCTTACTAAGAGCTTTTATTCCGTTTCCTTATATTGCTGATATGCGAATGTATACTTGTATACCACCAGATGAAAACAAATATGCTGATAAAGAAGGCAAAGTAACAGTAGTGGGAAGGGACATGACAGCTGAGAGGGACAGCAAACAGCACAGCCGCATCAAATCAAAGGGACATGCTGCATTCTTGAGTTTGGAGCTGTTAGGCATGAAAGCAAGCCCATCTACTGGATACGAGAGGAAAACCATAAAACATCATGCTTTTGACATTCAATAAGCCCATAAAACAACAAAAGAAAGCCACTTGAGGCCTCAAAGTCAGACGCAAGAGCCACTATAGATTCTCCAATCAGCCCTTTTTCCATTTGTTCATATTCATACTCAAGACTCAGATCTAGCCGTGTGATTAGAGGGACAAGCCCCATTTAGGATTTCGACACTGATCTGCCTACATCATGAATTAATGAAATTGACTCGGAAGATGGCCAGTGGTCACACCGACCCAGATCTCCTTAGGAAGCACTTGGAGTTCAAAACAGAACCCTTCTTAAGTATATTTTGTTCCTCCGGAAAGAAGCACGCAATACAATGTATTGACTGAAGTCAGCATAGGAAAAAGCAACTACCACTAGAGCGATCAAAACCTTGTGGATGAGACTGGCTCGGCCCATGCCCCGGTCAGGGAAGAAAGAAAAAGGGGCGCTACGAGAAACTTATCTCACCAATTGGCTCAGGATCATATTCAAATTGTAAGGCTGCATTGATCTCGTCATGACGCTTTGGTTAGGCCAACTACTAGCTTCTATAGTGGCCCTTCCACTTTGGCGTAGTTTTAGTTTGTATTGGTACTGAATGAACATATTAAACAAAGGCGATTATATCATGCTTTTTATATGTGTAGAGAGAACCCCTAAATATAGAGATAAATAGACGTTCATGGATAGACAAAGATTCCATTGATTCTTAGTTTTGGGGCTGAAAAAGCTCATTGATCAGTAGACTTTTTTTTTTTTAAGTACCAAAGTTTGATAGCAAAATCCAAAATAATGTTAAATGAGATAGTGACCTATCTCAGCTAAAATTCGCCAAACTAATGTACTACATAAATTCCCATCGTTAGTTCAGGCTTGGATGTTAGGAATGTATTTTATATCCTCCACCTAACCATACAGCCTACCCATCAGAAAATAGACTGAATATTTGAT
This sequence comes from Orobanche coerulescens, assembly GCA_033398695.1. Classification (NCBI taxonomy): domain Eukaryota; kingdom Viridiplantae; phylum Streptophyta; class Magnoliopsida; order Lamiales; family Orobanchaceae; genus Orobanche; species Orobanche coerulescens. The sequence goes on from CM065815.1 coordinate 36,871,977, forward strand.
TTTAAAGCCAAAATGCCAGTCATAAACGACTGGAGAAGGTAGACATTGAGGCAGATACAAATTATCAACATAATACTTCTCCTTTTATGTTACAAAAGTATGTAGGCCCAAATTTACCCCGAAAAAATTAGTAATGAGGTGATGCAGCATGAACCATAAAAATACTACACGACATAATGGATGCATAAAATAGAATAGACTACCTTGTAAAAACAACTGGTCCCAAACGGACAGGTCCGGTTCCCAAAGTCAAAGTGCTTACAATCAATGGACCTGAAACAGAAGTAGCCAATGAGACTGGGGAGCGAAAAAAGCAAGAGAGAGAAAAATAGGGTGACCTAGTACATGAGCTTTGCCTTGTAGCTCTCAACAATATCCTTCTTCTCCTCTTCCGAGAAATACCAAATCACACTAGGTATCACAAAGTACGAAAGTTTCCGACATATCGGGCAAGCTCTTAGCGCCGAATTAACATCCAATCCAGATGCTGGGGAATTACCACGCCAGCTCCTTATACATGATATGCAAAATGGATGACTGCAGCCCGATAGAATCCCGAATTTCCTTTCTGATGGTGTGGGTTTAGAGAGGACGAGCTCTAGACACACACTACACTCTATACCTTGGCTGCGTGTCAGCGCCTCTAAATGCTTTTGCCTTTTCTCACATGTCTTCAAGTGTTGTTCTCTTTCGTAAGGCCTGAAGGGGTGCAAACATTGTTTCCTACAGATGGGACATAGGTCTCCGTGGATGTGCGGACATTTTTCACCACGTGGACAATTACCGGCAGCGGAAAAAGAACACATAGGCTGATCAGAAGGGTCGGCAGTATTAGAATAGCCAATTTCGTGATTATCAGCAAGAACATCACCATGTAAAGAATTTTCCCTCCATGCTGGTGTGGTAGGAGGGTAAAGAGCTCCAATAGAAACTGAAAGTTCAGAATTGCTATCTGGGATATCTGGTGAAGAAGTAGATGAGAATTGTGACCGAGAAACTTTGACATGTTCGTATCTACATCGAGTGCCATAAGCACAGACTCCCTTTTGATAGAAGGTGCAAATCTGCAATAATTTACAGTTATATATATAAATAGAATTAAAAAGAATATCAATATAATATGTTGGAAATACACGCACGTTGACAGGAAGTTACAGTATTTTGTGGAGCTTTCCAATCATGGGAGAACTCACAATGCTCCCCTTTTATACATGCCCCATGAGCAAAGAATTTACATTGAACCCTGAAATGATCAATTAACATATCTTTTTACAGTGTTTTACTGCATATACAGATGCAAAACACTAAATTATATAACGACAGTAGAAAAATGAACAGCAGTGAAATCATCAGATAACAAAATTTCATGTTTCATTTCTTTTCTACTTTCTCCGCTTGCGAAAACTGAGCCGAACAGCACTTTTGTCTTCAACTTATAATCTGCCCTGACATAATCTTGAGAAGTACAAGAACCACAAATATAAACATCTCTTTCTCTTTCTAACGCTACATTATGACCAAGTACAAGTCATTTCTCCTCCTTTCTCAAGTTTTTCATCTTTCCTCCAACTCTACACCATAACCGAATAAGAAAAAATTACAGAACTGAGCTACTATTGAATCCTGAAATATACCATTTTGACAATGGAACTCCCATAAAATCCAAAATAATTACCTTCAAGACAGCGCATGAGCTTTAGAAAAAAAAATAGGCAACGCGCATATTATGTGACATCATGTAAATTCGAGAAATATCAAGAAACAAGAGAATTAGCATTGAAAATGGTACCGTTTAGACATGGCGTCTCTGAGAACGCCAAGAAAGCAATAAACAGATCGATGAAAACGAAGAAGACAAATTGCACGCAAGCGATCAAATGCAAAATTGAGAGCTTGGGGCTTTTACGCCCGAGTTTTAGCAAGTTAGTTAGAAGGAGGAAAGTGAAAGGAAATTGTATTTTGGGTTGTCGAGTTGATTGTAATTATTCTGTTCTTTTCTCTCCAAATCTTGCGAAAGTTTTCCTTCCATTTCTTTCCAACACCAAATATTTTTGCTTTTTTCTTATTTCCATCTATTTTCCTTCTTTTCTCTCGATGGGAAATTACCGCCCTATTTAGATGATTTAGCCTTTTCAATTATTGTTGTGAAGTGGTATTCTTGTGATACTTATCTTGGTCGTGAGGAAGTGCTTCAATTGTTCGCTGCTGGTCATGTTCGTGCGAATTGTTTGACTGCAGTGGTATTCTTGTGATACTTAGTTTTCCATCAATGATTGTTTGACTGAAATGACTTGTTTGTTTATTTTATTAAACATGACTAGTATATTCTCTATACTTGCATTATAAAATTTTAATTGCTAACCCTTTTGGGGTGGATATCTTTTATATATTCAGATCTTCGTGGTTTGGGAGCAGTCATGACAAGTTGTGATGCTAATGTGTTTATTTAACTTATCATCGAGTCTGGTATTATCCTTCTCTTGTTGTATTTTTGACCCTTCTGCGGGCATGAGTTGTATATAACTAAGCATATTCGAGTATGATTTTGACTTCTGTTTTGGTTTCCAGCTTTTTTGAGGTGTTGTATGACCATATCAGTCTATTTATTGTGCCTTTTTAACCTTTTCGGTCAATTGCATTATTGAGTCATATCGTATTCAGTGTGTTCGATCCTGTGAGAAGGTTCTACGGTGCTGTAAAATTTCTAAGCTTAACTTGTGGAAATCTAGACTGTTTGATCGAGTTGAGATGTATGTTGTCGTGTCATCCGAGTTGTCAGTTGTGATAAATACCATGGTGTGGCCATCATCTTTGTGCGATATGTGACCATAAGTCTCCTTAGTTCTTACTTTTATTGTTTGTTTGTTTGTGGATTGTAATGTTATCTTGACACTGGATTTATGATGTGTTGTTTATTGTATGTTTAGTAGTAGTATGTTTTTTAGTATGCCTAAAGGTAGTGAACCTGGATACAATCGTGGTCATGGATGTGGTGAAATGAGTCTTTTAATATTAATTTGTGCCACTTTTTGAGAGAGTATCATGATCGAACGCTAGCCTACAAGATGTCCTTCTCATCGACTGAGTCTAGACCCAGATGAAGAAGCAGAAGATTTCTAGCTATTTCTGAGGTACTAAAATAATTGAAGTTTCTGCACTCCAACCATCGCATCATTGGTTTTTGGAACCTTTTGTATCGGTTGGATGAGTTAAGGGCTTCAAGTCGGTATTGTTGACTCCTGGTAATGTGAGGAAGTGCTTCAATTGTTCGCTGCTGGTCATGTTCGTGCGAATTATCCTTCGCCATCAGTGACTTGTTACAAATTTGGGCGCGAGGGGCACCGAGTTCCGTATTCTGAGATAGTTAGTCTTCATGTCGTTCTTCCAAAAAGACCCCTCATTCGTCAGAGCAGAGAAAGAGTTTACCTCCTATAGTTGGTAATGTAAGCAGTGTGAAAACATGCTTCAATTGTAGTCTTGCTAGCTATACTCTGAAGAATTGTCATTCATCGTTAGTTAATTTTTTTCAAGTGCGATCAAGTAGGACATCATGTGGTGCATTGCGAGATAGTCGCTAGGATGTTTGGAAACCGAATTTCTGATTCTACTCCGGGGAGCCCAATGATGCTAAGTGCAAATTTTAGAGAGTCGATGCATGGATATGAGCTTTGCATGAAGAGTTGATATTTAATGCTTTGATCTTTTCATTCTAAGTTTCGAGGATGGAACTTTGTTTTAGTGTGGGAGAATACAATACCCATGTTTTTATTTATGTTTATCTCGATTTTGTATGTTGCTTTGTGCTAACTTTTTTTGATGACTATATCGAATTATTTCTCGTTGTATGATATATGTCTTGATCGTGTTGTGATAGTTATCAAATGTGGTTTTACGTCACATATGTCATTTTTTTGTATGTGTGTATGTGTTTTTCATTTGCATGTCATATTATGATGTTTAATTTTTATTCGTTTCAATTTATTATCATGTGTTTGGATGATCGAGGCTTGGCGAGCGTCGAACCAGACCGACAGAACTACTGGAGCTATTTTATGTACTAGCGGTGCACTTACGGCCTCAAATCTCCAATGCTACAACGGTAAGGTTTGTGATGGTTATAATCGTAATGGTTGTGTTGCGGTCGTAAACCACCAAGTTGATTCGAGGCTCAAATTCCAGGCAGATAGTGACGACCATAAGCTTATAGTGTTATAGACGTAAGTTGGGCCTGTTACGGATATAAGTCGGGCCTGTTACAACTGTAAACCCTTGAGTTACAGCTGTAACTCGAATGGTAAGTTGGCGTATTGGATTCTGTTGTGTCGAGATTTATACACCTCAACAGGCGATCGGCAAAAAGACCGGGCGATCGAACCAGAGTCAAATAGACCAAGGAAGACTTGCCGATCGAAGGACCCAGAACAGGACCCTGCGCCGAGCGATCGACTGCCAAGGCGATCGCCTCCCGGCAACTAGCGATCGTTCCGAGTGCCCGATCAGGGACGACCGCCTCATGCCACGTGAAGTCAACATCCGCCAAGTCTGCGAAGGCCGAAACTCGGAATAGAGACCCACGTGCAGATCCGGAAAAGGCGCCGCAGGATAAGGCCCTTTGACCCCAGTCTGTCACCATCTTCTCACCTACCGACAGACCCGCCGAAAGGTCCAAGGTGGGACCTCCCGAGACAACGACAAGAGACGCGTGTTGTCCTCTCATTGGCTCACACAGCTGGCTGCCAGCAGCAGCCACGGACTTTAAGCCAATCTGCCCATGTGCTAAAGACGATCACCCCTTATTATAATATAGGAAAGGCGATCGCCCGTCAGGATTAAGACATCCCAGCTCCTCCTATAAATGGAAGACTTCCTGCACTTGGAAAAGGGTCGGCTTTTCTGGCTACTTTTCTCTCGGCTTTTCTCTCTCAGAACCTCTTAACCAAAAGACGGTCGGCATAAACGAGAACTCCCTACAGTTCAAGAACTCACAGAGCAGCACTCAAGAGCTAGATAACTAGGGTCTTTACACTCATTGTAATTGTACTCTAACATTAATATTTGTACTCTCAAGTATTCGTATTAATAATATCTCGCGAGAGCATTCAAGCCCGGGACTAACAACCCCGGCAAATCTTGTGTTATTTACTTCCCCATGGACGTGCTATCGCATTTTGTTTGTTACTCGTCCATTCCAGCATATCATCTCCGGATAATATTTGGCTAACAACAATTGGCGCTGGAAAAAGGGCCTCAACCTCTGTTTTTGTTCCGACTGTTTCGAAGAACACTCACTGTTATCCGGAGCATATACTTGAAGAAACACTCACTGTTCTTCAAAGAAAAACCTTCAGATTCATGACGTCTGCCACCACATCGAAGAGATCCACTCTCCGATCCGCCGGACGCCTTATTCCGGCTCAATCCGAGCCCCAACCCACAGCGTAGGGTAGCCGCGGCGGCGCGAGACTCTCGATCCCGCCCCCGAGGGACGGCCCTAGCCTCTCGCTCGATCAGTTCCAAATAGCGAAACAGATTTAGGAGGCCATGGCCATCCTACGGGAGCGACGGAGAGCATGCGGTACACCCGCAATTACCCCATCAGCCATCCGCCGCGCGGGCAAACGGAAGCTCAGGGGGTTACTTGTCGAGCAATCGTCAGGAAGCCCCGATTCACGAGAAGAAGCACTCGCGAGGCAGGACGGTTCCATTTTCAGCTGCTTAGGAAGCGACCCATCATGGGGACCGGGGCATTCTGGCCCCAGCCATGAGACGACGGAGCCCGAATCCGTCACCAGGAGTTCGGCATACCCAACTCCCAAAAGGAGGGTCGGTCACTTGGCTCCCCCTCGCTGAAGAACCAATATCGGCGGCGACGACCTCATCGCCTACCGGTTTTATTATTGTGTATTTCATCTGTTTTGAACCCTGTATTATTCAGAATTGTGATATCGATAATTGAAGTATGATATTCTCGTATTTGAACCCTTGCACATGAGTATGGCAACATGTAATTTTTCCCATGCAAATACGTGATAACGTACACTAACAAGGATAGCTTAACGTACGCTATCTGTTAGAATTAGTGTACGCTACGAATGTAACGTAGCGTGCATTAACCAGTCAATTATTGAGCTGGGCAGCTAGCACATGCGCCAGCCGAACGTGGGTCCGGATAAGATTCCCGCGGATGAACCTGGACAGTTTTGGAGTCAACACTTATTAGCGTGCACTAAGTATAGTAGGATAGCGTGCGCTAATCAGCTATTATGCAGAAAACTTTATATAAGGGACAACACTCAATTTCTTCTTGTTCCCTTCACTCGTCCTCATTTCTTGATAGTCCAGAGAACCTTCCCTCCTTCTTAAACACACATAGACCACCTCCACTTAATCACTAAAGATTGGATGTCACTTGTGATTGATCATTGGAGTGGAGAAACGTCTTGATTTGGCAAACAAGCAACCGGAGTCGGATTCTACTTGTTATCTCGGTGTTTTTCTTCATCTTAAGGTATGTTATACTACTTTCAACCTTGAATTCGTGTTCTTAAAAATATGAGGATTATGCTATCAAGATATTGAGTTTCATTGGTGATTTATCCAAACCACATCATGTTTAGGAGATTGATATGATTATGCTTTAAGTACCTTGGTTAAGAACATAATAATTTGAATCTTGTTACGATGAACAAGTATAGGAAGTTTCTGACATTGGTAATCCGAATTTAGAAGATGTCTTCATAGTAATCACGGACTTGGCTTTAACATCATTATTGTTAGACGAATCTAAGAGATTGATCATGGAAGGATTTGTCTTGTAAAGATAGAGTGTTAAACAAACTTCAGGATGATAGTTTTGATTGATATAAAGGTATTGATATCGACCGTTAGGCCTTCTGAATTATGCATGAAGAATTGTAATCGAAATTGAATATGGTGATACGATGATATACGTATTCTTGAATTCGAAGTTGTTGTTATCCGTAAGATCATTCATAACCGTATGAGCATGATATGCATGGAGATAACATATATTAAACACTGAGGATTTCGTAAGTTTTATCACGGTTAGAACAGTCGACTGCCCAGGAAGAACTGTCATACATGATTAGCGTGCGCTATCGATCATAAGTTAACGTATGCTTCGCGTTGAACGTAACGTGCATTATGTTATCAGACGAGTCAGTCGACTGATTAGTGAGGTACTGATAGTGCATGGTTAGCGTACGCTAGACTTTGTATCTTTGCGTGCACTAACGAGTAGCCTTAGCGTACACTACATAGGATACGTAGCGTGCGTTAAGCAAGCCAGGCAGATTATAATTTTTGTACTTCCGACCATAATTTAGATTGTTAGACATTTGTACGACGTGAGATGAATTCTATATTATCTCTGTTGTTAAGGTTCGAGCTTAGCAACGTGATTGATCGAATGGGGTGACCTTCGAGGGTCTTGATATCCATGGAAACTTTATTCTTGTCATCGAACCGAGGCAAGTACTTTAATTAGAATTGTTTATATTATGTCAGTATATTGTGATTGTATTATGTACATGTGATTGTGATTAAATGTCCACTATGCGTTGATCCGACGAGAATCATCATGGGAATCTATAGCTGTGTGCGCTGGATCGTTGGACAGGTAGTTCCACCATGCGTTGGTCCGACGGGATCATAATAGGAATCTATAGCTGTGTGCACTGGATCGTTGGAATACCATCAGTATGTTGAGACTGTTATGATGTGATATGCGTTGTTGTTGTTTCTCATTGGAGAAACTTGTTATGATGATTGTTTGAGTACATCACTGTTGTATGATTATTGTACTTGTACTAGCATCTTTGTGCTAACCCCTTCGGGGGTGAACATTTGTTTATGTTCAGGATCCAGGAGAGCGGGGAAACAACCACTGGAGCTGCATGACGACGAGGGTGCAGAGTGATGTTCCGGCCGGGTTTATTATCTGTTGTTGGTCATTTTAATAAGTACTCAAGTACGTCGTAAATTGTGATGTTTGGATTTCAGTGATGTATTAATATTCTTCATTTGGATATTTTTATTTTCGGTATTGAACCAGAATTGTTGTATTTTATTTCAGTGATTTCATAATTTGGTATCTCTCATTGTCTTTTCATTTATTTAGCCTTGTAAATTCTTATGTAAAGGATTTACGGCGCTGTAATATTCCTGAATATATCGGGGGTGTTACAGAATATGGTATCGGAGCTAAGATTATGGATATCTTGGCCATTAGGTTAAAATAGGGGTCATATATGTCTTTTGAGGTAACTGGCCGCGAATAACATCACTGTACTGCCTACGTCTTCATGCGAGCGGTGGTTGTAAGTTACGAAACTCTATCTCATTATTTACATGTTGTATCTCTTTATACTTGAACTTTAGAACAATATTGTTCCCTGTATATTGAGTATTTATGCTTACAGTATGTTGAGAGGTGGACATGGACGTGGTCGCGGACGCGGACGAAGGAATGCCGAAAGAGAAGCTTCGCCTTCTAATCAGGCCAGCCACAGCTCAGGCGAGCCACAGAGATCTATTAATAATGAATCGGAACCTGCTGTGCCCGAAATACTTCGTCAGGTGGTGAACCAGATGACTCAGTTCGCCCAAGTCGTGGACCGAATGCAGGTGGCAGTAGGGTTACAACAGGGAGATCGACAACAAGGGATCCCAGACATGGGAAGTCGAGGGGATCGATGGCTGCAGGAGGTGGCAAAGATGCAACCACCCAAATTCGACGGCTTTTCTGAGACACCAACGTGGGATCACTGGTTAAAGGAACTGGAGAAAATTTTTGCCGGAATTAACTGTCCAGACAACCGGAGAGCCTCTATTGCTCAGTACTTTCTGATAGGGGAAGCATCCGAGTGGTGGGAAGCCATCCGGCCTATAGATCATGATGTTGACTGGACATAATTTAAATAGATGATGGAAGCTTAGTATTGCCCTCGTCCTGTGAAGGAAGCCAAAGTTCGGGAATTTTTCTCCGCACAGCCGTCAGACGAACCCGTTTCCCAGACAATTAAGACGTTTAACTAGCAGCTGGCATTTGTTCGACATCTGGTCAGAACATATGCAGAAATGATGATCTATTTTGATATGAGAATGAAACCAGAAATCCAGAGGTACATGTCCGGTTTTGAATGTACCACTCTTCGTCAATATCAGGATAAAGCATTGGCTTATGAGATCAAAGGAGCAGCGATGGAAAAGTTTGCAGAATCCAAGAAGAAGAAAGTCTCCAGTAGTTTCTTGGAGCACAAGAGCAGTGGGCCCCACAAGGCCCAGTCATCCTTTCACTCTTTCAAGAAACCTCCGCACCCATCTAAGAATGGAAGGAATTTCGGACCAGTGTCAGCCACGATGGATACATCTAGGAAGTGCTTTAACTGTGGTCGCTCAGGCCACCTTTGGCGTGATTGTTTGCGTACTCCAGTTACATATTTTGATTGCGGACAGGAAGGGCACCATGCGACATTTTACAAGGATGCCACCAAGATCAATGGAACACGTACATCACAGCCAGCTCAGAGAGAGGCCAGTATCCAACAGACGCAGCAAAGTGTTCAGATGCCTCATAATTTTGGCCGCGGACGAGGCAGAGGACAGTGGGACCGAAAGAGTATAGCTAGTGCCGGATCTGTTCCCCCACGTCTGTACGAGATGAGGAGAACAGACGATCAGGATGCTGCTATAGCATCAGGTACTGTTCAGATCCTTTCCCAGCCAGTTAGCGTTTTATTCGATACAGGAGCTACGCATTCATTTATATCCCTGTCTTGTGTAAATCGTTTGAATATTTCTGGTTTTCATAATTATGAACCTTATGTTGTTGGTTTACCGAGCGGAGAGAGGATTGTTGGAAACTTAGAAACTAGAGATTTCCCTGTATCATTTGGAGGCAGACAGTGGCTCTCAAATCTGATTGTGATAGAAATGTAAGGAGACGACCTGATACTCGGAGACGATTGGCTTAATCGATATGGAGCTATTGCAAACTACCGAAAGAGGAATATCTCGCTGATCGCTGACGATGGTTCTGAAATACTGTTTGAAGGATGGAAACCAGGAAGCTCAGGAAAGTTGATCAAGGCGATGAGAGCTGTCAAATTGTTAAAACAGGGTTGTACCGTATACTGGTGCTATGCAATGAAGAAAGAAGATGAAATTGTGGAAATCTCATCCATTCCTGTTGTGAATGAATTTCCGGATGTATTCCCTGACGAGTTACCTAGACTACCTCCACGACGAGATGTAGAATTCACCATTGAGCTGGAACCCGTAGCTACACCAATTTCTAAGGCACCGTATCGTATGGCACCTACTGAGATGTACGAGTTGAAAAAGCAACTGGAGGAGTTACTGGACAAAGGCTATATCCATCCAAGCGTTTCGCCCTGGGGAGCACCAGTTCTTTTTGTCCGAAAGAAGGATGGATCGCTTCGACTATGTATTGACTATCGAGAGCTGAACAAGATGACGATTAAGAACAAGTATCCGTTGCCACAGATTGATGATTTGTTTGACCAGTTACAAGGAGCAACAATATTTTCTAAAATCGATCTGAGATCATGATATCATCATCTAAGGATTAAGGAATCTGATGTTCCGAAATCAGCGTTCAGAACTCGCTACGGACACTATGAGTTTGTAGTAATACCATTTGGTCTCACTAACGCACCTGTTGCATTCATGCAATTGATGAACCGAGTGTTCATCGAGTATCTGGATAAATTTGTGGTTGTGTTCATTGTTGACATTCTGGTGTATTCTAAGAGCCCAGAAGAGCATGCACAGCATTTACGGATTGTGTTAGACCTGTTGAGAAATGAACAATTGTACGCCAAACTTTCTAAGTGTGAATTCTGGCTAAAGGAAGTAATGTTCCTCGGCCATGTGGTATCAGCTGAAGGAGTCCGAGTAGATCCTCAGAAGATTAAAGCAGTTATAGATTCGAAGCCTCTAAAGAACGTGAAAGAAGTCCGGAGTTTCTTAGGACTTGGTGGATATTATCGTCGATTCGTGGAAGGGTTTTCCAAAATTTCCCGCCCACTTACTCGACTCCTGCAGAAAACTCAAAAGTTTGAATGGAATGAAATGTGTCAGAAAAGCTTTGATGAATTGAAGAGGAGATTGACGACTGCACCGATTTTAACACTTCCACAGGGAACTGGAGGATTTATAGTTTACAGAGATGCTTCGAACCAAGGACTCGGATGCGTATTGATGCAGAATGATAAGGTGATCGCTTATGCATCCCGACAGCTGAAACCTTATGAAGTGAATTACCCAACGCATGATTTGGAGCTGGAAGAGTAGTTTTCGCTTTGAAAACATTATCTGTACGGGACTCACTGTCAAATCTTCATGGATCATAAGAGTCTCAAATACATCTTCAGTCAGAAAGAGCTGAACATGCGGCAAAGAAGATGGTTGGAACTTATTAAGGACTATGACTTGGAGATTCTTTATCATCCAGGCAAAGTAAATGTAGTGGCCGATGCACTTAGCCGCAAGCCTGTTTCTATTCAGATGCTGGAAACTCTGACCTCCAGCTCAGCATTCAACGAGAAATGATTCGTGAAGGAATTGAAGTGTGGTTACAAAGAGTCCAAGGAAAACTGTGCGTGATGGAAATAACTTCATCGTTAACCGAAGAAATCAAATCTAAGCAAGTACATGATCCTCTGATGATTCGGTTATGTGATGAAGTGATCAAGGGAAAGGCCCCCGGATTCGTAATTCATGATGATGGAGTTTTGATATTTCAGAACCGAATTTGCGTTCGCGATGTCGATGTTCTGAAACAGACGATTATGAAGGAAGCTCACAACACGCCTTATTCTATCCACCCGGGCACCAGTAAGATGTATAAGGACCTGAAACAGAACTTTTGGTGGGGAAACATGAAGAAAGATGTAGCGGAGTATGTCTCGAAGTGTTTGACTTGTCAGCAGGTTAAGATCGAGCATCAACGACCTGCCGGGATGCTGAAGCCGCTCCCAATTCCTGAATGGAAGTGGGAGGACATATCGATGGACTTTATCACTAATATGCCGAGAACCAAGATAGGAATGAGCATGAGTTGGGTGGTAGTTGATCGTTTAACCAAATCAGCTCATTTTCTAGGCATTAAGGACACTTGGGGACCCGAGAGGTTGACACGAGTGTTTATTTCAGAGATAGTTCGATTGCATGGTACGCCGAAGACCATTATTTCTGATCGAGACGGCCGTTTTGTGTCTCATTTTTGGAAAGCAGTTCATAAGGCCTTGGGGACCGAGTTGAACTTCAGTACGGCTTATCATCCGTAGACAGACGGACAATCCGAGAGGACTATTCAAATGGTGGAAGACATGCTGAGGGCCTATGCCTTAGATTGGTCAAATGATTGTCCTCAAGCAAAAATCAATTTTCAAATAAAAAGTATCGTGAATGATCGTGCAAATCCATAGTGCTCAACTTAATCAATACTACCCTGAAAATCTCAAAGAATAATACGATTATCGTAATAGTGAGTCACATCAAGGACACTGATTCCACAAAGTAACCATTTTTAGTGCTAATCGATCGTTCATGCGGAAAATCAAGCTCAAAGATTAACAAGTGTGAATTTAACCGACCGCCAATATGAAGGGTTAGAGTAAACAAGCCAACTCGCCCAGTCCCACAGTCTAGTGGCAAAATTTTAGAGTTTCAACATCAAAATTAAACCTCGAACAGCATTCCCTTATGTATGATTAATAATATGATTCGAGTTAACCACTAGGTTTCGGATCTCGGGATATTTCATCGGGATAACCCTAGGGTGGATTTTCATTCTCATGTACTGGTGTTGTGAGGAAATCCCTCACACTATACCGCAAGTGCACGGTGTCAACAAGTAATAAAGTGATAAGTAAGATATCGTTCTCTCGAGGACTGATTTCACTAAGTACCAAAATATAGTCAACTCACAATTTTATTTGAAGAACAATTATATGGAATTTATTCCTAAACTAATTTCAGAAAAATAAATAGAGAATAATAATAGTAAAAATAATAATAATAAGGGTGTAGGATTATGATTTTCACCTCAAACAATCAGGAATGATATTTATTTAATTCCAATTCACTTTTATTCAATTGATTGTAAGCCAAGAATTCCTAAATTATTCTAAAGCCTTTCCCAAGGTCGATAGAAAATACTAAGAATTATTAACTCCATATATCCCTATTCGAATTAGATAATTAATAGCTAAAACAGTTCAAGAATTCCCACATTGAATAGGCTTCACAATTCCCATGAGTATATCCCTATCTCACGATAATCATGATTTTTATCACAAGAACTATGCCTAAATTTCATCTCCCGAATCCATAAAGACATTCAAAACAATTCAACTGTTGGCCAGACAATTAAAAAGCATTAAGAACAATGAGAAAAATCCAACTCAATACGAATAACGAGTAAATTGAAAAATAAATAAATCAAACCATCATGTAATCGGCTACAATCACAATCCTACTCGAACAGATCTAGAAAATCAGATGCGGAAAAATTAAGAAAAACCGTAAGGAATCCGTGGTCTTGTCGTCGCCCACAAATCTCCTCCTTGTGTTCTTCGATCCCGCGATGTCTTCCTCCGATTTGATGATAATCCTTTCAGCCCTTAAACCCCTATTTATAACTATCATCAGCCTCCAAAACGCGTCCGGGAATTAGGTTGGGAACAAGCTCCAAAAACGGACCAGAACCGCGGCCGAAACATCAAAAACCGCCCTGTGGGCCGCGGCTCACTTAATCTGTGCCGCGGCCCCTGATCCTTCAGCGGGTTGCCTGGGCGCTGCATTTTCCTCCTGGGTCGCGGCTCACATAAGCTGTGCCGCGGCTCACAGTACAGTCTGCTCGGCACTTGCTAGTCCTCTTTGTGTGCCGCGGCTCACTTGGTTCGTGCCGCGGCCCCCAGCAAAAAATTGCCGTTTTTGCCCGTTTTTCGTCGTTCGAGCTTCCGGACTCTAATTTCCTGCAAAACATATAAGAATAGTGCATTAAAAGCTCATTTATGCATTTTTAGACACAAAATGGGTAAAGAATAATGATAAATAAGCGTATAAAAATACGCCTAACAAATACCCCCAAACTTGAGCCTTTGCTTGTCTTCAAGCAAAAATCAATTTTAAACAAAATATATCGTGAATAATCATGCAAGTCCATAGTGCTCAACTTAATCAATACTACCCTGAAAATCTCAAAGAATAGTACAAGTATCGTAATAGTGAGTCACATCCAGGACACTGATTCCACTAAGTAACTAATTTCAGTCCTAATCAATCGTTCATGAAGAAAATCAAGCTCAAAGATTAACAAGCGTGAATTTAACTAACCGCCAATATAAAGGGTTAAAATAAACGAGCCAACTCGCCCAGTCCCACAGTCTAATGGCAAACATTTCAAGAGTTTCATCATCAAAAAATAACCCTCAGACAGTATTCCCTTATATATGATCAATAAGATGATTCGAGTTAACCACTAGGTTCGGATCTCAGAATGTTTCATCGGGATAATCCTAGGGTGGAATTTCCATTCTCATGTATTGGGGCACCGTTTGACGTAAAAGATACTCATGGGGCACATGGATGCTTCTAGTTACTAAGTTCCCCTCCACAGCGGAGAAACAACTCGAATAGCTATTCCCGTATGTCCGATTCAAGGTTGCTGTTTTACGCGAGAGTAAACAATGGGTCACGTGAATACCCCCGGTTGCTAGGCTTCCCATCATCGGTAATGCGATATTTATAAATTATTAATCTATTCAGGGTCGTCGTTTTACGCGAGAGTAAACAACGGGTCACGTGAATACCCCCGGTTACTAAACTTCCCATCATAGAACAAATAATATCTCGACTTATTCTTAGGAAAAACTGTTCGACTCTAAACTCAAATTAAGTGCCAACACGACTCATGTTACTGGACGACTAGCTAACCGAAAAGTATAACCAAACGTATAGGCGGCGATTTGAAAACACGTATGTCTCCTTTCTTATCTGCTAAGATTTCTACAAAAACGAAAAAATTTCGGACCTAAATGAATACTCAACGGAAACAAATATCGCTGACTGGAAATCCACCAAAACTCAACCATTTCTTCCAAGAGAAATCAGTATCGTAACATCAGTTTTACACACGGAAGTACGAAAAATTCACGAAAAATAAAGCACTGATGAAATCGCAATTTATAACCACGAAGAATTAAGAAAATTATCGCATGCTTCAATTTATTCCACCACACATAACATCATCAACAATAAAACTCATGTGAAAATAAAAGAGATAAGGAAAAGTGAAACTTATTTCAAATGTCTTCTTGAACGCCAGCACATGTCTGAGTGGAATCGTCTGTCAATCCATACTACAAATGATGCCCAACATCACCAGGAACCCCCAAACTTTATCTCTAGTCATGAAATAACTGTAGACATTAAGCCAAGAAAGACTAAAATATGAAGAATAATAACTCAGTGGGGTAAAAAAAAATATTAGAGAAATAAGGGCCACAAGAATACACGAATCCAAACGAAATAACAAAACAAAAAAAAATTATTAACTAAAAATCAAATAAAAACAACTAACTAGAAAGCAAGTAAAAATGATGGGTTGCCTCCATCAAGCGCTCTATTTTATGTCTTGAGCACGACATGGCAAAAAAATTAACGTGGCTTCTTTCTAGGGAGATTGCCAAATATCCCCTTCTTGCAATCTATAAGCCTCTTATTCCACAAGGGAGGCTTTGGTTCATGCCTGCTTGCTAAAAATAATGAGTAAGAATAATTATCCGGACAACCAAAAAATAATGGAAGAATATAATAATTGTAAGGCACGAAAAAATAAGCAGAGTTCGAATGGGTAAATAATAAAGACTTGTCATGAACAACCTCATTAGAACTCAAAGAATCAGCCTCAACAAAATCAAGAGTAATGTGGTCAATCTCTCCCATTATGGATTTAGGAAAAATTATGCGTGGCACCGTTAATAAAATTTTAGGCACATAAGTGTTCACCTTATTAGTCGAAATTTGCTGACAATTTAATGAAATTTCTTTGGAAATATCATCAATGGTAACTTCTTCTACAAGTTCATCACACTTTATGTAAGTATCAGGTGTTGGGGGATCGACCCTAAAACTCAGCATGTCATTCTTCTCAACCTCCCCCTCAACTTCATTACTAAATCGATGAGATGGAAAATAACCATAGTGAATCTCAAGACCACGACGTGCACATTCTCGCTCAAGAGGGGTACTATTAGGATTTTTGAGAGCATCTACACATTGTTCAAGCATGGTCTTTTGTTTCGGGGGAGGGGGCTGACTGACCCTATTAGGCAAATTATTAAGATCATCGAAATTTATGAAATGCCAAGGGTCACGATAATCAAAGGAAAACATAATGAAAAAAATAAAAATAGAGACTAAAGAAAAAAAAACTTCAAATTAAAATTAGAGTCGCTTGGTATTGATATTAGCGAAAAATTAGTCCCCGGCAACGGCACCAAAAACTTGTTGTGAGGAAATCCCTCACACTATGCCGCAAGTGCACGGTGTCAACAAGTAATAAAGTGATAAGTAAGATATCGTTCCCTCGAGGACTGATTTCACTAAGTACCAAAATATAGTCAACTCACAATTTTATTTAAAGAACAATTATATGGAATTTATTCCTAAACTAATTTCAGAAAAATAAATAGAGAATAATAATAGTAAAAATAATAATAATAATAAGGGTGTATGATTATAATTTTCACCTCAAACAATCATGAATGATATTTATTTAATTTCAATTCACTTTTATTCAATTGATTGTAAGCCAGGAATTCCTAAATTATTCTAAAGCCTTTCCCAAGGTCGATAGAAAATACTAAGAATTATTAACTCGATATATCCCTATTCGAATTAGATAATTAATAGCTAAAACAGTTCAAGAATTCCCACAGTGAATAGGCTTCACAATTCCCATGAGTATCTCCCTATCTCACGACAATCATGATTTTTATCACAAGAACTATGCCTAAATTTCATCTCCCGAATCCATAAAGACATTCAAAACAATTCAACTGTTGGCGAGACAATTAAAAAGCATTAAGAACAATGAGAAAAATCCAACTCAATACGAATAACGAGTAAATTAAAATAAAAATAAATAAATCAAACCATCATGTAATCAGCTACAATCACAATCCTACTCGAACAGATCTAGAAAATCAGATGCGGAAAAATTAAGAAAAACCGTAAGGAATCCGTGGTCTTGTCGTCGCCCACAAATCTCCTCCTTGTGTTCTTTGATCCCGCGATGTCTTCCTCCGATTTGATGATAATCCTTTCAGCCCTTAAACCCCCATTTATAATTATCATCAGCCTCCAAAACGCGTCCGGGAATTAGGTTGGGAACAGGCTCCAAAAACGGCCCAGAACCGCGGCCGAAACATCAAAAACGGTCCCGTGGGCCGCGGCTCACTTAATCTGTGCCGTGGCCCCTGATCCTTCAGCTGGTTGCCTGGGCGCTGCATTTTCCTCCTGGGCCGCGGCTCACATAACCTGTGCCGCGGCTCACAGTACAGTCTGTTCGGCACTTGCTAGTCCCCTTCGTGTGCCGCGGCTCACTTGGTTCGTGCCGCGGCCCCCAGCAAAAAATTGCCGTTTTTGCCCGTTTCTCGTCGTTCGAGCTTCCGGACTCCAATTTCCTGCAAAACATATAAGAATAGCGCATTAAAAGTTCATTTATGCATTTTTAGATACAAAATGGGTAAAGAATAATGATAAATAAGCGTATAAAAATACGCCTAACAAATACCCCCAAACTTGAGCCTTTGCTTGTCCTCAAGCAAAAATCAATTTTAAACAAAATATATCGTGAATAATCATGCAAGTCCATAGTGCTCAACTTAATCAATACTACCCTGAAAATCTCAAAGAATAGTACAAGTATCGTAATAGTGAGTCACATCCAGGACACTGATTCCACTAAGTAACCAATTTCAGTCCTAATCAATCGTTCATGAAGAAAATCAAGCTCAAAGATTAACAAGCGTGAATTTAACTGACCGCCAATATGAAGGGTTAAAATAAACGAACCTACTCGCCCAGTCCCACAGTCTAATGGCAAACATTTCAAGAGTTTCATCATCAAAAAATAACCCTCAGACAGTATTCCCTTATATATTATCAATAAGATGATTCGAGTTAACTACTAGGTTCGGATCTCGGGATGTTTCATCGGGATAATCCCAGGGTGGAATTTCCATTCTCATGTATTGGGGCACCGTTTGACGTAAAAGACACTCATGGGGCACATGGATGCTTCTAGTTACTAAGTTCCCCTCCACAGCGGAGAAACAACTCGAATAGCTATTCCCGCATGTCCGATTCAAGGTTGCTGTTTTACGCGAGAGTAAACAACTGGTCACGTGAATACCCCCGGTTACTAGGCTTCCCATCATCGGTAATGCGATATTTCTAAATTATTAATCTATTCAGGTCGTCGTTTTACGCGAGAGTAAACAACGGGTCACGTGAATACCCCCGGTTACTAAACTTCCCATCATAGAACAAATAATATCTCGACTTATTCTTGGGAAAAACTGTCCGACTCTAAACTCAAATTAAGTGCCAACACGACTCATGTTACTGGACGACTAGCTAACCGAAAAGTATAACCAAACGTATAGGCGGCGATTTGAAAACACGTATGTCTCCTTTCTTATCTGCTAAGATTTCTACAAAAACGAAAAAAATTCGGACCTAAATGAATACTCAACGAAAACAAATATCGCTGACTGCAAATCCACCAAAACTCAACCGTTTCTTCCAAGAGAAATCAGTATCGTAACATCAGTTTTACACACGGAAGTACGAAAAATTCACGAAAAATAAAGCACTGATGAAATCGCAATTTATAACCAATAAGAATTAAAAAAATTATCGCATGCTTCAATTTATTCCACTACACAAAACATCATCAACAATAAAACTCATGTGAAAATAAAAGAGATAAGGAAAAGTGAAACTTATTTCAAATGTCTTCTTGAACGCCAGCACATGTCTGAGTGGAATCGTCTGTCAATCCATACTACAAATGATGCCCAACATCACCAGGAACCCCCAAACTTTATCTCTAGTCATGAAATAACTGTAGACATTAAGCCAAGAAAGACTAAAATATGAAGAATAATAACGCAGTGGGGTACAAAAAATATATTAGAGAAATAAGGGCCACAAGAATGCACGAATCCAAACGAAATAACAAAACAAAAAAAAATTATTAACTAAAAATCAAATAAAAACAACTAACTAGAAAGCAAGTAAAAATGATGGGTTGCCTCCCATCAAGCGCTCTATTTTACGTCTTGAGCACGACGTGGCAAAAAAATTTAACGTGGCTTCTTTCTAGGGAGATTGCCAAGTACCCCCTTCTTACAATCTATAAGCCTCTTATTCTACAAGGGAGGCTTTGGTTCATGCCTGGTTGCTAAAAATAATGAGTAAGAATAATTATCCGGAGAACCAAAAAATAATGGAAGAATATAATAATTGTAAGGCACGAAAAAATAAGCAGAGTTCGAATGGGTAAACAATAAAGACTTATCATGAACAACCTCATTAGAACTCAAAGAATCAGCCTCAACAAAATCAAGAGTAATGTGGTCAATCTCTCCCATTATGGATTTAGGAAAAATTATGCGTGGCACCGTTAATAAAATTTTAGGCACATAAGTGTTCACCTTATTAGTCGAAATTTGATGACAATTTAATGAAATTTCTTTGGAAATATCATCAATGGTAACTTCTTCTACAAGTTCACCACACTTTATGTAAGTATCAGGTGCTGGGGGATCGACCCTAAAACTCAGCATGTCATTCTTCTCAACCTCCCCCTCAACTTCATTACTAAATCGATGAGATGGAAAATAACCATAGTGAATCTCAAGACCACGACGTGCACATTCTCGCTCAAGAGGGGTACTATCAGGATTTTTGAGAGCATCTACACATTGTTCAAGCATGGTCTTTTGTTTCGGGGGAGGGGGCTTACTGACCCTATTAGGCAAATTATTAAGATCATCGAAATTTATGAAATGCCAAGGGTCACGATAATCAAAGGAAAACATAATGAAAAAAATAAAAATAGAGACTAAAGAAAAAAAAACTTCAAATTAAAATTAGAGTCGCTTGGTATTGATATTAGCGAAAAATTAGTCCCCGGCAACGGCACCAAAAACTTGTTGTGAGGAAATCCCTCACACTATGCCGCAAGTGCACGGTGTCAACAAGTAATAAAGTGATAAGTAAGATATCATTCCCTCGAGGACTGATTTCACTAAGTACCAAAATATAGTCAACTCACAATTTTATTTAAAGAACAATTATATGGAATTTATTCCTAAACTAATTTCAGAAAAATAAATAGAGAATAATAATAGTAAAAATAATAATAATAATAAGGGTGTATGATTATGATTTTCACCTCAAACAATCATGAATGATATTTATTTAATTCCAATTCACTTTTATTCAATTGATTGTAAGCCAGGAATTCCTAATTATTCTAAAGCCTTTCCCAAGGTCGATAGAAAATACTAAGAATTATTAACTCGATATATCCCTATTCGAATTAGATAATTAATAGCTAAAACAGTTCAAGAATTCCCACAGTGAATAGGCTTCACAATTCCCATGAGTATATCCCTATCTCACAACAATCATGATTTTTATCACAAGAACTATGCCTAAATTTCATCTCCCGAATCCATAAAGACATTCAAAACAATTCAACTGTTGGCGAGACAATTAAAAAGCATTAAGAACAATGAGAAAAATCCAACTCAATATGAATAACGAGTAAATTGAAATAAAAATAAATAAATCAAACCATCATGTAATCAGCTACAATCACAATCCTACTCGAACAGATTTAGAAAATCAGATGCGGAAAAAGTAAGAAAAACCGTAAGGGATCCGTGGTCTTGTCGTCGCCTACGTATCTCCTATTCTTGTGTTCTTCGATCCCTCCTCCGATGTCTCCCCCTTTTTCTGACCTTCACTGTTTATTTATAGCTATCGTTAGCCTCCAAAACGCGTCCGGGAATTAGGTTGAAACGGGCTCCAGAAACGGCCCAGAAATGCGGAAGACTCAGCAAAACCGCCCCGTGGGCTGCGGCTCACTTAATTTGTGCCGCGGCCCCAACATTCAGCGCAGATGCCTGGGTGCCTTTTCTTCTTCCTGGGCCCCGGCTCAGCATACTTGTGCCGCGGCTCACAGTACAGTTCGCTCGTAACTTGTTAGTCACCTTCGTGTGCCGCGGCCCGCTTTCCTTGTGCCGCGGCTCATGACCAGAAATCGCTGTTTTGGCCCGTTTTTCAAATTTGAGCCGTGGAAAAACTTGTTGTGAGGAAATCCCTCACACTATGCCGCAAGTGCACGGTGTCAACAAGTAATAAAGTGATAAGTAAGATATCGTTCCCTCGAGGACTGATTTCACTAAGTACCAAAATATAGTCAACTCGTAATTTTATTTGAAGAACAATTATATAGAATTTATTTCTAAACTAATTGCAGAAAAATAAATAATAGTAATAATAATAATAATAATAAGGGCGTAGGATTATGATTTTCACCTCAAACAATCAGGAATGATTTTTATTTAATTCAACTCACTTTTATTCAATTGATTGTAAGCCAGGAATTCCTAAATTATTCTTAAGTCTTTCCCAAGATCGATAGAAAATACTAAGAATTATTAACTCGATATATCCCTATTCGGATTAGATAATTAATAGCTAAAACAGTTCATGAATTCCCACAGTAAACAGGCTTCACAATTCTCATGAGTATATCCCTATCTCACGAAAATCATGATTTTTATCACAAGAACTATGCCTAAATTTCATCTCCCGAATCCATAAAGACATTCAAATCTATTCAACTATTGGCCAGACAATTGAAAGCATTGTCAACAGTAAGAAGAATCCAATTCAATACGAATAACGAGTGAATTGAAATAAAAATAAATAAATTAATCTGTTATGTAATCGGCTACAATCACAATCCTACTCGAACAGATCTAGAAAATAAGATGCGAAAAAAGTAAGAAAAACAGTAAAAAATCCGTGGTCTTGTCGTCGCCTACGTATCTCCTATTCTTGTGTTCTTTGATCCCTCCTCCGATGTCTCCCCCTTTTTCTGACCTTCACTATTTATTTATAGCTATTATTAGCCTCCAAAACGCGTCCGGAAGTTAGGTTGAAACGGGCTTCAGAAACGGCCCGGAAACACGGAAGACTCAGCAAAACCGCCCCGTGGGCCGCGGCTCACTTAATTTGTGCCGCAGATCACAGTACAGTTCGCTCGGTACTTGTTAGTCACCTTCGTATGCCGCATCCCGCTTTCCTTGTGCCGCGGCTCATGACCAGAAATTGCCGTTTTGGCCCATTTTTCGCCGTTCGAGCTTCCGGAATCCAATTTTCTACAAAACATATAAAGATAGTGCATTAAAAGCTCATTTATGCAGATTTAGGCTCAAAATGTATATAAACTAATGATAAATAAGCGCATAAAAATACGCCTAACAAATTCATCTGCTGTTGATTGAATTCATATACAACAATAGTTGGCATGCTTCCATTAAAATGGCATCGTTTGAGGCATTATACGGGAGGAGGTGTAGCTCACCCCTATGTTGGGATGATTCATCAGACTTAATCGGGACAGAACCGGAATTGATCGTGCAGACACGAGAAAAGATAGCCTTGATTCGCGAAAGGCTGCTAACCGCCCAGAGTCGACAGAAATCTTATGCAGATGTACGTCGTCGTCCATTAGAGTTCAGTATTGGAGATCACGTACTTTTAAAAGTTTCTCCTACACAGGGAATCTTTCGTTGCGGGAGAAAAGGAAAATTGAGTCCAAGACATATCGGACCATTCGAGATCCTCGAGAGAGTTGGAGAGTTGGCATACAGACTGGCATTACCGCCGTCACTAAGCCATGTTCATAATGTGTTCCACGTATCCCAGTTATGGAGATATATACCAGATCCTAGTCATGTCATTGATTTTGGCGAGATCGAAGTCGCTCAGGATGGCACGTTTGAAGAGAGACCGACTAGAATACTCGAGAGTCGAGTTAAGAAGTTGAGGAACAAACTGATCGCTTTGGTCAAAGTTCAGTGGTCGCGCCACGGAGTAGAAGAAGCCACTTGGGAAACACAAGATATCATGAAGTCCAGATATCCAGAGTTATTTTCATCTTGAGTTTCGGTACAAAACTCCTTTTTAGTAGGAGAGTATGTAATATCCGGATTTATTATTGTGTATTTCATCTATTTTGAACCCTGTATTATTCAGAATTGTGATATCGATAATTGAAATATGATATTCTCGTATTTGAACCCTTGTACATGAGTATGGCAACATGTAATTTTTCCCATGTAAATACGTGAGAACGTGCGCTAACAAGGATAGCTTAACGTACGTTATCTGTTAGAATTAGTGTATGCTACGAATGTAGCGTAGCGTGCGTTAACCAGTCAATTATTGAGCTGGGCGGTTAGCACATGCGCCAGCCAGACGTGGGTCCGGATAAGATTCCCGCGGACGAACCTGGACAGTTTTGGAGTCAATGTTTATTAGCGTGCGCTAAGGATAGTAGGATAGCGTGCGCTAATTAGCTATTGTGCAGAAAACTTATATAAGGGACATCACTCCATTTCTTCTTGTTCCCTTCACTCGTCCTCATTTCTTGATAGTCCAGAGAACCTTCCCTCCTTCTTAAACACACATAGACCACCTCCAATTAATCACTGAAGATTGGATGCCACTTGTGATTGATCATTGGAGTGGAGAAACGTCTTGATTTGGCAAATAAGCAACCAGAGTTGGATTCTACTTGTTGTCTCGGTGTTTTTCTTCATCTTAAGGTATGTTATACTACTTTCAACCTTGAATTCATGTTCTTAAGGATATGAGGATTATGCTATCAAGATATTGAGTTTCATTGGTGATTTATCCAAACCACATCATGTTTAGGAGATTGAGATGATTATGCTTTAAGTACCTTGGTTAAGAACATCATAATTTGAATCTTGTTACGATGAACAAGTAGAGGATGTTTCTGACATTGGTAATCCGAATTTAGAAGGTTTCTTCGTAGTAATCACGGACTTGGCTTTAACATCATTATTGTTAGACGAATCTAAGAGATTGATCATGGAAGGATTTGTCTTATAAAGATGGAGTGTTAAACAAACTTCAAGATGATAATTTTGATTGATATAAAGGTATTGATATCGACCGTTAGGCCTTCCGAATTATGCATGAAGAATTGTAATCGAAATTGAATATGGTGATATGATGATATACGTATTCTTGAATTCGAAGTTGTTGTTATCCGTACATAACCGTATGAGCATGATATGAATGGAGATAACATATATTAAACACTGAGGATTTCGTAAGTTTTATCATGGTTAGAACAGTCGACTGCCCAGGAAGAACTGTCATACATGATTAGCGTGCGCTAAAGCTTTATGGTTAACGTGCACTATCTAGCATAAGTTAACGTACGCTACGCTTGGAACGTAACGTGCGTTATGTTATCAGACGAGTCAGTCGACTGATCAGTGAGGTACTGATAGTGCATGGTTAGCGTACGCTAGACTTTGTATCTTTGCGTGCGCTAACGAGTAGCCTTAACGTACGCTACATAGGATACGTAGTGTGCGTTAAGCAAGCCAGGCAGATTATAATTTTTGTACTTCCGACCATAATTTAGATTGTTAGACATTCGTACGACGTGAGATGAATTCTATATTATCTCTGTTGTTAAGGTTCGAGCTTAGCAACGTGATTGATCGAAGGGGGCGACCTTCGAGGGTCTTGATATCCGTGGAAACTTTATTTTTTTCATCGAACTGAGGCAAGTACTTTAATTAGAATTGTTTATATTATGTCAGTTATATTGTGATTGTATTATGTACATGTGATTGTGATTAAATGTCCACCATGCGTTGATCCGACGGGAATCATCATGGGAATCTATAGCTGTGTGCGCTGGATCGTTGGACAGGTCGTTCCACCATGCGTTGGTCCGACGGGATCATAATGGGAATCTATAGCTGTGTGCACTGGATCGTTGGAATACCATTAGTATGTTGAGACTGTTATGATGTGATATGCGTTGTTGTTGTTTCTCATTGGAGAAACTTGTTATGATGATTGTTTGAGTACATCACTGTTGTATGATTATTGTACTTGTACTAGCATCTTTGTGCTAATCCCTTCGGGAGTGAACATTTGTTTATGTTCAGGATCCAGGAGAGCGGGGAAACAACCACTGGAGCTGCATGACGACGAGGGTGCAGAGTGATATTCCAGCCGGGTTTATTATCTTTTGTTGGTCATTTTAATAAGTACTCGAGTACGTCGTAAATTGTGATGTTTGGATTTCAGTGATGTATTAATATTCTTAATTTGGATATTTGTATTTTCGGTATTGAACCAGAACTATTGTATTTTATTTCAGTGATTTCATAATTTGGTATCTGTCATTGTCTTTTCATTTATTTAGCCTTGTAAATTCTTATGTAAAGGATTTACGGCGCTGTAATAATCCTGAATATATCGGGGGTGTTACACCGCGGAGCTAGTAGATCGGTACATGATCGCCTCAGCTCCCGCTCTGAGAGCCAAACCACAAGCGACCAAGCTACGACGATGGCCACAATGCAACGCCAACTCGATGGCATGAAGACGCTCCTAGAAACTGGGGCGGGCACCAAGAGAATGATCGCCGAGCCGAGTGAGCCGCTCGCGGTCCAGATCGAACTCGCCCCCGTGCAACCAAGGATCACTCCTCCTCAAACACCTTTGTACGAGGGGAGATCGGACCCCGAGACTCACTTGAGCAAGTTCCGGATCTACATGATCGGATGCGAAGCATCAGATGCGATTAGGTGCCGAATGTTCCCGTTAACATTGGGCGAACTGGCCCATATGTGGTACATCTCACTGCCACCGCGATCAATCAGTTCCTTTGAACAGCTGGCGAACGACTTCACATCGTACTTCGCCGCCAAGGTCGCTCGACCAGAAGGTCCCCACCACATGATGAAAATCAGGCAGGGGGAAGACGAGTCCGACGAAGACTACATCGACCGGGTGGATGAGATAATCCTCAACGACGAGCCCGTAAGCGACGAGATCGCCCTCTACTCGGTCCTAGGGGGAATCAATGGTCTTTCTCCATGTTCAGGCACCTTACGAAGGACATCCCCCCGACCTACGCAATCTTCCGCGCCAAGGCCGCAGACTTTTTGGCCAGGCGGAGGTTGCTCGCCCTTCGCCAAGGCGAGGGGGCAGAGACGGCGATCGCCAAGTCCAACAAGGCGGTCGCCAAGCCACCCGGTGATTTCAGGACCTTCGAGGATGTGGAATCCCATCTCTACCACAACCTCAATCTATCTTCGGCTCATATTTTCTATGCCATCCAGGGGCGCGAGCGGCTAAGCAAGCCGAAGGCGGTAAGGAACCACGATCATCTGGACCGCAACAAATTTTGTGCTTACCACAAGAGTCCCGACCACAACACCGATCAATGTCACGACCTCCTCAGACAACTCTGGAGATTGTTCGAGGAGGGCAAGCTGGATAGTTTAGTAACTTAGCCGGAGCCCCAGGCAGAAAGGATCAAAGTGCCGCGATCGGCGTCAGAACGACGATCGCCAGTCTCCCAGTCCGATCGCTAGAATCAAACATGGAGAGCCAGAGGATTCATACGAGTCGATCCTCCCGATCAACCCTGGAGGCCAGATCTTTATGCTTCAATCAAGAGGTGGAAACTTCGGAGGCCTTTCCCCAGTTTCCACCATGTCAAACGAAAGGCTACTGCCCAAGCAACATCTCCAAAAATGGAGGACTCGCTCGCCATCTAAAGTTCATCATCTAACATGATGGACCTAGGCACGAGATCGCCTCCCTCAGCACAACGTATACCATCGAGAATCGCCATCTAACATGACGATCCGAGGTAGAAGAGTGCAGCCATGGTCCTGGAGGTCGATGGAACCGACAGCTTCGTCCATGCAAGGTTCCTTTGGGCTGCGATCGCTCGCCCTTCGTTTAAATACGAGGTGGGCATAGCCGAAGGACTCTCCAAACAAATTTGTGGACACGCTCGCCAGCCCTCAAAGGTTCATCATCTAACATGATGGACCCGGACAAAGCGACGCATCCCTACCCCCGTCACAACGTATACCGTCAAGGATTGCCATCTAACATGACGATCTGAGGTAGAAAAGTGCTAACAAGCCGCGGACATGAAGTCGATTAATCCGACGACGCCCCGCGCAAGGACTCCTCCAGACCAAGACCACTCGCCCTTCATTTAAATACGAGGGGGGCGCAGCCTAACGGAGTACCCTCACAATAAAGTGAGTCGCAAGACAAACCTACAGGTGGAATGTCCCTCGCGCAAAAGACACGGTCATGGAGGTCGGTCCATAGAACTCCGCGACCGTGCACGGTTCCTCTAGGTCGAAATAATCGGCCTTCCACGAGGGATCTGCAAAATTGAAGATCACAAGAACAAGACCGAAGATATCTCGCCAAATGATCAGGTCACCCAAATCCGAGATCAAAGTCCTTTCAACGGATCACCCGTCTTTATCCTAAACGATCGCCAGTGGAACCACCTCACCCCATGTCTTCAACATCGGAGCAAGTTGGGGGGTAATTGTTGTGTCGAGATTTATACACCTCAACAGGCGATCGGCACAAAGACCAGGCGACCGAACCAGAGTCAAATAGACCAAGGCAGACTTGCCGATCGAAGGACCCAGAACAGGACCCTGTGCCAAGCGATCGACTGCCAAGGCGATCGCCTTACGGCAACTAGCGGTCGTTCCGAGTGCCCGATCAGGGACGACCGACTCATGCCACGTGAAGTCAACATCCGCTAAGTCTGCGAAGGCCGAAACTCGGAATAGAGACCCACGTGCAGATCCGGAAAAGGCGCCGCAGGATAAGGCCCTTTGACCCCAGCCTGTCACCATCTTCTCACCTACCGACAGACCCGCCGAAAGGTCCAAGGTGGGACCTCCCGAGACAGCGACAAGAGACGCGTATTGTCCTCTCATTAGTTCACACAGCTGGCTGCCAGCAGCAGCCGCAGACTTTAAGGCAATCAACCCATGTTCTAAAGACGATTGCCCCCTTATTATAATACAGGAAAGGCGATCGCCCATCAGGATTAAGACATCCCAGCTCCTCCTATAAATGGAAGACTTCCTGCACTTGGAAAAGGGTCGGAGTTTCTGGCTGCTTTTCTCTCGGTGTTTCTCTCTCAGAACCTCTTAACCAAAAGACGGTCGGCAGAAAAGAGAACTCCCTACAGTTCAAGAACTCACAGAGCAGCACTCAAGATCTAGATAACTAGGGTCTTTACACTCATTGTAATTGTACTCTAACATTAATATTTGTACTCTCAAGTATTCGTATTAATAATATCTCGCGAGAGCATTCAAGCCTGGGACTAACAACCCCGACAAATCTTGTGTTATTTACTTCCCCACGGACGTGCTCTCGTATTTTGTTTGTTACTCGTCCATTCCAGCATATCATCTCCGGATAATATTTTGGG
This sequence comes from Orobanche coerulescens, assembly GCA_033398695.1. Lineage (NCBI taxonomy): Eukaryota > Viridiplantae > Streptophyta > Magnoliopsida > Lamiales > Orobanchaceae > Orobanche > Orobanche coerulescens. The sequence continues at coordinate 36,900,664 of CM065815.1, forward strand.
TAACAACAGGTTCTACGTAATAGACGAGCTCGAGTAAGGATGCAAATGGGCAGGGTTGGGTTCATGTATGTCATTCCCATACCCTATCCTAACACAAATTATCATTCCCATATCCTAACCTATTACCCTATTTTTGGTCGCGAGTAGGGTAGGGGGATTACCCGCTGGGTACGCGGGTACTCACGGTTAAACGGATTACCCGTTCAGGTTTAGTTTTCACAGGATAAATCTCCCCTACCTGATGCTACTCGGCCGTACCCTGCCTTGCCCTACCCAAAAGTCCTCATAAAATATATTTTTTGTTATTTTTCTGAAAAAATATACTTCATCAACAATAAAATATATACAAATAAATAACATTATTTAATAGAAACGAAAAAAGTTGCAATAAATAAAATAAGATCCATAATATAAGATGTAATTACTAATTAATTAAAACATTTTGATTTTATTTATTGAATAAATAATATATATTGCATGTATTCCATAAATCATAATATATATAACAAATATATTTAGCGGGTGATCGGGTAGGGTAATCGAGTCGGGTACACGGGTACAATGCTAACCTCATACCCTATATTTATCCTAGTAGAATTTAGCGTGCATGGGCACTGCCCAACCCACTACCCAAATTTTTGAATAGTATCCTACCCGTTTACTCGTAGGTAATCCAACCCGACGAGTAAAACTGACATCCCTAAGCTCGAGATAGGACAAGTCAAGACTTTGGGAAAATATTATATCACTTGGGGTAAAGTACCTCGAGCATGATACGTTAAAACCAAGATGTGACAATCTCCTCAAATAATAATGTGGCATAACAATCCGTGATTGTCGAAATTTATCTCTCTCGAAATCCTATATCCACAATATAAGCACCTTTCATTCAAGTTCCTTTTAAGTTGTCACATTCTACATTACTCATTTATATTCTACATATTTTTTTGAGTTTTGACTTAAGCGTAGGAGAGGGTTCCTTATTTCTTAATTAACTAGTTGTCCACCCGTGCGATGCACGATAAAGAATATTTAAAATCGATACATAAAAATAAGAAATTAATATTTAAGATATAAGAAATGTATTATGCAGAAAATTTTAATTACTAATATATACAATATATTACAAATGAAGTATGCTACTCTTGATACAATCATAAATTACAAATTTTTTAAAACTTCCATATACACAACATTAATAGTTGTGTTGATATGTTATTTCTCATCGTCAGAAAGTAGAACTTTCAAACCTTTCCTATTTGTGACTCTAGAAAAAGCAACACATAATTAACCATGACTAAAAACAGGCTTACGCAAATATAGACCAATATTAGTTAAAGATTGTCCTTGACTTTTATTTATTGTCATGGCATAGGAAACTGAGATAGAAAATTGACGCAATTGAAATTTTAAAAGGTACTTTTGAATCAGAAGGAGTCAAGGACAATCTAGGAATCAACACTAGTTCACCTGCACTTGCTCCTGTCATGATCTTTGCTTGGAGAACTTCAGAACATGGTCTCCAAGCCTAGTGAGGAGTAATCTTATACCATTGCACAAACCCCGACTTGGATCAGTATTCTGTAGTAACATCACTGGAGTCCCAAATTTTAAATTTAGCTCATGATTTGGTACGCCAAAACATTTAGTTCCGTTGAGGAGTTCAGGAGTGTGTACATTTGTCAAATCATCTATAGCCAAATATGACGTACTTGCACTATAAAAGCTTAAATATGGACGACTATCTCCAGTATTTTTTCTACCATGTACTGATTTATAGAATCAACGACATCCAAAATGGGCGCTACTATAGCTCGTTGTTTTAGATATTCTGGATCATGAATTTTTTCAGATAGGTTAGGATACGTACTTTCTGTTAGGAATACTATTTTAGATTTTGATGATGCCACCCCTGTATTCATGATTAATTCAAATGTATGTACTTAGGATTGTAAAGAAGAACCAAATGAGTATCTTCTATAGGCTTTAAAAATATTAGGCTAAGTATTAATCACGCTGATCAAGTAGAAATTTAGCTAAGTATAAAACAAGCCTATTATCAACTGAGGTTTAGTCAACACAGATAACAGATAGGTTTGACCGATAATATCAGATGAGTTTTTATCAGGCGAGTTTCGGTCAAAGGAAATATCTGTTGTTGACCAGACATAACATCAGGCGAGTTTTTATCAGGCGGGGTTTGGTCAAAGGATGATATCAGTTGAGGGTTGACCAAGGGAATAACAACCAACAAGATATCAGACAGCTTTTATCCAGGCAGAACATCAGCCAGGTTTGACCAACATATCATGCAGGTTTGACCAAGGCAACATCAGATGAGCTTTTATCAGATGATATATTAGACAAGTTCTTGGATATCAACTGTTCACATCAGCAAGCGTTGAAAAGTCAACAATAATGGCTAAACTCATGCAGACACAAAATCCAAGGGACAAAGTGATTGATTTTCGAAATTTAAGAAATATTTGATTCCAAGAGATTCACACCCTTAAGACTTTCTAATTATAGTAATCAAGAAAAGCGGTGCAACGGGAGAATACATCTTCAAATGGTCATATTTGAAGAAAAAGACAAAGCCTTGCAAAGAGATAAACAGATAAACAATGACGGAATTGTTACAAGATGCAACATTTATGAAGAAACTCAATATCGTACTATAAATATCTGAAGAAAGATTGAGTAGAAGTACGATGCGAACAATACTTACAAGCAAATAAAGCAAACAAAGCAATCTATAGCATCGTGAAGAGCTAGTTTCCGAAGTATTATACTGAGAAGCTCTTGAAAGTTGGAGAAGACAAACTCTTGTCTTAAAGTCTGAGTATGAGGTACTTCTTTGAATGAGGTTCTTAGAAGTTCAAAGTTGTAAACGCATCCACGGGTTCTTGATTGGAAGGTGATAGACAGCTTGCGAGTTTTTGAGGCATCTACAGGTTTTCGATCAAGAGGTACTAGGCAACCAAAAGGGAGTTGCAACGGCCACGTGCTTCCACTGGTTGGAAGTTGTTGTAACGAATTTCATTGTAACATTATTTCACTGGTTGAAATTTATAGTGAATTTATCTCCAACTGGTTAGGAAAGAAGTTGATTAGTAGAGGATTACCCCACCTTTGAAACCACTATAAAAGTGTTGTGTGATTTAATGCTTAATCATCATATTTAACTGCTGCATACATATTTAATGTTCCATTATAGAGTCAGCTATTTTTCCAGAAACAAGTTTTACAGCTGACATAAGTCACCTGCATTATTATCAGCTGTGTCTTCCGCATTTCTTATCTGCAGCCGAGGTTTGTTAGCTGCACACAATCACAGCTGAGGTTGCTCAACTGATATATTTAGCAAAAGATTTTAAATAGTCTATTCACCCCCCTAGAATGTCTTTTGAGTATCTATGACCTACAAGTGGTATCAGAGAGGTTGGTTTAATTTTACCAAACCAGATCCATATATATTTGAGCATATACATTTTAATCTCTCATAAATGGAACATATGCAACATATGTATTCTCGATTACCTGTATTCTCCATGGATGAATATGACTTATGGAAAATAAGAATACATGCACATCTATCATCCATCCGTGATGGCATGTGGTGTGTAATTTGTAATATTTGGATTTATTACTGTGTATTTTACCTGTATTCGAACCCTGTATTATTCAGAATTGTGATCTTGATGATTGGAGTATGATATTTCTTACATTGGTATCTTTGTACATAAGTATATCAACATGCAAAATTTCTCATGCAAACTCGTAATAGCGCACGCTAAGAATGTAGCTTAACGTGCGCTATCGGCTACTACTAGCGCACGCTACGTATGTAGGAGTTGTGTGCGCTAGGCACTCAATTATTGAGCTAGGCGGATAGCACATGCGCCAGCCGGGACATGGGTCCGGATAAGATTCCCACGAACGAACCTGGACAGTTTTGAAGTCAACTCTTATTAGCGCGCGCTAAGGAATGCTTAGTAGCGTGCGCTAATCTGCTTTGTACAGAAAGTTTATATATGGGCCAGCACTCCTTTTTTAATTCCCATTTCCTTCGTTCATTCTTCAGTTTTGAGAGACCAGAGGGCAATAATTATCCTCCTAACATACTTAGAACACATCTACATGATCCTTGAACATTGGATATTACTTGTGAGTGATCATTGAAGGGAAGTAACACCTTGAAGTGGCATATAACCAACTGGAGTCGGATTCTACCTTGTGGTTAAGTGATTTCGTCATATTAAGGTATGTTGATTCTATCTTCAACTCTAGATTCGTGTTATGGAGAATAAGATGATAATGTTTGCTAGTATTGATCTTCTTGGATGAATTATCCAAAGCACATCAGGTTTGGAATATTGAGATGAATATGCCTTAAGTACCTTGATTATGAACATCATGATTCGAATCTTATTACAATGAATAAGTAGAGGAAGCTTCTATCATTGGTAATCCGCATCTAGTAGGTGTATTCATAGCAATCTTGGACTTGACTTTAACATTATTATTGTTAGACGAATCTAAAAGGTTGATCATGGAAGGATTTATCTTGTAAAGATGGAATGTTAATCAAACTACAGAATGATAGTTTTTGATTGAGATAAAGGTGTTGATATCGACCGATAAGCTTTTCGAATTATCGCATGAAGAATGGTAATCAAAATAGAATATGGTTTTATAATAGTATACATATCCTTGAATCCGAAGTTGTTATCTGTAGGATCATTCATAACCGTATAAACATGATATTCATGGAGGTAACATGAATTAACACTGAAGATTTCATTGGTTTGATCATGTTGAGATCAGTCTACTGCCCTGTAGTAAACTGCCATGCACAGTTAGCGCACGCTAAGCTATATAGATTAACATGCGCTATCGAGCATGAGTTAACGTACGCTACGTTTGGTACGTAACGTACGTTAGGCCATCAAACGAGTCAGTCGGCTGATCAGTGAAGTACTGACCATGCATAGTTAGCGTACGCTAGGCTTTGTTGTTTGCATGCGCTATCGATCAGACTTAACGCACGCTACACAGAGGACTTAGCGTGCGCTAAACAGTTCAGGCAGATTACATTTTATGAGCTTTTGGCCGTAAATCGAATTGTTAGACATTCGTACGACGTGAGATAAATTCTATATTAATTCTTTTGTTAACATTCGAGCTTGTTACGTGATTGATTGAGGGGGACGACCTTCGAGTGTTCATTTTCGTGGAAGTATTGTTCTTGTCTTCGAATCGAGGCAAGTACCTTATTATTTTTATGTATTGATGTTATACATATTGTCGTGCATGTATGTCTTTGTTGTATGTCCACATCGTGTTGGTCCGACGGGATCATCGGGGGATCTATGCTAGCGTGCGCTGGATCATCGGATGAGTTTTTCCACCACGGGTTGGTCTGACGGGATCATTGTGGGTTCTAGGCAATGAACGCTGGATCATCGGAATTACCATGTGTATGTTGTGATATCATGTTGTGAATATCAGTTATGTATGTCATTTATGAGTTTCTCGTAGGAGAAGACTTGTTGGTATTTTTGTCGTTTACGTCATTATTCTTCGTGAGATATGAATAATATGTTGTGGTACTTGTACTAGCATCGTTGTGCTAACCCCTTCGGGGGTGAACATTTTGTTTATGTTCAGGATCCAGGAGAGCGGGAAAACAACCACTGGAGCTGCATGACGACGAGGGTGCAGAGTGATGTTCCGGCCAGGTTTATTTGTCTGTTGTTTATTGGTTATTTCAATAAGTACTCGAGTACGAAGTCGTTTATGATGAATTTGAATTTGGCGATGTATTAATAAGTTTCTGTTGAACATTTGTATTTTCAGTATTTGGTCAGAACTGTTGTATCTTAATTCCGTTATTTCCATTCGTTAGAACCTCTTAATGTCTGTTCAATTCTTCAGCCTTGTAAATCCTTATGTAAAGGATTTACGGCGCTGTAATATTCCTGAATATATCGGGGGTGTTACAGAATATGGTATCAGAGCTAAGATTATAGATATCTTGGCCATTGGGTTAAAATAGGGGTCATTGATGTCTTTTGAGGTAACCAGCCGCGAATAACATCACTGTACTGCCTACGTCTTCGTGCCGGCGATGGTTATAAGTTCCTAAACTCTATCTCATCTTTTACATGTTATATTCCATTGTACTTGAGCATTTGAATGGTATTTTTTCTGGTATATTGAGTATTTATGCTTACAGTATGTTGAGAGGCGGACGTGGACGTGGTCGCGGTCGCGGACACGAACGAAGGAATGCAGAAAGGGAAACGTCGCCTTCAAATCAAGCCAGTCATAGCTCAGGCGAGCCACAACGATCTATCAATAACGAACCGGAACCTGCTGTACCAGAGATCCTTCATCAAGTGGTGAACCAGATGACTCAGTTCGACCAATTCGTGGACCGAATGCAAGTGGCGGTGGGACTACAGCAGGGAGAGAGACAGCAACGGATCCCAGACATGGAAAATCGAGGTGACCGGTGGCTACAAGAGGTGGCGAAGATGCAACCACCCAAATTCGACGGTATTTTTGAGACTCCCACCTGGGACCATTGGTTGAAGGAACTGGAGAAAATCTTTGCCGGAATTAACTTCCCAGACGACCAGAGAGCCTCTATCGCTCAATACTTTCTGATAGGGGAAGCGTACGAATGGTGGGAAGCCATCCGACCTGTAGACCATGATGCTGATTGGACAGAGTTTAAATTAATGATGGAGGCTCAGTACTGCCCTCGTCCTGTGAGGGAAGCCAAGGTTCGGGAGTTTTTCTCCGCTCAGCCTTCAGATGTGCCAGTATCTCAGGCAATTAAAACGTTTAACCAGCAGCTGGCATTTGTTCGACATCTGGTCAGAACAGATGCAGAAATGATGATCCATTTTGATATGAGGATGAAACCAGAAATCCAAAGGTACATGTCCGGTTTTGAATGTACCACACTCCGTCAATACCAGGATAAGGCGTTGGCGTATGAGATCAAGGAAGCAGCTATGGAGAAATTTACGGAATCCAAGAAGTAGAAAGTCTCTGGTACTTTTACAGAGCACAAGAGCAGCGGGCCCCACAAGGCCCAGTCATCTTTTCATTCTTTCAAGAAACCTCCGCACCCAGTTAGGAGCGGAAAGAACTTCGGAGCAACATCAACCATGACTGATGTTACCAGGAAATGCTTTAACTGCACCCAGACGGGGCACTATCGACAGAATTGCCCCCTACCTGCCGTGACTTGTTTTGATTGTGGTCGAGAGGGACATCGTGCGGTGTTCTGTGTAGAGGCTGCAAAGTATTTTAGATCCCGTACACCACGATCGAGAAGGAAGCCGGTATCAGATCCAATGTGACGCAAAGTGTTCAGATGCCTTAGAATTTTAGCCGCGGGCGAAGCAGAGGACAGTGGGACCGAAAGGGTACATCGAGTGCCAGATCTGTTCCCCCACGTCTGTACGAGATGAGGAGAACAGATGATCGGTGATGTCATTGTCGCATCGTGCATCGAGATCCTTTCCGGCCGATTAGCATTTTATTTGATACAGGAGCTACGCATTCTTTTATATCCTTGTCTTGTGTAAATCATTTGAATATTTCTAGTTTTCATACTTGTGAACCTTATGTTGTTGGTTTACCGAGTGGAGAGAGGATTGTCGGGAACTTAGAAACCAGAAATTTTCTTGTATCATTTGGAGGCAGAGAGTGGCTCTCAAATTTGATTGTGATAGAAATGCAAGGAGACGACCTTATACTCGGAGACGATTGTCTTAATCGATATAGAGCAATTGTAAACTACCGAAGGAGGAATATCTCGCTGATCGCTGATGATGGTTCCGAAGTACTATTTGAGGGATGGAAATCGGGAAGCTCAAGAAAGTTGATCAAAGCGATGGAAGCTGTCAAATTGTTGAAACAGGGCTGCACCGGATACTGGTGCTATGCAATAAAAAAAGAAGACGAAATTGTGGAACTTTCATCCATTCCTGTTGTGAACGAATTTCCAGATGTATTTCCTGATGAGTTACCTGGACTACCTCCACGAAGGGATGTAGAATTTACCATTGAGCTGGAACCCGGAGCTACACCAATTTCTAAGGCGCCATATCGTATGGCACCTACTGAGATGTACGAACTGAAGAAGCAGCTAGAGGAGTTATTGGACAAAGGCTATATCCAGCCAAGCGTTTCGCCTTGGGGAGCGTCAGTTCTTTTTGTTCGGAAGAAGGATGGATCGCTGCGACTGTGTATTGACTATCGAGAACTGAATAAAATGACGATTAAGAACAAGTATCCGTTACCACGGATTGATGATCTGTTTGACCAGTTGCAAGGAGCAACAGTATTTTCTAAAATCGATCTGAGATCAGGATATCATCAGCTGAGGATTAAGGAATCTGATGTTCCGAAATCACCATTCAGAACTCGTTACGGACACTATGAGTTTGTAGTGATGCCGTTTGGTCTCACTAATGCACCTGCTGTATTCATGCAATTGATGAACCGAGTGTTCATCGAATATTTGGATAAATTTGTGGTCATGTTCATTGATGACATTCTAGTGTATTCTAAGAACCCGGAAGAGCATGCACAGCATTTGCGGATTGTATTAGAACTTTTAAGAAGCGAGCAGATGTACGCCAAACTCTCTAAGTGTGAATTCTGGCTAAAGGAAGTAATGTTCCTCGGTCATGTGGTATCAGCTGAAGGGGTCCGAGTAGATCCTCAGAAGATTGAAGCGGTTTTGGATTGGAAGCCTCCAAAGAACGTGAAAGAAGTCCGAAGTTTCTTAGGACTTGCTGGGTATTATCGTCGGTTCGTGGAAGGGTTTTCCAAAATTTCCCGCCCAATTACTCGACTCCTGCAGAAAACTCAAAAGTTTGAGTGGAACGAGTTGTGTTAGATTAGATTTGATGAATTGAAGAAGAGATTGACGACGGCGCCGATTCTATCTATTTCACAGGGAACTGGAGGATTTATAGTTTACATTGATGCTTCGAACCAAGGGCTCGGATGCGTATTGATGCAGAATGATAAGGTGATCGCTTATGCGTCGCGACAGCTGAAACCTTATGAAGTGAATTACCCAACACATGATTTGGAGCTGGCAGCAGTGATTTTTGCTTTGAAAATCTGGAGGCATTATCTGTACGGGACTCACTGTCAGATCTTTACGGATCACAAGAGTCTCAAATACATCTTCAGTCAGAAAGAGTTGAATATGCGGCAAAGAAGATGGTTAGAACTAATTAAGAACTATGACTTGGAGATTTTGTATCATCCAGGCAAAGCGAATGTAGTGTCCGATGCACTCAGCCGCAAGCCTGTTTCTATTCAGATGCTGGAGACTCTGACCTCCGAACTTAGCCTTCAGCGAGAGATGATTCGAGAAGGAATTGAAGTGTGGTTACAAAGAGTCCAAGGACAACTATGCGTGATGGAAATAACTTCATCATTAACCGATGAAATCAAATCTAGACAGACAGATGATCCTCTGATGATTCGGTTACGTGATGAAGTGATCAAGGGAAAGGCCCCCGGATTCCTAATTCATGATGATGGAGTTTTGAGATTTCAGAACCGACTCTGTGTTCCTGATATCGATGTACTGAAACAGATGATTATGAAGGAAGCTCACAGCTCGCCCTATTCTATCCACCCGGGCACCAGTAAGATGTATAAGGACTTGAAACAAAATTTCTGGTGGGGCAACATGAAGAAAGATGTAGCGAACTATGTTTCGAAATGCTTAACTTGTCAGCAGGTTAAGGTCGAGCACCAACGACCTGCCGGGATGTTGAAGCCGCTTCCGATTACTGAATGGAAGTGGGAGGACATATCGATGGACTTTATTACTAGTATGCCGAGAACCAAGACAGGAATGAACATGATTTGGGTGATAGTTGATCGTTTAACCAAATCAGCTCATTTTCTAGGCATTAAGGATACGTGGGGACCAGAGAGGTTGGCACGAGTATTTATTTCGGAGATAATTCGATTGCATGGTACACCGAAGACCATTATTTCTGATCGAGACGGCCATTTTGTGTCTCATTTTTGGAAAGCAGTTCATAAGGCCTTGGGGACCGAATTGAACTTTAGTACATCTTATCACCCGCAGACTGACGGACAATCCGAGAGGACCATTCAAATGGTGGAAGATATGCTGAGGGCCTGTGCCTTAGATTGGTCAACTGATTGGGAAGTTCATCTACCGTTGATTGAATTTACCTACAACAATAGTTGGCATGCTTCCATTAAGATGGCACCGTTTGAGGCATTATACGGGAGGAGATGTAGATCGCCCCTATGTTGGGACGATTCATCAGACTTAATCGGGATAGAACCAGAGTTGATCGTACAGACTCGAGAGAAGATAGCCTTGATTTGTGAAAGGCTGTTGACCGCCCAGAGTCGCCAGAAATCTTACGCAGACGTACGCCGTCGCCCTTTGGAGTTCAGTACAGGAGAACACGTACTTTTAAAGGTTTCTCCTACTCGGGGAATCTTTCGTTTCGAAAGGAAAGGAAAGCTGAGTCCGAGATATATCAGACCATTTGAGATCCTTGAGAGAGTTGGGGAGTTGGCATACATATTGGCATTGCCGCCGTCATTGTGCCATGTTCATAACGTGTTCCACGTATCCCAATTACGGAGTTATATACCAGATCCTAGTCATGTCATTGATTTCGGCGAGATCGAAGTCGCTCAAGATGGGACGTTTGAAGAAAGACCGGTCAAGATACTCGAGAGTCGAGTTAAGCAATTGAGGAACAAACCCATCGTTTTGGTCAAAGTTCAATGGTCACGTCACGGAGTGGAAGAAGCCACATGGGAAACGGAAGATGGCATGAAGTCCAGATATCCCGAGTTATTTTTGTCTTGAGTTTCGGGACGAAACTCCTTTTTAGTAGGAGAGTATGTAATATCCGGATTTATTACTGTGTATTTTACCTGTATTCGAACCCTGTATTATTCGGAATTCTGATCTTGATGATTGGAGTATGATATTTCTTACATTGGTATCTTTGTACATAAGTATATCAGCATGCAAAATTTCTCATGCAAACTCGTAATAGCGCACGCTATGTATGTAGGAGTTGCGTGCGCTAGGCACTCAATTATTGAGCTGGGCGGCTAGCACATGCACCAGCCAGGACATGGGTCTGGATAAGATTCCCGTGGATGAACCTGGATAGTTTTGAAGTCAACTCTTATTAGCGCGCGCTAATGAATGCTTAGTAGCGTGCGCTAATCTGCTTTGTACAGAAAGTTTATATATGGGCCAGCACTCCATTTTTTATTCCCATTTCCTTCGTTCATTCTTCAGTTTTGAGAGATCAGAGGGCAATAATTATCCTCCTAACATACTTAGAACACATCTACATGATCCTTGAACATTGGATATTACTTGTGAGTGATCATTGAAGGAAAGTAACACCTTGAAGTGGCATATAACCAACCAGAGTCGGATTCTACCTTGTGGTTCAGTGATTTCGTCATATTAAGGTATGTTGATTCTATCTTCAACTCTAGATTCGTGTTATGGAGAATAAGATGATCATGTTAGCTAGTATTGATCTTCTTGGATGAATTATCCAAAGCACATCATGTTTGGAATATTGAGATGAATATGCCTTAAGTACCTTGATTATGAACATCATGATTCGAATCTTATTACAATGAATAAGTAGAGGAAGCTTCTATAATTGGTAATCCGAATCTAGTAGGTGTATTCATAGCAATCTTGGACTTGACTTTACCATTATTATTGTTAGACGAATCTAAAGGGTTGATCATGGAAGGATTTATCTTGTAAAGATGGAATGTTAATCAAACTACAGAATGATAGTTTTTGATTGAGATAAAGGTGTTGATATCGACCAGTAAGCTTTCCGAATTATCGCATGAAGAATGGTAATCGAAATGGAATATGGTTTTATAATAGTATACATATCCTTGAATCTGAAGTTGTTGTTATCTGTAGGATCATTCATAACCGTATAAACATGACATTCATGGAGGTAACATGAATTAACACTGAAGATTTCATTGGTTTGATCATGTTGAGATCAGTCTACTGCCCTGTAGTAAACTGCCATGCACAGTTAGAGCACGCTAAGCTATGTAGATTAACGTGCGCTATCGAGCATGAGTTAACGTACGCTACGTTTGGTACGTAACGTACGTTAGGCCATCAGACGAGTCAGTCAGCTGATAAGTGAAGTACTGACCACGCATAGTTAGCGTACGCTAGGCTTTGTTGTTTGCGTGCGCTATCGAGCAGACTTAACGCACGCTACACAGAGTACTTAGCGTGCGCTAAGCAGTTCAAGCAGATTACACTTTATGAGATTTTGGCCATAAATCGAATTGTTAGACATTCGTACGACGTGAGATAAATTCTATATTATTTCTGTTGTTAAGGTTCGAGCTTGTTACGTGATTGATTGAGGGGGTGACCTTCGAGTGTTCATTTTCGTGGAAGTATTGTTCTTGTCTTCGAATCGAGGCAAGTACCTTATTTGTTTTATGTATTGATGTTATACATATTGTCGTGCATGTATGTCATTGTTGTATGTCCACCTCGTGTTGGTCCGACGGGATCATCGGGGGATCTATGCTAGCGTGCGCTGGATCATCGGACGGGTTTTTCCACCACGGGTTGGTCTGACGGGATCATCGTGGGTTCTAGGCAGTGAATGCTGGATCGTCGGAATTACCATGTGTATGTTGTGATATCATATTGTGAATATCAGTTATGTATATCATTTATGAGTTTCTCGTAGGAGAAGACTTGTTGGTATTTTTGTCGTTTACGTCATTATTCTTCATGAGATATGAATAATATGTTGTGGTACTTGTACTAGCATCGTTGTGCTAACCCCTTAGGGGGTGAACATTTTGTTTATGTTCAGGATCCAGGAGAGCGGGAAAACAACCACTGGAGCTGCATGACGACGAGGGTGCAGAGTGATCTTCCGGCCGAGTTTATTTGTCTGTTGTTTATTGGTTATTTCAATAAGTACTCGAGTACAAAGTCATTTATGATAAATTTGAATTTGGCGATGTATTAATAAGTTTCTGTTGAACATTTGTATTTTCAGTATTTGGTCAGAACTGTTGTATCTTAATTCCGTTATTTCCATTCGTTAGTACCTCTTAATGTCTGTTCAATTCTTCAGCCTTGTAAATCCTTATGTAAAGGATTTACGGTGCTGTGATATTCCTGAATATATTGGGGGTGTTACATAATTGAGGATGGACCCATCATCTTCCTGAAGGACAGTACAAATGAAAAAATAGCTGCTGGGAAACCAAAGCATATTCTCAACAAGAGAACAGAGATGTCCCCTGAAGAAAGAAAGTTGTCCAACCTCGACAACTGGGCCAGAGATGTCTTATACCAGACTCTTGATAAAGCTACAATGGTAAAAATCAAGAATTACAAAGATGCAAAAGAGATATGGGACATATTAGCTGTAATGCATGAAGGAACAGATCTTATCAAGGAGAATAAGTTGTCAATAGCTACTCAGAAATTTGACAATTTCAAAATGAAGACAGGTGAAGCAATTGACCATGTGGATACAAGATTTATAGAAACCGTCAATGAGATAAACTCCCTTGGAAAGACATATGGCAACAAGGATATGGCTCTAAAAGTTCTAAGATCTCTCAATCCATAATGGAATATGAAGGTTGTGGCCACGAGAGAATCAAAGGATCTTAATAAAATAAAGATCCAGGAGCTGTTCTCAGACCTGAAGGCCTATGAGTTCGAGCTGCCCTGCTCATCATCAAGTGAGCCAACAGAAAAAGGCATTGCATTTGCAGCTGAGTCCAATGCAAAGAATAAATCTGAAGTCAATACTCCAAGCCCTCTAAACTTTGAGGAAGAAATGGCATTCATCATGCAAAGATTCAGCAACTTCATAAAGAATTACTCCAAGTACAAAAAGAACTACAAAGACAATCCAAGGAATCAAAAAGTTGGAAATTAGAAAGTTGAGTGCTATAGCTCCCACAAAATGGGGCACATCTAGTTTGACTGTCCCGATCTCAAGAAAGACGGAGGCAAGAATGTAGTAGGCAAGAGGGATGACAAATGAAAAGCCCTCATTGGTGAAGGTCAAATTCAAAAGAGAGTAGAACAAGCAATGGATTCTTCTCTGATGATGATGATGACTACAACTGCCTTATGGCTAACATGGCTGATGAAGAGGTAACATCTAAACCTCAAACTACAGAAGGTTTATGTTCTGATATGTCTGAAGCTATTGATCTTCACAACTCTGTAAATCAACTGCTAAAAGATTTTGAAACCTTAAAAATTGCTCCCAGACTGTGATAATTGAGAATGCACAGTTGAGAAAGAGAAAATACAGCTGGAAAATAATCATGACAAACTCAGCCTAGAGTCAGCAAAACCCCAAAACATCAGAACCAAGTCTGAAAAACACTCTAAAAATAATTTGAAAAACTCAGCTGATATTACCACAGCTGAGATCAATAGGCTGACTATTTTAAACAGTGAAAAAACAGCTGCACTTACTCATATCAAAACTGAGCTTTCAAAATTAAAACAGTTGAATAGTGCACAAGCTAAAGAGATAACATCTCTAAAAGCATCTGTAACCTTTGATGAATTATGTATAAACCAAAGGCCACTATATTTAAAATCAGGCCTTCGATATGACCGCAATACTCGCTCCACTTCTAAAACTACTTTTATAAAGGGAGAAACATATGTCCAGACTGCTGAGCCAACAAACGAACTTGTATTTAAAAATAGGAAGTAGTTCAGTCAAAAGTTTAGGCAGCAGCCAAGGTTTACAAGATAGCCACCTAGACAGAACACTAGGCAATGGCCAAACAGCAACAACAGTCAAGACACCATTATGCTTACTATCAAAGATTCCCCATTAATAGATTTCAAAATGAGAGAGGAAAATGGAAACCTCAAGTCTATCCAAAGTTTCAAAATGATCATGTATGGAGACCTCAAAACTTTCAACATATGTCTGAGACAAGACTTTATAATGGCCCATACCACTCAAATTATCAGGCATATCATGTATGCAATCCTAACCAGGGATATAGATCTAGACAGTATGCACCTTATAGGGGGGTAACCAATATAATTTTCATAATATAAGGAGAAACCAATTCTCCAGAAAAATCTCTAACCCCAAAGGACCCACTCAGATTTGGGTACTTAAATCTCTTCTTTCCTGATTGCAGAAAATGTGGGAGGACTACTACCATATCTCTTCAAGTTCATCAATTGGAGGTAAAGAAGGCACATGACAGGAAATAAGAAGATTCAGTCATAATATGTTAAAGAAAGAGGTCCAGATTTAACATTTGGAGATAGCTCAAGTGTACCAACCAAAGGTTATGGGGAAGCTGCACAGAGGAAACATAATCATTACAAAAGTATAATATGTCAAAGGGCTCAAATGCAATTTCCTAATTATAAGCTAGTTCTGTGATGAGAACAACCTGGTAGTCTTTACAAGATGGAAATGTATGGTGATTGATCTCCTCACTGGATAAGTGAAGCTATAAGGATACAGAAGAAGGGATGTCTACTTGATAGATTGGAAATCAGGATCACCAAACACTTGTTTCTTATCAAAAACAATTGCTGAAAATGGATGGATCTGGCACAAGCGACTCTGTCACTCAAACTTCAAAGCCATCAACAAAATAAGTTCTCAAAAGTTGGTTAGAGGACTTCCGGCATAAGTATTCAAGAAAGAGACTCTTTTTAATGCATGCCAAAAGGGAAATAAAACCAAAGCATCTTTCACATCAGTTCAGCCTACCACTCTCACCAGCAGAACTTTGGATCGACTTCACATGGATTTTTTTGGTCCCATCACCAATATACAAAAATATCAATTGAAACTTTTTGATTCATCTATCTACATGAAAGCTATGTATGATAATAACATTTATTTTTTTCTTCATTTATTTGTCTTGTCTTTTTAATTTAATAAATAGTTTTTTTTACAAATTATCGCAATATTTGCAGCATAACGGGGATTTTTAGTTAAATGGTATTTTCATAAAATGGAAAAAAATTGTATATTTATCTTTTCTATATTTGAATTTAATTATATACATAAATAAAAATTCATTTTATTTTTCTAAATGCATGAAAATAAAAATTCGTACTTTTATCTCATTGATGATGTATAGAGACTTCTTAATCTTAATTAATAATCAGAAATCTAGGTAAAAAAAGTTATGACTACTCTAGATATACATGGATTGTTTTTCTCTATAAAAAGAGTGAAACATTAACAAAGCTCCCTGAGCTAATGAGAAAGATTCAAAATAAGAAATCCCTCTCCATCATAAAAGATAGAGGATGAGAATTCCTCAAGAAGGCAATCACTGAATATAGTGATCAGAATTGAATCAGCATGAAGTCTCTGCCGCAAGAACACACAACAAAATGGTGTAGCTGAAAGAGGGAACAGAATCCTAAAGGAAGCAGTCAGGTCAATGATTGCTGAAACAGAGCTGCCAAAGAGGTTCTGGGATGAAGCTATCAACACAACATGCCATACTCAGAATATGAGTATGATAGTCGGGGGACACGAAAAAACTCCCTATGAGGTTTGGAATGGTAGAATACCAAATGGTGCATATTTTCACATTTATGGTTGTAAGTGTTTCATCCACAACAATGGTAAAACCCAACTGAATGCCTTTGAGCTAAAACTGATGATGATGTCTTTATGGGATACTCACAAATAAGCAAGGCATACATAGTATTTAATAAAAAAACTTTAGTTGTGGAAGAAACACCTCATGTTGTCTTTGATGAATCTACTGTTGAGTATAGAAAACAGGTGGAATTAATTGAGAAAAAGCTCAAAATGACCTCCCTGGAAGAAGTCATCATCAATGACACAGGAATGATGGACACAGCTGATGAAGACCCAACTGTAGATCAGACAGGATCTCCAAACTGTTGGGTACCAAATCGGATATTTGCGCCGTTTTATGCGGAAGCGTAAATAAAATTGCAGGAAATAAATCACACAAAGATTTATAGAGGTTCGGCTATTAACGAAGCCTACGTCCTCTCTCGATGTATCTTTTTCCTTAGGCTTAAGATCAAAACCTCTACGCCTCTCTTCTATCGGTCGAGGGATTACCGTTACAAGCTCGTCTTCTATCGGTCCGAGTAAAACCGTTTTTCCTTTTCTATTGGATAAGGAATCAACCACTCTAGCTTTCTATCGGTACTAGATAAACCTCACTTAGATATCGATTGCGATTCTAACAATGCCGGATACTTGATCCTAATAACACCGAATCCAATCGTATCTTTTCTTTTTATCGCTCGTGTATGATCTTGTGTATAACACTCAATCACTCTTAATTAAGCTCAAGAACAACAACTATAATGTTTACAATGATATAACACGTATGTATGCTTTGCTCAATGTTGTTGTGTGGAATAATACCAACTCCTTGGTATTTATAGCCTTCTTCCTCCTTACTAGCCGTTGCTGCCAGTTGACTAGCTAGCGTGCGCTAGCCTTCCTTCGTAGCGTGCGCTATCGCACATTTTTGCTCTAGCGTACGTAAAGGCTTGCATGTAGCGTGCGTTAATCACTTTATATTTCAGTCCAGTAGCTACTGCCCTTAACAGTTAGCGTGCGCTACCACTTCCTTTGTAGCGTGCGCTAATCCAATATATCCGTTGCATGGATTGTCAAAGTGACCGTTTGATATGCTGACTTTGACCTGCTTTTCCCAACGTTCGGATTGACCAGATTCAAACATCTTAGCGTGCGCAAATCATCCTTTGTAGCGTGCGCTAATAATAGAGGGTAGCGTGCGCTAATAATAGAGTGTAGCGTGTGCTATCCATCTGCTGACTTCACTGCAGCTTACTTGATACTAAGTGGAATGCGGTGACTCCTCGTTAGCGTGCGCTAACATATGTTCCTTAGCGTGCGCTAATGCGATCAGTTGCAATTTTTGCGTCTTAAATGCCTTCGCCGTTTTGCTTCGCCTCGATGTTGTTTTGTAGTTTAGCAACTTTAATCATCAAAACACAAATTAAATAATGTGTGGAATAAATATTCCAACAATCTCCCCCTTTTTGATGATTACAAAACAACTCTTGAATTGGATAATGTAAAAAATAATATCTCAGATATTTATACGAATCAAAGTTTTCGGCTTTGATCGTTTCGTTAGTTTCTCCATTTCTTTTCTTTTTCTTCTTTTTCGACTTCTTCATTTTTCAACTCCGTCGTTTTTCGTTTTTCAATTTTTTCAACTCCCCCTATTTGTATGCTTTTCTTTTCTTTTCGACTTCTTCGATTTTTCTCATTTCTGCATCTCCTTCTCATTTTTATCATTTTTTTTCAATTCATATCTCTCTCCCCCTTTTTGTTTTCATCAAAAAAATAACAAAAAATATAAAGGATACCAAATGAAATAAATATGCATGATACCAATTTATGCATTAATAAGGGTATAAACTCCCCCTGAAAATATTATTTCCTTCTCCCCCTTTGTAAAATATCATTTGTCAAAGTTTATTTTTGGGGATCCAACCGATAGTTGGTTTTTCTTTTGAAACATAGACGATGTTTGAAACGTTTGTTCCTTTAGGAACCCAAATCTTTTTAATTTTTATCGTCCGTCTTGGGCTTTTGCAGTTTGAAATATGATGCCCGATTTTTAAACACTTTTCGCAATGAGGTATCTTGAAATTAACGGATTCGTTTTTCAAACGAGTTTTGAATCCTAACCCCTCTTTATTCAAAGTAAATTTTTGAACACCAAGCATTTGTTCAAATTTCTCGTTTCCGCACGAGAATTTCTTTGACAAAGATTTAAGCTCGGTTTGGATTTTAGCGAGATCATTCTTCAAAATATTTTCATTTTCAATACACTTTGAATGATCGATTTCGACAAATTTCCCTTTTTCAAGTATTTTGGAATTTTCAATTTCCAAAGTTTTATATTTAGACTTGAGGGATTTAATTTCATTTAAAGCATTTTGATAGTCCGTATGTAATAATTCGAATGCTTCAAAAAGTTCGTCGTAGGAATTACTTACTTGGCTTTCGACGTCGCTATCGTCGAATGAACTCCGGGCCATGAGCGCGAGATTATTTTGTTCAAGAAAATCTTCATCGGGATCTTCGTCGCTCCATGTTGCGATTAGAACCTCCTTTTGCTTTACTCAGCTTCTTAGCAAAGTGGCACTGTTTACCACATAATCGACAAGTGTTGTCGAATTTCTTAGGTTCGCCCGCTTGAATGTCCTTCTTCCTCCGGTTTAATAAGTGTTGGAACTTATTAATATTTTTGGCATAATATGCCATTTCTTCATCGCTTTCGTCCACCGGGGTTTCTTCTTTCTTCTTTGTCATTTTAGCCTTGAAGGCTATCGACCTCTCCTTCGGTTTCGGTTTGGCATTCCGAGATTTTAGAACGATCTCATAGTTGATAAGAGAACCAACGAGAGCACTAAAATCGAGAGTATTTAAATCTTTTGATTCCATTATTGCCGTAACCGTACCGTCCCATTCTCGAGGTAGTGATCGGAGAATTTTCTTTACTTTCTCACTACTCGATAGTGGTTTTCCGTAACATGCTAATCCATTTGTGATAACCGAAAATCGGTCAAGCATAATCGAGATGGATTCGTCGTCCTTCATTTGAAATAATTCATAATCGTGAAGGAGCATGTTTATCTTCGTCTCCTTGACTTGAGACGTACCTTCGTGTGTTACCTCAAGCATTTTCCAGATTTCTTTGGCACTATCACACGATGATATCCGGTTGTGTTCTTCCGGATTTAAGGCACAATAGAGAAGTTGAGTTGCCTTACAGTTGTAGTGGTCGTTTTTCCAATCGGAATCGTCATATTCTTCGAAGGTTTTGAGCGTACCGTTGGAATGTGTCGGAATTTTCGGACCAAGGCATATTACCTTCCATAATTCGATATCGTAAGCTCGAATGAATATCGACATCTTCTTCTTCCAAGTCATGAAGTTTGCGCCATCAAAGAATGGTGGTCGGTTGAGAGCAAGGCCTTCGACTGGAGCCATTTGAAACGCCATTGGATCTTTTCTCCTCGGATGTTAAGCCGCGTATTGGAGTACCGCTCCGATACCAATTGTTGGGTACCAAATCGGATATTTGCGCCGTTTTATGCGAAAGCGTAAATAAAATTGCAGGAAATAAATCACACAAAGATTTATAGAGGTTCGGCTATTAACGAAGCCTACGTCCTCTCTCGATGTATCTTTTTCCTTAGGCTTAAGATCAAAACCTCTACGCCTCTCTTCTATCGGTCGAGGGATTACCGTTACAAGCTCGTCTTCTATCGGTCCGAGTAAAACCGTTTTTCCTTTTCTATTGGATAAGGAATCAACCACTCTAGCTTTCTATCGGTACTAGATAAACCTCACTTAGATATCGATTGCGATTCTAACAATGCCGGATACTTGATCCTAATAACACCGAATCCAATCGTATCTTTTCTTTTTATCGCTCGTGTATGATCTTGTGTATAACACTCAATCACTCTTAATTAAGCTCAAGAACAACAACTATAATGTTTACAATGATATAACACGTATGTATGCTTTGCTCAATGTTGTTGTGTGGAATAATACCAACTCCTTGGTATTTATAGCCTTCTTCCTCCTTACTAGCCGTTGCTGCCAGTTGACTAGCTAGCGTGCGCTAGCCTTCCTTCGTAGCGTGCGCTATCGCACATTTTTGCTCTAGCGTACGTAAAGGCTTGCATGTAGCGTCGTTAATCACTTTATATTTCACCGGTAGCTCGCCATTTAATTAGCGTGCGCTACCACTTCCTTTGTAGCGTGCGCTAATCCAATATATCCATTGCATGGATTGTCAAAGTGACCGTTTGATATGCTGACTTTGACCTGCTTTTCCCAACGTTCGGATTGACCAGATTCAAACATCTTAGCGTGCGCAAATCATCCTTTGTAGCGTGCGCTAATAATAGAGGGTAGCGTGCGCTAATAATAGAGTGTAGCGTGCGCTATCCATCTGCTGACTTCACTGCAGCTTACTTCGATACTAGGCTGGAATGCAGCTGACTCCTCGTTAGCGTGCGCTAACATATGTTCCTTAGCGTGCGCTAATGCAGTCCAGATTGCAATTTTTGCGTCTTCGTCTGCTTCGCCGTTTTGCTTCGCCTCGATGTTGTTTTGTAGTTTAGCAACTTTGATCATCAAAACACAAATTAAATAATGTGTGGAATAAATATTCCAACACAAACATAGCTGATCCAACCGTAGTTGAACCAACTGTAACTGACCCATCTACAGCTGATAAAGTTACAGGTGAACCTACCACAACTGATGAAAATCCTCAAGACACAACTGCAGTTGATAAAACCATAGCTGAACCTAATGCAGCTGCAGACCATCAAATCCAAGCTGATGCAGAGTCAGACGCAGTTCCTCCAAGCAATTCAACAGGGGGAACGAACAATGAAGACTCTCAATCTAAAGCATAATACAAAGATGAAATTCCCAAATGGCTTAAAGATCATCCCATCCAAAAGATCATTGGAAACCTATCAGATGGAGTCAAAACCAGGAATTCAAAAGAACCAACAAGAATGGCCATGTTCTCAAGTTTCATGTCTCAAATGGAACCTAAAACAACTGAACAAGTCCTGGAAGACTACACATGGGTAAATTCCATGCAAGAAGATCTCAATCAGTTGGAAAGGAATAGAGTATGGGAAGAGGTAGAAAGGCCACTTCACAATAAAGTTATAGGCACCAAGTGGGTTTACAAGAATAAATGTGATGAAGATGGAACTGTTGCTAGGAATAAAACAAGACTTGTTGCAAAGGGATATGCTAAATGTGAAGGCACAGATTTTGATGAGATCTTTGCACCTGTAGCAATATTGGAAGCAATAAGACTATTCCTAGCTTATGCAGTATTCACGAATTTAGAAGTGTACCAAATGGATGTCAAAAGTGTCTTTGTAAATGGAGTGCTGGAAGAAGAAGTCTATCTGGAGCAACCACCTGGATTTTTCAAAGGAGACAAAGTGTACAAATTGCTCAAAGCTCTATATGGACTCAAACATGCACCTAGAGCCTGGTATGATACTCTATCCATATTCCTAGAGTCAAATGGATTTACCAAAAGAAAAGTAGACAAAACACTATTCAGGATTAAACATGAAGACCACATATTACTTGTCCAAATATATGTGGATGATATTATTTTTGGATCAAAAAATCCAAAATTATATGAAAATTCTCTAAACTGATGCAAGGAGAATTTGAAATGAGCATGATGGGCAAACTAAGTTTATTTCTTTGTTTGCAAGTCAAACAAGTTGAGACAAGAATCTTTATCAACCAATCAAAGTACACAAAAGAGCTAATCAAGAGATTTGGCATGGAGATAGCCAAACTGTAACACCCCAAGTTCCGAATATGATTATTTAATCATTTTAAATATTCCGGGTGAATGGTTAATTATAAAACTTAGGGTTTAAACAAAGAGGACCTAAGGAGCCAAAATGGGAAATATGACTTAATATATAAGCTAAACTTTAACCCTAAGTCCTCATTTTCGCTGATCAGAGGAGGAGAAGAGGGTAGACGTGCCAGGTCGCTAGGGTTTTGCTATGGAGCTCTCAATCTTACGAGTTTAGGTAAGTAATCTGACATTGTATTGCGAAAATCATATTTAATTCTAGAAAAATCGGATTAGGGCAAGGCCAGTGCCCAAAGTTCCAAAATTTAGTATAATTTCTTTCGGTAGAAGGTTTCTAAGCCTGAATCGGACCGTATCTATGGTGAAAAATGTAATCCTTGTTGACTGGTCCGAAATGGACTGATGTGTTGAGTGTTATTCTGTCTAGAACTTCATTAATTCGTAATTAATTCTATGGAAGTCGGATTGGGGCAAGATCAGTGCCCATAGTTTAGTATTTGAATGGACTACATTTCAATAAAATCTAAGCCTAAAAATGGCCGTATCTAGACTTAAAAGTGCAATGTTTCACAGGCTGTCCCGAAATTGACAGATTTGAAGTGCTGATTTCATTTAATTGTATAAAATCATTGGAGAATGAGTTTAGGGCAAGACTAGTTGAAAATGATCACATTTTAAGTCATTTACGTCCCTACAAAAATTCAGGACCTGATTATATTCCAAATTTGGTTGGAATTGGTCATTTCTAAGGTCTGTCCAGAATTTAACAGCCTTGATATGTCATTTTGGAAAATTCACCATAAATTGTAGGAAAATAACTAGACCTTGTATAATATGTTCCTGGAAAGGTACAGTGTTGAGTTACCCGTAAATTGAATAAGATTGGTAATTTAGTGGGTTTATAATGGGTAAAATAGGTTCCAAATAGACCTACAGATTTAGGGTAAAATATGGAATTATATAGTTGGACTTTTGTTATAAGTTTTTAGCTAGGAATGCTTATTTATGTAATGTCATCCCATTTTAGGGAAGGAAGAGAGGTGGTAACATTTCCTGGAGCTTGATATAGTTTCGTGGTGATATAATCGAGGTGAGTTCTCTCATTGTGCAGGTTAGGGGTTATATGTGCATTACTGTAGCTCGTGTGCGTCCTAGTTAATTTTGTTGTATGTGGTACTAGGCTGTAGCGTCTAGTATGGATATAGGTTTCATATAAAACTTGGGGAGACCGAGAGCTCGGGGAGACCGAGAAATACATATACGGGTGTCATATAAACTCGGGGAGACCGAGAGCTCGGGGAGACCGAGAAATACGTATACGGGTGTCGTATAAACTCGAGGGGACCGAGGAACACGTACACGATGTTGTATGAATTCGGGGAGACCGATGGTTATATAAACAGTTGTTCTTGAATGAGTTGGCCTGTTTAGGATATGTTCTCAAACTGGCATGTGTGGATTATTTGTATCTATCTGGAGTAGTGTCCATATGATTGCTATCCTATATGGTGTTTGAATTCACTAAGCTTCGTGCTTACCCTTTTCTTATAAATTACTGTTTCAGGTGCGAGTGGTAGTAAGGAGTGACGGTACACACTAGCGCGTTGAGAAGATCTTTGTTATTATTTATTTTGAGACTTGAGTTTAGAATTATTACATTTTCGGCTGTGTTATTTGGGGTTGGTGGTTAAACTTAAGGGTTGTGATGAAACGTTTACTTGGCTCTCAACACTTATGTTTTTATCTGATAAAATGGCATTTATAAAAAGTTCAAATTTATTGTAATTTTTAGGGCGTTACACAAACCCCTAAGAGTACCAATGAGTACATCTCTACACCTTGATGCAGATGATGGAGGCATTCCAGTAGATCCAACCCATTACATAGGATTAATTGGATTTTCACTATACCTAACTGCAAGCAGACCAAATATACCATATGAAGTTGGAGTATGTGCAAGATTCCAGTCCAAGCCAAAGTAATCCACCATGAAGCAGCTAAGAGTATTATCAGATACCTAACATCCACAATCAATGTTGGATTGTGGTACCCTAAGGATGATAACTTAGAACTATCAGGATATTCAGATGCTGATTTTGCAGGCTGTAAAATCAACAGGAAGAGCACAAGTGGAACATGCCACTTCCTTGGAACAAAGCTGATCTCATGGTTTAGCAAGAAGCAAACATCAAATTCTATATCCACAACTGGGTCAGAATACCTAGTTGCAGGTAGCTGTGTGCTCAAATTCTGTAGATCAGACAACAGTTGAGGGAGTACAACATTATTGCAAATGAAGTCCCAATTTGGTGTGACATTACAAGTGCAATAGCCATCACCAACAATACAGTGCTTCATTCCAGGACAAAGCACATTGATTTGAAACACCATTTTATCAGAGACCATGTGATCAATAACAGAGTTCGAATAGAAAGAGTCAGCATGGAGTATCAAATAGCGGACATATTTACAAAACCTCTACCTGAAGAAAGATTCCTTGAACTAAGTTGCAAACTTGGTTTATTGGATTGGGAATCAAAATTGTAGCTGATGAAGAAGAACAGTTAACTGATCAGAACCAGATGAGAACAATCACCTTATCTGAAGCAGACAAGACATATCACCTGATAAGACCAGACTGTGAAATGCTACCTGATCAGACCAGATGGTGAAATGCCACCTAATCAGACCAGACGACGAAAAACCACCTAATTAGAGCAAGACGAGGATCCAAAGCACAGACGAGGAAAGCTAGCTGATCAGAAGTCAAAATTCAACCAAAATGGATTTAGAAACCTATTTCAAGAACGTCAACCTAAGGATGGTGAAGGAACATATCATCTTCAGCATAACCGTAGACTTCGCCAGACTTCTAGAGTCAAACAGATATGTACTAATGGGGCATCTGATCCAGTTGATGAAAAAGAATAGAATATACCATTTACTAGATATCAACCCAACTCATCTATTCAATGAAGTTGTCATTTGTTTTTACAAAGAAGCCAAAGTCACAAAAAGGGGCATCGAGAGTTCAATCTTTAGAGAACCAATTTTAATAAACAAGCAAACCATCACAGACGCATTTAAAATGGAGAACATGGGCATTGCAGTGGAGGCCCTGAAACAAAACCCAATTGATATTTAGTACGAGATCAAGACGCCGGACCAGCCAATGAAAATGAAATTTACTACCAGGAAGGGAGACCTGAAGAAATAGTACAGATATATGCTGGACATCACAAACAAAATTGTGATGGGTATGGGAGGAAGTTTCGATCAACTGTCATTATCAAAGTACATTGTCTTAGGAGCATTGATTCAGAGGCAAAGGTATAATTGACCTGACTACATCTACAGGCAGTTAGTCCGGGAAGTAAACAAAGTGACCTGGGACAACGGTAAGAACAAGTTTGGACAGAAATTGTCCTTTGGAACTCAAATCAGTTGGATTCTTGAGTTTCTTGGGAAGGCCATAGGCAAAGCTGAAAATTTTCACATCAGTAAGAGACTTGGTCAGCTGGACCAAGCTGCAATGGACAAATTTGTAGACAGACAGCCCACAGCTGCAGAAATAATTGAGAATATGACATCTGGAACATCCTCGTATAAGGGACCCTCAGACTCAGAAGAAACAGTTGCAGCTGACAAAAACACAACTGAAGTCTCATATGCAACTGAGAAAACCTCGCCTGAGATCCCACCTGCCCCAACCACAGCTGAGATTCCACTAGTCTTAATCCCAGTTAAGAAAACTTTAGAGGAGACTCTGCCTATCCCAACCACAACTGCAGCTGACATTCCACCTGAAAAGCCAACTACAGATGATATCATTCCATATGCTCCTGAAGAATCACATGTTCCCCCAACTACTCTTTTAATCGCACCGAAAGACAGTGATGATCTTTCAATTGCCAAGATATTTAGAAAGAGGAAGTCCCTATAAAATAAGACCAGTCAACCCTCCTCACCTCAACCTATCAAAAGACAAAAAAGCTCGGTGGGTTAGTAACCCAAAACTTTAGACAACATTAAACTTGAAGAACATGCACCAGAAGTATCTTCAGTTGCACCTGCAACACCTCTCCTCATAGCACCTGCAGACCAGTCCAAGGAACTGATCATCATTCCAGATGAAGAAGTGGCTCCCGAACCATTGCCCGTTCTTCCAAGTACCCCAGAAGAAGAACATGAGGAAATCCTTGAGGAACCTGATATTCACTACAGCTTCAACCTCAGGGAAAACAATCCTTTCAACCTCACCATGCTCAGCTCAGGTCAGTTAAGCAGCACATAAACAAGATTTCTTTTTCTGATGCTTATAAGTATTGGAAGAGATTGAAGGCTCTTAGCTTCAATGATCTTAAGGAGATGATAGGAAGGGATGGATGGGACCATCCCCTTACTGTTGAGCAACTTATTCAGGTCTTCTGTAAAGAGGCTGATATAAGTTTGCTACTTGATGAGAATTGGTTCTTACAAAATTTCAAAACTCACATAGACCAATTCATCCTGCTTATAATGGAGGGAATAGCTCAAGGAAAAACATTTGATGATGAAGAGTGTAACGCCCCCAAATCCCATTGGGTTATTACAGTGCCGTAGACCCCACACCAGGAGATCCACCAGGCGAACACGACTAAAAGACAACAAACTGACCAAAAGAGAAAATCACAGTCCCTACTATGATATCTATCATAATATTCCGATACGGAATTTCAACGACAAAAATGGGCCTATATGGCCAAAATAAAAATATAACAACATCCACGAGCCTTGCTCGGATAATAAAAAATGACAACAACTAACGAAAGTGGAGTACTCCAAACTGTCTGACCGACATGAACACCGAAAAAACTCGGACTAGTATCGCTCGAATGCCTCGTCGCCATCGTCATGCCCCTGTGTCTCAACTCTCTCTTCGCAAGCACCTAAAACATGAAAACATGTCCTGCCCCCACGGGGTCAGTCATCCAGATAATGAATATCAAATACATGTGCAACATGATATGCATCCAAAGGCTGAATAAATGGTACAACAATGGTAATACGAGATGCTCACAAACCAAGGTAAGAACCGACCATTCGTGAAACACTATGCCCACCACATATGACCAATACCTGCTCAACATGTTAGAAAACAAGTGCCCAATGGCGAATCATCAATATAGAACACAACAATGAATTTCCCAAAGTTAAACCAAACCGAATCTGAAATAGATACGAATCACAATTCCCGAAGGCTCCAACGGAAATACCAAAACATCACAATAGCCTGAAAGCCCTCAGCCGGAGCTGCCAAAATATCACGATGGCCTAAAAGCCACTCAGCCGAAGCTGCCAATCATCACAATGGACTGAAGCTAAACAACCCGAAGCTGTATTACATTAGGGCCGAAGCCACGGCATGAAGCCGTATCACAATGAGGTCCGAAGCCACGACACGAAGACGTATCACAATGAGGGCCGAAGCCACGACACGAAGCCATATCACAATGAGGGCCGAAGCCATGGCACGAAGCTGTATCACAATGAGATCATCCAATGACCGTGACCTGCCGAATTGCAGGTGCTGGGAAACCAACCGTAAAGGTTCAAACCCCAGACTTACCCATAATAAGATCACCAAGTGACCGTGACCTACTTAACTGTAGGTGTTGGGAAACCAACCGCGAAGGTTCAAGCCCCAAACTTATCCATCGAGCACTAGCCGAGACTAGCCTCCAAATGCCTTAATCACATACGGCAACGATCATAAAATTACCGAATTCACAAGAATGATAGTGTGCTGCCTTGAGTCAGCCAACACGACAACAATAACTCACGGATGGGCACCGTCCTCGACGGTCCCAATTCAATACCTCGATTACCTTTAGAACGGCTAATCGATAATAGTGATATCACGGATGGGAAATGTCCTCGAAAGCCCCAATTCAATACATCGATTACCTTAGAATGGCTAATCGATAACAACGTCTCAATGGATTGGAAATGTCCTCGACATTCCCAATTCAATACATCGACTACCTTAGAACGGCTAATCGATAACAACGACTCAACGGATGGGAAATGTCCTCGACAATCCCCATTCAATACCTCGATCACCTTAGAACGGCTAATCGATGAAAACGACTCAATGGATGGGAAATGTCCTCAACATTCCCAATTCAATACCTCGATTGTCTTAGAATGACCAATCGATAACAATGAATCATCAGATGGGAACTATTCTCGACAGTCCCAATTCAATACCTCGATTGCCTTAGAATGGCTAATCGATAACAACAACGATAGCAGATGTCTCAACGCCTTTAATCGGCCACCAAAGATAGAGATGACAATGGAATACATCAATGCCTTCAATAGGCCAATACAATATTAATATAAAAACACCAACATCAATAACAATGATCACAACAATGTCTTAAATCGAAATCAATATCAATAACAACCATCGATACATCAATACCGCGAACCGGCTATCGACAATAACATCCACAACGAGTATCTCAATGCCTTGAACCGGCCATTAACAAACAAAAACAATATTTGGCATAGTTTCCGAAGGGTATTGTATCGAACAATTCCCTGATATCAACAAAATCATGAAGAGACTATGTCTCGAAATGGTACAACATATTCATACACATATATGATAACATTAATCTCATTGACCAGTACAAGCATAAAACTTGCCTCAAACCGAAGGCGATAGAATCCTCCAACGAACGATGAACAGCGTCCTCCGACAGTCACAAGCACCCGAACAACCTTGAATGAAATACAATTCATTCAATAACACAATATTAATAAAAGACAACATAGTAGACAACCCCGATTCAATCGCGAATCTATCAAACTACTCAAACGAATATCATAGTCTTCGACTATGAATTCTAACTTCCTCCAATCCTCCTCAATGATCAATTAACATGATCAATATGTTCTTAACACTTGTGAAAAACAATTCAACAAGGATTATTAAGAACAACATTAAATTGATCATCCTATAATGATAATATCACCAACATTATCACTATCACCTCAAGAACATCATCAACACAACAAACATGAAGTCTAAATGATAATCAATCACCAATTCATTAAGAATTCAGATTAATCAACACGGTT
Organism: Orobanche coerulescens; assembly: GCA_033398695.1. NCBI lineage: Eukaryota > Viridiplantae > Streptophyta > Magnoliopsida > Lamiales > Orobanchaceae > Orobanche > Orobanche coerulescens. The sequence continues at coordinate 36,930,301 of CM065815.1, forward strand.
AACTCAACCATTTCAAGATTATGGTAATCATTACATAATTCATCATAATTCCTTACAAAAATGGTTATAATCTCTCAGGAGCACAACCAACAACAATAATCATATCAAAACTATATTAATCATATAACAATCTTAACATAATCCTTCATAGACATGATTATAACCTCCAAGTATTCTTAAACATCGAGAATACAATCAAATTCAAACCATCTACACTAAGTTCTTCATCATAAGTTCATAAAACCATGAAGAATCATACTCTCCTATAACAATCACCAATTACACGAGGTAATCAACAACCACAATATCATAATCTCGAGATTAAACACAAGATTAACCAGCATACCTCTAGAAGAAGGAAGAACAACCTCCATCCCTTCAAGAAACACTCCAATCAATAAGCTACCAAGCTCCAATCCAAGTTATGAAGCTCCAAATCAAGATGGAAGAGGCCAGAATACACTAAGGGGTGCAGATGGATGATTTCTAGAGAGAGAAATCAGAAATGGATCATGGGAAAATGAAAGACGAATCATGTCTTTATAATTTGCACATTACATTACGGCTGCTATACAACCAACTTAACGTACGTTATATATCTAACATATGTTATCACCTCTACGCAGCGTACATTAAGTCCTGCCAGAACTCACTGCCTCAAAACGAAACATGCATTACGTATGTTATTAGAATAAGCATTATGTACGTAATGATCGTTGACTTGGCTGCCTCGAAAGGCCAACATGATCCAATCACGTTCGGCCCCACACGCCGAAAGTCAGATGCGATCAGAAACCCTGTGTTACGTACGTAACCAACATAGTTTAACGTATGTAACCTGTCACCCTTAACATACGTAATGCTATGAATGTAGCGTGTGTTAGGTCTAATATACTTAGCCAAAAATCAAACTCCAAACTCACCAAGAAACATCCAATCGGCAACACAATACCGACGACAAGTACAAATATTTTGATTCCAAAATATCCCAATACAATATACATCGTATCAGTCAAATAAAACAACACTTGTACGATTCCAAATGAATACGTACAACACAACAGTAAAACGAAAAAAATTTACCCCCAGATATTATATACTCCCCCTTAAAAAGAGTTTCGTCCCCTAAACTCAGGGTACGAACTATTCATCAGGTTCGGAAAACAACATCTCCAGAAATACTCCTCACTACGAACCACTTTGCCTGAGTAATTGGGCCAACCCCTAGGGTCCCCGCGTCTCCTCTGCCTGAACACGGCGAAAGTCAAGTGATAAAAACACTCAACCAAGTGCGAGATCAGTCGAATCATAACTCTTTCGCTAGAGACCAGCCATAAAGTCGTACCAACCGCATGGCTCGTAACACCGGCGTACATACCCTGCGGGAGCCACCCATTGTACATGTCTACAATAATCGGTGTACATTCCCCCCTTCTCATCGGCATTGGATGCCCATGCAATCACTGACTCACGCCACATAAGGATAACAATAATATATATAGTCCTCGGGACTATATCAATTACATGCCCAAGCCCTCACGACTTGATGTTTCGAATCACAATGAATAACTACCCAGATTATCACAAAATCTCGCGTATAACACCCAAAAGGAAAGAAAATCACATCTAATGACCTCAAATCTCAAGATTATCAATTACTATCGTTACAAGAGAGATCAACATCAAATGGTTCACAACCACAATACCATAATACAAATTAAATTAAACATTAATCCGGAAATCAAAGAAAGGAATACATAAATCAAGGCTACATACTAAGTGCACCCAACATCGATATCCTCCAAATAATCTAACTCTTCGATCTCATCAACTCGAGGAAGACCCAAATCTGAACTCGCTGCTCCTTCTTGGCTGTCCTTACCTCTGGCTTCAGAAGCCGGATAGGACCCCTTGGACGAAGTACGGACTGGAGTGACAAAATCTCTCGAGGCCCGTGAGCTCTCTCGAGACCTGCTAGCACTAAAACTCCTACAGTATTTCTGACGGTGTCCCTACCTCCCACATGAATGACAAACAAAAGCCGCACTGTACAACGAGTGCTAACGTGCCCCGCTGAATCACAGTTAAAGCAAACAATAGTAGAACTCGTCGTATGAGGCGAAGATGCTATCCAGCACGATGACGACTATAAAACGACCTATTGGACATCTGATACCGATGTCCCTCTGAATGAACCAGCATCCTAGTCCTCTCACCCGAAGAAGCTGAAGGGTTCTTCCGAGCAAGCTCTTTGATCAAAATCTCTACTCCAAAAGCCTTCTTGATGAATTCACCAAGTGAATTATAATTATGATTGAGCAATTGCATCCTAAACCGCGGGTCTAGCCTCTTGCTAAAGTACTTGATCTTATTCACTTCAGTACGGATACAATTGAAGAAGTCCATTAAACTTCTCAGCAATGACAACAATACCTTCGTCCTCGATGGATTTGGGGTTCAAAACCTCTATAACTTGGCTTCAGGAAGTGGAGCCGGATAATACCTCTCTAACATGAGAGTCTTGAACTTGCTCCAAACACAATCATGATCGGTGGGCTTCACAGAAAGCCACCAAGAATAAGCACTATTACTCAAATAGTAAGCTGTTACTGCCACCTTAGTCTTCCGGAAACTGAACTATGTCGAAGAGTTTATCAAAATGTTCAAGCCAATGAATAATGTCAGTTGGTTCCGACGAACCCTCAAAAGTAGGCGGCTTCTGAAAAGAGATATCACCAACAATCTGACTCACTCCCCCAGTCTTCCCATGAAACGGCACCTGGAATCCCTGCTGCGGTGGGCCACGAACCATCGAAGCCTGCATGGTCTCCACTATCTACGTTATTTGAGTCATCTGGGCCATCATGCCCCTCATAAGCAAGAAAAGGTCGATGTGTCCACTCCCAGTCTGATCGATTCCTCGAGTATGACGCCCCGAAGGAGAATCGGTCGCGTAGGTAACACCATCAGCCGAACTCTGATCCATCTCGTCATCCATGTGCGCATAAACATGAGATTATGGTTTATGGCTCGATCTTCCGCCCTTACCCTCTCTGCCACGTCCTCGGATTCCTCTTTCCATACCGAAAGAATAACGTTCGATCATGATCATAACTCAAATATGCCTCAACGGCCAATCCAGAATGCTAATTCAATAGCCAAACACGAGTATACATACTCAAAACAATCACATAAATCATGCTAATCATAGCCAATCCAGAGGCCACATGCTCCAAGACAAATAATCATGAATCAATCGTAACTCAAATGTCATATACATGTTTCAACAAAACATGAATAATCATCGACATAATGAATGTATGAACATAAAAGAGAATCGAGTTCTTACACATGTCATACGAAGCTTCGAGATCTTGAGATACTAGTCTCCGCTGACGACGACTCGATGAAAGAATGACTAATACAGTGTCCAACTATCACAACTCACAAAACCCGACATCTAGATTGTCATAATGCCTGAAGGCTCCAACAGAAATACCAAAATATCACAATGGCCTGAAAGCCCGCAACCGAAGCTGCCAAAATATCACTATGGCCTGAAAGCCACTCAGCCGAAGCTGCCAATCATCACAATGGCCCGAAGCCAAACATCCCTAAGCTGTATCACATGAGGGCCGAAGCCATGGCACGAAGCCGTATCACAATGAGGGCCGAAGCCACGGCACGAAGCCGTATCACAATGAGGGCCGAAGCCACGACATGAAGCCATATCACAATGAGGGCCGAAGCCACGGCACGAAGCCGTATCACAATGAGATCATCCAATGACCGTGACCTGCCGAATTGCAGGTGCTGGGAAACCACCACAAAGGTTCAAGCCCCAGACTTACCTATAATGAGATCACCCAGTGACCGTGACCTACTGAACTATAGGTGTTGAGAAACCAACCGCGAAGGTTCAAGCCCCAAACTTACCCATCGAGCACTAGCCAAGATTAGCCTCCAAACGCCCTTAATCAGATACGAGAACAATTACAAAATTACCGAATTCCCAAGAACGATAGTGTGCTGCCTTGAGTTGGCCAACACGACAACAATAACTCATGGATGGGCGCCGTCCTCGGCGGTCCCAATTCAATACATCGACCACCTTAGAATGGCTAATCGATAAAAATGACTCAACGGATGGGAATTGTCGTCGACATTCCCAATTCAATACCTCGATTACCTTAGAATGGCTAATCGACGACAACGACTCAACAGATGGGAAATGTCATCAATATTCCCAATTAAATACCTCGATTGTCTTAGAACGACCAATCGATAACAACGAATCAACATATGGGAACTATCCTCGTCACTGCCAATTCAATACCTCGATTGCCTTAGAATGTCTAATCGATAACAACAACGATAGAAGATGTCTCATCACCTTTAATCGGCCACCGAAGATAAGGATGACAATCGAATACATCAGCGCCTTCAATCGGCCAATACAATATTAATAGAAAAACACCAACATCAATAACAATGATCACAACAATGTCTTAAATCGACATGAATATCAACAACAACCATCGATACATCAATACCGCTAATCGGCTATCGACAATAACATCCACAACGAGTATCTCAATGCCTTGAACCGGCCATTAACAAACAACAACAATATTTGGCATAGTTGCCGAAGGGTATTGTATCGAACAATTCCCTGATATCAACAAAATCATGAAGAGACTATGTCACGAAATGATACAACACATTCATACACATATATGATAACATTAATCTTATTGACCAGTACAAGTATAAAACTTACCTCAAACCGAAGGCGATGAAATCCTCTAATGAACGATGAACGGCGTCCTCCGAGAGTCACAAGCACCCGAACAACCTTGAATGAAATATAGTTCATTCAATAACATAATAGAAAAAAAAACAACATAGTAGACAACCCCGATTCAATCGCGAATCGATCAAACTACTCAAATGAATATCATAGTTTTCGACTATGAATTCTAACTTCCTCCAATCCTCATCAATGATCAATTAACATGATCATTATGTTCTTAATAATTGCGAAAAACAATTCAACAAGGATTATTAAGGACAACATTAAATTGATCATCCTATAATGATAATATCACCAACATTATCACTATCACCTCAAGAACATTATCAACACAACAAACATGATGTCTAAATGATAATCAATTACATATTCATCAAGAATTTGGATTAATCAATAGGGTTAACTCAACCATTTTAAGATTATGATAATCATTACATAATTCATCACAATTCCTTACAAAAATGGTTATAATCTTTCACGAGCACAACCAACAACAATAATCATATCAAAACTATGTTAATCATATAACAATCTTAACATAATCCTTCCTAGCATGATTATAACCTCCAAGTATTCTTAAACATCATGAATACAATCAAATTCAAGCCATCTACACCAAGTTCTTCATCATAAGTTCATAAAACTATGAAGAATCATACTCTACTCTAACAATCACCAACTACACGAGGTACCCTGTGTTACGTACGTAACCAACATGGTTTAACGTACGTAACCTGTCACCCTTAATGTACATAATGCTATGCATGTAGCGTACGTGTGGTTCAATATACTTAGCCAAAAATCAAACTCCAAACTCACCAACAAACATCCAATCGGCAATACAATACCGACGACAAGTACAAATATTTCGATTTCGAAATATCCCAATACAATATACATTATATCAGTCAAATAAAACAACACTTGTAAAAATCCAAATGAATACGTACAACAAAATAGTAAAATAAAAAAATTACCCCCGGATATTACAAATAGAACATTGTTGAAGGAGAAGGAGAAGTGAAAGAAGTAGAAAATTAAGTTGAAAAGAATAAAGAATTTGAGGAGGAAAATAAGGAGAAAGAAAATGAAGTTGTTGAAAAGGAAAAAGAAAAAGAAGAAGTAGAAAAAGAGAAAGTAGATGAGAGAGAAGGAGAGAAAATAGTTTAAAAAGAAGAGAAAGAAGAAGAAAAAGAAGAAGAAAAAATAAAGGAGAAGAAGGAAAAAATGAAAGAGAGAAGGATGATGAAGAACATGATCAGAGGGAACCTGATCAGGCTTCCAGCTCAGAACAGCCCACAACAGATGATGACTCAGGGGAGCCAGAAAAACACCATCTGATCGAGAAGCAGCTGACAGGAGGATATCATTTGAAAAATCCACTACTCGGAGATCAGCTGCAGAGGAGAACTCAGCAGAAAACACTACTCGGGCACCTGAAGTCCAACTGCCTTCTAACATCATTGAGCTGATCAGATCTATGGTGGAGGAAACAGTTGCAAAACTCCTGGCCACCGAAGTAAAACCTCAGCTGTTATCCCTAAATGACAAGATGGAACCTCTTCTCAATAAAAAGGAACCTTCTCCACCACCTTCATGTTGTGATATTTCGTTTAACGGAAGTGCACGTTATCATAGATAAGTAATAAAGTGATGACTGAGATATCATTCCCACGAGGACTGAATCACTAAGTACCGATTTATATGTATTCTAATTTTATTTGAACTATCGAAATTTGGGATGCAAATTAATAACTAAAGAAAACCAATAAAAGAACAAACAGTAAAAACGATCGCTCGAAGAAAGAAAATCAAATTATGAATAAGTCTAGGATTGTGAATCCACCTCGGTTTATCCGAATTTACTCTCGATTATCTGAAGTTAATGATTTCCCCAATTTATTGAAGGCGAAGATTGCTAAAATACTCTACCGCCTCTCCCGAGGTCAGTAGATTTTTCTAAGGCGAATAATACACTTTATCCCTAGGTGAATTAATTCGACAATAGGCAAAAAGCACAAAATCTTCAAAAGGCCACGCAGTTCCTATGAGTATATTTCTATCTCACAAGATAAAACGGTTCTCACCAATAGTTCCTCACCAACTCTCCTCTCCTGATTCGAGTTGCGTAATTAAAACAATCCAATTATAGGCCACATAATTGAAAGCATTAAAAACAATTGGGAAAACTCAACAGAAAAGGGAATTATATAGATAATCAAAAGCAAATTCGTCAAAACTTTGGTTTCATCAAAATCCTAGAACAGGGTTTTAGCCTGACATGCTGAAGAATAAAAATACAGAAATAATAAATGAAAGCACTGAAATCAAACGCAGATGAAGAACTCGGATTCCTCCGTTCTTCTGGCTTCCGCTCTCTGCTCCTGGATGTCTTCCGCTTCTTCTCCTTGATGATGATCGATTCCTCTCTTCCGCGATAATCCTCTCAATTATGACCTTAAACCCTTATTTATAACTCCCAGCATCCTCCAAAACGCGTCCGTGTGATTAGGTCGAGAACCGGCTTCAAAACGGCCCAAAACCGCGCAGAACACACCAAAACCGTCCCGTGGGCCGCGACTCACTTAATCTGTGCCGCGGATGACGGTCTTCAGCGCATTTCCTGGGCGTTTTATTTTTCTCCTGGGCCGCGGCTCAGCATACTTGTGCCGCGGCTCAGGGTACAGTTGGTTCGGCCCCTTTTAGGTCGCCTCCTTGTGCCGCGGCTCCGGGCCAAAATTTGCCGTTTTCACCCGTTTTCATCGTTTTAGCTTCCGGACTCCAATTTCCTGCAAAACATAAAAGAATAGGGCATTAAAAGCTCATTTATGCATATTTAATTATAAAAAGAATACAAAATAATGATAAATAAGCGTATAAAAATACGCCTAATAAATACCCCCAAACTTGAGCCTTTGCTTGTCCTCAAGCAAAAAGAATTGATTTCAAACAAAAAATATCGTGAATAATCGTGCAAATCCATAGTGCTCAACTTAATCAATACTACCCTGAAATTCTCAAAGAATAACACAAGTATCGTAATAGGGAGTTGCATCCAGGACACTGATTCCACAAAGTAAATAATTTCAGTCCTAATCAATCGTTCATGAAGAAAATCAAGCTCAAAGATTAACAAGCGTGAATTTAATCGACCGCCAATATGAAGGGTTAAAATAAACGAGCCAACTCGCCCAGTCCCACAGTCTAGTGGCAAAAATTTCAAGAGTTTTGTCATCAAAAATAACCCTCGGACAGTATTCCCTTATATATGCTCAATAAGATTGATTCGAGTTGACAACTAGGTTCGGATCTCGGGATGTTTCATCGAGATAATCCTAGGGTGGAATTCCATTCTCATGTATTGGGGAACCGTTTGACGTAAAAGACACTCATGGGACACATGGATGCTTCTAGTTACTAAGTTCCCCTCCATAGCGGAGAAACAACTCGAATAGCTATTACCGCATGTCCGATTCAAGGTCGCTGTTTTACGCGAGAGTAAACAATGGGTCACGAGAATACCCCTGGTTACTAGGCTCCCCATCCTCGGCACATGCCAAATCTCAAAACCACTAGTCTAATCAGGGTTGTCGTTTTACGTGAGAGTAAACAACGGGTCACGTGAATACTCCCGATTACTAGATTTCCCATCATAGAACAAATAATATCTCGACTTTTTGGGAAAAACTGTCCGACTCTAAACTCAAAGCAAGTGCCAACACGACTTATGTTACTGGACGACTAGCTATGCGAAAAGTGTAACGAAACGTATAGACGGCGATTTGAAAACACGTATGTCTCCTCTCTTATCCGCTAAGATTTCTACAAAAACAAAAAAATTTCGGACCTAGATGAATACTCAACAGAAACAGATATCACTGACTACAACTCAACTAAAACTCAACCGTTTCTTCAGAGAGAAATTAGTATCGTAACATCAGTTTTACACAAAAAGAAGCACAAAAAATTCACGACTGCAATAATAACGAAAAGATAACGAAAGTGCAAACGAATAAGTACAACAATAATAATAGCAACAGAAAGTAACCCCCCCAAACTTAGGATGTACATTGACCTCAATGGAAAAAAAATAATAATATGCAATAAAAGAAAAAGGTCAAGTACTCCCCTACAGTCTGCTCACGAACTGGTGCCGGCGTCGTCTGACGAGGAGGGTGGCGTGGCTGGGCGAACGGGTGGAATGAATGGCCCGTCCGGGTGCATAATGTGGTCCGTCCATGCAGCAAGGTGCTCCTGGTGGTAAGCATCTCTCGCTGCCAGGGGCCTCGTCTCACGTCGGTTGGCCCGGCGGGCCTGGTCTCTCATCTCATCTCGGACGGCAGTGATGATGCTCTCTCTCTCCGCCCGCCTCTCCTCTCTCAGGGCAGCCAGAAGGCTCTCTCTCTCTCTCCTCATCTCCTCTCTCTCTCCTCATCTCCTCTCTCAACCCGTCGAACATCGCCTGCAAGTGCTCTCTGTCGGGCGGCGGACTGGACTCCATCTGCCCCTGTGTTAGAAGAAGAGGCTCGGGGGACTGCTCGTGTACCTCATCAAGTAGAAATCCTCGCCCCCGAGCGTGTGCCGGTGCTCCTCCCCACTGGTCGAAGTGCGAAATGATGCGATGATCAATCAGACCCTGGGGGTCTAACATCGGCTCGTCATCCGACCACGTCATCCTCGACTACCGGCATAGAGCGCAGATGAGAGACGGGTGCTTCAGCCCCGTCTTGGCCCCTCCCTGAATACACTAGAATATAGATCAGACCAGAGAGGGGCCACATCGAATCTGACCCCAGAAGTGATAGCATATAATGTACGGGCATGAGAGAGTAAAGCAGTGCGGATCTGCGAGGTAGGATCAATACGTGCGCAGATGAAGTACAACCAGGCTCGCCTGAGCCGACTGAGGCGCGAGCCCTTAAAGTAGAAGTCCGACGAACCCGGGGCGTACATCTCCCAGATGGAGCCGGGCTGTGTGAGTGTCTCGAGCAGGGCCTCCCTCGTGAGGCCACTCATAGCTCGCGTATATGCCGTATCGTCAACCACAGGCAGCTCGAATAATCTCCAAATGGTGGCCACATAGAAATCTAGAGTAATGCCTCGAACGACGACCTGCGTCCGAGTGTTTGACTGCGGTATCATCTGCCCCGCCCTAATGTGCTTCAACAGAGCGCTCGCATAAAACTCCTATACAATGGAGATCACCGCCGGTTCGGGAGGTGCAGCAAAACGGGCCCACCCCATCTCATCTATCATCGTCAAAAGCTCCCCGTCCTGGGGGGCTGGGGTGAATCCACTCTCCAGTATCAAGGGTCGAGGACGAATCTTTTCATTGAAGATTTTATGAATCTCCGGGTCGGAGAATTGGTGCGCCTCCAACTCGGCTCGGCTCTGTGAAGTTTCCCCTCATGTGGGGGACGATTGAGTCCTGGCCCTTGTGCTAGCCTTTCTCTTTCTAGCCATAGCGAGTCCTGAAAAGATAAACACTGGAGTTTACTTACTTACGCAATAAGGAGAACAACACTTCTCGGCTAAGGATATGCAAAACGTGAATCAAGAATTTAATGAGTTTGCACCATTGTGAAGGAAAATTAAAATTGAGCATTTCACGTTTACAATTGACGTAAGGGTTGGGGTTGCTGTAAATCCAGAAATGAATTCGTTGCACATAGTTTCAAAACATTGACTTAACAAGTAAGAATTTTTCATTCAAGCATTTCATCAAACACCTTGAAGGCATGAGTTTAAATGAAGAACAATCATTGTAATAGCTTGATTCAATCCCCACAAATAACATCCTCACGTCGATCATCATGACAAACGTAATCAATTCATTCGTAATTGAAAAATAATCATCCATAATCAATCAAAAACATCATATTCCCAACTCAACCTTTGATAGAACTTTGAAAAACAACAACATAATCACTATTGAATGAAGAACAACATCTCATTTCGCAATTCATGAAGCAATTAATACAAAGGATTGAGAGTTACCTTGATTAGATTTAAGGGATGCAAGAAGAAAAAGGGGAGAAGGGTTTCGTCCGATCGCTGTGCAAAGAAAAGGAGGAAGTATACCTGGGGTCGGACGGATTCGTATTATCAAGGTACCTAGGCTGTCTAACTTCCGAACGGGGGCCGCGACACAACTTAAGTGAGCCGCGGCCCAGAGTACAGTCTGCCTGGGCTTCTTTGTTCCATCGCCATGTGCCGCGGCTCAGCATACGGGTGCCGCAGCTCAGAATGTTAGTGTGCCGCGGCTCATTTGGTCTGTGCCGCGGCATAGAGTACAGCCTCCAGGGCAGATTTTTGGTAATTGGCATGCCGCGGCTCAGCAGCAACGTGCCGCGGCTCAGGGATCTGGTGTGCCACGGCTCAGTAAGGTCGTGCCGTGGCACAGAGTACAGTTTGGTTTGGCCCTTTTTTTCTTCACTTGTGTGTGCCGCGGCTCGCTATCCTTGTGCCGCGGCTCAGGCAAGAATTCTTCCCTGGGGTGATTTCTGCACAAAATTTTCAACAGAAAACGTCAAGAGCATGAGAGACAAGCATAACCAAGCTAAAATGATGAAAAATAAAGATCCAAAAAATGCAAGAAAATACTGAAACGCAAAAATATACAACTAAAACTCGGGTTGCCTCCCGAGAAGTGCTAAGTTTATAGTCTTCAGCCAGACTTTTTGATGATCAATTCGCTTTTCGCAAAGACCATTTGAACTCCGCCCCGTCCATCGAACCGTTAAAATGTGTTTCAAATTTTTGACCATTGGTCTTTAATAATTCGATTTTCGGTTTGGGCACCCAATGTTCTTTGCGAAAAGATTTTAACAAAAACAATTTTCCGAAGCACCCATTTTGCACATGACTTGGCGCCCGTTTGACATCCGGCTTAATTTTCAACTTCAAGGGCGAACTTAGGACAGATGGAGAATTTTTCGATTGTGGATGAACGGATGTTGAAGACGACATATTCAAATGCCTAAGGTATGCGACTTGCTCTTCATGCTTATTAGGCGTCGGGGCAGCTGGAACGGATTCTGAATTTTTCGACCGATAATTCTTCCGGTGTGTGTCCTTCGCAGAGGTATCTACACTTTTAATTTGCGAACTCTTCTCAACACTACTTGGACATGGAAAGGATTTAAATACTTGGAAAGTGACCTGCTCATCTTGAACCCGCAGAGTGAGTCTCCCTTTTTCCACGCCTATGAGAGTTCGGCTGGTAGCTAAGAATGGTCTTCCCAAAATAATTGGGATGTCTTGATCCTCCTCCATATCGAGTACAATGAAATCAGCTGGAAAGATGAACTTATCTACCTTTACTAAGACGTCCTCTATTATTCCCCTCGGATATTTAATCGATCTATCGGCTAATTGCAGCGAGATTGTCGTCGGCTTTGCTTCCCCGATGTCTAGCTTCTTAAATATGGAAAGTGGCATCATATTAACACTAGCGCCGAGATCGCACAACGCCCTATCATAAGAGAGGTTCCCTATGGTGCACGGTATATTGAAGCTTCCTGGATCCTTCAATTTTTGCGGAAGCTTTTTCTAAAGAATAGCGCTGCACTCCTCCGTCAATGCGACTGTCTCATACTCCTCGAGCTTCCTTTTATTCGATATGATTTCCTTCATGAACTTGACATAGCTCGGAATTTGTTCCAAGGCGTCGGCAAAGGGAATGTTGATATGCAGTTTCTTGAAGACATCGAGAAACTTAGAGAATTGCTTGTCCACCTTTTTCTGTTGTAATCGCTGCGGAAACAGGACGGGTGGCACATATGCCTTCGGATTATCCGGAAACAGTATCGAGGGTCTAGACATTTATGATTCCTCAGTCGCTGGATTTTTCTTCTCCTCATCCTCACTTCTCTTTTCGTTCTGCCCGGGCAGCTCGCCCAATTCTTTCCCACTTCTCAACCCAATGGCATTGACACTCTCTCTGGGATTTGTTTCGGTCATACTTGGCAAGGTACCTTCCATGCGGGCTGTTAATACATTAGAAATCTAGCCCAGTTGGAATTCCAAGTTGCGGATAGAAGCGGAATGGTTCTGCATGGTCGCCTCCGTGCGGGCCATGAACTGACTCGTGTTTGCTGCCAATTTCGCCATTGCTTCTTCTAGAGAAATTTTTGGAGCGGGAGAAGGTTGCTGTTGGTGTTGAGCAAACTGAGGCTGGTTCGAGCTTTGTCCTTTTCTCCATGAGAAGTTAGGATGATTTCGCCATTGTGGATTATAAGTGTTGGAGTACGAATTATTTTGCCGGTTCCTGTTCCCCACGAACTGAGCTTGTTCCATCGGAGGTTGCTCGAAAGGGTTTCCGACTTGACATTCTGTGCTAGGATGAGATCCTTTACACCAATTGCATGATTCAATGGTAACGGGGGAAGGAACTTGTGAAAAGGCTTGAAGTTGCTGCGTCAAGGCGGCGACTTGAGCTGATAATGTAGAGATCGGATCATTATTGGAGATTTCCATTACTCGTTTCGGGTTTACTCGTTCGGACGGCCATTGATAAGCATTCGCAGCCATAGCTTCCAATAAAGAGTGTGCCTCGGCCATCGTTTTTCCCATCAATGCTCCTCCAGCGGCTGCATCCACAAGAGTGCGTGTAGAAGCACTCAATCTATTATAGAATGTCTGAATTTGTAGCCAGTCCGGTAGGCCGTGATGTGTGTAACACCCCCAGAATACATCCGTAAATGTTACACGCCGTAGGCCCTTCTTACAAGGATCTACAAGGCTAAACTCTACTAGACTACAAAATGATTGACCGACTGGGGTCAATCTAAATACAACGCAGACCGACAAGGTCATTAAACAATTCAGAAACAAATGAACTTTACATCACAATGACAAAAATAATACTTGAACACAGAAAAGAATGACAACTCAATTTAATAAATAAAAACTACACCCATGCAAGGGTGAATACTCGAACGACAGAGAATTACCGACCGAATGAAACAAAAGAAAAGACTCCGACTCTGGTGTGATTAGTATCATTGTCCTTCATCTCCTTCCTATCCAATCTGGTGACTGCTCCCGAGCTGCCAAAACCTGAGCGCATAACAGGCACCCACCCCCCGAAAACTCGGGGGTTAGCAAACTAGAGTTTTGCTAGTGCAAGTACATAATATACAAGATATACGAATAATAACAACACAAAACTCAACAATCGTGAAATCTTAACACAAACCACACATTTAAATGGTCAACACAGAATAGCATTACATACACAATGTGAAAGATAATCACATTGTCATATTCTCCTTACAGAACATAACACCAATGAAACTTTAAACGAACCCAAGGAGTCAGAAAAATCCCTTCATATAAAAGGAAAAGTATTCTGATAAGAAAGTTCGAAAACATTAATATTGACTCGGGCCATCTTGGGGTTTTGAAAATCAAATGAAAATACTTTAGAAAATACTTCAAAAAAGCACTATCATAAGCGAATCATTACAACATCTCACGGGGTTCTCGGCCCAATCCAAATGATATTATCACGAGATCAAATCTCAACATCTCACGGGGTCCTCGACCCAATACACAGAATAATCGACACAGTACAATCAAAGGCACAACCTCTCATTCGACAAAAACCTGCTCAAGACCCTTGATTAATTAACCCTCGGAGATCTCGTCAAATATCCTTGGTTAATCAACCCTGATACCAACATTTAAAACAAGTTGCAAAGATTTAAATTTCGAAAAATCATTTGGTAACGGGGTCTTAGCTATCACTCAAATATCCGTTACCAATAAGCCTGCCAGGCGCCTCCCTTTCACACCTGTGTACCGGCGTTCACTCCACTATATTGGCCGCCCATTGCACATGTCACCGCGCCGGCGTTCACTCCCACAGGAGCCGCCCCTTGCTCGCGCATTAAGTAACACCGGTGTTCACCAATCATATGGAGCCGCTCATTGTAGCGTACATCAGGCCGGAGTGCACGTCCCGCCCTCAGAGGTATCCGGATATGACGTCTCTCATAGCAAGTATTCACATTATTACAAACACCAAGTACACAGTCAACCGTTGCAACAATTATCAAATCAGTTCCTCAATTCACATAATTTATTCGCCAATACGCAACTACGCAAAATAAACAATAACTCGCACGTTATTCATCAAGACTTAGCACATTAGGCCTTCAGCACTATCAATCAATACTACATAAATATCCTTATATCGTAACTCAACCGAAAATACAAACATTACCATATTACCTCTATAAACATCGTTCGTACTTTAGTCTAAGAGAGTACGTCGACTAATATTGGTATGAATTACCCAACATTTATCTCCATATGTATTATACATATATCTATACATATAACCACTCATATCTATATATATATATATAAAACATAAATGCAGATATTCATAACATGATTCATATACTTCAGCAACAATGATTTCACGTAATTATAATTCGTATATCAAGGTACTTGCCTTGGTAATCTCTCGCGAATACTCCGGAAATACAGTTGATTGGAACAATCCGGAACTCCAACGGAAACGACGATCGGAAAGGCTCAACACTGGATTATCGTAGGAATTTCATCCTTAATATCCTATCATTAAATAAACAATCAATCAAACGAGGAAAAGCATAAAGAGATGGCCGAACCCTAACTGTTCTCTTCGTAACGTACGTTACACACATACGTAACGTACGTTACGTCTGCACGTTAGCGCACGTAAGCTACAAGGATTAGCGTACGCTAAGCATGCATTGGACAGTTCTACCCAGTTCAGACGACTGCCTTGCCTGAGGGTATAACGTACGTAATGCATAGAGATTAACGTACGTTATATTCACACATATCATACTCATGTGAATCAGAATGACCCTATGGTGTTGATATCTACAAATTCCCGGTTAATCCTCCCATCATAAGACTTACTCCAAGTAGTTCGGAAAATCTGAGGTTGTTATCAACATTAAGTCTATGATCATTATGGAAACACCATACAATATGGTTTATTAATCTCAGAAAACTTACCTTACTTGATCATCATAACAAGTATCGAACTATAATGTTCTTAACTCGGGTAACTAAAGCATGAACATTACAACTTCCAAAAACATGATGTTCGGATAAAAATCATCTATGGAGCTTAATAATCCCGGTGGTATGTTCATAACATCCTTAAGAACACGAATTCAAGGTTGAGGTAGCATTAACATACCTTAATATGAAAGAAACGCAAAGACAAGAGGTAGCATCCAACTCCGATTGTTTGAATATCAATCCAAGATGTTTCGTAACTTAAATGATCGAGTTAATGTGATCTATAGGTGTTTTAGAGGGCTGGAGACTCTCTAGAAATGAAGGAAAATGAAGTACAAGTGAAAGGGAGGAAGTGAAATGAAATGGGGTGTTGTCCATATATATAATATCTTGAGCTTTACGTAGGTTAGCCTTAGCCATTTACGTACGTAATCGACTTAGTGCACACTACCATTCGATCTTAGCGTACGCTATCGTTCACTGATAGCTTACTGTCTCATTCTGTACTAGCTTACGTACGTTACTCCCTATGCATTACGTACGTAAGCTACACATGTTAGCGTACGCTAGTTACAAACCTTAGCGTACGTTAACACCCGTTGACCCCAAAACTGTCCAGGTTCATCCGCGGGAATCTTTCCGAGCCCCACCACCAGCCGTCCATGTGCTAGCCAGTCTGTTCAATTATTGACCTCCTTACGTACGCTACGTCTAGCTCGTAGCGTACGCTATCTCCAGTTCGTAACGTACGTTACGCTTACCGGTTAGCGTGCGTTACGACGTAGTTGCATGCGAAGTATTAAGAGTTGATATTATCATGCATGAGGATATGAATACGGAAACGATCGGACTTAGATTATTGATAACACCAATTCAGGTAATACAGGGTTCAACTACGGACGAAAATACCCAACAATTTATCTGGATATTACATAGTATCCCTCTGAAAAGAAGTTTCATCCCGAAACTTAAAGTAGAGTGGTGGAACAACCAAGGAAAAATAACTGCTTGCTCAGCCCCAAAACATCACGAGCGATGCGCGAAAGCAAGGTTCTAAAAATACAATGATTGGACCTAGGAAGTATCAGGCACGTCAATTGAGGCGATAAATTACACGTGAACATGAGAAGTTAGAGTGGAGAAGTAGAAGCTCACGGAATTAAGGAAATTCACAAACGGCTCAGACGTACTAAAATCGCGTGTCGAGCTCGACCCACCGTATTCAAGTTCATAACACATTGGAAATATTAATCGCACGAATGGGAACAAATAGTTTCGAACAAAATTCTGCAAAGATTAAGTTCAGATGTGAGTAGACCACAATATTTCACGGAGTCTAACAAATCGGTTTTGAAATTCGTTCGAATGATGGTAGGTTCAGTAGAACATGGTAGTTTGAAATTGTCAAGAGGATCACAGATGAATCATCATCAATGAAAGTATCCCAACATCGAAAATACTAAGAAGAGCACGGGTACTACGTGTCCCCGTACTAAGAAGACATGTCAGCCCCGAAACTTAAAACAGCAGGAGTTGGAAACGAAAAGCAAATAAAATGAAAAACAATCAAAGTCACGATTGTTGGAAACAGTAACGACTAGAACACAGCACGAAATCTTCATTCGCCTATGATAGGCTCTTCAGCAGAAGACATAAGGTTTCGCGACATTCTCCGGCCACTTGCTCTGCTCACTGACAGAGTAGCATTCTTTGCCAATTCAGAAATTATCTCACAATGTTTCTCCCGATGGACTTCACACCCGCACCGATGACAAGTCAAGAGTGGGGAGGGACAGTTTAAACGGATGTGTCCCATACGGTTGCAGTTGAAGCACACTCTCTTCTTACCGGGAGTCACCGATGCTGGTTGGGGATTCCCAATGCTCATTCTCGACCGCGAAGACGACGCATTCGAACGACGTGGGGGTTTGAGAACCTTAGTCTCGTCACCGCCCAAAAATTTTCCAGATGTCCTCGGTCTCTTTTCTCCGCTCGTTGGCTCGGTCACCGAGGAGGTTTCATAGGTTATCGTCTGATCTTGATATTCCTTCACCGTAACATGAATCGTTGTCGTACGAACCACCTCACCGCTTCCGCTTCCTATATTACGTCTACATCCGCCAGGGCTCGTCATGCTAATGCAGATAGTACCGTTTATTGTTATCACATAGTAGGTTGTACGATATACCACAATTATCAACATAAGGTTTAATTTGCATCCTTAGAATAACGGTAATATCGTAAAGCATGAAATTTTTCTGAGATCAACTTCCAATCCTTCGTCTAGGATGATCATTATGCGTATGCTTTTAATGAAAAATTTTTTTTTTTGAAACAAAAGCCAAGTCACGTTGTGCTCAAAACTTGTAAATATTGTCCTTTGTTGTAAGAGGAAGTTTATACAATGACTCTAAAAATTTTTTTATTTTCGAGTAATGCCTACAAGAAAATTGAAAATCAAATTATAACTAGTTTGAAATATTTCAAAAATGTTGAGTCCCAAATACCACAATTTTGAAAATCCTTCTTCTTCTACCAAAATATTTATTCGAAAGAATTTTTCATCAAAATACGTGACCATTCGACACGACTACATTAAATCATGAGGTTCACAATATTAGGAAAATTTCAAAACACTAATTTGAAATGTTCGTAATTCGGCCCGGAAATATTACATGCCGGGGATTCTGCGCCGGAACCTACCAGGCTAAAAACCATTTAAAAATCATTTCAAAATATGCCAAAAAGCCGATGACGGTAGCATTTTCCAAAACTTACAAAATCATTTGTAAAATATTAAATACCGTCATAAAAATACCGTTAAAATGTGCAAGACTAAAATGCCAAAATGTCAAGAGTCATTTCAAAATACTCACGCAGCGGATAAAATTAACACTCAAAGATTTATCCTACTGAAATGCAGAAGTCGATAAATATGTTCGACTACCGAAGTATACTACATAACCATTCTCACTCGAACCGTATACGCAGGTGATATCGTAAAACAATATAATCTCTAACAAGTTCAAACCCTAGGTTCACGTTAAGCACCATATAATCAAATACGTATATAAGGGGACTTACGATTCGGGAGGCTTACCATCACGGATTGCTTGAAGATGATGTTGGAACCACGATACTAATCACAACTCGGCGCGCGACTTACACAAGACATGGACTTGACCCACGGCCTAGGTTTTCGCAAACCTAAGCTCGATACCATATTTGTAACACCCCCTGAATACATCCGTAAATGTTACACGCCGTAGGCCCTTCTTACAAGGATCTACAAGGCTAAACTCTACTAGACTACAAAATGATTGACCGACCGGGTCAATCTAAATACAACGCAGACCGACAAGGTCATTAAACAATTCGAAACAAATGAACTTTACATCACAATGACAAAAATAATACTTGAACACAGAAAAGAATGACAACTCAATTTAATAAATAAAAACTACACCCATGCAAGGGTGAATACTCGAACGACAGAGAATTACCGACCGAATGAAACAAAAGAAAAGACTCTGATTCTGGTGTGATTAGTATCATTGTCCTTCATCTCCTTCCTATCCAATCTGGTGACTGCTCCCGAGCTGCCAAAACCTGAGCGCATAACAGGCACCCACCCCCCGAAAACTCGGGGGTTAGCAAACTAGAGTTTTGCTAGTGCAAGTACATAATATACATGATATACGAATAATAACAACACAAAACTCAACAGTCGTGAAACCTTAACACAAACCACACATTTAAATGGTCAACACAGAATAGCATTACATACACAAGGTGAAAGATAATCACATTGTCATATTCTCCTTACAGAACATAACACCAATGAAACTTTAAACGAACCCAAGGAGTCAGAAAAATCCCTTCATATAAAAGGAAAAGTATTCTGATAAGAAAGTTCGAAAACATTAATATTGACTCGGGCCATCTTGGGGTTTTGAAAATCAAATGAAAATACTTTAGAAAATACTTCAAAAGCTCTCGGGTCCTTGACCCAACGTGTGGAAAATAATTTGCAAGAAAACCATTACAACGTTATTTGGGGTCCTCGACCCAAATGGTAAAGCATTATCACAAGCGAATCATTACAACATCTCACGGGGTTCTCGGCCCAATCCAAATGATATCATCACGAGATCAAATCTCAACATCTCACGGGGTCCTCGACCCAATACACAGAATAATCGACACAGTAGAATCAAAGGCACAACCTATCATTCGACAAAAACCTGCTCAAGACCCCTGATTAATTAACCCTCGGATATCTCGTCAGATATCCTTGGTTAATTAACCCTGATACCAACATTTAAAACAAGTTGCAAAGATTTAAATTTCGAAAAATCATTTGGTAACGGGGTCTTAGCTATCACTCAAATATCCGTTACCAATAAGCCTGCCAGGCGCCTCCCTTGCACACATGTGTACCGGCGTTCACTCCACTATATTGGCCGCCCATTGCACATGTCACTGCGCCGGCGTTCACTCCCACAGGAGCCGCCCCTTGCTCGCGCATTAAGTAACACTGGTGTTCACCAATCATATGGAGCCGCTCATTGCAGCGTACATCAGGCCGGAGTGCACGTCCCGCCCTCAGAGGTACCCGGATATGATGTCTCTCATAACAAGTATTCACATTATTACAAACACCAAGCACACAGTCAACCGTTGCAACAATTATCAAATCAGTTCCTCAATTCACATAATTTATTCGCCAATACGCAACTACGCAAAATAAACAATAACTCACACGTTATTCATCAAGACTTAGCACATTAGGCCTTCAACACTATCAATCAATACTACATAAATATCCTTATATCGTAACTCAACCGAAAATACAAACATTACCATATTACCTCTATAAACATCGTTCGTACTTTAGTCTAAGAGAGTACGCCGACTAATATTGGTATGAATTACCCAACATTTATCTCCATATGTATATTTATATACATATACATATATCTATACATATATCCACTCATATCTATATATATAACATAAATGCAGATATTCATAACATGATTCATATACTTCAGCAACAATGATTTGACGTAATTATAATTCGTATATCAAGGTACTTGCCTTGGTAATCTCTCGCGAATACTCCGGAAATACAGTTGATTGGAACAATCCGGAACTCCAACGGAAACGACGATCAGAAAGGCTCAACACTGGATTATCGTAGGAATTTCATCCTTAATATCCTATCATTAAATAATCAATCAATCAAACGAGAAAAAGCATAAAGAGATGGCCGAACCCTAACTGTTCTCTTCGTAACGTACGTTACACACATACGTAACGTACGTTACGTCTGCACGTTAGCGCACGTAAGCTACAAGGATTAGCGTACGCTAAGCATGCATTGGACAGTTCTACCCAGTTCAGACGACTGCCTTGCCTGAGGGTATAACGTACGTAATGCATAGAGATTAACGTACGTTATATTCACACATATCATACTCATGTGAATCAGAATGACCCTATGGTGTTGATGTCTACAAATTCCCGGTTAATCCTCCCATCATAAGACTTACTCCAAATCTCGATTATAGATCCTCAAAGGTAGTTCGGAAAATCTGAGGTTGTTATCAACATTAAGTCTATGATCATTATGGAAACACCATACAATATGGTTTATTAATCTCAGAAAACTTACCTTACTTGATCATCATAACAAGAATCGAACTATAATGTTCTTAACTCGGGTAACTAAAGCATGAACATTACAACTTCCAAAAACATGATGTTCGGATAAAAATCATCTATGGAGCTTAATAATCCCGGTGGTATGTTCATAACATCCTTAAGAACACGAATTCAAGGTTGAGGTAGCATTAACATACCTTAAAATGAAAGAAACGCAGAGACAAGAGGTAGCATCCAACTCTGATTGTTTGAATATCAATCCAAGATGTTTCGTAACTTAAATGATCGAGTTAATGTGATCTATAGGTGTTTTAGAGGGCTGGAGACTCTCTAGAAATGAAGTAAAACGAAGTACAAGTGAAAGGGATGAAGTGAAATGAAATGGGGTGTTGTCCATATATATAATATCTTGAGCTTTACGTACGTTAGCCTTAGCCATTTACGTACGTAATCGACTTAGCGCACGCTACCATTCGATCTTAGCGTACGCTATCGTTCACTGATAGCTTACTGTCTCATTCTGTACTAGCTGACATACGTTATTCCCTATGCATTACGTACGTAAGCTACACACGTTAGCGTACGCTAGTTACAAACCTTAGCATACGTTAACACCCGTTGACCCCAAAACTGTCCAGGTTCATCCGCGGGAATCTTTCCGAGCCCCACCACCAGCCGTCCATGTGCTAGCCAGTCTGTTCAATTATTGACCTCCTTACGTACGCTACGTCTAGCTCGTAGCGTACGATATCTCCAGTTCGTAACGTACGTTACGCTTACCGGTTAGCGTGCGTTACGACGTAGTTGCATGCGAAGTATTAAGAGTTGATATTATCATGCATGAGGATATGAATACGGAAACGATCGTACTTCGATTATTGATAACACCAATTCAGGTAATACAGGGTTCAACTACGGATGAAAATACCCAACAATTTATCCGGATATTACAATGTGGGCATCTCCTTAGCAAATCTTTGTATCGCTCCCACACCTCGTGAAGCGACTCCATATCAAATTGCCCAAAGGTAGTGATTTCGTTCCTCAGTCTCGCCGTCTTTGATGGTGGGAAGAATTTAGCTAGGAAGGCTTGCGCTAATTCCGCCCACATCGTGATAGAGCCCGGCGGTAAAGAGTTCAACCAAAATTTTGCTTTGTCCCTCAAAGAGAAAGGGAAAAGCCTTAGACGGATCGCATCATCGGTAACACCATTATTTTTGAAAGTGTCACAAATCTCGAGAAAAGAGGCAATGTGTGCGTTGGGGTCATCGTTCGGCAATCCACAAAACTGGCTCGCTTGTACCATCTGAATTATAGCAGGCTTGATTTCGAAGTTGTTGGCTTGGATGGTTGGACGCCGAATTCCTGAAAAGTTCACATTAATTTGAGGCATAGCATAATCGCGGAATGCTAATGCCGGTTGAGGTTGCTGCACAAGATTATCTCCTCCGTGATTTTCGGTATTTTCGGCCATGGTCACTTTTGCTGGTAACTCTCTTTTCTCCTTCTTGCTTCTCCTAAGAGTGCGCTCGAGTTCGGTATCCGAAGGTAGTAGGCCTTCGTTACCGAATTTTCTCATGCACTAACCGGAACTCCTGAAAGGAAAATCAAATAAATAAAATTACACAAAAAAAGTAAAAAAAAAAAATGTTCAAACTAAGACTAGAAATACTGAAATCGATATTAGTAAAATAATCAGTCCCCGGCAACGGCACCAAAAACTTGTTGCGATATTTCGTTTAACGCAAGTGCACGTTATTGTAGACAAGTAATAAAGTGATGAGTGAGATATCGTTCCCACGACGACTGAATCACTAAGTACCAATTTATATGTATTCTAATTTTATTTGAACTATCGAAATTTGGGATGCAAATTAATAACTAAAGAAAATCAATAAAAGAACACACAGTAAAAACGATCGCTCGAAGAAAGAAAATCAAATGATGAATAAGTCTAGGATTGTGAATCCACCTCGGTTTATCCGAATTTACTCTCGATTATCTGAAGTTAATGATTTCCCCAATTTATTGAAGGCGAAGATTGCTAAAATACTCTACCGCCTCTCCCGAGGTCAGTAGATTTTTCTAAGGCGAATAATACACTCTATCCCTAGGTGAATTAATTCGACAATAGGCAAAAAGCACAAAATCTTCAAAAGGCCACGTAGTTCCTATGAGTATATTCCTATCGCACAAGATAAAACGGTTCTCACCAATAGTTCCTCACCAACTCTCATCTCCCGATTCGAGTTGCGTAATTAAAACAATCCAATTATAGGCCACACAATTGAAAGCATTAAAAACGATTGGGAAAACTCAACAGAAAAGGGAATTATATAGATAATCAAAAGCAAATTCGTCAAAACTTTGCTTTCATCAAAATCCTAGAACAAGGTTTTAGCCTGACATGCTGAAGAATAAAAATACAGAAATAATGAATGAAAGCATTGAAATCAAACGCCGATGAAGAACTCGGATTCCTCCGTTCTTCTGGCTTCCGCTCTCTGCTCATGGATGTCTTCTGCTTCTTCTCCTTGATGATGATCGATTCCTCTCTTCCGCGATAATCCTCTCAATTATGACCTTAAACCCTTATTTATAACTCCCAGCAGCCTCCAAAACACGTCCGTGTGATTAGGTCGAGAACCGGCTTCAAAATGGCCCAAAACCGCGCAGAACACACCAAAACCGCCCCGTGGGCCGCGGCTCACTTAATCTGTGCCGCGGCTCACGGTCTTCAGTGCATTGCCTGGGCGCTCTATTTTTCTCCTGGGCCGCGGCTCAGCATACTTGTGCCGCGGTTCAGGGTACAGTTGGTTCGGCCCCTTTTAGATCGCCTTCTTGTGCCGCGGCTCAGCATCCTTGTGCCGCGGCTCCGGGCCAAAATTTGTCGTTTTCGCCCGCTTTCATCGTTTTAGCTTCCGGACTCCAATTTCCTGCAAAACATAAAAGAATAGGGCATTAAAAGCTCATTTATGCAGATTTAATTATGAAAAGAATACAAAATAATGATAAATAAGCGTATAAAAACACGCCTAACACTTCATCTGCAAGAATGCCTCTTAGCATGTCATACTTTATGTAGAGGGTGGAAGAGCAGCTGGAAAATATTCTTGATGCTGGAAAAAAGGGGGAAGGAGAGATGAGAACCAAGAGAAGGGAGGAGGCACTAACAGTTGGCCCCCATTCAGTTGCACCTCCCACAACCATTCTTCCTGAGGCTGGAACTTCTACCTTGAAATAAAAAATACAGATGCATCACCAGAAGTATCAGCAGCTAAGAAAAGGTGAACTAGACAAGAACCAGTTGTGACACTTCAATGGGAAGGAAAAGAACCTTTTTAAGTTGAGGAGTTCATTCCAGTAGAAGCTAAAAACAAATGGGGGATTGTCAAAAAGCAATTTATTGAAAAATATTCTCTCTGGGAAATCCTCCAAGATCCAGACTGCACTCCTCAATAAAACTTCGTTGACTACATGGAGATAAACTATCTAAATCTATGGGAGATCCTGAAGAGGGTTGTTGAAGAAACCTTCAATGCCTATCCAAGAATTCCTGACTTCATACCACAAGATCCTTCATTGAACATTCATGGAAAGTTGGATGATGAAGCACTTCAGGAGGAGATAAATCAGTTGTGCATACAGAATCAATATACCTCCCTTGAAGATCAGAAGTTTATATCTTCCATAGTCAATAAGAAATATGAACTTATCCCAGTGGTACAGAAGCCCATTGGAGCAAAACCACTGAAGTCTCTCCCTCCAGGAAGGACCAGAGTAAGGGGAAGGGGAGAGGGAGATTGTAAGTTGTTTTTCTATCAATCACTTGTAATTTTACTTGTCATTTTCATTTCACTTATAAAAGACTATACTGTAATCTTGAATATCATAAGTTTATAATAGTCGACTTGAATGACAACCTCTAGTTGTCTCAAACAGACTAAGTCTTTACATTACAGTACTTTACTTATCTGCATTTGATTATATTTGATCATTAGGTTTTGCCATCATCAAAATAGGGGGAACTTGTTAGGAATACTATTTTAGATTTTGATGATGTCATCCTTGTATTCATGATTAATTCAAATGTATATACTTAGCATTGTAAAGAAGAACCAAACGAGTATCTTCTATAGGCTTTAAAAACATTAGGCTAAGTATTGATCATGTTAATCAAGTAGAATTTTAGCTAAGTATAGAACAAGCCTATTATCAGCTGAGGTTTGGTCAACGCAGATAGCAGATATGCTTGACCGATAATATGAGGCGAGTTTTTGTCAGGCGAGTTTCGGTCAAAGGAAATATCAGCTGAGCTTGACCAGACATAATATCAGGCGAGGTTTGGTCAAAGGATGATATCAGTTGAGGGTTGACCAAGGGAATAACAACCAACAAGATATCAGACAGCTTTTATCCAGGCAGAACATCAGCCAGGTTTGACCAACATATCAGGCAGGTTTGACCAAGGCAACATCAGATGAGCTTTTATCAGATGATATATCAGAAAAGTTCTTGGATATCAACTGTCTACGTCACCAAACGTTGAAAAGTCAACAATAACAGCTAAACTCATGCAGACGCAAAATCCAAGGGACAAAGTTATTGATTCCCGGAAGTTAAGGAATATTTTATTCCTAGAGATTTGCGCCCTGAAGACTTTATAATTATAGCAATCAAGAAAAATGACGCAACGGGAAAATACATCCTCAAATGGCCATATTTGAAGAAAGAGACAAAGCCTTGCAATGTGATAAACAAATAAACAATGAAGTCCACTCTCCAACGGACGGAATTGTTACAAGATGCAACGGCTATGAAGAAGCTCAAGATCGTACTATAAATATCTAAAGAAAGATTGAGCAGAAGTACGATGCGAACAATACTTACAAGCAAATAAAGCAAACAAAGCAAACAAAGTAATCTATAACATCATGAAGAGCTAGTTTCCGAAGTATTATATTGAGAAGCTCTTGAAAGTTGGAGAAGACAAACTCTTGTCTTAAAGTCTGAGTACGGGTTACTTCTTTGAACGAGGTTCTTAGAAGTTCAAGGTTATAAACGCATCCACGGGTTCTTTATTGGAAGGTGATAGACAACTTGCGAGTTGTTGAGGAATCCATGGGTTTTCGATCAAGAGGTGCTAGGCAGCCAAAAGGGAGTTACAACGGACATGGGTTTCCACTGGTTGGAAGCTGTTGTAACAAAGTTCATTGTAATATTATTTCACTGGTTGAAAGTTATAATAAATTTATCTCCAACTGGTTTGGAGATAAGTAGATTAGTAGAGGATTACCCCACCTTTGAAACCACTATAAAAATGTTGTGTGATTTACTGCTTAATCATCATATTTAACTGCTGCATACATATTTACTGTTCCATTATAGAGTTAGCTATTTTTCCGCAAACAAGTTTTACAGCTGCATAAGTCACCTACATTGTTATCAGCTGTGTCTTCTGCATTGCTTATCTGCAGCCGAGGTTTGTTAGCTGCACACAATCATAGTTGAGGTTACTCAACTGATATATTTAGCAAAAGATTTCAAACAGTCTATTCACCCCCTCTAGACTGTCCTTTGACCATCGGTGACCTACACTTTCAATAATAGTTGCAACTGGATCAGGTCCAGTATCTTGTAAGCATTATGAAAATTCATCTAAAGCAGTAGCATCACTTCCTGAACTGACACTTTGCAACCCCATACTTTTTGTCAACCGAAGAACTTCGCAAGAGTTCCAGATATAAGATACATTAATAGTTGCATTTACTATATCTTGTCTTCGGCCTTTTGGTATAACTGGAAGTATTTGACGAAAATCTCCACCAAACACAACTGTCTTACCACCAAATGGCTTTGTAGCATTTTCCATGTCAGAGCACTTCATCACATCTTTCATACTTTTGTCCAATACTTGGAAGCAGAATTTGTGCATCATTGGAGCCTCGTCCCATATAATAAGCTTTGCCTTCGCAATCAATTGAGCCAACTCGCTACCAAGCTTGATGTTGCATGATGATTTTTCATGTGGAGTTAAAGGAATCTTGAAGCAAAAGTGAGCAGTTTGACCTACTGGAAGAAGCAATGATGCTATTCCACATGAAGCAACATTCAAAACAACATCACCATTAGATCTTATTGCCGTAGATAAAGTTCTCCAAACAAAAGTTTTATGAGTACCTCCATAACCATAAGGAAAAAAGTTCTACCCCTATTTTCCTCTGTTGAATCCACTATTTTATCAAACACAATGCATTGCTCGTCTCTCAACTTTGGGAGGAGCTCTTGTAGATCCTTCTTTACTAAGGACCTATCATAATGAAATTCCTCATGTAACAATCTATTTTGATATGCTGAAATAAGTCAGACGAAGGTATTGTTTCAAAGTTTCTTAGACTACTTCCACACCTTCTCAGTGAAGACTCAATTTCAATGGGAGCAAGATTCTTACAACAGGGTAGTGTAGCGGGCTCCTACAACACCTATGCATAGGTCTAAAAAATCCACGATCCTAGAAAGGTCCAGCGAGAAACTCGAGCAATAAATCCTATCTCAGACTTGTTGTCCAAGATCGCCTTCAAACGGCGATCTAAGTACTCATCCCTGCTCGTGTCTTGGGTGTGATCTGGACAAAGAAGTCCGTGTGTTGTACACAAACTATATAGTAAACAACTTAGATGGTAAAGATACAATAAGTTGTACGATTTTTGAAGTGAACTGTGTAGCGGAAGTCTGTTTAGTGAGTTGCTGTAAATACAACAACTGGGTGTTCTCCTATTTGCTTGATGCGTACAAGGTTTAACAATGTATACTTAATAAATCACAATAGCATGAAAACAGTAAGGATACAAGGTAAATAACACATAGTTTAAAGTGATTCGAGATAAACCCCTCTACATCCACTGATCCTCCACACATGAGTAAATAGTTTATTAAAATCAATACGTACACAACTACGTGAGTTTGACTAAACCTATCTCTGTATCGTTCACACAGATTGATACAAGGCTGTATCTTTGTGTCGTTCACACAGATTGGCTTGAGCTCTTTCGACTTGATTCTTCTTACACAGATCGAAGCTTTGTCTTCAATGATATTCTTCCCACATAGGTCGAAATATGCAAGGATCTTTAGTCCACACAGGGCTAATGATAATCTCAACGGTAAGGATAGAACAATTTCAAACATTAGCTATATCTTTGATGAACGATTGTTGTATGTTGTGCTGTCTGCGTTGAGAACTTAGTATATTTTTTCGCTTGAATACTACTGTATGCTCACCAAACATGCTGCTCTTTAATAGCTAGAATATTAGAGTAAACTGTCAGAGTTTATGCGAGAATGAATAACTTCAGTATTAAAAAGTCCTCTTCCTTGGGGCTATTTATAACCTTGGAAATGTATCCAAATGGGGCTAGGGCGAGAGGCATATTCATCAAAATTTAGTTGGAGCTGGTTGGTGAGATGTTGACGTCTCTGATTGGTGGCTGATGGGTGTTTGAATTAAAGGAGATCGTATTTAATGCTTCAGACATTTTTTCTGTCTTTGCATTAAATGATCTTCAGAGCGTTCAGACATGTCTCTCTCCGGCTATATTAAATGTTGTCCTATCAGCAATAAATACGGCTTTAACTGTGAATACTTTATGAATAAACAATTTTTATTTCACAACAGTTTAAAGCTTTTTCACACAGACCTGTTGGATGTATTTTACTTTTCCGAAGTAAAACACCAACAGTCTGACTGCTATATCCAACGAAATATCATCTATTTGTTGTATTGGACGGGCTATATAGAGAATCCTAACAATTTTCATACTTAACAATATTCCAACATCTTTGAGACTTCTTTTCTGTATGTTGGCAATTATCAAAACATGAATATTTATCCCAACAATTTCCCCCTTTTTGATAATGCCAAAACTTTCACTAGATGCCTTCTTCTAGATACAGAGAGGCTATCTTCGAGTCTTCTGTATGATTGATCTGATCTTAAATACTTAGTCTAGAAATATGAACTGCTAACAGGCAAGATATAAGAAAATTCCTATAATTGCTAAGTGTATTACAACTTAACTTCTGATTGGCGCGTAGGCACAATCTTACAATATATAGTCTAGTTTGAATAGAACTTAATCTATGAACTGTTCGCAGATAAGTTCTTACCGATTTGATTATTAATGAGTTTGTACTTGTTAAAATATAACAAGGCTTCATAATCAAACAATAAAAATAGTAAATGTAGATTACGAGCTGTAATCTTTCAAGAAAACAAATTTTATTTATAAAGATGGGAAAATTACAAGTTCTTGAAAAATAAAAATACAGACCGATGCATACTATATTGCTAAGGTTATAGAAGAAAGAAAATACAGCGAAATAGGCTAGCTCTCTTATAATGCGAGTGCTTCCAAGGCCTCTTGTCAGGATCATTCACAGTGCCTTTCCAACAGTTGAATAATGAGTCATCGCCTCGATCCCTATAGATACTTCTTCCTTCAGGGGATTCATCGAAAGCAAGGATCCAGTGTTCCAGATGGGTGACCCGTTCACCTTTCTGGTGCCTGAACTTCATCAGCATTTGTAGAGGGAGCCTTCCTTCCGCTAACAGCCTTGAGAGTTCATTTGCGGCATCCTCTAGCATCCTACATCGGTTCAAGAGGGCAAACTCCCTGATGAACGTACAAAAGTATCTCATCAATTTATTTTTCTTCCAACTTTTCAGATCATCGGCTGAAGGCTGTCGGTCATGCGCTAATATCTCAGTGTAGCTTGCGCTAACGACGCTTTGACTTGGCTGAACTGAACGGTCTATAAACTGTTCCAACGGTAGGATAGTGTGTTTAGCGTGCGCTAAACTGTACTTGTAGCGTGCGTTATCATCTGGTCAACAGATCTTCACTTTTGACTTTGAATTGTGTCGGTTTGTCTCCCCAACGTCTCTCTTCCAATGGATAAAAATGAACTTAGCGTGCGCTAGTATTAGTTAATATTTGCTTTCCAACGTTCATCTGGTTTGAAATCTCATTACGTACGTTAACCTCCTTGTGTTACGTACGTTAATCTGCTTCGATAGCATGCGTTAATCATTATGTGTAGCGTGCGTTATCCCCATCAGGTAGGTTGGTTGAACTGCAGGTAAGTACTTGTTACGTACGTTATCATGACTGAATTACGTACGTTAACCGTGCTGGGTTGCGTGCGCTATTCAATATGAATAGCGTGCGTTATGCATGCAGTTTGGACAACTTTTTGCGTCTTCGTCTGCTTCGTTGTTTCGCTTCGCCTCTTTGTTGTTTTGTTTTGTTTAGCAACTTAATCATCAAAACACTATTATGAATATGTGGAATAAATATTCCAACAATCTCCCCCTTTTTGATGATTACAAAACAATCCTTGAATTGGATAAAAACCTGCAAAATAAAATATATATATTTGTACGTTTCGAAGTTTTCGGCTTTGATCGTTTCTTTAGTTTCACCTATTTTCTTTTTCTTTCTTTTTCGACTTCTTCGTTTCTCAATTTTCAACTCCTTCATTTCTCCCCTTTTTTGTATGCTTCATTTTTCTTCTTTTCGGCTTCTTCGATTTTATTATTTTCTAATTTCTTTGTCTTTTCTTTTCTCCTCATTTTTTCATTTTTATTTTTCTCGTCATTTTTCCATGACGCTTTTTATCAATTCAACTCCTTTCTCCCCCTTTTTGTATTCAGCAAAAAGTGTAAAAAAAATATACCAATTGAATATAAATATGCATGATACCAATTAATGAATATATGACTATATGCATTAAGAATGGTATAACTCCCCCAGAAAATATTAGCTCCCATTTTTAAAAAATTATTACTCCCCCTAAGTAAAATATTAATTTGATAAACAATCAATTTTTGGGGATCCAACCTATATTTGGTTTTTGTCTCGAAACATAGATGATATTTTGAATAAAAGTTCCTTTGGGAATCCAAATATTCTTAACTATAATCGTCCGTCTTGGGCTTTTACAGTTTGAAATATGGTGCCCGATTTTCAAACATTTTTCGCAATGGGGTATCTTGAAATTTACGGATTCGTTTTTAAAATGTGGTTTGAATCCTAACTCCTGTTTGTTCAAAGTAAATTTCTAAATCGAGAGTATTTGTTCAAATTTCTCGTTTCCACACGAGAATTTCTTCGTTAAATTTTTCAGCTCGGTTTGAACTTTAACAAGATCATCCTTTAAAATATTTTCGTTTTCAATGCATTTAGAAT
This sequence comes from Orobanche coerulescens, assembly GCA_033398695.1. Lineage (NCBI taxonomy): Eukaryota > Viridiplantae > Streptophyta > Magnoliopsida > Lamiales > Orobanchaceae > Orobanche > Orobanche coerulescens. Next base: position 36,962,053 of record CM065815.1, read on the forward strand.
GATCGATCTCAATAAATTTTCCTTTTTCAAGAATTTTGGAATTTTCAATTTCCAATGTTTTATATTTAGATTTAAGGGATTTTATTTCCAATAAAGCATTTTGATAATCCGTACGCAATAGTTCGAATGCTTCAAATAATTCATCGTAAGAATTACTTACTTGACTTTTGACGTCGCTATCGTCGAATGAACTCTGGGCCATGAGAGCGAGATTATTTTGATTTATAAAATCTTCATCTTCGTCTTCATCGCTCCATGTTGCTATTCATTCTTGGGTTTAACTCGGTAATTCTTTGCAAAGTGGCCTAGTTTACCACATAATCGAAAATTGTTGTCGAATTTCTTAGATTCGCCCTTTTGGATGTCCTGTTTTCTCTGGTTTAATAAGTGTTGGAACTTATTAATATTCTTGACATAATATGCAGATTCTTCATCGCTATCATCCACCGGAATTTCTTCTCTCTTTGACATCTTAGCCTTCATGGCTATCGATCTTTCCTTCGGCTTCGGTTTGGCATTCCGAGATTTTAGAACTATCTCGTAATTGATAAGTGAACCAACGAGAGCACTAAAATCAAGATTATTTAAATATTTAGATTCCATTACTGTCGTCACCGTACCGTCCCATTCTCGAGGTAGTGATCGGAGAATTTTCTTTACTTTCTCACTACTCGAAAGTGGTATTTCAATTGTTGTTGAATTTCTTAGATTCGCCCTTTTGGATGTCCTGTTTTCTCTGGTTTAATAAGTGTTGGAACTTATTAATATTCTTGACATAATATGCAGATTCTTCATCGCTATCATCCACCGGAATTTCTTCTCTCTTTGACATCTTAGCCTTCATGGCTATCGATCTTTCCTTCGGCTTCGGTTTGGCATTCCGAGATTTTAGAACTATCTCGTAATTGATAAGTGAACCAACGAGAGCACTAAAATCAAGATTATTTAAATATTTAGATTCCATTATCAAGCTGCCACTGCATCAGTCCCATTCTCGAGGTAGTGATCGGAGAATTTTCTTTACTTTCTCACTACTCGAAAGTGGTATTCCGAAACATGCTAATCCATTTGTGATGACCGAGAATCGGTCGAGCATTATAGTGATGGATTCATCGTCCTTCATTTGGAATAGTTCATATTCATGAAGGAGCATGTTTATTTTCGTCTCCTTGACTTGAGACGTACCTTCATATGTTACCTCAAGCATTTTCCAGATTTCTTTGGCACTATCACACGATGATATACGGTTGTATTCTTCCGGATTTAAGGCACAATATAGGAGTTGAGTTGCCTTACAATTGTAATGGTCATTTTTCCAATCCGAATCGTCATATTCTTCGAAAGTTTTAAGCATACCGTTGGAATTCATTGCAATTTTCGGACCAAGACATATTATTTTTCCAAAGCTTTATGTCATATGCTCGGATGAATATAGACATCTTTTTCTTCCATGTTATGAAGTTTGATTCGTCGAAAAATGGTGGTCGGTTAAGAGCAAGACCTTCGACCGGGGCAAGTTGAAACGCCATTTGGATCGACTCCTCGAATATTAAGCCGCTTATTGGAGGTACCGCTCCGATACCAATTGTTGGAGCACTATTGGTCGGTATCGCCATTTGGATATAGAGTTGTGAAACTCTTTCGCATTGCGGAAGCGATTTAAATAAAGTGCAGAAAATAAATGACATAAGGATTTATAGAGGTTCGGCCAAACGTGCCTACGTCCTCTCTCGTTATATTTTTCTATAGGCTTAAGATGTAAACCTCTGCACCTCTCTTCTATCGATCGATGGATTACCGTCACAAGCTCGTCTTCTATCGGTTCGAGTAAAACCATTCTCTTACTTGTCATTTTGTCGGTCCAAGTTAAACCGTTTCCCTTTTCTATTGGACAAAGAATCAACCACTATAGATTTCTATCGGTACTAGATAAACCTCACTAAGATAGCGATTGCGATTCTAACAATACCGGATCCTTGATCCTAATAACACCGAATCCAATCATATCCTTTCTTTTTCCTCTCGTGTATGATTTAGTGTATCACACTCAATCACTCTCAATTTAAGCTCAAGAACAACAACTATAATGTTTACAATGATATGTCAAGTGTATATGAATTTCTCAATGTTGTTGTGTGGTTTAATACCAAGAATGTGGTATTTATAGCCTTCTTCAACCAACTAGCCGTTATTGACTTCTGACTTGCTAGAGTGCGCTAGCTCTTCTTAATAGCATGCGCTAAGCCTCTTTACGTACGTTATGCCTTCCATGTAGCGTACGTTATCGATGTCCAGTTTTAGTCCAGTGGCTTCGTTTCTTCCCTTACGTACGTTATACCTTCGTGTTACGTACGTTATCCTCTTGCTATAGCGTACGTTAATAATGCAATGTAGCATGCGCTAATCTAATGTATTCGTTGCCTTCATTTGTCAAACTATCCGATTGATATGCTGGCTTTGACCAGATTCTTTCCAACGTTCATCTTATTTGGAATCTCATTACGTACGTTAACCTCCTTGTGTTACGTACGTTAATCTGCTTCGAAAGCGTGCGTTAATCATTATGTGTAGCGTGCGCTATCCCAATCAGGTAGATTGGCTGAACTGCAGGTAAGTACTTGTTACGTACGTTATCATGACTGAATTACGTACGTTAACCGTGCTGGGTTGCGTGCGCTATTCAATATGAATAGCGTGTATTATGCATGCAGTTTGGACAGCTTTTTGCGTCTTCATCTGTTTCGTTTTTTTGGTTCGCCTCTTTGTTGTTTTGTTTTGTTTAGCAACTTAATCATCAAAACATTATTTATGAATATGTGGAATAAATATTCCAGCATCTTGAATGGATTTCACACGTTGTTCATTCATAGGTTGTTGAGATCCTGGAACTCAGGTCGAGAGCCAGTTACCCTATATCCCTTTGAGGCTTGACTAGACCCGGTTGCATCCAGTTGACCAATTACAGCAGCAACACTTTCTTCCAGCGCTGCATCCATCTCTCTCTCTCTCTCTCTCTCTCTCTCTCTCTCTCTCTCTCTCTCTCTCTCCAATCTCCATCTATGGGCAGCCTCTCTGGCCTATTCCCCCTTTCTGGCATCATCAAAATCTGATACGTTGCTTTTGATCTCCTGTAGGAGCTTCATAGACGCATCTTTCAGATCATTGATGCTTTCAACCAGTGTGCCAACCACTAAGCATAGATCATCGATCTTATGATCGTGCTCAGTTAGTCGGGTGCTAGTATGCTGTAGGGTGGAAACCGTTTTGGCCTCGGCAACTCTTAGCTTCTCTTGTTCCTATCGCAGGATACGCTTCTGGTGCTGTTTTAGTTGGTTGAGCGTCTGTCATAACGCTGTAGGCATTAGGCGGAACGCATCTTCAACGTCGTTGATAGCTTTTGAGATTGGGAAGCTCGTCCTGGGCAGTCTCACGTATCCAATCGAGTTCTTTTCCAATGTCATACAGGGCCTTGATGGCATCCTGCAAGAACACAGTTTGGCAACCAATGGCGTGGAGTTGCTCTATGCGGACTTCGGTACGCGGGGAGCTAGGGTGCGCAATTTTGGAATTCTCAGGTTCTCTGAGTTGACGAAGAACCACATGATGACGGGGTCTTCATGGTATGTCGTCGGGCATAAAGCCATCATCGGAGTCAGATTTTGAGCTTACATAGATGGGAGACGCATGAGCATTTGGAGCAAGAGCTTCAGAAGCAGGGGCTTTAGAAGGTTCTGCTATATGTTCCATCTCAAAGACAGAAGGGACTGATTTCTCCTATCTGGGATGCTCGTATGTTGTCAGAAGTACAGAAGGGACTGAATCCTCCTGCCGACTCTCAGCTTCCGCCTGATCCGGAAGAGGGACTGAATCCTATTGGCGGATGGCGCAGGTTGCATCTTCAGTTTTCGGGACAGGATGGGTGTCCTATTCGGGAGCAGCTTGCTCTTCAGAGATGACAGGGGACTGATTCCTTTTGTGTATGTTCTTCAGCAGCTTCTTATTGTGGGGGAGGGAACTATTGTCTGCCAGATGTCCCCTGACCCTGTTGGGTGTAGATTTTGGCCATCTCTCCTTCCCTGGCCTCTTCGCGGCTGATCCTTAGACCGGACTGTAGGAGATTGTCGTCGTTGTCCGATTCAGGGCCGGAGTGGTGGCTGGTTGATGGAGCTTTGTCTCTGGACTGTGACTTTCCTTTGAGTCTAGCCTTTTCCTTTGCCGTGTAATAGTCAGAGATAAGATTGTGGCAAAAGTGATCCTCCGAGCGGATCAGGACTTTGATGTTCTGGGTGTCCGTGGCCTCCAGAGCAAATACTTCCTCATCCTTCCAATCGGACCAGTGGTATAGGGTGTCATACAGGGCGACCCTGTAGGACTTCCAGATTTTGAAGCTTTTGAAAGATTCTTCAATTTGAACCTCGAGGAGGGTTGTATTTATTATTTCAGTTGGGTAGGACTCCACACAGTAGTTGGGACTACTGTGTGGATAGGATTCTGAACAGGTATGGGAGCCTATTTCGGAGAGGGATCCGAAAAAGGGGATGGTACCCTCTGGGGAGAGGGGATCCGTACATGAGTGGGTACCCCGTTAGGAGTAACGGCTTTTGGCTCCAAAGGGGTAGCCAAATCACCGGATCCTTCCAATTTGGCAAGCAGTTGGTCATCCGTCATAGCCGCCATAGGCTCAGGATTTGCTGTTTGAGCAGCAACTGCTTCTTCCATAGGGGTTGCATCCTGTGGGTTTGATTCAGGTACAGGAGCTGAAGGAACATCTACAGTGACAGCTATAGTCACTGTATCCTCAGTCTTGGAAGACACTTGGTCTTCTTCTTCTTCTTCTTCTTCTTCTTCTTCTTCTTCTTCTTCTCGACAGCATGAGGTGACCGGCTATTAGAGACACTCCTCTTCCTTTTTATTCTCCTCGCTCGCGATTCTCATAGTGACATCCCTCGGGTCACTTGGATCAGCATGTCTCGGGGGTGCAGCTTTTTGGCAATCAGGGGAGACTTGTTGAATGCGGTGGCTTTCATACCACCAATGAATTTTCCGAGGCCAATATTCTTGGCATCGGCGGATTATTTCACTCCACAGTGGGTGAGGATGTAGTTCAGGATGAGGCCGAAAGATTTCTTGGCAGTTTCAGGTTTGGCAGCCTCTTCCCGAATCCTCTTCAGCAGGAGTTGACACCAGTTTATCTTCTCTACGGACATGAAGGCCACCATCATTCTTAAGCATAGGTTGGTGCATATTTCGAAAGCTCCTGTCCAGTTCTCAACCACCCGACAATAGAAGTCCTGAAGATACACATACGGCAGGGTGAAATTTTTCTTATGGCAAGAGGGATGGACATTCTTAGCCCTCTCATCACGAGTAAACAACCTCCAGTAGGCTGTCAACAAGTCTTCCGACACGAATGTCTCCAATTCTTCTATTTTCAGGCCATCAGAAGGTAGCTTGTACAAATTCTCCAACAGACCTTTGTTCAGAGAGATCTCAATCCCTTGAACTGTTACAGAGGTTTCAGAAATTTCTCCTCCTCTCTTCTAAGAAGAGTACTTGAACGAAGCGTCTAAATAGAACTCTTCAACTATTTGTCCATAATATACCTCAGAATGGTGACTAGCAAGGCGATACAACCCTTGTTGTTTCACCCTTGAAACGACCATCTCCATCCCAATAAAGTCTTATCCTTCCAGATTAATTCTTTTCATTACCACGGATTTGGAAAATTTGCGACCGTCGATGATTGATTCCTTCTTCTTCATTGATAGGGATGAAGTCTGAGAAGTCAACATATTCGCAGAAGAAAAGAATGTGAAGTAACAGATAATCGCAAAAAAAAAAATAAAAATGCAGAAAATGTGTAAACTCTTTGCTCAAGACTTGTTTAATATGTTGAAAGCGTAAGGAGTCAAAGGGAGCAAAATACAGTCCTTTTACAGGGTGCAGGGAAGATTAGGGTTTTAAACAGTGAACGATCAGATTAAGGGATGGGAACCGTCTTATAAAAGAACGTATATGATAGATTCAGAGTTACTAGTAAATCTTATCCATCTATTATTGAGATTATGACCGGTCCCACTTCTGACAGTTCGTCTTTCCTTATTGCACGAAACGACGGTTTGAATTTAATATAATCGCAGCATTTGAGGCAATAAATTCTGTTTTTAAAACCTTTAAAGGATAAGATGTTTGAAATATAAACAGAGCACGTGGACTTAAAACATTTTTTATATGGATATAATAGTTTATAATATTAATTGACATCCTACAGTGTATGTAATGTATCCGCGAAAATACAGCATTACCCTTAAAAGGTACATGCAGGATTTAATTCTTACACCAATATATAGTTTAATACTGTATTCATGGGTCATACTATTTACCCCTTAATTAATGCACACATCAGCTGTAGGAGGTGTCATGCCTTCTCTGTCCTACAGTAAGATCTCACTTGTTCTGAGTGTATAGTTAATTAAAGTGGATACTGTATTCTTTGGTCTTACAGCATTCCCCTCAATTTATGAGTAAAAACGTAAAAACTTACAGAGAGTCAGGCTATAGCATTCCCAATTCTTGACGAAGCATACAAAATCTAGTTGTGCTGAGAGGTTTTGTAAAGATGTCGGCCAACTGAATGTATGTATGAATCTTCTCGATCCGAACATCCTTATTCTCAACATGATTCCTGATGAAGTGATGCTTCATATCAATATGCTCAGTTCGCGAGTGCAATACAGGGTTGTGCGTTATTACAATTGCACTCGTGTTGTCGCACATGATTGGCGTCTCTCTGCACTGATTCCATAATCCTGTAGCTGCTGTTGCATCCAAAGAATCTGCATACAGCAACTTCCAACGGCATAGTATTCTGACTCGGTTGTAGAAAGCAAGCTGGCCAATTGCTTCTTACTGAACCATAACACCAGTCTAGGTCCAATAAAGTGACAAGTAACACTTGTACTCTTCCTATACAGCTTACACCCTCCGAGATTCGAGTCGCTGTACCCAACCAAATAGAATCCTTCTTCCTTAGGATACCACAATCCCACATCAATTATTCCTTTCACGTATTTAAGGATTCGTTTGGCTGTTGTGAAGTGTGATTCCTTAGGTTCTACTTGATACTGAGCACATACTCCTACAGCAAACTAGATATCGGGCCTACTAGTCGTTAAGTACAGGAGTGAGACTATAAGCTTCCTGTAGAGCGATTGATCAACCGGCTTTCCAGCATCATCAGCACTAATTTGCGTGGAAGTGCTCATGATAGTTGATGAGGATTTGGAGTTGTTCATTCCAAACTTGTTGAGCAGCTGCTTGATGTACTTCTCCTAGTTGGTGAAAATTCCTGTAGGCAATTGCTTAACCTTCTATCCTAGGAAATAACTAAGTTCTCCCATCATATTCATTTCAAATTTACTTTGCATGGGATGAGACAACCTTTGACATAAAACAAGGTTAGTAGAACCAAATATAATATCATTGACATATATTTGCACCATTAACCGGTCATCACCTTCATGTATCTTAAATAGAGTCTTATCCACAACACCTTTCTCAAATCTATTGTTATTAAGGTACAGGGACATGGTTTCATACCAAGCTCTAGGTGCTTGCTTAAGTCCATATAGAGCTTTCCATAGTCTGTATACTAGGTCTCCGCCTTCAATGTTGACAAACCCTGGTGGTTGTTCAACATAGACTTCTTCGGCGAGGTCTCCATTCAGGAATGCACTCTTCACGTCTATTTGATATACTATAAAACTCTTATGGGCATAAAAATCTAAGAATATCCCGATGGTTTCTAGTCTAGCTATATGGGAAAAGTCTCATCATAATCTATGCCTTCTTCCTGTTTGTAGCCTTGTGCGACTAGACGGGATTTGTTCCTGATAACAAGTCCATTCATATCCTTCTTGTTTCCAAAAACAGCTTGATGGCCTAGGTACTAGATACCATAGATTGTTTCTTTCAAAACCATTAAGCTCTTCTTCCATAGGAGTGATCCTGTGAGAATTATTCAAATCTTCATTGGTCAAAACAGGTTCGGATTAAGCTAAGAATACAGCTAGGGTGTACATAGCTAATCTCCTAAGTTCAGCTTGAGATTACCATACAGGAAATGAAGATTTCTCAGATTTGGTTTCTTCTTGCGCACACAATACAGTTCCTTGTGTACTCAGTATTCTTCTACGGGTAGATACATCAGCATCAATATCATCTATAATCAAACTCTTGGGGGTGATCTCTCAACCATCTCCTGTCAGGTTCTAATTTGGCATCCCGTACTATATCATGTGGTGCTGTAGTCTCGACTTCATCTTGTACAGCATCGACTTCGACTACTTTTGATCTTACAACTACGGGATTATTTCTAAGTCTATGACAGGCTCTATTGGTGTTTGAGGGTCATCAAGGGAGAGTGTTCAGATATTCTGGGATAAGTCTTCTACTCCTGTAGGATCAAAGTGAGGTTCATCGAACACTACATGGAGAGATTCTTCTATTGTCATCTTTCTTTTGTTAAAGATCCTGAAAGCTTTGCTGACAGAGGAGTATCCTACAAATATCCCTTCATCTGACTTTTTGTTAAAGGTCTTGAGCTGATCTTTCCCATTATTCAGAATGAAACACCTGCATCCAACAATATGAAAATATACAACTAATGGAGTTTTATTATTCCATACCTCAGGCTGTTTTGTTGTGATGCTTGTTGATGATATGGCGGTTTTGTGTATAGCACGCTGTATTTGTTGCTTTTCCCCAGAACCTTTACGGCAACTTGCTTGCGGCAATCATGGTTCTTGTTGGTTCCATGAGTATTATGTTCTTTCGCTAGACAACACCATTTTGTTGAGGAGTCCGGGCTGCCGAGTATTCGTGTTGTATTACATTGTCCGAACAGTATTGCTCTATAAAGTGATTTGTGAATCCAGTACCTCTGTCATAATGAATGGACACGATACTCAATCTTTTCTCATTCTGTAGCTTTATCAGGTGCTATGGTAACTTCGTTGTGGTTTCTTTCTTCCTTCTTAGAAAAATTGTCCAAGCATACCTGGAGAAATCATCAACAATAACAAGACAGTATTTCTTACCTCCCAAACTTACAGGGTCTATAGGACCATAAAGATTCATGTGTAGCATATCCAAAACCCTCTAGGTGGACAGGTATGATTTGCTTTTCAGGGTGGTTTTGACTTGTTTGCCTTTCTGACACGGTCTGCAGACGCTATCTTTATGGAATGATACATCGGGCAAACCTCTAACCATTCCCTGTCCTGCGAGTTTGTTGATTGTCTTGAAACTGATGTGAGACATACTCTTGTACCATAGCCATCTTTGATTTGCAGTGCCTTTGGCAACAAAACATGGAACAGTGGAGCTCGTAGGCTTCCAGTCAGCAATATACATATTACCTGATCTGCTTCTTGTGAGGAAAACTTCTTTAGTTTTTATGTCCTTCACTCTAGAGTGGTCTACATACAATTTACCCGAGAACTGTTTGTCACATAACTGGATAATAATAAGTAGATTGTACTGTAAGCCTTCAACATTGGCAACGTCGATGACTTTGAACTTTCCTACAAGCAGGGTTCCCTTCCCTCTTGTTCTTTCTTTGGATTTGTCAGCGAAACGCATCTTTGGACCGTGACCTTCTACATAATCTGACAGCTTGCTGATATCATCTGTCATATGCCGAGAACATCCACTGTCAAAGTACCAGATGTCATTTTCTTTTATATCCTGTAAGAAAAGAGATTAAGTATATTGAGGTCCCTTTGATTGTTGGGTCCATGTATGTTAGTGCCTTTTGGTACCCATATATTTGCCTGACAGTAATTAATTTGTTGTAGGTTGCTTCTGGTACATTCTTGCGCGGTCTACGTGGGGCAGACATGTAGTCGCTGTAACCTTGATAATTATGCATGTAAAATATATGCTTATTATTCTAGTATGATTGCTGTCTAGGAGGTGGAGCCATTTTCCTTGACCTTAGAGCTTGCCTTCTAGGTCTCCAGTTGGGTTCCCAGAGCTGTTGTTGATACTGCATGGCGACTTGCCTTCTAGATGAATAATAGGGCTCCTGTATCTAATATGTAGACGCACTGTACTATTGGAAGTACTGTGGTGCTTAACTTTGATATTTAGTCATAACCATATTTCTAAATGGCTGCTGGCGATTACGATATGCTTGGGGAGCATTCTGTTGATCACGCCTTACAGGTCTAGGAGGCTGAGGCTTCCGCTGTCTATGATATGAACTTGGTGGCGGAATCGCAGCCTTTGTGGCACGAGGGGTAGCAGTACCCTTCGCAGGACTTGGAATCTCTTCAGGTACAAAAATGAGTTCCACACCCCTGACAGATACCATACAAGTCTTTCCCTTATGGGAGAATGAGTCACATACTAAGACACGTTTGTCGTGGGCATTTTACCCAGTGCGTAGAATTTCTTCCATCCGTCTAGCAAATTTCTAAAATGATTTCAGGATGGTCTCTAATTCTCCTTCTCGCTTTTCGAGAATTTTCACTTTGGCTTCGACTAAAGCGAAATCATTTGTCTTGCCCTCATTATGAGACTTTGGCCTCATTTAGATCGTTGGCAAGTTGATGATTGCTTTCCATGAGTTTTTCAAAAGTAACCTTGTTGTTTTCGCAACCAATAGACATATTTTCATAGTTATTCTTCAGCAAGTCATTTTCATCTTTCAGCTCTAAGTTTGAAATTTTGTGTTGTATGTTTTCTCGTTTTAAAGTCTCATGGGTGTTGGGATAAACATTCCTGTTTTGATAATTGCCAACATACAGCAAGAAGCCTCAAAAAAGTCAAATTGTTGTTAAGTATGGAAGCTGTTTGGACTCTTCCAAAATCCATCCTACAAAGCCTACTTCATACAGCAAAGACTTACATTACATTAGATACAGCATACAAGCCGAAGGTGTTTTACTTCGGAAAAGGAAAACACATCCATCAGGTCAGAATAGAAAAATGCTTTAAACCATTGTGAGATAAACATTGTTTATTCATAAAGTATTCACGGTTAAAGTAGTATTTATTGCTGATAGGACATCATTTAATGCAGCCGGAGAGAGAAGTCTGAACGCTCTGGAGAGCATTTAATGCAAAGACAAAAATGGTGTCTTAAGCATTGAATGCGATCTGCTTTAATTCAAAACATTCAGCAGGCGCTAATCAGAGATAGACATCAATATCTCACCAACCAGCAACGGCTACATTTATAACGGATACATCTCCAAGGTTATAAATAGCCCCAAGGAAGAGGACTTCAAATACACAAGCATTATTCATTCTTGCGTAAACTCTGATAATTTACTCTGACAATTTAGCTATTTAAGAGCAGTATATTTCGTGAGCATACGACACTATTCAAGTGAAGAAATATACAAGTCCTCAACATAAATAGCACCGCATACAGCGAATGTTCATCAAAGATCTAGCTGATGTTTGGAATTGTTCTACCCTTATCATTGAGATTATCACTAGCCCTGTGTGGACTAAAGATTCTTGCGTATTCCGACCCATGTGGGAAGAATATCATTGTAGACGAAACTTTAATCTATGTGAGAAGAAGTGAGTCAGAAAGAGCTTGAAGCCAATCCATGTGAACGGCAAAAGCTACAGTCCCTGTATCAATTTGTGTGAAAGATACATAGACAGGTTTAGTTAAAGTCACGTAGTTGTATACGTAGTGATTTTAATAAACTCTTTACTCCTGTGTGGAGGACCAGTGGACGTAGAGGGGTTCACCTCGAACCACTTTAAACTGTGTGTTATTTACTTTCAGTCTTTACTGAAGAGATAAATTCACCACTAGAAGGGGGGTTGAATAGTGATAATGCGGATAATTAAACTTTCTTGCGAATAATAAATAAAATGTGCGGAAAGTAAAAGACTCAACGATATATAGAGGTTCGACAACTTGCCTACGTCATCTCTCTGGTTTCTTTTTCTATTGGCTCAAGAAAACTACACACAGAACTTTACCTCGTCTTCTATAGGTCCGGGTACAACCGCTACAATGCTCGTCTTCTATTGGTCCAAGCACAACCACCACCCCAAATAAATTTTCGTATCTTCTAGTCTTCTATCGGAACTAGATAATCCTCACTTACGAACGTCAGAGTATAATCCTAACAATGCCGGATCAAGATCCTAATAACACCAGATTAGTAACTCTTGTTTCGTTTCTCTCAAGCTCGTGAAGGAGTGATGCAACACTCACAACAATTAAGGAAGATACGAAGTATATAGAATATTATAATATGTGTATCTGTAACACCCCAAACTAGGCGGATATTACAGTGTCGTGGACCTCCGACTGGGACCCACCAGGCGAGTGAAAATGAATAAAATACACAGGGTAAATGTAGTACCGAACCACATTACATCATTAATTACTCCGATGAGGAGTTTCATACAACACACCCAAGGAAATGACCGAATACAAGTATATTTTATATAGAGATAAAATATACAACACTGAATGAACTCAAAATCCAAACGGAAATCTGCAGCGGAAATAAAATAAGGAAACACGGTGAATGAAAGGACTGGGGCCCCCTACTAGTATCACTGGGACTCCTCGCCGTCAACGTTAGCTTCCCGTGCCTTAGCCTTGCCACGACCTGAAAAAAAAAATCCCCCAACGGGGTCAGTTACACAGAACAACAATCCTCAAGAGTTGAATAAACACAATCATATATATACTGTATAAACCACAAGTTCGATCAAATATGGATCGGTTAGATTATAACCCAAACTTGTTGAAAACATACGCAATCAAACATGCTGTATGAATCAACTAATGGTACGGCTCAAAGGGTGGCGCCACACTACGCCCGGGATGGATATGTGTCCGTGCACAAGCCACCAACGAGTATCGATCGAATACACGTGTGGTCTTGTACCTAATCAGTCTCACGGAGCAATCGACTCGTGTGCACTGTCCAATGTGAGGCCACCAACCAACACACGACTTAAATGTGACCGACATGAAAATTCTACACATACCAACCGGCACGCCAGTATGACCCGGAATGCCACAAGATAACAAAGTGACATCGAAATCAATAATGACTCACTGAGATGAAATGATAGTGAAATGAATGACAGCTCAATGAAATGATTGGAACCGTCGTTCCTCGTGACTGAAGTGATTAATTGACAATTACAAGTCTCAATACGGTTAATACATTATGAATGAATTATGATTATGAATGAACAACAACGAAAGAAATGAATATCCTTTTAACCGAGTAAGAATTAACTTACACAACACCGGTGATAATTATCCTTCCACGAACAACGTCTAATTGAGATATCGGTCACTCGAACAACCTTGAATAGCACAATCACCAACAATCCGTTCAACATGCGAATCAAACTCGAATATAACGAACTCAAAACGTCGATACGACTAAACTAAGTTCATTGGGGCATTATATCGAACACTTTGTGGCCAAACTTCGATTGTTTACAACCAAACCTCAATAATACCAACATCAAATCCCCAAGAAGTGTTTCAAACCAACAAAACATCTTCAATAAGATCAATAATCCAATATGAATATTCAAATTCGTGATTACAACAACGATTAATCGAAAACCCCCAAATCCAACTCAATATTCAAAATGTTCTTGAATAATCCTTCAATAATCCATGAATAATCAAACATATCCATAATCATGTGTATATCACTTCATACAACATGATCTTAACATCTAAAACATCATATCTCAAAACAAAATCGAAATCCAAGATGTTGAAGAAATTACCTCTTGAAGATCCAAGCACTTTGATCCGAAGAACACGCGTTAGATCGACTATCCGGGCTTCACGATCGAAAGGAGATGAAGAAAATCAAACACTTAAGTGATAAATGATGAAAATTCTCTCCCACAAATCCTCTCTCTCGGACCAAGGTGAAGAAGTGTTGAAAAATGAGTTGTTTCTCACAAAAAAACGCAATTATAGTGCATCGCACCTTGTGTGCCGCGGCCGAAGTGTGCCGCGGCACAGGCCAAATCGCCCCGGTGATCGGCAGTGCACGCGGCCGGACGAATGTGCCACGACAGTGACTCGGCAGTGTGCCGCGGCCCTGTCGGCATGAGCCGCGGCCCCCGGTACAGATGGGTTGGCCGAAAATTGAAAAATGTGTGTGTGCCGCGGCTCGGCCAAGTGTGCCACGGCAGTGACTCGGCAGTGTGCCGCGGCCCTTCCGGCAGGAGCCGCGGCCCCCGGTACAGGCTGCTCGGCCAAAACTGGAAAATGTGAGTGACTTAGCTATTTCGACCATAACTCCCTCGTCCGGACTCCGATTGACTCACCGTTTGAACCGTTGGAAAGATAACTTGATGCTCTATAATATTGAAAAGTTTCAGAATTTTTGGAGTTTCCAAAAATTAATGGTAATTTAACAAAGTCGAACTCATACGTGGAAAAGTCACTTAAGAACACGGAATTCAACAGAACGACACTGAGACGAACTCGGATGACAAAAAGTGTAGAATTAATCATTCTCAGAATGACGAAAAGGTAACAATAGAGTCTCTAAGATGGACTTCCACCAAAAAAAATTACCGAATGAAATTACTGAATGATAATGACTGAATTACAACTGGGTATTACAGTATCACTCTCGTATCTTTTCTTGTCACAACTTAGTATACAATGAATGGTAATAAACTGAGCTCAATAATGCCTTTAGAATGCTTGAAGTTGTGTGTCTTGATATACCCAATGCCATGGGTATTTATAGTCCAGTCCCTCTTCATATGATGAAAATTTGAACTATTAGCATGCGCTAATATGTCTCTGTAGCGTGCGCTAACGATGCTTGACTTTGATGAACTGAACTAGCGCGCGTTATCGGCTGGTCAATAGATCTTTACTTTTGACTTTGATGTGGCGGTTTGTCTCCCCAACGTCTCTTTTCCAATGGATAAAATTGAACATAGCGTGCACTAGTAAGTATACTTAGCGTGCGCTAGTTTAGTCAATATTTGCTTTTCAACTTTCCGAGATTCCTGTGTTGAAAATCCTATCCAATGGTTGAATATCAAATGGTTGGATTTTGAATAGTTAGCGTGCGCTAATGTCATCTGATAGCGTGCGCTAATGCCGTCTACATAGTATGCGTTGCTTCTTATTAGCATGCGCTAATACTTCCTTGCTTGATTCCAAAGGCTACTGTCCTCAAAGTTGCTTCCAGGTAACGTACGCAAAGTATTAAGCATAGCGTGAGTTATTGTCCAAAATAGCGTGCGCTATTGCCTTTACGTAGTGTGCGCTAATATTGCCTTGATTCGAGTCCAGAGGCTACTGTCTTGACAAATACTTCCAGGTAACGTGCGCTAGGATTTGTCTTGCGTGCGTTAAATTCATAAGCTTGAGTGCACTAATATAAGTAGCTTGCGTGCGCTAGTGTAATATCCGCAATTTTCGATTTTCGGTAAATTTCTTTTTATTCGGCGGAAGTCCGTTTTGACAACTCGCTCATGACCGTTTCGTCATTCCGAGAATGATTAATTCTGCACTTTTTGTCATCCGAGCTCGTTTCGGTGTCTTTTTGTTGAGTTCTGTGCTTTTTAGCGGTTTTTCCGCACTTGAGTTCGATTCTTGCGAAACTCGTCCGAAACTGTTGTTTCGACTTTCTCGTAAGTTCATTTAATGTTATTATTCATGTTGCAAGCTTCGGCTTGGTGTTTCGATCGTGTATCGTGTGTTTCGGACGTTTTGGGCCATTTTCGTAATTTCCCAAAGTTTGGGGTAATTACTTTCCGTTGTCAAGTTTCGAGCCTTCGGGTGGTCGGAATCGTGTGTTCTATTAGTGCTCGGATTCGTCTTTGTGAGTACTTCGTAACCGTATTTTCGATTCATACTCAGGTTCGGGTTTCGGGGTCGTTCGGGCCGTCGGAGTTGGTCCCGACCGAGTCATGGCGGGCATGCTGGGGCCAGGCCAGCCCTGGCCGAGTAACGTGCGGTAGTGCTCGGCAGTTACGTACGTAATGCCAGTTACGTACGTAAGGCCCTGGCCGGTAACGCACGTAACGGTTCTGGCATTTCCAGGCAGGGAGTTCGGCCATGGCCGGTTACGTACGTAAGCCATGGCCGGTTACGTACGTAACCCAGCCGGCAGTCAGCCTATTTAAGGCCTGCGGACGTTTTTCTTCAGCCATTTCTCCTTCTTTTTCTTCCCATACGCGGATGTGGGTGTGTATATCATGGAGAGATGTTTTTGGATAATCAATCCATGAAGTTTTGGAGTTCATATCATCAATCATCAATCCTATAACATCCTCCGATTTACCGAATCAGGTCAGATTTCCTAGAAATCTAGTTTTGGGGAATTTGGGTATTTTGGTTGTTTTCGTCCGATTAATCCGTTTTAACTTAGGATTATGATGTATTGAAGAATATTTAGATGTATTATATCTTTTCCATTGTTATTCCATGGTTGGATCGTATCGATTTGTTATTTGGGTCGAGTTATTGACCGACGCCTTGAATGTGTCTGGTAAAATGTCTTAGAGGGGTTTTCGGGCATTCTATGATTATTCTTCCTCGTATGATCGATTATTTATTGATTATATATTGTTAGGGTCGAGTTTCTTGCGAAGAAACCGAGTTGAACCCTTCCGTTCGTTGTCGTCTTTCTTTTCGATTGCATCGGGCGTTTCGAAGCTTTCCGGTTGAGCCGTCCTCGTCGGGATACTTGCGTGCCGATTTTGAGGCAAGTACCTTGTCCATATAATTCTTGTTTTATGGATATGATAATTAGTGATCGTCTCTATGTGTTTATTTGATCGTTTGATTTGAACTTTCAAAAGATTCGGTTTAGCCCTGTTAAAGGCTTGCTTTCAAAACGCGTGTGTTTTGTGAATGGTGTGGTTTGAGAATGACTATGTGAACTCTATGGATATGTTTGGTGTTGATGTTGCACTTGGTATTGCGTGTGGACATATATTATTTCATTTCGGTGCGTTGTGGTTTGACGTGGTGTTTGGCTAAGTGTTGATGCCTCTGGATGAATTATTTGGATATCTTTGTTGCATTGTGATATGTGTGTGATTGTGTGAATGTGGGCGGGGCCTACGGTGGCACATGGCATGTGATCATGTGTCCAGGATGCAACAAGCGATTGATCCAACCGTGAGAGCCTAAGGAAAACTACGGTGGCACATGGCATGTGATCATGTGGCCAGGATGCAACAAGTGATTGATCCAACCGTGAGCGCCAAAGTTAATCTACGGTGGCACATGGCATGCGATCATGTGGCCAGGATGCAACAAGTGATTGATCCAACCGTGAGATGTTGTGATTTGTTTAGCTAGCCAGTGCGGGAGGGTCCTTAGAGGCCTCGTGCGGGAATCTATGATATGACTCTGTTCCCAAGGCGATGCATATGTTGTGATTTGTTTAGCTAGCCAGTGCGGGAGGGTCCTTAGAGGCCTCGTGCGGGAATCTATGATATGACTCTGTTCCCAAGGCGATGCATATGTTGTGATTTGTTTAGCTAGCCAGTGCGGGAGGGTCCTTAGAGGCCTCGTGCGGGAATCTATGATATGACTCTGTTCCCAAGGCGATGCATGTGTTGTGATTTGTTTAGCTAGCCAGCTCGGGAGGGTCCTTCGAGCCCTCGGGCGGGATCAATGGTATTACCCTGTTCCCAAGGCGATGCTTGTGCATGATTACGTTGTGTTGATTTTATATCCGTCGAGGACACTTGATGTTGGGCTCTAGCCCTGTGAATTGTTGTCGGTTTTCTATTTGCGAAAATAAAACCTTTGGGTTGTGACCCTGTTGATTTTGGAAAGAGAAGGATTTGATAATCCTAAATTGTTTTCTATTAAAACTCTCGATGGCATTTTAAACTGTTTTATAAATTGTTTCCCTTTATTTGCGATCTTTCGGTTTTGGAAATGTTTACCCAAACTCTTGCCTCGGGAAGTACTTTTCTTTACGTTTGGATCTTTGAGGATTTCTGGTTATCGTTATTCGTGGAACTTGAATTATATGGCTCGTATTTGCACTTTGTATTTGCACTAGCAAAACAGTGGAGTTTTGCTAACCCCCGAATATTCGGGGGGTGGATGTCTGTATTGCATTCAGGTTTTGGAGCAGAGCACAGGGTCGGCATGAAGGATGATGAAAGATGAACGATACTTATCACACGAGGATCCGTTGATGTCGTATTGGTCTAGTTGTATTTTCTTTTCCGCTGCAGTATCTTTTCCCCGTTGTACGGGAGTTTATTGTATTTTGACCCCTGCGTGGGTATGTGTTTGGAATTGAGTTGTATGTTATTATTGAAAGACCAAGTCGGTCTACTGAGTCATTTTAGCCTTAAAGGCGATGTTTAGATGTTTGATTTTAGATATCAGCCTGGTAGATCCTCGAGGAGAGGGTCTACGGCGTGTAATATCCCTGAGTGGATTGGGGGTGTTACAGAATGGTATCAGAGCTTAGGTTGTGGAAACCTAGGCTGTCGGGTCAGTGGTGTCTATTGAGTTTTTGTCTCGTCGGATTTTATCTGACTGAGTCGTGTCGCGACGCGTCGTCTGAGTTGGTTTGTTGTGATTAGTATCGTGGGGCGATCATCATCTTCGTGCGACCTGTGGATGTAAGTCTCCCTTCTTTGTGTTGTGCCTCGTGTGACACGAGCTATTTTTTGATTATGAGTTAATTGACGGAATCCTCTTATAGATTTTGATTTCGTGATACGTGATTATTTGACTCCCATTTTTCGTTCATATGAGGAGTAGTGTTGCCGTCTTGTGCATGTTTGACTTTATTTCTTTTATCCGTTGCGTGAGTTCTTCTGTAATGGCTTTTGGTATTTTACCGACTGAGTTTTATTTTGAAAACCGATTCCCTTAACCGAGTTTGTGGCATTATGGCCTTGATCGTTTTGGCGAAATTCTTATGACGGTATTTAGTATTTTATAAATGACTTTTGTAAGTTTTTGAAATAATACCGTCATCAGCCTTTTTGGCATTTTTGTAAATGGTTTTTAGCCTGGTGGGTTCCGGCGCGGGGCCCACGGCGTGTAATATTCCCGGGCTGAACCGGGGGTGTAATATTTTCGTGTAATTACCTGAAATTTTTGGGCATTCTAGCCCATTGAATTATTTTTGAAAACCTTGAGTATCTTAGAAAATTAAAATTCGAGACGTACTTTTAAAATGAATTATTTTCTCGTGGTATGTCCAAAGTGCCACAATATATTTCAAAATTCTTCTAACTCGAGGACCAAAATATTTTGAGATATTTTCAAATGTTTATAAACACTTTTACTTAGACCCGAGGGTCGGATATTCTGAAAGTCTTTCACTAAGAGAAGGTGTCCTCATTTTTGTTCAAACGCAAGACGATTTTCAAAGTCTCGATAACAATGTTTGCACTGTAATACCCGTGATTTTCTCTTTCGGTACTTTTTCGTTTCTGGCATCTTTCTGGTTTCCAGAAGCTCACTTGCGAGCGTTTTGACATTTTGATAATGTTTCGTTCTGCGTGTTTGGTCATTCGAGTTGTTCCGGGGCTGTTTTACTCGAATCCGTGTCTTGAGCGACTTTTCCCGCTTCATTTCATGTGATAATGGTTCGAAACTACGGTTTCATGTTTTCTATAAGTCCGTTGAGCTTTGTTATACGTGTTGTGAGTTTCGATTCGGTTGCTTGATGTCATATTGTGATTTACGGACGTTTTGGGCCGTTTCGTAATTTCTCAAAGTTTGGGGTGATCACTTCTGTTATCGTATTCCGAACCTTCGGGTAGTCGGGAATAGGTTTTCCTTCAACACTTAAGTTCGTCGCCTCGAATCCTTTACGTTCGTACCATCGGGAGTTGTTCACCATTGCATATTGATTTTTTTTCGGTTCCTTTCTTGCCTTCTTGTGCTAGCTGCCTGTACTCCCCAAATAGGCACCTTACGTACGTAATGCATGTCTCAGTTACGTACGTAACGGCCTTTGTAAAATAGTACAGAGAATTCTGCGATTTTCGTTACGTACGTAAGCATGGGAGTCTTACGTACGTTAACAAGCTAACGTACGTTAGCTGCCTATGGCTAACGTACGTAACACGGCTTGGGTTTATATACCCGTGTTGACCGAATTGTCATTTCTTCACCTACACTTCGTCTTTCCGTGGGCGACTCGTAGGTGATTGGAAGGTGATTTGGGGGTCTTGTAACTCCAAGTTTACATCTTGCTTGAGTTCTTGGTGTTGTTTAACATCCTTAATCCGTGTTCTTCACCTTCGATTCGAGGTAAACATCTTGTAAACCCTTCCTCTATATTTCTGGAATCTTCGAGTTTCGGGTTGTTCTTCTTGATTCTTGTTGTTGTATATCATCAATCGATTATATCGATTCTCTTCCTATGATTTGATTCGTATTTCTTACCGTATTCGGGTCCGGATTATGTTCTTGTTGTTCTTGGGGAAATATTGAACCCCAAGTGTTCGATCTTTTGTTTCTACGAATTCTTGTTGGGAATTTCGTATGTTTTCCATCCCTCTTGTGATTGACTTCGTAGTAATTATATTGTTCTTGTGACTTCGACCTAGTTGGAAGATTCGAGGGTTGCCGGTCAAGATTTTTCGTCGCTTCGCGTGCTTTGGATTTGAGGCAAGTACCTTGATATACGAATTGTAACTGCGTGAAATCATCGTTGTCGAAGTGTATGAATTTATACGGATATATATATATATATATGTGTGTATATATATATGTGTATATATATATATATATAGATTTATATATATTTATATGTTAAATATATGTATGTATATACGTATATTGATATATATGCCTATGTCGGTGAACGACGAGTGGTGAATGCTAACAGTAGTTGGCGTATTCAACTTGGATTGATGGATGAACTATAGTTATTCATATAATATAGTAAGGTTATATGTATATATACATATATACATCTATATATCTATATATATATATATATATTCGGTTGAGTCGCAATACAAGGATATATGTGTAGCGTTGGTTGGTTGTGCCGAAGGCTTATTGTGTTGGATCTTGATTGATAATGTACGTGTTATTGTTTATTGTGTGGTTATGGACTGTCGGATAAATTGTGTGAATTGGTGTAGTGATTTGATAATTGTTGAATTGATTGATTGTGTACTTGATGTTTGTAATAATGTGAATACTTGTTGTGAGAAACGTCGTATCCGGGAACCTCTGAGGGCGGGGCGTGCACTCCGGCCTGGTGTATGCTGCAATGTGCGGCTCCATATGTTTGGTGAACACCGGTGTTACCTAATGCGCGTGCAAGGGGCGGCTCTGTCAGGAGTGATCGCCGGCGCGGTGACATGTTCAAGGGGCGGCCAACATAGTGGAGTGAACGCCGGTACACAGGTGCGCAAGGGAGGCGCCTGGCAGGCTTATTGGTTGCGGGTATTTGAGTGATAGCTAAGACCCCGTTACCGAACGATGTTCTTATCTCAAATTCTTTCAACTCACTTTTAAATGTTTGTCTTGATATAGACCGCGATTCGTGTTTTTGAAAGTTTGTTTCAACCTGTTTTTAAAGCGCTGGTATCAGGGTTAATTAACCAAGGAGGTTTGACGAAATCTCCGAGGGTTAATTAATCGGGGGTCTTGAGCAGGATATGTCGAATGAGAGATTGTGCCGTTGATTGTATTGTGGTGCTATTCTCGTATTGGGTCGAGGACCCGTGAAATGTTGAGATGTTGGTTCTCGTGATGATGTTATTTGGATTGTGTTGAGAACCTTGTGAGATGTTGTAATGATTTCGTTTGTGACAGTGTTCTATAAATTGGGTCAAGGATCCCAAGTAACATTGACATGGTTTTCGTGTAATTGTTTTCCTTATGTTGGGTCAAGGACCCGAGAGCTTTTGAAACTAATTTCTTAAAGTATTCCCATTCAATTTTATAAACCCCAAGACGGCCCGAGTCATTAATAATGTTTTCAAACTATCTTATCAAAATACTTTCCCCTTTATTAAAATGGATTTTCAACTAAATCTTTTGACTCCTTGGGCTCGTTTAAAGTTTAACTGGTGTTATGTTCCATAAAGAGAATATGACTATGTGATTATTTCTCACCTTGTGTATGCGAGTGCTATCTTGTGTTGACTATGGGAATGTATGGTTTGTGTTAAGGCTTCATGCCGTTGAGTTTTGTGTTGTTATTATTCGTATATCTTGAACATTATGTACTTGCACTAGCAAAATTCCGTTTGCTAACCCCCGAGTTTTCTGGGGTGGGTGCCTGTTATGCGCTCAGTTTTGGCAGCTCGGGAGCAACACAGATTGGCTTGGAAGGAGATGGAGGACAATGATACTAATCACGCCTTAATCGAGTCTTTTCCTTTGTTTCGATTGGTCGGTATTTCTGCTGCTCGAGTATTCACCCTTGCATGGGTGCGCTTTTCATTTATTAAATTGAGTTGTCATTCTTTTCGGTGTTCAAGTTTATTATTGTCATTGTAATGTGAATGTCGTTATTTTCGAATTGGTTAATGACCTTGTCGGTCTGCTTTGCATTTAATTTTGACCCCGGTCGGTCAATCATTGAGTAGTCTTTTGGAGCTTAGCCTGGTAGATCCTTGTGATAAGGGTCTACGGCGTGTGACATTCCCGGTCGTATTCTGGGGGTGTTACATTTATGGTATCAGAGCTTAGGTTTGCGAAAAACCTAGGCCGTTGGGTCAAGTCCATGTCTTGTGTAAGTCGCGCGCATCAGAGTTGTGATTAGTATCGTGGTTCCGACATCATCTTCCGGCAATCTGTGATGGTAAGCCTCCCGATCGTAAGTCCCCTTATATACGTATTTGATTATATTGTGCTAATGTGTTTAATGTGAACTAGAGATTGTAACTTGTTGGTGATTGTTGTTGCCCAAAATATTTATCCGAAGATTAATACTGCTGGAAGACGGACAACAAACAAATGCGGGAGCACTTCCGAGAGAAGATAAATAAAACAAGATTTGCCGGGTTTGTTAGGCCCGGGCTTGAATGCTCTCGCGAGATGTTATTAATACAAATATTCGTGGATACAAGTATTAATGAGAGAAATCTAAATACAATGAGTGTAAAAAGACTCTGTTGATCCGGCTCTTGAGCGAAGCTAGGTGTTCTTCGTCCCGCCGGTAATCTGCTCGAGGAGAACAGGCCGGGAGAAGTAAGACCGAAAGAAAGCTGTTGCCAAGAGTTGGATGTTAGCCAAGTGCTTAATGTTTGCTTCTGTATGGTATGAAGTGTGAGAATGCAGTGAGTTTAGAGAGTCAGAATCTCGGTCCCTTTTACAAGTGAAGGCTGCCTTGTATATATAGAGGCTGAGGGGCCCTGTCCCCTAGTGGGCGATCGCCTTTCAGCATTTAATGTAATGGGGCGATCGTCCTAAAGGGCACGTGGGCTGCCTGCCAAAAGTCCAAAGCTACAGCTGGTGGCCAGCCGTGCGGTCCAATGAGGATCCAGCACGCGTCCGGAAGCACTGTCACAGGAGGTCCCACTTTGCTACTTTCGGCGGACTTTGTCAGTAGGCGCCAGGCTGTAGTCACATGTCTTGTCCGCCAACTCCTTTCGCAGGTCTGGGCCATGCTGGTAGGTGAGGTAGGTGACAAGATTGTCAGCGCCTTTTGTGGATCTGCACGTGGGGTCAGCTTTGAGACTTGGCCTTTGCCGACTGGATGGTCATCGGTCGAGATCGTCATGATGCGGTCGCCTCTAGCCGACACCGAGGATCGTTCTCGGCCATTCACCGAAGGGTCGGCACCGGTCGGGCAGCAAGGGTCGATCGGCAGATGCCCGAGAGGTCGGTCACCAAAGGTCGATCGGCAGATGCCTGCAGAGGATCGTCCGCCGCCGATCGCCAGAGTCGGCCGCCGAGTGCCGAGTGATGATCGTATTCGAGGTCGATCGCTCGGCACGGGACTTGTCCTGGGACCTTCCTTTGGCCGATTTAGGTCCATTGGGTTGAGGCCCGCCGCTCGCCGCCGCCGGCAGATTCGCCTTGGCCGCTTGGCGCAGTCGGTCGCTCGGCCTCGGAGGCGATCGCCGGTCGGAAGGTGTTAAATCTTGACACAACAATTGCCCCCCAGCTTGCTCCTATGTTGAAGACATGGGGCGAGGTGGTTCTTGCTGGCGATCGCGTCTGGATGAGGACGGGCGACCTTGCTGAGCTGACTTAGGACTCGGACTTGGGCTAACATAGTCGATTGGCTTAGCTATCTTTCGGTCTTGTACCTGCAAAAAACAACATTGGCCGATCCCCCACGGAAACTTGGTGGTTTCGCTTGCTTGAGGAATCGTGCATAGTCGCGGAGATCGATGGACCGACCCCATGACCGTGTCTTGGTGCGCGAAGACAATGAGTGTCTCGTGACTCACTTTATTATGAGGGTCCTCCGTTAGGCTGCGCCTCGCCTCGTATTTAAACGAAGGGCGTGCGGTCTCGCCTAGAGGAGTCCTTGCGCGAGGCGTCGGATGAATCAACTCCACGCCCGCGGCTTGTTAGCTCTGCTTCCACCTCGGCCAGCCATGGAGATGGCCGACCTCGACGGTGTACGTTGAGACGGGGTTGTGGCACGTCGCATTGTCCGGGCTCACCATGTCAGATGATGAACCTTTGAGGGCGAGCGATCGTGTCCACTGATTAATGTTGGAGAGCCCTCAGACTACGCCGGCCTCGTATTTAAACGAAGGGCGGGCGATCTTGGCCGAAAGGGACCTTGCATGGCCGGCGCCGGTTCCATCGATTGCCAGGACCATGGCTTTATGATGTGCGGTGGAGGCGATCTTATGCCTTAGTCCGTCATGTTATATGCCGGATCAGTAGATGGCGATCGTGTCCTCCGGTGCGGATGATGTAGCGTGATGATCGCGATCGGGCCGAAGATGCCGATCGTCGCCGGCCGCCGATCGCTTTATTCGTAGGTCGATATTGGCGATCGGGCGAGATCGCCGTCCGGTGCCGATCGCGCCGCTCACAAAGCTAAGAAGAAACCTTTGCTCGCC
This sequence comes from Orobanche coerulescens, assembly GCA_033398695.1. NCBI lineage: Eukaryota > Viridiplantae > Streptophyta > Magnoliopsida > Lamiales > Orobanchaceae > Orobanche > Orobanche coerulescens. Next base: position 36,987,088 of record CM065815.1, read on the forward strand.
GTAAAATCTGCGGCTCTAGCCCTAAGGCTGCGTGGGTCGTAGGTTGGGTCTTCGTGAGATGCCCGAACATAGGCGAGAAGCCCCGAAACCTCCCAGACCGCGTAGAGGGCGGTCTCATCGCTTATGGGCTCGCCATTGAGGATGATTACGTCTACCGGCCGATGTAGTCCGAGTCGGACTCTTCTTCTCCCCGCTTGATTTGCATCATGCGAAGGGGACCTTCGTGCCGGACGACCACAGTGGCGAAGTACTCGGTGAAGCCGTGCGCCACTGTTAAAGGAGCCAATGGACCGAGGTGGCAATGAAGTGTACCACCGGTGGGCGAGGTCGCCCAGGCCGGAGGGAACATTCGGCATCTCGGTCGCGCCCGATGCCCCACACCCGGTCATGTAGATGTTGAACTTCCTCAGTGCACTGGGTCCGATCGCCCCACGTACACGGGTGTTTGCGGGGGAGCGATCCTGTGCTGCACGGGGGCGAGCTCGATGTCGATCGCGAGCGGCTCGCTTGGCCCGGCGATCGTCTTTTTGGCGCCTGCCTGGATTCCAGGAGCGCCTTCATGTCGTTAAGTTGACGTTGCATTGCAGCCATCGCCGTGGCCTGGTCGCTTGCCGATCGGCTTTGGGAGCAGGAGCCGAGGCGATCGTGTACCGATCTTCGGGCTCCGCTACCGCCGACCTCGGCAATTCGGCGAGGGGGAGCCAGACGGCTAGGCTGCCTTCTGGGAGTCGGGTAGGCCGAGCTCCTGGTGACGGACTCAAACTCCGTCGCCTCGTAGCTGGGGCCGGACTGCCGTGAGCTGTGTCGGGTCACCGCCAGCGATCGAAGACAGAGGTGCCCTGCCGGGCGAGCGCCTCTTCTCGCGGACGGAGCCTCCCGGCGATTGCTCGCCAAGAGTGCCTTGAGCTCGCTTGATCTCCCGGCGAGAGACCGGGGGCGGTAGCCGAGGCGCGTCGAGAGCACTCCGCCGCTTCGTAGACGGCCAGGCCCCTTCGATCTGTTCCTTGGTTCGAACCGATCGAGCGAGAGGCTTGGGCCGCCCTGTGGACGGATCGAGCGTCTCGACGGCGGCTACCTTCCACCATCGGGCCGCGGCTGATCGGGACGGAACAGGTCCGCCGGTGACCGGCTTTCTTCGACGAGGATGCGGAAGACATGATTTCAAGGATTTCTTTTGAAGTGCGGTGAGTGTCACTTCAATATCCGCCCGAGAACAGTGAGTGTTCTTCGGGACGGTAGGTGTAAAAATTCGAGGGTGGATGCCCTCCTTCTAGCGCCAATTGTTGTTGCCCAAAATATTCATCCGAAGATTAATACTGTGGAAGACGGACAACAAACAAATGCGGAGCACTTCCGAGAGAAGATAAATAAAACAAGATTTGCCGGGTTTGTTAGGCCCGGGCTTGAATGCTCGCGAGATGTTATTAATACAAATATTCGTGGATACAAGTATTAATGAGAGAAATCTAAATACAATGAGTGTAAAAAGACTCTGTTGATCCGGCTCTTGAGCGAAGCTAGGTGTTCTTCGTCCCGCCGGTAATCTGCTCGAGGAGAAAAGGCCGGGAGAAGTAAGACCGAAAGAAAGCTGTTGCCAAGAGTTGGATGTTAGCCAAGTGCTTAATGTTTGCTTCTGTATGGTATGAAGTGTGAGAATGCAGTGAGTTTAGAGAGTCAGAATCTCGGTCCCTTTTACAAGTGAAGGCTGCCTTGTATATATAGAGGCTGAGGGGCCCTGTCCCCTAGTGGGCGATCGCCTTTCGGCATTTAATGTAACGGGGCGATCGTCCTAAAGGGCACGTGGGCTGCCTGCCAAAAGTCCAAAGCTACAGCTGGTGGCCAGCCGTGCGGTCCAATGAGGATCCAGCACGCGTCCGGAAGCACTGTCACAGGAGGTCCCACTTTGCTACTTTCGGCGGACTTTGTCAGTAGGTGACAGGCTGTAGTCACATGTCTTGTCCGCCAACTCCTTTCGCAGGTCTGGGCCATGCTGGTAGGTGAGGTAGGTGACAAGATTGTCAGCGCCTTTTGTGGATCTGCACGTGGGGTCAGCTTTGAGACTTGGCCTTTGCCGACTGGATGGTCATCGGTCGAGATCGTCATGATGCGGTCGCCTCTAGCTGGACACCGAGGATCGTTCTCGGCCATTCACTGAAGGGTCGGCACTGGTCGGGCAGCAAGGGTCGATCGGCAGATGCCCAGAGAGGTCGGTCACCAAAGGTCGATCGGCAGATGCCCAGAGAGGATCGTCCGCCAGTCGATCGCCAGGAGTCGGTCGCCGAGTGCCGAGTGATGATCGTATCTGAGGTCGATCGCTCGGTACCGGGACTTGTCCTGGGACCTTCCTTTGGCCGATTTAGCTGGTCCGCTGGGTTGAGGCCCGGTCGCCGCCGCCGCAGATTCGCCTTGCCGCTGGGCAAGAGTCGGTCGCTCGGCCTCGGAGGCGATCGCCGGTCGGAAGGTGTTAAATCTTGACACAACAGTGATATTATTGATTTAGGATGTAACATGCGTATTCGGTCCGATTGAGAATGGTTATGTAGTATGCTTAGGAAGTCGAGTGTACTTACTAATGTCTACATTTTATTACAATAAATCTTTGAGTGTTAATTTTATCCGCTGCGTGAGTATTTTGAAATGGCTATTGGTATCTTGCAAACTGAATTTTATTTCGTAAAACCGATTCCCTAAACCGAGTTTTGGCATTTTGTCTTGCATGTTTTGACGGTATTCTTATAACGGTATTTGATATTTTGTAAATGACTTTTGTGATTACTTGAAAATACTACCGTCATCGGCCTTTTGGCATTTTGAACGTTTTAAAAATAGTTTTCAGCCTGGTGTGTTCCGGTGTGGGGCCCACGGTGTTGTAAGGGCACGAACATTTTAAAGCGGTGCTACTAAATTTTATAATATTGTGAAAACCCGTGATTTAATGTAGTCATGTCAAATGGTCACGTATTTCGGCGAAAAATCCTTTCGATAGACATTTTGGTAGAAGAGGAAAGATTTTCAAATTGTGGTATTTTGAACTCAACACTTGAAATATTTCAAATTAGTTACGATTCAACTTTCAATTTTCTTTTATGCATTGCTCGAAAATAATTTTTAGAGTCGTTATATAAACTTCCTCTTCCGAAATAAAAGACGGATTTATGAGTCTTGGGCGCAACGTGACTAGCCCTCTTTTCCAAAAATTTGTTTTCATTAAGTGCATACATATAATGATCGTCCTCGTCGAAGGACTCGAAATTGACTTCATAAAACTTTATGCTTTACGATATTACCGTTATTCTATAGATGTTAACTAAACCTTGTGTTGATAATGGTGGTATATTGTGCAACTGATTATTTGATAACGCTGAACGGTACCATCTGTATTAGCATGTCGAGCCTTGGCGGACGTAAGTGTGATGACGGAAGTGGAAGCGACAAGGTGGTTCGACGACAACTATTCATGCTACGGTGAAGGAGTATCAAGATCAAACGATATCCTATGAAATATCCTCGGTGATCGAGCCCACGAGCGAAACGAAGAGACCGAGGACATCCGGGAAATTTTTGGGCGATGAAGAGTCTAAGGCTCCCAAACCCCCGCTGCTCGGACGCGCTGCCTTTGCGGTCGGGAGTGAACGCTGAAATCCCAAACCAAAGACGGTGACTCATGTAAGAAGAGAAGATGTTTCAATCAGAATCGCTGTGGACATGTTCGTGCAAATTGTCCCTCTCCACTCTTGACTTGTTACCGTGTGGGTGTGAAGGTCATCGGGAGAAACACTGTGAGACAGCTTCCGAATTGGCAAAGAATGCCGCCCGAGAGAGAGCAGAGCTAGTGATCGGGAAGTGTCCCGAAACCCTATGTTTCCTTCAAGATCCTAGCATGGGAGAATGAAGATTTTGTACTATGTCTTAATCATTGTTGTTTCAAACAATCGTGACTTCGATCGTATTTCGTTTCATTGCTTTACGTTTCCAACTCTTATTGTTACGAGTTTCGGTCGTAATATCTTTTTAGTATGTGGGAATGTATTACCCGTACTTTTCTTGATATTTTCAGTATTGTGTGACCTTTCATTGTTGGTAATTCAATTGTGATCCCCTCGACGATTTTAAACCACCTTGTTTTACTTAGCCTACCGTCCTCCGAACGAATTTCGGTCCGTTTTGCTAAATCTCGTGGATTACTGTGGCCTTTTCACATCCGAATTTGATTCTTGCAAATTTTGTTTGAAACTGTTGTTCCATCGCTCTCTATTTTAAGTTTTGGGACGAAACTTCTTTTAAGGAGGGTAGAATGTAATACCCGTGATTTTCTCTTTCGGTACTTTTTCGTTTCTGGCATCTTTCTGGTTTCCAGAAGCTCACTTGCGAGCGTTTTGACATTTTGATAATGTTTCGTTCTGCGTGTTTGGTCATTCGAGTTGTTCCGGGGCTGTTTTACTCGAATCCGTGTCTTGAGCGACTTTTCCCGCTATTTGATTCATTTCATGTGATAATGGTTTGAAACTACGGTTTCATGTTTTCTATAAGTCCGTTGAGCTTTGTTATACGTGTTGTGAGTTTCAATTCGGTTGCTTGATGTCATATTGTGATTTACGGACGTTTTGGGCCGTTTCGTAATTTCTCAAAGTTTGGGGGTGATCACTTCTGTTATCGTATTCCGAACCTTCGGGTAGTCGGGAATAGGTTTTCCTTCAACACTTAAGTTCGTCGCCTCGAATCCTTTACGTTCGTACCATCGGGAGTTGTTCACCATTGCATATTGATTTTTTTTCGGTTCCTTTCTTGCCTTCTTGTGCTAGCTGCCTGTACTCCCCAAATAGGCACCTTACGTACGTAATGCATGTCTCAGTTACGTACGTAACGGCCTTTGTAAAATAGTACAGAGAATTCTGCGATTTTCGTTACGGACGTAAGCATGGGAGTCTTACGTACGTTAACAAGCTAACGTACGTTAGCTGCCTATGGCTAACGTACGTAACACGGCTTGGGTTTATATACCCAGAAGTTGACCGAATTCGTCATTTCTTCACCTACACTTCGTCTTTCCGTGGCTGGGCGACTTGTAGGTGATTGGAAGGTGATTTGGGGGTCTTGTAACTCCAAGTTTACATCTTGCTTAAGTTCTTGGTGTTGTTTAACATCCTTAATCCGTGTTCTTCACCTTCGATTCGAGGTAAACATCTTGTAAACCCTTCCTCTATATTTCTGGAATCTTCGAGTTTCGGGTTGTTCTTCTTGATTCTTGTTGTTGTATATCATCAATCGATTATATCGATTCTCTTCCTATGATTTGATTCGTATTTCTTACCGTATTCGGGTCCGGATTATGTTCTTGTTGTTCTTGGGGAAATATTGAACCCCAAGTGTTCGATCTTTTGTTTCTACGAATTCTTGTTGGGAATTTCGTATGTTTTCCATCCCTCTTGTGATTGACTTCGTAGTAATTATATTGTTCTTGTGATTTCGACCTAGTTGGAAGATTCGAGGGTTGCCGGTCAAGCTTTTTCGTCGCTTCGCGTGCTTTGGATTTGAGGCAAGTACCTTGATATACGAATTGTAACTGCGTGAAATCATCGTTGTCGAAGTGTATGAATTTATACGGATATGTATATATATATATATGTGTGTATATATATATATATATGTGTATATATATATATATATATATATATATATATTTATATATATTTATATGTTAAATATATGTATGTATATACGTATATTGATATATATGCCTATGTCGGTGAACGACGAGTGGTGAATGCTAACACTAGTTGGCGTATTCAACTTGGATTGATGGATGAACTATAGTTATTCATATAATATAGTAAGGTTATATGTATATATACATATATACATCTATATATCTATATATATATATATTCGGTTGAGTCGCAATACAAGGATATATGTGTAGCGTTGGTTGGTTGTGCCGAAGGCTTATTGTGTTGGATCTTGATTGATAATGTACGTGTTATTGTTTATTGTGTGGTTATGGACTCTCGGATAAATTGTGTGAATTGGTGTAGTGATTTGATAATTGTTGAATTGATTGATTGTGTACTTGATGTTTGTAATAATGTGAATACTTGTTGTGAGAAACGTCGTATCCGAACCTCGAGGGCGGGCGTGCACTCCGGCACAGTGTATCTTTGCAATGTATGGCTCCATATGTTTGGTGAACACCGGTGTTACCTAATGCGCGTGCAAGGGGCGGCTCTGTCAGGAGTGATCGCCGGCGCGGTGACATGTTCAAGGGGCGGCCAACATAGTGGAGTGAACGCCGGTACACAGGTGCGCAAGGGAGGCGCCTGGCAGGCTTATTGGTTGCGGGTATTTGAGTGATAGCTAAGACCCCGTTACCGAACGATGTTCTTATCTCAAATTCTTTCAACTCACTTTTAAATGTTTGTCTTGATATAGACCGCGATTCGTGTTTTTGAAAGTTTGTTTCAACCTGTTTTTAAAGCGTTGGTATCAGGGTTAATTAACCAAGGAGGTTTGACGAAGTCTCCGAGGGTTAATTAATCGGGGGTCTTGAGCAGGATATGTCGAATGAGAGATTGTGCCGTTGATTGTATTGTGGTGCTATTCTGTGTATTGGGTCGAGGACCCTGTGAAATGTTGAGATGTTGGTTCTCGTGATGATGTTATTTGGATTGTGTTGAGAACCTTGTGAGATGTTGTAATGATTTCGTTTGTGACAGTGTTCTATAAATTGGGTCAAGGATCCCAAGTAACATTGACATGGTTTTCGTGTAATTGTTTTCCTTATGTTGGGTCAAGGACCCGAGAGCTTTTGAAACTAATTTCTTAAAGTATTCCCATTCAATTTTATAAACCCCAAGACGGCCCGAGTCATTAATAATGTTTTCAAACTATCTTATCAAAATACTTTCCCCTTTATTAAAATGGATTTTCAACTAAATCTTTTGACTCCTTGGGCTCGTTTAAAGTTTAATTGGTGTTATGTTCCATAAAGAGAATATGACTATGTGATTATTTCTCACCTTGTGTATGCGAGTGCTATCTTGTGTTGACTATGGGAATGTATGGTTTGTGTTAAGGCTTCATGGCCGTTGAGTTTTGTGTTGTTATTATTCGTATATCTTGAACATTATGTACTTGCACTAGCAAAATTCCGGTTGCTAACCCCGAGTTTTCGGGGTGGGTGCTGTTATGCGCTCGAGTTTTGGCGGCTGAGCCGATCACGGGATTGGCTTGGAAGGAGATGGAGGACAATGATACTAATCACGCCGTAATCGAGTCTTTTCCTTTGTTTCAGCTTGGTCGGTATTTCTCTGCTCGAGTATTCACCCTTGCATGGGTGCAGTTTTCATTTATTAAATTGAGTTGTCATTCTTTTCGGTGTTCAAGTTTATTATTGTCATTGTAATGTGAATGTCGTTATTTTCTGAATTGGTTAATGACCTTGTCGGTCTGCTTTGCATTTAATTTTGACCCCAGTCGGTCAATCATTGAGTAGTCTTTTGGAGCTTAGCCTGGTAGATCCTTGTGATAAGGGTCTACGGCGTGTGACATTCCCGGTCGTATTCTGGGGGTGTTACATGCACTACTTTTTGTAAAGTGATACTCAAGATCAACTGGTGTTTCCAAACTATTTTCAAAAGGTGGTTTTCGTTTTTAAAACCTATCATTCCTGTTTGTGGACCGGAAATGCGTGTATGGTTTTCGAACTTTCGTTACGGTGTTAACCCCGAATTGTGATTGAATTGGTGGCGTGAGCGTCGAGTCGTTCGCCACGCATATATTTTGTTAGCCCTTGTGGGAGGTGTGATGATGATCCTTAATGTTGTCATTTCGTGGTGGCTTGCGTGTTAACGCACCTGTGTGAGCTGTTAAAGCTTGGGTTTGTACGTTTGTGTACATATGTGATTGTTTCATAATGTTTGTAATTATGTGCTGGTTATTGTTCGGGCCGTTGAGGTCGCCGAACGATACCGTCGTTGCTGTAGTGTTTGTGTGTATTATTTTACGATGATAATCGTTGTATATGATATGTATTATGATTCCTTGTTGTGCTGAGTTGGCATCTCCGCTATGTTGTTTTGCGACGTTATGCCCCATTGTATCTAGCATTTGTATTTTCGGTATGCCGAGCCGAGGCGTTTCAACCGTGATGTGCCGGGGCATGCACGTGTAAATTTGTCCTTCTCGTCGGTAACACATTTCAAGTGTGGACTCGAGGGACACCGAATTCAGTTTTGTGAATTGGCTACCGAGACTTTCGGAGTTTGCGCTTCAGCACAGTCATCGGAATCGGCTTTGAGAGGCCTTTGAAGATGTTTCTGTCAGTTGCTTGTTGTGTTGTCACATTGATTTCGTTGTTGTGAGTTTCGGGGACGACACTTCTTTTAGATGAGGTCGAATATAATACCCGTATTATTTTCGCTTCGCATTTCCTCTTTCTCAAGTCTATCGACTCGCTCGTGTTCGTTGATACTTTCAACTTGTTCTCAGATTTGGTTTTCGTTGCTCGAGCGAGCTGTGATCTTGTTTTGGGTCAATCTGGTTATCGCTGTGACTTTTTCGAGTTCGGTTCGATTCTTGTGAACCTTGTTCGGAAGTGACATCATCTGGTTTTACTAGTTCTCTTATTCGAAGTGGATTAGATTTTGAACTTCTATATTTTCGACTCTGTCGACTCGTTTATGCTCGTTAACATTTTCTGAGCTTGCCCTATCCCTTGCTTTTATTGATCGAACGAGTGTGGTGTTTCGAAATTACTCGTTTGTCGTTGTGACTTTTCAATTGCTATTCCCTTTCCTATGGATCTTATGTGAATCACATCTTGTTGCTTTTACCGGATCATATATTGTCTCGAGCCGAGACGTGAGCCTGAGAGTTGCTGTTTGAATTTTATTATTCTTCGTGATTCGAACATGATTGTTCGATTTTTGTTGTCTCGACCGTTGTGGTTCGATCGTTTGATTGTTCGGTTTTTGTTGATCTCGTTTCGTGATGTTGAGCGTTCAGGCTCCTTCCTAATTCCCTTAAGTTCGGGAAATTAGTCTCGTTTTCGATATTCCAACCCTTGAGCGGTGGAATTCCGTATTTGTTCAGCGATTGGCTCGCGTTTTGATTGATGTACCGTTGGGTTGGTCAATCGTATTGATTTTCGTTCGTTGTGTTTTGTGATTGTTCGGATAATTGACTTGATTGTATTATCCATTTGATGACGCTTGTCACTTGTTGGTTCTATTATATCTCTAACGGCGACATTGTGTTGGTCGTCGTGAAGCGTGTTTTCACACCGTATATTCCGTTGCGTTGTTTGTAACGTTTCGCCGTTTGGCATTAGTTACGCGTTTCTTGCGTATCTCATTGAGTTTTCCCGGCGGGATATTGCTTCTCCCTACTTGTTTTAAGTTTCGGGACGAAACTTCTTTTAAGGAGGGTAGAATGTAATATCCGCAATTTTCGATTTTCGGTAAATTTCTTTTTTTTCGGCGGAAGTCCGTTTTGACGACTCGCTCATGACCGTTTCGTCATTCCGAGAATGATTAATTCTGCACTTTTTGTCATCCGAGCTCGTTTCGGTGTCGTTTTGTTGAGTTCTGTGCTTTTTAGCGGTTTTTCCGCACTTGAGTTCGATTCTTGCAAATCTCGTCCGAAACTGTTGTTTCGACTTTCTCGTAAGTTCATTTAATGTTATTATTCATGTTGCAAGCTTCGTCTTGGTGTTTCGATCGTGTATCGTGTGTTTCGGACGTTTTGGGCCATTTTCGTAATTTCCCAAAGTTTGGGGTAATTACTTTCCGTTGTCAAATTTCGAGCCTTCGGGTGGTCGAAATCGTGTGTTCTCTTAGTGCTCGGATTCGTCTTTGCGAGTACTTCGTAACCGTGTCTTCGATTCGTACTCAGGTTCGGGTTTCGGGGTCGTTCGGGCCGTCGGAGTTGGTCCCGGCCGAGTCATGGTCGGGCATGTGAGCCGGGCCGCCACCGCCGAGTAACGCGGTAGTGCTCGGCGATACGTACGTAATGCCGATTACGTACGTAAGGCCCCCGCCGTAACGCACGTAAAGTTTCCATCATTTCCAGGGGAGTTCGCCATGGCGATTACGACGTAAGCCATGGCCGATTCACGTCGTAACCCGCCGGCACCTATTTAAGGCCTGCGGACGTTTTTCTTCAGCCATTTCTCCTTCTTTTTCTTCCCGTACGCGGCTGTGGGTGTGTATATCATGGAGAGATGTTGTTGGACAATCAATCCATGAAGTTTTGGAGTTCATATCATCAATCATCAATCCTATAACATCCTCCGATTTACCGAATCAGGTCAGATTTCCTAGAAATCTAGTTTTGGGGAATTTGGGTATTTTGATTATTTTCGTCCGATTAATCCGTTTTAACTTAGGATTATGATGTATTGATGAATATTTAGATGTATTATATCTTTTCCAATGTTATTCCATGGTTGGATCGTATCGATTTGTTATTTGGGTCGAGTTCTTGACCGACGCCTTGAAGGTGTCCGGTAAAATGTCTTAGAGGGGTTTTCGGGCGTTCTACGATTATTCTTCCTCATATGATCGATGATTTATTGATTATATATTGTTAGGGTCGAGTTTCTTGCGAAGAAACCGAGTTGAACCCTTCCGTTCGTTGTCGTCTTTCTTTTCGATTGCATCGCGAGTTTCGAAGCTTTCCGGTTGAGCCGTCCTCGTCGGGATACTTGCGTGCCGATTTTGAGGCAAGTACCTTGTCTATATAATTCTTGTTTTATGGATATGATAATTAGTGATCGTCTCTATGTGTTTATTTGATCGTTTGATTTGAACTTTCAAAAGATTCGGTTTAGCCCTGTTAAAGGCTTGCTTTCAAAACGCGTGTGTTTTGTGAATGGTGTGGTTTGAGAATGACTATGTGAACTCTATGGATATGTTTGGTGTTGATGTTGCACTTGGTATTGCGTGTGGACGTATATTATTTCATTTCGGTGCGTTGTGGTTTGACGTGGTGTTTGGCTAAGTGTTGATGCCTCTGGATGAATTATTTGGATATCTTTGTTGCATTGTGATATGTGTGTGATTGTGTGAATGTGGGCGGGGCCTACGGTGGCACATGGCATGTGATCATGTGACCAGGATGCAACAAGCGATTGATCCAACCGTGAGAGCCTAAGGAAAACTACGGTAGCACATGGCATGTGATCATGTGGCCAGGATGCAACAAGTGATTGATCCAACCGTGAGCGCCAAAGTTAATCTACGGTGGCACATGGCATGCGATCATGTGGCCAGGATGCAACAAGTGATTGATCCAACCGTGAGATGTTGTGATTTGTTTAGCTAGCCAGTGCGGGAGGGTCCTTAGAGGCCTCGTGCGGGAATCTATGATATGACTCTGTTCCCAAGGCGATGCATATGTTGTGATTTGTTTAGCTAGCCAGTGCGGGAGGGTCCTTAGAGGCCTCGTGCGGGAATCTATGATATGACTCTATTCCCAAGGCGATGCATATGTTGTGATTTGTTTAGCTAGCCAGTGCGGGAGGGTCCTTAGAGGCCTCGTGCGGGAATCTATGATATGACTCTGTTCCCAAGGCGATGCATGTGTTGTGATTTGTTTAGCTAGCCAGCTCGGGAGGGTCCTTCGAGCCCTCGGGTGGGATCAATGGTATTACCCTGTTCCCAAGGCGATGCTTGTGTATGATTACGTTGTGTTGATTTTATATCCGTCGAGGACACTTGATGTTGGGCTCTGGCCCTGTGAATTGTTGTCGGTTTTCTATTTGCGAAAATAAAACCTTTGGGATGTGACCCTGTTGATTTTGGAAAGAGAAGGATTTGATAATCCTAAATTGTTTTCTATTAAAACTCTCGATGGCATTTTAAACTGTTTTATAAATTGTTTCCCTTTATTTGCGATCATTCGGTTTTGGAAATGTTTACCCAAACTCTTGCCTCGGGAAGTACTTTTCTTTACGTTTGGATCTTTGAGGATTCCTGGTTATCGTTATTCGTGGAACTTGAATTATATGGCTCGTATTTGCACTTTGTATTTGCACTAGCAAAACAGTGGAGTTTTGCTAACCCCCGAATATTCGGGGGGTGGATGTCTGTATTGCATTCAGGTTTTGGAGCAGAGCACAGGGTCGGCATGAAGGATGATGAAAGATGAACGATACTTATCACACGAGGATCCGTTGATGTCGTATTGGTCTAGTTGTATTTTCTTTTCCGCTGCAGTATCTTTTCCCCGTTGTACGGGAGTTTATTGTATTTTGACCCCTACGTGGGTATGTGTTTAGAATTGAGTTGTATGTTATTATTGAAAGACCAACTCGGTCTACTGAGTCATTTTAGCCTTAAAGGCGATGTTTAGATGTTTGATTTTAGATATCAGCCTGGTAGATCCTCGAGGAGAGGGTCTACGGCGTGTAATATCCCTGAGTGGATTGGGGGTGTTACAGAATGGTATCAGAGCTTAGGTTGTGGAAACCTAGGCTGTCGGGTCAGTGGTGTCTATTGAGTTTTTGTCTCGTCGGATTTTATCTAACTGAGTCGTGTCGCGACACGTCGTCTGAGTTGGTTTGTTGTGATTAGTATCGTGGGGCGATCATCATCTTTGTGCGACCTGTGGATGTAAGTCTCCCTTCTTTGTGTTGTGCCTCGTGTGACACGAGCTATTTTTTGATTATGAGTTAATTGACGGAATCCTCTTATGGATTTTGATTTCGTGATACGTGATTATTTGACTCCCATTTTTCGTTCATATGAGGAGTAGTGTTGCTGTCTTGTGCATGTTTGACTTTATTTCTTTTATCCGCTGCGTGAGTTCTTCTGTAATGGCTTTCGGTATTTTACCGACTGAGTTTTATTTTGAAAACCGATTCCCTTAACCGAGTTTGTGGCATTATGGCCTTGATCGTTTTGGCGAAATTCTTATGACGGTATTTAGTATTTTCTAAATGACTTTTGTAAGTTTTTGAAATAATACCGTCATCAGCCTTTTTGGCATTTTTGTAAATGGTTTTTAGCCTGGTGGGTTCCGGCGCGGGGCCCACGGCGTGTAATATTCCCGGGCTGAACCGGGGGTGTAATATTTCCGTGTAATTACCTGAAATTTTTGGGCATTCTAGCCCATTGAATTATTTTTGAAAACCTTGAGTATCTTAGAAAATTAAAATTTGAGACGTACTTTTAAAAAGAATTATTTTCTCGTGGTACGTCCAACGTGCCACAATATATTTCAAAATTCTTCTAACTCGAGGACCAAAATATTTTGAGATATTTTCAAATGTTTATAAACACTTTTACTTAGACCCGAGGGTCGGATATTCTGAAAGTCTTTCACTAAGAGAAGGTGTCCTCATTTTTGTTCAAACACAAGACGATTTTCAAAGTCTCGATAACAATGTTTGCACTACTTTTTGTAAAGTGATACTCAAGATCAACTGGTGTTTCCAAACTATTTTCAAAAGGTGGTTTTCGTTTTTAAAACCTATCATTCCTATTTGCGGACTGGAAATGCGTGTATGGTTTTCGAACTTTCGTTACGGTGTTAACCCCGAATTGTGATTGAATTGGTGGCGTGAGCGTCGAGTCGTTCGCCACGCATATATTTGGTTAGCCCTTGTGGGAGGTGTGATGACGATCCTTAATGTTGTCATTTCGTGGTGGCTTGCGTGTTAACGCACTTTGTGTAGTTAAAGCTTGGGTTTGTACGTTTGTGTACATATGTGATTGTTTCATAATGTTTGTAATTATGTGCTGGTTATTGTTCGGGCCGTTGAGGTCGCCGAACGATACCGCCGTTGCTGTAGTGTTTGTGTGTATTATTTTACGATGATAATCGTTGTATATGATATGTATTATGATTCCTTGTTGTGCTGAGTTGGCATCTCCGCTATGTTGTTTTGCGACGTTATGCCCCATTGTATCTAGCATTTGTATTTTCGGTATGCCGAGCCGAGGCGTTTCAACCGTGATGTGCCGGGGCATGTGTAATACCCGGTTGTAATTCAGTAATTATCATTCAGTATTTATCATTCAGTAATTGATACTCAGTAATTTTCACTCATTATTAATCATTTGTCACTCATATTCAGTCATGGTATTCATCATTCAGAGTAATTGTATCGTGTATCAATCGTCATTCATCACTAATCTGATTGGAGTTTCGTGCCGTGTTTATCATCATTGTCATTTTCGTTGCGACCTGTGCGTGAGGAGTAGCGCACGCTACGTACTCCTTTTAGCGTACGCTAATTGGGTATAGGTAGCGCACGCTACCACTCAGCTTTAGCGCACGCTAAGGTTACCCTGGCTGCAGTCCAGAAGGTACTGGACTGCAGGTGAGTTATAAGTAGCGCACGCTACTAATGGTAAGTAGCGCGAGCTAGTGGGTTGTAGTAGCGCACGCTAATATGTGGTGTAGCGCGCGCTAAGGACAGATCAGGTTGAGTCCAGTGGCTACTGGACTGCACTGGATTAATTCATAGCGCACGCTATGTGTTGCTTTTAGCGTACGCAAGCGATATTATAGCGCACGCTAAATAATGGTTGTAGCGCACGCTATCGAGGTCAGATCAGAGGACATCCAGTTTCTGGATTCCAGTACTGGGCATCAAATTATTCGTTAGCGCACGCTAACTATGAGTATTAACGCACGCTAATGATATGGCCGTAGCGCACGCTACAAAAAGGTACGTAGCGCGCGCTACCGTTTTCGGACAGTGGGTACTGGAATACCCAAATTACCCGTTAGCGCACGCTACGCATTGGGGCTAGCGCGCGCTAACCTGGAGCGACTATATAATGGACAGTTGGCCTGAATTTCGTCATTTCACACTTCCTTTCGTTTTTGGTGCGACTTCGGGCGATTTTGGGCGACTTGGAGTGTTCTCTTCGAGCTTCTTTCATCCATCATCATATTCAAGGCTTTGAGTTGGATTATCATCACTTTATCATCTCCTTAACATCAAATCAAAGGTATTAATATCTTGGATCTAGAATTTCGGATTTTTGGGTTTTTCTTCCGATTTCTTCGTGTAAGCTTGGATTATCATTGGAATATGTTAGATATGGATTATCTACCTTGGATAAATATATTCCTACGGATTTAATGGTTATTTTCGGAACTATTTCAATAACCCTTGGGGTTGACTTCGGTTAATTGGGGATTTTCCGATTGATGTTGTTGTAATCATGAATTATGGATTCCTAATGGATTATTGATATCATTGAAGTGTTTTGTTAGTTCGAAACACTCAATTTGGTGTTGGTTTCGACATATTCGGGATTGGATATTTTCGAAGTTGTGTGGTTGGTTATGTATTCGTTGGAATGCCCTATGAGTTTGATTATCGTTGTTTCGACCTTTGGGTTAGTCGTGCTTTGTTGCTTGGTACGTGTATTGAACGATTGTTGGTAATTATTGTTATTCAAGGTTGTTCGAGCGACCGGTATCTCGATTAGGACGTTATTCGTGGAAGGACTTTGTCATCGGTATTGAGTAAGTTAATTCTTACTCGGTTAAAAGGATACTCATTCCTTTTTGTTGTTGAATTACTCATAATCATAATTCATTCATCATGGTATTGATCATATTGAGACTTGTAATTATCGAATAATCATTTCATTCACAAGGAACGACGGTTTCAAATCATTTCATTGGATTATCAATCACTTCACTATTATTTTCATATCGGTGCGTCATCTTGACCTTGTCGGATTATTATTATTATTCATTGATATTCATTGTGGTCATTCTTGTTCATATGACCTTCTGGGTTCATATTGCGTGGCCGGGTGTGGCTGTGTGGAATTTTTAGTCGGGCACACGATGGTCATGTATTGGGTTCACCGATACATTGGACCGTGCACACGGTAAAGCTTAACTCCGTGAGACTAATTAGGTACAATGACGGGTGTGTCCGGTCATTCGTCTTGTACACTTGCACAGGGCATTACGGGCGTACTATGATACTCCTCTTCAGCGTAATTCATAACTAAGGATATTTCATAACTTCGGTTAAATCATGATTGTGTATTCTTCAACCCTTGAGGATTGTTGTTCTGTGTAACTGACCCCGTTGGGGGATTTTGTTTTCAGGTCACGGCAAGGCAAAGGCACGGGAAGAGCACGTTGACGGCGACGAGTCCCAGTGATACTAGTAGGGGGCCCCAGTCATTCCGTTTGTTCAGTTATTTTCAGTCATTTCAGTTATTACCGTCATTTGTATTTTCCGCTGCAAATTCCGTTTGAGATGTTTATTTATTCAGGGTGGTGTATTTTATCTTCATATAAAATATACTAGTATTCGGTATTGTCCTGGTGTGTTGTACTTAAACTCCTCATCGGAGTACTTGGTAATATAATGTGGTTCGGTACTACAATTATATTATTTAATTCATCATTTTCTTTTGCCTGGTGGGTCCCAGTCGGGGATTCACGGCACTGTAATATCCGCCTAGTTTGGGGTGTTACAGAGTTGGTATCGGAGCGTGGTTTTGAATACTACCCTCCAAGTCATGTCTCATTTGAAATCATCATCATCGGATTAGTATCATTGGACTTTCGCGTCACGTGTGACCTGTGCAAATGCCGAGCCAATCAGACCAAGAACTGTAAGATTTCTAATGCCATGGTATAATTTCTGGCAAGAATCATTCATTCATAATTCATCAGTTAACAATCCTCAACCATCATTTTCATTTGACCAGGACGGTCATGTTGACTCGTTAATCACTCAATTCACTTCATTATTCAGTTGTGGATCAGGAAGATCAAATCATTAATCATGTTAACTTATTCAAGATGATCATGTCACCTCAGTTAATCATTCATGTAATCACTGTGTTAGAGCGCGTATGCTCATTTTCATCATCTCATGTCATAATCATAATGTATTATTCATGCGGAGAATATAATCATCATGTGACTTTCCTACTTCAGTATGGAGAGGGCAAGGAGAGGACGTGGAGGACGAGGCCGTGGAGCGGGCCGAATCCCGAGAGCTCGTGTGAATACACGTGCAAATGCGAGGAATAATGCTAATTCATCGAGCAGCGACGCTGCCACTCATTCACCTGGACGCGATCATTCACTATCGGGGAGTCGTACCCGGGACACGGCTCAGTCAGAGGGTGTCCGGGTTGACCCACTCGCTTTTATGCAGGGCATGATGGCCCAAATGACCCAGATGCTCAGTTGATGGAGACGATGCATAACTCCGTCAATCAAAATCAGCAGGCTCCTCCGCCGCCACCTCAGAGGCAAGAGAGGAATGTGAGTAATATCATCGGTGATATCTCTCGCCAGAGGCCACCTACTTTTGAGGGCTCGTCTGAGCCGGCAGATATCATTCATTGGTTCGAGCATTTCGAGAAGTTGTTTGCTATGGTAGAGTGTCCCGAAAGACACAAAGTTTCTGTTGCGGCTTACTACCTGGGTAAGAGCGCACATTCTTGGTGGTTATCGTTGAAGCCCACCGAAGGATCGTGTACTTGGGATCAGTTCAAGACTCTCATGATGGAGAGGTATTATCCGGCCCCACTCAATGAGGCCAAGCTGTCAGAATTACTCACCCCCGACCCCTCAGCGGACCAGGATGTTCTCGCCATTGCCGAGAAATTTCAGGAACTTCTTCCTTTCGCCTCATCCATCATTCATTCAGAGGCGGATAAGATCAAGTATTTCAGCAAGAGGCTGAAACCACGTATGAGACTTCAGTTACTTAATCATAATTGCACCACGTTGGCCGAATTCATTGAGAAATCTCTCACCTACGAGCTTACTGCTAAGGAGATTGCTAAGCAGCAACCTTCATCTGCTAGCAAGAAATCGAAGAATCGTAATCAGTCTGAAGGCAGTCAGACAACCTTCAAGAAACCCCGTGCGGGATCTGCTTTTTCTGAGCGACCTCCTGTGTCGTCTAAACCCGCGGAATCTCAGTCTCGAGCGGCCAGTTCGGCCATCACCTGTTTTAACTGTGGGGATCTTGGTCACCTCAGTACCAAGTGTCCGAGACAGACTATCACATGTCATAATTGCGGAATTGCTGGGCATAAGGCCCGTTTTTGCCGTAGGGACTCCAAACCTACTCATACGTCATCTCAGGCCCCTAAGCAGTCAGCCGTTCAGAATCAGGCCACTCAATCAGCGTCGTTTAAAACGACAGGAGCGACTAAAGGTGGAACTTTTAGCCATCAGACGGGAGCGTCCGGTGCCGGGACTAGCAAGCCCCGGATTTATGAGATGAAGAAGACCGATAATCCAGAGGCCCGAATGATCTCAGGTACACTCGATATTCTATCTCAACCTGTGTGTACCCTTTTTGATACTGGTGCATCGCATTCATTCATTTCCGAGTCATGTTTGAGTAGACTACGTCTCGGTAGTGCTACTAGTTGTGAGCCTTATGTCATTGGCCTACCTGATGGTAGACGAATTATCGGTAATCGTGAGATTCAGAATTGTCCGATTCAGTTTCATGGTCGTGTATGGCCGGCGGACCTAATCGTGGTAGATTTGCCGAGGGACGACGTCATCTTGGGTATTGATTGGATGGATCGTCATGATGCCATCATTAGTGTCCGTAAGCGTATGGTCACTATCATTTCGCACGATGGGGTTGAATGTGTGTTTCGTGGAGGTAATCCTACTGTTCAGTAAGGTCATTAATTTGATGAAAGCGATAAGGTTGCTCAATCGGGGATGTCGGTTATTGGTGCTATATGGCCAAAACCGAAGTCATCGGTAATGTTAACGGATATTCGGTGGTGATGGAATATGCCGATGTTTTCAGACGAGTTACGGTTTGCCTCCACGAGGGATGTGGAATTCACGATTGAGTTGGAGCACAGTACGTCCCCGATATCGAAGGCACCGTCGGGATGGCCCCGACCGAAATGCAGAACTAAAGAACCAACTTGAGGAGTTGTTCGAGAAAGGTTATATCCGACCGAGTGCGTCCCCGTGGGGAGCACCTGTGTTGTTTGTCAAGAAGAAGGATGGTTCATTCCGCTTATGTATTGATTATCGGGAGTTGAACAGGGTGACGATCAAGAATAAGTATCCCTTACCCCGTATTGATGATCTCTTAGATCAACTTCAGGGAGCTTCAGTATTTTCCAAGATCGACTTAAGGTCTGGATATCATCAGTTGCGGATCCGAGAATCGGACATCGCGAGGACGGCATTTCGAACACGCTATGGTCATTATGAGTTTGTGGTTATGCCGTTCGGATTGACTAATGCACCTGCGGTATTCATGGAGTTAATGAATCGGGTTTTCATCGACTTTTTGGATCAGTTTGTTGTCTTCATCGATGACATTTTGATTTATTCTCGTGACCAGGAGGAACACGAGTTTCACCTTCATCAAGTGCTCGACGTGTTGAGACGAGAACAACTTTATGGGAAGTTTTCCAAATGTGAGTTCTGGATGTCCGAAGTGACTTATCTCGGACATGTAATTTCATCAGACGGAGTTCGTGTCGACCCTCAGAAGACGGAGGCTATTCGAGATTGGCTACCTCCGAAGAACGTTAAGGAAATCCGAAGTTTCCTCGGATTAGCGGGTTATTATCGGCGATTTGTAGAGGGATTTTCTAGAATCGCTCAACCCTTAACGAACCTTTTGCGGAAGGATAAGAAATACACGTGGTCCGACGCGTGTCAACGGAGTTTTGAGGAACTCAAGAGCCGGTCAGCACCTGTACTTTCCTTGCCGCAGGGGACGGAAGGATTTGTAGTTTATAGTGATGCGTCCGGACAGGGTCTCGGATGTGTACTCATGCAGAACGGGAAAGTTATTGCCTATGCTTCACGGCAATTGAGACCTTACGAGGTTAATTATCCGACCCATGACCTGGAGCTAGCAGCCGTGGTGTTCGCTTTGAAAATTTGGCGTCATTACCTTTATGGCGTCACCTGTCAGATATTCACCGATCATAAGAGTTTAAAGTATATATTTACTCAGAAGGAGTTAAACATGCGTCAGATACGGTGGTTAGAATTAATCAAAGATTATGATATCGAGATCCTCTACCACCCGGGCAAGGCGAACGTTGTCGCCGACGCCTTGAGTCGTAAGTCCGTTCAAGAGTAGATGCTTGCCCGTTTAACAGTTCAGAAGGAGCTTCAGCAGGAATTCCTTAGACCCGAGATCGAGGTCTGGCTTCAGCGAGTTCAGGGGCAGCTTTGTATGTTAGATATTTCATCGTCACTCGAGGAGGCAATCCGAGAGAATCAGGGTTCGGACCCATCATTGTTGCGCATCCGAGAGGATGTGGCTCAGGGGAAGGCCCCTGGATTTGTGGTCCACGAGGATGGACTTTTGAGGTTTAAGAATCGATTGTGCGTACCGGCGAATGACGAGTTGAAAAACTCGATTTTGAAAGAAGCTCATGCTACCCCTTATTCTGTTCATCCGGGGTCTAGCAAGATGTACAAGGACTTGAAACAAAATTACTGGTGGAGTAATATGAAGCGAGAAGTCGCAGAATTTGTTTCGAGATGCTTAACCTGTCAACAAGTTAAGATTGAACATCAGCGACCGGCGGGTATGCTGAGACCTCTTCCTATTCCCGAATGGAAGTGGGAAGACATTTCTATGGATTTCATCACGAGTTTGCCGACGAGTCATCGTGGCATGAATACGATCTGGGTGATCGTGGACCGCTTAACTAAATCAGCTCATTTGCTTGAGATCAAGGAGACGTGGGGTCTCGAGAGACTTGCTCAACTGTTCATCAAAGAGATAGTCAGACTGCACGGTACTCCTAAAAGTATCGTTTCCGATCGTGACGGACGGTTTGTGTCTCATTTTTGGAAATCAGTTCATCGTGCTATGGGAACCCAGCTTAATCTCAGTACCGCTTTTCATCCTCAGTCCGACGGACAATCAGAGAGGACCATTCAGACATTAGAGGACATGTTGAGGGCATGCGTCCTCGATTGGAAAGACGATTGGGAAGCCCAACTGCCATTGATCGAGTTCACGTATAATAATAGTTGGCATGCTTCGATCAAGATGGCACCTTACGAGGCCTTGTATGGTCGTCGTTGTCGATCTCCGTTGTGTTGGGATGACTTATCAGAATCAATCGGCACCGAGCCCGATATGCTTATAGCCGCCCGTGAGAAGGTAGCTTTGATCAGGAGTCGTTTGTTGACATTTCAGTCGGCGTAAATCATACGCAGATAACCGTCGTCGACCACTAGAGTTCGAGGCTGGTGACCATGTGTTGGACAAGGTATCCCCGAGTCGTGGTATCTTCCGTTTTGGGAAGAGGGGAAAGTTGAGTCCGAGATTCATTGGACCGTTTGAGATTTTGGATCGAGTAGGCGATTTAGCTTATCGATTGGCTTTACCTCCGGCGTTGAGCCGAATTCATAATGTGTTTCATATCTCTCAGCTGCGGAAGTATGTTGCCGACCCGAGTCACATACTTCAGTTTGACGAAATCGAGATCGCCAACGATCGTTCATATGAGGAGCGTCCAATGCGAGTTTTAGAACGACGAATCAAACAGTTGAGGAATAAGATGATTCCTTTGGTTAAAATTCAGTGGTCTAGACACGGAGTCGAAGAGGCTACTTGGGAAACCGAGGATAGTATGCGGGAGAGTTATCTCGAGTTGTTTGACCCTTAGTTTCGGGAACGAAACTCTTTTAAGGGGGGGTGTATGTAATACCCGGTTGTAATTCAGTAATTATCATTCAGTATTTATCATTCAGTAATTGATACTCAGTAATTTTCACTCATTATTAATCATTTGTCACTCATATTCAGTCATGGTATTCATCATTCAGAGTAATTGTATCGTGTATCAATCATCATTCATCACTAATCTGATTGGAGTTTCGTGCTGTGTTTATCATCATTGTCATTTTCGTTGCGAGCTGTGCGTGAGGAGTAGTGCACGCTACGTACTCCTTTTAGCGTACGCTAATTGGGTATAGGTAGTGCACGCTACCACTCAGCTTTAGCGTACGCTAAGGTTACCCTGGCTGCAGTCCAGAAGGTACTGGACTCCAGGTGAGTTATAAGTAGCGCACGCTACTAATGGTAAGTAGCGTGCGCTAGTGGGTTGTAGTAGCGCACGCTAATATGTGGTGTAGCGCGCGCTAAGGACACATCAGGTTGAGTCCAGTGGCTACTGGACTGCACTGGATTAATTCATAGCGTACGCTATGTGTTGCTATTAGCGTACGCAATCGATATTATAGCGCACGCTAAATAATGGTTGTAGCGCACGCTATCGAGGTCAGATCAGAGGACAGCCAGTTTCTGGATTCGAGTACTGGGCATCAAATTATTCGTTAGCGCACGCTAACTATGAGTATTAACGCACGCTAATGATATGGCCGTAGCGCATGCTACAAAAAGGTACGTAGCGCGCACTACCGTTTTCGGACAGTGGGTACTGGAATACCCAAATTACCCGTTAGCGCACGCTACGCATTGGGGCTAGCGCGCGCTAACCTGGAGCGACTATATAATGGACAGTTGGCCTGAATTTCGTCATTTCACACTTCCTTTCGTTTTTGGTGCGACTTCGGGCGATTTTGGGCGACTTGGAGTGTTCTCTTCGAGCTTCTTTCATCCATCATCATATTTAAGTCTTTGAGTTGGATTATCATCACTTTATCATCTCCTTAACATCAAATCAAAGGTATTAATTTCTTAGATCTAGAATTTCGGATTTTTGGGTTTTCCTTCCGATTTCTTCGTGTAAGCTTGGATTATCATTGGAATATGTTAGATATGGATTATCTACCTTGGATAAATATATTCCTACGGATTTAATGGTTATTTTCGGAACTATTTCAAGAACCCTTGGGGTTGACTTCGGTTAATTGGGGATTTTCCGATTGATGTTGTTGTAATCATGAATTATGGATTCCTAATGGATTATTGATATCATTGAAGTGTTTTGTTAGTTCGAAATACTCAATTTGGTGTTGGTTTCGACATATTCGGGATTGGATATTTTCGAAGTTGTGTGGTTGGTTATGTATTCGTTGGAATACCCTATGAGTTTGATTATAGTTGTTTCGACCTTTGGGTTAGTCGTGCTTTGTTGCTTGGTACGTGTATTGAACGATTGTTGGTAATTATTGTTATTCAAGGTTGTTCGAGCGACCGGTATCTCGATTAGGACGTTGTTCGTGGAAGGACTTTGTCATCGGTATTGAGTAAGTTAATTCTTACTCGGTTAAAAGGATACTCATTCCTTTTTGTTGTTGAATTACTCATAATCATAATTCATTCACCATGGTATTGATCATATTGAGACTTGTAATTATCGAATAATCATTTCATTCACAAGGAACGACGGTTTCAAATCATTTCATTGGATTATCAATCACTTCACTATTATTTTCATATCGGTGCGTCATCTTGACCTTGTCGGATTATTATTATTCATTGATATTCATTGTGGTCATTCTTGTTCATATGACCTTCTGGGTTCATATTGCGTGGCCGGGTGTGGCTGTGTAGAATTTTTAGTCGGGCACACGATGGTCATGTATTGGGTTCACCGATACATTGGACCGTGCACACGGTAAAGCTTAACTCCGTGAGACTAATTAGGTACAAGGACGGGTGTGTCCGGTCATTCGTCTTGTACACTTGCACAGGGCATTACGGGCGTACTATGATACTCCTCTTCAGCGTAATTCATAACTAAGGATATTTCATAACTTCGGTTAAACATGATTGTGTATTCTTCAACCCTTGAGGATTGTTGTTCTGTGTAACTGACCCCGTTGGGGGATTTTGTTTTCAGGTCACGGCAAGGCAAAGGCACGGGAAGAGCACGTTGACGGCGACGAGTCCCAGTGATACTAGTAGGGGGCCCCAGTCATTCCGTTTGTTCAGTTATTTTCAGTCATTTCAGTTATTACCGTCATTTGTATTTTCCGCTGCAAATTCCGTTTGAGATGTTTATTTATTCAGGGTGGTGTATTTTATCTTCAGATAAAATATACTAGTATTCGGTATTGTCCTGGTGTGTTGTACTTAAACTCCTCATCGGAGTACTTGGTAATATAATGTGGTTCGGTACTACAATTATATTATTTAATTCATCATTTTCTTTTGCCTGGTGGGTCCCAGTCGGGGATTCACGGCACTGTAATATCCGCCTAGTTTGGGGTGTTACAGCATGCACGTGTAAATTTGTCCTTCTCGTCGGTAACACATTTCAAGTGTGGACTCGAGGGACACCAAATTCAGTTTTGTAAATTGGCTACCGAGACTTTCGGAGTTCGCGCTTCAGCACAGTCATCGGAATCGGCTTTGAGAGGCCTTTGAAGATGTTTCTGTCAGTTGCTTGTTGTGTTGTCACATTGATTTCGTTGTTGTGAGTTTCGGGGACGACACTTCTTTTAGATGAGGTCGAATATAATACCCGTATTATTTTTGGCTTCTGCATTTCCTCTTTCTCAAGTCTATCGACTCGCTCGTGTTCGTTGATACTTTCTAAACTTGTTCTGTATTTCGGTTTCGTCGTTCGAACGAGCTGTGATCTTGTTTTGGGTCAATCTGGTTATCGCTGTGACTTTTTCGAGTTAGGTTCGATTCTTGTGAACCTTGTTCGGAAGTGACATCATCTGGTTTTACTAGTTCTCTTATTCGAAGTGGATTAGATTTTGAACTTCTATATTTTTGACTCTGTCGACTCGTTTATGCTCGTTAACATTTTCTGAGCTTTCCCTATCCCTTGCTTTTATTGATCGAACGAGTGTGGTGTTTCGAAATTACTCGTTTGTCGTTGTGACTTTTCAATTGCTATTCCCTTTCCTATGGATCTTATGTGAATCACATCTTGTTGCTTTTACCGGATCATATATTGTCTCGAGCCGAGAAGTGAGCCTGAGAGTTGTTGTTTGAATTTTATTATTCTTCGTGATTCGAACATGATTGTTCGATTTTTGTTGTCTAGACCATTGTGGTTCGATCGTTTGATTGTTCGGTTTTTGTTGATCTCGTTTCGTGATGTTGAGCGTTCAGGCTCCTTCCTAATTCCCTTAAGTTCGGGAAATTAGTCTCGTTTTCGATCTTCCAACCCTTGAGCGGTGGAATTCCGTATTTGTTCAGCGATTGGCTCGCGTTTTGATTATTGTACCGTTGGGTTGGTCAATCGTATTGATTTTCGTTCGTTGTGTTTTGTGATTGTTCGGATAATTGACTTGATTGTATTATCCATTTGATGACGCTTGTCACTTGTTGGTTCTATTATATCTCTAACGGCGACGTTGTGTTGGTCGTCGTGGAGCGTGTTTTCACACCGTATATTCCGTTGCGTTGTTTGTAACGTTTCGCCGTTTGGCATTAGTTACGCGTTTCTTGCGTATCTCATTGAGTTTTTTCAAGGGATATTACTTCTCCCTACTTGTTTTAAGTTTCGGGACGAAACTTCTTTTAAGGAGGGTAGAATGTAATATCCGCAATTTTCGATTTTCAGTAAATTTCTTTTTTTGGCGGAAGTCCGTTTTGACGACTCTCTCATGACCGTTTCGTCATTCCGAGAATGATTAATTCTGCACTTTTTGTCATCCGAGCTCGTTTCGGTGTCGTTTTGTTGAGTTCTGTGCTTTTTAGCGGTTTTTCCGCACTTGAGTTCGATTCTTGCGAATCTCGTCCGAAACTGTTGTTTCGACTTTCTCGTAAGTTCATTTAATGTTATTATTCATGTTGCAAGCTTCGGCTTGGTGTTTCGATCGTGTATCGTGTGTTTCGGACGTTTTGGGCCATTTTCGTAATTTCCCAAAGTTTGGGGTAATTACTTTCCGTTGTCAAATTTCGAGCCTTCGGGTGGTCGGAATCGTGTGTTCTCTTAGTGATCGGATTCGTCTTTGCGAGTACTTCGTAACCGTATCTTCGATTCGTACTCAGGTTCGGGTTTCGGGGTCGTTCGGGCCGTCGGAGTTGGTCCCGGCCGAGTCATGGCCGGGCATGTGAGGCGAGCCACCGCCGAGTAACGCGGCGGTAGTGCTCGCGATTACGTCGTAATGCCGGTTACGACGTAAGGCCCCGCCGTAACGCACGTAACGCTTCGCATTTCAGCAGGAGTTCGCCATGGCGGTTACGTCGTAAGCCCCGCCGATTCGACGTAACCCGCCGGCAATACTCTATTTAAGGCCTGCGGACGTTTTTCTTCAGCCATTTATCCTTCTTTTTCTTCCCGTACGCGGCTGTGGGTGTGTATATCATGGAGAGATGTTGTTGGACAATCAATCCATGAAGTTTTGGAGTTCATATCATCAATCATCAATCCTATAACATCCTCCGATTTACCGAATCAGGTCAGATTTCCTAGAAATCTAGTTTTGGGGAATTTGGGTATTTTGGTTGTTTTCGTCCGATTAATCCGTTTTAACTTAGTATTATGATGTATTGATGAATATTTAGATGTATTATATCTTTTCCATTGTTATTCCATGGTTGGATCGTATCGATTTGTTATTTGGGTCGAGTTCTTGACCGACGCCTTGAAGGTGTCCGGTAAAATGTCTTAGAGGGGTTTTCGGGCGTTCTACGATTATTCTTCCTCGTATGATCGATGTCGTCTTTCTGTTCGTTGTCGTCTTTCTTTTCGAAGAAACCGAGTTGAACCCTTCCGTTCGTTGTCGTCTTTCTTTTCGATTGCATCGGGCGTTTCGAAGCTTTCCGGTTGAGCCGTCCTCATCGGGATACTTGCGTGACGATTTTGAGGCAAGTACCTTGTCCATATAATTCTTGTTTTATGGATATGATAATTACTGATCGTCTCTATGTGTTTATTTGATCGTTTGATTTGAACTTTCAAAAGATTCGGTTTAGCCCTGTTAAAGGCTTGCTTTCAAAACGCGTGTGTTTTGTGAATGGTGTGGTTTGAGAATGACTATGTGAACTCTATGGATATGTTTGGTGTTGATGTTGCACTTGGTATTGCGTGTGGACGTA
The DNA here is from genome assembly GCA_033398695.1 of Orobanche coerulescens. Lineage (NCBI taxonomy): Eukaryota > Viridiplantae > Streptophyta > Magnoliopsida > Lamiales > Orobanchaceae > Orobanche > Orobanche coerulescens. The sequence continues at coordinate 37,014,017 of CM065815.1, forward strand.
TATTATTTCATTTCGGTGCGTTGTGGTTTGACGTGGTGTTTGGCTAAGTGTTGATGCCTCTGGATGAATTATTCGGATATCTTTGTTGCATTGTGATATGTGTGTGATTGTGTGAATGTGGGCGGGGCCTACGGTGGCACATGGCATGTGATCATGTGGCCAGGATGCAACAAGCAATTGATCCAACCGTGAGAGCCTAAGGAAAACTACGGTGGCACATGGCATGTGATCATGTGGCCAGGATGCAACAAGTGATTGATCCAACCGTGAGTGCCAAAGTTAATCTACGGTGGCACATGGCATGCGATCATATGGCCAGGATGCAACAAGTTATTGATCCAACCGTGAGATGTTGTGATTTGTTTAGCTAGCCAGTGCGGGAGGGTCCTTAGAGGCCTCGTGCGGGAATCTATGATATGACTATGTTCCCAAGGCGATGCATATGTTGTGATTTGTTTAGCTAGCCAGTGCGGGAGGGTCCTTAGAGGCCTCGTGCGGGAATCTATGATATGACTCTATTCCCAAGGCGATGCATATGTTGTGATTTGTTTAGCTAGCCAGTGCGGGAGGGTCCTTATAGGCCTCGTGCGGGAATCTATGATATGACTCTGTTCCCAAGGCGATGCATGTGTTGTGATTTGTTTAGCTAGCCAGCTCGGGAGGGTCCTTCGAGCCCTCGGGCGGGATCAATGGTATTACCCTGTTCCCAAGCCGATGCTTGTGCATGATTACGTTGTGTTGATTTTATATCCGTCGAGGACACTTGATGGTGGGCTGTGGCCCTGTGAATTGTTGTCGGTTTTCTATTTGCGAAAATAAAACCTTTGGGCTATGACCCTGTTGATTTTGGAAAGAGAAGGATTTGATAATCCTAAATTGTTTTCTATTAAAACTCTCGATGGCATTTTAAACTGTTTTATAAATTGTTTCCCTTTATTTGCGATCTTTCGGTTTTGGAAATGTTTACCCAAACTCTTGCCTCGGGAAGTACTTTTCTTTACGTTTGGATCTTTGAGGATTCCTGGTTATCGTTATTCGTGGAACTTGAATTATATGGCTCGTATTTGCACTTTGTATTTGCACTAGCAAAACAGTGGAGTTTTGCTAACCCCCGAATATTCGGGGGGTGGATGTCTGTATTGCATTCAGGTTTTGGAGCAGAGCACAGGGTCGGCATGAAGGATGATGAAAGATGAACGATACTTATCACACGAGGATCCGTTGATGTCGTATTGGTCTAGTTGTATTTTCTTTTCCACTGCAGTATCTTTTCCCCGTTGTACGGGAGTTTATTGTATTTTGACCCCTGCGTGGGTATGTGTTTGGAATTGAGTTGTAGGTTATTATTGAAAGACCAAGTCGGTCTACTGAGTCATTTTAGCCTTAGAGGCGATGTTTAGATGTTTGATTTTAGATATCAGCCTGGTAGATCCTCGAGGAGAGGGTCTACGGCGTGTAATATCCCTGAGTTGATTGGGGGTGTTACAGCTAGGACATCAGGTAGGTTTTCAAGATGTCTGCAGATAGGTTTCTGACTTCACTTGTCTGCTCGATAGCATGCGCTATCCCATAAAACTTAGCGTGTGCTATCTATGTATTTTTCTAGCTTTTGCACAACGCTCGAGTCTTGATTTAAATATTTTGAAATATATCATCATCAAAATAAATTGTTCAACAATCTCCCCATTTTTGATGATGTCAAAACATTTAATTATTACCTGCAAAAATTATTTAAAGATATTTCGAATCAAAATATTTTGTTCGAGTTCGTTAGTGTTCGGTTTTTGAGAGTATTTTTCCCCCTTTTTGACAATATCAAAAAGGTACTCTCCCTTAATCGTAGCCATCATAAAAAATTACAAAGTAAGACAAATTGAACACAAAAAATCCAACTTCATTAGTAACGCAATAGTTCAAACTTCAATATCATTAACCAAAATTCGTCAAGGTACATCACATTCGATATCATTCAAAAAGAGTCAAACAACTACAAGGCAAATAAGATTAACACAAGTATGATACCACATCATTACGACAAACAAATAACATCAAGATACATCAAAATCATTTTTCTTAAACAAGAATCGAGACGTGAGACACTAAGGGTTTTCGGGAGGAGTAGGAAACGGGAAGGACGGGTTGGTGAAATGAATATATTCTTCCAAAAGATTCTTGACCGAATGGATTTCTCGAGATACTTCTTGTACTTCGGAGCGAAGAGCTTTTACATCATCACGAATCTCGATTTGCGAAGTTTCGAGACTCCGCATCCATGCTATAAGATCATTTTCTTCATTTTCTTCAACCAACACCTTTCTCTTTCCCTTAACTTTCGGATGGCGAACAAATGTCCTAGTTTGGAATTCACGAAGCATTTCTGGACCTCGGCGAAGAATGCATTCGGCCGGTGTCGGTATACGTGTTCCCTTTGGAACTTGATCGTCTTCCCGGAGATAAGAGAATAGTACCCAACCTCTATTGATTGTTTCAACGTAGTGCATCTCTTTGAGGCTTAGGTCACAAATCTCATGTTCCCGAGACACCGGAATCGATGCCTCTCCCGAAAGGTCCACATTAAAATGCCTGAAAAGAATCGTAAGAACTGAACCAAAAGGCAACCCAGATTTCCTAGAACTCGACACGTAATGCTTGGAGCGGAATGTGTATTCCTTCACCTTCATCCAGCCCATCACGATTGACGCAAAATCCACCTTGTCCTCATTCAAAACTCGGTACACAACATGTTTATCCACACCGACAAGTTTGTGTTGAGTATTAACCTTCGGCATCAAGCACTTTGTAAGAGCAACCAACAACAACCGGATTTGGATACCGAAATCGTTGTTCTCGAAAAAATCATCAGTTATCTCTATGACTGTCTTAGAACTCAAAAAGTCAGCGACTTCAAGCTTAGTCAAGTCTGATTCTTCATCGTCAGATTTCCCACATCAAGCAAAACCTTCCATCGTTAATCTGAACAACTCGCGAAGGATTTCCGAGGAAACTTTTACTGCCGTTCCATTCACAAGACTATTAAGCACCAAACCAGAGGATCCTTCACTCTCTCCAAGGTGTAAATTCGCATAAAACTCACGGACAAAAGTAGGATAAATGTTCTCCTTGCATTCAACAAAATGAGCGATACCCAAAGCAGAGAAAAACTCACGAATATTTACCTTGGCTCTCTCTAGACTCCCGAAATTCAAGAAATAGCAATCAGTCAAGTGTTCTTGTGGAAGAATTTCAGAGAAAACTTTGAATGCCTTGGATGAAATGAACGATTTGGATCGAATTCGGGTTCACGGGTTCGTTTGGAACTCTTGTATTGCTTTTTCAGAGGCACTTGAGATCTACTGGCCATGATTGTGTAAGTGATTTTGAAGGATTTTCGGATTTGAGAGGCTGCCGATTTTCTTTTATAGGTGAACAAAATGACTCGTTAGCGTACGTTGCAGGATGTCTAGCATACGTTATGAGTAAAATGAATGCTTACGGGACTGTCTAGTAGCATCAAGGAATTTGAAAGAACGATTACTAGCGCATGTAAATAATTACAAGCAGCGTGCGCTATCGGGCTCAAAATTATTCAAGTTATATTGGATAGCACGCGTTAAGAACAAAGGGCTAGCATGCACTAAGGTATGGAAAATGTCTCATGAAATGATTTCTCGTAAGACAAAAGACTTTTAAAAATTATCAAGATGTCTCGATTTAGCATCAAATATGCCCAAGTTATCCTTACCATTATTTAAAATGAACGCATTGCAACCAAATGGATAAAAGTAAGATATATTTGGTCTTTTTCCCTTCCATAATTCATACGGGGTTTTAAGATGAGTTTCTACGAAGATGAACTCGGTTGATCACATAACATGCCGTAAAAGTTGCTTCGGCCCAATAATATTGTGGAAGAAAGTATTCATTAAGCATAGTTCTTGACATTTCCTCCAAAGAGCGTTTTTTTCTTTCAACGACTCCATTTTGTTGAGGCGTTCTAGGAGCCGAAAAATTATGATTAATACCGTATTTGTCACATAAGAGTTCAAACGGAGTGCAATCAAATTCATCTCCTTGATCGGTACGAATTATAGAAAGATTTTTCTCATTTTGTACCAACCGATACCATTTAGAAAACTCGGAAAATGCATCATCTTTATGAACAAGAAATCTAACCCAAGTAAATCGAGAATAATCATCAACAATCACCAAAGTGTAAACTTTACCATTTAGACTAACATATCTAGATGGTCCAACTAAATCCATATGCACAAGTTCAAGAATGCGACTCGTGGATACCTCGAATTTTGGTTTGAAAGATTCTCGGGTATGTTTTCCTTTTATGCAAGATTCACACAAATGTTTCCGATCAAATTTGAGTTTGGGTAATCCACGTACAAGATCATGTCTCGATAATATGGAAATGATAGGTAGAGATGTATGCCCCAATTTTCGATGCCAGAAATATGCATTTTCATCTAAGGTAATATGGCACTTTTCATTAAATGAACTTTTATCATTAAGATCAACAATATAAATGTTTCCACAACTCAAACCAATAAATGCAACCTTGTTATTTGTAAAAGCGGTGTAATGCGTTTCTTCAAATAAAATTTTAAAACCTTCATCACACAATTGAGAAATGCTAAGTAAGTTATGATGCAAACCTTCAACAAATAATACCTTATTAATGGAAGGAGAAGGTTCCTTACCGACCTTGCCGACGCCCTTAATTTTTTCCCTTTTTGTTGTCACCAAAGGTCATATGTCCTTGCTCTTGTTATTTGAGATCTTCAAACAATTCCTCGGTTCTGCACATGTTCCTCGAACACTCGCTATCAATGTACCACCTGCTTTTCCTTGACGTTGGTACCTACAAAGATAGTGTGTTTTGGTTGTTTTGGTACCCAAGCCCTTTTGGGTCCTCCCGTGTTAACGATACTTATAGCATTTGGGACAATTGTCCCTTTTGGAACCCATATTTATTTAACTTTGATGGTTCTCACATTTGCATGAACTCGTTGTTTGGGAAGAGTTTTCTCGGTTTCCGCATTCTTTATTTTGTCAAGATTTATAAGAGATTGTTCTCTTTTAAACGGATCAAACCGTGTTTTAATAATGGAGATTTTTGAATAGATAAGAGCTTTTCGAACTTCTCATTCCCGGGAGTAAATTTATTCAATATATGTTTCAATTCTTTTTGAGTTTTCGTCAACTCAATTGTCAAAATATTTTCCTTCTCAAGGCATAATGTGTGATCGATTTCAATAGTTTTGCCTTTATTTTGAAGAGAGGAATTTTCAAATTCCAAAGACTTTATTTTCTTTTTCAAAGATATACTCCCTCCGTCCACCACTCATATGCACTCTTTTGACCGGTACGGGTTTTAATATTTGAGTTGACTTAGTTGGTAGGATGTGTTGTGAGTGGAGTAAATGGACCCACTTGTGTTGTGAAAGGGTAAAAAATTTGACAAAAATAAACAATGCACATAGGTTGCGGACGGATGGAAAAGGAAATTGTTGAACATAGGTGGCGGACGGAGGGAGTATTTAATTTAACCATTTCATCATACTCGATATTTAAGGATTCGAATGCGCTTAAAAGTTCTTCATCATGGTTAACTTCTTGTGAATCGCAAAAATCAAACGAATCATATTCATTGTCACTGGATTTAGTATTTACCTCGGTAACATTATCCGAATCTAGAGCCATGAAAGTGAGATTTGCATCTAGGGATATTTCAATCTCCTCCTCATCATCACTCCAAGAAACGACTAGAACCTCCTTCTTTTTGAATCTTTCGATTTGAGGCTTGTAAGAAGATCCTCAGCATTCTTTGGCATAGTAATCGGCTTGACCACATTTCCGACAATTATTATCGAACTTCTTTGTAGGAACATAACAAATTTTCTTTTGTCCCGTCTTGTTATCCCGGACAAGGAAGTTCCGCCGTTTTTGGATGAGATTTTTGTATCTTCTAAAATTTTTCGCATATAAGGAGAGTTCCTCGTCATCTTCATCTTCCGGAACTTCTTCGTCATCGTCGCTATCGGCAACTTTCTCACGGGGCTTTGGTTTGGAACCTCTCGATATTAGAACTATCTCATAGTTTATAAGAGATCCTATGAGAGCGCTGAATTCAAGCTTATTGAGGTCCTTTGATTCCATAATTGCCGTCATCGTAACATCCCATTCTCGAGGAAGTGATCGAATGATCTTTTTCGCTTTGTCGCTACTATATATGGGCTTCCCAAATGACGCAAGACCATTAGTAATTGCTGAAAAATGATCCAGCATGTTGGTGATCGTTTCTTCATCTTTCATGGAGAAGAGTTCGTAGTCGTGGAGGACCATGTTAATTTTTGTTTCCTTTACTTGAGTTGTCCCCTTGTGTGTGACTTCGAGAATCTCCCATATTTTTTAGCACTTTCACATGATGATATTCTGTTAATCTCTTCAGGATTGAGAGCACAGTACAAGAGTTGAGTAGTACGAGAATTAATGTGCGTGTTCCTCCAGTCTTCGTCGTTAAACTCGTCGAATTTTGCAGCGAGCCATCTTCTTTCTTAGCGAGTTTTGGACCAAGAGCAATGACTTTCTAGATTTCAATATCATAGGCTTGAACGAATATTGCCATTTTCTTTTTATAGGTCATGAAGTTGGAGCCGTCGAAGAACGGAGGACGGTTGAGAGCATTTCCTTCGATTTGTCCCAATAGAGTCATTTTGCGGATCTTTTTCCCTTCGATGTTTAAACCGTTAAAAATAGACCCGCTCCGATACCAACTGAAGAGATAAATTCACCACTAGAAGGGGGGTTGAATAGTGGTAATGCGGATAATTAAACTTTCTCGTGAATGATAAATAAAATGTGCGGAAAGTAAAAGACTCAACGATATATAGAGGTTCAACAACTTGCCTACATCCTCTCTCCGGTTTCTTTTTCTATTGGCTCAAGAAAAAACACACACACAACTTTGCCTCGTCTTCTATAGGTCCCGGCAGAACCATTACAATGCTCGTCTTCTATTGGTCTAAGCACAACCACCACTCAAAATAAATTTTCGTATCTAGTCTTCTATCAGAACTAGATAATCCTCACTTACGAACGTCAGAGTATAATCCTAACAATGCCGGATCAAGATCCTAATAACACCGGATTAGTAACTCTTGTTTCGTTTCTCTCAAGCTCGTGAAGGAGTGATGCAACACTCGCAACGATTACGGAAGATACGAAGTATATAGAATATTACAATATATGTATCACTCTCATATCTTTTCTTGTCACAACTTAGTATACAATGAATGGTAATAAACTGAGCTCAATAATGATTTTAGAATGCTTGAAGTTGTGTGTCTTGAGATACCCAGTGCCATGGGTATTTATAGTGTCCAGTCCCTCTTCATATGTTGAAAATTTGAACTATTAGCGTGCGCTAATATGTCTCTGTAGCGTATGCTAACGATGCTTGACTTTTATAAACTGAATGGCCAGTAGACTATTCCAATGGTAATAAAGTGTGTTTAGCGTGCGCTAAACATTCCGTGTAGCGTGCGTTATCGGCTGGTCAATAGATATTTACTTTTGACTTTGAATTGTGTCGGTTTGTCTCCCCAACGTCTCTTTTCCAACGGATAAAATTAAACATAGTGTGCGCTAGTAAGTATACTTAGCATGCGCTAGTTTAGTCAATATCTGCTTTTCATCTTTCCGAGATTCCTGTGTTGAAAAACCTGTCCAACGGTTGAATATCAAACGGTCGGATTTTGAATAGGTAGCGTGCGCTAATGTCATCTGATAGCGTGCGCTACTGTCCTCAAAGTTGCTTCCAGGTAGCGTACGCAAAGTATTAAGCGTAGCGTGAGTTATTGTCCAAAATAGCGTGCGCTATTGTCTTTATGTAGCGTGCGCTAATATTGCCTTGATTCGAGTCCAAAGGCTACTGTCTTGACAAATACTTCTAGGTAACGTGCGTTAGGATTTGTCTTGCGTGCGTTAAATTCATAAGCTTTCATGTGCTAATATTGCGTGCGCTAGGACATCAGGTAGGTTTTCAAGATGTCTGCAGATAGGTTTTTGAATTTAATTGTCTGCTCGATAGCATGCGCTATCCCATAAAACTTAGCATGCGCTAGCTTTGTAATTTTGTAGATTTTTCACAACGCTCGAGTCTTGATTTAAATGTTTTGAAATATATCATCATCAAAATAAATTGTTCAACATTTAATGTTTTCATTCTACTATGATTTATTAGTATACATTGTAAAATCCTATATGCATCAAGCATACAGGAGAACACCCAGTTGCTGTATTTACAGCAACTCACCAACCAGACTTCCGCTACACAGACTAACTTCGAAAATCGCATAGCCTTTTGTAGTTCTATCTTCTAAGCTGTTTATTGTATACTTAGTAGCCAATAAGTGGTATCAGAGCAGTTGATTCTAAAAAGAATTAGTCGATTTTTAACTGAATCAAATCCACAAATCACTATTTTTTGAAAACTGTGCCATATTTTCATATCTTTACCATTTTTTCTATTTCTTAAATGGATACCTCTATGATAAACAAATTTCATATGTTTTCTATTAATGAATTTGATGACTGGAGAATTAGGATGGAAGCTCATCTTGCAGCCATGCACGAGGAAATGATATTCGTCATCGAGGAAGATCCTATAAAGATAATGAAAGTTAATCCTGCCACAATGATACAAGGAAAACCTCATGCTGAAATGCTTGAAAAGGAGAACGAGCAATGAACCACTGACGATCGCAAGTGTGTGAACCTCAACAATGTAGCTAAGAATGCGCCGTTTGTCACTCTAGACAAAGGCACATTCTCAAAGGTAAAGATCTGTAAGACGGCTAAGGAAATCTGGGAGAAACTCAAGCTAATTTGCGAGGGTACTGATCTCTAGAAAGAAAATAAAATTTCCAAACTTACTCAGCAATTCGAATCTTTTGAAAAAAATCTTCCGAAACGTTTGAGGAGCTTGACCTCAGATTCACTGGCATTGTCGATGAACTTGAAGCATTGGGTAAAGTGTATACCCAAAAGGAGAAAATTTTGAAAATCTTTAGATCACTCCCTGCCCGATGGGACATTAAGACTACAGCTATGCGTGTATCCTATAATCTTAATGATATTTCTACTTTTAACCTCTTCTCTGACCTCAAAGATTTTGAGTATGATATTGACAGGAGAGAGAAGGCAGAAGAGTCACCTGCCAAGACTACAGCACTGGCTGCTGTATCTGACAGGAGACAAAACTCCGCACCCAGCACATCCAAATCCGCACACAAGACTACAGACAGCGATGATGACATTATGTCACAAGATGAAATGGCTCTGCTAATACACAAGTTCAAAAAGTTCATCAAACAGTCTGGAAAAAACCCCTATAGGCCCAAGCCTTTTCACAAGGTAAGTTCTGAATCTCCCTCCTCTGGTGATTTTAACTTATGCTATAACTGTAGGAAACATGGACATTATGAAAATAAGTGTCCACATCCCAAATTGCAAAAGTTTCCAGAAGCTAAGCAACAAGAAAATGATGAAAGAAGACGTGTCTGAAAAAAAAAGCTCAAGGACCTGATGGTGAATCAGAAGCCCAGCCAGCATCCAACAAGACTAAGGAGTGCCTTCAGGCAATCACTGAGAGTGACTCCTCCGATGATGAGATCGAAGATAAAGCATACATGTGCTTTATGGCCAAAAACATACAGGACGATGAGGACAGCGATGATGAAGTAAGCTCAACTTCATTTACTCCTATAAATGCATCGCACACCTTTGAAAATATGATGAATGAATTTAAAAACATTCAAAAGGCCCATGAGACTTTAAAATGAGAAAACATAAAGCTCGAAATTTTAAACTTGGAGCTAAAAGATGAAAATGACTTGCGGAAAAATAACTATGAAAATATATCTATTGATTCCGAAAACAGCAAGGTCACATTTGAAAAACTCATGGAAAGCAATCATCAACTTTAGCACGATTTAAATGAGGCTAAGTCCCATAATGAGAGCAAGACAAATGATTTTGCTTTACTCGAATCCAAAGTAACTCGAGAAGCAAGAAGGAGAATTAGAGACCATCCTGAAATCATTCGAGAAATTCTCTAAACGGTTGGAAGAAATTCTAAGAACTGGGGAACATGCCCATGACAAAAGTGGCTTAGGATATAACTCATTCTCCAACAAGGGAAAAACTAGTACAATATTGGTCAGGAGTGTGGAACTCATTCCTGTACCTAAAGAGATTCCAAGTCCCGCAAAGGCTACAAATGCACATCGTACAACAAAGGATGTGATTCCGCCACCAAACTCATATCACAGTTAGCGGAAGCCTCAGCCTCCTAGACCTATAAGGCGTGATCAACCGCACGCTCCTCGAGAATATCATAAGTGCCAGCAGTCATTCAGAAAGAAGGTTGTATCTAAATATCAAAGGCAAACATCGCAGTACTTCCAACAGTAAAGTGCGCCTAGATATTGGATACAAGAGCCCCGTTATTCATCCAGAAAAGCAAGTTGTCATGCAGTATCAACAAAAACTCTAGGAACCCAATTAGAGACCCAACAGGCAAGTTGTAAGGTCAAGAAAAATGGCTCCACCTCCTAGAAAGCAATAATAACCCTAGATTTTACATGCATAATTATCAAGATAACAGCGACTATGTGCCTGCCCCACATAGACCATGCAAGTATGTTCCAAAAGTGACTTACAGCAAACCAATTTCTACCAGGCAAATATGGGAACCAAAAGGCACTAACATACATGGAACGAACAATCAAAGGGGACCTAAATCTACTTCATTTTTTCTTACAGGATATAAAAGAAAATGACATCTGGTACTTTGACAGCAGATGTTCTTGGCACATGACTGATGATATCAGCAAGCTCTCATATTATGTAGAAGGTCGCGATTCAAAGGTGCACTTCGGTGACAAGTCCAAAGGAAGAACCAGAGGGAAGTTAACCCTGCTTGTAGGAAAATTCAAAGTAACTTATGTTGCCTATGTTGAAGGCTTACAGTATAATCTACTTAGTATTAGCCAATTTTGTGACAAATATTTCTCGGTCAAATTCTATGTAGACCACTGTAGAGTGAAGGACATCAAAACTAAAGAATTCACACTCATAAGAAGTAGATCAGGTAATATATATTGCTGACTGGATGCCTACGAGCTCTACTGTTCCATGTTTTGTTGCCAAAGGTACTGTAGATCAAAGATGTCTATGGCACAACAGGATGTCTCACATCAATTTCAAGACAATAAACAAACTCGCTAGATAGGGAATGGTTAGAGGTTTGCCCGATGTGTCATTCCATAAAGATAGCGTCTGCAGACCCTGTCAGAAAGGCAAATAAGTCAAAACCACCCTGAAAAGCAAATCATACCTATCCACCCACATGGTTATGGATACGATACACATGGATTTCTATGGTTTGGGAGGTAAGAAATACTATCTCGTTATTGTTGATGATTTTTCCAGGTATGCTTGGACAATCTTTCTAAGCAAGAACTCAAAGAAGTTGCCAGAGCACCTGAGAAAGCTATAGAATGAGAAAGGGTTGAGTATCGTGTCCATTCGTTCCGACAAAGGTACTAAATTCATAAACAACTTTATAGAGCAATACTGTTGGGACAATGGAATACAACACGAATACTCAGTAGCCCGGACTCCTCAACAAAATGGTGTTGCCGAGCGAAAGAACAGGACGCTCTAGGTAGCAACAAGAACCATGATTGCCACAAGCAAGTTGCCGCAAAGGTTCTGGGACAAAGCAACAAATATAGCGTGATATACACAAAACCATTGTATCATCAACAAGCATGACAACAAAACGTCCGATGAGGTATGGAATAATAAAACTCCATTAGTTGCCTACTTTCACATCTTTGGATGCAGGTGTTATGTTCTGAATAATGGGAAAGATCAACTCAAAACCTTCAACAAAAAGTCAGATGAAGGAATATTTGTAGGATATTCCTCTGTCAGCAAAGCTTTCAGGATCATTAACAAAAGGAAGCTGACAATAGAGGAAACTCTCCATGTAGTGTTCGATGAACCTCATTATGATCTTACAGGAGTAGAAGACTTAACCCAGAATATCTGAACACTCTCCATTGATGACCCTCAAACACCAATAAAGCCTGTCGTAGACTTAGAAATCAATCCTGCAATTGTAAGATCAGAAGTAGTCGAAGCTCATGTTGTACAAGCTGAAGCCAAGACTACAGCACCACAAGAGACAGTACGGGGTGCTGAATTATAACCTGATAGAAGATGATTGAGATATCACCCACATGAGTTAATTATAGGAGATATTGATGCTGGTGTATCTACCCGAAGAAGAATACAGAGTACACAACGAACCGTACTATGTGCACAAAAAGAGATCGATTATGAGAAATCTCCATTTCCTGTATGGAAATCTCAAGCTGAACTTAGGAGACTAGCTATGTGCACCCTAGCTGTATTCTTAGCTCAATCCGAACCTGTTTCAACCAATGAAGTTTTGAATAATTCTCACTGGACCACTTCTATGGAAGAAGAGATTAATGGTTTCGAAAGAAACAATGCATAGTATCTAGTACCCAGGCCAGAAGATCAAGTTGTAATTGGAACCAAATGACACTACGCCATAGATGGCCTACGACAACAGATTTTGTTAGTGTTGCGCTAAAAAATATTGTAGTAGCTCTAAAATTTTTACCTGCTGCAACATTGCTTTTTCGATGTTGCTGTATATGTTTACAAAGTGTTGCCTTAATAGCAAAGTATTACATGCTATAACATTTTATGACACAGTGTTGCCGTAGATGTAGTATTTAAAAAAAACTTCATATCTTTTTATGTAAAATTAAAATTAAATAATCTTTTACTTGAGAACTAATTAATTTTGATTGAAGTGGAGTATGACATTTATTGAGAAGTAATACTTTTTAATTAGATTTGATATGAACAAATTAAAAAAAACTATAATATTTAAAATAATTATCTAGATAGAATAAAAGGTGCCAATAATTATATGTAATATCCAAGAATTTTTAAATTGAAATTTTTATGGTATTAATTTTTTTTACTGATTTGTTTCATTTTTATTTCGTTTAGCTAACTGATTAAAATATCGAGCGGATACATTAGAATATTATATTAGCGAGTTAGTATTGGTGTTATGTGATGCAGCATATTAATTGAATAATCGAACTAGGGGACTGAATAATGAATCTCAAATTAATCCATTTTTACTTGGTTAATTTATAGTCGAACCTTGTTGGGTCAGATAAAACCAGCTACCCATCATATTGTAGCGTATAATATTGGCATCTTTCGTCGCCCACTTCCTCTCTGCCTCACCTGCTTCACGTGTCTCCTTCACCTTCTTTTCCCCTTCTTCTTCTCCCGTAACCTCTCTGCTTCGACAGTGTGGAGTGGTTAACGTTTCTTAAATAATCGCAAAAGGAAGAGACAACAGTAAAAAAGGAAAACATAAAATGAAGAATCGAAGGGAAATCATTTTTGATTGAAGGATATGGAGAATTCAACGAACTCGTCGCTCGATAGCTCGTGTGAAACCCTTACGCTTGTTTCTTTTGTGAGTATTATTCTGCTTCTTCGATGAAACCCTAATTATATGTGTTCGTGTGTTGGGTTTGGTTTGTGATTTTCAGTTGTGTTATTTGCTTGTTCCTTTTCTTGTTTCTTTCGGATGTCCAGCATCATTCAGATAGTTTTAAGCGAAGTCCTGTTATGATTGTTTAATAAATCAGTTTACTCTTCTTCAGGATGCTTTCGAATAGAGAATCAGCTCGGCGCTCAAGAAGAAAAAAGCAAGCTCATTTGACTGAGCTAGAGACGCAGGTACAAAAATCAACTCTTATTAATTTGTCTCTCGGGTGTAATATTCTTCCTGTAATTAGATCTTGGTCATGGTTCATCAATCATAGGTCTCTCAACTAAGAGTAGAAAACTCTTCCTTACTCGAGCGCTTTACTGACATAAGCCAGAAGTACAATGAAGCAGCTGTTGACAATAGAGTTCTGAAAGATGATGTTGAGACTTTGAGAGCAAAGGTAATAAATTCAAAATGATCTTGGATGAGTATGCTATTGTGAGGTATTATGTTTTCAGTTCACCTACTGAGTCGTCTGCTTTTATGTGAATGATCGTCTCTGGTTCTCCAGGTCAATTACCTGAGGCGGTGGTTATTGATTTCTTAGTACCTGATTTTATGCACTTTGCCCAACATATTCAGTCCTCATACTTCACAAATCTGATAAGTTGAACGAAAGGTTAGTGTTTTTCTCTCTCACAATATGTTGCTGCAATTTTTTTTTTTCAAGTATTTTTCAAGGGATTGGATCCTCACATTACATCTTATTCACGAGTATTGATATTGAGTTTTCGTTGTGAATCACAGTGGGTGGTTAAAGGAGCAGTTGAGGTAGACATCGGTGCAAACCCTTCTGCTGACGGCGGTGAAGATGATGAAGGTGTGGATGATATAGCCATGAAAGTGGTGGACATTGTGGACAAATTCAGGCTCCGGGTTCGTATTTCGTATCCCTATCCCTAAATTTGCCATCCACTTGTGTGAATTTGGTGTTTTGGATTTATTTTCATCTGATTTTGGCATTTTTACAGGAACAACCGCCATTTGACAAGAGGCAATTCGTTGCGTACATGAAGAAGTACATCAAGTTGTTGACACCCAAGCTTGCCGCGGAAGATGAAGAGAAGTGCACGATGTTCAAGAAGCACATCGAGGGTGCCACCAAGTTTTTGATTTCTAAGATTGCTGACCTTCAATTGTAAGAACTCGTTTTCCCCTTCTGCTTGTATATGTAGATTTTTATGTTTAATTTCAACCAAAAAAAGAATAAAGCAAACCTGAGGTTCAGTCTAATTTCAATTTTTTGTTATGAACTTCTCCATCGTCTTTGTTCCTATTTTATAGATTGAATATTTCTTCACTTGCTGGTGACCCGGTTCATAAACTTAAATGCAATAGGAATGAAATCTACATGAATCGGTATTAAAAGGTTGATATATCGGTTTTTATCTTGCGATGATAGATTCTTGTTCCATTTTTTCCAGATTGCTGCAACATATAACGTTTTTGTTGCCTTTTTTTTGGTAACTTGTATGATTTTTAAGTGATTCCATGAGTTTTTTTGGCATGAATTGTGTGGCTCTGTATGTGTTCTCGTTGTAGGAGATACGGTTAGGAAGTTTTCCGGGATCAAATTCTGTATAAATATTTTTGTTTCGGCGTATAGAACACGAATATGTATTCATTTGTGTACGTCGATATCATCAGCATTGAAACGGGTCAATAATCGCATCCTCTTGTTAAATATCTCGTGCCATCTCTTCGGATATCGGTATTGTACAAATTTTATACCTTTACATTGAGTTGGAAATGCTATTTTGTACATTTTTCATTGACTTGTTCTTTCCATGCATAAACCACTTCAGATATTGGTGGCATGAATGTCGAGGCGTTGCCACGCATTTGTTGTACTAGCCCTCTGTGAGAGGTGTGAACTGGTGTTTACTGTTTATCACCTCGTGGTGGTTTGCGTGTTGTCGCACGAGTGTGGGTTGTTAAAGCTTGGATTTTTGTGCGTTTATGCACATGTGTGATTGTTTCATGATGTTTGTAATTATGTGCTGGTTATCGTTCGGTCCGTTGAGGTCACCGAACGATACCGTCGTTGTTGTAGTGTTTGTGTGTGTATTACTTTACGATGGTAATCGTTATATATGATATGTGTTATGATTCCTTGTTGTGCTGAGTTGGCATCTCCGGTATGTTGTTTTGCGGTGTTATGTTCCATTGTATCTAGCATTTGTATTTTCGGTATGCCGAGCCGAGGCATTTCAACCGTGATGTGCCGGGGGAATGTACGTGCAAATTGTCCTTCTCGTCAGTAACACATTTCGAGTGTGGACTCGAGGACACCGAATTCGATTTGCGAATTGGCTACCGAGACTTTCGGAGTTCGCGCTTCAAAGACAGATATCGAATCGGCTTTGAGAGGCCTTTGGAGGATGTTTCGCGATCACTGTTGTGTCGTCTCCTTGATTTCGTTATTGTGAGTAGCGGGGACGACCTTCTTTTAGAAGAGGTCGAATATAATACCCGTATTATTTTTGGCTTTTGCATTTTCTCTTTCTCAATTCTATAGACTCGCTCGTGTTCGTTGATACTTTCTGAACTTGTTCTGTATTCCGGTTTCATCGTTCGAACGAGCTGTGATCTTGTTTTGGGTCGATCTGGTTATCGCTGTGACTTTTTCGAGTTCAGTTCGATTCTTGTGAACCTTGTTCGGAAGTAACACCCTTTGGTTCTACTAGCTCTTCTATTTGAAGTGGATCGGATTTGGAACTTCTGTATTTTCGGCTCTGTCGACTCGATTATGTTCGTTGACATTTTCTGAGCTTGTCCTGCCCCTTGCTTTGGTTGATCGAACGAGCGTGGTATTGTTTCGGAATAACTCGTTTGTCATTGTGACTTTTCAATTTCTATTCCCTCTCATGTGGATCTTATGTGAATGCATATGTTGTTGTTTTCACCGGATCATATATTGTCTCGAGTCGAGATGTGAACCTTGGAGTTGTTGTTTGAATTTTTATTGTTCTTCGTGATTCGAACATGATCGTTCGATTATTTTTGTTGTCTCGATCTTTGTGGTTCGATCGTTTGATTGTTCGGTTTTTGTTGATCTCGTTTCTCGATTGTTGAGCGTTCAGACTCCTTCCTAATTCCCTTAAGTTCGGGAAATTAGTCTCGTTTTCGATCTTCCAACCCTTGGGCGGTGGAATTCCGTATTAGTTCGGCGATTGGCTCGCGTTTCGATTGATGTACCGTTGGATTGGTCAATCATACTGACTTTCGTTCGTTGTGTTTTGTGATTGTCGGATAATTGACTTGGCTATATTATCCGTTTGATGACGCTTGTCATTTGTTGGTTTTATTGTATCCCTAACGGCGACGTTGTGTTGGTCGTCGTGGAGCGTATTTTCACGCCGTATGTCTTTTTGCGTTTCTTGCAGCGTTTCGCCGTTGGGCGCGAGTTTCTATTTTTGTGTATCTCGTCGAGTTTTCCTGGCGGGTATATTGCTCCCCCCTACTTGTTTTAAGTTTCGGGACGAAACTTCTTTTAAGGAGGGTAGAATGTAATATCCGCAATTTTCGATTTTCGGTAAATTTCTTTTTTCGGCCGGAGTTCGTTTTGACAACTCTATCATGACCGTTTCGTCATTCCGAGAATGATTAATTCTGCACTTTTTGTCATCCGAGTTCGTTTCGGTGTCGTTTTGTTGAGTTCCGTGTCCTTAATCGACTTTTTCACGTGGGAGTTCGACTTTGCAAAGTCACCATTAATTCTTGGAAACTCTAAAAATTCTGAATCTTTGCAATATTATAGAGCATCAAGTTAGCTTTCCAATGGTTCAAACGGTGAGTCAATCGGAGTCCAGACGAGGGAGTTATGGTCGAAATAGCTAAGATTACACGATGTGCCTTTTTCGTGTTGGAGTGGGCTGTACTGTGTGCCGCGGCACACGGGCTTTTTCTGCGTTTTTTAGCAGATTTTCGAGGAGAAAACTTCATTTTTCTCCTCTCTTCTTCCTCCTTCCATCTAGGGCGATTTGTGGGCGATTTTTGGGCGATTTGAGTGCTCCCAAACTTGTAGAGATCATCCACCTCAAGTCTTGTTGTAGATTTTCGACCTCTACTTGAATCCTTCATCCAAATCAAGGTATTTTGGCTTGAACCCTTGTTTTTGTAGATTTGGGGATTTTCCTTTTTGATTTCGATTCCAATCCGTTTTTGATCAATTAATTGATGTATAAACGTTGTTTTGAACTTGTTCTACGGATTGGATACTCGTATCTTTGGTTCGTTCGACCCGAGGGGTGATTTCCTTGTTCTTGTAGGGTCTTGAACATTTAATGTTCGATTAAATGTTCGAATGAGTTTCCTTTGATAGTTTGTTGGGATTTCCGTTGTTTTTGGCCTTGATTCTCGTCGTAATCATGTTTTATTATTCCTTACGGAGGATTATAGGTGCTCGATGATTCTGATGTTGAATTCCGTTGGTGATTGATGATTCATGTGGTGTTTTCCCGTAGTAATTTCGGTGCTATCGCGTTCTAGATAGTGTTCGGGAAATTGAGGGCTACCCGGCCGTATCCGTTCATTTTTCCATTGCTCGTGATATCGAGGCAAGTACCTTGTCCATACTATTCTTGTTTTGTGAATATGATAATTGGTGATCGTCTTTATGTGGTTGTTTGATTGCTTGAAATGAGTTTTCAAAAGATTCGGTTTAGCCTTGTTAAAGGCTTGCTTTCAAAACGCGTGTGTTTTGTGAATGGTGTGGTTTGAGAATGACTATGTGAACTCTATGGATATGTTTGGTGTTGATGTTGCACTTGGTATTTGCGTGTGGACGTATATTGTTCATTTCGGTGCATTGTGGTTTGACGTGGTGTTTTGCTAAGTGTTTGATGCTCTGGGTGAATTGTTTGAATATCCTTGATGTGATATGTTATTTGTGTGAATGTGTGGATACGGTTGAAGGTCTACAGTGACACATGGCACGTGATCATGTGGTCAGGATGCAACAAGTGATTGATCCAACCGTGAGAGCCGGCGATAATCTACGGTGGCACATGGCATGCGATCATGTGGCCAGGATGCAACAAGCGATTGATCCAACCGTGAGATGTGTGTGATTTGTTTCGCTAGCCAGCTCGGGAGGGTCCTTCGAGGCCTCGAGTGGGATTTGTGGCTTCGTCCCGGTCCTAGGCGATGCGCGTGTGCGATAATGTTTTGTTGATTTTATGTCCGTCGAGGACACGTGATGTTGGGCTCTGGCCCTGTGAATTATTGTCGGTTTTCTATTTGTGAAAACAAAACCTTTGGGCTGTGACCCTGTTGATTTTTGGAAAGATAAGGATTTACAAATCCTAAGTTGTTTTCTATCAAAACTCTCGATGGCATTTAAACGGTTTTATAAATTGTTTTCCCTTGATTTGTGACCTTTCGGTTTTAGAATATTTTACCAAACTCTTGCCTCGGGAAGTGCTTTTCGTTACGTTTGGATTTTTTTGAGGATTCCTGGTTATTGTTATTCGTGGAATGTGAATTGTATGGCTCGTATTTGCACTTGTACTTGCACTAGCAAAAAGTGGAGTTTTGCTAACCCCCGAGTATTCGGGGGGTGGATGTCTATTTTTGCATTCAGGTTTTGGAGCATAGCACAGGGTCGGCACGAAGGATGATGAAAGATGAACGATACTAGTCACACGAGGACCCATTGATGTCGTATTGGTTTAGTTGTATTTTATTTCCGCTGCAGTATTTTTCCCCGTTGTACGGGAGCATTTTGTATTCGACCCCTGCGTGGGCATGTAATGTGTTAGAGTTGTATGTTTTTATTGAAAGGCCAAATCGGTCTACTGAGTCTTTTTAGCCTTAAAGGCATTGTCGAGTTGTTCGACTGTTGTTACCAGCCTGGTAGATCCTTGAGGAAAGGTTCTACGGCGTGTAATACCCCTGAGCGGATTGGGGGTGTTACATAAATGGTATCGGAGCCTAGGTTGAGGAAACCTAGGCTGTCGGGTCAAGTCGTGTTGTTTGAGTCTTGTTTCGTCGGATTTTATCTGACTGAGTCGTGTCGCGACGCGTCGTCTGAGTTTGTTGGTCGTGATTAGTATCGTGGGCGATCATCATCTTCGTGCGACCTGTGAATGTAAGTCTCCCTTCTTTGTGTTGTGCCTCATGTGACACGAGCTATTTTTTTATGATTATTTGTTAAGTGACGGAATCCTCTTATGGATTTTGATTTCGTGATATGTGGTTATTTGACTCTCATATTTCGTTCATATGAGGAGTAGTGTTGCTGGATTGTGCATGTTGAACTGTATTTCTTTTATCCGCTGCGTGAGTTCTTTTGTAATGACTTTCGGTATTTTACCGACCGAGTTTTATTTCGAAAACCGATTCCCTTAACCGTGTTTTTGGCATTATGGCCTTAATCGCTTTGGCGAAATTCTTATGACGGTATTTAGTATTTTGTAAATGGCTTTCGTGAGTTTTTGAAATATTACCGTCATCGGCCTTTTTGGCGTTTTTGTAAATGGTTTTTAGCCTGGTGAGTTCCGGCGCGGGACCCACGGCGCTATAATATTTTGTGTAATTACCTGAAATTTTTGGGCATTCTAGCCCATTGAATTATCTTTGAAAAAACTTGAGTATCTTAGAAAATAAATTTCGAGACATACTTTCAAAATGAATTATTTTCTCGTGGTACATCCAAGATGCCACAATATGTTTTAAAATTCTTCTACCGCGAGGACCCAAAATGTTTTGAGATATTTTCAATATTTTATAAACACTTTTACTTAGACCCGAGGGTCGAATATTTCCGAAAGTTTTTCACGAAAAGAAAGTGTCCTCATTTTTATCAAATGCGAGATGGTTCTCCAAAGTCTCGATAACGATGTTTCACGTTTGTACTTTTTCTTGAAAGGTGATACTCAAGATCAACCGGCATTTTTCTAAATTATTTTCAAAAGGATTTTTTCATTTTAAAAACCTATCCATTCCCGTTTGAGGGCTGGATATGTATGTATGATGTTTGCTTTGTCGTTATGATGTTACTCCCGAGTATGATCGAATTGGTGGCATGAATGTCGAGGCGTTGCCACGCATTTGTTGTACTAGCCCTCTGTGAGAGGTGTGAACTGGTGTTTACTGTTTATCACCTCGTGGTGATTTGCGTGTTGTCGCACGAGTGTGGGTTGTTAAAGCTTGGATTTTTGTGCGTTTATGCACATGTGTGATTGTTTCATGATGTTTGTAATTATGTGCTGGTTATCGTTCGGGCCGTTGAGGTCACCGAACGATACCGTCGTTGTTGTAGTGTTTGTGTGTGTATTACTTTACGATGGTAATCGTTATATATGATATGTGTTATGATTCCTTGTTGTCTTTGAGTTGTCATCTCCGGTATGTTGTTTTGCGGTGTTATGTTCCATTGTATATAGCATTTGTATTTTCGGTATGCCGAGCCGAGGCATTTCAACCGTGATGTGCCGGGGAATGTACGTGCAAATTGTCCTTCTCGTCAAGAACACATTTCGAGTGTGGACTCGAGGGACACCGAATTCAGTTTTGCGAATTGGCTACCGAGACTTTCGGAGTTCGCGCTTCAGCACAGATATCAGAATCGGCTTTGAGAGGCCTTTGGAGGATGTTTCTGTCGATTGCCTGTTGTGTCGTCTCCTTGATTTCGTTATTGTGAGTAGCGGGGACGACCTTCTTTTAGAAGAGGTCGAATATAATACCCGTATTATTTTTGGCTTTTGCATTTTCTCTTTCTCAATTCTATAGACTCGCTCGTGTTCGTTGATACTTTCTGAACTTTTTCTGTATTCCGGTTTCATCGTTCGAACGAGCTGTGATCTTGTTTTGGGTCGATCTGGTTATCGCTGTGACTTTTTCGAGTTCAGTTCGATTCTTGTGAACCTTGTTCGGAAGTAACACCCTTTGGTTCTACTAGCTCTTCTATTTGAAGTGGATCGGATTTGGAACTTCTGTATTTTCGGCTCTGTCGACTCGATTATGTTCGTTGACATTTTCTGAGCTTGTCCTGCCCCTTGCTTTTGTTGATCGAACGAGCGTGGTATTGTTTCGAAATAACTCGTTTGTCATTGTGACTTTTCAATTTCTATTCCCTATCATGTGGATCTTATGTGAATGCATATGTTGTTGTTTTCACCGGATCATATATTGTCTCGAGTCGAGATGTGAACCTTGGAGTTGTTGTTTGAATTTTTATTGTTCTTCGTGATTCAAACATGATCGTTCGATTTTTTTTGTTGTCTCGATCTTTGTGGTTCGATCGTTTGATTGTTCGGTTTTTGTTGATCTCGTTTCTCGATTTTTGAGCGTTCAGACTCCTTCCTAATTCCCTTAAGTTCGGGAAATTAGTCTCGTTTTCGATCTTCCAACCCTTGGGCGGTGGAATTCCGTATTAGTTCGGCGATTGGCTCGCGTTTCGATTGATGTACCGTTGGATTGGTCAATCATACTGACTTTCATTCGTTGTGTTTTGTGATTGTCGGATAATTGACTTGGCTATATTATCCGTTTGATGACGCTTGTCATTTGTTGGTTTTATTGTATCCCTAACGGCGACGTTGTGTTGGTCGTCGTGGAGCGTGTTTTCACGCCGTATGTCTCTTTGCGTTTCTTGCAGCGTTTCGCCGTTGGGCGCGAGTTTCTATTTTTGTGTATCTCGTCGAGTTTTCCTGGCGGGTATATTGCTCCCCCCTACTTGTTTTAAGTTTCGGGACGAAACTTCTTTTAAGGAGGGTAGAATGTAATATCCGCAATTTTCGATTTTCGGTAAATTTCTTTTTTCGGCCGGAGTTCGTTTTGACAACTCTATCATGACCGTTTCGTCATTCCGAGAATGATTAATTCTGCACTTTTTGTCATCCGAGTTCGTTTCGGTGTCGTTTTGTTGAGTTCCGTGTCCTTAATCGACTTTTTCACGTGGGAGTTCGACTTTGCAAAGTCACCATTAATTCTTGGAAACTCTAAAAATTCTGAATCTTTGCAATATTATAGAGCATCAAGTTAGCTTTCCAATGGTTCAAACGGTGAGTCAATCGGAGTCCAGACGAGGGAGTTATGGTCGAAATAGCTAAGACTACACGATGTGCCTTTTTCGTGTCGAGTGGGTCAGATCGTGTGCCGCGGCACACTTCAGCCGTGCCGCGCCACTAAGCTGATTCCTGGCGTTTCGTGGCTCCGGGCCGCGGCACACGGGCTTTTTCGCGTTTTTATAGATTTTCGAGGAGAAAACTTCATTTTCTCCTCTCTTCTTCCTCCTTCCATCTAGGCGATTTGTGGGTGATTTTGGGCGATTTGAGTGCTCCCAAACTTGTAGAGATCATCCACCTCAAGTCTTGTTGTAGATTTTCGACCTCTACTTGAATCCTTCATCCAAATCAAGGTATTTTGGCTTGAACCCTTGTTTTTGTAGATTTGGGGATTTTCCTTTTTGATTTCGATTCCAACCGCTTTTGATCAATTAATTGTTGTATAAACGTTGTTTTGAACTTGTTCTACGATTGGATACTCGTATCTTTGTCTGCTCGACCCGAGGGGTGATTTCCTTGTTCTTGTAGGGTCTTGAACATTTAATGTTCGATTAAATGTTCGAATGAGTTTCCTTTGATAGTTTGTTGGGATTTCCGTTGTTTTTGGCCTTGATTCTCGTCGTAATCATGTTTTATTATTCCTTACGGAGGATTATAGGTGCTCGATGATTCCGATGTTGAATTCCGTTGGTGATTGATGATTCATGTGGTGTTTTCCCGTAGTAATTTCGGTGCTATCGCGTTCTAGATAGTGTTCGGGAAATTGAGGGCTACCCAGCCGTATCCATTCATTTTTCCATTGCTCGTGATATCGAGGCAAGTACCTTATCCATACTATTCTTGTTTTGTGAATATGATAATTGGTGATCGTCTTTATGTGGTTGTTTGATTGCTTGAAATGAGTTTTCAAAAGATTCGGTTTAGCCTTGTTAAAGGCTTGCTTTCAAAACGCGTGTGTTTTGTGAATGGTGTGGTTTGAGAATGACTATGTGAACTCTATGGATATGTTTGGTGTTGATGTTGCACTTGGTATTTGCGTGTGGACGTATATTGTTCATTTCGGTGCATTGTGGTTTGACGTGGTGTTTTGCTAAGTGTTTGATGCTCTGGGTGAATTGTTTGAATATCCTTGATGTGATATGTTATTTGTGTGAATGTGTGGATACGGTTGAAGGTCTACAGTGACACATGGCACGTGATCATGTGGTCAGGATGCAACAAGTGATTGATCCAACCGTGAGAGCCTGAGATAATCTACGGTGGCACATAGCATGCGATCATGTGGCCAGGATGCAACAAGCGATTGATCCAACCGTGAGATGTGTGTGATTTGTTTCGCTAGCCAGCTCGGGAGGGTCCTTCGAGGCCTCGAGTGGGATTTGTGGCTTCGTCCCGGTCCTAGACGATGCGCGTGTGCGATAATGTTTTGTTGATTTTATGTCCGTCGAGGACACGTGATGTTGGGCTCTGGCCCTGTGAATTATTGTCGGTTTTCTATTTGTGAAAACAAAACCTTTGGGCTGTGACCCTGTTGATTTTTGGAAAGATAAGGATTTATAAATCCTAAGTTGTTTTCTATCAAAACTCTCGATGGCATTTAAACGGTTTTATAAATTGTTTTCCCTTGATTTGTGACCTTTCGGTTTTAAAATATTTTACCAAACTCTTGCCTCGGGAAGTGCTTTTCGTTACGTTTGGATTTTTTTGAGGATTCCTGGTTATTGTTATTCGTGGAATGTGAATTGTATGGCTCGTATTTGCACTTGTACTTGCACTAGCAAAACAGTGGAGTTTTGCTAACCCCCGAGTATTCGGGGGGTGGATGTCTATTTTTGCATTCAGGTTTTGGAGCATAGCACAGGGTCGGCACGAAGGATGATGAAAGATGAACGATACTAATCACACGAGGACCCATTGATGTCGTATTGGTTTAGTTGTATTTTATTTCCACGCAGATTTTTCCGTTAGACGGAGCATTTTGTATTCGACCCCTGCGTAGGCATGTAATGTGTTAGAGTTGTATGTTTTTATTGAAAGGCCAAATCGGTCTACTGAGTCTTTTTAGCCTTAAAGGCATTGTCAAGTTGTTCGATTGTGGTTACCAGCCTGGTAGATCCTTGAGGAAAGGTTCTACGGCGTGTAATATCCCTGAGCGGATTGGGGGTGTTACATTCTGTCCTCCTTTTTCTTCAAATATGCTGGTGAGATATATTTTAGGAGCTGGGTTTTACAGATTATCTCCTTCACCTGGGCCAGCAACACATTGGCTTTACCATTGTGGTTCCTCTTATGTGCAGGCTAATAGGATAGCTTCTCACTAACTTATTCTGCTAAATGCTTGCACATGTATATTTTCATGTTCCGAGATACGATCTTGAAGAAGTATTCGTCTACTGTATGAATTTTGGAAAATGCTTCTTCTCTGTGAAAGGTGTGATGTTTGCGCCTCTACTGGTGTGCTTCTCGTGTATCATATGTTGTGTTCTGGGGAATTCTGGTTATATTTTGCCATTTTTATTTAGGGAGTGGTGTTTGGGTTGTAAAAAATAATATTATGTTGCGTAATCATAGCATTGCACTTGCAGAAAATAATAGTTATCTAATCGTAGCATTAACAGGTATGAAGGAATATTTTTTTATTCTATGTGTTTTCTTGGCTGATATTTGTGAACATCGTTTTTTCCCCTTTGCTTTTTTTGGTTACATGACCTTTTCTTTAATAATAGGTATGTACAGGTGAATAAGAAGGTGCAGGAGAACCTAACTTGGGTGCTTAAGAAATTAGGTGAAATAAACCCAAGCTTGAACATCAATTTGGTGGAACTGTCCCACAATATCAAGTGATAACAACAACGGCATTCCTATTACCGGAGGAGATGCTACATCTTAGATTCAATATTTTTTAAGTACTGTATTTTATGGCTTTTGGTCGTTGTATTAAAACCTTGTACTGTTTTTTAAGTAAACCTTAAGTACTGTTTTTTAGATATTTTGGATGGATGGGTTGTATTTTGAATGGATGGATTCGGAATTGTAATGGATTGGTAATTAATATAAATAAATATTTTCTATCATTTTTTTTTGTGAAAGTGTTGCAATAGACAAAAAAAATGTTGCTGTAGGCAAGAAAAACGTTGCTGTAGAGACAAAAAAAAACGTTGTAATTACTTACTAAAAGGTGTTGCAGAAAATTGGCATCTGCTGCAACAGTTGTTTAATGTTGCTGTAGAATATAGGTAACGATGCCTTGCAGTCTTATGGTAACAAAAGGAGTGGTGTTGAAGTAGGTGACATAAGTGTTGCTATAGGGACCTACGGCAGCGGTGAAAAGTGCAACACCAAAAAAGTGTTGCCATTTTGATTTTCTTGTCTACAGTAACATTTTTTTTGCTTCTTGCAACATTTTGTAGGAGTTGCCGTAGGCAATCTATGGCGTAGTGTGAGTATTTAGAAACAAGAAGGATGAGAATGGACTTGTTATCAGGAACAAATCCTGTCTATTCGCACAAGGATACAGACAGGAAGAACGCATAAACTACGAGGAAACATTTGCCCCTGTAGCCAGACTAGAATCCATCAGGATATTCCTGGCTTTTGACGCCCATAAAAGTTTTATAGTATATCAAATGGACATTAAGAGTGCATTCCTAAATGGAGACCTCGCCGAAGAAGTCTATGTTGAACAACCGCCAGGGTTTGTCAAGACTGTAGGCGGAGACCTAGTATACAGACTACGAAAAGCTCTATATGGACTTAAGCAAGCACCGAGAGCATGGTACGAAACCATGTCCCTGTACCTTATTGATAATGAATTTGAGAAAGGCGCAGTGGACAAGACTCTATTCAAGATATAGGAAGGAGATGACCTATTAATGGCGCAAATATATGTCGATGATATTATATTTGGTTCTACTAACCTTGCTTTATGTCAAAGGTTCTCTCGTATCATGCAAAGTAAATTTGAAAGTATGATGGGAGAACTTAGTTATTTCCTAGGGTTGCAGGTGAAACAATTGCCTACATAAATCTTCATCAACTAGGAGAAGTACAGCAAGGAGCTACTGAACAAATTTAGGATGAACAACTCCAAATCCTCGTCAACACCCATTGAGCACTTCCGTCCAACTTAGTACTGGCAAAGCTGGAAAGACGGATGATCAATCACTCTACAGGAAGCTAATTGGCTCACTCCTATACCTAATGGCTAGCATGCCGGATATCCAGTTTGCTGTCGGAGTGTGCGCTCGGTATCAAGTAACACCTAAGGAGTCACACTTCACGATAGCCAAACGAATCCTTAAGTATGTCAAAGAAACAGTTGATGTAGGATTGTGGTATCCTAAGGAAGGAGGATTTGATTTCGTTAGATATAGCGGCTCGGATCTCGGAGGCTGTAAGTTGGATAGGAAGAGTACAAGCGGTACTTGTCACTTTCTTTGACCTAGACTTGTGTCATGATTCAGTAAGAAACAATTGGCCAACTCGCTTTCTACAGCTAAGTCGGAGTACTATACCGCTGGAAGTTGTTGTATGCAGATTCTCTGGATGCAACCCCAATTATCATATTATGGAATCAGTGCCAGAGAAATGCCAATCATGTGCGATAACACGAGTGCAATTGCAATAAAGCACAATCCTATATTATACTCGAGAACTAAGCATATTGATATAAAGCATCACTTCATCAGGAATCATGTTGAGAATAAGGATGTTTGGATCGAAAAGATTCATACAGACATTCAGTTGGCCGACATCTTTACAAAACCTATCAGCACGACCAGATTCTGCATGCTTTGTCAAGAATTGGGAATACTACAGCCTAACTCCCTGTAAGTTTTTATGATTTTACTCATCAATTGAGGGGGAATGTTGTAAGACCCAAGAATACAGTATCAACATTAATTAACTGTACACTCAGAACCAGTCAGATAGTACTGTAGGACAAACAAGGCATGAAACCTTCCTACAACTGATGTGTACATTAATTACTGGGGAATACAGTATGACCCATGAATACAGTATTAATCCAGATATTGGTGTAAGAATTGAATCCTGTATGTACCTTTTAAGGGGGAATGCTGTATTGTTCGTGGATACATCATATACACTGTAGGATATCAATTAATATTATATTCATACTGAAAAATGTTTTAAAGTCCACGTGCTCTGTTTATATTTCAAACATCTTATCCTTTAATGGTTTTGAAGACACCTGGACCTCATCGCTTCAAATACCGCGATTTTAATTAATTTCAAACCGTCGTTTAGTGCAACAAGGGGAGATAAAATTTCAGAAGTAGGACCGGTTATCATTTCAAAAACAGATGGATCGGATGTACGAGTTACTCTAAATCCATCCTGAACGGTCTTTCAAAGAAACAGTTCCCATACCTTAAATCTGACTGTTCACTCTATGAAACCCCAATATTCTCTGCACCCTATAAAAGGACTGTATTCTACTACTTTTGATTATTTAAGCTTTCAGCATATTAAACGAGTCTTGAGCAAATAGTTTACATATTTTCTGCGATTCCCTATAGTTTTTTTCAAACTCTTTGTTTCTTCACAACTCTTTTTCTGCAACAATGGCAACCCAGACATCTCCACTCTCCATGAAGAAGAAGAAATCAATCATCAATGGATGCATCTTCGCCAGATTTGTGGTGATGGAGAGGATCAATCTCGAAAGAGAACACTTTGTTGGAATGGAAGTGGTCATTTCAAGGGTGAAACAGCAAGGGTTGTACTGCCTGGCGAGCCACCATACTGAACTATATGATGAACATATAGTAGAAGAATTTTATTTGGAGGCCTCGTTCAAATACTCTTCTCAGAGGAAAGGAGGCGACATTTCTGAAATCTCTGCAATAGTTAAAGGGGTCGAAGTTGTTAGGGTTATATACTGCAAAGCATACTTTATGCTTGTATTACCTTATTTCTCTGTAACTACCTATGAGAATATTAATTACATTTAATCCCATATTTTGCATATTTATTCACGTTATGGTTATGCAAATTAAATGTCTAATTATTTTATATTGTAGATAATGTGATGTGTTGGTGTCACACAGAAGATCACATTATCGGTGCCTTATAAAATAATATAATAGTTCACAACCTATATAATTATTAGACAAATTATATAAAAGGTTGTAGTGTATGCTTGAGATTAGTTGCTCTTGACTATTAGCATACATTAGCGTATTGATGAGTCGATTTTTGATCATCTCATTCCATTCAATTGAGTCGTGCTTTTGTTTGTTTTTAAGTGTTTTTGTTCTTTTTATGATTGGTATGTTGTGTTTTTGTTTTGTAAGTAACCGTACAAAGATTGTGGTGAAATATGTGCTTTTATGGCCAATACTGGAGTTTATGACGATCAAGAACAAGTCGGGAGCGAGAACATGGCCTAATCGATGAGGATTGAAGTAATGACGGTCGTATTTCCTAATTTACAGATCCATTACTTCGAATTAAGATGTTTTATCTATATGTATGGATTTCTCGTAAAATCAGCTTCGTAACGATATATTATACGCTAAATTCCGAGGTGTATTGAGGGAGATATGACTTCTAGACCACGGCCACACAGCCGGGACCGCGATCCAAATTCGGACCGCACCCGGACCGCGGTTCCAAATTCAGACCACGTGGCAGCGCCCAGAAAAATCACCCAGACTGCGGTCCCAACCCTCCAGACCATAGTCCATTCCTTGTTGTGCAGAAAATGAGATTTTCTGTACTTTTTGGCGATTTTTGACGGGTATATATAGGGAAACCCTATGTACAGCTTCTTCCAAGCCGAAAAACTCGATCCAAACTCAGTTTTTATCAACTTTTGAGTGTTCTAAACAGCATATTTATCTTGGATTGCCTCATTGTAGGTCCAGGGATCTGATTCATCTTCGTATGGGATTGAGTCCAAAGAATTTCCCACGTCTATGAACTATTCTGGTTGACGAACAACCCTCCTACTACGACGAGGCAAATTCTGAGTTGGTGTAAAAGTCTCAGAATCAATACATGGTGCAGTGTTAGTTGGTGCTTGTACGATTGGGATAGACGGAGTCTCGCCCCTCAACTCTTCCAGAATTATCTCGCACATGGGCTTGTGACTAATCATATAATCCTCTTCCAAGAATCGGGCATTGGCGCTAACAATGACCTTCTAATCCTGGGGAATATAGAACAAGCCACCCACCCTTCATTCCTTTAGGATATCCTACAAACACTCGCACTTCTGTACGAGATGCCAACATATTCAGCTTCCTTCTTCAGCACATGTGGTGGAATACCCCAAATCCGAACATGTCCTAGACTGGGATTTCGCCCACTCCACAGCTCTGTGGGTGTTTTTATTCCCGGATGGTTATGGGGGTCATAAGATCTCCGGCCTCATAAGATCTAACTGCAATTCTCTTTGAGCTGTCAAGCGGCCAAACATTTGCTCTTGTATTGTCTTATGACTTAGGGCATCGACAACCACATTTGCCTTCCCCGGATGGTATAAGATCTCAATGTCATAATATTTAATCAGCTCTAGCCACCTCCTCTATCTCATGTTCAGCTCCTTCTGAGTAAAAATATATTTCATGCTCTTATGATCAGTAAAAATATGACAGGTGACTCCATACAAGTAGTGCTGCCAAATCTTCAAAGCAAACACCAAAATTGCTAACTCTAAATCGTGGGTTGGGTAGTTGACTTCATAGGGTCGCAATTGTCTCGATGCATAGTCAATCACTTTTCCGTTCTGCATCAACACACATCCAAGGCCCTGTCTTGATGCGTCACTATATACCACGAATCCTTCGGTCCCCTGTGGTAGGACTAAGACTGGTGCCGAAATTAATCGACTCTTGAGTTCGTCAAAGCTTTGTTGAGATGCCTCTGACCATGTATACTTCTTATCTTTTCTTAACATATTAGTCAGCAGTTGAGCAATCTTGGAAAAGCCTTCCTCAAACCGTCTTTAATAACCTGCCAAACCGAGGAAAGTACGAACTTCCTTCACATTCTTCGGAGGTAGCCAATCCCGGATAGCCTCTGTCTTTTGTGGGTCCACACTAACCCCATCAACCGATATCACATGCCCAAGAAAAATAACTTTAGACATCCAGAACTTGCATTTGGAGAATTTTCCATAGAGTTGTTCTCGTCTCAGCGCACTGAGAATCTGATGGAGATGATACTCGTGTTCATCACGGTCATGGGAGTAAATAAAAATGTCGTCGATGGAAACGACCAAAAAACAATCCAGAAATTCAATGAAATCTCGATTCATCAATTCCATGAACACTGCCGATGCATTAGTCAGTCCAAACGGCATCACCACGAACTCATAATGCCCATAACGAGTACGAAAAGTTGTCATCGAAATATAGAACTCTCTAATCCTCAACTGATGATAGCCGGATCTTAAGTCGATCTTGGAAAATATAGCGGCGCCTTGGAGTTGATCCAAAAAATCATCAATACGAGGCAACGGATATTTATTCTTGATTGTTACCTTGTTCAATTCACGGTAATCAATACATAAACGCAAGGATCTGTCTTTCTTCCGCACAAAAAATACTGGTGCTCCCCAAGGGGATGTACTGGGTCGAATATAACCCTTATTGGTCAAATCCTGAAGCTGATTATTTAACTGCTGCATCTCGATTGGATCCATGTGATACGGTGCCTTTAAAAGCGGGGACGTACCTGGATCTAACTCAATGGTAAACTCCACCTCACGATGCAGAGGCAAGCCTGGCAACTCATCTGGAAGAACATCTGGGTAGTCTAGGACCACCGGAATATCGTCCAATTCAGTTGGTCGATCCACTGTCTTGGTCATGTAGCACCAATAACCAACACACCCCTGATTAAGCAGTTTGACTGCTTTCATTGTGTTGATGACCTTCCCGGAGTGGCTCGGATTATGACCCTGAAAGATGCACTCGAAACCATCGTCATAAGTGACGGTCACCATCCGCTTGTGGATGCTAAGTATGGCATCATGACGATCCATCCAATCGATACCCAAGATCACATCATCTTTAGGTAAATCGACCACAATCAAGTCTGACAACCACTCACTGTCGTTCATACGAATCAGGCAGTTCTAAACTTCACGATTCCCAATAATTCTTCTACCATCGGGTAGACCAATCACATAAGGCTCAAAATCGATAACGTGATCCAATTGCAAATGACTCAAACACGAAGCATATATAAAGGAGCGCGAAGCACCAGTGTCAAAAAGAACACAAAAAGCTGAGAGTGGATCCTGAGTGTACCTGCGATCATGCTGGCTTCGGGATCATCTCTAATACCTGGATATTTGATATGTATTTTATCTGTATTTGAACCTTGTGACATTGCGTATGTCATATTATTAATCAGAGTATGATCTTCTGTATTTCATAGTCCAGTATGGGCGAGTGTATGATTCCATTGATGTTAATGCATGCATGTACTTACACATAATTAGTGCATGCTAAACAGTGAGTGTAGCGCACACTAAAATATGTGAGCTAGCGCACACAAGGAAGACGCTTACCGTACTCTATGTGTGGTCAACATGATTGAGACAGGTAATTAGGTGAGATCAGATCACGGATTTTGTTAAAGATGTGTCGGAATGAGCCTAGAAAGCTTTTGGGAAAGTTGAGTCAATGGTGATTAGCGCACCCTATGAGAGAAATGCTAGTGCACGCTAAGTCGAGTACAATGAGGTCAATAAGCTTCATAAAGTCGGTAGCATACGCTATGGAAAGGCGTTAGTTTATGCCAACTGTTGCATTAACGTGCGTAAAGGCTATTTAATGTACGTAAGGCCGAGGACAGAAAGAGACAGTAGGTTGTGAGCCCATTAGCGCACGCTAAACTGAGAGAATAGCGCATGCTAAAGGTCATTTCCTATATATAGGACATCACCTCATTTCATTTCTCACTTTACGCTTCGTCCATTATCCGACTTTTTCGACTTGGAGAAGCTATCCCACGACATTAACCGGTCATATCAGCCTCTGAATGCGATTGTTGAAGACAACGAACATTGGGAATTAGTGTTCAAGCATCCGATGTTGAGTTTCACCAAGTGTTTTTCCATTTTCCTTTCGTATTAAGGTATGTGATGATTTACCAGTCTAGAGTTCATGTTCTTAGTGATGGTTACGGACATGCTACTGAGATTATGGAGTTTATTATGAATATTGTGAATCAAACACCATGTTTAGGAGGATTTAAATGGATGAACTTAGGTTTCCCATTG
This sequence comes from Orobanche coerulescens, assembly GCA_033398695.1. Classification (NCBI taxonomy): domain Eukaryota; kingdom Viridiplantae; phylum Streptophyta; class Magnoliopsida; order Lamiales; family Orobanchaceae; genus Orobanche; species Orobanche coerulescens. The sequence goes on from CM065815.1 coordinate 37,046,976, forward strand.
AGATAAGTTGGGTCATGATTATGTCAAACATCGGGATGGAGTTTTCTGGAATTGTTACACGCCTTTAATGATGATTTTGAACATTCTTATGATGAACGATTTGTTAAGTTCATCACCTATGTTACATGAATTTAAGAAGATGAATGTAGAGGGTGTCCTCCAAGTATAGTTCATGCCTTGTAGAGGTTTCCTTGATGTGATCATCTTCATATTGATGATTAGAACGAAATGATTAGGTCAGTGACCATTGTTTCGAACGTAAACTTTGACAACAGAATTACTTGCGGAAGAACGAGAATCATAGAAATGAATTAACCTAGAACTCGGTTGGAATGTGTTTACCTTGCCAGGTATCTGTTAGGAATACTTGTTAGATTTTGATGATGTCATTATTGTATTTCAAATGTTTATTACTTGGCAAAAATGTAAGAAAGAACCAGATGAGTATCTTCCATAGGCCAAATTATGTTAAGTTAAATACTTGGCAAAATGTAAAGAAGAACCAAATGAGTATCTTCTATAGGCCATTTAAGTTAGGCTCAAAATCGGCTAAGTACAAAAGTACAGATAAGTACTTCAGAGAAGTGTAAACCAAACACTGCAGTAAAGCCGAAGTCACAGTCAGTCTAAATCAGAGAAACAAAAGTTCATCAGTGATGGTTGACCAGACTGCAGTCGAGTGATCAGCAGACCAAGACATCTGAACTCTGACCAATAGATAAGTCAAAATTCATCAAAGACAAAAGACTTCAGACAAGTCATCTGATCAGGCAAGTCTCAACAGGACATCAGAGAAGTCATCAACAGAGAAGTCCAAACTGCAGAGAAGTTGACTGGACATCAGACCGCTTGACTTATAAGAGATCTGCCAAGTACTCCAAGTCCACGTCAGCATGCGTTGAATAGTCAATACTTACGGAAAGTCACATGCAAGCGTGAAGGGACAAATTGGAGAGATTCCCGCAAAGGATATGAATTAAATAATTCATCCAGACCTACCACTGAAGACTTTAATCTTATTATATTCAAAAGATTCGGCGCCTCACATGCAAAGTCTTCACAACGATCGAAAGATGGATTAAAATATGGGAATCGAGACTTGCAACGTTCAGAAAAATAACAAAGAAGTCTATTTCTCCAACGAATGGATTTGTTACAAGATTTGCAATAGCTATGAAGTATGCTCAAGGATCGACACTTATATACATCCGAAGATTTGAAGTTGAGCAGTACGATGCGAACAAAACTCTCAAGCGATCAAAGCTATCAAAGCAATCAAAGAAATCATATAGCATCGTGATAAGAGCAGTGCTCGACGTCCTTATTTGAAGAAAGCTCTTAGTTGGAGAAGACAAACACTCTTGTCTTAAAACCTGAGTTCGGGGTACTTCACTGGTTGAAGTTGCCGGACTGATAGGCATCCGAGTATTTGAAGAATCAAGTAGTGCTAGGCAGTCAAAGAGGAGTTGCAACAATGGGATTTCCACTGGTTGGAAGTTGTTGCAGCTAAAATAAATAAAAGAATCACTGTAATATATATATATATATCACTGGTTGAGAATTATAGTGGATTCATCTCCAACTGGTTTGGAGAAAGTGGATTAGTAGAGGATTACCCCACCTCTGAGACCACTATAATTGCCTGCGTGTTTTACTATTTTCAGCATCATACTTAACTGTTACATTCATACTTTACTGTTCCATTGATTAGTTTTGTTTTCGTCATCAGCTGTTTTCCGCATATCTATCAGCTGAGAAACTCACTCTTCGAAGAAAAGAGTTTAAGAGTTTCAATAAGTCTATTCACGCGCCTAGACTTATTCCTGGACGACTGGTGACCTACAAGTGGTGTCGGAGCGGTTGGTTCAATATTTCAAGAACCAGATCCATATATCGAGGATATATTTTAAGCTCATTTTAGAAATGGAACACATGCATTCTAGATTACCTATTTTTTCAGTTGACGAGTATGATCTTTGGAAGATAATGATGCAGGCACACTTATCTTCAATCCATGACGACATGTGGTGCATCATAGAAGACGGTCCCTTCATCTTCGAGAAGGACAACACTCCTGAGGAGATTGCAGCCGGAAATCCAGAGAAGATCTCAAAGAAGAGAACGGAGCTGACCATTGAAGAAAGAAAGCTGGCCAACCTTGATAACTGGGCCAGAGACGTGCTGTGCCAAACTCTTGACAAATCAACAATGGTCAAGATCAAGAACTGCAAAAATGCCAAAGAAATATGGGACACATTAGCCTTAATATGTGACGGAACGGAGCTGATAAAAGAAAACAAGTTGTCAATTGTTACCCAAAAATTTTACAACTTCAAAATGAAGAATGGCGAATCCATAGACCAAGTAGACACAAGGTTCACTGAAATCATCAATGAGATTAACTCCATGGGAAAATCATATGGGAACAGGGAAATTGCGCTGAAGTTCTTAAGATCTCTCAATCCTGAATGGAGTATGAAGGCAGTGGCCATGAGAGAATCCAAGGATCTTAACAAAATAAAGATCCAAGAGTTGTTCTCTGATCTGAAGGCTTATGAGTTTGAGCTTCCAAGTTCATCATCAACCGAGCCTGCAGAGAAGGGAATAGCCTTTGCAGCCGAGTCCCCAGCCAAGAGCCTATCTGATGTAAAACCTCCAAATCCACTTGATTTTGAGGAAGAAATGGCGTTCATAATGCAAAGGTTCAGCAACTTCAGAAAGAATTACACCAAATACAAAGAGTTATAAGGAGAACCCTAGGAGAAATCAAAAAGCTGCAAGCTGGAAGGTGGAATGTTATAATTGCCATAAGACAGGACACATTCAAATTGACTGTCCTGATCTCAAGAAGGACGAGAGCAAGAATGAGGTGAGCAGAAAAGAAGATCGAAGAAAGGCCCTCATTGGAGAAGACCAAGAGCGTATAGAATCAAGCAGTGGATTCTTCTCTGATGATGACGAAGAATATGATTGCCTAATAGCCAACCTAGCTCACAAAGAGGTAATATCTAAACCCTCAGTTTCAATTAATAACAGCTCAGACATGTCACAAGACATGGACTTACATGAGTCTGTAAATCAGCTTTTCAAAGATTTTGAGAAATTAAAATCTGCACACCAAACTGTATCAGCCGAGAGAACCCAACTGCAAGATGAGAATAGGCAGCTGAAAAATGATTGCGAAAAACTCAGCCTAGAACTTAAAAAAATCAAAGCTGAATTTGAAAACCAGACTGCACACAAGTTGAAAAACCAGGCTGATAACACTACAGCTGAGATAAAGAAATTAATTGTTTTAAATAGTGAGAAATCAGCTGCACTTGCTCATGTCAAAGCTGAGTATACTAAACTGTCACAGCTAAGTAAAACTCAGGCGAAGGAAATAACCTCCCTGAAGGCATCACTAACCCTGGACGAATTGTGTACAAATAAAAGGCCATTGTATTCCAGATCAGGCCTTGGATATGACCCACACACTCCCTCTAGTTCTAATACCACTTTCATCAAGGGAGAAACAATTGTCTCGACTGCTGAGCCAATATATAAACCTGTATTTCAAAATAGGCAACAGCCAAGTCACAGGTCTAGGCTGCAGCCAAGGTATGCAAGGCAGACACCTAGACATGAGACTAGGCAATGGCCAAGGCAGAAGCAGCAGCCCAGACAACATGCCCACTATTATCAAAGACTCCCCAAAAACAGATTTCAAAATGGGAGGGGCAAATGGAAACCTCAAGGTTATCCTAATTTTCAAAACGAACAGGTGTGGAGACCTCAAAGATTTAATAAATGGTCTCAGACAAGATTTAGGCATAGCCCACACCATCAGTTTTATGAGGCATATCCAGTACACAATCCCAACAGAGGATATAGGCCCAGACCTTACACACTTTATAGGAGTAATAACAGCAACTTTCACAATCCTAGGAGAAACCAGTTCTCCAAAAAACCAACTAACCCACGAGGACCCACACAGATTTGAGTACCTAAATCTCTGCTTGTATGATTGCAGAAAAGGTGGAAGGACTACTACCACATCTCCACAAATTCAAACATAGGAGGTGAAGAATGGTTTGTAGATTCCGGATGCTCAAGGCACATGACCGGGAACAAGAAGGTGCTGACAAAATATACCAAAGAAAGAGGTCCAGACGTAACCTTTGGAGATAGCTCTAGAGGACAAATAAAAGGCTTTGGAGAGCTGCACCGAGGAAATATCACTATATCCAAAGTTTATTATGTCAAAGGGCTCAAGTATAATCTCCTGAGCATAAGCCAGTTTTGTGATGAAAAGAATCTAGTAGTCTTCACCATTTAGAAATGTATGGTGATAGATATCCTATCTGGAGAGGTGAAGCTACAAGGATTCAGAAGGAGATACGTCTACATGATATATTGGAACACAGGAAACCCCAATACCTGTTTTCTATCTAAGACAATAGCTGAGAATGGATGGATGTGGCACAAAAGATTATGTCATCTAAATTTCAAAGCCATCAACAAGATTAGTTCTCAGAAGCTGGTGAGAGGACTTACAGAAGAAGCATTCAAGAAGGAAGCTCTCTGTGATGCATGTCAGAAAAGAAAGCAGACCAGAGCATCATTCAAGCCAGTCAAGCCTACAACTCTCACATCAAGGATCTTAGATCTACTTCATATGGATCTATTTGGCCCTATCAAGCCAAGGACTCTAAGTGGCAGAAAGCATGCTCTAGTACTAGTGGATGACTACTCAAGGTACACATGGATTATCTTTTTGTATAAGAAGAGTGAAACCTTGACCAAGTTACCTGAGCTGCTGAGAAGGATCCAAAATGAGAAATCCCTCTCAATCATCAAGATCAGATCAGATAAAGGAGGTGAATTTCTCAACAAGTCGATCACAGATTATAGCGATCAGAATGGAATCCAGCATGAGCTCTCTGCAGCCAGGACCCCCCCAGCATAATGGTGTTGCCAAAAGAAGAAATAGAACCTTAAAGGAATTAGCCAGGTCCATGATTGCAGAAGCAGATCTGCCCAAGAGGTTCTAGGCTGAAGCTGTCAACACAGCATGCCACACTCAGAACAGGAGTTTGATAGCAGGGAGACATGGCAAAACTCCCTATGAGGTTTGGAATGGCAGAACACCTACAGTTGCTTATTTTCAGATTTTTGGTTGTAAGTGTTTCATCCATAACAATGGTAAAACCCAACTAAATGCCTTTGATGCTAAAACTGATGACAGTCTTTTTATGAGATATTCACAAAGAAGCAAGGCATATAGAGTTTTTAACAAAAGAACCTTAGTTGTGGAGGAAACACCTCATGTTGTATTTGATGAATCTACCGTTGAGTACAGGAAACAAGTGAAATTAATTGAGGATAAGCTCAAATCCACAACCCTAGAAGAAGTTATTGTTCATGACACAGGAATGGTGGACTCACCTGCAGACCAGCCTGAAGACCCATCTGTAGCTAATGAAGACCCAACTGCAGATCAGATAGGACCACCAAAACTACCTGATCCAGTTGCTACTGATAAAGACCAAATTGTAGCTGATAAAGACTCATATGCAGACCAGACCAGATCCCAACCTGCAGATGACAAGACGGTAGTTGATCCAGTTGCAGACCAAGGAGATCAGAACCAAGCTGATGCAGACAGAGAGGAAATCCACCAAAGCAAATCTACAGGGAGAATAGACCCTGAAGAAGAAGACATTCCTAAGTGGCTCAAAGATCACCTTATCCAACAGATCATTGGGAAGCTGATGATGGAGTCAAGACAAGACAGTCTACTCTACCCATAGGAATGGCAATGTTTTCATGCTTTATGTCTCAAATAGAACCCAAGACAACAGAGCAAGCCCTGGAAAACCACTCTTGGATCAATGCAATGTAAGAAGAGCTCAATCAGATGGAAAGGAACAATGTTTGGGAACTAACAGACAGACCAGATCATAAGAAGGTTATTGGCACCAAATGGGTGTACAAAAACAAATGCGACGAAGATGGAGCTGTTGTTAGGAATAAAGCCAGACTTGTTGCTAAAGGATATGCACAGTGTGAAGGAATAGATTTTGATGAAACCTATGCACCTGTTGCAAGATTAGAAGCCATTAGACTATTCCTCGCATATGCTGCATTCAAGGATTTTGAAGTCTATCAGATGGATGTAAAGAGTGCCTTTCTTAATGGAATCCTAGAAGAAGAAGTCTATGTGGAGCAACCCCCAGGATTTGTCAAAGGAGACAAAGTCTACAAGCTATTGAAAGCTCTATATGGACTCAAGCAGGCACCAAGAGCTTGGTATGAAACCTTATCTGTATTTCTTGAGAAGAACGGTTTCTGCAAAGGGAAAGTGGGCAAGACCCTATTCAAAGTGGAGCACGAAGGCCACATATTACTAGTTCATATATGTGGATGACATCATATTTGGCTCAACCAACCCAGAACTGTGTGAGAAATTCTCAAATCTCATGCAAGGACAATTTGAGATGAGTATGATGGGAAAGCTTAACTTCTTTCTTGGATTACATGTCAAGCAGATGGAAAATGGAATTTTCATCAATCAAGCCAAATATACCCGAGATCTAATCAAGAGATTTGGAATGGAGTCAGTCAAACCAGCAAGAATTCCTATGAGCACAAGCACTCATCTAGATGCAGATGAGGGAGGCATATCAGTGGACTCAACCCACTACATAGGACTCATTGGATCATTGATATACCTCACTGCAAGCAGACCAGATATATCTTATGCCGTAGGAGTATGCGCACGATTTCAATCCAATCCAAAGCAGTCTCACCAAGATGCAGCCAAGAGAATAATCAAATACCTTAAGTCTACAGTCAATGTTAGACTATGGTATTCTAAGGATGATAACTTCGAGATATCAGGATACTCAGATGCAGATTTCGCACGATGCAAAATAAATAGGAAAAGCACTAGTGGAACGTGCCAATTCCTAGGAATAAAACTGATATCCTGGTTTAGCAAGAAGCAGGTTTCTAACTCTATCTCTACAACAGTGTCAGAATACCTAGCTGCAGGTAGTTGTTGCGCCCAGATCTTATGGATCAGACAACAGCTAAGGGACTACAACATTATTGCCAATGAAGTTCCAATTTGGTGTGACAACAATAGTGATATTGCAATAACCAACAACCTGGTATTGCATTCAAGGACAAAGCACATTGATGTTAAGCATCACTTCATAAGAGATCACGTGCTTAACAAGAGAATCAGAGTTGAAAGAGTCAGCACAGACTACCAAATTGCTGACATTTTCACCAAACCTTTGCTAGAAGAAAGGTTTTTGGAGCTAAGCAGGGAACTTGGATTACTAGATTGGGAATCTAGTACAAATAAAAAAGCTAGCTGAAGCAGATCAGACAAAGGATGGACTAAGCTGATCACAGGAATCAGACCCTACCTGATGCAGACAAGAAGACGAAGGACAGACAAAGGAACTTAGCTGATCAAACCATAGGCGAGAAGTCAAAGGAGTCAACTCACCTGATGCAGAGCAGTCAAGAGTCAAACACTCAACCAGCTAAGTTTTCTATACCTGACCGACTTCTTAATATTATATTATTATCTGCTATTTGTATAATATCATATTACTATTTGGATCACAAGTGGCATAATACTATATGTTTAAAATACATGTGGCAACTACGAGTTCAATCGACCTCCACTGTGACCAATTAAAATCCAACCGCCCATTTTCAAATTCTCAAAACCTGGACCACCGATTACTAAATTTGAATTTTAAAAGTCTCAAAAGTTGGACCACCGTTTAAAATAAATGAATATTTAATTGCAAACGTCGTTTCATTTTATTTTTAAAGACGGGAAAAGCCTTTTCACTTTACCTTCTTCAATCTCACAAAACCCTAATTCTTCAGAGCAGAAATTCGTACGAACTCTACATACACTCAGAAATCTCTTACTGTATAGAAATGGAATCTTACTTTGACGGAGTGAACCTCAAGGCGGTGAAAGACCAGATTGATTTCTTTCTGGTCGTCGAATTTGAAGGATTGCTGGAATCCAATCTGGAGAACGACGTGCGCTACCTCATCCAAGCGATGAGACGAATGGGATTTACCCATTCCTGGATATCAGCCCCCAACATCTCTACAAGGAGGCTGTCATCGCATTCTATAGAGAGGAGTCCAAGTGGATATCACCTGTGAATCAGTTGGAAGAACCTTTGGGATGGAGTCCCATGGCGTGGCGGTCGAAGCCCTAAAAAAAATGCAGCCGACACGTGGCTGAAAATCAAGTCCCAAGACCAGCCATCTAAATTGAAGCTGACTGCCAAGAGGAGCGAATTAAAGAAAGAATATCGTTATGCGTTGGATATCACCAACAAAATAGTAATGGGAATGGCAGGAAGCTACGACCAACTGTCATCAGCCAAGTTCATGGTGCTGGGAGCACTAATTCACGACCAACCAATTGACTGGGCTGACTACATCTATAGATAGTTGGTGCGAGAAGTCAACAAGGCCGAATGGCTTGATGACGAGAAGAGGTTCAAGTCAAAGCTTGCGTACGGGACGTAACTCAGTTGGATGCTAGAGAAACTTGGTGTGGCAAAGGGAAGTGTTGACCCCTTCCACATCAACAAATGACTTGGTCACTTAGACCAAGACACTCTGAGGAGATTAGGTGGAGAACGGAAAGCAGCCCAAATGCTAAAGGACATGCCTATAGGACGAACTCCCTACAGACACCCATCTATATCAGACGAGTCAGACCACGCTGCAGCCCGCGACTCACCTATAGTTGAGTCCGAGACGGAATCAGATAATACCCCTCTAGCCCTCCGTTTAAAAAGAAGGGGACCTGCCCCTGGCGAACCATCAGTCATCCACTCCTCCCCAGAACCATCTCCGAAGAGGCCCAGGCGTTTGCAGTTTAGTGAAGAGGAGCAGCAAAAGCAATATTTCAGCCCTGCAGCTAGGTCACCTATTCATATGGAAGACCGGACTGCTCCTGCCAGCCTGGAGACCCAGATTATCCCTCTTCTCACTCCCCAGTACATGTCAGAAGAAGAAGAAGCAGGGTTGATAATTCACATACCTGAAGCAAACTACACCTTCAATTTGCTTGACAACAATACCTTCAACCTGCCCATAGAGCAGCTCAAATTGGTAAAACCCCTTTCTCTAAAACATTCCTTTGTACATATTTATGAGGAATGGGAAATTTTAAAATCATTTTCTTTCACTCAACTACAATCCTACGTTGAGGTGAGTAGCTGGGAGTATCCCCAGGCTACTGAAGAAGCGCTGATGCACTTTTGCAACGAGTCAGATGCGATTTTGTTACTTCAGGAAAATTGGTTCATGTCCAATTTTAAAACCAACATGGACCAATTTATCCACACTATTATGTATAGTATCTTTGATGGATCTATTGATGAAGAAGGAGAAGTTGAATAGAAAGAGATAAGGATAGAAGACTTAGTGGAGGAAGAAGTTGAAAAAGAATTTATTATTGTTGAGGATGAAGAGGAGAGACATGAAGAAAGAGAAGAAGAAAATATCTTAGTTGAAAAACAATCAGGAGAAGAAGGAGTCGAAACAACTGTGGAGTTGGTGGATGAAGAAGAAGAAGAAGGAGAAGAAGTTGATCAGGAGGATGAAGAAGTTGAAAAGGAAGATGATGATAAAAACAATGATAAAAAGGATGATGATGATGAAGACAAAAATGATGATGATGATGATGATGAGGATGATGATGAGGATGACGGTGGAGATAAGGAGGCTGAGAAAGAAAAGGAGAATGATGAAGAGGAAGAAAATGAAGAAGAAAATGAGGAAGGAGAAAAAGAGGAGGACAAAGAGAAAGAGGCAGAAGGAGAGAAGGAAAAAGAAGCAGAGGCAGAAAAAGAAGTTAGAGCTGAATTAGACAAGGCTGGGGCACATGCCCGCTATACCAGCCTAGATGCAGACCTAGCTGAGGATGACAGATCAGGGACCCCAGAGCAGACCCCATCTGGTAAGACACCTGCAGACAGGAGTCTGCAGATAGGTGGGTCATCCGCACACCTAACTGCAGGCATCGAAGGCTCAGGTGAGCACTCTCCGCAGACATCACACATTTCACCTGTGATGACTGAGCTGATACAACAAATTGTGAAAGACACTGTTGGAGAGCTATTTGCCACACAAATCACTCCTGACCTGCAGTCCATTAATGCCAAGATAGATACTTTGCTACAGCAGAATATCCCTCAACCACCTTCTCCTACAAACAACAGAATGCCCCTTGGCATGTCTGACTGGATGCACAGAATGGAGCAGCATTTAACTTTATTAGTTGATGCTAGTAAAAAGGGGGAAGAGAGGTTACAGGGGGAAGGAAGCAGGCAGGGGGAAGTAAGAGGAGTTCAGGAGCTGAGGAAGAAGAGGAAGCAAGATGTCCAATTAATTACAGCTGGGACATCATCTGCAAAGAGGAAGAAAGAAGCTGACCAAGAGCAGACTGATGATCAGCCTGCAGCCAAAAGAAGGAGGACCAGAATTGGGGACGAGCCAAGACTAGAATGGGAAGGCAAATAGTTGTGGTATGTTGAAGATTTCCTTCCTGTCGAAGCTGCACCTATGTGGGGATCTGCAAAGAAAAAGTTCATCAGAGATTTTTATATCTGGGAGTTACTCCAGGATAAAAATTGCTCCCCACAGCAGACTTTTATTAACTTAATGGAAACAGCACATTCAAATCTCTGGGCCGTCCTACTAAAACATGCAAAGGGATATAACGCATACCCCATGATTCCTCCCTTCAGGCCTAAAGATCCCCCACCTTACCAAATAATGAATTGGATGAGTTAGCATTGCAGAGGAAGATAAAGAAGCTGCGTGACAAGCATAAGTTCTCTTCACAAGAAGAACAAGACTTTGCTGCCCTCGTTGTCAGGAGAAAATACGGCCTAGCCCCCATCAAGAGAAAGCCAATTGGAGCTAAGCCTCTCAGACCTGCCAAGCATCCTATCCGCAGAGGCAGAGACAGAGGCAGATGATTTGTTTGTACTCATATTTTTTTGATGTAAATTTTGTACTTGTAATTTTCCTGTATTTGTGTTGATCATTGAAAGCCATGTACTTGTAAAACAATACAGAAAAATTAATATAACAGTCTTTTGAATGACAATCCCCAGTTGTCTCAAAACTAGACTGATTTTAGTTTGTGTCTAGCACTCAAGTGCAGACCTGTTCATTTGAATAATTTGCTTAAGTTTTGCCATCATCAAAATAGGGGGAATTTGTTAGGAATACTTGTTCGATTTTGATGATGTCATTATTGTAATTTAAATGTTTATTACTTGGCAAAAATGTAAGGAAGAACCATATGAGTATCTTCCATAGGCCAAATTATGTTAAGTTAAATACTTGGCAAAATGTAAAGAAGAACCAATGAGTATCTTCTATAGGCCATTTGAGTTAGGCTCAAAATCGGCTAAGTACAAAAGTACAGATAAGTACTTCAGAGAACTGTAAACCAAACACTGCAGTAAAGCCGAAGTCACATTCAGTCTAAATCAGAGAAACAAAAGTTCATCAGTGATGGTTGACCAGACTGCAGTCGAGTGATCAGCAGACCAAGACATCTGAAGTCTGACCAACAGATAAGTCAAAATTCATCAAAGACAGAAGACTTCAGACAAGTCATCTGATCAGGCAAGTCTCAACAGGACATCAGAGAAGTCATCAACAGAGAAGTCCAAACTGCAGAGAAGTTGACTGGACATCAGACAGCTTGACTTATAAGAGATCAGCCAAGTACTCCAAGTCCTTGTCAGCATGCTTTGAATAGTCAATACTTACGGAAAGTCACATGCAAGCGTGAAGGGACAAATTGGAGAGATTCCCGCAAAGGATATGAATTAAATAATTCATCCACACCTACCACTGAAGACTTTAATCATATTATATTCAAAAGATTCGGCGCCTCACATGCAAAGTCTTCACAACGATCGAAAGATGGATTAAAATATGGGAATCCAGCCTTGCAATGTTCAGAAAAATAAACAAAGAAGTCTATTTCTCCAACGGACGGATTTGTTACAAGATTTGCAACGGCTATGAAGTATGCTCAAGGATCGACACTTATATATATCCGAAGATTTGAAGTTAAGCAGTACGATGCGAACAAAACTCTCAAGCGATCAAAGTTATCAAAGCAATCAAAGCAATCATATATCATCGTGATAAGAGCAGTACTCGACGTTCTTATTTGAAGAAAGCTCTTAGTTGGAGAAGACAAACACTCTTGTCTTAAAACCTGAGTTCGGGGTACTTCACTGGTTGAAGTTGCTAGACTGATAGGAATCTGAGTATTTGAAGAATCAAGTGGTGCTAGGAAGTCAAAGAGGAGTTGCAACGACGGTATTTCCACTTGTTGGAAGTTATTGTAGCTAAGTAAAAGAATCACTCTAATATTTATCACTGGTTGCAAATTATAGTGGATTCATCTCCAACTGGTTTGGAGAAAGTGGATTAGTAGAGGATTACCCCACCTCTGAGACCACTAGAACTGCCTGCGTGTTTTACTGTTTTCAGCATCATACTTAACTGTTGCATTCATACTTTACGATTCCATTGATTAGTTTTGTTTTCATCATCAGCCGATTTCTGCATATCTATCAGCTGAGAAACTCACTCTTCTAAGAAAAGAGTTTAAGAGTTTCAATAAGTCTATTCACCCCCCCTCTAGACTTATTCCTGGACGACTTGTGACCTATAGTATCGTTAGAATAACCAAACCAAGCATTAGAGTTGATAATCAGAATTGGAGTGTGGATTTGCGATGGTTTGAATATCCTGAAATTGTAGACTGCGGCATTGTACCCCATTATGATCTCTTGAATTTGCATGCCATTAGCCAACCTAGTGTTCGTCGGGAAGTTGAACCGTGAACCGGCCAAACCTAGAATGTTAACTCGGCCATAGTAGATGTTAGATGTTCGTACGTTAGAATTGTTACGTAAGTTGAGTTGTCGTTATTTCCTTTTGTGTAAGGTTCAAGATTTGCGAATGGTTGATCGAAGGGGCGGCCTTCGAGTTTGTTGAAGTCGTTGAAGTATTTATTTCTTGCCATCTTTCATAATGTTGAAACAATATTTTTTGATACATATTTTGATGATGATCTTTTTAGAAAAATAATTATTATCTCATTACGCAATTTACTATAGTTATTTTAAATCATTTTTTGTAACACATTTGCTAAAACTGTGCACTAATAACATACTAATCGAAGTTCAATAACGTACGTAATACAAGTTTTATAACCGTTGCAAAAAGTTTTAGAAATGTCAAAGTATGAAACGGCTAAATGACATAACGTACGTAAATGCCTATTCCTAACGTACATTATCAGTTTTAAATTTAAATTTATGTGCTAACCGTTGATCTTATTCAAAGTGATGTCATCCTGTACATCATCTCATCCAATGGATATGAAGACCAAGAATAGTGTACGTAATGCATGAAGCAAAATGTACGTAACAGTGAAGACAGAAGCCACTGCCCATTTTCCAGTATCATTTTACGGCCGTTACGCATGATACATAACGTATGCAATATTGGCTACGTACGTAAATGAAGTTTCCTAACGCACGTAATGCTGGCCTACTATTCTAATGGGAAAATTCAACTCAAGAGATATAAATTGCACCATTCAAGGTGTTGGAAGATACACAATTGATCTGAGCTTACAAGCATACTCAAGCAATATCAAGCATACTTTTCGAGAGAAATACACATTCCACACTGTGATACGAGAAGAATTGTTCTATCATTTCTTATCTATATTCTTGTATCAACGAGCAATATATATTGTAAAGGCGAGTTCTCTACTCGCAACTATTTATCGTGAGGTTGTCTTGTATCCTGAAAAACAAGAGTGTTTAAGTGAGGTTGTTCTTGAGCCCGGAAATCAAGAAATTGTAAAGTTCGGCACTAAACTTGAAAGTGCAATTGTAAGAGTTGGCACTAAACTAGAAAGTGCATTCAAGGTTTCTAGAAAAGTCCTAGTCGATAAAACTAGGTAGGGGACGTAGGCTTCGTTAATAGCCGAACCTCTCGAACAATTTCTTGTGTTTTTTCTTTTCTGTATTTCATTTACTCCGATATTTAGCTTCCGCACAAAAAGAGTTCAAAATTCTTATCCACACTATTCAAACCCCCTTCTAGTGGCGGTACCAATACAACAATTGGTATCAGAGTAGTCTCTTTTTCACCGGATTAACACCCGCTAGAGAAAAGATCCAGAAATGGCCTTTATCCACTCTTCTCTTGAAGTCAACGCTGACAATCGCCCTCCCTTCTTCGATGGTTCAACTTTATGACATGGAAGAAGAAAATGTCCATCTTCATTCGAGCTCACGATATTGAAATTTGGAAGGTCATTGCTCTTGGACCTACCATTCCAAAGAAGACAGATGGCTCGCTCAAAAGCTTTGAAGAGTACGACGATGCTGACTGGAAGAACGATCACTTCAATAGTAAATCTACTGAACTGCTTTACTCTGCTCTCAACCCAGAAGATCACAACAGAATCTCTTCTTGCGAGACGGCCAAAGAGATATGGAAAATGGTCGAAATTACCCACGAAGGTACGAGTCAAGTGAAAGAAACAAAAATCAATATGCTTCTTCACGATTATGAACTCTTCACTTTGAAAGAAGAAGAAAGCATTACTACTATGCTTGACCGTTTCTCGGCTATCACAAATGGGCTAGCTTCCTTTGGAAAACCGATATCAAGCAGTGATAAAGCCAAGAAAATCCTTCAATCTCTACCAAGAGAATGGGACGCTACCGTTACGGCTATCATAGAGTCGAAAGATTTCAACATCATAGAATTCAGTGCTCTCATTGGATCTCTCAACAATTACGAGATTGTCATTAAATCTCGAAGTTCGAAACCAAAGCCCAAGGAGAGAAAAAGGACGATCGCCTTCAAAGCCAATGAAGATAGCGATCTAGAAGACGAACCTACCGAAGAAGAGGATGAAGAAACAGTCTTTTATGCTAAGAATATAAAGAAATTCAAAAATCTTTTACAAAGGCGGTGGAGAGATATCAAACAGGAACCCAGGGATGAATCCAAAAAGGTTCACTTCCCACAAAACGAAAGGTTCAACAATACTTGTCGAAGGTGCGATGTTCCAGGTCATTTTGCTAAAGATTGTCGTGCTGCTGCGCCTATGAGTTCATCAAAACCACCTCATGAGAAGTTCAAAAAGAAGGAAGTTTATGTCGCTACATGGAGCGATGATGAGGATGATGAACCTCAAGTTCAAACCAATCTTGCTCTAATGGCCCGCGCATCTGAAGATAGCGATGAAGAAGTTGAGGTTAGTGATTCTTCTCATGAAGAACTTCTTGATCCTTTCGAATCTTTAAATAATGAATATGAAAAAGTTTGCAATATTAATAAAGATTTGAAAAAGAAAATAAAGTCTCTTGAAAATGAAAATTCAAAATTATTGAAAAACAAGGATGTGTCAATTGATCATACAAATTGTCTGGAAAACGAGAAAATTCTGAGAGATGATTTACACAAAACTCAGAAAGAATTGAAACTTTACGTTAGAAAATTCTCGTGTGGTAATGACAAATTTGAGCAACTCTTATTTGGTCAAAAATTTTCTCTTTCAAAACAAGGACTCGGGTATAATTCATTTCCAATGAAAAAGTCCTTAGAAATTACCACGAAAGATTCGGACATTTTAAAAATGGGAATTCCATCATGTCCAAAATATTTAAAACCAGGACATACCGAAACTTACTGTAGAAGTTCTAGACGAAATATAAAAGTCAAAAAAATTTGGGTACCTAAAGGGACCATTGTTCAAAATCAAGTTTTTATGTCTAACTCCACAGGACCCAAATTAGACTGGGTACCTATAAAACGGAAGAAAATTGTATTTGTAGGTACAAGAAAGGAAGACAATATTATCAAATAAATAGAATGTTGATAGTGGATGTTCAAATCACGTGAGTGGGAATGAACATCTCTTCACGGAGCTGAAAAAGGAAGATCATGGTTGTGTAACATTTGGCGATAATAAAAAGGGCCAAATAAAAGGGACATGTAAGATAGGTAAGAAACCTTTACCTACTATTGAAAATGTTCTATTTGTTGATGGTCTTTGCCATAATCTTCTAAGTGTTTCCCAACTCTGTGACACTGGTCTTAAATTAATTTTTGAAAGTACGCATTGCACTGCAATGAGAAAAGACCAAGTTATTTTTATTGGATTGCGATATGAAAATATTTATATTGTTGATCTTCAAGATGAATATTCTTTCAATGAAAAATGTTTACTTTCATACGATGAAAATGCCGTTATTTGGCACCGAAAATTGGGTCATGCCTCTTTACCACTTCTTTCAAAATTGGCTAAAAACGATATTGTCCGTGGTCTACCAAAATTAAATTTCAGAAAAGACCACATTTGTGAGGCCTGTATTAAAGGTAAACATGCTAGAGGCTCGTTTAAACCAAAAATGGAAATTTCCACTAGTCGCATTCTTGAATTAATTCATATGGATTTGATTGGTCCATCTCGGCATGCTAGCTTAACAGGTAAACTATATACTTTAGTTCTTGTTGATGATTTTTCGAGATTTACTTGGCTAAAATTCTTAACAAATAAAAATGATGCATTTAACGAGTTTGTTAAGTGGTGTAAGGTTACCCATAAGGAAAAAGAGTTACCAATTATCGCCATCAGAACCGATCATGGTGGAGAATTTAATTCAAATGTCTTTGAAGATTGGTGTGATAATTATGGTATTGGGCACAATTTTTCAGCACCTCAGACACCTCAACAAAATGGAGTTGTCGAGAGGAAGAATCGCTCTCTAGAAGAAATGAGCCGAACAATGCTCAATGAATATGGGCTTCCTAAATATTTCTGGGCCGAAGCCGTTAACACCGCTTGCTATGTTATCAATCGAGTCCATCTCTGGAGAAACAAAATGATGACTCCATATGAGATATTTAAAGGTAAAAAGCCCAATTTATCTTATTTTCATCCATTTGGTTGTAAGGTATTTATTCATAATAATGGTAAGGATAATTTGGGAAAATTTGACTCTAAATCGGATATTGGAATATTTCTTGGTTATTCAACTAATAGTAAAGTTTATCGTGTATTTAACTGTAGAAGAGGCTCGGTAGAAGAGTCAATTCATGTAAAATTCGATGATACAGTTTTACCCCCGAGAAAGGTTGTTTTTGATGATGATGGAGGTATGGTTTCGGCTAAAGAAATGTCAGAAGCGTCAAAGGAATTGGAGAAGCTCGACTTAAGCTCGGACAAGCAGGAGGAGAATTCTTTCAACCTTCCAAAAGATTGGGCTAATGTGAAAGATCATCCCATGGAGCAAATTCTTGGAAAAATCGATGAAGGTGTGCGAATTAGGAGAAATATAAATGATTGTATTAACAATATTACATTTATTTCTCTTACAGAACCAAAGAATATCGATGAAGCCATCAATGACGAGAATTGGGCTATTACTATGCAAGAAGAGCTAAATCAATTCGAAAGAGATAATGTTTGGGAATTGATTCCGGCACCGGTAGACAAATCAATCATTGGTACTAAATGGGTTCATAAAATTAAAACCGATGATGATGGTCTCCCAATTAAGAATAAACCGAGATTGGTCGCCCAAGGATATAATCAAGAAAAAGGCTTGGATTATGAGGAAACATTTGCTCCTGTTGCTCGTCTTGAGGCTATTTGCCTTCTCTGTGCTTTTGCCGTATACAAGAAAATCAAACTCCATCAAATGGATGTAAAGAATGCGTTCCTAAGTGGAATCATCCAGGAGGAGGTGTATGTCAAGCAACCGCCGGGTTTTGAAGACTATGATCATCCAGATCATGTGTACAAGCTCCACAAAGCTCTCTACGGATTAAAACAAGCTCCGAGAGCATGGTATGATCGTTTAAGCACTTTTCTTATTTCAAATGGGTATAAAAGTAGTAATGTTGATAATACCCTATTTATTAATAATTTAGGTGATGATATGCTTATTTGCCAAATTTATGCGGACGATATTGTTTTTGGTGCAACTAACGAATCGCTGTCCCAAGAATTTTCAAATCTTATGAAGGGAGAATTCGAAATGAGCATGATGGGAGAATTGAAAAACTTTCTCGGACTCCAAATTAAGCAACTCAATGACGGAATATTCATTCACCAATCAAAGTACTTCAATGAACTCTTAAAGAAATTTAAGATGGAAGAATGCAAAGAAATATCTACTCCTATGTATTCCACTCAACTCGATAAAGATGAAAAAGGTAAGTCTGTTGACCAAAAATAGTATCGAGGTATGATCGGTTCTTTACTTTATTTAACTGTATCTAGACCCGATATAATATTTGCTACTTGCTTATGTGCTCGTTTTCAAGCAAATCCTAAAGAATCCCATCTCATTGCATGCAAACGGATTTTTCGCTATTTAAAAAGTACTGCTGGCTTAGGTCTGTGGTATCCATCAAGCATTGATTTTAAACTTTTTGCATATAGTGATGCTGATTTCGGTGGATGCAAAATTGATAGAAAAAGCACCACTAGAACTTGTCACTTCATGAGTTCTTGTTTAATCTCATGAGGGAGTAAGAAACAGACTAGTGTCGCTACTTCCACAGCTGAAGCAAAAATATGTGGCTGCGGGAAGTGCATGTGCACAAGTTCTGTGGATCAAAATCAATTACTAGATTATGGCATCGAGCTTAAAAATACACCTATTTTTTGTGATAATACAAGTGCCATAAATCTGAGCAAAAACCCCATATTGCACAGTAGGACAAAGCATATTGAAATTCGTCACCATTTTATTTGTGACCATGTCCAAAACGGAAATGTGCGTCTCCAATTTGTTGGTACAAATGAACAATTGGTGGATATTTTTACAAAACCATTACCTGAAGATGCTTTCAATCTCATTCGCATAAATTTAGGGATGAGTCATGTTGATCATTTTTAATTTGAGCATATTCATCATATCTACATCAAAATGGTCATGGAAACAAAAGATATCATCAGAAGAAATGTACTATTTATTTGGTCTCCCTTACGTATGTTATGGACCTAAGATTGGGTACGTAATGAAAAGGACGGTTTTTGGACAGTCAATTCTGGACTCTATATTACGGCCGCTATGTCAAGAGTATAACGTACGTTAAAGGTCTCAACGTTCGTTATGGACAGCCCGCTACCTTATAATTTCTCCAGAATCAGGTAGTGAGTACTGGAACCTCGATTACGTACGTTATTTGCCCTCATAAATTCCGTAACACTCTTTCCATTATGGGCGTTACACATCTTAACGTACATAATTCATCATGCCTAGAAGATAAAAAACCCGTCTGCCCCCTTATCACTTCTCACTTTTCCTAAACCTAAAAATCGTTCCCGACTCCCTTCCTTCTCAAACCCTCTGACCGATCAAAATTTCCTCCATTTTCTTCAGCAATAATGCCGAATACTCGCCAGAACAAGAAGAAACGAGGAGAGTCATTATCTAATCCGACTGAATCGAACCGATTTGTGACTCCACAGGCTGCGAAAATTTTCAATGAAATCCTCATTGATGAAGAGGTAACCTCAAGCCACTATTTCGATTTTGATTCTCTGAATGGGATTGGAATTCGTTTAGATGATTTCTTCGACATGCTAGGGATTGCAAAATTTGTTAGCTTTTGTCGACCTATTTATGTGGATTTAATTCGAGAATTATATGCAAATTTCTCGACGAGTTTTAATACGGATGGACTTGTGGTTATTAACTCATTAGTTCGTGGAAAATCCATTTCTCAAAATTGTCCGAACTCTTTGGCCTTCAAAACGAAGGATATGTATGTGATGGGAACTTTTTGACGGAAAATGACTTCTCGGATGAAGAATTAAATGATTGCCTCAATGAAAAAGTCGTACGTGACTTTCTTCAATCTCAGACCGTAATAAATGTGACCTCGGACAGATTTGAAAACAATGAATTTGGCCTCAACATACGAATCATTCATGATGCTATCACTCGTTCTTTAATGCCAAAGGTCAATGCTCAACAACGCTTAGTTAACGTTGATATGGAGATTCTCTATCATATTCTAAACGATCATCAAGTTAACTTTGCTCGAGTTGTTATGAAATGGTTCGTGGAGAAAGGATCCATTTTCACAAGAAAGGTTATTTGAGGAAAGATAGGGAGAGAAAATCCGGGATGCCCTTCGGCTCTATTTTGACTGGGATATTTGAAGATGCCGGAGTTGATTTTTCTGGGATGCACAAAATGGATATTCCAAAAGGGAGTATGGTTCACGAAGGAACCATTCGTACTATGAAATATGTGCAGACCAGGAATCGAGGCTGGATATATTTAGCTTATTTACGAGATGGCGACTCTCTTGTGGATGGGAGTGCCTTGCCTCGACTGGAGGATCGCATCTTTTCTGGAGGGCCTCATTAGTCAAGTGCTTCCTCCTCCTCCTCGGTCAAGTGCTTCCTCCTCCTCCTCCTCCTTGCTTCACGACAGAGTTAGTGCATTAGAGCATCGTGTTCGCCAGTCCGAGACTATGTTAGAAAATTTGTGCACTTTCTTCGTGATTGCTCTTCCGCCTCATACCCCACAGCCAGACATTGACTAGCACTATCTTCACTATTGATGATCATCTTCTTTCCAGACCAAATATTTCATTTAGCATGCATCTTTATTTCTTCTTTTTGTTTTTGAATTCTTAAGAAACTTCAATGTTCTTAATTTGCTTTTCTTTTCCTGTTCTGGGACTATTTTCTTGATTGTTAAGCACTGCTTTAATGTTTTTTGTGGACTGATTTTCATGACTGTTCTGTAGGGCTTCTTTAATGATTATGAGGACTGTTCTAAGGACTGTCTTTTTCACGCTGTTTTTTTAGACTACTTTTGAGGACTGTTTTTCTAACACTATTTTCTTTTGTGTTTTGTTTTTAATTTGAAGGTATAGTTTATATCTTTTTGGTAGTTGGTATTTGTTAAATTTTTTGGGCAAGTTTGCTTTTTTGAGTTTGGTGTTCTATAAGTTGCCGACCCCAAATCATTTTGGGACTAAGGCTTAGATGTTGTTGTTGTTGTTGGTGTTCTATAAGTTGTTGCTATGGGTTTATCAAATTTATATCTGCTCTCTTTTTTCTGCGTACTTATATAGTTCGTTATGTTTCCCAATTTTCTTTATTTAGTTGTCATTATTAGCAATCTCTATTACTTACTAATTGTTGTTTTGTATAGGTGATTGGTAACTACAACATATTGCTTTTATTCTGGTAGTTGTAATTTGGAGGTACTGTTTTCAAATACCGGTATTTGTGGTACTTTTGGACATGTTTGCTTTTTGGTGTTTTTTATTCTATGAGTTTTTCGGCTTCTGGTATTTAAAAAAGATTTTTAGTTGCTGTTGTATATTCTTGATTTAGGTGGTTATTTTATACCTTGTACTTATATCATTATGTACTAAGTGTTGTTTTGTGTAGGTGTTGGGTGACTACAAAGTGTTTCTTTTATTGAAGTAGTTGTAATTTCGAGGTACTATATTCGATATTTATATGTTCAAGTTCGTTATATTCTGGTGTGATTATAGATAATCTATTAGATGTTTTATTTTACACATATGCTTATTATCAGTATGATGACATATAGTGTTTGGACACTATATACATTTCTCTCATCTTATTTGTTTCTTCCTCCGGTTGTCTAAGGCTGCAGATCATTTATTTCTCAGTTCTATTTTTCGTGGCAGTTCTGTTTGATTACTTTTGTTTTTTACAAATGTGTAGTTTCATAATGAGCCACTCTCTGAGTAGTGAGGCTGTGTTTTGTCGTCGTAGGCGATGGAGAGATTTGTATCCTAAAAGAAAGGTTTCTATGGGTTTTTGTTAATTTTCTTCTTTATTCTTCTGAGAGGGAAGTCACATATGTTGGATAGTTAAAATGTTTTCTAAATAATATAAATCTTTATCTTTTTAGGTATACCTGTAGATTTGTTGCCTATGAGTGGTTCTTCAAACATCTAATATGAGTATTTACCTATACTTTGTTTTCCTACAACCTTTTGTGCTTTCACTGATGACCTTTTGCTCCCATTATCATGCAAGGAAGTTTTATAGAGAATGGCACACTTTCTACTATAGGGATGGTCAAACTAAACTAGTGTTTGCTGAAATGTCTTTAGATTTACGTACATATTATATTTCGGATGCTTTAATATATTTAAATTTTCAAAAGTGTTGCGGAACATAAAACAATCAGTTTGCTTTCACATCATTTGGAGTAAATATGATAAAGATCTCTGCAAAATGAATAAGGCTGAGTTCAGGGACACACATATCATTATATTCAAGTCTCTCGCCAAGTGACAAGGGACCATCCTATTTACAGCTATATTTCTGACACTAAAAATGAACTAGTTAAGAGAGTAAAGAAATCTAATAGGCTTGAGGAGGATATAGTTAGGTGATTAGTGCATTATTAATCTAAAAATTCATATACAAAATATCCCTATTTCTGGCATATTCATACTGATTTGTTATAGAAAATAATTATTTTGAAGAAATGTCAAGTCATGAGCTAATAATGTTTGTTTTACAAATTACTGACATAAAATATCAAAAAGGACGAAAAACAAAATTGAAATAAAAATCAGAATTTTTCAAGAACAAAGTTCACAAAATATATAGCACGGCACAAGCTGGGCCCTCTCTTGCATCGTTTCTCACACGACTGTCAATTTTGCGTCGTGTACTTGCACGTGTTTCGGATAGAGCGAGTCACCCTACAAATAGCGATACAACACGGCGCAAATTGGACCATGTTTCAGCGTCGTGTTCAAGAAGAAGCCTTTGCTGAATATTCCACTTTTGACCACCTTGTGAGCTCAACACTATGTATTTTATTTGAAGGTCAATGATCGGAAAATCAAAACATGCATGGAAGATCAAGTGTGAATCAAAATACCAATGAAAAATCAAGATACTACAGCACATCTTTTGATTTAAATAATCCACAATATTCTTGAAAATCACCTATAAAAATGGACCTTCATGCTATTGTAAGGAAATCCCTCACACTATGCCGCAAGTGCACGGTGTCAACAAGTAATAAAGTGATAAGTAAGATATCGTTCCCTCGAGGACTGATTTCACTAAGTACCAAAATATAGTCGACTCGTAATTTTATTTGAAGAACAATTATATAGAATTTATATCTAAACTAATTGCAGAAAGATAAATAGAAAATAATAATAGTGATAAGGGTGTAGGATTATGATTTTCACCTCAAACAACCAGGAATGATTCTTATTCAATTCAATTCACTTTTATTCAATTGATTGTAAGCCAGGAATTCCTAAATTATTCGAAAGCCTTTCCCAAGGTCGATAGAAAATACTACGAATTATTAACTCGATATATCCCTATTCGAATTACATAATTAATAGCTAAAACAGTTCAAGAATTCCCACAAATAGGCTTCACAATTCCCATGAGTATATCCCTATCTCACGAAAATTATGATTATTCTCACAAGAACTATGCCTAAATTTCATCTCCTGAATCCATAAAGACATTCAAAACAATTCAACTGTTGGCCAGACAATTAAAAAGCATTAAGAACAATGAGAAAAATCCAACTCAATACGAATAACGAGTAAATTGAAATAATAAATAAATCAATCCATTATGTAATCGGCTACAATCACAACCCTACTTGAATAGATCTAGAAACCAAGATGCGGAAAAATTAAGAAAAACTGTAGGGATCCGTGGTCTTGTCGTCGCCCACAAATCTCCTCCTTGTGTTCTTCAATGATGACCTCCGATCTCTTCCTGATCGATCCTCACTTTTCTTCTGATCTTCAATGCTTATTTATAGCAGTCTTTAGCCTTCAAAACGCGTCCTTGGATTAGGTCGAGAACAGGCTCCAAAAACGGCCCAGAACTGCGGCCAACACATCAAAACCGCCTCGTGGGCCGCGGCTCACTTAATCTGTGCCGCGGCCCCTACTGCTCAGCGCCCCACACCTGGGCGCATTTTTCTTCATGGGCCGCGGCTCACAGTACAGTTTGCTCGGTGTCTTTGTGTGCCGTGCGTGTGCCGCGGCTCACTCTCCTTGTGCCGCGGCCCGTGGCCAAAAATTGCCATTTTCGCCCGTTTTTCGTCGTTCGAGCTTCCGGACTCCAATTTCCTGCAAAACATAAAAGAATAGTGCATTAAAAGCTCATTTATGCAGATTTCGGCTCAAGATGGATATAAAATAATGATAAATAAGCGCATAAAAATACGCCTAACAAATACCCCAAACTTGAGCCTTTGCTTGTCCTCAAGCAAAAATCAATTTTCAAATAAAAGTATCGTGAATGATCGTGCAAATCCATAGTGCTCAACTTAATCAATACTACCCTGGAAATCTCAAAGAATAATACGAGTGTCGTAATAGTGAGTCACATCCACGGACACTGATTCCAAGAAGTAATAATTTTCAGTCCTAACCAACCGTTCATGAAGAAAATCAAGCTCAAAGATTAACAAGCGTGAATTTAACCGACCGTTAATATGAAGGGTTAGATTAAACAAGCCAATTCGCCCCGTCCCACCGTCTAGTGGCAAAATTTAAGAGTTTCATCATCAAAATTAAACCTCGGACAGCATTCCCTTATGTATGATCATAATAAAGATTCGAGTTAACCACTAGGTTTCGGCTCTCGGGATATTTCATCGGGATGATCCTAGGGTGGATTTCCATTCTCATGTATCGGGGAACCGTTTGACGTAAAAGACACTCAGGGGGCACATAGATGCTTCTAGTTACTAAGTCCCCCTCTACAGCGGAGAAAAAACTCGAATAGCAATTCCCGCATGTCAAGGTTGCTGTTTTACGCGAAAGTAAACAACGGGTCGCGCGAATACCCCCGGTTACTAGGCTTCCCATCATCGGTAATTCGATATTTCTAAGTTATTAGTCTATTCAGGGTTGTCGTTTTACGCGAGAGTAAACAACGGGTCACGTGAATACCCCCGGTTACTAGACTTCCCATCATAGAACATATAATATCTCGACTTTTTGGAAAAAACTGTCCGACTCAAAACTCACTTTAAGTGCCTACAAGACTCATGTTACTGGACGACTAGCTACGCGAAAAGTATAACCAAACGTATAGACGGTGGTTTGAAAACACGTATGTCTCCTTTCTTATCTGCTAAGATTTCTACAAAAACGAAAAAAATTCGGACCTAAATGAATACTCAACGAAAACAGAGATCGCTGACTGCAACTCGACCAAAAGTCAACCGTTTCTTCAAAGAGAAATCAGTATCGTAACATCAGTTTTACACACGGAAGCACGAAAAATTCACGAAAAAATTCACATTTTTAACCATCAACAGCATGCAAGAAAAATAAAGCAATGATGAAATCGTAATTCATAACCAAGAAAATTTAAGAAAATATCGCATGCTTCACTTTATTCCACTACACATAGAGTCATCAATAATAAAACTCATGTGAAAATAAAAGAGATAAGAAAAAATGAAACTTATTCCAAATGTCTTTTTGAACGCCAGCACATGTCTGAGTGGAATCGTTTGTCAATCCATACTTCAAATACTGCCCAACATCACCAGGAACCCCCAAACTTAGTCTCTAATCATGAAATAACTGTAGACATTAAGCCAAAAAGACTAGAATATGAAAGATAATAACTCATTGGGGTTAACAAAAAAATATTAGAGAAATACGGGCCAACAAGAATACACGAATCCAAACGAAATAACAAAACAAAGGAAAAAATTATTAACTAAAATCAAATAAAAGCAACTAACTAGAAAGCAAGTAAAATTGATGGGTTGCCTCCCATCCAGCGCTCTATTTTACGTCTTGAGCACGACGTGGCAAAAAAAAATTTAACGTGGCTTCTTTCTAGGGAGATTGCCAAATACCCCCTTCTTGCAATCTATAAGCCTCTTATTCCACAAGGGAGGCTTTGGTTCATGCTTGGTTGCCAAAAATGAGTAAGAATAATTATGCGGACAACCAAAAAATAGTGGAAGAATATAATAATGATAAGGTATGTAAAAATAAGCAGAGTTCGAATGGGTAAATAATAAAGACATATCATGAACAACCTCATTAGAACTCAGAGAATCAGCCTCAACAAAATCAAAAGTAATGGGGTCAATCTCTCCCATTATAGATTTAGGAAAAATTATGCGTGGCACCGTTAATAAAATTCTTGGCACAAAAGTATTCACCTTATTATTCGAAGTTTGATGATAATTTAATGAAATTTCTTTGGAAACATCATCAATGGTAACTTCTTCTACAAGCTCATCACACTTTATGTAATTATCAGGTGCTGGGAGATCGATCCTAAAACTCAGCATGTCATTCTTCTCAACCTCCCCCTCTACTTCACTACTAAAGCTATGAGCTGGAAAATAACCATAGTGAATCTCAAGACCACGACGTGCACATTCTCGCTCAAGAGGAGTACTATCTGGATTTTCGAGAGCGTCTACACATTGTTCAAGCATGATCTTTTATTTTGGGGGAGGGGGCTGACTGACCCTATTAGGCAAATTATCAAGAACATTGAAATTTATGAAATGCCAAGGGTCACTATAATCAAAGGAAAATATAATGAAAAAATAAAAATATAGATACTAAAAAAGAAAAACTTCAACTTAAAATTAGAGTTGCTTGGTATTGATATTAGCGAAAAATCAGTCCCCGGCAACGGCGCCAAAAACTTATTGTAAGGAAATCCCTCACACTATGCCGCAAGTGCACGGTGTCAATAAGTAATAAAGTGATAAGTAAGATATCATTCCCTCGAGGACTGATTTCACTAAGTACCAAAATATAGTCGACTCGTAATTTTATTTGAAGAACAATTATATAGAATTTATATCTAAACTAATTGCAGAAAGATAAATAGAAAATAATAATAGTGATAAGGGTGTAGGATTATGATTTTCACCTCAAACAATCAGGAATGATTCTTATTCAATTCAATTCACTTTTATTCAATTGATTGTAAGCCAGGAATTCCTAAATTATTCTAAAGCCTTTCCCAAGGTCGATAGAAAATACTACGAATTATTAACTCGATATATCCCTATTCGAATTAGATAATTAATAGCTAAAACAGTTCAAGAATTCCCACAAATAGGCTTCATAATTCCCATGAGTATATCCCTATCTCACGAAAATCATGATTATTCTCACAAGAACTATGCCTAAATTTCATCTCCCGAATCCATAAAGACATTCAAAACAATTCAACTGTTGGCCAGACAATTAAAAAGCATTAAGAACAATGAGAAAAATCCAACTCAATACGAAAAACGAGTAAATTAAAATAATAATAAATAAATCAAACCGTCATGTAATCGGCTACAATCACAACCCTACTTGAATAGATTTAGAAACTAAGATGCGGAAAAATTAAGAAAAATCCATGGTCTTGTCGTCGCCCACAAATCTCCTCCTTGTTTTCTTCGATGATGTCCTCCGATCTCTTCCTGATCGATCCTCACTTTTCTTCTGACCTTTAATGCTTATTTATAGCAGTCCTTAGCCTTCAAAATGCGTCCGTGGATTAGGTCGAGAACAGGCTCCAAAAACGGCCCAGAACCGCGGCCAACACATCAAAATCGCCTCGTGGGCCGCGGCTCACTTAATCTGTGCCGCGGCCCCTACTGCTAAGCGCCCCACACCTGGGGGCATTTTTCTTCATGGGCCGCGGCTCACATTCCTTGTGCCGCGGCTCACAGTACAGTTCACTCGGTGCCTTTGTTTGCCGTGCGTGTGCCGCGGCTCACTCTCCTTGTGCCGCGGCCCCTGGCCAAAATTGTCGCTACTGCTTTTTCGTGCTCGAGCTTCCGGACTCTAATTTCCTGCAAAACATAAAAGAATAGTGCATTAAAAGCTCATTTATGCAGATTTAGGCTCAAGATGGATATAAAATAATGATAAATAAGCGCATAAAAATACGCCTAACACATGCATGAAGAAAATAATCCTCTTTTTGCCAAGAAACACCCTTTCTTTTGGCAAGACACCTCTCCCTAGAAAGAACTCACTACTATAGTTTTGTATATATTTTATTTTTGATAGTTTAAAGTTGTTCTTTCATTTAGTTTGTCATTAAAAAGTGCTTGATCAATAAGCACTTAGTATCTTACTTCCATATTTCATATCTCGTAACTTTTGGAACCAAGTTTGAAGTTATATTTTGGAATATTGTTTCTTGCACTTTGATACATCGTATTGAAGTTTTCATCTATTGTCATTAAATTCTAGTTATTAAAAGTTTTTATATATTATGTATATAAATCATTTCTATTATAATTCTAGTTTGTACAAACTAATGAGTAGCTAATCTTTCTCCTAGGGGAATGGAGATTTCTATTAGGTTAAATATAAAGTATTTGATTGATTTGCACTATCTTGATTAAAAGGGATTAACTGATTTAAATAGAGATTGATCATATCATATTTCTACTAATGAAACAACCTCCTTGATTGGTTGTTAAGTGAATTGGAACATCTCATCTCAATCTATCAAGTGTTTATCTTGTTATCAACATTTTAAGGTTATGAAAGCGATTAAGACACCTTTGAATACGAAAGTTATAAGGTGAGAAATTAATTACCTGATAAATAATCATTTTTCTTTTATATCCGTGTAAGTCAATTCATCCACTTAATTAAAAACCTAATTTAGTGAACCCGTAGTCCCCTTAGATTTTATAAATAAATTTTCAAGTCATTTTAGCTCTATTCATTTTTTACTAGTTAAAAATAGTGTACTTTAAAATATTCCAATATAAAAAAATAGTCTAGTTCAAAACAGTCTTTTTCAAAATAGTTCAATTAAAAATAGTCTAGTTTCTTTTATATTATTTACAAAAGAATTTCTTAATAGTTTCTAAATAATCTAGTTTTTGCATTTATCAATAGTTTAAATTGCAACCAATCACTTAGTTCCTAAGAAATGTCATCAAAATAGTGCATTTAATTTAGTTAATATAAAAACTCAAAAATCTATTTTAGAATGTTTTAGTATTTATTTCTCGTGATCTAAGCAAAATATTATACGAAGCCCTGTTAGGCAATCCTCGAGAGACTCGTATATATATTTCCGAACGACTCAAAAGCTCGTATATATATTTCCGAACTTACCACAACTACTTCTACCTCGTATATATATTTCCGAACGACTCAAAAGCTCCTATTTTAAGACAAAGTTTTGACCGATTAAATTTTGGCGCCGTTGTCGGAGACTGCTTTAGGCCAAATATAATTTGTGTATACATTTGTTTATACCTCGTGTTTTTATCTTTCTTTATTTTTATATCTTTTTATTTCTCTTATTTTTATTTTTCGTCACATAAGGTGCGCTTGACGGTTTTCTAGTCTATGCAGGGCCATAGGTCTCTTGTAAGAACTTTGGTACCATATAACGAAAACGTTCACAACCAAAATCAAGTTGGTCATAGCCTTGAAAATATTAGCAATGAAAGAGAATTTTTAACAGAAGGTAATACCGAGTCCTCCAATCAAGAAGAAGAATCAACCTCTAGAAACGAAGAACCTATGGCAGACCAACAAACTTTAAAAGAATTTGCTAGACTAGTGATCGGTATTGTAATACCCGAGATTTCCATTTTTGGTTACTTTGAATCATTTGTCGGTTGTGCTGGTCATCTTGTTCGTTGATGATTAATTGGTATTTTCCCTATTTTGTGTACGGTATGATGTGCCACGTGGTGTTCGTCAGGAATGACTTGTTGTTGTGTAAGTCGTGCAGTTAGCGTGTATGCATATGTGGCATGACATATTATATTCCGTTGTCGGTTTGCCTCTTTGAGGACGTTGTGAACTCTTGTTGTCGTGCCCTTTCTAGTTGGTTATGTTCTGGGTGCTTTCGGAGTCGTGTCGGGCTCGATGTTAGCCTTTGATCCTAGCACACGAGCAGGCCACACGAGCTTGTGATCGTGCGTGGCACTCGTGCGCGACCGATACACGGCTGTGGACTCCAGGGATGCACGAGCAGGACACATGCACGGTGCTCGTGCGTGTTGGTCAAAAGCTGGGCAGTGGCCTAGCACACGACCAAATACCCGAGCATTTGGTCGTGCATGATGCTTATGCACAACCAATGCCCGACAGTAACTCCCAGGGACGCACGAGATGGACACACGAGCAGTTGCTCGTGCTCGGTGCTCGTTCGTGATGACAGAAGTTGGGTAGTGGCCTAGCGCACGACCAAACGCACGAGCACTTGGTCGTGCTTGATGGTCGTGCGTCCCTGATGTATATAAGGGGAGAGTCGCGTTTTTCAGCGTCATTTCTTCCCTTCTTCTTTCTTCTCCGAGGGTTATGCGGTGTGGGTCTTTTAGAAGCTTAGATTGTGATCGTATATCTCATCCATCCACGGTTTTGAGCTCCTAGCACCAAGTTATCATCGTCTAAACATCTTTTACCGATTGAATAAAGGTAAAATCTCTCAGAACCCTACTTTTGGAGAATATGGGGATTTTTGATTTAATGTCTGATTCGTTCCGTGTTGTTGTTTAATCCATTATGTATGTGATTAATCTTAGTGGTATTCATGTTTTCCCTACGAGTTCATGGTAAATTTCTTTGTATATGTGAAATCGAGAGGGTTCGGCTGCGATCCGCCCTTATTGTTGTTTTTGTACGAATTTACATGAATCGTAGGTGGGTTTTAGGGCGTATTCCATTTTCGTGCTCGTGTAGAATTGGTTGTGATTGTATTCTTCGAATCGTTAGGTTCGTGGTTGTCGGTTCCTAGCGATCGTGGTTGATTCTCCATTCCGTTCGTTTCGTCATTAATTACTCACGACAAAAATTCTTGTGAAACTCTTATGCTTAACATTAAATGGTGATGTATAATATTATGTGCTTTGATCACTTCAGGAGGGTCCGACGGGGACTCGGAGGAATCCAGTGGTTTAGCCCCGAATTCATGAGCTTGTTGGCTAGCCGTCCGGGAGGGTCCATAGAGGCCTCGGATGGGACCAGTGGTTTAGTCCCGGTCCTAGGCGATGCTTGTGCGTAATTTTGATTTTTAACTATGGCCAGTCCGGAAGGGTCCATAAAGGCCTCAGATGGGACCAGTGGTTTAGCCCTGGTCCTAGGCAAGATTGAACTGTGATATTTGACTGTTTGTTTTCTGGGAAAAGACATGTCTGGTTTTGGATTTGGAAATGACTTGATGCATGTACTATGAAATGTGTAAGCGAATGGTTTGCCTTGATTACTTGTACTTGCGTAATTTTGCTAACCCCTTTGGGGACCAGTTTTGGGGAAATTCTTGTTATGAAGTTTAGGTGGCGTTCATCCGGTCGAGCGGACACTGGGGCAGTACGAGGATGCTGGTGGGGGATGTTGACTTATGCAATGGAGTTCCCTTTATTTCCGTTGTCCATTTTGATGTGTTTGTTTTCCTCACTTGTGAACTTATAGATAGTACTCGCGAGTACTTTGGAACTTTTGATTTGGGATATGTTCTGTATGTTAAATCATATTTGGGAATTTGGGTGATGTTTTGGTTACCGGTTGTTCCGGGTGATTTCATTTAGTTATTGTTGTGGTGTTGTGTGTTTCTCGCTAACCGAGATGGTTAGACGAGCGGTATTATTTATTTAGCCCGGTGGGTCCCACGTAGGGGTCCACGGCGCTGTAATATACCCTGAATATCTTGGGGGTGTTACAGAAAATGGTATCAGAGCACTAGGTATATGGATACCTAGGCTTGTTGGTTAATTGAGTCTATTTGTGTTTTATTTTGCACGTCGTCATCCCGCTGCCATCATCTCGGTACTTCCAGTGTTCGTAAGTTTCCTTACTCGATTCCTTGTTTTCTCATATCGTACTTACGTTCCTTGAACTGTGACTTTTTTCCACTTGTACTTGCCATCGAATTGCTTTTGCTACCTCTTATCTCCAGTATGGATGCTGGAAGAGGCCGAGGTAGAGGTCGTCGCCGTGGTCGCGGACGCGGCCGGGGACGTGGGGCAGCCAGTGGGGCGGCCACGTCACACTCTTCTGGAGCCGGCAGTAATGATGGTCGTCATGGCCATACTGCTACTCAAGAAGACACAGCCAACAATGGCTCCGACATTAGTGTTGCAGCTATGATGCAACAAATGGTGAACCAAATGGCTACGATAGCCCAGGCGGTTCAAAACCCGGCTCTGGTCCATACTGCTCAGGCTGGAGCAGATCGTTGGCTTCAGGATGTCACCAAGATGCATCCTTCTTACTTTTTTGGGGCTTCGGACCCGATTGATTGGGAGAGGTGGATAAAGGAGATGTCCAAGATCTTTGTTGCCACTAACTGCCCTGAGGATAACAAGGTCCCCATCGCCCAGTATTTTCTCACTGGGGAGGCTGCTGATTGGTGGGAGGCTGTTGAGCCCCAGGATCATAATGCTTCGTGGGCCGAGTTCAGAGACCTTATGGAAGCTGAATACTATCCGTGGCTGGTTCGTCAGGCCCGCGTCCATGCTTTTTATGATGCTCAGCCTCGAGATATTCCGGTTTCTCAGGCCATTGCAGATTTCAACCGGGAATTGGGCTACGTGAAGGCCTAGGTTAAGGAGGAGAGCGACAAGATTTGCCAGTTTTCTAGGTGGATGAAACCAAGGATTCGTGATTACATGTCTGGGCTCGCCTGCACCACCCTAAAGGACTATCAGAGTAGATCTCTTGCTTATGATATGTCCTTGATGGCATGTGAGGCAGCTCGAGAAAGTAAGAAACAGAAACCCGTCGGTAACTTTTCAGGTCACAAGGGCGGAGTTTAGCAGAAGTCTCAGTCTGCTAATTTTCCTGCGAGTGGTTCGACACGTTTTTCTAGGGGCTTCCGAGGTACTGACAGTGCCTCCACTCACGAGATCAGATGTTTTAACTGTGGCTAGCTGGGCCATAGGAATTGGAAGTGTCCTCATCCGCAGTTGACCTGTCATACTTGTGGCCAGTCAGGCCACAAGGCTTCCTTTTGTGATCATTTGTGGAAGGCCCTCAGTGCCCAAGCTTCTCTTCTAGCGCCTAGGAAGCCGAGTGTGAATCAGGGGTCGTTTGCTCCACAGTCTTTGCTCAGTGTCGACTGAGGGAGAGGTTGGGGTCAGTCTGCTAGAGGGTGAGCTTCCAGTGTCGTCTCCGCTCATCCGCGTGTATATGAGATGAGGAGGGCCGATGATCCAGCGGATACTGTAGCTACAGGTACCGTTCATATTCATTCTCATCTTGTCAGTGTGCTTTTCGATTCTAGTGCTACGCATTCGTTCATCTCTCTGGAATGTGTGCGCCATTTGGGTATTGACTGTTTGTTGCCTTGTGAGCCTTTCATCGTTAAACTTCCTAGCGGCGATATGATCGTTGGTGATCGGGAGATCCGAGATTGTTCTGTTATTATTTGTGAGAGGGCTTGGCTCTCTAATCTTATTGTTGTGAGTATTGAGGGTGAGGATTTGATTCTCGGGGATGATTAGCTCCAGCGGCATGGTGCGATCATGAACTACCGCACGAGAATCATCACTATGTTAGCCGAGGATAGCACCGAGCACTCTTTCGCGGGGCGAAAGAGGGGAAACCAGAAGTTCGTAATTAACGCCTTGAAGGCGATGAGCCTGCGGAAGGGGTGTACTGGTTATTGGTGCTACGCCTTGAAATCGGAGGATGGTGGGGTCAAGTTTTCATCGATTCCAGTCATTAGTGAGTTCCGTGATGTCTTTCCTGGCGAGTTACCGGGGTTGCCACCGGAATGTGAGGTTGAGTTATCTATCGAGTTAGAGCCGGGTGCGGCTCCGATTTCGAAAGCGCCGTATCGCATGGCACCTTTAGAGATGGCTGAATTGAAGAAGCAGTTGAGTGAGCTTCTTGAGTCAGTGTATATTCGACCGAGCGCTTCGCCTTGGGGTGCAACGGTCTTGTTTGTGCGGAAGAAGGATGGTTCACTGCGTTTATGTATCGACTATCGCGAGCTAAACAAAGTAACCATCAAGAACATGTATCCCTTGCCGAGGATTGATGACTTGTTTGATCAGTTGTAGGGAGCTGTGGTATTCTCGAAGATCTACTTGAGATCGGGGTACTATCAGCTTCGGGTGAAGGAGTCTGATGTCTCAAAAACAGCTTTTCGGACAAGATAGGGACATTATGAGTTTGTGGTTATCCCTTCGGGCTAACCAACGCGCCGACAGTGTTCATGCAGTTGAAGAATAAGGTTTTCATCCAGTATTTAGATAAGTGTGTCGTTCTCTTCATTGATGATATCCTTATCTATTCGAAGAATGAGGAGCAGCATGTGCATCATCTGCATGTGGTGTTGGACGTTTTGAGGACCAAGCGACTCTATGCGAAGTTCTCAAAATGTGAGTTCTGGATGAAGGAAGTGATGTTTCTGGGTCACGTGATTTTAGCCAAGGGGGTCTATGTGGATCCACAGAAGATTGAGGCAGTGCTGGATTGGGCACCACCTAAGAATGTGAAGGAGGTCCGTAGTTTCTTGGGTTTGGATGGCTATTATCGTAGGTTCATCGAGGGGTTCTTGAAACTGGCTCGGCCACTTACACAGTTGCTTCAGAAATATGAGAAGTTCATCTGGAATGATGAAAGACAGTCGAGTTTTTAGGAGCTGAAGAGGCGTTTGACTTCAGCCCCGATTCTAGCGTTGCCGTGTGACAACAAGGGTTTTGCTGTCTATAGCGATGCCTTAGGTCAGGGTCTTGTGTGCGTGTTGATGAAGCATGACAAGACTATTGCAATTGCGTCGAGACAGTTGAGGCCGTATGAGCTCAAGTACCTACTCATGATTTGGAGTTAGCGGCAGTTGTTTTTGCGTTCAAGATTTGGCGTCATTATCTCTTTGGCTCTACATGTCAGATTTTTACCGATCAAAAGTCTGAGGTACATATTCACTCAGCGGGAGTTGAATGAGGCAGAGGAGGTGTTTGGAATTGATTAAGGATTATGACCTCGAAATCTTTTATCATCCAGGCAAGACGAACATCGTAGCAGACGCCTTGAGTCGGAAACCGGTTACATTGCGGACGCTTGCGATACTTACGTCTCAATCTGAGCTACAGCGTGATATGATCGAGTTGGGTGTTGAGATTTTATTGCCAGGAGCTGTTGGGCAACTTTGTGCTTTGGAGATTTCGTCATTGCTGATCGATGACATTAAACTAAAGCAGTTGGAGGATTCAATGATTACTCAAATCCGAGAGAATATTCTTAAAGGGAAGTCTCGTGGATTTGTGATTCACGAGGATGGTGTGTTGAGATTCTAGAGTCAGCTTTGTGTACCGAACGACTTGGAATTGAGGCAGAGTATTTTGCGGGAGGCCCATGCTATGCCTTACTTAGTTCATCCTGGTTCGAGTAAGATGTACAAGGACCTAAGGAAGAACTTTTGGTGGAACGATATGAAGGATGATGTCGCACAGTTTGTAGTGAGATGTTTGACTTGTGAGTAGGTCAAAATCGAGCATCAGCGACCAGCTGGGTTATTGCAGTCGCTTCCCGTTCCGGAATGGAAATGGGAAGATATTTTGATGGACTTAGTCACGAGCTTGCCGAGATCGAAGTCTGGTATGAATATGGTTTGGGTGATTGTGGATCGTCTGACCAATTCGGCACATTTTCTAAGCATCAAGGATACTTGGGGTCTGGAAAAGTTGGCTCATGTTATTGTTGCGCAGATTGTGAGGCTTCGCGGTACTCCGAAGTCTATTGTTTTGGATCGTGATGGCGATTTTGTATCGCACTTTTGGCAGGCGGTACATAGGGCGTTGGGTACTCGTTTACGTCTGAGTACTTCTTTTCATCCTCAGACGGATGGGCAGTCGGAGCGCACTATCCAAACATTTGAGGATGTGTTGCGTGCTTGTGCTCTCGATTGGAGCAGTGATTGGGAAGAGTAATTGGTGTTGATCAAGTTCACGTACATAAATAGTTGGCACGCGTCGATTCGGATGGCACCATATGAGGCGCTTTATGGGCGGTGATGTCGATCACCGATTTGTTGGAACGAGGCGTCTGATTTGGTCGGAACCAAACCATATATCACCTTGGAAATGAGGAAGAAGGTGAAATTGATTCGGGAGAGGATGTTGACTGCTCAGAGTCGACAGAAATTCTATGCCGATGTTTGTCGTCGACCTTTGGAATTCGATGTGGGAGACCACGTTTTGCTAAAGGTGTCGCTGACGAAAGGATTTTTCCGCTTTGGGAAGATGGGAAAGTTGAGTCCGAGGTTTATTGGGCCCTTTGAGATTCTAGAGAGGGTCGGCGAGTTGGCGTATCGTTTGGCGTTGCCTCCGGCTTTGAGCCACGTCCATTGTGTTTCCATATTTCCCAGCTGAGGAAATATGTTCCGGATCCTAGTCATGTCATCGACTATGGTGAGATCGATATCGCTGAGGATATTACCTTCGAGGAGTGTCCCTTGAAGATTTTGGAGCACCGTGAGAAGCGACTGAGGCATAAGACCAATCCATTGGTCAAGGTGCAGTGGTCGAGTGTTGCGATATTTCGTAAACGTAAGTGCACATTATCGTTGACAAGTAATAAAGTGATGAGTGAGTATCGTTCCCACGAGGACTGAATTACTAAGTACCGATTTTTATGTATTCTAATTTTATTAGAACAGTCGAAATTTGAGTTGCAATTAATAACTAAATAAAACCAATAAAAGAGCTAACAGTAAAAACGATCGCTTGAAGAAAGAAAATCAAATAATGAATAAGTCTAAGATTCTGAATCCATCTTAATTTATCCGAATTTACTCTCGATTATCTGAAGTTAATGATTTCCCCAATTTATTAAAGGCGAAGATTGCTAATATACTCTACCGCCTCTCCCGAGGTCAATAGATTTTTCTAAAGGCGAATAATGCACTCTATCCCTAGGTGAATTAATTCGACAATAGGCAAAAAGCACGAAATTCTCAAAAGGCCACGTAGTTCCTATGAGTATATTCCTATCTCACAAGATAAAACGGTCCTCACCAATAGTTCCTCACTAACTCTCCTCTCCCGATTCGAGTAAGGTAATTAAAACAATCCAATTATTGGCCAGACAATTGAAAGCATTAAAATCGATTGGGAAAACTCAATAGAAAAAGGGAAGTATATAGATAATCTAAAGTAAATCCGTCAAAACTTAGGTTTCATCAAAATCCTAGAACAGGGTTTTAGCTTGACATGCTAAAAGATAAAAATACAGAATTTATGAATGAAAGCATGAAAATCAAACGCAGGTGAAGAGCTCGGATTCATTCGTTCTTCTGGCTTCCGCCCTCTGCTCTTGATGTCTTCTGCTTATCCTCCTCTTCTGCGATATTCCTCCTCCAAGATTTCCCAAGATCAAAGATCAAAGATCCTTAATTATGGCCTTAAACCCTTATTTATAGCTCCCAGCAGCCTCCAAATCGCGTCCGTGTGATTAGGTCGAGAACTGGCTTCAAAACGGCCCAAATCCGCGCGGAGTACACCAAAACCGCCCCGTGTGCCGCGGCTCACTTAATCTGTGCCGCGGCTCACGGGGCACAGATTAAAACCTGGGCGCAGATTTTTCCTTCTGGGCCGTGGCTCACTTCAACTGTGCCGCGACTCAGAGTACAGTTTGCTCTGTGTCTGTTGGCTACCTTCGTGTGCCGCGGCCCACTTGTTACGTGCCACGGCCCCAGGCCAAAAATCGTCGTTTTCGCCCGTTTTGCCTCGTTTTAGCTTCCAAACTCCAATCTCCTATCAGACATACAAGAATAAGGCATTAAAAGCTCATTTAAGCAAATTTACTCGCCAAAATAATACAAAATAATAATAAATAAACGTATAAAAATACGCCTAACAAATACCCCCAAACTTGAGCCTTTGCTTGTCCTCAAGCAAAAAATAATCAATATCAACAAAAGAATATCGTGAATAATCGTGCAACTCATAGTGATCAACCTAATCAATACTATCCTAAAATTCTCTCTGAATAATACAAATATCGTAATAGCAAGTTACATCCATGACACTGATTCCACAAGGTAACCAATTTCAGTCCTAATCACTCGTTCATGAAGAAAATCAAGCTCAAAGATTAACAAGCGTGAATTTAATCGACCGTCAATATGAAAGGTTAAAATAAACAAGCTAACTCGCCCAGTTCCACAGTCTAGTGGCAAAAATTCCAAGAGTTTCATCAAAAATAACCCTCGGACAGTGTTCCCTTATATATGATCAATAAATTGATTCGAGTTGACCACTAGGTTCAGATCTCGGGATGTTTCATTGGGATAATCCTAGGGTGGAATTCCATTCTCATGTGTTAGGGAACCGTTTGACGTAAAAGACACTCATGGGGCACATGGATGCTTCTAGTTACTAAGTTCCCCTCAACAGCGGAGAAACAACTCGAATAGCTATTCCCGCATGTCCGATTCAAGGTCGCTGTTTTACGCGAGAGTAAACAACGGGTCACGCGAATACCCCCCGGTTACTAAGCTCCCCATCATCGGCACATGCGAAATCTCTAAATCACTAGTCTAATTAGGGTCGTCGTTTTACGCGAGAGTAAACAGCGGGTCACACGAATACCCCCGGTTACTAGACTTCCCGTCATAAAATCACGACTTTTGGGAAAAAATGTCCGACTCTAAACTCAATCTAAGTGCCAATATGACTTATGTTACTGGACGACTAGCTACGCGAAAAGTGTAACCAAACGTATCGACGGCGATTTTAAAACACGTATGTCTCCTTTCTTATCCGCTAAGATCTCTACAAAAACGACAAAATTTCGGACCTAAATGAAGGCATAAAGAGAAATCACTGACTACAACTCGACTAAAACTCAACCGTTTCTTCAGATAGAAAAATAGTGTTGTAGCATCAGTTTCACACAAAAAGGAGCACGAAAAATTCACGAATAAGAGTAAAATCATGACAAGCAAGGCTAGCAACAAAAAGATAACTAAAAATAATGAAAGTGCAACTAATAAGTACAACAATAAGTATAGCGACAAAAAACCCCCCCAAACTTAGGACGTACATTGACCTCAATGGACAAAATATAATATGCAATAAAAGTGAAAGGTCAAGTACTCCCCTCCTGTCTGCTCACGAACTGGTGCCGGCATCGTCCGGCAAGGAGGGTGGTGTGGCTGGCCGAGCAGGTGGAATAAATGGCCCGTCCGGGTGCATAATGTGGGCCGTCCATGCAGCAAGGTGCTCCTGGTGGTAGGCATCCCTCGCTGCCAGACGCCTCGACTCGCGACGATTGGCCCGGCGGGCCTGCTCTCGCATCTCCTCTCGGACGGCAGCTATGATCCTCTCCCTCTCCGTCCGGCTCTCCTCTCTCAGTGCAGCCAGAAGACTCTCTCTCTCTCTCTCTCTCTCTCTCTCTCCTCATATCCTCTCTCAGCCCATCGAACATCGCCTACAAGTGCTCTCTGTCGGGCGGCGGGCTAGCATCATCCTGCTCCTGTGTTAGCATAAGAGGCTCGGGGGACCCCTAGTGGGCCTCATCAAGTAGAAATCCTCGCCCCCGAGCGTGTGCCGGTGCTCCTTCCCACTGGTCGAAATGCGAAATGATGCGATGGTCGATCGGGCCCTGGGGAGCTAGCATCGACTCGTCGTCCGACCACGTCATCCCCGACTGCCGGCAAAGAGCGCAAATAAGAGAGGGGTGATTCAGACCCGTCTTGGCCCCTCCCTGAATACACTGGAAGATAGATCGGACCAAGAGAGGGGCCACATCGAATCGCAGCCCGGAGGTGATAGCATATAATGTACGGGCTCGAGAGAGAAAAACAGTGCGGATCTGCGAAGTGGGGTCTATACAAGCGCAAATAAAATACAGCCAAGCACGCCCGAACCGGCTGAGGCGGGAGCTCTTAAAGTAGAAAGTGGAAGAAGCCGGTGCACGCCGCTCCCAGTCGGAGTCAGGCTGTGTAAGAGTCTCGAGCAGAGCCTCCTTCGTGAGGCTATCCATAACTCGCACATAAGCCGTCTCATCAACCACCGGCAGCTCAAATAACCTCCGAATAGCAGCTACAGAAAAATCCACCGTAATGCCTCGGACGACGACCTGAGTCCGAGTGTCTAGCTGCTGTAACACCTGCCCCGACCGAATGTGCTTCAATAAGGCGCTCGCATAAAACTCCTACATAATAGATATCACTGCCGGCTCGGGAGGTGCAGCAAAACGGGCCCACCCCATCTCGTTGATCATGGTCAGAAGCTCCCCATCCTGGGGGGCTGGGGTGAATCCCCTCTCCGGGATCAGAGGTCGAGGGCGGATCTTCTCGTTGAAGATTTTATGGATCTCTGGGTCAGAAAATTGGTGTGCCTCCGACTCGGCTCGACTATGAGAAGTTTCTCCTCGTGTGGGAGACGACTGAGTCCTGGCCCTTTTGCTGAGCTTCTTGGTTCTAGCCATAGAGAGTTCCTGAAATGTTGAACACCGGAGTTTGGTTACATAAGCAATAAAGAGAACAACATTTACTTGGCTAAGGATATCCAAAACTTGAATCAAGAATTTAATGAGCTAGCACCGCCGTGAGAGAAAAATAAAATTTGAGCTTTAACGTTTAACATTGACGTACGGGTTGGGGTTTCTGTAATTCCAGAAATGAATTCGTTGCACATAGCATAAAAACATTGACTTAACAAATAAGAATTTTTCATTCAGGCATTTTATCAAACACTTTGAAGGCATGAGTTTAAATGAAGAACAATAATTGTAATAGCTCGATTCAAACCCCACAAATAACAATCACCCATCGATTATCATGATACGCGTAATCAATTCATTCTTAATCGAAAAATAATCATCAATAATCAATCAAACATATCGTAATCTCAACTCAACTTGATAGAACTTTTTGAAAAAAAAATAATCAATCATCACATGAATAACACAACTTCACCTTTCAATTCATAGAACAATTAAGATTAGAAATTTCGACTTACCTTGCTTAGATTAAAAAGAGTGCAAGAAGAATGCAAGAAGAAGAAGATGGGAGGAGGTCGGCCAGTCGCGTGTGCAAGGGAGAGGGGAAAGATTGTACCTGGTGTGCCGGCCGAATGCGCGATATAATGCTTACCTGGGCTGTTCAAATTCCGCATGGTGTGCCGCGGCACAGCTTAAGTGAGCCGCGGCACAGAGTACAGCGGGCCTGGTCATATTTGGTGCATCTTGTGTGCCGCGGCTCAGAATCGACGTGCCGCGGCTCAGGGATCATGTGTGTCGCGGCTCAGTAAGGTTGTGCCGCGGCACAGAGTACAGCAAGTTCAGCCTTTTTGTTCGATTTGTGTGTGCCGCGGCTCACAATCCTTGTGCCGCGGCTCAGCCTTAAATTTTTCCCCTGAGACTTTTTCTGCACAGAATTTTCAAAGGAACACATCAAGAACGAGAGGGATAAGCGAATCAAAGCAAAAATGATGGAAAATAAATA
Organism: Orobanche coerulescens; assembly: GCA_033398695.1. NCBI lineage: Eukaryota > Viridiplantae > Streptophyta > Magnoliopsida > Lamiales > Orobanchaceae > Orobanche > Orobanche coerulescens. The sequence goes on from CM065815.1 coordinate 37,088,509, forward strand.
TTCAAAAATGCAAGAAAAATACTAAAACATAAAAATCTACTACTAAAACTCGGGTTGTCTCCCGAGAAGCGCTAAGTTTATAGTCTTCAGCCAGACCTATTGGAAATCAGTTCGCTTTTTGCAAACTCCATTTGGACTCCGCCCCGTCAATCGAACCGTTAATATGTGTTTTAAAATTCTGACCATTGGTCTTTAACGATTCAATTTTCGGTTTGGACACCAAATGTTGTTTGCGGAAAGGTTTTGACACAAACAACTTCCCGAAGCACCCATTTTTCTCATGATTCGGCCTCCATTTTACGTCCGGCTTGTTCTCCTTTTTCTCGAACGAACTTATGACAGCATCGGGACTCTCTGAAACGGATTCTGAGTTTTTCAACCGACGATTCTTCCGGTGTGTGTCTTTCGCAACGGTATCATCACTTTCAATTCGCGAGCTCTTCTCAACACCACCCGGACATGGAAAGGATTTAAATACTTGAAAAGTGACATGCTCGTCTTGAACCCTTAGAGCTAGTTCCCCTTTTTCCACGTCGATTAAAGTTCGGCCGGTCGCCAAAAATGGTCTTCCCAAGATAATTGGGATGTCGTGGTCTTCCTCCATATCAAGCACAATGAAGTCGGCCGGAAAGATGAACTTATCAACCTTTACTAAAACGTCCTCGATTATTCCCCTCGGATACTTAATGGATCTATCGGCCAATTGCAAAGAGACAGTTGTCGGCTTCGCTTCTCCAATTCCAAGTTTCTTGAAGATAGACAGAGGCATGAGATTAACACTAGCGCCGAGATCGCACAATGCCCTTTCAAAAGTCAGATTTCGCATCGTGCAAGGTATATTAAAACTTCCCGGATCTTTCAATTTTGGCGGAAGCTTCTTCTGAAGAATAGCGCTGCACTCCTATGTCAATGCGACTGTCTCAAACTCCTCGAGTTTTATTTTCTTTGACAAAATTTCTTTCATGAATTTCACGTAACTCGGCATTTGTTCAAACGCGTCGGCAAATGGAATGTTTATGTGCAGCTTCTTGAAGACGTCGAGGAACTTTGAGAATTGCTTGTCTACCTTTTTCTGATGTAATCACTGCGGAAATGGGACGGGTGGTACATATGCCTTGGGATTGTCCGGAAATAGTATCGAGGGTCTCCAATCTTGTGATTCCTCCGCCGCTGAATTTTTCTTCTCCCCTTCCTCACTTATCTTTTCGCTCTGCTCAGGCTGCTCGCACCATTTTTTACCACTTCTCAAACCAATGGCATTGACACTCTCTCTGGGATTCGTTTCAGTGGTACTTGGAAAGGTACCTTCCGGGCGGGCGGTTAATACATTTGCTATTTGGCCCAGTTGGACTTCCAAGTTGCGAATGGAAGCGGAATGGTTTTGCAATGTTGCTTCCGTACGAGTCATGAACTGACTCGTATTCACTGCCAATTTCGCAATTGCTTCCTCTAGAGAAACTTTTGGAGCAGGAGGAGGTTGCTGTTGGTGTTGAGCGAACGGAGGCTGGTTCGAGTTCTGTCCGTTTCTCCATGAGAAATTAGGATGATTACGCCATCCTGGATTATAAGTGTTGGAGTACGAAATGTTTTGTCGATTCCCGTTTCCTACGAACTGAGCTTGTTCAATTAGGGGCTGCTCGAAAGGGTTTCCAACTTGGCACTCTGCGCTAGAATGAGATCCATTACACCAATTACAAGATTCAATGGTAACAGGGGAAGGAGCATGCGAAAATGCCTGAAGTTGTTGCGTCAAAGCGGCGACTTGAGCTGAAAGTGTAGAGATCGGATCATTATTCGAGATTTCCATAACTTGCTTCGGATTTACACGTTCGGCCGGCCATTGATATGCATTTGCGGCCATAGCTTCCAATAAAGAGTGTGCTTCGGCTATCGTTTTTCCCATTAAGGCTCCTCCAGCGGCCGCATCGACTAGAGTGCATGTAGAAGCACTCAATCCATTATAGAACGTCTGAATTTGGAGCCAGTCCGGAAGGCCATGATGCGGGCATCTCCTTAATAAATCTTTGTATCGCTCCCACGCCTCGTGAAGCGATTCCATATCATATTGACCAAAAGTAGTGATCTCGTTTCTCAGCCTCGCCGTCTTCGAAGATGGGAAGAATTTAGCAAGGAAGGCTTGTGCTAATTCTGCCCATGTCGTGATCGAGCCCGGCGGTAAAGAATTCAGCCAAAATTTTGCTTTATCCCTCAAAGAGAAAGGGAAAAGCCGTAAACGGATAGCATCGTCGGTGACACCATTGTTCTTGAACGTGTCAGAAATCTCGAGAAAAGACGCAATGTTTGAGTTGGGGTCATCGTTTGGCAGACCACAAAACTAGCTCGATTGCACCATCTGAATAATTGCAGGCTTGATTTTGATGTTGTTCGCCTGGATGGTGGGACGCCGAATCCCCGAAAAGTTCGCGTTGATTTGCGGCATAGCATAATCTCGAAGTGCTAATGCCGGTTGAGCTTGCACCATGGGGTTTTCCGCTTCATGATTTCCGGTATTATCGGCCATAGTGACTTTCGTCGGTAGCTCTCGTTTTTCCTTTTTGTTTCTCCGAAGAGTGCGCTCGAGTTCGGTATCCAAAGGTAGTAGGCCTTCGTTACCGAATTTTCTCATGCACTAACCGAATAATCCAGGAAGGAAAAACAACAAATAAAATTAAACAAAAACAATAAAAAAAATTCAAACTAAGACTAGAAACACTGAAATCGATATTAGTAAAATTTCAGTCCCCGGCAACGGCGCCAAAAACTTGTTGCGATATTTCATAAACGCAAGTGCACGTTATCGTTGACAAGTAATAAAGTGATGAGTGAGAATCGTTCCCACGAGGACTGAATTACTAATTACCGATTTTTATGTATTCTAATTTATTTGAACAGTCGAAATTTGAGTTGCAATTAATAACTAAATAAAACCAATAAAAGAGCTAACAGTAAAAACGATCGCTTGAAGAAAGAAAATCAAATAATGAATAAGTCTAGGATTCTGAATCCACTTTAATTTATCCGAATTTACTCTCGATTATCCGAAGTTAATGGTTTCCCCAATTTATTGAAGGCGAAGATTGCTAATATACTCTACCGCCTCTACCGAGGTCAATAGATTTTTCTAAAGGCGAATAACGCACTCTATCCCTAGGTGAATTAATTCGACAATAGGCAAAAAGCACGAAATTCTCAAAAGGCCACGTAGTTCCTATGAGTATATTCCTATCTCACAAGATAAAACGGTCCTCACCAATAGTTCCTCACTAACTCTCCTCTCCCGATTCGAGTAAGGTAATTAAAACAATCCAATTATTGGCCAGACAATTGAAAGCATTAAAATCGATTGGGAAAACTCAATAGAAAAAGGGAAGTATATAGATAATCTAAAGTAAATCCGTCAAAACTTAGGTTTCATCAAAATCCTAGAACAGGGTTTTAGCTTGACATGCTAAAAGATAAAAATACAGAATTTATGAATGAAAGCATGAAAATCAAACGCAGGTGAAGAGCTCGGATTCCTTCGTTCTTCTGGCTTCCGCCCTCTGCTCTTGATGTCTTCTGCTTATCGTCCTCTTCTGCGATATTCCTCCTCCAAGATTTCCCAAGATCAAAGATCCTTAATTATGGCCTTAAACCCTTATTATAGCTCCCAGCAGCCTCCAAATCGCGTCCGTGTGATTAGGTCGAGAACTGGCTTCAAAACGGCCAAAACCCGCGCGGAGTACACCAAAACTGCCCCGTGTGCCGCGGCTCACTTAATCTGTGCCGCGGATCATGGGGCACAGATTAAAACCTGGGCGCAGATTTTTCCTTCTAGGCCGCGGCTCACTTCAACTGTGCCGCGGCTAAGAGTACAGTTTGCTCTGTGTCTGTTGGCTACCTTCGGGTTCCGCGGCCCACTTGTTACGTGCCACGGCCCCAGGCCAAAAATCGCCGTTTTCGCCCGTTTTGCCTTGTTTTAGCTTCCGAACTCCAATCTCCTGTCAGAAATACAAGAATAAGGCATTAAAAGCTCATTTAAGCAAATTTACTCGCCAAAATAATACAAAATAATGATAAATAAACGTATAAAAATACGCCTAACATCGAGACATGGTGTCGAGGAGGCAACTTGGGAAACCGAGGATAGCATGCGTGCCAGGTACCCCGAGTTGTTTGTTTCCTAAGTTTCGGGACGAAACTTATTTTTAGAGGGGTAGAATGTAATATCCACATTTTTTCCTTTTCCGGTATTTTTCGTTTTGGTGCATTTTTGTTTTTAGTGACTCATTTTAACCTTATTGTTATTTCGAGAATATTTAATACTGGACTTTTTGTTATCCGAGTGTGTATCGGACCTGTTTTACTCAGTTCCGCATTTAATGTCACTTTCCATCGCTACTGGGTTCGATTCTTATAATCGTTGTTCGGAACCGCCGTTTTAGGGTTGCCGTAAATCCATCTTATGTAATTGTGCATGTCGTGAGCTTTTGCTTGGTGTTTCGATCGTGTATCGTGTATTACGGACGTTTTGGGCCATTTTGTGTTTCCTAACTTCTGGGGCATTTTTTTTCAAACCCATCTTCCTCAACTTTGATTCATCATGTTCGTAAGGGTGTTTTGTTGCTTAGACCCCAAACTTCTTATTCCTTAAGTTTCGGGATAAAACTTCTTTTAAGGAGGGTAGAATGTAATACCCAAGATTTCTGTTTTTGGTTACTTGGAATCATTTGTCGGTTGTGCCGGTTATCTTGTTCGTTGATGATTAATTGGGATTTTCCTTATGTTGTGTATGGTATGATGTACCATGTTGTGGTGTTCGTCGGGAACGACTTGTTGTTGTGTAAGTTGTGCAGTTAGTGTGTATGCATGTGTGGCATGACATATTGTATTCCGTTGTCGGTTTGCCTCTTTGAGGACGTTGTGAACTCTTGTTGTCGTGCCCTTTCTAGTTGGTTATGTTCTGGGTGCTTTCGGAGTCGTGTCGGGCTCGGTGTTAGCCTTTGATCCTAGCACACGAGCAGGCCACACGAGCTTGTGATCGTGTGTGGCACTCGTGCGCGACCGATACTCGGCAGTGGACTACAGGGAAGCACGAGCAGGACACACAAGCAGTTGCTCATGCGCGGTGCTCGTGCGTGTTGGTTAGAAGCTGGGCAGTGGCCTAGCGCACGACCAAATACCCGAGCATTTGGTCGTGCATGATGCTCGTGCGCAACCAATGCTCGGCAGTAACTCCCAGGGATGCACGAGCAGTACACACGAGCAGTTGCTCATGCGCGGTGCTCGTGGGTGATGACAGAAGTTGGTCAGTGGCCTAGCACATGACCAAACGTACGAGCACTTGTCGTGCGTGATGGTCGTTCGTCCCTGATGTATATAAGGGGACAATCGCGTTTTTCAGCATCATTTCTTCCCTTCTTTCTTCTCCGAGGGTTAGGCGGCGTGGGGCTTTTGTAAGCTTAGATTGTGATCGTATATTATCATCTATCCAAGGTTTTGAGCTCCTAGCACCAAGTTATCGTCATCTAAACATCTTTTACCGATTGAATCAAGCTAAAATCTCTTAGAACCCTACTTTTGGGAAATTTGGGGATTTTTGATTTAATGTCCGATTCGTTCCGTGTTGTTGATTAATCCATGATGTGATTAACCATAGTGGTATTCATGTTTTCCCTATAAGTTCATGGTAAATTTCGTAGTATTTGTAAAATCGAGAGGGTGAGGAGATAAATTCACCACTAGAAGGGGGGTCGAATAGTTGTAATACGGAATATCGAACTTTCTCGCGAATAAAAGAAAATAGTGCGGAAAGTAAAAGACTCAAAGATTTATAGAGGTTCGGCAACTTGCCTACGTCCTCTCTCTGACTTCTTTTTCTATTGGCTCAAGAACAACCACACACTTGACTCATCTTCGATCGGTCCGAGTACAACAACCGTTACAACCGCTTGTCTTCTATTGGTCCAAGGACAACCACTCTCAAAATAAACTTTGTTTATCTAGTGTTCTAGCGGGAACGATGGATGAGTGAAGCGAATGAAGTCTTCAAGCAGCCCGCGCACTCCTTGAACTTCGGAGCGAAGAGAACGAACGTCTTCACGGATCTCCATTTGTGAAGTCTCGATGTTGTGCATCCGTGAGACGAGGCCACTCTCCTCTTCCTCGGTAAGAGTCTCTCGCATCGGACGCTTTCCCTTAGAAGTGGGCTTCCTCACGAATTCTCCGGTTTGCATTTCCCGAAGGGTGTGAGGCCCTCATCGAGTGATTCGCTCTTCCAGTGTCGGCATACGAGTCCCTTTCTCCACTTGGTCGTCTTCATGAAGATATGGAAAGAGAATCCAGTCCTGGTTGATCGTTCGGACATAGTGCATGGCTTTGAGCGAGTAATCCGAGATCTCATGGCCGAGTGAAACGGGAACGCCTTTGTCCTTCGTCAAGTCCACGTGATGAAATTTGAAGATCATCGTTAGGATGGAACCATACGGCATTCCAGCCTTGCGGGACCGTGAAGCGTAATTCTTCAACCGAAATAGATTGCCCTTAACTTTCATCCAACCTGTGACAATCGCGGTAAAATCAACTTTGTCATCGTTTAGCACTCGGTACACAATAGTTTATTAACTCTGACTAACTTATGTTGCGTGTTAACTTTGGGCATTATGCATTTTGTGAGTGGAACCAAAAGAAGTCGAATGTTAATCCCGAAATCATTGTTCTCAAAAGCCTCGTCGGTGATGTCGATTACGGCTTTCGAACTCAGAAATTCCTTGACATCAATCTCCCTAGCTCCAAGACTCCTCAGTGATCGATTTCCCAGAACATGAAAAACCATCGGACGACAAACCAAAAAGTTGAGACAAAATCTCCGAAGAGACTTTCACTACCGTTCCTCCAACCAAACTCCCTAAAACTAGAGATGAGGAACCTTCACTCTCAGCAATGTGAAGGTTCGCATAAAATTCACGAACAAGCTCGGGAAAGATAGGTTCCTTACATTCAACAAAGTGAGCAATACCAATAGAGGAGAAAAAATCAGAGATGACAACATTCGCCTGTTCCAGGCTTGGAAAATTGAAGAAGTAACAGTCCGTCAATTGTTCATGAGGAATAATTTCAGAAAAGACCTTCGACGCGGTATATGGCACGAAGCGGGATGCATCGTATTCTGGCTCGCGAGGGCGTTTTGCGTTTTTGTAAATCTTCTCCATAGCTTTGCGGCCCTTGCTCGACATAAATCTGAAAGGAATTGAAAAATTGAAGAAGGAATCTTGATTTGAATGAGTCGGTTTTACGGCTAGGGTTCTTGTTGAAAGGGGATCTGGAGTGTTTGCGTACGTTATGAAATGATGGGAATGTTTCTGGGCTGAACAGGGTTTATATAGTGAGCTGAGCCGGTTTAATTAACGTATGCAAAGGGTGTATAATTAGCGTATGTTAAGAATATATGGGTAGCTCACTGGACTGTCCAGTAGCATATGATAAGATTTTAATTAGCGCACGCAAGTGATAAGGGATTAGCGTACGCTATCGAGGACAAAATTTAGCACGCGTTAAAAGAATGAAGCTAGTGCGCGCTAGCGAATGGAACGTTTCAAAGATATTGATCTCTCGAGTAGAAAACTAATTTCAAAAATTGTCTAGATGTCCCATACCGAGTTGCAGACGAATATTATTAAATGATTCCTCGGGAAGAGGTTTCGTAAATATATCAGCAAGTTGGTCCTTCGTCCCGACAAAAATTAAGCAGATATCTTTCTTTTGCACATGATCGCGTAAAAAATGATGTCTAATATCTATATGCTTAGTTCTACTATGCAACACGGGATTTTAACTCAAATTAATAGCACTAGTATTATCACATAATATAGGGGTATTTCCAAAATAAATGCTGTAGTCGCGGAGTTGATTTTTAACCCATAGTACCTGAGCAGAGGCACTTTCTGCAGCAACGTATTCGGCCTTAGCTGTAGACAACGATACACTGGTTTGCTTTTTACTTCCCCAAGATATTAAGCATGAACCGATGAAATGACATGTACCACTAGTACTCTTTTTATCAATTTTGCATCCTCCGAAATCGGCGTCACTATATGCAATCAAATTAAAGTCCAAGCAAGAGGGATACCATAGATCTAGTCCGATGGTCTCTTTCAAGTAACGAAAAATGCGTTTACAAGCAATTAAATGTGATTCCTTAGGATTAGCTTGGAATCGAGCACATAAGCATGTAGCAAATATTATGTCTGGCCTAGAATCAGTCAAATATAGCAAAGATCCGATCATACCTCGATATAATTTTTGATCTACGGATTTGCCATTTTCATCTTTTTCAAGCTTTAATGATGAGGACATTGGCGTTGAAATCACTTTGCTACTCTCCATTTTGAATTTCATTAGGAGATCGTTTGAGTACTTTGTTTGATGAATAAAGATTCCATCTTCGTATTGCTTGACTTGAAGCCCGAGGAAGAACGTTAATTCTCCCATCATACTCATTTCGAACTCTTCCTTCATAAGATTAGAGAAGTCTTGGCACAATGATTCGTTAGTAGCTCCAAAAACAATGTCATCAACATAGATTTGGCAAACAACTATATTATTATTCAATATTTTCACAAACAGAGTATTATCGACTTTACCTCTTTTATAATCATTTGCAATTAAAAATTGACTTAAACGATCATACCATGCTCGGGGTGCTTGTTTCAACCCGTAGAGTGCCTTGTTGAGCTTGTAGATGTGATCCGGAAATTGATGATCTTCAAAACCGGGAGGTTGCTTGACATAGACTTCTTCTTGAATGTAGCCATTCAAGAATGCACTTTTCACATCCATTTGAAATAGTTTTATCTTTTTGTGAGCGGCAAATGCACATAACAAATGGATGGCTTCGAGTCGAGCCACGGGAGCAAAACTTTCTTCGTAATCAAGGCCTTCCTCTTGATTATACCCTTGTGCGACCAAACGAGATTTATTTCGAATTGGGTAACCGTCTTCGTCACACTTGATTTTGTGCACCCATTTAGTTCCGATAATTGTTTTATCTTTAGGAGCGGGAACCAAATTCCATACATTATTGTGCATGAATTGTACAAGCTCCTCTTGCATTACCATCATCCAACTTTCATCATCAAGAGCCTCAGATATATTTTTGGGAACTATTTCGGTTACGAAAGCACAATGAACAATATATTCGGTGGTTCTCCTTCGAGTTTGAACACCGTCTTCAATGTTTCCAATCACAAGATCTTTTAGATGGTCTTTGATGTGCCTCTAATCTTTCGGTAGACTCTCGATTGTCTTCTTTTGGATTTCCGAAATTTTTCCATTTCGTTTGAGGGATGAGAGTCCGAAAAAATACCTGCATCATCAATACATTCTACCTTTCTCGGGGTGAGATCATATCGTTGAATTTAACATGAATGGATTCTTCAATTTTATTTGTTCTAATGTTATAAACACGATATGCTTTGCTATTTGTAGCATAACCAAGAAATATTCTGGAGTCGGATTTGGCATCAAATATCCCCAAGTTATCCTTACCATTATTTAGGATAAACACATTGCAACCAAAAGGATGGAAACAAGATATATTTGGCTTTTTGCCCTTCCAGAATTCATACGGAGTTTTAAGGTTAGTTCTACGAACATGAACTCGGTTAATCACATAACATGCCGTAAAAATTGCTTCGGCCCAAAAGTATTGTGGAAGAGAGTATTCATTAAGCATAGTCCTTGACATTTCCTCCAAAGATCGATTTTTCCTTTCAACAACCCCATTTTGTTGAGGCGTTCTAAGAGCCAAAAAATTGTGATTAATACCATATTTGTCACATAAAAGCTCCAACGGAGTGCAATCAAATTCACCTCCGTGATCGGTGCAATTGAAATTATAGAAAGACTTTTCTCATTTTGCACCAAACGGCACCATTTGGAAAACTCAGAAAATGTATCATCTTTATGAGCAATAAATCTAACCCAAGTAAAACGGGAATAATCATCAACAATGACCAAAGTATAAAGCTTACCATTTAGACTAACATATCTAGATGGTCCAATCAAATCCATATGCACAAGTTCAAGTATATGACTAGTGGAAATCTCGAATTTTGGTTTGAAAGATTCTCGAGTATGTTTCCCTTTTATGCATGATTCACACAAATGCTTCCGATCAAATTTGAGTTTGGGTAAACCACGGACAAGATCGTGTCTCGATAAAATAGAAATGATGGGTAGAAATGTATGCCCCAATTTACGATGCCATAAATATGCATTATCATCCAAAGTAATAAGGCATTTTTCATTAAATGAACTTTTATCATTAAGATCAACAATATAAATGTTTGCACATCTCAAACTGATGAATGCAATTTTATTATTTCTAAATGCCGTGCAATGAGTTTGCTCGAAGAGAATTTTAAAACCTTCATCACATAGTTGAGAAACGCTAAGTAAGTTGTGATGCAAACCTTCAACAAACAATACTTTGTTGATAGAGGGAGAAGGTTCCTTACCGACTTTTCCGATGCCTTTAATCTTTCCCTTTTGATTGTCGCCAAAGGTCACATGTCCTTGTTCTTGATATTCGAGGTCTTCAAATAAGTCCTCGAAGCCGCACATGTGCCTTGAGCATCCACTATCAATGTACCACTTGCTTTTCCTCGGTGACGGTACCTACAAAAATAGTGTTTCTCGGTTGTCTCGGTACCCAAGCCATTTTGGGTCCTCCAAACTTAACGATACTTATAGCATTAGGAACAATTGTCCCTTTTGGAACCCATATTTGTTTAACTTTGATGGTTCTTAACTTTGAACGAACGTTATCATGAACTCGTTGTTTGAAAGGAGTTTTTGAATTCTCGGCTTCGGTTTTCTTTATTTTGTCAAGATTGATAAGGGATTGTTCCCTTTTAAACGGGTCGAAACCAAGGCCGTGTTTTAACAATGGGGATTTTTGAATGGATAAGAGCTTTCGAATTTCTCGTTTCCAAGAGTAAATTTGTTCAAAATATATTTTAGCTCCTTTTGAGTTTTCGTCAACTCAATCTTCAAAACGTTTTCTTTTTCAAGGCATGAGGTATGGTCGAGTTCAATAGTTTTGCCTTTGTTTTGAAGAGAGGATTTTTCGAGTTCTAAATATTTTATTTTCCTCTTTAAAGACATATTTAATTTAACCATCTCGTCATATTCTATGTTTAAAGATTCAAACCCACTTAATAACTCATCGTCATGATGAACTTCTTGTGAATTGCAAAAATCGAAAGTATGATATTCATCATCATTAAGTTTAGAGCTTATCTCGATATTGCTTTCGGAGTCGAGTGCCATAAATGCGAGATTAGCATCGAGAGATCTTTCAATCTCCTCCCCTTCGTCACTCCAAGAAGCGATTAGAACCTCCTTCTTTTTGAATCTTTCGACTTGAGGCTTTGAAGAGGATCCTCGACATTCCTTGGCATAGTGATTGTCTTGACCGCATTTCCGAAAATTATTGTCGAACTTCTTTATAAGAACATAGCTATTCTTCTTTTGTTCCGCCTTACCATCCCGACCAAGGAAATTTCGCCTTCTTTGAATTAGATTTTTATACCTTCTAAAGTTCTTGGCTTAGAGAGCAAGTTCCTCGTCATCTTCATCCTCGGGAACATCTTCCTCAACATCGCTATCAACATTGAATGCAACTACCTTTTAACGAGGCTTTGGTTTGGTACCTATAGACTTGAGAACGATCTCATAATTGATGAGTGACCCGATGAGGGCACTAAACTCGAGCTTGTTGAGATCTTTGGACTCCATGATCGCGGTAACCGTGGCATCCCATTCACGTGGCAACGAGTGAAGAATTTTCTAAGCTTTGTTGCTACTAGATATAGGCTTTCCGAATGATGCAAGACCATTGGTTATAGCCGAGAACCGATCCAACATATTGGTGATCGTTTCCTCGTCCTTCAGGGAGAAGAGTTCGTAGTCATGAAGAATCATGTTGATTTTAGTCTCCTTAACTTGGGTAGTTCCTTCATGAGTTACTTCAAGGATTTCCCAAATTTCCTTTGTGCTTTCGTAGGAAGATATCCTATTGAGTTCTTTGGGATTGAGGGCGCAATAGAGAAGTTGCGTAGCACGGGAATTGATGTGTGTGTTCCTCTAGTCCTCGTCGTTGAACTCATCGAACTTTTTCAACGATCCATCTTCTTTCTTGGCAAGTTTCAGACCAAGTGCAATGACTTTCCAAATTTCAATATCATAGGCTTGAACGAATATAGCCATTTTCTTTTTCCATGTCATGAAATTGGAGCCGTCGAAGAACGGAGGACGGTTGAGAGCATTTCCTTTGATTTGGCCAAGAAGTGCCATTTGCGGATCTTTTTCCCTTAGGTGGTTAAACCCTTAAAAAGAGACCGCAGCTCCGATACCAACTGAAGAGATAAATTCACTACTAGAAGGGGGGTTGAATAGTGGTAATGCGGAATATCAAACTTTCTCGCGAATAAAAGAAAATAGTGCGGAAAGTAAAAGACTCAAAGATTTATAGAGGTTCGGCAACTTGCCTACGTCCTCTCTCCGACTTCTTTTTCTATTGGCTCAAGAACAACCACACACTTGACTCGTCTTCGATCGGTCCGAGTACAACAACCGTTACAACCGCTTGTCTTCTATTGGTCCAAGCACAACCACTCTCAAAATAAACTTTGTTTATCTAGTGTTCTATCGGAAATAGATAATCCTTACTTACGAATATTGGAGTGTAATCCTAACAATGCCGGATCGAAGATCCTAATAACACCGGATTAGTGACTCTTAATTTTTTTCTCTAGCGCTCTTGTATGAGTGATGCAACACTCACAACCAAATGAAAGAATACAAAGTATAATAAATATTACAAGGTGTATCACTCTTTGTATCTTTCTCTTCACAACTTAGAATGCAATAATAGATAGAGATCTGAGCTCAAGAATGCATTGATTGCTTGTATTCTTGAATGCTTGAAGTTGTGTGTGAGATACCCAAGTCCTATGGGTATTTATAGTATCAAGTCCTTCTTCATATACTGAAAAATGCATTATTAGCGTACGCTAATAATCCTTCATAGCGTGCGCTAACGAGCTTTGACTTGACTGATCTGAACGGTCATTAAACTGTACCAACTGTCATAATATACATCTAGCGTACGCTAGTCGGTCTTATGTAGCGTGCATTATCGTTGGTCAATAGGTCTTCACTTTTGTCTATTGAAACTTGTCGGTTTGTCTCCCCAACGTCTCTTTTCCAACGGATAAAATGTACGTAGCGTGCGCTAGTACATATACATTAGCGTACGTTAACATTATTTAATGTTAGCCTTCCAGATTTTGTGGATCTCCTTTTTGACGTTTGCATTCCAATGGATAAGTTGAATAACGGTAGGAGTTTGAACGCTTAGTGTGCGCTAACACATGTATTGTAGCGTGCACTACAACTTTTCCAAATAACATACATTAGCTTGTTTAGCGTACGTAATAGCTTCCTTGATTTGAGTCCAGAGCCTACTGGAATACCAACATGATTTCCGGTAGCGTGCGCAAGGTTTGACATGTAACGTGCACTAAGACCTCGTAATAGCGTACGTAAGTGTACGTCCGTAGCGTGCGCAAATGCTTTTCTTTTTTTTGTCCAGACCTTACTGTCTCTCTGCCTTGAGTGCGATAGCGTGCGCTATAAATAGATGATAGCGTGCGCTAAGATTAACAGCTTAGCGTGCGCTGATATTTTGTATTTTGCGTGCGCTATCCATCAGGTGACTCCACTAGACTGCAGATTACTTGCCTGACTGCAGGTGACTTTTCCCTCGATAGCGTGCGCTACCATATAGACTGTGGCGTGCGTTAAGAACATGATTTTCCTTCAATGTAGCAGCTCGATGGGATAGATTTTGTTAAATGTTTTGAATACAATCATCATCAAAATAGTTTGAGTCAATAGTGTAACACCCCCAGAGCCGACCGAGAATATTACAGTGCCGTGGGCCCCGAGATGGAACCCACAAGGCTGAAGGATATTTTCACAAACATTTACAAATGCTCGAGAGGCCAACAACGGTTCTATCTTTTAAAATCATTCGAAGACTTTATAAAACTCATTTATCAAGACCGTCGTAGAATCTCATTTGAAACCACAAGGCAAACCGCCGAAACTCAATTGTTTAAAAACATACGTTAAGCTATTGCTTACACGTACCGACAGAACAAATTTAGAAAACGATTTCCAAAGTAACCTAAGTTACCAGATACCAATAGGTCATTTTAAAAATACTCACACAGCGGAATACAAAAACTGATCAGGGAACTCAATACACAAATACATGCCCTAGCCAGTATCCTCCGGGAAGCTCATCTCTCCACGACCGCTACAAGCTCGATATCTCAAGAACCTAAAAAGAAAGCCCACGACGGGGTCAGTCATAATATCCAACAATGATAACCATCACATCACGTCAATAATTACATATCAATGGAAATACTAAGTAAGAATACGACCAATGTAATCTTACCGTCGTAACTTTACGAAAATCCACAATTCTTATCCTTAACAACACAATAAGATAATACCGAAATATCTGTACGGTATCTCAACAATACCCAAGGTTCTCAGAACATTATTATAACTCTCGATACGGAAATTATACCAACTCTGGCCAATTCAATCCATCGGATAACGTCGACAATTCCAATACGATAATCGATTGTCCATCAGATACAAGTATCAAGGAAATACGGAACATACCTCAAGATACGAAATACCATGACGAAATCACGTCAGTCTAATCCAAGACCAGATCAACACAACATGCGGACATGGTCTTAACGTAAGACCTACAAATGCATACTCATATGACAACGTCAATATGCTCACAACAATAACAACAATGTATACTTATGGCAAACCCATAATATACATATGCACAACAACAATACATATGGTAATCAAACGATCCAGCGCACACAACTATAGATTCCCATGATGATCCCGTCGTACCAAACATGGTGGCATTACCTGTCCAGCGATCCAGCACACACAGCTATAGATTCCCATGATAATCCCGTCGGACCAACGCATGGTGGACATACGACAACAATGCACGACTGCACAAGACAATAGTACACAATGCACGACAACAACCATGCACAAATGCATGACAACAACGATACACGAATGTATCACAACATGATCGACACAAAATGACAAAAATGATTAGAGTACTTGTCCCGAGTCCTTTGAGAGCAATCTCAATGTCCAAACCATCACGGACAATTATCCTCAATACTCGATGGTACAAATTACCAAGGACGGTAAATAATTCACGTCTTCATCTATACCACAATGTATCCTCGATACCAAGTATACCAACAATAAATGTAAATCATATACCTTATGATTTAATTCCCAAAACTCGAATACAACCTATAATCCCAAATCCCTTGTGATTACGATTATAAACATTGCTATACGAATTATAAACGAATGAAACTGAAACCATTCATTAAATATTATAAACTGAGCAAGTAATAACTTACCTCGATACTGATACAACGACGAGGAAGTTGTTACCAAATCCATTGCCGTCATCTACAATTTCCTCGGTCCCAATCAGTGCAATTTACGAACATTCTCAAACATGACCGCAACGCATAGTTCTAATCACCGATGAATAATCTCAACCTATTACAATAATCGATAAACAATAAGTTCGACAACAATCAACAAAAACCAATTCACAAACCCAACGGCTCAACAATATCTTGATTAACCACAAGTCTTATCAAACCAACTTAAACGATCACGAATTCATAACCGAAACAGAATTTACTACCCTGCCTGTTGACTTAGCGCACGTTAATACCTTAACATAGCATGCGCTAAGTTACTCTCGTTAGCGTGCGCTAGCCAGTAGGCTTAGCGTGCGCTAATGCTATACAGAGGCATACATTCCAAGCATCGACTAATACTTTGTGACTACGAAAAGGAAATCTTGCTCCAAGATTAACAATAACTTTTCCAAATTCAATCCCATCACCATACTCGAAATCATACTCGTGTTCTTATACGAATATTATATCAAAACACATATCTTAGCTCTAGATACAAATACACCAACACCTCCTATACATAATCATCCTATCATATCGTTCTTAATCTGGAATACAACCTCATATCATGATCAACATAATTTAGAAATCCATCTTTCATCGGGTTAAACGAAACACAACTCTTAAAGTATGGAGAAATCTTAGTTAACATCCGAAGACTCTTATCATAACTTCATTAATCCTCATATAATATCATCACACGATTATTCAACATGTTCCTCACCTGTAATCATCCTTAAGAACGAACCACTAACAAGGGATACAAAATTTACCTGGATTAGACGACCCAAGAAGAAGAACACTCGAACTCCATTCCAAAAATCATGAATAACTTGAAGAACAAGGCTTTAATCCAGTTTCTCCATCTTAATCTTGTTAAAGATCATCATCTCACTGTATTTAGGAACCTCAAATATCTCTCTAGGCTCTCTCTATCGGCTCACATGAAGAAATGGATTGAAATGACGAAAAATGGCCAACTGCACTTATATATATACTGTACACTATTAACGTATACTAACATCTTTAATTAACGTACGTTACAAGCTTAGCGTGCGCTAACTGTCCTTTGTTAGCGTGCGCTATCGCAGTCCATAGGCGACTGTTTTGCTTCATAAACTAGCTTGCGTACGTAATGCCCATGCATTAACGTACGTAAAACATCTTGTCTAGCGTACGCAAGTCCTTAACCTTAGCGTGCGCTATCTGCAGTTGACTCGTTTGTCTGTATGCTCCGAAGACTGGTCCACACACCGAAAGGGCTGACGAGGATAAGATTCCTTTTTGTCCGATATATCATTAGCGTACGCTAACCTTTAGGGTTTAGCATGCTCTAGTACTACGTTACAAACATCCGTTGACTTATCAGAATGTGCGCCGAAAGTGGTCTGGTCCACACGTAGATTCCCTCTGATCTGCCTGCACTAGCGGGCGCTATTATTTTACCTTTAGCATGCGCTACACCTGCACGTTAGCGTGCGCTATGAATGAGTATTAGCGTGCGCTAATAAGGCTATGTTTAGCCATTATCATCTACTCTTCTCCAACGTCCCGACATGCAGAATACGAACATACGGCATACTGAATACATATACATATACCAAAAACATTCCCATACGATAAGCCCAACACACAATGTCTTCCAATACAACTGTCAACCAAGTGCGGTAATAATACTAATACAGGTGTCTTAGTCCTTCATTTATTTTATCCATATTGTACAGATTGCACGCTGTACAACATAACTCGGATAAAATAATATTAAACAACAGTAGTAGAAATTCCGGATATTACATACTGCACCACTTAAAATAAGTTTCGTCCTCGAAACTTGCAATCCGTCATAGAGAAACAAATAAACCGTTCAACCAAAATATTCCGAAACCATCACGATAACGATCGATCATCATTATTACCGAATAACCAAAACAGCATACTTACAAATGCGTAAAGTCGACGATCTCCTAAGATTCTAGCAAGTGACTTCACTATAAAGCCTCAATACGCTTTCAATCACAATTCCATGAGTACCAACAAAATATATCATCTTCGGATGGAATAATCTATCCATGTCAAATTCTGTCTGCCTAATCGCACAATCAAGTCCCAATATGCTAAAAACCAATAATGCACGATACATCTATGAAACAACTGCCCAAAACAACACAAATCCTGAAATATCGGCACAAAATCCGAATGCTCAGATGATCACCAACAATGATCAACCAATAAATTAACCGAGAAGAACATCGATAAGATATCTCCAATACAGTCAATCCAATGGTCAAAACATAACTGAGAATATCATCAACATGATAAACTCCAATATGATCAACCAGAGGTCAAAACACAATCGAGAATATCATCAACATGATAAACTCCAATATTACCAACGAAAGAGCAACAGTAATCGGGAATACCCTCACACGGTAAATTTCAACACGATAAACACTGATCCACAGAGACAGATATACGGACGAATAAAGTTCTCAAAACAACACACTAATCACATGCAGTGGATCTCAATAAACATACCCGACTGGTGAACATACCCCTCGGCATACGAACAACCAATCGCAACCCGTCGAACATGTCCAATCATACATCGAGTGGAAACGACTAATCATTACGGCTCAAAATTCAAAAGTAGTAAAATCACGATACAACCACATCAATAGAGCCACATAGCACATATGCTCCAATTTCACAAAATCCAAAGTTTCAAAATCACATCCTGTAATACCCGGTAGTAATTCAGTCATTATCATTCAGTAATTTCATTCGGTAATTGTCACTATGTAGTTTTTCACTTGATAATAATCATTCATCTGTGTTCATCGTTCGGAATAACTTCGAGTTGTGTATCGATATTGTTCATTGTTTCAACCTTACTCAGGAAACGAGACAAGAGTATTACCTCGATTGTTGTAATTGATTCATTAGCCGATGTTGACGTTGGAGTTCATGTCATTTCTAATCTCCTCACTGTTCAAATTGTGTTTTGTTGGGCGAACCCTTGTAATCATTGCTTGGAACCACCGTTTTGGGGTTTCCGTACTTCCATTTCGTGTTATTGTTTCCCAAATATTGATTCCTATTGCTTTTATTCTCTTCCCAGATCATTTTTCATCAATTTAGGACCCAAGGGGGGTGTGGACCGCGGCACAAGGAGTGTGCGCCGCGGCACACACATTTTTCAGTTTTAGCCGAGCATCCTGTACCGTGGGCCGCGGCACACTGCCGCGGCACACTCGTACGGGCCGCGGCACACTCATGTTGCATTTTTTTGGCCAACCCGTTTGTACCGGGGGCCGCGGCTCATGCCGACAGGGCCGCAGCACACTGCCGCGGCACATTCGTCTGGGCTGAGGCACGCTGCCGATCACTGGGGGCAGTTTTGGCCCTGTTCCGCGGCACACTTTGGCCGGGCCGCGGCACACAGTGCAGTCAGCACTATAATTGCGGTTTTTGTGTGGAACAACTCATTTTTTTCCCATTTCTTCAACCTATACGAGAGAGAGGGCTTGAGGGGGGAGACTCTCCATCATCTATCACTTGAGTGTTTGATTTTCTTCATATCCTTTCAATCGTGAAGCCCGGATAGTCGATCTAACGCGTGTTCTTCGGATCAAAGTGCTTGGATCTTTAAGAGGTAATTTCTTCAACATCTTGGATTTCGATTTTGTATTGAGATATGATGTTTTGGATGTTAAGATCATGTTGTATGAAGTGATATATGCATGATTATGGATATGTTTGATTATTCATTGGATTATTGAAGGATTATTCAAGAACACTTTGAATATTGAATTGGATTTGGGGATTTTCGATTAATCGTTGTTGTAATCACGAATTTGGTTATTCACATTGGATTATTGATCGTATTGAAGATGTTTTGTTGGTTTGAAACACTTCTTGGGGATTTGATGTTTGTATTATTGAAGTTTGGTTATAAACAATCGAAGTTTGGCCACAAAGTGTTCGATATAATGCCCCAATGAACTTGGTTTAGTCGTATCGACGTTTTGAGTTCGTTATATTCGTGTTTGATTCGTATGTTGAACGGATTGTTGGTAATTGTGTTATTCAAGGTTGTTCGAGCGACCGATATCTCAATTAGAACGTTGTTCGTGGAAGGATAATTGTCACCGGTGTTGTGTAAGTTGATTCTTACTCGGTTAAAAGGATATTCATTCCTTTTGTTGTTGTTCATTCATAATCATACTCATTCATCATTGTATTAACCATATTGAGACTTGTAATTGTTGAATAATCACTTCATTCACGAGGAACGACAGTTCCAATAATTTCATTGAGTTATCAATCACGTCACTATTATTTTCATCTCGGTGAGTCATTCTTGGCCTTGTCGAATTATTATTCATTGATATTCATTGTGGTCATTCTCGTTCTTATGACCTTCTGGGTTCATATTGCATGGCCGGGTGTGGTTGTGTGGAATTTTTAGTTGGGCACACGATGGTCATGTATTGGGTTCACCGATACATTGGACCGTGCACACGGTAACGCTTACCTCCGTGAGACTAATTAGGTACAAGGACGGGTGTGTCCAGTCATTCGTCTTGTACACTTGCACAGAACATTACTGGCGTACTATGATACTCCTCTTCAGCGTAATTCATAACTAAGGATATTTCATAACTTCAGATATATCATGATTGTGTAATTTCAACCCTTGAGGATTGTTGTTCTGTGTAACTGACCCCGTTGGGGGATTTTGTTTTCAGGTCACGGCAAGGCAAAGGCACCGGAAGAGAATGTTGACGGCGATGAGTCCCAGTGATACTAGTAGGGGGCCCCAGTCATTCCGGTTATTTCAGTCATTTCAGTCATTCTTATTTCTCTTCATTTGTATTTCCGCTGCAAATTCCGTTTGAGATGTTTATTTATTCAGGGTGGTGTATTTTATCTTCATATAAAGTATACTAGTATTCTGTAATGTCCTGGTGTATTGTACTTAAACTCCTCATCGGAGTATTTGGTAATATAATGTGGTCCGGTACTACAATTATATTACTTAATTCATCAGTTTTCATTCACCTGGTGGGTCCCAATCGGGGGTCCACGGCACTGTAATATCCGCCTAGTTTGGGGTGTCTCAGAGTTGGTATCGGAGCGTGGTTTTGAATACTACCTTCCGAGTCATGTCTCATTTGAAATCATCGTCATCGGACTAGTATCATTGGACTTTCGCGTCACGTGTGACCTGTGCAAATGCCGAGCCAATCAGACCAAGAACTGTAAGATTTCTAACGCCACGGTATAATTTCTGGCAATAATCATTCATTCATAATTCATCAGTTAACAATCCTCAATCATCATTTTCATTTTGACCAGGACGGTCATGTTAACTCATTAATCACTCAATTCATTTCATTACACAGTTGTTGATCTGGAAGATCATATCATTAATCTTGTTAACTTGTTCAAGATAATCATTTCAAGAATTTCATCAGATAATCATGCCGCCTCAGTTAATCATTCATGTAATCACTGTGCTAGAGCGCATATGCTCATTTTCATCATTTCATGACGTAATCATAATGTGATATCCATGCGAGAGATATAATCATCATGTGATTTTCCTACTTCAGTATGGAGAGAGCAGGCAGAGGACGCGGAGGACGAGGCTGCGGTGCGGGCCGAATCCCTAGAGCTCGTGTGAATACACGTGCGAACGCGAGAAATAATGCTAATTTATCGAGCAGCGATGCTGCCACTCATTCACCTGGACGTGATCATTCACTATCGGGGAGTCGTACCCGGGGCACAGCTCAGTCAGAAGGTGTTCGGGTTGACCCACTCGCTTTTATGCAGGGCATGATGGCCCAAATGACTCAGATGGCACAACTGATGGAGACGATGCATAACTCAGCTAATCAAAATCAACAGGCTCCTCCGCCGCCACCTCAGAGGCAAGAGAGGAATGTGAGTAGTATCATCGGCGACATCTCTCGCCAAAGGCCACCTACTTTTGAAGGCTCATCTGAGCCGGCGGATATTGTTCATTGGCTCGAACATTTCGAGAAGTTATTTGCTATGGTAGAGTGTCCCGAAGGACACAAAGTTTCAGTTGCGGCTTACTACCTGGGTAAGAGCGCTCATTCTTGGTGGTCATCGTTGAAGCCCACCGACGGATCATGTACTTGGGATCAATTCAAGACTCTGATGATGGAGAGGTATTATCTGGCCCCACTCAGAGAGGCCAAGCTTTCAGAATTACTCACTCCCGACCCCTCAGCAGACGAGGATGTTATCGCCATTGCCCAGGAATTTCAGGAACTTCTTCCGTTCGCCTCATCTATCATTCATTCCGAGGCGGATAAGATTAAGTATTTCAGCAAGAGGCTGAAACCTCGTATGAGACTACAGTTGCTTAATCATCATTGCACCACTCTGGCCGAATTCATCGAGAAAGCTCTTACGTATGAGCTTACCGCTAAGGAAATTGCTAAGAATCAAACTTCATCTACTGGCAAGAAGTCTAAAAACTATAATCAGTCCGACGGCAGTCAGGCCACTTTCAAGAAGCCTCATGTGGGCTCTACTTTTTCTGAACGACCTCCTATGACACCAAAACCTGCAGAGTCTCAGTCCCGAGCGGCCAGCTCAACCATCACCTGTTTCAATTGTGGAGAACCGGGTCACGTCAGCACCAAGTGCTCAAGGCAGACTATCACGTGCCATAATTGCGGAATTGCTGGGCATAAGGCCCGTTTTTGCCGAAGAGACTCAAAAAATACTCCGGCGGCATTTTAGGCCCCGAAGCAGTTAGCCGTTCAGAATCAAGCTACTCAGTCAGCGTCGTTTAAAACGATAGGAGCGACTAAAGGTGGAGCCTATAGCCAGCAGACGGGAGCATCCGGTGCCGGGACTAGCAAGCCCCGGATTTATGAGATGAAGAAGACCGATGATCCAGAGGCCCGTATGATCTCAGGTACACTCGATATTCTATCTCAACCTGTGTGTACCCTTTTTGATACTGGTGCATCGCATTCATTCATTTCCGAGTCATGTTTGAGTAGACTACGTCTGGGTAGTGCTACTAGTTGTGAGCCTTATGTCATTGGTCTACCTTATGGTAGACGAATTATCGGAAATCGTGAGATTCAGAATTGCCGATTCAGCTTCATGGTCGTGTATGGCCAGCGGATCTAATCGTAGTAGATTTGCCGAGAGACGACGTCATCTTGGGTATTGATTGGATGGATCGTCATGATGCCATCATTAGTGTCCGTAAGCGTATGGTCACTATCATTTCAGACGATGGGGTCGAATGTGTGTTTCAGGGAGGTAATCCCAGCTGTTTTGGAAGAGTTATTAATTTGATGAAAGCAGTGAGATTACTCAATCAGGGGTGTATTGGTTATTGGTGCTATATGACTAAAACCGAGAAATCATCGATAATGTTGGCGGATATACTGGTAGTGAGAGAATATGCCGACGTATTCCCAGATGAGTTACCTGGTTTGCCTCTACAGAGAGATGTGGAATTCACGATTGAGTTGGAGCCTGGTACATCTCCAATATCGAAGGCACCGTACCGGATGGACCCGAATGAAATGCAGGAGTTGAAAAATCAACTTGAGGAATTATTCGAGAAAGGTTATATCCGACCGAGTGCGTCCTCGTGGGGAGCACCAGTGTTGTTTGTCAAGAAGAAGGATGGTTCATTTCGTTTGTGTATTGATTATCGGGAGTTGAACAGGGTGACAATCTAGAATAAGTATCCCTTACCCCGTATTGATGATCTCTTAGATCAACTTCAGGGAGCTTCAATATTTTCCAAGATTGACCTAAGGTCTGGATACCATCAGTTGCGAATTCGAGAGTCGGACATCGCAAGGACAGCATTTCGTACACGCTATGGTCATTATGAGTTCGTAGTTATGCCGTTCGGGCTAACTAATGCACCTGCGGTATTCATGGAGTTAATGAATCGGATTTTCATCGACTTTTTGGATCAGTTTGTTGTTGTCTTCATCGATGACATTTTGATTTATTCTCGTGACCGAGAGGAACACGAGGTTCATCTTCATCAGGTTCTCGACATGTTAAGACGAGAGCAACTTTATGGAAAATTTTTCAAATGTGAGTTCTGGATGTCCGAAGTGACTTTTATCGGGCATGTAATTTCATCAGATGGAGTGCGTGTTGATCCTCAAAAGACGGAGGCTATCCAAGATTGGTTACCTCTGAAGAATGTTAAGGAAATCCGAAGCTTTCTCGGATTAGCCGGTTATTATCGGCAGTTTGTGGAAGGATTTTCTAAAATCGCTCAACCAATGACAAACCTTTTGCGAAAGGATAAGAAATATGCGTGGCCCGACGCGTGTCAACGGAGTTTTGAGGAACTCAAGAGCAAGTTAATTTCAGCACCTGTACTTTCCTTGCCGCAAGGGACGGAAGGATTTTTGGTTTATAGTGATGCTTCCGGGTAGGGTCTCGGATGTGTACTCATGCAGAATGGGAAGGTGAGTGCTTATGCTTCACGGCAATTGAGACCTTACGAGGTTAATTATCCGACCCATGACCTGGAGTTAGCAGCCGTGGTTTTCGCGTTGAAGATTTGGCGTCATTACCTTTATGGCGTCACCTGTCAGATTTTCACCGATCACAAGAGTTTGAAGTATATATTTACACAGAAGGAGTTAAATATGCGACAGAGGTGGTGGTTGGAACTAATCAAAGATTATGATATCGAGATCCTTTACCACCCGGGCAAGGCGAACGTTGTCGCCGATGCCTTGAGTCGTAAGTCCGTTCAGGAGCAGATGCTTGCTCGTTTAACAGTTCAGAAGGAGCTTCAACAGGAATTCCTTAGACCCGAGATCGAGGTCTGGCTTCAGCGAGTTCAAGGGCAACTTTGCATGTTAGAGATTTCATCGCCACTTGAGGAGGCAATCAGAGAGAATCAGAGTTCAGATCCATCATTGTTGTGCATCCGTGAGGATGTGGCTCAGGGGAAAGCCCCTGGATTCGTGGTCCACGAGGATGGACTTTTGAGATTTAAGAATCGGTTGTGCGTACCGGCGAATGACGAGTTGAAAAACTCGATTTTGAGAGAAGCTCATGCTACCCCTTATTCTGTTCATCCGGGGTCTAGCAAGATGTACAAGGACTTGAAACAAAATTACTGGTGGAGTAATATGAAGCGAGAAGTCGCAGAATTTGTTTCGAGATGCTTAACCTGTCAACAAGTCAAGATTGAACATCAGCAACCGGCGGGTATGATGAAACCTCTCCCTATTCCAGAATGGAAGTGGGAAGACATTTCTATGGATTTCATCATGAGTTTGCCAACGAGTCGTCGTGGCATGAATACGATCTGGGTGATTGTGGACCGCTTAACTAAGTCAGCTCACTTTCTCGTGATTAAGGATACTTGGGGTCCCGAGAGACTTGCCCAGTTATTCATCAAAGAGATAGTGAGACTGCACGATACTCCTAAAAGTATCGTTTCCGATCATGACGGACGGTTTGTGTCTCATTTTTGGAAATCAGTTCATCGTGCTATGGGAACTCAGCTTAATCTCAGTAACGCCTTTCATCCTCAGTCCGACGGGCAATCAGAGATGACTATTCAGACATTAGAGGACATGTTGAGGGCATGCGTCCTCGATTGGAAAGACGATTGGGAAGCCCAACTACCATTGATCGAGTTCACGTATAATAATAGTTGGCATGCTTCGATTAAGATGGCACCTTACGAAGCCTTGTACGGTCGTCGTTGTCGATCTCCTTTGTATTGGGACGACTTATCAGAATCAATCGGCACCGAGCCCGATATGCTTATAGCCGCCCATGAGAAGGTAGCTTTGATCAGGAGTCGTTTGTTGACCGCTCAGAGTCGACAGAAATCTTATGCAGACAATCGTCATCGACCGCTAGAGTTCGAGATGGGTGACCACGTTTTGGTCAAGGTATCCCCGAGTCGAGGTATTTTCCATTTTGGAAAATGGGGGAAGTTGAGTCCGAGATTTATTGGACCGTTTGAGATTTTGGAACGAGTAGGCGAGCTATCTTATCGATTGGCCTTACCTCCGGCGTTGAGCCGAATTCATAATGTGTTTCACGTCTCTCAGCTACAGAAGTATGTTGCCGACCCGAGTCACATACGAGTCTTAGAGCGGCGAATCAAACAGTTGAGGAATAAGGCGATTCCTTTGGTTAAAATTCAGTGGTCTAGACACGGAGTCGAAGAGGCTACTTGGGAAACCGAGTATAGTATGCGGGAGAGTTATCCCGAGTTGTTTGATGCTTAGTTTCGGGGACGAAACTCTTTTAAGGGGGGGTGTATGTAATACCCGGTAGTAATTCAGTCATTATCATTCAGTAATTTCATTCGGTAATTGTCACTATGTAGTTTTTCACTTCATAATAATCATTCATCTGTGTTCACCGCTCGGAATAACTTTGAGTTGTGTATCGATATTGTTCATTGTTTCAACCTTACTCGGGAAACGAGACAAGAGTATTATCTCGATTGTTGTAATTGATTCATTAGCCGATGTTGACGTTGGAGTTCATGTCATTTCTAATCTCCTCATTGTTTAAATTGTGTTTTGTTGGGCGAACCCTTGTAATCATTGCTTGGAACCACCGTTTTGGGGTTTCCGTACTTCCATTTCGTGTTATTGTTTCCCAAATATTGATTCCTATTGCTTTTATTCTCTTCCCGGATCATTTTTCATCAATTTAGGACCCAATGGGGGGTGTGGGCCGCGGCACAAGGAGTGTGCGCCGCGGCACACACATTTTCCAGTTTTGGCCGAGCAGCCTGTACCGTGGGCCGTGGCTTATGCCAGAAGGGCCGCGGCACACTGCCGAGTCACTGCCGCGGCACACTCGTCCGGGCTGCGGCACACTCATGTTGCATTTTTTTGGCCAACCCGTCTGTACCGAGGGCCACGGCTCATGCCGACAGGGCCGCGGCACACTGCCGAGTCACTGCCGTAGCACATTCGTCCGGGCCGCGGCACGTTGCCGATCACTGGGTGCAGTTTTGGCCCTGTGCCGCGGCACACTTCGGCCGGGCCGCGGCACACAGTGCGGTCAGCACTATAATTGCGGTTTTTGTGTGGAACAACTCATTTTTTTCCCATTTCTTCAACCTATACGAGAGAAAGGGCTTGAGGGGGGAGACTTTCCATCATCTATCACTTGAGTGTTTGATTTTTTTCATCTCCTTTCGATCGTGAAGCCCGGATAGTCGATCTAACGCGTGTTCTTCGGATCAAAGTGCTTGGATCTTCAAGAGGTAATTTCTTCAACATCTTGGATTTCGATTTTGTATTGAGATATGATGTTTTGGATGTTAAGATCATGTTGTATGAAGTGATATACACATGATTATGGATATATTTGATTATTCATTGGATTATTGAAGGATTATTCAAGAACACTTTGAATATTGAATTGGATTTGGGGATTTTCGATTAATCATTGTTGTAATCACTAATTTGGTTATTCATATTAGATTATTGATCGTATTGAAGTTGTTTTGTTGGTTTGAAACACTTCTTGGGGATTTGATGTTGGTATTATTGAAGTTTGGTTATAAACAATCGAAGTTTGGCCTCAAAGTGTTCGATATAATGCCCCAATGAACTTGGTTTAGTCGTATCGATGTTTTGAGTTCGTTATATTCGTGTTTGATTCGTATGTTGAACGGATTGTTGGTAATTGTGTTATTCAAGGTTGTTCGAGTGACTGATATCTCAATTAGGACGTTGTTCGTGGAAGGATAATTGTCACCGGTGTTGTGTAAGTTGATTCTTACTCGGTTAAAAGGATATTCATTCCTTTTGTTGTTGTTCATTCATAATCATACTCATTCATCATTGTATTAACCGTATTAAGACTTGTAATTGTCGAATAATCACTTCATTCACGAGGAACGACGGTTCCAATCATTTCATTGAGTTATCAATCACATCACTATTATTTTCATCTCGGTGAGTCATTCTTGGCCTTGTCGAATTATTATTCATTGATATTCATTGTGGTCATTCTCGTTCTTATGACCTTCTGGGTTCATGTTGCGTGGCCGGGTGTGGCTGTGTGGAATTTTTAGTCGGGCACATGATGGTCATGTATTGGGTTCACCGATACATTGGACCGTGCACACGGTAACGCTTACCTCCGTGAGACTAATTAGGTACAAGGACGGGTGTGTCCGGTCATTCGTCTTGTACACTTGCACAGAACATTACGGGCGTACTATGATACTCCTCTTCAGCGTAATTCATAACTAAGGATATTTCATAACTTCATATATATCATGATTGTGTAATTTCAACCCTTGAGGATTGTTGTTCTGTATAACTGACCCCGTTGGGGGATTTTGTTTTCAGGTCACGGCAAGGCAAAGGCACAGGAAGAGCATGTTGACGGCGATGAGTCCCAGTGATACTAGTAGCGGGCCCCAGTCATTCCGGTTATTTCAGTTATTTCAGTCATTCTTATTTCTCTTCATTTGTATTTCCGCTGCAAATTCCGTTTGAGATGTTTATTTATTCAGGGTGGTGTATTTTATCTTCATATAAAGTATACTAGTATTCTGTAATGTCCTGGTGTATTGTACTTAAACTCCTCATCGGAGTATTTGGTAATATAATGTGGTTCGGTACTACAATTATATTACTTAATTCATCAGTTTTCATTCGCCTGGTGGGTCCCAGTCGGGGGTCCACGACACTGTAATATCCGCCTAGTTTGGGGTGTTACACATCCTGTGCATGAACCTACAACACGCAGTATATTTCTCTTGTCCGATCAGTTAACCGATCATCCCTGGATAACCAAATTACCATACTAAAGTTCGGATCTCTTTTCATCGCACCATCAATATGATATCCAATTCGTGAGTCTCACTCAAAACTTCACCACGACATGCATTATGCACTAAATGCGTACATCAATCACATTTTCAAAACCAGTTTGAAATAATATAATCTTGTCAAGAAGACAAATTTTCGAAAGTTCTTTCAAAATTTTCAAAACTCAAAACATAAATTTGGTAAGACCACTGAATCAATTTTCAAAAAATTAAATCGGCTCGCTGGTGCTAAGTATTCGATAACAGTTTCCTTCGAATCCACACGATTTCGAAGTTTAAAAATGAAAACTATGCAAATGCTCGACTACATCCATACTCCTATATACCAATTCGGTCGTCACCAATATCTACTGATATTCGATCGGAAAACCACACGATAGAATTCCAAAATCTCAATATATAAACTCCGACCAAAAACTCCTTTTCCACATATGACTCTCAACGTCAACCATTAACCCATCCTGGATTACCTCAAATATGCTATGACAAAACATTGAAACAAATCAACATAGCGAAAGACTTCCCGAGAGGTTTCATTTGAACAAGTAAATCAAAACCTCAGAAGGAAGTAATAAAATAGGTAAACAATTGGTAGAGTGTTTTACAAATCTCGAGAGTTTTTAGAAACCATGAAAAAGCTTTTTGAATCATTAGGTTCTCAGCCCGTATTTCGTTCCGCATTACAAGAAGTTTAAAAAGTAGAAAACTCTTTTTCGGACCCCAAGTCCTGAGTTATAAAACTATTTCAAAGTCGATTGGGTCTCGGCCCAAAAATCATTTTCGGTAAAACATTCGTAAAACATTCATTTTGGAAAGTATCATTTTCAAATGCTCAAAAACAGTTCATATATCTCAAAAATGAACTAACATGACTACAGGTTCTCCTCAACCATCCTCAACATTTCTCCCAAATGCACAACTCTGTTTCCAAAATTTAACCGACATATTGATTTTCAAAATCATAACTTCTCAAGATCATCAATCCTGTCCCAACTCTGTCACCTTATACTGTAACGCATAATATTCACTAAATCTCAAAGTATATCAACTTAGAACGGCAATAAATCTCAATATAATTCAAGAATCCAAATACTTACAGATCGTGAAGCCGACGATTCCCCGTGATACTGGCACATGTCTCAACTCTAGAAAATACTCGACACAGATATTTTCAAAACACACATTTTGCAAACTCGGTTCAACTCGGGAACACAACATAGCTCTATCTGAAGAAACACGTTAACACCATTTGAAAAAGTTTACAACAACCGCAGTATCACACTGGTAAATCACATGACGCACAAGCTCGAGTGAACAACAAAAACGCGCGGTTCTAATATTTGTCAAATCGACAACTCGAATGACGTGACAAAAACACGACCCAACTCGACGCGACTGCCTAGGTTTTCTCAACCTAATCTCCGATACCATATTCTGTAACACCCCAGAGCCGACCGGGAATATTACAGCGCCGTGGCCCCGAGATAGAACCCACAAGGCTGAAGGATATTTTCACAAACATTTACAAATGCCCAAGAGGCCAACAACAGTACTATCTTTTAAAATCATTCGAAGACTTTATAAAACTCATTTATCAAGACCGTCGTAGAATCTCATTTCAAACCACAAGGCCAAATAGCCGAAACTCAATAGTTTAAAAACATACGTTAAGCTATCGCTTACAAGTACCAACTAAACAAATTTAGAAAACGATTTCCAAAGTAACCTAAGTTACCAGATACCAATAGGTCATTTTAAAAATACTCACGCAGCGGAATACAAAAACTGACCAGGGAACTCAATACACAAATACATGCCCTAGCCAGTATCCTTCGGGAAGCTCATCTCTCCACAACCGCTACAAGCTCGATATCTCAAGAACCTAAAAAGAAAGCCTACGACGGGGCCAGTCATAATATCCAACAATGATAACCATCACATCACATCAATAATTACATATCAATGGAAATACTAAGTAAGAATACGACCAATGTAATCTTACCGTCGTAACTTTACGAAAATCCACGATTCTTATCATTAACAACACAATAAGATAATACCGAAATATCTGTATGGTATCTCAACAATACCCAAGGTTCTCAGAACATTATCATAACTCGCGATACGGAAATTATACCAACTCTGGCCAATTCAATCCATCGGATAACGTCGACAATTCCAATACGATAATCGATTGTCCATCAGAGACAAGTATCAAGGAAATACGGAACATACCTCAAGATACGAAATACCATGACGAAATCACGTCAGTCTAATCCAAGATCAGATCAACACAACATACGGACATGGTCATAATGCAAGACCTACAAATGCATACTCATATGACAACGTCAATATGCTCACAACAATAACAACAATGTATACTTATGGCAAACCCATAATATACATATGCACAACAACAATACATATGGTAATCCAATGATCCAGCGCACACAGCTATAGATTCCCATGATGATCCCATCGGACCAACGCATGGTGGCATTACCTGTCCAGCGATCCAGTGCATACAGCTATAGATTCCCATGATGATCCCGTCGGACCAACGCATGGTGGACATACGACAACAATGCACGACTGCACAAGACAATAGTACACAATGCACGACAACAACCGTGCACAAATGTATGACAACAACGATACACGAATGTATCACAACATGATCGACACAAAATGACAAAAATGATTAGAGTACTTGTCCCGAGTCCTTCGAGAGCAATCTCAATGTCCAAACCATCACGGACAATTATCCTCAATACTCGACGGTACAAATTACCACGGATGGTAAATAATTCACGTCTTCATCTATACCACAATGTATCCTCGATAACAAGTATACCAACAATAAATGTAAATCATATACCTTATGATTTAATTCCCAAAACTCGAATACAACCTATAATCCCAAATCCCCTGTCATTACGATTATAAACATTGCTATACGAATTATAAACGAATGAAACTGAAACCATTCATTAAATATTATAAACTAAGCAAGTAATAACTTGCCTCGATACTGATACAACGACGAGGAAGCTGTTACCAAATCCATTGCAGTCATCTACAAGTTCCTCGGTCCCAATCAGTGCAATTTACGAACATTCTCGAACATGACCGCAACGCATAGTTCTAATCACCGATCAATAATCTCAACCTATTACAATAATCGATAAACAACAAGTTCGACAACAATCAACAAAAAACAATTCACAAACCCAATGGCTCAACAATATATCGATTAACCACAAGTCTTATCAAATCAACTTAAACGATCACGAATTTATAACCGAAACAGAATATACTACCCTGCCTGTTGACTTAGCGCACGTTAATACCTTAACATAGCGTGCGCTAAGTTACTCTCGTTAGCGTGCGCTAGCCAGTAGGCTTATCATGCGCTAATGCTATACAGATGCATACATTCCAAGCATCGACTAACACATTGCGACTACGAAAAGGAAATCATGCTCCAAGATTAACAATAACTTTTCCAAATTCAATCTCATCACCATACTCGAAATCATACTCGTGTTCTTATACGAATATTATATCAAAACACATATCTTAGCTCTAGATACGAATACACCAACACCTCCTATACATAATCATCCTATCATTTCGTTCTTAATCTGGAATACAACCTCATATCATGATCAACATAATTTAGAAATCCATCTTTCATCAGGTTAAACGAAACACAATTCTTAAAGTATGGAGAGATCTTAGTTAACATCCGAAAACTCTTATCATAACTTCATTAATCCTCATATAATATCGTCACATGATTGTCCAACATGTTTCGCATATGTAATCATCCTTAAGAACGAACCACTAACAAGGGATACGAAATTTACCTGGATTAGACGACCCAAGAAGAAGAACACTCGAACTCCATTCCAAGAATCTTGAATAACTTGAAGAAGAAGGCTTTAATCCACGTTCTCCATCTTAATCTTGTTAAAGATCATCATCTCACTGTATTTAGGAACCTCAAATATCTCTCTAGGCTCTCTCTATCGGCTCACATGAAGAAATGGATGGAAATGACGAAAAATGGCCAACTGCACTTATATATATACTGTACACTATTAACGTATGCTAATATCTTTAATTAACGTACGTTACAAGCTTAGCGTGCGCTAACTGTCCTTTGTTAGCGTGCGCTATCGCAGTCCAGAGGCGACTATTTTGCTTCGTAAACTAGCTTGCGTACGTAATGCCCATGCATTAACGTACGTAAAACATCCTGTCTAGCATACGCAAGTCCTTAACCTTAGCGTGCATTATCCGCAGTTGACTCGTTTGTCTGTATGCTCCGAAGACTGGTCCACACACCGAAAGGGCTGACGAGGATAAGATTCCTTTTTGTCTGATATATCATTAGCGTACGCTAACCTTTAGGGTTTAGCGTGCGCTAGTACTACGTTACAAACATCCGTTGACTTATCAGAACGTGCGCCGAAAGTGGTCTGGTCCACACGTAGATTCCCTCTGATCTGCCTGCACTAGCGGGCGCTATTATTATACCTTTAGCGTGCGCTACACCTGCACGTTAGCGTGAGCTATGAATGAGTATTAGCGTGCGCTAATAAGGCTATGTTTAGCCATTATCATCTACTCTTCTCCAACGTCTCGACATGCAGAATATGAACATACGGCATACTGAATACATATACATATACCAAAAACATTCCTATACGATAAGCCCGACACACAATGTCTTCCAATACAACTGTCAACCAAGTGCGGTAATAATATTAATACAGGTGTCTTAGTCCTTCATTTATTTTATCCATACTGTACAGATTGCACGCTGTACAACATAACTCGAATAAAATAATATTAAACAACAGTAGTAGAATTTTCGGATATTACAAACAGAGGGTTTGTTTGCGATCCGTCGTCCTCACATTCTTAGGTGGTGTCCAATCCAGCACTGCCTCAATCTTCTTTGGGTCCACACGAACCTCCTCAGCTGAAGTCACGTGACCCAGAAACATCACTTCCTTCAGCCAGAACTCAAATTTTGAGAACTTCGCATAGAGTCGCTCGGTCCTCAAAACGTCCAACACCACACGCAGATGATGCACATGCACCTCCTCATTCTTCGAATAGATAAGGATATCGTTAATGAAGATGACGACACACTTATCTAAATACTCGATGAAAACCTTATTCGTCAACTGCATGAACACTGTCGGCGCGTTGGTTAGCCTGAAGGGATAACCACAAACTCATAATGTCCCTATCTTGTCCGAAAAGCTATTTTTGAGACATCAGACTCCTTCACCCGAAGCTGATAGTACCCCGATCTCAAGTCGATATTCGAGAATACTGCAGCTCCCTGCAACTGATCAAACAAGTCATTAATCCTCGGTAAGGGATACTTGTTCTTGATGGTCACTTTTTTTAGCTCGCGATAGTCGATACATAAACACAGTGAACCATCCTTCTTCCGTACAAACTGGACTGATAATATACCCTGACTCAAGAAGCTCACTTAACTGCTTCTTCAACTCAGCCATCTCAGAAGGTGCCATGCAATACGGCGCCTTCATAATCCATTACTATCTACTAAAGAATTGCTCAAAACATAATTATATCATTTAGGATTTCTGAATTTTAGGAGCATCATTCTATTCTTCAATACTCATCAAGTTCTTCCCAAGGGGTTTTGTTAAACCTACTAAATGCATGGTTATAACATCATAGTATTCTACTAGCATTAAGAACATACACATAAATCATAATCATCTTGATTTCCTAAGGATTAATAGCAAACATGTTATTCTACAACTTTTTCAACCATTCAAGAGGTAATACTAACAATATTATCATGTTCTACACTTAGTTTGTTCATAATTCCAATAAATATCATGTTATACTTGATTAATCTAACACTATATGAATTACTCCTTACTAACATCATCAATAATATGAAACAACATGAGGTTAGATAACCAACCTCAAGAAAAATGAAGAATAGCACCAAAACTCCAAGAACACAATCCAAACTTCTAATCACCAAGCTTCAATCCAAGTGACGGAGCTCCAACACAAGAGGGGAGGGGCAAAAATTGATTTAGCAAGGCAGGGGATCGGTTTTTAGAGGGAGAGGATGAGTTTGGTTCCTGTGTAAGTGAAAGACAAGCCATGCCTTTATAATCAGTATTAATCATTACGTACGCTATCACCAACGCATAGCGTATGT
The DNA here is from genome assembly GCA_033398695.1 of Orobanche coerulescens. Lineage (NCBI taxonomy): Eukaryota > Viridiplantae > Streptophyta > Magnoliopsida > Lamiales > Orobanchaceae > Orobanche > Orobanche coerulescens. Next base: position 37,123,205 of record CM065815.1, read on the forward strand.
TACGTGCATTACGTACGTAATCTTGCCGATTTTACGTACGCAACGAGCCCCCAGAGTCTACTGCCTCAAACACAAATACTATTACGTACGTTGCCCAAATAACGTACATAAAGCTCACATACATTACGTACGCTAACACTTAGTAATTACGTACGTAATAGCCATTGACTAGGCTGTCACAATCAAATCACCAACCCCCGCTCACGCCTGGTCCCACCCGCCGAAAGGCGAGATGCTGTCTGGTACACAATATTACGTACGTTAACAGTAGCGCCTTACGTACGTAAGGTCACACATATAACATACGTTAAGGTTACACCGTAGCGTACGTTAAGCACCACAAGTTAGCCAAAAAGAAGAAAAATTACAATCCTTCATTACAATATCTATCAATCATGTAGTGCGAACAATGAATATTATTATTAATCCGATTCTATTATCACAACATTACAATCATTAATACTAAAAGCTATTACGATATGACGATATTCGAATCATTCGAGTAATATAACGAGAAAATGGAAAATCACAATGAGATATTACACAATTCAAGCTTGAATTTGAAACAAACTTCCCTAATTGCCACTATACTCTTAATTTTATCTTTTCACTGGTGAACTACAACATGCTCAAGTGTAGGGAAAAAGGATATAGGGGAACGGAAAGCTCATTATGTGGCTAAAAATAAAATATTAGGCTTAAAAGCTGAAAGGGGTTAACTAGAAAATTAATAATTATTGGGTAAGCCAAACGGATTGAAGAGCTAAATAAAAAAACGCCTAAAATCACTATCACTATTTTACACACTTGTGGTTTTGAGTAAGATACCAATGCACGTTCTAGAGTTTCACAACACAAATAGCACACTTAAACAATAGAAATTATGCATGATAGTAAGCAAATAACGGCTCAAAAGCTCATAAGTTCTCAATTTATTTTTCATTAATTCACACCAATTTTTTTTTTAAAAACAATTGAGTTGACAATTAATCGATAATTCAAGTTTATCCCATGGTCATTTTACCCTCAAATTTTATAAATAAATCTCCCGAGGTGAGTAGCAATAAATATTCAAACTGACTGTTGGGGTATTGTTGCATGTTAAAACAAATTCATATATTTTCTTTTGTTTCCGAAATATCACCCCATACTATTGAATAAGCATTGTCCTCAATGTATTGAAAAAAATAGAAGAAAAAGAAAGAGGACTCCCCTGACGTGTGATATTGGTGATTCAATCCTCGAAACAATACACAAGTAATAAAACTATGCCGATGGCCCAGGTGGAAGTGATGGTGGTCGTATGTCGAAATGCTTCTGAATATGTTCCATATGTGCATCTGATCGATCGAGGCGATTGTTCACTTTTTTCAGCTCGGTTTTTATGACCTTTTGATCTTCTTTTATGCAACTGATTACCTCCCATATGCGTCAGAGAAGAAACGGGGACTGGTGACGGCTTGGATGGTGGATGATATGTGCTCTCGTGAAGGGGTCATGGCATCAGCTCCGCCAGTCAAAGAATGTGTCTCGTGGTCGTGCTGCGCATCCTCTTCAAACTCAATACCCATTCTGCTACGTGCGGTATGCCTCAATTTGTACCGATCTTTTATTTCAGTGCGGGTGGCATAGGACAAGTCAACGTTCGACTTCTCTAGTATAAATGTGATCGGCTAAGGGTATGGAATGGAATGCTTGGGGCTTTTATTTCGGAGGAAATCACGCATGTGATTGTATATGGCACTCTCTAGTTCATCCCCTGTATAGCGCCTAGCCCATTCACCATTTTATCCAAAAAAATACAAATCACCAACTCATACGTCGTTGTTACCACTTGAACGGGGAAGAACATTCGTGCCGAGAAGGTATAATACGAGGTGGTGCTGGCGAAGAAAGATAAAGTCCCGATCTTCATTCCATTTTTTCGTGAAGGGGTGTACTAAATGCAGAAGCGCGCCATGGTACTACTAGTAGTCCAAGCATGTCTTTCCGGAGCGTTGAAAGATTTTCCAAAATTCGCTTTTTTGCCCTCATCCGGAGTGTGTAGTGAGTGATTGATAGAGCTCCCGGTGATAACAACCGATGTCCCCCTAACTGTGCTTCGAATAGTGCATTCATCTTTTCCTTTTGCTTCTACGTTGGTGTATAATTCACGCACAAATTCCTCGTAGTAGTGGTCCAGGAGGTTCAAGGGATTTTCCTAATGCAAATGTCCAAAAAAATAGGATAGGTTGAACTTGTCTTCAATCTCCAGCAGCAATATATCGCTCAACTAGAAGTTTGGAATGAGCACGTTGCTCAAACCATTATGCATTTTCAGTTGTCGTGAAGCGTATGGCGTCAAATGTGCCTGTGGTATGCTCTGTTTGAGAATTGTCGCTCTCGGTGGCGAAAGATGACAGTGATGGACTGGCGGCTGCGTGGCGCTTGCGTGTCCTAGCCATTCCTACAAAATTATCAAAAGAGAAATTCACTTAAGCATTTTATCGGCATCTCGTAAGCGTGACTTATAAGCTTCCAAATTCACCGATTTTTAGAGAAGTTCTAATCCCATGGCACATGAATCATTCTAAAACATACATTTACTAATAGAACAATACTAATCTAAGCAGAACCCCATAAATTTACAAACTTTCATCATGTGAAATATCATAATCAAAAGCTATCAAAGTTTTGACATAATCCAATTTTAACCTCTCAAAGTGTATCAAATCCTTACACATAATCCAACAAAGGTGTTTAATACTATGGAAAACGTAGACCCATATGTCCATAAAAACAATATGAATCGAACCTAGAGCAGATATTGAAGAAATTCGGAAAAGACTTAGCTTGATGCTTGATGATGAATTTCTGCAAAAATTCTAGCAAATATGATGACAGAAGGTTGTTTGTGGTGTTTTTATTGGAACAAACCAATCTAAGAAAAAAAATGAAAGATTTTTGATTTTTGGGGGAGGGGGTCGGTGGTGATGGTGAAGGAAGAATGAAAAGAGAAAACCCGACTGTTTGTTTAAAAAGTCTTCTCTCACAACACGACGCATAAAACGGTCCAGTTTGCGCCGTGTCTTTGGTCGTGTTTTATAACGATTTAAAAAAAACGGCGCATAAAATGGTCCTGTTTGCGCCGTGTCTTCGGCCGTGTTGTACAACAATTTTTAGTAAATAACCTGGTTATAAACACGGGTCACTTTTCGGTCATTTTCATCGCTATTTTTTTAAGTTTTTTTAAAATAAATAATTAGAAAAGCAATAAAGGAATTGAGTTCCCTCCCAACAAGGGTTCGTTTAATTTCATTATGTTGACAACGTCCTTTTTAGTCGTGTGACGGCTCTCCAAGAGTTATACTCTCTGCATGAGGAATTTGCTGATTTTCAAAGTAAGGTTTCACCCTGTGTCCATTCACCTGAAATGATTCTTTACTGTGTGGATTTATCTGTCTAATTACTCCATATGGATATACTTCCTCAACCTCAAAGGGTCCTGTCCAGCGTGACTTTAGCTTATCTAGATATAATCGCAAGCGAGAATTAAATAAAAGTACTTTCGTACCTGGTTCAAGGTGTTTGAGGTTAAGTCTCACTAGTAGGAAAATGCCTTTAGGCAACACCCATAAAGTGTTCCCTAAAGAGCCTAAAGTGTTCCTATAGACCATAGGTAACACATTTTGGGTGTTACCTCTGCCCGTGTTCCCTATGCTCTTAGGTAACACTTTTGATCAATTCTGGTAACACTTTAAAACGTGTTCCCCAAAGTCATCTTAAGGAACACCTTAGTAACACTTTAGAAATTTCTTAGGTAACACCTTGGTAACACTTTCAGATTGTTTAAGGAACACTATTATAACACTTTTGTAACACTTTTAAATGTATCTATTTTTTTAAGTAACACTTTCAATACCTTAAGGAACACTTTCGATTATATGGGTGCTAGCTTAGGTAACACCTTATTATTAAGTAACACTTGCTATTGTTATTATTAATATTATTTGTATTATTATTATTATTATTCTGATTAATATTTATCAATAATATGAAAACTAGAAGAAACCATTTTTTCATATATAAATAACGAGAAAATATATTGATAAAACTCAAATAAATAATCCAATAACAATAAGACATAGATCATAGTATGTCAAACACATATCCAATAACTAAAAAAATAATAACCTAATTATTGTCTAATTTGTAACTTGTATAAAAAATAGCTCCCATATATCTTCAATTCGTTGCTGATATTAATGATGCCATTGTTGTTGTTGTCTTGAACTTCCACATGCTTTCTTGAATGGGTTCGGCCTATATGCATATGCGTTCACAAGAGCAGGCAACCCATCCAACAACTTTCTTGCTATATAACCATTCGATCTAGCTTGCTTAAAGAAAGAATGTGAGTAGTTTTTTGGCAGTAGGTCTTTTTGAAGGATCCTTAACCAAGCAGCTAGCAATCATCTGCTTAAACGACTAAGAAAGAAAAACAAATATATGATTAAGAACATGATCATAAAACTAATATAGTTCCACTTATTAGTGGCATACCTTTGAGAACTTGTTATGTCGCTCATAGTCAAGTCCAGGAGGTGCATTTTGCAGAGTCATAAGCAACACCTACCAATATAAAAATAATTGGAGCTTAATAATAAGGTTCCATTTCAGATCAAAGTAAAACAACTTAGGATTATCAGTGGACCTTCATTGGCGGATAATTCGAGAAAATAGCATGGCCATGAGCAACCTCCAATGCAGTTATATCCCAAATGACCAAATATCCGCTCTGAGAAAAATGTAGAAATTTAATAAACTTCGTGACCTATCTAGTATGGTACCCAAAAAAACTAGAAACTCTGCATGTACAGACTTAACGTCGTAACCATGCACTTGCTCCATAACCTCTGGAGCCATCCTACAATGTTACAGAACATTTAGTCAGCAACCACACCGAGCAAGGAAAATGGACATTGTAGAACCCCGATTGAGTAACGGAAAATATGAATAAGGATCATTTCAGTCCTTACCTTGCACAGCGCAGCGAACAAAGAGCAGCTGAGATTGAATCACAGATAGAAAGCAAGCAACTGTGAGCGATCCTGAAATCAAAATTGATGGGTTATTTTAAAATGGTAACAAAAGTATACTCAAGAAAAAAAAAACTAAAATGTTATATGAATACCTACATTACTGGGGAAATATATGATAAAATACAAAAACCAAAAACAGACATGAAAGATATCTGATATTGGAAGCCGCTCATATAAGTAGATTTCAAACAAAAAAAGGTACAGTGTTTATCATTCTTGCACCAAAATGCTCAACTTGAACTCGTACTGACCTAGTACAATAAGGAATTAAGATTTCATGAGATTGCTATTCCCACATCTAATATTAAATTCTAAAAATAAAAGTCATCATTACCTCCAAAAAATTTCCCAATGAAGATGTTACTTTTTGAGATAGTATGAAAAAATAATTTTCATAATAATTTTCATGTATATATATCATAACCCATCATCTTATTCATAAAACATAGGAACATAAAAACAATACAAGATACGTGAGAACATCTGAAAGTAAAAATACTTACAATCTGTTCCTCAAAATATTGATAACCAAGTCTGCCTCCTCGATATTTCGAAGTCTTTTTCTTTGCCCTCTCACGATTCTTTTCACTCAACAATTATAGGTTTTTTAAAACAAAGTTAGTACATGCAATTGCCTAATTGATGAAAAAATTCATGTTATTCTGAACCTAGAACAATCCTACCTTGAACTCGCTAGAAGTGTAGTTTTTCACGAATATATCCCAATCAGATTTATTTATCCAAGATATTTCTATGGTGGTGGCTGCTATCTTATCGCCCCATCTTCTAAATACATCCATTAAATCCATATATGCTCACTCTTACATGCTATCATCTTTATTTTTATTCTGAGGAACAAAAGGCAAATATATACACAGGAATTTGTGACATAATTTCAATAAAAGCTCTCTTTTCTGTCTATACATTTACTTTAAATTATCCTGCAGCACCTTCAACTTCAAACAATAATCTGTTTCAATGTAGAATGAATCAGGGTCCGTTTCATATGTCTCTAGAAACTTACATGTGTCTAGTTTTCAGCAACTTTTACGGTTCTCAAAAATATTAAACGAGCAAAGAGTTATTCTTTGTTTGAACACTGTCTAATCTGGCGGACATCTGTCAAGACTCACAAAAATGTTAGTATTGTTGTATCCAAAACTTCACCTATCCATTTTACACTTCTCACAAAGAAATACTAAGCATAAAACCAGATATATTAAGCCTTTAATTTTAAGATTTTGATCAAGAATGTTGGTCTAACTATCCTAATAAATTTCAGATTCAAAGTGTGCACATATCATCAAGAACACTAAGGTTTCAACAATAATTGTCTTCGCCTTTTAGACATATAATCAAGCAGTTGGTGATCGAGCCTTCACATAGTCGGTTTTGTCCCTCTTAATCAGGCTTGCAGCAGCCATGCAACAATTGTAGAATCTCATAATCACCCACATTTTTAGATTTAGCCAACTCCTAAAAACTATCAAGACTCCATCATCAAAAGTCTTCCAAGTTACCTAATTTGTTGTTCCCCAAAATTCGAAAATCCTAAGTAAATGGGTTGATAATATATACCTTGACTGCAAATTCTTCTTCTTCTTCACTCAATCGAACTTCTTTGCTTCCCCTTCATCTCCTCTCTGTTCTTCTCTTCTTGCCCGAGCCGAGCTCCCTCTTTTCAAATCTCGTTCTACCCCTGATTCTTCTCTCTTTTCTTTCTTCTCCCTGCCGTTTTCTTTTCCTATTCGAATGATAGCATGTAAGAGTGAGCACATATGGGGCGGAGAGTTCTAGAGAGAGATGGAGAGATTAGAGAGGACAAGATCTAGAAAAATAGTTGGGGTGTATTTACCCTAATCTGAAGAAGAAAGGAAGAGACCGGTTTGGGTTAAACAACCGGTCCCTTATTTATTACACATTAGAGACCCGTTAACCCGAATAAATAGTCTTTAAAGTCTCTCACAAAAAAATAGCAGGCCATTTGACATATTAGAGACCTGTTGTTTATAAAATTAAGTGTTTTATATTAAAGAGACCCGTTATCTTTATCAACGGGTCTTTTATTTTGGACCTCTTTGCTTGTTTTTGTAGTAGTGCGACTGCACCGTTTGCAGTGAACCAGGAGAAAAGGCGACGTGAAGCAGGAGTCGGGCGACGAAAGATGTAGCCTTATTATATACGGCTACAAATATATTAAACTTACATCTTTACCTATTAAATTTACATATTTGCTCCTACTGTGTAGGTGAAGTATATGATCTCAGGAGTAAATTGGCAATTTTAGATTATATTGTTGACACTTAAGTGTGTGCATATGTTTTTAAAAAATAATGTAGCTTAGAAGAATCGAACCCACGTCAATCAATAGGAATTACAAAGACTTTGCGATTTGAACAAGCCATTTACCTATTATAAGGCTTCGCATTATATATATTAATCATCAACCGTAAAATACTAGGAGGCATTATATTATATTTTAAACGTTTTATATTTCTAATTTGTTACATTTAGTGATACCTAAGATAAATCAAATTTAAATATATATATATATATATATATATCCTTATTATTATATATTTTTAATGTGTAGTTAACAATAATATTATTGTAACGCAAAAAAAGTGATAATATAACTTCAAATAATTATACATATTCTCTGAGTGTTACATAAGTGTTACTTAAATTATGTAACACACAAAAAGTGTTACCTGAAGTGTTACCTATTTTGAAAGTGTTACTTGGAGTGATACCTAAACTAAGTAACACAAAAAAGTATTACCTGAAAGTGTTACCTATTTTGAAAGTGTTACCGTGAATGTTACCTAAACTAAGTAACACAAAAATGTGTTACCTGAATGTGTTTTCTATTTTAAAAATGTTACCTTGAGTGTTACCTAATAAAAAACTGTTACCTATGTTGGAATATTTATTCCACATATTCATAAATAGAGTTTTGATGATTAAGTTGCTAAACAAAACAAAACAACAAAGAGGCGAAGCAAAACAACGAAGCAGACAAAGACGCAAAAAGCTGGACAAAATACAAAGCTAGCGCACGCTAGACATATAAGTTAGCGCATGCTAATGGGTCCCGGCTGCAGATCAGACGAGTTCAAGTTACCTGAAGTCAAGTCATCTTGTGAAGAAAGCACACGCTACTCATGATCATTAACGCACGCTATCGAAGGCTATTTTTCCGTTGTGAAGACATTCAAACACAGAATGACGTATGCAGTGACATAAGACATAGCGCATGCTACTGATGATATTTAGCGTATTCTAAATAGAATTTTGAATTTAAGTCAATCAATACGTTGAGAAGATTGTGATGCAAAGTCAAAAAGTATAAATGGATATATGATGCATGTAATGATGTGTTGTTAGCGCACGCTACAAGGAATGATTAACGCACGCTAACAAAGAGAGACAGTGGCCACTGGACTAGAATTACAAGACGTTAACGTACGCTACATGCAGTACATAACGTACGCTACAGGCAACAATGTGCGATAGCGCACGCTAAGAAGAAGAGCTAGCGCATGCTAGCAAGTCAACTGGCAGTAACGGCTAGTTTGATGAAGAAGGTTATAAATACCACATCCTTGGTATCAAACCATACAAAAACTTCAAGCAATCAAGACATTGATCTGATATTCGTATACATTATATTGTTGTTGTGATATTGAGCTTATATTGTTAGTTTGAGTGTTTATACATTCAACACATACACGAGAGGTAAAAGAAAAGAGATGATTGGATTCGGTGTTATTAGGATCAAGGATCCGGCATTGTTAGAATCGCAATCGCTATCTTAGTGAGGTTTATCTAGTATCGATAGAAAGCTAGAGTGGTTGATTCGTTGTCCAATACAAAAGGAAAACAGTTTAACTTGGACCGACACAAAGACAAGTACAAGCGGTAATATCTCGACTGATAGAAGAGAGATTGAACGGTTTACTCGGACCGATAGAAGATGAGCTTGTAACGGTAATCCCTCGACCGATAGAAGAGAGGTTCAGAGGTTTTAATCTTCATCCTATAGAAAAAGATACCGAGAGAGGACGTAGGCACGTTTGGCCGAACCTCTATAAATCCGTGTGTCGTTTATTTTCCGCACTTTATATTTACGCTTCCGCACAACGGCGCAAATACCGATATTGCTACAAAAACCTAGGTGTTACCTATGCACTCTCCAATTTTCAATTATCAAAAGTGTTACTTGCAGGGTGTTACCTAAAGTCATTTTTCTACTAGTGTTTCTGGTCATGAAGTCTATTGACTTTGTCTTTGTATATCTGAGAGTTCTCATATGCTTCATTTCTCAGCTCGTCTAATCCAGACACTTGCAGCAGTCTTTTCTGTCCAACTTCTTTCAATTCCATTGAAACAGCCTTAATTGCCCAATAAGCTTTATGTTCGATTTCAACTGGAAGGTGACAAGTTTTTCCATAGACTAGACGGTAGGGGCTCATTCCCAATCGACTTTTATATGCTCTTCGGTAGGCCCAAAGTGAATCGATCAATTTATCAGCCTAGTCTTTTCGTGTTGTGCACACAGTTTTTTCCAAGATCCCTTTTGTCTGCTGGTTGCTTGTTTCAGCCTGGCCCGAAGTTTGTGTATGGTAGGGAGTTGCAACTTTATGATTTATGCCATTTTTAGCCATAAACTTGTCAAATAGCCTGTTGCAAGAGAGGGATCCCCCAATTAGGCCTGGCAATTCGTGCGTGTCGGGTCGTTATCGTGTCGTCACAATAACGACACGACACGATAAGGCTCGACACGAACACGATCCGTTAAGGTTACACAAAACACGAACACGAACACGACCCGTTAAGGTTAGACACGAACACGCACGAACACGACACGATAATTAACGTGTCATAATTTTTTCGTGTCGACACGATACGATAAAGAACTATAATAGCAAGACACGATTGAAACCTGATAATGCATAACACGATAACATGATTTACCATAATATCCCACAACAAAAACAACATATTAATATACAATATCCCACAACAAAAACAACAAATTTATACACTATCCCACAACAAAAATCAATTACAATCAACTTTCAAAATTAATAAGTCCATAACAAATTCCAACAGTCCATAATAAGTCCACAACAAATTCCAAATTAATAACTATATCCCAGAGCAATAACTTACACAAATTAATACACAATATCCCACAACAATAATTCCAAATTAATAACTGTATCCAACAGTCCATAATAAGTCCACAGCAAATATCCAACAGTCCATAATAAGTCCACAGCAAATATCCAACATTCCATAATAAGTCCACAACAAATATCAAATTAATAAAATCCAACAGCAAATATTTCATAATAAAATCCAATATTAAACAGCAACACATTTCAACTTTCAAACTTCTAAATTCCAAATCTTCACCCATATAGCCAGCCAACAGTCCAAAACCTGTTAAGTTGACAAAAAAAAAAAGATAAGTATTATTACGTAGTACAAATATTATAATCTACAAATTATAATCATAACTTACGTACCAAGTTTTTGAATTAAATCCTAAGTGAGCATGGCAGAGGCAGCGGTGCCGGTGCTCTCTATTTCAATTGAAGTTTCATCATTGACTTTGATGTTTAAGAAGTCTTCGATCAACTCAGCAGTTGGTAATTCACTTTGAATAGCTTTGGGGGGGAAATAAGATTAATAAGAGACAAAGAACGTTGTTTATAATTGTTAGTGTTATAATAGGTATTAAAAAAAATACCTTTTTCACCAAATAACCAATCTCTAGTGCAAATAATTGCCTCGGCTGTGCTTGGCTTAAGTGAGCTACGATATTGATCAAGTACTCTTCCACCAACACTAAACATAGATTCAGAAGCCACCGTAGTTACCGGAATGCTCAAAATATCACGAGCCATGCATGCAACTATTGGATATTTAAATTGCATCCCTTTCCAATAAGTAAGAATATCAAGATTGTTTTTACATCCATTCTTGGCTCTTCCAAATACATCTCCATCTGTGATTTTTGTTGACTTAAGCCAAATTCAGCATCTAATGAATTAAACTCCTACGATAAAGAAACAAATAAAAGGGTAAGTATTCAAACAATGGCTAGTATCTCAAACAAATATGAAACAATGGGTAAGAAACAAATAAAAGGGTAAGTATCTCAATAAAAGGGTAAGTATTCAAACAATGGGTAAGAAACAAATAAAGGGTAAGTATCTCAATAATTGAGACTGAGTAGTGTACTGTACCTCCACTACAGCTTTGGATTCTTCATCCATAAAGTCAGATGCTGGATCAACAATGGCTAGATCTCCCACTTTTGCAACGGAGTTCTTGCAAATCTTACAATAATCTCCATACAGAGCCATTAACTTATCTTTGACTTGCAAAAGATAATGAAAACCAGATTCTGATCCATATAGTCTTTTATATGAAAAGTCTACAAATTGCAGCTTATAGCGAGGATCAAAGACTACGGCTATAGTCAATATCATACTAAAATCTGCCCAATACTTCTCAAACTTTGGCAGCATTTGAAAAGCAATTTTCTTGATATATTCATCAGCACTATTCTTACTCTGTTTCAATGTAGTGTAGCACATAACAACCGGACGAAAATATAAATTAGTCATGGGATACTTGCGCGTAAAACAAGTTCGAGACATCATAAAACAAACTCAAAAACCCACGGATCTTTTCAATCCTATCCCATTCAGCTGTTGAAGGACAATGCTTGTAATTCGGATCACTTATCTGAAAATTCATGAAAGCTTTCCTATAGTACAAAGCACTGTCAAGCATCAAAAAGGTGGAATTCCACCTAGTGGGCACATCTTGCCTTAATCCTCTCTTACTAGTCAAAGATAATTTGCTTACACAATCAAGAAATTTCTGCCTCCTCATTTGTGAACCTCGTACATACTTGACACTTTCTCGAACCTTAACAACAGCCTTCTCAATGTCATCCAAACCATCTTGGACAACCAAGTTGATTATATGCGCACAACAACGTATATAAAAGAATTCACCGTTGCAAAGAAGTGAATTATTCATGTTCAATTGTGTAAGCAACAACTCAACAGACACATCATTAGCACTAGCATTATCCAAGGTCAAAGAAAATGCTTTCTTCTCAATACCCCATTCACAAAGCATAGAATATATTTTATTGGATAATGCTACACCAGTATGCGGAGATGGCATCAAGGAAAAATTTAACACCTTCTTTTGTAACACCCATTCTTCATCAATAAAGTGGCAAGTTAGAGAAATATAACCATCAGTAGTAATAGAACTCCAACAATCATATGTCAAACATATTCGACCAGGAGCTTCATCCAACATACATTTAACCCTAATCTTCTCCTTTTCATACATTTTTAAGACATCAGCCTTCATTGTGTTTCTAGTCACCATCTTAACATCCCATCTAAGGTACTCAAAGACAGCTCTAATACGTTCATATTCAACAAACTGAAACGGCAAGTCGTGAACAATAACGGCAGAACACAATAACTCCCTAAAATGGTCAGGATCAAATTTAGACAAACTACTAGAATTAGACATCATTTCACCAATATCACGTGTCTTCTTTCTTGGGCAATTTTCTATATGGCGTTGTAGATTTCCTGTTCCAGTTCTACTTGAAATTTTGGGATACTTATGTCCACAATAATTGAAAGTGCATGACTTGAAACCATCACTCACATCAGAAGAGGTAAAGTGATGCCAAACCTTTGATCTCAGTTTTCTTTTCTGCTTCGGTGCTGTAGACTTTGAAGGAAGATGAGCCTCTAAGTCGATAACTTTATCTTGGCCATGTTTGTCATCTTCATCCACTATCACCTCATTGCTACTCCCACAATAAGTAGACATAGTTTCCTAATCGGACAAAAGAAAGAAATATCATAAATAAAAGCCGCAAAAACACACATCTAAAGCTGTAAAAATCATCACAAATTGCACATTTAGAATATATAATTCGAACTATTTTTCTAACAGAGTAAGAAGATTCAATTATATTGAAACGACTGGAGAAAACTACAATTTTGAAACAATTAATCAGCCAAATCATATTTTTCTATCAATAATTAATGCGGAAGATTGAATTTCGAAACGAATGGAGAAAACGAGACGGCGCGGAAAGGCGAAAGCTGCTTACCTAAAATATACGAAAGAGATGGAGGCGGAACAAATTTGCTGGCCTGCTGCTATACTCACCGGCGCTGCAGAATGAAAGTAGAGAGAGAGATGAGAAGAAGGCAAGAAGAAGTGGCTGCGGCGCTGCAAATGAAAGTATGATAATGAAAATGAATGATGTTTTGACTTTTAAGTGAAACCCTAGGAATAATAATTACAATTACAATAATAATAATAATAATAATAATAATAAAAGAATAATATATTGTTAACAGGTTATACGAATCCGACACGAATCCGACACGAAATTAACGTGTCGTTATCGTGTCGACACGATAACGACACGAACACGATAAGGTCAAACACTAACCCATTAATTTCGTGCGTGTTCGTGTCGGGTTATCGTGTCGTGTCGGAAATTGCCACCCCTACCCCCAATTACTGATTATTGCTCCAGGAGTCCGATACGGCTAATAATGTATTCCTATACAAACTTAACAACAATATTAGCATCATTAGTCCTTGTGGGGATTGCCTCAACCCACTTGGACAGGTATTCGACTACTAAAAGAATGTACTCGAAATTTCCAGATTTAGTGAATGGTTCCATAAAATCAATTCTCCATACATCAAAAATTTCCACGACCAAATTGATTATGAGGGGCATCTCATTTCTTTTTCCGATATTACCAGTTCATTGACACCTATGGCACTGAACATAAAAATGATGTGCGTCTTTAAATAAGGATAGCCAATACAAACTAGATTGGAGAATTTTGATAGCGGTCTTTCATCCGCCAAAATGTCCTTCGCAATGAAGTTCATGACAAAAGTTTAGTACACTTTGTTGCTCATCTTCTGGGACACATCACCTTATGATTTCATCTTTGCATAATCAAAAAAGGTATGGTTCATCCCAGAAGTAGTTCTTGCATGATGATTTGTTTTACTGGAAGGAGATGTTAGGTGGGAGCATTTCACAAACCAAATAATTCAAAATATCAGCAAGCCAAGGTACCGAAGAAATTTTAAATAAATTTTCATGTGGAAAAGAGTCCACAATGTTCATGCTTATTTATTGTTTCTTCTGTTATTAAATGAGACAAATGGTCTGCGATCACATTTCACTTCCCTTTTGGTCCTTTATCTCCACATTAAATTCTTGAAGCATTAAAATCCACCAAATCAATCGAGGTTTTGCTTGTTGCTTTGTCAACATATGTCGTAAAGATGCATGGTTTGAATGTACAATTACTTTAGATCCTACAATATAAGATCTAGATTTATCCAGTGAGAAAACCATAGTAATAATTCTTTCTCGATTGTTGTATAATTAATATGCGCATCATTCAATGTTAGACGGGTGTAATAAATCACACAGAGCATTTTATCAATTCGTTAGCTAAAACTGCACCAACAGCTCAGTCAGATGCATCGCACATAATTTCAAAGGGTAAAGACCAATTAGGGGCAATTACGATCAGTGCCGTGGTTAGTTTCTCTTTTAAATTCTGAAAAGCGTCAAGAAAAGCGTCATTTAAAATGAAAGAAACATATTTGGTAAGAAAGGTGCACAGAGGTTTACCTGTTTTTCAGAAATCTTTAATAAACCTTCTATAAAAACTGGCATGTCCTAAAAAAATCCTGATTGCCTTTACATTGCTTGGTGGTGGCAATTTTTGAATAACATTAATTTTTGCTTTGTCGACTTCGATTCATTGATTTGACACCACATGACCTAGCACAATGCAATTTTCCGTCATAAAATGACTTTTTTCCAAGCTGAGAGTTAAATGGCATTCAATATAAAGTTCAAGTAAATTGGACAATTTATTTAAGCAATCATCAAATATGATCCAAACATTGAAAATTCATCCATAAATACCTCAATAAAATCGCCGATCATATCCAAAAAATTGACAACATGCACATTTGAAAAGTTCCTGGTGCATTGCATAATCCAAAAGGCATTCTTCGACAGGCAAAAGTTCCAAAAGGGCATGTGAATATGGTCTTTGATTGGTCCTCTGGTGCAATCGGCACTTGATAATACCCTGAAAGTCCATCAAGAAAACAATAGAATTTGTGTCCTGCAAGTTTATCAAGCATTTGGTCAATAAAAAGAAGAGGAAAATAATCCTTTTTGGTGGCGTTAATTTTTTATAATCAATGTACATCTGCCACCCGGTTGTTACCCTTGTTGGTACTATATCTCCCTTATCATTTTCAATCACCGTTACGCCACTTTTCTTTGGTACCACATGTATCGGACTTACCCATTCACTATCCACAATTGGATAAATAATTCCCTCAGCTAGCAATTTTAAAATTTCCTTTTTTACTACCTCTAGCATATTGGGATTTAATCTCCTGTGTGCTTCTCTTCGAGATTTTTCTCACTCTTCTAAGATTATTTTATGCATACATGTTGAAGGGCTAATTATCTTAATATCACTCAAACTCCATCTTATTGCCTCTTTGTATTTTTTTCAAAACTTCTACTAAAAGAAATTCTTCATCTTCGCTCAATTCCGCATTAATAATTGCGGGTTTTTATTTTCTTCTTCAATAAAAACATATTTTAAATGCTCAGACAATTCTTTGAACTCTAGGATTTCTTTTTCTTTGCTTTCCATTAACGACTCTAGACTATCTATCTTACTCCCCTGTAAGAGATTTTCGTACATTTCTCCTTCAACTTCTAGGCAAAGCTCTGAGCATTCCATCACTTGTTCCTGTATAATGAGATTTCTACTGAATTGTCAATAAAATCAACAAAAGCGCATTCCTCATATAAAGCAGAACTAGGAATAGGGGCCGAATCAAACACAAAAAATGTCACGGTTTCAGCTAACACACTTATAGTTAATTTTCCTCTTTTTACATCAATTAGTGTTTCAGCAGTAGCCATGAAATGTCTTCCTAATATGATAGAATGAACTTTTTCATTCTCTAGACATTGTCTCATTTCTAAGACAACAAAATCTGCTGGAATAATAAGCCCTTCTATTTTAACCAAAATATCTTCAATAATTCCTATAGGATAATGAAGTGTTCTATTGACCAATTGTAAAAATATTTTAGTTGGGCTAAGTTCACCAAGATCAAGTTACCCAAAAATATACAATGGCATGAAATTTATACCTGCTCCGAGATCAAGCATACCGATTGTTTTCTTACCGTTTCCCATAGCAATATTTATTATGAAGCTACCTGGATCGCTTTGCTTGGAGGGTAATCATTTTTGGAGCAATGCAGACATAACCTCTGAGACAATGATCTTCTCACTATTTACGAGCTTTATTTTATTTGCGAGTAATTCTTTGAAAATTTTTACATATGCTGGGACATTTCTTATTACTTTCAATAAAGAAAGGTTTACATTTACTTTTGATAGCATATCATAGAAATTGAGGAATTGTTTATCAAGTTTTTCATTTTTTTCGTCGGCTTGGAAAAGGTATTAAAGGTTTGTACGAATTAGCAGTTTTGTGGAGTGTTGGAGCTGGAACTTCTTCAGAATTTTCATTTGGTTCCTTGCCTTCATCCTCATTTCCTGCAATATTTCAAATATCATCGTTAGAAGGGGTAAAAACTTTATTGTTATAAATCTTACTAGTTCTAAGCATGGTGATAGCTTTGGCTTATTCGGGTTGACATGGTAATCTCCCTTTCTGGTTGTTTTGCAGTTGATATGCAAGTTGACCGACTTGAATTTCAACTCATTTCCCGATGCATCTATTGCTTCAAATCTTCGATCCGGGTTTTGGATGAATGTTTGAACTTTTTATTCTAATGAGGGTTTTCGGGGTTGGTTTGAGGATGACCCTTGGAATTGGTTAGGTCTTTGATATTGTTGTTGCAAATTTTGATGTTGAGGATGTGGTGGTGGTTGGTGATGATTTCCACCCCAAGAGAAGTTAGGGTGGTTTCACCAACCGGGATTATAGGTTTCAGAAAAAGGGTCATTTCTCAGGCATTGGTAGAAATTTTAAAGCATTTACCTCTTCAGGGTTCATCGGGGGATTTATGTTGGGTGCATGACTATACTCACTACCGAAGAAAAATACTTCTTGAGTTGGCATGACAGTAGGTGGTGGTGAAATTCCTTGAGTCGTAAGTCGTTGGACTTGCTTGGTTAGCTCTGCAATTTGCGCAGTTAGATCACTGGTGGAATTTACCTCATTAGCTCCGACTCTTCTGCCTGGTGCACTCTTTTGCTGGGAGGATATAGCAAGTTTTTCAAATAAATCAAAAGCGGCTTGCACTGTTAGTGTTCCTATATCTCTCCCAGCTGCATTATCAATAGAGAATTGACAATTATGAGTTAGCCCATCATAAAAAATTTGACTCATACAGTGTAAAAGATAATGATGATGGGGGCATGCTAATGAAGAGCTTTGAAATAATCCCACGCTTCAAAAAGTTGTTCACGCTCAGATTGCATAAAAGCCACAATTTTGGTCCTTAGATCCGCTGATTTATGATGTGGATAAAATTTGGACATGAATTTATTACACACATCATCCAAAGTACCCAATGAATTTGGTGGCAACGTCATAACCCATGTTTTAGCTTGATCCTTTAAAGAGTAAGGGAAACACCTCATTTTTATTTGATCCTCGGTCAGCCCCTGTAATGGAAAGGCATTGACAATCGAGTAAGAATCTCGAATAAAACTTAAAGTATCCTCATTTGGCATCCCATAAAAAGATGGGAGTTGGTTGAAATGAATTGATTTCAATTCATTAATTCGTGTTGTTTAGTCAATTTGTATGCATGACGTTGTTGTACCTGTAACACCCCTAAGATATTCAGGGTATATTACAGCATCGTGGATCCCTATGTGGGACCCACCAGGCTAAATAAATAATACTGCTCGTCTAACCATCTCGGTTAGCAAGAACACACAATACCACAACAATAACTAAGTGAAATCACCCGGAACAACCGGTAACCATAACATCACCCAAATTCAAAAATATGATTTAACATACAAAACATATCCCAAATCAAAAGTGCCTAAGTACTCGCGAATACTATCTATAAGTTCACAAGTTTGGAAAACAAACACATCAAAATTGACAAGAGAAATAAAGGGAACTCCATTGCACACGTCAACATCCCCGGCCAGCATCCCCGTAATGCCACAGTGTCCACTCGATCGGCTGAACGCCACCTGAAATTCATAAAAAGAATTTCCCAAAAACGGGTCCCCAAAGGGGTTAGCAATTACGGTAGTATAAGTAATCAAGGCAACCATTCGCTTATACATTTCATAGTACATGCATCAAGTCATTTCAAAATCCAAAACCAGACATGTCTTTTCCCGGAAAACAAACAGTCAAATATCATAGTTCAATCTTGCCTAGGACAGGGGCTAAACCACTGGTCCCATCCGAGGCCTCTATGGACCCTACCGGACTCGCCATAGTAAAAATCAAAATCACGCACATGCATCGCCTAGGACCGGGGCTAAAGCACTGGTCCTATCCGAGGCCTCTATGGACCCTCCCGGACTGGCTAGCCAACAAGCTCGTGAATCCGGGGCTAAACCAATGGATTCCTCCGAGGCCCCATCGGACCCTCTCGGAGTGAGCAAAGCACACAATATTATACATCACCATTTCATGTTAAGCATAAGGGTTTCACAAGAATACTTGCCTTGAGTGATTAACGACGAAACGAACGGAACGGAGAATCAACCACGATCACTAGGAACCGACAACCACGAACCTAATGATTCGAAGAATAGAATCACAACCAATTATACACGAGTACGAAAATAGAATACGCCCGAAAACCCACCTACGAGGAGGTCCGTAGTTTCTCGGATTTGGTTGGATACTATCGTAGGTTCGTCTAGGAGTTCTCGAAACTAGTTCGGCCACTTATGCAGTCGCTTCAAAAATCTGAGAAGTTCGTCTGGAAGGCAGTCGAGTTTTGAGGAGTTGAAGAGACGTTTGACTTCAGCCCCGATTCTAGAATTGCCATGTGGCAACAAGGGTTTTGCTGTTTATAGCGATGCTTCGGGTCATGGTCTTGGGTGCGTATTGATGCAGCACGACAAGACTATTGCGTATGCATCGAGACAGTTGAGGTCGTATGAGCTCAATTACCCTACACACGATTTGGAGTTAGCGGCAGTTGTTTTTGCGCTCAAGATTTGGCGCCATTATCTATTTGGCTCTACATGTCAGATTTTTACCGATCATAAAAGTCTGAAGTACATATTTACTCAGCGGAAGTTGAATATAAGGCATAGGAGGTGGTTGGAATTGATTAAGGATTATGACCTCAAAATCCTTTATCATCTGGGCAAGGCGAATGTCGTGGCAGACGCCTTAAGTCGGAAACCGGTTACGTTGCGGATGCTTGAGATACTTATGTCTCAATCTGAGCTTCATCATGATTTGATCGAGTTGGGTGTTGAGATTTTGTTGCCAGGAGTTGTGGGGCAACTTTGTGCTTTGGAAATTTCATCGTCGCTGATCGATGAACTTAAACTGAAGCAGTTGGAGGATCCGATGATTGCTCAAATTCGAGAGAATGTTCTTAAAGGCAAGTCTCCTGGATTTGTGATTCATAAGGATGGTGTGTTGAGATTCCAGAGTCGGTTTTGTGTACGGAACAACTTGGAATTAAGGCAGAGTATTTTGCGTGAGGCCCATACTACGCCTTACTCAGTTCATCCTAGTTCGAGTAAGATGTACATGGACCTAAGGAAGAACTTTTGGTGGAACGATATGAAGAAGGAGGTCGCGTAATTTGTAGCGAGATGTTTGACTTGTTAGCAGGTCAAAATCGAGCATCAGTGACTAGCCGAGTTGTTGCAGTTGCTTCCCATTCCGGAATGGAAATGGGAAGATATTTCGATGGACTTCGTCACGAGCTTGCCGAGATCGAAGTTTGGTATGAATATGGTGTGGGTGATTGTGGATCGTCTGACTAAGTCGGCGAACTTTCTGGGCATCAAGGATACTTGGGGTCTGGAAAAGTTGGCTCGTGTATTTATTGCGCAGATTATGAGGCTTCATAGTACTCCGAAGTCTATTGTTTTGGATCGTGATGGACATTTTGCATGATATTTTTGGCAGGCGGTACATAAGGTGTTGGGTACTCATTTGTATCTGAGTACATCTTTTCATCCTCAGACGAATGGACAGTCGGAGTGCACTATCCAGACATTTGAGGATATGTTGTGTGCTTGTGCTCTCGATTGGAGCAGTGATTGGAAGGAGCATTTGCTGTTGATCGAGTTCACGTACAACAATAGTTAGCACGCGTCGATCAAGATGGCACCGTAGGTGCTTTATGGACGGCGATGTCGATCACTAATTTGTTGGAACGAGGCATTTGATTTGGTCTGACCGAACCGGATATCGCTTTGGAGACGAGGAAGAAGGTGGGATTAATTTAGGAGAGGATGTTGACTGCTCAGAGTCGGCAAAAATCCTATGCTGATGTTCGTCGTCGACCTTTGGAATTCGAGATTGGAGACCATGGTTTGCTAAAGGTGTCGCCAACGAGGGGAGTTTTCCGCTTCGGGAAGAAGGGAAAGTTGAGTCCGAGATTTATTGGGCCCTTGGAGATGCTTGAAAGGGTCGGCGAGTTGGCGTATCGTCTGGCATTGTCTCCGGCATTGAGTCACATCCACAGCGTTTTCCATGTTTCCCAGCTGAGGAAATATGTTCCAGATCTTAGTCATGTCATCGACTATGGTGAGATCGATATCGCTGAGGATATTACCTTCGAGGAGCGTCCCTTGAAGATTTTGAAGCACCGTGAGAAGCGACTGAGGCATAAGACCATTCCATTGGTCAAGGTGCAGTGATCGAGACATGGTGTCGAGGAGGCAACTTGGGAAACTGAGGATAGCATGCGTGCTAGGTACCCCTAGTTGTTTGTTTCTTAAGTTTCGGGACGAAACTTGTTTTAGAGGTGGAGAATGTAATATCTGCATTTTTCCTTTTTCCAGTATTTCTAATTTTGGTGTATTTTTCATTTTTAGTAACTCGCTTGTAACCGTATAGATATTTCGAGAACATTTAATACGTGACTTTTTGTCATTCGAACTTGTTTCGACTTGTTTTACTCAATTCCGTGTTTACTGTCATTGTCGTCGCTATTTGGTTCGGTTCTCATAATTGTCGTTCGGAACCGCCGTTTTGGGGTTGCCGTAAATCCATCTTATGCCATTATGGATGTTGTGAGCTTTTTCTTGGTGGTTCGATCGTGTATCGTATATTTCGGATGTTTTAGGCCGTTTTGTAATTTCCCAAAGTTATGGGTAATTACTATCGTTGTCATTTTCCAAACCTTTGAGTAGTCGGAATTGTGTTTTCTTTTAGTGTTTTAGTTTCTGACTCGAACTCGTCATGCGTGTGTCTTCTCCAGTCTGTTGTTTTGTGTCGGGTGCGCATTGCTTTCATCCGGGGAATAATTTGTTGTTAGGAATACTTGTTAGATTTTGATGATGTCATCCCTGTATTTATAATTAATTCAAATGTATGCACTAAGTACTTGGCATTATAAAGAAGAACCAAATGAGTATCTTATATAGGCCTTAAAATATAGGCTAAGTCTTGATCAAGTGTTGATCAGTAAGAAAATCGGCTAAGTATAGAACTCCCAATATATCAGAGAAGTTCATTATCAGACGAGTTTTGGTCAACAGGAATATCAGAGAAGTTTGACCAAAACCCAGCCTGCAGTTGAGTTCTGAAGAAAGCGATACATCAGACAAATATCGGTCAAACAGGAATATCAGAGAGGATTGACCAAAACCCAACTGCATTCGAGTTGTGAATAAGCCAAAATATCAGACGAGGACTGGTCAACACAAGTATCAGCTGAAAGTTTGACCATCAGATCAGAGAAATTTAGTCAGACCAGATCAGAGGACTTCATCTCATCATATCAGAGAACTTCTACAAAGTTATATCAGAGAAGTTTTACATCAGAGAAGGTGGAATCATCATTAATGATACAGGAATGATGGACCCCTCTAAAGACCCAACTGCAGATCAGGCAGGAGACCCAACTGCAGATCAGACTGAGGACCTAACTGCAGATCCAACTGTACCTGTTCCAACTGCAGCTGATGAAGACCCAACCGCAGAGCAGAAAGGTTCCCCATTTGCAGCTGATAAGATCGTAGTTGAACCAGTTGCAGATCAAGAAGGCCAAAATCTAGCTAATGCAGAGAGAAACAAAGTTCCTCCATGTAACTCAACAGGGGGAACAAACCCAGAAGATGACACTCCCAAATGGCTCAAAGATCACCCTATTCAACAGATCATTGGAAATTTAACTGATGGAGCAAGACTAGGCAATCTACAGAACCAACAGGAATGGCCATGTTCTCATGTTTCATGTCACAAGTGGAACCTAAAACAACTGAACAGGCCCTGGATGAATACTCATGGATAATTGCAATGCAAGAAAATCTAAATCAAATGGAAAGAAACAATTTTTGGGAACTAACAGACAGGCCAGACCACAAGAAAGTCATGGGCACCAAGTGGGTGTACAAAAACAAATGTGATGAAGCTAGAGCTGTTGTTAGGAATAAAGCAAGACAAGTTGCAAAAGGATATGCTCAATGTGAAGGAATAGATTTTGATGAAACATATGCACCTGTAGCAAGATTGGAAGCTATCATACTATTTATTGCATATGCAGCATTCAAGGATTTTGAAGTCTACCAGCTGGATGTGAAGAGCGCATTTCTCAATAGAATACTAGAAGAAGAAGTCTATGTGGAGCAACCCCCTGAATTTGTCAAAGGAGACAAAGTATACAAACTCCTGAAGGCTCTATATGGACTCAAGCAGGCACCACGAGCATGGTATGAAACTTTATCAGTATTCCTTGAGAAGAATGGATTCAGTAAAGGAAAGGTGGACAAGACCTTATTTAGAGTGGAACATGAAGGTCACATACTACTAGTTCAAGTGTATGTGGATGATATAATTTTTGGATCAACTAACCCGGAGCTGTGTGAGAAGTTCTTAAATCTCATGCAAAGAGAGTTTGAGATGAGTATGATGGGAAAGCTTAATTTCTTTCTTGGTTTAAAAGTCAAACAAGTTGACAATGGAATTTTCATCAACCAAGCAAAGTATACAAGGAATTTAATCAAAAGATTTGGAATGGCCTCCAGGATCACTATTCTATGGCCTCCGGGCAGATGGTTAGCATCCAGAAGAGCACTTTTATCCTTGCCCTGAAGCACGCGCCTCATTGGCATTAGAGAGTTCATGATCTTACTGGTTTCTGCTAGGGTGATCTCCCCATCACCTATCTTGGTGCACCCCTTTACAAAGGCTTTATGAGACGAGAGCTCTTTGCTGGGGTGAAGCAATGGCTGTTGGATAGGATCTCTGGTTGGTCCCATCGCCACCTTGCTTTTGGGGGTCGGTTGGCTGTTGCGATTTTTCGTTAACGCAAGTGCACGTTATCGTTGACAAGTAATAAAGTGATGAGTGAGTATCGTTCTTACGAGGACTGAATCACTAACTACCGATTTCTGTGTATTCCAGTTTTATTTGAACAATCGAACTTTGGGTTGCAATTAATTACTAAAGAAAATTAATAAAGGACTAAATAGTAAAAACGATCGCTTGAAGAAAGAGAATCAAATGATGAATAAGTCTAGGATTCTGAATCCACATCGGTTTATCCGAATTTACTCTCGATTATCTGAAGTTAATGATTTTCCTAATTTATTGAAGGCGAAGATTGCTAATATACTCTACCGCCTCTCCCGAGGTCAATAGATTTTTCTAAAGGCGAATAACGCACTTTATCCCTAGGTGAATTAATTCGTCAATAGGCAAAAAGCATAAAATCTCCAAAAGGCCACGTAGTTCCTATGAGTATATTCCTATCTCACAAGATAAAACGGTCCTCACCAATAGTTCCTCACCAACTCTCCTCTTCCGATTCGAATTGAATGATTAAAACAATACAACTATTGGCCAGATAATTGAAAGCATTAAACACGATTGGGAAAACTCAACAAAAAGGGAATTAAATAGATAATCTCAAGCAAATCCGTCAAAACATAGGTTTTATCAAAATCCTAGATCAAGGGTTTTAGCCTGACATGCTAAATAATGAAAATACAGAATTAATAAATAAAAGCATGAAAATCAAACGCAGATGAAGAGCTCGGATTCCTCCGTTCTTCTGGCTTCCGCCCTATGCCCTTGATGTCTTCTACTTCTCTCGTCTGCGATAGTCTTCTGTGATCCTCCTTTTCCCCAAGCTTCTAAGATGATTAATTACGGTCTTAAACCCTTATTTATAGCTCCCAACAGCCTCCAAATCGCGTCCGTGTGAGTAGGTCGAGAACTGGCTTCAAAACGTCCCAAATCCGCGCGGAGCATACCAAAACCACTCTGTGTGCCGCGGCTCACTTAATATGTGCCGCGGCACATGGCGTCCAGATTAAAACCTGGGCGCTGTGACTTTCTTCTGTGTCGCGGCTCACCTGGTCTGTGCCGCGGCACAGAGTACAGATTACTCTGGTGCTCGCTGGTCCTCTTCGTGTGCCGCGGCCCACTTGCCTTGTGCCGCGGCCCACGGCCAAAATTCGCCGTTTTCGCCCGTTTTGCCTCGTTTTAGCTTCCGGACTCCAATCTCCTGTCAAACATGCGAGAATAAGACATTAAAAGCTCATTTATGCAATTTTACTCGCCAAAATAATACAAAGTAATGATAAATAAGCGTATAAAAATACGCCTAACAAATACCCCCAAACTTGAGCCTTTGCTTGTCCTCAAGCAAAAAGAATTAATTTTAGCAAAAGAATATCGTGAATAATCGTGCAACTCATAGTGCTCAATCTAATCAATACTACCCTGAAATTTTCTCTGAATAGTACGAGTATCGTAATAGCGAGCTACACTCAGAACACTGATTCCACAAAGTAACCAAGTTCAGTCCTAATCACTCGTTCATGAAGAAAATCCAGCTCAAAGATTAACAAACGTGACTCTAATCGACCGTCAATATGAAAGGTTAAAATAAACAAGCTAGTTCTCCCCGTTCCACAGTCTAATGGCAAAACTTTCACGAGTTTCATCAAAAATAACCCTCGGACAGTATTTCCTTATATATATGCTCAAGAATTTGATTCGAGTTGACCACTAGGTTCGGATCTCGGGATGTTTCATCGGAATAATCCTAGGGTGGAACTTCCATTCTCATGTATTGGGAAACCGTTTAACGTAAAAGACGCTCATGGGGCACATGGATGCTTCTAGTTACTAAGTTCCCCTCCACAGCGGAGAAACAACTCGAATAGCTATTCCCGCATGTCCGAATCAATGTCGCTGTTTTACGCGAGAGTAAACAACGGGTCACGCGAATGCTCCCGGTTACTAGGCTCCCTATCATTGGCATATGCGAAATTTCTAAATCACTAGTCTAATCAGGGTCGTCGTTTTACGCGAGAGTAAACAACGGGTCACGTGAATACCCCCGGTTACTAGACTTCCCATCATAGAACAAATATTATCTCGACTTTTGGGGAAAAACTGTCCGACTCTAAACTCAAAGCAAGTGCCAACATGACTTATGTTACTGGATGACTAGCTAACTGAAAAATGTAACCAAACGTATCAACGGCGATTTGAAAACACGTATGTCTCCTCTCTTATTCGCTAAGATCTCTACAAAAAACGAAAAAAAAAATTCGGACCTAAATGAAGACTTAGCAGAAACAGAAATCACTGAATACAACTCGACTAAAACTTGACCGTTTCTTTAGAGAGAAAAACATTGTCGTAACATCAGTATTACACAAATAGAAGCACGAAAAATTCACGAATAAGAGTAAAATCATGACAAGCAAGGCTATCGACAAAAAGATAACAAAAAATAACCAAAAGTGCAAACGAAATAAGTACAGCAGTAAATGTAGCAACAGAAATAGACCCCCACCCCCCCAAACTTAGGACGTACATTGACCTCAATGGACAAAATATAATATGCAATAATAGAAGAAGGTCAAGTACTCCCCTACAAACAGCTCACTAACTGGTGCCGGCGTCGTCCGGCGAGCTTGCACGCTTCTCGACTACATCATGCGGAGCGTGAATAAATGAGCTTGCATCATCAAAGAGGAAGTTAAGTACGAGCTCTAAAGTTTAACATGATGTAAGGGTTGGGGACAATGTAATTTGATAAAATGATTTGTTGCATATAATTTGAAAATGCTTGGCTTACCATTTTTTTTATTGCTGCAATTTATCAAACACTTGGTATGCACAAGTTAAAATGAAGAACAAGAATTTTAATGGTTAACTCCAAATCCCAAAAATAATAACACAGATAATAGCCATGAAAAACGACAACTAACATCCTCAATTCGTTCATAATCACCAATCCCATCACAATCAAATACCATAATCACCATATTCCAACTCTATTTTTGAGAAAAACATTGAAGAATAACTAACAACATATAACTTCAATTCACTTTGCAAATCATGTATCAATTATGCTTGAGAGATCGAGATTTACCTGAAGATTTGAGAAGAAGACCAAGAGAGGGGTATCGACCGACCTCATTGTGCGAAGGAAGGAAGGAAGGAAGGAAGGGACCTTGTGCTGGCCGATCGAATGTATGAAGTATACCTGGGCATTCTCATATTGCGATGGGGGCCGCGGCACAACATAAGTGAGACGCGGCCCAGAGTACAGCGAGCTTGGGCATGGATGTTATGTCGACGTGTGCCGCGGCTCAGAATGCGTGTGCCGCGGCACAGAGTACAGCGAGTCTGGGCGTATCTCGTGCATCTTGTGTGCCGCGGCTCAGAAGCAACGTGCCGCGGATCAGCCATCATGTGTGCCGCGGCTCAGTAAGGTTGTGCCGCGGCATATAGTACAGAAAGCTCAGCTCTCTCCTTCGATTTGTGTGTGCCGCGGCTCACAATACTTGTGCCGCGGCTCAGGCATAAATTTCTCCCCTGGGACTTTTTTTGCACAGAATTTTAACAGGAACACGTCAAGAACGAGAGGTAAAAGCAAATCAAAGCATAAAATAATGAAAAATAAAAATTCAAGAATGCAAGAAAAATACAGAAACGCAAAAATCTACAACTAAGAACTCGGGTTTCCTCCCGAGAAGCACTAAGTTTATAGTCTTCAGCCGGACCTATTTAAAAATCAGTTAGCTTTTCGCAAACTCCATTTGATCTCCGCCCCGTTCATCGAACCGTTAATATGGGTTTTAAAATTTTGACCATCGGTCCTTAACGATTCGATTCTCGGTTCGGACACCCAATGTTGTTTGCGGAAAGGTTTTGGCGAGAACAACTTTCTGAAACACCCGTTTTTCTCATGACTAGATGTCCGTTTGATTTCCGGCTTATTTCCCTCTTTCAAAAATGACTTTATGACAGCAGCAGACTTGTCCGATTGTGGCTGGTCGGATGGCGATGATGGCATGTCCACATGCTTGAGATATGCGATTCATTCTACATCTTTCTTGGAAGTCGGACCATCTGAAAATGAGTCTTTCGACCGACGATTCTTCAGTTGTCTTTCTTTAGCAACGACATCCACACTTTCAATTTGTGAGCTTTTATCAACACCTCCCGGATATGAAAAAGATTTGAACACTTGGAACGTGACATGCTCGTTTTGAACCCGCAAAGTTAATTCCCCTTTTTCCACGTCTATAAGAGTTCGTCCGGTCGCTAAAAATGGTCGTCCCAAGATAATCGGGATATCTTGATCTTCTTCCATGTCGAGAACAATAAAATCCGCTGGAAAGATAAATTTATCCACTTTTACTAACAGGTCCTCAATCCCTCCCCTCGTATACTTAATAGATCAATCCGCTAATTGCAAGGAGACCGTCGTCGGCTTTGCTTCTCTAATTCCCAGCTTTGTGAAAATAGACAGAGGCATGAGGTTAATACTAGCACCGAGATCGCACAACACCTTATTAAAGGAGAGATTCCCCATGGTGCACGGTATGTTGAAACTTCCCGGATCCTTCAATTTTGGCGGAAGCTTTTTCTGAAGAATCGCGCTGCACTCCTCCGTCAAGGCGACTGTCTCAAATTCCTCGAGTTTTCTTTTCTTTGACAAGATCTCCTTCATGAATTTAACGTAGCTCGGCATTTGCTCCAACGCGTCGGAAAATGGAATGTTAATATGAAGCTTCTTGAACACATCGAGGAACTTAGAGAATTGCTTGTCCGCCTTTTTGTGTTGCAATCTTTGCGGAAACGGGACGGGTGGCACATATGCCTTCGGATTATCCGGAAACGTTATCGAGTGTCTCCAATCTTGTGATTCCTCCGTCGCTAAATTTTTCTTCTCCTCAATTTCACTTCTCTTTTCACTCCTCTCGGGCTGGTCACATACCTCCTTCCCGCTTCTCAAAGTGATCGCATTTAGACTTTCTCTAGGATTTGTCTCGGTCGTACTTGGCAATGCTCCCTCCGGGCGGGCTGTCAACACATTAGCAATATGGCCCATTTGGATTTCTAAGTTGCGAATGGAAGCGGAATGATTTTGCAATGTTGCTTCTGTACGGGTCATGAATTGACTCGTATTCGCTACCAATTTCGCAATTGCTTCCTCGAGAGAAACTTTTGGAGCGGGAGGAGGCTGCTGTTGGTTTTGAGCGAACGGAGGCTGGTTCGAGTTCTGTCCGTTTCTCCATGAGAAGTTGGGATGATTCCGCCATCCCGGATTATACGTGTTGGAGTACGGATTATTTTGCCGGTTTCCGTTTCCTACGAACTGAGCTTGTTCAATTTGCGGCTGCTCGAACGGGTTTACGACTTGGCACTCCGCGCTAGGGTGAGATCCGTTACACCAATTGCAAGACTCAATGGTAACGGGGGAAGGAGCATGCGAAAATGCTTGAAGCTGCTGCGTTAGTGCTGCGACTTGGGCTGACAATGTAGAGATTGGATCGTTATTTGAAATTTCCATGACTCGCTTCGGAGTTACTCTTTCGGATGGCCATTGATAAGCATTAGCGGCCATAGCTTCCAACAACGAGTGTGCTTCAGCCATCGTCTTTACCATCAAGGCTCCACCGGCGGCTGCATCCACGAGAGTGCGTGTGGAAGCACTCAAACCATTGTAGAACGTCTGAATCTGAAGCCAGTCCGGAAGGCCGTGATGTAGGCATCTCCTTAACAAATCTTTGTATCGCTCCCACGCCTCGTGAAGCGACTCCATATCATACTGACCAAAGGTAGTGATCTCTTTTCTCAGTCTCGCCGTCTTAGAAGGTGGGAAGAATTTAGAAAGGAAGGCTTGCGCTAACTCTGCCCATGTCGTGATCGAGCCCGGCGGTAAGGAATTCAGCCAAAATTTCGCTTTGTCCTTCAAAGAGAAAGGGAAAAGCTGTAATCGGATAGCATCGTCGGTGACACCATTGTTCTTGAACGTGTCACAAATCTCGAGAAAAGAAGCAATATGTGCGTTGGGGTCATCATTCGGTAATCCACAGAATTGGCTCGCCTGCACCATCTGAATAATCGTAGGCTTGATTTCGAAGTTGTTTGCCTGGATGGTGGGACGCCGAATCCCCGAAAAGTTTGCGTTGATCTGCGGCATAGCATAATCTCGAAGTGCTAATGCCGGTTGAGCTTGCTGCACATGGTTATCTCCTCCATGTATTTCGATATTCTCGGCCATAGTGATTGTTGTCGGTAGCTCTCGTTTCTCCTTCTTCTTTCTCCGAAGAGTGCGCTCGAGTTCGGTATTCAAAGGTAGTAGGCCTTTGTTACCGAGTTTTCTCATGCACTACCCAAAAAAATCCTGAAAGGAAAAGCAAATAAATAAATAAAATTAAATACACGAAAATAAGTAAAAAAAAACGTTCAAACTAAGACTAGAAATACTGAAATCGATATTAGCAAAAATTTCAGTCCCCAGCAACGGCGCCAAAAACTTGTTGCGATTTTTCGTTAATGCAAGTGCACGTTATCGTTGACAAGTAATAAAGTGATGAGTGAGTATCGTTCCCACGAGGACTGAATCACTAACTACCGATTTTTGTGTATTCCAGTTTTATTTGAACAATCGAACTTTGGGTTGCAATTAATTACTAAAGAAAATTAATAAAGGACTAAACAGTAAAAACGATCGCTTGAAGAAAGAGAATCAAATGATGAATAAGTCTAGGATTCTGAATCCACCTCGGTTTATCCAAATTTACTCTCGATTATCTGAAGTTAATGATTTTCCCAATTTATTGAAGGCGAAGATTGCTAATATACTCTACCGCCTCTCCCGAGGTCAATAGATTTTTCTAAAGGCGAATAACGCACTCTATCCCTAGGTGAATTAATTCGTCAATAGGCAAAAAGCATAAAATCTCCAAAAGGCCACGTAGTTCCTATGAGTATATTCCTATCTCACAAGATAAAACGGTCCTCAACAATAGTTCCTCACCAACTCTCCTCTCCCAATTCGAATTGAATGATTAAAACAATATAACTATTGGCCAGATAATTGAAAGCATTAAACACGATTGGGAAAACTCAACAAAAAGGGAATTAAATAGATAATCTCAAGCAAATCCGTCAAAACATAGGTTTCATCAAAATCCTAAAATCAAGGGTTTTAGCCTGACATGCTAAATAATGAAAATACAGAATTAATAAATAAAAGCATGAAAATCAAACGCAGATGAAGAGCTCAGATTCCTCCGTTCTTCTGGCTTCCACCCTCTGCCCTTGATGTCTTCTACTTCTCTCGTCTGCGATAGTCTTCTGTGATCCTCCTTTTCCCCAAGCTTCTAAGATGATTAATTACGGTCTTAAACCCTTATTTATAGCTCCCAACAGCCTCCAAATCGCGTCCGTGTGAGTAGGTCGAGAACTGGCTTCAAAACGTCCCAAATCCGCGCGGAGCACACCAAAACCACCCTGTGTGCCGCGGCTCACTTAATATGTGCCGCGGCACATGGCGTCCAGATTAAAACTTGGGCGCTGTGACTTTCTTCTGTGTCGCGGCTCACCTGGTCTGTGCCGCGGCACAGAGTACAGATTACTCTGGTGCTCGCTGGTCCTCTTCGTGTGCTGCGGACCACTTGCCTTGTGCCGCGGCCCACGGCCAAAATTCGTCTTTTTCGCCCGTTTTGCCTCGTTTTAGCTTCCGGACTCCAATCTCCTGTCAAACATGCGAGAATAAGACATTAAAAGCTCATTTATGCAATTTTACTCGCCAAAATAATACAATGTAATGATAAATAAGCGTATAAAAATACGCCTAACAAATACCCCCAAACTTGAGCCTTTGCTTGTCCTCAAGCAAAAAGAATTAATTTTAGCAAAAGAATATCGTGAATAATCGTGCAACTCATAGTGCTCAACCTAATCAATACTACCCTAAAATTTTCTCTGAATAGTACGAGTATCGTAATAGCGAGCTACACTCAGAACACTGATTCCACAAAGTAACCAAGTTCAGTCCTAATCACTCGTTCATGAACAAAATCCAGCTCAAAGATTAACAAACGTGACTCTAATCGACCGTCAATATGAAAGGTTAAAATAAACAAGCTAGTTCGCCCCGTTCCACAGTCTAATGGCAAAACTTTCACGAGTTTCATCAAAAATAACCCTCGGACAGTATTCCCTTATATATATGCTCAAGAATTTGATTCGAGTTGACCACTAGGTTCGGATCTCGGGATGTTTCATCGGGATAATCCTAGGGTGGAACTTCCATTCTCATGTATTGGGAAACCGTTTGACGTAAAAGACACTCATGGGGCACATGGATGCTTCTAGTTACTAAGTTCCCCTCCACAGCGGAGAAACAACTGGAATAGCTATTCCCGCATGTCCGAATCAAGGTCGCTGTTTTACGCGAGAGTAAACAACGGGTCACGCGAATGCTCCCGGTTACTAGGCTCCCTATCATTGGCATATGCGAAATTTCTAAATCACTAGTCTAATCAGGGTCGTCGTTTTACGCGAGAGTAAACAACGGGTCACGTGAATACCCCGGCTACTAGACTTCCCATCATAGAACAAATATTATCTCGACTTTTGGGGAAAAACTGTCCGACTCTAAACTCAAAGCAAGTGCCAACACGACTTATGTTACTGGATGACTAGCTAACTGAAAAATGTAACCAAACGTATCAACGGCGATTTGAAAACACGTATGTCTCCTCTCTTATTCGCTAAGATCTCTACAAAAAACGAAAAAAAAAATTCGGACCTAAATGAAGACTTAGCAAAAACAGAAATCACTGAATACAACTCGACTAAAACTTGACCGTTTCTTTAGAGAGAAAAACAGTGTCGTAACATCAGTATTACACAAATAGAAGCACGAAAAATTCACGAATAAGAGTAAAATCATGACAAGCAAGGCTATCGACAAAAAGATAACTAAAAGTAACCAAAAGTGCAAACGAAATAAGTACAGCAGTAAATGTAGCAACAGAAATAGACCCCCCCCCCAAACTTAGGACGCACATTGACCTCAATGGACAAAATATAATATGCAATAATAGAAGAAGGTCAAGTACTCCCCTACAAACAGCTCACTAACTGGTGTCGGCGTCGTCCGGCGAGCTTGCACGCTTCTCGACTACATCATGCGGAGCGTGAATAAATTAGCTTGCATCATCAAAGAGGAAGTTAAGTACGAGCTCTCAAGTTTAACATGATGTAAGGGTTGGGGACAATGTAATTTGATAAAATGATTCGTTACATATAATTTGAAAATGCTTGGCTTACCATTTTTTTCATTGCTGCAATTTATCAAACACATGGTATGCACAAGTTAAAATGAAGAACAAGAATTTTAATGGTTAACTCCAAATCCCAAAAATAATAACATAGATAATAGCCATGAAAAACGACAACTAACATCCTCAATTCGTTCATAATCACCAATCCCATCACAATCAAATACTATAATCACCATATTCCAACTCTATTTTTGAGAAAAACATTGAAGAATAACTAGCAACATATAACTTCAATTCACTTTGCAAATCATGTATCAATTATGCTTAAGAGATCGAGATTTACCTGAAGAATTTGAGAAGAAGACCAAGACAGGGGTATCGACCGACCTCATTGTGCGAAGGAAGGAAGGAAGGAAGGGACCTTATGCTGGCCGATCGAATGTATGAAGTATACCTGGGCATTCTCATATTGCGATGGGGGCCGCGGCACAACATAAGTGAGACGCGGCCCAGAGTACAGCGAGCTTGGGCATGAATGTTATGTTGACGTGTGCCGCGACTCAGAATGTGTGTGCCGCAGCACAGAGTACAGCGAGTCTGGGCATATCTCGTGCATCTTGTGTGCCGCGGCTCAGAAGCAACGTGCCGCGGCTCAGCCATCATGTGTGCCGCGGCTCAGTAAGGTTGTGTCGCGGCATATAGTACAGAAAGTTCAGCTCTCTCCTTCGATTTGTGTGTGCCGCGGCTCACAATACTTATGCCACGGCTCAGGCATAAATTTCTCCCCTGGGACTTTTTCTGCACAGAATTTTAACAGGAACACGTCAAGAACGAGAGGTAAAAGCAAATCAAAGCACAAAATGATGAAAAATAAAAATTCAAGAATGCAAGAAAAATACAGAAACGCAAAAATCTACAACTAAGAACTCGGGTTGCCTCTCGAGAAGCGCTAAGTTTATAGTCTTCAGCCGGACCTATTTAAAAATCAGTTCGCTTTTCGCAAACTCCATTTGATCTCCGCCCCGTTCATCAAACCGTTAATATGGGTTTTCAAATTTTGACCATCGGTCCTTAACGATTCGATTCTCGGTTCGGACACCCAATGTTGTTTGCGGAAAGGTTTTGACAAGAACAACTTTCCGAAACACCCGTTTTTCTAGATGTCCGTTTGATTTCCGGCTTATTTCCCTCTTTCAAAAATGACTTTATGATAGCAGCAGACTTGTCCGATTGTGGCTGGTCGGATGGCGATGATGGCATGTCCACATGCTTGAGATATGCGATTCGTTCTACATCTTTCTTGGAAGTCGGACCATCTGAAAATGAGTCTTTCGACCGACGATTCTTCAGTTGTCTTTCTTTAGCAACGACATCCACACTTTCAATTTGTGATCTTTTATCAAAACCTCCCGGATATGAAAAAGATTTGAACACTTGGAACGTGACATGCTCGTTTTGAACCCGCAAAGTTAATTTCCCTTTTACCACGTCTATAAGAGTTCGGACGGTCGCTAAAAATGGTCGTCCCAAGATAATCGGGATATCTTGATCTTCTTCCATGTCGAGAACAATAAAATCCGCTGGAAAGATAGTTTTATCCACTTTTACTAACACGTCCTCAATCACTCCCCTCGGATACTTAATAGATCGATCCGCTAATTGCAAGGAGACCGTCATCGGCTTTGCTTCTCTAATTCCCAGCTTTGTGAAAATAGATAGAGGCATGAGGTTAATACTAGCACCGAGATCGCACAACGCCTTATTAAAGGAGAGATTCCCCATGGTGCACGGTATGTTGAAACTTCCCGGATCCTTCAATTTTAGCGGAAGCTTTTTCTGAAGAATCGCGCTGCACTCCTCCGTCAAGGTGACTGTCTCAAACTCCTCGAGTTTTCTTTTCTTTGACAAGATCTCCTTCATGAATTTAACGTAGCTCGGCATTTTCTCCAACGCGTCGGCAAATGGAATGTTAATATGAAGCTTCTTGAACACATCGAGGAACTTAGAGAATTGCTTGTCCGCCTTTTTATGTTGCAATCTTTGCGGAAACGGGACGGGTGGCACATATGCCTTCGGATTATCCGGAAACGTTATCGAGGGTCTCCAATCTTGTGATTCCTCCGTCGCTAAATTTTTCTTCTCCTCAATTTCACTTCTCTTTTCACTCCTCTCGGGCTGGTCACATACCTCCTTCCCGCTTCTCAAACTGATCGCATTTAGACTTTCTCTAGGATTTGTCTCGGTCGTACTTGGCAATGCTCCCTCCGGGCGGGTTGTCAACACATTAGCAATCTGGCCCATTTGGATTTCCAAGTTGCGAATGGAAGCGGAATGATTTTGCAATGTTGCTTCTGTACGGGTCATGAATTGACTCGTATTCGCTGCCAATTTCGCAATTGCTTCCTCGAGAGAAACTTTTGGAGCGGGAGGAGGCTGCTGTTGGTTTTGAGCGAACGGAGGCTGGTTCGAGTTCTATCCGTTTCTCCATGAGAAGTTGGGATGATTCCGCCATCCCGGATTATACGTGTTGGAGTACGGATTATTTTGCCGATTTCCGTTTCCTACGAACTGAGCTTGTTCAATTTGGGGCTGCTCGAACGGGTTTCCGACTTGGCACTCCGCGCTAGGGTGAGATCCGTTACACCAATTGCAAGACTCAATGGTAACGGGGGAAGGAGCATGCGAAAATGCTTGAAGCTGCTGTGTTAGTGCTGCGACTTGGGCTGACAATGTAGAGATTGGATCGTTATTTGAAATTTCCATGACTCGCTTCGGAGTTACTCTTTCGGATGGCCATTGATAAGCATTAGCGGCCATAGCTTCCAACAACGAGTGTGCTTCAGCCATCGTCTTTCCCATCAAGGCTCCACCGGCGGCTGCATCCACGAGAGTGCGTGTGGAAGCACTCAAACCATTGTAGAACGTCTGAATCTGAAGCCAGTCCGGAAGGCCGTGATGTGGGCATCTCCTTAACAAATCTTTGTATCGCTCCCACGCCTCGTGAAGCAACTCCATATCATACTGACCAAAGGTAGTGATCTCGTTTCTCAGTCTCGCCGTCTTAGAAGGTGGGAAGAATATAGAAAGGAAGGCTTGCGCTAACTCTGCCCATGTCGTGATCGAGCCCGGCGGTAAGGAATTCAGCCAAAATTTCGCTTTGTCCCTCAAAGAGAAAGGGAAAAGCCGTAATCGGATAGCATCGTCGGTGACACCATTGTTCTTGAACGTGTCACAAATCTCGAGAAAAGAAGCAATATGTGCGTTGGGGTCATCATTCGGTAATCCACAGAATTGGCTCGCCTGCACCATCTGAATAATCGCAGGCTTGATTTCGAAGTTGTTTGCCTGGATGGTGGGACGCCGAATCCCCGAAAAGTTTGCGTTGATCTGCGGCATAGCATAATCTCGAAGTGCTAATGCCGGTTGAGCTTGCTGCACATGGTTATCTCCTCCGTGTATTTCGATATTCTCGGCCATAGTGATTATTGTCGGTAGCTCTCGTTTCTCCTTCTTCTTTCTCCGAAGAGTGCGCTCGAGTTCGGTATTCAAAGGTAGTAGGCCTTTGTTACCGAGTTTTCTCATGCACTACCCGAAAAAATCCTGAAAAGAAAAACAAATAAATAAATAAAATTAAATACATGAAAATAAGTAAAAAAAAAACGTTCAAACTAAGACTAGAAATACTGAAATCAATATTAGCAAAAATTTCACGGCAACGGCGCCAAATACTTGTTGCGATTTTTCGTTAACGCAAGTGCACGTTATCGTTGACAAGTAATAAAGTGATGAGTGAGTATCGTTCCCACGAGGACTGAATCACTAACTACCGATTTTTGTGTATTCCAGTTTTATTTGAACAATCGAACTTTGGGTTGCAATTAATTACTAAAGAAAATTAATAAAGGACTAAACAGTAAAAACGATCGCTTGAAGAAAGAGAATCAAATGATGAATAAGTCTAGGATTCTGAATCCACCTCGGTTTATCCAAATTTACTCTCGATTATCTGAAGTTAATGATTTTCCCAATTTATTGAAGGCGAAGATTGCTAATATACTCTACCGCCTCTCCCGAGGTCAATAGATTTTTCTAAAGGCGAATAACACACTCAATCCCTAGGTGAATTAATTTGTCAATAGGCAAAAAGCATAAAATCTCCAAAAGGCCACGTAGTTCCTATGAGTATATTCCTATCTCACAAGATAAAACGGTCCTCACCAATAGTTCCTCACCAACTCTCCTCTCCCGATTCGAATTGAATGATTAAAACAATACAACTATTGGCCAGATAATTGAAAGCATTAAACACGATTGGGAAAACTCAACAAAAAGGGAATTAAATAGATAATCTCAAGCAAATCCGTCAAAACATAGGTTTCATCAAAATCCTAGATCAAGGGTTTTAGCCTGGCATGCTAAATAATAAAAATACAGAATTAATAAATAAAAGCATGAAAATCAAACGCAGATGAAGAGCTCGGATTCCTCTGTTCTTCTGGCTTCCGCCCTCTGCCCTTGATGTCTTCTACTTCTCTCGTCTGCGATAGTCTTCTGTGATCCTCCTTTTCCCCAAGCTTCCAAGATGATTAATTAGGGTCTTAAACCCTTATTTATAGCTCCCAATAGCCTCCAAATCGCGTCCGTGTGAGTAGGTCGAGAACTGGCTTCAAAACGGCCCAAATCCGCGCGGAGCACACCAAAACCGCCCTGTGTGCCGCGGCTCACTTAATCTGTGCCGCGGCACATGGCGTCTAGATTAAAACCTGGGCGCTGTGACTTTCTTCTGGGCCGCGGCACAGAGTACAGATTACTCTGGTGCTCGCTGGTCCTCTTCGTGTGCCGCGGCCCACTTGCCTTGTCCCGCGGCCCACGGCCAAAATTCGCCGTTTTCGCCCGTTTTGCCTCGTTTTAGCTTCTGGACTCCAATCTCCTGTCAAACATGCGAGAATAAGACATTAAAATCTCATTTATACAATTTTACTCGCCAAAATAATACAAAGTAGTGATAAATAAGCGTATAAAAATACGCCTAACATTGGCTCTTATTCAGAGCACTCTCTGCACGATTCCTCTGCACCTTCTTCAGGTGTTGGACCCGCACCAGTATGTTATCCAGGAGCTCGAGCAGATTATGGCGAGATATTTCTGGGGTACTATCGGTTCTAAGAGGAAGACGCATTAGATCCGTTGGTGGCATATCTGTCGCCCGGTCTTCGAGGGGGGCCTCGGGATTCGGAGTCTCTCGAATATGTTGGAATATTTATTCCACACGTTATTTAATTTGTGTTTTGATGATTAAAGTTGCTAAACTACAAAACAACATCGAGGCGAAGCAAAACAACGAAGCAGACGAAGACGCAAAAAGTTGCAATCTAGACTGCATTAGCGCACGCTAAGGGACATATGTTAGCGCACGCTAACGAGGAGTCAGCTGCATTCCAGCCTAGTATCGAAGTAAGCTGCAGTGAAGTCAGCAGATGGATAGCGCACGCTACACTCTATTATTAGCGCACACTACCCTCTATTATTAACGCACGCTATCGAGCCATGTTACTGTTGTAGAAGATATTCAAACACAGAATGACGTATGCAATGAAATCATCATTAGCGCACGCTACACAGTATGATTAGCGCACGCTAAGTTGTTTGAATCCAGTCAATCCGAACATTGGGAAAAGCAAGTCAAAGTCAAGCACCAAACGGATAGTTTGACAAGGAAAGGCAACGGATATATTACGTTAACGCACGCTACACAATTATGGTTAACGTACGCTAAGTAAGTGAAATAACGTACGTAAGGAAGGAGGCATAACGTACGCTAAAGAAAAAACGGGTTACCGGATCAAATCGAAATATCTAGCGCACGCTACAAAAGAAGGCTAGCGCACGCTAGCAAGTCAAAACAGCCAGCAACGGCTAGTTTATGGGAAATGCCTATAAATACCATCCATATGGTATTGTTTGAGCACAACAACTTCAAGCAAACAAGTCATACATCTGAGAATCATATACTTACATTGTTGTTGTAATATTGAGCTTATTTTGTTAGTTTGAGTGTTTATACATTCAACATTATACACGAGAGGTAAAACAAAAGATACGATTGGATTCGGTGTTATTAGGATCAAGTATCCGGCATTGTTAGAATCGCAATCGATATCTACGTGAGGTTTATCTAGTACCCATAGAAAGCTAGAGTGGTTGATTCATTATCCAATAGAAAAGGAAAAACGGTTTTACTCGGACCGATAGAAGACGAGCTTGTAACGGTAATCCCTCGACCGATAGAAGAGAGGCGTAGAGGTTTTGATCTTAATCCTAAGAAAAAGATACATCGAGAGAGGACGTAGGCTTCGTTAATAGCCGAACCTCTATAAATCTTTGTGTGATTTATTTTCCGTAATTTATTTACGCTTCCGCATAAAACGGCGCAAATATTCGATTTGGTACCCAACAATTGGTATCGGAGCTGGTCTCTTTTTAAAGGTTTAACCACCTAAGAGAAAAAGATCCAAAATGGCGTTTCAAATATCTCCAGCCGAAGGCCTTGCTCTTAACCGACCACCATTTTTTGATGGCGCGAACTTCATGACTTGGAAGAAGAAGATGTCGATATTCATTCGAGCTTACGACATCGAACTTTGGAAAGTGATTTGTCTTGGTCCAAAAATCCCAATGAATTCCAACGGCACGCTTAAAAATTTTGAAGAATATGACGACGCCGATTGGAAAAATGACCATTTCAATTGTAAGGCAACTCAACTTCTTTATTGTGCCTTAAATCCGGAAGAACACAACCGGATATCATCGTGTGATAGTGCCAAAGAAATCTGGAAAATGCTTGAGGTAACACACGAAGGTACGTCTCAAGTCAAGGAGACGAAGATAAACATGCTCCTTCACGATTATGAATTATTCCAAATGAAGGACGACGAATCCATCTCGATTATGCTCGACCGATTTTCGGTCATCACTAATGGATTAGCATGTTTTGGAAAACCACTTTCGAGTAGTGAGAAAGTAAAGAAAATTCTCCGATCACTACCTTGAGAATGGGACGGTACGGTTACGGCAATAATGGAATCCAAAGATTTAAATACTCTCGATTTTAGTGCTCTCGTTGGTTCTCTTATCAACTACGAGATTGTTCTAAAATCTCGGAATGCTAAACCGAAAGCGAAGGAGAGGTCGATAGCCTTCAAGGCTAAAATGTCGAAAAAGAAAGAAGAAACCCCGGTGGACGAAAGCGACGAAGAAATGGCATATTATGCCAAAAATATTAATAAGTTCCAACACTTATTAAACCGGAGAAAGAAGGACATTCAAGCGGGCGAACCTAAGAAATTCGACAACACTTGTCGATTATGTGGTAAACCAGGCCACTTTGCTAAGAATTGTCGAGTAAAGCAAAAGGAGGTTCTAATCGCAACATGGAGCGACGAAGATCCCAATGAAGATTTTCTTGAACAAAATAATCTCGCGCTCATGGACCGGAGTTCATTCGACGATAGCGACGTCGAAAGCCAAGTAAGTAATTCTTACGACGAACTTTTTGAAGCATTCGAATTATTACATACGGACTATCAAAATGCTTTAAATGAAATTAAATCCCTCAAGTCTAAATATAAAACTTTGGAAATTGAAAATTCCAAAATACTTGAAAAAGGGAAATTTGTCGAAATTGATCATTCGAAATGCCTTGAAAATGAAAATATTTTGAAAAATGATCTTTTAAAAGTTCAAGATGAACTAAAAATTTTGACAAAGAAATTCTCGTGCGGCAACGATAAATTTGAACAAATGTTATGTGTTCAAAAATATACTCTAAATAAAGAGGGTTAGGATTCAAATCACGTTCAAAACGAATCCGTTAATTTCAATATACCCCATTGCGAAAAGTGTTTAAAAATCGGGCATCACATTTCAAATTGCAAAAGCCCAAAACGGACGATAAAAATTAAAAAGATTTGGGTTCCTAAAGGAACAGACGTTTCAAACATCGTCTATGTTTCAAAAGAAAAACCAACTATCGGTTGGATCCCCAAAAATAAATTTTGACAAATGATATTTTACAAAGGGGGAGAAGGAAATAATATTTTCAGGGGGAGTTTATACCCTTATTAATGCATAAATTGGTATCATGCATATTTACATTTCATTTGGTATCCTTTATATTTTTTTACTTTTTGATGAAGACAAAAAGGGGGAGAAAGATATGAATTGAGATAAAAAGGAGAAGGAGATCAATTGAGATAAAAATGAGAAAAATCGAAGAAGTCGAAAAGAAAAGAAAAGCATACAAATAGGGGGAGTTGAAAAATTGAAAAATGAAAAACGACGGTGTTGAAAAGAAAAGGATTGGAGAAACTAACGAAACGATCAAAGCCGAAAACTTTGATTCGTAGAAATATACATATATTATTTTTTTTTTTTTTACAGATTATCCAATTCAAGGGTTGTTTTGTAATCATCAAAAAGGGGGAGATTGTTGGAATATTTATTCCACACATTATTTAATTTGTGTTTTGATGATTAAAGTTGCTAAACTACAAAACAACATCGAGGCGAAGCAAAACAACGAAGCAGACGAAGACGCAAAAAGTTGCAATCTGGACTGCATTAGCGCACGCTAAGGGACATATGTTAGCGCACGCTAACGAGGAGTCAGCTGCATTCCAGCCTAGTATCGAAGTAAGCTGCAGTGAAGTCAGCAGATGGATAGCGCACGCTACACTCTATTATTAGCGCACGCTACCCTCTATTATTAACGCACGCTATCGAGCCATGTTACTGTTGTAGAAGATATTCAAACACAGAATGACGTATGCAATGAAATCATCATTAGCGCACGCTACACAGTATGATTAGCGCACGCTAAGTTGTTTGAATCCAGTCAATCCAGACGTTGGAAAAAGCAAGTCAAAGTCAAGCACCAAACGGATAGTTTGACAAGGAAAGGCAACAGATATATTACGTTAACGCACGCTACACAATCATGGTTAACGTACGCTAAGTAAGTGAAATAACGTACGTAAGGAAGGAGGCATAACGTACGCTAAAGAAAAACGGGTTACCGGATCAAATCGAAATATCTAGCGCACGCTACAAAAGAAGGCTAGCGCACGCTAGCAAGTCAAAACAGCCAGCAACGGCTAGTTTATGGGAAATGCCTATAAATACCATCCATATGGTATTGTTTGAGCACAACAACTTCAAGCAAACAAGTCATACATCTGAGAATCATATACTTACATTGTTGTTGTAATATTGAGCTTATTTTGTTAGTTTGAGTGTTTATACATTCAACATTATACACGAGAGGTAAAAGAAAAGATACGATTGGATTCGGTGTTATTAGGATCAAGTATCCGGCATTGTTAGAATCGCAATCGATATCTACGTGAGGCTTATCTAGTACCCATAGAAAGCTAGAGTGGTTGATTCCTTATCCAATAGAAAAGGAAAAACGGTTTTACTCGGACCGATAGAAGACG
The DNA here is from genome assembly GCA_033398695.1 of Orobanche coerulescens. Lineage (NCBI taxonomy): Eukaryota > Viridiplantae > Streptophyta > Magnoliopsida > Lamiales > Orobanchaceae > Orobanche > Orobanche coerulescens. The sequence continues at coordinate 37,165,621 of CM065815.1, forward strand.
AGCTTGTAACGGTAATCCCTCGACCGATAGAAGAGAGGCATAGAGTTTTTGATCTTAATCCTAAGAAAAAGATACATCGAGAGAGGACGTAGGCTTCGTTAATATCCGAACCTCTATAAATCTTTGTGTGATTTATTTTCCGTAATTTATTTACGCTTCCGCATAAAACGGCGCAAATATTCGATTTGGTACCCAACAGAATATGGCGAGAGATTATAGTTATAAGCTTTGCTGGCGTCTTCACGCGGGCACGTGTTTGTGGGTACAGTTTATGCTCCGCAAATACTACTCTGCTGGCCCTTCTACGCAATGCGTACTACTCTTAAAGCTCATGCCAGCCGCCCTTGGTGACGTCTCCTCCGCATGGGTATCGAGGCTCAGGATTTCATCTCTTGGACTCTCGGTAGTGGCAGCGGGGAGGTCAGTTTTTGGGACGACACTTGCATTGGTGATAGGCCTATTTCGTCTTATTGTCAGATAACTGGTAGACCCCACCTAAGGATTAACGATCTCTGGGTTGATGGGAGTTGGGATATGGGTAGACTCGAGTACATTGTAAGTGAGGAGCTAGGATTTACCCCTCAGTTCATACAGGATATTCTCGCGATTCCCATTGGCGAGGAGGATTCGGATAGCATGTGCTGGAATCTTACATCTTTGGGTGCCTTCTCATTGTCGTCAGCTTGGTCTCACATCAGGTTAAGGGATCAGGCTAATCTCATCTTCGGGGACATTTGGACTACCTTACTCACTCCTACGATATCGGTGTTCATTTGGCGACTTCTATTGCGACGGATCCCGACTGATGATGTCTTACAGAGGAGGGGCGTTTCCTTGGCCTCCAGATGCTCATGTTGTAACCTGACCCCTACCCATACCTACCATGCCGAGACCCTTTCCCACCTTTTCTTGGAAAGTTATGTGGCTCGTGTCGTGTGGGAGTATTTTGGCGCTTGGACTCATTTATCCTTACCTCATACAGATAATATCTTTGAGCTCCTGAGTTTTTTCTCACATGGCTCACACTTTAGGCACGCAGCTTTCGTTATTCCTTGTCTGATCCTTTGGTTCATCTGGATGGAGAGGAATAGTGTAAAGCATATGGCGATTACTTTTCTTGCTTCTCATGTTATTGTGCAGGTGGAGCGCCATGTTTCCTTACTTGATGCTGCGGGGCTTATTTCTTCAGATTTTTGGTGGGGTGCTCACCTCCTGACCGTTTCCAGCGAGCTACTCCCTCTCCCGCCCAGAATCATCGCTCTATTCCGGTGGTTTGGCTTCGACCCGAGACACCTTGGATCAAGCTGGACACGGATGGATCCTTCGATAGAAATACTCAGATTGCTGGTGGTGGGGGTCTGATTAAAGATCATCACGGAGAGCTACTCCTTGCTTTCCACTCCTCTTTTCAGGCCTCTTCGAGCTTTGATGCAGAGATCCAGGTGCTTGCTGTTGGACTGATTTTGGCTTCCCAGAGATCGAGACATGTTTGGATTGAGCTTGATGCTGCTGCTGTGGTGACCCTGCTTTCATCTGACCATCGGGGCTCTTGTCAGGTTCGTCACTCCCTTATGCGTATCCGACACATTCTCCGAGACATTCAGTACATTTTCCGAGAGGGCAATGTTAGGAGAATGCCCTCGAATGCCACTCAGAGGATGTTGAGTGAGGGCATTTTACTTGTTATTATGTAATTCATTATCATAAGGCAATGGATGTTTCTTTATTTACTGGTAGTTACTAGCATTCCTAACTCGTAAATATATATTAGAAACTAGTCCGTGTATTTGAGAGCAAAACGTTCCACTCCTTATTGGATAAGGGGGTCGGCACTGGAAAGGTTTATAGCTCAAATACTTAATCATTCGCAAGTCGATGAAACTTGACTGGGCATTAAGTTTATGTGAAGACTTGTATGACGTGTTCTTTGACGTGGAGAGTGCTTGTCGAACACTAATAGTTAGTGGGAGCACACGTTATAGGTATGCTAATTGGATTAGTATACTCGAACTGACTCACCCTCGATTCATCACACGAATTTCACTCCGGGACAGTCAATGACGAAATCGAAAGGTTGTGATAGGTATTCCTGAACCTTCGACTTGAAGATTTAGTAGGGATGTGCTTCTGACGTCAAGATTTTCATTAGAGCAGTTCAACCCTGTAAACCGGAAGGCGTGGGTCAACCTCGACGTGCATCTTGATGGGCATGTAGCAGGTCCTACTGAGTACCAAGATAGAATTCTTTCTCCTGATAGTGAGTGGGTTATATTTCCTATGCGGTTATTGGCAGATGAGATCATAAGTCTTTGGCCAAAGCATTGGAGCTAGTTGTATTGGATACACGAGAGCTTGATGATCTCGATTTGCATTAACGTATGCATAGCGTCAAGTACAGATAGAGTTTAACTGAACGTGACCCTATAACTTGATCGGGACATTTGAAAGAAGGGTTTATACATATACTAGTATTCACGACAGAATGGTTCTTGAATGATCCCATCATTCGTTCTCAGTTGGGGTACAGTGTAGGCTGCCAGGCTGGCTAGGAGGTGCTACTACTCTTTGGTTCCTCCCATTGCTGACTGAGACGGACCTACCGAGTCGCGCAATATGATTGATGACGGAATGAATCAAGCTTATCATCTCATTATGAATATTAGATATTGGATATCTAAATTGGGACATTGGAAGTCTAAATCGATTTATTGGATAAATTGATTTACGGCCTAATGAATTAAATATATCACTAAGTGATTAATTTAATTCATGAATATAATTATTTCTTGGAGAAATTAATTATGTTATTATGTATTTGATATGATTAATTAATTGGATTAATTAAAAGATATAAATATATTAGAACGGAATCGGAGTTTATCTGTTTGGACTCTCGGGAGTCTGAAACGGACCGAACTTGTCCGGCTACTTCTAGATGGCCACCCCAAGTCACCTACTCCCTCCATTGTCTTGGTCTTCACTTGGTGGGGTACTGGCTTTGTGACAATTCAAGGGGACAATATATCACTTTTGGTGATTTTGTCAAATGGGAGGTGATTTGGTAAGATATGAGGAGAATATAATGTGAAGACTATATCTCCCTTGATACACATTGTAGAATCACGTTTTTGGAAGTGTAAGGATAGAGGAAAAGTTTTTTTCCAAGGCTTCACATATTCATCATCATCTTCACAAAACATTCGTAAGTTTTTCTTGGAGAAAAATATTTGTGAGATAGAGAGATTATAGATTAAACACTTAGAGTGTTGTAATGTTGTTTTTTGCAAAGCTTCTACGACCTTGTTCTAGCCGTATCCTTAGAGGATAACGAGGTTTAGTCATTCTGGTCATTTCTCCGGCGCGTAGCAAGTAGAGACGCGGTCCTTTCGGCATTGGACCATCCAAGAGCTTGGAGCGCATTGGATCGTAGAGAAATCAACTAAAGCTTGGGGAGTTGCTCAAGAGAAGGAATCCATTTAAATCAACGGACTACAAGGGTAAGTTTCTTGTATCTCTTGTGTTTCGTTTAATATTCGTATATACGTAGCACGATCGATCCTCGTACGGATTCGGATCGAATTTATTTTCGTGTTACCGCTTCCGCTGGGCCTTCGTTTTAGGCACTGAATCCCAACAGTGGTATCGGAGCGTAGGTCTTGCGATCGTATATACGATATTGGCATTTGGAATGCTCGATTAGATGGTGAATGATTTGGAATCATTTTAGTGATAATCGTGGTATATATTTTACGTTCGTTATAGTTATCTTTTTCGTAAGTTTATGTCTAAATATAAATCTTAAATTTCTGGGAAATATGATTTATATTGAAGATATGAAAGTCGGAAAATATTGATATTGGATATCCGATCTAAAATCTAGATCTGAATCGTCGTCGGACGACTTTTTCGGACAAGGGCAGGAAGCTGCCAGGGTAACTCGATCGTGTCTTGGGTGACACGGGCTGTGTCTGGCGGTCTTAAGGCCACTGTCGAGAGGACCCGGCCGTGTCATGCGACACGGGCCGTGCCAGGCAGTACGACCCGAGCGTGTCTGATGACACGGGCCGTGCCTGGCCGGTAGGCTGCCGAGCATTACTCGACCATGCCTTTCAGGACAAGGCGTGTCTGCCGACAGGATGCCGAGGGTGACTCGGCCAGGCAGGCCAGTTTTTGCCCCGGCTCGATTTTTTCGTGTATTCCAGAAAATTAATCTACCACATGTTAAATTGGATTTAATATGATTAAAATGATTTATGGTATTTCATTTTACAAGGGAAATTTGATTAATTGGAATATTTATGGGTGACCGAATTATTTGAACTTTTTTCATATTACCGGTTGTGTGAATCGATTGGATCGGTTCGTATTGTTGATTGGATCAATGTATCTCTACGCTTTCCATTTATACAGTATTTATTGGATGAATGCTTTTGAATGGGGATATGCTTCGTGGACTTAGTTTTTGAATCGTTCGTTTTAATCGATTGGGTTGTAAAGGCCGTTTTGAGCCTATTTATTTTACTAGAAACATTTGTATCTAGGATGCAACTTTCAATGTAAAATTTATATGTAATTATAAAGACCGTAGGAAGATCCGTTTCGAGAAGACGAAGATTCAAGATGAAGACTTGTAATTAGATTATGGAGTTTTTGTTTTCTAGGAACGGTCCATGAACCACATGTTGGTAGCAACTAGGTTGTGAATGGTTGTTTCATATTATATGAATGCTACAAACGCGCTTAATTGAATTAATGTGCAAAGTGTAACATTAATCGCGAGAATTCTCCCACAACAAATTATTATGTTTATAAGGTTTCAAGGTTTTCCTTCCCTCCATCGAGCTTTCGGGAAATTGAAATCCAAACCGGATGTGCTATGCTTCCGAGTTATTGGGGTAGTCATTCGGGGAGGATGGATAAATTATCGGGAGCGCATTGGATGCCTTCGGTTGGAGCAAATTTTATCTCTAGAAACCTGATAGGTTGCCGGATAAGATTCAATTGTGAAACTGATTTGCGTCGATGGTATAAACTTAACTTGTTCACGAACCATAGAAACTATATAGGTTGAGGGGAGTGAACAATGGGAAAAAGAAGATCAAATCATCCATTAGATGGGTTGGTGTTGGACACCACTTTATGAAAATTAATAGACTAGAAACTTGTTCGGTTGCCCTCTATTAAGATTTATAAAGTACTCGATCACCACTATAAAGTAGAGCGACGATACTTCCGGATTTCACATGGGAGTGTGTTATTCCGATAAAAATAGTGGGAGCTGGGTAACAAGAATAGAAAAGACCTTAATTCTATACTCATATCATAATTGAACGAGTCACTAATTAATCTGTCATACTTAATGCAGTCATAACTCTCAATATGACTATGAACCCACTCGCAATTCTACTCGAAAAGAACACCTTGAATGGACCTAACTTTGTGGATTGGCTCCGCAATCTGATATAGTCCTCAGTATAGAGGCACTGGGATACGTCTTGGAGACGGATATTCTGGCGCCTCCGGTGCAGACAAGAGCCAATCAGGAAGAGATTGAAAACCATGAAAAGTGGGTTAAGGATGACGTAAAAGTCCGTGCTTACATGATGGCTTCTATGTTAAATGACCTTCAGGGAGCTCATGAGAAAATGACTTCTGCTAGGCAGATTCTATCTCACTTAACCGAACTTTGGTGAGCACAGCAGAACTGCTAGATATGAGATATCCAAACAACTGTTCGGTGCAAAGATGAAGGAAGGTGAGAAGGTTGGGGAACACGTCCCCAAAATGATATCCATGATCGAGAGATTGGAGGCTCTTGATTTTAAGATGGATACTTCTCTTCAAACCGACCTTATCCTACAATCTCTTCCTGATTCCTTCTCACAGTTTGTTATGAACTTTAACTGCAATGAGATTGCATGTAATTTAGCTGGGCTAATGAACAAACTTGTGACCGCTCAGTCTCAGATGAAGACTCCGCGAATGAAGGAGTCTGCTCTTGTGATTTCTTTTGGACCTCGGAGGTCTAAGAACAAGAAGAAAAAGACCAAGAAGCAGAATGGACCACATGTCAAGGACTTCAATGGCAAGGATAAGGCCCAAAGGTTCCGAAGTACAAGAAGAAGAAGGATGCTTGTCTCAAGTGCGGTGAGCTAGGCTATTGGGCTAGAGACTGTCCGATTCTTCATGGCACTTCAGGTACAGAACTTTTAGTTTTGGAAATAAATTGTTCTGCTACTGTATTTTCTACTTCCTGGATACTTGATTCTGGTGCTAGTTCTCATATTTGTACCGTGAATCAGGATCTGGAACAAAGTAGGAAGCTTGGAGCTGGATAAGTAATGATCACTGTCAGAAGCGGGCATAGTGTCGAGGCAACCGACATAGGATCACTTCTTTTGGGTTTAGAATTCGGCTTTGTTTTGACTTTAGAAGACATAGTTGTTTTGCCCAAGGGGCACAAAACATTGTATCTATTCCGGTCATGGACCGAAAAGGCTTTTCATTTTTCATTGGTGATGGTTCCTGTAAAATTTATTTCAGAAATAAACTAGTGGGTACTGCTACATTGTTAAATGGATTATATCATCTAAATCTCAGCAACAAAGTAGTTGTGAATACTATGACTAGAAAACGTGGTAGGGATGAAACCAGTCAGACCAAGGTTTACAAAATGGAAAAATATGGACTTATTGGTCCATTGGGATCGGATCCCTTTCCTACTTGTGAATCTTGCCTTAAAGGCAAAATGACTAAGTCCCCCCTTCACATGGACTTTTGAAAGAGCCGCTGATAAACTGGGATTAATCCATACCGACGTATGTGGTGCTTTGGAAGCATCACGTGATGGATATCAATATTTCATTACGTTTATAGATGATCATACTAGGTATGGTTATGTATACTTAATGAAACATAAATCCGAGGCCTTTGAGAAATTCCAGGAATTCGAGGCCCTAGTCGAGAAGCAAACTGGAAATCATATCAAAGCAGTTCAGTCGGACCGAGGTGGCGAGTATATGAGTGCGGAGTTTGACGAGTTCCTAAAGGAACATGGAATAGTATCACAACTAACACCTCCAGGTATGCCTCAGTTAAATGGTGTGTCAGAAAGAAGGAACCGAACCTTGTTAAACATGGTCCGCTCCATGCTGGGCTACACTGACTTACCGATTTACCTGTGGGGGTATACACTCCTGATTGCCGCTTATATCTTAAACAGATGTCCTTCCAAATCCATTCCTAAAACTCCACATGAGATGTGGGAGGGCAGGAAACCAAGTCTTAATCACATTAGGATTTGGGGATGTCCCGCCTATGTCAAGAAGACTAAGGTGGACAAGTTGGAAGCGAGGTCCGTGAAGGAATGTTTTCATTGTATTCCCATCTGGGACGATGGATTATCTATTCTACATGCCTAAAGATCGAAAGATCATTGTTGATTTGCATGCACACTTCCTGGAAGTTGAGTTCATTCAGGAAGGCGGAGCAGGTAGAAGTATTTCTTTGGAAGAATAAAATGAAACTGCTCAGGAGACACCTGTGCAAGAAATTGGAACTGAACCTTCTTAAACACATGTACAACCACCTCATAGGTCTAGTAGGGTGTCTCATTTACCTGAAAGGTATGGCCTTGTACACTTGGAGGAGCTGGGTCTCCATGAGGTTACAGGTGATAGCCAAGAGACCGACCCAACGACCTATGACCAAGCAATGGTGGATGTAGACTCCATGAAATGGACTATAGTAGTCTTCATGTAGTAGGGACTTTCGTTTTGACGAGACAGTCAAAGAGTTCGACTTCATGCAAAATGATGAGGAACCTTGTGTATACAAGAGGGTTAGTGGGAGCAAGATCACATTCTTAGTACAATTTGTAGATGACATTCTACTAATAGGAAATGATGTGGGAATGCTCAGTTCTGTGAAAGCTAGGATTTTCGAGTAAGTCCTCCATGAAAGACTTGGGAGAAGAAACCTATATTCTTGAGATTCGACTCTACTGGGATAGATCGAAGAGAATGATAAGTTTTTCCCAAGCCCTCTATATAGATAAAATCTTAAAGCGATTTAAGATGGATTATTCTAAAAGAGGGTTCCTATCGATGCGACATGGAATAAAACTCACCTTGAAGATGTGTCCTCATAGTGAGGAACAATGAAAGGAAATGAGTAAAATACCATATGCTTCGAAAATGGGTAGCCTAATATATACTTTATTGTGTACGAGACCTGACATTGCACATGCTGGGAGCATGGTAAGTAGGTTTCGGGCTAACCCAGTTGGGGAACATTAGACTGCCGTAAAGAACGTTCTCAAGTACTTTAGAAGGACTATAGATCTAGTTCTTAAATATGGTAGTGGAGAACTGAATGTGGTGGGATTCACTGAATTGGACTTCTAAGGATAGAAAAACGATTCGATGTCTACTTCTGGCTACATTTACTCTTAATGGAAGATCAGTATCTTGGCATAGTGCCAAGTATAGCGCGATTGCTGGTTCCACCTATTAGGCTGAGTATAAAGTGGCCTCGGAGGCCTCCAAAGGAAGGATTAAGAAGTTACTGGGTAATCTTCACGTGACACCATGTGCTACACTACCTATTTTCATTTTTTATACGATAACAATAGAGCGGTAGCACAGGCCTAGGAGCCGAGGTTTCACAACAGTACCAAACATATTAAGAGAGAGTATCATCTCGTAAGAGAATTTGTTCGCAAAGAGATACATTGTGCTGCATAGAGTAGAGTCAGCCGACAACATCGCTGATCCACTGACCAAGCCACTTTCTCAGATTAGCTTGGAGCGTCATCTGGAGAACATGGGTATTAGATACCATAGTGTGTGGCATTGAGTGCAAGTGGGAGATTGTTAGGAGTATGCTCTCGAATGCCACTCAGAGGATGTTGAGTGAGGGCATTGTACTTGTTATTATGTAATTCATTATCATAAGGCAATGTATGTTTCTTTATTTACTGGTAGTTACTGGCAATCCTAACTCGTAAATATATATAGAAACTAGTTCGTGTATTTGAGAGCAAAACGTTCCACTCCTGATTAGATAAGGGGGTCGGCACTGGAAAAGTTTATAGCTCAAATACTTAATCGTTCGCAAGTCGATGAAACTTGACTGGGCGTTAGGTTTATACGAAGACTTGTATGACGTGATCTTTCACGTGGAGAGTGCCTGTCGAACACTAATGGTTAGTGGGAGCACATGTTATAGGTATGCTAATTGGATTAGTATACTCGAACTGACTCACCCTCGATTCGTCACACGGATTTCACTCCGGGACCGTCAATGACAGAATCGAAAGGTTGTGATAGGTATTCGTGGACCTTCGACTTGAGGATTTAGTAGGGATGTGCTTGTAACGTCAAGATTTTCATTAGAGTAGTTCGACCCTGTATACCGGAAGGCGAGGGTCAACCTCGACATGCATCTTGATGGGCAAGTAGCAGGTCCTACTGAATACCAAGATAGAATTCTTTCTCCCGTTAGTGAGCGGGTTATATGTCCTATGCGGTTATTGGCAGATGAGATCATAAGTCTTTGGCTAAAGCATTGGAGCTAGTTGTATTGGATACACGAGAGCTTGATGATCTCAATTTGCATTAACGTATGCATAGCGTCAAGTACAGATAGGGTTTGACTGAACATGACCCTATAACTTGATCGGGACATTTGAAAGAAGGGTTTATACGTATACTGGTATTCACGACATAATGGTTCTTGAATGATCCCATCATTCGTTCTCAGTTGGGGTACAGTGTAGGCCGCCAGGCTGGCTAGGTCGTGCTACTACTCTTTGGTTCCTCCCATTGCTGACTGAGACGGACCTAGCGAGTCGCGCAATAGGATTGATGACAGAATGAATCGAGCTTTTCATCTCATTATGAATATTAGATATTGGATATCTAAATTGGGACATTGGATGTCTAAATCGATTTATTGGATAAATTGATTTACGGCCTAATGAATTAAATATATTACTAGGTGATTAATTTAATTCATGAATATAATTATTTCTTAGGGAAATTAATTATGTTATTATGTATTTGATATATGATTAATTAATTGGATTAATTAAATGATATAAATACATCAGAATAGAATCGGAGTTTATCTGTTTGGACTCTCGGGAGTGTGAAACGGACAGAACTTGTCCGGCTCCTTCTATATGGCCACCCCAAGTCACCTACTCCCTCCATTGTCTTGGTCTTCACTTGGTGGGGTACTAGCTTCGTGACCATTAAGTGGACAATATATCACTTTTGGTGATTTTGTCAAATGGGAGGTAATTTGGTAAGATATGAGGAGAATATAATGTGAAGACTATATCTCCCTTGATACACATTGTAAACTTACGTTTTTGGAAGTGTAAGGAGAGAGAAAAAGGTTTTTTTCCAAGGCTTCACATATTCATCATCATCTTCACAAAACATTCATAAGTTTTTCTTGGAGAAAAATATTTGTGAGATAGAGAGATTATAGATTAAACACTTAGAGTGTTGTAATCTTGTTTTTTGCAAAGCTTCTACAACCTTGTTCTAGCCGTATCCTTAGAGGATAACGAGGTTTAGTCATTCCGGTCGTTTCTCCGGTGCGTTGCAAGTAGAGACTCGGTCCTTTCGGCATTGGATCATCTAAGAGCTTGGAGCGCATTGGATCATAGAGAAATCAACTAAAGCTTGGCGAGTTGCTCAAGAGAAGGAATCTATTTAAATCAACGGACTACAAGGGTAAGTTTCCTGTATCTCTTGTGTTTCGTTTAATATTCATATATACGTAGCTCGATCGATCCTCGTAGGGATTCGGATCGAATTAATTTTCGTTTTACCGCTTCCGTTGGGCCTTAGTTTTAGGCACCGAATCCCAACAGGCAACAGACCGGCTGATTATCTTTATGAGCTCGGCATGTCGTCCCTCAGTATTCAGACTTATACATATGATACTGCTCCTCCGTTTCTCCTCTATCTTATACGGATGGACCATCTTGGCTATCCTTCTTTTAGATTTAGGTAATATTTCATCGCTTGATTTTTTGTATGAGCCCGAACATTAGCCCACTTTTTATTAGTGGTGCACCTTGTATTTTCTAGCAGGCTGCTGGCATTTTAGTTTCTAGGATCCGGTTTATGGCCACTTTTGGTCATAATTCGGATATAATGTTTTACCTTTCGGTCCGCACATTAGCCCATGCCTTTAGTGGTGCACCTTGTATTTCTTTAGCGGGTCATCGGCACTTCGCTCTTTAGATTTAGGATCCGGATTATGGCCCATTTTTGGTCATATTTCGAGAATGATTGCTTGTACTCTCGATATTTTCTTTATCTCACAGGTTGGTGGGTCCCGCCTCAACCCCCGTCCACAATGGACGTTTTTTTTCGAAAGAAAAAAAAAGAAATGGACTTAGCCAAATCACTAAGAGTTCCCATGAGCACATCCCTACACCTAGATGTAGATGAAGAAGGCATTTCAGTGGATCCAACACACTACAGAGGACTAATTGGATCACTTCTATATCTCACTGCAAGCAGACCAGATGGTTTATATGCAGTAGGAGTGCTTGCAAGATTTCAATCCAAATCGAAGCAGTCTCACCAGGAAGCAGCTAAGAGGATAATCAGATACCTTAAGTCCACAATCAATGTTGTATTATGGTATCCCAAGGGTGACAACTTCGAGCTCGCGGGATATTCAGATGCTGACTTTGCAGAATGCAAGATTAACAAGAAAAGAACCAGTGGAACATGTCAGTTCCTTGGAACCAGACTTATATCATGGTTCAAAAAAAAGCAAGTATAAAACTCAATATCCACAACTGAGTCTGAATACTTAGCTGCAGGCAGCTGTTGTGCACAAATACTATGGATCAGACAACAGTTAAGAGATTACAATATCACAGCAAATGAAGTCCCCATATGGTGTGACAACAACAGTGTAATTGCATTAACAAACAATCCAGTATTGCACTCAAGAACAAAGCACATAGATGTTAAACATCACTTCATCAAAGATCATGTGCTTAACAAAAGAGTAAGAGTAGAAAGAGTCAGCATAGAGTACCAAATTGCTGACATATTCACAAAACCTTTACCAGAAGAAAGGTTTCTGGAGCTAAGCAGGGAACTTGGACTACTAGATTGGAAATCTAGTACAGATGAGAAAAGTCACTTGACCTGAAGCTGGATAAAAGTCATCTGATCTGAACCAGTGAAGAAAAGCCACCTGATCAGACCAGTGAAGAAAAGTCATCTAAGGCGGAAAAGTTAGCTGATATCAACCACAGGCGACATACCTCACCTAATGCAGAAGACGAAGGAAAGTTAGCTGATCAAAAACACATACATTAAAAGTCCCCTGATCAGAGCAGAGAAGGAATTTCAACTGCATCAGAAATCAAACAGTCAACCAGTTAAGTTTTTCATTCCTTGACCGACATATAATTATTTACACATGGACAACACACATGATCACATTACTTCTACGACGTCCAATCAACTCCAACCGTCGTTCCTTATTTATGAAAGCTCGGACCGCTGCTTACTTATTTTATTAATAAATTCAAAAACATCTTTTTAACTGGGTACATAAGATGGCGGAAATCATTTCAGTAAAACCTTATCCTCTGCAAGCTCAAGAACCCTGATTTCTCAAAAGTAGAAAAACTCTTATATATTCACTGCACTCAAATCGAAAAGCTTATTCTTGCAGAAATGGACTTTACCGAGTACTTCGAAGGAGTTAATCTCAAGATGGTGAAGGAACAAATAATATTCAGCATCATCATCGATTTCGAGGGAATACTGGAATCAAACATCACGGTAGAAATGTGTCATCTAATTCGGATGATGAAAAAGAATGGTATCTACCATTTTCTGGACATCAATCCTAAGCAGCTGTACAAGGAAGCTGCCATCTGTTTCTTCAAAGAAGCGTGAGTCACAGAACATTGCATCGAATGTTCAATCTTTGGAGAATAAGCCACCATCACACCGCAAACCATCGCCAATGCATTCAAGATGGAGAATAGGGGCATTGCTGTCAAATCCCTAAAACAAAACACTACTAAAATCTGGTATGAAATCAAGTTACCTGAGCAGTCAAACAAGGTCAAATTTACGGCGAAGAGAGGCGACCCTAAGAAGGAGTACAAGTATGTCCTTGACATCACAAACAAAATCATCATGGGCATGGCAGATAGTTATGATCAACTATCATCTGCCAAGTATACAGTGATGGGAGCTCTAATCTAGCAGCGGAGGATTAACTGGACTGACTACATCTACAGGCAGTTACTCCGGGAAGTTAACAAAGCTAGCTGGAATGAGGATGAGAAGAAATTCAGACAAAAACTGGCTTATGGAACTCAGAGCAGTTGGATCTTAGAGTTCTTTGGGAAGGCTAAAGGAGCTGCAGATACCTTTCATGGAAGCAAAAGACTTGGTCACCTGGACCAAGAAACATTGAAGAAGTTGGGAGACCGGAGGAAAGCAGCTGATATTCTAAAGGCGATGACTAGTGGAACTTCTCCCTACAGAGGACCTTCGGACTCCGACGAAGTTTGCTCTGATGCAGCTGCCCAAAACCCTCCTGAGATACTTGCAGAGGAGATAACCTCAGCCCCCTCTGCAGCTGAGATTCAAAAGTCACCTGCATCTAAGAAGCTACCTACAGATGTCCCTGATAGCGACAACCTACCTCTGTCCAAGTTATTAAAGAGAAAGTCACCTGAAATAGAGAAAGTTGTCCACATCACCTCTTCACCATATCGGTCTCTAAAGAGACAAAAGGGCCTGGTGGACTATCCATCAGAAGAAAAAAGAAGAGTTGCAGCCTCCCACATCACCTGCACCTGCACCGGTTGCACAACAATCAAATCAAATGCAGCTGGTCATATCACCTGCACCTGCAGTGTCTGAAGATAAACCTGAGCATGCATCTGAGCTGGTACCTGATGTGATTCCCCTCCTAACTCTTCCAAGCATAACAGAGGAAGAAGAAGCAGAAGAGACAATTGAAATACCAGCTGCAGACTACTCATTCAACCTAAGGACAAACAATCCTTAGGGACTTACCAAAACTCAACCACGTTTGGTAAGAAAGGAAGTTTTAAATTACTCCTTTATTAACATGTATGAGGAATGGAGAGAACTTAAAATGCTTACCTTCTCTGAACTAAAAAGATTTGTGGAGAGAAGTACCTGGGGTCACTCTATTGTTGTAGAACAGCTTGTTATGTATTTCTGTCAAAAGACAGAGGTGAAAAGTTTACTAGAGGAGAATTGGTTCATCTCCCACTTTAAACTAAACATGGACCAATTCATGCTTCAAGTAATGAAAGATGTACTCCAAGGAACAATATTTTATGGTCAGGGTGAAGTAAGAAAGGAGAAACAAGGAGAAAGAAGAGTGAATAAAATTACTACTATTGTTGAAGTTGAACAAAAAGAAGTAGTTGAAAATGAGAAAGATGAAGAAAATGCTGGAGTTGAAAAAATAATAGAAGAGGCAGAAGTTGAAAAAGAAGTTGAAAAAGAAACTGAAGGAGTTGAAAAAGAAAAAGAAGAAAAGATCGAAGAAGAAGTAGAGGAGAAAGAAAAAGAAATAGAGGATGATGAGGAGAAAGAAGAGGAAAATAAGGAAGAAGAAAAAGAAGAAGATAAAAAAGAAGAAAAGAAGGATGAGGAAAGAAGATATGATGAGGATGATGCACCTGATCAAGCAACTAGATCTCATCAGCCCACATAAGAGGACAAGTCAGGTACCCCGGATAAAACTCCATCAGATCAGAAAGCAGCTGATAGGAGCTTCCGTTCAGAGAAGTCAACAGGCAGGAAATCAGCATAGGAAGGCTCAGGTGAAAACACTCATCAACTGTCACCTGAAGTCCAACTATCACCTGAGGTCACTGATCTGATCAGACGACTTGTGGAAGAAATGGTTGCAAAACTCCTGGCAACCGAAGTCAAGCCTGACTTGCAGTCCCTAAATGCCAAAATGTACACTTTGATCAACACGAAGGAACCTTCCCCACCACCCTCAAACTCCAGAATGCCTCTTGGCATATCTGACTTCATGACTAGGGTGGAGGAGCAGCTAGCTTTGATTGTTGATGTTGGCAAAAAGGGGGGAAAGAAAGAAGGCAGGGGAAATAATGAATAAAGGGGAAGGCAGAGAAAAAATAAGACAAGACCTCCCTTTGTCAGGCAGGAACCTCTAGTCTGAAAAGAAAAGAGCCATTTGCACCATTAGACCCACCTGCAAAGTAAAAGAAAAAGAATTGGACAAGATCTAGAAGTGAGGTTCCAATGGGAAGGCAAAGAGATACAATTTGTTGAAGAATTCTTGCCTGTTGAGGCAGAATCAATGTGGGGAAGGGCAAGATAGCAATTTATGGAGAAGTAAAGACTGCTCCCCGCAAGAAACCTTCATAAATTTCATGGACATGAATTTCCCCAAACTTTGGGAAATTTTGAAGAGATATGCTGCAAAGGAATTCAATGCATATCCAATGATTCAAAATTTCAAACCTGAAGAAGCACCTACTCTCATGAATGGAGAACTTGATGAGATTGCTCTTCAGGAAGAAATTAAAGAGCTATGTATTGAAAACAATTTCACATCTCCAGAACAATAGCATTTTATCTCCCTGGTGATTAAGAAAAAGTATGGGTTAGTCCCAGTAACTAAAAGACCTATTGGAGCCAAGCCCTTAAAGTCACTCCCTCCAGCCAGAATCAGAGGAAGAGGCAGAGGGGGAGGGAGATGAAAGATGAATTTACTTGTAATTTACTTGTAATTTTTATATTGTAATTTTGGTAATACTTGTAATTTTTAGCTTACTTGTACTTTGCTTCATTCAAGAACTGCACTGTAATGTAACATCTATGAAAAGTTTGTAACAGTAACTTGAATGACAATCACTCGTTGTTTCAAAAAGACTGAGTTTTACTTGTGTCTTGCACTTTATTTTTGTGCAGACTTGCTTACATTTGAAATGCTTAAGTTTTGCCATCATCAAAATAGGGGGAATTTGTTAGGAATACTTGTTAGATTTTGATGATGTCATCCCTGTATTTACAATTTTTTCAAATGTATGCACTAAGTACTTGGAATTGTAAAGAATAACCAAATGAGTATCTTCTATAGTCCTTAAAATTTAGGTTAAGTCTTGATCAAGTGTTGATCAGTAAGAAAATCGGCTAAGTATAGAACTGCCAATATATCAGAGAAGTTCATTATCAGAGGAGTTTTGGTCAACAAGAATATCAGAGGGGTTTGACCAAAACCCAGCCTGCAGTTAAGTTATGAAGAAAGCATTACATCAGACAAATATTGGTCAAACAGGAATATTAGAGCGGATTGACCAAAACCCAACTGCATTCGAGTTGTGAAGAAGCCAAAATATCAGAAGAGTGTTGGAAAGTAAAACGCAGCGGAAGCAAAGTTTGGTAAAATTGATAATAGCGTTTTACGCATCTACGAGCATTAGATCTATTTAGGCATGCTAATTAATTAATTACTAAGACTAACAAGCAATTTAAATATTATTTATTATTTATTAATTAAATATGTTAATTAATTAAAATATCCTAATCTAGATCCAAGATCATAGGATATTACCTTTTGAAGCGCGTTGGTTACTTCCTTCTTGATCGCCTTGTATTTGTACCTTCAGACCTTCTAGAGTATGATCCGCCTTGAACCGGACGTCGTGTGGGCAACGAACTACCGGATCTTGCTTGGACACCTTATGGATCGGCCGAAACAATATGCCTCACAATTCTCGATTTTCTTTTCTTCAAGTAATTCCGATGTATAGCAAGAATTAAAGTGTTCTCTCAATTGTGGAATCAAAGACACAAGTCAAGATCCACAATTAAACACTTATAAGAAAAATCGAAATTCCTTGTGTATGAAGAAGCATAAAATCGGCCATCAACCATAAATGTCCTATATATAGGCTCTTGGACTACTACTACTAGGGATCTAAAGGAGGATTATGGAAGGACTCCCAATTAATTCATCTTACCTTATTAGGACTTTTCCTAATATATGATGAATCAATTAATATCAACTTAGTCCACTAAAAAGTTTGATATTGCACTTCCTACCAATATCCCAAATTAAAAAATTGGGCTCCTTATTAAAAATATTATTTCCCGTGTTTAAGATATCGAATGTCCATTAATTAATTATAAGCTACTGACAGCTTTAATTAATTAATATCTTATCCAAGAGTAGTACCACTCGAACCTTATTATTATATCGGAATTAAATCCACCTGCATGGTTTAATATAATAATCATTATCGAGCTCCTCAAGAGGACATCATCAACCCGCACGAGTCGGGACACGATTTCTAGTAATAATAATAATTGTCGTATAAACAATATTATTGCCCAAGATACGAGGCTTATTGAGTCGATCATTTTGACTCTCACCTATGGTAAATCAAAACAATAATTATTATAAATACACAATTAAATATTATATACTTAGAATTAAGAAATAATAATTATCCGAGATTTACGTTCTTCTTACAGTCAGTACAGAAGACACTATCTCACCTCGATCCTGTTCAACGTATGCAAATACTCTAATATATGCTAATAGTCAAGACCAACTATTCTCAAGCATACACTACAACCCTTTATATAATTTTTCTAATAATTATATAGGTTGTGAACTATTATATTATTTTATAAGGCACCGATAATGTGATCTTCCGTGTGACACCAACACACCACATTATCTACAATATAAAATAATTAGACATTTCATTTGCATAACCATAACGTGAATTAATATGCAAATCATGTGATTAAGTGTAATTAATATCCTCATAGGTAGTAACAGGGAAATTAGGTAATACAAGCATAAAGTATGCTTTGCAGTATACAATCCTAACAAAGAGGACCGGTCAACACAAGTATCAGCTGAAAGTTTGACCATTAGATCAGAGAACTTTAGTCAAACCAGATCACAAGACTTCATCTCATCATATCAGAGAACTTCTACAAAGTTATATCAGAGAAGGTTAACCGCACATTTGGCAGGTCTGGCCACGAGATATCAGATAAGTTTTCAGTCAAGATATCAGCCAAGTTTAAAGAAACTGAGTCCATGTCAGCAAATGTTGAAGTCAACAATAACGGAAATCCACATGCAAACATAAGGAGACAAACCGAAATGATTCTCGAAAATTTAGGAATAAAATATTCCTTGAGATATGCATTCTGGAGACTTATGAATATACAAATCAAGAAAAGCGGCACGACCAAAAGAATTCTTTTAAATGGTCAGAATTGAAAAGGGAATCAAGCCATGCAACAGAATGATAACATAATCAAAGAAGTCCACTCTCCAATAGACCAATTTGTTACAATAGATGCAACGGCTATGAAGGAAGCTCAAAGAATTGTACTATAAATATCTGAAGATCAGAATTAAGCAAAGTATGATGCGAAGTATACTTACAAGCAAACAAAGCAATCAAAGCAAACTATAGCATTGTAAAGAGCAAGCATTCAAGTTCATATACTAAAAAGCTCTTAGTTGGAGAAGACAACACTCTTGTCTCAAAAGCTAAGTACGGGGTACTTCTGTGAACGAGGTTCGTCAGAAGTTTCGAGACTGATAAGGCATCTACGGGTTCTTGATTGGAAGGTGATAGACAGCTCGAGAGTTGTTGAGGCATCCACAGGCTTTCGATCAAGAGGTGCTAGGCAGTCAACGGAGTTGCAACGGCCACGGGTTTCCACTGGTTGGAAGCTGTTGTAACTAGGTGAATCATTGTAATGTTTATCACTGGTTGAAAGTTATAGTGAATTCATCTCCAACTGGTTTGGAGAAAAATGGACTAGTAGAGGATTACCCCACCTCTGTAACCAACATAAGTGTTTGTGTGTTTTTACTGCATTCATCATAGTTATCTGTTGCATTCATTTTTACTGTTCCATTTAATAGTCAACTTTCTTCCGCATTGCTTAGTCTTTACAGTTGACATAAGTCACCTGCAGTCGAAAAAAGTCACCTACAGTGTTACCAGCTATGCTTCCGCACCACTCATCTGCAGCTAAGATTGTTAGATGCATATTATACAGCTGAAGAAACTCACCCGATTAAGGAAAAGAGTTTAATAAGTCTATTCACCCCTCTAGACTTATTCCTCATGACCTGTGACCTACATTCGTCGTTTTCCAACTCTTAGTGTTGTATGTACTACTGTCTGCACTCGTTAGCACACGCTAATTTCGTTGTGTAGCGCACGCTAATTTCGTTGAGTAGAGCGCGCTAACTTCGCCAATAGTGTGCCCTAATAATTCGAGTATAGCAGTGGCAGTAGGTTGTTTCTGCTCTCTGGAGACGAGCAGTTTAGCACACGCTAAGTCTGTAGATTAGTGCACGCAATGGTTGAGACTTAGCACACACTAGATATGTGGCAACGTGCGCTAATTCGGTATTCCAGTTGAGCAGAATGTTTCTGGACTCTGGAGACGAACAAGTAGCGCATGCTATAGGTCGATAGCATGCGCTAACAGGGGGATTTCAGTGCACATTAATTATTGGGTAGCGCACACTAACGGGTCAAAACCGAAGGTTCTGGACTAGGGTTGGATGGTTAGCGCATGCTAACCATAAGTCGTTAGTACACGTTAAACCATCTGGTTATATATACCCGAGAGTTGACCTCAGACGCGTCTATTTATCACTTCATCTCCTTTCCCGCGGCTTTTGCGAACCAGAGGCGACCTTGAGGCGATTTCTTCTTCCAATCATCTCAGCTATCATCTTCATTGAATCCCTAATGTAGATTAACAACATCTACTTGAGTTCTTCGTCTTCGATCCAAGGTAATCTCTTAAAACCCTATTTTTGGGAAATTTTGGGTTTTCAATTTAATGTCCGATTCGTTCTGTATTGTTGATTAATCCATGATGTATGTGATTAATCTTCGTGGTATTCATGTTTTCCCTATGAGTTCATGGTAAATTTCGTGGTATTTGTGAAATCGATAGGGTTCGATCGCGACCCGCCCTCGTTGTTGTTCTAGTATGAATTTACATGAATCGTAGGTGGGTTTTTGGGCATATTCCGTTTTCTTACTCGTATAGATATGATTGTGATTGTATTCCTCAAATCGTTAGGTACGGGGTTGTCGGTTCCTAGCAATCGTGGTTGATTTTCCTTTCCGTTCATTTCGTCGTCAATTACTCAAGGCAAGTATTCTTGTGAAACCCTTATGCTTAACATGAAATGGTAATGTATGTGTGTATGCTTTGCTCACTCCGGGGGGTCCGACAGGGCCTCGGAGGAATCTGTGATTTCGCTCGTGATTCACGAGCTTGTTTGGATAGCCAGTCTGGGAGGGTCCATAGTGGCCATGGATGGGACCAGTGGTTTCGCCCCGGTCCTAGGCGAGTCATGTGCATGATTTTTAACTATGGCCAGTCCGGGAGGGTCCATAGAGACCTCAGATAGGAACAGTGGGGGAGATTTTCGACTGTGATTACTGACTGTTTGTTTTCCAGAAAAGACATGTCTTGAATTGATTTTGAAACGATTTGATACATGTACTATGAAATGTGTAAGCTGAATGGTTTGCCTTGATTACTTGTACTAGCCTAATTTCTAACCCCTTTGGGGACCCGTTTTGGAGAAATTCGTGTTATGAATTTCAGGTTGCGTTCATCCGGTCGAGCGGGTACTGGAGCAGTACGAGGATGTTGGCCAGAGTTGTTGACGTGTGCAAATGAGTCCTTTATTTTACTTTCCCATGTTAAACGTTTATTTTCAACTTGTAAACTAATAGACCGTACTCGCGAGTACTTAGGCGTTTTGATTTGGAAAATGGTTTGTATACTAAATGTTATTTATGATTTCCGAGGATGTCTGGTTTACCTGTTGTACCAGGCGTTTTATTTAATTTTCGTCTTGGTGATGTGTGTTTTTTCGCTAACCGAGATGGTTAGACGAGTGGTATTAATTATTTAGCTTGGTGGGTCTCGCGTAGGGGTCCACGGCGCTGCAATATACTCTGAATATCTTGGGAGTGTTACATACTATGTACGATAATAACAACGATGAGAATAAATCCCCTCACATAACATAAATCCGCTGCACCAAATAAAAGAACAACTAGCGTTCAAGGGTTTCCCTCACGATGGTCAAGAACACAAATCGACGCGACAATTCATGAAAAATGGAATTCAAACCAAGGATTATGATCAACAAGACTAGATAAAAATGATGGAACCAATAATCCTGGACTAGAATTACGAAATCAAGAAAAACCACCAAATTTATCAAACTAGGGTTCTCAGAATTGTACCTTGATTCAAAGGAAAAAGGATGATTTGATGTTGTTAATCCACACTAAGACCTCAATGATTATATTGTTGGATGTAAGATTGGTCAACTTTCATGAAGAATCGCCCCAAAATCGCCTCAAGAACTCTGCCCGTCACGTGAGGAAAGAAAAGAGCAAAAACGGCTATGAAAACCCGCAGCTCTAGTCTAAAAAAGGAAACCTCCTTACGGACGAAATAGTATGGCCATTACGGCCGTAACGCACTGGCCATAACGTCCGTAACATATTGTAGGTTACGGCCGTAACCTGCATTCTGGCAGCAGGTTCCATTCTGCTGTCCGACCCGCCCCGAACGACCTCGAAATGCAACGATTCGGAAAATTCGACGTAACGCTTTCAAAGAATTCTCAACAACGAATTGTAAGGGAGATAAAAAACATGCGATTCCGACAACCCGGAGGTAGATAAAAAACGAGTATGTAAGGGAGTGCCATAAACATTGCGAAATTATGAAATGCCCCAA
Organism: Orobanche coerulescens; assembly: GCA_033398695.1. Lineage (NCBI taxonomy): Eukaryota > Viridiplantae > Streptophyta > Magnoliopsida > Lamiales > Orobanchaceae > Orobanche > Orobanche coerulescens. Next base: position 37,187,466 of record CM065815.1, read on the forward strand.
CTGTCCAAAAAGTCACGATACGAGTTCGAATAATAATTTTGAAGTTCACAATACGATCACAAATATTAAATGAATTTTTAGGAACAACAAAACAACAGTTTCGAGCAAGATTTACAAGAATCGAACCCAAATACAAAAAAGTCGCAATAATATGTCGATTAGTCTGAAACAATATCAAAACTCACTCGAATGACAAAAAGTACAGAACAAAATATGTCCAAAATGTGTCAATAAACTCAAGCGAGTCACTACAATATAAAAGTACGGAAAAAAATACGAGTATTACATTCTACCCCCTTAAAAGAAAGTTTCGTCCCCGAAACTTAATACAACGAAAACAAGGTAACAACATAGCAAACAACTGATAGACAACACCTCTCAAATCCGATCCTGATATCGGTGCTGAAGTCCGCGCCTCGAAAGGCTAGGCGACTGTAACACCCCAAACTAGGCGGATATTACAGTGTCGTGGACCCCCGACCGGGACCCACCAGGCGAATGAAAATGAATGAATTATACAGGTAAATGTAGTACCGAACCACATTACAACATCAATTACTCCGATGAGGAGTTTTATACAACACACCTGTGATGATATCAATACCAAGATATTTTATATGGAGATAAAATATACAACAATGAGTGAGATGAATATTCAAACGGAATGTCTGCAGGAATAAAATAAAAGAAACATAATGATCGAAAAGACTGGGCCCCTACTAGTATCACTGACTCCTCGCCACCGTGCTCTCCCGTGCCTTAGCCTTGCCATGACACGAAAAAGTATCCCCAACGGGCCGCCATACGAACAACAATCCTCAAGGGTTGAAAATACATAATCATGATATGTCTGGAATTATGAATTATCCTGTCGAAACATACGCAATCAAACATGCTATATAAATCGACTATCAGTACGGCTCAAAGGAATGGCGCCACACAACGTCCGGGATGGAAATGTGTCCGTACACAAGCCACCATCACACGTGGTCTTGTGCCTAATCAGTCTCACGAAGCAATCGACTCGTGTGCACAGTCCAATGTGAGGCCAACAACCACCACATGACATAATTGTGCCCGACATGAAAATCCTACACATTCCAACCGGCACGCCAGTATGACCCGGAATGTCACAATATGGCAAAAGTGACAACGAAAATGAATAATGACTCACCAAGGTTAAATGATGGTGAAATGAATGATAGCTCAATGGAATGATCGAACCGCTGCTCCTTATGACTGAGGTGATTGACAATGACAAGTTTTGATACGGTTAATACAATGATGAATGAGTTACGATTATGAATGAACAACAACAAAAGGAATGAATATCCTTTTAACCGAGTAAGAATTAACTTACACAATACCGATGAAGAATGTCCTTCCACGAACAACGTCCTAAATGAAAAGTCGGTGGCTCGAACAACCTTGAACATCAATAGTTACCAACAACCGATCAATACACGACTCAAATACGATCATAACCGACCCAAACGTCGATACAACAATATCCGAACTCGTAGATGTACTCTAACGAAAACGTTGAGATACCCGTTGGTTAAAACCAAACCCAAATAATCGAACCAACTCCAACATGATTGATTCAAACCAGCAAAACATTATCAATGATATCAATAATCTCATAGAAATCCACAATCCAAGTTTATAATAACGACAATCGGAAATCCCCAAAATAACCGAAGTCAACCCCAAGGGTTCTTGGAATAATTCCGAAAATAACCATTAAATCCGTAGGAATATATTTATCCAAGTTAGATAATCCATAACTAACATATTCCAATGATAATCCAAGCTTACACGAAGAAATCGGAAGGAAAACCCAAAAATCCGAAATTCTAGATCCAAGAGATTAATACCTTTGATTCGATGTGATGAAGATGATGAAATGATGACCAATCCGAAAGATGAGCTTGAAGATGATGATTGATGATTACGCCTCGAAGAATCCTCTCCGAATCGCTCGAAATCGCCCAAAATTACCGAAGGAATGAAATGAGATGAATAAATGACGAACTCTGACTAAATTGTCCAATTTATAGTCAGTCCAGGTTAGCGTGCGCTAGCCCTTGTGCGTAGCGTGCGCTAACGAGTAATTTGGGTAGTCCAAGACCCACCGTCCGAACACGGTAGCGCGCTACGTACCTTCTTGTAGCGTGCGCTACGGCCATACTACTAGCGTGCGCTAAGATCCATTATTAGCGTGCGCTATCGAAATATTGATGCCCGATCGAGTCCGTAAAACCGTCGACCTCGGACCGACCCCGATAGCGTGCGCTACAACCATTGTTTAGCGTGCGCTAATATATCGACAGACGCTAACAACAATACATAGCGTGCGCTATGAATAAATCCAGTGCAGTCTAGTAGCCACTGGACTTAACCTGATCCGCCCCTAGCGCGCGCTACTCCACACATATAGCGTGCGCTACTACAACCCGTTAGCGCGCGCTACTTACCAATCGTAGCGTGCGCTACCTATAACTCACCCGCACCAAGACCTTCCGGATCGCAATGAGGTAACCTTAGCGTGTGCTAAAGCTGAGTGGTAGCGTGCGCTACCTATACCCAAATAACGTACGCTAAAAGGAGTATGTAGCGTGCGCTACTCCTCATGCACAGCTCGCAACGAAAATGACAATGATGATAAACACGGCACAAAACTCCAATCAGATTAGTGATGAATGACGATTGATACACGATACGATTACTCTGAATGATGAATACCAAGACTGAATATGAGTGACAAATGATCAATAATGAATGAAATTACTGAGTATCAATTACTGAATGATAAATACTGAATGATAATTACTGAATTACAACTGGGTATTACATACACCCCCCCTTAAAAGAGTTTCGTCCCCGAAACTAAGGGTCAAACAACTCGGGATAACTCTCCCGCATACTATCCTCGGTTTCCCAAGTAGCCTCTTCGACTCCGTGTCTAGACCACTGAATTTTAACCAAAGGAATCGTCTTATTCCTCAACTGTTTGATCCGCCGCTCTAAAACTTGTATAGGACGTTCCTCATATGAATGATCGTCGGCGATCTCGATTTCCTCGAACTGAAGTATGTGACTCGGGTCGGCAACATACTTCCGCAACTGAGAGACGTGAAATACATTATGAATTCGGCTCAACGCCGGAGGTAAAGCCAATCGATAGGCTAACTCGCCTACTCTATCCAAAATCTCAAACGGTCCAATGAATCTTGGACTCAACTTTCCCCTCTTCCCAAAACGGAAGATACCACGACTCGGGGATACCTTGACCAACACGTGGTCGCCTGCCTCGAACTCTAAGGGTCGACGACGGTTATCCGCATACGATTTCTGTCGACTCTGAGCTGTCAACAAACGACTCCTGATCAAAGCTACCTTCTCACGGGCGGCTATAAGCATATCGGGCTCGGTGTCCAATGATTCTGATAGGTCGTCCCAACACAACGGAGATCGACAACGACGACCATACAAGGCCTCGTAAGGTGCCATCTTGATCGAAGCATGCCAACTGTTATTATACGTGAACTGGATTAATGGTAGTTGGGCTTCCCAATCGTCTTTCCAATCGAGGACGCATGCCCTCAACATGTCCTCTAAGGTCTGAATAGTCCTCTCTGATTGTCCGTCGGACTGAGGATGAAAAGCGGTACTGAGATTAAGCTGAGTTCCCATAGCACGATGAACTGATTTCCAAAAATGCGACACAAACCGTCCGTCACGATCGGAAACGATACTTTTAGGAGTACCGTGCAGTCTGACTATCTCTTTGATGAACAGTTGAGCAAGTCTCTCGGGACCCCACGTTTCCTTGATCTCAAGGAAATGAGTTGATTTAGTTAAGCGGTCCACGATCACCCAGATCGTATTCATGCCACGACGACTCGTCGGCAAACTCGTGATGAAATCCATAGAAATGTATTCCCACTTCCACTCGGGAATAGGAAGGGGTTTCAGCATACCCACGGCCGCCGATGTTCAATCTTAACTTGTTGTGAGTTAAGCATCTCGAAACAAATTCTGCGACTTCTCGCTTCATATTACTCCACCAGTAATTTTGTTTCAAGTCCTTGTACATCTTGCTAGACCCCGGATGCACAGAATAAGGGGTAGCATGAGCTTCTTTCAAAATCGAGTCTTTCAACTCGTCATTTGCTGGTACGCACAACCGATTCTTAAACCTCAAAAGTCCATCCTCGTGGACCACAAATCCAGGGGCTTTCCCCTGTGCCACATCCTCTCGGATGCAAAGCAATGATGGGTCCGAACCCTGATTCTCTCGGATTTCCTCCTCGAGTGACGATGAAATCTCTAACATACAAAGCTGCCCCTGAACTCGCCGGCTGCACTCGATCTCGGATCTAAGGAATTCCCGCCAAGCTCCTTCGAATCGTTAAACGGGCAAGCATATGCTCCCGAACGGACATACGACTCAAGGCGTCGGCGACAACGTCGCCTTGCCTCAGGTGGTAGAGGATCTCGATATCATAATCTTTGATTAATTCCAACCACTGCCTCTCGACGCATATTTAACTCCTTCCGAGTAAATATATACTTTAAGCTCTTATGATCGGTGAATATCTCGGTGTAACGCCATAAAGATAATGACGCCAAATTTTCAAAGCGAACACCACTACGCTAGCTCCGTGTCGTGGGTCGGATAATTAACCTCGTAAGGTCTCAATTGCCGTGAAGCATAGGCAATAACCTTCCCGTTCGCATGAGTACACATCCGAGACCCCGTCCGGATGCATCACTATAAACCACAAATCCTTCCGTCCTCGCGGCAAGGAGAGTACAGTGCCGACATTAAGCGGCTCTTGAGTTCCTCAAAACTCGTTGACACGCGTCGGACCACGTGTATTTCTTATCCTTCCGCAAAAGGTTCGTTAAGGGTTGAGCGATTCTAGAAAATCCTTCCACAAACCGCCGATAATAACCCGCTAATCCGAGAAAACTTCGGATTTCCTTAACGTTCTTCGGAGGTAGCCAATCCCGAATAGCCTCCGTCTTCTGAGGATCGACACGAACTCCGTCTGATGAAATTACATGTCCGAGAAAAGTCACTTCGGACATCCAGAACTCACATTTGGAAAACTTCCCAAAAAGTTGTTCTCGTCTCAACATGTCGAGCACTTGATGAAGGTGAAACTCGTGTTCCTCCCGGTCCCGAGAATAAATCAAAATGTCATCGATGAAGACAACAACAAACCGATCCAAAAAGTCGATGAAGACCCGATTCATTAACTCCATAAATACCGCAGGTGCATTAGTCAAACCGAACGACATAACCACAAACTCATAATGACCATAGCGTGTTCGAAACGCCGTCCTCGCGATATCCGAATCTCAAATCCGCAACTGATGATATCCAGATCTTAAGTCGATCTTGGAAAATACTGAAGCTCCATGAAGTTGATCTAAGAGATCATCAATACGGGGTAAGGGATACTTATTCTTGATTGTTACCCTGTTCAACTCCCGATAATCAATACATAAGCGGAATGAACCATCCTTCTTCTTGACAAACAACACTGGTGCTCCCCACGGGGACGCACTCGGTCGGATATAACCTTTCTCGAACAACTCCTCAAGTTGGTTCTTTAATTCCTGCATTTCGGTCGGGGCCATCCGGTACGGTGCCTTCGATATCGGGGACGTACCAGGCTCCAACTCAATCGTGAATTCCACATCCCTCTGTGGAGGCAAACTGTAACTCGTCTGGAAAAACATCGCATATTCCCTCACCACCGGAATATTCGTTAACATTATCGATGATTTCTCGGTTTTGGCCATATAGCACCAATAACCGACACATCCTGATTGAGTAATCTTACCGCTTTCATCAAATTAATGACTTTACTGCAATGTAATGGATTACCTCCTCAAACACACATTCGACTCCATCGATCGAAATGATAGTGACCAAACGCTTTGGACACTAATGATGGCATCATGACGATCCATCCAATCAATACCCAAGATGACGTCGTCCCTCGGCAAATCTACTACGATTAGGTCCACGCCATACACGACCATGAAACAGATCGGACAATTCTGAATCTCACGGTTACCGATAATTCGTCTACCATCAGGTAGGCCAATGACATAAGGCTCGCAACTAGTAGCACTACCCAGACGTAGTCTACTCAAACATGACTCGGAAATGAATGAATGAGATGCACCAGTATCAAAAAGGGTACACACAGGTTGAGATAGGATATCGAGTGTACCTGAGATCATCCGGGCCTCCGGATCGTCGGTCTTCTTCATCTCATAAATTCGGGCTTTCCGCCCCGAACCGACGCTCCGTCTCGATAGCTCTGCTCCGCCTTTAGCTCCCGCTGTCTTGAACGACGCCGACCGAGTGGCCCGATTCTCGCACCGCCGAATGACACAGGGGCTTGAGATGACGCCGGAGTGGGTTTAGAGTCTCTACGGCAAAACGGGCCCTATGCCCAGCAATCCCACGCTTATGGCACGTGATACCGCCGGACATTTTGTGCCGAAATGATCCTGTTCTTCACAGCTGAAACAGTGACGGCTGAATCGCCGCCGAGATTGAGATTCCGCGGTTTAGACGCCAGGAGGTCGCTCGTAAAGTAGAGCCCGCCCGCGGTTTCTTGAAGGTGGATCGACTTCCGCGGACCGATCACGGTTCTTAGACTTCTTGCCAGCAGATGAAGGTTGCCGCTAGAAATCCCCTTAACAAGAAGCTCGTAAGTGAGAGCTTTCTCAATGAACTCGGCCAGAGTGGTACAGTTATGATTAAGCAACTGAAGTCTCATACGGGGTTTCAGCCTCTTGCTGAAATACTTGATCTTGTCCGCTTCTGAGTGAACGATAGATGAGGCGAATGGAAGAAGTTCCTGAAATTTCTCGGCACTGGCGAGAACATCCGCGTCTGACGAAGGGTCGGGAGTGAGTAACTCTGACAGCTTGGCCTCTCTGAGTGGGGCCGGATAATACCTCTCCATCATGAGAGTCTTGAACTGATCCCAAGTACATGATCCGTCTGTGGGCTTCAATGATAACCACCATGAATGAGCGCTCTTACCGAGATAGTAAGCCGCAACTGAAACTTTATGCCCTTCAGGGCAATCCACCATAGCAAATAACTTCTCAAAATGCTCAAGCCAATGAACAATATCCGCCGGCTCAGATGAGCCCTCAAAGGTAGGTGGTCGCTGGCGAGAGATATCGCTAATGATATTGCTTACACCCCTCTCTTGCCTCTGAGGCGGCGGCGGAGGAGCCTGTTGATTTTGAGTAGTGGAGTTATGCATCGCCTCCATTAGTTGTGCCATCTGAGTCATTTGGGCCATCATGCCCTGCATAAATGCGAGTGGGTCCACCCGGACACCCTCTGACTGAGCCGTGTCCTGGGTACGACTCCCCGACAGTGAATGATCGCGTCCAGGTGAATGAGTGGCAGCGTCACTGCTCGATGAGTTAGCATTATTCCTGGCATTTGCACGTGTATTCGCACGAGTTCTCGGGATTCGGCCCGCTCCACGGCCTCGTCCTCCACGTCCTCTGCCAAATTTCTTTCCATATCAAGTGGAAAGTCATATGATGATTATATATCTCGCATGAGTATCACATTATGATTATATTATGAAATGATGAAAATGAGCATACGCGCTCAAATACAGCGATTGCATGAATGATTAGTTGACGTGACATGATTATCTGATGAAGTTACTGAAATGATTATCTTGAATGAGTTAACAAGATTAATGATTCGATCTTCCTGATCAACAACTGAACAATGAAATGAATTGACTGATTAATGAGTTAACCTGACCGTCCCGGTCAAAATGAAAAGGATGATTGAGGATTGTTAACTGATGAATTATGAATGAATGATTAATGCCAGAAATTATACCATGGCATTAGAAATCTTACAGTTCTTGGTCTGATTGGCTCGGCATTTGCACAGGTCACACGTGACGCGAAAGTCCAATGATACTAGTCCGATGACGATGATTTCAAATGAGACATGACTTGGAGGGTAGTATTCAAAACCACGCTCCGATACCAACTCTGTAACACCCCAAACTAGGCGGATATTACAGTGCCGTGGACCCCCGACCGGGACCCACCAGGCGAATGAAAATGAATGAATTATACAGGTAAATGTAGTACCGAACCACATTACAACATCAATTACTCCGATGAGGAGTTTTATACAACATACCTGTGATGATATCAATACCAAGATATTTTATATGGAGATAAAATATACAACAATGAGTGAGATGAATATTCAAACGGAATGTCTGCAGCGGAATAAAATAAAAGAAACATAATGACCGAAAAGACTGTGGCCCCCTACTAGTATCACTGACTCTCGCCGTCACCGTGCTCTCCTCGTGCCTTAGCCTTGCCATGACTAAAAAAAGATCCCCAACGGGCCGGGCCATACGTAACAACAATCCTCAAGGGTTGAAAATACACAATCATGATATGTCCGAATTATGAATTATCCTGCCGAAACATACGCAATCAAACATGCTATATAAATCGACTATCAAGACGGCTCAAAGGAATGGCGCCACACAACGTCCGGATGGAAATGTGTCCGTACACAAGCCACCATCACACGTGGTCTTGTGCCTAATCGCCTCACGAAGCAATCGACTCGTGTGCACACCCAATGTGAGGCCAACAACCACCACACGACATAATTGTGCCCGACATGAAAATCCTACACATTCCAACTGCACGCCAAGATGACCCTAATGTCACAATATGGCAAAAGTGACAACGAAAATGAATAATGACTCACCAAGGTTAAATGATGGTGAAATGAATGATAGCTCAATGGAATGATCGGAATCGCTGCTCCTTATGACCGAGGTGATTAATTGACAATGACAAGTTTTGATACGGTTAATACAATGATGAATGAGTTACGATTATGAATGAACAACAACAAAAGGAATGAATATCCTTTTAACCGAGTAAGAATTAACTTACACAATACCGATGAAGAATGTCCTTCCACGAACAACGCCCTAATGAAAATTCGGTCGCTCGAACAACCTTGAACATCAATAGTTACCAACAACCGATCAATACACGACTCAAATACGATCATAACCGACCCAAACGTCGATACAACAATATCCGAACTCGTAGATGTACTCTAACGAAAACGTTGAGATACCCGTTGGTTAAAACCAAACCCAAATAATCGAACCAACTCCAGCATGATTGATTCAAACCAAAGAAACATTATCAATGATATCAATAATCTCGAGAAATCCACAATCCAAGTTTATAATAACGACAATCGGAAATCCCCAAAATAACCGAAGTCAACCCCAAGGGTTCTTGGAATAATTCCGAAAATAACCATTAAATCCGTAGGAATATATTTATCCAAGTTAGATAATCCATAACTAACATATTCCAATGATAATCCAAGCTTACACGAAGAAATCGGAAGGAAAACCCAAAATCCGAAATTCTAGATCCAAGAGATTAATACCTTTGATTCGATGTGATGAAGATGATGAAATGATGACCAATCCGAAAGATGAGCTTGAAGATGATGATTGATGATTACGCCTCGAAGAATCCTCTCCGAATCGCTCGAAATCGACCAAAATTACCGAAGGAATGAAATGAGATGAATAAATGACGAACTCTGAATAAACTGTCCAATATATAGTCGACCAGGTTAGCGTGCGCTAGCCCTTGTGCGTAGCGTGCGCTAACGAGTAATTTGGGTAGTCCAGTACCCACTGTCCGAACACGGTAGCGCGCGCTACGTACCTTCTTGTAGCGTGCGCTACGGCCATACTACTAGCGTGCGCTAAGATCCATTATTAGCGTGCGCTATCGAAATATTGATGCCCAGTACTGGAGTCCAGAAAACTGTCTGACCTCTGACCTGACCCCGATAGCGTGCGCTACAACCATTGTTTAGCGTGCGCTAATATATCGGTTGCGTACGCTAACAACAATACATAGCGTGCGCTATGAATAAATTCAAAGGTACCCAAAGAGCCACCGGACTTAACTCGATCCGCCTAGCGCGCTTACTCCACACATATAGCGTGCGCTACTACAACCCGTTAGCGCGCTACTTACCACTCGTAGCGTGCGCTACCTATAACTCACCTGCACCCGGTACCTTCTGGACTGCAGCCGAGGTAACCTTAGCGTGCGCTAAAGCTGAGTGGTAGCGTGCGCTACCTATACCCAAATAACGTACGCTAAAAGGAGTATGTAGCGTGCGCTACTCCTCATGCACAGCTCGCAACGAAAATGACAATGATGATAAACACGGCACGAAACTCCAATCAGATTAGTGATGAATGACGATTGATACACGATACGATTACTCTGAATGATGAATACCAAGACTGAATATGAGTGACAAATGATCAATAATGAATGAAATTACTGAGTATCAATTACTGAATGATAAATACTGAATGATAATTACTGAATTACAACTGGGTATTACAGCGACCATCTCGCAGAATTGGAATATGTGCTCCTCGAGTCCGCACTTGTAACACGTTACTGGCGGTGAAGGACAACATGCACGAACATACCCCGACATATTGCAATTGAAACACCTTCTGGCTTTACCAGGAGTCAATACTGACGACTTGGATGTTGGAATATTTATTCCACATATTCTTAAATAGTGTTTTGATGATTAAGTTGCTAAACAAAACAAAACAACAAAGAGGCGAAGCAAAACAACGAAGCAAATAAAGTCGCAAAAAGCTGGATAAAATACAAAGCTAGCGCACGCTAGATATATAAGTTAGCGCACGCTAACGGGTCCCGGCTGCAGATCAGATGAGTTCGAAGTTACCTGAAGACAAGTCATCTGGTGAAGATAGCGCACGCTACTTATGACAATCAATTGCCTCGAATATCTTTCTCAACTGGAAAAGCCAACCATCCCAGCCCAATGCATCCGCAGCATCAGCGAAATGAGCGGGAGTCATACGAACCACTTCTCGAAGCCATTGGTTTGCACCGATGTTCTGGTCACAGCTATGCTGCGTTGAACTGCCTAGGTCAATTGAGTCATCTGTGTCGCTGCCTGTTGCAATACAGTAGCAACACCGACGTCAATGCTATCCCCAACAATATTCTCTTAGTCGTGCATCTGATCTCAATGGTCGTATATACCATGGTTACGACCACGACCTCCACCCCTCGGCATACTGAACAAGTACCCACTCAGCCTGATGAAACACAACATCTCAAAACAACATACCATAATGCCAACTCAGCACAACGTATCAAAAAAAAGCAACAAATAGCAACACAATAAGAATATCCACTCCGGATAATTACTACAGCGATAAATAGAACTTACGATCGTAACTGACAGATCACATGTCCGTATCAACTGAAAACTTACAACCGATACCATCACAAACACGATCGTAAGAAACTACACCTCATTGTAGCCTATTATTGACAATATCTTCTTTAAAACTCCACAAGGAGTTTGTTTAAATAAAAATATTTTAAAATCCCTAAGTTCGTATAATTTTCCGAAATAAGATTTGAAAATATTTTTGATACCTCGTGCTATTTTACCAAAACTTGTAAACAAAAGATTTCAACCGTCTCATTTTGAAATCATTTGCAACAAATATTTCGGAATATCAAATTTCCTTGTAAACAACATTATCAAAATAACCATGTCACATGTATCATCACCACCATTAGCAACATACGAGGTAACCACATGTTTACCACGCAATACCATCACAAGTAACAATACATCAGGTAACCCGCGGCCATGCCCTCTTAGTATTGACCCCCAGAGGTTCCACCGAACCATCCCCGGGTGGGAAAACACTCATACTCACACAGAATATTTTCAAATACCAACATTCACATCGGAATAACAATCACACAAGTCACAAACAAAATCAAACTATGCAACACAATAATTGGGTACTCACCCGATTTTTTTTAGTAAAAACGGTAATATGTCAATAGGGTACTCGCGTCATGCATACACTGCAGCTTAATGCGGACTAGGTCTACGATTAGCATGTTAATGAGTTGAAATAATCAAACATTCTGTCCAGGTTCGTTAGCGTTCACTAATGACGAAATTAGCATGCGCTAACTGACTCATTTCATAAAATATTTCAAGTTTGAATTTTGGAGTTTAAATCGAGTAAGATTTTTCATCTTTCACTATTTATTTTACGAAAATAAAAATCACGTTGTTGTTTTAAAATAAAAATTTTATGGCGTGAAAGATTTTTTAAAATCGTATACTCGAGTTATTTGAAAATAAAACCGATAAGTTAAAATCATTTTCAAAATCCTCTCAAACACGACAAGGATTTACGACGGTAACATTTTACAAAATGTCCCAAAACACTTCAAAATATATTTTTCAAATACCGTCATACGACTTCGTTTGAGAATAAAAGGATGGTTCGCCAAAATTCAAACAATTTTCAAAACCGGACGAACCGCCGTTTAACCGCACCACCAAAATATTTTCGAAAATTGATTTTACACAATACACTAAGGTCCATGAAATTTTAGGGAATCATTTCCAAACACGCACGCAGCGGATGTAATACCCGGTTGTAAATTCATTAATTATCATTCAGTATATTGTCACTCAGTAAAATTCGCTCAGTAATAATCATTCATCATTCACATTCATTCAGTGTATTCACCGTTCAGAGTAATCTGTATCGTGTATCAGTCATTATTCATCATTCAACCCGGTTGGAAATCAGGCCGAGCTTATCTTCATTTTCACCTTTGTAGTGGGCTGTGTGTGAGGCGCATGCTACGTACTCTCTTTAGCGCGCGCTAATTGAGTACGAGTAGCGCACGCTACCTCTCAGCTTTAGCGCACGCTAATGTGGTCCAGACAAACACTCCAGAAGGCACTGGACTAAAAGTGAGTTGTAGTAGCGCACGCTACAAATGGTATGTAGCGCACGCTAATGGGTATGGATAGCGCACGCTAGGAATCAGTGTTGCATGCGTTAAGATCCAATCAGGCAGAGTCCAGTGGGTACTAGACTGGAAACGAAATAATTACTAGCACACGCTATGAGTAGATTTTAGCGTACGCTAAAGGTGCTAGTAGCGCACGCTGTGTAATGGGTGTAGCGCACGCTAACGCGCGCAAAGCAGGAGGACAGTAGGTTCTGGACTCCGGTATTCTGGGCATCAACCATACGCGCTAACACAAGGTTAACGCACGCTAAGTAGAGGCATTAGCGCACGCTACCAAGGTACATAGCGCACACTAACGTTGCAGTCAGAGGGTACTGGACTACTCGGTACACCCGTTAGCGCATGCTAAGCACAAGAGCTACCGCACGCTAAACTGGGATTGCTATAAATAGGACAGTCCGGCCCAGATTTATCATTTTCACTTCTCTCTTCTTCCTCCCGTCGGTTTTGGGGCGATTTTGGACATTGGTGAAGTTTTCTTCGAGCTGGAGTCATCTACCATCATTTGCAAGCTCCTAGTTCGAATTAATCATCATCTAATCCTCTCCAACTCACCGAATCAAGGTAATTAATTCTTGAATCTAGAATTTCGGGATTTGGGTGTTTTGCTTTCGATCTCTTCGTGTTAGCTCGATATTATGTTGGAAATGTTAGATATGGATTATCTACCTTGGATACATGTATTTCTAGGGATTTATTGGTGTATATTTCGGAATTGATGAATATTTGAGGATTTATTCAAGAACCCTTAAGGGTTGACTTTGGTTTTTCGGGGTTTTCGATTAGTTGTTGTCGTAACCTCGATTGAAGTATTCCTATTGGATTATTGATGCCATTTATATTGTTTTGTTGGTTTGAATCAATCATTTGGAAGTTGGTTTCGATAATTTGGGATTGGTTGTAACTAACGGGAAGGATGTTTACAACGTGTTCATTAGAATGCCCCAATGAGTTTGATTATCGTTGTATCGACTTTTGAGTTAGTCGTGTTTTGTTGCTTGATACGTGTATTGAGCGGTTGTTGGTAATTATTGTTATTTAAGGTTGTTCGAGCGATCGACATCTCTTTTTAGAACGTTGTTCGAGGAAGGACATTCTTCACCGGTGTTGTGTAAGTTAATTCTTACTCGGTTAAAAGGATACTCATTCCTTTCGTTGTTGTTCATTCATAATCATAATTCACTCGTAATGTATTAACCGTATTGAGACTTATAATTGTCAATTAATCACTTCATTCGAGGAACGATGGTTCCAATCATTTCATTGAGCTATCATTCATCTCACTATCATTTCATCTTGGTGAGTCATTCTTGACTTTGTCGGATTGTTATTCATTAATATTCTTCATGGTCATTCTCGTTCATATGACCTTCGGGGTTCATATTGCGCGGCCGGTGGGGATGTGTGGAATTTTTATTCGGGCACGTGATGGTCATGTGTTGGGTTCACCGACACTTTAGACTGTGCACACGGTAATGTACCTCCGTGAGACTAATTAGGTACAAGGGCGGGTGTGTACGGACACTCGTCTTGTGCACGTGCACATACCATTACGGGCGTACTATGATGCCTCTCTTCAGCGTCATTTCATAATGAAGTACTAAGTGGGTTGTTTCTGCTCTCTAGACGAGCAGTTTAGCACACGCTAAGTCTGTAGATTAGTGCACGCAATGGTTGAGACTTAGCGCATGCTAGATATGTGGCAACGCGAGCTAATTCGGTATTCCAGTTGAGCAGAATGTTTCTGGACTCTGGAGACGAACAGGTAGCGCACGCTATAGGTTGATAGCATGCATTAACGAGGGGATTTCAATGCACGTTAATTATTGGGTAGCGCACACTAACGGGTCAAAACCGAAGGTTCTGGACTAGGGTTGGCTGGTTAGCGCATGCTAACCATAAGTCGTTAGCGCACGCTAAATTGTCTGGTTATATATACCCGAGAGTTGACCTTAGACGTGTCTATTTATCTCTTCATCTCCTTCCCCGCGGCTTGTGCGAACCAAAGGCGACCTTGAGGCGATTTCTTCTTCCAATCATCGCAGCTATCATCTTCATTGAATCCCTGATGTAGATTAACAACATCTACTTGAGTTCTTCGTCTTCGATCCAAGGTAATCTCTTAGAACCCTATTTTTGGGAAATTTCGGGTTTGCAATTTAATGTCCGATTCGTTCTGTATTGTTGATTAATCCATGATGTATGTGATTAATCTTCGTGGTATTCATGTTTTCCCTATGAGTTCATGGTAAATTTCGTGGTATTTGTGAAATCGATAGGGTTCGATCGCGACCCGCCCTCGTTGTTGTTTTAGTACGAATTTACATGAATTATAGGTGGGTTTTTGGGCATATTCCATTTTCTTACTCATATAGATTTGATTGTGATTGTATTCCTCGAATCGTTAGGTTCGGGGTTGTCGGTTCCTAGCGATCGTGGTTGATTTTCCTTTCCGTTCATTTCGTCGTCAATTACCCAAGTCAAGTATTCTTGTGAAACCATTATGCTTAACATGAAATGGTAATGTATGTATGTGTGCTTTGCTCACTCCGGGAGGGTCCGACGGGGCTCGGAGGAATCTGTGATGTCGCTCGTGATTCACGAGCTTGTTTGGATAGCCAGTCTGGGAGGGTCCATAGTGGCCATGGATGGGACCAGTGGTTTTGCCCTGGTCCTAGGCGGTCATGTGCATGATTTTTAACTATGGCCAGTCCGGGAGGGTCCATAGAGACCTCAGATAGGAACAGTGGGGGAGATTTTCGACTGTGATTACTGACTGTTTGTTTTCCAGAAAAGACATGTCTTGAATTGATTTTGAAATGATTTGATACATGTACTATGAAATGTGTAAGTGAATGGTTTGCCTTGATTACTTGTACTAGCCTAATTTCTAACCCCTTTGGGGACCCGTTTTGGAGAAATTCGTGTTATGAATTTCAGGTTGCGTTCATCCGATGGAGCGGGCACTGGAGCAGTACGAGGATGTTGGCCAGAGTTGTTGACGTGTGCAAATGAGTCCTTTATTTTACTTTCCCATGTTAAACGTTTATTTTCAACTTGTAAACTAATAGACCGTACTCGCGAGTACTTAGGCGTTTTGATTTGGAAAATGGTTTGTATACTAAATGTTATTTATGATTTCCGGTGATGTCTGGTTTACCGGTATACCTGGCAAACGGGCTGGACCAGCCCAAACGGGTTGGGCTGCCAACGGGTGGGTCAAAATTTGGGCTGGGCCAAAAAGGCCCAGGATTTTTTGGGCCTAAATATTAAGGCCCGTGGCCCATGCTGGGCGGGCCTAGCCCAGCCCATGGGCTACAAATTTTTTCTTGCTTCCAACTTAATTAACCAAAATATATTAAAAGTATCAATAATATGATAGAAATATATTTTCAACTATTTTAAAAAGTTCAAACATCAATTTCAATACTATTAAAACCGTTAGATTCTTGCACTACAACCAGCGGTACGGAAAGTAGCTCATCACTTGGTCTATTATCTGTATTCGATAGCAAATAATCAATACAAAAATCTAAACAAAATCAACTTTAAATTGAAATAAGTTACGGTGTAAAGTTATACCCATTAACCTTAGCCTAATTAATTAATATTTATTAGTTATTAGATTTTTCATGGGCCTCTGGGCGCCCGTGGGCTGGGCCTTTCTGGGCTGGGCCAAAATCTGGGCGGGCCAAAAAGGCCCAAGTTTCTATGGGCTAAAAAAGTAAAGCCCAAAGCCCATTTATTCATGGGTGGGCTGGGCCGGCCCGTGGGCCTGGGCCACTTTTGCCAGGTC
The DNA here is from genome assembly GCA_033398695.1 of Orobanche coerulescens. NCBI lineage: Eukaryota > Viridiplantae > Streptophyta > Magnoliopsida > Lamiales > Orobanchaceae > Orobanche > Orobanche coerulescens. Next base: position 37,204,264 of record CM065815.1, read on the forward strand.
TATTTACCGGTTGTACCAGGCATTTTATTTAATTTTCGTCTTGGTGATGTGTGTTTTTTCGCTAACCGAGATGGTTAGACGAGTGGTATTAATTATTTAGCTTGATGGGTCTCGCGTAGGGGTCCACGGCGCTGCAATATACTCTGAATATCTTGGGAGTGTTACATACTATGTACGATAATAACAACGATGAGAATAAATCCCCTAACATAACATAAATCCGCTGCACCAAATAAAAGAACAACTAGCGTTCAAGGGTTTCCAACTCACCGAATCAAGGTAATTAATTCTTGAATCTAGAATTTCGGGATTTGGGTGTTTTGCTTTCGATCTCTTCGTGTTAGCTCGATATTATGTTGGAAATGTTAGATATGGATTATCTACCTTGGATACATGTATTTCTAGGGATTTATTGGTGTATATTTCGGAATTGATGAATATTTGAGGATTTGTTCAAGAACCCTTAAGGGTTGACTTTGGTTTTTCGGGGTTTTCGATTAGTTGTTGTCGTAACCTCGATTGAAGTATTCCTATTGGATTATTGATGCCATTGATATTGTTTTGTTGGTTTGAATCAATCATTTGGAAGTTGGTTTCGATAATTTGGGATTGGTTGTAACTAACGGGAAGGATGTTTACAACGTGTTCGTTAGAATGCCCCAATGAGTTTGATTATCGTTGTATAGACTTTTGAGTTAGTCGTGTTTCATTGCTTGATACGTGTATTGAGTGGTTGTTGGTAATGATTGTTATTCAAGGTTGTTCGTGCGATCGACATCTCTTTTTAGGACGTTGTTCGAGGAAGGACATTCTTCACCGGTGTTGTGTACGTTAATTCTTACTCGGTTAAAAGGATACTCATTCCTTTCGTTGTTGTTCATTCATAATCATAATTCACTCATAATGTATTAACCGTATTGAGACTTATAATTGTCAATTAATCACTTCATTCTAGGAACGACGGTTCCAATCATTTCATTGAGCTATCATTCATCTCACTATCATTTCATCTTGGTGAGTCATTCTTGACTTTGTCGGATTGTTATTCATTAATATTCTTCATGGTCATTCTCGTTCATATGACCTTCTGGGTTTATATTGCGCGGCCGGTGGGGATGTGTGGAATTTTTAGTCGGGCACATGATGGTCATGTGTTGGGTTCACCGACACATTGGACTGTGCACATGGTAATGTACCTCCGTGAGACTAATTAGGTACACGGGCGGGTGTGTCCGGACACTCGTCTTGTGCACGTGCACATACCATTACGGGCGTACTATGATGCCTCTCTTCAGCGTCATTCCATAATTAAAATATATCATGATTGTGGTTATTCAACTCTTGAGGATTGTTGTTCTGTGTAACTTACCCCGTTGGGGATATTGTTTTCAGGTCACGGCAAGGCAAAGGCACGGGAAGAGCATGTTGACGGCGAGGAGTCCCAGTGATACTAGTAGGGGGGGCCCAGTCCTTTTCAGTCATTCGTATTTTTTTCATTTTATTTCCGCTGCAGACTTCCGTTTGAATACTCATTTTATTCAGTGTTGTATATTTTATCTTCATATAAAATATACATGTATTCTGTATGATCTTGGGTGTATTGTAATAAAACTCCTCATCGGAGTAATTGATGATATAATGTAGTTCGGTACTACAATTATATTATTTAAGTCATTGATTTTCATTTGCCTAGTAGGTCCCATTCGGGGGTCCACGGCACTGTAATGGTCGACTAGTTTGGGGGTGTACATCGGATATAATTATCAATAGAAACACAATGGTTGCAATTAACAACAATTAGCCAAATACCCTCGATTCTCGAACAAATGCCTATACGACATTCACAATCACCACTTCAACGAACACAACTCGGGAACACTAATTTCAAACATACGTCAAAACCATATATCTGAGTTTCTCAACAAACTCAACCGTCGATACACTATTCGAAACATATCAATGTTTAAAAATTTCATATCATACTACACCACTCGGTGGCCAATTCATCAATAGATCCAGTTTATTACACACGCAGTATACCACATATCGAATATGGATTTCAACATGCATGTAATAAGGTCACTAAATACAAGATATAATAGAGGATGCTTACTTCCACAGGTCGCACGAAGATGATGGCTGCACCGCGATACTAATCACGACCAACACCTCACACGACGTGTCGCTACACGACTCAGTCAGACACAATCCGACAAGGCAAGACTCGACAATACACGACTTGACCCGACAGCCTAGGTTTCCACAACCTAAGATCTGATACTATATTCTGTAACACCTCAATCTGCTCGGAAATATTACAGCACCACAGACCCTCTCCATGAGGATCTGCTAGGCTAGATACCGAAACAAGATATCACATTAATGCCAACATGGCTCGATAACGAATCAGTAGACCGATCGGATCTTTCATCAATAACATACAACTTAAACTTCATATACATCTCTATTTCAAAACTTATACCCGCACAGGGGCCAAAATACAACAACGCTCCCATAAGACGGGAAAATACTACAGCGGAAAGAAAAGTATAATTCGACCAACAAAATTCAAGTACTGGTCCTCGCGTGATTAGTATCATTTGTTTTTCATCATCCTTCGTGTTGAACCCGTGTTTTGATCCTCAAAAACCTGCACGTACCTGAGCGCATAACAGGCCCCACCCCCGAATACTCAGGGGTTAGCAAACTGAAATTTTGCTAGTGCAAGTATATAATATACAAGCCATACGAGTGATATTCACACCAATCCAAATGAGTCACAAATAAGACACAAATGGTACGATCCACACATTACCAAAGGATGCATGCATACGCAAGAAATATCAACCATTCATAAAGTCACACATTCTAATGGAGAAGTAAAAAAAAAGGTTTCTAGAAATGCTCGATTGGATCAAGAGAATTAGTTTAATCACTTTTGAATACCTTCGAAGAACATTTTAATAAAATAATTAAAAATGTCATCATTGTCTCGGATCGATTTAAAAGATTCAAGAAGGTATTCGAAAATCAAATAGTTAAACATTAAAAAGTAGTTTCAAAGTCACTCGGGGTCCTCGGCCCAATATAAGGAAATACTTTAGAAAGTAATTTTAAAATTTATCGGGGTCCTCGACCCAATACATGCTTTCTCAGTGAATTCCTGCTTAAGACCATCACTGATTAAGTAACCCTCGGAAATCTCGTCAGAACTCCTTGGTCGCTTAATATTGATTTTCTTCATGATACCAATATTTTTTGAAGATGTTTGAAGATGATTTAAAGGCACAATTCCATTCGATATCAGGGTCTTAACTATCACACAAGTATCCTCCGCTCTGAAGCCTGCCAGGAGCCTCCCCTGAAACATCTGTGCCACGGCGTTCACTATACTGTGGTGGCCGCACCCTTGTACATGTCGCCGCGTCGGCGTCACTCCCGCAAGATTCGCCCCTTGACACACACATTTGGCAACACCGTCGTTCCACAATCCACATAAGCCGCTCCTTGCAGCATGCACAGACCAGAGTACACATTCCCGCCCTCTGCGGCTTTGGATACGACGGAACACCCAAGCAAAAATATACACATTGGCAAACCACATGGGTAATTATTCACGTTGACAAACCACGCAAGATTCAATCAACATTTCATACAGTCTCATCCACATACGTTCGAGGTAAATCACATAACAATTCACATCCATAGAATCTCTCGGACAATCAATATTACAACCATAATGGTCTCATACCCCAGTTCACATATATCAATTTTGCGACAACTCACAAAGTCAAACGTACTCAGAACAACCACCACTAGAATCAGACAACATATCCTTTGATCCCCATAATCACGGAACAAAGGATTTTATCAATATATATAAACACACAACCCACATCAACATCCATTCAAAATAAAACGATACATACTTGTTCACATAAGGATTTGAGAGGAATATAATTCGTATGGCAAGGCACTTGCCTCGAATAGTCGCAAGCACGTAAAACCGGTCGTAGAAAGTTGGCATGAATCATCTATGAATCCTCCGACTCTGCCGAGCACCAATACGCGATAAATACTACGAACGATAATAACAATGATGAGAATAAATCCCCTAACACAACGTAGGTCCGCTGCACCAAATAAACGAACAACTAAAGTTCAAGGGTTTCCCTCAAAATGGTCAAGAACACAAATCAACCCGACATTCATGAAAAATGGAATTCAAACCATGGATTATGATCAACAAGACTAGATAAAAATGATGGAACCAATAATCCCGGATTAGAATAATGAAATCAAGAAAACCCCGCAAATTTATCAAAAATAGGGTTCTGAAAATTATACCTTGATTCAAAGGAAAAAGGATGATTTGATGTTGTTAATCCACACTAAGACCTCAATGATTATGTTGTAGGATGAAAGATTGGTGAACTTTCATGAAGAATCGCCCCAAAATCGCCTCAAGAACTCTGCCCACCGCGTGAGGAAAGAAAAAAGCAGAAACTGCTTTGAAAACCCGCAGCTCTGGTCTAAAAAATGAAGCCTCCTTATGGCCATAACAGTATGGCCATTACGGCCGTAACTCACTGGCCATTACGGCCATAACATATTGAAGGTTACGGCCGTAACCTGTATTTTGGCAGCAGGTTCCATTCTGCTATCCGACCAGCCCCAGACGACCTCGAAATGCGATCATTCAGAAAATTCGACGTAAGGCTTTCAAAGGATTCTCAACAACGAACGAATGCGCTAAACAAACATGCAATTCCGACAATACGAAGGTAGATAAAAACGAGTATGTAAGCGAGTACCCAAAACTTTGAGAAATTACGAAACGGCCCAATTGTCCAAAAAGTCACGATGCGAGTTCGAATAACAATTCTGAAGTTCACAACACCACCACAAATGTTAAATGAACTTGTAGGAACAAGAAAACAACAGTTTCGAGCAAGATTTACAAGAATCGAACCCAAATGCGAAAAAGTCGCAATAATATGACGATTAGTCCGAAACAATATCAAAACTCACTCGAATGACAAAAAGTGCAGAACAAAACATGTCCAAAATGAGTCAATGAACTCAAGCGAGTCACTAGAATCGAAAAGTACGAAAATAAATAAATAAATAAATACGGGTATTACAGCAACATCTTTTACAAGTCTTAGGACTGTTAATTCCCTTTGTGCTGCAACATTTAGGATTGCAGCGTCAGGATATAGTTTATTAAATGAGGATGCAAATTAAGACTTCTGTTTATTAGAGGCAATTTTGTATCGCTTTCCTTCTTCGTTGTGACACCTATTCGCGACAGTGTTATTATTCTGTGCCCTTACTAATCCTAAACAATTGTGGTCAAATTTTAAGGCATTTATGGTTGAGGACTTTGTTTCGAAACATATACCTTCAGTTGTGGTTGAGATGAAAGCTTTACTACAGATAAATCATATTTTAGAGCTCTCATGTACACATATTAATGATTACAATATAATAGATGTTACTACTCAGTATTCAAAGAATGATGAGCTTTCGACATTACTAAATGAAAGAAATCACAGTTTCGTCACTGACACCGATATGAAAAAAATGTTTCTGATCTCAATTCAGAACAAAGAATAGCGTACGAAGCCATATACAAATATGTGATCGAAAATAATGGCGGCTTATATTTCATCGACAGCCCAGGCAGTTCAAGCTCAAAATATTGCCGCTTTAGCTACTGCATCATCGGGAGTAGCTGCATCTTTGTTACCAGGTGGCCAAACGGCTCATTCGAGATTTAAGCTTCTCTTAGATGTAACAGCAATATCAGATACATCTATAAGTAAGCAATCTGCACTAGGTATGTTACTATAAATAACAAGAATCATTATCTGGGACGAGGCACCTATGATGTATAAAATCAATATAGAAGCCTTAGATAGACTTCTTCGAGGTATTTAAAATAATAATTTACTATTTTGTAGAGAAGTGGTAGTGTTTGGTGGGGATTTTAGGTATATACTACCGGTTGTTCCCAATGGAACACGCTTTGATATTCTAACTTCCAGTTTAGCATTCTCATATCTGTGCCACCTTTTAGACCTTTCTCATTAGTCAAAAATATGCGTGCACAGTTAGACCCAAATTTTGCTAGCTTTGTGCTTTCATAACAGAGTTCTTCTAGATCACTGTTGGGGCCTCATTAAACTTCCACATACTATTGTTGTCCCGTACGAATAGAAACTGCTTCTCCAAACAATATATTGGCCATTATTTTTCCTGGAAGTGCACTAATTGATACAGACTGCACTTTATAACTGATAGAGTCATATTAACTCCTAAAAATACAGATGTGGATACCATTACTAGAAAGACTTTACTTTGAATCACTATAAGAACTATTTTCTCTTTATTGCTTCATTTACCACTTTATATTTGTTATCATCATACAACAACATATAATCTGTGATTTCAGTAATATATTTACTTTGATTATTTGTCAAGCCCATATGATAGGAATAAACTTGCTATAACTTTGTCATTTGACACCTACAACAAAACTTAATCTTCCATAAAACATGTTAAATTGAAAAATTAGGTACAGCTTATGCTTATTGCACCCCACCTCTAAGTTATCAATTGAGTATTTTGTCACAAACTTGTATTTGATTATTTTGACATTGTATAACCTGGATGGGTGAAGGGTATTTATTAGGAATACCAGGTATAATTTTCTCTAAAAATGGGTTGGAAAAATCAACGAGTTACTATATATTAGATTGAGACGAAAAAATATAGCAAAATCACATTTTAATCGAGTTTGAAACGACTACATGTATTGTCCAAATAACTCAACATTAACCTGATTGTTTGGGTATTGCTATACTAATTTGGGACAACCACATATAACAAAATCAGTTTTTAGTTGAGTTTGTAATAAGTACAAATATATAGATTTTAAAACAGAATCGAGTGCCTGGACTCTAACATCATCATTTCATTTCATCAATGTGCTACAATTGAGGACTCCAAAGAATTAAACCCCAAATAAATATGATGTAGTATTAAATAATTTCTCCGGGTTTCTACTTATGAATTACAGTAAAATCCCTCTAAAATCATATACTTGGGAACATAAAAAAATATTCCTAAATGGAGGTTATTCCTAAATAGAGTTTTAAGAAGAATTTTAAATTTTAAAGTGCATGTATAATATATAAATATTATAATTAATAGATACATGTATGTAATATGTTGTAAACTTAGGAATTAGGCAAGAAATTATTTATGCTTTAACCGATGAAGAAATCATTGAAGGAATTAGGTAAGAAAATGAGGAAAATAATCCGGAGGATGATAGCATAGAAATACAAAAAAATTCATGTGAAGAAGCTTTAAGCTTTACTCAATGTTTTGGAAAAGTTTTGCTCAATGCTAAGATGGTCGTTTGGACGAATGAACGAAGACACGCAAGTTGAAGGATATGGTTACAACACAAAAGATTAAATCTTTATCACAATCAACCTTGAACAAATATTTTAGATCAACTTAAATCTATTGTAAAAATTATATATATATATATATATTATTATGATTTATTCCTAAATAGAGGTGTGATTCCTTATGTTGGAATTTAAAAATATATGAATTATGACAATATGGAGTTTATTTCAAATTATAACTAGTCTCAAGTTGGGACCATAAATTTTTATTCCTATCTTAATAGAGTTCTTTTTAAGAGGTTCTAATGTACATTGAATAACTCACCTTGAGTTCAGATGAGTTACAGACCAGTCACTTTAAATTCATATTCGCCAGGTGTAATAGCAGTAATTAACATGGACCTAAAATCCAGGGCATAACTAAATTACATCCACTCACCACGAAGACCTTACCCGTCCCTCAACAATCCACTTAATTCCTTTTATGATTTTAGATTTATTACAAATTAAATTACATTAAAAATATATATCCACAATATAGTGTCATTTAGATTATGAAACAGATCTTCATAACGAACATCCGAGTTTTGAACAAGTCTAGACCCCTGCATCACAGTGAGGAGTCTTGGAACCATACTCGGGTAGAATCAGACCCAATCCATTGCCAGTTCTGATTCTAACCAGTTCCATGCAACATAGACAAATGCTTTGGATTAAAAACACTTAAAATCGACGCACATACAGAGATATCGAAGCTAGATCAGGAAAACCATTCCACAAGGCAAGTCCAAAACAAAAGAACCACCATCAAATCAAACCATACACAAGCACTAAAACACCACATAAGATTACATTTCGCCTTCTAATATAGAGATCGCAACTGCCCATGCGAAAGGCGGTCCCAAACGTTGCATCTGACCTTTATGAGCATACAGAAAGCCTCGTACGAGCCAATTCAAACCCAATGTCCACCCCCTATATCTTGTCTATCTTTTCCGCCTTGACAACAGGGTTGGCCCTTGCTATAGCTTCCTGACCTGCAGATCGATAGTCAAACTTGCATTCGTGTCTGTCAGAGTACCTATGGACAGCACAGAAAGTACTCCCGCAACGACAAGTAAAACCCGTCAAACCAACATGCTTCCTGCATGTGACGCACCTATTTGGACCTTCTTTAATCACTTGTTCGTTTCTCTCGCCTGCCGGCAGTTTGGAGGATGTCTGTGGTGATGCCACCGTGATCTCTGATGTGGCAACATTTGATTGGGCAGTTAGAGCAGCATCTGAATCTTTTCCAACAACACTGGAGGAGCTACCGTTGACAATACTCTGGATGGATGAAGCAGCAAGCTTGGTTTGTTCTTTCTTGAAAACAAGGTCCTTGTAACACTTGGAGCACATGTTCATGGCGGCAGCTGTTCCGAAAAACCCGCAGTTGTTTGCACAGAGGGTAGGAGCTTGAGGAGCTTGGCATCCCATCTCATTTTGTTCCATTTCAGCCTTTTTTTTCTGCAATAAAATCCGCACAACAAACTTAATCTAACCCTACGAACATCGATATGTTTAGGCGTTGCAGCCAAATCTTGCCGTGGATTGTAAAGTCAACTCTTCGTATAGAATATATGCCTCAGTCCAATGATTGAAGACTTTCATCGTCTGTAACATGCATTTGCATGTTTGTTTTACAGAAAAAAACATCCAACTTCTCTATAGAGCCGGCGATGAGAAGAACTAAATAAAAGAAATAAAAAGAATTTGCAACCAATGTTTTGTCTCGAGCCTGACCACATCTCCACAATTCCTGTATGCTTCTAGTTGCCATATTAATTTTATCTGTAGTATATCTTATAAAAAGTAAAAGAGAAAAAACTAGTCTTCAACATAATGGAGAGAAGGTAATACAACCCATAAAGTTATAGCAAAAATCCTATCAAACAACTACACCCCAACAATGACAGTAACTCGGCAACACCTTTATCCACGAAAAATACACCGACACTCAAGAAGGGGAAGAACCTAGTACCAATATCTCAACTCCGATTAAAGGTGCTGTAGAGATATAATAGACACTACTTTCTCTGATAAAGCCATATACCCATGAAGAGATATTCTTTACAACAGTTGCATGACACATTAAAAGTTCTTAAAATGTTACCAAATCAAAGCCAGCAAGTATCACTACTTTTTAGCTTTCCTCACAAGTCTTGAAACATAGTTCACTCTTACCAAACCCTTACTGCTGCTGAAACAACAGTTTATTCGATAATAGAAGCTGTGGCACCAATTAGCTGCCAAGATTCAAGAACCTAAAGATACAAGGAATCTGGTTTACATACAATTTAGACTCAGCACCCCCTTTGCTTTAACAAGTCTCGCAAACCCTTGGTATTCTTGTCTAGAATACTAGGCTTCTCTACAAAGTAGCATTGACTTAAAAAAGGGAGCACGTACAAGCTGTTCTCTTTTTTTGCAAGACAAAGATCCAAGAAAGGTGATGAAGAGAAGAATGACGGTGAGAAACTTGATACTGTATAGTATCAAATGGAAGCAAGTTTTATCATAATATATTGCATGTCCTGTGAATAAGAGTGCAAAAGAAACAAATCACTCACATACACACACCAGGCTAGGCGTATATATGACTAGGCAATTGAAATACGCGAATGATCAGATATGAACAAGATCCCAAACTAGTTAGAGAAGCTCACACAATCAGCAAAAGAACAAAGAAACCACATCAATTTCACCCTTGATGCACTATGGGGGAATGACAGCTAACATGCCTGCGCGGCCACATAAATACTTTCTAAATCTAACATAAGAAAATGAAATCAAACTAAACCTGGAGAAAGACAGAACAAATCATTCCTGAAAATCAAATAGTGGGAAGTTAAAAACAATTACCATTGAACATCATCGCCATCACCCACCAGCAACCTATAATGTATACATAAATACATACATACAAATATATATATATATAATACACACACACACATATATATAAGAATAAAGAGCAGGTGTTATGCACCTAATAGAAAGCCTATGAAGCACGGACACTCTCCCAAAGCCATGTTTCGTTGGACACTCGAACACGTTCAACGAATGTTAACTAGTTCGCGGTACGTGCTTCGACGTACCGAGATGTGCTACAGATCGCTACACGGTACGCTGGGGGCAGGTTTAGCCGTGGCGCTTTTCTGGACGCGGTACGTGAATTTAAATTAAAATTATACTTTGTTATATATATTTGATCACTTATAAATTATATGATGTTATAATTAGTTTTTTTCGTGATCATATCAGTATCATCCAACATTTAACCCCCCCCCCCCCAAAAAAAAAAATAACAAAAAAAAAAATAACTATACAATAAGTACAAGTTGATTAAAACTTCAGAGAAATAAACAATTATATATATATATATATATAAGGAATGAGTTTAAAAAAGGAGACAGTTAAAGAAAAAGGTAAAAAAAAAAGGAAGAAAAATAAAAGACAGAGTTTGGGCTTGTTGTTTGCATTATCACTAAATAAAAAGAGAAGGGGAGAAAAAGAGATTGGGCCCTTAGGCCAAAGCATTTTCTTTTCCTCCCACTGTTGTATTCCTCCTCCAAGTGACCAAAAGACCAACTTCCCAATACAAAGTGCCGATGGAAAAGATATGTTCCACAAAAAAAAAAAAAGAATGGCGGAGTATCTGACACAGTTAAAAGCCTACATATTTGGGTTCAAGGGATATGGAGATTCAATATGTGAACCCACATGCATTCCTGTTCGTGATACGAGTGGTGTAGGGAATTAGGTAACACTGCATCCGACACGGTCCGACGAGCGTGTCAGAGAATGTTAAAAAAATATTAAATGATGGACACGCTGACAACACTTCAGGATACGGCCGGAACCGTAAATTGGACACACTGGGATTGTTTTTTTACAGGGCTGTTTTCTATCTTGTTGTAGAGAAGAAAAAGGAAGGAGGATGATAGTGAAGGAGAAAACGATACAAGAAGGCAACAGAAAAATGAAAAGAATGAGAAGAGAAGCGGCTGTGGAAGATGAAACGAGTTACAGTTTTGTAGGTATTATTTAATATTGGGCTGGGCTTTTTTATTTAAACAAAAAAAAAAAGGAAATTCTTGGGGCTTTATTTAATTAGGCTGGGCTTTCGTAGGTTTTTAAATTCTTAAATATCTATAATATTTTATACACATGTTTATATGTATATAAAATTAATTATTATATGTAGATAAAAAAACATGTCCTCCACATATATTGTCTTAAATTTTGCGAAAAATTATGAATCCCGTGTCCATGTCCTTACCGTGTCGTGTGTTGAGTCAGTGCTTCTCAGACATGTAATCTGAAGACTAAGATCTTATATAACAACTTCATATCACATCGGCCAGGCTCTATTTGGCATTGGAATCTCACTTCTTTCCTTGTTCAGATATTTACTCTGACAAGTTGATATTTGAAACTACACTATCTTACAGGATTGCGAAGGACCTCCTAAAACTCTCTCTTCCCCATGAGCCCCTTCGTTGAGATGCGGAATTTAGGAGCCACATAAACCATGAGAATTTCAGCACTTCCAGAGTCCTAGCATCCTAGTGACTCTCATCTTTCCCTGATTTGCATTTGTTTTCTATGACTTCGACTAGTCTGTTTAGCTCCTAATTACTATTTCTGCAGTTCCTCCCAGCATACCAAACTCCATGTCTTCGTTTCCTTTCCTTTCTAACACATATCTTTGTGTTCGAACTCTAGTCCTTATTATCCTCCTTCAATTTGACTCCTTGCCCTGACATTTGGGCCACCACCAAGTCTGATTTAGAGCCTTAGACTAAAGGTACTTCTATCTAGCGAGTTGACAATTGCAAAACTGCAGTACCATTGCGCTTACATGTAGAAGACATTTGATATACTCAATAATAATTGAAGTGAAAGTTGGAGGAATTGAATTATCTGCTACTCATTGTTGTAAAAGACCACAAATTTATAGAAAAACAATCTTGCCAAAAGGAACCTAATTTCGATTCACTGTTTTGATGAATCTATGGAACTTAATGCCTATCAGATTCTTTTAGCTGCAATCTTAATTTCAAATGAAAGTTGCCTTTAAATTAAGAACAAGAGACAAATGAAACTAATTCTTCACTAAAAAAAGAAAAGAAGAAGAAGAAGAAAATCTGGTATTCACCCTTATCAGACCCACCATACATAACACACTAAATCAGCAAAATTTGAATCACCCAAATAACTGCGCTCCTAATTGGTTTACGCCAAGACAGATTCAACCGTCAAACGAGTATGTCTACCTCTAAACGATAGATTTCAGTATTATTATTTTTATATTATTATTAAAAGAAAAGGTTACTTTAATCATTGAGACAGAAAAATACAATAATCCTGAAATTAAACTAACCTGTTCGCAGAGGTGACGAGAGAATATTTTTGACAGGGTGTCTGCCCCTGATCCCCTATTAATCAACACCACACCAGAACAAATTACAGACAGAATAGAACAAAAACAAATGAATAAAGAAATGAACATAATGAATTCTACATCTACAAGCATTTTACTGCAATCAAACCTTCAATTTAATCTCCACAAACACACATGGAGAGACTGACCCTAGAAGCGAGGGGGAAATGCAGAGAGAAGAAAAAGCAGGCAGTTTCGCAATCGGGAAGAGGTGCGAAGATGGGCAGTAAATAGTACGAGAGCCAGGATTGTTTACTTTTTACTTGATCAGTTTAGTACTTAATCAGCTTAATCGATCAGCTATATTTTGTTGTTTACTTTCTACTTAATGGTCTTAATAATATCTTTTTCATTAAGCAACTTTTGGGGTGTCCTTACCATTAAGACAGAAATACTTCCCCAATATACCAAAAGTACCCTCTTTAATAATAAAAGAATTGAGTATATGTAGTATAAATTATCATATAATTTTAATTATAATTGAGTATATATAGTATAAATTTAAAATATATATTAATATTATATATTTAAAATTCATAAAATATAAGCTATTTATTGATAAAAAAATTAATATAACTATATATATTAAAATATAACTTAATATATTTAAAAAATATTGTCTGATTATTTAAATATACCTGAAAATTATAATATGATTTATGAATATAAATATATTATAATATAAATTAAAATATATATTATTTTATATTATATAAATTGATTTTTTTATATTGACTATTAAAAAAATTAATATAACTATATATTGTTGGAATATTTATTCCACACATTATTTAAGTTATGTTTTGATGATTAAAGTTGCTAAACAACAAAACAACATCGAGGCGAAGCAAAACAACGAAGCAGACGAAGACGCAAAAAGTTGCAATCTGGACTACATTAGCGCACGCTAAGGCATATACGTTAACGCACGCTAACGAGGAGTAATATGCATTCCAGCCAAATTTCGAAGTTAGCTGCAGAAAAGTCAGCTGTTGAGATAGCGCACGCTACACCGTAACATTAACGCACGCTATCGAAGTCTTGTTACCGTTGTGAAGGAATTCAAACACTGAATAACGTATGCAATGAAGTCAGCATTAACGCACGCTACAAAGTATGATTAGCGCACGTTAAGTTGTTTAAATCAAGTCAATCCGAACGTTGGAAAAAGCAAGTCAAAGTCAGCATACCAAACGGATACTTTGACAAGTCATGCAACGGATATATTGGATTAGCGCACGCTACAAAGGAAGTGGTAGCGCACGCTAACTGTCAAGGGCAGTAGCTACTTAACTGAAACATAAAGTGATTAACTCACGCTACATGAAAGCCTCTACGTACGCTAGAGCAAAAATGTGCGATAGCGCACGCTAAGAAGGAAGGCTAGCGCGCGTTAGCTAGTCAACTGGCAGCAACGGCTAGTAAGGAGGAAGAAGGTTATATATACCAAGGAGTTGGTATTATTCCATACAACAACATTGAGAAAATCATACATACGTGTTATATCATTGTAAACATTATAGTTGTTGTTCTTGAGCTTAATTAAGAGTGATTGAGTGTTATACACAAGATCATACTCGAGCGAGAAAAAGAAAAGATACGATTTGATTCGGTGTTATTAGGATCAAGGATCCGGCATTATTAGAATCATAATCGCTATCTTAGTGAGGTTTATCTAGTACCGATAGAAAGTTAGAGTGGTTGATTTCTTATCCAATAGAAAAGGAAAAACGGTTTTACTCGGACCGATAGAAGACGAGCTTGTAACGGTAATCCCTCGACCGATAGAAGAGAGGCGTAGAGGTTTTGATCTTAATCCTAAGAAAAAGATACATCGAGAGAGGACGTAGGCTTCGTTAATAGCCGAACCTCTATAAATCCTTGCGTCATTTATTTTCCGCAATTTTATTTACGCTTCCGCAAACGGCCCAAATATCCGATCCCGTACCCAACAATTGGTATCGGAGCGGGTACTCCAATACGCGGCTTAACATCCGAGGAGAAAAGATCCAATGGCGTTTCAAATCTCTCCAGCCGAAGGCCTTGCTCTCAATCGACCACCATTTTTTGATGGGGCGAACTTCATGACTTGGAAGAAGAAGATGTCGATATTCATTCGAGCTTACGACATCGAACTTTGGAAGGTGATTTGTCTTGGTCCAAAAATTCCAACGAATTCCAACGGTACGCTTAAAACTTTTGAAGAATATGACGACTCCGATTGGAAAAACGACCATTTCAATTGTAAGGCAACTCAACTCCTTTATTGTGCCTTAAATCCGGAAGAACACAACCGGATATCATCGTGTGATAGTGCCAAAGAAATTTGGAAAATGCTTGAGGTAACACACGAAGGTACGTCTCAAGTCAAAGAGACGAAGATAAACATGCTCCTTCACGATTATGAATTATTCCAAATGAAGGACGACGAATCCATCTCGATTATGCTCGACCGATTTTCGGTCATCACTAATAGATTAGCATGTTTCGGAAAACCACTTTCGAGTAGTGAGAAAGTAAAGAAAATTCTCCGATCACTACCGCGAGAATGGGACGGTACGGTTACGGCAATAATGGAATCCAAAGATTTAAATACTCTCGATTTTAGTGCTCTTGTTGGTTCTCTTATCAACTACGAGATCGTTCTAAAATCTCAGAATGCCAAACCGAAACCAAAGGAAAGATCGATAGCCTTCAAAGCTAAGGTACCGAGAAAGAAAGAAGAAATCCCGGTGGACGAAAGCGATGAAGAAATGGCATATTATGCCAAAAATATTAATAAGTTCCAACACTTATTAAACCGGAGAAAGAAGGACATTCAAGCAGGCGAATCGAAGAAACCCGACAACACTTGTCGATTATGTGGTAAACCAGGCCACTTTGCTAAGAATTGTCGAGTAAAGCAAAAGGAGGTTCTAATCGCAACATGGAGCGACGAAGATCCCGATGAAGATTTTCTTGAACAAAATAATCTCGCGCTCATGGCCCGGAGTTCATTTGACGATAGCGACGTCGAAAGCCAAGTAAGTAATTTTTACGACGAACTTTTTGAAGCATTCGAGTTATTACATACGGACTATCAAAATGCTTTAAATGAAATTAAATCCCTCAAGTCTAAATATAAAACTTTGGAAGTTGAAAACTCCAAAATACTTGAAAAAGGGAAATTTGTCGAAATTGATCATTCGAAATGCCTTGAAAATGAAAATATTTTGAAAAATGATCTTTTAAAAGTTCAAGATTAACTAAAAATTTTGACAAAGAAATTCTCGTGCGGCAACGATAAATTTGAACAAATATTATGTGCTCAAAAATACACTCTAAATAAAGAGGGGTTGGGATTCAAACCACGTTCGAAAAACGAATCCGTCAATTTCAAAATACCCCGATGAGAAAAATGTTTAAAAATCGGGCATCACATTTCAAAATGCAAAAGCCCAAGACGGACGATAAAAATTAAAAAGATTTGGGTTCCTAAAGGAACAAACATTTCAAATATCGTCTATGTTTCAAAAGAAAAAACAACTATAGGTTGGATCCCCAAAAATAAATTTTAAACAAGTGATATTTTACAAAGGGGAGAAGGAAATAATATTTTCAGGGGGAGCTTATACCCTTATTAATGCATAAATTGGTATCATGCATATTTATATTTCATTTGGTACCCTTTATATTTTTTTTTACTTTTTGATGAAGACAAAAAGGGGGAGAAGGAGATGAATTGAGATAAAAATGAGAAGGAGATGAATGGATACAAATGAGAAAAATCGATGAAGTCGAAAAGAAAAGAAAAGCATGCAAATAGGGGGAGTTGAAAAAATTGAAAAATGAAAAACGACGGAGTTGAGAAATAAGGGAGATGTAGAAAAAGAAAAGAGGATTGGAGAAACTAACGAAATGATCAAAGCCGAAAACTTTGATTCGTAGAAATATACATATATTATTTCTTACAGATTATCCAATTCAAGAGTTGTTTTGTAATCATCAAAAAGGGGGAGATTGTTGGAATATTTATTCCACACATTATTTAAGTTATGTTTTGA
Source organism: Orobanche coerulescens (assembly GCA_033398695.1). Lineage (NCBI taxonomy): Eukaryota > Viridiplantae > Streptophyta > Magnoliopsida > Lamiales > Orobanchaceae > Orobanche > Orobanche coerulescens. Next base: position 37,221,219 of record CM065815.1, read on the forward strand.
TGATTAAAGTTGCTAAACAACAAAACAACATCGAGGCGAAGCAAAACAACGAAGCAGACGAAGACGCAAAAAGTTGCAATCTGGACTGCATTAGCGCATGCTAAGGCATATACGTTAACGCACGCTAACGAGGAGTAATATGCATTCCAACCAAGTTTCGAAGTTAGCTGCAGAAAAGTCAGCTGTTGAGATAGCGCACGCTACACCGTAACATTAACGCACGCTATCGAAGTCTTGTTACCGTTGTGAAGGAATTCAAACACTGAATAACGTATGCAATGAAGTCAGCATTAGCGCACGCTACAAAGTATGATTAGCGCACGTTAAGTTGTTTGAATCAAGTCAATCCGAACGTTGGAAAAAGCAAGTCAAAGTCAGCATACCAAACGGATACTTTGACAAGTCATGCAACGGATATATTGGATTAGCGCACGCTACAAAGGAAGTGGTAGCGCACGCTAACTGTCAAGGGCAGTAGCTACTGAACTGAAACATAAAGTGATTAACGCACGCTACATGAAAGCCTCTACGTACGCTAGAGCAAAAATGTGCGATAGCGCACGCTAAGAAGGAAGGCTAGCGCACGTTAGCTAGTCAACTGGCAGCAACGGCTAGTAAGGAGGAAGAAGGCTATATATACCAAGGAGTTGGTATTATTCCATACAACAACATTGAGAAAATCATACATACGTGTTATATCATTGTAAACATTATAGTTGTTGTTCTTGAGCTTAATTATAAGAGTGATTGAGTGTTATACACAAGATCATACTCGAGCGAGAAAAAGAAAAGATACGATTTGATTCGGTGTTATTAGGATCAAGGATCCGGCATTATTAGAATCACAATCGCTATCTTAGTGAGGTTTATCTAGTACCGATAGAAAGCTAGAGTGGTTGATTCCTTATCCAATAGAAAAGGAAAAACGGTTTTACTCGGACCGATAGAAGACGAGCTTGTAACGGTAATCCCTCGACCGATAGAAGAGAGGCGTAGAGGTTTTGATCTTAATCCTAAGAAAAAGATACATCGAGAGAGGACGTAGGCTTCGTTAATAGCCGAACCTCTATAAATCCTTGCGTCATTTATTTTCCGCAATTTTATTTACGCTTCCGCAAACGGCGCAAATATCCGATCCCGTACCCAACATATATAATAAAATATAATTTAATATATTTATAAAAATATTGTCTGATTATATATGTATACCTAAAAATTATAATATGATTTATAAATATATATTATAATATAAATTAAAATATATATTATGTTATATTATATAAATTGATTTTTCTTATATTGACTATTAAAAAAAATAATATAACTATATATTAAAATATAACTTAATATATTTATAAAACTATTGTCTAATTATTTAAATATATCTGAAAATTATAATATAATTTATGAATATATATTATAATATCAATTAAAATATATATTATGTTATATTATTTAAATTGATTTTTTATATTGACTATTAAAAAATTAATATAACTATATATATTAAAATATAACTTAATGTATTTATAAAAATATTATCTGATTATTTAAATATATTTAATAATTATAATATTATTTATGAATATATATTATAATATAAATTAAAATATATATTATGTTATATTATTTAAATTGATTTTTTTATATTGACTATTAAAAAATTAATATAACTATATATATATATATTAAAATATAACTTAATATATTTATAAAATATTGTCTAATTATTTAAATATACCAGAAAATTATAATATGATTTATGAATATATATTATAATATAAATTAAAATAAATATTATGTCATATAATTTAAATTGATTATATAAACTAAAATGCTCAATCCGTCCTTTATCAAAAGGGACTTAATTCATATTGAGGGGTAAAATGGTCATTTCTGTCATTCAGATAGTTCATTCAGAAAAGAAAGAAACAATAGGATATTTTTTCAAATCAGACAGATTAATCCACTCAGACAGCTTAATCCATTCAGTTATTAATGGAAAAAAAGTAAACAGCCCCCTAGTTAATCACGAAGTAAACGGCTGTAATACCCTCGCCTTTACTATTGTATTTTCTGATTTAAACCAAGTATTTTCTCACCATATCTGTATTATTGTACCAAATAAATCGACGAATTCAGTAAGTTGGAATCATGGTCATTCATACTATATTAATTGATGGGTGATATTGGGAGAATTCCATTTCTGCTTGTTATGGAATTTAACGTACGTTAACCTATCTTCTTTACGTACGCTATGTACATAGCCTTACGTACGTAACATTCATATGTTAACGTACGTAATGCGAGAGATCCATCAACAGCCCGCCTTTCGGCGGGTGGGACCGAACGGGGGTAGGTGGTCGGGAGTCGATCGCGACAGCCAAGCCAACGGCTATTACGTACGTAATAGTTACATATTTACGTATGTAACGATTTGCGTGTTTTAAGTCAGTAAGATCTGATAAAATTGATTACGTACGTAATGTTCATGAGATTACGTACGTAAGGGCTTTAACGTATGTTAACCCCCTCTCTTTAACGTACGTAATGCTGAGTTTAGGTTATAAAAATATGACTTGTCTTTCATTTCCTGCTCGACCCATTCAACCTCCCCACTGAGAAAACAATTCTCTTCCCTGCCAACTCCATTTCTAGCCCTTCTAACTTGTGTTTGAGCTTCAGCACTTGGTTTGTGACTTGGAGATTAATAGATTGAAGTGTGTCCTTTGAAGTGTTGGTGTTGTTCTTCATTTTGAGGTTGGTCTTTCTTTAACTCATATTAAATCTATGCTTATTATGATGATGTTAGTATATAAATACTTCACGTAATGTTAGTTAAGCTAGTGTAAACATGATAAATTAATTGAATCATGCTCAAACTAAGTGAAGATCAACATTAGGGGTATTAGTATTACTTCTTGATGTATAATAACTTCATAATATGGTTGTGTTGATAATGATAGATAAAACTGGATTTATAACATGATAATCGGAAGTTGATTATAGTCTCAACACTAGGAACATGTTAGGGATGAAATCCTTAATGATTAGAGATGAGAGATACTAATCTTGTCTTGAACATTTAATTGATTCTTGAAAGGTAATATGGAACCATAATTTTGGCCTCTAAAACCGATACCTTCGTGATAAATTGATTAGAAGAATTATGCTAACCCTTTGAAGATAATTTTCACAAGGTGGAATGAAGTTACATTTAGAATTCCAAGTACCCAATGATATAACTAGGTTTTTAATAAATTATTCAAAAGTAAAACAATGGATTTTGATAGAAGGAAGTTGTAATCTTCATATGTTCAAGTTAATCGATTTCGTTGATAACTTAAAAGGGTGTTAATCACTACATTAATATGTTGATAATGTTCTTAAGAGGATTGTAGTGAATATGGTGATACAAATGCGGTAGATGAGTAGCTGAATTCCATTTCATTAATCCGTGTGTGTTAGGAGACGTAAATTAAGATGATGTTCTTAGTTCACTAAAAACTTGAACTTATGCTTTCTTATAGGAATCAGTTTTAATGTAATCATTGGTAAAATAATGAAGAACGTAATTAAGCACAAACTTATATCGTAATCGGAAGTGCCGATGATTTGAAAAGATGTCTTCACAATGTTACATGGGTAATAATCTGGACTTCAAGTATTTGACATTAATGTTAGAATATGTGAATGAACATGATAAACATAGGATGATTTGTAATTGGAACATTAAAGTGATCAATAGGATAATTGATTTATTCAAGTAAATTTACGAATATTGTTTATGTAATGATACTGTTATCGTACGAATGTGTTGTTGAATGAATTACATTTCATTCAAGGTTGCTTGTTCACGTGAGTATTGTTAGATGGGGATACCATTCATTTGACCATTCAAAGAAGGACTATTCATCTACGGAATTGAGGCAAGTTATCTTGCTTGGTTATAATGATGGTTGAATTCTTGTGATTATTATGCGTTTCGTGTATATGAAATGTTCTGATAATCTATGATTCGTGATATGATGATGTCCTTGATCATATTATCATTTGTGTTGGGATGATATACACGATTTTATCATTTTTGTTACCGTTGGTTCTGTTGAGATTTGTTGACACTTCGGTGAGTTGTTCGATTTCTTGATAAAAGGTGTAATTCATTGAGTTTCGTTGTCATGTTGTATCGTGACATCTCTGGAGTCATATCTGCGTGCCGATTGTTTATGTGTAGGTTTTTTAGCCGGGCACTTGATGATCATGCGTGGATGTTTCCGCATTTAGATCGTGCACATGAGACGTAGTTCGTGAGGCTAATTAGGTACATCGTCCCACGTATATTCTGGATTCCATATACGGGGTGGATGTGTGCACGAACACATTTCCGGATCGGGCGTACTGTGACGTCGGTATTGAGCCATATTATGTGGTCGTTCGTATATCTGGATATGTTCGACAGTTGGGACTGACTGTTTATACGCCTACGGGGTATATTCAGTTGTCGTTTGTTTCTTTGAGATCCGTATATATATGAATTGTATAATGTCATGAGAATTATTATCATGTATAGCTGACCCTGTGGTTTGGGGCGAAATACTTGTATTTCAGGGCGAGGAAAGGGCAAGGCACATGAGGAGCACAATGGCGACGGAGGGTTTTGAGGTATGCTATTTCGGGGGGGCCCGAGTCTTTTGATGTTCGGTTATGTTTTATTGTGATTTTCATTTTACTTTGTGTCGGATGAATATACTATAATCTGTTAGGTATTGCCCATCGTCATATGGTTTGTATCGAATTTGGATCCTGTGTACGTTTGCCGTATTAAAGACATGTATAACTTATACTCCACATTGGGGTGTTGATAAATATTGTGGTACGGTGCCACGTTGTCCGGTTGTAAGTGTATATCGTGATATCGCCTGGTGGGTCCCGGTAGGGGTCCACGGCACTGTAATAGCCACCGTTTTCGGGCTGTTACAGAAGATGGTATCGGAGAGCGTGTGTTTTTCTTTTGAGTCATTGTAGAATTAAAATAGCATCAAGAAACCTTCGTGCCACGTGTAACCTGTGCAAGCGCCTGACCCGTCGAATACGGTATGTCCTCATGAGCCATAATTTGATTACTGGCATGATATTGATGACGTATTGGTCTCTTTACTTACCTTGGCATCTTGCTAACATGTGGTAAAATTCATCTGTTTGAGGAAAACCTAAATTAATTATGTGATTGGAATTGTTTCGACTTAATGTTGATATGATATTGAGTGTGTAGCACCTGCGGTGCCAGTGATTTTTTACGAACTGCTTTGTTGGATATGAAATTCCCTGTTGCCATTAACTTAGCATGAATTATGATTGATAACTTGAACTGTACTTGTGACTTGATTCTTTCAGTATGGAAAGGAATCTGAGAGGTCGTGGCAGAGGGGGACGAGGCCGCGGAAGAGGTCGAATCCCGATACCACGAGCCAACAGACGCGCGAATGTGGAATAGAGTTCCACAGGCAGTGATTCGCCTTCTAGGGACCAATCACACCACACTGGAGAAAATGCACGTGTCGATCCTTACACTGTGATGCAGGGCATGATGGCCCAGATAACCTAAATGGGTCAGCTGGTGGAAGCTATGCAGAGGAATACTACTGGTCAACAGCAGGGGCAACAGCCTCCGCCTCTGGTGCATGGCGGGATCGTGAGCCGGATTATTAGCGACATATCACGACAGCGACCTCCGAGTTTTGAAGGCTCATCTGAGCCTGCTGACATTGTACACTGGATAGAGCATTTCGAGAAATTGTTCGAGATGGTGGAGTGCCCAGAGGAAAATCGAGTTGTTGTGGCAGCCTACTACCTTAGTAAGAGTGCCCATACTTAGTGGCTTTCTGTGAGGCCTGCCGATGGCGCGAGTACTTGGGAGGAATTCAAGAATCTTATGTTAGATCGTTACTATCCTGCACCCCTCTGTGAAGCGAAACTGTCCGAATTACTGAACCCCGATCCATCGGAAGACGAGGATGTGTTAGCGATTGCTGAAAAATTCCAAGCACTTCTTCCTTTTGCTACGTCAGTCGTCCGTTCGGAAGCTGATAAGATCAAATATTTCCTCAAGAGGCTTAAACCCCGAATGAGGATGCAATTACTCAATCACCACTGTATGACCCTACCGGAGTTTATTGAGAAGGCTTTGGAGTATGAACTTACTGCGAAGGAGATTTCCAAGAAGCAGCCTCAATTTTCCAACAAGAGATCCAGGAACCAGACCCAGGGAGACAGTAACCGGGGGATGTTCAAGAATCCCCAGCCTATACCAAATCCTTCTGAACGGCCACCTATGGCACCGAAATCGACAGGAACGCACTCTCGGGCAATCAGCTCACCTGTCGTATGTTATAACTGTGGGGACCAGGGACATATCAGCTCCAAGTGTCCGAAGCCGGCCGTTGCCTGTCACACTTGTGGGAAGAACGGACATCGTGCTCGCTATTGCAGGGGTGGAACCGGGCGTGCTCCAGTAGCATCTCTTGCTCCAGTACAGTCTTCTGTTCAGGAACGTACTCCTCCGTCCGCTTCTTACCAGACTACCGGAGCAAACAAAGGGATATGCCGTGGAAATCAAGCTGGTACACCTACTTCCGGGGTTGCAAAACCCAGAGTCTACGAGATGAAGAAAGCCGATGATCCCAAAGCCAGCATGATTGCAGGTACTCTCGAGATCCACTCTCAGCCTGTTTGTGTTCTTTTTTATACTGGTGCTTCACACTCCTTTTTTCTACTTCTTGTTTGAGTCGTTTGCAATTGAATCATGTTACCGATTGTGAACCTTATGTAAATGGTCTACCCGACGGTAGAAGAATTATTGGGAGTCTTGAAGTACAGAACTATCCGATTCGCATGAACAACCATGAGTGGTTGTCCGACTTGATTGTGGTTGATTTACCTAAAGATGATGTAATCTTGGGTATCGACTGGAGGGATCGTCACGATGCCGTGCTTAGCGTCCGTAAGCGAATGGTGACCGTCACATCTGATGATGGCGTCGAGTGTATTTTTAGGGGTGATAATCCCAATCATTCTGGGAGAGTCATCAGCGCTATGAAGGCTGTGAGATTACTGAACCAGGGATGCATTGGTTATTGGTGTTACATGACCAAGACAACTGACCTATCAGTCGAATTGGTTGATATTCCGGTAGTTCGAGACTATCCAGATGTATTTCCAGAAGAGCTTCCAGGACTACCCCCACAGCGAGAGGTAGAATTCACCATTGAGTTGGATCTAGGGACGTCCCCGCTTTCGAAAGCACCATATCGTATAGCCCCGACTGAGATGCAGGAGTTGAAAAGACAACTTGAGGAGTTAACTGAGAAAAGATATGTTCAACCCAGTGCATCCCCTTGGGGAGCGCCGGTATTATTCGTACGGAAGAAGGACTTCGTTGATAACTTAAAAAGGTGTTAATCACTACATTAATATGTTGATAATGTTCTTAAGAGGATTGTAGTGAATATGGTGATACAAATGCGGTAGATGAGTAGCCGAATTCCATTTCATTAAACCGTGTGTGTTAGGAGACGTAAATTAAGATGATGTTCTTAGTTCACTAAAAACTTGAACTTATGCTTCTTATAGGAATCAGTTTTAATGTAATCGTTGGTAAAATAATGAAGAACGTAATTAAACACAAACTTATATCGTAATCGGAAGTGCCGATGATTTGAAAAGATGTCTTCACAATGTTACATGGGTAATAATCTGGACTTCAAGTATTTGACATTAATGTTAGAATATGTGAATGAACATGATAAACATGGGATGATTTGTAATTGGAACATTAAAGTGATCAATAGGATAATTGATTTATTCAAGTAAATTTACGAATATTGTTTATGTAATGATACCGTTATCGTACGAATGTGTTGTTGAATGAATTACATTTCATTCAAGGTTGCTTGTTCACGTGAGTATTGTTAGACGGGGATACCATTCGTTTGACCATTCAAAGAAGGATTATTCATCTACGGAACTGAGGCAAGTTATCTTGCTTGGTTATAATGATGGTCGAATTCTTGTGATTATTATGCGTTTCGTGTATATGAAATGTTCTGATAATATATGATTCGTGATATGGTGATGTCCTTGATCATATTATCATTTGTGTTGGGATGATATACCCGAGTTTATCGTTTTTGTTACCGTTGGTTCTGTTGAGATTTGTTGACACTTCGGTGAGTTGTTCGATTCCTTGATAAAAGGTGTAATTCATTGAGTTTCGTTGTCATGTTGTATCGTGACATCTCTGGAGTCATATCTGCGTGCCGATTGGTTATGTGTAGGATTTTTAGCCGGGCACTTGATGATCATGCGTGGATGTTTCCGCATTTAGATCGTGCACACGAGACGTAGTTCGTGAGCCTAATTAGGTACATCGTCCCACGTATATTCTGGATTCCATATACGGGGTGGACGTGTGCACGGACACATTTCCGGATCAGGCGTACTGTGACGTCCGTCTTGAGCCATATTATGTGGTCGTTCGTATATCTGGATATGTTCGACAGTTGGGACTAACTGTTTATACCCCTGCGGGGTATATTCAGTAGTTGTTTGTTTTTTTGAGATCCGTATATATATGAATTGTATAATGTCATGAGAATTATTATCATGTATAGCTGACCATGTGGTTTGGATCCTGTGTACGTTTGCTCGTATTAAAGACATGTATAACTTATACTCCACATCGGGGTGTTGATAAATATTGTGGTACGGTGCCACGTTGTCCGGTTGTAAGTGTATATCATGATATCGCCTGGTGGGTCCCGGTAGGGGTCCACGACACTGTAATAGCCACCGTTTTCGGGCTGTTAGAATGACAACAACAACAACAACATACTCGGAAATCACTTGAAGAACAAGAGATTAAGAAAACTTACCCAAGAAGAACAAGATGAACTCTCCCAAACACCAAAGGAGTAAGAAAAACTTCCAACCTCAAGCCTCAATCCAAGCTAGGATGATCAAAATCACATTGGAAGAGTCTCAATATCAAGAACAAGTCCAGGGGGATGATTCTAGAGAGAGGAAATCGATTATGGTTCGTGAAGAAATGAAAAATGAAACCAAGATATATAACCTGACAATCACATTACGTACGCTATACACAAAGCATAATGTACGTAAAGACCATTACGTACGCTACGCCATTAACTTAACGTACGTAATGCTATTCCAGAACTAACTTACCAAAAATACGAGGACCCTAACGTGCGTAAACAATAACCATTTACATACGTTAACAAGATGCATGAATAACGTACGTAAGGCTCACATCCTAACATACGTAATGAACCCGTTGACTGCAATAGTGAGATCTGATCGAAAGATACCCGGCCCTACCAGCCGAAAGTTGGACACGAGGAAGGTTCCACCTGTTTGTGTCCCTTTACATACGTAACATGACAACCGTAACGTATGTAAGCTTAGAAGCTTAACGTACGTTAAGGTACACCCGTAGTGTACGTAAGTTGCACAGACAACACAAGAAAGTTCTAACAAGTTCAACCGAATGAACGAATACACGATCCAAGCACCTCAACAAACACGAATGACATAATATAACAACATTTGTACAATTCCAAATGAATACGTACAACTCAACAGTAACACGAAAAAAAATACCCCCGAATATTACATACTCCCCCCTTAAAAAGAGTTTCGTCCCCAAAACTCAGGGTGCACAACTCGGGGTACGTACTATCCATCCGGATCTGAAAACAACATCTCCAGGAATACTCCTCAATACGAACAACTTCGTCTGAGTAACTGGGTCAACTCCTCGGATCCCCGCGTCTCCCTGCCCGGACAAGACGAAAACCAAGTGATAAAAACACTCAACCAAGTGCGAGATTAGTCGAATCATGACTCCTCCGTTAGAGACCAGCCAGAAAGTCGTATCAACCGCATGACTCGTAACACCGGCGTACACACCCCGTGGGAGCCGCCCATTGTACATGTCTACAATCATCGGTGTACACTTCCCTGTTCTCATCGGCATCGGATGCCCATGCAAATACTGACTCAAGCCACGCAAAGATAATAACAACACAGACATAGTCCTTGGGACCATATCAATCGCACGCCCAAGTCCTCACGACTTGACATCTAGAATCACAATGAACAATTACCCAGATTATCACGAAATCACGGGTACAACACCAAAAGGAAAAACACACCAAACGACCTCAAATCTAAATATTATCAAATACTATCGTTACAAGATAGATCAACAACAAATGGTTCACAACCACAATACCATAATACAAATTAAGTTAAACATAAATTCGAAAGTCAAAGAAAGGAAAATACAAATCGAGGCTACATCTCAAGTGTACCCAACATCGATATCCTCCAGATCATCTATCTCATCGACTCGAGGAAGAACTAAATCTGAACTCACTGCTCCTCCTCGGTTGTCCTTACCTCTGGCTCCCAAAGCCTGATAGGACCTTCTGGATGAAGTACGGACTGGAGTAATAAAATCTCTCGAGGCCCATGAGCTCCCTCGAGACCCGCTGTCACTAGAACTCATGCAGTATTTCCTGAAGGTGTCCCTGTCTTCCACACAGAAAACAAGCAATAGTCTGCATCGAGCACCGGGTACTGCGATGTCCTATTGTATCACAGTTAAAGCAAACAACGTTCGAACTCGTTGCCTGAGAAGAAGATGCTTTCCTAGCATGAAGACGACAACAAAATGACCTCTTGGACGTTGGAGTCCGATGTTCCTCTGAACGAACCGGCATTCTAGTCCTCTCACCAGAAGAAACTGAAGGGTCCTTCCGAGCAAGCTCCATGATCAAAAGCTCTGCTCCAAGAGCCTTCTCGATGAATTCACCAAGTGAGTTACAATTATGATTGAACAACTGCATCCTCAACTACGGGTTCAGCCTCTTGCTAAAATACTTGATCTTATCCGCTTCAGTACGGATAACAGATGAAGCAAACTGAAGAAGTCCTTGAAACTTCTTAGCAATAATAATAACACCCTCGTCCTCGATGGATTCGGGATTCAAAACCTCTGAAAACTTGGCTTCACGAAGTGGAGCCGGATAATACCTCTCTAATATGAGAGTCTTGAACTCGCTCCAAACACAGTCATGATTGGTGGGTTTCACATAAAGCCACCATGAATAAGCACCCTTACTCAAGTAGTAAGCCGCTACTGCCACCTTACTCTCTTCCGGACACTGAACCATGTCGAAGAGTTTATCAAAATGCTCAATCTAATGAACAACGTCAGCTGGTTCCGACGAACCCTCAAAAATAGGCGGCCTCTGACGAGAGATATCACCGATAATCTGACTCACTCTCCTGGTCTGTCCATAAAACGGCACATGGATGTTGGTACAATATTTTTTCATAATTTATTTTATACATTTTGATGATGAGTTACTTAACCAAAATTTATTTTTACATATTTTTCTACATTTAACATACGTAAACCACTCCTATCTAACGTACGTAACACTCACAAATTTTGGTAAGCATTTTTCTGCAGGTAACGTGCGTAATACATCATGTATAATGTACGTAAGGTTCGAAATTCTGCCCGTTGCAGGTCAAAAACGAAAAGTCATCAACCGTTACACCAAGTCTACACATCCAATGGATCTTTGACTAATGCATACGTAATCAACATTTCTATAATGTACCTAACGAGTTTCATCATATGCCACTGAACTATTTCTAGGCGTTCATTACGGCCGTTACACAAGTTGTGTAACGTACGTAAAATTGGTAACGTACGTAAACTGTCTTACATAATGTACGTAAAGTGTGCCACTGCTCCAATGGGAAACTCACCTCATGAAGGCTATAAATAGCACCATTCAAGGATTTGGAAGACACACAACTCATTTGAACTTACAAGCATACTCAAGCTATATCAAGCATATATTTCGATAGATATACACATTCCATATTGTGATATGAGAAGAATTGTTCTATCATTTCTTATCTATATTTTTGTATCAACGAGCGATATATCTTGTAAAGTTGAGTTCCTACTCGCAATTGTTTTATTGTAAGGTTGTCTTGTACCCGGAAAAACAAGAGTGCTTTAGTGAGGTTGTTCTTGAGCCCGGATTCAAGAAATTGTAAGAGTTGACACTAAACTAGAAAGTGCATTCAAAGTTCTAAGAAAAGTCCTAGTCGATAAAACTAGGTAGGGGACGTAGGCTTCGTTAATAACCAACCTCTTGAACAATTTCTTCTGTTCTTTCTTTTCCGTATTTTATTTACTCCGATATTTAGCTTCCGCACAAAAAGAGTTCAAAACTCTTATCCACACTATTCAACCCCCCTTCTAGTGGCGGTACCAATCCAATAATTGGTATCGGAGCAGTCTCTTTTTCACCGGATTAACACCCGCTGGAGAAAAGATCCAGAAATGGCCTTTATCCACTCTTCTCTTCAAGGCAATGCTCTCAACCGCCCTTCTTTCTTCGATGGTTCAAGCTTTATGACATGGAAGAAGAAAATGTCCATCTTCATCCGAGCTCACGATATTGAAATTCGGAAGGTCATTGCTCTTGGACCTAAAGCTTTGATCAAAAGCTCGATCAAAAGCTTTGAAGAGTACGACAATGCCGACTGGAAGAACGATCACTTCAATAGTAAAACTACTCAACTCTTTACTGTGCTCTCAACCCAGAAGATCACAACAGAATCTCTTCTTGCGAGACAGCTAAAGAGATCTGGAAAATGCTCGAGATTACCCATGAAGGTATGAGTCAAGTGAAAGAAACCAAAATCAATATGCTTCTTCACGATTATGAACTCTTCACTATGAAAGAAGAAGAAAGCATTACCACTATGTTTGACCGTTTCTCGGCTATCACAAATGGGCTAGCTTCCTTCGGTAAACCGATATCAAGTAGTGATAAAGCCAAGAAAATCCTTCAGTCTCTACCAAGAGAATGGGACGCTACTGTTACGGCTATCATGGAGTCGAAAGATCTCAACACCATAGAATTCAGTGCTCTCATTGGATCTCTCATCAATTACGAGATTGTCATTAAATCTCGAAGTTCAAAACCAAAGCCCAAGGAGAGAGAAAGGACGATCGCCTTCAAATCCAAAGAAGATAGCGATCTAGAAGATGAACCTATCGAAGAAGAGGATGAAGAAATAGCCTTTTATGCCAAAAATATAAATAAATTCAAAAATCTTCTACAAAGGCGCCGGAGAGACATCAAACAAGAACCGAGGGATGAATCCAAAAAGACTCACTTCCCACAAAATAAAAGGTTCGACAATACTTGTCAAAGGTGCGGCTTTCCAGGCTATTTTGCTAAAGATTGTCGTGTTGCTGCTCCAATGAGTTCATCAAAACCACCTCACGAAAAGTTCAAAAAGAAGGAAGTCTATGTGGCTACATGGAGCGATGATGATGAGGATGATGAACCTCAAGTTCAAACCAATCTTGCTCTAATGGCCCGTGCATCCGAAGAGAGCGATGAAGAAGTCGAGGTTAGTGATTCTTCTCATGAAGAACTTCTTGATGCTTTCGAATCTTTAAATAATGAATACGAAAAAGTTTGCAATATTAATAAAGATTTGAAAAAAAAAAATAAAGTCTCTTGAAAGTGAAAATTCAAAGTTATTGAAAAACAAGGATGTGTTGATTGATCATACAAATTGTCTGAAAAACGAGAAAATTCTGAGAGATGATTTATACAAAACTCAGAAAGAATTGAAACTTTACATTAGAAAATTCTCGTGTGGTAATGAAAAATTTGAACAACTCTTATTTGGTCAAAAATTTTCTCTTTCAAAACAAGGACTCGGGTATAATTCATTTTCAATGAAAAAGTCCTTAGAAATTACCACGAAAGATTCAGACACTTTAAAAATGGGAATTCCATCATGTCCAAAATGTTTAAAACCAGGACATACCGAAACTTATTGTAGAAGTTTTAGATGAACGATAAAAGTCAAACAAATTTGGGTACCTAAAGGGACCATTGTTCAAAATCAAGTTTTTATATCTAACTCCACAGGACCCAAATTAGTCTGGGTACCTATAAAACGGAAGAAAATTATTTTTGTAGGTACAAGCAAGGAAGACAACAGTATCAAATAAATGGTATGTTGATAGTGAATGTTCAAATCACATGAGTGGGAATGAACATCTTTTCACGGAGCTGAAAAAGGAAGATCGTGGTTGTGTAACATTTGGCGATAATAAAAAGAGCCAAATAAAAGGGTCGGGTAAAATATGTAAGAAACATTTACCTACTATTGAAAATATTTTATTTGTTGATGGTCTTTGCCATAATCTTCTAAGTGTTTCCCAACTTTGTGACACTGGTCTTAAATTAATTTTGAAAGTACGCATTGCACTGCAATGAGAAAAGACCAAGTTGTTTTTATTGGATTGCGATATGGAAATATTTATATTGTTGATCTTCAAGATGAATCTTCTTTCAATGAAAAATGTTTACTTTCATACGATGAAAATGCCATTATTTGGCACCGAAAATTGGGCCATGCCTCTTTACCACTTCTTTCAAAATTGGCCAAAAACGATATCGTCCGTGGTCTACCAAAATTAAATTTCAGAAAAGACCACATTTGTGAGGCCTGTATTAAAGGTAAACATGCTAGAGTCTCGTTTAAACCAAAAATGGAAATTTCCACTAGTCGCATTCTTGAATTAATTCATATGGATTTGATTGGTCTATCTCGGCATGCTAGCTTAACAGGTAAACTATATACTTTAGTTCTTGTCGATGATTTTTCAAGATTTACTTGGGTAAAATTTCTAACAAATAAAAATAATGCATTTAACGAGTTTGTTAAGTGGTGTAAGGTTACCCAGAAGGAAAAAGAGTTACCAATTATCACCATCTGAACCGATCATGGTGGATAATTTGATTCGAACTTTTTTGAAGATTGGTGCGATAATTATGGTATTGGGCACAATTTTTCGGCACTTCAGACACCTCAACAAAATGGAGTTGTCGAGAGGAAGAATCGCTCTCTAGAAGAAATGAGCCGAACAATGCTCAATGAATATGGGCTTCCTAAATATTTCTGGACCGAAGCCGTTAACATCGCTTGCTATGTTATTAATCGAGTCCATCTCTGGAGGAACAAAATGATGACTCCATATGAGATATTTAAAGGTAAAAAGCCCAATTTATCTTATTTTCATCCATTTGGTTGTAAAGTATTTATTCATAATAAGGGTAAGGATAATTTGGGACATTTTGACTCTAAATCGGATATTGGAATATTTCTTGGTTATTCGATAAATAGTAAAGCTTATCGTGTATTTAATTGTAGAAGAGGCTCGGTAGAAGAGTCAATTCATGTAAAATTCGATGATACAGTTTTACCCCCGAGAAAGGTTGTTTTTGATGATGATGCAGGTATGGTTCCGGCTAAAGAAGAGTCAGAAGCGTCAAAGGAATTGGAGAAGCTCGACTTAAGCTCGGACAAGCAGGAGGAGAATTCTTACAACCTTCCAAAAGATTGGGCAAATGTGAAAGACCATCTAATGGAACAAATTCTCGGGAAAATCGATGAAGGTTTACGAACTAGGAGAAAAATAAATGATTGTATTAACAATATTGCATTTATTTCTCTTACAGAACCAAAGAATATCGATGAAGCCATCAATGACGAGAATTGGGCTATTGCTATGCAAGAAGAGATAAATTAATTCAAAAAAAATAATGTTTGGGAATTGGTTCCGGCACCGGTAGACAAATCAATCATTGGTACTAAATGGGTTCATATAATTAAAACCGATGATGATGGTCTCCCAATTAAGAATAAATCGAGATTGGTCGCCCAAGGGTATAATCAAGAAGAAGGCTTGGATTATGAGGAAACATTTGCTCCTGTTGCTCGTCTCGAGGCAATTCGTCTTCTCTGTGCCTTTGCCGCGTACAAGAGAATCAAACTCCATCAAATGGATGTATAGTGTGCGTTCCTAAATGGAATCATCTAGGAGGAGGTGTATGTCAAGCAACTGCCGGGTTTTAAAGACTATGATCATCCAGATCATGTGTACAAGCTCCATAAAGCTCTCTATGGATTAAAACAAGCTCCGAGAGCATGGTATGATCGTTTAAGCACTTTTCTTATTTCAAATAGATATAAAAGAGGTAATATTGATAATACTCTATTTATTAAGAATTTAGGTGATGATATGCTTATTTGCCAAATTTATGTGGACGGCATTGTTTTTGGTGCAACTAACGAATCTCTGTCCCAAGTATTTTCAAATCTTATGAAGGGAGAATTCGAAATGAGCATGATGGGAGAGTTAAAAAACTTTCCCGGACTTCAAATTAAGCAACTCAATGACGGAATATTCATTCATCAATCAAAGTACGTCAATGAGCTCTTAAAGAAATTTAAGATGGAAGATTGCGAAGAAATATCTACTCCTATGTCTTCCACTCTTAAGCTCGACAAAGATGAAAAAGGTAAGTCTGTTGACCAAAATCAGTATCGAGGTATGATCGGCTCTTTACTTTATTTAACTGCATCTAGACCCGATATAATGTTTGCTACTTGCTTATGTGCTCGTTTTCAAGCAAATCCTAAAGAATCCCATCTCATTGCATGCAAAAGGATTTTTCGTTATTTAAAAGTACTGCTGGCTTGGGTCTGTGGTATCCATCGAGCATTGATTTCCAACCTTTTGCATATAGTGATGCTGATTTCGGTGGATGCAAAATTGATAGAAAGAGCACCACCGGAACTTATCATTTTATGAGTTCATGTTTAATTTCATGGGGGAGTAAGAAACAGACTAGTGTCGCTACTTCCACAACTGAAGCAAAATATGTGGTTGCGGGAAGTGCATGTGCACAAGTCCTATGGATCAAAAATCAACTACTAGATTATGGCATCGAGCTTAAAAATACACCAATCTTTTGTGACAATACAAGTGCCATAAATTTAAGCAAAAACCCCATATTGCATAGTAGGACAAAGCATATAGAAATTCGTCACCACTTTATTCATGACCATGTCCAAAACGGGAATGTGCATCTCCAATTTGTTGGTACAAATGAACAATTGGCGGATATTTTTACAAAACCATTACCCGAAGATGCTTTCAATTTTATTCAAATAAATTTAGGAATGGGACATTGATGTAACCGAGCTGATCGGCCACCAAGAACCGGGTTAATCCCAGAAGTTTATCTAAGAAACCCCGAATGTATGAAGTATTGCCTTTTCTCTCTCTCTCTAAAAAATACTGTAATCTTAGAATTTATGCTTAACCTTTGAAGGAAAACCCCCTCCTCCTTTTATAGAAGGGAGAGCCGCCTATCCTTTAAGATTTTTCCCTGATTTTTAGGGAAGATCCCGGATATCCAGGGATTTAGGCTGCGATTTCCCATCCCTGGATATCAGGGATTGAGGAGTATGGGCTTCCAGTCCCCGAATCTCTGGGATTCTGTCAGGTGAGTCGAGATTTACTTTTCCGAGAGTTCAACCTCCATGAGCCCGGCGATTCCCAACTCCGGGTATGACTTGGTAGGTCGGCTCATATTATAAAGGGTCACTTAGGTCGGGACACTCTTATCCAAGTCCGTAGGTCGGCGAGGCCTACGAGGTCGGCACTCTCTTAGCTGAGGTCATAGGTCAGCGGGGCCTCCGAGGTCGGTAACCTCTTATCTGAGGTTATAGATCGGCGAGCCCTCTGAGGTCGGCATCCTCTTGTCTAAGGACATAGGTCGGACTTCATTAGTCTAGGTCTCCCCTCCTTTACTCAAAGATCGATACGCCGGTTTATATTGGTCTTCTTTAAACCGGGTTTTTAGGAAGCGTACATTCGTCGTCCTATCAACCAGTCCCCCCTACTCTAGTCGAGTTATAAGACTGAGTAGAGTAGGATTTGTTTACAAACTGATGACCTCGATACGATAGTCTTTGGGGATCCTGTTTCCAGGTAACGAGGTTCCTCGAGATTCATGCGCCTTTATATCAACGTCTTTTCCTTTCCTCGCCTCCCAACCGTCGCATCTATGGCTGGGTCCAGGTGTCAGCCTGCTATAGGTCGGATGAGGCGGTGCCAGATCTAATCCATTCTTTTACAGAAGGCATCGGACGCTCCAAATCGCCCGTCATCTTCTTGGTTTTCGCCCTTCCTCCCTATAAAAAGAGATCCTCTACCCCCTCAGCCACTTCTGCCCTTTATTTTGCTAAACACTAGTGTGAGAGTTTTTCCGGCGACACCCGCGACCCTGGTTTCCTGCCTCCAGTGGTGCTTCCACTATCTTCCTCCGGCGCTCTTCCACCCAATCTTATGGGTATGTCTATCTAAACACCTGTACTCTATTCCTCTTTATTTTTTCTTTTTGTTTGTTACCTATATTTTCCTTTCTTCTCCCTCTCCCTTTTCTTCCTTTTATTATGTCGTCTGTCTCTGATTCTCAGAATCTTTCCGGCCAATCGACCATGGACTCATTTTTAGAAGGTTTGTCCTCTTCCGATGGGGACTCGGGGGGTAGGTCAGATCGAGCTACTGGCTCCTCCCTTTGTCTTAGAGATGAACCCCTAGGTGATATAGATTGGTCCGAGCTGGGCGACATCCCTTTTAACCTTCCCTCCGGCATTCCTCTGGCCATCGTAGATCCCCCATCCCCTCCTCCTATGGGCGAAGTCACTGTGACCGGCCTTTTAGCTGATCCATATCAAGCGGTCGCATGAGCTACTCGATTTCTTCCTCCTTATCCTCTATTTAGGACTAGTCCAGCCGCGTTGGCTAGTTTTATAAAATTTCTTAGACTTCCTCTGGGGTGGGAATTTGTCACGCCCCAGGCTCGTGACACCCCCGATCATCCTCCTCCAGATCATATTACTTGGTTCGTGGATCAGGTGAGCAGTGGTCTTCGCTTCCCTCTTCATCCCTTCCTTGTTTCTCTCTTTGTTAAATATAATCTTTCCCTCAACCAGTTTTCTCCCAATTCATTTCATTATATGGTCGGTTTTCTCGTGTTATGTCATTATAGACACGAGGAACCCGACCTGGATTTTTTCTATTTTTGTTTCGGGCTAAAGAGCTTTAAAGGCTCCTTTTACTTAACTTCCCGAAACAATGCCCATTTCTTTACCCACCTCCCTTCCAATGTGAAGGACTGGAGGTCACGTTTATTTTTCCTTCGGCTCCCTTCGGTTGACTCCTGGGGTTTTCCCACGGAATGGATGCAAGACACTCCGAGCCAAGCTCCTATTCCCAGGCGCAGTTCTATCCGAGCTGGGTGGGTCGAGAAGGTTCGGGAATGGAATGCCATTCCTTACAATGTTTTCCAGCTGACGCAATTTCATGATCTTCTATTCCATTGTGGACTGAGCTCGAATCCTTACCCAGCTATTCCTGATATTGGTAGGTTTTAACGGCTCTTTCCATAGTATAATCTTTGTTATTATGTTTTTTAGCTATCTTACTGACCTATTGTATTGCTTTTCGTAGATCGATTCATGCGGACCTGCTAGTCTGATGCCTCCAAGCCGGCTGAACCGATGAAGGAGAAGGTTCCTAAATCGACGAATCCCCCAAAAGAAAGGGTGGAGGGCTCGTCAAAAACCAAGCAGAAGCTCTCCTCCAGCTCCAAAGCTGGGGTGACTCTCCCATATGACCTGGCCCCTACCTTGACCACTGGGCGGAGCCCTGCAAGTTCCTCTCGGCAGCTTCAGGTCGCCAAGAGGGCCCATTCCCCCAGCTCCCCTGCTTCTAAGCGGCCGAAGACTACAGGTCCCCCTGGTCCAGCTATGGAGACTTTTCTCCGTTGTACGGAGTGGAAGAAGTTTCTTCCGTATTTCAGCTCTATGATCCCAGCTAGGGATAAGCAGGCATTACGAGATGCCACAGAGGGTTCTCGTTTTGATGCCATAATGATGTATTTTGGGAAGGTATTCCTCTTTTTGCCTTCCTCCTCTTCTTTACTTCTTTTGTGTTTATTATTACCTTTTGACGTCCTGATGTGACTTCTTTTTTGCGCAGTTCTGTGCCACCTTTGTGACCTTCGCGGAAGATCATAAGATCGGCGCTTCGTCCTCTTCCCAGCTTACCCAGATGTCAGCCGATCTGGCGTCTGCCCTAGAGGCTAAGTCCGATCTCTCTGTTCAGCTTTAGGAGAGGGAATATCGCTTAGATGTTGCCCTTAAGAAAAGTTCCGAGCGGGAGACGGTTTTGGAACGGGCTCAGATGGCCAACATTCAGCTGGATCAAGAGTTGAAACTTTTAAAGGCCCAGTTTCAGGCAGAATCAGAGAAGGTGGGCCAGCTCGAGGCTCAGTTGTCCGAAGCTAAGGTTGAATCTGAGAAGATTACCCAGCTCGAGTCCCAGGCTAAAGCAGAGTTGGAGAAGGTCGCCCAACTTGAAGCTCAGGCTAAAGCAGAATCAGAGAAGGTCGCCCAGCTTGAAGCTCAACTAGCCGAGGCTAGATCCGAGGGATCATCTTATGAGCGTGGAGTGATAGATGATCGACGTCGATTTCTGACCAGTGACGTTGGTTACTTTTTCCTAGAGGCTTACCGTTCTGCCCTTCTAGCTCGGTATCACAATGCTACTGCTTATCTAGTCAGGCTGGCTCCTGCCGCGACGCAATATTTGGATTTTGCTGTAACTCGCGCTTGCGAGCAACTAGCTGCTTTGGGCTTCATGGGTGAGCTGGACCGGGATCTTTGCATTGGGCCAGGGCTCCGTCCCCGGGTTGGTGCAGTGATGTGGGACGAATCTCCCAGGCGGCACTGGTGGGAGGATGCCCTTGGAGAGTCTATAAAGGAATCCGGCCTGGATTTGGAGCTGCCTTCTATCCCCCCTAAATCGCCAGCTAAGGCCAGCACTCCTAATTCAGACGCGGTTGGGATCGACCTTTATGCCTCTCCTTCGTCGCCCCCTCAATCTTCCGAGCCTGTAGCTTAGTCTTTATTAGTTTTATGTATTTATTCTTTTTGTTGTTCATTATACTGGCACAGCTGTTTTTAATGACAAGTCTTTTGAGTTGAATATATTTTGGATCTGTACGATAGTGATATGCCTTGTTAACGTAACTTGCTTATGAAAACATAGCTTGTTTCTACAAACTACTTTTTTAAAGTTAATATGGCTTGGCGTCGATTGTAACCTCAATGTATCTGAACTGTTTGAAACAATATGACTATTCCCAAATTTCTTTGAAGTCTAAGCCCCTCGCTTTTTAGTCCTCTTCCTAGTATAGCTGAGATGCTCTTTATTATTTTAAATTTTGCAACACCTTAAATATAACCCGACCACATCGATCTTACAAGTTGTAATGACTCGGTGGTTTTAGGTTGATTCAACCTAACCTTATCACCGACCTTTAGTACAAGTCGAATATTTCGAACAATTTCTGGGAGTTTAAGGTAGCTCAGATATTTCCGACTCTCTCGAGTGGGATATAGTCTGGATAGTATCCTTTTTTATAGGTTGGCTCGTACTCTAGGCCTGAGTCTATTTATAGATCGGGGTAGTTTACCTTTACCTGAAATCGAGGGTATTTCTCCTAGTCCTAGATCTGAAGGGCGGTTCACCCTTAAACGGATCTTAAGGCATTTCACCTGATCAGATGTCATAGGGCAGTTCACCCTTACTCGGATCTGAAGGCATTTCACCTGTTCAGATGTCATAGGGCGGTTCACCCTTACTCGGATCTGAAGGCATTTTACCTGATCAGATGTCATAGGGCGGTTCACCCTTACTCGGATCTGAAGGCATTTCACCTGATCAGATGTCATAGGGCGGTTCACCCTTACTCGGATCTGAAGGCATTTCACCTGATCAAATGTCATAGGGCGATTCACACTTACTCGGATCTGAAGGCATTTCACCTGATCAGATGTCATTTCTAGTTTTACTCGATCAACACATTGAGAGATTTTTTTTTGTAATAGACTTTTATTAAAGCATCACAAGCTTTCCTCAACACTTCTTCATACAAAATATTTTTTTAAGTGGCATATGTTCCAAGGTCTTTTGATGGGGTGTCCCTCCATATCCTCGAGCTCATAAGCTCCCCCTGCATAAATTCGGATTACCTTGTAAGGCCCTCTCAGTTCGACTCCAGTTTTCCTATTTTTCTGAGGGCATCAGCCCGCCTAAGCACCAAATCTCCGACTTGGAACGGTCTCTTCCTTACTCTTTTGTCGTGAGCTGCTTTTGTCAAGCTTTTGTATCTTTCCGTTCGTGCTGCGGATGCTTCTCTTCTTTCTTCTATGGTGTCCAACACCTCCCTCATCATTTCTTCGTTTTCCTCCTCATTGAACCACCGAACCCGATGGGACATTTCTCCAACTTCTGTCGGGATGACGGCTTCGGACCCTATACCATACTGAAGGGTGTTTCCCCCGTCGATTATCTAGGTGTGGTCCGGTATGACCATAGCACCGAGCTAAGCTCATCCACCCATTCTCCTCTAGCCTTGTCTAAACGGGTTTTGATCCCTTGCAAGATTGTTCTGTTAGTTACCTCCACTTGTCCATTAGTCTGCAGATGAGCAACCGCAGAGAACCTTTGCTTAATATGCATCCCCTCGCACCAGGACTGGGTTCTTTTCCCATTGAATTGAGTTCCATTGTCTGAGATGAGTATCTGGGTCGCTCCGTACCTGCAGCAAATGTTGTTAAACAGAAAACTTAT
This sequence comes from Orobanche coerulescens, assembly GCA_033398695.1. Taxonomy (NCBI): domain Eukaryota; kingdom Viridiplantae; phylum Streptophyta; class Magnoliopsida; order Lamiales; family Orobanchaceae; genus Orobanche; species Orobanche coerulescens. The sequence continues at coordinate 37,243,906 of CM065815.1, forward strand.
GATTATTTGCTCGGTTGTGGTGGCCATGGGCTCGGCCTCTACCCACTTGCTGAAGTAGTCTATGGATACTACTAAAAACTTCCTTCCTCCCGATCTAGGTGTAAACTGCTTCATGATATCGATTCCCCATTTAGCGAAAGGACAGGGTGCTCCCATGGTGATCATATCTTCAGCTGGGATGTGAATTAAGGGTGCGTGTATTTGACATTTTTGGCACCGCTTAACCATATACAGCGCTTTCTTGCTCATGGTCGGCCAGAAAAATACAACTCTTAGTGTTTTTCTAATTAGCGCCCTTCCTTTGGTATGATCACCGCAGCACCCTTCATGGATTTCTTCCAGTATACCCCGCCCTTCTTCTTCCGAGACACACCGCATGTATGGACCGAGGTAGGATCTCTTGTATAATTCATCATTAATTCAACAGAACCTCGCTGCCCTTCGTACAATTTTCATTCTCTCTTGCCTTTCATTGGGTAGTTCTGCTCTTCTTAGGTATGCCAACAAAAGAGTTCGCCAGTCCGCAATCTCGTTCACCTCCATCACCTGTTTTGTGATGCTACTCCGGGCTACTCCTAAAATTGTTACTGTCCGTAAGCGACAATCCACCAACGAGCTTCCCATTTTTGCTAAGTAATCAGCTTTTACATTTTCCGCCCTAGGGATATGGATCAACTTCCATTCATCTAGTTTTTTGCCAGCCTCTTTCACTTCCTCGACATACTTCTTCATCCGATCCTCATTTATCTCAAATTTTCCTCCTACCTACTGCGTGACCAGCTGAGAATCAGAATAAGCTATGAGTCATCGCGTGCCCAAGTCTATCCCCAGCTGCATTCCCTTAACCAAGAATCAAATTTTACGGCATATTCTAATTGCTCGCCCATCGGGGTAGTAAGGACTATCCCTGACCTAGAGCCACTGGTTGTTGCCGATCCATCCACATACAGTAGCCACTGTCCCTCTGGCGGAGATGGCATGGCCCCCTCTTGGATGAAGTCCGCTAGGGCCTGAGCTTTTATTGCCATTCTCGGCTCATACTCCATGTCATATTCCCCCATCTCTACCGCCCACTTCACGAGGAGACCTGACGCATTAGGTCGCCCTAGTGCTTCTCTTAAGGGCAAGTTGGTTCGCAGCTTTATTTGGTGGGCTAGGAAATACGGCCTCAATGGCCGAGCTGTAATTACTAATGTTAGTGCTCCCTTCTCTAGCTCAGATTAGTTCCGTTCTGCCCCTTGCAAAATTCGGCTTGTATAATAAATGGGCTTTTGCTTACTCATTTCTTCTCTTAGCAAGACCGAGCTAATCGCCCCTTCTCCTACGGATAAGTAGAGTATGAGCTCTTCTACTATTACTGGTTTGGTGAGCAGAGGCATCTAGGCCAAATATTCTTTTAATTTTTCGAATGATGTTTGCTCTTCGGGGGTCCATTCGAATTTGTTCCCTTTTCTTAAGAGTTTAAAAAATGGGAATCCCTTCTCGGCTGAGCGTGATATGAACCGGCTCAACCCCGCTATTCTTCCTGTTAGTATCTGGATATCCTTGATATTTTTGGAGGATTCATTTGTAGCACTGCTTTGACCTTTTCCGGGTTGACCTCGATTCCTTGATCTGTGACTACATATCCCAGAAATTTTCCCGATTTCACTCCAAAAGAACACTTTGATGGGTTGAGCTTCATTCCGTACGTGCGTAGGTTTTTGAATGTTTCCTCTAGATCTTTGATATGCTCTCCCGCCTTTACGCTTTTTACTAGCATATCATCCACATATACTTCCATGTTTCTGCCGATTTGGGATTTAAAGATTCTGTCAACCATCCTTTGATACGTGGCTGCTGCATTCTTCAAACCGAAAGGCATGCGCACATAACAAAAAGTTCCTTTTGATACCACAAAGCTAACCCTCTTTCTATCTTCGGGTGCGAGGGGAATCTGATGATATCCCTGAGAAGCATCCATCATACTGAGCAACTCGCATCCCGAGGTTGAGTCCACCGGCTGATCTATGCGGGGTAACCGGTAGTGATCCTTTGGACATGCTTTATTTAGGTCTCGGAAGTCCATGCACATCCTCCACTTCCCTTGGCTTTTCCCTACCATGACAGCGTTGGATAACCACCCCGAAAACTGGATCCCCGTTATGTGTCCAGCTCGGAGGAGCTTGTCAACTTCTTCCCCAATGATCCCATCCATCTCCGGCCCAAAATGCCTCCTCTTCTGATTCACTGGTCTTACGGTTGGGTCGATGTTTAACCTGTGCTCGGCGACTGTTGGGCTATTTCCCACCAGATCCTCGGCTGCGAACGCGAAAATGTCCACAAATCTCCTTAGCAAGCAGATAAGGCTTTTCCTTATCCCATCATCCAACCGATTTCCCACGCGAGTTTTTGTTTCTCGCTTTCCTGGAACCAATTCTATTTCCAGCAACTCCTCATTAGGCTTGACGTCTTCTTCCTCGGCTTCCTCGGGCGCCTTTGATTTTTTATTCTTTTTAAACTCTGGATCCGGGCATCCTAGCTCGGACGTCCTCTTACCGCGCTGTACTACCTGTTTTACCGTTGTCTGGTAACAAGATCGGGACACAAAATGATCCCCGGCTACTTCCCCTACCCCACCTCCTACGGGGAATTTTACTTTCATGTGCGCGGTAAATGCCACTGCTTCGAACTTGTTGAGTCCCGGTCGCCCTAGAATGGCGTTATAGGCTGATTTGGTGTCCACCACTAAAAACCTGAGTGTCTTGACCTTCCAATGAGGTATCCGACCTAGTGCTACCGGAAGTACCACTTCTCCGACTGGGTGCACCTCGATCATGCAGAACCCATAAAGTGTGGTATCTACATTCTTTAATTCTACCTCAAGGTTCATCTGTTTGAAACAATCATATAATAAGATGTCCACTGAGCTTCTTGTATCGATGAATACTATTTGCACATCATAACTGGCAATCTCCGCGGTGATGACCAGTGCATCATTATGGGGCGCATGTATCCCGCTATAATCTGCAGGGCCAGACTGAATGATAGGCCCGCTGCCTACAGAGGCGACCTCTTCGAACTGATGACACCTAGCCCTTCGCGCATGAGATTTTCTAGCCTAATTAGAATTTCCATAGGCTGGTCCTCCTGATATCATGTGGATCACTCCTTTCTTAGCTGGGGGAGCAGCGGGTCCTCGAGGGGCTTCTCTTTTCATCCCCGTCCCCCCTTGGGGCATGGGTGGTTGCCTCCGGCCTCCATTCCTCCGCTGATATGTGAACTCCATTAGATGCCCCGCTCGGACCAGCCTCTCGATCTCGTCTTTAAGGTGTTTGCATTCATCTGTTTTATGCCCATAATCATTGTGGAATCGACAATAAAGCTCGAATTTCGGCTGGGTAGGTCCACTAGAACGAGATGTAGGCCACTCGATAACCCTATTCATCTTACCTTCAACTACTTCCAAAACCTGCGCTCTCCTCATCGTTAATGGGCTGTATTGGTCAAATATTGGTCGCCTTAGACCGGTATCGCTCTTCCTTCGGTCTGTGTTCCGGTCTATCTTTCCACGCGGCATTTCCTCCCGAGGTAGATTTCCTTGAAAGGTATATTCCTCGCGCCGCACCAATCTGCTAGATTCTCTTTCCCCATCTTTGGGTTTTTCTTGCAATTCCTCCATATCCTTCTCGGTTTCTTCAACATTGATGTATTTTGAACATCGGTCTAAGACCTCATCATATGTTCTGGCCGGTTTTTTAGCCAACGAAGTGCGTAGTAGTCCAGGCCTTAGTCCCTGCGTCAAGGCACTGATCTTTACCTCTTCAGACGACGAGGGTACCTCCAAACATGCCTTTGTAAATCGGGTCACATAAGCTCTCAGCGCCTCTCCAGAGTACTGCTTGATGCTGAACAAGGACATGAAGGTCTTCTGGTGCGCCCTGGCGCTTGCAAAGTGAGTCAAGAACGCTAAGCTGAAAGTTCTGAAGCTGGTGATTGTCCCAAGGGGTATCTGGTGGAACCAATCCTGAGCTGACTCCGTTAGCGTAGCCAGGAATGCACTACAACTCACGACATCCGAATATCGGTGTAGTACGACCATGTTCTCGAATCGGTACAAATGTCGGGTAGGATCTGAGAGTCCATCGTAGGTGAAGGTGACAACCCTAAACCCATATGGGAGTTCGGCCTGCAGTATGCCCTCCGAGAAGGGGTGGCCTGGATGACTCTCCGTGTCCTTCCCCGCAACCCTCTGTCGCAACTCCTCTAGCTCGTCTTGCATACTGGATATTAAGGGATCCAACGTTTTTTCTGTTTAGATTGCTCCCATACTCTTGGATAGCTCTCCCCATGCTCTTACTGCTGATCAATTTCCTCTGGCCCATCCGAAAGGATGGGTATTACTTTTCGTGGTATTCTTTGCTTTTCGACCTCTCGACACTTCTGGATCGCATTGGCGACTATATAGGCTAAGGCTTCCTTCGTCAGTGTGATTGTGCTGGGTGCAGCTTCTTCTACCGGGGTGATGGGTGTTTTTTCCAGAGTCGATTCTCCCCCCACAGCTGCTAGTTCCTCTTCTAAATTTCGGGATATCAACTCCACTATTTTCTTATGGTTCGTTTCTTCCGCCATTACTGACCTCACGTCTTAGCTCAAAATGACTCGATGTCACCCTTCCCACAGATGGTGCCACTTGATGTAACCGATCTGATCGGCCACCAAGAACTGGGTTAATCTGAGAAGTTTATCTAAGAAAACCCAAATGTATGAAGTATTGCTTTTTCTCTCGCTCTCTAAAAAATACTGTAATCTTAGAATTTATGCTTAGCCTTTGAAGGAAAGCCCCCTCCTCCTTTTATATAAGGGAGAGCCACCTATCCTTTAAGATTTTCCCTGATTTTTAGGGAAGATCCCGGATATCCAGGGATTTAGGCTGCGATTTCCCATCCCTGGATATCCGGGATTGAGGAGTATGGGATTCCAGTACCCGAATCTCTAGGATTCTGTCAGGTACGTCGAGATTTACTTTTCCGAGAGTCCAACCTCCATGAGCCCGGCGATTCCCGACTCCGGGTATGACTTGGTAGGTCGGCTCATATTATAAAGGGTCACTTAGTTCGGGACACTCTTATCCAAGTCCGTAGGTCGGAGAGGCCTCCAAGGTCGGCACTCTCTTAGCTGAGGTCATAGGTCAGCGGGGCCTCCGAGGTCGGCACCCTCTTATCTGAGGTTATAGATCGGCGAGCCCTCTGAGGTCGGCATCCTCTTGTCTGCGGACATAGGTCGGACTTCATTAGTCTAGGTCTCCCCTCCTTTACTCAAAGATCGATACGCCGGTTTATATTGTTCTTCTTTAAACCCGGTTTTTAGGTAACGTACATTCGTCGTCCTATAAGACATGTTGATCGTTTTTAAGTTTTTAATATTCATCACATCTACATTAAAATGGTCATTTAAAATCAGATATCATCGAAGTAATTCACTGTTCATTTGGTCCGGCTTATGGCCGTTACAACTAGAAAATTACGTACATAAGCGGACATTACGTACGTAACGCGACATTGGACTACGTACGTAACGGAACCCAGGTTTTTGGATAGGTAGTTTTGGACTTTTCATTACGTACGTTAAGAAAACCATATAACGTACGTAACACCCTTTGACCTTGTTACTTAAATTCCCTGATCGGCAGATTTCCCTTCATTTCATCTCAAATCCCTAATCGCCTCTATCGCATCCCTCACAAAATCCGTCCGATTTCTCTAATTTCTGGTCGATTTCATCAATGGCTACCAGGACGAACAAGAAACGCAGAGGAGAAACTTCTCAATCCTCATCTTCACCCTCTGGAGAACTGATTTTCCGGAATTCTCAAGCCGCAAAGATATTCAAAGAAGTGTTAATCGACGAAGAGGTAACTCCGAGTCACTATTTCGACTTTGAATTTTTGAACTCAGTTGGTATTGGAATTGAGGAGTTCTTTGATATGCTTGGGATAAATCGTTTCGTTAGTCTTTCTCGCCCTATTTTCGTTGATTGCGTATGGGAATTCTACGCAAATTTCTTTATTTCGTATGACTCTGATGGTCTACCTATTGTTAACTCCATTGTTCGTGGTAAACCAATCATGTTTGATGCCGCTAAATTATCCGAGATATTTGGTCTCCCTAATGAGAGATTTTGTTATATGGGTCAATTTGCCGCTCCCGAATAAGTTATTGATAATTTCTCTGATGATGAAACCTATGGTGTGCATGAAGTTAAAGTTCGTGATTTCTTGACGGGCAAAGCCGTGCTTGAAGTAAATACTGGTTGGTTTGAAAATAATTATTTTGGAATCAATATACGACTACTCCATGATGCTATTAGTAGATGCCTAATGCCTAAGGTCAATGCTCAGCAGCGTCTAGTAAATATCTACATGGAAATCATATACCATGTTTGGAAAGACTACCAAGTAAATTTTGCTTCGATTGTGTTGAGATGGTTCGTGGAAAAAGGACTGATTTTCCACAAGAAAAGCTACGCCAAGATCGATCGTCAATGCAAGTCAGGAATCCCCTTCGGATCCATATTGACTAAGATTTTTGAGAATGCTGGAGTTGATCTTACAGGACTACATGGGGTCGCCATCCCGAGGGGGAGCCTAGTACACGAGGGTACCATACGAACCATGAAATATCTTCGAACTCAAAACCGTGGATGGGTGTACTTCGCCTACCTAAAAGACGATGGTCATTTAGTCGAGGGTGGTGTCCTACCACGACCGGAGGAGAGGATCACATCTAGAGGCATTGCTCATGATAGGCCTCGTCTTACTACTCATCCAGGGCCTTCTCGACCGAGACAGGAGAGTTCCTCTTCGAAGATGATCGCTCATATGGATAAGCTGGAGAAAGAAATGAGCGAAATCAAAATCATGGTTAAAGTATATGTACTCATTTCAGAATCCCTCCTACACCTCCAGAATCCGACCTTGACTAGTGGATTTCCTTTACTATGATGATTATCCTATTTTGTTAAAGACCAACATTCCATGTACTTTTTTTGTTATAAACTCTTGGTACCTTTGTTTTTACTCGAATGAATGTGTTGGTTTTCGTATTGACGATTTTCATTGCTATCTATTACTATTCGTTGCTATTTCATTGCTAATCATTGAATTTTTTGTGTTTCAATGACTTGCTCTTACAGGTTTTCTTATCTTTTTGTTAATGACAAAAAGGGGGAGAAAAATATGTTTCGTTTTTTGAAATATCCCTTGTTCGTTTCAGGGGGAGTATTATTCAGGGGGAGAGTTTACTTAAAATCTTTCGATTCTCCAAAACTTGTCTTTTTCAGAAACTCCCATATAAATTTTGTCATCATCAAAAAGGGGGAGATTGTTGGTACAATATTTTTTCATAATTCATTTTATACATTTTGATGATGAGTTACTTAACTAAAATTTATTTTACATATTTTTTCACACTTAACGTACGTAAACCACTCCTATCTAACGTACGTAACACTCACAAATTTTGGCAAGCGTTTTTCTACTATTAACGTACGTAATACATCATGTATAACGTACGTAAGGTTTGAAAATCTGCACGTTGCAGGTCAACACGATGTAACACCCTCAAGATGTTCGAGGTATATTACAGTGCCGTGAATCCCTATATGGGACCCACCAGGCTGAACAGCATCATACTCATCGACTCACAGAAACGACAAAATAACACCTCGTCATAAAGACGCAAAACAGAATAATCCACCCGGTTCAACCGGTCAACATAACATCATCATCCAACACAACATAATAGGCAACAATACAATCCGGACGAACAAGAACTCTTAAGTACTCGAGTACAACTATTAGTTCAAAAACCACAAAAGACGAAAAGACAAAAAGACATTAAGACGTTACTTATGCACAATCATCACGCACGGACATCATCCGTGTACTGGTCCAGCGCCCGCTCGTCCCGATGAACCTGACCTGAAATTCATAAAACGAATTTCCCCAAAACGGGTCCCCAGAGGGGTTAGCAATTACGCTAGTACAAGTAACCAAATGAATGACTTACATCTTACACATATAGTAAATACATGCAATCAAGAAAACATAGTTCCAAAACACTCATTTAAAATGCCATAATCAAATCACATTTGTAAAAATGCACCACAATTAACCGTGGATCCACCCCTCCGTGGACCCCTACCGAGACCCCGTCGGATCTAACCCGTAGTGGTTAAAAGCAAGCTCGCGGATCCACCCCTCCGTGGACCCCTACCGAGACCCCGTCGGATCTAACCCATAGTGAGCATACACACACACAAGTCTCATGCAATACTACTACGTTAAGATTGTAAGTTCATAAGGATACTTGCCTCGCTTAATAGACGGTGACACGAACGGAACGGAAGAATCAAGCACGACCGCGAGGAACCGACGAATGAACCTAACGATTCGAATAACACAATCACAACCACTCCTAAACGATTACGGAAATGGAATACACCCGAAAACCCGCCTACGATTCATGTATATTCGTACAAAATTAACAACGAGGGCGGACCACAACCAAACCCTCTCGATTTCGCAAAACCATGAAAATATACCATGAATCCGTAGGAAAACTAATTATACCAACAAGATTAATCATACTCGTCATGAATCCACCAACAAAACGGAACGGATCGGAAGAAAATCCCAAAACCCCCAAATTATCCAAAGGTAGGGTTCTAAGAGATTTACCGTGGATTAGGATGAAAGATTCGTGTTGATGTTGTTATAATACTCCAAGAACTCAATAAAGATGTTGGATGAGATGATTGGAGGAAGAAATCGCCAAGGAGATCGCCCCGGAATCGCCTTCGCCGCGGAGAGAGGAAGAAATGAGGATTTATGTTTATCTCGGTCAACTCCCTGGTTTATATAGCCAGGGAGTGTTAGCGCGCGCTAATCCTCAAGGTTAGCGTGCGCTAACGGGATGAAAATACAGACCAAACAATTTGCGTCCCAGTCCAGTAGCCAGATTTCTGGCCGTTAGCGTGCGCTACTCGAAATGTAGCGTGCGCTAATATCCTCTTGGTAGCGCGCGCTATCGACCAATAGCGTGCGCTACCTGGACATCAGCCGAGTCCAGTAGCCAACTGCCCAAAACTCACCTGACCCGTTAGCGTGCGCTACCATACAAGCGTAGCGTGCGCTAACTGGCACCTGACCGGGTTCAGTAGTAAACTGTCCAGTACTGGACACTCACGCTAGCGCACGTTACCTGGAAGTCTCAGCGTGCGCTAGCCCCCGACATTAGCGTGCGCTAGACTATGTAGCGTACGCTAATCCGCTAGTCCAGAGGGTTGGAAAACAGCACTGCCACTCCCAGGGCTAACTCGTTAGCGCGCGCTACGAAGTAAACGTAGCGTGCGCTACTAAGGGATCTCTAGCGTGCGCTATGCAGGAAATTTAGCGTGCGCTAGATACAGAATATAAACGGCCCAAAATACCGGAATATGAACGAAACGTTAAACAGAACATCTCAAGACGCATCGAAACATGGAATGGATCCACGGCAACCCCGAATAGCGGTTTCGTACAACGATAACGAGAATCAGATCAATAGATGACAGAAAAGATATACTGAAAGATACACGAGGGTCACTACAATCGAGAAATACACCGAAAAATGAAGATACAAGGGAAAGAAAAATGCGGATATTACATTCTACCCCTCTAAAAATAAGTTTCGTCCCGAAACTTAAGAAACAAACAACTCAGGGTAGCTAACACGCATGCTATCCTCGGTCTCCCAAGTTGCCTCCTCGACACCGTGTCTCGACCACTGCACTTTGACCAAAGGGATGGTCTTATGCCTCAGTCGTTTCTCACGATGCTCCAAAATCTTCAAAGGACGCTCCTCGAAAGTAATATCCTCGGCGACATTAATCTCACCATAGTCGATGACGTGACTAGGATCCGGGACATATTTCCTCAACTGGGAAACATGAAAAACGCTATGAACATGACTCAAGGCTGGAGGTAACGCCAAGCGGTACGCCAACTCACCGACTCGCTCGAGAATCTCAAAGGGTCCAATAAATCTCGGACTCAACTTCCCTTTCTTCCCGAAACGAAAAACTCCCTTCATCGGCGACACCTTAAGCAAAACGTGGTCTCCCACCCCGAATTCTAAAGGTCGACGACGGACATCAGCATATGACTTCTGTCGACTCTGGGCAGTAAACATCCGTTCCCGAATCAATTCTATCTTCCGCCTCGTCTCTAAAACGACATCCGGCTCGGTCCTGTCCAAATCGGACGTCTCGTTCCAACAAACCAGTGACCGACATCGCCGCCCATAAAGTGCTTCATACGGTGCCATCCGAATCGACGCGTGCCAACTATTGTTGTACGTGAATTCGATCAATGGCAAATGTTCCTCCCAATCGCTACTCCAATCGAGGGCACAAGCACGCAATATATCTTCGAATGTCTGGATAGTGCATTCCGACTGTCCATCTGACTGGGGATGAAAAGAGGTACTCAAATGCAAACGGGTACCCAACGCCTTATGCACTGCCTGCCAAAAGTGCGATACGAAACGGCCATCACGATCCGAAACAATAGACTTCGGAGTACCGTGAAGTCTCACAATCTGCGGGATAAACACACGAGCCAACTTCTCCGGGCCCCAAGTGTCCTTGATGCCCAGGAAATGTGCCGACTTGGTCAGACGATCAACAATCACCCATACCATATTCATGCCCGACCTCGATCTCGGCAAACTCGTAACGAAATCCATCGATATATCTTCCCATTTCCATTAGGAGCGAAGTGATGCAATAACTTGAGGTCGCTGATGCTCGATTTTGACCTGCTGACAAGTCAAACATCTCGCTACAAACTGTGCGACCTCCTCCTTCATATCGTTCCACCAGAAATTCCTCCTCAGGTCCTTGTACATCTTACTCGAACCAGGATGAACAGAATAAGGTGTAGTATGGGCCTCACGCAAAATACTCTGTCGCAACTCTGGGTCGTTCGGCACACAAAGCCGACTCTGGAACCTCAAAACACCATCCTCGTGAATCACAAACCCAGGAGACTTTCCCTTAAGAACGTTCTCTCGGATTTGAGTAATCATCGGATCCTCTAACTGCTTCAGCTTAATTTCATCGATCAAAGATGACGAAATCTCTAAAGCACAAAGTTGCCCGACAGCTCCAGGCAACAAAACCTCAACATATAACTCGATCAAAGCCCTCCGAAGCTCGGACTGAGATGTAAGGACCTCAAGCATTCTCAACGCCACCGGTTGCCGACTCAAGGCGTCGGCCACGACGTTCGCCTTGCCCGGATGATAAAGGATTTCGAGGTCATAATCCTTAATCAGCTCTAACCACCTCCTCTGCCTCATATTCAACTCCCGCTGAGTAAATATGTATTTCAGACTTTTATGATCGGTAAAAATCTGACATGCAGAGCCGAAAAGATAGTGACGCCAAATCTTTAGCGCAAAAACAACTACCGCTAACTCCAAATCATGTGTAGGGTAGTTAAGCTCATACGGCCTCAGTCGTCTCAATGCATAAGCAATGGTCTTGCCGTGATGCATCAACACGCACCCAAGACCCTGTCCCGAAGCATCGCTATAAACAGCAAAACCCTCGTTGCCACATGGCAATGCTAAAACCGGGGCTGAAGTCAAACGCTTCTTCAGTTCCTCAAAACTCGACTGCCTCTCGTCATTCCAGACGAACTTCTCGGATTTCTGGAGAAACTGCGTAAGTGGCCGAGCTAGTTTCGAGAAACCCTCGACGAACCTACGATAGTAGCCAGCCAAACCCAAGAAACTACGGAGTTCCCTCACATTCTTGGGCGGTGCCCATTCCAACACTGCCTCAATCTTCTGCGGATCCACACAAACCCCCTCGGCTGAAATCACGTGGCCTAAAAACATCACTTCCTTCAGCCAGAACTCACATTTCGAGAACTTTGCATAGAGTTGCTCGGTCCTCAAAATGTCTAATACTACCCGCAAATGATGGGCATGCTCTTCCTCATTTCTCGAGTAAATAAGAATATCGTCTATGAAGACGACGACACACTTATCCAAATACTCGATAAAGACTTTGTTCATCAACTGCATGAACACCACCGGCGCATTAGTTAACCCGAAAGGCATAACTACAAACTCATAATGTCCGTACCTCGTCCGAAAAGCTGTTTTCGGCACATCGGACTCTCTCACCCGGAGCTGATAGTACCCCAATTTCAAATCAATTTTCGAGAATACCGCAGCTCCCTGCAACTGATCGAACAAGTCATCAATTCTCGGCAAAGGATACTTGTTCTTGATGGTCACCTTGTTTAGTTCGCGATAGTCGATACACAAACGTAGCGAACTATCCTTCTTCCGCACAAACAGGACCGGTGCGCCCCATGGCGAGGCGCTCGGTCGAACATACCCCGACTCAAGAAGCTCACTCAACTGCTTCTTCAACTCAGACATCTCTGATGGTGCCATTCGATATGGCGCCTTCGAAATAGGAGCCGCGCCCGGCTCTAACTCTATAGCAAACTCGACCTCACGATCCGGTGGCAATCCCGGTAACTCGTCAGGAAATACATCAGGAAATTCATTAACGATTGGAATCGAAGACAGCTCAACTCCACTACTCTCTGCCTTCAAGGCATAGCACCAATAACCAGTACACCCCTTTCGCAGGAGTCTCATTGCCTTCAAGGCATTAATAACGAACTTCTGGTTTCCCCTCTTTCGCCCCGCGAAAGAGTGCTCGGTGCCGTCCTCGGCTAACATAGTGATGATTCTCGTGCGGTAGTTCATGATCGCACCATGCCGCTCGAGCCAATCATCCCCAAGAATCAGATCTTCACCCTCGATACCCACAACAATAAGATTAGAGGGCCAAGTATTCTCACAAATAAGCACAGAACAGTCTCGAACCTCCTGATCGCCAACGATCCTATCACCGCTAGGAAGCTTAACGATGAAGGGTTCACAAGGCATCAAACAGTCGAGACTCAAACGGCGCACACAATCCCAAGATATGAATGAATGCGTAGCACCGGAAGCGAAAAGCACACTGACAGGATGAGATAGAATATGAACGGTATCTGTCGCCACAGTAGCTGCTGGGTCATCGGCTTTCCGCATCTCATAAACCCACGGATGGGCGGAGCCGACACTAGAAGCTCCCCCTCTGGAGGTCTGACCCCGACCTCTCCCTCGACTGGCACTCGGTGGGGACTGAGAAGCAAACGATCCTTGATTCACACTCGGTTCCCTAGGCGCTGGAGTGGAAGTCCGGGAACCCACGATTCTCTCCCTCTCGGCACAGAAAGCCGCCTTGTGGCCCGGTTGGCCACACTGATTACATGTCAACAAAGGACTCGGACAATTACGGTGATGTGGCACAGGTGGCCACGATTAAAACATTTCACTTCGAGAAGGGCAACGGCGACCACTGTGAGCCCGATGGATCGAGTTGGGCCACCACCGGCGGAAAAATTAGCGGTAAAATTCTGCGGCCCCCACCTTTGTGGCCGAAAAATTTCCGGCGGACTTACGCTGCTTGCCCTCGCGAGCCGCCTCACTCGCCGTCACGAGACATATCGTAAGCAAGGCCTACTCGATAATCCTTCAAGGTAGTACGAGACGAGCCCCGACATATAGTCCCGAATCGACAACTTCATCCGCTGGAGAAATGGAAAATTTTGTCGCTCTCCTCGACAAATTGGGTCTTCACATAACTTGACTCCTTGTTAAAATCATCAATAGCTTGAGATACGGGGATATCCAGCGGTTGAGCATCATAAAAGCATGTACCCGAGCACATCGTCGGCCACGGGCAATATTCGATCTCCATCAATTCTTGAAACTCGGCCCACGAAGCGGCATGATCTTTGGGCCCAGCGGCCTCCCACCACTCCGTAGCGTCCCTGTGAGAAAGTATTGAGCAATAGGGACTTTACGGTCCTCGGGGCGATTAGTGGCAACGAAGACCTTAGATATCTCCTTGATCCACCCTTCCCGGCCAATCGGGTCTGAAGCTCCCGGCGAGGAGGATGCATCTTGATAACATCTTGGAGCCAACGATCCGCTCCGCCCGATTAGCGTGGGCACGACCGGGTTACGAACACTTTGAGCTATCGCCGCCATTTGGTTCACCATTTCTTTGCCTAACGGCCGCAATACCAAGGTCGGCACGCTCTGAGAAGAAGCATGGCTATGGCGGTCGCCCGATCTTGCCGGCTCCCGAAGGCTGCGGCGTGGCGCCGCCAGTGCCCCACGTCCTCGGCCGCATCCACAACCACGTCTACGACCACGACCTCTTCCAGCATCCATACTGATGTTAAATAAGTAGCAAAAGCCATACGATGGTAAGTACAAGAAAAGAACAATCACAAATCGAAAATCAAAGATGCGATACAAGGGAATAAGGAACAGAGGAAGGAAAACTTACGGACCTTTGGTAGTCCGAAATCATGGCGGCGTGACGATGATGTGCAAAACAAAACACCACAAGACCCGATAAACCGACAAGCCTAGGTATCCATAAACCTAGTGCTCGATACCATTTTACCTTAACACCCTCAAGATGTTCGAGGTATATTACGGTGCCGTGAATCCCTATATGGGACCCACCGAGCTCAACGACATCATACTCATCGACTCACGAAGCGACAAAATAACACCTCGTCATAAAGACGCAAAGCAGAATAATCCACCGGTTGGCTTGGTCAACATAACATCATCATCCAACACAACATAATAGACAACAATACAATCCGGACGAACAAGAACTCTTAAGTACTCGAGTACAACTATTAGTTCAAAAACCACAAAAGATGAAAAGATAAAAAGACATTAAGAGGTAACTTATGCACAATCATCACGCACGGCCATCATCCGTGTATCTTGGTCAGCCCGCTCGTCCGATGAACGACTGAAATTCATAAAACGAATTTCCCCAAAACGGGTCCCCAGAGGGGTTAGCAATTACGCTAGTACAAGTAACCAAATGAACGACTTACATCTTACACATATAGTAAATACATGCAATCAAGAAAACATAGTTCCAAAACACTCATTTCCGGAAATGCCATAATCAAATCACATTTGTAAAAATACACCACAATTAACCGTGGATCCACCCCTCCGTGGACCCCTACCGAGACCCCGTCGGATCTAACCGGTAGCGGTTAAAAGCATGCTCGCGGATCCACCCCTCTGTGGACCCCTACCGAGACCCCGTCGGATCTAACCCATAGTGAGCATACACACACACACACACAAGTCTCATGCAATACTACTACGTTAAGATTGTAAGTTCATAAGGATACTTGCCTCGCTTAATAGACGGTGACACGAACGGAACGGAAGAATCAAGCACGACCGCGAGGAACCGACGAATGAACCTAACGATTCGAATAACACAATCACAACCACTCCTAAACGATTACGGAAATGGAATACACCCGAAAACCCGCCTACGATTCATGTATATTCGTACAAAAATAACAACGAGGGCGGACCACAACCAAACCCTCTCGATTTCGCAAAACCATGAAAATATACCATGAATCCGTAGGAAAACTAATTATACCAACAAGATTAATCATACTCGTCATGAATCCACCAACAAAACGGAACGGATCGGAAGAAAATCCCAAAACCCCCAAATTATCCAAAGGTAGGGTTCTAAGAGATTTACCGTGGATTAGGATGAAAGATTCGTGTTGATGTTGTTATAATACTCCAAGAACTCAATAAAGATGTTGGATGAGATGATTGGAGGAAGAAATCGCCAAGGAGATCACCCCGGAATCGCCTTCGCCGCGGAGAGAGGAAGAAATGAGGATTTATGTTTATCTCGGTCAACTCCCTGGTTTATATAGCCAGGGAGTGTTAGCGCGCGCTAATACTCAAGGTTAGCGTGCGCTAACGGGATGAAAATACAGACCAAACAATTTGCGTCCCAGTCCAGTAGCCAGATTTCTGGCCGTTAGCGTGCGCTACTCGAAACGTAGCGTGCGCTAATAACCTCTTGGTAGCGCACGCTATCGACCAATAGCGTGCGCTACGGACATCGGTGAGTCCGATGGCCAAGCGCCCAAAACTCACGACCCGTTAGCGTGCGCTACCATACAAGCATAGCGTGCGCTAACCGCACTGGCCGGTTCGAGTAAAGCCCGATCTTGGACACTCACGCTAGCGCACGTTACCTGGAAGTCTCAGCGTGCGCTAGACTATGTAGCGTACGCTAATCCGCTAGTCCAGAGGGTTGGAAAACAGCACTGCCACTCCCAGGGCTAACTCGTTAGCGCGCGCTACGAAGTAAACGTAGCGTGCGCTACTAAGGGATCTCTAGCGTGCGCTATGCAGGAAATTTAGCGTGCGCTAGATACAGAATATAAACGGCCCAAAATACCGGAATATGAACGAAACGTTAAACAGAACATCTCAAGACGCATCGAAACATGGAATGGATCCACGGCAACCCCGAATAGCGGTTTCGTACAACGATAACGAGAATCAGATCAATAGATGATGGAAAAGATATACTGAAAGATACACGAGGGTCACTACAACCGATAAATACACCGAAAAATGAAGATACAAGGGAAAGAAAAATGCGGATATTACACACGAAAAGTCATCAACCGTTACACCAAGTCTACACATCCAACGGCTCTCTGACTAATGCATTACGTACGTAATCAATGTTTCCATAACGTACGTAACGAGTTTCATCATATGCCACTGAACTATTTCTAGGCGTTCATTACGGCCGTTACACAAGTTGTGTAACGTACGTAAAGTGTGCCACTGCTCCAACGGGAAACTCACCTCATGAAGGCTATAAATAGCACCATTCAAGGATTTGGAAGACACACAACTCATCTGAACTTATAAGCATAATCAAGCTATATCAAGCATATATTTCGAGAGATATACACATTCCACATTGTGATACGAGAAGAATTGTTCTATCATTTCTTATCTATATTCTTGTATCAACGAGCGATATATCTTGTAAAGTCGAGTTCCTACTAGCAATTGTTTTATTGTAAGGTTGTATTGTACCCGGAAAAATAAGATTGCTTTAGTGAGGTTGTTCTTGAGCCCGGAAATCAAGAAATTGTAAGAGTTGACACTAAACTAGAAAGTGCATTCAAAGTTATAAGAAAAGTCCTAGTCGATAAAACTAGGTAGGGGACGTAGGCTTCATTAATAGCCGAACCTCTTGAATAATTTCTAGTGTTCTTTTTTTTCCGCATTTTATTTACTCCGATATTTAGCTTCCGCACAAAAAGAGTTCAAAACTCTTATCCGCACTATTCAACCCCCCTTCTAGTGGCGGTACCAATCCAACACTGGAGTCCCTGCTGCGGTGTACCACGAACCATCGAGGCCTGCATGGTTTCCATTATCTGTGTCATCTGAGTCATCTGGGTCATCATATCCCTCATAAGCAAGAAAGGGTCGATGTCAGTCTGATCGACTCCTCGAGTATGACGTCCCGAAGGAGAACCGATCGCATAAGTCACATCTCTGGCCGAACTCTGATCCATCTCAGCATCTGTACCAGTATAAATATGAGATTCTGGGTTCTAGCTCGATTTGCAGCCCTTACCCCCTCTGCCACGTCCTCGGATTCCTCTTTCCATACTGAAAGAATAACGTTCGATCATGATCATAACTCAAATACGTCTCAACGGCCAAATCAGAATGCTAAGTCAATAGCCAAACATGAGTATACGTACTCAACACAGTCACATCAGTCATGCTAATCATAGCCAATATAGATCTCAAACGTTCCAAAACAAATAATCACGAGTGAATCATAACACAAATGTTACATACAGGTTTCAACAAAACATGTATAATCAATGGCATAATGAATGTATGAACATAAAGAGAATCTAGTCCTTACACAGTTCATATGAAGCTCAGAGGTCTTGCGATACTAGTCTTCACTGATGACGACTCGATGAAAGAATGACTCATACAGTCATTAAACTATCACAACTTACAAAACTTGACTGCCCAGATTGTCATAACGTGACAGCCCTGTTGTTACCCAATATATTGTTCGGAATGATTTGCTGGATATGGCTACGGGTGAGTAACAAACAAAATGCGAGAGCACATAAGAGGAGTGTAAATAACACAAGATTTGCCGGGGTTGTTAGTCCCAGGCTTGAATGCTCTCGCGAGATATTATTGATAAGAATTCTGCTTGGGAGTACAGATATTAATGTAAGAGTACAATTACAATGAGTGTAATAAGCCTAGCTATCTAGCTCTTGAGTGCATATGATTGCCGGAAGAACCAGAGTTGATGCTCTGTGAGTTCTTGAAATGTAGGGAGTTCTCGTTTCTGCCGACCGTATTTTGGTCAAGAGGTTCCGAAAGTGAGAGATAGAGATCCCAGAGAGGGCCTCCTTCCAAATGCTGGAAGTATCCTACTTATAGAAGAGGGGGTAGTTGGGATGTCTTAATCCCAAGCAGGCGATCGCCTTTCCTGCATTAAATTAAACGGGCTATCGTCTCAGCACGTGGGTAGGTTTCTTTAAAGTCCATGGATGCTGCTGGCAGCCAGATGTGCGAACCAATGAGAAGACAACACGTGCCTCATGTCGTAGTCTTGGGAGGTCCCACCTAGGACCTTTCGGCGGGTCTGTCGGTAGGTGAGAGACTGTCCTTGTCGCCCACAGCTGGTTATGGGCTGGAGTCAAAAATCCTTTTTCTGCGGCACTGTTTGCGGATCTGCATGTGGGCCTTCATCCCTAGATTCGGTCTTCGTAGACTTTGATGGATGTTGGCTTTACACATGACATAAGGCGGTCGTCTTGGTCGGGTACTAGAGACGATCGCTATGTGCCAAGAGACGATCGCCCTGGATGTCGATCGCTTGGTATTTGACCTTGATCTGGAACCCTCGTTTGACAAGTCTGCCTTGGTTCACTTGACGCTGGCTTGGTCGCTCGGCCCTTATGCTGATCGCTGTCGAGGCGTATAAATCGCCACACAACAATTTCCCCCAGCTCGCTCCGATGTCAGAGATGTGAGGTGAGGTGGTTTCACTGGCGATCGTTTAAAATAATGACGAGCGACTCATCAAGCGGACTTTGACTTTGAATTTGGACGACCTACTCGGTTGCTAAAAGGAGCAGCCCTTGAGACTATTTAGTGAAAGGGAACAAAAATAAAATCGTTTCATCGAGCGATCTTTTGGTCTTGTTCTTGTGTTCTTCAATTTTGCAGATTCCTCGAGGAGGGCCAACCATCTCGGCCTAGAGGAACTGTGCACAGTTGTGGAGTTCGATGGAACCGACCTTCGCGACCATGTCTTGTGCGCGAGCGACATTCCGTCTGATGGTCTACTTCTCACGACTCACTTAATTGTGACGGTTCTCCGTAGGCTACGTTTTGCCTCACAGTGTAGTGATAGGGCGGACGATCTTAGCCTGGAGAAGTCCTTGCACAAGGCGCCGTCGGATTAATCGACTCCGCGACCATGGCTTGTTATCACTTTTCTGCCTGGGACCAACATGTTAGATGACGGACCTTCTAGGGCATACGTTGTGACGGGGGGAGGGACGCGTCGCATTGTCCGGGTCCACCATGTTAGATGATGGACCTTTGAGGGCGGGAGAGCGTGTCCACAGATCTATTTTAGAGTGTCCTTCGGCTACGCCCGCCTCGTATTTAAACAAAAGGGCGAGCGATCTCTGCCCGAAGGAACCTTGCATGGACGGGCTGTCGGTTCCATCGACCTCCAGAACCATGGTTGCACTTTTCTACCTCAGACCGTCATGTTAGATGGCGATCCTCAATGGTATACGTTGTGCTGGGGTAGGTGATCACTTGCCTAGGTTCATCATGTTAGATGACGAACTTTAGAGAGCGAGCGAGTCATCCTCTTTTTGGAGATATTGCTTGGGCAGTAGCCTTTCGTTTGACATGGTGGAAACCGGGGAAAGACCTCCGAAGTTCCCACCTCTTTATTGAAGCATATAGATCCGGCCGCCGGAGTTGATCGGGGGGATCGACTCGTACGAATCCTCTGGCTCTTCGCATTTGATTATGGCGATCGACTCGTTCTATCGCCGATCGCGGCCCTTGGTCCTTTCTGCCCAGGGCTCCGGCTAAGTCACTAAACTGTCCAGCTTGCCCTCCTCGAACAATCTCCAGAGTTGTCTGAGGAGGTCGCGGCATTGGTTGGTGTTGTGGCCGGGACTCTTGTGGTAAGCACAAAATTTATTGCGGTCCAGATGACCATTGTCCCTTATCGCTTTTGGCTTGCTTAGCCGCTCGCGCCCCTTGATGGCGTAAAAAATATGGGCCGGAGATAGATTGAGGTTGTGGAGGAGATGGGCTTCCACATCCTCAAAGGCCTTGAAATCACCGAGTGATTTGGCGACCGCCTTTTCGGGCTTGGCGATCGCCTTCTTTGCCCCCTCGCCTAGGCGAAGGGTGAGCAACCTCTGCCTGGCCATAAAGTCTGCGGCCTTGGCGCGGAAGATCACGTAGGTTGGGGGGATGTCCTTCGTAAGGTGCCTGAACATGGGCGAGAGACCATCGAATCCCTCTAGGACCGAGTAGAGGGTGATCTCGTCGCTTATGGGCTCGCCGATGAGGATTATCTCATCCACCCGGTCGATGTAATCTTCGTGGGACTCGTCTTCCCCCTGCCTAATCTTCATCATGCGGTGGGGACCTTCTGGTCGAGCGACCTTGGCAGTGAAGTACGACGTGAAGCCGCTCGCCAGTTTTTCAAAGGAATTGATGGAGCGTGGTGGCAATGAGATGTACCACCTATGGGCAAGATTGTCCAATGTTAATGGGAACATTCGGCATCTCATCGCGTCTGAAGCCCCGCATCCAGTCATGTAGATCTGGAATTTGCTCAAGTGAGTCTCGAGGTCTGATCTTCCTTCATACAAAGGTGTTTGAGAAGGAGCGATCTTTGGTTGCACGGGAGCAAGCTCGATCTGGACCGCGAGCGGCTCACTTGGTCCGACGATCTTTCTCTTGGTGCCTGCCCCAGTTTCTAGGAGCGCCTTCATATCTTCGAACTGGCGTTGCATTCCGGCCATCGCCGTAGCCTGGCTGCTCGCGGTTTGTCTCTCGGAGTGGGAGCTGAGGCGATCATGTACTGATCTACTGGATCCGCGGTAGGCGATGAGGTCTTCACCACCAAGCTTGGTTTTTAGGCGAGGGGGAGCCAAATGGCCTTGTTTTCGGGGAGTTGGGTATGCCTAACTCCGGGTGACGGATTCGGACTCCGACGTCTCATGGCTGGGGCCATAATGCCCCGGTCGCCATGAAGGATCACTTCCTAGGCGGATGAAGACGGAACTGTCCCGCCTCGCGAGTGCCTTTTCTTGTGAATCGGGACTTTCTGACGATTGCTCGATAAGTAACCCCTTGAGCTTTCGTTTGCCCGCGCGGCGGATGGCTGATGGGGTAATAGTGGGCGCATCGCATGCTATCCATGGCTCCCTTAGGATGGCCATGGCCTCCTCGATCTGTTCTGTGGTTTCGAATTGATTGAGTGAGAGGCTGGAACCGTCCCTCAGGGGCGGGAGTGAGAGTCTCGCGTCGCCACGGCTGTCCTCCGCCGGAGGTTGGGATTCGGTTTGGGCTGGAATAAGGCGTCCGGCGGATCGTAGGGTGTCTCTCTTTGAATTGGTGGCAGACGTCATTATCTTGAAGGTTTTTCTTTGAAGAACAGTGAGTGTTTCTTAAAATGTATGTTCCGGAGAACAGTGAGTGTTCTTCGAAATGGTCGGAGAGAAAATAAGGGTCCACGCCCCCTTCTTCTAGCGCCAATTGTTGTTACCCAAAATATTGTTCGGAATGATTTGCTGGATATGGCTATGGGTGAGTAACAAAAAAAATGCGAGAGCACGTACGAGGAGTGTAAATAACACAAGATTTGCTGGGGTTGTTAGTCCCGGGCTTGAATGCTCTCACGAGATATTATTGATAAGAATTCCGCTTGGGAGTACAGATATTAATGTAAGAGTACAATTACAATGAGTGTAATAAACCTAGCTATCTAGCTCTTGAGTGCAGATGATTGCCGGAAGAACCAGAGTTGATGCTCTGTGAGTTCTTGAAATGTAGGGAGCTCTCGTTTCTGCCGATCGTCTTTCGGTTAAGAGGTTCCGAAAGTGAGAGAGAGATCCCAGAGAGGGCCTCCTTCCAAATGCTGGAAGTCTCCTACTTATAGAAGAAGAGGTAGTTGGGATGTCTTAATCCCAAGCGGGCGATCGCCTTTCCTGCATTAAATTAAATGGGTGATCGTCTCAACACGTGGGTTGGTTTCTTTAAAGTCCGCGACTGCTGCTGGCAGCAAGATGTGCAAACCAATGAGAAGACAACACGTGCCTCATGTCGTAGTCTTGGGAGGTCCCACCTAGGACCTTTCGGTTGGTCTGTCGGTAGGTGAGAGACTGTCCTTGTCGCCCACAGCCGGTTATGGGATAGAGTCAAAAAGCCTTTTTCTGCGGCGCTGTTTTTGGATCTGCACGTGGGCCTTCATCCCGAGATTCAGTCTTCATAGACTTTGACGGATGTTGGCTTTACACGTGACATAAGGCGGTCGTCTTGGTCGGGTACTAGAGACGATCACTATGTGCCAAGAGACGATCGCCCTGGATGTCGATCGCTCGGTATTTGACCTTAGTCTGGAACCCTCGTTTGACAAGTCTACCATGGTTCACTTGACGATGGCTTGGTCGCTCGGCCCTTATGCCGATCGCCGTCGAGGCATATAAATCGCCGCACAACAAGACCCACTACTACCACGTCGGTAGAGCCACATAACTCACATATCAAGGTATCTCACAACCCAATTCTCTGATACCATCTTGTGTAACACCCCCAAATCCCATTGGGTCATTACAGTGCCGTGGACCCCACACCAGGAGAACCACCAGGCGAACATGACCAAAATACAACAAACTGACTAAAAGGGAGAATCACAGTCCCTACTATGATATCCAACATAATACTCCGATATGGAATTTCAACGACCAAAGTGGGCCTACATGGCCAACAACATCCACGAGCCTCGCTGGGATAATACAAAATGACAATAACTGACCAAACTGGAGTACTCCAAACGGTCTGATTGACATGAACACCAAAAACATCTCGGACTAGTATCGTTCGAATGCCTCGTCTCCATCGTCATGCCCCTGTGTCTCAACTCTCTCCTCGCAAGTACCTAAAACATGTAAACATGTTCCGCCCCCACAGGGTCAGTCATCCAGTTAATGAATACCAAATACATGTATAACATGATATACATCCAACAGCAGAATAAAATGGTACAACAATGGTAATACGAGATTCTCACAAACGAAGGTAAGAACCGAGCATTCGTGAAACACTATGCCCACGGCATATGATCGGTACCTTCTCAACAGGTTAGAATACAAGTGCCCAACGGGGAATCATCAATATAGAACACAACAATACATTACCCGAAGGTAAACCAAGCCAATGCTGAAATAGATACGAATCATAATGCCTGAAGGCTCCAACAGAAATACCAAAACATCACAATGGCCTGAAAGTCACTCAGCCAAAACTGTCAATCATCACAATGGCCCGAAGCCAAATAGCCCGAAGCTATATCATATAAGGGTTGAAGCCACGACACGAAGCCATATCACAATGAGGGCCGAAGCCACGACACGAAGCCGTATCACAATGAGATCATCTAATGACCGTGACTTGCTGAATTGCAGGTGCTGGGATACCAACCGCGAAGGTTCAAGCACCAAACTTACCCATCGAGCACTAGCCGAGACTAGCCTCCAAAACACAATTAATCACAAACGGCAATGATGTAACACCCCCAATCCACTCAGGGAAATTACACGCCGTAGACCCCTTTTCCGCAAGGATCTACCAGGCATGAGACAACAAAACAAAACCCACATGCGGTAACTCGACAAAAACATAATACCATAGACCAATTAGGTCTCTCAAAGCGCGGCATATCCGTACATCTGATAAACCAAAATACAACTCGATCACATATTAATAAAATATCCATCCCCCCAAGGATGACAAGGAAAACTCAGCCCAACAGATCACTGACGGACAACCGACTACAACTGTGACTAGTATCGCTGTTTTACATCATTCTCCGAGCCGATCCTGTGGTTGCTCACTCTCTAGTCAGAACACCTGAAATAATTAACAAAATCCCCAACGAGGGGTTAGCGATGGAATTGCTAGCAAGTAACCAAGCTATAAAGTTATACATCAAGAATACAACCGTTATGAAAATAACCTTTCAACAAGGTAGTAACACGATCCCCGAGTCTAAAATCTTTTCGAAAACGGTTCCCATTAGGGAAGATCATAAAGATAACTTCAAAACACATTTGAGAGAATAATTGAGGACGTCAGGGGTCTCAGTGTAAAATCATGAAAGATTTTGTGGTTCTCATTTTCAAACGGGTTTCCTTTCAAAATCATGTAGAGGTTTTCGTGGCCTCGATGGGACCCAACCCGGATTAGATACCAAAAAACAAGCTCAAACCCACCCATAAGTTATCTTGACATCTTACTCGCAAGTAACGATTCTCGGAGCCCTCTTCGGACCTACTCGATTAGATAACATTATGGTCAAATCATATAAACTGCCCGTACTCGCAAGTATGCGCCGCCGGAGGCCTCACGGGTCCCTACCCGGTTATTCATCATTCAAACACACCCACAAGTTATCGTGATATCGCACTCGCAAGTGCTGATTCTTGGAGCCTCCAGACCTACCCGATTCGATAATCTTATGGTAAAATCATAGCATCTGACCGTACTCGCAAGTACGTGCCACTAGAGGCCTCACGGGTCCCTACCCGGTCAATATCTCAATTCACCGATTTCACAACAACAAAGGTATAACATTCGCCACAATCACAAACACGTAAAATCATGAGTTAATGCAACAAACACTTTCACAAGGTATAAGATTCACGTCACACCATCATTTAGTAAACATTCTAACGAGTGAACAATACAAATATTCTATAATTCCTTGGATAACTACTCACTTCTAAATATCCGTCTCGAACACAATACACATGAAATGGTGGTTATCATTCTCCAAGAATTTCAAGTTTACGCTTATATTTACTTTGATAGAATCACATATTCATTTAGAAGTGAGTTATGGTTAAACGTTCAATCACTAACAAGTCCACGTTAAATTCACGACACGTCACATTCTCAAAGTATAAAGATTATAGACGAGATACTCGCCTCAAGTCCAAAGCACGCGAAGCAATGGGAAGGCTCGATCGGAAACCCTAGAACACCTATAATCCCCCGGCCAAAAACAACTAAGATACAATTACAACGAGAATCAAGACCAAAAACAACGGAGATTGCAAACCATCGAAGGAAAATTCATTCGAACATTTAATCGAACATCAAATGTTCACTACACCTCAAGAACACTCAAATCACCCTTCGAGTTGAAACGAACCGAAGATATGAATATACAATCCATAAAACATATTTAACAACAACATCTAACACCAATCGATTTATCAAAATCGGATGGAAAACGAAATCAAGAATAAAACTCCCAAAAAGGTCAACTCCGGAGAATTAAGAAAATACCTCGGATTAATGACGAAGAACACGAATTGATGTTGTTAATCCATACCAAGAACTTTAGGAGGATGAATTCTCTGAGATAAATCGCCCAAAAATCGCCCCTAAATCGCTCTATTCGTGTGGAAGATGAAGAAGGGAGAGGAAATGAAGTCCTCTCCCGATTCCCTGCTGAAATAGTGCAGAAAAGACTCGCGTGCCGCGGCCCGGACTGAGAGTTCCGCGGACCGTGGCCAAAAATAACACCCAGCCATGGTTTAGTGCTGCGGCCCGGCCAGCAGAGGGTCGCGGCCCGCGGTACAGCCGGCTCCAGCATCATAAGGCACACAGTGTAGTCTTAGCTATTTCGACCATAACTCCTTCGTCCGGACTCCGATTGACTCACCGTTTGAACCATTGGAAAGCTAACTTGATGCTATATAATATTGAGAAGATTCAGAACTTTTGGAGTTTCCAAGAATTGATGGTGATTTTATAAAGTCGAACTCATACTTGGAAAAATCGCTTAATAACACGGAACTCAATAAAACAACACCGAAACGAACTCGGATGATAAAAAGTGTAGAATTAATCATTCTCGGAATGATGAAACGGTCACAATAGAGTCGCTCAGATGGACTTCCGCCAAAAAAGAGAATTTACCGAAAATCGAAATTGCGGAGTTCCGATGGTGATCTTACAAGGTCGACCCAAATGCACAACAACGATACTCCTCGACCAAACATCGATCATTCAACATGCAACGAAACACTAACGGACATCACCAACGATCCGAAATGAAACACCATGCAACAAATAATCACACGCGACCATATGAACACAAAAATCAATCATCGAGAAAACTAATACCGATACTCGACAACTGATAAATATCCAGAAAAATCCAAAGTAATCGGAACGAAAATCTCGGGTATTACATTCTACCCTTCTAAAAAGAAGTTTCGTCCCAAAACTTAAAAAAGAAAGGGTGAAGCAAGCAGTCATCAAAGTGAACGAACAATTAAATCTCAGCGATCTATACAAGTCGATCCCGACAAGGGTGCTGAAGCTCGATTCTGGGAAACCTCATGGAATAATTCACAATACTGAACTCTGTGGCCCTCGAGTCCACAGTTATAACAAGTAATCGACTGCGAAGGACAATTAGCTTGCACATGACCCACAACGTTGCAATTGAAACACCTCCCAGTCTGACTAGGAGTCAAAGAAGATGACTTGGTTGGAACCCTTGGTTCTACCAAACGAAGAAAGGGAAGGTTTCGTCGTACGACTATGCGAAACTCAATGAGAAGAAGTTCCGACTCTCACACCATCCGAAACATCTCCATACGTCTTCCATCTCTTCGGCTCATGCGAAGGCCCAGTAGATGACGATGCCATCTCGTACGCCATGGCTCGATTCTGATACTCTCTCAAAGTAGCACAAGTGAAACCCGACATGTACTGTCGAATCTCTGGTCTCATCCGCATGTCGAAATGATGGATTTTGTCTTCCTCGATCCTCACCTGCCTCTTCACGTAAGCGAGTTGTCGACTACAATCGATAATAGCCTGCGACACGGGTATATCCTGCGGCTCGGCTAGGTAAAAATCTCGAATCCTCTGCTCTCGGATCGGCTTCGGGCAGAACTCTGCTTCCATCAACTTCTTGAACTCTTCCCAAGTAACAGCATGATCTTGAGGCTCAACGGCCTCCCACCAGTTAGCGGCATGACCAACGAGAAGGAACTGAGCGATAGGAATCCTCTGTTCCTCTCGACAACCAACTGCCTTGAAAATCTTCTCCATTAGGAAAAGCCAACCATCCCATCCCAAAGTATCACCCCCGCCCGCAAAGCGAGGAGGATGCATACGAACCACTTCTCTAAGCCACTGATTCGACCCGACATCCTCATTCGTGGCATTGTTACGCTGAACCGCCTGAGCCAAATGTGTCATCTGGTCTGCCACCTACTGGAGTATAGCAGCAACACCAATGCTAATGCCATTACCGGCAGCATGATCCTGACCACGCAGCTGATTTCCACGACCTCTCGGCATACTGAACTGGCAGTCATTCGAAACAACAGCACAAACACCACATAATCAAGATAGAGCAACAAGTGGTAATACAATAAAATGCTCACTCTGAGTCATAACACGAATACACGAACTATCACCGCAACGATAGAATTCAATTTTATAAGTCACTCACTTAGCTATGTCAACAAAACGTACGACCTTTACAAAATCACGGTCAAAACCACATACACATCATCGTGGTCAAATATGGGTAATATTTTAAAAACAAAATTTTCTGAGGTACTTGTCCAAATGATAGCATTTTAAAATTCCTGAATTTGAAGAATTTTCGCTGAAATGAATTTTTGAAAAGAAATGTTTTTAATACCTCGGTCATTTGATCAAACTATGAACCCATTATCATATCTGTTTCGTTTTGAAAGTCATTTGCAAAATATTTTAAAACATCAATCTATTCGATGAACGGTGTCGTCAAAGTGACCTTATCAATATATATCATCATTGCTACCAATCAATTACCACATCCGGATAACGTCAAATAATAATACAATTAAACCGAATTATGAAGTCATAACATCTGGGCGTAGACCCATAACTCGATAACAAGAATGGTGACAATTTATAATATGTCAATAATATCCACACAGGATAAGCAACTAAGTGCAATACTACTGGTACCGCTGTTAAAGTTCACAATCATCACAGACGGACCATATGACTAGGTCGACAGGGATTAAACGACCGATAATGAGCACAAATGGAATTGTAACAACAAAGGTACTATCGTTACAGTCAGAAGCTTACAGTCGTAGTAACTAACTGTAAGATGGAAAAATCAACTCAACAGTCTCAGAACGGCCCCGAAGGTTAAAGGTCGACTCCTAACAGTATATCTCGACATTTAGAAAGTACTGTAAAAAAATTCCCAAACGGGCATAACAGCATAACAAACACATAACGTTTTAAATTTCGAAACCCAAAGTCCTTGGCAAAACAAAAATTTTCCAAAATTGTTTCAATCATAACCGAAGATGACGATAATATTTTACTGTGCCCGAAATACATAAAATAATTTTTTTTTTCAAATACCATCTGATGGTGTCATTTGAAATACAAGATTAACTTGTCAAAATCCAACCGATTTCAAAATCTGTACAGGCTGTTGTTTAATCGCACCATCAAAATGTTTTCAAAATCAACTTTCACAAAAAATGCTCCGACCCTTAAGGTCCCTCAGAAACACCTTCTCAAACCTACCCGCAGCGGCATAATTAGGACAGTCCAAACAAAAATAATCGAACTTAAAACCACATGCCCAAATGGCAAACAGAATCACAAATTCAACCAAATACATCTCGTGTGCATCGAGTTTAAACATACAACAAAACCATCTATCTGGGTTTCTCACCGACTCAACCATCGTACCTTTTTCGAAACCCATCAAGGTTCACAACTTTCACATCATACCACCCCATACAGCAATTCAAAGTCAAAACATCAATATGTCCAGTTGTATACACATACAGTGCGTCACAAGTATCGGATACAACTCCCTTACACAACACCGTGTAAATAAAATCATGCACCACAATTAATTTGCACAGGTGAAATCATGAAATACAGATACCTCGCATAAAGGAGGATACTTACGTCCACAGGTCGTACGGAGATGATGGCTGCACCACGATACTAATCACAACGAATCACAATTGATCACAATGGATCACCACGATCACACTTGTTCACAATTGCTCACCCGGGTGACACGACAAGACACGACTCGACAAGACCCAATTAGACCCAACTACCTAGGTTTTCACAAACCTAAGATCCTATACCATTTGTGTAACACCCCCAATCCACTCAGGGATATTACACGCCGTAGACCCCTTTTCCGCAAGGATCTACCAGGCATGAGACTACAAAACAAAACCCACATGCGGTTAACTCGACCAAAACATAATACCGTATACCGATTAGGTCTCTCAAAACGCCGCATATCCGTACATATGATAAACCAAAATACAACTCGATCACATATTACATAAAATATCCATCCCCCTAAGGATGACAAGGAAAACTCAGCCCAACAAATCACTGACGGACAACCGACTACAACTGTGACTAGTATCACTGCTTTACATCATTCTCCGAGCCGATCCTGTGGTTGCTCACTCTCCAGTCAGAACACCTGAAATAATTAACAAAATCCCCAATGAGGGGTTAGCGATGGAATCGCTAGCAAGTAACCAAGCTATAAAGTTATACATCAAGAATACAACCGTTATGAAAATAACCTTTCAACAAGGTAGTAACACGATCCCCGAGTCTAAAATCTTTTCGAAAATGGTTCCCATTAGGGAAGATCATAAAGATAACTTCAAAACACATTTGAGAGAATAATTGAGGACGTCAGGGGTCTCAGTGTAAAATCATGAAAAGATTTTGTGGTTCTCATTTTCAAACGGGTCTCCTTTCAAAATGATGTAGAGGTTTCAATTCCCAAGCAAGCCTCAAAGGTAGAACCACAATCGACAATATAACCGGAATCCAAGATTCATACATTCACAGTTCAGAGATATCGAGTCAAATACTCAAATCACCTCCGTGGCCTCGATGGGACCCAACCCGGATTAGATATCGAAAAACAAGCTCAAACCTACCCATAAGTTATCTTGACATCTTACTCGCAAGTAATGATTCTCGGAGCCCTCTCCAGACCTACCCGATTAGATAACCTTATGGTCAAATCATATAAACTGGCCGTACTCGCAAGTACGCGGCGCTGGAGGCCTCACGGGTCCCTACCCGGTTAATCATCATTCAAACACACCCACAAGTTATCGTGACATCGCACTCGCAAGTGACGATTCTCGGATCCCTCTCCAGACCTACCCGATTCGATAACCTTATGGTCAAATCATAGCATCTGGCCATACTCGCAAGTACGTGCCGCCGGAGGCCTCACGTGTCCCTACCCGGTCAATATCTCAATTGACTGATTTCACAACAACAAAGGTATAACATTCACCACAATCACAAACACGTAAAATCATGAGTTAATGCAACAAACACTTTCACAAGGTATAAGATTCACGTCACACCATCATTTAGTAAACATTCTAACAAGTGAACAATACAAATATTCCACAATTCCTTGGATAACTACTCACTTCTAAATATCCGTCTCGAACACAATACACATGAAATGGTGGTTATCATTCTCCAAGAATTTCAAGTTTACGCTTGTATTTACTTTCATAGAATCACATATTCATTTAGAATTGAGTTATGGTTAAACGTTCAATCACTAACAAGTCCACGTTAAATTCACGACATGTCACATTCTCAAAGTATAAAAATTATAGACGAGATACTCGCCTCAAGTCCAAAGCACGCGAAGCAACGGGAAGGCTCGATCGGAAACCCTAGAACACCTATAATCCCCCGGCCAAAAACAACGAAGATATGATTACAACGAGAATTAAGACAAAAAAACAGAGATTGCAACAAACTATCGAAGGAAAGTTCATTCGAACATTTGATCGAACATCAAATGTTCACTACACCTCAAGAACACTCAAATCACCCTTTGGGTTGAAACGAACCGAAGATATGGATATACAATCCATAAAACATGTTTAATAACAATATCTAACACCAATCTATTTATCAAAATCAGATGGAAAATGAAATCAAGAATAAAACTCCCAAAAAGGTCAACTCTGGAGAATTAAGAAAATACCTCGGATTAATGACGAAGAACATGAATTGATGTTGTTAATACATACCAAGAACTTGAGGAGGATGAATTCCATGAGATAAATCGCCCAAAAATTGCCCCTAAATCGCTCTATTCGTGTGGAAGATGAAGAAGGGAGAGGAAATGAAGTCCTCTCCCGATTCCCTGCTGAAATAGTGCAGAAAAGACTCGCGTGCAGCGACCCGGACTGAGTGTGCCGCGGACCGCGGCCAAAAATAATGCCCAGCCATTGTTTAGTGCCGCGGCCCGGCCAGCAGAGGGCCGCGGCCCACGGTACAGCCGGCTCCAGCATCATAAGGCACAAGGTGCAGTCTTAGCTATTTCGACCATAACTCCTTCGTCCGGACTCCGATTGACGCACCGTTTGTACCATTGAAAAGAGAACTTGATGCTATATAGTACAGAAAAGATTCAAAACTTTTGGAAACAATTCAACAAGAGTCACTTAAGAACAACATTATACCAATCATCCCAAAATGATAATCTCACCAATATTAACACTATCACCTCAAGAACATCACCAAAACAACAAACATGATATCAACACGATAATCAATCACCAATTCATCATGAATTTGGATTAATCAACAAGATTAAATCAACCATTTCAAGATTATGATAATCATTACATAATTCATCATAGTTCCTTACTAAAATGGTTAAAATCTCCCCAAGAAACACAACAACAACATCAATCATATCAAGACTATGTTAATCATATAAAAATCTTAACATAATCCTTCATAGACATGATTAAAACCTCCAAACATCCTAAAACATCAAGAACAACTCCTCCTCAAGACATAATCATCATGTTCTTCATCACAAGTTGTAAAAACTCATCAAGAATCATGATATACTCGAACAATGAATCAATACACGAAGTAAATGGAAATAACAACGACAACATACTCGGAAATCACTTGAAGAACAAGAGATTAAGAAAACTCACCCAAGAAGAACAAGATGAACTCTCCCAAACACCAAAGGAGTAAGAAAAACTTCCAACCTCAAGCCTCAATCCAAGCTAGGATGATCAAAATCATATTGGAAGAGTCTCAATATCAAGAACAAGTCCAGGGAGATGATTCTAGAGAGAGGAAATCGATTATGGTCCGTGAAGAAATGAAAAACGAAACCAAGATATATAACCTGACAATCACATTACGTACGCTATACACAAAGCATAACGTACGTAAAGACCATTACGTATGCTACGCCAACAACTTAACGTACGTAATGTTATTCCAGAACTGACTGACCAAAAATACGAAGACCCTAACGTATGTAAACAACAACCATTTACGTACGTTAACAAGCTGCATGAATAACATACGTAAGGCTCACATCCTAACGTACGTAATTAACCCGTTGACTGCAATAGTGAGATCTGATCGAACGATACCCGACCCTACCAACCGAGAGTTGGCCACGAGGAAGGTTCCCCCTGTCTGTGTCCCTTTACGTACGTAACATGACAACCGTAACGTACATAAGCTTAGAAGCTTAAGGTATATTAAGGTACACCCGTAACGTACGTAAGTTGCACAGACAACACAAGAAAGTTCCAACAAGTTCAACCGAATGAACGAACACGATCTAAGCACCTCAACAAACACGAATGACATAATATAACAACATTTGTACAATTCCAAATGAATACGTACAACTCAACAGTAACACGAAAAAAATTACCCCCGGATATTACAGTAATACTCCTAGGCAAATTAGGAATCACACCCAAATCCTTTAGGAAGTACTTGAGCCATACCACCTCTTTAGCTGCCTCTGAGGCTGCTACATACTCGGCTTCCTTGGTAGAGTCCGCTATGCATTTCTGCTTCACACTCCTCCAACTGATGGCTCCACCTCCCAAAGTGAAAACATATCCGGAAGTTGATTTCGAATTTTCTTTTTCCGAACTGAAATCTTAGTCAGTGTAAACCAAAGGACAAAGTTTATCGTATTGATATATAAGCATATGGTCCCTAGTCCTTCTCAGGTACTTGAGTATATGCTTGACAGTAATCTAATGTTCCGGTCCTGGTTTCGACTGATATCTCGCAACCATGCCTACAGCATGACATATATCAGGCCTAGTGCAAAGCATATCATACATGAGGCTTCCCACTGTAACACCCCAAACTAGGCGGATATTACAGTTCCGTGGACCCCCAACTGGGACCCACTAGGCGAGTGAAAATTTAATGAATTAAATAATATAATTGTACTACCGAACCACATTATATTACTAATTATTCCGATGAGGAGTTTCAAGTACAACACACCCAGGAACACAGAATACATATATATTTCATATGAAGATAAAATATACAACACTGAATAAAATGAAAATCCAAACGGAACTGCAGCGGAAAATACATATCAAAGAAACATGAATAAGCGGACAGACTGGTGCCCCCTACTAGTATCACTGGGACTCCTCGCCGTCAATGTTATCTTCCCGTGCCTTTGACTTTCCATGACCTAAAAACAACATCCCCAACGGGGTCAGTTAGACAGAACAACAATCCTCAAGAGTTGAACAAATACAATAATCACATGAATTAGTTATGAATCAAGTTGAACGATTGGCATCATAGTACGCCACGAATGGGATGTGTAAGTGCACAAGCCTGCCGAGTGCCCGGTGTCCCGCATAAACACCCGCAAAACTTGGCCTAATTAGTCTCACGGAGGCACGTTACCGTGTGCACAGTCCAATGTGTCCGGATTCCAACATATACACAATGACCTTAGTGTGCCCGACTAAAAATTCCACACATATACCACCCGGAACGCAATACAATCCTGGAAGGTCACAAGAACAAAAGCGACCATGATGAAGAACAATAAATTGAAAGCCGACAAGGGTCAAGAATGACTCACCGAGGTGAAATAATGATGCAATGAGTGATATCTTCAAATGAAATGATTGGAACAGTCGTTCATCGTGAATTGAATGATTAGTTTGATAATTACAAGTCTCAACATGATTGATGTATGATGAATGAATTATATGTATGAATGAACAACAACGAAAGGAATGATTATCCTTTTAACCGAGAAAGAATTAACTTGCCTCAAATACCGGTGAAGAAAGTCCTTCCTCGAACAAACGTCCTTAATGGAGTTATCGGTCGATCGAACAACCTTGGATAACACAATTACCACCAATTCGCTTAATATACATATCAATATGATCATAACCAATTCAAGAAGTCGATACAACAAATTCAAACTCATTGGGGCATTTTGACAAACACGTTGTAAACAATCTCCCATTGTTTACAATCAATCCCAATTGTATCAAATACCAACCTCCAAATGAGTGGTTCAATCCAACAAAACACCATCAATACAACCAATAATCCAATAGGAATACACAACTCTAGATTAAGACAACATCCAATCGAAAACCCCAATTCCAAATCAACATTAAAAGTATTCTTGAATAATTCTCCAACAATCCGATGATAACTCATAAAAACTCATAATCATATGTATATCCTTCATAAATCATGATTATATCATCCAAAATATCATGCTCCAACTCAAAATCGAATCTAGGGTTGAAGAAGTTACCTTGAATTAGGATGAAGAACCCAAGTAGATGTTGTTAATCCACACCAAGAACTCGAAGAGGATAAAATCCTAAAGATTGAAGGTCCAAATTGCCCAAAAATTCGGCCGGAAGTCGCCACGGAGGGAAGGAAAGAGAAAGGGTATGAAATGAACTTCTCTTCTCAAAAATCTGCTGAAAAAGGGGTGATCTGATTCGCGTGCCGCGGCTGAAATCAGCTCCTAGCTTAGTGCCGCGGCATGGCCAGCAGAGGGCCGCGGTGCGCGGTACAGCCGCTGCCAGGTTCAACTGCACAAGGTGTGTGCCGCGGCGCGTAATCCCTTGTGCTGCGGTGCACACTATTCGGACCCAAAAATGACAGAAAATGACCCGGGAAGAGAATAAACGTAATATAACTCAAAACTTGGGAACAATAACATGAAATGGAATTGCGGGAACCCCAAAATAGCGGTTCGGAGAAATGATTACGAGAGTTGGTCCAAAAATTGTAGGATCCGAACAAGGAGTAAATTCGAAAAGATATGAACTCCAATATCAACATCAACTCACTAAGCAATTACAACGATCAAGATAATATTCTCGTCTCGATTCTCAAATGAGGTTGAACAATGAACAATATCGATACACGACTCAAAGTTATGCCGAACGCTGAACACGAATGATTGAATATGAATGATGAATGATTATTAATGAGTGAGAATTACAGAGTGACAATTACTGAATGAAAAATAAATTAGTTCACAACCGGGTATTACACCCACTGCCGAAGCATAAGGGACCAACTTCATGTCATCTATCTCCTTCTGTGTCCTAGGATACATAGCTTTAGATAGCTGAATTCCATGTTTGTAAGGTAAGAAACCTTTCTTGGAATTTTCCATACTAAACCGCTTTAGCACCGTATCTGTAGTATCCGGAATTCCTACCACTGTTGTTTAATGTTATCTTATCCGAGTTATTTTGTACAACGTGGAATCTATGCAGTATGGATAAAATAAATGAAGGACCGAGACATCCGTATTGGTATAATTGTCGTACTTGGTCGACAATTACATTTGAGGATATAATGTGTTGTGTATACGTATTCGGTATATTGAGACGACGAGCAAGATCAATGTAAATGGCCAAGTATAGAAGCCAAAACGTACATTAAGCATATGAGCTTACGTACATTAATTCCCAAAGGTTACGTACGTTAACATTAGGTCGTTACGTACGTTAAAGTATCAGGTGAGATATAGTTGGCTGATCAGAGAGGACCTTGTTAAGCATAGGAGCTTACGTATGCTAAGACAAAGAAGTAACGTACGTTACGTAGAGTGCATAACATACATTATGAAGAGAATCGGATAGGATCAGGCTATGGCCGACAGGTGGGTCCCATGGTCGGCAGCTTTCGGCGCAGAACGTGGGAGGGCGAGTCAATGTCGTGTATTACATATGTTAGGGACTTCACATTACGCACGCTAAATGGATATTTACTGTAGCAAGTCAATGTATGTATCACGTACGTTATGGCCTATGCATTAGGGGTGTTCATAACGGTGCCGGTTTTCGCACCGAGTTTACTGCACCGGTTTTCGGGTAATGAAAAATTCGGCCGTGACCCGACCGAAAAGTGCACCAAAGCGGGTACCCTATTTTTTCTCGGGTCATAGGTACCCGACCCAAAATTTAATACCACTAATTTTAAATTTTTATAAATAATTTGTAATTTTAATATAAATTTATTTTAAAATTTATTATATAAATTAATTCCCGAATACTAAATACATTATAAATATTTTCCGTACAATAAGTAAATTTCAAAACTAACTAAATATTTTTATATATATCATTTTTTTATTATATAATTATGCT
This sequence comes from Orobanche coerulescens, assembly GCA_033398695.1. Taxonomy (NCBI): domain Eukaryota; kingdom Viridiplantae; phylum Streptophyta; class Magnoliopsida; order Lamiales; family Orobanchaceae; genus Orobanche; species Orobanche coerulescens. The sequence goes on from CM065815.1 coordinate 37,280,771, forward strand.
TAATTCAATATTTAATTATATATATGAAAGAATATATTATTTTTATTTAAAGATTTTATAAATTTCCAAACTAGTGAGAATAAATACCATGAGTGAAAATACATTAACATGTATTCTCATATTAAATATATTTCATATTAGTTGAAAGATAAAATTTCATATAATTGCAAATTAAATAATTAAATTTATAAAAAAACTAATTATTAAAAATAATCGGGTTTTGGTACCCAATTTACGCAACAAGTCGGCCCATGACCCGCCCGATTATATGACTTTTTTTCGGGTACTACCGAAAAAAATTTAAAAATTTTAAAAATACCCGAAATATTTAGTTCGGGTCATCGGGTATTCGGGCCGGGTAGTTCGGGTCGGGTATTTTTGAACACCCCTACTATGCATTACGTACGTAAGCGGTCGAACAAAACAAGGCAGTGAGTTCTGGAATGATGTTACGTACGCTATGTAGGACCTGTATCGTACGTAAGGAAGCATTACGTACGTTAATGTTGATTGGTAACGTATATAATGAGCGCTGCAGATTATAAATGAAGGATCGGTTTTTCATTTCTTCACGAGAACAAAACCATTCCTTCCTCCAAACTTCGTCCCTCTGAGTATGGTAGTGAAGATAAACCTCTCCTATCTTGGATATAAGCTTGGAAACATGGATTTGAGGCTTGGATATGAAGATATTGTTAATCCTTGATGTGTTTGATGGTGTTGTTCATGTTCTTGAGGTATGTTGTTGAACTCTACACCTTGATTTCGGATTCTTGGTATTATTATCCGTATTTGATTCGTATGATGATGATTATAGTGGTGTTGATACGATTCTTAATCTTATGAGAAGTGTATATTGAAGAATATGATGATACATGACTTGGATTATGAGTTGGATGATTATATACATGTTAAAGGATATCGAATTATGTTCTTTTGATGACTATGAACAGGGTTTCGAATCACTTGGAGTTCCAGAAGAGCTTTTGATAAATATAACATAACAAGACGATTGTATGTTGAATTATCGGTAATTTTAGATATGAAGATGGAATGTTCGTTAAGTCATGTTGATTGACGATTGATTAATGGTATAAAACATGTGAGTATGATGATGAGATTGAATCCGAAAAGATTGTGATTGATCATCGAATATGATTTCCCTTACATTCGTATTCGTAATCGTATTGTGGTTGTGAATTTGTAATTGTTTGAGTTGGATTATTCGGACTTGTGTTTAATCGAGATATTGTGAAATCGTTGGGTTTGTTGATCGGTTATATTTATTGTTAATAACGATTATCAGATTTCGGTTCGTATTATGAATATGAGTTCGTGATGGTTTGAGTTATACTATTTGGTTTTGTATATGATCGAGGAATTGTTGAGCAATTGAGTTTGATTATTGGTTATATCGGGAATTAATTATTATCGAATGTGTGTTAATTGATTACTTCGATAAGTTGTGATCATTGATGTATGGTTATAATCGTCGACTAGAAAAGTGTGTTGAGGTCGTGTTCGAGAATGTTTGTGAATTGCTTTGGTCAGGGCCGAGGAGCTCGTAGATGAAGACAATGAATTGGTAGCGGTTTCATCATCATCGTGTTGGTATCGAGGCAAGTTATTACTTGCTCAGTCTATAATATTTAATGAATGGTTTTTGTTTAATTCGTTTATAATTCGTATAGCAATGATTATAATTGTGAACACAGGATATTTGGGATTGTAAGTTGTTTTCGGATTTTGGGACTTTAAATCATAATGTATATGATTTACTTTTGTTATTGGTATACTTGGGTATCGAGGATACATTGTGATAAAGACAAAGATATGAATTATCTACAGTCCGTGACATTTTGGACCGTCGAAAATTGAGGATGATGGTTGGTGATGGTTTAGACATCGAGATTGCTCTCTAAGGACTTGGGGAAAGTACTCTAATTTTGTCATTTTGTGTCGATCATATTGTGATACATTGTGTATTATTGTTGTCATGCATTTGTGTATTGTTGTTAATATACATTTGTGCATTGTTGTCGTATGTCCACCATGCATTGGTCCGATGGGATCATCATGGAATATCTATGTTGTGTGCGCTGGATCGCTGGACAGGGATTTCCACCATGCGTTGGTCCGACGAGATCATCATGGGAATCTATAGCTGTGTGCGCTGGATCGTTGGATTACCATGTGTTGTTGTTGTGCATATGTATATTATGGGTTATCCACCTTGTGTTGGTCTTTCAGGATCATCTTGGGATCTATGCTTTGTGCGCTGGATCATCGGATTTCCATTGAGTATACATTGTTGTTATTGTTGTGGGCATATTGATGTCGTCATGTGAGTATGCATTTGTAGGTCTTGTGTTAGGACCATGTTCGTATGTTGTATTGCTCTGATCTCGGATTAGACTGACATGATTTGTCGTGGCATTGCGTATCTTGAGGTATGTTCCATATTTCCTTTGGTATTTGTCTATTAATGGACTATCGATTATCGTGTTGGTATTTGATGATGTTATCCGATGGATCGAATTGGTCAGAGCTGGTATTTTTTCGTATCATGAGTTAGTGATGATATTTTGAGAATCTTTAGTATTGTTTAAGGAAAAATACAGATGTTATGTTTGAGTTTATTGGTTAATCGAGATTATGAGGTGTGCAATATGATAATGGTTATTCTGATGAGGATTATTCGAGTAAGTAAAGTTACGGCGGTAAGATTACCTTGGTCGTATTCTTACTTAGTACTTTCATTGGTATGTAATTATTGACGTGATGTGATTGTTGGATATTATGGTTGACCCCGTCGTGGGATTTCTTGTTATGTTCTTGGGATATAGAGCTTGTAGCGGTCGTGAAGAGATGAGCTTCCTGGAGGATACTGGCTATGGCATGTGTTTGTGAATTGAGTATTCTGATTATATGTTGTATTCCGCTGCCAGAGTATTTTTAATTGTTTGTCCTTTCCGCTGCGTGAGTATTTCTTAAATACCCTTTTGATTTTTAGAAACTTACGTTACTTTGGAAATTATGTTCTAAACTATTTTGTCGGTACGTGTAAGCGATAGCTTAATGTATATTTTTAAACTGTTGAGTTTTTGACATTTCGGGCCTTGTAGTTTCAAATGAGATGTTATGACGATTTTGATAAACGGATTTTATAAAGTCTTCGAATTTTTTTAAAAGATAGTACCGGCATTGGCCTCTTGGGCATTTATAAATGTTTGCGAAAATGTCTTTTAGCTTTGTGGGTTCCATCTCTGGGCCCACGACGCTGTAATATTCCTGGATGGCTCTGGGGGTGTTGTAGAATATGGTATCGGAGCTAAGGTTGAGAAAACCTAGGTAATTTGGTCGAGTCGAGTCGTGATTTTATCACGTCATTCGAGTTGTCGATGATGAATATTAGAGCCCTGGGTTTTTGTTGTTCACTCGGGCTTATGCGTTATGTGATTTACCAGTGTGGTACTGGGGTTGTAAACTTTCCGAACAGTATTAACGTGTTTCTTCGGATAGATATGTACTGTGTTCTCGAGTTGAACTGAGTTTGCAAAATGTGTGTTTTGAAAATATCGATGTCGAGTATTTTTCTAAAATCGAGACATGTGCCAGTATCACGGGGAATCATCAGCTTCACGATCTGTAAGTATTGGGGTTTTTGAATTGCATTGAGATTTGTTGCCATTCTAAGTTGACATGCTTTGAGATTCAGAAATATATTATGCGTCACAGTATGAGGTGACAGAGTTGAGACAGGATTGATGATCTTGAGAAGCTATGATTTTGGAAATCATTATGTCGGTTAAATTTTGGAATGGAGTTGTGCATTTGGGAGAAAGATTGTGGACTTACGAGAAGAACATGTAGTCATGTTAGTTCATTTTGAGATATATGAAATTGTTTATGAACATCTGAAAATGATACTTTTCAAAACGAATGTTTTATGGATGTTTTACCAGAAATGATTTTGAGCCGAGACCCAATCGATTTTGAAATAGTTTTATAACTCACGACTTGGGGTCCAAAAGGGTTTTCTAGTTTATAAACTTCTTGTAATGTGGAACGAGATATGGGCTGAGACCCTAATGTTTCAAAAAGGATTTTCTGTTTTCTAAAACTCCCGAGATTTGTAAAACACTTTACTAATCGGTTATGCATTTTATTACTGCCTTTCGGGGTTTTGATTTATTTGTTCAAATGAGACTTCTTTGGCAGTTTTTCGCTGTGTTTGATTTGTTGATTATTCAATGTCTTATCATAGCATAAGTTTAGATTATCCAGGATGGGATAATGGTCGAGGTTGCGAGTCATATGTGTAAAAAGAGTTTTTATCGGAGTCTATACGTTAATATTTTGGAACTCTATCGCATGGTTTTCCGATGGAATGTTAGTGGATTTGGTGACGAGCCAAACTGGTATACAGGAGTATGGATGTAGTTAAGCAATTGCATAATTCCATTTTATTTAATCATGTGTATTCAAAAAGAATTGTCATCGAGAACTTGACGGAATCAAACCAATTTAATTTTTCGAAAAATGGATTTCGTGGTCTTACGAAAATTTTTGTTTTGAGTTTTGAAATTCTTGAAAGAACTTTCGAAAATTTGTCTTCTTGACAAGACTATATGATTTCAAACTGGTTTTGAAAATGTGATTGATATACATACACATTTAGTGCATAATGCATATCATGGTGAAGTTATGAGTGTGACTCACGAACTGGATAATACATCAGTATGGTACGATGAAAAGAGATTCAAACTTTAGTATGGTAGTTTGGTTATCCATGGATGATCGGTTGATTGATCGGATAAGAGAAATATGTTGCGTGTTGTAGATACATGCACAGAATACGATTTTGGAACTTTGGATTTTGTGAAACCGGGACATATGTGCTATGCGATTCCATTGGTATGGTAGTAGTGCGATTTTACCATAGTGATTTTTGAATGATTCCTTTGTAAGTGTGGATTTGGGGATGGTGACCCCAGGATGGTTGTTTTGGGTATTGATTGGTTGTTCCTACTCCGTGTAGGATGGAGTATGTTCGTCAATTTGCGGCTTGTTGTTCATACGCCGAGGAGTATTTCACCAGTCATGTGTGTTTCTTTGAGATCCACTGTATGTGATTGGTATAATGTTTTGAGAATTTTATTCATCCGTATATCTGCCTCTGTGGTTCCGTGTTGACCATGTTAGAACTTACCGTGAGAGGGTATTCTCGATTACCGTTGATCGTTCGTTGGTGATATTGGAATTTATCATATTGATGATATACTCGGTAGTGTTTTGTCCTTTGGTTGGTCATATTGGAGTTTATCATGTTGATGATATTCTCTGTTGTGTTTTGACCTTTGGATTGGTCGTATTGGAGTTTATCATGTCAATGGTATTCTCGGTTAATTTATTGGTTAATCATTGTTAATGGTCGTATGAGCGTTCGAATTTTATGTCGATGTTTCAGGATTTGTGTCATTGCTTTGGGCATTTGTTTCATAGATGTATCGTGTATTATTCTTTTTATCGAAATTGGGACTTGACTGTTTGATCAGGCAGACAGGATTTGACACGGATAGATTATTTCATCCGAAGATGATATATTTCATTGGGACTCATGGAATTGTGATTTTAAGCGTATTTAGGCTTTACAGTGAAGTCACTTGCAAGTATCCCAGGAGATCGTCGACTTGGCGCATTTGTAAGTATATTATTTTGGTTATTCGTTAATGATGATGATTGATCGATGTCGTGATGGTTTTAGGATATTTTGGTTGAATGGTTTGTTTCTTTATGATGGATTGCAAGTTTCGAGGACGGAACTTATTTAAGTGGTGTAGTATTTAATATCCGGAATTCCTACCACTGTTGTTTAATGTTATCTTATCCGAGTGATTTTGTACAACGTGGAATCTGTGCAGTATGGATAAAATAAATGAAGGACTGAGACATCCGTATTAGTATAATTGTCGTACTTCGTCGACAATTGCATTTGAGGATATAGTGTGCTGTGTATATGTATTTGGTATATTGAGACGACGAGCAAGATCAGTGTAAATGGCCAAGTATAGAAGCCATAACATACGTTAAGCATATGAGCTTACGTACGTTAATTCCCAAAGGTCACGTACGTTAACATTAGGTCGTTACGTACGTTAAAGTATCAGGTGAGATATAGGTGGCTGATCAGAGAGGACCTTGTTAAGCGTAGCATACATTAAGCATAGGAGCTTACGTATGCTAAGACAAAGAAGTAATGTACGTTATGAAGAGAATCGGACAGGATCAGGCTATGGCCGACAGGTGGGTCCCGTGGTCGGCAGCTTTCGGCGCAGACGTGGGAGGGCGAGTCAATGTCGTATATTACGTACGTTAGGGACTTCACATTACGTACGCTAAATGGATATTTACTGTAGCAAGTCAACGTATGTATTACGTACGTTATGGACGCATTACGTGTGTAAGCGATCGAACGAAACAAGGCAGTGAGTTCTGGAATGATGCTACGTACGCTATGTAGGACCTGTAGCATACATAAGAAAGCATTACTTACGTTAATGTTGATTGGTAACGTATGTAATGAGCGTTGCAGATTATAAATTAAGGATCGGTTTTTCATTTCTTCACGAGAACAAAACCATTCCTTTCTCCAAACTTCGTCCCTCTGAGTATGGTAGTGAAAATAAACCTCTCCTATCTTGGATATAAGCTTGGAAACACGGATTTGAGTCTTGAATATGAAAATATTGTTAATCATTTGATGTGTTTGATGGTGTTGTTCATGTTCTTGATGTATGTTGTTGAACTCTACATCTTGATTTCGGATTCTTGGTATTATTATCCGTATTTGATTCGTATGATGATGATTATAGTGGTGTTGATACGATTCTTAATGTTACGAGAAGTGTATATTTAAGAATATGATGATACATGACTTGGATTATGAGTTGGATGATTATCTACATGTTAAAGGATATCGAATTATGTTGTTTTGATGACTATGAACATGGTTTCGAATCACTTGGAGTTCCGGAAGAGCTTTTGATAAATAGAACATAACAAGACGATTGTATATTGAATTATCGGTAATTTTAGATATGAAGATGGAATGTTCGTTAAGTCATGTTGATTGACGATTGATTAATGGTATAATACATGTGAGTATGATGATGATATTGAATCTACTTAGTTCACTGAAGCAACACCAACCATCCGATAGGAACACGCCATCTTTAAATATTAGGGACAAGGGATCAATCAACCGACCGAGCATTTCAAGAGCAATGCTTCGACTCAAGAACATAGCACTCCACTCCGATGTCTTACCCAAACAAACGACCGCCTCACCATGCCCGCCCGAACACCAATTAGGTTATCGAACGCCCACGTACCGGTACTTTATTTGCAAAGGCTACCAAGCAAAGTAGCTCACTGAAATCTTGTTCGCAACATTGCCAAAAAAAGCCCACGAGCAAAAAGGGACCGCACTACCGAACCGACGGAGTGCCGGCTCGGAGTCGCAATTGTTATTATTATCAAGGAGTGTGTACAACAAGCACAAATGAAAGTCGGGAAGGCATGCCGACTGAGTTGGTAAAAAATATCTCATTTTGAGATCGTGGAGTGCCAATAGTGCACATTATGAAATTCGAGAAGGCATCACAACTTTGTCAGGAGAAAATTCTCATAGGTTGTGTGTCGGCTCGGAGTCGTAATTGTTATTATTATCAATGAGTGTGTACAACAAGCACAAATGAAAGTCGGGAAGGCATGACGACTGATTCGGTAAAAAGGTGATGCACCATCTAAGATCAAAGCTAGTGCACTAATATTTCTTAGGCGACACGTCGACCCAACCTGAGATGGGAATATCTGCACTGGAATCCCCCAAAGAACTGTGGGATGCCCTCGAGGGCCGATTTGGGAACATCCACAACTAGGGGTGTGCATTTAGTCCGAATTCGAAAATCCAATTTGAAAATCCGAAAATCATATTCGAACCGGTCCAATCCAGTAGGTTCCATTGATTTTTGGATCGGATCGGATTAAATCCGTGGATTTTTGGATTACTCCAATCAATCTAAAATATATAAAAAAATAAATTTATATTATGGGTTGCTCTAAGGTTTGAGTTCTAACTACATGTTGCGAGAGTTTCAATTTGGGTCGAATTTCAAATCTGGTGGTGTGGATAAAAAAGCACCCATCCTGTCGCCCGTAAGAAGTGCCAACATTGTGAAGATGCTAGACATTGGTACAAGAAGTTTCATGCAAGCAAGAAAGTCGTAGCTCACTACAAGAAATATCGAGAGTCCAAAGAAAGGGAAGCTCACGATATAGAGGAATATGATGTCGACAAGTCCCCCGATGTTAATTACACAATCACCAATAATTGCTTTGATCCATACGTGCCACAGTCATTAGAGGCACCCCTTTATGACTGAATCCTAGTATTATATTTACTTTCTTGTTTACATTTAGCATAGTTACCTGAAAACGATTTTATCGATGTTTTATTTTCAGTAATGGTGTGATGCAACTTTACTTTTCTACAACAAGATATTAATATTGCTTACGTTAGATTCTTAGCGTTATTTCAAAGTATTGAATATCGCTCGAATGCTTATTATCTTCAACAATATACATAGCAATGGTTTCTAGATTGAAACCCACCGTGAGAATGGAATAGAGTTTCTTTTATTGATTCTAATGAATGTGGACGTATACGCATTTTAGAAAAACTGATGAGTCGATCAAGTGGACTGTACCTCACTACTATAAGGTTTTCAAATCTTATGTTGTCACCAACAACGTACTTTGGGATATAGACGCTTTGGCACGATATACTAGGTCATCTGACTCGAGGTATAATGAGTCGTATACTAAAGAACTTGCATGAACATTATTTCTTTTCGAACGAAAGGTGGCAACAACTCAAAATAAATACAATATTGATGTTAATCATACTATTTCATCCAAAGAAACGGAATCATATCAAATGCGCACCAGTCAATTATGTAAAGCCTGCTCTTTAGCCAAAGTAGGAGTGAGACCTTCCTACGCTAAAGAAACAAAAGCAAGCATTCCACTCTTACGCCAAATATAATGAGATATTTATGGACCCATCCAACTAATATGCAGACCATTTATGTGTTTTATGGTTTTGGTGGATGCTCTGACATGTTGGTCGCATATCGCTCTCCTTTCCACTCAAAATGCTGCAGAACTTCCAAGATAATTTATAAGGGTTCATCTCTCTTATCACATCTAAAGGACTTGAGATGTTGGGGAGTTCACATAAAAAAGTACTGATATTTATTGCATGATAGAGATTAATGTATAACAGCTCGTCCCATATGCATATGCAAACGGTCTCACATAAACCACCATCGAAAGAATATGAATGGAGATTATGTCATTGGTTATGCGCACCAATTTAAATTTTTTTTGCCTGGAATTGTGCAATATTGCACGCAACTTTAATTATATCGTTCTTAGACCTTCTCGGCATTAGGGGAGGAAAAGAAATATAATTTCTTGGGAACGACAGGAATTGTTGTGGTGTCTCCCCATTTTATCTCATTATGATCCGCGAACTTCAAAATGTTACCGTGAAGCACAAAGAAAACCTGATCTTCAGGATGTATCATATTTGATGCCTGATGCATTTACTGATATCGTGCAAGTGACATGATCTCACATTACAGCTACAAATGTGCGTGTAAGGTTATAAGTCCCCTGTAAGGGGCACATCACCAATGAACCGGGTGATGCAACTGCACCTGGTGAAGGTGTGGTTGAGGTCGTGGCTCCCTGCGAAGGAAGGGGTGGAAGCCTCATGGTTCGACTAAATACTCATCCAAGGAAGAGGTAGAGTATGGCACAAATATACATGTTAACCATCAATGAACTAGTTTCATGAGATCATGCTTGATTTTATTATGTCTATGAGTCATGATGAGAGGTACGCCCCAAAGATATGACAGAAAATCAAGAATATCGATGAAATTAAAAGAGTGTGGCTTGATCAACAACCCACTTTGATGACATGTCATGAATCATAAAGTGCCATGATGTCGAACCTCGCTCATTGGATGAAATCAACATGGAGTTGATTGGCCTAAGAAAAATATTTCAGGTAGACTAGAGTTTCTGACAAAGAGACAGTATTTGGGGTAGGTAGTGCTAACTTGGACCTAAACAAGTGTAAAGTCTATATGACATAAACGCGTCTTTGTTGTAAAGCGTAGCGAGAATAATGGAGTCCGAATGTACAATGTTCACGAAGTAATGCTGCTTACAACACCCTGGAATTGATTACGAGAAAATGTACTCCCACATATACATTATGCTATTTGATTAGCATAGTAATTTTTGGGGGACTGGAAATGCAGCTAATGGATGTGGTTACTGCGTATCTATATGGGGATCTATATACAGAGACATATATAAAAGAGCCCGATGGCATTTCATTACCCGAATCAAGTTACTTTAGACCATGGAGTGCGTTTGCAATTAGATTGAAACGCTCAACATTACAGTTTTGAACCAATTCTTAAGGATGTGGTATAACCGTCTAAGTGACTACTTGATTGCAAAGGGGTATAAGAACGATGAACTATGTTTCTGCATCTTCACAAATAAGTTCTGTATTTACGATCATCGCAATGTATGTCGATGACATAAACATAATCGGTACTTTTGATGAAATAAGAGAAATCACCGGATACTGGAAATATGAGTTTGAGATGAAATTTCTTGGGGAAACTCAATTTTGTCGAGGAATTGACATAGAATATCGAGTTTGTGAAATTCTTATCCACCGATCTTCCTATGTCCAGAAGATTTCCAAGCACTTTAACATGGACAAGGTACACCCGACTAGCACTTCCATGATAGGTCGAACGTTTGGATGCAAAGGAAAGATCCATTTCATCTAAAGAAAAATGATGAAGAGCTTTGGGAGCTGAAATTCCCCAAATTGTTGTCCTTGGATCAATGGTATAGATAATATCGTCGGATACTTAAAAGAAACCATAGACTTAGTACTATTCTTTATCTACAAGCAGGCAAACGAAGTTGCTTACAAAAAGGCAAATGCTAAAGTAAATGCTGATGCCGGAGTAACTACCGCGTAGGATGTGTTGGTAGGATTTGCTGATATTTTGGAAATCGACAGTGCAAACCCTTTTGGCTACCTCCTCGAATGGTGACAAGATTATTGTTAGCATGAATCATTCGTGAGTGTACATGATTAAGAATAATCATTTTACACTTGTGAGGAACTAGTGGTTAAGTACTACCTCTGATGAGCATACTTACATTTATGAATATAATGTAACTTGTAAATTCTTTTAATTGATGGAATGATCATAACGGAAAATATGTGATATATAAGAGAACATACATAGATTGCACTCTTTTCCCTAGACCAAGGTTTATTTTTCCCACTGGATTTTGTTACTTGGCAAGGTTTTTAACGAGGCAACGATATATGCATGTAAGCATTAGGGGGAGCTGTAAATTTTCTCAACTTCCGAGATCAATATAAAGATCACAAGGAAATGGTGATTTATAAAGAAACTTAATCACATGTATTGTACTCTTTTCTTTGACCAATGTTCATTTTCTCTCATTGGGTTTTGTTATTTAGCGAAGTTTTTAATGATGCAACTACTACTTGATTGATGTACAAATCAGGGAGAGATGTAGACTTGAGGGGGAGTCTTACTTCCACATCGTATGTTATACTCTTTTCCTTCCAATGATCATTTTTTTCACAGGTTTTTGTCACTTGAAAAGATTTTTAACGAGGTAACCAGATGAATCGATTTTAGGGATCGATGAAATGATCACCTTAGTAGCGCTATGACTAATGTAACGATCAAATGAAAGGATGGACTCAAATGGCGAAGTCTAAACTTGATGTGTCTACATGTTGTACTGTTTTCCCTACGATCAAGATATTTTTCCCACTGAGTTTTTGCTTGACGAGGTTTTAATGAGGCAACATGACATGCGCTAATAGACTAGGCATAATGGGGAGTGTTAAAGTAATAATACCTTATGTGTGCCTTAGTCCGTAAGTTATTTGCTTTTCTAATAGGATAGGATTAGGCTTGCTACATTGCAATCTCTCTCCATATATAAGAGTGCCATTAATGAGAATACATCTTTTTCCCTACTTTTCTGTCTTAGTTATTTTCCCTTCAACAAGGTGATGTTAATAGTATGTTTATTATATTGAATTATGTCAAAAATTAATTTATTGAATATATATGTACTACTATAAGATTTTTGTAATAAAATTTTTATTTACTTATATTGGTTCATAAAATCCACCTTCCATGCATGTTGATCTTTAATTACAATATTTTTTTCCAACTCATATTTACAAACCAAAATGATCATCATATGTATCGCAGGTTACGGAAAATACTTTATTTTTATTATGTTTGAGGAGAAAAGTAAAAGACAGCAAATCAATTGTATTGATAACAATGAATAGAGGGGCCTTTATATAGGCATCACAAAGAGAGTCTTTCCATACATAGGATTCCTAGTTAAGGTAAGACATCTAACAGGATCCTACTACTTATGGAAGAGTCAAGAACCTTCCATAACTCTTATCCCCCCACAACTAGTATTAGGTAAGACACCAATACGGGAAGGATTTCCCGGAACACTCCCCCTATGTCGAACACTAATACTAACATGGTGCACAAAGTGTTGTCTCGGTAAAAAACCTTTCCAAGTCAAATAAAACCCCGTGGGAAAAACAAAGACTTTGGTGCGGAAAAAGAGCGCAACGCACCAACTACAAATGTCAGAATCATGTAAAGTATACTCCCCCTGAGGTATACATGACAGCTCATTCCGTCGAGCTATCATTAGTTGAGCTCGGATAATCGACACATGCCGATGCTTCTCACATGTTTCTCAAATGTAGATTTTGGCAGAGACTTAGTGAACAAATCTGCGATATTCTCATCGGAACTCACTTGTTTCACTTCGATATTCAGCAATTTCTGCTGCTGCTGATTATAAAAGAACTTCGGCGCAATATGCTTGGTATTGTCACCCTTTATGAAACCTAACTTCATCTGCTCAATGCATGCCGCATTGTCCTAAAAGATGCAAGTAGGGGTTGTTGTAGTGGGATCTAATCCACACGTTCCTCGTATATGGTCTATGACTGACCGTAGCCAAATGCACTCCCTTACGGATTCGTGCAATGCAATTATCTCTGCATGGTTCGAGGAAGTAGCAACCAGGGTCTTCTTGGTAGATCGCCAAGATATTGCCGTATTCCCAATGGTGAACACATAACCAGTTTGGGAACATCCTTTATGCGGGTCAGAGAGATAACCGGCATCAGCAAATCCAACTAACGTGTCGTTAGGATTCTCTGCAGAAGGGGTGAGCTTGCTCGCATTAGCACTTCTGGTAGTCAAGCTACCATGCTTAGCTGCAATATCAGAGGAAGATCGACGGTCGGTATGCATCGTCTTAACCTCAACAATTCCTTTCGGAATATCGCTCTCTCTTGCGTAGGGAAAGAACAATCCAAGGTCACTGGAGCCTTTCAAGTATCGAAAGATGTGTTTTACTCTATTCCAATGCCTTATCGTAGGAGCGGAGCTAAATCTCGCTAACAGATTCACAGAGAATGCGATATTTGGATGAGTACATTGAGACAGATACAACAACGCACCGATTGCGCTAAGGTACGGTGTTTCTGCTCCAAGGACCTCTTCATCCTCCTCTTTGGGATGAAACGGATCCTTGTTTATTTCCAGACTTCGACCAATCATGGGGGTAGCAAGAGGATGTGCCTTGTCCATACTAAATCACCTGAGCATTTTGTGGACATAGGCAGACTGATGAATGAGTATGCCATCATCTTGATGTTTTAGCTCTAAGCCCAAGTAGAATCAAGTCCTCCCCAGATCTTTCATCTCGAATTCGGATTTAAGGTAGCGGTCCGTTTCATTGACCTCATCTATGGTACCGATAACATTCATGTCATCTACATAGACGGCTATAATCACGAATCCTGCATCTGTTCTTTTCACGAAAATGCATGGACAGATGTCACTGTTCTCGTATCTCTTCCCAACCAAGTATTCACTTAGGCGGTTGTACCACATCCTTCCGGATTGTTTCAACCCATATAGTGAACGACGCAATTTCACAGCGTAAGTGCTCCGTGGTTTAGAGCTACTTGATTTGGGCAATGAAATCCCTTCGGGGACTTTCATATAGATACCCGTATCTAGATCCCCATAAAGATACGCTGTAACCACATCCATAAGCTGCATGTTCAGTTTTTCGGACACTACCAAACTGACTAAGTAGCGGAAAGTGATGATGTCCATAACGAGAGAATACGTCTCCTCGTAGTCAATGCCAGGGCGCTGCGAGAAGCCTTGGGCAACTAGTCTCGCTTTGTAATGCATGACCTCATCCTTATCATTGCGTTTATGAACAAAGACCCACTTATGTCCAACTGATTTAACGCCCACGGGTATTGGCTCGATACGGCCAAATACCTCACGTTTAGCCATTGAGTCTAGTTCAGCCTGCATTGCATCTTTCCATTTCGTCCAATCGGCTCGTTGTTGACACTCAGCAACCGAGCGCGGATCAGCATCGTCGTCTTCAATAATATCTTGAGCGACGGAGTAGGCAAAAGCATCATCGACTAGCGTGGAAGACCTGTCCAATAGTACGTATTCATTCGTACATTGCATCGAGATTTCTTTATTTTCTGACATCAACAAAGTTTCCGACACGTCCGTCGATTATTCCATTGTTGATTCGAGGACATATCCGTAGTCAGAGATAATCTCGTGTGACGGAGTCACTGTGTCGATGATGAGAGGATTTTGTGCCTCTGTTCCTCTTCTCTTTCGAGGTTTGGTATCTTTTCTACCCACTGGACTCCCCCTCTTTCGAGCAGGGATAAGAGCAGCCGAAGCAGCTGTCCCACCACTGAGGTTGACGCCGGGGGCATCATTCCTTTGGGCAGCTGAACCTTGCCCTATAACTGGGACTTCTAACCTTGCAGGAACATTCGCAGCGAGAATGGTAGATCTTGTCACTTTCGCAGTATCAGTAAAGCTGTCGGGCATCGAATCCGCAACTTTCTGAAGACTGAGAATACGTTGCACTTCTAGCTCGGATTGAGCTGTGCGGGGATCTTGATGAGGCAAGGAGGGAGCACACCAGACAATTTTCTAGCGTTCAACTGGAATTGTTCGATTCCTCTCTCCCCCTAACGACAGGAAGTTTGTCTCATCAATGTGACAATCTGCAAATCTTGCAGTAAACAGATCTCCTGTCAAAGGTTCCAAGTAGCGGACAATTTTAGGCGATTCATAGCCAACATATATACCTAATCGTTTTTGCGGACCCATTTTAGTACAATGTGGAGGCGTAATTAGCACATAGACTGCACAACCAAAAATGCGTAAGTGTGAAATATCAGGCTCATATCCAGTTACCAACTGGTACGCACTAAACGGTTGATTGGCAGTGGGTCGAAAGCGAATAAGTATAGCCGCATGCAAAATTTCATAACCCCAGGCAGAAATCGACAAGTTGGTGCGCAATACAAATGCTCGGGCGATAAGCTGTAACCGCTTAATCATAGCCTCGGCAAGGCCGTTCTGCGAATGAACATGGGGGATGGGATGTTCAACTTCAATCCCAATCGACATTCAATAGTCATCAAAAGACTTTGACGTAAACTCTCCAGCATTGTCCAATCTTAATGACGAGATTGGGAAGTCGGGGTGGTTAGCCCGTAACTTGATAATTTGTGCTAGGAGTTTAGCAAATGCAGCGTTTCTCGTGGATAGCAGAGCGACGTGTGACCATCGCATCGATGCATCAACCAGAACCATAAAATATCTTAATGGTCCGCACTCTAGCTGAATAGGTCCACATATGTCCCCTTGAATTCTTTGTAAGAAGCGAATGTTTTGTGTTGAGTCTTTAGCAAAGGACGGAGAGGGTATCAACTTTGCTAGTGAACAAGCTTTGCAAAACGATTTGTGGGCATTAGAAATTTCCACGGAAGCCTCGGGATTTACGAGAGATGCACCGTCAACCTTATCAGGGCGTGCGATATTTAGTCCCGGTGATACGGTATCAAGCTCACTCACATCAATGCCGATATCGAGTGGTGCTTCCAATTGTTTTCTGGACTTGAAAAATGGATGACCATGTGAGTTTTTCAAAATGCGAATCATCATGTCGCGTCCAGGGTGATCGAGTCGGTCATGCCATAGTTGGTAGGCTTCGGAATCACACAGTTCGTGACTCATAGCATAGGATTCAATAACCTTTATTGTAGTCTGGTATAAACCACTACTTAGACTCATAAGTTTCTCGAGAACGCGGCGTCTTCCGCATTCTGCCAGAGTAACACACAAAAATTCTGTCCCATTCTCACAATGTGTATCAAGGTGATAACCGTTGGCACGGATGTCCCTAAAACTTAGCAAGGTTCGGTTTGCTCTTGGGGCATAGAGAGCATTTGTGACATTAATATGCATACCATTAGGTAGCAAGAAATGAGCAGGTCCCCTCCCTTGAATTACTTGGGAGGAACCAATCATTGTTGTCACTGAGGATATGTATGGCACAATATCCTTGAATAATTGCCTATTCCAAAGAATAGTGTGGGTTGTTCCACTATCAGCAAGGCACTCCATTTCGCCACGAGACATCTACAATAAGACATGAAACTCGATTAGTCTTGTGATTAAAGACATAGCGAAAACTCATTAATTTCGAGTTTGGGGAAATTCGACCAAGTCGGTTAGGATCAAAGTTAGCACAATCGCTAGAAATAATTTCCGCGCAGCTTGACCTTTGTTCACTAAAACAGCAATAACTTCTTCGTTAAGAAGGCTATGGATGAATGGTCAGTTGTTCTGAAACTAGACTTCCGTATATTTCTGTCTATAGGTCATGCACTTTCTGGATCATTAAACTTAGATCTCAGTACTCGTTTCAAGTTGCTATTTTGGTATTTCCCTATTGTTGAGTGATAGAGCAAGGTTGAAGCCTTTTTCAAAGGCATTATTGTTGATACAATACTATGGTAATATGGCCATAGGAGCGTTTAAATACTTCAAAACGCATCTTGGTGTTCGATTTATATCTCGGCTAATGATCCTTTCGGTAACTCCAACTTGGTAGACTTGCAGAGAAAGTAGGAATGTTGGTACAGCTAAGGCTGTTTAAAAACCACTGATTCCGTTTGAACTTTCAAAGCATAAACAAATACCAAGGAGGATGCGCCTAGTCTTGATCAAAAGTTTTGATGAAATCCACCAATGTATCAATTTAACCAAGCAATTCATTGCTAGCAATTATTTTGTGATAAACCAAACATGCTTTCGAAGGGAAAAATAAAATTCGTTTTTGCACAATCACAGCAATTAAAAGAATTTTATTCATCATGGCCAGCTTTATTACATTCATGAAAATCCAAAGTAGTTCTCGAAAACTAGAAACAAGACAAAACATAACCAAAGCGTAAAACTAGTCAAAGTCGGCAACATCCATATGTTGGTCTTTGTCCGCAATGGTGAGAGGAGGGATCTCAGTCTGGATCTCAATATGGTTCACCTCCGTATTCTCATTATCTTCTTCCATGTAATTCGACTCTTGAGTCAAATATTGTTTATAGTGCTTGTAGTAAGCTTGGATGTTCTTTAGCGCTTTGCAATTGCGGTAAGTATGCTTCTTCGATCCGCAAGTATAGAAATTCCGGCCTTCCTTTGGAGTGGTTCCATTCCCGGCGGCAGGAGGCGGTCCACGTGGTTGGGTTCCACTGGGTCCCGTGGCCGAGCCACTTTGCCTCTTCCACACATTGGAACGACGACCTCGTCTTTTCCCTCGCTTGCTCGACTCATGCACCCGTGGTGCTTGCAAAAACTGAGTAGCGTTGCCTTTTCTATTTTGTCGTGGTGCTTTCCTGTGGGTAGCCTGATTCAGTTCCGGAATCGGCTTCGTACCAGCTGAACGCGCATTGCTATTGAGAATAATCTCATGGTGCCTTTCTTTTTTCGCGAGGTGGGAGATAAGGTCACTAAAATTTTTAATTCTCCCTTCCTCATAGGCAACGCGCAGCTGATGAGCAATCACACTTGCTCCCACGGGAAACGTGTTAAGAGTCTTCTCGATCAAATCTTGATCAGACTTCTTGACACCATAAAAACCAAGATCAGCGCGAAGATCGAGGATAGCTTGATTATAGGCTTCCACATTCGAATAATCCAAAAATCGGATTTGCTCCCACTGAAGCTGCAATTCGGGGAAGCGCTGATCATGCACATTATTAAATAATTGTTCGAGTGTATCCCATAGTTCTTTGGGGGTTTGCAAATTCATATAACACTTTTTCAACAACGGATGTATATGTCTACGCAAGTACATCAGTGCATTAGCCTTGGTTTCCTCGCTCGGTTCTTGAGCGGTAGGCTCGTTAAAGGGAAAGATGGTGGTGGTAAATCTCTTACCGACGAACGCCAAGCGAACGTCTGAGACCCACCTATGGTACTCCTTACCAGCATGGTCAAGGATGTCGAACTCCGGATGAACATTGGAGCTTTGTGCCATATACAAGATATAAACAAGAGGAAGTTAGTCTTGTTGGTTTTTCAGTGACAATGTAAACGGTCACAATCGATGCTTTTAAAAGCGTGTACCATAACCGTTACTCGATTTACTTCCCTTAATTGTTATTTAGTAAAGTCGACAAAAAACGGCGATATCAGATCGCACCCAGATACGTGGTGTATGTAACAACCACAAGTATCGACTTTTCAACAATTCCGTGACTCCCCCAGGACCGTCACACAGTTTTCTTCGACACGCAGAGATACCGACTTCTCTCGCGGTCTCATCCACCGCAAAGTAGCGTGGGAGATAAAGAACCCAAATACCCGTGTCCCCAAAAGAAAAATTCCCAAAAGGAGAGAATTGAAATTGGGACAAGTCAGATAATTACCTCGATTATAAAATTAAGCACGTGCTGAATTTGTGGTGTGCTTCGATCTACCGGTTGGTACTCGATGCAACGACGTGAAACCGGAGGCGCAATTTTGGCGGCTTCCGAAGATAAGTTGATGTTCGGGTTTTGGTCCGAGATTCAGAACCGGCCGGACTTAGTGGCCGAGCTGGTCGGCGGTGGTCAACGGTGGTCGGCGGGCGTGGCGGTCCAGGTGATGTTCTACTGGATCTGGATCGGCCGGGCAGTGGCGGTGGTGGTGGGCGGCGGGCCAGTCTTGCGATGGTAGTGGCAGCGGTGGCATTGCGGCAGCAGTGTGGCAATGCTTGCGGCCAATGGCAGTGGTACGGGCGGCGGCACGGCGGCAGCGGCAAAGTTGGTCAGTGCTTATGGCATGGTGTCGGCGGCGCATTGGCAACAAGCGGTACTGGACGGGCGGAGGTCGGCGGTTGATGGCCGATTTCTTCTTGTTTTTCTTTTTTTTTTCATTCGAGCTACGTGCTGATAACGTGTTTGAGGAGAAAAGTAAAAGACAGCAAATCAATTGTATTGATAACAATGAATAGAGGTGCCTTTATATAGGCATTACAAAGAGAGTCTTTCCATACATATGATTCCTAGTTAAGGTAAGACATCTAACAGGATCCTACTACTTATGGAAGAGTCTAGAACCTTCCATAACTCTTATCCCACTACAACTAGTATTAGGTAAGACACCAATACGGGAAGGATTTCCCGGAACATATTACAAATTTTCAGATATTTATTGTCGATAATGTTAAAAAAATTATTCTAAAATTTTAATTAACTAAAATTGTTTAACTTAAATCTATCAGAAAAAGTTTTAATTATAAACCTAGTACGCGTAGCTAATCCATGCTATTATAAATATTTATTTATTCAATGAACATGATTACAGTAGATTTAGAAATTATAATAGAGTTTCATATTTTTATTATCGAGTTTGATGCTAAAACTATTTTCATTAAAGAATTAATTTGATCCTTTTCATTCTAAGATAAAATTATGCTAAATTATTTCCAAATTGATTCCAAATTCATATTATTAGAAACATCTTTTTTATATTAAGATAAATTATGCATAAGTCTTCACCAAATACATTGATTTACAATACTCCCATTTGAATAACTAAATGTCTGATGAAATAGTTTGAAGAAAAACACAATGGGAAAGAATTTCAAACTGTTTGTAGTGGAACTTCACCAGTGCACTTCTTCTTCCTTAGTTCTAGATCACATATTATTTTCAGATCTCCACCGCTTCCGTTCTTCTCCTTCACGAAAGCTGGTGAATTGATTTGATGAGAGCAATTGTTCATATGTTCGCAGATTTTTCAAGCTGTGCATTGCGATGCAGATCTTGATAAATAAGATTTTTGGTTAAATTAACTTGTATGTGGATGTTTTATGTTTAATATTAGTTATTAAGTTTCTAGGATTTAAACATGTGAATTGTATTTGTGTTGCTATTTTAAGATATAAGTTTTGTGATATATGAAAGTCGGGTTTATTTGGGATATGAATTCTTTCTTTTTTGGGGGGTCCACTGAAAGGTGCTAGAAATGCCAAGTTGATCATACGAAAGCCAATGACTCAAACCGGACATGGCTGTATCAAAACTATGAGAACCAAAAGCTAAGGAATGACCTTCATTAGCGAGAAAGTCTGTGGCATGATTCGCTTCCATATACACATGAATAAGGCGAACCTCCTAATCCCGGCGAAGAAGAGAGATAAGTTCAATGACCAAGCTCGTGTGTTGGTGATCAATATCCTCCGCTTTTTGAAGAAATCGTAGTGCACAAGCGGAATCCTCTTGAACCATAAGTTGACGAGTGCCCGAATCCCACTCAACGTGGACACCAAAAACCGCAGATGAGAGTTCCGCATGAGTAATACTACATTTACCGAGATTCATGGCAAGGGATCGAATGAAGTTACCATGTTCGTCTTGAAGGATGCCCCACCTGCTGCTAAACCGTCCGAGGAGCAAACTGAGCCGTCGGTATTTAAAATGTTCCACCCTGGAGGTCTGGGTTTCCAAGCAATGTGTTGAGTGGACCGATTGGGCAGTGGAATTCTACGACGTACCTGTGCATTATCAAAACTTAATTTGGTCAATTGACACTAATGTAAGATGGGTGCCACTACAGCATCAGGAGATGCCATCTTATCTTGGAAAACCAACTCATTGCGTGCGCGCATCGAGGGCAGCTCGTCGAACTCGTCAAATGTCGCCGAAGACATTCATAATTTCGTGAGTTTACGTCCATGTGAAGCCAGCCACAGGAAGAAGTATTGGGACTTTTGTTGGTTCTAATTTTCAACAATGTAATTACAGTAAAAATTACAAAGAAAGACAACCTATTACAATCTTAATAAATTAAAAAGTTGAATTAAAATTACAACTTTAGCAGAGGCGAGATAACTCTTTCCGTAAGACAATTTTGCCCCCGTATAAGAGCAGACGGCTCAGGCAATATGTCCCCAAGATACAATCATATGTTGAAGCAGCGCTTCCAAAACTCGAATTCCGCAGAACGCCTGTGATGGAAACCTGCACGAAACAAGAGGGAAATATGCTGCAATATGTGATATGCTTGTATTTTTGCTATGTTCTGATTGTATAAAATGAAATGCATAAGACCCTCTCTTATAGGGTCCAATTCCACTCCATCAGGTGGGGAGTTACAACAAATTAAAGTGCCATTAATTCTCTTTAATCCTCCAGCTCAAGAGTTACCTCCATAAATATTCTCATTTAATACGAACGTTACATTATGGTGAAAAGTCATATTCTAGAAGCTAAGTTCTCAACCTGCCTCATTTCAGACGAGACCATATATCAGATCAGATGGGTTCTGCCCAAATATCAGATCAGATGAGTTCTGCCCAAATATCAGGTCAGATAGGTTCAGCCCCAAATATCGTGTCGACGTTCGGGCCCAAATATCGATCGATGGGTTCGCACCGGATATCGATCGATGGGTTCAAATTTCAAATATCGATCGATGGATTCAAATTTCAAATATCGATCGATGAGTTTAGCCCAAATATCAGATCAGACAGTTTTTAGATCAGACAACTTCTAGATCAGACAACTTTTAGATCGATGCCTTCTAGATCGAGATCGTATAACTTTCAACCCAACTATCGATCGCATACCTTCTAGATCGATACCTTCTAGATCAAATTTTCTAAATCGACAATTTTTCACCAACTATCCGATCGCATATTATAGATCGACAACTTCTAGATCGATACCTTTCAGATCGATACCTTCGATCGTATATTTCACCTCAACTATCGATCGCATACTTCTAGATCGACAGCTTCTAGACTGCATACCTTCTAGATCGCATAACTTTCGATCGCATACCTTTTAGATCGCATGACTTTTAGCCCAACTATCAGATGAGTTTTCAAACCTGGTTAACTTTTCACCTTTTCAATTAAATGGCCAACTTTAATCATTTATTTCTCACTCACCGGAAATCGGTTTTAAGAAAGATAAAATCCTACGTTCATTTTCTCGAAGCGTAGATTCATAAATTAATATTTAATTCTCAAGAATTAAATATTTTATCATTATTGATTTTAAATTGATTTAAAACTCATTTTTCTAAAACCAATTTCCAACAATCCCCCACATGAGTGGAAATAAATGCATGCATGAATGCAGACTCACATACCCAGTTTCCGTAAAACACTGCTTCATGGGGTAAGGTAGTTTGTGGCTTTGAACCTTCCTTAGTAAAATATCGTCGGATATACCGACGGCTTAGTGGACACTTGACACGTCTTTATTGTAACTATCGCAAGTGCACGATATCGTATCAAGTAGTAAGTGGACTTTTTGAGTCCGGTTTATCGATCCCACGAGGAAGTTAGGTTATGTATTGAATTATACACTTTATCTACTTGTTATAGATATTTGTATGAGTGAAACACACAATTTAAGAGTTTGGTTTGACAATTGCAATGAAAATGCAATAATAGTTCTAAAATTCAAGGAAATGAAAGATTGCACTAATAATAGATTAATAAAAGATAAAATGAAATAGTTGGGATTACAAACTTAGTTAATCATTAGTTATAGAAGATGTATAGGAGATCATAAGATGTATTTACTTATTATGTTGTGTATATTCGATTTTTCTTAAAAAGACGGTTCCTCTTTCGAATGTCAAAACGCCCCTTATATATTGAATCAATCCACTATATTTCTATGTTGATTGGCTTCAATACATAGCATTAAGTTTTATGAAAATAACTCAAAGAATCATCTAAGGTCTAGAGGTATATTTCTATACCCTAGAACAACCTAGAGTGAAGATAATTTGATCTAATCAAACATGTTTTCTTTCGAAACATATGAAGACCATAAATATCATCATTTATTGGCTAAATAAATAAAGATTGATAAAACAATGAAAATCACACACAATAATAAGTAATCCATAATAGATCTTTATACAAACTTAAATAACATGACAAACTTTGTTTATAATCCCAACTAAGGATAACTTAGCCATGAAGGGTTTATTCAACATATTACAAGCTTGAGTGGTCATTAATAGTTGAAAAAGAGAAGGAATTGGTCCTAACTCCCTTAGTAGATAAAGGAGAAAGAAGAAATAAACTCCCTCAACAACATAAGCTAAACCGCACTTACACAAATCACTCAAGAACACAAGTGTGTTCTTCACACAAAAAGAAAAAGTATTACAAAGTGAGCAAATATAAGATGAATGATTTCTTAATGATGGATCTAAGGGGTCTATTTATACACCTAAAGTCATCTAATAGCTCCAAAACTCCAGTATTATTATATTAGATCGGATCAATGCCATCCATCCCCTCAATAATAGACCAAAAGTATAAAAATTAGACAATGATCAATAATCTGTCAAGAGTTACGGCCATAACTTTCAGATGTTACGGCCATAACATTGAGGTCTTACGGCCGTAACTTTCAGATGTTACGACCGTAACATTGCTTCGGCTTTTTGTACACTGGTTGCTTTGTGAGTTACGTTTTCAGCCCAGAATTTCTTAGACTTTGCGTTTTTTGCCCCAAATCTTCTTCGGATGATAACTTTTGATATATAACTCTGATTTGGAATCCAGAAAGACTGCCGAACTCGTCTCGGAAAGCCCTAAAATATGAATACATAAAAACTCAATAAAGAGAATATTTTATAAGCATGTTATTTCTTGAGTAAATCAGTAATTCAATCCGATTAAGGCTAAATTTACATCTTCATCCTATAAAAATAAAATTATTAAAAATTAATTAATTCAAAGCAAAAACGAGTAGACTAGCTCATAATTATGGGTGAAATATATCAATATTAATCACGGATAAGTGTATAAAACTGACATTTATCACACCCCCAAACTTGAATTCTTGCTAGTCCCGGGCAAGACTCTTTATTATTCACGCTCAAGATAAAAATAAAAAATAAGACACAAAATAAGAAAAATAATACACACAAATTAAAAAATAATTATATATATAAAGAGGATAATAGATCAAAATGCTATTATTACACAATAACCAGCTTTATAAAGTAGATAGAAATGAATCAAGATTCAAAATAAATCTACTAATGATTTTGAAGTTAAAACACGGTTTATTTTTGTAATTCCAAAATGCAAGGTTTCCCCCCAAAAGGTTGATTATTATTTTCCCACTCGTGATACACACGACTCCCTTTAATGGTTGCTCTCGATCACTCGTTTATTTTTCGACTCAAAAAGAATTTCATCGGCGTCATCAAATATTGTGATTGTTCACGAAATTGAGTGTATTGAAATTCAGCCATCAATTAATTCAAATCTGCTTATAATCTAAATCCCTTTTAGTGACAGCTTTCACACCATTATTTGCTAACGTGTAGCTCTTTTCACTAACATATTTTCTATTTTTTTTAGGTGATAGCTTTCACAACGTTATTTGCTAACGTGTAGCTCTTTTCACCAACACAATTTCCATCTCTTTTTTTAGTCATAGCATTCACACCGTTATTTGCTAACGTGTAGCTCTTTTCACCAACACATTTTCCATCTTTTTTTAGGTGATAGCTTTTACACCGTTATTTGCTAACGTGTAGCTCTTTTAACCAAGACATTTTTTTTCTGGGAATAGAATTTTTGCAGAAAATTATTTATTAGTTAAGCATGAAAAATCAAAAACTCCACAAATTAAGTAAATTTCAGTTCTATTTTTCATCAACCGACTGATTCTTCTTTTCTCAAGGTAACGAATAACTCGATTTAAATGATAATTACGAGGCTTGGAAAGAGAGATTAAGGCTCAAAAATTTTGGAATATACAATTTTTTAACTGGTTAAAATAATTTTAGAAGTTTGTATATAACTAATTTATTGATGTTATGGCCAGATCTAGAAATTTCATAAATCAAAATAAACAAAATAAATATATATATAAATATACACTAAAAAAATCAAAGCCAAATAACAAAAATAATCAAAACACACCACAATAATCAGAGCTAAACATACCAAAATAATCAAAACACACCACCCCCAAACTTGAAAAAGAAACTGTCCTCAGTTTAAAAAAAAATAAAATAAAAAGCAAGGGAGAAAAACAGAATACTCCTTGTTATGAAAGTTGATGCTTGAGATAAGCCCTTTTTGGATCTGCAAAAGAAAAAAATATACGAGGCAAACAAGAAAAGAAAATAAAATATACCCGGAAGTATAACATAATTTTTAAGATGCGCTTCAGGAAAGTCCGAAGAGTCGCCTTACGCTGCCATCAATGTTTTTATTAAAAACAAATAATAAAATTTACAGCAATAAAAATAACAATACATAAATTGCGAATAGATGCGCGTCAAGAGATCAAGAAGAAACTCCTTAAGCTGCCATCATTTAGTAAGATTTTTACACACGATAAAAAGTAAAAAAATACAAGAGGTACAACATGGGTTATCAAAGGAACAGGAATGAATCCACTTTTCGTTTTCTCACGGTAAAATCTTCCATCCAGACAATATTAGCTTGAGTTGGATCTGGTTGAGAAACAAATTCAATGAGTTTATTGATTAGTTCTTCTGGTGTTGTTGCAACGACTATGATTTGTTTAGCACGCTCGGAAATAAAACCTTTTTCAGCAGAGTAGTCGATGAAAGATAGTAAACCATCAAAGAAACCATTGACATTAAGCAGACCTATTGGTTTTTTATGAACATTTAGCTGAGTTCTAGTAACCACATGAAAAAGTTCCTCAAGAGTGCCAAAACCACCGGGAAGGGTGATAAAGGCGCCATAATTATTCATCATGTGAGTTATGCGATCTTGCATATTTACAGCTCTAAACTCATCTCCAATAGTTGCCCCGGTGATTTTACTTTCTGCCAGAGGTTTTGGAATTACTCCCAACACTCTTACTCCTTCCATATAGGCAGAAGCAGCATCGCGTCCCATTAATCCTAGACTTCCTCCTCCGTAAACTATATGAATGCATTTTTCTCCTAAGGTACGACCCAAGTTGTGGGCTGCTTCAGTAAAGCATGCCTTTGTTCCATAACTAGCTCCACCAAAAATACAGACTGAGTTAAATCTTTTTGTGGAAGATGATGATTCCATTTTTGAAAAGAAACTTATTTGAGAGAAAGAGAGAAAAATACAAGTTTGAGGAATGAATAAAAGAAACAAGCACAATGTTTATTTATAGAAGAAAAATAAGGTAAAAATATTTAACAAATCTGTGATTGCGTTAATTGCGCTTCAACTACTCAATAGAATAATGAATGCATTTATCGCGTATCACATTTTTTATTCAGAAAATCTAACCATACGACAAAAATAAAAGATACTCACGTGTATGCACGGTAGTTGTGATTGTGGCTCACATATTCCTCTGATTTTACGTTCAGAAACGGCTTAAATGCCTTCTAAGAGTCGGGGAGAAGCTTCCCATCCAATTTTCTTACAAATTGGCAAAAGGATCTTTTAATGTCAGATTCCCAAGACGTTGTTCATATTCTATTTTGAATTTATTCCACAAACATCGAATTCCGTAATGTACGAGTCCACTAGGATGCGTGTCAAGAGAAATTTCGATATTATCTAAATTCTCTTTATTCAAACCATCCTTAATGAACTGAATTTTATCTTCTCTGTTTGTAGATGGAATTCCTAAAGATCGACATTTTAAATTACAGTTCCATCTAGAACATTTATAGCAAATGGCTATTATCTTTGCTCGTCGTTTCTTGGCATATGAACTTTTTCCAAGCCCTGATAAAAATCTAGTAGGTATTTCTGTGAAGTCACCTGCTATTCTCATTTTGGCTTCAATAATGAATCTAATGTCAAAATGTATGCTTTTATTCATAAGCAACCTCATCCTTTCAAGTCTTGTCTTGTAAATTTTTAAAATTACTTTTTTGCTAAGAAAGAGAAATCTCTTTTCAATACTATTCAAAGTTTCTTCTGTGATAAAAAAAATAATATAAAAATAAAAGAGAAAATATCTACAAATATCAGTTGTTGTGGGAAACTGAAGAATCCGACTTTAATAGTCACGGAGTACCGTTATCCGCCACTTGACCGGACAAACACAATTGAGTAATAAGTTACAACGTCGAGAAATTGTTGTTGGGATTCCACAGAAAATAAATGAAGCGGAAGAATAACGGAATCCCTAAGAGGATCGATCAAGTAACGTATATACGAAAAGAAAAATACGAAGATCAAGGAATCAAAGTCCCATACCTATGATGTCTCTGAAAAACCTTCGTATGATGATGATGATGATGAAGAGCCCTTCGTTCCAAGCACCTAAAGCAAGATGCCTCTACTTCACACGCTGGAACTTGATGGAAAAATCGACAAGCTTCCTTTCTTCAAGAATGCGGCTAGGGAAGCTTGTATGAATTTTCTCTCTCAATGTGTTCTTCTTATATCTTGTCTCTAAGATCAAGATGAAGTTTTCAACCTTACTCTCTCTCTCAAATTCGTGATTTTGAGTTCTTACAAGAAGAAGTTGTCCTCTCTCCTTTTTAAAGACTTTTATTTATATAAAAAAATGAAAGTCTTCCTTTAACACATGATTGAGGGTATCAAATACACCTCACATATGTCACCTAGTGACATAAAATAAGTATAAAAGAGACAAGAGAGGGTGGGGGGCGGCCTTAAGGGAAATTTCCAAGAAGACGGGTCAATTTACTCGGCTCGTGTAATCGATGTTCACAAAACGAATCCCTCGTGTATCGGATGTTCGTCAAACGAATCCGTTTTATTTCCAATGTGTTTGGACTAATTAATTAATCCAATTAATTAATTATATCAAACACAAATATATATTTCTCTAAGAAATATAATTTATGAATTAAAGTAATCACCCAATAACCTACTTACAATTCATAAGACCGCTATTTGATTTATCCGATAAATCAAACTTAGATATCTAATATCTAATATTATAAGAGAGATTATTAATTCACATTTATCCATCAATGATCCTATTGCGCGACTCCGTAGGTTCGTCTCAGCCGGCATTGGGAGGAACCAATGTGTGCG
Source organism: Orobanche coerulescens (assembly GCA_033398695.1). NCBI lineage: Eukaryota > Viridiplantae > Streptophyta > Magnoliopsida > Lamiales > Orobanchaceae > Orobanche > Orobanche coerulescens. Next base: position 37,309,382 of record CM065815.1, read on the forward strand.
GGCAGCACTTAGCCATCCTAGCGGGCCGCACTGTAAACCCCGACTGAGAACGAATGAACGAATCATTCCAGAACCATTATGTCGTGAATACTATATACGTATAGACCCTTCATCAGATGTCCCGGTCAAGTCTTCGGGTCACGGTAAAGTCAAACCCTACTGGTGACTAAACTCTATACATGTGTTAATGCAAATCAAAACCGACTGATTAATAGTGTATCTAATACGACTATATCAGAATGCTTTGGCCAAAGACTTATGATCTTATTTGCCATTAACCGTATAGTACATTCGCCTGCTCACTAACAGGAGATAGAATCCTTTCTTGGCGTTCAAGAAAGATCACACCGCCCGTATAGTCCGCACTTCGAGGTCGACTCGGAATTAAGCAAATGAGTCTAACTACTCTAATGACAAACTAAACGTCACAGACACATCTTCTACTGAACCCTCAAGTCAAAGGTCCACGTATACTATCACAACCTTTCGATTCGTCATCGACTCTCCGAGAGTGAATACCGTGTGACTGAATCGAGTATGAGTCATGTTCGAGTATACTGGTCCCACCAATATACTTATAACTATGCTATCAAGACATGCACACATCCTAGCATCAGTTATACAAGTCCTATTAAAACTTAATGTCCTGTTAAGTTTTATCGACTTGCGAACTAGTTAAGCATTCGAGCTCTAAACACTTCTAGTGCCTATCTCCTTATCTCCATAAGGAGTAGAATGTTCACTCTCAAATGCAAGGACTATTATTCTATATACCAAATCACAATTCCAGTGATATACAATAATATAGAAATAATAATTGCCTTATTAAATATAATATTCATAATTACAATACAATTGCTCTCACTCTCTCATCCTCTGAGTGGCAATCGAGGGCATATTCCTAACAATCTCCCACTTGCACTCAATGCCACAAACTATGGTATCTAATATCCATACTCTCCAGATGTCTCTCTAAGACCTTCTGAGATAGTGGCTTGGTAAGCGGATCAGCAACGTTATTTGCTGTGTCTACTCTCTGCAGTGTAACATTCCCATCCTGAACCATTTCTCTAACAAAATGATATTTTCTCGCAATATGTTTGGTGTTGTGGTGAGCCCTACGCTCCTTAGCCTGTGCAACAGCTCCGTCGTTGTCACAAAACAGTGTCACGGGCTTCTCTGCGTTAAGAACCACTTGAAGTTCCTCAGTGAACTTCTTTATCCAAAAAGCTTCTTTATCAGCCTCCGTGGCTGCCTGATATTCGGCTTGACATGTAGAGATAGCAGTCGAACTTTGCTTGGCACTTCTCCAAGAAACTGCCCCACCATTCAGAGTAAAGATATACCCTGATGTGGACATCTGAGCATCCATGTCCCCCGAAAAATCTGAGTCTGTATAACCCATCACTCTTAGTTCTCCACCGCCGTATGTAAGAACCAAGTCTTTAGTCCTCCTTAGGTACTTAAGAATGTTCTTTACAAGAATCAATGTTCTGCCTGGATTTGATCAAACCGACTTACTACGCTCACAAAGATAGGCAATGTCCTGGTCTAGTGCAAATCATTGCATACATAAGGCTACCTCTGCCAAGCATAAGGTACCTTGCTCATTTCCTTTCTATCTTCCTCACTTTGAGGACACATCTCTAAGGAAAGTTTTGCACCATGTTGCATAGGTAGAAACCCTCTTTTAGAATCTTCCATCCTAAATCGCTTCAGGATCTTTTCTATGTATAGGGCTTGGGAAAGACCTAACATTCTTTTCGCTCTATCCCGGTAGAGACGAATACCCAGAATATAGGTAGCTTCTCCCAAGTCTTTCATTGAGAACTCTTTAGAAAGCCAAGCTTTCACAGAACTGAGCATTCCTACGTCGTTTCCTATAAGTAGAATGTCATCTACATATAGTATTAAGAACACAATTTTGCTCCCACTAACCTTCTTGTAAATACAGGGCTCTTCTTCGTTTTCGACAAAATCAAACTCTTTGACTGTCTCGTTAAAACGAAGATTCCAACTCCGTGAAGCTTGCTTCAGTCCATAAATGGCACGCTGAAGTTTGCATACTTATGAATATTGGTTTGAGATATGAATCCCTTAGGCTGTTCCATATAAATCTCCTCCTCGAGGAATCCATTTAGGAATGCCGTTTTCACATCCATTTGCCATATTTCATAATCTAAGTGGGCTGCTATAGCAAGCATCATGCGAATAGACTTAATCATAGCTACATGCGAGAAGGTCTTGAAGTAATCGATTCCTTCTCTTTGGGAATAACCCTTTGCCACAAGCCTGGCCTTATAGGTATCAACCTTGCCATCTCCATCAGTCTTTCTCTTATAGATCCATTTGTTTCCAATAGGTACTATGCCTTTAGGACGATCTACTAAAGTCCAGACCTGATTAGCATGCATTGAGTCTATCTCACCTTCCATAGCTTCTTGCCACTTGGTGAAGTCAACGTCTACCATCGCTTGGTCGTATGTAGAAGGATCATTCTCTTGACTACTTTCTGTCATCTCATGGACACCCAGTTCCTCTTGATGCATATAGCCATACCTCTCAGGTAATTAAGAAATTCTACTAGACTTGCGAGGTTGTATTTGTATTTCAGAAGGTTCGGTTCTTATATCTTGCATAGGTGTCTCATTTGGTGTTTCTTTTATTTCTTCCAAAGAAATATTTCTACCTGCCCCTCCTTCCTGAATAAACTGATCTTCCAGGAAGTGTGCTTGTATAGCAATGATGATCCTATGATCTTCATGCATGTAGAATAGATATCCCATGGAATCCCCTGGATATCCTATGAAACGACCTTTGACAGACCTAGTTTCCAATTTCTCTACTTTAGTCTTCTTGACATAAGCAGGGCATCCCCAAATCCTAATGTGATTAAGACTTGGTTTCCTACCTCTCCACATCTCATGGGGAGTCTTAGGAACGGATTTGGAAGGACATCTGTTCAAGATATGCACAGCAGTAAGGAGCGCGTAACCCCACAGATAAATCGGTAGATCAGTATAGTTAAGCATGGAGCGAACCATGTCCAACAAGGTTCGGTTTCTTCTTTCTGATACACCATTTAATTGTGGAGTAGCTGGAGGAGTGAATTGTGACACTATTCCTAGTTCTTTTAAGAACTCATCAAATTCGGTACTCATGTACTCACCACCCTGGTCGACCAAGAGTCTTAACACGGTTACTGTTTGATTTTCAACTAGGGCTTTAAATTCCTTGAATTTATCAAAAGCTTAATTATGTTTCATTAAGTACACGAATCCATACCGTATGGTCATCGGTGAATGTAATGAAATATCAAAGCCGCCTCGTGCCACTTCAAAAGGGCCACGACGCGTCGGTATGGATCAATCCAAGTTTTTCACAGACTCTTTCAAAAGTCCTGCGAAGGGTAACTTAGTCATTTTGCCTTGAAGGCAAGATTCACAAGTTGGATAGGGATCTGATCCCAATGGACCCGTAAGCCCATCTTTCTCCATTTTATGAACCTTGGTCTGACCGATATGACCAAGTCTAAGATGCCACTTAAGTGCTTGGTTCGTTTCATCCCTACCACGCTTCCTAGTTATAGTGTTCACACTTGTCTTATTCTTTAAATTTAAATGGTATAAACCATTTAATAATGTAGCAGTACCAACCAATTTATTTCTGAAATAAATACGACAGGACCCATCTCCAATAAAGAAGTGAAATCCCTTTCGGTCCATGACTGGAATTGATACAATATTATTGTGCCCCTTGGGCAAAATAAGTACATCTTCTAAAGTGAGAATAAAACCAGATTCTAAATCCAACATAAGGGATCCGATATCAGAAGCCTCGACACTATTCCCACTTCCGACGGTGACCATCACCTCCCCTGAATCCAGCTTCCTACTTCGTTCCAGATCCTGATTCATTGTACAAATGTGATAACTCGCACCGGAATCAAGTATCCAAGAAGTAGAATATACAGTTACGGAACAATTTGTTTCTAAAACTAGTAGTTCCGTACCTGAAGGCGCATTACGATCAAGCTTTGGACAATACCTCTTCCAGTGGCCTAGCTCACCGCAGTTGAGGCATACATCCGTTTTCTTGGCCCCTTTGCTCTTTTGAACCATTGGGGCCTTGCCCCTTTCCTTGTCGATCTTGGCTATTGGACCTAACTGCTTCTTGTTCTTTTTCTTCTTATTCTTGGACTTCCAAGTCTTAGAAGAAATCACAAGTGCAGCTTCCTTTCCCTTTGTCTTCATCGAGATCAAGCGGTCGTCGGTTGTTCATTAGCCCAGCTAAATTACATGCAATCTCATTGCAGTTGAAGTTCATGACAAATTGGGAAAAGGAGTCAGGAAGTGACTGCAGGATAAGGTCAGTTTGGAGAGATGCATGCATCTGAAAATCAAGAGCTTCCAATCTCTCAATCATCGAGATCATCTTGAGGACATGGTCCCCAACCTTCTCTCCTTCCTTCATCCCGGCGCCGAATAATTGCTTTGATATCTCATATCTAGCAGTTCGGCTATGCTCTCCATAGAGCTCAGCCAGGTGCACTAAGATGGCTCGTGAAGACGTCATCTTTTCATGGGCAGGTTGAAGCTCATTGGTCATTGAGCCTAACATGTACCCTCACACTCTTATGTCGTCTTTTACCCATTTCTCATGGGCATCGACATCTTCCTGATTGGTTCGAGTTCTTGCAGGAGCCGCTAGGATGTCCGCCTCCAAGACGTATCCCAGACAATCCTCAAGTTCCGAAGCCAGTCCACATAGTTCGGACCAGTCAGGACGTTCTTTTCAAGTAGTATAGCGAGTGGGTTCATTGTCATATTGAGAGTTTTGTTAACTGTAGAGAATAATATGAGATTCGTTAGTGATTGATTAATTATGATCCGAGTAAAGAATTTAAGGACTTTCTTTATTCATAACTCGGCTCCCACTATTTTATCGGCATTTACACACTCCCATGTTAAATTCGGAAGTCTTGGGTGACTTCATAGTGGTGATCGATTTCTTTACAAAGTTTAATAGAGGGCAACCCATACGGTTTATATTCTATTATTCTTTATAAAGTGGTGTCTAATACCAACCCATCTAATGGATGATTCGATCTTCTTTTACCCCTAGTTCACTTGCCCTCAACCCATTCGGTTTCTATGGCTCGCTGAACTATCTAAGTTTAAACCGTCAACTCCTATTAGTCTGACAATTGAATCTTACCCGGCAACCCATACGGTTTATAGGGGTTTGATTTGTCACAACCAAAGGCATCTAATGCACTCTAGGAATTTATCAACTTTCCCCAAAAATATTACCCCGACATACTCGGAAGAATAATATTCCTGTTTAGATTTCAATTTTCCATGAGTTTGACGGAGGATAGGAAACCTCGTAACCTTTATAACTTAGTGTTTGTAAGTGGGAGTATTAACGCGATTATATGTTACACTTTGCACATTAATCCGTTTATAAGCACGGTTTGTGGTTTGTCAATCATTCAAAATGAAAAACAATAAATAGCAACCTAGTTACTACCAACATATAGCTCATGGACTTTTTCCTAAGTATTGGGCCAAGCCAAATAAAGAAAGGAAAAATACAATATTGATTCTTCGTCTTCTAGTCGGTCGTCTTCGGCCTTCGTCATAGCCATATGAATAATTACATCATTGAACAATACATCCTATAATACATATTTTCTAGTAAAAATAAATAGGCTCAAAATGGCCTTTACAACCATATCGAATCGAACAAATCAATAACTAAGTCCACGAGCTATATCACCATCACATAAGGCATTCCATACAACATGTAACGGTAAATAAAATTAAATAATCAATTAATATATTAATCCAATTAATATAAAAATTAATCTATTTATTTCTACAGTATTAATCAAATTAATATTTATAATCGTCATTTTAATCCGTTCAAAGTAATCCGGCCAAAACAATATTCTCGTCTAATAATTTCCCTTAATAAAAAGATATTCCAAATATTTTATTAAATCCAATTAAATCCAATTTAAATTTCAAAATTATTACAACGAAATATAAACACAAAAATGGAGTCGGAAAATCCGATGTCGAGGCCCACGGCCCGATTCAAAATCGGGCCGAAAACCCGAGAATCGCCTGACCGAGTCACTCTCGGCCATCGCCGGCAGTGTCCGACCAGCTACTGAGCCTACCGAGTCACTCTCGCCGGCCAGTGCCCGAAGTCAGCCGCCGCAACAAGGCTTCGTGCGGTATTCGTGTTTAACCCCGCTTTTCTCATTTTTTCGACTCGCCTAAAACGAAAAAGTTTCTTAACTTCATGAAGAACTTATAAATCAACATAAAATCAAATTTTTCAGATTTATAATTCACATAAAATAGTCGAAACTTGACTTACTACGAACGATTAAATTTCTTCGATTATATCTATTATGATTCTAAATCATAAACATCATCAAATAACATTCCAAATGCAAATATGATCGTATATACGATATATTTGACCTCTCTCTGATACCACTATTGGGATTCCACAGAAAATAAATGCAGCGGAAGAATAACGGAATCCCTAAGAGGATCGATCAAGTAACGTATATACGAAAAGAAAAATACGAAGATCAAGGAATCAAAGTCCCATACCTATGATGTCTCTGAAAAACCTTTGTATGATGATGATGATGATGAAGAGCCCTTCGTTCCAAGCACCTAAAGCAAGATGCCTCTACTTCACATGCCGGAACTTGATGGAAAAATCGACAAGCTTCCTTTCTTCAAGAATGCGGCTAGGGAAGCTTGTATGAATTTTCTCTCTCAATGTGTTCTTCTTATATCTTGTATCTAAGATCAAGATGAAGTTTTCAACCTTACTCTCTCTCTAAAATTCGTGATTTTGAGTTCTTACAAGAAGAAGTTGTCCTCTCTCCTTTTTAAAGACTTTTATTTATATAAAAAAATGAAAGTCTTCCTTTAACACATGATTGAGGGTATCAAATACACCTCACATATGTCACCTAGTGACATAAAATAAGTATAAAAGAGACAAGAGAGGGTGGGGGGCGGCCTTAAGGGAAATTTCCAAGAAGACGGGTCGAATTTACTCACTGTGTAATCGATGTTCACAAAACGAATCCCTCGTGTACCGGATGTTCGTCGAACGAATCCGTTTTATTTCCAATGTGTTTGGACTAATTAATTAATCCAATTAATTAATTATATCAAACTCAAATATATATTTCTCTAAGAAATAATTTATGAATTAAAGTAATCACCCAATAACCTACTTACAATTCATAAGACCGCTATTTGATTTATCCGATAAATCAAACTTAGATATCTAATATCTAATATTATAAGAGAGATTATTAATTCAAATTTATCCATCAATGATCCTATTGCGCGACTCCGTAGGTTCGTCTCAGCCGGCATTGGGAGGAACCAATGAGTGTGGGCAGCACTTAGCCAAATTTAGGCCGCACTGTAATCCCCGACTGAGAACGAATGAACGAATCATTCCAGAACCATTATGTCGTGAATACTATATACGTATAGACCCTTCATCAGATGTCCCGGTCAAGTCTTCGGGTCACGATAAAGTCAAACCCTACTGTTGACTAAACTCTATACATGTGTTAATGCAAATAAAAACCGACTGATTAATAGTGTATCTAATACGACTATATCAGAATGCTTTGGCCAAAGACTTATGATCTTATTTGACATTAACCGTATAGGACATTCTCCTGCTCACTAACAGGAGATAGAATCCTTTCTTGGCGTTCAGTAAAGACTGCTACCTGCCCGTATAGTCCGCACTTCGAGGTCGACTCAGCAATTAAGCAAATGAGTCTAACTACTCTAATGACAAACTAAACGTCACAGACACATCTTCTACTGAACCCTCAAGTCAAAGGTCCACGTATACTATCACAACCTTTCGATTCGTCATCGACTCTCCGAGAGTGAATACCGTGTGACTGAATCGAGTATGAGTCATGTTCGAGTATACTGGTCCCACCAATATACTTATAACTATGCTATCAAGACATGCACACATCCTAGCATCAGTTATACAAGTCCTATTAAAACTTAATGTCCTGTTAAGTTTTATCGACTTGCGAACTAGTTAAGCATTCGAGCTCTAAACACTTCTAGTGCCTATCTCCTTATCTCCATAAGGAGTAGAATGTTCACTCTCAAATGCAAGGACTATTATTCTATATACCAAATCACAATGCCAGTGATATACAATAATATAGAAATAATAATTGCCTTATTAAATATAATATTCATAATTACAATACAATTGCTCTCACTCTCTCATCCTCTGAGTGGCATTCGAAGGCATATTTCTAACAATTGTATCCTATAACAATAGTTTACAATGTAAGATTTCAAAAATAACACTTATACCTCCCCGGCAACGACGCCAAAAACTTGACACGTCTTTAGTGTAACTATCGCAAGTGCACGATATCGTATCAAGTAGTAAGTGGACTTTTTGAGTCCGGTTTATCGATCCCACGAGGAAGTTAGGTTATATATTGAATTATACAATTTATCTATTTGCTATAGATATTTATATGAGTGAAACACACAATTTAAGAGTTTGGTTTGACAATTGCAATGAAAATGCAATAATAGTTCTAAAATTCAAGGAAATGAAAGATTGCACTAATAATAGATTAATAAAAAATAAAATGAAATAGTTGGGATTACAAACTTAGTTCATCATTAGTTATAGAAGATGTATAGGAGATCATAAGATGTATTTACTTATTATGTTGTGTAGATTCGGTTTTCCTTAAAAAGACGGTTCCTCTTTCGAATGTCAAAACGCCCCTTATATATTGAATCAATCCACTATATTTCTATGTTGATTGGCTTCAATACATAGCATTAGGTTTTATGAAAATAACTCAAAGAATCATCTAAGGTCTAGAGGTATATTTCTATCCCCTAGAACAACTTAGAGTGAAGATAATTTGATCTAATCAAACATATTTTCTTTCGAAACATATGAAGACCATAAATATCATCATTTATTGGCCAAATAAATAAAGATTGATAAAACAATGAAAATCACACACAATAATAAGTAATCCATAATAGATCTTTATACAAACTTAAATAACATGACAAACTTTGTTTATAATCCCAACTAAGGATAACTTAGCCCATGAAGGGTTTATTCAACATATTACAAGCTTGAGTGGTCATTAATAGTTGAAAAAGGGAAAGAATTGATCCTAACTCCCTTAGTAGATAAAGGATAAAGAAGAAATAAACTCCCTCAACAACATAAGCTAAACCACACTTACACAAATCACTCAAAAACACAAGTGTGTTCTTCACACAAAAAGAAAAAGTATTACAAAGTGAGAAAATATAAGATGAATGATTCCTTAAATGGGAACACTGTATTTTCGCGGATATAACACATGCTATGGGAAATCAGTTATCATGTTATTTATTTTAAAACGATTTTTGTGTCCACGTGCCCAGTTGTAATTATAAATTCTTTTGCAATAAATGCTTTACACGACATCTGGACATTGGTATCTTCAAAGCCGCGATGCTTCAAATTATTTTATTAATTTTACACCGCCATTTCGGGCAATAAGGGTAATTTGATAAGTCAGAAGTGGGACCCGCTCTTATTTTAAATTAGATAGATAAGTTGTACCGGTTACACTCAGTCCATCGTGATCGTCTATTTTAAACAACGGTTCCAATCCCTTAAATCTGACCATTCATTATCTGTAAACCCTTCGCCGCCGCCCACTATAAAAGGACTGTAAATGCCGTTTGGGAGTCTTTACGCTTTCTACATATTGAACGAGTCCTTGAGCATACAGTCTACAAGTCTTTTTATTTTTACTGCATTTCTCTTTGAATCCTCTTTACTTTTCTTCGAGAATCGTCAATGGCATCTTCTAAGACCTCCTCTATCTCTCTCAAGAAGTCCTCCAACATCATCGATGAACGGATATTTTCTAGATCTATCGTGCTTGACCGTGTTCGTTCTTAAGGTGATGACGTCGAATCAATGGAGTACATCATTACGAGGATACGTCTGCAAGGCCTTTATCGCCTTGGAAGTCACACCGCTGAACATTTTGATGCTCACCTGGTTGAGGAATTCTACCTCAATGCTGCTGTCCGTTTCTTCTCGCTTGCTCAGGGAGGAAATGTTGCTTACATTACTGCTGTCATTCGCGGAATCGAGATCCGTGTTGACCAAGAGCTACTTCAGAATCTCTATAAGCTTCTTGCTGATGGCCTGAAACTGGAAGATCTTGAGACCTTTGGGTCCCAAGAACTCCTGACCGAATACCATGGATTGTTCACTGGTTCAGCATCGGTTGAAACGGTTCACACCTATTGCTACAAGAAACTCTTTTGTTTACTGTAACACCCCCAGAATATGACCGGGAATGTCACACGCCGTAGACCCTTATCGCAAGGATCTACCAGGCTAAACTCCAAAAGACTACTCGATGATTGACCGACCGGGGTCAAAATTAAATAGAAAACAGACCGACAAAGTCATAAACCACTTTAGAAACTAATGACATTCATATTACAATGACCACAATAAACTTGAACATAGAAAAGAATGACAACTCAATTTAATAAATGATAACTACACCCAAGCAAGGGTGAATACTCGAACGACAAAGAAATACCGAACAAAATGATACAAAAGAAAAGACTCTGACTCTGGTGTGATTAGCATCGTCGTCTTCCATCTCCTTCCAAGCCAATCCCGTGACTGCTCCCGAGCTGCCAAAACCTGAGCGCATAACAGGCACCCACCCCCCGAAAACTCGGGGGTTAGCAAACTGGAATTTTGCTAGTGCAAGTACATAATATACAAGATATACGAACAGTAACAACACAAAATTCAACCGCCGTGAAGCCTTAACACAAACCATACATTCCCACAGTCAGCACAGAATAACACTCGCATACACGAGGGGAAAGGTAATCACATAGTCACATTCTCCTTACGGAAAATAACATTCATGAAACTTTAAACGAGCCCAAGGAGTCAGGAAGATCCCTTTTGTAAAAGGAAAAGTATTTTGATAAGATAGCTTGTAATCATTATTATTGACTCGGGTCGTTTAGGGGTTTTAAAAATCGAATGGGAATACTTTTGGAAATAATTTCAAAAACTCTCGGGTCCTTGACCCAACGTATGGAAAACGATTACACAAAAACCAAGTCAACTTATTTGGGGTTCTCGACCCAATTTATAGAACACCGTCACAAACGAAATCATTACAACATCTCACAGGGTTCTCAACCCATTCCAAATATCATCATCATGAAATCAATCATCTCAACATTCCACAGGGTCCTCGACCCAAAACATAGAATAGCACCACAATTCAATCAAAGGTACAAAACTCTCATTCGACATTTCTGCTCAAGACCCCGATTAATTAACCCTGAGATTTCACAAACCTCCGGGTTAACTAACTCGATACCAACGCTTTAAAAACAATTTGAAACAAGTTTTCAAAAACACGGATTGCTACGTATCAAGACAAACATTAAAAGTGAGTTGAAAGAATTTGAGATACGAACATCGTTCGAACGGGTCTTAGCTATCACTCAAATACCCGTAACCAATAAGCTCACAGCGCCTCCACTGCACACCTGTGCACCGGCGTTCACTCCACTATGTCAGCCGCTCCTTGAACATGTCACCGCACCGGCGTCACTCCCGCAAGAGCCGCCCCTTGCACGCGCATTAGGTGACACCGGCGTTCACCACCCATATGGGGCCGCACATTGCAGCGTACACCAGGCCGGAGTACACCGCCCCGCCCTCAGAGGTTCCCGGATATGACGTTTCTCACAACAAGTATCCACATTGTTCAAACATCAAGCACACGGACAATTGTCACAACAATTTTCAACTCGGTACATCAAGTCACACAATTTCTCCGCCAGTCCATATCCACACAAATAAACAATAACACGCACGTTATCAATCAAACTCAATCAACACCGCACATATATCTCTATGTTGCGACTCAACCGAATATATATACACATTTATATATATATATATATATATAACCTCACTATATTATATGGATAACTATAGTTCGCCCATCAATCCAAGTTGAGTACGTCACTAATGTTAGAATTCAACACTCGTCGATCACCGACATAAACATATATATTAATATACGTATATACATACATATATTTAACATGTAACTATATATATATAAACACACACACACACATATATATATATATATACACATACATATATATACCTCCATATAAACTCATACACTTCGACAACAATGATTTCACGCAGTTACAATTCGTATACCGAGGTACTTGCCTTGGTAATACGACGCGAAGGAGACGACGAAGGGATAGGTTCCGGTCCGAACAATCCTCTCAAATCCGACCCTAACACAATAATGATATACAATCAATCTCACATCATGAATACGAAGAAATCCCTCCTAGTTCTACCCGTTGGGACAATTTATCGAACACCAAGAGTGCGTAGGGAATTGAAATCGGTTAACGGTGAACTAACGGGATTTCATCCCAACCAAAAACAAGAAAACCAAGGGTCACGAGAGTATTATCAAAATCTAACAACAACATCGGTTAATTCGGATTAAAACACAAGATCACCACCAAACCCTCCCCAAAAATCATACTAGGGTATAAGAGATCTTACCTCTTGAAGATACAAACCCTATAATCCGAAGAACACGTGCTAGATCCACAATCCGAGCTACACGATCGAAGGAAGATGAAGAAAAACACACAATCAAAAGGGTGGATGGAGAAGAAATCCCCTCTCAACCCTCTCTCTCTCGCGCACGGTGGAAGAAAAGGAGGAAATGAGCGAAACTCGCTGAAAACACCCGATTATAGCGGCCGCATTGTGTGCAGCGGCTCGGCTAATCAGGCCGCGGCACGTGGCCAAAATTGCGCCTGGTGGTGACCGCTCGTTGTTCCGCGGCTCATTCGGAGTGTGCTGCGGCTCGGACTCGGCATGTGCCGCGGCAAGATCGCGAATCGGCCGGGCACGCAGCATGTGAGGTTTTAGCCGGCAGGTTCCACACGGGTGTGCCGCGGCCCGGACAAGTGTGCCGCGGCACTGACTCGGCTGTGTGCCGCGGCGCACAATCCTTGTGCCGCGGCACACGGTACAGCCTGCTCGGCCAACAACTGGGTAGTATGTGTGCCGCGGCGCACAATCCTTGTGCCGCGGCTCACACCCCCCCTCGGGTCCCAAAATGATGAAAAAAGATCCGGAAAGAGAATAAAAGCAATAGGAATCGATATTTGGGCAACAATAACACGAAATGGAAGTACGGAACCCCAAAACGATCTGAGGTACACAACCAAGGTCGAACAAGGAACAAATTCCCTAAATTTCTAGGAAGTTACAAAAACGGCCCAAACATCCGAAAATCACGATACAACGTCGGATTAACAATCCGAAATTCACAACATGTTCTACTCAATCATACGAACTCATGGAAGTAAGAAAATGGCGAAATCGAACGAGTTTAACGAGAATCAAATGCACATGAGACAAAATATAACACAAGATGAAATTACGTAAAAACATCATCGAGACCCGTCTAAGCGGAGAAACTCCAAGAACAAAATAGGTTCAGAATTCCAAAACAAGTGTCAAGCGAGTTGTCGAAACGGACTTCCGCGGAAAATGAAAATTACCGGAAATCGAATTTGCGGTATTACATTCTACCCTCCTTAAAAGAAGTTTCGTCCGAAACTTAAAATAGAGAGCGGCGGAACAATCAAGGAAATAACTACTTGCTCAGCCCCAACTCATCACGAGCAAAGCGCGAATGCAAGGTTCCAAATACGATGAACCGACCTAGCGAGCATCCGCACGTGAGTCGAGGCGATAAAAATGTATGGGAACACGATAAGTTGAGGTGGAGGAGTATGAATTTGGATACCAAAACTCCCGGAGGGAAGAAAATCACAAAATAGTTCGACGTCACGAAAATCATGTTTCGAGCTCAACCAACCGCATCCAAGTTCATAATACATCCGAAATGTTAATTGCACGCGAGGAATATTAGCTTGAACAAAATTTCGCAAGAATCAAGCTCGGATATGGAAAGACCACAATAATTCACGAGTCTAACAACACGGTTCAAATTCGTTCGGAGAACAGTAGGCTAAGTACAACAGGTAGTTTAAAAAAATTATCGAGAGGGTCATAGATGAAGTACCAAAGAATGGAAGTCACCCAACACCGAAAATACTATGAAGAGTACGGGTAGTACATTTCCCATACTAAGAAAACATTTCAATCCCGAACTTAGAACGAAGAGTTGGTAACATAGAGCAATGAAATGAAGAACGATCAAAGTCACGATTGTCCAAAACAGCAACGATTAGGGCATATTACAAAATATTCATCCTCCCATGTTAGGTTCTTCAGAAGGAGACATAGGGTTTCAGGACATTCTCCAGTCACTTGCTCTGTTCGCCAACAGGGTAGCATTCTTTGCCAGTTCGGAAATTATCTCACAATGCTTCTCCCGATGACCTTCACACCCGCACCGGTAACAAGTCAAGAGTGGAAAGGGACAATTTGCACGGACATGTCCCTGACGATTGCAGTTGAAGCACCCTCCCTTCTTACCGAGAGTCACCGATGCTGGCTTGGGATTCCAAGCGCTCACTCCTGATCGCGAAGACGACGTTGCTCAACGACGTTGGGGTTTGGGAGCCTTAGGCTCTTCACCGCCCAAAAACTTCCCAGATATCCTCGGTCTCTTGGCTTCGCTCGTGGGCTCGACCACTAAGGAGATTTCATAGGATATCGACTGATCTAGATACTCCTTCACCGTAGCATGGATCGTGGTCGTACGAACCACCTTGCCGCTTCCATTTCCATCATCACGTCCACGTCCGCCGAGGCTTGACATACTAATACGGATAACACCGATCAACAGTATTAGTTTACCAGTCGTACAATATACCACAATTATCAACCCGAGTTTTAGTTAGCATCCTTAGAATAACAGTACTATCGTAAAGCATAAAGTTTTATAAAGTCAATTTCGAGTTCCTCGATGAGGACGGTCATTATATGTATGCACTTAATGAAAACAAATTTTTGAAAAAGAGGGCTAGTCACGTTGCGCCCAAGACTTGTAAACACTGTCTTTTATTTCGGAAGAGTAAGTTTACATAATGACTCTAAAAATTATCTTCGAGTGATGAATAAAAGAAAAAAAAAGGAAATCGAAAATTAATTCGTAACTAATTTGAAATATTTCGAAAATGTTGAGTCCCAAATATCAAAATTTTGAAAATCTTTCCTCTTCTTCAAAAATGTTTATTCGAAAGAATTCTCCACCGAGATACGTGACCATTTAACATGACGATATTAAATCATGGCTTCACACAATGTTAGGAAATTTCAAAGCATCACTTTAAAATATTCGAGATACTACAGCGCCGTGGGTCCCGTGCCGGAACCCACCAGGCTAAAAATCATTTTAAAAAAAATGATCAAAATGTCAAAAAGGCCGAAGTCGGTAATATTCTCAAATACTCACAAAAGTCATTTATAAAACATCAAATACCGTCATAAGAATACTATCAAAACATGCAAGACCAAAATATCAAAACTCGGTTTGCAAGATAATAAAAGCCATCTTAAAATACTCATGCGGTGGATAAAATTGTCGTTCGTAAATTCATTCTAATAAAGTACCGAAACAGATAAATATGTTTGACTTCCATGTAATATCCTAAAACGATAATATCACCAACAAGTTCCAATTCCTAGTTCACATTAAGCATATTAGCACAATGTAATCAAATACGTGTATAAGGGGACTTACGATCGGGAGGCTTACCATCACGGATTGCCGGAAGATGATGTCGGAACCACGATACTAATCACAACTCTGATGCGCGCGACTTACACAAGACATGGACTTGACCCAACGGCCTAGGTTTTTCGCAAACCTAAGCTCTGATACCATAAATGTAACACCCTGCAATATGACCGGAATGTCACACGCCGTAGACCCTTATCGCAAGGATCTACCAAAGCTAAACTCCAAAAGACTACTCGATGATTGACCGACCGGGGTCAAAATTAAATAGAAAACAGACCGACAAGGTCATAAACCACTTCAGAAACTAATGACATTCATATTACAATGACCACAATAAACTTGAACATAGAAAAGAATGACAACTCAATTTAATAAATGATAACTACACCCAAGCAAGGGTGAATACTCGAACGACAAAGAAATACCGACCAAAATGATACAAAAGAAAAGACTCGACTGGTGTGATTAGCATCGCTGTCTTCCATCTCCTTCCAAGCCAATCCCGGATCGCTCCGAGCCGCCAAAACTCGAGCGCATAACAGCACCCACCCCGAAAACTCGGGGGTTAGCAAACTGGAATTTTGCTAGTGCAAGTACATAATATACAAGATATACGAACAGTAACAACACAAAATTCAACCGCCGTGAAGCCTTAACACAAACCATACATTCCCACAGTCAGCACAGAATAACACTCGCATACACGAGGGGAAAGGTAATCAATTAGTCACATTCTCCTTACGGAAAATAACATTCATGAAACTTTAAACGAGCCCAAGGAGTCAGGAAGATCCCTTTTGTAAAAGGAAAAGTATTTTGATAAGATAGCTTGCAATCATTATTATTGACTCGGGTCGTTTAGGGGTTTTAAAAATCGAATGGGAATACTTTTGGAAATAATTTCAAAAACTCTCGGGTCCTTGACCCAACGTATGGAAAACGATTACACAAAAACCAAGTCAACTTATTTGGGGTTCTCGACCCAATTTATAGAACACCGTCACAAACGAAATCATTACAACATCTCACAGGGTTCTCAACCCATTCCAAATATCATCATCATGAAATCAATCATCTCAACATTCCACAGGGTCCTCGACCCAAAACACAGAATAGCACCACAATTCAATCAAAGGTACAAAACTCTCATTCGACATTTCTGCTCAAGACCCCTGACATTAACCCTGAGATTTCGTCAAACCTCCGGGGTTAACTAACCCCGATACCAACGCTTTAAAAACAATTTGAAACAAGTTTTCAAAAACACGGATTGCGGTCTGTATCAAGACAAACATTAAAAGTGAGTTGAAAGAATTTGAGATACGAACATCGTTCGATAACGGGTCTTAGCTATCACTCAAATACCCGTAACAATAAGCTCGCCAGCGCCTCCACCGCACACCTGCACCGGCGTTCACTCCACTATGTCGGCCCGCTCCTTGAACATGTCACCGCACCGGCGTCACTCCCGCAAGAGCCGCCTTGCACGCGCATTAGGTGACACCGGCGTTCACCACCTATATGGAGCCGCACATTGCAGCGTACACCGTGCCGGAGTACACCGCCCGCCTCGTAGGTTCCGGATATGACGTTTCTCACAACAAGTATCCACATTGTTCAAACATCAAGCACACGGACAATTGTCACAACAATTTTCAACTCGGTACATCAAGTCACACAATTTCTCCGCCAGTCCATATCCACACAAATAAACAATAACACGCACGTTATCAATCAAACTAAATCAACACCGCACATATATCTCTATGTTGCGACTCAACCGAATATATATACACATTTATATATATATATATATATATATAACCTCAGTATATTATATGGATAACTATAGTTCGCCCATCAATCTAAGTTGAGTACGTCACTAATGTTAGAATTCAACACTCGTCGATCACCGACATAAACATATATATTAATATACGTATATACATACATATATTTAACATGTAACTATATATATAAACACACATATATATATATATACACATACATATATATACCTCCATATAAACTCATACACTTCGACAACAATGATTTCACGCAGTTACAATTCGTATACCGAGGTACTTGCCTTGGTAATACGACGCGAAGGAGACGACGAAGGGATAGGTTCCGGTCCGAACAATCCTCTCAAATCCGACCCTAACACAATAATGATATACAATCAATCTCACATCATGAATACGAAGAAATCCCTCCTAGTTCTACCCGTTGGGACAATTTATCGAACACCAAGAGTGCGTAGGGAATTGAAATCGGTTAACGGTGAACTAACGGGATTTCATCCCAACCAAAAACAAGAAAACCAAGGGTCACGAGAGTATTATCAAAATCTAACAACAACATCGGTTAATTCGGATTAAAACACAAGATCACCACCAAACCCTCCCCAAAATTATACTAGGGTATAAGAGATCTTACCTCTTGAAGATACAAACCCTATAATCCGAAGAACACGTGCTAGATCCACAATCCGAGCTACACGATCGAAGGAAGATGAAGAAAAACACACAATCAAAAGGGTGGATGGAGAAGAAATCCCCCTCTCAACCCTCTCTCTCTCGCGCACGGTGGAAGAAAAGGAGGAAATGAGCGAAACTCACGAAAACACCCGATTATAGCGACCGCATTGTGTGCAGCGGCTCGGCTAATGCCGCGGCTGCGGCCAAAATTGCGCCCAGTGGTCGGTGACCGCTCGTTGTTCCGCGGCTCATTCGGAGTGTGCCGCGGCTCGGACTCGGCATGTGCCGCGGCACTGCCGAATCGTGCCGGCACGCGGTGCAGAGAGGTTTTAGCCGGCGGGTTCCACACGGGTGTGCCGCGGCCCGGACAAGTGTGCCGCAGACCGACTACTGTGTGCCGCGGCGCACAATCCTTGTGCCGCGGCACACGGTACAGCCTGTTCGGCCAACAACTGGGTAGTATGTGTGCCGCGGCGCACAATCCTTGTGCCGCGGCTCACACCCCCCCTCGGGTCCCAAAATGATGAAAAAAGATCCGGAAAGAGAATAAAAGCAATAGGAATCGATATTTGGGCAACCATAACACGAAATGGAAGTACGGAACCCCAAAATGATTTGAGGTACACAACCAAGGTCGAACAAGGAACAAATTTCCTAAATTTCTAAGAAGTTACAAAAACGGCCCAAACATCCGAAAATCACGATACAACGTCGGATTAACAATCCGAAATTCACAACATGTTCTACTCAATCATACGAACTCATGGAAGTAAGAAAATGGCGAAATCGAACGAGTTTAACGAGAATCAAATGCACATGAGACAAAATATAACACAAGATGAAATTACGTAAAAACATCATCGAGACCCGTCTAAGCGGAGAAACTCCAAGAACAAAATAGGTTCAGAATTCCAAAACAGTGTCAAGCGAGTTGTCGAAACGGACTTCCGCCGGAAAATGAAAATTACCGGAAATCGAATTTGCGGGTATTACATTTACCTTTTGTTTATTTACACGATTTTTGTTGCCATGTAATTGAGAATAGAATAGGTGCGTTCGAGATGTGCACCAATTTAAGATTCAGGATGATGGTTGCAATCATGACCTGTGAAAAGGTCAACTGGTGTCATAATTCTCAAAAGATTGCAGGAAGAAGTCTCTAAGCCTGTCTCGCAGAAGAAGTCTTTTGGTTTGATTTTGAATTACACTCTGACAAAATGCGGTGTTCCGCAAACCCAAGAAGCAAAGAAGATCACTTCTCGGATATACATGGGAAGCATCAGACCCTCCATCTTCAACAAAGGACCCCTGATTGCGAACAGACCTTTCGTCCGAAAATTGCCCCTTTCTGCCGATTTGAGGGATGTGTCTTCGAAGTCCCACAGCGAGGAGACTTCAAATAAAAGAAAGAGATCTCACAGCAAAACTTCCGTTGCTGGTGAGAAGCCAAAAAGGAAGCTAAGTGTAACACCCCCAGATCAAACTGGGAATATTACACGCCGCAGACCCTCTCCGTGAGGATCCACCAGGCTAGACATCAAAACAACACATTACATTACATATCGACGAATCAAAATAACGAACCAACAGACCGATTTGGTCTTTCGTCACTGACTTACAAATCAAAATACATAAACTCATCCAGACTCATACCCACGCAAGGGTAAAATACTTGCAACAACGAAAAATAAGACAGCGGAAAAGACAATACAATGGACTTCGACTAATTGAACCCAAAACTGGCCTTCATGTGATTAGTATCATTCGTCTTTCATCATCCCTCGTACCGATCCTGTGTCTTGCTCCCGAAAACACATGTACTGCACAGACACAATCTGAGATATCCACCCCCGATTACTCGGGCATTAGCAAAACTCCACTGTTTCGCTAGTGCAAGTATAAAGTGCAAAAACGAGCCATACACAACACATTCCGAGAATACAACGAAAGACTTCCCGAGGTATATTTAGTTAAAAATAGTTCAAGTCTTGAAAGTAGAAATGAAGTAAGTAAGCACTTTGAAAACACTTCCAAATCTCGGGAGTTTTGAAAACATTTCAAAATTGAAAAGTTCTTAATTCCTCGAAAGTCATTTAGGGTCACAGCCCCAAAGTTCATTTTCCAAAATGCAAATCCGTTAACAAAACACGGGGTCCACGACCCAACCATTCCGGTCACAAAACACAGGGTCCACGACCCGATCATCCACTTCAATTCACTTACAAGTGCACATTACACATAACACATTAATTTTATGCCATTCTAGCCAAGCACCAAGACTCGATATATAATGTCTCTCGACCCTGAGCACAAAGCATTGTGATACTCCGGACAATATCACAATTAACGAAAACATCAACATCATCCTCAAGATGAAAACTACACCTGGTAACCCGCGACCGTACCCCTTAGTATCGGCCCCCAGACGCCCCGTCGAACGCTCCAGGTGGGAAACCACTTCCGCGGCCGTACCCCTTACTATCGACCCCCAGACATCCCGTCGGACTCTCCGGGTGGAAGTTCAACCACACACGCACCCAAGTCCACTTCCGTGGCCGTACCCCTTAGTATCAACCCCCAGACGTCCCGTCGAACGCTCCGGGTGGAAGGAACAACACACACACACGTTCCAAAATCACAGTTGCAAACCACAAGCCTCGAAGGTTAATCACAGTATATATAGTCGAGGCACCTTACTAGAATGGCCATATTATCCAACACGTACTCACGACCCAGAACTATAACAATTCACAAGGAAGCACAAGATCTCAACAGCACCGAACGACACAACCAATATCACATAAACTCCCATATTCATCCATAACCACGTGACTCTAAGCACATAATTTGACAAAAGAATTACACTTTACATTTACCAACGACATAATCATACACAATGACATCACAACGACATAATCATACACAATGACATCACAATGAAAGTAAGGTGATCATATACTCGACACTAGCACACATATTCAACTAAGCATATTAATTCCCGACACACACGGGTCACCTTTACGAAAACCATGATAGTAAATATACCGATTCTTTTGAAAAATGGTTATAAATATTTATTTAGCACATATCGACGATTAACAACCATAATATCCACAAAACACGAAATGTATGGGCAAGATACTTGCCTCGAAATCAATTTGTGAATACTCCGACGAAAGCGGCTCGGTCGAAACAGCCCCAAAATAGTCCCGAAACAGCCCGGTCGAAATAGCCCCAAAACAGTCCCGAAATAGCTCGGCCGAACCAGCCCCAAAACAGCCCCGAAACAGCCCCAAAAACCGGCCACCTTCGCGAGAAATCAATAACAACACAATCACTACGAGAATAACACCGCTACGAATCAACAACACTAAACGAAATCTCAATCGACACTAAGAAACTACAAGGGTTCAAGGGTTCGTTCCAAGAAAGCTAAAATCATGTTCCGGGTGAAACGAAATCGATAAACAAGTTTCTAATCCGTAGATTACAACCAATACAACAAGAATTACATGACCAATTCATCATAATCGGTCCAGAATTTAAATCAAGAAGAAAACCCCAAAATAGTTGAAAAAAAGGATTTTCGAAGAATTACCTCAATCCGACAAAGAACAATGGATTAGATGTTGTTAAACATGATCAAGGCTTCAAGAATATGATGATAATCTACTCAGGAATTGAAATCCCCATCAAATCGCCCAAAAAACGAGAGAGAGAAGTGAAAATGGGCTGAAAAACGCGACTGTCCTATTTATACCACTGGACAAAACGGCTCAGAACACGGCCCAAATTAGAGCCGTATTCCAGCGCCGTGTTATAAACGACTCAGCAAAAACGGTGCAAACAATCGTATTCGGTAGTATTCGACGGTGTAGACTTTGTCATTATGACCATAACTTCTCCGTCCGGACTCCGATTGACTCGCCGTTTGAACCATTGGAAAGTTAATTTGATGCTCTATCACATTGTAAAGTTTCAGAATTTTTAGACTTTATAAGCGTCGGTGGTGATCTTACAAAGTCGACCAAATGCACAAAAACGATACTCCTCGACAAAACAATAATTATTCAACATGCAACGAAACACTAACAGACAATACCAACGATCCAAATCGAAAACGAACACATAACAAAGCAAGACATACTATTAGCTCGACTTACGCAATGATAAGTCGTACCCGACAAACACCACAACACGGTACATCGTGCCGTACCCAACATAGGGGAAAATCTCAAAAAATCGCCAACAGAACAAAATGAACGACGCAATCGACAAAAATTCAAAAATAATCGGAACCGAGAATCTCGGGTATTACATTCTACCCTACTAAAAATAAGTTTCGTCCCGAAACTTAAAACAAGAGCAAGGCGATTCTAGATAACACACGTTATCTGATATTTACAGTGCACAAGAGCTCCATGCAGTACAGAGCTACTGCGGTCCGATTCAATACGCAAGTATGTTTACGAAAAGCAACGAACATGAACCACTACGGTTGATAAATCCGAGCAGTACAACAACCCAAACACAAGTCCAACGTTGAATAAGAATGTAATTCCAATAACCTCAGATGTTTGAAAGATCAAATACGGAAACAATTTCCCAACACTTATGGAAATTTCGAAGTGGCCCAGATGTTCAATAATCACGATTACGAGAGCAAACAATAATGATTGGAAAACGACGAACGAATAGCAATGATCGAACAACAACGATCAACTATGAAGTTCACGTCTTAATCAAGACATTAATAAACTTGTAGGAACCACAAGGTGTTAATTTCGCATACGGTTCACAGGATATCGATCCGAACTTGGAAAGATCACAACGATATATAGATCAATTTGGGACAATATCAGAACTCGCTTGAATGACAAAGGTGAGAAACAACACAAGGTCAGAAGCACCAACTAACACAATCGAGTTGATACGATCGAACGAAATGGAAGCGAAAAAAGAAGAAAAATATGGGTATTACATCATATCACTTTTAAAAGAGGTTTCGTCCCCGAAACCTAAACAACGAGAACGAAGTGCTGGAATAGCAACCTTCCCGGCCATATCCTCTTGGTCCCGCATATGATCTCCATGACCAACTGTACCGCCATCATGACCGCATCCTCTGTCCCTCGGCATACGAAGCGGATTCTCACTCGATACGATGGCACAAATTCGCAAAAATAAATACTAAAGTACCAACTCAGCATGAGATATCACATAAGGTAACTAATAACAACTTGATAAGATAATCCACGAAGTATCCTTTTAAATGATATCATTTGAAAATCCTTAGATTTGTGTCCTCTACAAAGTAAAACTTTAAAAGTATTTTTGGTACCACGGGTTGCTTCGTCAAAACTTTTAAACAACAGATTTTAACCGTCTCATTTTGAAATCATTGGCTAAATAATATTTTCCGTGCAATCGGCATTGTCAAACTCACCACGCTACTACACACCAGCATTACGTTAATAACGACAAGGTAGCTATGCAAGGTCATCAAACCATTCGTACATACTTTAATCAATACAGGAAACTTTCTCAAATCCGAGTTTGAAGTTTACATCGAGTGAGATTTTTCATCTTTCACTATATATTTTTGAAAATAAATTCGAATTATGGTGTGAAAGATTTTTGATGTACTCCAATTATTTGAAAATACAACAACATGTTAAAATCATATTCGAAAATCCTCCCAACACTACATGAAAATCAATGACAGTAACATTTTACAAAATGCCTACATGTACTTTAAAACAACTCTTTCAAATACCATCGAGGTTTTATTTGAGAATCCAAGGCCGGCTCGCCAATTCCAAATAATTTTCAAAGTATACACGGAGCCGCCGATTAATCGAACCGTCAAAACTTTGTGAAGTTTCCAGGAAAGTGTTTTGAACACACACACACAGCAGACATAATTTATCAATTCATCAAACACAATCAAATATCACCTAGCAATACGAAAAGTCTTAACACACATTCACGCACAACAGTTGTTATCACTAGACACCACGTAGAGAATACAACTACATGTGATTGGCCGCAAAAGTTAGACCTAACGGCTATAATGCGGTTCCATAGCCTCTGCCCAGGTTGATTAGCGCGCGTTACAACAAAGATTAACGTGCGCTAAACACGCCACGTTAGCGCGCGTTAGGCTCGTACTAAGCCTGTGCTAACTGCTCTAATCACCAACACGATTGCAAACATATATGAGGTAATACTAGACTCGAAGGTTACAAGTAAGCAACAACATACGAGTCTAAATGTCATCGACTCACATAATTATAACATCTCACAAGAAACCATCAAAAGAAAATCATCCTACAAAAACGAAAATTTTACTTCTCAATATAGAGGACTATCTCAACACATACATATCGATGGACTCAACATTCACATTACTATTTTAATCATAAAACTGACACCACTGCTCAACAACGAGAGCATCATCAATACACATCTCTGACTAACATTCATGAAACCGGAAAGTTACAAACGAGAGTCACGTCTTGAGTACATTTTGTAGACCTTATTTGAGTTAAAAACTCGAGTTTTGAAAACTTATAGTATGAGATGAAAATGAAATATCGGTAGTTTGAAGTCTAAAAATTTTCGACCTTGAGGTCATCATACAAAAATCAAAAATTTTCCTCCCTTGGAGAACATTTTAAAAATTTACGTGGCTCCCCGGAAGCCTTCGAAACTAAAAATTCCAAGGTTGTTGCTCTTGCAAGAAAAACAATTCATACAAGGATACATTTGGCAATATCATTCTTCATTCTAGCACAAAACGGGAATTAAGAAATATATGTCACTTACTCACGATGCACCTTCAAATACTACTACATAACACAGAATCATACAGGCTCGTATAGCTCGTGGTACAACATGTAGTAGGGAGACTTACATCCACAGATCGCACGGAGATGATGGCTGCACCTTGATACTAATCACGGCCGACATCCCAGACGACGCATCGCGACACAACCCAGTCAAACACAATCCAACAAGACAAGACTCAACAATACATGACTGGACCTGACAGCCTAGGTTTCCGCAACCTAACCTCCGATACCATAAATGTAACACCCCCAGATCAAACCGGGAATATTACACGCCGCAGACCCTCTCCGTGAGGATCCACCAGGCTAGACATCAAAACAACACATTACATTACATATTGACGAATCAAAATAACGAACCAACAGACCGATTTGGTCTTTCGTCACTGACTTACAAATCAAAATACATAAACTCATCCAGACTCATACCCACGCAAGGGTAAAATACTTGCAACAACGAACAATAAGACAGCGGAAAAGACAATACAATGGACTTCGACTAACTGAACCCAAAACTGGCCTTCATGTGATTAGTATCATTCGTCTTTCATCATCCCTCGTACCGATCCTGTGTCTTGCTCCCGAAAACCTACATGTACCTGGACACAATACAGATATCCACCCCCCGATTACTCGGGGGTTAGCAAAACTCCACTGTTTCGCTAGTGCAAGTATAAAGTGCAAAAACGAGCCATACACAACACATTCCGAGAATACAACGAAAGACTTCCCGAGGTATATTTAGTTAAAAATAGTTCAAGTCTTGAAAGTAGAAATGAAGTAAGTAAGCACTTTGAAAACACTTCCAAATCTCGGGAGTTTTGAAAACATTTGAAATTGAAAAGTTCTTAATTCCTCGAAAGTCATTTAGGGTCACAGCCCCAAAGTTCATTTTCCAAAATGCAAATCCATTAACAAAACGCGGGGTCCACGACCCAACCATTCCGGTCACAAAACACAGGGTCCACGACCCGATCATCCACTTCAATTCACTTACAAGTGCACATTACACATAACACATTAATTTTATGCCATTCTAGCCAAGCACCAAGACTCGATAGATAATGTCTCTCGACCCTGAGCACAAAGCATTGTGATACTCCGGACAATATCACAATTAACGAAAACATCAACATCATCCTCAAGATGAAAACTACACCTGTTAACCCGCGACCGTACCCCTTAGTATCGGCCCCCAGACGCCCCGTCGAACGCTCCAGGTGGGAAACCACTTCCGCGGCCGTACCCCTTAGTATCGACCCCCAGACATCCCGTCGGACTCTCCGGGTGGAAGTTCAACCACACACGCACCCAAGTCCACTTCCGTGGCCGTACCCCTTAGTATCGACCCCCAGACGTCCCGTCGAACGCTCCGGGTGGAAGGAACAACACACACACACGTTCCAAAATCACAGTTGCATACCACAAGCCTCGAAGGTCAATCACAGTATATATAGTCGAGGTACCTTACTAGAATGGCCATATTATCCAACACGTACTCACGACCCAGAACTATAACAATTTACAAGGAAGCACAAGATCTCAACAGCACCGAACGACACAACCAATATCACATAAACTCCCATATTCATCCATAACCACGTGACTCTAAGCACATAATTTGACAAAAGAGTTACACTTTACATTTACCAACGACATAATCATACACAATGACATCACAAGAAAGTAAGGTGATCCTATACTCGACACTAGCACACATATTCAACTAAGCATATTAATTCCTGACACACACGGGTCACCTTTACAAAAACCATGATAGTAAATATACCGATTCTTTTGAAAAATGGTTATAAATATTTATTTAGCACATATCGACGATTAACAACCATAATATCCACAAAACACGAAATGTATGGGCAAGATACTTGCCTCGAAATCAATTTGTGAATACTCCGACGAAAGCGGCTCGGTCGAAACAGCCCCAAAATAGTCCCGAAACAGCCCGGTCGAAATAGCCCCAAAACAGTCCCGAAATAGCTCGGCCGAACCAGCCCCAAAACAGCCCCGAAACAGCCCCAAAAACCGGCCACCTTCGCGAGAAATCAATAACAACACAATCACTACGAGAATAACACCGCTACGAATCAACAACACTAAACAAAATCTCAATCGACTAAGAAACTACAAGGGTTCAAGGGTTCGTTCCAAGAAAGCCAAAATCATGTTCCGGGTGAAACGAAATCGATAAACAAGTTTCTAATCCGTAGATTACAACCAATACAACAAGAATTACATGACCAATTCATCATAATCGGTCCAGAATTGAAATCAAGAAGAAAACCCCAAAATAGTTGAAAAAAAGGATTTTCGAAGAATTACCTCAATCCGACGAAGAACAATGGATTAGATGTTGTTAAACATGATCAAAACTTCAAGAATATGATGATAATCTACTCAGGGATTGAAATCCCCATCAAATCGCCCAAAAACCGAGAGAGAGAAGTGAAAATGGGCTGAAAAACGCGATTGTCCTATTTATACCACTGGACAAAACGGCTCAGAAAACGACCCAAATTAGAGTCGTATTCCAGTGCCGTGTTATAAACGACTCAGCAAAAACGGTGCAAACAGCGTCGTATTCCAGGGCCGTATTCTGACAGTGTAGACTTTGTCATTATGACCATAACTTCTCCGTCCGGACTCCGATTGACTCACCGTTTGAACCATTGGAAAGTTAATTTGATGCTCTATCACATTGTAAAGTTTCAGAATTTTTAGACTTTATAAGCGCCGGTGGTGATCTTAAAAAGTCGATCAAATGCACAAAAACGATACTCCTCGACAAACAATAATTATTCAACATGCAACGAAACACTAACAGACAATACCAACGATCCAAATCGAAAACGAACACATAACAAAGCAAGACATACTATTAGCTCGACTTACGCAATGATAAGTCGTACCCGACAAACACCACAACACGGTACATCGTGCCGTACCCAACATAGGGGAAAATCTCAAAAAATCGCCAACAGAACAAAATGAACGACGCAATCGACAAAAATTCAAAAATAACCGGAACCGAGAATCTCGGGTATTACACTAAGGAGGCTCACAAAAGTTAAAGCTACAGAAATCTCCGAGGATGATCCTTTAACAGCCCAACCCAATGTATCGAGCCCCCAAGGCGCAACCCACGCGGAAGAGATGACTGCTACTGTCGCAATAGTAGATCCCGAGCCTTTGGCGGCTATGACAGATATTCAGACATCTGCCAACTTACAAGACTCTGGCGAGTCGGCTGCCCCTTTGGAGCTAATAGCCATATCTCCTATTCGGGATTCCACACCCGTTCAGGATCCTTCTCCCATCAGGGTACCAACCCCTCCTCAGGATCTAGCTCCGACACAGGAACCCATGCCTGTCGAGGAACCCATGCATATAGCGAACCCAAGCGTTGTACGCAGCCCCTCTCCAGACTCCATAATAAACAAGACTTTGCTTTCTGTGCAAATTGAACAAGCATATGAATGCTTTGTCCAGTGGAAAGCCTACAGGCTAGATCCATACAACACTTTGTATAACTGGAGCGATTGGTGTGAAGAAGAACGGTTTGTCTTGGAATTGACGGACTCTCAAGATGTTGAAGTCCTGATCCAATGGGACAACCTGTGCTGCAAAGAGTTGATCACCAGCCACCTGATGGACAAGGCAGACGCCCGCAAGAAAGGAAAAGCAAAATCCATTGGCTCTGACCCCCACAGTCCCAAATCTGATCATGACTCAGACGACGACGACGCCCTCCAGTCAGGTCTAAGAATGAGTCGTGAGGAAACCCAGCCAGATCAAGGACCTCTAGCCAAAATAATGTTCCCAACAGCGAGGATTCATTCCCTCCTGTCGTGGAGGAACAACCAACCGAGGAACAGGCACCCGCGCCTGTCGCCACCGAAGACCAGACCAGCACCATCCTGCACGAGGAATCAGTCCCTCTGTAGGAGTAGGCGGACGCTGAGAGAAAGCAGGAGGATTCAGTCCCTCCTGTACCTATGTCTTCAGAACCTAATTCAGAATAGGAGAAAACAGCAACCCCTTACGTACGTAATCATGGAATAGAAATGAGGCAGTGGTTTCTGGAGTAGCGTTACGTACGCTATCTGATGCTCCCACAACTTAAACTGTTTTGGAATCCGATGATGGTATAATACCTGGGGATGTCCAACTCAATTCACGTCCCAATGTGAACTCGAAACAGTTGAATGGAGTTGAAGATTTTGCCAAGCCAGACTCTCCAAGAACCACCGAGAAGAAAGAGCAATTACATGCTCTTGGCCACCAAACTGTTTTCTTGTTGGATGCCATAAACGCCCTGCATGCTGTTGAAAAAGAAATTAATTGGCTACATCAGTCAGCCGTTGAAGAAATGACCGGTATGAGGCACGAAGTCTCGCAAGTGGAAAAAGCCTTCTGTATTTTGCCTACCATCTTCAAGCAGGCCCTTAGCCAATTACAATAGCGTCAGGAGCAGATCCTGAAGGAACAGAAATCGAAACTCCGTGTTTCTGAGGCCAAGACAGTATCATCTCTCATTAAATCTAGTTCCTAGCTTCGAGCCCATGACAAGAAAATTCAAGATATGTCGCAGATGCTCACCTCCCTAGTGAATAAAATGACTATTTTTGAGACAAAACAGGATGCTGCTATGCAGATCCTTGAACGTCTTGATGAAAAGGTGTCCTACCTTGATGACGCCAAAAAGGGGGAAGAAGCGAGGGAAGCTGCTAGGAGATCAAGGCTTGAGCAAGAGAAGGAAATGGTAGCTGCTTTTGAAGACAACATCACTGCTGATATTGCCCGTCTATCATCTCCTACTCCCAACGTCAGGATACAGGGAGATCGCCCAGAATTCCAGGACCTTAAGTTTCCTTGTAAGAACCTCGTTCAAAAGCCGCAAGCTATGAACCTCCCGGCCAACTGACAGCCTACTGCAGAAGAAATCAAGAACTGGAGAAAGAATGAACTGCTAAGATTCTTTGTTGTTCTTATCAGGGAATCTCAAATATTTAATAGTTGCAGAATGGTGCAGGAAGCCGCAGAGGTATTTAAGAAAAGTTTGGACGAAGGAACGCTCCCGCTACAGCAGAAAATGAAGTCCAAGCACAAGCAAGGCGACTTGGTTACCCATCCAGAGGATTGGATCCTAGTTTTCGATAAGTCCTACGAAGGTCAAGCTATATACCTTAATCGAAATAAGAACGCGCATCAGAATTGGTGGAAGGGTACCAATAATGACCCTAGGAGGCCTTGGAGGCATTCGGACTATAGGAGCTAAATTCTCTTTTGTATTCTTATTTGTTGTAAGATAGTAAAAAACTGTAATCTTTGCTCAATTTCAATAAAATGTTTTGCTCTTGAAAGATTACAACTCGTAATCTACTGTGTGTTTGTATGATTACGTAATTCAATCCATTTGCTGAATTATACAAGTATGAAAACTTGTTAAAATATTAAGCTGTACGAACTTGTCTGCGAACAGTTCATAGATTCAGTTGTATATATCTAGATAAAAATGTAAGATTGTGCCTGTGCGCCAATCATAAGTTTAAAGATGTAATACTCTTTTGATAAAAGCTGAACTTGCCTGCGAGC
Organism: Orobanche coerulescens; assembly: GCA_033398695.1. Lineage (NCBI taxonomy): Eukaryota > Viridiplantae > Streptophyta > Magnoliopsida > Lamiales > Orobanchaceae > Orobanche > Orobanche coerulescens. The sequence continues at coordinate 37,340,203 of CM065815.1, forward strand.
AGTTCCTAGTGTTGGGCTAATTTCTGAAGGACAGAACATTCGAACAGAAGACCAAGAAGTCTGCCCTCCTTCAAGATGTTAAAGTCAAAGTTTTGGCATCATCAAGGATGTTTGGATAACATCAAAAGGTTTTTAAGGGAAGATTTGGCAAATTATCAAAAAGGGGGAAATTGTTGGAATAACAATCCCTGTATCGAAAGATATTGATAAGAATGTTTTGACAATGTGCCAATCCAGCATACAGCAAGTTGTTGTATCGATAGACCGATCGAAGTTGCTGATCCTATATCGAAGACTTATCATCATGCCATCATACAACAACAAGAGTCTAAAAGCGCCAAGTATGGAAGCTGTCCCTTCATATAGCAAATATTTCATACAACGACTTCTCCTTGATAGCATACAACACAAATGGATACATCATTCAAGCTGTGAAGTATTGAGACCTTCAATACACATCGAAATAGGAATGCAGACCGTTTGAAAAGAAATCTTTGATATTCACTAAAGTCAAGTCCCGTTTGATAAAGAAATATTTAAATACTGAAATGATAAAGTATTTAAATACTGAAGCCGACAGAGATCTTCAAACCACGCAAAATCCAGATCTTGGTCTATACAAGTCAACCATCTAGTTGTCACGGAATCTTGCTCAACGGATATATTTCCAACGGATCCATTCAGAAGCTATATTATATCTCCAGAGTTTGAAGATCAGGTACAGAGAAACAACGACCAGAAGTAACAAACACCTATGATAACAAAGTGCTTACACGAATATTCCGAGCAAACATATTTCTTCAAGTATACTGCATATTCTTCTGAGAGAAGAAATATCCAAAGTGCTCAACCTTGAACAACACATCATTAGCTAGAGATCAAGAAAGTTAATCTATTGTTTAAACCATCGTTCTATCATTGAACAAACCCATCAACCCTGTGTGGACTGAGAAAGCATTATTTTTCCCGAACTATGTGTGACGGACTTGCATTGAAGAGACAAAGCTTCGGAACTGTGTATGAAAAAGTTAGTCAAGTGAAAGTCTAAACCAATCTGTGTGAACGGTTTAAAGCTTCGATCATTGTATCAATCTGTATGAATGATACATTGATAGGTTTGATTATAAATCCGTAGTTGTGTACATAGTATTTATAATAAACATTTTTACTCTTGTGTGGAGGACCAGTGGACGTAGAGGGTTTACCTCGAACCACTTTAATTACTGTGTCATTTACCTTCTGCATTTACTGTTTTAATATTTGTGATTATTTTTAAGTATACACTTCATATCTAGTTGCTGTATTTACAGCAACTTGCTTTAACAAGACTTCCACTACGCACTTAGATTTGAAAATTGTACAGCCTATTGTTTAAAACACTTTCCAAGCTGTATTCTGTATACTTAGTGGCCAACAATGTCTCAACATATAGTTGTGTCAGTTTTGTCCATGGACAACATCTTCGTTTCCTAAGTGTTTATTCGAGGTGGCCCGTCCTCACACTTAGATAGGTGGTCTCCTTTTACAAAGTACCCTGCAATACTTATCCTTTCCAAGGACAAGGAACCATTAAAAGTCCAGAGACAACCTCACCACAATCACAGGACTTGGCACTTATTCTGCTCTATAGGGATGGATTTATTATAAGCGCTTTTCAATAGAACTTTCATAATTTTGTTTTCCCATTGAACCAAGTTTCTGGGATCTCCAGTCTTCAAGGTTGGGTTACCACTATGGTTGTTCTTTCAAGATGTGAATTTTAATCCCACTCCCTCTAGCAGTTTATGAAATTGATCTCTATTCAGACCTTTTGTGAGTGGATCCGTCGAATTAACATTTGACCTCACATAGTCAATAGATATAACTCCATTTTTGATCAATTGTCGCACGGTATTATGTCTCCGACGAATGTGTCGAGACTTACCATTATACATAGGGATATGTGCTCTTCCAAATGGATCATAACACTAGGCACAAGCTTTTTCCAGCATGGAATATCCTCAAGAAAGTTACGGAGCCATTCAGCTTCTTCTCCAACTTTATCTAGAGCTATAAATTCTGATTCCATGGTGGATTGGGCTATACAAGTCTGCTTGCTTGATTTCCAAGATATAGCTCCACCCCTAATAGTAAATACATACCCACTTGTAGAGTGAGAGTCTTTCGAGTCTGAAATCCAATTAGCATCTATATATCCTTCCAAAACTGCAGGATAATTACTATAAAATAGCCCATAACATATGGTGTATTTTAAGTATCTTAAAACCCTAGTCAGTGCATTCCAGTGCTCTTTACTCGGATTACTCGTGAACCTGCTCAACTTGTTTACAGCAAATGCCAAGTCTGGTTGTGTACAATTTGTAATGTACATCAGGCTTCCGATTACTCTTGAATATTCGACTTGAGCCACTGTATCGCCTTTGTTCTTACTTAAGTGAATACTGGTATCAACAGGTGTTTTAACAGGTGGGCTGTCAAAAGCATTAAACGTCTTGAGCACTTTCTCAACATAATGAGATTGTGATAAGAAGATACCTTCTGACTTTTTGATAATTTTAATTCCAAGAATTAAATCAGCTAAAACCAAATCCTTCATGTCGAAGTTTCTACTTAACATCATTTTTGTATTCACAATTACTTCATTGCTACTACTCATGATCAACATATTGTCTACATATAGACAAACTATGACAAATGACTCCGAGGTGCCTTTAATATACACACATTTGTCACATTTGTTGATCTTGAATCCATTTTACAACATAATTATGTTAAACTTCATATGCCATTATTTAGGAGTTTGTTTTAGTCCATATAATGACTTCAACCGTTTACACACTTTCTTTTCCTGACCAGGCGCAATGAAACATTCAGGTTGTTCCATATAAATTTCTTCTTCTAGTTTACCATTCAAGAATGCAGTTTTCACATCCATTTGATGAATTTCGAGATTGTGCAATGCAGCAATAGCAATAAGCACTCGAATGGAATTTATTCTGGTTATTGGTGAATATGTATCGAAGAAATCATAACCTTCTTTCAGTTTAAACCCTTTGGCAACAATCCGGTCCTTAAACTTGTCTATCAACAAGTCATCTTTATATTTCCTCTTTAGGATCCATTTACATCCTAAAGGCTTACATATTCCCAAGTAAAATTTTGCATGATGGAATCTATTTCACTATAAATAGCTTCCTTCTAAAAAGGAGCATCAGTACTAGCATAAGGTTCCTGTATAGTCTTTGGATCATCGTCAACTGCAAAAGTCCCAAAGTCAGGACCAAATGACTTAGCCTTTCGAGCTCTCTTACTCTTTCTTGGCTCTTGATTTATAGGATTTCAACTACTTGCAGTTTCAAGAGTTCTTTTGTTTGAGTTTGTCGCAATCCTCTCTTTACAAGGATAAACATTTTCAAAGAAAATGGCATTTCTTGATTCAATAACAGTTCTATCATGCATATCAGGAATTTCAGAATTATGAATCAGAAATCGATATGTACTACTGTTGTATGCATAACCTATGAATATGCAATCAACTGTCTTTGGACCGATTCTTACTTGTTTCGGTTCAGGTACTTCAACCTTTGCCAAACACCCCACACTTTAAGATATTTGAAAGAAGGCTTGTGCCCTTTTCATAACTCATACGGAGTTTTATCTTTCCCTTTGTGTGACACTTTATTCAGAATGTGGTTAGCTGTAAGAATAGCTTCCCCCCACATGTTCTGCGGCAACCCTGAGCTTATTAATAAAGCATTCATCATTTCTTTCAGGGTTCAATTTTTTCTTTCGGAAACTCCATTTGACTGAGGAACATAAGGAGCAGTCGTTTGATGAATTATGCCTGAATCGGCACAAAATTGTTCAAACGGTGCTATATACTCACCTCCTCTGTCACTTCGTACTGCTTTTATTTTATAGTTAAGTTGATTTTCCACTTCATTTTTATACATCTTAAATGCCTCGATTGCTTCATCTTTATTTCTCAAAAGAAACACATAGCAATATCTTGTGCAATCATCTATAAAGGTGATGAAGTATTTTTTACCTCCTCTAGTTTGCACAAATTTTAAGTCACACACATCAGTGTGAATTAATTCTAGAGGAGTAGTATTCCTTTCCACTGAATGAAAAGGCAATTTAGCCATTTTGCTTCAACACATACTTCGCATTTCCTATTAAGTTCAACATGGGTTTTTGGAATTAATTCTAGATTAATTAGTCTTTTAATTGATTTTAGACCAACATGTCCCAATCTAGAATGCCACAAATCTGAACACTCGAGCAAGTAAACAGAACAAGGAGCATTATTATTATTATTGTTCTTGACTTCACGGCTTACAGGCATCACATTCATTTTGAATAATCCCCTGTCAAGATAACATCGACCAAGGAACATTCCAAACTTGCTCATAATAAATTTTTCAAACTCAAAAACTAGTCTAAACCCATGATTAACTAGTAAAGAGCCTGAAACTAAATTTCTTCGGACGTCTGGGACATGTAGCACATCCTTAAGAAGGAGCTCCTTTTCAGAGGTCAGCTTTAAGACCACGTTCCCCACACCTGCAATCACAGAAGAAGCAGAGTTTGCCATACGCAATTTCCTACCATCAGTAACAGTGTAGGAAGAGAACATGTCTTTTTTAGAACAAACATGACGAGTAGCCCTAGTATCAACGTACCAGGCGCGGTGATTCTCCACCATATTGGTTTCAATCACCATGGCTGAGACCTCCTAGTCTAGCTCCTCAATCATAGCTGACAGCTCCAGATTTGGCATGTCAACATCGCCATGTTCAACCACATTGGCAACTTGTTTGCCTTTGTTTCGCTGACCAGTTGAACTTATTGGCAAGCGACAGTCTTTTGCCTTATGGTTTGGTTTACCACAGTTGTGGCAATTTCTAGTGAATTTATTTGCCTTAAATGGTTTTTTCCCTTTATCCTAAACATGGTTCAGTTTCCTCTTTTTGCTAGAGGACCCATATTCAAGTAAATTTACTTTGGCCTCCATAGGGTGACACGTTTTTAGTGTAACTATCGCAAGTGCACGATATCGTATCAAGTAGTAAAGTGGACTTTTTGAGTCCGGTTTATCGATCCCACAAGGAAGTTTGGTTTATATTTGAATTATACACTATTAGTCTATTTTTATAGATACTAAGATAAGTGAAACACACAATTAAAAAGTTTGGTTTAATAATTGCAAAGAAAATGCAATATTAGTTTTAATATTTTAAGGAAATAAAAATATTGCAATAATAATAGATTGATTAAACGATAAAATGAAATAGTTGGGATTACAAACTTAGTTCGTCATTAGTTATAAAAGATGTATAGGAGATCATAAGATGAATTTACTTATTATGTTGTGTAGATTCGATTTTCCTTAAAAAGACGGTTTCTCTTTCGAACTATAAAACGCCTCTTACATATTGAATCAATCCACTATATTTCTATGTTGATTGGCTTCAATACATAGCATTAGGATTTATGAAAATAACTCAAAGAATCATCTAAGGACTAGAGGTATATTTCTATCCCATAGAACAACTTAGAGTGAAGATCATTTGATCTAATCAAACATATTTTCTTTCGAAACATATGAAGACCATAAATATCGTCATTTATTGGCAAAATAAATAAAGATTGTTAAACCAATGAAAATCACACACAATAATAAGTAATTAACAATAGATCTTTTATACAAACATAAATAACATGACTAACCTTGTTTATAATCCCAACTAAAGGTTACTTAGCCCATGAAGGCTTTATTATACATATTACAAGCTTTGGTGGTCATTATTAGTTGAATCAAGAGAAAGAATTGATCCTAACTCCCTTAGTAGATAAAGGAGATAGAAGCAATAAACTCTCTGAACAACATATGCTATACCACACTTACAAATATCACTCAAGAACACAAGTGTGTTCTTCACACAAAAAGAAAAGTTTACAAAAAATGGAAAATTATATGATGAATGATGAATGATGAATGATGAAGGATCTAAGGGGTCTATTTATACACCTAAAGTCATCTAATAGCTCCAAAACTCCAACATTATTACATTAGATCGGATCAATGCCAGTCATCCCCTCAATAATACACAGAAAGTATAAAAAATTAGACAAATCATAACAATCTGTCAAGAGTTATGGCCAGAATATCAGGAGTTACTACCGTAACTAAGTGACTTACGGCCGTAACTCCTGAATGTTACGGCCGTAACTTGGCTTCGTAAATTTGCTCACTGGATGCTTTGATAGTTACGTTTTCAGCCCAGAATTTCTCAGACTTTGCGTTTTTGCCCCAAATCTTCTTCGGATGATAACTTTTGATATATAACTCTGATTTTGAATCCGGAAAGATTGCCGAATTCGTCTCAGAAAGCCCTACAACATGAATATATCAAAATTCAACAAAGAGAATATTTAATAAACATGTTATTTCTTGAGTAAATCAGTTATTTAATCCGATCATCATCCGATAAAAATAAAATAAAATAACTAATTAATTAAAAGCAAAAAACGAGTAGACTAGCTCAATTATGGGTGAATTTTATCGATACAAACCAAGGATAAGTGTACAAAATTGACACTTATCACACCCCCAAACTTGAATTCTTGCTAGTCCCGAGCAAGACTCTTTATTAATCACACTCCAAAAATAAAAATAAAAATTAAAACAAAAATAAGAAAATTAATACACACATAAATTAAAATATAAAAAGGGAAAAGAAGATCAAAATGCCATTAATACACAACAACCAGCTTATACAGTAGATATAAATGAATCAAGATTCAAAATAAATCTACAAATGATTTTGAAGTTAAAACACGGTTTTAGTATTGTAATTCCAAAATGTAAGGTTTCCCCCCAATAGGTTGATTATTTCTTTCCCACTCGTGATACACACGACTCCCTTTAATGGTTGCTCTCGATCACTCGTTTATTTTTAGACTCAATATGAAGAAGAATTTCATTTGCGTCATCAAATATTGTGATTATTCACGAAATTGAGTGTATTGAAATTCAGCCGCTAATTAATTCAAATCTGCTCATAAATTACATCCCTTTTAGTGATAGCTTTCACACCGTTATTTGCTAACGTGTAGCTCTTTTCACTAACACAATTTCTATCTCATTTTTTTTTAAAAGGTGAGCTTTCACACCGTTATTTGCTAACGTGTAGCTCTTTTCACCAATTTTTCTGAGACGGCAGCTACGCACCAACAATGGTTAGTCCTTTATTTTTCGCAAAATTTAAGACCCCCAAAATTAGGCAGCTGTTGCTGCTCAACACTTCTCCTTTTCGTCATTTTTTTAGGTGATAGCTTTCACACCGTTATTTGCTAACGTGTAGCTCTTTTCACCAATGACTCCTTTTTTTTTTAGGGAATAGAATTTTTGCAGAAAATCATTTTTTAGTTAAGCATGAAAAATCAAAAACTCCACAAATTAAGTAAATTTCAGTTTTATTTTTCATCAACCAATTGATTCTTCTTTTCTCAAGGTAACGAATGACTCGATTTTATATGATAATTACAAGGCTTGGAAAGAGAGATTAAGGCTCAAAAAATTTTGGAATATACAAAAATTTTTACCGGTTAAAACGATTTAGAAGCTTGTATATAGCTAATTTATTGGTGTTATGGCCAGATCTAGAAATCTCACAAATCAAAATACTATATATATATATATATTAAAAAAAAATTAAGGTAAATAACCGCAAAGTAATCAAAACACACCAAAATAATAAAACAAACCACCCCCAAATTTGAAAATAAAACTGTCCTCAGTTTTTAAATATAAAATAAAATAAAAAGCAATGCAGATAAGCAGAATACTCCATGTTAAGAAAGTTGATGTTTGAGCTAACGCCTTTTAGAATCTGCAAGAGACTAAATATACGAGGCACACAACAGAAGAAAATAAAATATACTCGGAAGTATAACACAATTTATAAGATGCGCATCAAGAAAGTCTGAAGAGTCGCCTTACGCTGCCATCAATGCTTTTATAAAAACCACACAATAAAAATTACAGCAATAAAATAACAATACATAAATCGCGAATAGATGCGCGTCAAGAGATCAAGAAGAAACTCCTTAAGCTGCCATCATTTAGCACGATTATTACACACGACAGAAAGTAAAAATACAAGAGGTCCGACATGGGATATCAAAGGGAGAGGAATGAATCCACTTTTCGTTTTCTCACGGTAAAATCTTCCACCCAGACAATTTTAGCTAGAGCTGGATCTGGTTGAGGAACAAATTCATTGAGTTTTTTGATTAGTTCTTCTGGTGTTGTTGCAACGACTATGATTCATTTAGCACGCTCGGAAATAAAACCCTTTTCGGCAGAGTAGTCGATGAAATATAGTAAACCATCAAAGAAACCATTGACATTAAGCAGGCCTATTGGTTTTTGATGAACATTTAGCTCGGCTCTGGTAACCACATGAAAAAATTCCTCAAGGGTGCCAAAACCACCGGGAAGGGTGATAAAGGCACCAGAATTATTTATCATGTGAGTTATGCGATCTTGCATATTTACATATCTAAACTCATCTCCAATAGTTGACCCGGTGATTTTACTTTCAGCCAGAGGTTTTGGGATTAATCCCAACACTCTTACTCCTTCCATATAGGCAGAAGCAGCAGCGCGTCCCATTAATCCTAGACTTCCTCCTCCGTAAACTACTTGAATGCATTTTTCTCCTAAGGTACGACCCAAGTTGTGGGCTGCTTCACTAAAGCATGCTTCTTTTCCATAACTAGCTCCACCAAAAATGCAGACTGTGCTAAATTTTTTTGTTGAAGATGATGACTCCATTTTTGAAAAGAATTTTTTTAGAGAGAAACAGAGAAAAGTGCAAGTTTGAGGGATGAATGAAAGAAACAAGCACAATGTTTATTTATAGAAGAAAAAGAAGGTAAAAATTGTTTAACAAGTTTGTGATTGCGTTGATTGCGCTTCAACTACTCAATAGAATAATGAAAGCATTTATCGCGTATCACATTTTTTTATTCAGAAAATCTTACCACACGACAAAAATAAAAGACACTTACGCGTATGTACAGTAGTTGTGATTGTGGCTCACATCTTCCTCTGATTTTACGTTCAGAAACGGCCTAAACGCCTTCTATGAGTCGGGGAGAAGCTTCCCATCCAATTTTCTTACAAATTGGCAAACAGGTCTTTAACGCCGATTCCCAAGACGTTGTTCATATTCTGGTTTGAATTTATTCCACAAACATCGAATTCCGTAATGTACGAGTCCACTAGGATGCGTGTCAAGAGAAATTTCGATATTATCTAAATTCTCTTTATTCAGACCATCCTTAATGAACTGAATTTTATCTTCTCTGTTTGTAGATGGAATTCCTAAAGATCAACATTTTAAATTATAGTTCCATCTAGCACATTTATAACAAACGGTTATCATCTTTGCTCGTCGTTTCTTCGCATATGAACTTTTTCCTAGCCCTGGTAAAAATCTAGTCGGTGTTTCTGTGAATTCACCCTCTATTCTTACTTTGGCTTCAATTATGAATCTTATGCCAAAAGGTATGCTTTTATTCATAAGCAACCTCATCCTTTCAAGCATTGCCTTGTAAATTTTTAAAATTGCATTTTTGCTTAGAAAGTGGAATCTTTTTTCATTTTTATACAACGTTTCTTCCATGATAAAAAAAAATAAATAAAAAAGACAATGAAAATAATTGAAGAAAATATCTACAAATATCAGTTGTTGTGAGAAACTAAAAAATCCGACTTTAATAGTCAAGGAGTACCGTTATCCACCACTTGACCGGACAAACACAATTGAGTACTAAGTTACAATGTCGAGAAAGGTTTACCAATAAAAATAGTTTACAATGTAAGATTTCAAATATAACTTATACTTCCCCGGCAACGGCGCCAAAAACTTGACACGTTTTTAGTGTAACTATCGCAAGTGCACGGTATCGTATCAAGTAGTAAAGTGGACTTTTTGAGTCCGGTTTATCGATCCCACAAGGAAGTTTGGTTTTAATTTGAATTATACACTATTAGTCTATTTTTATAGATACTAAGATAAGTGAAACACACAATTAAAAAGTTTGGTTTAATAATTGCAAAGAAAATGCAATATTAGTTTTAATATTTTAAGGAAATAAAAATATTGCAATAATAATAGATTGATTAAACGATAAAATGAAATAGTTGGGATTACAAACTTAGTTCGTCATTAGTTATAAAAGATGTATAGGAGATCATAAGATGAATTTACTTATTATGTTGTGTAGATTCGATTTTCCTTAAAAATACGGTTTCTCTTTTGAACTATAAAACGCCCCTTACATATTGAATCAATCCACTATATTTCTATGTTGATTGGCTTCAATACATAGCATTAGGATTTATGAAAATAACTCAAAGAATCATCTAAGGACTAGAGGTATATTTCTATCCCCTAGAACAACTTAGAGTGAAGATCATTTGATCTAATCAAACATATTTTCTTTCGAAATATATGAAGACCATAAATGTCGTCATTTATTGGCCAAATAAATAAAGATTGTTAAAACAATAAAAATCACACACAATAATAAGTAATTCACAATAGATATTTTATACAAACATAAATAACATGACTAACCTTGTTTATAATCCCAACTAAAGGTTACTTAGCCCATGAAGGGTTTATTATACATATTACAAGCTTTGGTGGTCATTATTAGTTGAATCAAGAGAAAGAATTGATCCTAACTCCCTTAGTAGATAAAGGATATAGAAGCAATAAACTCTCTGAACAACATATGCTATACCACACTTACAAATATCACTCAAGAACACAAGTGTGTTCTTCACACAAAAAGAAAAGTTTACAAAAAATGGAAAATTATATGATGAATGATGAATGATGAAGGATCTAAGGGGTCTATTTATACACCTAAAGTCATCTAATAGCTCCAAAACTCCAGCATTATTACATTATATCGGATCAATGCCAGTCATCCCCTCAATAATACACAAAAAGTATAAAAAATTAGACAAATCATAACAATCTGTCAAGAGTTACGGCTGTAACATTCAGGAGTTACGGCCGTAACTAGGGTGACTTATGGCCGTAACTCCTGAATGTTACGGCCGTAACTTGGCTTCGTAAATTTGCTCACTGGATGCTTTGATAGTTACGTTTTCAGCTCAGAATTTCTCAGACTTTGCGTTTTTGCCCCAGATCTTCTTCGGATGATAACTTTTGATATATAACTCTGATTTTGAATCCGGAAAGATTGCCGAATTCGTCTCGGAAAGCCCTACAACATGAATATATCAAAAATTCAACAAAGAGAATATTTAATAAACATGTTATTTCTTGAGTAAATCAGTTATTTAATCCGATCATCATCCGATAAAAATAAAATAAAAAAAACTAATTAATTAAAAGCAAAAAACGAGTAGACTAGCTCAATTATGGGTGAATTTTATCGATACAAACCAAGAATAAGTGTACAAAACTGACACTTATCATAGGGCCTCTCTTAAACTTAGCAGATTTTCGGTTGTCTTCCTCAATTCTGAGTCGAACAACCAAATCCTCTAAGCTCATTTCCTTTCGTTTGTGTTTCAGGTAATTTTTGAAGTCCTTCTAACTAGGAGGCAACTTCTCAATTACCGTTCCCACAACAAACGGTTCAGGAAGGATCATTCTTTCAGCATTGATTTCATGCACAATCAATTGAAATTGTTGGACTTGTTCGATAATGGTTTTGTAGTCTGTCATCTGAAAATCCAGGTAGCGTCCGATCAATTGAAATTGTTGGACTTGTTCGATAACGGTTTTTCGCTAAAGCTGTTGCATAACGCACGCTAAGCCATAGCGGTAACGCACGCTAACACTTGAGCAGGGCAGAGGACAGTAGGTTTTGGACTCCAGTTACTGGACACCACTTTTTGGCTAGCACGCGCTAGAGAAAGGCGATTAGCGCACGCTAACGGGGCCGACAGAAGCCACTGGACTACCCGGTGATCTCGTTAACACACGCTAATGAAGGAAATGTAGCGTGCGCTAGACTGGCGGATATATATTGGACAGTTGACTTCCATTTCGTCATTTTTTCATCCTCTTCACTCATTTCCGACGGGAGCAGCTCGGGAGAGACGATTTTGGGCGATTGGAAGCGATTCTTCGTCAAACAACAACATATTGGGTTGGAGAACAAGGATTTCACAACATCTAATCCATCCTAACATCCAAATCAAGGTAAAAATCCTTAGAACCCTATTTTTGGGAATTTTGGGGTTTTTTCTAGATTCGTCCGATTTATCCGTTTTGAAGCTTGAAAACCTTGAGATTATGATATATATATCCCATATGCATGCTTTTCCTACGATTTTAGGGATTGGATTGTGCCGTTTTCAGACTTGTGAGGGTTTGGACGATTTTCCAACCTCTAGTTGTTTATCCGTGTATTTTCATGAATCGTAGATGGGTTTCGGGAGTTTCTTCGTGTAATTTGAGTATGGATAATTGATTATCATATTCCTTGCCAATCGTTTAGGTGCCGGAAGCGCGTTCTTGGACCTACCGAACTCATACCCTTTTTCCGTTCAATTTCTCGATGTCTCAAAGGCAAGTACGTTCTCGACTTTGAAAGTATGATATATTAATGGCATGACTATTTATATCCACTCTGGGGCGGGCCGACGGGTCCCCTGAGGGTTTTGTAGCCTCTTGGTGCGATTCCACGGATGATATGAATGAACCACTCTGGGATGGACCGATGAGTCCTTTGAGGGTTCCGTAGCCTATGGTGCGGTTCCACGGTATTCATATATGTATTGATGTGATGCAATGAGATTTAGTTATTCCGGAATACTATCTTGAATTGATGAATTGACGGTTACCTTTACATTATTGTCGAGGAGTATTGTATTTCATACTTGATATGCTTGCACTAGCTATTCGACGGCTAACCCCTTTATGGGGGAAATACTTTTTATGTATTTCAGGTTCCAGGAGAGCGGACAGGCAGGTATCGGGTCGGCATGAAGATGGTGGGCAAGTGTGATACTGTGTCTTTCCTCCGGTTATGTTTTGAGTTTCTCCATTCAGTGTTGTTGTACTGGAATGGTTACTGAATACTCGAGTATTGTTTTCTATTTTCCTTGATGTTCCGGCCTGTGTTTGCCGAGGTATTGATTTGTGTTGTGATGTCTTTGGATATATTGGTTATGTTTTGAGTATCCTTTGTATTGTTCTTCATTCCATTGTATGTAGACCTTCTCGGTCAAAATTTATAGTTCCGCGTATGTTTAGCCTTGTGGGTCCCACGGTGGGGCTTATGGCGTTGTAATATTCCCTAAATAACTTGGGGGTGTTACAGAATATGGTATCGGAGATTAGGTCTATGGATACCTAGGCTGTCAGTCTTTTGGGTCGATTGAGTCATCATTTGTCCACAGTATCACTACTTTGCCATCATCACAGTGCGACCGGTACTTGTAAGGCCTCTTACTCTTCTGGTGTTTCTTTATTCGTTTTGCTTCTATTTTGGAATTCTTGAGAATCGGTCACTTCGATGATGTGCGATAGAATTGTACTTACGTGCTTTATGTGTTCTTCAGTATGTCAGCTGGTAGGGGACGAGGCCGTGGTCATGGCCGTGTACGTGGACGAGGACGTGGCGCGGCCGTTTCCCTCAGTTCTGTTGCGGGGTCAACCAACCCCAGTTTGTCGAACTCGGTGCATCCTGACACCGAAAGTCAGCACGACCAGTCGATTGGCCAGGGGAACAGCACGGACCTTGGAGTTGCGAATGTACTTCAACAATTGGCTACCCAGATGACCATTTTAGCCCAAACTGTTCAGCTGAATAATCCGAACCCGAATACGGATGCCTTGCTTCAGAACGTAATCCATATGCACCCTCCACAGTTTGGCGGTGCCACAAACCCGTTAGGTTGGGAAGATTGGCTAGTGGAATTGGAAAAGATTTTCGAAGCGGTTGATTGCCCCGAAGTGAGGAAAGTACCGATTGCTCAGTATTTCCTTACCAAGGAAGCCGCTACGTGGTGGAAAGTCATCAAACCACAGGATCGTGTTTCCACATGGGATGAATTTAAAGAGCTTTTGGAGGCCGAGTTTTGTCCTTGTCCAGTGCGAGAAGGCCGAATTCGAGCCTTTTTCGAGGCTAAACCACAGGATATTCCCGTTTCGCAGGCGATCGTGGAATACAACCAACAATTGATGCACGTGAAGAATCAAGTGCGTAACGAGCGTGATAAGATCCGTTACTTTGATATGCGGATGAACATGGACTTACGGCGGTACATGGCCGGATTTGCTTGCACCACACTGAAGGAATATCAGGACAGAGCTTTAGACCATGATATGTTAAGCCCCGACAACGATACCGTTGAAGAATCGAAGAAGCAGAAGGTCGCGGGAAATTTTTCTAGCTCTAAGAGTGGCAACTTTCAGAGGTCACAGACGACTAACCGTTCTGTCAGACAGTCATCACGTTCTAATAAGGGAAAGAGGGGTTACCGTTCTACTCCGGGTACCACAAATCACACGGTGACTTGCTACAATTGTGGTAGTCCAGGCCACGTTAATTTGGAATGTAATTTTCCGCCATCGAAGTGTCATACGTGCGGACAGTTGGGTCATAGAGCGGCTTATTGTTCCGATCCGAATCAGACTTTGGACACTTGGGCTTCTGCCCCAGCACCACTTGACCAAGGTATTAATCAGCGACAATCTTTTGGTCAATCTCAGTAGAATTTCGGCAGGGGCTGGGGACGGGGTCAGAACACTGGAGGGGGAAACTCTAGCGTCGGTTCGGCACAACCACAGGTTTATGAGATGCGTCGAACAGACGAACCCGATGCGGCGGTGGCTTCAGGTACCATTCATATTTTATCTCATCCAGTCCGTGTGCTTTTTGATACGGGTGCTACACATTCTTTTATTTCCTTAGAGTGTGTACGCCGTTTGAATATAACTTGCATGACTGCTTGTGATCCCTTCATTGTGAAACTACCTAGCGGGGATAGAATTATGGGGAACCGGGAGATTAGAGGTTTCCCGGTGATTATATCTGGTATGGAATGGTTTTCGAATCTGATTGTAGTTGATATGGTAGGCGAGGACGTGATCCTCGGCGAGGATTGGCTTGATAGTCATCAAGCGATTATGAATTACCGTACTAAGGTTATCACCATGATGACTAAAGACGGATCTGAGTACTCATTTTTGGGACGTAAGTCGGCACAATCCAAGTTACTTATCAGCGCCATGAAGGCCGTAAAACTTTTGAATAAAGGTTGTACGGGCTATTGGTGTTATGCCTTGAAAACGGAAGGGAACAAAGACGATTTCTCTTCGATTCCAGTTGTTAATGAGTATTCCGATGTTTTTCCAGACGATCTCCTGGGATTACCGCTAGATCGGGAGATAGAATTTTTTGTGGACTTAGAGCTAGATGCGGCTCCGATTTCTAAAGCACCTTATCGGATGGCACCTTCCGAGATGCAAGAATTGAAGAATCAATTGGGAGAACTCCTAGAGAAAGGGTACATCAGACCGAGCGCTTCGCCTTGGGGCGCACCTGTCCTTTTTGTGAGAAAGAAAGATGGTACACTACGTTTGTTCATCGACTATTGTGAGCTAAACAAAGTGACCATCAAGAACAAGTATCCTTTGCCTCGTATAGATGATTTATTTGATTAATTGCAAGGGGCTGCAGTTTTCTCGAAAATTGATTTAAGATCAGGGTATTATCAACTCAGGGTGAGAGAGTCCGACGTTCCGAAGACGGCATTCTGGACGAGATATGGTCATTATGAATTTGTAGTTATGTCTTTTGGGTTGACTAATGCACCGGCAGTATTCATGCAGTTAATGAATAAGATTTTCATCGAGTATCTCAACAGGTGTGTAGTCGTCTTTATTGACGACATTTTGATTTATTCTCGAGACAAAGAGGAACATGCCTGACACTTAAGTTTGGTACTAGATATTTTGAGAACCAAGCACCTCTATGCAAAATTCTCAAAATGTGAATTCTGGTTAGAAGAAGTTATGTTTCTCGAACATGTGATTTCGGCCGAAGGTGTTCGTGTAGACCCGCAGAAGATTGAGGCAGTGCTAGAATGGGCACCGCCTAGAAATGTTAAGGAAGTTCGTAGCTTTTTGGGCCTTGCTGGGTATTACCGTCGGTTTGTTGAGGGGTTCTCGAAACTCGCTCGGCCGCTTACGAAATTACTCCAGAAGACCGAAAAGTTTGTTTGGACGGATGAAAGACAACAGAGCTTCGATGAACTGAAGAGACGTTTGACTTCAGCGCCGATTTTAACTTTACCACATGGTAGTGAGGGCTTTGCAGTTTATAGTGACGCTTCGGGTCAAGGTCTTGGCTGTGTGCTTATGCAGCATGATAAGACGATAGCTTTTGCGTCACGGCAACTAAATCCGTATGAGATAAATTATCCTACTCATGATTTGGAATTGGCCGCAATTGTCTTCGCACTCAAGATTTGGCGGCATTATTTGTATGGTTCTCCGTGTCGGATTTATACCGATCACAAGAGCCTGAAGTATATTTTCTTTCAGAATGAGCTGAATATAAGATAGAGACGTTGGTTAGAGTTGATAAAGGATTACGATTTAGAAATTCTTTACCACCCCGGAAAAGCCAATGTCATCGCGGATGCTTTGAGTCGCAAATCGGCATCTCTTCAAATGCTCGAGGTTCTTACATCTCTGACGAAAATTCGTCATGATTTAATTGAACAAGGGATAGAAGTTTGGCTTCAACGAGTACAAGGACAGTTGTGTACTCTCGAAATTACTTCGTCCTTAGTTGACGACATCAAAGGAAAATAGTGGAATGACCCGATGATCTCTCAACTGAAGGAAGATGTAATTAAAGGAAAAGCTCCTGGCTTTATGGTTCACGAGGATAATATTCTAAGATTTCAAGGTAGGCTTTGTGTTCCGAATGATTTAGAGTTGAGGTAGAGAATTCTCCGAGAAGCTCATGCTACGCCTTAATCAATCCACCCCGGGACGATTAAGATGTACAAAGATTTGAAGCGCAATTTTTGGTGGAATAACATGAAGAAGGATGTCACGGAGTTTGTACTACGGTTCCTGACGTGTCAACAAGTCAAGATCGAACATCAACGACCAGCGGGGTTGTTGAAACCGCTTCCCATTCCCGAGTGGAAGTGGGAAGACATCTCTATGGATTTCATCACTGGCATGCCGAGAACCCGGTCCGGAATGAATATGATTTGGGTAATTGTCGATCGGTTGACCAAGTCTGCACACTTCTTAGGTATTAAGGATACTTGGGGACCAGATAGATTGGCTCGAACTTTTATAGCTGAGATCGTAAGGTTGCACGGTGCCCCCAAGACCATTGTTTCTAATCGAGACGGCCGTTTCGTATCGCATTTTTGGCAGGCCGTTCATCAGGCTTTGGGTACTGAGTTTATATTGAGCACTTCCTTCCATCCTCAGTCGGACGGTCAGACAGAGAGGACGATTCAGACGTTGGAAGATATGTTGCGAGCGTGTGCCTTAGACTGGAGTAATGATTGGGAACTTCACTTACCGTTGATCGAGTTTTCTTACAATAATAGTTGGCATGCGTCGATCAAAATGGCACCATTCGAGGCACTTTATGGTAGGTGATGTAGGTCGCCATTATGTTGGGATGAGGCTTCTGAGATAATTGGAATGGAACCGAATATGTTGATGGAGACTAAGGAAAAGATTTCTATTATTCGGGACCGATTTCTGATTGCCCAGAGTCGTCAGAAATCTTATGTTGATACTCGTCGTCGACCCTTGGAGTTCGAAGTGGGGGATCATGTCTTACTTAAGGTGTCGCCGACCAGAGGAGTTTTCCGCTTCGGGAAAAAGAGGAAACTTAGTCCGAGGTATATCGGACCTTTCGAGATCTTGGACAGAGTTGGAGATTTAGCTTATCGCTTGGAGTTGCCTCTAGCTTTGAGTCATGTCCATAGTGTTTTTCATGTGTCCCAGTTGAGAAAGTACGTGCCAGATCCGAGACACGTTATCGACTACAGTGAGATTGACGTAGCCGAGTATATTACCTTTCCGGAGAAACCTGTGAAGATCCTTGAGCATCGCGAGAAACAACTTCGGCATAAGACCATTCCACTGGTTAAAGTGCAATGGTCGAGACATGGAGTCGAGCAGGCGACTTGGGAGACAGAAGAGAAGATGCGGTCGGAGTACCCCGAACTTTTTATTTCTTAAGTTTCAGGACGAAACTTCTTTTTAGAGGGAGAGAATGTAGTACCCGTACTTTTTATTGATTGTTTGACCTTGTCGTTCTCCTTATTTTGTCGCTCTGTAAACTCCTGGTGACGTTGTTAATATTATTATAGAGTTTCGTATCTTGTTTGGATCACGATCGTGTTGTTTAGACCTTGCGGAAGTGCTCTGGGCCAGAGAAATAGCGCACGCTAGGCCTTGGCTAACGCACGCTAATTTTGTATGAATAGTGCATGCTAGCTTTGAGCCATAGCGCGCGCTAAGGGACAAGTCAGGACAGAACCAGTGACTCAGACTACTCTCTGGACTGACAGTTAACGCGCACTAAGAGTTCGTTAGCGCGCGCTATTCATGGTTAGTAGCGCACGCTAACATCCATCCGTAGCGCATGCTAACGGGCTGGTTGACAGAGGCAGTGAGGTTGTCAAGTTTTCTGGACTATCAGGTAACGTACGCTAGGCTTCGGCTAGCGCACGCTAAGGCTGTTGCATAACGCATGCTAAGCCATAGCGGTAGCGCACGCTAAGGCTTGAGCAGGGCAGAGGACAGTAGGTTCTGGACTCCAGTTACTGGATGCCACTTTTTGGCTAGCGTGCGCTAGAGAAAGGCGATTAGCGCATGCTAACGGGGCCGACAGAAGCCACTGGACTACCCGGTGATCTCATTAACACACGCTAATGAAGGAAATGTAGCGTGCGCTAGACTGGGCGGATATATATTGGACATTTGACTTCCATTTCGTCATTTTTTTTCATCCTCTTCACTCATTTCCGATGGGAGCAGCTCGGGAGAGACGATTTTGGGCGATTGGAAGTGATTCTTTGTCAAACAACAACATATTAGGTTGGAGAACAAGGATTTCACAACATCTAATCCATCCTAACATCCAAATCAAGGTAAAAATTCTTAGAATCCTATTTTTGGGAATTTTGGGGTTTTTTCTAGATTCGTCCGATTTATCCATTTTGAAGCTTGAGGACCTTGAGATTATGATGTATCTATCCCGTATGCATGCTTTTCCTACGATTTTACGGATTGGATTGTGCCGTTTTCGGACTTGTGAGGGTTTGGACAATTTTCCAACCTCTAGTTGTTTATCCGTGTATTTTCATGAATCGTAGATGGGTTTCGGGAATTTCTTCGTGTAATTTGAGTATGGATAATTGATTATCATATTCCTTGCGAATCGTTTAGGTGCCGGAAGCGCATTCTTGGACCTACCGAACTCATACCCTTTTTCCGTTCAATTTCTCGATGTCTCAAAGGCAAGTATATATTTATGATTGTACGTTCTCGACTTTGAAAGTATGATATATTAATGGCATGATTATTTATATCCATTCTGGGGCGGGCCGACGGGTCCCCTGAGGATTTCGTAGCCTCTTGGTGCGATTCCACGAATGATATGAACGAACCACTCTGGGATGGACCGACGAGTCCTCTAAGGGTTCCGTAGCCTCTGGTGCGGTTCCACGGTATTCATATATGTATTGATGTGATGCAATGAGATTTAGTTATTCCGGAATACTAGTCTTGAATTGATGAATTGACGGTTACCTTTACATTATTGTCGAGGAGTATTGTATTTCATACTTGATATGCTTACACTAGCTATTCGACGGCTAACCCCTTTATTGGGGAAATACTTTTTATGTATTTCGGGTTCCAGGAGAGCGGACAGGCAGGTATCGGGTCGGCATGAAGATGGTGGGCAAGTGTGATACTGTGTCTTTCCTCCAGTTATGTTTTGAGTTTCTCCATTCAGTGTTGTTGTACTGGAATGGTTATTGAATACTCGAGTATTGTTTTCCATTTTCCTTGATGTTCCGGCCTGTGTTTGCCGAGGTATTGATTTGTGTTGTGATGTCTTTGGATACATTGGTTATGTTTTGAGTATCCTTTGTATTGTTCTTCATTCCATTGTATGTAGACCTTCTCGGTCAAAATTTATAGTTCCGCGTATGTTTAGCCTTATGGGTCCCACGGTGGGGCTTACGGCGCTGTAATATTCCCTGAATAACTTGGGGGTGTTACATTAAATTCCTTGAATTTATCAAAGGCTTCGGATTTGTATTTCACTAAGTACATGAATCCATACCTAGTATGTTCACTAGTGAATGTAACGAAGTACTGTAAACCGTCTCGTGACACTTCAAAAGGGCCGTATACGTTGGTATGGATCAATCCAAGTTTTTCAGCAGCTCTTTCAAAAGTCCCTATGAAGGGTAACTTGGTCATTTTATCTTGGAGGTAAGTTTCACAAGTTGGATAGGGGTCCGATCAGAATGGACCCATAAGCCCAACTTTCTTCATTTTATAAATATTGATCTGACCAACATAACCAAATCTAAAATATCACTTAAGTGCTTGGTTTGTTTCATCTCTACCATGCTTCCAAGTTATAGTATTCACAATAGTTTTATTCTTTAGTTTCAAATGGTATAAACCATTTAGTAATATAGCTATACCAACCAATTTATTTTTAAAATAATATGAGAGGACCCATCTCCAATAAAGAAATGATATCATTTACAGTCCATGACAGGAATTGATATAATATTTTTGTGCCCCTTAGGCAAAACAAGTACATCATCTAAATCTAAAGTAATAATAAAACTGGATTCTAAATCCAACATAAGTGATCTGATGTCAGAAGCCTAGACACTATGCCCGCTGCCGAGGGTCACCATCACTTCTCTAGCTCTAAGATTTCTACATCGTTCCAGATCCTGATTCATCATACATATATGAAAACTTGCACCATAATCAAGTATCCAAGAAGTAGAATAAAGAGTTATAGAACAATTCATTTCCAAAACTAGTAGTTCCGTACCTGAAGGTGCATTACGGTCAAGTTTTGGGCAGTGCCTCCTCCAGTGGTCTAGCTCATCACAGTTGAAGCAAGCATCTGTCTTTTTGGTCACTTACTCTTTGGAAACATTGAGATCTTTCCCTTATCTTTCTGTGTACCCCCTTGGGTTTGAAATGCTTATTGCCCTCCTTCTTATTGTTTAGACCTCCAAGGTCCAGAAGAGATTACGAGAGCATTCTCCTTCGGCCTAGTCTTCATCTGAGACTGTACCAAACTCAGTTTGTTCATCATCCCAGCCATGTTACAAGAAATCTCATTGGAGTTGAAGTTCATCACAACTTGAGAGAAGAAGTCAGGAAGTGACTGTAATATAAGGTCGGTCTGGAGAGAAGCATGCATCCTAAAATCAAGAGCCTCCAATCTCTCGATCATAGATATCATTTTGAGGACGTGATCCTCAACTTTCTCACCTTTCTTCACTCGAGCACCAAACAACTGCTTCGATATCTCATATATAGCAGTTCAATTGTGCTCCCCATACAGCTCAGTAAGACGTTCCAGAGTCGCCCTTGAAGAGGGCATGTTCTCATGGCACTTCTGAAGCTCATTGTTCATTGAATCCATCATGAAACCTCGGTCCCAGACATCATCTTTAACCCATTTCTCATGGGCATCAATATCTTCCTGACTAGCCGTGGTCCTTGCAGGAGCCAGTGGGATGTCCGCCTTCAAGATGTATCCCAGCTTCTCCATGCTGAGGACTATCCTTAGATTCCGGAGCCAGTCCACAAAGTTGGATCCAGTACGAGTGCTCTTTTCAAGTAAAATTGTGAGTGGTTCATTGTTATTTTGAGAGAGTGTTCTTGTTAACTGCAGAGAATAATTTTAGATTCATTCGTTATTATTAATTATGATCATAGTAAGGAATTTAAGGACTTATTTTATTCATAACTCGGCTCCCACTATTTTATCGACATTACACACTCCTATGTAGAATTCGGAAGTCATGGTTGACTTCATAGTGGTGATCGAGTTCTTTATAGAGTTTAATAGAGGACAACCCAATCGGTTTCTATTCTGTCATTCTTTTTTAAATGGTGTCTAACACCAACCATCTAATGGATGATTTGATCTTCTTTTACCCTTAGTTCACTTATCCTCAACCCATACGGTATATATAGCTCACTGAACCATCTAATAGATTACGTCTTTCAGGCGAACATCCCAACGACTCCTGCACGGACCAGAGCTAGTCAGGAAAATGTCGAAGCCCATGAAAAATGGGTTAGAGATGGTATCCGGGTTTGAGGCTTCATGATGGCCTCAATAAACAATGAGTTTTAAAGTGCCCATGAAAACATGCCCTTTGCAAGGGCGATTCTGGCACATCTTACAGAGTTCTATGGGGAGTACAATTACACTGCTCGAAATGAGATATCGAAGCACTTGTTTGGTGCTCGGGTGAAGAGAGGTGAGAAAGTTGGATATCATGTCCTCAAAATGATATTTATGATCGAGAGAATGAAGACTCTTGATTTTAGGATGCATGATTCCCTCCAGATCGACCTTATACTACAGTCACTTCCTGACTCATTCTCTCAAAATGACAATAAACCCACTCACAATTTTACTAGGATCATAATTAATAATCACTAACAAATCTAAAATTATTCTCTGCAGTTAACAAGAACATTCTCCCAAAATGACAATGAACTCACTCACAATTTTACTTGAAAAGAGCACTCGTACTGGACCCAACTTTATGGACTGGCTCCAGAATTTGAGGATAGTCCTCAGCATGGAGAAGCTGGGATACGTCTTGAAGGCGGACATCCCACCGGCTTCTGCAAGGAACATGACTATTCACGAAGATGTTGATGCCCATGAGAAATGGGTTAAAGATGATGTCTGGGTCCGAGGTCTCATGATGGCTTCAATGAACAGTGAGCTTCAGAGGGCCATGAGAACATAGCCTCTTCAAGGGCGACTCTGGTACATCTTACTGAGCTGTATGGGGAGAACAGTCGAACTGCTCTATATGAGATATCGAAGCAGTTGTTTGGTGCTTGGGTGAAGAACGGTAAGAAAATTGAGGATCACGTCCTCAAAATGATATCTATGATCGAGAGATTGGAGGCTCTTGATTTTAGAATACATGCTTCTCTCCAGACCGATCTTATACTACATTCACTTCCAGACTCCTTCTCTCAGTTTGTAATGAACTTCAACTGCAATGAGATTGCTTGCAACTTAGCTGGGATAATGAACAAACTGAGTACGACATAGTCTCAAATGAGACTATGCCAAAGGAAATTGCACTTATAACTTCTTCTGGGCCTCGGAGGTCCAAGAATAATAAGAAGAAGGGCAAGAAGCGGTTCAAGCCCAAATGGGGGGTACGGAAAAGATAAGGGCAAGGACCCAATATTTTCAAAGAGTAAGGTGGCCAATAAGACATGCTTGCCTCAACTGCGGTGAGCTAGGCCACTGGAGGAGGCACTGTCCAAAACTTGACCGCAATGCGCCTTCAGGTACATAATTACTAGTTTTCAAAACAAATTGTTCAGTAACTATTTATTCTACATCTTGGTACTTGATTCTGGTGCAAGTTCTCATATATGTACAATGAATCAGGATCTGGGATGAAGTAGGAAGCTTGGAGTTGGAGAAGTGATGGTGAGAGTCGGCAGCGGCATATTGTCAATGCTACTGACATCGGATCACTTATTTTGGATTTAAAATTCGATTTTACTATTACTTTAGATGATGTACTTATTTTGCCCAAGTGGCACAAAGATATGGTATCAATTCCGGTCATGGACCGTAAAGGATATCATTTCTTTATGGGAAGTGGATCTTGTCGTATTTATTTTAGAAATAAATTGGTTGGTACAGCTACATTACTAAATGGTTTATACCATAACGAATAAAACCACTGTGAACACTATAACTAAAAAGCGTGGTAGGGATGAAACAAACCAAGTACTTAAGTGGCATCTTGGACTTGGTCATGTTGGTCAGACCAAGACTCATACAATGGAGAAAGATGGACGTATGGGTCCATTGGGATCGATCCCTATCCAACTTGTGAATCTCGCCTTGAAAGCAAAATGACTAAGTCAGCCTTCACGTGGACTTTTGAAAGAGCTGCTGAAATACTTGGACAAATCCATACCGACGTGTGTGGCCCTTTTGAAGTGGCACGAGATGGATTTCAGTATTTCATTACATTTACTAATGACCATACTACATATGGATTCGTGTGTACTTAATGAAACATAAATTCGAAGCCTTAAAAAATTAAAGGAATTTAAGTAGTGTTGCCACATTGTAACCGGAACCGGCAGTTCCAGTCCGGACCGGCCCGTGGTCAACGGTTTCGGCCCAGACCGTTGACCGTGGGCCGATCTTGGAACCGGAACCGGTATTAAGCACGGTCCGATTACGGGCCGAACTTTTTGGGCCCGTGAACCGGCGGTTAGGCCCGGAACCGGCCCTTCTGCAGTTATTACATAAAAAACTAAAAAATACTTGTAATTTCACACGTTACTTTAAATTACATAAAAAAAAACACAACATAAAGAATTTTTAAATTATCTATAAGTTATTATATTTTTATTAAATTAACTTAAGTAATTTCAAAATTTTAACACTTGTAAATTAAAAAATTAAAAAATTTCAACACAAATCATTTAATTTAGGAAAAAAGAAGATATAAACAATATTACAAGTTATTATAAATTACATAAAAATCAGAACATAAATAATTTCTAAATTTCATAATTATTTATAAGTTATTATATTTTTATTAAATTAACTTAAGTAATTTCGAAATTTCAACACTTGTAAATTAAAAAGTTTAGAAATTTTAACGCTAAATTCACTAATTGTTTAATTTCAAAAATAATAAGATATAAAAAATATTACAAGTTATTATAAAATACATAAAAAAACACAACATAAATAATTTCAACATTCGAAATTTCAACACAACTACACAATTCATTTAATTTCATACAAAAAATAAAAAAAAATAATAAAGAAAACGAAGAACTGTCGGTTTTCGGCCCGACCCTAAACCGCTGGTTTCGGGCCCGACCCTGAACCGCCGATTTCGGGACCGAAAACCGGCCCTTCTGCAGAATACCTGTGCCGGTTACGATTCACCTTTTCTAATGAACTGGAACTACTGGTTCGGTCCCGGAACCGGCGGTTCACGGCCCGGTGGCAACACTAAAGTTAAGGCCCTAGTTGGTAACCAAACGAGTTATCATATCAAAGCACTTAGGTCGGACCGAAGTGGCGAATATATGAGTACCGAGTTTGATGAGTTCTTAAAATAACTGGGAATAGTGTCATCATTCACTCCTCCAACTACACCACAATTAAATGGTGCGTCAGAAAGAAAGAACCGAACATTTTTGGACATGATTCGCTCCATGCTTAACTATACTGATCTGTCGGTTTACCTGTGAGGTTATGCGCTCCTTACTGCTGCACAAATCTTAAACAGATCTCTTTCCAAATTCGTTCCTAAGACTCAACATGATATGTGAAAATGTAGGAAACCAAGTGTTAATCATATTAGGATTTGGGGATGTCCTGCTTATGTCAAGAAAACTAAAGTAGAGAAACTGGAAGCTAGATCTGTGAAGGGACGTTTCATAGGATATCCATGGGATTCCATGGGATATTATTCTACATGCCTGAAGATCATAGGATCATTGTTGCTTTACAAGCACATCCTTGAAGATAAGTTCATTCAGGAAGGAGGCACGAATAGAAATATTTCTTTAGAAGAAATAAAAGAAACACCCAATGAGACACATGTACAAGATATTGGAACAGAACCTTCTGAAATACAAACACAACCTCGTAGGTCTAGTAGAGCTTCTCATTTACCTGAGAGGTATGGCTATCTGCATCAAGAGGAATTAGGTCCTCATGAGATGATGGAAAGTAGCCAAGAGAATGATCCCTCTACTTATGACCAGGTGATGGTAGATGTGGACTCCGTCAAGTGGCAAGAGGCTATGGAAGTTGAGATAAACCCTATGCATGCTAATCAGGTCTCGACTCTAGTGTATCATCCTAAGAGTATTTTGCCTATTGGGAATAAATAGATCTACAAGAGAAAGACTGATGGAGATGGCAAGGTTGAAACCTATAAGGCTAGGCTTGTGGTGAAGAGTTATTCCTAGAGAGAATCAATTACTTCGAGAACTTTTCGTTTGTAGCCATGATAAAGTCCATTCGCATGATGCTTGTCATAGGAGCCTATTTTGATTATGAAATATAGCAAATGGATGTGAAAACAGCTTTCCTAAATGGATACCTCGAGGAAGAGATCTATATGGAACAGCCTAAGGGATTTATATCTGAGGCCAATATTCATAAAATATGCAAGCTTCAGCATGCCATCTATGGGCTGAAGAAGGTTTCACGAAGTTGGAATCTTCGTTTTGATGAGACAGTCAAAGAGTTTGATTTTGTCAAAAACGAAAAGAAGCCATGTATTTACAAGAAGGTTAGTGGGAGCAAAATTAAGTTCTTAGTACTACTTGTGGACGACGTTCTACTTATAGAAAACGACGTATGAATGCTCAGTTCTGTGAAAGCTTGGCTTTCTATTAAGTTCCCATGGGATAAGCCACCTATATTCTAGGTATTCATCTCTACCGGGATAGAGAGAACAGAAGGATAGGTCTTTCCCAAGCCATCTATAAGATTCTGAAGTAATTTAGGAAGGAAAATTCTAAAAGAGGGTTCCTACCTATGCGACATGGTGTAAATCTTTCCTTAAAGACGTGTCCTCATAGTGAGGAAGGCAGAAAGGAAATGAGAAAGGTACCTTATGCTTCGGCAATGGTTAGCCTCATGTACGCAATGATTTGCACTAGAACAGACATTGTCTATGCTGTGAGCGTAGTAAGTCGGTTTCAGTCAGATCCATTCCAAGAACATTGGACTGGTGTAATGAATATTCTTGTACTGTAATGAATATTCTTAAGTACCTGAAGAGGACTAAAGACTTGGTTCTTACAAATGGCGAAGGAGAACTTAAAGTGATGGGTTATACGGACTCAGATTTTTCAGCAGACATGGATGCGTATCTTTACTATGAGTGGTGGAGCAGTATCTTACAGAAGCGCAAAGCAAAGTGCGACTGCGATTTCCACATGTCAAGCCGAATATCAGGCAGCCACAGAGGCTGCTAAAGAGGCATTTTGGATTAAGAAGTTCACTGAGGGACTTCAAGTGGTTCCTGACTCAGATTGGCCTGTGATGCTTGTGACAACGACAGAGCCGTTGCGCAAGTTATGGAGCCTAGGACTCACCACAACATCAAACACATTGAAAAAAATATCATTTTATTAGATAAATAGTTCAAAAAGGGAACATTACACTGCAGCGAATAGACATAGCAAATAACGTTGATGATCCACTGACCAAGCCACTATCTCAAAATTTCTTGATGAGACATCTGGAGAGTATGGGTATTAAATATCATAATTTGTGGCATTGAGTGCAAGTGGGAGATTGTTAGGAATATGCCCTCGAACGTCACTCAAATGATGAGAGAGTGAGGGCATTGTATTATAATTATGAATATTAAATTAAATAAGGTATTTATTATTTCTATATTATTGTAATTGTGATTCGGTATATAGACTAATGGTCCTTACATTTGAGAGCAAGCATTTCACTCCTTATGGAGATAAGAAGATACTGGGAGTGTTTAGGGCTCGAATGCTTAGACGGTTCGCAAGTCGATAAAACTTAACTGGGCAGTAAGTTTAGACAAGACTTGTATAACGTGTACTTTGACATGTAGAGTGTCTGTCTTCACTAAGTGTTAGTGGGAACACACGTTATAGATATGCTAATAAGATTAGTATACTCGAACTCGACTCACCTCGACTCGGTCACATGGATTTTATCCTGGGATTGTCAATGACTGAATCAAAAGGTTGTGATAGGTATAAGTGAACCTTTGACTTGAGGTTTCAGTAGGAGGTGTACTTTTGATGTTAAGTTAGTAATTAGAGTAGTTCGATCGAATCACCAATTAGTGGGGTCAACCTCTAAATACAACTTAATGGGCAAATAGCAGTCTCTGCTGAATATCAAGATAGTATTCTTTCTCCTGTAAGTGAGCAGGTAAATGTCATATGAGGTTAATGACAAATAAGATGATAAGTCTTTGACCAAAGCATTTAGTGCTAGTTGTATTTGATACATAAGAGCTCGATGATCTTAGTTTGCATTAACAAATGCATAGAGTCAAGTTACTATAAGGTTTGACTGTGACCCTAATACTTGAGTGGAACATATGATTGGAGGGTTTATATGTGTACGGTATTCACGACATATAGGTTTTTAGAATTATCTCTATCATTTATTCTCGGTTAGGTTACGGTGTAGGCTACGGGACTGGCTAAGTGGTGCTAACACTTATTGGTTTCTCTCAATGCCAACTGAGACGAACCTACAGAGTCGCGGCACAGGAATTGACGACGAATTATATTTAGCTTATTCCCTTTGGTTAATATTGTACATTAAATGTCTAATTTGATTTAGTAGATAAATTAAATCGATCTCGTGAAGTAAATAAATTACTGGATAATTAAATTATTCATTAGCGAATTTATTTTCAATATAATTAACTGAATTAATTAATTATATTAATATTGAAACGTACCAAGGTTTATCTATCGAACTAGATACAAGATAATGATGGTTCGTTTCAAAAACCGAATAAACCAACTCCATAATTATTCTTCATGGCCGCGCCCACCTCACACCACATGTTGGTGATTTATCTTCTTTGTCTTCATGCCATTTTGATTTTGTAAGGTTTAGATATATATTAGATATATTATTTTAAGGCTTCGGTTAATAATTGAGGTGTGATTTATGTATTTATATCAACACCATCCTCCACTTCTATTATGGTGAGTTCGCCCGAGAAGAAGATGAGGGAGAGAATTTTTTCTTGAATTTTACACTTGAATTTTAAGTGTAATTTTGAGAGAAAAATATTATTTACAAAATACCTAGAGTGTTTATAAATTATGCTAAGCTAATTCTATCAACTTCTAGCCGTATACTTAAGTGTAAATTGATAGAAATATTTTTCAGTCATATTCCGACGCGTGATATGTAGAGGCACGATGTTTTCGGTGCTCGAAAATTTCCAAAAGCTCGTTCGATTGAATTCGTGTTCGTGTTTGGAATCAAGAAGAAATTATCAAAGGACTACGAGGGTACAAATTCCTTAATTCTTATCTACGTCAATTTTTATATATATTAATTTATACATGCTTGATCGATCCTCTTATGGGTTCGGTTTTTATCCGGTTAGATCGATTTTACTTTTTCTGCTGCGTAACTCCGATTTTAATTAACGAATACCAACCCTAGTACCACCAGGAACCAGGAAGATAGGATGCCACTCCTCATCTCGAATGACTTGATGAATAAGACAACACGTTCAACACAAAAAGTAAAGAGAGCGAAAGTCGATGTTGTCCCTCCATTCCAGAGGAGATGAAATTGAAGAGTAGTAATACACTGCGTGATGACGTTGATCAGATGGATCGGGAAGCCCGCTTGTTCAAGTGTGTCTTGCACGAAATCCTGGTGGATCTTATCATAAGCCTTAGCCAAATCCACTTTAATCACCATCTGACCAGGACGTCTACTCTTAGCATGCATGGAATGAACAACTTCTTGCAAGATAATGATGTTATCTGTGATGTGCCACCCAGGAACAAAGCTAGTCTGTGAGGGATGAGTAAGTGAATCCATAAAAACCTTCACCCTTTTAGCAATGCACTTAGTTAGGGCCTTGTATGCCACATTACACAAGCTAATTGGGCAGAAATGGCTCATTTCATATGGATTCTCCTTCGGGATAAAGCGAAATGAGAGTTTAATTAAATTCAGCAATACGCGAGGGGTTCTTGAAACAGCCGGAAATGTAAGTCACCAAATTACAACCCACAATATCCCAACACTTGTGGTAAAAAAATAGGTTGAAAACCATCCTTCCCTGGTGCCTTAAGACCCCCCCATTTGGGACTATGAGTGGCAGTAGACTTGAATGAAATGGGCCAACGCTAAGTTGTGCATCTCATGAACATCTGACGTCCAAGAGCCACCTTCTTTTTGTAAATGCCGAACACGATTAAAAGCCCGAAGACGAAGCTTATCTAGGTGGAAGAACCTAACATTATGATCGCCCTCAACTACCCAGTTGGATGGAGACTTCTGGATATACAAGAGCTCTTCTTGCAAAAGCGTATCCTCCAACTCCATCCTAACCTGTTTCTCACGGTCCTGGTCCTGAGTAGACGGATTAACTTCATTCTTCTTTTCCAAACACGCCAACTGTTGGGTAAGGCCATGTTTCCTTTTGTATATATTACCAAACACATGCTTGTTCCAATACTGAAGCCTTTCTGCTATATGCTGAAGAAAGGCGCCAAGAATAGAACCCTGCATCCAATTACTCGAGACAAAAGGAAGAAAATTGTTGTGGCTAAACCATAAATCCAGGAAAGGAAAGGGTTTAGAGTCGGAAGATAACACCTGATTATGGTAGCTAGCGATGATAGGTTTACGATCAGATTCCAATTAGCATCGACCATTGAATGGTCTATGGGTTCAAAAGTATTCCCTCGAGACCCGGTAAACGTAGGACCAACAAAAGGTAGATCCATGTGTAATATCCGCATTTTTCTTCACCTTGTATTTTTATTTTCGGTGTATTTCTCGATTGTAGCAACCCTCGTGTATCTTTCAGTGTAACTTTTCCGTCATCTATTGATCTGATTCTCGTAATTGTTGTGCGGAACCGCCGTTTCGGGGTTGCCGTGGATCTATTCTATGCTATGATGCGTTGTGAGGTGTTCCGTTTGATGTTTCGTTCATATTCCGGTGTTGTAGACCGTTTATATTCCGTACCTAGCGCACGCAAATTTTTCTGCATAGCGCACGCTAGAAGTCCCTTTGTAGCGCACGCTACGTTTACTTCGTAGCGCGCGCTAGCGAGTTAGCCCTGGGAGTGGCAGTTCAGCTCCCAGCCCTCTGGACTATCGGATTAGCGCACGCTACCTTGTCTAGCGCACGCTAATGTCGGGAGACTAGCGCACGTTAAGTTGTTCGATGGCGCTGCTAGCGTGATCTGCCCAAGATCGACAGTTTACTACCGAACTCAGTCAAAGCCGCGATTAGCGCACGCTACGCTCGTATGGTAACGCACGCTAACGGGTCAGGTGAGTTTTGGGCAGTTGGCTATTGGACTCCGCTGATGTCCAGGTAGCGCACGCTATTGGTCGATAGCGCGCGCTACCGAGAGGTTATTAGCGCACGCTACGTTTCGAGTAGCGTACGCTAACGGCCAGAAATCTGGCTACTGGACCGGGACGTCGATTGTTTGGTCTGTATTTTCATACCGTTAGCGCACGCTAACCTTGAGGATTAGCGCGCGCTAACACTCCCTGGCTATATAAACCAGGGAGTTGACCGAGATAAACATAAATCCTCATTTCTTCCTCTCTCCGCGGCGAAGGCGATTCCGGGGCGATCTTCTTGGCGATTTCTTCTTTCAATCATCTCATCCAACATCTTTCTTGAGTTCTTGGAGTATTATAACAACATCAACACGAATCTTTCATCCTGATCCACGGTAAATCTCTTAGAACCCTACTTTTGGATAATTTGGGGGTTTTGGGATTTTCTTCCGATTCGTTCCGTTTTGTTGGTGGATTCATGATGAATATGATTAATCTTGTTGATATCATTAGTTTTCCTACGGATTCATGGTATATTTTCATAGCTTTGCGAAATCGAGAGGGTTTGGTTGTGGTCCGCCCTCGTTGTTATTTTTATTCGATTATACATGAATCGTAGGTGGGTTTCCGGGTGTATTCCATTTCCATAATCGTTTAGAAGTGGTTGTGATTGTGCTATTCGAATCGTTAGGTTCATTTTCGTCGGTTCCTCGCGGTCGTGCTTGATTCTTCCGTTCCGTTCGTGTCACCGTCTATTTAATCGAGGCAAGTATCCTTATGAACTTACAATCTTGACATAGTAGTATTGTATGAGAAATGGTGTGTGTGTATGCTCACTACGGGTTAGATCCGACGGGGTCTCGGTAGGGGTCCACAGAGACGTGGATCGACGAGCTTGCTTTTAACCACTACGGGTTAGATCCGACGGGGTCTCGGTAGGGGTCCACAGAGACGTGGATCGTCGGTTAATTGTGGTGCATTTTACAAATGTGATTTGATATTGGCATTTCCGGAAATGTGTGCTTGGAACTATTCTTTTCTTTTTTTGATGCATTTACTATATGTGTAAGATGTAAGTTGTTCATCTGGTTACTTGTCTTGGCGTAATTGCTAACCCCTCTGGGGACCCATTTTGGGGAAATTCGTTTTATGAATTTCAGGTCAGGTTCATCGAGACGAACGGGCGCTGGACCAGTATGCGGATGATGGCCGAGCGTGATGATTGTGCACGAGTGATGTCTTAGTGTCTTCTAACTTTTCATATTTTGTGGTTTTGTTTGAACTAATAGAAGTACTCGAGTACTTAAGAATTTTTACTCGTCTGGATTGTATTGTTGTTTATCGTGTTTGTGTCGAATTATGATGTTATGTTGACCGGTTGAACCGGGTGGATTATTTTGTTGGGCGTCTTTATGACGAGGAGTTATTCTGTTGTTCTGTGAGTCCATGAGTATGATGTTTGGCCAGCCTGGTGGGTCCCATGTAGGGATTCACGGCGCTGTAATATACCTCCAATATCTTGGGGGTGTTACAGAAAATGGTATCAGAGCAACTAGGTTATGGATACCTAGGCTTGTCGGTTTATTGGGTCTTGTTGTGTTTTGTTTTGCACATCATCGTCACGCTGCCATGATTCCGGTACTACCAGTGTCCGTAAGTTTTTCCTTCCTCTGTTCCTTATTCTCTTGTATCGCACCCTTGATTCTCGATTGGTGATTGTTCTTTTCTTGTACTTACCATCGTATGGCTTTTGCTACTTATTTAACGCCAGTATGGATGCTGGAAGAGGCCGTGGTCGTGGACGCGGCCGAGGACGTGGGGCAGCCGGTGGGGCGGCCATGTCGCAGTCTTCGGGAGCCGGCAGTACCGGCGACCGTCATAGCCATGCTTCTTCTCAGAAGCGTGCCGACCTTGGTATTGCGGCCGTTATGCAGCAAATGGTGAACCAAATGGCGGCGATAGCTCAAGCGGTTCAGAATCCGGATCAGGCCCATGCTAATCGGGACGGAGCGGACCGTTGGCTCCAAGATGTCATCAAGATGCATCCTCCTCGCTGGGAGCTGCACCCGATTGGCCGGGAAGGGTGGATCAAGGAGATATCTAAAGTCTTCACCGCTACCAATCGTCCCGAGGACCGTAAGGTCCCTATTGCCCAAGATTTCTCACCGGGGACGCCACGGACCGGTGGGAGGCCGTTGGGCCCAAAGATCATGCCGTCGTGGCCGAGTTTCAAGAATTGATGGAGATCAATATTGCCCGTGGCGATCGCAGTGCTCGGGTACATGCTTTTTATGATGCTCAACCGCGGGATATCCCCGTATCTCAAGCTATTGCTGATTTCAACAAGGAGTTGGGTTATGTGAAGACCCAAGTTGTCGAGGAGAGCGACAAAATTTTCCATTTTTCCAGACGGATGAAGTTGTCGATTCGGGACTATATATCGGGGCTCGTATGCACTACCTTGAAAGATTACCAGAGCAGGGCCCTTACTTATGATATGTCTGTGACGGCGAGTGAGGCGGCCCGCGAGAGTAAGAAACATAAGTCCGCTGGGAACTTTTCGGGCCACAAGGGTGGGGGTCAGCAGAGATCCCAATCTGCTAACTTCCCCACCGGTGGTGGTCCAGCTCGTTCCGCTGGGGGTCCTCGTGGAACTACCAGTGCTCCTTTCCGTGATGTGAAGTGTTTCAATTGTGGTCGCAGCCACGTCGCCGTACTTGTTTGAGCCCTTTATCGACGTGTAATCGGTGTGGCAGGCCAGCCACAAGGTCGTCAGACCGAGAGGGAGAGAATTCTTGGTGCTCGGGCTTCCATTCCAGCGCCTAGGGAACCAAGTGTGAATCAGGGATCCACTGCTATAAAATATACTTTTTACGACACTCAATTTACATCGGTTTAACGAAAACCGATGTAAAAATTAAAAATACGGTCAATTTACATTGGTTATCAAATAAAACCGATGTAAAAATAAAATTTTGGTCAATTTACATCGGTTGTTCAAATAACCGATGTAAAATTATTATATATTTACATCGGTTGTCCAAATAACCGATGTAAAACTAAAATTACTATATTTTACATCTGTTGTTAAAATAACCGATGTAAAAAAAATTATATATTTACATCGGTTGTCCAAATAACCGATGTAAAAATTAAAATTACTATTTTTTACATCGGTTGTTCAAATAACTTATATAAAATTATTATACTTTACATCAGTTGTTCAAATAACCGATGTAAAAACTAAAATTACTATTTTTACATCGGTTGTTCAAATAACAGATGTAAAATTATTATATTTTGACATCGATTGTTCAAATAACCGATGTAAAATTTATATATTTACATCGGTTGTTCAATCAACCAATGTAAAAACTAAAATTACTATTTTTACATCGGTTGTTCAAATAACCGATGTAAAATTATTAATCTTCTACATCAGTTATACAAACAACCGATGTAAAATTTTAAATATTGTAATTTACATAAGTTATTCTAAAATCGATATAAAATAAAGTATTAATTTTACATCGGTTATAGAATAACTGATGTAAAAATTAAAAATAAGATACATTTACACGAGTTATTCCAAAATCGATGTAATTAATAATTTTTACATCGGTTTTGGAATAAAAAATAAAAATGGTAAATTTTACATTGGTTTCTCTAAAAGGATCATAAAATCCTTTTTTTAAAAATATGTATTTTTATTTACGATGATTCTTTAAAATATAAAAAAATTAAAAATAAAAAATAAAAATAGAAAATCATTTTTTCAAAATTATACAAAAAAGAATAAAATTGACTAATCCAAAACCGATGTATAAAATGGTATTTTTACGTTGATTCTGAACAACTGATGTAAAAATTAAAATTAGGTTAATTTACATTAGTTATTCCAAAAACGAAGTAAAATTAATACTTTTTCATCAATTTTAGAATAACCCATGTAAATAATAAAAAGAGAAAAACTTTACATCGATTTTTCTAAAACCGTCATAAAATCCTTTTTTTTTTAAAATAAGTATTTTATTTACGATGATTCTTTAAAATATAAAATAAATGAAAAATAAAAACAATCTAAAAAATCATTTTTTCCAAAATAATACAAAAAGAATAAAATTGATTTTTTTATTTTTATTTAAAAGGTAGAGACCAAAATGTATTTAAATATAATATAAATATAAATTGTTCAAACAAATAACTATAGCCTAGTGGTTGGGACTTGACTCCCCAACCCCAAGGTCGAGGGTTCGAATCATTATGGTGACAAAGTGCAATATATTGTTATTTCAGTGCGGAGTTCGGGTCAGTGCGAGTGGGTTTCGGGTCGGGCCTCGGAGGATTCGGGTTGGGGTCGGGGTGCCAAACCTTCCATAAAACATAAGATATTTTACATCGGTTCTTTTTAAAACCGATGTAAATTTAAGACATTTTACATCGGTTCTTTTCAAAACTGATGTAAATTTAAGACATTTTACATCGGTTCTTATCAAAACCAATGTAAAATGTAAATATTTTTACATCGGCTTTAAAATGAACCGATGTAAAATGTGAATGTTTTATGACGGTTTTGGAAGAACCGATGTAAAATGTATATTTTTTATGACGGTTTTGGAAGAACCGATGTAAAACGTGAACTTTTACTACGGTTTTAAAACCGTCGTAAAATGTGTCCACTTTCTACGACGGTGGATTTTACGACGGTTCCAAAACCGTCGTAGAAACCCTTCCAGAACCGTCGTTAAAACTCCTTTTTGTAGTAGTGATTGTTTGCTCCTCAATCTCCGCCGAGTGCTAGTCGGGGGAGAGGTCGGGGTCAGCCCTCTAAGGGGGGAGCTTCCAGTGTCGGTTCAGCCCACCCGCGTGTCTATGAGATGCGGAGAGCCGATGACCCAGCGGCTACCGTGGCGACAGGTACTGTTTATATTCTTTCTCATCCTCTCAGTGTACTTTTCGATTCTGGTGCTACCCATTCGTTCATATCTTTGGATTGTGTGCGCCGTTTGAGTCTCGATTGTTTGATGCCTTGTGAACCCTTCATCGTTAAGCTTCCTAGCGGTCATAGGATCGTTGGTGATCAGGAGGTTCGAGACTGTTCTGTACTTATTTGTGAGAGGACTTGGCCCTCTAATCTTATTGTTGTGAGTATCGAGGGTGAGGATTTGATTCTTGGGGATGATTGGCTCGAGCGGCATGGTGCGATCATGAACTACCGCACGAGAATCATCACTATGTTAGCCGAGGACGGCACCGAGCACTCTTTCGCGGGGCGAAAGAGGGGAAACCAGAAATTCGTTATTAACGCCTTGAAGGCGATGAGACTCCTGCGAAAGGGGTGTACTGGCTATTGGTGCTACGCCTTGCAGGCAGAGAGTGGTGGAGTCGAGCTTTCGTCGATTCCAATCGTTAGCGAGTTTCCTGATGTATTTCCTGACGAGTTACCGGGATTGCCACCGGATCGTGAGGTCGAGTTTGCTATAGAGTTAGAGTCGGGCGCGGCTCCTATTTCGAAGGCGCCCTATCGCATGGCACCATCAGAGATGTCCGAATTGAAGAAGCAGTTGAGTGAGCTTCTTGAGTCGGGGTATGTTCGACCGAGCGCCTCGCCATGGGGCGCACCGGTCATGTTTGTGCGGAAGAAGGATGGTTCACTACGTTTGTGTATCGACTATCGCGAACTAAACAAGGTGACCATCAAGAACAAGTATCCTTTGCCGAGAATTGATGACTTGTTCGATCAGTTGCAGGGAGTTGCGGTGTTCTCGAAAATTGATTTGAAATCGGGGTACTATCAGCTCCGGGTGAGAGAATCCGATGTGTCGAAAACAGCTTTTCGAACGAGATACGGACATTATGAGTTCGTAGTTATGCCTTTCGGGTTAACTAATGCGCCGGCGGTGTTCATGCAGTTGATGAACAAAGTCTTTATCAAGTATTTGGATAAGTGTGTCGTCGTCTTTATTGACGATATTCTTATTTATTCGAGGAGTGAGGAAGAGCATGCCCACCATTTGCGGGTAGTATTAGACATTTTGAGAACCGAGCAACTCTATGCAAAGTTCTCGAAATGTGAGTTCTGGCTGAAGGAAGTGATGTTTTTAGGTCACGTGATTTCAGCCGAGGGGGTTCGTGTGGATCCGCAGAAGATTGAGGCAGTGTTGGATTGGGCACCGCCCAAGAATGTGAAGAAGCTCCGTAGTTTCTTGGGTTTGGCTAGCTACTATCATAGGTTCGTCGAGGGTTTCTCAAAACTAGCTCGGCCACTTACGCAGTTGCTCTAGAAATCCGAGAAGTTAAATGCGGAATGACGAGAGCGATCGAGTTTTGAGGGATCAAGAAGCGTTTGACTTCAGCCCGGTTTTGGCGTTGCCATGTGGCAACGAGGGTTTTGCGTTTATAGCGATGCTTGGTCGTGGTCTTGGGTGCGTATTGATGCAGCACGGCAAGACCATTGCCTATGCGTCGAGACAGTTGAGGCCGTATGAGCTGAACTACCCTACTCATGATTTGAAGTTAGCGGCAGTCGTTTTTGCGCTCAAGATTTCGCGTCACTATCTTTTCGGCTCTGCATGTCATATTTTTACCGATCATAAAAGTCTGAAATACATATTTACTCAGCGGGAGTTGAATATGAGGCAGAGGAGGTGGTTAGAGTTGATTAAGGATTATGACCTCAAAATCCTTTATCATCTGGGCAAGGCGAACGTCGTGGCCGACGCCTTGAGTCGGAAACCGGTTGCGTTGCGAATGCTTGAGATCCTTACGTCTCAGTCTGAGCTTCGGCGGGCTTTGATCGAGTTA
The DNA here is from genome assembly GCA_033398695.1 of Orobanche coerulescens. NCBI lineage: Eukaryota > Viridiplantae > Streptophyta > Magnoliopsida > Lamiales > Orobanchaceae > Orobanche > Orobanche coerulescens. Next base: position 37,378,428 of record CM065815.1, read on the forward strand.
GATGTTGAAGTTTTGTTGCCTGGAGCCATCGGGCAACTTCGTGCTTTAGAGATTTCGTCGTCTTTGATCGATGAAATTAAGCTGAAGCAGTTAGAGGATCCGATGATTACTCAAATCCGAGAGAACGTTCTTAAGGGAAAGTCTCCTGGGTTTGTGATTCACGAGGATGGTGTTTTGAGGTTCCAGAGTCGGCTTTGTGTGCCGAACGACCCAGAGTTGCGACAGAGTATTTTGCGTGAGGCCCATACTACACCTTATTCTGTTCATCCTGGTTCGAGTAAGATGTACAAGGACCTGAGGAGGAATTTCTGGTGGAACGATATGAAGGAAGAGGTCGCACAGTTTGTAGCGAGATGTTTGACTTGTCAACAGGTCAAAATCGAGCATCAGCGACCGGCTGGGTTATTGCAGTCACTTCCCGTTCCGGAATGGAAGTGGGAAGACATATCGATGGATTTCATTACGAGTTTTCCGAGATCGAGGTCGGGCATGAATATGGTATGGGTGATTGTTGATCGCCTGACCAAGTCGGCACATTTCCTGGGCATCAAGGACACTTGGGGCCCGGAGAAGTTAGCTCGTGTGTTTATCGCGCAGATTGTGAGGCTTCACGGTACTCCGAAGTCTATCGTGTCGGATCGCGATGGCCGTTTTGTATCGCACTTTTGGCAGGCGGTGCATAAGGCGTTGGGTACCCGTTTGCATTTGAGTACCTCTTTTCATCCCCAGTCAGATGGACAGTCGGAACGCACTATCCAGACATTCGAAGATATATTGTGTGCTTGTGCCCTCGATTGGAGTAGCGATTGGGAGAAACATTTGCCATTGATCGAATTCACGTACAACAATAGTTGGCACGCGTCGATTCGGATGGCACCGTATGAGGCACTTTATGGGCGGCGATGTCGATCACCAATTTGTTGGAATGAAACGTCCGACTTAGTCGGGACCGAGCCGGACGTCGTTTTGGAGACGAGGCGGAAGATAGAAGTAATTCGAGAACAAATGTTGACTGCCCAGAGTCGACAGAAGTCGTATGTGTAACACCCCCAAGATATTCGAGGTGTATTACAGCGCCGTGGACCCCTACATGGGACCTACCAGGCTAACACAATAAAACACCACTCGACTAACCATCTCGGTTAGCAAGGAAACAACTATTAACAACAAGAACATAAAACAACACGTCCGGTACAACCGACATAATAAACATCAACCGACAAATACAGTAACTCCAACGAAGTCCAAACACAATCCGAAAAGAAAAGCCTAAGTACTCGCGAGTACAATCTATAAGTTTACAATTTGGAAAACATCCACATCAAAAGAGACAGTAGGAAATAACAAGACTCAATTGCACATGTCAACAACCTTGGCCAACATCCTCGTACCATCCAGTAGCCAAATGCATTTGAACATAACACGAAATCCATAACAAGAATTTCCCGACAACGGGTCCCCAAAGGGTTAGCAATTACGCTAGTACAAGTATTCAAGGCAAACCAATCGCTTACACATTTCATAGTACATGCACCAATATCATTTCGAAAACCAAAACAAGACATGTCTTTTAGGAAACAAACGATCAAATAATTTGCCTTGGGAACAGAGTAATATCATAGATTCCGCACGAGGCCTCTAAGGACCCTCCCGCACCGGCTACATTACAAAACAAAACACGCACATGCATCGCCTTGGGAACAGAGTAATATCATAGATTCCCGCACGAGGCCTCTAAGGACCCTCCCATGGCAGCTAGCTAAACAAACTCGTGAAATCCAGGGCGCGGCATAGATTTCCCTCCTTGACCCCGTCAGCCAACACGAGGTGAGTTACACACAAGTAATATGCATCACCATTTCATGTTAAGCTTAAAGGTTTCCAAAAATACTTGCCTTGAATTATTGACGACGCAACGGAAAGGAAAGTCACCGACGAACGCTAGGAACCAATGAAACCGAACCTAACGATTCGAAGAATACAATCACAACCATTTCTAAATGAATACGGAATTGGAATACACCCAAAACCCGCCTACGATTCATGTATATTCGTATATAAACAACAACGAGGCGGACCACAACCAAACCCTCTCGATTCCGTAAAAATCACGAAATATACCATGAATCCGTAGGAAACTAAGAATACCAACAAGATTAATCATATTCATCATGAATTAATCGACAAAGCGGAACGAATCGGACAAAAAGCGAAAATCCCCAAATCCACCCAAAAGTAGGGTTCTAAAGATCTAACCTTGATTATTTGGATCGAAGGATGTTATAGGATGATTGATCAACGATATAACCTCAAGAACTTCATGGATTTGTTGTTCAACAACATGGTTTCGTCTCCTCAGAAACCCCCCATGGACCAAGAGAAATGAAATGAAAAATGACGGAGAAAGTCGGTGTCTGTCATTTTTATCTTGGGCCGGAACTAGCGTGCGCTAGCCTTCCTAGCGTGCGCTTATCGCCAAGACGGCCGAGCACACTCGGCCATGGCCCGCACGACCCGGCACCACCGACCAAATCTGCCGACCGTGACTCGACCGCCCGACTCGCTAGCGTGCGCTACGGCCGAAGCTCGCGCGCGCTAGCCGACTGGCCCAAAGAGCCACCGGATCGACAACTCATCCCAGAGCGTGACGCTAGTCGGCCGCAGCGGCGCTACCCTCGCGGTTAGCGCGCCACGACCGACAGATAGCGTGCGCTACCCGCCGATCCCGACCGAGTCCGTAACCTCGTAATACCTCTGCCTGTGCCCGATGCACAGACTGGCCGACTCGGCAGCAGGCTACATCGCTGAAGCTAGCGCTGGCTGCCCGGCCAGAAGCGTGCGCTTACGCGGTTCTGCCGTGCTCGCTCGGCCAGATGTCCAAGACTCGTCCGGCGATCCCGCACTCCGTCCGGCCACCGCCACCGCCACGACCCGACGCCGATTTCCGAAACGCACGGAACGGACACGACGAAAAGTTCGCGGACGACGTCAACGACTCGAGATGAAAACGTAATGCAATAATTAATCATACGCGACCAAGAAAAGGGTCAAGACGACAAATACAGATATGGATACCCGTAATTTTCAAGAAATTACAAAATGGCCCAAAACGCCCGGAAATCACGATACGTGATCGAATAACCAAACCGAAGTTCACAACACGTCTAACAAAGTTAAACGGACTTGCGGGAAACTCAAACAAATAGCTTTGACGAGATTCGCAAGAATCGAACTCAAATGCGGAAAAGTCGCTAAAAACCACGTAACTCAACAAAACAACACCGAAACGAACTCGGATGACAAAAAGTGTAGAATTAATCATTCTCGGAATGACGAAACGGTCATGAGCGAGCCGTCAAAACGGACTCGGTGAAAAAAACATTTACCGAAAATCGAAAATTGCGGATATTACATTCTACCCTCCTTAAAAGAAGTTTCGTCCCGAAACTTAGAACAAGTAGGGAGAAGCAATATCCCTTGCCAGAAAAACTCGACGAGATACACAAAAACCGAAGACTCGCGCCCGACGGCGAAACGCTGCAAGGAACGCAAAGAGACATACGGCGAGAAAATACGCTCTAGGGCGACTAACACAACGTCACCGGTAGAGACATAATAAAATCAACGAGTGACAAGCGTCATCAACTAGACAATACAATCGAGTCGATTATCCGAACAATCACAAAACTCAACGAACGAAAATCAATACGATTGACCAACCCAACGGTTCATCAATCCAAAACGCGAGTCAACGCTGAACAAATACGGAATTCCACCGCCCAAGGGTTGGAAGATCGAAAACGAGACTAATTTCCCGAACTTAAGGGAATTACGAAGGAGCCTGAACGCTCAACAATCGCGAAACGAGAACAAAAACCGAACAAACAAACGATTGAGACAACAAGAATCGAACAATCATGTCCGAAACACGTAGGATAATAATATTCAAACGACAACTCCCGGGATGACCTGGTGAGAAGCGAGAAGACGTGCATTCCCACAATATCCACAGAAAGGGAATAGCGATTGAAAAGCCACAACGACAAACGAGTTATTCAAACAATACCACCTCGTTCGATCAACAAAAGCAAGGGATAGGAAAGTTGAAATGTTAACGAGCATAAACGAGTTGATAGAGCCAAAAGTACAAGTTAAAATTCGATCCACTTCGAATAAAAGAACTATTAGAACCAAAGATGTTACTTCCGAACAAGGTTTACAATAGTCGCACCGAATTCTAAGGTCACAGCGATAACCGGATCGACTCAAAACCAGATTACATTTCGCTCGAGCGATGAAACCAAGGTACGAACAAGTTCATAAGGTATCAATGAACACGAGCGAATCGATAGACTGGAGAAAGAGAAGATATAGAAGTCAAAATAGTACGGGTATTACTTTTGACCTCGCCCCCGAAACTCACAACAACGGAACCAAGGTAACAGTATAACAAGCAATCGACACAACGCGGAACAATCATCGATGCACACAATCATACCAACCCGATCTCTAATAGCTCGCATATATGCGATAACGCATAAACCGCTACGAGGCGACAACATCCAATACCAATATCACACCCCTCGTAGAGGCTACCACGACAACTGTGTGGCGAACGACTCAACGCTCACACCACCAATTCAACAACAACTCGGGGTTAACACCCTAACGAGAGCACGAACATCACACACATATATTCCCGGACCACAAATAGGAATGATAGGTTGTGAAAACGAAAACCATCTTTTGAAAATAACTTGCAAGAACCAGTTGATCTTGAGTATCATATATCAAAAAGTAGTACAAACATCGTCATCGAGACAAAAAAAAAAATCATCTTGCGTTTGAAAAAAAGAAATGAAGATACCTTTCGTTAAATTAAAACTTGTCAGCTATATTCGACCTTCGGGTCTAAGCGAATGCATTTCTAAATCATTAGAAATATTTCAAAATATTTTGATCCTCAAAGTAGAATAATTTTGAAACATAGCGTGACACTAGTAGGCATCTTGAGAGCACTGTGAGAAAATAATTTATTTTAAAAGTACGTCTCGAGGTTTATTTTCTAAGATACTCAAGGTTTTTCAGAAGTACAATAGGCCAAAATGCCCAAAATTCGCACGTATCAACCTTTACTCAAACACATCATATCACACGCATCAAATCGCTCAAAATCACGACAGTGATATACAATCCTCAGGATATGTTCAACAACATCGTTAAAACAGCAATCGGTTTATCAAAACTGGATGGAAAACGATATCAAGAACAAAACTCCAAAAAGTCAACTCTACGGATTCAAGAAAATACCTAGATTCGGCGAAGAACAATGGATTAGATGATGTTAAAAATCGTCTAGGATACTCCAAAACACCTTTGGATGGAAGAAAAATCAGCCCAGATGCGAAACCGAGTCGCTACGTCTCAAACTCATGGAGGAAGGAGAAGAAATGAAGAAAAAATGCAACTTCTAGACTGGTGTCCAGTATTTATACTGGACACAATTAGCGTGCGCTAATCATTAAGGTTAGCGTGCGCTATCACGGCACCAAACAAAACTCCTGACCAAAAATACACTGTTAGCGTGCGCTAACCCCAAGTGTTTAGCGTGCGCTAACGAGAACTTGGACCTGCACCGGTAGCTCTGGATCGCCTTCGAACTACCTTGTAGCGTGCGCTATCCTCCCCTTAGCGTGCTACCAATGCACTCTTGCGCGCGCTAGCTGCAAAGCGTAGCGTGCGCTAACGACCCACAGAGACAACAACAGAACACACCAGAAAAATTACATGCCGTAAACCTTTCTCACAAGGATTTACCAGGCTAAGCACAATTTCCCATGTTATTTCGAAAATGCTAAAAAGACCAATGACGGTAATATTTTTCCAAAGCTCACAAAATCATTTGTCAAACCATCATGAAATATTCAAGGCCAAAATGCCAAAACTTGATTCAAGGAATCAGTTTTACGAAATAAAACTCAGTTTGCAAAATACCGAAAGCCGTTTGAAAGAACTCACGCAGCGGATAAAATACGGTACGAAAATACATCAGCAGAGACGACACTCCTCGTATAAACCAAATACGAGAGTCTAATAAACACATATCGTGAAATCAAAATCCACATAAGGATTCCATCATTCAATCGACTAATCATACAAATAACTCGTGTCACACGAGGCACAACACAAGGAAGGGAGTTTTACATCCATAGATCGCACGTAAGTGACGACCACCCCTCGATACTAATCACGACCAATGATCTCAAACGACGCGTCGCGATGCGACTAAGTCAGACAAAATCCGACGAGACAAAACTCAAAAAAACACAACTTGACTCGACAGCCTAGGTTTCCCCAGGCTAATCTGATTTTAAAATCGTATACTTTAGTTATTCGAAAATAAAACCGATAAGTTAAAAATCGTTTTCAAGACCCTTTCAAATACGACAAGGGCTTAACAGCGGTGGCATTTTATAAAATGTCCCAAACACTTTGAAACACGACCTTTAAATACGACACAAGGTTTTATTTGAAAATACAAGGCTGGCTCGCCCAAATTCATGTCACTTTCAAAAACCCACAATACGATCAAGTCTATGAAATTTTCAAGCATGCACGCCACATGTATTATTATTAACATAAACACATTGGTTGTAAATATTACTAATTAACCAAGTACCAACAATTCCAGAAGACACGCATATACGCCATTCAAAAATCACCAGTTCAACAAGCGCAACTCGGGAATACTAATTCCAAGCATATGTCAAACTATCTCTTCAAGTTTGACAGCGTAACCAAAGATCACCGTCGAAACCAGCTATGTGAGTTTCTCAACAAACTCTGCCATCAATACCTATACCGGAACATATCAATGTTCAAAACTTCTACATCATACTGCACCCTTCGGTGTCCAACTCATCGGTACATTCGGCTCAACATACATTTAGTATATCGCAATTACCAAGCGCAGATTCCATCACACAGCAAAAGACTAGAGAGTCAAGCCCTCTCACAATATACCACGGAGCAAAACTCGGATCTTTCGATCACCAACGATCCCACCAATGCTAGGAAGTTTAGCGATGGAAGGCTCGTAAAACGACAAACGGTCAAGCCCAGAACGGCGCACATACTCCAGAGAGACAAAGGACGGCGCAATACTAGAATCAAAAGTACACAAACCGGATGGATCGAAAAACAACTCGACGATAAGTACGAGAGAGGCAATCACAGTTCAAGAAGTGGAATTTCAATACGAGAAAACAAGAGAATTGAGTAAGGAAAACTTACGAGCAATTGGATGTCTTGAGATGCCGTGGTGTGACAATGTGCAAAACAAAACACAACTAGACCCAAATAACCAACAAGCCTAGGTATCCATAAACCTAGGGCTCGATACCATTTTCTCGTAACACCCCCAAGATATTCGAGGTGTATTACAGCCGTGGACCCTACATGGGACCCACCAAAGCTAACACAATAAAACACCACTCGACTAACCATCTCGGTTAGCAAGGAAACAACTATTAACAACAAGAACATAAAACAACACGTCCGGTACAACCGACATAATAAACATCAACCGACAAATACAGTAACTCCAACGAAGTCCAAACACAATCCGAAAAGAAAAGCCTAAGTACTCGCGAGTACAATCTATAAGTTTACAATTTGGAAAACATCCACATCAAAAGAGACAGTAGGAAATAACAAGACTCAATTGCACATGTCAACAACCTTGGCCAACATCCTCGTACCATCCCAGCGCCCGCTCGTCTGGCTGAACATAACCTGAAATCCATAACAAGAATTTCCCCGACAACGGGTCCCCAAAGGGGTTAGCAATTACGCTAGTACAAGTATTCAAGGCAAACCAATCGCTTACACATTTCATAGTACATGCACCAATATCATTTCGAAAACCAAAACAAGACATGTCTTTTCCGGAAACAAACAGTCAAATAATTTGCCTTGGGAACAGAGTAATATCATAGATTCCCGCACGAGGCCTCTAAGGACCCTCCCGCACTGGCTACATTACAAAACAAAACACGCACATGCATCGCCTTGGGAACAGAGTAATATCATAGATTCCCGCACGAGGCCTCTAAGGACCCTCCCGCACTGGCTAGCTAAACAAACTCGTGAAATCCAGGCAAAGATAGATTTCCTCCTTGACCCCGTCGGGCCAACACGAGGTGAGTTACACACAAGTAATATGCATCACCATTTCATGTTAAGCTTAAAGGTTTCCAAAAATACTTGCCTTGAATTATTGACGACGCAACGAACGGAAAGGAAAGTCACCGACGAACGCTAGGAACCAATGAAACCGAACCTAACGATTCGAAGAATACAATCACAACCATTTCTAAATGAATACGAATTGGAATACACCCAAAACCCGCCTACGATTCATGTATATTCGTATATAAACAACAACGAGGGCGACCACAACCAAACCCTCTCGATTCCGTAAAAATCACGAAATATACCATGAATCAGGGAAACTAAGAATACCAAAAAGATTAATCATATTCATCATGAATTAATCGACAAAACGGAACGAATCGGACAAAACGCGAAAATCCCCAAATCCACCCAAAAGTAGGTTCTAAAGATCTAACCTTGATTATTTGGATCGAAGGATGTTATAGGATGATTGATCAACGATATAACCTCAAGAACTTCATGGATTTGTTGTTCAACAACATGGTTTCGTCTTCTCCAAACCTACCATGGACCGAAGAGAAATGAAATGAAAAATGACGGAGAAAGTCACTGTCTCATTTTTATATCGGGGAACTAGCGTGCGCTAGCCTTCCCGGCCTAGCGGCCGAGCACACTCGGCCATGGCCCGCACGACCCGGCACCACCGACCAAATCTGCCGACCGTGACTCGACCGCCCGACTCCCGCTAGCGTGCGCTACGGCCTCGCGCGCTAGCCGACTTGGCCCCAAAGAGCCACCGGATGACAACTCATCCCAGCGTCGCTAGTCGGCCGGCGGCGTCGCTACCCTGCCGGTTAGCGCGCTACGACCGACAAGATGGCGTGCGCTACCCGCCGATCCCGACCGAGTCCGTAACCTCGAATACCTCTGCCCGTGCCCGATGGCGTCAGATTGGCCGACTCGGCAACGTGCGCTACACCGCTGAAGAAGCGCGCAGCTGGCCTGGCCAGAAGCGTGCGCTACGCGGTTCTGCCGTGCTGCTCGGCGATGTCCAAGACTCGTCCGGCCGATCCCGCACCCGTCCGGCCACTGCCACCGCCACGACCCGACGCCTCGATTTCCGAAAACGCACTAATCGGACACGACGAAAAGTTCATGACGGCGTCAACGACTCGAGATGAAAACGTAATGCAATAATTAATCATACGCGACCAAGAAAAGGGTCAAGACGACAAATACAGATATGGATACCCGTAATTTTCAAGAAATTACAAAATGGCCCAAACGCCTAAATCACGATACGTGATCGAATAACCAAACCGGTTCACAACACGTCTAACAAAGTTAAACGGACTTGCGGAAACTCAAACAAATAGCTGGACGAGATTCGCAAGAATCGAACTCAAATGCGGAAAAGTCGCTAAAACCACGTAACTCAACAAAACAACACCGAAACGAACTCGGATGACAAAAAGTGTAGAATTAATCATTCTCGGAATGACGAAAGCGGTCATGAGCGAGCCAAAACGGACTCACTGAAAAAAACATTTACCGAAAATCGAAATTGCGGATATTACATTCTACCCTCCTTAAAAGAAGTTTCGTCCCGAAACTTAGAACAAGTAGGAGAAGCAATATCCCTTGCCGTAAAAACTCGACGAGATACACAAAAACCGAAGACTCGCGCCCGACGGCGAAACGCTGCAAGGAACGCAAAGAGACATACGGCGAGAAAATACGCTCTAGGGCGACTAACACAACGTCACCGGTAGAGACATAATAAAATCAACGAGTGACAAGCGTCATCAACTAGACAATACAATCGAGTCGATTATCCGAACAATCACAAAACTCAACGAACGAAAATCAATACGATTGACCAACCCAACGGTTCATCAATCCAAAACGCGAGTCAACGCTGAACAAATACGGAATTCCACCGCCCAAGGGTTGGAAGATCGAAAACGAGACTAATTTCCCGAACTTAAGGGAATTACGAAGGAGCCTGAACACTCAACAATCGCGAAACGAGAACAAAAACCGAACAAACAAACGATTGAGACAACAAGAATCGAACAATCATGTCCGAAACACGTAGGATAATAATATTCAAACGACAACTCCCAGGATGACCTGGTGAGAACAGCAAGACGTGCATTCCCACAATATCCACAGGAAAGGGAATAGCGATTGAAAAGCCACAACGACAAACGAGTTATTCCGAAACAATACCACCCTCGTTCGATCAACAAAAGCAAGGGATAGGTAAAGTTCAGAAATGTTAACGAGCATAAACGAGTTGATAGAGCCAAAAGTACAGAAGTTAAAATTCCGATCCACTTCGAATAAAAGAACTATTAGAACCAAAAGATGTTACTTCCGAACAAGGTTTACAATAGTCGCACCGAATTCGGAAGGTCACAATGATAACCAGATCGACTCAAAACCAGATTACACCGCTCGAGCGATGAAACCAAGGTACGTAACAAGTTCATAAGGTATCAATGAACACGAGCGAATCGATAGATCGGAGAAAGAGAAGATATAGAAGTCAAAATAGTACGGTATTACTTTTGACCTCGCCCCGAAACTCACAACAACGGAACCAAGGTAATAAGATAACAAGCAATCGACACAACGGAACAATCATCGATGCACACAATCATACCAACCCGATCTCTAATAGCTCGCATATATGCGATAACGCATAAACCGCTACGAGGCGACAACATCCAATACCAATATCACACCCCTCGTAGAGGCTACCACGACAACTGTGTGGCGAACGACTCAACGCTCACACCACCAATTCAACAACAACTCGGGGTTAACACCCTAACGAGAGCACGAACATCACACACATATATTCCCGGACCACAAATAGGAATGATAGGTTGTGAAAACGAAAACCATCTTTTGAAAATAACTTGCAAGCACCAGTTGATCTTGAGTATCATATATCAAAAAGTAGTACAAACATCGTCATCGAGACAAAAAAAAAATCATCTTGCGTTTGAAAAAAAGAAATGAAGATACCTTTCGTTAAATTAAAACTTGTCAGCTATATTCGACCTTCGGGTCTAAGCGAATGCATTTCTAAATCATTAGAAATATTTCAAAATATTTTGATCCTCAAAGTAGAATAATTTTGAAACATAGCGTGACACTAGTAGGCATCTTGAGAGCACTGTGAGAAAATAATTTATTTTAAAAGTACGTCTCGAGGTTTATTTTCTAAGATACTCAAGGTTTTTCAGAAGTACAATAGGCCAAAATGCCCAAAATTCGCACGTATCAACCTTTACTCAAACACATCATATCACACGCATCAAATCGCTCAAAATCACGACAGTGATATACAATCCTCAGGATATGTTCAACAACATCGTTAAAACAGCAATCGGTTTATCAAAACTGGATGGAAAACGATATCAAGAACAAAACTCCAAAAAGTCAACTCTACGGATTCAAGAAAATACCTAGATTCGGCGAAGAACAATGGATTAGATGATGTTAAAAATCGTCAGATACTCCAAAACACCTTTGGATGGAAGAAAAATCAGCCCAGATGCGAAACCGAGTCGCTACGTCTCAAACTCATGGAGGAAGGAGAAGAAATGAAGAAAAATGGAACTTCTAGACTGGTGTCCAGTATTTATACTGGACACAATTAGCGTGCGCTAATCATTAAGGTTAGCGTGCGCTATCACGGCACCAAACAAAACTCCTGACCAAAAATACACTGTTAGCGTCGCTAACCCCAAGTGTTTAGCGTGCGCTAACGAGAACTTGGACCTGCACGGTAGCTCTGGATCGCCTGAACTACCGTGTAGCGTGCGCTATCCTCCCTTAGCGTGCTACCAATGCACTCTTGCGCGCGCTTAGCCGCAAAGCGTAGCGTGCGCTAACGACCCACAGAGACAACAAATGAACACACCGGAAAATTACATGCCGTAAACCTTTCTCACAAGGATTTACTGTGCTAAGCACAATTTCCCATGTTATTTCGAAAATGCTAAAAAGACCAATGACGGTAATATTTTTCCAAAGCTCACAAAATCATTTGTCAAACCATCATGAAATATTCAAGGCCAAAATGCCAAAACTTGATTCAAGGAATCGGTTTACGAAATAAAACTCGGTTGCAAAATACCGAAAGCCGTTTGAAAGAACTCACGCAGCGGATAAAATACGGTACGAAAATACATCAGCAGAGACGACACTCCTCGTATAAACCAAATACGAGAGTCTAATAAACACATATCGTGAAATCAAAATCCACATAAGGATTCCATCATTCAATCGACTAATCATACAAATAACTCGTGTCACACGAGGCACAACACAAGGAAGGGAGTTTTACATCCATAGATCGCACGTAAGTGACGACCACCCCTCGATACTAATCACGACCAATGATCTCAAACGACGCGTCGCGATGCGACTAAGTCAGACAAAATCCGACGAGACAAAACTCAAAAAAACACAACTTGACTCGACAGCCTAGGTTTCCCCAGGCTAATCTGATTTTAAAATCGTATACTTTAGTTATTCGAAAATAAAACCGATAAGTTAAAAATCGTTTTCAAGACCCTTTCAAATACGACAAGGGCTTAACAGCGGTGGCATTTTATAAAATGTCCCAAACACTTTGAAACACGACCTTTAAATACGACACAAGGTTTTATTTGAAAATACAAGGCTGGCTCGCCCAAATTCATGTCACTTTCAAAAACCCACAATACGATCAAGTCTAAGAAATTTTCAAGCATGCACGCCACATGTATTATTATTAACATAAACACATTGGTTGTAAATATTACTAATTAACCAAGTACCAACAATTCCAGAAGACACGCATATACGCCATTCAAAAATCACCAGTTCAACAAGCGCAACTCGGGAATACTAATTCCAAGCATATGTCAAACTATCTCTTCAAGTTTGACAGCGTAACCAAAGATCACCGATTTGGACATATGTCGAAACCAGCTATGTGAGTTTCTCAACAAACTCTGCCATCAATACCTATACCGGAACATATCAATGTTCAAAACTTCTACATCATACTGCACCCTTTCTGTCCAACTCATCGGTACATTCGGCTCAACATACATTTAGTATATCGCAATTACCAAGCGCAGATTCCATCACACAGAAAAGACTAGAGAGTCAAGCCCTCTCACAATATACCACGGAGCAAAACTCGGATCTTTCGATCACCAACGATCCCACCAATGCTAGGAAGTTTAGCGATGGAAGGCTCGTAAAACGACAAACGGTCAAGCCCGAGCGGCGCACATACTCCGGAGAGACAAAGGACGGCGCAATACTAGAATCAAAAGTACACAAACCGGATGGATCGAAAAACAACTCGACGATAAGTACGAGAGAGGCAATCACGTTCAAGAAGTGGAATTTCAATACGAGAAAACAAGAGAATTGAGTAAGGAAAACTTACGAGCACCGGATGTCTTGAGATGCCTAGCGGTGTGACAATGTGCAAAACAAAACACAACTAGACCCGAATAACCAACAAGCCTAGGTATCCATAAACCTGTGGCTCGATACCATTTTCTCGTAACACCCCAAGATATTCGAGGTGTATTACGTGGACCCCTACATGGGACCCACCAGCTAACACAATAAAACACCACTCGACTAACCATCTCGGTTAGCAAGGAAACAACTATTAACAACAAGAACATAAACAACACGTCCGGTACAACCGACATAATAAACATCAACCGACAAATACAAGAACTCCAACGAAGTCCAAACACAATCCGAAAGAAAAGCCTAAGTACTGCGAGTACAATCTATAAGTTTACAATTTGGAAAAATCCACATCAAAAGAGACAAGAGGAAATAACAAGACTCGATTGCACATGTCAACAACCTTGGCCAACATCCTCGTACCATCCAGTACCGCTCGTCTGGCCGAACATAACCTCAAATCCATAACAAGAATTTCCCGACAACGGGTCCCCAAAGGGGTTAGCAATTACGCTAGTACAAGTATTCAAGGCAAACCAATCGCTTACACATTTCATAGTACATGCACCAATATCATTTCGAAAACCAAAACAAGACATGTCTTTTCCGGAAACAAACAGTCGAATAATTTGCCTTGGGAACAGAGTAATATCATAGATTCCCGCACGAGGCCTCTAAGGACCCTCCCATACGGCTACATTACAAAACAAAACACGCACATGCATCGCCTTGGGAACAGAGTAATATCATAGATTCCCGCACGAGGCCTCTAAGGACCCTCCCGCATCAAGGCTAGCTAAACAAACTCGTGAAATCCAGTGGCGGCATAGATTTCCCTCCTTGACCAATCTGGCCAACACGAGGTGAGTTACACACAAGTAATATGCATCACCATTTCATGTTAAGCTTAAAGGTTTCCAAAAATACTTGCCTTGAATTATTGACGACGCAACGAACTAAAGGAAAGTCACCGACGAACGCTAGAACCAATGAAACCGAACCTAACGATTCGAAGAATACAATCACAACCATTTCTAAATGAATACGGAATTGGAATACACCCAAAACCCGCCTACGATTCATGTATATTCGTATATAAACAACAACGAGGCGGACCACAACCAAACCCTCTCGATTAGTAAAAATCACGAAATATACCATGAATCCGTAGGGAAACTAAGAATACCAACAAGATTAATCATATTCATCATGAATTAATCGACAAAACGGAACGAATCGGACAAAAACGCGAAAATCCCCAAATCCACCCAAAAGTAGGTTCTAAAGATCTAACCTTGATTTTGGATCGAAGGATGTTATAGGATGATTGATCAACGATATAACCTCAAGAACTTCATGGATTTGTTGTTCAACAACATGGTTTCGTCTCCTCCGAAACCCCACCATGGACCAAGAGAAATGAAATGAAAAATGACGGAGAAAGTCGCCGGTTCTGTCATTTTTATATCGGGCCGAACTAGCGTCGCTAGCCTTCCCGGCTAGCGTGCGCTTATCGGCCAAGATCGGCCGAAAGCACACTCGGCCATGGCCCGCACGACCCGGCACCACCGACCAAATCTGCCGACCGTGACTCGACCGCCCGACTCGCCAGCGTGCGCTACGACCGAAGCTCGCGCGCGCCGACTCCGGCCCAAAGAGCCACCGGATGACAACTCATCCCGGTAGTGTACGCTAGTCGGCCAGCCGTGTGCTACCCCTGCCGGTTAGCGCGCGCTACGACCGACAAGAGCGTGCGCTACCCGCCGATCCCGACCGAGTCCGTAACCTCGTAATACCTCTGCCCGTGCCCGATGGCGTCTGGCCGACTCGGCAAGGCGCTACACCGCTGAAGCTAGCACAGCCCCTGGCCAGAGCGTGCGCTTACGCGGTTCTCGCGTGCTCGCTCGGCTGTCCAAAGACTCGTCCGGCGATCCGCACCCGTCCGGCCACCGTACTCCGCCACGACCCGACGCCTCGATTTCCGAAAACGCACGGAGCGGACACGGCGAAAAGTTCATGACGACGTCAACGACTCGAGATGAAAACGTAATGCAATAATTAATCATACGCGACCAAGAAAAGGGTCAAGACGACAAATACAGATATGGATACCCGTAATTTTCAAGAAATTACAAAATGGCCCAAAATGCCCGGAAATCACGATACGTGATCGAATAACCAAACCGAAGTTCACAACACGTCTAACAAAGTTAAACGGACTTGCGGGAAACTCAAACAAATGATTTGACGAGATTCGCAAGAATCGAACTCAAATGCGGAAAAGTCGCTAAAAACCACAGAACTCAACAAAACAACACCGAAACGAACTCGGATGACAAAAAGTGTAGAATTAATCATTCTCAGAATGACGAAACGGTCATGAGCGAGCCGTCAAAACGGACTCCGGCTAAAAAAAAAACATTTACCGAAAATCGAAAATTGCGGATATTACAGTATGCCGACGCCCGTCGCCGACCTTTGGAATTCGAGGTGGGAGACCACGTTTTGCTAAAGGTGTCGCCGACGAAGGGAGTTTTTCGTTTCGGGAAGAAGGGGAAGTTGAGTCCGAGATTTATTGGACCCTTCGAGATTCTCGAGCGAGTCGGTGAGTTGGCATACCGTTAAGCGTTACCTCCAGCCTTGAGTCATGTTCATAGCGTTTTTCATGTTTCCCAGTTGAGGAAATATGTCCCGGATCCTAGTCACGTCATCGATTATGGTGAGATTGATGTCGCCGAGGATATTACTTTTGAAGAGCGTCCTTTGAAGATCTTGGAGCATCGTGAGAAACGACTGAGGCATAAGACCATACCTTTGGTCAAGGTGCAGTGGTCGAGACACGGTGTCGAGGAGGCAACTTGGGAAACCGAGGATAGCATACGCGCTAGGTACCCCGAGTTGTTTGTTTCTTAAGTTTCGGGACGAAACTTATTTTTAGAGGGGTAGAATGTAATATGCGCATTTTTCTTCCCCTTGTATTTTTATTTTCGGTGTATTTCTCGATTGTAGCGACCCTCGTGTATCTTTCAGTGTAACTTTTCCGTCATCTATTGATCTGATTCTCGTAATTGTTGTGTGGAACCGCCGTTTCGGGGTTGCCGTGGATCCATTCTATGCTATGATGCGTTGTGAGGTGTTCCGTTTGATGTTTCGTTCGTATTCCGGTGTTGTAGACCGTTTATATTCCGTACCTAGCGCACGCTAATTTTTCTGCATAGCGCACGCTATAAGTCCCTTTGTAGCGCACGCTACGTTTACTTCGTAGCGCGCGCTAGCGAGTTAGCCCCAGGAGTGGCGATTCGGCTCCCACTTTCGACTATCGGATTAGCGCACGCTACCTTGTCTAGCGCACGCTAATGTCTGAGACTAGCGCACGTTAAGTTGTTCAAGAGCGCGCTAGCGTGATCGCCCAGATCTTGGATGCTTTACTACCGAACCTCGTCAAAGTGCCGGAAGCGTGACGCTACGCTCGTATGGTAGCGCAGCTAACGGGTCGAGTGAGTTTTGGGCGATTAGCTCTGGACTTCGCGATGTCCGTAGCGCACGCTATTGGTCGATAGCGCGCGCTACCGAGAGGTTATTAGCGCACGCCACGCTTCGAGTAGCGTCGCTAACGCCGTAACTGCCACCGGACCGACGTCGATTGTTTGGTCTCGTATTTTCATACCGTTAGCGCACGCTAACCTTGAGGATTAGCGCGCTAACACTCCCGGCTATATAAACCAGGAGTTGGCCGAGATAAACATAAATCCTCATTTCTTCCTCTCTCCGCGGCGAAGGCGATTCCGGGCGATCTTCTTGGCGATTTCTTCTTCCAATCATCTCATCCAACATCTTTCTTGAGTTCTTGGAGTATTATAACAACATCAACACGAATCTTTCATCCCGATCCACTAGAAATCTCTTAGAACCCTACTTTTGGATAATTTGGGGGTTTTGGGATTTTCTTCCGATTCGTTCCGTTTTGTTGGTGGATTCATGATGAATATGATTAATCTTGTTGATATCATTAGTTTTCCTACGGATTCATGGTATATTTTCATAGCTTTGCGAAATCGAGAGGGTTTGGTTGTGGTCCGCCCTCATTGTTATTTTTATTCGATTATACATGAATCGTAGGCGGGTTTCCGGGTGTATTCCATTTCCATAATCGTTTAGAAGTGGTTGTGATTGTGCTATTCGAATCGTTAGGTTCATTTTCGTCGGTTCCTCGCGGCCGTGCTTGATTCTTCCGTTCCGTTCGTGTCACCGTCTATTTAATCGAGGCAAGTATCCTTATGAACTTACAATCTTGACATAGTAGTATTGTATGAGAAATGGTGTGTGTGTGTGTGCTCACTACGGGTTAGATCCGACGGGGTCTCGGTAGGGGTCCACAGAGACGTGGATCGACAAGCTTGCTTTTAACCACTACGGGTTAGATCCGACGGCGTCTCGGTAGGGGTCCACAGAGACGTGGATCGACGGTTAATTGTGGTGCATTTTACAAATGTGATTTGATATTGGCATTTCCGGAAATGAGTGCTTTGGAACTATGCTTTTCTTTATTGCATGCATTTACTATATGTGTAAGATGTAAGTTGTTCATCCTGCTTATCAGACGTAATTGCTAACCCCTCTGGGGACCCATTTTGGGGAAATTCGTTTTATGAATTTCAGGTCAGGTTCATCGAGACGAACGGGCACTGGACCAGTATGCGGATGATGGCCGAGCGTGATGATTGTGCACGAGTGATGTCTTAGTGTCTTCTACCTTTTCATATTTTGTGGTTTTGTTTGAACTAATAGAAGTACTCGAGTACTTAAGAATTTTTACTCGTCTGGATTGTATTGTTGTTTATCGTGTTTGTGTCGAATTATGATGTTATGTTGACCGGTTGAACCGGGTGGATTATTTTGTTGGGCGTCTTTATGACGATGAGTTATTCTGTTGTTCTGTGAGTCGATGAGTATGATGTTTGGCCAATTTATGGCCCCATGAGGATTCACTACTGTAATATATCTCGAATATCTCGGGGGTGTTACACCATGATACCACAAACATCACAACAATCATTGAAAGGACGACTTCGATTGAGAGAGAAAGAAGCACCTCCCTTCTTATCCTGTGGGGAAAGCATCTCATTGAAATCACCAATAACTAACCAAGGACCAGAAATAATTAAAGATAGAGCTTTGAGGTCCTCCCCAAGTTGCCATCAATCAGGAAACGAAGGATTTTCGTTATACAGCTGTGAGCGTAAATGAACCCATATCAGCTGCAGAACCTGTAAAGTGGCAGAATTTACTAGAGGACCTCAATTGAGTTTAGAAAGAATCCCACAAAGTCCATATGCCACCAGTCAAACCATTAGCATCTAGACAATAACTACTATCAAAACCAATACGACCAATAACATTAGTTGCTTTTCGTCTACTGATTTCGGGTTCAACAATAACAGCAACCTCAGGGCGGTGGTTATGTAAAAAGGAATGGAAAGTAGATATGAAATTCATACTAGCCGCACCACAACAATTCCAAGATAAAAACTCAACTATAAGTAGATAAGGAAAGAGATAACTCGGAAAACAAACGGTAGAAAGCATTATGAAAGGTCTATTGATCATTTCGTCGCTCTTGAGAACTGTCCCATTTACTGGCACGTATCAACCAATTCGAGGGATTAAATGCTGGCCCTCTTGGCCGACTTGCTTGTAAAAGGACCCATTAATTTTTTTGAAGTTATGGGCTTTAACATTCAGCTTAAAATGATGATGGCCCATTCCCTTGGCCTGGGATGTCATTGTAGTAGCAGTATGAGGCCTATTTAGGGTGGAGGGAGTGGGTGCGTGAGCATGCGGTGCGGGGTGGCTTACCGTATGGGACCACCGCCGCCGCGACTTACATACCGCACGGGGAGTCATTTTGAGTGAGCATCTCACGCACGGGAAGGGTGAAATATTCGAACGTTGGAAGCAAAATGTGGCCGTTTGGGAGGACCGTTGGGGGTGCTAACATTTATTATTATTATTTTTTTTTATAAAAGGCTGCTTGTTGTTGACGGTGGAAAGCACAAGGAAGAAGAAGACTTTGTGTGTGTTTGTGTGGGTGTTTGCAGAAGCGGCCAAGAAAGAGTTTTACATACATAGAGAGCTAAAAAAAACATCCGATTCAAACCAAAAAAAAAAAATCAACTATATGAAGCATAAAAGAATAGGTTCGCTATATTGTTAGACGAGCCGTTTGAGTGGTCTAACGATTGTAGTCTCGAGTTTTTTGCTAACGCGATTGACGCAAATGGGGAGGAAGATACGGCAAGGTCCACACGAAGATCAGTACCACGCGATCGGATCACAGCTGAAAAAAGATTGCATCGTGATCACAGCGCGAAAAGATGTTGAATGGGTATTTGGTGTTCTCAAATGTAGATGGGGTATACTGAGACGACCCTTACTACTGCTCACAAGAAATGCATTAAGAACCTGGTTTATGCGTGTGTGATATTGCACAACATGATTCTACATGACTCCGGTAACGCAATCTTCCCAGTTCATATTCGGGATCCTCCGATCCAACCGGTGTTTGACGAAGCAGACTTAGTCGAGATACGAAATGAGGACACACATTTTCGTCTCCGATTTGATCTTATGGAGCATATTGACGCTCAACAATTACCATACCTTGAGGTGGACAATGAAGCCGATGAAGCCGATGAAGTTTAGTTTTTTAGTATTATGTAATGTTATTTAATGTTTTTTAATAATATTATGTAATGTTTATTTAATTTTAATGAATTTTTTAGTTTTTAATAAATTTTAATGGAATTTAAAAAAGAAAAAAAAAAGTAGGTGAAGGGTAAGTGAAGTGATGCCTGTAAAAATATGAGTGAAGAAAAAAATGAAGAATGATATGGCATAAGAGGATTGATTGGGAGTGAGTGAAGGAGAAAGGGATAAGTGAAGCACTCCCCCTTTACTAATTATTTGACCTATGCCGTGAGAATTGCCATAGCCGAGGAGTCCCTTACTTTCTTGTCTCCCACTTTAGATTCAGCCAGCTTCTTCGCATCACTCCCATCTTTAATTTCCCAATCTCAAGATAATTAGCGGCGGCCGCTGACAGATCTTCAACATTCAATTGCTCCTCCGAATCAGCACTTTCCCCATGTGGCACCAGGATCCTGAAACAGGAACCTGGCGTTGTCGTGGCCGACATGGTCACCGGCTTTGGAGGAGGTACCGGCGGCGAATCAGACGCCTGGTGTTGATGAGTGGCCTGGAGTCTCGATTTTTCTTACGCTTGTTTTCGGTAGCCAACATCCACGACCCATAGGTTTCGACAATTTTCGGTCGGCCGTCGCCAGGGACTTGTGGTTGAAAGATTGGATAAATCGAAGTCGCAGCTCCCACTGGAACAGAATCCTCTCCCGAAGCAGCGACAGTTTTACAGGCCTCTGCTTGATGTCCGTAACATCCGCATCGAAAATACACAACGTGTAAACCTTTGTATTCGATTCTTCGAATCCTGCGTCGAAGGCGATATTTAGAGAGAATAGCTTTCTCCAAATTCACCTCTACACAGATCCAAGCGTAGTTAGCCGTTCAGCGTGGTATGATCTACCCAGATCGTTTTCTCAACCTTGTCGCTAATCGGTGTCAGGATCTGAATATCAAAATATTCCAACGGCAATTTCGGTAGACGAGCCCACATATGAATAGAGTTAACGGGCCAAATATTCCAGCTCATAGTAGGGACGCCATTGCTCCAAGACCATGCTGTAATTTCCGAAATATAAGTATTTTCGGAGTCGATCGGACTCCGGGCCACGGCACAAACCTTCTGGGCCGCGGCACACAGCTGCCGAGCCGCGGCCCCACGAATAACTCAGCTTCTGGCCGAGCCACTGTACTCTGGGCCGCGGCCCCTGCCGGCCGGGCCACGGCCCTTGCCGAGCACACCCTTGCCGACCCCTGCCGAGCACTTCCTGCCGAGACCTGCCGATCACCATGGGCCGCGGCACATCCCTGCCGAGCCGCGGCCCTGTCATTTTGCCTGGCGCGATCAGACTCTAGGCCGCGGCCTCGCGAGTCCCTGGCGCATTTGCTGCCAGGTCATGCAAGACACTTGGCCCGAGCCGCGGCACACGGGTCAAAACCTGCAAATGGGTATTTTTATGCTGTTTTTGGATCGGGACTCTCATAATTCATCACATACACTTTAGGAACAAGAGAGAGAGAGAGAGAGATACATTTCTTCATTTTCCCGGAGATTTATTGGTCGAATCGTCATGATCTTTTGACAAGAGCTTGATAGTTATTGGACAAATCTTTTCACCGGTGTAGATCGAGTTTTTGAGTCCGGAAGTATGGGTATTTCGTTAGCTCTTTGTGTAAGCTATTAATGGTTGTTTCTTTTCTCGATCTTGTTGTTGTTGATTCCAAATACTTGAAGAACATTTATTACCAAGTATTTGACGATTGGTGTATACCCCTAGTTTGTATTAGGGACGACTGTGTATTTGTGTGTATTGGTGATAGTGGATTTAAGCGGCTTCGGTCCCGTGGTTTTTACTCTCGTCTTGAGGGGTTTTCCACGCTAAAAATTGTGTCTCGTTGTTTATTGCTTTCGAATATCATTTGTATTATTTTATCTAGTTGTAATTGTTGCTCTACTCGTCGGTAACCACAAAGTTACGATTGAAGAGTGGGAATTTGTCAAACGAGGTTCCGCTTTACTCGTTGTGACGTGACGTTTGTCGGTATTTTTCCCAACAAAGTGGTATCGGAGCCACGGGATTTGTTGTTTCGTGGTGTTTAGTATCTCAATCGTAAGATGGAAGCCAACACGAGTAGAATGGTTAACTTGAGCGGTTCAAACTACCACGTATGGAAGGGGAAGATGGAAGACCTTCTATACGTGAAGGATTATTATATGCCGGTTTTTAGCAAAGATAAACCGAAAGAGAAGTCCGACGCGGAGTGGACTATTTTGCATCGCCAAGTTTGCGGATATATTCGACAATGGGTGGATGACAACGTTTTGAACCATATTAGTGGAGAGAAGGATGCTCGAGAGTTATGGCACAAGCTCGAGCAATTGTATGCTCGGAAGACGGGGAATAATAAGTTATTCCTCATTAAACAAAATGATGAATTTGAAGTTTCGAGACGGGACTCATCTATCGGATCATTTAAATACATTCCAAGGCATAATTAATCAACTTGCCGGAATGGGAATTAAATTCGAAGAGGAGGTGCAAGCTTTGTGGTTGTTAGGCACATTGCCGGATTCTTGGGAGACGTTTCGAACGTCGTTGTCTAACTCCGCCCCCGATGGAGTCATTTCGATGGAACTAGCAAAAGGGAACATGTTGAATGAGGATGTCCGAAGAAAAGCACAAGGATCTTCGTCATAGTCGGATGTTCTAGTTACCGAAAGACGGGGGAGAAGTCAAAGTAGAGGTCCGAGTAATAGAGGGACACAAAAGAGTAGTTCCCGGGGGAAGTATGCCAATATCGAATGTTACCATTGTGGTAAGAAAGGGCATACTAAGAAATTTTGCCGACAATTGAAGAAGGAGAATCGCCAAGGCCGTGAAAATTCACAAAAGAAGGAAAGCGGTAGTAATGATAAAGCCGAAGTTAACACTACTACCGAAGAGTTCTTTGTTTGTTGTGATTATGATATGGTCAATCTTGCTAGATATGATTCGAGTTGGGTGGTGGATAGTGGAGTTACGTGTCATGTTACATCACGTAGAGATTTTTATTCCTCTTATACTCCGGGCGACTTTGGTATAGTCAAGATGGGTAACGATGGGTTATCCAAGATTGTTGGAGTGGGAGATGTGCCAGCCCTCCTGACTTAGCCCTCACTTTGAGATTCGACAACGGAATGGAACTTGTTTTACGGAACGTAAAACATGTTACGGACATGAGGCTTAATGTTATGTCCGTTGGTTTACTCGATGATGACGGTTACCATAGCGGTTTTGGCAAGGGGTTGTGGAAACTCACTAGAGGTTCCTTGATTGTCGGGAGAGGACAAAAGGAAGGAAAATTGTACGTGACACTTCCGAAGGTCACGACTAATTTCGTGAACACAATCGACAATAATGACATGGTCGAGCTATGGCATAAGAGGCTGGGTCACATGAGTGAAAAAGGACTGGCGCTATTGTCGAAGAAGGAGGCGTTGTCCGGGGTTCACAAGGTACACCTTAAAAGATGCTCTCATTGTCTAGTCGGGAAGCAAAGGAGAGTTACTTTTAAGAGTCATATTCCTTCAAGGAAGGAAAATGTTCTTGATCTTGTTCATTCCGGTGTTTGTGGTCCTATGAAGACGAGGACGCTCGGTGGTTGCCGATATTTTGTCACATTCATCGACGATCACACTAAGAAGGTGTGGGCATACACCTTGAAGACCAAAGGTCAAGTGTTAGACACTTTCAAGCAATTTCATGCCTCGGTGGAAAGAGAGACCGGGAAGAAGCTAAAGTGTATCCGGACGGACAATGGTCGAGAGTACACCGGACCCTTTGATGAATATTGCCGAGAGCAATGGATCCGACATCAAAAGACGCCCCCGAAGACTCCGCAACTCAATGGCTTGGCGGAGAGAATGAACCGGACTTTGGTCGAGAGAGCTCATTGTTTGCTCTCATATGCCGGATTGCCAAAGTCGTTTTGGGGAGAAGCTTTGAACACGGCGGTTCATGTTATCAATTTGACGCCGTGTGTTCCTTTGGAATTTGATGTGCCGGATAAGGTGTGGAGCGGTAAAGAGATCTCGTACCGCCACTTGAGGGTCTTCGGATGTAAAGCCTTTGTTCACATTCCGAATGATGAGAGATCAAAGCTTGATTCCAAGACGAAGCCGTGTATTTTTATTGGCTACGGGCTTGATGAGTTCGGGTATAGATTATATGACCCGGTTACAAAGAGGCTTGTTCGGTCAAGAGATGTTGTTTTCGTTGAAGATCAAACAATGAAGGATGTTGAGAATGGAGAGTCGGCTCCGCAACATGACTATGATCTCATTGATTTGGACCCCGTTCCTCCACAAAATGTTGAGACACCCATTGGAGATGACGTCCAAAATGATGAACAACAAGATGCCGGTGACAACGCTGAGTTAAGACAAGATGACACCGATGGAGCTCATCCCGAGCTACATGTGACGAACATGCCATCTTTTGTTCCACATAGGCGGTCGACGAGGGACCGTCATCCCTCCACCCGTTATTCGGCCGATGAGTACGTTTTACTCACCGACGAGGGAGAGCCCGAATATTTTGCGGAGGCCATGGAGGATGAAAAGAAGAAGGAATGGATGGATGCCATGCAAGACGAGATGAGTTCCTTGCATGAGAATAACACTTACGAGTTGGTGAAGTTGCCGAAAGGCAAGAGGGCTTTGAAAAACAAATGGGTGTATCGGGTGAAGTCGGAGGAGCATACCTCGTTGCCCCGATACAAAGCTAGACTCGTAGTGAAAGGATTTAGTCAAAATAAGGGCATTGATTTTGACGAGATTTTTTCTCCGGTTGTGAAGATAGGATCGATTTGATTGGTCCTTGGTATTGCGGCTAGCCTTGATCTTGAGGTTGAGCAAATGGATGTCAAGATGGCTTTTCTTCACGGAGACCTTGACAAAGAAATTTATATGAAGCAACCGGAAGGATTTGAGGTCGAAGGAAAAGAGGATTATGTGTGTAAACTTCGGAAGAGTTTATACGGGTTGAAACAAGCACCAAGGCAATGGTACAAGAAGTTTGAGTCGGTTATGGGGGAGCAAGGCTACCGGAAGACGACTCTCGACCATTGTGTATTTTTTAAGAAATTCGGAGATGATGACTTTATCATCTTATTACTCTATGTGGACGACATGTTGATCGTTGGCAAGAATGCCGAGAGGATTGCCGACTTGAAGAAAGAATTGAGTAAGTCCTTTGTCATGAAGAACTTGGGGGCGGCTAAACAAATTCTTGGGATAAGAATTACTCGGGATAGAGCAGCCCGAAAATTGCACATGTCGCAAGAGCAATACATCGAGAAGGTGCTTAAACGTTTCAACATGGACAAAGCTAAAGTTGTTAGTTCGCCTCTTACTAACAATTTTAAATTGACGAGTCAAGATTGCCCTAAGACGAAGGAGGAGATTGAGGATATGGATAAAATTCCATATGCCTCGGCGGTCGGGAGTTTGATGTACGCTATGGTATGTACTAGGCCCGACATTGCTCATACCGTGGGAGTGGTGAGCCGGTTTCTATCGAATCCGGGTAAGACATTGAGAAGCCGTAAAATGGATACTTAGATATTTACGGGGTACTTCTAAATTGGGTATTACGTTTGGAAACGGAAAAGCAATGCTTGTTGGTTATTCCGGTTCGGATATGGCCGGTAATGAAGATAATCGAAAATCTACTTCCGGTTATTTGATGACGTTTGCAGGGGGAGCCGTGTCATGGCAATCAAGATTGCAAAAGTGCGTTGCCTTGTCTACAACGGAGGCCGAGTATATTGCGGCGGTGGAAGCGAGTAAAGAGCTCTTATGGTTGAAAATGTTTTTACGAGAGCTAGGCTTCCGACAACAACATTACGTAGTTCTTTGTGATAGTCTAAGTGCGATTCATTTGGCTAAGAATGCGACTTTTCACAATAGAACGAAACATATTGATGTGAGGTACCATTGGATCCGATATGCTTTGGAGGATGGTTTGTTTGAACTTGATAAAGTTCATACCGATGATAATGGTTCCGATAAGTTAACGAAGGCATTAAGTAGAGATAAGGTGAAAGTGTGTTGCTCGATCCCGGGATGGCGAACTCTTCCTACATTCCGAAAAGAAGGAGATTTGTAGGAGTAATTTCCGAAATATAGGCATTTTTGGAGTCGATCGGACTCCGGGCCATGGCACAAACCCTCCGGGTCGTGACACTACGCTTGAAAAGACGTTTTTCCTCACCTGCACTGCTGGGCCGCGGCAGACAACTGCCGAGCCGCGGCCCCACGAATAACTCATCTTCTGGCCGAGCCACTGTACTCTGGGCCGCGGCCCCTGCCGAGCACACCCTTGCCGACCCCTGCCGAGCACCTCCTGCCGAGACCTGCCGATCACCATGGGCCGCGGCACATCCCTGCCGAGCCGCGGCCCCGTCATTTTGCCTGGCGCGACTGTACTCTAGGCCGCGGCCCCCTGCCGAGTCCTGGACGCAATTTTGCGCTGTGTGCCGCGGCACACTTGGCCCGGGCCGCGGCACACGGGTCAAAACCTGCAAATGGGTATTTTTATGTTGTTTTTGGATCGGGACTCTCATAATTCATCATATATACTTTAAGAACAAGAGAGAGAGAGAGATATAGAGAGGGAAACAAGAGAGAGAAATACATTTCTTCATTTTCCCGGAGATTTATTGGTAGGATCGTCGTGATCTTTTGACAAGAGCTTGATAGTTATTGGACAAATCTTTTCACCGGTGTAGATCGAGTTTTTGAGTCCGGAAGTACGGGTATTTCGTTATCTCTTTGTGTAAGCTATTAACGGTTGTTTCTTTTCTCGATCTTGTGGTTGTTGTTGATTCCAAATACTTGAAGAACATTTATTACCAAGTATTTGACGATTGGTGTATACCCCTAGTTTGTATTAGGGACGATTGTGTATTTGTGTGTATTGGTGATAGTAGATTTAAACGGCTTCGGTCCCGTAGTTTTTACTCTCGTCTTGAGGGGTTTTCCACGCTAAAAATTGTGTCTCGTTGTTTATTGCTTTCGAATATCATTTGTATTATTTTATCGAGTTGTAATTGTTGCTCTACTCATCGGTAACCACAAAGTTACGATTGAAGAGTGGAAATTTGTCAAACGAAGTTCCGCTTTACTCGTTGTGACATGACGTTTGTTGGTATTTTTCCCAACACATGCAATGGTCACCGTCCAGCCACGGGCCACCTAGCATCGCCTTTTCAGAGTCGACAAAAGCTCCAGATTTGGCCATGTATGGCCCCAACCCACGTAGTAGATCATCACATCCCCTTGACGACTCCAGAGTAGCTCCATTTTCCGACTGGTGAAGGAATAAGGAAATATTTTAGGACACATAATATAAGAACATGATGAAACTTATGACAAACTTTGAGTTTATCCGCACATGGGATGCGAATCGTCCGGCATAATGGTGTTGGAAAAATAGAGTAAATGGGCTATTTTGAGCAGCCCACTTGGGAGGTAATTTTGAGTGGGCTCGACTACGAGTTAAAATTGGGACTTAGTTGGAATACGTAGTACTCCGTATGAGGTTTCCAAAACATGTAAGAACACTCAAAACGATTGAAGTATGAATGAGATGTAATGTTCCAAAGTGAACCCTTTAGAAATGGGTTTAGGATGTTATCCCACATTAGAAAAAGAAGAGAAAAATTGTGAGTATATAAAGAGATGTGGACAAAGTCTTGTTCAAACAGTGAGACATGAGTGGATATATGACTAGGCGCCCCTCGCGCACACACGCGCGCGCCGCCGCCGTCATTCCGGCTCGGTTCGGCTCGGTCGAGGTCTCGGTCGAAGGCGATTTGGGCGAAATGTCTCGACGTCTCGAAGTTATCTTTTTACTGCAATTTTATTCGGTAAAAATTTATTTTACTGAAATACCTCAATTATAAATTCCAAATTTTTCGGTATTGAGATAATTATTTTTTCGGTATTGAGAATTTATTTATCAATTTAATTGATAATTATCGAATTAAACAGATCTGGATAAGTATTGAGATACCAATCCTGATCAATTTATAGTTCCTCCAGCACATGTCTCTCTCTCATCTTCACCTATAAATACAGATGTGAGGGGTCTTATTTTTATACTGAATTTTTCGTCCGTTTTTCTCAGCCAAAAAATTCCGAGTTCGTTTTCTTTTTCGGAAATAATTTCTCTTCGTAATTTTGGTCGTGTCGGTGGTAGTTCACGTTTTATTCTAGTTCGCTGAGGGTGCGATGATCCATTTATCAACGCATCGAGATGTTTTATCTTGGGAGGCAGACGCTATACACTGCGGTGGGGGCGAATTTGCTTTAAGGAGACAGATTTTCTAGACTCAACATCGCCCATATTCGATTTGCTTCTTTCCATTACTTATATATATATATTATTCAATGCTTTCGTTATTAACGAATCTGTCTCCTACTTTGTTCTTCTCAGATTTGCAGCTCATGCAGGAGATTCAAAACATGGTAAATATACCAACAATCTTAAAGCAAATTATTATTTTGTAGCATAAATTTCGAAATTATTAATATCGGATCTCTGCAAATTTTTCCATCTATGGGAAAAATGATTTATTATTTTCGAACTTCAATTTTAATGATGTTTGGATCTGCCATGAGGAACATGCTTTTCGACTGCTTAAATTCGTCATTATAAGAAATGAATATCCCTTTCTCACGATCAGCTTCGGGATGTGCTTTTCTATTTCTTATTCTATTTATGGTTTTGCGATTACCTTGGCTTAGAGTGAGGGCTTGAGCACTTACTGAAGTGCCGATTCTTCCAATCTTCCTTTGCCTCTATAATTCGATTTGCCCTATGGTTGCTTTATAACTGCACATATATGTTATAAACATATTATGTTTATTTTGTTGTATAAGGATGACTTGGTATAAGGACGACTTGAATTAGCTGGCATGTCATGTAGGAAAGTACTTATGTTTACATTAGTTCATTGTTTATTAATGGTAAAATCTGCGTAAACATATTTGTGTGACTTGTTGTGTTGATCCATTAATGGTAGGATCGACGATGCTTATTCGACTCTAATTCATTTATCCGGCATATGTGGCATTGCAATATATAGTCTGAATTTTTTTTATTGAGTTACGCTGCTGTTAGCAAACATAGTTACTAATAGCTGATTAGAATAAAAATATTATGGATTACACATCGATCATTATTTAGAAAATATTTTTGGTTAATATAAATGAGAAGAATTTATATTATTTGTTGCCATGCGTTTTTCTAAATAAGATTGTGATTATATTTGCTATTATATAATCATGCATACGATAATTTTGATAAGGTATAACATTACTTGATAAGAGACGAATCAATTATTAATTGATTATTCGATGTTAAGATTATTTAGTTTAATTAAGATATTAACTAAATAGTATTTGTTGATTGATTTTAATCTTTTTATGTGATGGAATATCAATCTTGGTCGGATGCTCGGACGTTAAAAACCTAACGGGCCTGGTACCTAGTGAGTTCAGGTTGTGGGTCGGCTTGAGAATTATAATTTTTTTGTTGGATTTGCTCTTCCGGTTAAATTATATATTCTCGTGTTGGTGTCGGTCTGCTGCGGCAGTGACACACGAGCCTATTATGGTGATCCATGTGATACCAAACACGGCAAATATCGATATTAGCTCTATACGCGGAAACTTCGGACAAATTCAAGATCTTGTTAACCATAACGCATCGATTGATCGAGGATCACTGAATGTGGGTTAGAGGTGGTGTATCAGCGTTTGTGCTAAGAATTTTGGTTCTCCTTGGAACCATGCTGAAATTTCGGAGAAATTCAATAATTGAACTTTAGTGCTAAGAACATAAAAGTTCTTTAATCAAATATTAAAACCAGAGAGGTTTTAAATGATAATGAAGCCTACTCTTATGAGAGGTTGTAACAAGAAATGTGATCACTCTATAAAGATAGTGATACATTAGTTATGTCTACTCGATAATGAGTAAAGCAAAAAGAGAAATTTTCTAAAAGCTCGAGATAGAAAACCAACTTAATCCGGAAATTAAGATGGTTGAATTGCACTCTAACGGAGACGCAAAAACGATGTTAATCAGTTCAAACTATCACTGAATATGAGGATATTAATCACGTGAAGACTACTTAATTTGAAACAAGATACCATGCAAGGAAATAATTGAAATTTCCTATTAGTTCTGAAATGTAGTAAAACAATTTTAGAAATACTAAAAATGTGGGGGTGTATGGCTAAGGTAAAAGTTCCTAAGCCAAAGCAAGTGAAGGCCTGACCCAAGATGGTCGACTGCATCTTCACTGTATACCCACATGATGCATGGTGCGTATAAATCCGTAGTGCAAAAATCTGATAGTCTGACATATCAGTATGTACTAATCGAGTTAAGAAAAAGAGTGTATCAAACGCATAACTGATTTAAAAAACTAAATTAATTATGAGATACCGTAGATTTATCAATATGAAATGAATCACCAAGTGCTTTTAAAGGTTGAAGCAAAAAGGCTTGAACTTGGAAAATCACTACGTCTGAAATTTCTAGCATGCGTGCTAGAAAATAATTTACAATGCCATATACACTCTTCATATGGTCATATAAGAGAGAAAGAATAATTCTGTTGTGCAGAATTTTATTTAATATTCGGTAGATCTTCCTCTGGAAAGATACCACTAGGATCCAACGTAAATTCAATTCGGAAATAAAATTAAATGGATCCATGGATAAATAAGAGGCGAAACTACTAACTGAGGTTGTAGTAACATGAGAGCCTAATGTACTTTGAGATATATTCTCTAGTAATGAGAAGAAAGTTCATTATTATGATATACTTGTAGAAGTATATCAAATGAACATACATGCAGTCTTTCTAAATGGCGTTTTTGAGAAAAGCCAACTTGGAATAAACAAGGGCATATGTGCCTAACGCAACGATTGAAAGTCTGCAACTTAGTGAGAGTATTATGAATCTAAATTGACACTAAAATAGTGGCATAAAATCTTTGACACGATGTCAAGCAATGACTTCAAAGGATGTGATAAAATCTTCAATTTGACAACGCTCAAATATGGTGATTAAATGACCGAAAAGTACCAATTTAGGGACGCTCAAATTTGGTAATGTAGTTAATGAAAATTGCTAATTTTGGGGACGCTTAAAATTAGTAATTTGATCTATGAGAAATTGAAGTCTCGATTAATAGTTGGTAACGTAATTTCAAAATGTTGAAAATGCCAATTTATAATGTCAAAAAGATTCAAGACAATGAATATGTCAAGTGTGTATATGTCAAATACACATGACGACTATGTCATTTTAAGAATGAATTTGAATGATCGAGTCATTGATGTAAGTAATCAAGGGGATCAATTCAACAAAGTCTGAAAAGATAAATATATGAGACCAAAGAGATGACTTTAAGATGTAAAATCTCAAGTCGTTCACAATATCTCATATGAGGTCAGTCATACTATGATGACATGAATCTTGGAAGGATCAACGGAATCAATTGGAATGCCAATGGATATGGTGCATCTATCCAAGCACAAAGGCAACTGATCTTTCAAGAGTAACTAAAAGTCTAATGTACTAAGTGAATTATATAAGACTAGACACAGTCTATATCGTGAGTAGACTATGTGGATACACGAGTAATCAGGAAACTAATCATCAGTTGGTGATTACAATGATATAAAGATTACTTGTGTGTACATGCTGCATGACATGAGATATTCAAAGAACTATTAAAATGATATAGTAATGCAAATTAAACACCTGACATTATGAATTTAATGTCTAAATAGTGAATATGTTTCACACTAGCCAGTGCAGCAGTGGTATGGAAATATTTAATATAGATGGTTATTGCTTGATTTACAAAGGAATATGAGTTCATAACCTTAGACAAATATGCATAAGAGGCATAATGCAATACCAATTTCTAGAAGATATTCCAAAATGGGCAAAGCTGTGACCGCAATATATATTTATTGTGATAGTCAATCCACGATTGATGGGGCACAGAGCAAAAGTATAATGGTAATTCTCGTCATATGAGGCAAAGACATAATACCATTTTGCTATCAACATTGGTTATCACTATTGACTACGATTCGTCAAGAGATAACATAGCGGATCCGTAACCAAAGGGTTATCAAAATACCTTGTTGATAAATCATCAAGAGGAATGGGTCTATTGCCATGAGCTAATGGCTTTATGGAGGATACCCAACCTAAGCTGACTGGAGATCCCAAGATCTAGGTTCAATGGGACAACCAATTTATAAAACTGGGCACGATCACTGTGGGGGTTACCCCGAACCGTCCATACCTAGGATGAAAACAGTGATACCCGTAGGGAGAGGTTAAGCTTATGCTTTTAATGATTCTTAAGTCGACAACGTATAGTCGGATGGAGTAAAATACGGGTTTACTCAAAACATTTAAAGAGAATCACCTATGTTGGTGTGAAGAGGGGCCGTTTCAAAGGAGATTTTCAAGGCACAATTCTTTAGAAACTCTCGCAGAACTAGGACGGTGTCCACGGCGAAAACAGGCACAATAATGAGAACAGAATAAATCAGGGAGGGCACTTGTGAAGGATATATGATCACTTATACAAGCGGTCGGACAGTTCAAAGGCATCTAGTCATACTGTCTAGCCAGTAAGGAGAATATATCGTTTCGAGGGAAGGTTCAAGGAGCATACTCTACCTATCCTATGCAATGTCTAACCGCAGTAACTATCACCAAGTCAACTCCGTGTCTGACGTGTGCTGCTGGACCATCAATCTCATTCATGTGGGGGATTGTTGGAAAAATAGAGGAAATGGGCTGTTTTGAGCAGCCCACTTGAGAGGCAATTTTGAGTGGGCTCGACTACGAGTTAAGGTCGGGACTTAGTTGGAATACGTAGTACTCCGTACAAGATTTCCAAAACATGTAAGAACACTCAAAATAATTGAGGTATGAATGAGATGTAATGTTCCAAAGTGAACCCTTTAGAAATGGGTTTCGGATGTTATCCCACATTGGAAAAAGAAGAGAAAAAATGTGAGTATATAAAGAGATGTGGACAAAGTCTTGTTTAAAATGTGGGACATGAGTGGATGTGTGACTAGGCGCCCCTCGCGCGCACACACACACGCGCGCCGCCGCCGTCCGTCCGTCCGGCAGGCTTGGCTCGGCTCGGGTTGGCTAGGGTCGGTCTCGGTCTCGGTCGAAGGGCGATTTGGGCAAAATGTCTCGGCGTCTCGAAGTTATCTTTTTACTGTAATTTTATTGGGTAAAAATTTATTTTACTGAAATACCACAATTATAAATTCCGAATTTTTTGGTATTGAGATGATTAATTTTTCGGTATTGAGAATTTATTTATCAATTTAATTGATAATTATCGAATTAAACATATCTGGATAAGTATTGAAATACCAATCCTTATCAGTTTAGAGTTCCTCCAGCACATGTCTCTCTCTCTCATCTTCACCTATAAATACAGATGTGAGGGATCTTATTTTTATACTGAATTTTTCGTCCGTTTTTCTCAGCCAAAAAATTCCGAGTTCGTTTTCTTTTTCGGAAATAATTTCTCTTCGTAATTTTGGTCGTGTCGTTGGTAGTTCAGGTTTTATTCTAGTTCGCTGAGGGTGCGATGATCAATTTATCAACGCATCGAGATGTTTTATCCTGGGAGGCAGACGCTATATACTGCGGTGGGGGTGAATTTGCTTTAAGGAGACAGATTTTCTGGACTCATCATCGTCCATATTCGATTTGCTTCTTTCGATTACTTATATATATATATATATTATATATATATATATATATAATTCAATGCTTTCGTTATTAACGAATCTGTCTCCTACATTGTTCTTCACAGATTTGCAGCTCATGCAGGAAATTCAAAATATGGTAAATATACCAACAAATGGATCTTCCTCATCTTCTTCATCATCAGATTCATCCGAGAAGACCATCCTGTCTAGATCCAGACATTGATCACCAATATCCATAACTGAATCTTTGAAAGAAATTCCTTTGTTCACTGTTGCTGGTGGAGACGGAGCTTGTTGCTCCTCTAACACTGTAGTATCTGAGATCGAGACGCCATCTGAAACGCCCATCTTGGCCTTCTTCACAACTTTTACCGGTGTCGACTGGATCCCCTCCGGCAACCGTGGAGGCTCCATGAGGAATACCAGACATCACATAACATAGAAACGCGTTTTTTTCCTATTTGTGAGATCTATGGGGTATATGAATTTTAGTTGTTTGACCGCGCTGTCGTGACGCGTCAAAATTATTTATTTATTTTCCTCGTCTTACTTCTACTAACTAGTAGTATCAGCAAGTAAGGGACGATCCCACGGAGAACGGTAAATCAATTATACTAATTAAGAATTAAATACTTTGTGCAATAAAATAAAACGAAGGAGAGGGGGGATTTATTTCTGATCTTAACTAAAATAAATTGCGTAAGATAAAATACAATAAACAAAGAAAATAAAAAGTTGAAAATATCAATTGGGGAATAATCTAATCCTTAGCTCCGTTATCCACCGTTTGTTGAATTAATTCAAGTTTCAATGCAGCGCTTATCTCTTCTCTAATCTCATGAACTCCTATTCCAAAGCCAACAACAAGCTCTGTTGACCCCAATTATTTCTTAAGTTTATTCAATTAAAACAAGCTCTTTAATCGAACCTATCTATGCGGTGGATTCAAAACAAGCTCTTCAAATCTCGCTCACTAGATGCATTAAAAACCAAAATAATGGAATAGGCAAGATATTAAGTTCATAAGCTCGACTTAAGGAATCTCGATTTTGTGTTACTCAATTGGGAAAAATCAATTGTTTGCTACTTGTGAAATTAAAATGGCAACAATTATGGATTACAACTCATTTTCTAGAATAAGACATAAAACTCCTAATCTAGTTGGCCAAACTAAATCAAGAAATTAAATGGCATAGTCATGAATTCAATAACACAAAAGTAATTCAAGAGAATTCGAGTTGAGAATACGCTACGGGATTAAAACATGAATAATTCGAATACGGTTTCAAACTTCACTAAGAACTAGAATAGAAAATTAGCCGGACATGTTGGCTTTAGAAAAAAGCAAGTTAATATTAGACATGAGAAGAAAGAAATTCAAACGGTGTAGTCTTCTTCTTCGCGCGTCGGAATCGGATCGATTGCTCCGGCGAGAATTTGGTTCGGCCGTCTTCTTTTGCGTCTTCTGCTCCAGCCGTGAAAATTGATGATCCAAGATGATAATAATTCCAGCCCTCCTCTCCTTTTATAAGTATTCTTTATCTTTTAGTTTCTTTCTTTAATTGGAACTCCTTCCTTCTTATCCTTCTTGAGTTTTAATTTCCTTAGAGTCTTTCTTCCCAATTCTATTCCAATTCCTTTTCCCAACCTAGGGACCTATTTATTGCCTTGTGGAACTGATTGGGGCGGTTTGGAGTCGTTTCTTGGGCCCCAAGTAAGATTATTTTCGGAACAGGACTGACACTGGGTCACTGAACTGACACTGGGCCACCCAGTGTCGCGCGACATTTTCTTCATTTAAGCCCAAATCACCTTGGATTGGTCCGTTTGATGATCCAAATTATTCCTTAAGCTTAAAAACTCCATCAAACACTAATTTAAACAACAAATTGTCAAGTGAAGTAAATTGCATCCAAAATATAAATAGATAGAAAATAACCAAGTGTGCCAACATAAAATTCATTAAAACCTTATAATTAATAATGATTTTAGCACACTATTTTCGTTCTATCAAATCACCCCAAACTTAAACCAATGCTTGTCCTCAAGCATATTTCGAGTGAAATAATTTCAAGAAGCATGTATTGAAAAATCCAAGATGATAGCCATATTCAAGGGAGAATAAATAATCAGGAACAAGTAAAAAGAAAATTAAAGTACCTCAACCAATCTCAACATCTTCATTGGCATCAAGTGAGAGAAAATTCGATGGCCTCACAAGGGTCACTCTCTCTCAAGTAGATATAGGGATTATTAAGCAATCACTCACGTCAAAACATGGTGTGTCATTACCACATACTCGCACAAAAATCAAATCTCCACTACTTAGATGAACTCATGCATATAATCAAAAGGGCTTTTATAGTTGTAACGGGGCTTTAGATATGGGTAGGATAAAAAGGATAAATAAAGGATTCGTTGGTCGAGACTAATCATGAAATTAAGTGCATAACAAATCCTACAAGCAATGAATCACCGTCCTTCCTTTCGCACCCTTTTGGGTACATACATGTAATCGCATAGCCACGAAAGATCAATTGAGGTCAGTGGCTTTAACAACATTCGAGGGGGGGGGGGGGTATTTTTACGGCTGCTCCCCTAATTTTTTTTTTCGGCCTTATTTTTTTTCATCTTAATTTCAGCACCTTTTTTTTCTTTTCACTTCACCACCCACTTTTTGATAATTTCTCGTCCTTCCCTCGACTTGTTATACACCTAATTCACAACCAAATATTGACCAAGGGTTCAAACGGATAAATTTTCACTAAAAAAATAGATAATGGCTAATAAAATGTGTTGGATCAAAGAATAAGGCTTAGGTCTGAATGGGCTTCTAATGGTGATTATGTCGAGGTGGGAAAATATAAGCCAAGTGGGTTATTCCTAATTGCCTTTATCACTTTACTGCATGAGAACACTAACATAGTCTCGACATGTATAATTGATTAAGTTCTAGCATGAACACAACACGTTCGATCCACAAGAAGAAATAGTGAGCATGTATATGTATAATTATTTATATATATATATATATATATTGCTCTTCGGCTCAAAACTCACGAATAAAAAGGGCTTGTGCCATGAATCCCTCACACTTTTATCCAAATTCAAAATCAAGATAGTGAACTACCCTAATTAAAATCAAACTAGTCAATCATACCCATCTCCTATGTCAGGCCACACTTAAATCCCCAATATACGAACTTGATTCTGTAATGTCCGGTATTCTCGTTTTCCGTTATCTTGAATTGTTTGTGTTTTAACGTCGGACATTTTCTTATTGATGAGAATCGGAATGATTTCTATCGTGATACTCTATTTGTTTCTATCGCATAGCTGTTTTAGTCGGGTGCAACTTGTTGTAGCGTACGTTTCTTCGATTAAATGTGTGCATGTGATGTGGTATGTGATGCGTCGTTAATTGCTCGTTGTTGTTTGAAACATAGTCGGTGGCGCTGCGTTAGTCGTCGTGGGGCGTGTTTTTACGCCGTATATTCCCTTGCGTTGCTTGTAACGTTTCGCCGTTAGGCACGAATTTTTTCGGTTCTTGTGTATCTCGTTGAGTTTTCCTGGCGAGATATTGCTTCTCCCTACTTGATTTAAGTTTCGGGACGAAACTTCTTTTAAGGAGGGTAGAATGTAATATCCGCAATTTCGGATTTCCGGTAATTTTATTTTTTCAGCGGAAGTCCGTTTCGACGACTCGCTTGGGACCGTCTCATCATTCTGAGAATGATTAATTCTGCACTTTTTGTCATCCGAGTTCGTTTCGGTGTCGTTTTGTTGAGTTCCGTGCTTTTTAGCGACTTTTCCGCACTTGAGTTCGATTCTTGCGAATCTTGTCCGAAACTGTTGTTTCGAGTTTCTCGTAAGTTCATTTAATGTTATTATTCATGTTGCAAGCTTTGGTTTGGTGTTTCGATCGCGTATCGTGATTTTCGGACGTTTTGGGCCATTTTCGTAATTTCCCAAAGTTTTGGGTAATTACTTTCCGTTGTCGAATTTCGAGCCTTCGGGTGGTCGGAATCAGGTGTTCTCTCAGTGTTCGGATTCGTATTTACGAGTACTTCATAACCGTGCTTTCGGTTTACGTTCAAGTTTGAGTTTCGGGATTTTTCGGACCGTCGGATCGACCGAGTCATGGCTGGCCGGACCTGTGCGAAACGGCCTTGGAAACGGCGCTGCCCAGCGCCGTGTCTTGCGCCGGGTCGGCCAGGACCAGCAGCCTGCCGAGACACGGCCGAGACACCCGGCGCTGGTCTGGGCCGTTTGCTGCGCCGTGTCCGGCAGGGGTATAAATATGGCAGAGCAGTCGGGTTTTTCTTCATTTTTCTCACTCGTTTCTTCCTCTTACGCGGCTGGAGCCTTTATTATCATGGAGGTATGTTGTTATGGGTTAAATCCATGAAGTTTTGAAGTTCATAACATCGATTAATCCTTCCATAACTTGCTCCGATCGACCGAATCAAGGCAAGTTTTCTTAAAATATAGTTTTGGGGATTTTGTTCGATTTGTCCGTTTAATCCGTTTTAACTCAGAATATTGATGGATTGATGATTGTTAAGCTATATTATATCTAATTCCTTGTTATTCCACGGTTGGATTGCCACGGATTTGTCGTTTTATTGAGTATTTTATCGACGCCTTGAAGGTGTTCGATAAAATGTCACAAAGAGAATTCGAGCGTTCTACCATTATTCTTCCTCGTATGATCGATGATTTATTGATTATATGTTGTTAGGGTCGAATTCTTGTGAAGAACTCGAGTCGGAACCCTTCCGTTCGTTGTCTTCTTGGTCGAGCTTCCCGGTCGAACCGTGTTCTTCGGAGCGTTCGGTAGCGGTTATCGAGGCAAGTATCTTATTATACGACTTGTATCTTGCGACTAGTAATTACATATGCTATGTATGACGATTTTGCTTGCCTCCGTAAATGTGTTCCGTTTGAGTTGGTTGTGTTTTCCGAAATTTGAAGGCTTTGTGATAATAGTGATATATTGGTATACGTGTTCGGCGTTGTGCCATTTGTGCAGGATTGCGATGTACATATGAGATGGTTGTACACGTGGTTGTGCAATGTATTGTGTACCGTATGTGTGTTATGTTGGTTAAGAGTCGTTGTGACGATCATGATATTCGTGTTGTTTTGGTTTACATACTTGATTGTACATTTCGGTGTAATGTGGAATGGCTTGACATTTAATGATTATGAGTTGTGACGTGTCTAAGTGTGTGCGTGTGTTCCAGGTAGGGTCTGAAGAGGCCTCTAGAGTTCGGTACATGATGTGTACGAACAAGGTGTGTGATCCAAGTAGGGTCTGACGAGACCTCTGGAGTTCGGTACATGATGTGTACGAACAAGGTGTGTGATCCAGGTAGGGTCTGACGAGACCTCTGGAGTTCGGTACATGATGTGTACGAACAGTGTGTGTGGCCGGGTAGGGTCCGTTGAGGCCTCCGGAGTTCGGTACATGATGTGTACGAACAGTGTGTGTGGCCGGGTAGGGTCCGTTGAGGCCTCCGGAGTTCGGTACATGATGTGTACGAACAGTGTGTGTGGGTCGGGTAGGGTCCGTTGAGGCCTCCAGAGTTCGGTACATGATGTGTACGAACAGTGTGTGTGGTCCGGGTAAGGTCCGTCAAGGCCTCCGGAGTTCGGTACATGATGTGTACGAACAATGATCGTGTAGCAGTGATTGTTCGGGTAACATTTTAAATATGGATCTCGGACTCATAATGATATATTATTTAGTATGCTTTGAAACGAGAATCGGGCTAAGGCCCTAATGTTTACGAAAAGGTTTTGTAAATTGGGACTCGAGGTCCAAAAGAATTTCTGCTTTAAAAATCCCCGAGATGATGTGTTCCTTTTCAAATATCTCTTACTTGAGTTCGAAATTCTAAAACTTCTCGGGAACATTTTGATAATCGATTTGCGTATTAAATTCGTAGTTGCTATTTGCTTGTTACATTTCGTATGGTTTGATACTTGCACTAGTAAAACAGTAGAGTTTTACTAACCCCCGAGTATTCGGGGGGTGGATGTCTGCGTCCGGTACATGCGAGTTCGGGAGCGATCACAGGATTGGCACAAGGGGATGACGAGCTGCGATACTAATCAAGAGTTGAAAGTTGGTAGAGTTTAGTTGTATTGTTAAAGTTGATTCAGTCTTCCGCTGTATTGTATTTCGACCCCTGTGTGGGTAATGTTGTTAGTCAGTCCTGTTGATAGAGTTGTGTGACCTCATCGGTCTGTGTGTTTATGTGTAAGTGACCTTAACGGTCTGTATTATTATATTGTTTGACCCTGGCCGGGCAAGCATTTGGTTGTTTATGGACGTTTAGCCTGGTAGATCCTTGCGGAAAGGGTTTACGGCGTGTAATATTCCCATACGGTTTTGGGGGTGTTACATTTATGGTATCAGAGCTTAGGTTGCGGAAACCTAGGCTGTCGGGTCGAGTCGAGTCGTGGTTTGTCGAGTAATGTGTGGTCTTGTCGTTCGAGTCGTCAGGTGACAAGTTGAGTTGTGCGTAGTCACAACGTGTTGGTTATTGTAATACCCGTGTATTTTGTGAGTGTATTTTGGATATATTTTGTGGTATTGTGGTTTTTGGACCGTATATATTGATGATTGACCTTGGCATATTGATGGCTGATTATTGTTGGGTTCCGTGATTCTCGGATTGTGCTCGTTTTAGCCGGACTTCTTGCGAATTTAAATTTGGAAAATAGCAATTAGCGCACGCTAAGACTGTATGTCTAGCGCACGCTAACCAGGTTCGAGTAGCGCACGCTACTCTTGTGCAATAGCGTGCGTTAGGCCCGCTGGACAGTAAGCTTTCTGGACTCTGGAATGAGGCGTTAGCGTACGCTATGGACGGACTAACGTACGCTATTTCGATGTACTAGCGCACGTTACTTGTATGATAGCGTGCGCTAGGATGTCGAGTCGGTGAGGCGAAGCGTTTACGGGCTGCAGATACTTGCGAGTAGCGCCGCGCTCTTGTATGGAGTTAGCGCGCTAGTAGCAATCGGTAGCGCACGCTAATTGAGTTCAGCGCCACGCTTCGAGTCAGCGAGAATGTTACAGGCGCCTTTTTCTTGACGATGCACCGCCCTCGGCTCGTTAGCGCACGCTAAGCTCGTAGCCGTAGCGTGCGCTAATACCTCCCGATATATATGGAGGGTAGGTTCTAGAAATGTCATTTTCACCTCTTCCTCTTCTCTTCGGTACCGGGCATACTTGATCGGTGGGAGTGCAGATTTTTGGTCGGATTTCTTC
This sequence comes from Orobanche coerulescens, assembly GCA_033398695.1. NCBI lineage: Eukaryota > Viridiplantae > Streptophyta > Magnoliopsida > Lamiales > Orobanchaceae > Orobanche > Orobanche coerulescens. Next base: position 37,419,903 of record CM065815.1, read on the forward strand.
ATCCAATGATAATTTTGAGCTCCTAACACCAAGTTATCAACATCTTATCAACTTTCACCATCCAAATCAAGGTAAAACCGTTGGAACCCTAGTTCTTCATATTTTGGGGATTTGTGTCGAGATCTTTGATTCTAATCTATCCTAGCTCCGATTTGTACTAGATTGTGATGTTGTAATCATAATCCTTCATTTTTCTCCAAGATTCACGGATTTAACCCTAAGTTACCTTTCATAGTTGGGTTCGAGCTACGTTGCCTTCGTAGTGTTTGAATAAATGTCCCTAAGGGTAGAACTTAGGTGAATCTTTCCATTTCCGTGGTGTTGTGTTTTGATTCGATATTTCGATGTGTTAGGATCGAATCGTTGAAGGAAGTTCGGACCGTACATTCATCCGTTCGCCGTTTCTTGTGTCGTTCAAATTGAGGCAAGTACTTTGATTGTGTTTAATGTACTTCGTGTGAATATGTAAAAATGGAATTTGTGCCAATTGTTGATCGAGTGTGTGTGAGCCGAGTAAAACCAGTGAGGGTCCCCTGGGTCCGGTAGGCTGCGTATCCCTACGGATCACTCGGTTGGGCTATACACCAGGGAGGGCCTGACGAGGTGTCTCTGGGTGTGTATCTTCTTTGAGAGGTACAGGGCCAGTATAGCTCGGGAGGTTGTTTTGTGATGATGACTGTGATGTGGTATTCCGGAATATCTGTGATGGCACTATGATTTTCTATGGTTTTTGTTGATTATTCACTTGTTGTACATATTCTAGAATCATTGTACTTGCACCGGCTTCTTGCTGACCCCTTTTGGGGTGGATATACTTTTGTGTATTCAGGTACAGGTCCAGTGGGAGGACTAGCACAGGACGGACACGAGCTTGGTGGGCAGCATTGATATCGTGCATTATTTTGAGTTGATGGTCATATGGTCATGGTCAAAGTCGTGTTTTGGTTTTGTACTCGCGCGGGTACTGTCCGGTGTTGTATGTCATGTCATTATTAATGGTTAATGATGTTGTTGTATTCCCGTGGTGAATGGTCATATTGGTTATGATTCCTCGGGATGATATGTTGTTTGGTATTGTGATGTATGTTATGTTGAAATTGAAGTTGGTTTTGAATGTATGAACATTTATGTTTGTCGTATTTAATGTGTTTTATTTGGGTCTAAGCCTGGTAGGTCCTCCAAAAAAGATCTACGGCGCTGTAATATCTCCGTAAATCATGGGGGTGTTACAGAATATGGTATCAGAGCCTAGGTTTATGGATACCTAGCCGGTGTTTTGGGTCTATTAAATTGAGTCAGTTGTTATCTACGATATCATTGGCATGCTACCACCTCGTGTTGCCTGTGTTGGAAGACTCTTCGGATGTTGGTTGTTTCTTTCCTTCGGAAATAATTACCGTAATATTGTGCAATCTATTATTGTAATCATTTCCTTGTTGAATCATTCTTACTCTTCAGTATGCCGAGAGGTAGAGCTATCCGTCAACGTGGTCGTGGTAGAGGCCGTGGCGAGTGGTAGTGTCTCGAGTCCGAGAGGTCCGTTTGAATCGGCATCTCGCTCTGCGACTAGGTCGGACCCGATTCCTTCGGGAGGTTCGAATGGAGGCTCGGAGGCCGAGGTGCCTAACGTTCTTCAACAAGTTGTAACACAAGTGCACCAACCGCACAAGTGGTGCGTAATATTAATATCTTGGCGGGACGGTTGAGGATCGATGGCTTCAAGAAGTTATGAAGATGAACCCTCCCATTCGATGGTTCGGTGATGCGAACAATTGGGATCATTGGTTAGTTGAGTGGAGAAGATCTTTGACGGTATTGGTTGTCCTGAAGCCAAGAGAGTCCCGATTGCTCAATATCGGCAGATTGATGACGCTTGGACGGTGGCGAATGTTAAGCCCAAGGACCGTGATGTCACTTGCGAAGAATTTAAAGAATTGATGGAAGCTCGGTATTGTCAGTAGCCGGTTCAGCTAGCAAGAGTCAGTGAGTTCTTCAGAGCTCAACCCGAAGAAGTTCCTATTTCTGAAGCAATCAAGACATACAACAAGCAGTTAGTGTATGTCCAAGATCGAGTTAAGGATGAGATAGACAAGATACTTCATTTCGATGCAAGGATGAAACCGGAGGTCCGAAAGTATATGGCGGGCATTGGGTGTACTACTTTGAGAGAATATCAGGATAGAGCACTTGCTTATGAGAGGGTGTCAGTTCCGGTTCCAGCAGTTTCGAGCTCGAAGAAACCAAAATTTTCTGGTAGTTTCCGAGGCAGTGGATCGCGTAGGCCTCAATCTTCTATGCAATCTTCTGTCGGTTCCCCTCAGCCTAGTGGAGGAATGCCGAGGGTTTGCTTTAATTGTGGAAATCCGGGACATGTCAGTTCTCGCTGCACTTCTCGCCCCATTGATTGTTTTAAGTGTGGGAAGCAGGGTCATCGCGCGTTATATTGTGAGTCAGTGGGCAGAATATTTTCTAAACAGTCTCCTACCCCGGATGGCACAGTTGCGGGTCAGCCAACTCCGAGTTTCGGACGCGGCAGTGGCAGAGGTAAAACCGAGCCTAAGGATGCACCTAGCATTGGATCAGCCCCACCCCGATTGTATGAGATGAAGCGGACTGATGACGTAGGGACTGCCACTACGTCAGGTATTGTTTATATTTCGATGCACCCGGTAGATGTATTGTTTGATTCTGGAGCTACTCATTCTTTTATATCATTATCTTGTGTGAATCGTTTGGGCCTAGACGGTCTCTCTACATGTGAACCTTTTATTGTTGGGTTGCCAAGTGGGGAAAGGATAGTTGGGGATCAAGAGATCGCCAATTGTCCTGTAACCATTGGCAGTAAAGATTGGTCATCCGATTTGATTGTGATCGATATGATGGGAGAGGATTTAATCCTCGGTGATGATTGGTTAAATCGGCATGGAGCGATAGTAGATTATCGTCGGAAGATAATTTCGATAGTCGCGCCGGATGATGCGAACACGTTTTGAAGGGCAAAAACACGTACTTCGGGAAGTTTATAAGAGCCATGAAAGCGATGAAATTATTGCGACAAGGATGTACCAGTTATTGGTGTAACTCATAAAAGACGGAAGTTGGCGAGTCTGACTATCCTCTGCTCGATTGCGAATGAATTTCCAGACGTATTTCCGGATGATTTGCCGGGATTGCCACCACATCGTGAAGTAGAGTTCGTCATCGAACTAGAGCCCAATGCGGCGCCAATATCCAAGGCACCGTACAGAATGGCCCCATCGGAAATGTTAGAATTGAAGAAACAATTGGGTGATTTGTTGGACAAAGGTTATATTCGGCCTAGTGTGTCTCCATGGGGTGCACCGGTATTGTTTGTACGAAAGAAAGATGGGTCCTTACGGCTATGTATTGACTATCGTGAGTTGAATAAACTCACTATTAAGAACAAGTATACGTTGCCAAGAATCGATGATCTATTTGATCAATTACAAGGGGCTACGGTTTTCTCCAAGATTGATTTGAGGTCAGGATATTACCAACTCCGAATTCGAGATTCGGATATTCCCAGTCGGCATTTCGGACGAGGTATGGGCATTACGAATTCGTAGTTATGCCATTCGGTTTAACAAATGCTCGTGCCTTCATGCAACTTATGAACAAAACTTTTATCGAATATCTCGATAAATTTGTAGTGGTGTTTATCGACGATATATTAATCTATTCCAAAAGTGAGACGGAGCATGCCGAACACTTGAGAATCACGTTGAGTATTTTGAGGGCTGATAAGCTTTATGCTAAATTTTCTAAGTGCGAGTTACGGCTTAAAGAAGTTTCTTTTAGGACACATCATCTCGGTAGATGGTATTCGTGTAGACCCTCAAAAGGTTGAAGCAGTCTTAGCTTGGGAGCCTCCACGGAATGTTAAGGAAGTTCGGAGTTTTCTAGGATTAGCGGGCTATTATCGTCGATTTGTTGAAGGATTCTCGAAAATAGCTCGACCGCTCACCTTATTATTGCAGAAGTCACAGAAATTTGAGTGGAGTGATGAGTGTCGAAGAGTTTTGATGAGTTGAAAAGCGGTTGACTACGTCTCCGATCCTATCCTTACCACAAGGAACGGAAGGTTTCGTTATTTATAGTGATGCTTCTAAACAAGGATTGGGATGTGTATTGATGCAAAATGAGAGAGTAGTGGCCTATGCGTCTCGACAATTAAAGCCATACGAGATGAATTATCCTACTCATGATCTTGAGTTAGCCGTGGTGTTTGCGTTGAAAATTTGGAGGCATTACTTGTATGGTTCTTCTTGTCGAGTGTATACGGATCATAAGAGCTTGAAGTACATATTTACGCAGAAGGAACTAAATATGCGTCGTGGCGATGGTTGGAACTACTTAAAGATTATGATCTTGACATTCTTTACCATCCTGTAAAGCAAACGTCGTTGCCGATGCGTTAAGCCGCAAGTCACCGTGTTGCAAAAGTTGGAACTACTTACCATTCAACCGAAGCTTAGGCGAGTTGATTGATATGGAAATTGAAGTTTGGCCTCACGTAACTCAGGGCAGTTGCGTTTCCTTGAGATTACATCCTCCGTAATGGAAGATATTAAGTCCAAGCGGTTAGATGATCTCTCAATTGTGCGGCTTCGGGAAGACAGTGTTAGAGGAAAAGCTCCTGGATTCTTAATCGATGAAGACGGAGTTCTTCGATTTGAGGCGTAACTTGTGTACCTAATCGGGATGATCTCAAACAGGTAATTTTGAATGAAGCACATTCTACTCCGTACTCGATTCATCCGGGTATGAGTAAAATGTATAAGGACTTGAAGAAAAACTTTTGGTGGCCGAACATGAAGAAAGATGTAACAGAGTTCGTGATGAAATGCTTGACTTGTCGGCAGGTTAAAGCGGAACATCAGAGACCCGTCGGTAAATTGCAACCGCTACCAATTCCGGAATGGAAGTGGGAAGATATAGCGATGGATTTTATTGTGGGAATGCCAAAGACGAGAACTGGAGTGAATATGATTTGGGTAATTATTGATCGGCTAACCAAATCCGCACACTTTCTGGGCATTAGAGATACTTGGGGACCGGAGAGGTTGGCTCGGTTATTCATTGCGGAGATTGTGAGACTCCATGGTACCCCAAAGAGTATAGTGTCTGATCGCGATGGGCGTTTTGTGTCACATTTCTGGCAAGCAGTACATCGAACACTCGGTACCAAGTTGAATTTCAGCACCGCTTATCATCCCCAGACGGACGGACAGTCGGAGAGGACGATCCAAACGCTAGAAGACATGTTGAGGGCTTGCGCGTTGGATTGGAAAGAAGATTGGGAGACTCATTTACCATTGATTGAATTTGCGTACAATAATAGTTGGCATAGTTCGATTGGGATGGCCCCGTTTGAAGCATTATATGGAAGACGTTGTAGATCGCCAACTGTTGGGACGAGCCGTACGAGTTACTTGGAGTAGAACCGGACTTGGTGGTTCAAACTCGGGAAAAAGTCGCAATTATTCGGCAAAGGTTGTTGACTGCTCAGAGTCGACAAAAGTCATATGCCGACGTTCGTCGTCGACCGTTAGAGTTCCAGGCGGGAGACCATGTGTTGTTGAAAGTATCGCCGACTCGTGGGGTTCTTCGGTTTGGTAAGAAGGGGAAGCTTAGTCCTCGTTATATTGGCCCCTTCGAGATCCTGGACAAGGTAGGCGATGTAGCTTATCGACTAGCATTACCTCCGACGCTTAGTCATGTTCATAATGTGTTTCATGTTTCACAACTGCATAAGTATGTTCCCGATCCCAGCCATGTTATTGATTATCAAGAGATTGAGATTAGTGATGATGTTACGTATGAAGAACAACCGGTAACCATACTAGAGAGACGAGTGAAACAATTGCGACGGAAAGTGATTCCGTTAGTAAAGGTCCAATGGTCTAAGCATGGAATTGAGGAGGCCACGTGGGAGACCGAGGAGAGTATGCGTGCCCGATACCCCGAACTTTTTGTATCTTAAGTTTCGGGACGAAACTTCTTTTTAGGAGGTAAGGGTGTAATACCCGTGTATTTTGTGAGTGTATTTTGGATATATTTTGTGGTATTGTGGTTATTTGGACCGTATATATTGATGATTGACCTTGGCATATTGATGGCTGATTATTGTTGGGTTCCGTGATTCTCGGATTGTGCTCGTTTTAGCCGGACTTCTTGCGAATTTAAATTTGGAAAATAGCAATTAGCGCACGCTAAGACTGTATGTCTAGCGCACGCTAACCAGGTTCGAGTAGCGCACGCTACTCTTGTGCAATAGCGTGCGTTAGGCCCGCTGGACAGTAAGCTTTCTGGACTCTGGAATGAGGCGTTAGCGTACGCTATGGACGGACTAACGTACGCTATTTCGATGTACTAGCGCACGTTACTTGTATGATAGCGTGCGCTAGGATGTCAGGTCAGTGAGGACAGAAACGTTTCTGGACTGCAGGTACTTGCAGGTAGCGCACGCTACTGTATGGAGTTAGCGCGCGCTAGTATCAATCGGTAGCGCGTGCTAACAGATAGTTCAGCGTACGCTTCTAAGTCCGAGAATGTTCTGATCGCCTTTTTCTTCAAGATGCACCGCCCTCAGCTCGTTAGCGCACGCTAAGCCTGTAGCCGTAGCGTGCGCTAATACCTCCCAGTATATATATGGAGGGTAGGTTCTAGAAATGTCATTTTTCACCTCTTCCTCTTCTCTTCGGCGGCTGGGCATACTTGATCAGTGGGAGTGCAGATTTTTGGTCGGATTTCTTCATCCAATGATAATTTTGAGCTCCTAACACCAAGTTATCAACATCTTATCAACTTTCACCATCCAAATCAAGGTAAAACCGTTGGAACCCTAGTTCTTCATATTTTGGGGATTTGTGTCGAGATCTTTGATTCTAATCTATCCTAGCTCCGATTTGTACTAGATTGTGATGTTGTAATCATAATCCTTCATTTTTCTCCAAGATTCACGGATTTAACCCTAAGTTACCTTTCATAGTTGGGTTCGAGCTACGTTGCCTTCGTAGTGTTTGAATAAATGTCCCTAAGGGTAGAACTTAGGGTGAATCTTTCCATTTCCGTGGTGTTGTGTTTTGATTCGATATTTCGATGTGTTAGGATCGAATTGTTGAAGGAAGTTCGGACCGTACATTCATCCGTTCGCCGTTTCTTGTGTCGTTCAAATTGAGGCAAGTACTTTGATTGTGTTTAATGTACTTCGTGTGAATATGTAAAAATGGAATTTGTGCCAATTGTTGATCGAGTGTGTGTGAGCCGAGTAAAACCAGTGAGGGTCCCCTGGGGTCCGGTAGGCTGCGTATCCCTACGGATCACTCGGTTGGGCTATACACCAGGGAGGGCTGACGAGGTGTCTCGGGGTGTGTATCTTCTTTGAGAGGTACAGGGCTAGTATAGCTCGGGAGGTTGTTTTGTGATGATGACTGTGATGTGGTATTCCGGAATATCTGTGATGGCACTATGATTTTCTATGGTTTTTGTTGATTATTCACTTGTTGTACATATTCTAGAATCATTGTACTTGCACCGGCTTCTTGCTGACCCCTTTTGGGGTGGATATACTTTGTGTATTCAGTGCAGTCCAGTGGGAGGACTAGCACAGACGGACACGAGCTTGGTGGGCGGCATTGATATCGTGCATTATTTTGAGTTGATGGTCATATGGTCATGGTCAAAGTCGTGTTTTGGTTTTGTACTCGCTGGTAGTCTTGTCCGGTGTTGTATGTCATGTCATTATTAATGGTTAATGATGTTGTTGTATTCCCGTGGTGAATGGTCATATTGGTTATGATTCCTCGGGATGATATGTTGTTTGGTATTGTGATGTATGTTATGTTGAAATTGAAGTTGGTTTTGAATGTATGAACATTTATGTTTGTCGTATTTAATGTGTTTTATTTGGGTCTAAGCCTGGTAGGTCCTCCAAAAAAGATCTACGGCGCTGTAATATCTCCGTAAATCATGGGGGTGTTACAGTTATGTTGTCGGACGAGATTAGTATCGTGGGCGACCGTCACCTCCGTGCGACCTGTGGATGTAAGTCTCCTCCTCTATGCGTAATACCTGTGTATCTCGATTTTATCTTAGTGAGTTAATTGCGGTGCATAATTTTATTTACACAGTATTGTGTAATATAGTTGTGTTTAATACTTGTGACACATAGTATGTGTATAGAACTGGGCACGTTATTGTTTTATCTTTGAACCACCGGGTGGGGTGGTAGGTTGTGAAAGTTTTAAACCTTGATGGGTTTCGAATAGGTACTGACGGTAGAGTTTGTGAGAAACTCCGATGAATGATTTTGCTGTGTGTTTAAACTTGATACCACGAGATGCATTTGATTGAATTGGCGACCCTGGTTTCCATTTGAGTATATGGTTTTAAATTCGACTGTTTTTGGAATGTTGTAATTTTTGTCCGCTATGGGTAAGTTTGAGAATGTTTCCTGAAGGACTTTACAGTTTGAGAATTTTGTAGAAATCGATTTTTGAAAAATATTTTGGTGGTGCGGTCAAACCATGGTTTATATGGATTTTTTTAAAATTTGTTAAATTTTGACAAATGGGTCGTGTATTTTCAAATGACACAATCAGGTGGTATTTGAAAAATGTGTTTTGAAATACTTCGGACATTGTAAAATATTACCGTCATCGACCTTTTTGGCGTTTTGTAAATGGTTTTTAGCCTGGCGGGTTCCGGCGCGGGACCCACGGCGCTATAATGTTCCGTGTAATTATCTGAAATTGTTGGGCATTCTAGCCCATTGAATTATCTTTGAAAACTTTGAGTACCTTAGAAAATAAATTTCGAGACGTCCTTTTAAAATGAATTATTTTCTTGTGGTACATCCAAGGTGCCACAATATGTTTCAAGATTCTTCTACCTCAAGGACCAAAATGTTTTGAGATATTTTCCAATGTTTTAGAAACACTTTTACTTAGACCCGATGGTCGAATACTTCCGAAAATTTTTCACGAAAAGAAATTGTCCTCATTTTTATCGAATGCGAAATAGTTTCCAAAGTCTCGATAACGATGTTTCACGATTGTATTGTTATTGAAGGGTGATACTCAAGATCAATCGGTGTTTCCAAAATTATTTTAAAAAGGAGGTTTTCGTTTTTAAAACCTATCCATTCCCGTTTTAGGGCTGGGTATGTATGTATGATGTTCGCATTGTCGTTATGATGTTTGCTCCCGAGTATGATCGAATTGGTGGCATGAACGTCGAGGCGTTGCCACGCATTTGTTGTACTAGCCCTCTGTGAGAGGTGTGAACTCGTGTTTACTGTTTATCGCCTCGTGGTGATTTGCGTGTTGTCGCACGAGTGTGAGCTGTTGAAGCTTGGGTTTGTACGTTTGTGTACATGTGTGATTGTTTCATAATGTTTGTAATTAGGTGCTGGTTATCGTTCGGGCCGTTGAGGTCGCCGAAAGATACCGTCGTGATTCTTTGTTGTGCTGATTTGGCATCTCCGCTATATTGTTTTGCGACTTTATGCCCCATTGTATCTAGCATTTGTATTTTTGGTATGCCGAGCCGAGGTATTTCAACCGTGATGTGCCGGGGCATGCACGTGTAAATTGTCCTTCTCGTCAGTGACGCGTTTCGAGGGACACCGAATTCAGTTTTGCGATTTGGCTACTGAGACTTTCGGAGTTCGCGCTTCAGCACAGATATCAGGATCGACTCTGAGAGACCCATGGGAGATTTTCCTGTCGGATGCTTTTTGTGTTGTTACCTTGTTTCCGTTGTTGTGAGTTGCGGGGACGACATTTCTTTTATAAGAGGTCGGATGTAATACCCGTACTATATTTGACTTCTGCAGTTTCTCCTTCTAAATTCTATCGACTTGCACGTGTTCGTCGATACTTTTTGAACTTGTTTGATGTCTCAGTTGGCATCATTCGAACTGGTTGTGACCTTGTTTTAGATCGACCTGTTTGTCATCGTGACCTTTCCGAGTTCGGTTCGATTCTTGTGAACCTTGTTTGGAAGTAACATCTTTCACTTTCTACCAGTTTTTTTTAATGTCTGGAGTTGAAGTGGGGACTTCGGAGTCATTGTTCGACTGTTGTCATTCGATCATTGTTATTTGATCATTGTTATCCGATCATTGTTATTTGATCATTGTTGTTCGATCATTGTTATTTGATCGTTGTTGTTCGATCGTTGTTGTTCGAACGGGGTTGTCTGACTGTTGTTGCCTGATCTCGTACTACGAAGAATTGTCGTTCACCGTTAGTCAATCGCTTGAGTGTGGCCAAGTGGGTCACCGAGCGGTATTGTGAGACCGTTGCCAAGATGTTCGGGAATTGGGTTTCGTTCCTACTCGGGAGTGCCGGTGGTGTCCGTGATGTAGTTGTGTATCGTACTTTCTTTGTAATTCGTGTAGAAATTGATATTTGTTGCGTGGACTTTTTAGTTTTGTTTGTATTCTACCATGATGTTTTATTTTAAGTTTCGGGACGAAACTTATTTTTAAAAAGGATAGAATGTAATGTCCGGTATTCTCGTTTTCCGTTATCTTGAATTGTTTGAGTTTTAACGTCGGACATTTTCTTATTGATGAGAATCGGAATGATTTCTATCGTGATACTCTATTTGTTTCTATCGCATAGCTGTTTTAGTCGGGTGCAACTTGTTGTAGCGTACGTTTCTTCGATTAAATGTGTGCATGTGATGTGGTATGTGATGCGTCGTTAATTGCTCGTTGTTGTTTGAAACATAGTCGGTGGCGTTGCGTTAGTCGTCGTGGGGCGTGTTTTTACGCCGTATATTCCCTTGCGTTGCTTGTGACGTTTCGCCGTTGGGCACGAATTTTTTCGGTTCTTGTGTATCTCGTTGAGTTTTCCTGGCGAGATATTGCTTCTCCCTACTTGATTTAAGTTTCGGGACGAAACTTCTTTTAAGGAGGGTAGAATGTAATATCCGCAATTTCGGATTTCCGGTAATTTTATTTTTTTTCGGCGGAAGTCCGTTTCGACGACTCGCTTGGGACCGTCTCATCATTCTGAGAATGATTAATTCTGCACTTTTTGTCATCCGAGTTCGTTTCGGTGTCGTTTTGTTGAGTTCCGTGCTTTTTAGCGACTTTTCCGCACTTGAGTTCGATTCTTGCGAATCTCGTCAAATCTGTTGTTTGAGTTTCGTAAGTTCATTTAATGTTATTATTCATGTTGCGAGCTTTGGTTTGGTGTTTCGATCGCGTATCGTGATTTTCGGACGTTTTGGGCCATTTTCGTAATTTTCCAAAGTTTTGGGTAATTACTTTCCGTTGTCGAATTTCGAGCCTTCGGGTGGTCGGAATCAGGTGTTCTCTCAGTGTTCGGATTCGTATTTACGAGTACTTCATAACCGTGCTTTCGGTTTACGTTCAAGTCTGAGTTTCGGGATTTTTCGGACCGTCGGATCGACCGAGTCATGGCCGGCGGACTGTGCGAAACGGCCACGAAACGGCGCGCCTGGGCCGTGTCTTGCGCCGGGTCGGCCAGGACCAGCAGCCTGCCGAGACACGGCCGAGACACCCGGCGCTGGTCTAGGCCGTTTGCTGCGCCGTGTCCGGCAGGGATATAAATATGGCAGAGCAGTCGGGTTTTTCTTCATTTTTCTCACTCGTTTCTTCCTCTTACGCGGCTGGAGCCTTTATTATCATGGAGGTCTGTTGTTAGGGGTTAAATCCATGAAGTTTTGAAGTTCATAACATCGATTAATCCTTCCATAACTTTCTCCGATCGACCGAATCAAGGCAAGTTTTCTTAAAATATAGTTTTGGGAATTTTGTTCGATTTGTCCGTTTAATCCGTTTTAACTCAGAATATTGATGGATTGATGATTGTTAAGCTATATTATATCTAATTCCTTGTTATTCCACGGTTGAATTGCCACGGATTTGTCGTTTTATTGAGTATTTTATCGATGCCTTGAAGGTGTTCGATAAAATGTCACAAAGAGAATTCGAGCGTTCTACCATTATTCTTCCTCGTATGATCGATGATTTATTGATTATATGTTGTTAGGGTCGAATTCTTGTGAAGAACTCGAGTCGGAACCCTTCCGTTCGTTGTCTTCTTCGGGGTCCGAGCTTCCCGGTCGAACCGTGTTCTTCGGAGCGTTCGGTAGCGGTTATCGAGGCAAGTATCTTATTATACGACTTGTATCTTGCGACTAGTAATTACATATGCTATGTATGACGATTTTTCTTGCCTCCGTAAATGTGTTCCGTTTGAGTTGGTTGTGTTTTCCGAAATTTGAAGGCTTTGTGATAATAGTGATATATTGGTATACGTGTTCGGCGTTGTGCCATTTGTGCAGGATTGCGATGTACATATGAGATGGTTGTACACGTGGTTGTGCAATGTATTGTGTACCGAATGTGTGTTATGTTGGTTAAGAGTCGTTGTGACGATCATGATATTCGTGTTGTTTTGGTTTACATACTTGATTGTACATTTCGGTGTAATGTGGAATGGCTTGACATTTAATGATTATGAGTTGTGACGTGTCGAAGTGTGTGCGTGTGTTCCAGGTAGGGTCTGACGAGGTCTCTGGAGTTCGGTACATGATGTGTACGAACAAGGTGTGTGATCCAGGTAGGGTCTGACGAGACCTCTGGAGTTCGGTACATGATGTGTACGAACAAGGTGTGTGATCCAGGTAGGGTCTGACGAGACCTCTGGAGTTCGGTACATGATGTGTACGAACAGTGTGTGTGGTCGGGTAGGGTCCGTTGAGGCCTCCGGAGTTCGGTACATGATGTGTACGAACAGTGTGTGTGGCCGGGTAGGGTCCGTTGAGGCCTCTGGAGTTCGGTACATGATGTGTACGAACAGTGTGTGTGGGCCGGGTAGGGTCCATTGAGGCCTCCGGAGTTCGGTACATGATGTGTACGAACAGTGTGTGTGGTCCGGGTAAGGTCCGTCAAGGCCTCCGGAGTTCGGTACATGATGTGTACGAACAATGATCGTGTAGCAGTGATTGTTCGGGTAACATTTTAAATATGGATCTCGGACTCATAATGATATATTATTTAGTATGCTTTGAAACGAGAATCGGGCTAAGGCCCTAATGTTTACGAAAAGGTTTTGTAAATTGGGACTCGAGGTCCAAAAGAATTTCTGCTTTAAAAATCCCCGAGATGATGTGTTCCTTTTCAAATATCTCTTACTTGAGTTCGAAATTCTAAAACTTCTAGGGAACATTTTGATAATCGATTTGCGTATTAAATTCGTAGTTGCTATTTGCTTGTTACATTTCGTATGGTTTGATACTTGCACTAGTAAAACAGTGGAGTTTTACTAACCCCCGAGTATTCGGGGGGTGGATGTCTGTTCTGCGTCCAGGTACATGCAGGTTCAGGGGAGCAGTCACAGGATTGGCACAAGGGGATGACGAGCTGCGATACTAATCAAGAGTTGAAAGTTGGTAGAGTTTAGTTGTATTGTTAAAGTTGATTCAGTTTTCCGCTGTATTGTATTTCGACCCCTGTGTGGGTAATGTTGTTAGTCAGTCCTGTTGATAGAGTTGTGTGACCTCATCGGTCTGTGTGTTTATGTGTAAGTGACCTTAACGGTCTGTATTATTATATTGTTTGACCCTGGACGGGCAAGCATTTGGTTGTTTATGGACGTTTAGCCTGGTAGATCCTTGCGGAAAGGGTTTACGGCGTGTAATATTCCCATACGGTTTTGGGGGTGTTACAGATTCAATCACACAAATTTAGATAAGGACACAAATTTAAATTCATCACAATTTCTAATTCAATTAATCATTCCAAATCTAACTTCCCCAAACTTAAAATTAAGTACACAACTCCAAATAAAAGAAGGAAAAGAAGAAGAAAAATAAAGGATAGTAAAAATTCTAGAGTAGGAATCACCGGGCTAATGAGGGAGAAGGGCGTCCAGCTGCTCGATCCGTCTTTTCTTTTTCCAGTGGTGGAGGGTTCTGTTGTGTCAAGTTTTAACACCTTCCGACCGGCGATCTACTAGGAAGACGGGCGACCGAGTCACTGCCGAGCGGCCAAGACAAGTCTGCCGACCAGCGACCAGGCGACCGAGCCTCAACCCAGCGGACATGCTAGACTGGCCAACCGAAGGTCCCAGGACAAGTCCCGGTGCCGAGCGATCGACCTCAGATACGATCGTCTCTCGGTACTCGGCGACCGACTCCTGGCGACCGACATCTGGCGACCCTCTATCGGCATCTGCCGACCTACCCTTGGTGACCGACCATTGGCGACCTCCATCCACTGGCCGATAGCGACCTCGGATGATCAGCTAGAGTCGACCTCCTCATGTCGATCACCACCGATGGCCATCCAGTCGGCAAAGACCGAGCCTCAAGACTGGCACCACGTGCAAGGGCCGAGACAAGATCCGCGAATCTCGGGCCATTGACCAAAGCCTGACAGATTCCCTCCACCAGCCGACAGGCCGCCGAAAGCTTGTCAGTAGGGCCACATGTTGACTGACTCCGGACACGTGATGGCTCCTTATTGGACCGCCCAAGCTGTGCCAGCCTCTTCCTTGGACTTTAGCCCGACATCCAGCATCTTCCTTGGACTTTAGCCCAACAGTCCAGGAAACCGCCCCATTATAATATTGGCCGGCAGGCGGTCGGCACATTATTATATTGGCCCGTGACGATCGCGGCTTATTATAATGGCGGCGACGATCGGCCACTACAGACGTGACACATTGCCCCTATATAAGCAAGGCACCCTGCACTTGGACACTCCTTCTGCAACCTCACGATTTGAGCACACAATACAGAAACAATATACAGCACTTGGCTAATCTCCAACTCTTGGCAACAGCTTTCTTTCGGTCTTACTTCTCCCGACCTTTTCTCCTCGAGCAGATTATCGGCGGGACGAAGAACACCAAGCTTCGCTCAAGATCCGGATTAACAGAGTCTTTTTACACTCATTGTATTTAGATTTCTCACATTAATACTTGTATCCACGAATATTTGTATTAATAACATCTCGCGAGAGCATTCAAGCCCGGGCCTAACAAACCCGGCAAATCTTGTATTATTTATCTTCTCTCGGAAGTGCTCCCGCAATTGTTGTTTGTTGTCCGTCTTCCAGCAGTATTAATCTTCGGATAAATATTTTGGGCAACAACAATTGGCGCTAGAGGAAGGGGATCCAACCCTCGATTTTTATACCTACCGTCCCGAAGAACACTCACTGTTCTCGGGCGGATACTGAAGTGACACTTACCGCACTTCAAAGAAATCCTTCGTAAATCATGTCTTAGCCTCCGCGTCGAAGAAAGCGACCGGCCGGCCAAACCCCCTGCTCCGTCCCGGTCCGAGCCGCGGCCCGATGGTGGAAGGTAGCCGCCCATGATCGAGACGCTCGATCCGTCCACGGACGGCGGCCCAAGCCTCTCGCTCGATCGGTTCCGAACCAAGGAACGGTCGAAGGGGCTGGCCGTCCTACAGAGCGACGGAGTGCTCTCGACGCGCCTCCGGCTACGCCCCGGTCTCTCGCCGGAAGATCAAGCGGAAGCTCAAGGCACTCTTGGCCGAGCAATCGCCGAGGCTCTCGCCGCAACAAGAGGCGCTCGGCGGCGGGCACGTCTGTCTTCGATCGCTGGCGGCGACCCGACTCAGCGGCCAGGGCGTCGGCCCGGCCACGAGACAGCGGAGTTGGTATCCGTCACCAGAGCTCGGCCTACCCGGCTCCCACAAGGCGATCCCGGCCGCTGGCTCCGCTCGCCGAATTCCGAGGTCGGCGGCGGAGTCCGAGATCGGTACACGATCGCCTCGGCCCCGCTCCCAAAGCCGATCCATAGCGGCCGAGCCGCGGCGATCGCCGCGATGCAACGTCGGATCGACGACATGAAGGCGCTCCTGCAATCCGGCGGCGCCGCCAAGACGATCGCCGCGCCGGGCGAGCCGCTCGCGATCGACATCGAGCTCGCCCCGGCGCAGCACAAGATCGCCCCTCCTCAGACACCCGTGTACCAAGGGCGATCGGACCCCCAAGCACACCTGCACAAGTTCAACATCTACATGACCGAGTGTGGGGCATCGGACGCGACCAGGTGCCGAATGTTCCCTCTGACACTGGACGACCTCGCCCACCGGTGGTACACTTCATTGCCACCTCGGTCCATTGGCTCCTTTAACGAGCTGGCGCACGTCTTCACGGAACACTTCGCCACCGTGGTCGCCCGGCCAAGGTCGCCATCGCATGATGCAAATCAGCAAGGAGAACAGAGTCCGACTCGGACTACATCGACCGGTTGACATGATCATCCTCAACGCCGAGCCCGTAAGCGATGAGACCGCCCTCTCTGTTTGTCTAGGAGGTTTCGGGGTTTCGCCTATGTTCAGCATCTCACGAAGACCCCGCCGACGACCTCCGCGACCTTCCGGCTAGAGCCGCAGATTTCTGTCGTGCAAAGGCTTCTTCTCGGCTAGGAGTAGATCGGTCGGTGCCGTACGACGACCTCCGCCTTCGGCCCGATCGCTACTATCCGTAAGAGCGGAGGACTCGCTCACCGCCTCTGATCCAACATTCTAAATAAGGGATCGCTCCCGCCGATCGCCGATATCCGACCTACGAATAAAGCGATCGGCTGCCGAGCGGCGATCGCCAGCCATCCGGCCAGATCGCAACATCATCAGCAACCCGGTGGACACGATCGCCATCTACAGTCCAGCATATAACATGACGGACTAAGGCATAAGATCGCCTCCACCGCACATCATAGAGCCACGGCCCTGGCAGTCGATGGAACCACCGCTTGGTCATGCAAGGTCCCTTTCGGCCGAGATCGCCCGCCCTTCGTTTAAATACGAGGCCGGCGTAGTCGGAGGGCTCTCCAACATTAATCAGTGGACTCATTCCACAACCCCGTCTCAACGTACACCGTCGAGGTCGGCCATCTCCATGGCTGGCCGAGGTGGAAGCAGAGCTAACAAGCCGCGGGCGTGGAGTTGATTCATTCGACGCTGCCCCGCGCAAGGACTCCTCTAGACCGAGACCGCACGCCCTTCGTTTAAATACGAGGCGAGGCGCAGCCTAACAGAGGACCCTCATAATAAAGTGAGTCACGAGACACTCATTGTCTTCGTGCACCAAGACACGGTCATGGGGTCGGTCCATCGATTTCCGCGACTGTGCACGATTCCTCAAACAAAGCGAAACCACCAAGTTTCCATGGGGGATCGGCCAATGTTGTTTTTTGCAGGTACAAGACCGAAAGATAGCTAAGCCAATCGACCATGATAGCCCAAGTCCGAGTCCTAAGTCAGCTCAGATCGCCCGTCCTCATCCATACACGATCACCAGCAAGAACCACCTCGCCCCATGTCTTCAACATAGGAGCAAGCTGGGGGGCAATTGTTGTGTCAAGTTTTAACACCTTCCGACCGGCGATCTACTAGGAAGACGGGCGACCGAGTCACTGCCGAGCGGCCAAGACAAGTCTGCCGACCAGCGACCAGGCGACCGAGCCTCAACCCAGCGGACATGCTAGATCAAGCCAATCAAGGTCCCAGGACAAGTCCCGGTGCCGAGCGATCGACCTCGATACGATCGTCTCTCGGTACTCGGCGACCGACTCTGGCGGCCAGACATCCAGCGACCCTCTATCGGCATCTGCCGACCTACCCTTGGTGACCGACCATTGGCGACCTCCATCCACTGGCCGATAGCGACCTCGGATGATCGGCTAGAGTCGACCTCCTCATGTCGATCACCACCGATGGCCATCCAATCGGCAAAGACCGAGCCTCAAGACGGCACCACGTGCAAGGGCCGAGACAAGATCCGCGAATCTCGGGCCATTGACCAAAGCCCGACAGATTCCCTCCACCGGTGACAGCCGCCAAAGCTTGTCGGTAGGGCCACATGTTGGATCGACTCGGACACGTGATGGCTCCTTATTGGACCGCCCAAGCCGTGCCGGCCTCTTCCTTGGACTTTAGCCCGACAAACAAGATCTTCCTTGGACTTTAGCCCAACAGCCAGAAACCGCCCCATTATAATATTGGCGGCGTGATCGGCACATTATTATATTGGCCGTGACGATCGCGGCTTATTATAATGGCCGGCGATCGGCCACTACAGAGACGTGACCCGCCCCTATATAAGCAAGGCACCCTGCACTTGGACACTCCTTCTGCAACCTCACGATTTGAGCACACAATACAGAAACAATATACAGCACTTGGCTAATCTCCAACTCTTGGCAACAGCTTTCTTTCGGTCTTACTTCTCCCGGCCTTTTCTCTTCGAGCAGATTATCGGCGGGACGAAGAACACCAAGCTTCGCTCAAGAGCCGGATTAACAGAGTCTTTTTACACTCATTGTATTTAGATTTCTCACATTAATACTTGTATCCACGAATATTTGTATTAATAACATCTCGCGAGAGCATTCAAGCCCGGGCCTAACAAACCCGGCAAATCTTGTATTATTTATCTTCTCTCGGAAGTGCTCCCGCAATTGTTGTTTGTTGTCCGTCTTCCAGCAGTATTAATCTTCGGATAAATATTTTGGGCAACAACAGGTTCGCCGCGGGCTGCTCGGGCAAACGATCCACCTTGGCTTGAAGTGCGCGCTCTTGCTCGGCCTCGGCCTCATTTTCTTGTTTGGCCGTAGGTTGGGGTTCGTCCACTGGTTCGCGATCGGTCGGTGATGTGTGGTGTTTGGGCTGCAGAAGAGAGGGGAAGAGAGGTTAGATTTCTGAGACCGAGCGGAGGCGAGGGTAGAGAAAGAAGGGAGAAAGGGACGATATTTAAGGATAAGGGAAAAACTAATAATAATAAAGGTAACAACTATGTAGTGGAAAAATAATAAAGGAAATAAAATTTTAAAGGAAATAAGCAACTAAGAAAATTAAAAGAGGAGCAGAATAATATTCTAATTTATAAGAAAAAATAAAAAAAAACTGACTCCTAGCAAGCAAATAAAAAAAAGAGAAAAAAATGCGAAAATTAAAAAATTGGGTTGCCTCCCAACAAGCGCCTTTTTTTTACGTCGTTGGCTCGACGAAAAATTTCCCTTTTTAGTGAACACACCAAGGAGGTTTTGGTATGGGTCTCAATAAATGTACGACTGATGACTCGTCTTCTTGAACCACACCAAACTTTCTCGGAGTGTTTTTTGAAAACTTTCCTCGCTTGAGATGCTCATCGAAGGCTAACTCTGGTTCACTTTTTTCATATAATTCCTCATATATTGGTTGTAATTCTCTTTGAAGTTCCGCAAAATCATTTTCTTTATCAGCCTCCAAGTTTTTAGTAAGCACCACTTCGAGTCTACCCCTGCAATGCAACTCAAACACTTTCTCGACAAGAGGGTCAATCACGCTTAATGCAAAAAGAGAGCAATATTCCTTAGGAAATTTCATAGCATCATAAATATTAAATCGTACGATTTGGTCATCAAATTCCATCGTGAGGGATCCCTCACGAACATGTATTTTGGTATTGGCAGTATTTAAAAATGGCCTTCCTAATAAAATAGGTGTTGAATTTGTTGGAATATTTATTCCACATATTAATAAATTATGTTTTGATGATTAAGTTGCTAAACAAAACAAAACAACATAAAGACGAAGCAAAACGACGAAGCAGACGAAGACGCAAAAAGTTGCAATCTGGACTGCATTAGCGCACGCAAGTCACACACGTTAGCGCACGCTAACAGGAAGTCATCTGCATATCAGCCAAGTTCGAAGTTACCTGAAGTGAAGTTAGCTGATGAGTATAGCGCACGCTACACATGTTTACTACCGCACGCTATCGAATGATTGTTACCGTTGTGAAGATATTCAAACACAGAATGACGTATGCAATGAAGTCAGTATCAGCGCACGCAAGCAATGATATTTAGCGCACGCTAAATATCAGTTTGAATCAAGTTAATATGAACATTGGAAAGATTCGGCGGAAAGTCAAGCATCAAACGGATAGTTTAACAAGTGAAGGCAACAGATATATTAAGTTAACGCATGCTACTCTACCATGGTTAATGTACGCTAAAGTAAGTCAAATAACGTACGTAACACAAAGAATATAACGTACGCTAAAGGAGAAACGAAGATACTGGACTGAAACTGGGAACAGTCTAGCGCATGCTACGCGCACGCTAGAGGCACGCTAATGAGTTTAGCACATGCTATTAAGAAAGGTCTAGCGCACGCTAATAACAACTGGCAGTAACGGCTAGTTTGATGATAAAGGCTATAAATACCAAACCACTTGGTATCATTCCTTACAACAACATTGAGCAATTCATATACATCTGAGATATCATTATAAACATTATAGTTTTTGTTCTTGAGCTTAAATTAGAGTGATTGAGTGTTATACACAAAATCATACACGAGTGAGAAAAAGAAAAGATACGATTGGATTCGGTGTTATTAGGATCTAGGATCCGGCATTGTTAGAATCACAATTGCTATCTTAGTGAGGTTTATCTAGTACCAATAGAAAGCTAGAGTGGTTGATTCTTTATCCAATAGAAAAGGAAAAACAGTTTTACTCGGACCGATAGAAGACGAGCTTGTAACGGTAATCCCTCGACCGATAAGAAGAGAGACGTAGAGGTTTTGATCTTAATCCTAAAGAAAAAGATACATCGAGAGAGGATGTAGGCTTCGTTAATAGCCGAACCTCTATAAATCCTTGTGTGATTTATTTTCCGCAATTTATTTACGCTTCCGTACAAACGGTGCAAATATCCGATTTTATACCAACAATTGGTGTCATAGCGGTACTCCAATACGTGGCTTAACATCCGAGGAGAAGATCCAAAATGGCGTTTCAAATGGCTCCCGTCGAAGGCCTTGCTCTCAACCGACCACCATTTTTTGATGGCTCAAACTTCATGACATGGAAGAAGAAGATGTATATATTCGTCCGAGCATATGACATCGAGCTTTGGAAGGTGATTTGTCTTGGTTCGAAAATTCCAACGAATTCCAATGGTACGCTTAAAACTTTATAAGAATATAACGATTCCGATTGGAAAAACGACCACTACAATTGTAAGGCAACTCAACTTTTTTATTGTGCCTTAAATCTGGAAGAACACAACCGGATATCATCGTGTGATAGTGCCAAAGAAATCTGAAAAATGCTTGAGGTAACACACGAAGGTACATCTCAAGTCAAAGAGATGAAGATAAACATGCTCCTTCACGATTATGAATTATTCCAAATGAAGGACAACGAATCCATCTCGATTATGCTTAACCGATTTTCGGTCATCACTAATGGATTAGCATGTTTCGGAAAACCACTTTCGAGTAGTGAGAAAGTAAAGAAAATTCTCCGATCACTACCTCGAGAATGGGACGGTACGGTTACGGCAATAATGGAATCTAAAGATTTAAATAATCTTGATTTTAGTGCTCTCGTTGGTTCTCTTATCAACTACGAGATTGTTCTAAAATCTCGGAATGCCAAACTGAAACCAAAGGAAAGATTGATAGCCATGAAGGCTAAAATGTCGAGAAAGAAAGAAGAAATCCCGGTGGACGAAAGCGATGAAGAATCGGCATATTATGCCAAGAACATTAATAAGTTCCAACACTTAGTAAACCGGAGAAAGAAGGACATCCAAGCGGGCGAATCTAAGAAATTCAACAACACATGTCGACTATGTGGTAAACTAGGCCACTTTGCTAAGAACTGTCGAGTAAAACAAAAGGAAGTTTTAGTTGCAACATGGAGTGACGAAGATCCTGATGAAGATTTCATAAATCAAAATAATCTCGCACTCATGGACCGAAGATCATTCGACGATAGCGACGTCGAAAGCCAAGTAAGTAATTCTTACGACGAACTTTTTGAAGCATTCGAGTTATTACATACCGATTATCAAAATGCTTTAAAAGAAATTAAATCCCTTCAATTTAAAAATAAATCTTTGGAAATAGAAAATTCCAAAATTCTTGAAAAGGGAAAATTTGTCGAGATCGATCATTCAAAATGCGTTGAAAACGAGAATACTTTAAAGAATGATCTTGATAAAGTTCAAACCGAGCTCAAAAATTTAACGAAGAAATTTTCTCTCGGAAACGAGAAATTTGAAAATATGCTCTCGGTTCAAAAATATATATTAAATAAAGAGGGGTTAGGATTCAAACCGCATTCTAAAAACGAATCCGTAAATTTTAAAATACCCCGTTGCGAAAAATGTTTAAAACTTGGGCATCATATTTCAAACTGTAAAAGCCCACGACGGACGATTAAAATTAAGAAAGTTTGGGTTCCTAAAGGAACGAATATTTTAAATATCGTCTACGTCTCCAAACAAAAATCAACTATAAGTTGGATCTCCAAAAATTATTTTTTAAC
Organism: Orobanche coerulescens; assembly: GCA_033398695.1. Classification (NCBI taxonomy): domain Eukaryota; kingdom Viridiplantae; phylum Streptophyta; class Magnoliopsida; order Lamiales; family Orobanchaceae; genus Orobanche; species Orobanche coerulescens. The sequence goes on from CM065815.1 coordinate 37,442,269, forward strand.
AATTGATATTTTACAAGGGGGAGATAATACTTTCAGGGGGAGTTTATACCCTTATTAATGCATATTCATTAATTGGTATCATGCATATTATTTATTGCATATTTTTTTGTATCCTCTATATTTTTTACTTTTTGCTGAATACAAAAAGGGGGAGAAGAAGATTGAATCGTATAAAAGCGTCATGAAAGATATGACGAGAAAAACCTGCAAAATAAAAAGAGGAGAATAATAAAAAAAAATCGAAGAAGTCGAAAAAAAAAAGAAAGCATACAAAAAGGGGGAGAAACAAAGGAGTTGAAAAATTGAAAAATAAAATGTGAAGTAGTCGAAAATGACAGAAAAAGAAAAGGATTGGAGAAACTAACGAAACGATGCCGGAAAATTTGATTCGTATAAATATATATATATATATATATATATATATATATATATATATATATCTTTCAGATTTTTATCCAATTCAAGAGTTGTTTTGTAATCATCAAAAAGGGGGAGATTGTTGGAATATTTATTCCACATATTAATAAATTATGTTTTGATGATTAAGTTGCTAAACAAAACAAAACAACATAAAGGCGAAGCAAAACGACGAAGCAGACGAAGACGCAAAAAGTTGCAATCTGGACTGCATTAGCGCACGCAAGTCATCACATGTTAGCGCACGCTAACGGGAAGTCATCTGCATATCAGCCAAGTTCGAAGTTACCTGAAGTAAAGTTAGCTGATGAGTATAGCGCACGCTACACATGTTTACTAGCGCACGCTATCGAAGGATTGTTACCGTTGTGAAGATATTCAAACACAGAATGACGTATGCAATGAAGTCAGTATTAGCGCATGCAAGGAATGATATTTAGCGCACGCTAAATATCAGTTTGAATCAAGTCAATCTGAACGTTGGAAAGATTCGGCGGAAAGTCAAGCATCAAATGGATAGTTTGACAAGTGAAGGCAACGGATATATTACGTTACCGCACGCTACTCTACCATGGTTAACGTACGCTAAAGTAAGTCAAATAATGTACGTAACACAAAGAATATAACGTACGCTAAAGGAGAAACGAAGCTACTGGACTGAAACTGGGAACAGTCTAGCGCACGCTACGCGCACGCTGCAGGCACGCTAATGAGTTTAGTGCACGCTATTAAGAAAGGTCTAGCGCACGCTAATAACAACTGGTAGTAACGGCTAGTTTGATGATAAAGGCTATAAATACCAAACCACTTGGTATCATTCCTTACAACAACATTGAGCAATTCATATACATCTGAGATATCATTATAAACATTATAGTTTTTGTTCTTGAGCTTAAATTAGAGTGATTGAGTGTTATACACAAAATTATACACGAGTGAGAAAAAGAAAAGATATGATTGGATTCGGTGTTATTAGGATCAAGGATCCGGCATTGTTAGAATCACAATCGCTATCTTAGTTAGGTTTATCTAGTACAAATAGAAAGCTAGAGTGGTTGATTCCTTATCCAATAGAAAAGGAAAAACTATTTTACTCGGACCGATAGAAGACGAGCTTGTAACGGTAATCCCTCGACCGATAGAAGAGAGGCGTAGAGGTTTTGATCTTAATCCTAAAGAAAAAGATACATCGAGAGAGGACGTAGGCTTCGTTAATAGCCGAACCTCTATAAATCCTTGTGTGATTTATTTTCCGCAATTTATTTACGCTTCCATACAAACGGCGCAAATATCCGATTTTATACCAACAGAATTTGATGACTCGTTCTGCATATCAAGAACGTAGAAGTCGGCTGGAAATACAAGTTTATTGACTTGGACAAGAACGTCCCCCCTTCGGGGTACACAAGGCTATGATCCGCTAATTGGACAATTATCCTTGTTTCCCGAAGAGGTCCTAGATTTAAGGAGGTGTAAATAGAGTGTGGCATAACATTTATTGATACTCCCAAATCTAGCATAGCTCGTTCAAAACCCATATTTCCAATTCGACAAGGAATAGTAAACATACCTGGATCTTCCCATTTTTGTGGCAATTTCTTTTGGAATACAGCGGACACATTTTCTCCCATTACTACCTTCCCATTCCCTTTTAATCTCCGCTTGTTGGTACATAAGTCCTCAAGGAATTTTGCGTATTTTGGAATTTGTTGAACTGCATCGAGTAAGGGAATGTTGATCTCAACCTTTCGGAATACGTCTAGGATTTGCTTCTCTTTATTTACGACTGCTGCCTTTTTGACCCTAGATGGAAAAGGTAACTCATTAATCTCAAAACGAGTAGTTTTATAAGAATTTACCTTGCTGCCCGGTTGTTCTGCACTGGGTGCTGATTCTGCACAGGGTGTCCCAGTGCTGATCTGTTCAATGGATTTTTCCTCTTCGTTTTCAGCTTCCACCACCTCTTTAGACTCCCCAAGCTGCTTCCCACTCCTTAAAGTTACAGCGCTCACGTTCCTTCGGTTCAGCTCAGGTTGGAATGGCAATTTCCCACTATTTTGGCTCTCCATACGGCTCACCGTGGTGGCTAGTTGACTCACTTGATTTTCAAGAATTTTGACACTCGATTTAGTGTCATGCTGGAATTGATTCATGCCATGTTGGATCTGGTTCATGCCTTGTTGGAACTGATTCATAGTGTTTGCCATGAGGGTCTTCATCATATCCTCCAAAGATTGTGTCGAATTTTCGGTGGGCTGCTTGTAGAATTGTCCCCTATTTTGTGGAGGCGCCTCTTGTTGGTTTTTCCATTGAAAGTTAGGGTGATCCCTCCATCCTGGGTTGTATGTATTTGAGTACGGATCGTTCTTCCTCCCATAAGAATTTTCAGTTCCGACTGCATTGGCGTGCACCTCGATTTCATCAAGTAAAATCCGATAATTGTCCGTTGTATGCTCCGTGGTTTTGCAAATACGACAGGGTGAGACTGGCGTGCTATTACCTACAGCAAGTTTTGTAACGAAAGTGGTTAGCTCATTCAATTTTTCCTCAAAGGATGAGTCATGCATCTCCTTCACCATCCTGATTGGTGCATCGCGACAACCAAACTGTTGTGAATTGGCCGCCATGTTGGATATGAGAGCCTTTGCGGCCGTGGAAGTTTTGTCCACTAGAGCCCCTCCACTTGCCGCATCTATCGTGTTTCGCTCCATCGGATTAAGTCCTTCGTAGAAATACTGAATAAGGAGTTGCTCGCTAATTTGATGTTGCGGGCATCGAGATACCAATTGTTTGAATCGTTCCCAATATTCATGCAACGTTTCGCCGTTCATTTGCCTTGCACCACATATCTCTTTACTTAGGTTGGCTGCTCGAGAGGCTGGAAAATACTTTTGCAGAAATAAGATCTCCATCTCGTTCCACGTTGTGATAGTGGCCGACGGTAAATAAAATAACCAATCCTTAGCTGAATCTTTTAATGAGAATGGGAAGGCTCCAAGCTTGATTTGTTCTTCAGTGACACCGTTTGGCCTCATGCTTGAACAAATGACATGGAATTCCTTGAGATGTTTGTGCGGATCCTCTCCTGATAGACCATGAAATGCAGGTAGCAAGTGAATCAATCCCGACTTCAATTCAAAGGTGCTGTTGTTGTCAATAGCCGGGATCGTGATGCACAGTGGTTGTTGAGGTAGCTCCGGGTTGGCTAATTGCTTCAATGTCTTTTCAGCGTTAGTTGCCATTATTTCGCTCTCGTTCTCTGATTCACTGGGTGATGTTTCGAAAGAAAATGGTAAGTGCCCGAGTGCTTCTTTGGTTTCTTTTACTTTTCGCCTGAAAACTCGATCTCGTTTGGTGATTTATGGGAAGTATTGTAAGTCTTTATCCCCTCGGGACCTTGTATTCATGCAAAGCTAAAACAAACGGATTAGTGCATAACTGATAATTATAATGAATTTCCAGAACTGACACTGGGTCACCTAGTGTCGAAATTGCAGAAAGTTTTTAACCTAAAATAAGTAAAATTGATTTAACACCGTTCCCCGGCAACGGCGCCAAAATTTTGACTGCGCTGTCGTGACGCGTCAAAATTATTTATTTATTTTCCTCGTCTTACTTGTACTAAATAGTAGTATCGGAAAGTAAGGGTCGATCCCACGGAGAACGGTAAATCAATTATACTAATTAAGGATTAAATACTTTGTGCAATAAAATAAAACGAAGGAGAGGGGGGATTTGTTTCTGATCTTAACTAAAATAAATTGTGTAAGATAAAATAAAATAAATAAAAGAAATAAAAAGTTGAAAATATCAATTGGGGAATAATCTAGTCCTTAGCTCCGTCACCGTTTCGAATTAATTCAAGTTTCAATGCAGCGCTTATCTCTTCTCTAATCTCATGAACTCCTATTCCGAAGCCAACAACAATCTCTGTTGACCCCAATTATTTCTTAAGTTTATTCAATTAAAACAAGCTCTTTAATCGAACCTATCTATGCGGTGGATTCAAAACAAGCTCTTCAAATCTCGCTCGCTAGATGCATTAAAAACCAAAATAATGGAATAGGCAAGATATTAAGTTCATAAGCTCGACTTAAGGGATCTCGATTTTGTGTTACTCAATTGGGAAAAATCAATTGTTTGCTACTTGTGAAATTAAAATTGCAACAATTACGGATTACAACTCAATTTCTACCATAAGACATAAAACTCCTAATTTAGTTGGCCAAACTAAATCAAGAAATTAAATGGCATAGTCATGAATTCAATAACACAAAAGTAATTCAAGAGAATTCGAGTTGAGAATACGCTACGGGATTAAAACATGAATAATTCGAATACGGTTTCAAACTTCACTAAGAACTAGAATAGAAAATTAGCCGGACATGTTGGCTTTAGAAAATAGCAAGTTAATATTAGACATGAGAAGAAAGAAATTCAAACGGTGTAGTCTTTTTCTTCGCACGTCGGAATCGGCTCGGTTGCTCCGGCGAGAATTTGGTTCGGCCCTCTTCTTTTGCTTCTTCTGCTCCAGCCGTGAAAATTGATGATCCAAGATGATAATAATTCCAGCCCTCCTCTCATTTTATAATTATTCTTTATCTCCTAGTTTCTTTCTTTAATTGGAACTCCTTCCTTCTTATCCTTCTTTGAGTTTTAATTTCCTTGGAGTTTTTCTTCCCAATTCTATTCCAATTCCTTTTCCCAGTCTAGGGACCTATTTATTGCCTTGTGGAACTGATTTGGGCGGTTTGGAGTCGTTTCTTGGGCTCCAAGTAAGATTATTTTCGGAACAGGACTGACACTGGGTCACCGAACTGACACTGGGCCACCCAGTTTCGCGCGACATTTTCTTCATTTAAGCCCAAATCACCTTGGCTTGGTTCGCTTGATGATCCAAACTATTGCTTAAGCTTAAAAACTCAATCAAACACCTAATTTAAACAACAAATTGCCAAGTAAAGTAAATTGCATCCAAAATATAAATAGATAGAAAATAACCAAGTGTGCCAACATAAAATTCATTAAAACCTTATAATTAACAATGATTTTAGCACACTATTTTCGTTCTATCAATATTCGTATGAGTTTTCTTTTATTGAATTTCTGGTGGCATTTCTTACAATAACAACTGCCGGCCAAAATAAATAGGAAACCTTTTTCCCCCTCCAAACCAGTAACCCCCATTCCGACAAATAGTCTTTTTTTACAAAAATATCCTTCTTTTCATCTAATTGTAATTTATATTAGAATATTTATTTTTTATTTTTAGCTAAATAATTATATATGTTATATTATTAATTCTAGATAGTTCTAAACTAAGATATATCATTATAAAAGTTATAAAATATTTTAGAATTTTTTTTTACTAAAAAATATTGTACATTCTGATATTTTGTCAAGTTGGAAGGAAAAATTAGTAATTGTATTTTTTAATGTGACATGTCTTTTCATAAATTATATATTTTTGGATTCTTTTATATTTTTCCAAGAGATTTTGCCATTGAATTGTGACTTATTTGTTAAGCTCTTAGTAAATTTTGGTATTAAAAAGGAAAAATAAATTTTTCACTCAGCATGAATTCGCTCCTCTCCTTCACTTTTTATAAAATAATATTAAAATATAAGATAAGTTTTTGATAGATAATAATAATATTAATAATAATAATAATAATAATAAGTGGTGCTGCAGTGCCTTTTGGATTGTTTAAGTGGTGCTGCAGTGGCTATTTCTGATGAGTTAGTCGCTTCTATCACCCAACTGGTGAATTTTTTTCTAGACGGTAAATGCCCCAGGGTGTTGGGTGAGTATATTGCTAGTGCTCCTCTCACACCTCTGGTCAAGCCGGGTTGTGGTATTCGACCTATTGTTTTGGGGACCGTTTGGAGGCGTTTGGTCTCCAAGGTTAGTGCCACCAATATTGGCCACTCTTTGGATGGTTACTTAAATGATCTACAGTTCGGTGTCGGGGTATCTGGTGGAGGAGAGGCTATTCTTCATGCCGTGAATCGGTTAATTGAAGAACGTGGGGATGATATGGGCCTTTCGATGTTGTTGGTGGATTTCAAAAATGCCTTCAACTTGGTGGATCGGGAGGCTATGCTACATGAGGTTCGTCTGCGATGTCCTGCTATTTCACGTTGGGTGGAATTTTGTTACTCCAGCCTAGCTATGGGGAACACACTTTATGGTCGCATCAAGGTGTGCAACAAGGTGATCCACTTGGACCTTTGCTTTTTTCTTTAGTGTTACATCCTCTGGTATGCAAGATTAGAGACTCATTTAGCCTTTCCTTTCAAGCTTGGTATCTGGATGATGGCACTATTATTGGAGATACTTTGGTTGTGGGGAAGGTTTTAGAGCTTATTATGTTGGATGGACCCCGTTTTGGTTTGCACCTCAATGTTGATAAAATTGAAGTTTTTTGGCCTAAGGAGGATCCCAAAAGCAGGCATTTGGGCGTTTTCCCACCTAATATTGCCCGACCTTTACACGGTGTTAAATTACTAGGTGGGCCTATTAGTGTGGACCTTGATTTTAGTAGTGAGCTTGTTATGAAAAGGGTTGCCAAAACCATTGAGCTTATGGGTGCTATTGCTAAAATTAATGATCCTCAGTGTGAGTTGTTGCTGCTTCATGCTTGTGCCGGTATTTCCAAGTTATATTTTGCTATGCGCACTTATTCTCCCCGGGTCTTTGAGAGTGCTCAGATTTCATTTGATGTGGCTCTTCGTTCTTCTTTGGAGCGTATTGTCACTGCTTCTGGACCTGGTTTTGGTGATTGGCAATGGAGACTTGCCATCTTACCCTTTACTTTTAGGGGACTTGGTGTATATTTTGCAGGTGATGTCTTGAACTATGCTTTCCTTGCTTCTAGACTTCAATCAGCTAGCTTACAAACTAAGCTTCTCCGACATACCGGTATTGTGACTTCTGGCCCTTCTTTTGATGATGCATTATTTACTTTTAATGCGAAAATGGATATGGACCTTTTGAGTAACCCGAGTGAGATCGCTGCCCCCAAACTCATGAAGAAATTGGCAGATATACATTTCGCACGGGTTACCCAAATGGTTGAATCCACCTTTTGCCTATCTTCTCGACAGATGGCGTTATGGAATTCGCAAAAGGAGGAATACACTTCAGATTGGCTCAGAGTGGTTCCAATATCTGGTTTAGGACAGACTATGAACCCCAGGACTTACCGATGTGTGTTGTGCTATCGGCTAGGTGTTCCCCTTTTTTCTGTTTAGATGTCGTGCTCAGCTTGTTCCAAGGTCTTTACTGGGGATATTTATGGGGACCATGCTGTATCGTGCGTGGGTATTATTGGTATTAAACATCGACATAATGTTGTGCGTGATGTTCTTGTTGACATATGTTCTCGGTCCGGGATTTCGGCACGTAAGGAGGTTGATATTGGGCTTATTGGGGAAAGGGACAAACCCTTACGTCCAGTTGATATGTTACTTTACTCATGGGATGGTGGGCTTGATGTATGTGTTGATCTGATAGGGTCATCGCCCTTGACGCAAACTGGCATGGTTGATTTTGTGTCGGGCCGTGCAGTGATTGAAGCCGCACAACGTAAACGCGTCAAGTACGAGGCTAAATGCTCGGATATGGGATATGGGTTTCTCCCCTTTTCATTCTCTTCTTTTGGAGAACTTGATAAGGATGCGGTGTCCTTACTAAAACGTATCCGAAGATTCTTGGTGACTCAAGACATTGGAGCACGTGCTGCTGCTCATATTTTTAGTAGGGTTAGCTTCGCTATAGCTAGAGGAGTGGGGGCTAAGATTGTTTCTCGGCTTCCCACTAATTTCTTGTAAACCCTATGAGTTTCTAATAAAATGATAATGATTATGTGTTGATCTTACAGGATCGTCGCCCTTGACGCAATCTGGGATGACTGATTTTATGCTAGGGCGGGCGATCGTTGATGCTGCACGACATAAACGTGTCAAATACGATGCTAAATGTGGGGATATTGGATATGGGTTTCTCCCCTTTTCTTTTTCGTCATTTGGCGAACTTGAGAAGGATGCAGTAACCTTGCTAAAGCGCATTCGACGGTTTTCTATGACTCAAGACATTGGGACGCGAGCTGCTGCTCATATTTTTAGTCGGATTAGCTTTGCTATTGCTAGAGGAGTGTGTTGTGCGGCGATTAAAATGCCTCGGTAGGCGATCGGCACCACGATCAGAAAAGCCAAGCATAGAAGACATACTCTGGGCAAACGCCCAGAGTTCGGCACAATACGGCGACCGTATTTTGGTGCCCAGCGATCGTCTTTAGATAATCTAGCGATCGTATTTAATGAGCGAACCAGAGGCGATCGTCTCGTGCCACGTATGGATCCAGCATCCGTCAAAGTCGACGAAGACCGAATCTTGGACGGTGGCCCACGTGCGGATCTTCAAAGGGCGCCGACAGATAGGACATTTGACCACAGCCTGTCACCTACCTCACCTACCGACAGGGCCGCCGAAAGGTACAAAGTGGGTCCTCCCCGGACAGCGACTCAAGACGCGTGCTGGCTTCCCATTGGTTCGCCCAGCTGGCCACCAGCAGCAACCTCGGACTTCAAGGGAACAGGCCCACGTGACGGGACGATCGGCCATCTTATTTTAATATAGAAAACGACGGTCGCCCGCGATTGCCTGAGGAGTCCCAACTACCTTGTCCCCTATAAATAGAGAACTCACTGCAGTGGCCAAAGGGATGCGAATTTACTGTGAATTCAGTGCAAAATACACACAAAAAGAGAATCAAAGACTCTTCTGGCAACCACTTATACATTCATTGTGATATTCATACACATTTATCATATATCCCAAGCAAGAACTCACAGTTTTACCTATCTGGTTCTTCCGGCAATCTACGCGCTCTAAAGCCTAGATAACTAGAAGTCTTTACACTCCTTGTAATAGATTCTAACATTAATATTTGTACTCGACAGTATATTTATTAATAACATCTCGTGAGAGCATTCATGCCCGGGATTAACAACCCCGGAAAATCTTGTGTCATCTATTTTCTCACGGAAGTGTTCTCGCATTTGTTTGTTACTCGATCATTCCAGCAATACTATCTCCGGATAATATTTTGGGTAACAACAATTGGCACTAGAAGGAGGGGCATCTAAACCTTCATTTTTATTCCTACCGTCTTGAAGAACACTCACTGCTCTCCAGACATATACTTGAAGAAACACTCATTGTTCTTCAATAGAAAAGCCTTCAGAAAAATGACATCTGCAACGACCTCCAAGAGAGCCACCCTAAGATCTGCCGGAAACCTCATTCCGGCCCGGACCGAATCCCATCCCACGGCGGAAGGCGACTGTGGCGACGCTAGGCTCTCACTCCCGCCCCCGAGGGATGGTTCTAGTCTCTCACTCGATCAGTTCCAGACCACGGAACAGATTGAGGAGGCTATAGCCATCCTCAGGGAGCGACAGAAGGCCAATGGCTCGCCCACCATCACTCCGTCAACCATCCGCCGGGCAAGCAAACGGAAGCTCAAGGGGATCTATGTTGAGAAATCGACAGAAAGCCCCGAGCCACAGGAGAAGGCTCTCGTAAGGCGGGATGATTCCATCTTCAGCCGCCTGGGAAGGGATCCCTCATGGCGACCCGGGCACTCAGGCCCCAGCCGGGAGACATCGGTATCCGAATCCTTTACCAGGAGTTCGGCATATCCGACTCCCAGGAGACAGGTCGGTCAGCGATCCCCTGCTCGCCCGAGGAAGGAACCCACTGGCAGGGAGCTCGTCATTCACCACGGGGCTAGGGGATCAGTACACGATCGCCTTGGTTCGCGCTCTGAGAGCCAATCGGTGAGCAGTCAGGCGACGGCGATGGCCGCCATGCAACGCCAGCTCGACGAGATGAAGACGCTCCTGGAAAATGGGGCAGGCGCTAGGAGATCGATCATTGGACCAAGCGAACCACTCACGATTCAGATTGAGCTCGCCCCAGTCCAACCAACGATCAATCCCCCACAAACACCTCTATATGAGGGGAGATCGGATCCGGAAATCCACTTGAGCAAATTCCGGATCTACATGACCGGATGTGGAGCATCAGATGCGACCAAGTGTCGAATGTTCCCATTAACATTGGGCGACCTCGCCCACAGGTGGTACGTCTCACTACCACCTCGCTCAATCAACTGCTTTGAGAAGCTGGCGAAAGACTTCACGTCGTACTTCGCCGCCAAAGTCGCTCGCCCTGAAGGCCCCCACCGCATGATGAAAATCAAGCAGGGGAAGGACGAGTCAGACGAAGATTACATCGACCGGGTAGATGAGATAGTCCTCACCGGCGAGCCCATCAGTGACGAGCTCGCTCTCAACTCAGTCATGAGCGGATTCCACGGACGCTCGCCCATGTTCAGGCACCTCACAAAGGATATCCCCCCGACCTACTCGGTCTTCCGCGGCAAAGCCGCCAATTTCCTGGCCAGGCAGAGGATGCTCTCACTCCGCTTAGACGAGGGACCGTACGAAGAAGGAAAGGCACCATCCCATGTACAGAAGAAGGCGGTCGCCAATCCCAGAAAGGCGGTCGCCAAGCCGCCTCGCGAGTTCAAAGCCTTCGAGGATGTAGAGGTCCACCTTCTCCACAACCTCAGCTTATCTCCGGCCCACATCTTCAACGCAATCAAGGGTCGCGAGTGGCTTTCCAAACCAAATCCGATAAGGGACCACGGTCATCTAGACCGTAGCAAATTCTGTGCCTACCATAAGAGTCTCGGCCACAACACCAGCCAATGCCGCGACCTCCTCAGACAGCTCTGGCAACTGTTTGAGGATGGCAAACTGGACAACTTGGTCACCAAGCCAGAGCCTAGGACGGAAAGGACCGGAGGGCGCGAGCGCCGACAACACGAGAGAAATCCCCCCAATACGGTCGCCAGAATCGAGCATGAGCCGGAGTACTCTGAGGAATCGGTCCCTCCGATCAACCCTGGCGGTCGGATCAACATGCTCCAAGCGGGAGGTGGAAACCTCGGGGGCCTTTCCCCGTGTTGTGTCAAGATTTATTCATCCCGACAGGCGATCGACTATAAGGCCGAGCGACCAAGTCAACACCAGTCAAACTATGGCTAGCTCGCCTAATCGAAGAAACCAGACCACCATCAGGTACCTAGCGATCGACTCCAAAGGCGATCGCCCATTGGCATCTGGCGATCGACTCTAGTGCATGGCTAAAGACGGTCGACCTACGCCCCGAGCAGAGATGATCGCCCGTCAAAGTCATCGAGGACTGGATCTCAGAACAGCACCCACGTGCAGATCCACAAAAGGTGCTGACAAACAAGATCTTCGTTGACAGACAAGATCTTTTGCTGACAGACAAGACCTTTGACCACAGCCTGTCACCTACCTCACCTAACAGCAGGCGCGCCGAAAGTTGTCAGTGGGACCACCCGTGACAGCAACTCAGGACGCGTGCAGGCTCCCCATTGGACCGTACAGCTGGCTGCCAGCAGCAGCCGCGGACTTTAAGGGAACAAGCCCATGTGCTAAAAGACGATCGCCCGATTATTATAATACAGAAAAGGCGATCGCCCGGCGTATCCAAGTCCTATAAATAGAGAACCTCCTCCTACTGGAAAAAGGTTCCCAATTCATTTGACCTACGTTCCGAATTGTTCAAAACTCATTTACTCACGTTGAGAACTCATGCACTTATATTCCGAATTCATTCACGGAAATACAGTAGAACACACATACCATCAAGCTCCCTGCTTTCTCGCCGGAATCCATCTCAGGACTTCTCTCTCCGAATCTCTCGTCCAGAAGACGATCGGCAGAGGCAGCTAGTCTCCACTAGACAGATTCCAAGAGATTCATAAGCCCAGGAGCCCAAGCTTCCAGCTAAATACTCGCCGTGAGAGACTGTCGATCTCTCACCGCCGCGACTGTTCATATCCTTTGTTACAAGAACTCACAGAGCATCAAATCTGGTTCTTCCGGCAATCTACACGCTCACTAGCTAAGATAACAAGAATCTTTACACTCATTGTAATTGTATTCTTACATTAGTACTTGTATCCCCGAATATTAGTATTAATAATATCTCGCGAGAGCATTCAAGCCCGGGACTAACAACCCCGGCAAATCTTGTGTTATTTATCTTTCTCACGGAAGTGCTCTTGCATTTGTTTGCTATCCATCCATTCCAGCAATATCTATCTCCGGATAATATTTTGGGTAGCAACAATTGGCACTAGAAGGAGGGCACCTCTAACCCTCAAATTTTTATTCATACCATCCCGAAGAACACTCACTATTCTCGGGGCATATACTTAAAGTGACACTCACTGCGCTTCAAAGAAAACCTTCAGAATCATGACATCCGCCGGTACATCGAAGAAAGCCGCTCTCCGAACCGCCGGACACCATATCCCGGTTCAGTCCGAACCCCAGCCGACGACAGGGGGAAGTCGCAGCAACGCGAGACTCTCGATCCCGCACCCGAGAGATGGCCCCAACCTCTCACTCGATCAGTTCCAAACCAAGGAACAGATCGAGGAGGCTATGGCCATCCTAGAGGAGTGACGGAGAGCATGCGCGTCGCCCGCGATAACTACCTCGATCGTCCGCCGCATGGGAAAACGGAAATTCAACGGGCTACTGAGCGAGCGATCGTCAAAAAGCCCCAATTCGCGAGAAAAAGGCTCTTGCACGACCGGACGGATCCATATTCAATCGCTTGGGGCGCGACCCATCCTGGCGACCGGGGCATTCTGTTTCCAACCACGAAAAGACGGAATCTGAATCCGTCACCAGGAGTTCGGCCTACCCAACTCACAGCCAAACGCAGGTCAGCCATCTGACTTCCGTCCCGACGCTGTCCGATTTCAATCGCCTCGGCACCCGCTCTGAAGGCCGAGCCGCGAGCAAAGCACGGCGATGGCCGCTATACAACGCCACTCGACGAGATGAAAGCACTCTTGGACACTGGGGCAAGCGCCCGGAAGAAAGATCACCGGGCCGACCGAGCCACTCACGGTCCACATCGAGCTCGCCCCCATACAACCAACGATCGCTCCTCCCAAAACACCTCTGTATGAGGGGAGATCGGACCCCGAAACCCACCTGAGTAAATTCCGAATCTACATGACTAGGTGTGGGGCATCTGATGCAACCAAGTGCCGGATCTTCCCGTTAACATTGGGCGAGCTGGCCCATAGGTGGTACGTCTCACTACCACCACGATCAATCACCTCCTTTAAGAAACTGGCGAATGACTTCACGTCATACTTCGCCAGCAAGGTCGCCAGACCAGAAGGCCCCCACCGCGTGATGAAAATCAGGCAGGGGAAAGACGAAACCGACGCAGATTACATTGACCGAGTAGACGAAATCATCCTCACCGGCGAACCCGTCAGTGACGAGCTCGCTCTCTTTTCGGTCATGGGGGGATTCTACGGTCACTCTCCCATGTTTAGACATCTCTCCAAGGATATTCCCCCAACTTACGCGATCTTCCGCGCTAAGGCTGCCAGCTTTCTGTCCAGGCAAAGGCTACTCACCCTCCACCTAGGCGAGGAAACGCCACCTCCTGTCCAGAAGATAGCGATCGCCAAAGCAAAGAAGGAGATCGCCAAGCCACCCGGAGATCTCAAGGCTTTCGAGGACATGGAAGCCCATCTCCTCCATACGTTCAACCGAACTCCAGCACATATTTTCTATGCCATCAAGGGGCACGAAAAGCTCAAAAAGCCAAAGGCGATAAGGGACCACGGTCACCTGGACAACAATCAATATTGTGCCTACCATAAGAGTCCCGGCCACAGCACCAACCAATGTCGCGACCTCCTCAAACAGCTCTGGAGATTGTTCGAGGAGGGCAAGTTGGACAGCTTATTGGTTTAGCCGAAGCCCCTACCAATCTCTATACACGATCGTCCGAGTCGAACACAAAACAGGCTGGAAAGCTCATACGAGCCGACCCCTGGATCAACCTCGGCGACCGTCTCTACATGCTTCAATCAAGGGAAGGGAACCTCGGAAGTTTCTCCTCGATCTCCCTCCTCATATAAGAAACTGGAGGACTCGCTTGCCATCTACAGTTCACCATCTAACATGATGGACTAAGGCACGAGATCGCCTCCCCCGCACAACGTACACCGTCGAAGGTCGGCATCTACATGACGATCCAAGGTGGAAGAGTGCAGCCATGGTCCTGGTGGTCGATGGAACCGACTGCTTAGGCCATGCAAGGTCCCTTTGGGCCAAGATCGCCCGCCCTTCGTTTAAATACGAGGCCAGCGTAGTTTGAGGGCCCTCCAAAATTAATCAGTGGACACGATCGCTCGCCCTCAAAGGTTCATCATTTAACGTGGTGAACCCGGACAATATGAAGTGCCACAACCCCCGTCTCAACGTACACCATCGAGGTTCGCCATCTTCATGGTGGGCCTAGGTGGAAGCAGAGCTAAACAAGCCGCGGGCGTGGAGTTGAATCATCCGACGCTGCCCCGCGCAAGGACTCCTCTAGACCGAGACCGCACGCCCTTCGTTTAAATACGAGGCGAGGCGCAGCCTAACAGAGGACCCTCATAATAAAGTGAGTCACGAGACACTCAATGTCTTCGCGCATCAAGACATGATCAGGGAGTCGGTCCATCGAACTCCGAGATCGTGCACGGTTCCTCAAGACGGATGACCGTCCTCGAGGATTCGACAAAGTTGAAGACCGCTCACTCAACGAATTATTTTCATCTCCTTACTTCCACTAAGTGAATAAAAACAAGGGGGAAGAATGCGGACTACCTATACGACGATCGTCGCTATTCAACCACATACGGAGATCGTCATTTTTTCAGAATTTGTGCACCGATCGAATTTGTTGTAAAAGTTATCTTTATGAGTTTATCAATTCATTTGGAACTACCCTCGCAACGATCTTTCCTCACACATTTGTACAAAGTCAAACAAAGACTCAAAAATAACAATCATTCAAGTGATAAGTCAGAAATTCAAACGTTCATTTCATTACTTGAAAAGATCAGAGTACATGGTCGCCCGAAGGCCTAAATGCTACAAAAGAAAGCTACAAATTACAAGAAAATAAGCTAAAACATCAAAAATGAAGTGCCTCGGGCCCCTGTCTGGCCTTCGCCATCAGCATCCGGTGTGGTCCCCTCATCTTCCGGAGCATCGGGATGAGCAAGATTAGCCGGAGACAGATACCAGCTCAAATCCACGTCGATGTCCGCAAGATCCAAGATCGGCAAGGAGAAAGCTGGATGGAGAGGATGCTCCAACGCATACGCCTTGAAGTTCTCAGCAAGAGGCCCGACCTCCAAACCTCCCTTCTTAGCTGCTCGGATCGAGTCGGCGAACGCCAAATAATAGGCGAACTCGCTGACAAACTCCAAGTTTTGAAAGGGATCAGCCCTGGTCGCCTCTACCTCTCCCTTCAGCTCCGCCATCGCCTGTTGCGACCCCTGAGCTCGGCCTCCCTCGCAGCAACCTTCTCTTTCGACTCCGCCAGCTCGCTGGTCAACCGAGCGATCGTCACCTTCTGGCGATCGGCCTCATCCTCAGCAACCTTCTGCGCCCGGACGGCATTCATCATCTGGTCCCGAAATTGGTCAACCGCCAGACGAGACAACTCGGTTTCCTTCTTCGCCAGCTCAAGCTCATGGCTCGCCCGCTTGGCCGCCTCCAGAGAGTCCTTCTCCATCGCCACGATCTTATCAGCAAACTCGGCGTTCTCTTTCCGAGCCGCCTCGAGATCCGCCTGCAGGCGAATAGTGGAAGGTCGCCCCTCGAACTCCTGAGCAGCCTGGACAGCCATGGTCACCGTCTGGAGAGAAAGAGCGAGAACAGCTTGCATCGTACTCCCCGATCGCTGACGAGCGATTGCATCCAGATCGGTCGTCCAGGCCTTCGGCAGAGCAGAAGTGGCCTTGCTGACGTATTGAGGGATGTCGCAAGACTGGCGAGGTGATCGGCTCGCTAGGAAATCCACGACTATCGGCGGGCAAGATGGATCTGTGCGACGGATTTTACATCACTACAACAAAGTTAACACAACTCCTACACTATTGCAAGTTTCAACACAAAAACGCAATCTACCTCTCAGCCTTCTCGGGGTCCCGACCGAAATACGGTTTCCCTCGAGGAGTCTCAGAGTCCGCGATCGCCATCTCCCGCATGAAAGCCACAGAGGGCGGCTCATTCTCCGGAGCGAGAACGGTGATCGGAGGCGCAGCGATCGGCACCTCATTGGCAGGGGCAGGAACCGGAGTTTCTTCCGGCCTCGGCCTCTTGCGATTCGTTCGAAGCCCCTCTCCTTCCTCAGCCACGATCGGCTCCACGCGAGGTTCCGCCTCCGGAACAATTGGCAATGCTACAGGTGGGGCCCGAGACGACTTCTTGTGGCGGAGACGGCCTAGAACTCCAGGATTCGACATGGCGATCTCCGGCGAGGGCTCCAAAAAGCGAGGAAAGCTAACCTCTACAGTTAAGACGATCGACCAACAGTCAGACACTTTCCTCAAGTAAGGCGATCGCCTAGAAAGTGAAGGTCGCCGAAACTCATACCTGGTACCGAGAGATGTCTCGGGAAACGGAATAGCCGAGCCGACAACCAACGACTCTCCTTATTGATCCGGTTGGCGTTAAGGTCGTCGTCCGACAAGCTCCTTATCCGCTCCCAGACAACCAGGAAGTCAAAAGGCAGCTCCTCGACCACCGGAATTTGAAAACCTGCAAAACCGAAATCAAATTAGATCAGTCCAAAATGCATCCGAACGAAGGGAGAGTCTAAACCCTACGGGGATTCCTCTCCCGAAACTCATTAGAGATCTCCAGCTCGCCCGAAGGATTGTCGCTTGCAGAAGCCCTCCACTTGCCGGCGACCCAGAACCACTTCGTCTGATCGCCCCGCATCTTATTCGGGACTCCATGGATTACCCGACCAGATCGGCCCTGAATGTGGTAACCGCCGACCGACCCTTTCTGAGCCGTCAGCTTGAACAAATGGTTCATCTCCAACGGCGATGGGAGGCGGTACAGGCGGTGACCGCCGAAAAGGGTGAGAGTGCAGATAATTTGGATCCAAGCATTCGGCGTCAGCTGAAGTGGCGCCACATTCCAAGCGGCTAGCAGATGGGAGAAAGCAAAAGATAGAGGGAAGCGCAGCCCGGCCTCCATAATCGCCTCATTCACGGAGACCATACCCATCGGAGGTTGATCGGCTCGCTCATTCTCCGTCGGCGCGAACATGTCCACATCTGAAGGAACATGGAACCTCGTCCTCCAGACGGCCAGATCTTTCCTGGTCGTCGAACTTCGTATTTGGCCAAGCGACCACAAAGATCGCTGCGCAGCCCGGTACTGCGACCGTTTGGGAAGCTGATAAGGGTAGGCGACCGAGTATCCCCGGAAATCGAATCTCGGAGTCGGACCGGTCAACATCTCCATTATCTCAGCAAAAGCCTTATAGGCCCAGCCGAAAGCGCTATGCTGCTCCCAGTAGGCCCTAATCGCCAGATCTCTCTCTATCTGCGATCGTCTTTCTTCAGCAGCTGCCTCCTTAGCAACATCGGCTTCATTAAATAAAGCCTCGATTTCAGCAGGGTCGATTCCAGCCCGAATAGCCTCAGCGGCCGTCTCTAGGTGGAAGTCGGAAGAAGGTCCTCCCCGGACAGTCGATGTCCCGGCGGCGGAACTGGTACCCACTCCATGCGACGATGACGTTCCGGCCATTCTCAAAGAAAGAAAAGGAGAAAAGGATTTTTCTTACCCGAAGGTGAAATCGAACGACGATCGGCACTAAGATCTTCAGAAAAATCTTCAGCAAGTCCTTCTTTCTCCAGTAAGTGCGCGTGAGGACGAAGACTGCAGCACTGTGCCCTTTTATAGGAGAAGGCAGGGACTCGTTTGCAATAAGGGAAAATCTCAGGGGTCAGATCTCAAATGACGCATTTATTGACTCCCTCGAGACCCGCGTACGCGTCTTTTCAAGGACGCGTCAGCCGAGGAGTCATTAATGACCGTTGATATCCTCTAATAGAAGCCCGACACGTGCGCGGAGACTTTTCCACGCCCGTTGCCATTTCCCGCGCAGTTTAGCGGCCAACCAGGTCGTCCGAACCCAGAGTATATCAGCTCAAAGACGATCGCCAGTTCAGTTAAACACAGAGTCGCTCGTCAAAAGTTCAGCGATCGCCAAGAGAACCACCTCACCCCACGTTTCCAACATAGGAGCGAGCTGGGGGGCAATTGTTGTGTCAAGATTTATTCATCCCGACAGGCGATCGACTATAAGGCCGAGCGACCAAGTCAACACCAGTCAAACTATGGCTAGCTCGCCTAATCGAAGAAACCAGACCACCATCAGGTACCTAGCGATCGACTCCAAAGGCGATCGCCCATTGGCATCTGGCGATCGACTCTAGTGCACGGCTAAGGACGGTCAACCTACGCCCCGAGTAGAGATGATCGCCCGTAAAAGTCATCGAGGACTGGATCTCAGAACAGCACCCACGTGCAGATCCACAAAAGGCGCTGACAAACAAGATCTTCGCTGACAGACAAGATCTTTTGCTGACAGACAAGACCTTTGACCATAGCCTGTCACCTACCTCACCTACCGGCAGGCGCGCCGAAAGTTGTCAGTGGGACCACCCGTGATAAAGAACTCAGACGCTGCAGTTCTCCCCATCGATCAGACACTGGCCGCCAAAGCAGCGCGGACTTTAAGGGAACAAGCCCATGTGCTAAAAGACGATCACTCGATTATTATAATAGAGAAAAGGCGATCGCCCGGCGTATCCAAGTCCTATAAATAGAGAACCTCCTCCTACTGGAAAAAGGTTCCCAATTCATTTGACCTACGTTCCGAATTGTTCAGAACTCATTTACTCACGTTGAGAACTCATTCACTTATATTCCGAATTCATTCACGGAAATACAGTAGAACACACATACCATCAAGCTCCCTGCTTTCTCGCCGGAATCCATCTCAGGACTTCTCTCTCCGAATCTCTCGTCCAGAAGACGATCGGCAGAGGCAGCAAGTCTTCACTAGACAGATTCCAAGAGATTCATAAGCCCAGGAGCCCAAGCTTCCAGCTAGATACTCGCCGTGAGAGACTGTCGATCTCTCACCGCCGCGACTGTTCATCTCCTTTGTTACAAGAACTCACAGAGCATCAAATCTGGTTCTTCCGGCAATCTGCACGCGCACTAGCTAAGATAACAAGAATCTTTACACTCATTGTAATTGTATTCTTAAATTAGTACTTGTATCCCCGAATATTAGTATTAATAATATCTCGCGAGAGCATTCAAGCCCAGGACTAACAACCCCGGCAAATCTTGTGTTATTTATCTTTTTCACGGAAGTGCTCTTGCATTTGTTTGCTATCCATCCATTCCAGCAATATCTATCTCCGGATAATATTTTGGGTAGCAACACCCCGGTTTCCACCATGTCAAACAGGAAGCGAAAGGTCGAGCTGGGAACGTTCGTCGGGGTCCATGTCGTGGTACCTCCGAAGCCGACCATCTCTAAAGACGCACTCATCAGCTTCTCCAACAAAGACAGGGAGGGAGTGCAATGCCCCAAAGTGGATGCACTGGTGATCTCCGCATGTATCCTTGGGAAGACGGTCGATCGCGTGCTGGTCGACAATGGGAGTTTCTGCAACATCATATTCAAATCCGCCCTAGACCAACTCGGCAACTTAGTCAAATTCATCAAGCCGTTCGACACCGTACTCCAAGGGTTCGGCGACAACACAGTCCAAGCCTACGGGAGGATCAAGCTCTCCGTCGAGCTAATATGCTTTTATGATCCCAAGTTTTGTAATCATAGATAGGCCCAGCATCTATAATGGGTTCCTAGGTCGCCCCTTTTTAGAAACCTTTGAGGCGGTCGCCTCGTCTTTCTTTCACTGTATCAAATTCCCCACTGCCGATGGGATGGTCGGTACTGTAATAGGAGATCAGCTAATGGTAAAAAGATGTTTGAGTTACTCCTATGTCGTTACTGCTTTCAATACTTCCCATAATATGTGTAACATTGAAGCGATCGATGATCAACCCATGGAGATCGACGAGCCGAGCGCATCATACCAACCCGACTCAGGGGACGCCATCTCGGTTCGGTTAACGGATGACATCGAGCCAAGGATCGGTTTCAAGCCAAGTCTCGACATCGATCCAAGAATCGAGTCCGGAAATCGTTCCAAACGAGAGGCGACCGTCCCCGTCGAAGAGTTGGAGAGTATAACGATAGATCCAGATCATCCAGAACGGGAAGTAAAGATCGGCGCGAGCATCGACCGCGAACTAAAAGGGGATCTGATCAATTTGCTACGAAAGAACATCGGAGTCTTTGCCTGGTCGCATCAAAGATATGGTCGGCATAAGTCCTGAGCACGCTTGCCACTATCTAAATATCGACCCGGCAATGAAACCTGTTCACCAAAAACGTAGGAAATTCGTCCTCAAAATACGCGTGCTCGATGTTGATGTCCATTAATTTCTCATCAACAAATTTATCGGGGTAGCTACGCACGAACCACAATGGGTCGCCAACGCGTACTCGCCAAGAAGCCAATCGGTTCCCGGAGGTTATGCATCGACTTCACCGACCTCAACGCGGCATGTCCAAAAGATCACTTTCCGATGCCTCATATTGATCACTTGGTCGATAGCACAAAGAAAGTTGCGAAATGATGTCGCTATGGATGCCTTCGCCGGATATCATCAAATCCCAATGGCGGAGAAAGACATAAAACACACATCTTTCCACACGGAAAAGACATATACTTTTGGGTCCGAATGCCGCTCGCTTGAAAACGCAGGGCAACCTACAAATGACTAGTCAATGTATGTTCGCCAATCAGATCGGCAAGACCATGGAGGTCTACATTGACGACATCGTGGTCAAAAGCCTCAAGAAGGAAGATCACCTCAATCATCTCGCCGATACGTTCGCCATCCTCAAAAGATTCAACATGAGGCTAAACCCCAAGAAATGCAACTTCGGGGTGGGCTCCGGGAAATTCCTGGGGCACATTGTAAGCCAAAGGGGGATCGAGGCGAACCCCGCCAAGATACAGGCGATCCTTGACATGCAGGAGCCGCAAAACATCAAGCAGGTACAACGCCTTACAGGTTGTCTAGCCGCCCTCAACCGTTTCATATCTCGACTCGGCGATAAAAGCAAGCCATTCTTCGCGACCATCAAGAACAAGAAGTTCGCATGGACTAAGGAAAGTCAGATAGCGTTCGTCAAGATAAAGGAATATCTATCTAACCCCCAGATCCTGGCAAAGCCGATACCCAGTGAAAAATTATTCCTTTACCTAGCGGCCTCGGAGGTCGCGCTGAGTACCGTTTTTGTACGAGCAGAGGGACAAGTCTACTTGTCGATCTACTATGTTAGTCAAGCGCTCCACGGCGGTGAGACACGCTATACACCATTGGAGAAGATCGCCTACGCCCTTGTCATGAGTGTCCGTAAACTAAGGGCTTATTTCTTCGAACATCAAGTGGAAGTCCTGACAACTCTACCTCTAAGACAAGTCTACATCGACCAGACACCAACGGGCGACTCCTCAAGTAGTCGCTGGAGATCGCCCAATACGGTATCACTTACGCTCCTCGCACGGCGATCAAAGGCCAAGCTCTGGCGGACTTCGTGGTGGAATTAACGTTCCCTCACAGTCCAACCCAGGTCGGCCGACCTGCCTGGAAGTTATATGTGGATGGCTCGGCGACCAATTCAAGAGCAGGGGCAAGAATTGTCCTCATCAGTCCCGATGGACAAAGTTTTACTAATGTTGTGCGTTTCAGCTTCCGTGCGACCAACAATGAAGCCAAATACGAAGCCTTGGTAGGCGGGCTCGATCTAGCCCTCGCCCTAGATGTTCGTCGCCTCCATATCTTCATGGACTCACTTCTGGTCGTGAACCAAGTCAAGGGAGAATATGAAGCGCGCGGCGAACAGATGGTCAAATACCAAGAGCTGGTCGCCGAAATGTGCACAAAATTTGAAGAAGTGCTAATCGAACAAGTCCCGAGAGAACACAACTCCCAGGCCGATGCCCTTTCCAAACTAGCATCATCGGATGGGGCAGCCGATTTCTCCAATATCCAAATCACAAAGTCAACAGGCCGGCGATCGACAGAAGCCTGGTTACCACGATCGCCATCGCCGAGGAGAACTGGATGACTCCGTTCATCAAATACTTAAAGGACAGAACGGTCCGTGACGACCGTGTTAAAGCTCGCCAACTCCAGCTCCGTGCGACCAAATATACCCTATTGGACGACCGGCTTTACAAGTGAGCCTTCAGCCTTCCCCTCCTCAAGTGCATTACACCGGAGGAAGGTCGGCTCGTTTTAGCCGAGATCCATGACGAGATTTGCGGAAACCATGCGGGCGGGCGAGCTCTCATCCATAAGACAACCAGGCAAGGTTTTTTCTGGCCATCACTTCAGAAGGATGTGATCGCCTATGCCAGATCGTGTCACAAGTGTCAGATAATGGGCCCAAACATCAAACTCTCCCCCGAATAGCTCACCTCCATGTACAGCCCTTGGCCATTCGCGCAATGGGGCATCGACCTTATCCCCCTCGCCGACGGCCTGTGGGGTCAAGTTTGCTATCGTAGGGGTCGACTATTTCACCAAGTGGGCAGAGGCCGAGCCACTAAACAAGATCGTCCAGGAACAAGTGATCAAGTTTATCTAGAAAAACATCATATGCCGATTCGGTCTGCCCCAGGCCATCATCTCCGACAACGGAAAGCAATTCGACGGCTTAGAAGTCATGCAATTCTGTGAGAAGTGGGGAATCAGAAGGTTGTTCTCAGCGCCCTATCACCCTCAGACGAACGGGCAGGTAGAAGCAGTGAACAAGATCCTCAAACACACAATTAAAGCGCGACTCGAATCCAGGCAAGGACGATGGGCGGGCGAGCCCCCATATATTTTGTGGTCCTACCGAACGACGACCCATAATTCAACCGGCGAAACCCCATTCGCCCTCGCCTTCGGAACAGAAGCGGTGATTCCTTCGGAGATCGCCGTCCTCAGCCATCGAACCGAACAGGAGATAACGACCGACAACGATGTGGCCCGACGAATCGACCTAGACATGCTCGAAGAACGACGGATGACCTCAGAAATGAAGAACACAATCCACAAAAGGAGAGCCGAGATGTTATTCAATTCAAAGGTCAAAGAAAGAAGATTTCAAGTGGGCGATCTCGTCCTCAAGAAGATTCAAACCCACACAGGCATTTTTGGTCCGAACTGGGAAGGGCCTTTTAGGATATCTAAATGGCTGACTAAGGGAGCCTACGAACTCGAACATCCTGACGGTACCCCGGATCAATACCCCTGGAGCGCCGTGCATCTGAAAAAATACTACCAGTGAAAATTTTGTATTCAATTTCAACTGCCCAATGTACAAGGAATATAATGAGATTTTTTCCTATCCCATCTATTCTGGCGATCGCCCCACCAGGCATATCGCATACCGCCGACGATCGTTGATCATGACGATCCGGGGTAGAATCAATGCAGCCATGGTCCTGGAGGTCGATGGAACCGACAGCTTCGCCCATGCAAGGTTCCTTCGGGCTGAGACCGCCCGCCCTTCGTTTAAATACGAGGCCGGCGTAGCCAAAGGACCCTCCAAAATGATCAGGGGACATGTTCGCACGTCCTCAAATTATGTCATCTAACATGATGTACTCGGACAAGGCGACGTGTCCCTACCCCGTCACAACGTATACCGTCGAGGGTCGTCATTTAACGTGCCGACCCAAGGTAGAAAGGTGATTACAAAGCCGCAGACGTGGAGTCGAATAAACCGACGACGCCCCGTGCAAGGACTCCTCCAGACCAAGATCGCCTATCTTTCGTTTAAATACAAGGCAGGCGCAGCCTAACGGAGGACCCTCACAATAAAGTGAGTCGCGGGATAGGCAGTGTCCCTCGCACACAAAGACACGATTGGGGAGGTCGGTCCATCGAACTCCCCGACCGTGCACGATTCTTCAAAATCGGTAAAACCGAAGATAGCTCGCCAGACAAACTAATTTTTGTTCCCTTACTTACAAAAAGCAAACAAAAACAAGGGGCAGAGATGGGTCGAGCTAATCCCAAATGCGATCGGACAGAAAGGAACCAGGCCCGATCGGCTTCGCTCAAACACACGCAGGACGATCGAAATCGTTCTGCAAAAGTTACAAGTAAGAATTTCGATTCAAAACATATCAAAACATTCAACACTCAGACAATCAGTCGGGTAAACAAGACATCGGATGCAATCATACACATACTTGTAAAAATTCGCATACAAACATTCAAAGGCGATCGTACATAAAAAGACACAGTGCGAACAAGGAATGTTTCATTCATTATCAAAAGGAGTTCCATACAACATGAAGCCGAAAAGTACAAGTTACAAAGGAAAACAAAAATATCTCTCAAGGCCCCGCCGGCTGGTCATCGCCCTCAGGTTGCGGATCGGCTTGGGCCCCCCCATCGGCCTCAGGATGAATGAGCTTGCCAGTATACCAACTCAAGTCGATCCCAAAGTCGACAAGGTCAAGGATCGGCAAAGAGAACTCCGGATGCAGAGGGTGCTCGAGCGCATAGGCTTTGAAGCTCTCCATCAAGGGACCGATCTCGATCCCTACCTTCTTGGCGGCTCTGACAGCATCGGCGTAGGCCAGGTAATAGGCGAACTCGCCGATGAGCGCCACATTGAGATAGGGATCGGTCTCGATCGCCTTCAGTTGCCCCTTCAACTCCACGGTCGTCTTCTCAGCCTCCGCCAGCTCGACCACCTTGGCGGCATTCTCTCCCTTGGCCATCTCCAACTCCTTCTTCGCCGCCTCCAGCTCACCGCTGAGCCGATCCACCATCGCCTTCAGCCCGGCCGCCTCCTCCTGCGAAGCCGCATACTTCTGGAGGGTTTCCTTCTCCTTATCACGGGACCGGTCGGCAGCCTCCTTAGAGCGGCTCAGCTCCTGCTTTAATCGTTCAACATCCTGTTTAGCCCTTTTGGCCGTCTCCTCATACTCATTCTCCATAGATTGGATCCGGTTGGCAAATTCAATGTTTTTATTCTGGGCGGCCTCGAGGTCGCTATGGAGACGAGTAGTGGAGGGTCGCCCCTCAAAATCCCTAGCAGCTTGGACGGCCATCGTCGCCATCTGGAGAGCCAGGGCAACGGTCGCCTGCATCGCATCTCCAGATCGCCGACGAGCGATCGCATCAAGATCGATCGTCCAGGCCTTGGGCAGAGAGGTGATAGCCTGCTGTACGTAAGTAGGGACGTCGAGAGATGTTTGCGGAGCCTTACTCGACAAAAAGTCCAGCACCATAGGAGCGACGTCCGGGTCGGCAAGACGAACCCTGCAGCACAAACCAAAGAAACCAAGGATTTAGCCTATACCTGGCTCAAAATGCCTAACTCATAAAATTTTGATCCTTTCTTACCTGTTGACCAGCTCGGGATCGCGACCAAAATAAGGCTTGCCCCGAGAGGTTTCCGCCTCAGCGATCGCCACCTTCTTCGTAGGGCCGCCCGATGACTGGGAGCCGGACGCTGAGGGCCTAGGGCTTGATCGCTCCATCATCGGGATGGCAGAAATAGGAGCCGCAGCAATCGGAGGCTCAAGAATGGACACATCCGCGTCAGTAATCGGCAGGGACTCCTCCGGCCTCCGCCTCTTGCGGCGCTGAAGTTGTTCTTCTCCCTGAACTACCGACTCGGCGACCGGCACCTCAGCAGGCCTCATCACCGGAGCAGGGCGAGACGTCGTCGCAGGAACGCGACCAGTCTTCTTACCCAAGTGAAGGCGACCGATGAGTCCTGGATTCGACATGGAAATCTCTGGTGGTGGCTCGGCAAGTCGGGGAAAATGAACCTCTGTCAAAGAAGAAGTACAAACAAGTTAGGCAGCAACTTAAACGCTACGACCTCCTGGAGACGATCGTCAAGCAAGGAAGCACCACTTAAGCTCATACCTGGAACTTTCAAGTGACGAGGGAAGTGAAACAATCGAGCCCCCAACCGATGAATTTCGTTACTAAGCGAGCGAACATCAATGAAGGAATCCGGCAAGGCACGAATCCGCTCCCAAACGATCAAGAAATCGAAAGGGAGATCGCCGATCGCTGGAACGAGAGGTCCTGCAAAAAGAAAACAAAATTAGATCAGTCCAAGACAAGCTCAATCAAGGGGAGAATTAAAATCCTTACTCGGATTCCTCTCCCGAAAAGTGGTGGGGACCTCCAACTCCTCCTTCGGCCGGTCACTCGATGCCAATCACCACGCTCCGCCGACCCAGCACCACTTCGCCAGGTCGCCTATGGACTTGTTCGGCACACCGAGGACCACTCTCCCCATTCGGCCTTGGATATGATTGTCGCCGATCGACCCTTTCTGCGCGGCCAGTTTAAACAGATAATTCATCTCCAGCGCAGTAAGGTGGCGGAACAACCAGTGACCGCCAAACAGTGTCAACGGATGACCTGTAGCCAAGCGTTCGGCATCAGTTGGAGCGGCGCCAAATTCCAGGCGATCGACAAGTAGGAGACGGCGAATGGCAGAGGGAATCGCAGGCCGGCCTCCATAATCATCTCACTGACGGCAACCATATCCTCGGGCGGTTGATCGGCACGTTCATTCTCCGAGGGCACGTGCAGAGAAACGTCAGAGGAGATATGATATTTTGCCCTCAAATGGCTCAGGTCTTTCTTGGTCTCCGTACTCCGGATCTTTCCGAGAGTCCATGGAGACGGGTCGGCGGCCCGAAAAACCGTCCGCTTCACATGTTCATAAGGATGAGCGGCGGAGTAGGCTTCGAAGTCAAATTCCGGACAGGGTCCGGTGATTCCCTCCATAATCTTGGCAAAAGCCATATAGGCGGGGCCAAAAACACTCTGCTGTTCCCAAGTTAGCCGCTCCAGTTCGTCCTCATCCGCCGGCGATCCCCCCTGCTCCGCCGTCGCCGCCGTCTTCGCCACTGCGGCCTCGTTGAAAAGCTCTTCGAGTTCTGCGGGTGCAATCCCCGCACGAATGGCCTCAACGGCCGTTTCCATGTCGACTCCAACGGGAATCTCCTCCCGGTCAGGCGAAGCCGCGGCGGCAGAAGAACTTCCGGCCTCGAAGGTCTTGGATCCTCCCGACATATTATAAAAAGAAGAGGGAGATAGAAGATTGATTTTTCTTACCTAGAGAAAAGAAGAAGATCGGCACAAGAAGCTCCAGAAATTTTTGTAGAGTTTCGGCTATGGATGCAAGGACGCGTAAAGAATGAAAGAGAAGAAGCCCTAGCCCTTTTATAGATGGAGATGGGGGTCTAAGTGCAAATAGGTGAAATCTCGAGGGCCGGATCGCAACCGTCATAGTGGGGACGCATTAAATGCTGCCCTCGAATCCCGCGGACGCGTCTTTTTGAGGGCACGCCAGGCGACAAAGTCTGACAAACCGTCGGACTCCCCCAACAGTAGCGCGACGAGTGTCCTGACAACTTTTCTAGAGCCCGCCTTCATTTCCCGCTGCTCCCGGCGCAAAAGGAGATCGTCCAGATTTGAATTCAGATCGGCTGATCGGCTAAACATTGGCGATCGCCAACAGTGCCACCTCACCCCGTGTTTTCAAACATCGAGGCGAGCTGTGGGGCAATTGTTGTGCGGCGATTAAAACGCCTCGGTAGGCGATCGGCACCACGATCAGAAAAGCCAAGCATAGAATACATACTCTGGGCAAACGCCCAGAGTTCGGCACAATACGGCGACCGTCTTTTGGTGCCCAGCGATCGTCTTTAGATAATCTAGCGATCGTCTTTAATGAGCGAACCAGAGGCGATCGTCTCGTGCCACGTATGGATCCAGCATCCGTCAAAGTCGTCGAAGACCGAATCTTGGACGGTGGCCCATGTGCGGATCTTCAAAGGGCGCCGACAGATAGGACATTTGACCACAGCCTGTCACCTACCTCACCTACCGACAAGGTCGCCGAAAGGTACAAAGTGGGTCCTCCCCGGACAGCGACTCAAGACACGTGCTGGCTTCCCATTGGTTCGCCCAACTGGCCACCAGCAGCAACCTCGGACCTCAGGGGAACAGGCCCACGTGACGGGATGATCGGCCATCTTATTTTAATATAGAAAACGGCGGTCGCCCGCGATCGCCTGAGGAGTCCCAACTACCTTGTCCCCTATAAATAGAGAACTCACTGCAGTGGCCAAAGGGACGCGAATTTACTGTTAATTCAGTGCAAAATACACACAAAAAGAGAATCAAAGACTCTTCTGGCAACCACTTATACATTCATTGTGATATTCATAGACATTTATCATATATCCCAAGCAAGAACTCACAGATTTACCTATCTGGTTCTTCCGGCAATCTACGCGCTCTAAAGCCTAGATAACTAGAAGTCTTTACACTCCTTGTAATAGATTCTAACATTAATATTTGTACTCGACAGTATGTTTATTAATAACATCTCGCGAGAGCATTCAAGCCCGGGATTAACAACCCCGGCAAATCTTGTGTCATCTATTTTCTCACGGAAGTGTTCTCGCATTTGTTTGTTACTCGATCATTCCAGCAATACTATCTCCGGATAATATTTTGGGTAACAACAGAGTGGGGGGCCAGTTAGTTTCTCGGCTCCCCACTAATTTCTTGTAATTTCTTATGATTTTCTAATGAAGTGATCTTTATAATAAAAAATAATAATAATAATAATAATAATAATAATAATAACAAACATTACGATGAAATAAGTTTTGCATCTTTTTTTATACTTCAAAGGCATGAGGAACTAATACTCAGGTTATCTGTTTTCCCACCACTAAGCAATAAAAACTTGTGTACCAAGAATGCGGCAATCATTATAATACCTGCTAATCTCATCGGTGGAACCATTTTTAGTTGTTCAGTTTGATTTTTGACCGATCAAATTGACTAAAATTTGACTGAAATTTACGAATTTTATATAATTGATAAAATAAAAAAAAATTATATCATTATAAAGTATATATAATCTATTTTAAAATGCATTTTTTACTTTCTAAAAATAATAAAAGAATTATTCATAATTTTTGATTAAAAATTGATCAATTTGACTATTGAAAATCAAAACAGAACAACTAAATAAGGACGGAGGTAGTATAAATAAAACGAGGGTCAATTATAAAACTATCCTGAAATTTAATCTAATTACAAAAGGACCCACTTATCTTTTAAAAATATTTATTGTCAGTTTTTCTATCAACCTCATAAGTATAACATATCCACCCGGTCTTCAATTAATTTAATCTATTAATTAGAAATCTGTATAAAGCATTTCTGTAAACAACATACATAAATGTGTTGCTATTTTTTATGTTAATCAATAAGTGTCATACATTTTCCAATCACATCAATACTTTTTACAATCAAATCAATACCACTTCCACTCTCATTTTAATTTTTCACTCAAAATAAGTGGAATCCTTATTCCACTCACAACAATTTTAACTTTATTTTAATTTTTTCACTCACAACAAATGGGACCCATATTTCATTCACAAAAATTGTAACTTCAATCCACTTTTACCACTCTCAATAAGTGGAACCTCTATTCTACTAACAACGACTTTATCAGTTTTTTTAATCTCTTTGTACAACACACAATGAGACATTTATTCCTAAATGGAGAGAGTACCTTACAACACTTATGAGAGTATTGACTTAAAGAAAACTGTAAATATGTTAATTCTTTTTATATAAAATAACTTTTGAAATAAAACCATGAAAATCAAAACGAAATATAACCTTAAGAAAAAAAAAATACTTTCTGCAAATTGTCTTAAAGAAACTTACCTTTTTTCTTTTACCATTGTCTCAATTATCACCACCATACAACAACAACATCAGAGTCTTAGTCCCAAAATACTCTGAGGTCGGCTAACATGAATCAATATCTGAAAAATCAAGTCATCTCCAATAGAACAATCATATGAAAAAGGCAAAAGTGAAGGTGAAAAGTTTAGTAGGTAAAAAAATAAAAAAAATTAAAAAAAAAGTAATAATAATAATTATGTAAAAATAAATAAATAAATAATAAAAAATAGTAATAGCTATTATGCAAAAAAAAATTCAAATATAATCAACCACCCGAATTCTCTCCCTCCATCGTCCTATCCAACGACATAACTTCTCCAATCCCAAGAAACCTCATATCATTCTCAATCACTCTTATCCATGTTTGTTTAGGTCTTCCTTTACCCCTCACCAGCATATGCACTCCCCATTCTTCAAGCCTTCGCACCGGTGCATCAACCGGCTTCCGTCTCACATGCCCGAACCATCTTAAACGATTCTCCAACAGCTTATCCTCTATAGGGGCCACTAATACTTTTTCCTAATCACATCATTTCTAAGTTGATCCTTTCTCGTATGGCCACACATCCATCTTAGCATACGCATTTCCGCCACATTCATCTTATGCACATGACTATGCTTTACAGCCCAACATTCGGTGCCATATAAAAGTGCAGGCCTAATTGCTGTTCGGCAAAATTTTCCATTTAATCTGTAAGGTACGCCTTGATCATATAGTAACTGTAACACCCCGAAGATATTCGGGGTATATTACAGTGCTGTGGACCCCTACGTGGGACTCACCAAGCTAAATAAATAATACCGCTCGTCTAACCATCTCGATTAGCGAGAAACGCACAACACCACAACAATAATTAAATGAATCGCCCGGTACAGCCGGTAAACCAGACATCATCCAAAATCACAAATACGACTTAGTATACAAACCATATGCCAAATCAAAATGCCTAAGTGCTCGCGAGTACTATCTATAAGTTCACAAGTTTGGAAAACAAACACATCAAAATGGACAACGGAAATAAGGGACTCATTTGCACACGTCAACAACCCTGGCCAGCATCCTCGTACTGCTCCAGTGCTCGCTCGACCGGCTGAACGCAACCTGAAATTCATAACACAAATTTCCCCAAAACGGATCCCCAAAGGGGCTAGCAATTACGCTAGTACAAGTAATCAAGGCAAACCATTCGCTTACACATTTCATAGTACATGCATCAAGTCATTTCAAAATCCAAAAACCAGACATGTCTTTTCCCGGAAAACAAACAGTCAATAATCACAATTCAAAACTTGCCTAGGAACGGGGCGAAACTACTGATCCCACCCGACACCTCTAAGAACCCTCCCGGGCTGGCCATAATTATAAATCATGCACAAGACTCGCCTAGGACCGGGGCGAAACCACGGGTCCCATCCGAGGCCTCTATGGACCCTCCGAGACTGGCTATCCAAACAAGCTCGTGAATACAGAGTGAAGTCACAAATTCCCCCGAGGCCCCATCGGACCCTTTCGGAGTGAGCAAAGCACACACATATTATACATCACTATTTCATGTTAATCATAAAGGTTTCACAAGAATAATTGCCTTGAGTATTTAACGACGAAACGAACGGAACGGAGAATCAACCACGATCACTAGGAAATGACAATCTCGACCCTAACTATTTGAAGAATACAATCACAACTATTTCTACACGAGTACGGAAATGGATTACACCCGAAAACCTACCTACGGTTCATGTAAATTCGTACAAAACAACGAGGGCGGATCGCAACCGAACCCTCTCGATTTCACAAATACCATGAAATTTACCATGAACTCGTAGGGAAAACATGAATACCACTAATATTAATCACATACATCATGGATTAATCAACAATACGGAACGAATCGGATTAAATCTAAAACCCCAATTTTCCCAAATGTAGGGTTTAAGAAATTTTACCTTGATTCAATCGGTAAAAGATGTTTAGATGATGATAACTTGGTGCTAGGAGCTCAAAACCGTGGATGGATGATGATATACGATCAAAATATAAGCTTCAATACACCCCAAATCGCCTAACCCTCGGAGAAGAAGAAGAA
Organism: Orobanche coerulescens; assembly: GCA_033398695.1. Lineage (NCBI taxonomy): Eukaryota > Viridiplantae > Streptophyta > Magnoliopsida > Lamiales > Orobanchaceae > Orobanche > Orobanche coerulescens. The sequence continues at coordinate 37,474,680 of CM065815.1, forward strand.
GGAGAGAATAAAAATGAGGCTGAAAACGTGACTGTCCCCTTAAATACATCAGGGACGCACGACAATCACGCACGGCCATGTGCTCATGCGTTTGGTCGTGTGCTAGTCCACTGCCCGACTTTTGTAATCACGCACTAGCACCGTACACGAGCAACTGCTCGTGTGTCCTGCTCGTGCATCCCTGGGAGTTACTGCCGAGCATTGATTGCGCACGAGCATCATGCACGACCAAATGCTCGGGTGTTTGGTCGTGCACTAGGCCACTGCCCAGCTTCTGACCAACAAGCACGAGCACCCGCTCGTGTGTCCTGCTCGTGCGTCCCTTGAGTCCACTGCCGAGCATCGGTCGCGCACGAGCGCCATGCACGATCAAAAGCTCGTGTGGCCTGCTCATGTGCTAGGATCAAAGGCTAACATCAAGCCCGAGACGACTCCGAAAGCACCTAGAACATAACCAACTCGAAAGGGCACGACAATAAGAGTTCACAACGTCCTCAAAGAGGCAAACCGACAATGGAATACAATATGTCATGCCACACATGCATACACACTAACTGCACGACTTACACAACAACAAGTAATACCCCACGAACACCATAACGTGGTACATCATACCGTACAACATAGGAAAAATCCCAGTTAATCATCAACGAACAAGATAACCGGAACAACCGATAAATGATTCAAAGTAACCAAAAACAGAAATCTCAGGTATTACAGTAATCCCGTTGCACTCTTCCATTTCAACCATTCCGCCTTAATCCTATGGGCCACGTCACCGTCTAATTCTCCATCCTTTTGAAGAATAGACCCAAGATAACGAAAAAACTCCGATCCTCGTATAACATTCCCATCAAAAGTGATTGTACCTACCTCTCTACTTCCATTTCCACTAAAGTTACACTCTAAATATTCAGTCTTACTTCTGCTCAACCTAAAACCACGAGTTTCTAGCATATTTCTCCAGAGTTCCAACTTTATTTCAACTCCGTCCTTCGTTTCATCAACCAATATTATATCATCTGCAAATATCATGCACCAAGGAATATCATCTTGAATTGACCTTGTAAATTCCTCCATGACTATGGCAAAGAGGAAAGGACTAATAATCGAGCCTTGATGCACCCCAATCATATTAGGGAATTCCTGAGTCCTTCCCACTGTAGTACGTACACTTGTACTAGCTCCTTCGTACATGTCTCTAATGTTGTCAATATACTTCTTAGACACTCCCTTTTTCGCTAATGCCCACCAAAGTACCTCCCTTGGTACCTTATCATAAGCCTTCTATAAATCAATAAAAACCATATGCAAGTCTTTCTTCTTATCACGATAGTGTTCCATCATCTGCCTCATCAGAAATATTGCTTCCACAGTCGATCTCCAGGGCATAAATCTAAATTGGTTTTCTGATATCTCAACACACTTTCTAAGACGTTGCTCAATTACTCGTTCCCATAATTTCATGGTATGACTCATCAACTTAATCCCTCGATAATTAGAGCAATCTTGGACATCGTCTTTGTTCTTATATAGAGGGACTACAGTGCTTTTCCTCCATGCCAGTGGCATCTTGTTGTATTTCCAAATCTTGTTGAAAAGTATAGTCAACCATTCGATTCCTCTCTCTCCCAAACACCTCCATCCTTCAATAGGTATACCATCTGGCCCTTCTGCTTTTTTCGAACCCATTTTATTTAATGCCATCCGTACTTCACCCTTTTGAATTCATCGCATAAAATCCTGACTAATAAAATTTGAAGAATACTTACATCCCCAATATCTTCATCACGTTGACCATTAAATAAGTTATCAAAGTATGCCCTCCATCTTTCTCTTATATCCTGATCTCCGACTAAAACCTTATGATCAACATCCTTCACACATTTAACTCTCCAATATCCCGTGTCCTCCTATCTCTGATACGAGTAATTTTATAAATATCTCTTTCCCCTTCCTTAGTATCTAATTTCATATACAATTCTTGGTTAATCTTAGCCTTAGCATCACGAACGGCTTTCTTGGCTTCTCTTTTAGCCTCCTTATATTTCTCGAAGTTCTCCTCACTAGGGTATTTTCCTAATGCCTTGTAGCATTCACATTTAGTTTTTATCGCCTGTTTTACCTCATCATTCAACCACGATGTGTCCTTACCTGATAGCTTGTATCCTTTATATTCTTCTAAAACTTCTTTTGCCGCTTCATTAATGTTATGTTCCAACATAGCCCAAGTTGAATCTATATCCATCTCCATGCACTCAAAAACATTACATCTAGTGACAACCTTATCCACAAAAGTTTGCCGATTCTCCCCCTGAATCTCCCACCATTTAACTCGAGGGTCGACTTGCGGGCTTCTCTTTTTAAAATAACTCTTACCTTGAAAATCAAGCATGACAAGTCTATGTTGAGTCGCAGTACTCTCTCTGGTATCACCTTGCAATCCATGTACCTCTTTCTCCATACGTTTCTCACTAAAAAAAGTCAATTTGAATTGCATTTCCGCCACTTCTATACGTCACTAAGTGAGATTCCATTTTCTCAAACCACGTGTTCATGATACCCAAGTCATATGCTTGTGCAAAATTCAATATACCACATCCCGCTTTATTTCGATCCCCAAAACCAAAACCACCATGAACACTCTCAAACCCATCTCGTCCAATCCCCACATGACCATTGAGGTCCCCACCAATGATCAATTTCTCCCCAATAGGGACTCGTTCAACAACCTCCTCTAAGTGCTGCCAAAATTCTCGTCTCACCGACTCACTCAATCCAACTTGAGGTGCATAAGCACTGATGATAGTTAGGATCTCATCCCCCACCACAAGCTTAATACTCATAATCCTATCACTCTTTCTAGACACCTCTACCACGTCGTCGATGAAGTCCTTTTCTATGACGATACCCACTCTATTTTTTCCTCTCTCTTTTCCCGAGTACCATAGTTTATAACCCCACGGAGTCAAGACCTTAGCTTTTTCCCCAGCCCACTTAAGTCTCTTGTAGGCACATAATGTGAATCCTTCTCTTTTTCATAACTTCCACCAATTCTGCTGATCTTCCCGTCAAAGAGCCAATGTTCCAAGTTCCAAACCGCATCTTACTACCCTTACTAGGCTTGTGGACTATCTTTTTCGCACGCCTCTATCCACACTGCGATGATCCTTGCATATTTGACACCACACCCATACTTTGAGGTGGCGCATCACTTCCGGGCGATGACCTAGCAGCCCCTGCAAATTTTTCACCAGATCCGGGTCTAAGAAGTGTAGCGCACCCTTGCTTATTTGACACCGACCCCAGGCGTAGAGATAGCGCGCCGCTTCTGGGCGACGACCTAGCAACCCTCACAAAATTTTCACTACACTCGGGCCTGGAAAGTGTAGCGCGTCGCTTATGAGGAAACACCCTAACGATATTCAAATTATGATTCATGTCCATCAAATGTGACTGAATTTTATGTTGGTTGCCAGAGACCTACCGCAACCCTCCTCCTTTATCCGGGCTTGGGACCAGCAGTGAATGCCATCACCACCATCTGAAATCAAATTTTCGGCCATATACAAACTAACCATAGCCCAAAAAACCAATCAACACGGTGACGGATCCACCACCTACTGTCGTCGAAGTAAGCCAGTTTTTCTTTCCTTCCCCCGATCGAAACCAACCCTAAAATCGAAAATGTAACACCCCCAAGTTATTCAGGGAATATTACAGCGCTGCCCACAAGGATAACATACGCGGAACTATAAATTTTGACCGAGAAGGCCTACATACAATGGAATGAAGAACAATACAAAGGGTATTCAAAACATATCCAATGTATCCAAAGACATCACAACACAAATCAATACCTCGGCAAACACACGCCGGAACATCAAGGAAAATGGAAAACAATACTCGAGTATTCAATAACCATCCCAGTACAACAACACTGAATGGAGAAAAACAAAACATAACCGGAGGAAAGACACAGTATCACACTTGTCCATCATCTTCATGCCGACCCAATACCTGCCTGTCCGCTCTCCTGGAACCTGAAATACATAAAAAGTATTTCCCCCATACAGGGGTTAGCCGTCGAATAACTAGTGCAATTATATCAAGTATGAAACACAATACTCCTCGACATTAAAGTAATGGTAACCGTCAAATCATCAATTCAAGACTAGTATTCCGGAATAACTAAATCTCATAGCATCACAAACGTGCATACATGATCAACCGTGGAACTGCACCAGAGGCTACGGAACCCTCAGGGGACCCGTCGGCCCACCCCAGAGTGGTTAACCCAATTATCCGTGGAATTGCACCACAGGCTACGAAACCCTCAGGGGACCTGTCGGCCCACCCCAGAGTGGATATAAACAATCATACCATTCATATATCTTACTTTCAAAGTCGAGAGCGTATAATCATAAATATATACTTGCCTTTGAGACATCGAGAAATTGAACGGAAAAGAGTACGAGTTCGGTAGGTCCAAGAACGTGCTTCCGGCACCTAAATGATTCGTAAGGGATATGAAAATCAATAATACATACTCATAATTCACAAAGAAACTCCCGAAGCCCGTCTACGATTCACGAAAATACAAGGGTAAACAACTAGAGTTTGGGAAAATCACCCAAACCCTCACAAGTCCGAACACGGCACAAACCAATCCATAAAATCGTAGGAAAAGCATGTACACAGGATAGATACATCATAATTTCAAGGTTCTCAAGCTTCAAAACGGATCAATCGGACGAATCTAGGAAAAACCCCAAAATTCCCAAAAAAATAAGGTTCTAGGGATTTTTACCTTGATTTGGACAATAGGATGGATTAGATGTTGTGTAATCCTTGTTCCCCAACCAAAGATGTTGATGTTTGAAGATGGATCACTTTCAATCGCCCAAAATCGCCTCTCCCGAGCTTCTCCCGTCGAAAATGAGTGAAGAGAACGAAAAATGACGAAATGGAAGTCAACTGTCCAATATATAGTCGTCCAGTCTAGCGCACGCTATGCCTCGATTATTAGCGTGCACTAGCGAGGTCATCGGCTAATCCAGTGGCTTCTGCCGGCCCCGTTAGCGTGCGCTAGCCAAAAATGGTGTCCAGAAACTGGAGTCCAGAACCTACTGTCCTCTGCCCTGCTCGAGTCTTAGCGTGCGCTGCCGCTATGGATTAGCGTGCGCTACGCAACTCTTATAGCGTGCGCCATCCGAAGACTAGCGTACGTTACTTTATAGTCCAGAAAACCTAACAACCTCGCTGCCTCTGCCAACCAGCCCGTTAGCGTGCGCTACGGACAGATGTTAGCGCGCGTTGCTGACCACGAATAGTGTGCATTAATGAACTCCTAGCGCGCGTTAGCTGCCAGTCCAGAAAGCAGTATGAGTTACTAGTTCTGGCCTGACTGGTCCCTTAGCGCGCGCTACGGCTCAAAGCTAGCGTGTGCTACTCAAGCAGAATTAGCGTGCGTTAGTCTAGGCCTAGCGTGCGCTATTTCTCTGACCCAGAACACTTCCGCAAGGTCTAAACAACACGATTTTGATCCAAACAAGATACGAAGCCCTATAACAATATCGACAACCTCACCAAGAGTTTACAGAGCGACGAAATAAGAAAAACGGCAAGGTCAAACAGTCAATAAAAGTACGGGTATTATATTCTCCCCCTCTAAAAAGAAGTTTCGCCCCGAAACTTAAGAAATAAAAAGTTCGGGGTACTCCGATCGTATCTTCTCTTCCGTTTCCCAAGTCGCCTCCTCGACTCCATGTCTCGACCATTGCACTTTAACCAGTGGAATGGTCTTATGCCGAAGTTGTTTCTCACGACGCTCAAGGATCTTCACGGGTCTCTCCGGAAAGGTAATATCCTCGGCTACGTCAATCTCACTGTAGTCGATAACGTGGCTCGGATCCGGCACGTACTTTCTCAACTGAGATACATAAAAAACACTATGGACGTGACTCAATGCTAGAGGCAACGCCAAGCGATAGGCTAAATCTCCAACTCTGTCCAAAATCTCGAAAGGTCCGATATACCTCGGACTAAGTTTCCCCTTTTTTCCGAAGCGGAAAACCCCTCTGGTCGGCGACACCTTGAGTAAGACATGATCCCCCACTTCGGACTCCAAGGGTCGACGACGAGTATCAGCATAAGATTTCTGACGGCTCTGGGCAGTCAGCAATCGGCCTCGGATAATAGAAATCTTTTCCTTAGTATCCATCAACATATCCGGTTCCGTTCCAATTAGCTCCGAAGCCTCGTCCCAACATAATGGCGACCTACATCGCCTACAATAAAGTGCCTCGAATGGTGCCATTTTGATCGACGCATGCTAACTATTATTATAGGCAAACTCGATCAACGGTAAGTGAAGTTCCCAATCATTACTCCAGTCTAAGGCACAATCTCGCAACATATCTTCCAACGTCTAGATCGTCCTCTTTGTCTGACTGTCTGACTGAGGATGAAAGGAAGTGCTCAATCTCAACTCAGTACCCAAAGCCTGATGAACGGCCTGCCAAAAATGCGATACGAAATGACCGTCTCGATCAGAAACAATGGTCTTGGGGGCACCCTGCAACGTTACGATCTCAGCTATAAAAGTTCGAGCCAATCTATCTGGTCCCCAAGTATCCTTAATACCCAAGAAGTGTGTAGACTTGGTCAACCGGTCGACAATTACCCAAATCATATTCATTCCGGCCCGAGTTCTCGGCATGCCAGTGATGAAATCCATAGAGATGTCTTCCCACTTCCACTCGGGAATGGGAAGCGGCTTCAACAACCCCGCTGGTCGTTGATGTTCGATCTTGACTTGTTGACACATCAAGCACCGTAGTACAAATTCTGTGACATCCTTCTTCATATTGTTCCACCAAAATTTTCGTTTCAAGTCCTTATACATCTTACTCGTCCCAGGGTGGATTGAGTAAGGTGTAGCATGGGCTTCTCGGAGAATTCTCCGCCTCAACTCTAGATCATTCGGAATACAAAGCCTGCCCTGAAATCTCAGAATATTATCCTCGTGAACCATAAATCCAGGAGCTTTTCCTTTAATTACATCTACCTTCAGTTGAGAAATCATCGGGTCACTCCACTGTTTCCCTTTGATGTCGTCAACCAAGGACGAAGTAATTTCGAGAGTACACAACTGTCCATGTACTCGTTGAAGCCAAACTTCTATCCCTTGCTCGATTAAATCCTGATGAATCTTTGTCTGAGATTTAAGAACCTCGAGCATTTGAAGAGATGCCGATTTGGGGCTCAAAGCATCCGCGACGACATTGGCTTTTCCGGGGTGGTAAAGAATTTCCAAATCGTAATCCTTTATCAACTCTAACCAACGTCTCTGTCTCATATTCAGCTCCTTCTGACTGAAAATATACTTCAGGCTCTTGTGATCGGTATAAATCCGACACGTAGAACCATACAAATAATGTCGCCAAATATTGAGTGCGAAGACAATTGCGGCCAATTCCAAATCGTGAGTAGGATAATTCATCTCATACGGCTTTAATTGTCGTGACGTAAAAGCTATCGTCTTATCATGCTGCATAAGCACACAACCAAGACCTTGACCCGAAGCGTAACTATAAACTGCAAAGCCCTCACTACCATGTGGTAAAGTTAAAATCGGCGCTGAAGTCAAACGTCTCTTCAGCTCATCGAAGCTCTGTTGTCTCTCATACGACCAAACAAACTTTTCGGTCTTCTGGAGTAATTTCGTAAGCGGCTGAGCGAGTTTCGAGAAGCCCTCGACAAACCGACAGTAATACCCAGCAAGGCAAAAAAGCTACGAACTTCCTTAACATTTTTAGGCGGTGCCCAATCTAGCACTGCCTCAATCTTCTGCGGGTCTACACGAACCCCTTCGGCCGAAATCACATGGCCGAGAAACATAACTTCTTCCAACTAGAATTCACATTTTGAGAATTTTGCATAGAGGTGCTCGGTTCTAAAAATATCTAGTACTAAACGCAAGTGTCGGGCATGTTCCTCTTTATCTCGAGAATAGATCAAAATGTCGTCAATAAAGACGACTACACACCTGTCGAGATACTCGATGAAAATTTTATTCATTAACTGCATGAATAATGCCGGTGCATTAGTCAACCCAAAAGGCATAACTACAAATTCATAATACCCATATCTCGTCCGAAATGCCATCTTCGGAACGTCGGAATCTCTCTCCCTGAGTTGATAATACCCTGATCTTAAATCAATTTTCGAGAAAACTGCAGCCCCTTGCAATTGATCAAATAAATCGTCTATACGAGGCAAAGGATACTTGTTCTTGATGGTCACTTTGTTTAGCTCACGGTAGTCGATGCACAAACGTAATGACCCATCTTTCTTTCTCACAAAAAGAACAGGTGCGCCCCAAGGCGAAGCGCTCAGTCTGATGTACCCTATTTCCAGAAGTTCTCCCAACTAATTCTTTAATTCTTGCATCTCGGAAGGTGCCATCCGATAAGGTGTTTTAGAAATCGGAGCCGCATCTGGCTCTAAGTCCACAGAAAATTCTATCTCCCGATATGGCGGTAATCCCAGGAGATCATCTGGGAAAACATCGGGATACTCATTAACAACCGGAATCGAAGAGAAATCGACTTTGTCCCCTTCCGTTTTCAAGGTGTAACACCAATAGCCCATACAACCTTTATTCAAAAGTTTTACGGCCTTCATGGCGCTGATAAGTAACTTGGATTGGTCCGACTTACGTCCTAAAAATGAATACTCAGATCCGTCTTTAGTCATCATAGTGATAACCTTGGTACGTAATTCATAATCACCTGGTGACTATCAAGCCAATCCTCGCCGAGGATCACGTCCTCGCCTACCATATCAACTACAATCAGATTCAATAACCAATCCATACCGGATATAATCACTGGAAAACCTCTAATCTCCCGGTTCCCCACAATTCTATCCCCGCTAGGTAGTTTCACAATGAAGGGATCGCAAGCAGTCATACAAGTTATATTCAAACGGCGTACACACTCCAAGGAAATAAAAGAATGTGTAGCACCCGTATCAAAAAGCACACGGACTGGATGAGATAAAATATGAATGGTACCTGAAGTCACCGCTGCATCGGGTTCATCTATTAGACGCATCTCATAGACCCGTGGTTGTACCGAACCGACGCTAGAGTTTCCCCCTCCAGCGTTCTGACCCCTTCCCCGGCCCCTGCCGTAATTCTGCTGAGATTGACCAAAAGATTGTCGCTGATTAACGCCTTGGTCATGTGGTGCTGGGGCAGAAGCCCGAGTGTCCAAAGTCTGATTTCGTTCGGAACAATAAGCCGCTCTATGTCCCATCTGTCCGCAAGTGTGACACTTCGGCGGAAAATTGCATTCCAAATTAACGTGGCCTGGACGACTACAATTATAGCAAGTTACCGTGCGATTTGTGGTGCCCGGAGCAGAACGGAAACCCCTCTTTCCTTTAGCAGAATGTGATGATTGTCCGGTAGAACGGTTAGTCGTCTGTGACCTCTGGAAGTTGCCACTCTTATATCCAGAAAAATTCCCCGAAACCTTCTGCTTCTTCGATTCTTTAACGGTATCGTTGTCGGGGCTTAACATATCATGGGCTAAAGCTCTGTCCTGATATTCCTTCAGTGTGGTGCAAGCAAATCCGGCTATGTACCGCCGTAAGTCCATATTCATCCGCATATCAAAATAACGGATCTTATCACGCTCGTTTCTCACTTGATCCTTCACGTGGATCAATTGTTGGTTGTATTCTACAATTTCTTGCGAAACAGGAATATTCTACGGTTTAGCCTCGAAAAAGGCTCGAATTCGGCCCTCTCGCAATGGCCCTCCAAAAGCTCTTTAAATTCATCCCACGTGGCAACAAGATCCTGTGGCTTGATGACTTTCCACCATGTAGCGGCCTCCTTGGTGAGGAAATACTGAGCAATCGGTACTTTCCTCACTTCAGGGCAATCAACTGCTTCAAAGATTTTCTCCAACTCCGCTAGCCAATCTTCCCAACCTAACGGGTCTGTGGCACCGCCAAACTGTACAGGGTGCATACGGATTACATTCTGAAGCAAGGCATCCGCGTTCGGATTCAGATTATTCAGCTGAACGATTTGGGCTAAAATAGTTATCTGGTTAGCCAATTGTTGAAGTACATTCGCAAATCCAACGTCCACGCTGTTCCCCTGGCCAGTCGACTGGTTGTGCTGACTTTCGGTGTCCGGATGCACCGAGTTTGATAAACTGGGGTTGGTCGACCCCGCAACAGAACTGAGGGAAACGGCCGCGCCACGTCCTCATCCACGTCCAAGGCCACGGCCCCTACCAGCTGACATACTGAAGAACACACAAGGCACGTAAGTACAATTCAATCGCACGTCATCAAAGTGACCGATTCTCAAGAATACCAAAAATAGAAGCAAAACGAAAAAGGAAACACCAGGTGTAAGAGGTCAAACAAGTCCCGGTCGCATTGTGATGATGGCAAAGTAGTGATATTGTGGACAAATGACGACTCAATCGACCCAAAAGACCGACAGCCTAGGTATCCATAGACCTAAGCTCCGATACCATATTCTGTAACACCCCCAAGTTATTCAGGGAACCGTGAGCCCCGCCGTGGGACCCACAAGGATAAACATACGCGGAACTATAAATTTTGACCGAGAAGGCCTACATACAATGGAATGAAGAACAATACAAAGGGTATTCAAAACATATCCAATGTATCCAAAGACATCACAACACAAATCAATACCTCGGCAAACACAGGCCGGAACATCAAGGAAAATGGAAAACAATACTCGAGTATTCAATAACCATCCCAGTACAACAACACTGAATGGAGAAAAACAAAACATAACCCGAGGAAAGATATAGTATCACACTTGCCCATCATCTTCATGCCGACCCGATACCTGCCTGTCCGCTCTCCTGGAACCTGAAATACATAAAAAGTATTTCCTCCATAAAGGGGTTAGCCGTCGAATAGCTAGTGCAAGTATATCAAGTATGAAACACAATACTCCTCGACAATAAAGTAATGGTAACCGTCAAATCATCAATTCAAGACTAGTATTCCGGAATAACTAAATCTCATAGCATCACAACCGTGCATACATGATCAACCATGGAACCGCACCAGAGGCTACGGAACCCTCTGGGACCCGTCGGCCCACCCCAGAGTGGTTAACCCAATTATTCGTGGAATCGCACCAGAGGCTACGAAACCCTCAGGAGACCTGTCGGCCCACCCCAGAATGGATATAAACAATCATACCATTCATATATCTTACTTTCAAAGTCGAGATCGTATAATCATAAATATATACTTTTTTTATAGTGATGCCAAAAGCAAATAAATTCACTGCAGGCAAGTGTACATGCTCGAAAAGGAAAACACACAAAAACAGAAAAGAGAAACAAAGAGATTCACCATGATAACTCAAATCCCCTCAACTTATTTTCAGTCATCAAATGAACACCCAACTCCCCCCAACTCCAACCCCCCGAAAAGAAAACAGCTATGATAATTCGAAAGAAGCAACAATCCTGGTATTAAAAATAAAAATTATAATGTTCTTCTCAACTCAATGTTACTTGCCTTTGAGACATCGAGAAATTGAACGGAAAAGAGTACGAGTTCGGTAGGTCCAAGAACGCGCTTCCGGCACCTAAACGATTCGTAAGGGATATGACAATCAATAATCCATACTCATAATTCACGAAAATACAAGGGTAAACAACTAGAGTATGGGAAAATCACCCAAACCCTCACAAGTCCGAACACGGCACAAACCAATCCGTAAAATCGTAGGAAAAGCATGTACACAGGATAGATACATCATAATCTCAAGGTTCTCAAGCATCAAAATGGATAAATCGGACGAATCTGGGAAAAACCCCAAAATTCCCAAAAAATAGGGTTCTAAGGATTTTTACCTTGATTTAGATAATAGGATGGATTAGATGTTGTGTAATCCTTGTTCTCCAACCAAAGATGTTGATGTTTGAAGATGGATCGCTTCCAATCGCCCAAAATCGCCTCTCCCGAGCTTCTCCCGTCGAAAATGAGTGAAGAGAATGAATAATGACGAAATGGAAGTCAATTGTCCGATATATACTCGCCCAGTCTAGCGCACGCTACGCCTCGATTATTAGCGTGCGCTAGCGAGGTCACCGGGTAATCCAGTGGCTTCTGTCGGCCCTGTTAGTGTGCGCTAATCGCCTTACCTTAGCGTGCGCTAGCCAAAAATGGTGTCCAGAAACTGGAGTCCAGAACCTACTGTCCTCTGCCCTGCTCGAGTCTTAGCGTGCGCTACCGCTATGGCTTAGCGTGCGCTACGCAGCTCTTATAGCGTGCGCTATTCAAATACTAGCGTACGTTACTTTATAGTCCAGAAAACCTGACAACCTCACTGCCTCTGCCAACCAGCCCATTAGCGTGCGCTACGGACGGATGTTAGCGCGCGTTACTGACCACGAATAGAGTGCGTTAACGAACTCCTAGCGCGCGTTAACTACCCATCCAGAAAGCAGTATGAGTTACTAGTTCTGACCCGACTGTTCCCTTAGCGCGCGCTACGTCGCAAAGCTAGCATGCGCTACTCAAGCAGAATTAGCGTGCGTTAGTCTAGGCCTAGCGTGCGCTATTTCTCTGACCCAGAACACTTCCGCAAGGTCTAAACAACACGATTGTGATCCAAACAAGATATGAAGCCCTATAACAATATTGACAACCTCACCAAGAGTTTACAGAGCGATGAAATAATAAAAACGGCAAGGTCAAACAGTCAATAAAAGTACGGGTATTACAGAAAACCCGACTGACAGTCCTCAAACCCAGATTTTGATCCAGAAACCCGAAAATCTCGAACCCCAACCACCACAGAAAATAAAACATAGATCTTAAGCATCTTAAATTGGAGTCTAATTCTAAAAAGGTCAAATTACATTACCTTTTGAAGGGCACCGAAAGATAATATGGTTATCGTAAGGAAATTCGTCGTCTCATATTCCTTCTGTTATAATGACGGATGAAAGGCATAAGGGGATACAGAATAATATGAGTCTTGTAGGGGAAGCCGCCTTCCTCATATTGTATAATTCTACAATGACGGGCATATGTTGCATGAGGGTATCTGGTTCTCACTGGCTTACAGATGGGGATGTTGGTTTCTCTTACGCGGAGAAGACGGTTACTCCTTATGATTTTTTTTGAAAGGATTAAATCACTTAGGTTAGCTGAATCACAATTGAAGCAAACAATAGAAGAAGATGCTTTCCCAGAACAAAGGCGGCTAGAAAACGACCTCTTGGACGTCGGATACCAAAGTCACTCTGAACGAACCGGCATCCTAGTCCTCTCACCAAAAGAAACTGAAGGGTTCTTCCGAGCAAGCTCCTTGATCAAAAGCTCTGCTCCAAGAGCCTTCTCAATGAATTTGTCAAGTGAATTACAATTATGATTGAACAACTGCATCCTCAACTGCAGCTTTAGCCTCATGCTAAAATACTTTATCTTATCCGCCTCAGTATGGATAACAGACGAAGCAAACTGAAGAAGTCCATGAAACTTCCCAGCAATAACAACAACACTCTCGTCCTTGACGAATTCGGGGTTCAAAACCTCTGACATCTTGGCTTCACGAAGTGGAGACGGATAATACCTCTCTAACACGAGGGTCTTGAACTCACTCCAAACACAGTCATGATCGGCAGGTTTCACAGGAAGTCACCAGGAATAAGCGCCCTTACACAAATAGTAAACCTCTACTGCCACCTTACTCTATTACGGACACTGAACCATGTCAAAGAGTTTATCAAAATGTTCAAGCCAATGAACAATATCAGATGGTTCCAATGAACCCTCAAAAGTAGGTGGCCTCTGACGAGAGATATCGCCAACAATCTGACTCACATCCCCAGTCTGCCCATGAAATGACACTTGGAATCCCTGTTGCAGTGGACCACGAACCATCGAGGCCTACATGGTCTCCACTATCTGTGTCATCTGAGTCATATGGCCGTCATGCCCCCATAATCAAGAAAGTATCAATGTGTCCACTCTCATTCTGATCAGTTCCTCAAGCAAGACTTCCCGAAGGAAAATCGGTCACGTAGGTAACACCACCGGCCGAACTCTGATCCATCTCGGTGCTCGCACACACATTAGCATGAGATTCTGGGTTCTGGCATGCTCTGCAGCCTTTACCCCCTCTGCCACGTACTCTTCGCATAGTGAAAGCATAACGTTCAATCATGATCATAGCTCAAATATGCCTCAACGACCAATCCATAAAGCTAAGTTAATAGCCAAACACGAGTACATATACCAACAGATAAACAATCATATCAAGTGCGCTAATCATAGCCACTGCAGAGCCCACACGCTCCAAAACAAATAATCATGAATCAATCGTACCACAAATGTCACATACAAGTTTCAACAAAACATGTATAATAAATGACATAATGAATGTATGAACATAAAAGAGAATAGAATTCTTACACAGGTCATACGAAGCTTCGAGGTCTTGCAATACTAGTTCTCACTAACAACGACTCAATGAAAGAATGACTCATACAGTCGTTCAACTATCATGACTCACAAAACCCGACTGTCCAGATTCTCATAACCTGACAGTCCCGCTACGGTAGAGCCACATAACACACATGTCAGGGTATCTCACAATCCAATTCTCTGATACCATCTTCTGTAACATCCTCAAAATCCCATTGGGTTATTACAGTGTCGTGGACCCCACGCCAGGAAATCCACCAGGCGAACACGACTTAAATACATCAACTGACCAAAAGGCAAATCACAGTCCCTACTGTGATATCCAACACAATATTCCGATGTGGAATTTCAATGACAATAATGGGCTTACATGGCCAAAATAAAAATACAACGACATCCATGAGACTTGCTCGGATAATACATAATGACAATGACTGACAAACTAGTGAACACTCCAAACGGACTGACCAACATGAACACTGAAACAAATCGGGACTAGTATCGCTCGAGTGCCTCGTCACCATCATCATGCCCCTGTGTCTCAACTCTCTCCTCGCAAACACCTAAAACATGAAAATATGTTTCGCCTCCACGGGGTCAGTCATCCAGATAATGAATATCGAATACATGTAAAACATGAGATGCATCCAAAGGCAAAACAAATGGTACAACAATGATAATATGAGATGCTCACAAACCAAGGTGGAACCGAGCATTCGTGAAACACTATACCCACGGCATACAACCAGTCCCTGCTCAACAGGTCAGTATACAAATGCCAAACAACTAATCATCAATATAGGGTACAACAACAAGTTACCCGAAGGTAAACCAAACCAAAGCTGAAACAGATACAAAAATGATGCCTGAAGGCTCCAACAGAAACACCAACACATTGCACATGGCCAAAAAGCCCTCAGCCAAAGCTGCAAAACACCATAATGGACTGAAAGCCCTCAGCCGAAGCTGTCAAACTGAATATCCATCACAACGCAATTTAGAAACTTAAATTAAATTCATTCTAAAATCAGGTACTAATAACACATTATTTAGGACTAGAATTATATCATTAACTTTCAACTGCACGACTCCCACCGCAACAGCCTTTAGCCTGTAATAGTCGCCCCAGCTAATAGTAATCTCATCCGCACTAAGTACTTTAGTTACTTGGAACCCCTGTGAGTCATCACAAATATGATCAGTGGAGCCCAAATCTACTATCCACGAAGTGATAAAACAGGTAGCCAAACATGTTTGGACTACTAGTGCATGAGACGTACCTTTCTTAGGGCAGTCACTCTTAAAATGCCCTATTCAGACCGCATTTATAACATTCGATCTTCGGCTTTTTGTTTGCCTCGGACTAAGGAGCCTTGGACTGAGGAGCCTTGCCCTTAGCTTTGAAGGTTGCCACTTGCTTCTGGCCAACCTGCTTTTTCTTCTTTCCCCATTTGAGTTTTGAAGAACTAGCACCGGTTGCCACAAGAATTTGATGATAACCTTGTTTGAAGAGACCTTCGGTAGATTGGAGCTCTGTCAGAAGTTCCGCCAAAGTGTAAGTCCTACATTTCATATTGTAGTTAAGCCGGAACTGCTCAAAGCTTCTTGGCAGGCTGCCCAAGATAATATCGACCTGCGACTCGGCATCGATAGTGGCCCCCAGTATGCTCAGTTCATTCAAATGAGGCATCATTTTCAGAACATGATCCCTTACTGGAGTCCCTTCAGACATTTGGGTTGTCATCAACACCCTCATTTCATTTGGCCTAGCCGTCCGGTTCTGATGACCAAACATCTCGCTGAGATTTTTCATCATTTCTGCAGCTGAGGCCATCGTCTGATGCTGATGTTGCAATACATTTGTTAGTGAAGACAAAATGTAACAACGAGCCATCTCATCAGACTTTTTCTATTTTTGGAATTCAGCCAACTCTTCAGGAGTGGCATCCGATTCTGGTTCCAGAGGGCTTTCCTCAGATAAAACAAATTTATGACCCTCGACAGTCAGGACAATGTCAAGATTTCTTTTCCAGTCGATAAAGTTAGTGCCATCAAGTTTATTTTCTTTGAGAATAATAGCTAGTGGATTGAAAGACATCTGAGAATAAAATTAAAACACCATTCATTATATAATTCGGCGCAAAACATATTGAAAAAACTTAAAACACAATATATATGCAGTCAAACAACACCTCAAAAAACCGCACATGCAAGCCACGTTAGTGTGGACGTTTACATATACATTTTTTAAGTAGATTTTAGGTTCTTTAATTTTACTATCTAGTCAAGATGTATTTTGACAAGTAAAATTAATAGTTGGTTCCTCTTGGCCATATATTAAATTAACATAGACTCCGATGGGGAGCTTATTAATTAATACACCTAAGTGAACACCATAATTTAACAAACCTTAGATTATTATTTAATAATAATAGTCCTACAGATGGAGAGGTCCTATCATAAAAAATAATATTCACCTTTTTGTTATCTAATTGAAGTTTAAAACTAGTGAGCTAATAATCAGCACATCCGATGTGGAGGAAGACTCTAATGTCAACGCGCATGCTAATTATTTCACAATTTAAACCAATTATGGAGGTCAATTTGATTTTGAAAAATCAATTATTAAAATCACTTAGTTATTTTGGAAAAATAAGGTTTTTAATTTTCTTGTCCAAACATGCAAGAAACATATCACGCATACATCCATACATGGCATTCATCAAAACAGTAAAAACCAACATAAAAAAAATTGGATAATTAAATCCAATTATCATGGCTTTTATTCCTCGTTTTGAATAACGAGAAAATCCTCGGCTATTTTGCTTCCACTGCTTCAAGCATCTCGTCACCTCTTCCCGGTTGGGGCTCAAAATTGCCAAATTTAGAAAATTTCTTCCATGCAAGATTAATTGCACAAGAAATTTCTAATTTAAAATTATTGTGCTCCAACAGACGCAACGAACGGAGGATAAACGAATAGAACCATACACCGAACGAACCTGCCCGGATAAAAACCCGACCTGCTGCCTGGCCCGACCCACAGCCCGGCACCCTGCCTCTGGCTGACGCGCGGCAGGCCAGATTCGGCCAAGACCGCCTGCATTGGCCGAGTCCCGATCGGCGCAGCCTGGTCTCGGTCGGTTCGTCCGATCAGGACTCATTTTCGCGCTGGACTTCTTTTCCTTCGGTACTTTGTGTATTCCAATTTGATTACAATTTTTAAAAAAAATAATCCATCGAATTTACATCAAATTTTACAAGAAAAAATAAAGTCCTATGCTACCCATGGATTTTCTCACGGGAAAAACTTAATACATGCCTCAAAACCGGACTAAATTACCAAAACGCGTAAATAAATAAATAAAAAAATTACATAGCCATGATAATTGGACTATATTCACCTGCAAGACAATTTCTAGCCCAACCATTCCAAACATCAAACTATATGAATATTTAAATTGCGAGCAAATTTCAAAAATTAATTAAATTGAATAGAACCTAAAGACCGGCTCTGATACCAATTGTTGGAATATAAAACACAGTGGAAGCGAGATACTTGAATCGAATAGATTTAGTTTCATAAACTAACCAGCAAAATTGCGGATCTATTTAGGCTTGTCAATTAATTAATTAAACAGATTAATTAACAATTTAAATATATGTATTTACGCAGTAGAATTGGTAATTCATACCTTTGGAGCGAAGTGGTAGAAAATTCCCTTTTGGATCGATCGAGCTACTCCACGTACTCCTCTTCGATCTTCTTGTATTTCTACCTCAAGATCTTCTAGAGTATACCCCGCCTATGTCCGGATGTCGTGTGGGCAACAATCTACCGGACTGCTTGGACTGTGATATGGGTCGGCCGAGCCACTTTTTCTTCCAAAAATTATCTTACTAATTTTCTCTCTATTTTTCTTGAATATTTGTGTATTTAGAAAAATATTGTGTTAGCTAAATTGTGGAATCCAAGACGCAAGTCAAGATCCACAATTAAACACAAATTAGAGAAGAAAATCAAAATTCTTGTGTCAAACAAGAGTGAAAAAATTGGCCCCCATATGTGTCCTATTAATAGGTGTTTTGGGCTACTCTAGGAACCTTAAGGAGGATAAGGTAAGGACTCCCAATAGAGATCATCTTTCCAATATTAGGGCTCTTCCTAATATGATGACTCTATTAATATCAACTTAGTCCACTAAAAGGTTCATATTGCACTTACCAAAATCCCAAATTACAAAATTGGGCTCCCTTTTGAATTAATTATTTTCCGTATTTAAGATATTCCATGTCCATTAATTAACTTAAGCTATTGACAACTTTTAATTAATTAATGTGTTATACATGAGTATACCACTCGAGCTTTATTATTATATCGAAAAATTAATTCCACCTGCAGGGTTTAATATAATAATCCTTTCGAATGCCTCAAGGGACATGATCAACCCGACTGGTCGGGACACGATTTCTAGCTATATTATTAATTATTATATAAATAATAATATTTCCCAAAATATCGAGCATATTGAGTCAATCATTCTGGCTCTCACCCATGATAAATCAAAGCAATAAATATTAAATATATATAATTAAATATTAATCACTAGAATTAAGAAATAATAATTGTCTGAGATGTACGTTCTTCTTATAGTCATTATAGAAGAATCTATCTCATTCGATCATGTTCAACGTATCCCGAATACGCTAATATATGCTAATGGTCAAGACCAACCAATCTCAAGTATATATTACAACCTCTCACATAAGGGTCTAATGTTATATAGGTAGTGAACTAATTATTACTATATAAGGAACCGATAATGTGATCTTCTGTGTGACACGACACACCACATTATCTACAATATAAAGTAATTTAGGCAACATTTGCATAACCATAGCGTGAATAAATATGCAAAACATGTGATAAATGAATTAAATATTCTCATATATAAAGACCGGGAAATTAGGTAATACAAGCATAAATTATTCTTTGATGTATACAACCCTAACAATGTATACACTTTATCGTACGTAAAATATGTTTAATCCACTAGTTATTTTATCACATTTAACCATCACAACGTGACTTTCCTTTGGACTCGTCAAGCAATTTCCTCGGGAAACAAAACATTGGCCACCGTCATATTCGCACCAATAATTGCTCAACAATATCAAGGTACGTCACCGACATATCATCAAGATCATACAATTATGTCACAATAACATTTAATAAATGTGGACAAGGTTTTGTTCGCAACAACACGGTCTAAATACAACGTATAAAAGTACAAGCATCGTGAGATGGAGCGCAATATATAATTGCTAAAAATGAAGTACACATTATTTAACAGCATGAAATACATGTGGTATTACATACCACCCTCTTTAAAATAGTTTCGTCCTGAAACTAAGAAAATAGCATGAGGTGACTCTCCCTCATGCTCGACTCGGTCTCCCAAGTTGCTTCTTAAATGCCGTGATGCGACCACTGAACTTTCACAACAGGTATGGCTTTATTCCTTAGAGTCTTTATGCGTCGATCTAGAATTGCGATTGGCATTTCTCTGAAGGTAGCATCATTAGAAATCTCTACTTCTTCAAAATTGATTTTGTGACTCGGATCGTAAACGTACTTTCTCAATTGGGAGACGTGGAAGATATTATACACTCTGTCTAACGATGGCGGCAGTGCTAATCGATAAGCGAGGCTACTGACTCGGTCCAATATCTCGAACGGGCCGATAAATCTCGGGCTTAACTTGCTCTTCTGGCTAAAATGTCGAACACCCCACATCGGTGATACTTTGATCCAAAGGTGATCCCTGACTAGAAATTCCAACGATCGCTGGCGATCCGTAGCGTATGACTTCTGGAGGCTCTGCGCTGCTAACATGTGTTTTCAAACAATGGAAATTTTCTTAATAAATTCCTGGATAAGGTCTAACTCGGTAGCAATGACATCGGAAGCATCGTCCGAACATAGGGGAGACTTGCATGTTCTACTGTACAAGGCCTCGAAGGGTGCCATGCCTATGCTCACATGCCAACTGTTGTTGTATGAAAACTCCACTAAACAAAGGTGTTTAACCCAATCCTTGTCCCAATCGAGTACACATGCTCTCAACATATCCTTCAGGGTCTGTATCGTACGTTCTGTCCGAGGATGATAGGCTGTGCTGAAATGCAGTTGAGTACCTATAGCCTTGTGGACAGCTTTCTATAACGGGACACATACATGGTGTCTCTATCTGATATGATTGCTGAGGGAACTCCATGTAGTTTCACGACTTCTCGGATAAAAATGGTGGCCAACAGCTCCATTCCGGTAGTTTCCTGGATCGGAATAAAATGTGCTGACTTCATCAGTCAGTCGACAATAACCCATATCGTGTCCTGTCTTCCCGTCGTCACTGGTAACTTGGTGACAAAATCCATTGATATGCTTTCACATTTCCATTCTGGAATGGGTCAGGGTTGCATGATCCTGTCCGGTCTACGGTGTTCGATCTTTACTTGTTGACACATCATACATCGAGTAACGAATCTTGCTACTTCCTGTTTCATGTTTTTCCACCAAAAGCTCTTTCGCAAATCTTTGTACATTTTGCTCATCCCAGGATGAACGGAATAGGGAGTAGAATGAGCTTCCTTCAGTATAGCTTGTTTTAGCGCATCATTTGGTGGAATGCAGATCCTGTTCTTAAATTTTACCAAGTCCCCTTGGATCCTGTAGTCTGAAATAATTCTCCCTTCGGCTCTTGGGCTGATCGCACGTATTTCGGGGTCTTCCACATGTGCTAGACGTATTTCATCCAGCAAGGATGAATGAATATTAATTGAGCACAGCTGTCCCCGGCGATGTTGTATCCACACTTCAATATCACTCTTCCTGAGGTCCTGTTGCAGTTCTGGTTGTACCGTTAAACTGGATAGCGTCACCTCTTGCGCAATCTTCCGACTAAGTGCATCTGCTACGACGTTGGCTTTCCTAGGGTGATATAAAATCTCCACGTCATAATCTTTGATTAACTCCAGCCAATGCCTCTGTCTCATGTTTAACTCCCTTTGGGTGAAGATATATTTTAAACTCTTGTGGTCCGTAAAAATCTTACAGGTAACTCCATAAAGGTAGTGCCTCCAAATATTAAGAGTGTGGACCACTGCGGCTAGTTCCAAGTCATGCGTTGGGTAGTTCACTTCGTACGGCTTAAGTTGTCGGGAGGCGTATGCAATAACTTTGTCATTTTGCATGAAGACACGCCCCAGTCCATGCTTATATGCATTCGTATATATCATGAATCCTTCTGTGCCCTGCGGTAGTACTAATATCGGAGCGGTAGTCGTCTCCTCTTTAGCTCGTCGAAGCTATCCTAACAATCTGTAGTCCAGACAAACTTGGTACTTTTCCTCAGTAGTTTCATCAATGGCCGAGCGATACAAGAAAAAGCCACGACGAACCGTCGATAATAATCTGCCAATCTCAGGAAACTCCTTACCTCATTGATGTTTTTGTGGTTCCCAACTCATCACTATCTCGATCTTTTACGGATCTATCCTGACGCCTTCTGCTCAGATAACATGTCCCAGAAAGGTCGCCTCTGACATCCAGAACTCGCATTTGGAATGTTTTGCATAAAGTTGGTATTGCCTCAAAATACTTAACACGTGTCTCAAGTGTCCCTCGTGTTCCTGTCGGCTCCGGAAATAGATTAAAATGTCGTCAATAAAAACCGACACATACTTATCGAGGAAATCCGTCAGAACCTTGTTCATATATTCCATAAAAATGGTTGGGGCATTGGTTAAACCAAATGACACCACCATGTACGCATAGTGTCCATATCTTGATCGAAATGCAGTCTTGGGAATATCCTCCTCCCGAATCCTCAATTGGTGATATCCAGACCGTAAATTGATCTTTGAGAACACTGTCGCTCCATGTAATTGATCCAGCAGATCATCGATCCTTGGAAGTGGATAACGATTCTTGATGGTGACTTTGTTTAGTTCTCTGTAGTCGATACACAAGCATAGGGAGTTGTAATTTTTCTTCACAAAAAGGATCGGCGCACCCCACGGCGAAGTACTCGGACGGATCCGTCCCTTCTTTAACAATTCTTCGAGTTGTATTTTTAATTCCTTTATTTCAGCTGGTGCAATCCTATATGGTGCTTTGGAAATAGGTGTCGTTCCCGGCTTAAGTTCAATCGAAAGATGGACCTCCCATCGTGGCGGCAACCCGGTAATTCATCGGGAAAAACATCTGGAAATTCACTCACCGCGGAAATGTTAACAACTGATAGTTGTGATGTGTCCTCTTGGAGAACATAACACTAGTAATACATTTCTCGAGTGTCACAAGATACTTCCGAAGCGAGGAGGCTGAGAGATCCTTTTGTACTGAAGTGTTCTCAACCCCTGATTGTTTGAGTGGCACCGTCACAAGTCATAGTAGTGGTCATCCGGTCCATACCCAAAATAATATCCTCGTTCTGAAATGAGATTCGCCGTCTAGCTCTGATCATCGATGTGGATTGGACAGTCTCGAACTTCTAGATTACCTCCAACTCTGCTACCCTCGGGTAGCTTAATAGTAAAAGATTCACAAGGTACACAGGAAAGGTTCAAACGTTTAACACATTCCATAGACATAAACGAGTGTGTCGCTCTAGTATCAAACAGTACATGAACAGACTGGGAATTAACAAGAAGTGTACCTAAAATAGCAGGTGCGGGTTGGTCATCGGTAGCCCTCAATTCAAACACGCGGGATGTTAGTGTCCCAGAGGAGGGTGTAGTGGCTCCTCTACGCCCACGACCTCTTCTGGCACCGTGTGATGGGGGTTGAGTTTGGTAAGGTGGAGCTCGGTAGTTGGAAACGGCGGGTGCCCTGGATGACTTTACAGAACCTTGCTCACTTTGAGAAGCTGGATTTGATGCAGAATTGGCTCGCGAACAGTAGCGAGACATATGCCCACTCTTCACGCATGAAAAACAATTGGTAGCCACCTTATGACACTGGCTCATGGTATGTCCAGCTATGCCACAGTTGAAACAGTCCCGGCGGAGTGGCCGGACGGATGTGCCCTTCTGTTGGTACGAAACCGCTGATTTAGAGGAGAAACTGGTGCCCGAGTTTGTTCTACTGGTGCTCCCAGACTGGTTAGACGTCTTATGTTTCTTCTGATTATGTTCGGTGTCAGAACTAACAACAATATCGGCATATGCTATGACTACGTCCTCATATGCCCTCAGAGTGGTGCAGTGAAATCCAGTTGCGTAACGTTGGACGTCTTCCGGCAATTGTTGTGCAAGGTGGCAGATCCGTTGATCTTCAGATGGAACCATTAGTGAGACATAGCTTAGTTCGGTTCGATAGGATCGAATGATATCTGGCATCGGCAAATTCTGTGGTCCAGCACTGAAGAAATTCCGTGCACCGGCAGTTTGAGCTGACTTGGGGCAGTACTCGTCTCTCAACAGTTTAGAAAACTTGGACCACCGGACTACCCTGTCCTCTGGCTTATAGGTCCTCCACCATCGGGCAGGAGTGTCGCGGAGCTGGTTGATTCCCAGTGGTATCTTTTGGTTCCCTGGGCAGCCGATTACGTCGAAAGCAATCTCCATTTCGGAGATCCAGTCGTTCACATGTTTATCACCCGAACCGTCAAACATCGGTGGCCTAGCCTTCAGCATCTCTCCCAGCCAACGGTCCTTCCCGGCATTTTTTTCAACGTTAATGATTGGCACTCACTCCACTCGGTTAACCTGAGCGATCCCCATTGCAATGGCCTGGGCGAGAGTTTGAATGAAAGCCGGATCCATGCCTCTATTGTTCTGGTTTTCTACCTCCTGATCATTCTGATTATGGGACGGTGGCTGGTTTCCGGCTGGAATGGTTTCAGCGGTGTTCATGTCTTCATTTTGGTTCACAACGGAGCCCTGAGCGACGTTCACGATTCTCCTAGCTCCACGACGTGCCATTGTGATAAATGTTCGATCTTGAGAGTCAGTTCAATGCAATTATTCTTCGAGTTCTACTAAATTCAAACATCATACCTAATTTTCAGGAAACATACGTGTTCCTCATTTTGACATTCCTCGAGGAGTTGGCCGGAATCGGAGAAGGCGGGTTGCGGTCCGTGAAAAAGATGGTCGACGACTATGGTTTTAGATGAATGGGAAGGCGAGGGCGGCCGATGGCTAGGGTTTTGGCTGAGGGGGAAGGCGAGGGCGGCCGACAGCTAGGGTTTTGGCTGATCTAGGGTCCTGTGTATTACAGAAAAAAATCCATTTTTTTTTAATTTGCAGAAAATTTGGACCAATTTTTTTCTCTTGCTCAGTTAGGAGGCTAGAAGTTGATAATGTGTTGACGGAAAAATATTTGAGACAGAAAAATAGGGAAAAATATGTTGTATTCTCATTAATGGTACCCATATATATAGAGAGACCGAATAGACATAATCCTACCCTAAATAGGAAAATCCATAATTTTACATAAAGTATTATTACTTTTAACACACTTAGACATTTTCAATGAGAAGTGCACTAGTATTAGTATAGTTTTTTATAAATAACAGTTACGAAAGTTCTAATTGAAATGGACTTAGAATTCACTCATCAAACGTGGCCTAAACTCTTTTCTCTCTCCACAAGCACTTCTGTAATTATCTTAGAATTATGGCTGATACTTTAAAAACCGAATACTCGAAAAATCAAATCGAATTGGTGAAAATAGTTCGGTTCGATTCAGTTATTGAGAAAATTGTGAGAATTTATTAAATCCTCTTTTCAAATTGAATTTCGGTAATGGCTATTGATTTTTTTCAATTCCAAATACCTAGAAATTAAAATACCCGATATTTAATTAAAAATAACGAAAATATCCGGTTATTATTTATATTTTTGGTTATTTATATATTTATTTATTTTTTCTTTTTAATCAAGTTACTATATAAACTACAAACCCCAAAATCTTTGGCTACTATGTAAATTTGGTGAACCAAGTTAGAATGTGATGACACTAAGAGACTTGCATTTCAGGTAAAATAATAAAATACAAGTTTATATGTATAGAAAAAATAATTGAAGATCCAAAAAAAAAATTCGATAAAATTTCGGTTAGGATTTTTTTGGTAATATAAAAAAAAATGAAAAATCATACCCGAATTATTTAAACGGGTACGACTACTTTTTCCAATAACCGAAAATCTAAGCACTAGTTAGAATAGTTTCTGAAGCAAACAATTTCAACTTTAATTTTTATCATCTTAGGTTGAATTTGACCGGAGACAGTTTGAGGAATACTGGAATAGTATCAAATCTCTCCATATAACTCACCGAAATTAGTCTAGAATAGTACTTCAAAATTGATTCTTAAATGATTTGAATATATTTCGTATATCCAAATAAACTCAGATAATTTATTATGATGGTTTTTAAATTATTTCCTTCAAATCCTTTCATCCAAATGAAAATGTACGAGGTACAATAAACTTATGGAGTTTTTTTCAATAATTATTTTATGGCTATTGTTAAATTTAGGCCCAAATGTAGTTGGTATGACTAGGCCCAGAATTGACATTTTAACTAAAGCAGCTCAGCCCATTGATAACCCAAACGACCCGAGCCCGGCTTCTGGAACCTGTCTTGTTTCATCTGGACTGTTGATTTGGACGATGCAATCACACCTGTCCACGGTCCTAATTAAAACCCCCCACCCCCGAACCCTACTTCATTCTCTCCTGCCTTTTTTTTTCTCTCACCCTTCTCTCTGCCGCCACGACCTGTTCTTCCTCCCTTTCTCCCAGCCTCCTAGTTGACTTCGCTTCCGATGAAATCGCAGCCCCTTATCAAACTAATGATAAGGCTGGTTGCGTTTCCCATGGGATCGGAGGAGGACGTTGATTTTTCCGGGTATTTATATCCCTTTCGGTGAGATTGTTTGGCATCCGAGAGAAAAGTGAAAACCTTTGTGCTGATTTCTGAGATTCTAAGTGTGTTCTTAAGATCTGAGTAAATCCGTTTATGTGTGAAAATAATTTCTGAGTGAAGTTCTTGAGATCTTTCGGGTGTGGTGAGTTGTTCCCTGAAACTGCTCGGGTTATCTGTTTGGATTTATTTTGGGTTGCTGGAGGCTAATTCCGGCGAGTTCCGGACGAGGGTATTGAATTTGGAGGACTGAGCCGAGGCCGATTTCCGGTTGATTCTCACCACTCACTCCTCGTTTTTCAGATCTTGTGTGATCTGTTCGGTTTGCTTTATTTTTGAGTTGTGTAATCCTATGTATTCCGGATAGTTACCCTACAGTGGTATCGGAGCCCCAAAAAGGGGTTTCTATTCAGAAGGGCGTACGGATTCCGGCCGAGGGATCCGCTCAGGTATTGCATTTCATAGTGTTGTTCGTTATTTTGTTAGCTTCCGTCTGTTTACGTAATCTTCTCTGTGTGACTGTGATTGCTTCGATTTACTATTTTTGTGTTGAGACTGTTGTAGTCGCTATCTCCGAGCATACCAAACCCCTTGCCTGGACCGTAAGTGTTCCTCGGATCTTGTGGGGGCTCCGGGATACGATTCCTGCTCGTATTATTTTAAAATGTGGTGTGATTTTAGTCTCTGTGATATCTGCGTGATACCGGGATTCGATTCCAGCTCGCTTTATTTTAAAATCTGTTGTGATTTTGGTCTTTGTGATATCTGCGTGATATTTAATTGTTATCTCAGTCTTTACATTATTAATCGTACCCTGTGTTGTTATTTTAAATCTTGTGTGATTTTTACAAATACTAAAATGGGTTCTCTTACTTCATTTACAATGCACCTTTCGATGGCAAAGGAGATTTCAGAATCTAGCAACAAAAGATGAAATCTATACTTGTCCAACAAAAATGTTTTAAGGCTATTGAAGGTACTTTTCAGTCTAATATAACTCCTGAGAAACGTGAGGAATTGATTGAGTTTGCTCATTCATCTATAATCTTGAACTTGTCTGATTCTGTGATTAGACGAATAGGCAAAACTGAAAATGCTAAACAGCTTTGGGATAAACTAGAAGAAATGTTTACTGAAACATCTTGGCCCAATAAATTATTCCTCCTCGAAAAGTTTTTTCGATATAAGCTGGATTTGAATAAAGATATTGATGGTAATCTTGATGCCTTTACAAAGTTAGTACAAGATATAAAACAAACGGGTGATAAAAACATTGATGATTATTCCCCTATTGTGCTCTTGAATGCTATCCCTGATGCTTATAATGATGTGAAATCTGCTATCAAATATGGGAGGGATTCTGTTACTTTAGACACTGTTATAAGTGGCTTAAAGAGTAAGGAATTAGACTTTAAAGTTAATAAGGTTTCTAAACCGGTGTCTGATGTCAATTTTGTAAGGTCTAAACAACACCTTAAAAACAAACCGTTTAACAAAACTGATTCTGAGAAGTCTAATAAGAAAAAGGGGCAATGGAGGGATAAATCTAAGTTCCGGCCTAAGAATCGCAAATGCTATAACTGTGGTGAATCTGGTCAATATATACAATAATGCACCAAGCCTAAAAAGAATTTGCAAAATGATCAGGCTATTTTGACTGTGGGCGATGTCTTTATGGTAATTGATGATTTGCGTCTCTCTGTGAATTCTGTGCTTTCTGGTTTATGTGAAAATGAATGGTTGCTGGATTCTGGATGCACTCATCATATGACGCCTTATAAACAACATTTTACTAGTTATACTAATCTTGGTGATCGGTATGTTTATATGCCTGATAAAGTGAAACGAGTTGTGGTCGGCGTAGGAAATGTGTGTTTGAAATTTGCTGATGGTACTCAGACGCCTAGCGCACGACCACTTGATCGTGCATGTTGGTCGTGCGTCGCTGATGTATATAAGGGGACAGACGAGTTTTCACCTCATTTCTCCCCTTCTTCTCTTCTTCTTGCGGTTGACGGACGGGTGAGACTAGGGTATGAGTTCTTGGTCGATTCTACTCAATTCCAAGGTGTTTTGGAGGGTGTTATGTGATTGTAACATCATCTAATCCGTTGTTTTTCATCGAATCGAGGTAATTCCTTTGGTAAGCCCAATTTATCTATTTTGGAGTTTTGTTCTTGATTTTGATTCTAGTCCGACTATGATGAATCAATTGAGGTTATTAGGTATTGTTAGACATGTTATATTGATTGTGTATCCATATCTTCGATTCGTTTAACCCGGTTGATGATCCTAGGGTTCCTGAGAATATATGAACATTTAATGTTCGATTAAATGTTCGAATGAGTTTTCCTTCGATAGTTTGATGTGATTTTTGTTGTTTTTAGTCTTGAACCTCCTTGTGATCGTGTTTTTGTTGGTTCTTGCGTAAGTTGTAGGTTTCGAGGCACTTCGGTCGAGCCGTGTTCGTCGGAGAATTTGTGTGCCGGTTTCGAGGCAAGTATCTTGCTTATAATATGATATCTTGTACGACTTTGGAAGATGAGGGCCTTAGAGGTTGTTGGATGAATGGTTGCATGAAAATTTGCAGAGGCTCCTTAATGTTGTTTAAAGGAATCCGGGGATTTAATTTATACATTTGCCAAACTGAAACTGCTGCATGTTCTAATCTGGTTTGTGCGGATAAAACTGAATTATGGCATAATAGGTTAGGACACATGAGCATGAAGGGATTAGATATCTTGCATAAACAAAAGTGTTTTGGAAAGGATAAAATCTCTAAGATGTCTTTCTGTGACTCTTGCATGTATGGAAAACAATATAAAACTCAATTTCCAAAACCTCCCGATTCCCCTGATCCTTTTTTTGAGAAATCTGGGAAGAGTTCCAATGTGCTTGAGTATGTTCATGCTGATGTTTGGAGCCCTGCCAGTGTTCCGACCCATGGTAGAAATCGTTATTTTCTGTCTATTATTGATGATTACTCGAGGAAAGTTTTCGTATTTCTACTCAAACTGAAATCTGATGTGTTTGAGAAATTTCATAATTGGAGAATTTTAATGGAAAACCAAACAGGTAAACGAATTCGAAAACTTAGGACAGATAATGGTCTTGAATTTTGCAATGCTCAATTTGATACTATGTGTGCCGAGAATGGCATCCTTAGGCATAAGACAGTTCCTTATACCCCTCAACAAAACGGGGTGGCTGAGCGAATGAACCGAACCCTCCTTGAAAAGGTTAGGGCCATGCTCGCCACTTCTGGATTGTCCAAAAGTTTTTGGGGTTAGGCTCTTTTAACTGCTGCCTATCTTACCAATAGATCACTTTCTGTTCCATTGAATGGTAATTACCCCGAGTCTATGTGGTCGGGTCCTGCTATTGATTTTTTAAACATTCGTGTGTTTGGTTGTGCTGCTTATGTGCATCAAAATGTTGATAAACTTGAACCTAGGTCCTTGAGATGTGTTTTTCTTGGCTATCCTGATGGTATTAAAGGTTATTGTTTATGGGTCAGATCTGAACCCGGATTGAAAGTGATTACGAGTAGGGATGTGGTCTTTAATGAAACTGAATTTCCTTGTCTTGATAATCCTTTACCTGCTCCTGTGTTAGCTGCTGATAATTCTCCCCACCCTGTTCAGATTAGGGTGGAGCATCTTAGTGATAATGAGTTACCTATTGAATCTGATAATATGGAAAATCCTGAATCTTCTAATGCACAATCTGATAACCACTCTGAAAATGAAGATAAATCCGAATCTGTTCCTGACTTGTCTAATTATCAATTAACTAGGGATAGGCCTAGAAGGAACGTTAGAAGACCAATACATTTAGATGATTTCCATATGGCTTCTCTTGCTTTCAATGTGTTTGATATGCTTGATGGGAATGAACCTAAAACTTACAATGATGCTTTGTTATCTGATAAGTCAAATGAATGGTTAAATGCAATGAATGAAGAAATGACATCCTTGCATGCGAACGATACTTGGAAACTTGTTCCAAAACCTAAAAACTATTCTTTGATTGATTGTAAGTGGTTGTTCAAAGTTAAAAATGAAGAGGAAAATGTCAGATTCAAAGTGAGGTTAGTAGCAAAAGGTTTTACTCAACGAGAAGGTATTGATTATACCG
Source organism: Orobanche coerulescens (assembly GCA_033398695.1). NCBI lineage: Eukaryota > Viridiplantae > Streptophyta > Magnoliopsida > Lamiales > Orobanchaceae > Orobanche > Orobanche coerulescens. Next base: position 37,505,265 of record CM065815.1, read on the forward strand.
AGATCTTTTCACTTGTAGTTAAATTCATCACTGTTTGCATCATGCTTGTATTAGTTGCACATCACAATTGGGAGATGAAACAATTAGATGTTAAGACGGCATTTTTGCATGGTGAACTAAAAGAAACTATCTACATGAAACAACCGGAAGGTTTTATAGATAGTAACCATCCTGATCATGTGTGCTTGCTTAATAAAATCTTATATGGCTTAAAGCAATCCCCTAGAGAGTGGAACAAGAAATTCAATGATTGCATGCTCACATTGAAATTCCGTCGTAGTGCATATGATCCATGCCTTTATTTTAAGAATGACTGTGGTTTTCCTATGTTCTTACTTATTTATGTAGATGATATGCTCTTGATCAGTTCGTGCATTAAATCTATTGATCATGTTCAAAGTTGCTTAGGTGAACAATTTGACATGAAGTATTTTGGAGATGCTAAAAGGATATTAGGCATGAATATCATTTGGGACAGATCTAAAGGCACTTTATTTCTAAATCAGTCCTCTTACATTGATAAAATCCTTGAAAAAATTTCAATGACTGATGCTAAAATTGCTAGTGTGTCGTTGGCTCCTCATTTCTTATTAACCAAAACTCAGTCGCCTAAAACTGAATCTGAAATTCGTGAAATGAGATCTGTCCCGTATGCTAATGCTATTGGATATGTCATGTACCTTATGGTTAGCCAGATATTGCTTATGTTGTAAGTTGTTTAAGTAGATATATGGCTAATCCAGGAAAACCTCATTGGGAGGCCCTTAAGTGGTTACTTCGGTACTTGAAAAATTCTGTTTCTGATGGTCTTATTTTCTCTAAATCTGATGATGCGGTTAACCTTAAAGGTTATGTTGACTCCAATTATGCCAATGACAGGGATGAATGTAAGTCCACAACTTTGTTGTGTCAAGATTTAACACCTTCCGACCGGCGATCGCCTCCGAGGCCGAGCGACCGACTTACAGGCCGAGCGACCGAGTCACTGCCGAGCGACCAAGGCAAGCCTGCCGATCGGCGACCAGGCGACCGAGCCTTAGCCCAGTGGACATGCTAGCGAATCCCGGTGCCGAGCGATCGACATCAAGGCGATCGCCTCTCAGTACTCGGCGGCCACCCTTGGCGATCGACCGTCTCTCGGCACTGGCGACCTACCCTTGGCGACCGACCCTTGGCGATCTCCTTCCAGTTGCCGATGGCGACCTCGTAGACCATCCAGGACGACCGCCTCATGTCGATCACCTCCGATGGCCACCCGGTCGGCGAAGGCCGAGCACCGGGCGGCACCATGTGCAAAGGCGGGACAAGATCCGCGAATCCGGGCCATTGACCACAATCAGCAGATTCCCTCCACCGGTACGAGCCGCCGAAAGCTTGTCAGTAGGGCCACAGGTTGACTAACTCCGGACACGTGATGGCTCCTTCTTGGACCGCCCAAGCTGTGCCAGCCTCTTCCTTGGACTTTAGCCCGCCAGCCCGCATCTTCCTTGGACTTTAGCTTTGTGACCCGAGATCGCCCCATTGAAGTATTGCCGAGCGATCGGCGAGAATATTAAAATGGCCGTGCGATCGCGGCTAAAGGATGGACCATTGTCCCTATATAAGCATGGCTCCCAGCACTTGTAAAAGGGATCGAACCTTTACCACAAAAAAGGCTTCAGCTTCCTTCTGCAACCTCACGATTCAAGCAATCAATACAGAAGCAAATTACTTACCCTTGGCAAACACCCAACTCTTGGCAACAGCTTTCTTTCGGTCTTACTTCTCCCGGCCTTTTCTCCTCGAGCAGATTACCGGCGGGACGAAGAACACCTAGCTTCGCTCAAGAGCCGGATCAACAGAGTCTTTTTACACTCATTGTATTTAGATTTCTCTCATTAATACTTGTATCCACGAATATTTGTATTAATAACATCTCGCGAGAGCATTCAAGCCCGGGCCTAACAAACCCGGCAAATCTTGTATTATTATCTTTCTCTCGGAAGTGCTCCCGCATTTGTTTGTTGTCCGTCATCCAGCAGTATTAATCTTCGGATAAATATTTTGGGCAACAACAATTGGCGCTAGAGGAAGGACATCCAACCCTCGATTTTTTACACCTACCGTCCCGAAGAACACTCACTGTTCTCGGGCGGATATTTGAAGTGACACTCACCGCACTTCAAAAGAAATCCTTCGAAAACATGTCTTAGCCTCCGCGTCGAAGAAAGCCGGGGCCGGCCAGACCCTGTTCCGTCGGTCAGGCCGCGGCCGATGGTGGAAGGTAGCCGCCATGCGGAGGCGCTCGACTACGTCCGGGAAGGCGGCCCGAGCCTCTCGCTCGATCGGTTCGAACCAAGGAACGGTCGAAGGGCTGGCCGTCCTTCAGAGCGACAGAGTGCACTCGACGCGCCTCCGGCTACCGCCCCGGTCTCTCGCCGGAAGTTCAAGCGGAAGCTTAAGGCACTGCCGCCGAACAAGTGCCGGGAGGCTCTCGCCCAACAAGAGGCGCTCGGCAATGGGGCACATCTCTTCGATCGCACAGGCGCGACCCGACACAGCGGCCAAGGCGGTCGGCCCGGCTACGAGGCAGCGGAGTTGGTGTCCGTCACGAGGAGCTCGGCCTACCCGGCTCCCACAAGGCGATCCGGCCACGGCTCCGCTCGCCGATTCCCGAGGTCGCGGCGGTGGGGTCGGAGGTCGGTACACGATCGCCTCGGCCCCGCTCCCAAAGCCGATCCATAGCAGAGCCGCGGCGATCGCCGCAATGCAACGTCGGATCGGCATGAAGGCGCTCCTGCAATCCGGCGGGCGCCGTGAGGACGATCGCCCCACCGAGCGAGCCGCTCGCGATCGACATCGAGCTCGCCCGGTGCGGCACACGATCGCCCCTCCTAAGACACCCGTGTACCAAGGGCGATCGGACCCCAAGCACACTGCACAAGTTCAACATCTACATGACCGGGTGTGGGGCGTCGGACGCGACAGTGCCGAATGTTCCCTCGACCTTTGGGCGACCTCGCCCACCGGTGGTACACTTCATTGCCACCTCGGTCCATGGCTCCTTTAACGAGTGGCGCACGTCTTCACGGAATACTTCGCCACCGGGGCCGCTCGGCCGGAAGGTCCCCATCGCATGTGGCGGATCGAGAGGAGAACAGAGTCCGACTCGGACTACATCGGCCAGGTTGACATGATCATCCTCAACGGCGAGCCGTAGCGATGAGACCGCCCTCTACGCGGTCCTAAGAGGTTTTCGGGGCTTCGCCTATGTTCGGGCATCTCACGAAGACCTACCGACGACCTACGCGGCCTTAGGGCCGAGCCGCAGATTTCTGTCAGGCAGAGGCTTCTCCTTGGCTAGGAGTAGAACGATCGGCACCGCGCAGCGACCTCCGGTCTCCCGGCCCGATCGCTACTACCCAGCGAGCCGGAGGACTCGATCCGCCTACGATCCATTCTAACATGAGTGACTAGCCGCCGCCCGATCGCCAAGTTCGACCTACGAATAAAGCGATCGGCGCGAGCGACGATCGCCGATCTTCCGCCGATCGCAACATCATCGGCAACCGGCGGACACGATCGCCAACTACGATCCGGCATATAACATGACGGACTAAGGCATAAGATCGCCTCCACCGCACATCATAAAGCCATGGCCTGGCGATCGATGGAACATTGCTTCGGCCATGCAAGGTCCCTTTCGGAGATCGCCCGCCCTTCGTTTAAATACGAGGCCGGCGTAGTCGGAGGGCCCTCCAACATTAATCGGTGGACACATTCCAAAAACCCGTCTCAAAGTACACCGACGAGGTCTGCCATCTCCATGGCTGGCCGAGGTGTAAGCAGAGCTAACAAGCAGCTGGCGTTGTGTTGATTCATCCGACGCCCGCGCAAGGACTCCTCTAGGCAGACCGCACGCCTTTCGTTGAAAAACAAGGCGAGGCGCGGCTAACAGAGGACCCTCATAATAAAGTGAGCCACGAGGCACTCATTGTCTTTGTGCACTAAGAAACGGTAATGGGGTCGGTCCATCGATCTCCGCGACTGCACGATTCCTCAAGCAAGCGAAACCACCAAGTTTCCGTGGGGATCGGCCAATGTTGTTTTTGCGGTACAAGACCGAAAGATAGCTAAGCCAATCGACTATGATAGCCCAAGTCCAAGTCCTCGTCGGCTCGGATCGCCGTCCTCATCCATACACGATCACCGGCCAAGAACCACCTCGCCCCATGTCTTCAACATAGGAGCTGGGGCAATTGTTGTGTCAAGATTTAACACCTTCCGAGGCGATCGCCTCCGAGGCCGAGCGGCCGACTTACGAGCCGAGCGGCCAGTCACTGCCGGCGACCAAGGCAAGCTGCGATCGGCGACGACCGGCCAGAGCCTTAGCCCGATGGACATGCTAGGCGCGGCCGAAGGGCCCCGGGCGAATCCGGTGCGGCGATCGACATCAAGGCGATCGCCTCTCGGTACTCGGCCAGGCCCTTGGCGATCGACCGTCTCTCGGCACTGGCGACCTACCCTTGGCCAGACCCTTGGCGATCTCCATCCACCGGCCGATGGCGACCTCGTAGACCATCCAGGGGACCGCCTCATGTCGATCACCACCGATGGCCACCCGGTCGGCGAGGCCGAGCACGGGGCGGCACCATGTGCAAAGGCGGGACAAGATCCGCGAATCCGGGCCATTGACCACAATCGGCGATTCCCTCCACCCGTAGACAGGCCGCGAAGCTTGTCGGTAGGGCCACATGTTGACTAACTCGGACACGTGATGGCTCCTTATTGGACCGCCAAGTGCCGGACCTCTTCCTTGGACTTTAGCCCAACAAGATCTTCCTTGGACTTTGCTTTGACGAGGATCGCCCATTGAAGTATTGCCGGCGGGCGATCGCGAGAATATTAAAATGGCCGTGGCGTCGGCTAAAGGACAGACCCATTGTCCCTATATAAGCATGGCTCCCGGACTTGTAAAAGGATCGAACCTTTACCACAAAAAGGCTTGACTTCCTTACGCAACCTCACGATTCAAGCAATCAATACGAAGCAAATTACTTACCCTTGGCAAACACCCAACTCTTGGCATGACTTTCTTTCGGTCTTACTTCTCCCGGCCTTTTCTCCTCGAGCAGATTACCGGCGGGACGAAGAACACCTAGCTTCGCTCAAGAGCCGGATCAACAGAGTCTTTTTACACTCATTGTATTTAGATTTCTCTCATTAATACTTGTATCCACGAATATTTGTATTAATAACATCTCGCGAGAGCATTCAAGCCCGGGCCTAACAAACCCGGCAAATCTTGTATTATTATCTTTCTCTCGGAAGTGCTCCCGCATTTGTTTGTTGTCCGTCATCCAGCAGTATTAATCTTCGGATAAATATTTTGGGCAACAACAAACTTCTTATGTGTTTACCTTGTGTGGCTCATGCATTTCATGGAAATCTCAACTTCAGCATATAGTTACTTTGTCTATTATTGAAGCTGAATATATTGCCACCACTGAAGCCTTTAAAGAGGCTATTTGGTTGAAAGGTTTACTTACTGAGATTGGTGTTCTTCGTGATAATGTTGTGGTTTTATCTGACAGTCAATCTAGCATCCATTTGTGTAGAAATTCTGTTTTCCATGATCATACTAAGCACATTGACGACACTTCATCCGTGATATCGTGGAAAAGGGCATAATTGATCTGAAGAAAATCCCGTCCCGTTCTAATCCTGCAGATATGAGCACGAAGTGCCTACCGGTTGAGAAAATCAGATCCTGCAAGTCGATACTGAATATCGACTCCCGTAACTGAAGACCGTCCAGTTTCTTTAGTTGCTATCTTTGTGATAGCTTTTCTAGCTTTCTTTGTGATTCCTAGTTTTCTTTCTTAGTGATTGATTTATATCTTTATAATTGTACTAACTGTAACACCCCCAGAATCTGATCGGGAATATTACACGTCGCAGACCCTCTCCGTGAGGATCCACCAGGCTAGACATCGAAACAATACATTACTTTACATACCGACGTAACAACATAACGAACCAATAGACCGATTTGGTCTTTTGTCACTAACATACAAATCAATGTATACATTTCTATCTCGACTTATACCCATGCAAGGATAAAATACACTCACAAACGAAAGTACGACAGTGGAAAAGACCATACAACGAACTCTGACCGACTGTATCCAAAACTGGACTTCATGTGATTAGTATCATTCGTCTTCCATCATCCTTCGTACCGATCCTGTGTTTTGCTCCCAAAACCTGCATGTACCTGGATGCAGAACAGACATCCACCCCCCGAATACTCGGGGGTTAGGAAAGCTCCACTGTTTTGCTAGTACAAGTATAAAATGCAAATACGAGCCATACACAACAAATTCTGAGAATACAACAAAAGACTTCCCGAAATATATTATTTAGTTAAAATAGTTCAAGTCTTGAAAGTAGAAACGAAACAAGTAAGCACTTTGAAAACATTTCCAAATCTCGGGAGTTTTGAAAAACATTTGAAATGGAAAAGTTCTTAGTTCCTCGAAAGCCACTTAGGGTCACAGTCCCAAAGTTCATTTTCCAAAATGCAAATCCGATAACAAAACACGGGGTCCGCGACCCAACCATTCCGGTCACAAAACACAGGGTCCACGACCCGATCATCCATTTCGATACATTTACAAGGACACATTACACATAATACATTATTCTTATGCCATTCTAGCCAAGCACCAAGACTCAATATATAATGTCTCTCGACCCCGAGCACAAAGCATTGTGATACTCCGGACAATATCACAATTAACGGAAACATCAACATCGACACCACAAAAACCACACTTGGTAACCCGTGGCCGTACCCCTTAGTATCGACCCCCAGAGGCCCCGTCGGACCGTCCCAAGTGGGAAACCACTTCCGCGGCCGTACCCCTTAGTAGCGGCCCCTAGAGGTTCCGTCGAACCGTCCCCAGGTGGAAGAACAACAACACCCGCACACTAGCGTTCACAACTCATAGTTTGCAAAAACACAACTCTCAAGGGTCAAACACACAAAATATATAGTCGAGGTACCCTGCTAGAATGGCCATATAGTCCAACACATAAACAAGACCGTCGACTCTAGAACCCAATGGTGCAACTAGCAACAAACACATAGTAACGAGATAGAATATCTTTCCAGCCACGCCGAATGACGCAACCATCTCATAAAGGATTTACAACCTTTATCACACAACGTCACAAGGTTATCGATAACCATATGTCCCCCCACACACATCTTAACAAAAGATTAGAACTTTAAACTTACCAATGAAATAAAAATGGCATCACACGAAAGTAAGGCGTTCCCATACTCAATGCTAACACACCTATTCAATTAAGCATATTAATTCACAGAACACACGAGTTATCTTTAAGAAAAATCGTGATAGTCAATATACCGATTCTTTTGAAAGTTATTAATAAGAATTCATTTAGCACATATCGTAAATTACCAACTAATATACCCACAAAACACGTAATGTATGGGCAAGATACTTGCCTCGAAATCAATTTGTGAATACTCCGACGAACGCCGCTCGGCCGAAACAGCCCCGAAAACCGACCACCTTCGCGAGAAATCAATAACAACATAATCACTACGAGATTAACACCACTACGAATCAACAACACTAAACGAAATCCCAATCGACACTAAGAAACTAAAAGGGTTCAAGGGTTTGTTCCAAGAAAGCCAAAATCATATTCCGTGTGAAACAAAATCAATAAATGAGTTTCTAATCCGTAGATTACAACCACTACAATAAGAATTACATGACCAATTCATCATAATCGGCCCAGAATTGAAATCAAGAGAAAAAACCCCAAAAATATCTTAAGAACATAAATAAATCCGACAAAAACATGAAAACGAAATTCCAAACCGGGGGTTAAGATAAACAAGACTAGATAACAACAAGGGAATCAACAATTTCGGATTGAAATCACGAAATCACGACAAACCCCCAAATTATCCCGAAAGTAGGGTTCTATGAAGAAAATACCTCAATTAAAATGGCGAAAGATGTTGGGATGTTATTAAATCCATACCAGGAACTCATAGATGTTGATGAGTGATGATATCAGGCCATTATCCATGCTTACACACCCTCAAGATCATCTAGATCGCCGGAAGGAAGAAAGGGGAGGAAGAAATGACGAAAGTTGACCTCTGCAGTCCTATATATACTGTCAACAGTTAGCGCATGCTAAGGTATGTGTGGCATGCGCTATCAGCTGCAAAATGCAGTCCAGAACCCTCTGCCAGACTTCGTTAGCGCGCGCTAATAAATGCGTTTAGCGTGCGCTAATTATACACTGAGTAGTCTTTGCTATTTCAGCCATAACTCCTTCGTTCGGACTCCGATTGACTCGCTGTTTGAACTATTTGAAAGCTAATTTTATGCTCTATCACATTGTAAAGTTTCAGAATTTTTAGACTTAATAAGTGCCGGTGGTGATCTTACGAAGTCGACCAAATGCACAACAACGATACTCCTCGACAAAACAATGATTATTCAACATGCAACGAAACACTAACGGACAACACCAACGATCCAAATCGAAAACGAACAAAGCACGACATACTAATAGCTCGACTTACGCAACGATAAGTCGTACTCGACGAACACCACAACACGTTACATCGTGCCGTACCCAACATAGGGGAAAAATCTCAACAAATCGCCAACATAACAAAATGACCGGCGCAACCGATAAAAATTCAAAAATAATCGGAACCAAGAATCTCGGGTATTACACTAAGTTTGTGTGTTGTGCAGGTGGTGTAACGTTCGGCGATGATGATCTCTTTATTCCTGTGTGTACCCCGATGACTCATTTGGTCTGGGTGGAGAAATGTTAAATTTAGGCCCAAATGTATTTGGTATGACTAGGCCCAGAATTGACATTTTAATTAAAGCAGCCCAGCCCATTGATAACCCAAACGACCCGAGCCCGGCTTCTGGAACCTGTCTTATTTCTTCTGGACTGTTGATTTGGACGGTGCAATCACACCTGCCCACGGTCCTAACTAAAAACCCCACACCCGAACCCTACTTCATTCTGTCCTGCCTTTTTTCTCTCACCCTTCTCTCCGCCGCCACAACCTGTTCTTCCTCCTTTTCTCCCAGCCTCCTAGTTGAATTCGCTTCCGATGAAATCGCATCCCCTTATCAAACTAATGATAAGGCTGGTTGCGTTTCCCATGGGATCGGAGGAGGACGTTGATTTTTTCGGGTATTTATATCCCTTTCGGTGAGATTGTTTGGCATCCGAGAGAAAATTGAAAACCTTTGTGCTGATTTCTGAGATTCTAAGTGTGTTCTTAAGATCTGAATAAATCCGTTTCTCTGTGAAAATAATTTCTGAGTGAAGTTCTTGAGATCTTTCGGGTGTGGTGAGTTGTTCCCTGAAACTGCTCGGGTTATCTGTTTGGGTTTATTTTGGGTTGCTGGAGGCTAATTCCGGCGAGTTCCGGATGAGGGTACTGAATGTGGAGGACTGAGCCGAGGCCGATTTCCAGTTGATTCTCACCACTCACTCCTCGTTTTTCAGATCTTGTGTGATCTGTTCGGTTTGCTCTTTATTTGTAATTTATTTATTATTGAGTTGTTTAATCCTATGTATTCCGGATAGTTACCCTACAGCTATCAATTGGTCTGAGGGGCAGAACCAGGAGAACAGGGCTGTACAATTGTAAAATTTCAGCAATAATATTTACAGCTTGTAGAGAAAATGAAAAATAAAGAATGGTATTATAAATGCACTCATCTGATAAGTTCTACTCCATAATTAATCAGTATAAAAAATCTTGGGTCCGCATTTGATCGATCCTTGCTCATACAAGAAGTGCCATGAACATGGAGGAGATCACTTTTCCTGCGTCCAGGCATACCGAGTAACAAAATACATAATGGAATTGGATGTCTTTCCATATTAGAATGGAGTGGTTTGGAAACACTTCTCCTTTTGGAGGATACGGTTTTTTGCCCTAAATCAGGGACACAAGCACATCAGCTCACTTCGCCTAACGAACTCACTTTCGAACGAGCAGATAATGCTGTAACTTACTCACAAACAAGTATATATAATCCTCTCCCAAAAAAAAAAAATCTTTTAGCAACATTTGCCATTGAAATAAAAAGAAAATGAAGAGCTAATTGGATTGTAAGATTAGAAGAAGAATGCTCCCTTTTATAAGCAAACATATGGTTGAAGTGGGAGAAGATACAAGGGGCAAATAAAGTCATAAAGATACATTATTTTTCCATACTTGCTGAAAAATTACTTCTAAATTACTCCAAGAAGTCAACATTTATTTTGTACTGTCTTAATGCTTATTAACATACTGTTAAAAGTGGTAATTTTTTTTAAACTAAATCTTGGTGTGATAAAAAAATTGTAATTTCATTAACTTTAATCAGCTCATTTAGATTGTCTTATTGGAAAAATCAGCATCAAAACTCACATTACTCTTTCTTCATCCATCCCTCACGTTTTGTTTTAGATTTTCAATACTGTTTTCAGGAATAATGAAAATTTTATTTATTACATTTTAATTTATTTATCATTATTATACTTTATTTTACTTAATTTTTACTCTTTCCCATATATATATATAGTTAATTAATATCTGAAGATAATAAAGCATAAAAATTAAATCAGATCCGAAAGAAATATAAAGTTCGTTGAATTCAAACAAAAATTAGTAAAATCTAAATAGTAATTTAATAAATTCAAAAAATAAAATTCAGAAAAATAAATTGCCAAAAAATGATATATAAATAAAACTGAAAAGTTATCAAATGAGACAAGTATAATATGAGTTTATAACTAAATTTACCAAACTTTTAATAAATTAAAATATAAAAATAAAAAAGAGAAGTATTACAAATAATATAAAATAAATAATAGTATTCAAAATTCAATAAAATTATAAAATTATAGATTTAGATTCTGATTATAGAGTAAATCCAAAAGATAAAAAATAAACTAAATAATTATAAGTATTACTCCCTCCGTCCACCACCCATATGCACTCTTTTGACCGGCACCGGTTTTAATATTTGAGTTGACTTAGTTGGTAGGATGTGTTGTGAGTAGAGTAAATGGACCCACTTGTGTTGTGAAAGGGTAAAAAAATTGCCAAAAATAAACATAGCACATAGGTTGCGGACGGATGGAAAAGGAAATTATTGCACATGAATGACGGACAGAGGGAATATAAAATAACATAAAAGCTATTTTCATATTTTAACAATCCCATCTCAGGAAAATATTCATCTACTTTATGTCCATTTTGCAGTTTCTTATATGTTCTATATTGTTTCGTACGGAGTCCTTCCAGTCCCAGCGTCTAGAAGGGTGGTATTATACCAGCGCCTACGTGGCGCTGATGTGGCGCCTACATGGCGCTGATGTGGTATATTTTAATATAAAAAAATAGTAGGGGTGATATAAAAACACCCATACTATCAAAACCTTACTACATATACAGCATCCGGTACAACCCCTACAAAGCATGGTGTAGATAGTAGGGATATTTTTGTATCACCCCTACTATTTTTTTATATTAAAATATACCACATCAGCGCCATGTAGGCGCCACATCAGCGCCACGTAGGCGCTGGTATAATACCACCCTTCCAGACGCTGGGACTGGAAGGGCTCCGTTGTTTCATAACACTTCAGATTTTGATTTGTGCCCACACTGTTTCCATGTTTGTAAAATATCTATATAGAATTCAAATATTGTTTGAGGAGAAAAGTAAAAGACAGCGAATCAATTGTATTGATAACAATGAATAGAGGGGCCTTTATATAGGCATTACAAAGAGAGTCTTTCCATACATAGGATTCCTTGTTAAGGTAAGACATCTAACAGGATCCTACTACTTATGGAAGAGTCTAGAACCTTCCATAACTCTTATCCCCTACAACTAGTATTAGGTAAGACACCAATACGGGAAGGATTTCCTGGAACACTCCCCCTGTGTCGAACACTAATACTAACATGGTGCACAAAGTGTTGCCTCGGTAAAAAACCTTTCCAAGTCAAATAAAACCTCGTGGGAAAAACAAAGACTTTGGTGAGGAAAAAGAGCGCAACGCACCAAGTACAAATGTCAGAATCATGTGAAGTATACTCCCCCTGAGGTATGCATGACAGCTCATTCCGTCGAGCTATCATTAGTTGAGCTCGGATAATCGACACATACCGATGCTTGTCACATGTTTCTCAAATGTAGATTTTGGCAGAGACTTAGTGAACAAGTCTGTGATATTCTCATCGGAACTCACTTGTCTCACTTCGATATTCAGCAATTTCTGCTGCTGCTGATTATAAAAGAACTTCGGCGCAATATGCTTGGTATTGTCACCCTTTATGAAACCTAACTTCATCTGCTCAATGCATGCCGCATTGTCCTCAAAGATGCAAGTAGGGGTTGCTGTAGTGGGATCTAATCCACACGTTCCTCGTATATGGTCTATGGTCGATCGAGCCAAATGCACTCCCTTACGGATTCGTGCAATGCAATTATCTCTGCATGGTTCGAGGAAGTAGCAACCAGGGTCTACTTGGTAGATCGCCAAGATATCGCCGTATTCCTAATGGTGAACACATAACCAGTTTGGGAACGTCCTTTATGCGGGTCAGAGAGATAACTGGCATCAGCAAATCCAACTAACGTGTCGTTAGGATTCTCTGCATAAGGGGTAAGCTTGCTCGCATTAGCACTTCTGGTAGTCAAGCTACCATGCTTAGCTGCAATATCAGAGGAAGATCGACGGTCGGTATGCATCGTCTTAACCTCAACAATTCCTTTCGGAATATCGCTCTCACTTGCGTAGGGAAAGAACAATCCAAGGTCACTTGAGCCTTTCAAGTATCGAAAGATGTGTTTTACTCCATTCCAATGCCTTATCGTGGGAGCGGAGCTAAATCTCGCTAACAGATTCATAGAGAATGCGATGTCTGGACGAGTACATTGAGCCAGATACAACAACGCACCGATTGCGCTAAGGTACGGTGTTTCTATTCCAAGGACCTCTTCATCCTCCTCTTTGGGACGAAACGGATCCTTGTTCATTTCCAGACTTCGACCAATCATGGGGGTATCAAGAGGATGTGCCTTGTCCATACTAAATCGCCTGAGCATTTTGTGGACATAGGCAGACTGATGAATGAGTATGTCATCATCTCGATGTTCTAGCTCTAAGCCCAAGCAGAATCGAGTCTTCCCCAGATCTTTCATCTCGAATTCGGATTTAAGGTAGCGGGCCGTTTCATTGACCTCATCTATGGTACCGATAATATTCATGTCATCTACATAGACGGCTACAATCACGAATCCTGCATCTGTTCTTTTCACGAAAATGCATGGACAGATGTCACTGTTCTCGTATCCCTTCCCAACCAAGTATTCACTTAGGCGGTTGTACCACATCCTTCCGGATTGTTTCAACCCATATAGTGAACGACGCAATTTCACAGCGTAAGCGCTCCGTGGTTTAGAGCTACTTGATTTGGGCAATGAAATTCCTTCGGGGACTTTAATATAGATATTCGTATCTAGATCCCCATAAAGATACGCTGTAACCACATCCATAAGCTGCATGTTCAATTTTTCGGACACTACAACTGACTAAGTAGCGGAAAGTGATGATGTCCATAACGGGAGAATACGTCTCCTCGCAGTCAATGCCAGGGCGCTGCGAGAAGCCTTGGGCAACTAGTCTCGCTTTGTAACGTATGACCTCATTCTTATCATTGCGTTTACGAACAAAGACCCACTTATGTCCAACTAGTTTAACGCCCATGGGTATTGGCTCGATACGGTCAAATACCTCACGTTTAGCCATTGAGTCTAGTTCATCCTGCATTGCATCTTTCCATTTCGGCCAATCGGCTCGTTGTTGACACTCAGCAACCGAGTGCGGCTCAGCGTCGTCGTCTTCAATAATTTCTTGAGCGACGGAGTAGGCAAAAGCATCATCGACTAGCGTGGACGACCTGTCCAATAATACGTATTCACTCGTACATTGCATCGAGATTTCTTTATTTTCTGACATCAACAAAGTTTCCGACGCGTCCATCGATTGTTCCATTGTTGATTCGAGGACATATCCGTAGTCAGAGATAATCTCGTGTGATGGAGTCACTGTGTCGATGATGAGAGGATTTTGTGCCTCCGTTCCTCTTCTATTTCGAGGTTCGGTATCCTTTCTACCCACTGGCCTCCCCCTCTTTCGAGCAGGGATAAGAGCAGCCGAAGCAGCCGTCCCACCACTAAGGTTGATGCCGGGGGCATCATTCCTTTGGGCGGCTGAACCTTGCCCTATAACTGGGACTTCTAACTTTGCAGGAACATTCGCAGTGGGAATGGTAGATCTTGTCACTTTCGCAGTATCAGTAAAGTTGTCAGGCATCGAATCCGCAACTTTCTGAAGACTGAGAATACGTTGCACTTCTAGCTCGGATTGAGCTGTGCGGGGATCTTGATGAGTCAAGGAGGGAGCACACCAGATAATTTCCTGGCGTTCAACTGGAATCGTTCGATTCCTCTCTCCCCCTAACGACGGGAAGTTTGTCTCATCAAAGTGACAATCTGCAAATCTTGCAGTAAACAGATCTCCTATCAAAGGTTCCAAGTAGCGGATAATTTTAGGCGATTCATAGCCAACATATATACCTAATCGTCTTTGCGGACCCATTTTAGTACGTTGTAGAGGCGTAATTGGCACATAGACTGCACAACCAAAAATGCATAAGTGTGACATATCAGGCTCATATCCAGTTACCAACTGGTACGCACTAAACGGTTGATTGGCAGTGTGTTGAAAGCGAATAAGTATAGCCGCATGCAAAATTGCATAACCCCAGCCAGAAATCGGCAAGTTGGTGCGCAATACCAATGCTCGGGCGATAAGCTGTAACCACTTAATCATAGCCTCGGCAAGGCCGTTCTGCGAATGAACATGGGGGACGGGATGTTCAACTTCAATCACAATCGACATGCAATAGTCGTCAAAAGACTTTGACGTAAACTCTCCAGCATTGTCCAATCTTAATGACGAGATTGGGAAGTCGGGGTGGTTAGCCCGTAACTTGATGATTTGTGCTAGGAGTTTAGCAAATGCAGCGCTTCTCGTGGATAGCATAGCGACGTGTGACCATCGCATCGATGCATCAACCAGAACCATAAAATATCTGAATGGTCCGCACTCTGGCTGAATAGGTCCACATATGTCCCCTTGAATTCTTTGTAAGAAGCGAATATTTTGTGTTGAGTCTTTAGCAAAGGACGGAGAGAGTATCAATTTTGCTAGTGAACAGGCTTTGCAAAACGATTTATGGGCATTAGAAATTGCCACGGAAGCCTCGGTATTTACGAGAGATGCACTGTCAATCTTATCAGGGCGTGCGATCTTTAATTCCGGTGATACGGTATCAAGCTCACTCACATCAATGCCGATCTCGAGTGGTGCTTCCAATCATCTTCTGGACTTGAAAAACGGATGACCATGTGAGTTTTTCAAAATGCGAATCATCATGTCGCGTCCAGGGTGACCGAGTCGGTCATGCCATAGTTGGTATGCTTCGGAATCACACAGTTCGTGACTCATATCATAGGATTCAATAACCCTTATTGTAGTCTGGTATAAACCACTACTTAGACTCATAAGTTTCTCGAGAACGCGGCCTCTTCCGCATTCTGCCAGAGTAACACACAAAAATTTTGTCCCATTCTCACAATGTGTATCAAGGTGATAACCGTTGGCACGGATGTCCCTAAAACTTAGCAAGGTTCGGTTTGCTCTTGGGGCATAGAGAGCGTTTGTGACATTAATATGCGTACCATTAGGTAGCAATAAATGAGCAGGTCCCCTCCCTTGAATTACTTGGGAGGAACCAATCATTGTTGTCACTGAGGATATGTATGACACAATATTCTTGAATAATTGCCTATTCCGAAGAATAGTGTGGGTTGTTCCACTATCAGCAAGGCACTCAATTTCACCACGAGACATCTACAATAAGACATGAAACTCGATTAGTCTTGTGATTAAAGACATAGCGAAAAATCATTAATTTCGAGTTTGGGGAAATTCGACCAAGTTGATTAGGATCAAAGTTAGCACAATCGCTGGAAATAATTTCCGCGCAGCTTGACCTTTGTTCACTAAAACAGCAATAACTTCTTCGTTACGAAGGCTATGGACGAACGGTCAGTTGTTCTGAAAACTAGACTTCCGTATCTTTCTGTCAATAGGTCGTGCACTTTCTGGATCATTAAACTTAGATCTCAGTGCTCGTTTCAATTTTCTATTTTGGTATTTCCCTATTGTTGAGTGATAGAGCAAGGTTGAAGCCTTTTTCAAAGGCATTATTGTTGATACAATATTATGGTAATATGGCCATAGGAGCGTTTAAATACTTCAAAACGCATCTTGGTGTTCGATTTATATCTCGGCTAATTATCCTTTCGGTAACTCCAACTTGGTGGACTTGCAGAGAAAGTAGGAATGTCGGTACAGCTAAGGCTGTTTAAAAACCACTGATTCCGTTTGAACTTTCAAAGCATAAACAAATACCAAGGAGGATGCGCCTAGTCTTGATCAAAAGTTTTGATGAAATCCACCAATGTATCAATTTAACCAAGCAATTCATTGCTAGCAATTATTTTGTGATAAACCAAACATACTTTCGAAGAGAAAAATAAAATTCATTTTTGCACAATCACAGCAACTAAAAGAATTTTATTCATCATGGACAACTTTATTACATTCATGAAAATCCAAAGTAGTTCTCGAAAACTAGAAACAAGACAAAACATAACCAAAGCGTAAAACTAGTCAAAGTCGGCAACATCCATATGTTGGTCTTTGTCCGCAATGGTGAGAGGAGGGATCTCAGTCTGGATCTCAATATGGTTCACCTCTGTATTCTCATTATCTTCTTCCATGTAATTCGACTCTTGAGTCAAATATTGTTTATAGTGCTTGTAGTAAGCTTGGATGTTCTTTGGCGCCTTGCAATTGCGGTAAGTATACTTCTTCGATCCGCAAGTATAGCAATTCCGACCTTCCTTTGGAGTGGTTCCATTCCCGGCGGCAGGAGGCGGTCCACGTGGTTGGGTTCCACTGGGTCTCGTGGCCAAGCCACCTTGCCTCTTCCACACATTGGAACGACGACCTCGTCTTTTCCCTCGCTTGCTCGAGTCATGCACCCGTGGTGCTTGCAAAAACTGAGTAGCGTTGCCTTTTCTATTTTGTCGTGGTGCTTTCCTGTGGGTAGCCTGATTCACTTCCAGAATCGGCTTCGTACCAGCTGGGCGCGCATTGCTATTGAGAATAATCTCATGGTGCCTTCCTTTTTTTCGCGAGGTGGGAGATAAGGTCACTAAAATTTTTAATTCTCCCTTCCTCATAGGCAACGCGCAGCTGATGAGCAATCACACTTGCTCCCACGGGAAACGTGTTAAGAGTCTTCTCGATCAAATCTTGATCAGACTTCTTGACACCACAAAAACCATGATCAGCGCGAAGATCGAGGATAGCTTGATTATAGGCTTCCACATTCGCATAATCCAAAAATCGGATTTGCTCCCACTGAAGTTGTAATTCGGGGAAGCGCTGATCATGCACATTATTAAATCGTTGTTCGAGTGTATCCCATAGTTCTTTGGGGGTTTGCAAATTCATATAACACTTTTTCAACAACGGATGTATATGTCTACGCAAGTACATTAGTGCATTAGCCTTGGTTTCCTCGCTCGGTTCTTGAGCGGTAGGCTCGTTAGAGGGAAAGATGGTGGTGGTAAATCTCTTACCGACGAACGCCAAGCGAACGTCTGAGACCCACCTATGGTACTCCTTACCAGCATGGTCAAGGATGTCGAACTCGGGATGAACATTGGAGCTTTGTGCCATCTATAAGATATAAACAAGAGGAAGTTAGTCTTGCTGGATTTTCAGTGACAATGTAAACGGTCACAATCGATGCTTTTAAAAGCGTGTAACATAACCGTTACTCGATTTACTTCCCTTAATTGTTGTTTAGTAAAGTCGACAAAAGAACGGCGATATCAGATCGCACCCAGATACGTGGTGTATGCAACAACCACAAGTATCGACTTTTCAACAATTCCGTGACTCCCCCAGGACCGTCACACAGTTTTCTTCGACACGCAGAGATACCGACTTCTCTCGCGGTCTCATCCACCGCAAAGTAGCGTGGGAGATAAAGAACCCAAAGACCCGTGTCCCCAAAAGAAAAATTCCCAAAAGGAGAGAATTGAAATAGGGACAAGTCAGATAATTACCTCGATTATAAAATTAGGCACGTGCTGAATTTGTGGTGTGCTTCGATCTACCGGTTGGTACTCGATGCGACGACGTGAAACCGGAGGCGTAATTTTGGCGCTCAAGATAAGTTGATGTTCGGATTTTGGTCCGAGATTCAACCGGTCGGACTTGGTAATTTGGCGGTGGCGGTGGCGGCGCGATGGTCGGCGGCCAGCAGTGAGCGGTGATGTTCTGGCTGGATCGATTTGGCGCATTGGCCAATGGCGGCGGTGGTGGCAGTGGCGACGGCTGTGGCGCGGCGATGGCGGTGCACAGCGGCAGTGGTAGTTGGCGCGGCAGTGGCAGCATGGTGGCCAAGGCTGCGGCGGTGCGGTAGCTAGTGGTGGTGGCGGGTGGCCATGGCGGTGGCAAGGTGCAAGCAAGTGATGGTGACTGGCGGTACTGGCAGCAGGCCATGGCAAGTAGCGGCAGTGGCGGCTGTGCAGGGTAGCAAGTGGCCTGGCGCCAAGCGGCTGCGCCTGGCAAGGCGGGCGGTGGCGGTGGTGTGGCCAGCTGGTGGCGCTGGCGACGTGGCAGCCAGTGGCGCTGACGACGGCGTGGCCAAGTGTAATGCGGTGGCGCTGGGCTGGAGCGGCGGTGCTCGGCGGCGGCTGATGGCCGATTTCTTCTTTTTTTTTCGTTCGAGCTACGTGCTGATAACGTGTTTGAGGAGAAAAGTAAAAGAGAGCAAATCAATTGTATTGATAACAATGAATAGAGGGGCCTTTATATAGGTATTACAAAGAGAGTCTTTCCATACATAGGATTCCTAGTTAAGGTAAGACATCTAACAAGATCCTACTACTTATGGAAGAGTCTAGAACCTTCCATAACTCTTATCCCCTACAACTAGTATTAGGTAAGACACCAATACGGGAAGGATTTACCGGAACAAATATTATTTTTTCGTACATCCTACCGATTTATAATTTTTTCTGAAATTTATTTTATTATTTAATTACTTTTTATTCTTTAAATTCAACAAATAATAATTAGAATATTATCATAAATGTCTATTTTTATTAGCTAATTTTCTCGCTCTTAAGATTATCACAACATTCTGAGCTTGTCTTTTATTTTCCAGATTTTATTATAGTTTAGTTTCTTAATTCTTAATTAAAAATCATTGATTATTAACTAATTGATGATATATTTTATTATCTTTTTACTGAATAATTATTTATTATAGTGCCTCGACTTAAATGAAAGGCAATACACCTAGAGTAATGAATGCAAAACATGCTGCAATGATAGTCGAGTTGGTGAAGTAGGTGAGCGTTAGATTAAAGTATCACGAATTCGATTCCCCTATCAACACTTTCTCGATTGAACTTGTCATACAAGCCTTGTGGTTTAACTGATTGCCCTAATTTACAGACTATTACGTTCGACTAAAGAATTTATTCAATACGCCTCGAAAAATAACGATTATTAATTCCATCATCTAAAAAGAAATAATGAATAAGAAATTATTATATCTTGACTCCAAATTTATTTTACACTGATCTGAAATAATATATAAGATACTGGGGGGTATATTTACCAAAATATTTATATTTTTAATTTGTTTATTTTTTTCATACCTATGAATCCGTGGTGCATCATTACAGCCCGGACCATGATAAAGATGGACATAAATAAATATTTTTCTACCGCAAATTACTTGTCAATAATTTGTCGTCTTGTCTGGGTAGAAATATATGTTTTTTTTTTTTTGAAAAGGGTAGAAAAAGATCAGGGAGCAAATTTTGATCCGGTTTATGGAGGAGCTTTTTTCACTCCTTTCAAGCATTTTCTTAAATTATAAAGTTAAAACGTGTTTTGACCTTTTACATTTAGTATTATCTTTTCGTCCAAATTTAGCAACAATTCTTTTGATACTTAAATTGTCGAAATTGATTTTACTTGAATAAATTCGAGTAATATATTGTAATTTCGAGTAACATAATTTCGAGTCAACTTTAAAAAATATACAATATTGAGGAAGCTTGACAATCGGGTAACACAATTAGACAATCGAATTACCCGAATCCGAAGCACGGATAAGATACGAGTTCAAACAAAATTCGCAAGCTTAATCGATTCGAAGTTCAAACAAAATTCGTGTTCTGAATCGATTCGATTCTAATCGAAATTCGAGTAACACTTCACATTGCACTCAGACTCGGGTAATGCACAAATATAAAAAGAAAAAAAAAAACATCAATGTGCACAGTGCACTCACATGTGCACTTGTGTTATCCCCTTTGGTGTTAAAAATGCGCACGTGTTATCCCCTCACATGTGCACACAGTGCACTTACAGGTAATGCACAGATATAAAAAAAATCCATGTGCACTCGTGTTATCCGCAAAAAAAATGCAACAGACTTTCGGGTAACACGAATTCATGTTACTCGAAATTACAATATATGACTCGAATTCATTCGAGTAAAGGTCAATTCCGATAATTTGGATATCAAAAGAGTTTGTACTAAACTTAGGACAAAAAATAATAATACTATATATAAAAAGGCAAGACAAACTATTCCTACTAAATTATATTATATTCTCTATATTTTGTTACAAGTTCTGTATTTGACTTTCTATTAATAATACTTTAATTATAATTATTTATAATTTTATAATTAAAACGGGAAACTTACAGCGGGACAAATGGGGCATTTTTCTGTTTTTCCCATCAAGTACCAATTTACTCTATTTATCTCGCTTAAAAAGTGTAAGTTTGGTATTCTTAAGCAAATAATTGGATGTGATAAATTGATAAGTTGTGTACGTCGTGATGATGACTATGTGTTGGAAATGAAAAGATATTCATGATAAGCGTTTGATGGGGACTAAGTAATATGATTATGATTGTTTGATGTGAGTGCGTGAAAGCTATAAACTTAAAACTTCTAATGGACAAAAAAAGGGTGAACATAAAGTTTTGAGCGGATGGAGAGATATCTCCAATTTTACATATTTTTTATTACTTAGTTCATTAAAAACCAAAAGTAAAACCCATATCCTTTTTAATACGAATCACTAAAAGAAACAAGTTATATATACTCATCTATAATAGTAGAATTTTTTGAAACCAAAGATATTAATACCCTTAAAGCCGATCGAAGCACAAACCCAGCAATCGTTTGCAGTAGTGGCAAGAACATGATCACTACACACAATGGGATGCGATTGTGTGCAGCCATCGTGGGCAAAGACATGATCGTTGCACACGGTGGAATGCGATCCTGTGCAACAATCATGGGTAAGGACACGATCGCTGCACACGTTCATGCCCCACCGTGTGCATCGACCGTGGGCATGGACACGATCGGTGCACACGGTGCGGTCGTGTTCAGCGATCATGGGCACGCTTGATGTGCACTCGATGGAAAGTAAGAGCAATTTAGTCTTTTTAACCAAAATGGTATCAATAACCTCTACTCCTATGAATGAGGATATATAACTTGTCACTTTTATGATTTGGTGTTAAAAAAAATAATTCCCACTTTAGAAAAAGAAGTAAAGAATGCAGTAAAGAGCAAAAGATGTAGGCAATTGTATTGATAACACTGATAGAGGAGTCTTTATATAGACTTTACAATAGGATTCCTTTCATACATAGATAGACATCAAGTAGAATCATACTACCTTTAGAAGAATCTAGAAACACTGCCATCTATGATATTTATCCTAATCAGTATTATGTAAGACACACTACGGGAATAATAATTCCCGGAGCACTCCTCCTGTGTCGAGCACTAATACAACAATGATGTAGAAGATGATGCTTTGGTAAAAAACTATCCAATCCAAAATAAAGTCCATGGAAAAAATATAGGCTTGGGGAGGAAAATATTGCAACGCGCCAACAAAATATGTCATGTATACTCAACTGATGCATACACAACGACTCCCAATAATGAGCACCTCAAATCATAGGTGTTAGATGCCAAGTTTCCCTCACAACTAGGCTAAGGAAAAATCCAGTGGAAAAAAATACATATTGATCGAAGCATAGAAGTACAACGCATCATTATATGGATGTTTTCATAGGCCGTCTCAATAAAAACCTTACCAAGTGAAAACGCAATGCAGAAAATAAATGTCGGTCCAAGGACAAAAAGAGCGAGATACATACAAAGTGCAGAAGTCGCTAAAGACTTATCAAAAAATCTAATTTTTCAAGGTTTTCACCTTCAAGCACTAAATCAGTCATAACTTATTTGACCCGAAACTCTAAACCCTAAACCCCCATAGGTATCAACAAAACTGTAGAAAGTTTTGAAAACTAGACACTCATAGATTTTTATTCACATACAGTATATAACCTAGATCGAGCTGGGCAAATCCAATAGCTCTATCGAAGTTGCTCAGCAAATTACCTGACATATTTGTTCTACTTGGCAACAATACACATGTCACTCAACATGATGAAAACGATTAAATGGTTGGTTTTCATGAAAAGTAGATACACGAACTTTTTCAATGCTACCAATTTCACCATTTCCCAAAAAATGAGTTGCCCATTAGGTCGTATGAGATTTGACTATACATTCTGGGCATATTTGGGTATCAATTTTCAAGTGTCCTTTTATCGAGATAGAGCAAGCTTCAAGCTTATCGTCAATCACATACATCGTGTGAATGCATCCTAGGCCATCACCATATTAGCTTTACGGCATTATTACGAATGAGTTTGTCGAGTCAAATATGAGTACATAATACAGTACTTTGATAGAGAGAACTTCTCTTAAGACTGCATCATCACTTAAGTGAGCCAATTCTTATTATGACTTCAACTAGTCATTGAGAATCATATAGGTATTACTTTATCGTCTTTTAGCAAAACCATCCCTCGTATTTCCTTAAACCAGTTGATGAATATGCATCATCAAGTGTCCCCAAGATTCTTTCATTCTTAACTTTGGATTTAGCAGAATCTCTTAGTCTCACAAGATTACATCACTATAAACCATTAGTTTTACAAGCAAAAGCTTCATATCTCTTCCAGATCAAGTATATACTTAGTGTGTGTTCCCGACAATCACTTGTCAATGCGCTCTGTGGTTAGGAGCCACTTGATTTGAGTCTGATCCACAACGAGATATTTTACCACTTAAATTAGTTCTTCATTAAGATAAGATTTCACCACAAGCTGCATGTCAGATTTTGGGATACTATCTAACTAACAAGATAGGGGATGTTATAACATCCAGCACAACTAAGTTTTATGTCATCATAGTCGATTTCAGTGCGTTCATGAGAAATCCCGCGCCATGATTTGAGTCTAACACCTACTCCCACTCACTTTAATAAAGTATATGGATATATCTTATCTTTGGGGTGTCGGCACCACTTCACCAAAGGGCTATAACTTTATTCATAATGGAGTCACATATGTTTCAATTTCAGGCCCACACTACAACATTCTAGACTTTCAACAAAGTATGGTTCGATTAAACTCATATCCCACCTCATCATGGACCGGATTTATTCGTAGAGTACTCTTTATGGATTAACATTCATTAAGGCGTCCCCCAATCAGACTATAATCCATAATCACATAAGATGAATGAGTTCATTTGATCAGATGATCAAGTTTCGTGTACCAAACTCACAAACATTCCTGATGAGAGTATTTATTGAACTAAATGGCATCCCAACACTCTATGATATCCATGGCCTAGTAACACCGTCTACCACAATTTGTGGTGTTGCCATATCACCTTTTATAGGCATCGACCATCCATGACCGAACATTATCCTTCCAGATATGTTTGCAGCATATATTTAATCTCGTCATTTTGGGGAACTTGGTGAGGCACAGTAGGGACTGTAACACCCTCGGTCCAAACCAGAAATATTACAGCGTCGTAGACCCTTCTCACAAGGATCCACCAAGCTAAAAACCATAGCAAAACTAAATGTATGACCGGTCAGGGTCAAACTACAAAACGACACGGACTGATAAGGTCGGATATTTAAAAATACATGGACCGAAAAGGTCAAACGACTAATTCAAACCGGAATAAAATTCCTTACATAAAACATACCCACGCATGGGTAAAAATACAGCACAGTGGAACTGGAATATAACCCAACAATACAAAGAACTCTGGCTCCCGAATGATTAGTATCGTGGCTTGTCATCTCCTATGCTGACTCTGTGACTGCTCCCTCGATCTAGAAATATCTGAAATGCATGAAACGTATTCCCCCCATTTAAGGGGTTAGCAAATCGAGTTTGCTATTACAAGTATCATAACTATACAAAATGTAGCAAGCAAATAACAATCACGAATTAGAAAATGACGGTCATCCAACAAATATCCCTGAGAGGTTTTAGTGATTAGAAAACAAGGCAATTGAAATATTTGAAAATAAAATCATCTCGGGAGTTTTAGAAGCATAAAACCTTAAGGATCTCAAGTCCTAAGTTGTAATTCAGTTTTCGAAATCGTAAGGTCTCAGCCCAAAATCTCATTACAAATTTCAATACACAGCAACAATCACTCGGCCCACGACCCAAAATACACACATGGTTCGTACCCGTAAGTAACGAACTCCAGAGGTCTCACCGGATCGTGCCTGGCACCATACGAATACTTTTCGTACTCCTCAAGTAACAAACTCCAGAGGTCCTGTTGGACCGTACCTGGTTCCACACAGATACTGTTCGTACTCATCAAGTAACGAACTTCAGAGGCCTCATTGGACCGTATCTAGTTCTACACAAATATTGTTCGTACTCATCAAGAAACAAACTCCAGAGGTCCCGTCGGACCATATCTGGTTCCACATAAATACTGTTCGTACTCATCAAGTAACAAACTTCAGAGATCCCGTCGAACCGTACGTGGTTCAACACGTACCGTACGCTACGTCCTCCAAGAGGTTGCTGCCTCAAAACAAAACATCCTTACGTACGTTGTCCAAACCGACATACGTAATACGTTAGCAGCCATGCATAGCGTACATAATGGGTGTTGAACTAGCTCTCCCGATCAAGCCAAAATGGTCCAGCCATGCTCGGCCCCACATGCCGAAGTCAGATGCGATCTGATACCTTGTGTTACGTACGTAACAAACATGATATAACGTACGTAACCCTCCGTCCAAAGCATACGTTAGCTATGCATATAGCGTACTCTATGGCTAGTATACTTAGCCAAAATAAAAACTCACCAAGCAACATCCAATCAGAAAATAATACCGACGACAACATAAATATTTCGACTCCGAAATATCCCAACACAATTTACATTGCATCCGTCTTATACAACAGCACTCGTACAATTCCAAGTGAATACGTACAATGCTACAGTAAAAATAAAAAAATAAAATAAAAAAATTACCCCCGGATATTACTAATTCCACTTCAAATCTTTGTACATTTTACTCGTTCCTGGATGGATATAGTAAGCCGTAGCATGGCCCTCTCGGAGTATCTTCTGCCGCAATTTCAAATTATTCGGAACACAAAGTCTACCCTGAATTCTCAAAATACTGTCCTCGTGAACCATAAAACCATGTTTTTTTCCCTTTAATTACATCATTCTTCAGTTG
The DNA here is from genome assembly GCA_033398695.1 of Orobanche coerulescens. Classification (NCBI taxonomy): domain Eukaryota; kingdom Viridiplantae; phylum Streptophyta; class Magnoliopsida; order Lamiales; family Orobanchaceae; genus Orobanche; species Orobanche coerulescens. The sequence continues at coordinate 37,531,181 of CM065815.1, forward strand.
AGTAATCATCGGGTCACTCTACTGCTTCCCTTTGATGTCATCAACCAAAGACAAAGTAAGCCACACTTCTATTCCCTGCTCGATAAGTTCTTGTCCAATCTTTGTTTGAGGTGTAAGGACCCCGAGCATCTTTGTTTTCTAACTGAAAATGTATTTCAAACTCTTGTGATCTATATAGATCCAACACGAAGATCCACACAAATAATGTCGCCAAATCTTTAGTGCGAACACGACTGCGGCCAACTCCAAGTCATGAGTAGGATAATTCATTTCATATGGCTTCAACTGTCGTGATGCAAAGGCTATCATTTTATTGTGCTGCGTAGACACACACCTGAGTCCCTGGCCCGAAGCGTCACTATTGTAACACCCCCAATAACACCCCCCAAATCCTATTAGGTTATTACAGTACCGTGGACCCCACGCCAGGAGATCCACCAGGCAAACATGACTAAAATACATTAAATTAAACAACAAGAGAAAGTCATAGTCCCTACCATGATATCCGACACAATATTCCGATAAGGAATTTCAACGACAACGATGGGCCTACTGTAACACACCCAATCCGCTCAGGGATATTACACGCCGTAGAACCTTTCCTCAAGGATCTACCAGGCTGGTAACAACATCGAACAACGCAACAATACCTTTAAGGCTAAAATTGTAACACCCCAAACTAGGCGGCTATTACAGTGCCGTGGAACCCCAACTGGGACCCACCAGGCGAATGAAAATTAATGAATTAAATAATATAATAGCAGTATCGAACCACATTATATTACCAAATACTCCGATGAGGAGCTTAAGTACAATACATCAGGACAATACCGAATACTAGTATATTTTATATGAAGATAAAATACACCACCCTGAATAAATAAACATCCCAAACGGAATTCTACAGCGGAAATACAAATGAAGAAAAACAAGAATGACTGAAGAGACTGGGCCCCCTACTAGTATCATTGGGACTCCTCGCCGTCAACGTGCTCTTCCCGTGCTTTTGCCTTGCCATGACCTGAAAAACAATATCCCCCAACGGGGTCAGTTACACAGAACAACAATCCTCAAGAGTTGAATAATCACAATCCTGTTGAAAACATACACAATCAAACATGCTGTATGAATCAACTAACAATACGGCTCAAAGAATGGCGCCACACTACGCCCGGGATAGAAATGTGTCCGTGCACAAGCCACCAATGAGTATCGATCGAATACACGTGTGGTCTTGTACCTAATCAGTCTCACGAAGTGATCATCTCATGTGCATAGTCCAATGTGAGGCCAACAACCAACACACGACTTTATATGTACCTGATATGAAAATCCTACACATACCAAATGGCACGCCAGTATGACCCGGAATGCCACGATATAACAAAAGTGACATCGAAATTCAATAATGACTCACCGAGATGAAATGATAATGAAATTAATGATAGTTCAATGAAATGATTGGAACCGTCGTTCCTCATGAATGAAGTGATTAATTGACAATTACAAGTCTCAATACGGTTAATACTTTATGAATGAATTATGATTATGAATGAACAACAACGAAAGAAATGAATATCCTTTTAACCGAGTAAGAATTTACTTACTCAACACCGATGAAGAATGTCCGTCCACGAACAACGTCCTAACTGAGATGTCGGTCGCTCGGACAACCTTGAATAACACAATTACCAACAATCCGGTTCAACACACAAATCAAACACGAGTATAACTAACTCAAAACGTCAATACGACTAAACCAAGCTCATTGGGGCATTATATCGAACACATTGTGGCCAATCTTCGATTGTTTATAACCAAAAATCAATTATACCAACATCAAATCCCCAAGAAGTGTTTCAAACCAACAAAACATCTTCAATACGATCATTAATCCAATATGAATATCCAAATTCGTGATTTCAACAACAATTAATCGAAAACCCCCAAATCCAACTCAATATTCAAAGTGTTCTTGAATAATCCTTCAATAAACCAACGAATATTTATACAAACTCATAATCATATGTATATCTATTCATAGAACACGATTATAACGTCCAAAATATCATATCTCAACACAAAATCGAAATCCAAGATGTTTGAAGAATATTACCTTTAAAGATCCAAGTACTTTGATTCGACGAACACGTGTTAGATCGACAATCCGAGCTTCACAACCAAAAGAAAATGATGAAAAACGAGTCCTCAAGTGATTGATGATGAAAATTTCCACCACAAACCCTCTCTCTCGAAAGTAGGATGAAGAAAAGGTGAAAATGAGGAAAATCCCGTCTGTCCACCTTATATAGTCCCAAGGACGTACGACCAATCCGCATGACCAAGTGTCCGTGCGTCCGGTCGTGCATGAGGCCACTGCCGGCTGCTGTTCTTAGCGCACGAGCGCCGCACAGGAGCAACAACTCGTGTGGCTTGCTCGTGCGGCCCTGACTCGAACGCTGGGCCTCCTGCCCAGTACAGCCGCAACACACGTGCACCACGCCCGAGCAGCTGCTCGTGTGGCCTGCTCGTGCGGCACTAACTCGACCACTGGGCCTTCTGCCCAGTATAGCCGCAACACACGAGCGCCGCGCACGAGCAGTTGCTCGTGTGGCCTGCTCGTGTGGCAATGACTCGGCCGCTGGGCCTCCTACCCAGTCCAGCCGCAACGCACGAGCGCCGCGCACGACCAGATGCTCGTACGGCCTGCTCGACAAGCAGTCCTGCCCATAACGATGCACCGAGTACAAAAATCACAGAATTCGAGAAGTACGGGGACAAAAACATGAGAATTACAAATATTACGCTGAACGGTGAACACAATTGAATGAGTCTGAATGATGAGTGATTATTAATGAGTGAAAATTACTGAGTGACAATTACTGACTGATAATCACTGAATAAAAATAACTGAATTACAACCGGGTATTACATACTCACCCCTTAAAAAGAGTTTCGTCCTCGAAACTAAGGGTCAAACAACTCGAGATAACTCTCCCGCATACTTTCTCCGGTTTCCCAAGTAGCCTCTTCGACTCCGTGTCTAGACCACTGGATCTTTACCAAAGGAATCGTCTTGTTCCTCAACTGTTTGATTCGCCGCTCTAATACTCGTATAGGACACTCCTCATATGAATGATCATCGGCGATCTCGATTTCATCAAACTGAAGTATGTGGCTCGGGTCGGCAACATACTTCTGTAACTGAGATACGTGAAACACATTATGAATTCGGCTCAACGCCGGAGGTAGGGCCAATCGATAAGCTAGCTCGCCTACACGATCCAAAATCTCAAACGGTCCAATGAACCTCGGACTCAAGTTTCCCCTCTTCCCAAAACGGAAGATACCGCGACTCAGGGATACTTTGACCAAAACATGGTCACCTATCTCGAACTGTAATGGTCGACGACGACTATCTGCATAAGATTTCTGTCGACTCTGTGCGGTCAACAAATGACTCCTGATCAATGCTACCTTCTCACGGGCGGCTATAAGCATATCGGGCTCGGTGCCGATTGATTCTGATAAGTCATCCCAACACAAAGGAGATCGACAATGACGACCGTACAAGACCTCGTAAGGTGCCATCTTAATCGAAGCATGCCAACTATTATTGTACGTGAACTCGATCAACGGTAGTTGGGCTTCCCAATCATCTTTCCAATAGAGAACACATGCCCTCAACATGTCCTCCAAAGTCTGGATAGTCCTCTCCGATTGTCCGTCGGACTGAGGATGAAAAGTTGTACTGAGATTAAGCTGAGTTCCCATAGCACGATGAACTGATTTCCAAAAATGAGACACGAATCGTCCGTCACGATCGGAAATGATACTTTTAGGAGTACCGTGCAATCTCACTATCTCTTTGATAAACAACTGGGCAAGTCTCTCGGGACCCCACGTATCTTTAATCTCAAGAAAATGAGCTGATTTAATTAAGCGATCCACAATTGTTAGATTGATACCGCCACTAGAAGGGGGGTTGAATAGTGCGGTTAAGAGTATTGTACTCTTTTTCGTGCGGAAGCAAAAATAGCGGAGAATAAAAGTGCAGAAAAGAAAGAACACAAAGAATTGTTCGAGAGGTTCGGCTATTAACGAAGCCTACGTCCCCTACCTAGTTTTATCGACTAGGACTTTTCTTAGAACTGAGAATTTGCACTTTCTAGTTTAGTGCCAACTTCTTACAACTTCTTGATTTCCGGGCTCAAGAACAACCTCACAAAAACACTCTTGTTTTCTAGGTACAAGATAACCAATACACAAAATAAGTGCGAGTAGAAACTCGGCTTTCACGATATATCGCTCTAAGATACAAGAATGAAGATTGAAAATTATAGAACAAATCTTCTTGTATCACAATCTAGAATAAGAATATCTCTCAGAATGTTTGCTTGATATTGCTTGAATATGCTAGTAGGCTCGGAATTCTTGTGTGTCTTCAATCTCCATGAAGGTGGCTATTTATAGCCTTCTTGAGCTCATTTTCCCGTTGGAACAAGAAATGAGTTACGTACGTTATAGATGCCGCTACGTCGTTACATACGTTACGTACGTTATATGAACCGCATAACGGCCGTAATGAAGGTGCCAAAACTGTCGGTGAACTCGATGAAATGCTTTACGACGTTACAATCCATAGTGTTACGTCGTAATATCTGATCAAAGATCCGTTGATTGCGGCGACTTTGTTGCAACGGCTAGTGGCTTTTCCAACGGTCGGAAAAATTCAAGCTTTACGACGTTATATGATCTTGGTTACGACGTTACCTGCAGAAAAACTTACAAAAATAGTAAAGCGTTAAATGCGTTAGAAAGTATGTGTTACGTCGTTATATGTTACGTGCGTTAATGTGATATGTGTTACGTGCGTTAATCAAGAGAAAGTATGTTTTAAGTAAATTTTGGTTTTAATAAATACATCATCAAAACGATCTAAAAATATTGTTCCAACAATCTCCCCTTTTTGATGATGACAAAATTTACTTTATGTGAGTTTTGAAAAATATGATTTTGATAAAAATTAGAAACTTCCCTATTGCAAAATAATATGCTCCCCGAAAACGTGAACGGGTTAGTTCGAAAGTTGATTTCAAAAAGCGAGCATTGTATTATTCTCCCCTTTTTGTCATTAACAAAAGTTGAGAAAACCTGAAAGAGACATCAATGATACGCATACTAATCAACATAAACCAAGTAAATATCAATAATTAAACAAAACGATAACCAACATAATGGATGAAAAGATAGTCATTACAGCAAGCATAAATATGAAATGTTTGGTCTTTTAATAAACAGAAACATCATCATTAGAAAGGATAGCCCGACTAGTCAAGGTCCGCCTCCGGTGTCGGCGGTATTCGAAATGCGTGCAAATGCTCTTCACCATGATCTTGACCTCACTCATGTCCTTCTCAAGTCTATCCATACGAGAAGCCATCTGGGAAGAGGAGGATTCCTGACGAGGACGGGAGGAACCAAGCTGTGATGACGGACGAGGTCTAGTATGATCGAGCCCCTCGATGTGATCCTCTCCTCCGGTCTCGGAAGAGTGCCCCCATCAATGAGCCGATCATCATCCTTAATATAAGCAAAGTATATCCACCACGATTTCTCGTGCGGAGATACCTCATCGTCCGTAACGTCCCTTCGGTGACGAGGCTCCCCACAGGAATCGGAACCCCGTGGACCCCAGACAGTCAACTCCGGCTTTCTCAAAAATCTCGGTTAAAATAGAACCAAAAGGCATTCTGACCTTCTCGACGATCAACTTTTGCGTAGCTCTTTTTGTGGAAGATTTGTCCCTTTTCCACAAACCATTTCAAAGAAAATAGACGCAAAGTTGACTTGGTGATCCTTCCACACATGATAGATAATCTCCATATCGATATTCACAAGACGAAGTTGAGCATTAACTTTCGGCATAAGACAACGAGTTATAGCATCATGAAGCAACCGAATGTTTATCCCAAAGTCATTATTTTCAAACCGCCTTGGAATGAACATTTAAAACGGCTTTGTCGATAAGAAATCACGGACTTTCGACTCATGAACACTATAATTTTCATCATCGGACCAGTTGTTAAAGTCTTCGTCCGGAGGAGCAAACTCTCCCTTGCAACGAAAACCCTCATTCGGGAGTCCAAAAATCTCCGAAAGTTTTGCTTCATCAAAAGATATAGATTTACCATGCACAAGCGAGTTAACAACGGCAAGTCCGTTGTCATCATAAGTGACAAAGAAATTCGCATAAAACTCTTTCACACATTCTTCATAAATAGGTCGAGCAAGACTAACGAACTTATTGATCCCAAGCATATCGAAAAACTCTTCGATAGCAACACCAGCATTATTCAGCGATTCAAAATCAAAGTGATGACTCGGAGTTACCTCTTCGTCAATAAGGATTTCGTTGAAGACCTTCATGGCTTGAGCATTTCTAAATGAAAGATCGCTGGAAACCGTGGGGGATGCTTCAGAGGTTTCTCCTCTTCTCTTTTTGCCAGTTCTGGGAGCCATGACGATTGAATTGGGAAAAAAAATGAAGTTTTGATGAAGTTTTGATAGGGTTTGCCGGTTCCGCTCGTCGCTTGATGCAAGGGATTTTGAAGAAATGAAACAGGGAACTGAACGATGGGTTTATATATATGATGGTCAACGAGCGTTTACGTACGTTATATCCCCTATGTAACGTACGTAGCGTAAAAACCTAAACTCTCTGGACTGAATCCTGTGTTTCGTTACGTACGTAACGTAACAACATGTTACGTACGTAAGGTCCTATTACGTACGTAATGGACCGCGTATACCGTACGTAAGCAAGACCAAATGAACAGTCTTTTCCTTTCGATGATGTCCCGTTTTGAATGACCATTTTAATGTTACTATGATGCGTATGCAATATTTAAAAATGATCAGCATGTCCCATTCCTAAATTTATGCGAATAAAGTTGAAAGCTTCTTCGGGTAATGGTTTTGTAAAAATATCCGCCAATTGTTCATTAGTACCAACAAATTGGAGACGAACATTCCCGTTTTGGACATGGTCACGAATAAAATGGTGACGAATTTCGATGTGCTTTGTCCTACTATGCAAAATGGGGTTTTTACTTAAATTAATGGCACTTGTATTGTCACAAAAAATAGGAGTATTTTTAAGTTCGATGCCATAATCAAGCAATTGATTTTTGATCCAAAGAACTTGTGCACATGCACTTCCAGCAGCCACATATTCGCTTTCACTGGAAGTAGCGACACTAGTTTGTTTCTTACTTCCCCATGAAATTAAACAAGAACTCATAAAATGACAAGTTCCGGTGGTGCTTTTTCTATCAATTTTACAACCACCGAAATGGGCATCACTATATGCAAAAAGTTGAAAATCAATCTTTGGAAGGATACCATAGGCCTAAACCAAAGAAGATATTTTAAATATCGAAAAATTCGTTTACATGCTATGAGATGAGATTCTTTAGGATTAGCTTGAAAACGAGCACATAGACAAGTAGCAAACATAATATCGTGTCTAGATGCGTTAAATAAAGTAAGGATCCGATCATACCTCGATCTTGTTTTGGTCAATGATTTACCTTTTTCATCTTTATCGAGTTTAAGAGTGGAAGACATAGGAGTGGATATTTCTTTGCAATCTTCCATCTTAAATTTCTTTAGTAGCTCATTGACGTACTTGGATTGGTGAATGAATATTCCGTCATTGAGTTGCTTAATTTGGAGTCCGAGAAAGTTTTTCAACTCTCCCATCATACTCATTTCGAACTCTCCTTCATAAGATTTGAAAATTCCTTGACATGAGTTTCGTTAGTTGCACCAAAAACAATATCGTCCACATAGATTTGACAAATTAACATATCATTATTTAAGACCTTAATAAACAGAGTATTATCAACATTTCCTCTTTTATAACCATTTAAGATAAGAAAAGAGCTTAGACGATCATACCATGCTCTCGGAGCTTGTTTTAATCCATAGAGAGCTTTATGGAGCTTGTACACATGATCCGGATGATCATAGTCTTCAAACCCGGAGGTTGCTTGACATAAACTTCCTCTGGATAATTCCATTTAGGAACGCACTTTTTACATCCATTTGATGGAGTTTGATCTTCTTGTATGCGGCAAAGGCACGGAGAAGACGAATAGCTTCAAGACGAGCAACAGAGCAAACGTCTCTTCATAGTCCAAGCCTTCTTCTTGATTATAACCTTGGGCGACCAATCTCGATTTATTTTTAATAGGAGACCATCATCATCGGTTTTGATTTTATGAACCCATTTGGTACCAATGATTGATTTGCCTACGTGCGGAACTAATTCCCAAACTTTATTCCTTTCGAATTGGTTTAGCTCTTCTTGCATAGCAATAGCCCAATTCTCATCATTTATGGCTTCATCGATGTTCTTTGGTTCTGTAAGAGAAATAAATGCAATATTGTTAATACAATCATTTATATTTCTCCTAGTTCGTACACCTTCATCGATTTTTCCGAGAATTTGTTCCATCGGATGGTCTTTCACATTTGCCCAATCTTTAGGGAGGTTGTAAGTATTTTCCTCCTGTTTGTCCGAGCTTACGTCGAGCTTCTCCAATTCCTTTGATGCTTCGGATACTTCTTTAGCTGGAACTATACCTGCATCATCATCAAAAACAACCTTTCTCGGGGGTAAAACTGTATCATCGAATTTTACATGAATGGACTCTTCTACCGAGCCTCTTCTACAATTAAATACACGATAAGCTTTACTATTAGTAGAATAACCAAGAAATATTCCAATATCTGATTTAGAATCGAATTTTCCCAAATTGTCTTTTCCATTATTATGAATGAACACTTTACACCCAAATGGATGAAAATAAGATAAATTAGGCTTTTTACCTTTAAAAATCTCATAGGGAGTCATCATCTTATTTCTCCTGAGATGGACACGATTTATAACATAACAAGCAGTGTTAACGGCTTCGGCCCAAAAGTATTTAGGAAGACCATACTCGTTGAGCATTGTTCGGCTCATTTCTTCTAGAGAGCGATTCTTCCTCTCGACAACTCCATTTTGTTGAGGTGTCCGAGGTGCCGAAAAGTTGTGCCCAATACCATATTTATCGCACCAATCTTCAAAGAGATTAGAATCAAATTCTCCACCATGATCGGTTCGAATGGCGATAACTGGTAATCCTTTTTCCTTCTGGGTAACCTTACACCACTTAACAAACTCGTTAAAAGCATCATCTTTATTGGCTAAGAATTTTACCCAAGTAAATCTAGAAAAATCATCGACAATAACTAAGGTATAAAGTTTACCTGTTAGACTGGCATGTCGAGACGGACCAATTAAATCCATATGAATTAATTCAAGAATGCGACTAGTGGAAATTTCCATTTTTGGTTTAAACGAGCCTCTTGCATGTTTACCTTTAATACATGCCTCACAAATGTGGTCTTTTCTAAAATTCAATTTTGGTAGACCACGAACAATATCATTTTTGGCTAATTTTGAAAGAAGTGGTAAAGAGGCATGTCCCAATTTTCGGTGCCAGACAACGGCATTTTCATCGTATGAAAGTAGACATTTTTCGTTAAACGAAGATTCATCTTGGAGATCAACAATGTAAATATTTCCATAGCGCAATCCAATAAAAACGATTTGGTCTTTTCTCATTGCCGTGCAATGCGTAATTTCAAAAATTAATTTAAGACCGGTGTCACATAATTGGGAAACACTTAGGAGATTATGGCAAAGTCCATCAACAAATAGAACATTTTCAATAGTCGGTAAAGGTTTCTTACCAATTTTACCGTACCTTTATTTGGCCCTTTTATTATCGCCAAAGGTAACGCACCACGATCTTCCTTTTTCGCTCCGTGAAGAGATGTTCATTTCCACTCATGTGGTTTGAACATCCACTATCAACATACCATTTATTTGATAATGTTGTCTTCCTTGCTTGTACCTACAAAAACCATTTTCTTCCGCTTTATCGGTACCGTGCTAATTTGGGTCCTGATGAGTTAGATATAAAAACTTGGTTTTTAATAATAAATCCCTTTAGGTACCCAAATTTGTTTAACCTTTATAGTACGTCTAGTGTCTCGACAAGAGGTTTCGGTATGTCCAGGTTTTAAACATTTTGGACATGATGGGATACCCGTTTTTAAAGTGTCCGAATTTTTGTGGTAATTTCTAAGGACTTTTTCATTGGAAATGAATTATATCCAAGTCCTTGTTTTGAAAGAGAAAATTTTTGACCAAATAATAATTGCTCGAATTTGTCATTACCACATGAAAACTTTCGACATAAAGTTTAAATTCTTTTGAGTTTTATGCAATTCATCTTTCAATTTTCTCGGTTCCAAGCAATTTGTATGATCAATAGAAACTTCCTTGTTTTTCAATAATTTAGCATTTTCAATTTCAAGGAGTTTTATTTTCTTTTTCAAATCTTTATTGCTATTGCAAGCCTTTTCGTATTCATTATTTAGAGATTCAAAAGCATCAAGTAGTTCTTCATGAGAATCACTAACCTCGACTTCTTCGTCACTTTCTTCGGATGCGTGGGCCATTAGAGCAAGATTGGTTTGGACTTGTGGTTCATCATCCTCATCATCGTCACTCCATGTGGCGACATAAACCTCCTTCTTTTTGAACTTTTCATGCGGTGGTTTTGATGAACTTATTGGAGCCGCAAAGACGACAATCTTTTGCAAAATGGCACTGAACGCCGCACCTTCGACAAGTGTTGTCGAACTTTTTGTTTTGAGGGAAGTGAGTCTTTTGGATTCATCCCTTGATTCTTGCTTTATATCTCTCCGGCGCCTTTGAAGAAGATTTTTAAATTTCTTTATGTTTTTGGCATAGAAGGCGGTTTCTTCGTCCTCTTCCTCGATAGGTTCATCCTCTAGGTCGCTTTCTTCTTTGGCTTTGAAAGCGATAGTCCTTTCTCTCTCCTGAGGTTTTGGTTTCGAGTGCGAGATTTGATGACGATCTCATAATTGATGAGAGATCCGATGAGAGCGCTGAACTCTATTGTATTGAGGTCTTTTGACTCCATAATAGCCGTAACAGAGCGTCCCATTCTCTTGGTAGAGATCGAAGGATTTTCTTGGCTTTATCATCGCTTGATATCGGTTTCCGAATGAAGCTAGCCCATTTGTGATTGCCGAGAAACGGTCAAGCATTGTGGTGATGCTTTCTTCTTCTTTCATGGTGAAGAGTTCATACTCGTGAAGAAGCATATTGATTTTGGTTTCCTTCACTTGACTCGTACCTTCATGAGTGATCTCTAGCATTTTCCGCATTTCTTTTGCCGTTTCGCAGAAGAGATTCTATTGTGATCTTCTGATTGAGAGCACAATAAAGCAATTGTGTAGCTTTACCGTTGAAGTGATCGTTCTTCCAATCGGCATCGTCGTACTCTTCAAACTTTTGAGAGAGCCATCCGATTTCTTAGGAATGGTAGGTCCAAGAGCAATTACCTTCCATATTTCAATATCATGAGCTCGGATGAAGATGGACATCTTCTTCTTCCACGTCATAAAGTTTGAACCATCGAAGAAAGGAGGGCGATTGAGAGCGTTGCCTTCAACGGAGGAGTGGATAAAGGCCATTTGGATCTTTTCTAGCGGGTGTTAATCCGGTGATAAAGAGACCGCTCCGATACCAATTGTTAGATTGATACCGCCACTAGAAGGGGGGTTGAATAGTGCGGTTAAGAGTATTGTACTCTTTTTCGTGCGGAAGCAAAAATAGCGGAGAATAAAAGTGCGTAAAAGAAAGAACACAAAGAATTGTTCGAGAGGTTCGGCTATTAACGAAGCCTACGTACCTACCTAGTTTTATCGACTAGGACTTTTCTTAGAACCGAGAATTTGCACTTTCTAGTTTAGTGCCAACTTCTTACAACTTCTTGATTTCCGGCTCAAGAACAACCTCACAAAAACACTCTTGTTTTCTAGGTACAAGATAACCAATACACAAAATAAGTGCGAGTAGAAACTCGCTTTCACGATATATCGCTCTAAGATACAAGAATGAAGATTGAAAATTATAGAACAAATCTTCTTGTATCACAATCTAGAATAAGAATATCTCTCGGAATGTTTGCTTGATATTGCTTGAATATGCTAGTAGGCTCAGAATTCTTGTGTGTCTTCAATCTCCATGAAGGTGGCTATTTATAGCCTTCTTGAGCTCATTTTCCCGTTGGAACAGTAAAATGAGTTACGTACGTTATAGGATGCTGCTTACGTACGTTACATACGTTACGTACGTTATATGAACTGCATAACGGCCGTAATGAAGGTGCCAAAACTGTCCAGTGAACTCTGATGAAATGCTTTACGTACGTTACAATCCATAGTGTTACGTACGTAATATCCTGGTCAAAGATCCGTTGATTGCGACGACTTTGTTGCAACGGCTAGTGGCTTTTCCAACGGTCAGAAAAATTCAAGCTTTACGTACGTTATATGATCTTGGTTACGTACGTTACCTGTACAGAAAAACTTACAAAAATAGTAAACGTTACGTACGTTAGAAAGTATGTGTTACGTACGTTATATGTTACGTACGTTAATGTGATATGTGTTACGTACGTTAACTGAAGAGAAAGTATGTTTTAAGTAAATTTTGGTTTTAATAAATACATCATCAAAACGATCTAAAAAATATTGTTCCAACAACAATTACCCAGATTGTATTCATGCCACGACGACTCGTCGGTAAACTCGTGATGAAGTCCATTGAAATATCCTCCCACTTTCACTCTGGAATAGGGAGAGGTTTCAGCATACCCGCCGGTCGCTGATGTTCTATCTTGACTTGCTGACAGGTCAAACATCTCGAAACAAATTTCGCGACTTCTCGCTTCATATTACTCCACCAGTAATTTTGTTTCAAGTCCTTATACATCTTGCTAGACCCCGTATGAACGGAGTAAGGGGTAGCATGAGCTTCTCTCAAAATCGAGTTTTTCAACTCGTCATTCGCCGGTACGCACAACCGATTCTTAAAACACAAAAGTCCATCCTCGTGGACCAAAAACCTGGGGGCTTTCCCCAGAGTCACATCCTCTCGAATGCGTAACAAAAATGGTTCTGATCCCTGATTCTCCCTGATCGCCTCCTCAAGTGGCGATGAAATCTCCAATGTACAAAGTTTCCCTTGTACTCACTGTAACCAGACCTCGATCTCGGGTCTCAGAAATTCCTGTTGAAGTTCCTTCTGAACTGTTAATCGAGCAAGCATCTGCTCCTGAACGGACTTACGACTCAAGGCATAGACGACAACGTTCGCCTTGCCCGGGTGGTAAAGTATTTCGATATCATAATCTTTGATTAGTTCCAACCACCGTCTCTGTCGCATATTTAACTCCTTCTGAGTAAATATATACTTTAAACTCTTATGATCGGTGAATATCTGACAGGGAACGCCATAAAGATAATGATGCCAAATCCTCAATGCGAACACCACAACTGCTAGCTCCAGGTCGTGGGTCGGATAATTGACCTCGTAAGGTCTCAATTGCTGTAAAGCATAAGCAATAACTTTTCCGTTCTGCATGAGTACACATCTGAGACCCTGCCCGGACGCATCACTATAAACCACAAATCCTTCTGTCCCTTGCGGTAAAGAAAGGACAGGTGCTAAAATTAACCGGCTCTTGAGTTCCTCAAAACTCTGTTGACACGCGTCGGACCACATGTATTTCTTATCTTTTCGTAAAAGGTTCGTCATTGGTTGAGCGATTTTAGAAAACCCTTCCACAAACCGCCGATAATATCCGGCTAATCCGAGAAAGCTTCGGATCTCCTTAATATTCTTCGGAGGTAGCCAATCTCGGATAGCCTCCGTCTTCTGAGGGTGGACACGAACTCCATCTGATGAAATTACATGTCCGATAAATGTCACTTCGGACATCCAGAACTCACATTTGGAAAACTTCCCATAAAGTTGTTCTCGTCTCAACACGTCGAGCACCTGATGAAGATGAAACTCGTGTTCCTCCCGGTCACGAGAATAAATTAGAATGTCATCAATAAAAACAACCACGAACTGATCCAAATAGTCGATCAAAACCCGATTCATTAACTCCATGAATACCGCAGGTGCATTAGTTAACCCAAATGGCATTACCACGAATTCATAATGACCATAGCGTGTTCGAAACGCCGTCCTCGCGATATTCGACTCTCGAATCTGCAACTGATGATATCCAGATCTTAAGTCGATCTTGGAAAATACTGAAGCTCCCTAAAGTTGATCCAAAAGATCATCGATACGGGGTAGAGGATACTTATTCTTGATCGTGACCCTGTTCAACTCCCGATAATCAATACACAAGCGGAACGAACCATCCTTCTTCTTGACGAATAACACTGGTGCTCCCCACGGGGACGCACTCGGTCGAATATAACCCTTCTCGGTCAAATCCTCTAATTGATTCTTCAACTCCTGTATTTCGGTTGGGGCCATCCGGTACGGTGCCTTCGATAAAGGGGACGTACCGGGTTCCAACTCAATCGTGAATTCCACATCTCTCTGTGGAGGCAAACCAGGTAACTCGTCCGGAAAGACATCGGAATAATCTCTCACTACCGGAATATCCTCCAACATTACTGATGGTTTCTCGGTCTTGGTCATATAGCACCAATAACCGACACACCCCTGATTGAGTAATCTCACTGCTTTCATCAAATTAATAACTTCTCCAGAACAGCTGGGATTATCTCCCTGAAACACACATTCGACCCCATCGTCTGAAATGATAGTGACCATATGCTTACGAACACTAATGACGGCATCGTGACGGTCCATCCAATCAATACCCAGAATGATGTCGTCTATCGGTAAATCTACCATGATTAGGTCTGCTAACCAATCATGGCCATGAATCTGAATCGGACAATCCTTAATCTCATAATTTCCGATAATTGTTCTACCATCAGGTAGACCAATGACATAAGGCTCACAACTAGTAGCACTACCCAGACATAGTCTACTCAAACATGACTCGGAAATGAATGAATGCGATGCACCAGTATCAAAAAGGGGACACACAGGTTGAGATAAAATATCGAGTGTACCTGAGATCATCCGTGCCTCTGGATCGTCAGTCTTCTTCATCTCATAAATTTGGGGCTTGTCGGCCCCCGAACCGGATGCTCCCGTCTGATAGCTCTTGGCTCTGTCTTTATTAGCTCCTGTCGTCTTGAACGACGCTGACTGAGTGGCCTGATTCTGCACCGCTGAATGTCCTGGGGCCTGAGATGATGCCGGAGTAGGTTTAGAGTCCCTTCGGCAAAAACAGGCCCTATGCCCAGCAATCCCACAGTTATGGCACGTGACAGTCTGCCTCGGACACTTGGTGCTGAAATGACCCTGTTCTTCACAGTTGAAACAGGTGATGGCTGAACTAGCCGCTCATGACTGAGATTCCACGGTTTTAGGCGCTATAGGAGGTCGCTCAGAAAAAGTAGAGCCCGCACGTGGTTTCTTGAAAGTGGCCTGACTGCCGTCAGACTAATTGCGATTCTTAGACTTCTTGCCAGCAGATGAAGGTTGTTGCTTGGCAATTTCCTTAGCAGTAAGCTCATAAGTAAGAGCTTTCTCAATGAATTCGGCCAGAGTGGTGCAATTGTGATTAAGCAACTACATCCGCATACGGGGTTTCAGCCTCTTGCTGAAATACTTAATCTTATCCGCCTCGGAGTGAATGATAGATGAGGTGAACGGAAGAAGTTCCTGAAATTTTTCGGCGATGGCGAGAACATCATCGTCCGCTGAGAGGTCGGGAGTGAGTAATTCCGACAACTTAGCTTCCCTGAGTGGGGCCGGATAATACCTCTCCATCATGAGAGTTTTGAATTGATCCCAAGTACATGATCCGTCGGTGGGCTTCAACGATAACCACCATGAATGAGCGCTCTTACCAAGATAGTAGGCCGCAACTGAAACTTTATGCCCTTCAGGGCAATCCACCATAGCAAATAACTTCTCGAAATGCTCAAGCCAATGAACAATATCTACCGGCTCAGATGAGCCCTCGAAGGTAGGTGGTCGCTGGCGAGAGATATCGCCAATGATACTGCTTACACCCCTCTCTTGCCTCTGAGGTGGCGGCGGAGGAGCCTGTTGATTTTGAGTAGTTGAGTTATGCATTGTCTCCATTAGTTGTGCCATCTGAGTCATTTGGGCCATCATGCCCTACATAAAAGCGAGTGGGTCAACCCGAACACTTTCTGACTGAGCTGTGTCCTGGGTACGACTCCCCGATAATGAATGATCACGTCCAGGTGAATGAGTGGCAGCGTCACTGCTCGATGAGTTAGCATTATTCCTAGCATTCGCGCGTGTATTCACACGAGCTCTCGGGTTTCGACCTGCACCACGGCCTCTTCCCCCGCGTCTTCTGCCAGCTCTTTCCATACTGAAGTGGAAAGTCATATGATAATTATATATCTCGCATGAATATCACATTATGATCACGTTATGAAATGATAAAAATGAGCATACGCGCTCAAACACAATGATTACATGAATGATCAACTGAAATGACGTGATTATCTGATGAAATTCCTGAAATGAATATCTTGAACAAGTAAACAAGATTAATGATATGATCCTCAAGATCAACAACTGAACAATGAAATGAACTGAGTGATTAATGAATTCACATGATCGACTTGATTACAAATGAAAATGATAAATGAGGAAATCTTACCGTTCTTTGGTCTGAAGGGCTCGGCTCTTGCACAGGTCACACGTGACGCGAAAGTCCAATGATACTAGTCTGATGAACGATGATTTCAAATGAGACATGACTCGGAAGGTAGTATTCAAAACCACGTCTCCGATACCAACTCTGTAACACCCCAAACTAGGCGGCTAGTACAGTGCCGTGGAACCCCAACTGGGACCCACCAGGCGAATGAAAATTAATGAATTAAATAATATAATAGTAGTACCGAACCACATTATATTACCAAATACTCCGATGAGGAGCTTAAGCACAATACACCAGGACAATACCGAATACTAGTATATTTTATATGAAGATAAAATACACCACCCTGAATAAATAAACATCCCAAACGGAATTCTGCAGCGGAAATATAAATGAAGAAAAACAAGAATGACTGAAGAGACTAGGGCCCCCTACTAGTATCACTGGGACTCCTCGCCATCAACGTGCTCTTCCCGTGCTTTTGCCTTGCCATGACCTGAAAAACAATATCCCCCAACGGGGTCAGTTACACAGAACAACAATCCTCAAGAATTGAATAATCACAATCCTGTTGAAAACATATGCAATCAAACATGCTGTATGAATCAACTAACAATACGGCTCAAAGAATGGCGCCACACTACGCCCGGGATGGAAATGTATCCGTGCACAAGCCACCAACGAGTATCGATCGAATACATGTGTGGTCTTGTACCTAATCAGTCTCACGAAGTGATCGTCTCGTGTGCACAGTCCAATGTGAGGCCAACAACCAACACACGACTTTATATGTGCCCGACATGAAAATCCTACACATACCAACCGGCACGCCAGTATGACCCGAAATGCCACGATATAACAAAAGTGACATCGAAATTCAATAATGACTCACCGAGATGAAATGATAGTGAAATTAATGATAGCTCAATAAAATGATTGGAACCGTCGTTCCTCGTAAATGAAGTGATTAATTGACAATTACAAGTCTCAATACGGTTAATACTTTATGAATGAATTATGATTATGAATGAACAACAACGAAAGGAATGAATATCCTTTTAACCGCGTAAGAATTTACTTACTCAACACCGATGAAGAATGTCTGTCCACGAACAACGTCCTAAATGAGATGTCGGTCACTAGGACAACCTTGAATAACACAATTACCAACAATCCAGTTCAACACACGAATCAAACACGGGTATAACTAACTCAAAACGTCGATACGACTAAACCAAGTTCATTGGGGCATTATATCGAACACGTTGTGGCCAATCTTCGATTGTTTATAACCAAACCTCAATTATACCAACATCAAATCCCCAAGAAGTGTTTCAAACCAACAAAACATCTTCAATACGATCATTAATCCAATATGAATATCCAAATTCGTGATTTCAACAACAATTAATCGAAAAACCCCAAATCCAACTCAATATTCAAAGTGTTCTTGAATAATCCTTCAATAAACCAACGAATATTTATACAAACTCATAATCATATATATATATATATATATATATATATATATATATATATATCCATCCAACACGATTATAACGTCCAAAACATCATATCTCAACACAAAATCAAAATCCAAGATGTTTGAAGAATATTACCTTTGAAGATCGAAGTACTTTGATTCGACGAACACGCGTTAGATCGACAATCCGAGCTTCACAACCGAAAGAAAATAATGAAAGACGAGTCCTCAAGTGATTGACGATGAAAATTTCTCCCACAAACCCTCTCTCTCGGAAGTAGGATGAAGAAAAGGTGAAAATGAGGAAAATCCCATCAGTCCACCTTATATAGTCCCAAGGACGCACGACCAATCCGCACGACCAAGTGTCCGTGCGTCCGATCGTGCGTGAGGCCACTGCCGGCTGCTGTTCTTAGCGCACGAGCACTGCGCACGAGCAGCAACTCGTGCGGCCTACTCGTGCGGCCCTGACTCGAACGCTGGGCCTCCTGCCCAGTACAGCCGCAACACACGAACACCACGCCCGAGCAGCTGCTCGTGTGGCCTGCTCGTGCAGCACTAACTCGACCACTGGGCCTTCTGCCCATTATAGCCGCAACACACGAGCGTCGCGCACGAGCAGTTGCTCGTGTGGCCTGCTCGTGCGGCAATGACTCGGCCGCTGGGCCTCCTGCCCAGTCCATCCTAAATGCACGAGCGCCGCGCACGACTGCATGCTCGCGGCGCTCGCCGTGCGACTCCGCGATAAGGCCTCCCGCCATAATGATGCACCGAGTACAAAAATCACAGAATTCGAGAAGTACGGGGACAAAAACACGAGAATTACAAATATTACGCCGAACGGTGAACACAATTGAATGAGTATGAATGATGAGTGATTATTAATGAGTGAAAATTACTGAGTGACAATTACTGACTGATAATCACTGAATAAAAATAACTGAATTACAACCGGGTATTACAAAAATGACTCACTAGACCGATTTGGTCTTTCAATAAATACATACAACTCAATCAGCGGAAAATAAAATACAACTAAACCAATACGACATCAACGGGTCCTCGTGTGATTAGTATCGTTCATCTTTCATCATCCTTCATGCCGACCCTGTGCTATGCTCCAAAACCTGAATGCAATACAGACATCCATCCCCCGAATACTCGGGGGTTAGCAAAACTCCACTGTTTTGCTAGTGCAAGTACAAAGTGCAAATACGATTCATACAATTCACATTCCACGAATAACAATAACCAGGAATCCTCAAAAATCCAAACGTAACAAAAAGTACTTCCCGAGGCAAGAGTTTGGGTAAAACATTCCAAAACCGAAAGATCACAAATCAAGGGGAACAATTTATAAAACGGTTTAAAATGCCATCGAGAGTTTTAACAGAAAACAATTTAGGATTTATTGAATCTTACTCTTTTCAAAACTCGAAATACGAAAGGGGTCACCACCCCGAAGGTTTATTTTCCGTAAAATGACCTTTACAAACCCGTTGGGATTTTAGCCCCAAATCTCATCAACTCACAGTACACGAGAACAACAACAAGGTTCGCCTTCCAACATCAAAATCCACAACCCAAGGTTTAAACACAGACGACAAATACTCTAGTGCCATCCTAGCCAAGTAAGCCAAACGAACCACTTACCTCTTACACACTTAGTCGATGCATGCAATCATGAAAACCGTTCAAAATACTCGTTTCCGGAAACGCTAATAATCTAAATCACATTGTAAAATGCACCACAATTAACCGCGGACCCACAGCTTCGTGGACCCTACCGAAACCCCGTCGGATCTAACCCATAGTGGTTAAAAGCAAGCTCGCAGTTCCACAGCTTCGTGGAGCCCTACCGAGACCCCGTCAGATCTAACCCGCAGTGAGCATACACACACACACGTTACTCATGCAATACTAACATGCTAAGAATGTAAGTTCATCAAGAATACTTACTAGGGATGGCCACTTATCCGACACCATTATCAAACTCTTCAAAACACAATAACAAGATTAAACATGGAATACACGGTTCCATAACTTTTAAACAATAGGGGTCTCATCAAAGCCTTCAACGTTCAAAATAATAAAATCATAATCAATTCCCAAAACACGCCGTTCACAAAACACACACGCATTTTGAAAGAGAGCCTTTAACGAGGCCAAAATGAATCTTTTGAAAATTCATTTTAAATAACCAAACAAACACACCAAGACGATCACCGATCATAATGTCCACAAAAAGAGAAGTGTATGAACAAGGTACTTGCGTCGAATAATCACAACGCGGAGATTCGACCGAAGTGAGGAGACTCAAACCGACTACGAACCCGCCGACTCCGCCGAGCGACAACCCGCGACAATAACCTATGAACGAAAACAATAACAACGAAAATGAATTCCAAAGCACGACCCAAGGTCGCTGAATTTAAAGAACAAACGACGAAAGTTCAAGTGTTTTCCCCAAAACGGCCAAGAACACAAATCGACCCAACAAAACATGGAAATGGAATTCCCAACCGAAATATGGATGTACAATCCATAGAATATGTCTAACAACATCATTTAACAACAATCGATTCATCAAAAACGGATGGAAAACGAAATCAAGAACAAATCCCCCAAAAAGTCGCCCGAAGGAAAATCGAGAAATATACCTTGATTCGGCGAAGAACAATGGATTAAATGATGTTAGACACATGAATAATACTAAGATTAATCATACCCATCATGGATTAATCAACATTTCGGAAGGAATCGGACAAAAACCTAAAAACCCCAAAATTCAAGAAACTAGGGTTCTAAGAAGAGATTACCTTGATTCGCTGGATCAAAGGATGATATAGGATGATCAATCAATGATATGAACTCAAGAACTTCATGGATTTGTTGTATGACAACATGTCTCCACGCCCAAGAAGTCTCCAGCCGCGGAAGAGGAAGAACGAAGTGAGAAAATGGTGAAAAACACGTCTGCCCGACCATATATCGCCCGGCGCCGCGGCGTACGCCGCACGCCTGGCGGCCGGTCGTGCGCCGGGTCGTGCGCGCCCACTGTCAGCAAACTACCGGGACGCACGAGCACTGGGCACGAGCACTCGCTCGTGCGTGTGCAGTCAGGGCCGCACGAGTACCGGATCGTGCGCGCAGCTCGTGCGCCACGCTCGTGCGCACCTGGCAGGTCCCTGTCGCACGTGGCCGGCCAGTACCTAGCCGCCAAGACTCGACGACTCGAATTCCCGAAAATGTACGGAACGAACACGATGAATAGTATAACATTCAAAACACGAGTGAGCACTAAATGAAAACATGGTTCCGACAACCCGAAGGTTGAAAAGACGATACGAAGGCAAACATCCCAAAACTTTGGAAAATTACGAAAATGGCCCAAAACGCCCGAAAATTACGATACGTGATCGAATAACCAAACCGAAGTTCACAACACGTCTAACAAAGTTAAACGCACTTACGGGAAACTTGAAACAGCAGTTTCGAATGAGATTCGGAAGAATCGAACTCAAGTGCGGAAAAGTCGCTAAGAAGCACGGAACTCAACAAAACGACACCGAAACGAACTCGAATGACAAAAAGTACAGAATTAATCATTCTCAGAATGATGATACGGTCATGAGCGAGTCGTCAAAATGGACTTCCGCCGAAAAAAATTTTTTTTACCACAAATCGAAATTACGGGTATTATACCTACATGGCCAAAAATAAAATACAACATCCACGAGCATCTGCTCGGGTAATACAAAATGACAAAGACTGACAAGCTGGAGAACACTCCAACTGACTAACCAACATGAACAACTCGGACTAGTATCGCTCGAATGCCTCGTCGCCATCATCATGCCCCTATGTCTCAACTCTCTCCTCGCAAGCACCTAAAACATAAAAACATGTTCCGCCCCCACGGGGTCAGTCATCCATAATATGAACATCAAATACATGTATAACATGATATGCATCCAAGGCAGAATGAAACAGTACAATGATAATAATAATACGAGATGCTCACAAACCAATGTAAGAACCGAGCATTCGTGAAACACTATGCCCACGGCATACTATTAATACCTGTTCGACAGGTTAGAACGTAAATGCCCAACGACGAATCATAATTATAGAGTACCACAATGAATTACATGTCATGAACCAAACTAGAACTGAATTAATTATGAATCACAATGCCCGAAGGCTCCAATGAAATTACCAAGACAATCACAAAGGCCTGAAAGCCACTCACCAAGTCACAAATATCACAATCACTGAAGCCAAAACAGCCCAAGTCAGACGATTAGGGCGGCCACGGCACGGCCGTATCACAATTAGGGCGGAGCCACGCACGGCCGTATCACCATTAGGGCGAAGCCACGGCACGGCCGTATCACCATTAGGGCCGGGCCACGAAGCCGTATCACCATTAGGGCCGAAGCCACGGCACGAAGCCGTATCACAATTAGGGCCGAAGCCACGGCACGAAGCCGTATCACAATTAGGGTCGAAGCCACGGCACGAAGCCGTATCACAATTAGGCCATCCAATGGCCGTGACCTACTGAATTGTAGGTGTTGGAAACCCAACCGTGAAGGTTCAAGCCCCAAACTTACCCATAATGAGCACTAGCCGAGACTAGCCTCCAAAATATAATTAATCACAAACGGCAACGATCCGAAGATTATCGAATTCACAAGAGTGATAGTGTGCTGCCTTGAGTCGGCCAACACGACAATGATGACTCACGGATGGGCACCGTCCTCGGCGGTCCGAATTCAATACCTCGATTACCTTAGAATGGTCAATCGATAACGACACAACGGATGGCAACTGTAACACCCCCAAAACCATATGGGAATATTACACGCCGTAGACCCCTTTTCACGAGGGTCTACCAGGCTATACCTTACAAAACGACCAAATGCTTGCCCGGCCAGGGTCAAATAATAAATTAATACATACCGTTATGGTCACTTACACACACCGATGAGGTCACACAACTCAATCAACAAACTGACTCAAACAACATCACCCACACAGGGGTCGAAATACAATACAGCGGAAGACTGAAATCAACTCTGACAACACAACAAAAATCTAAACTCTCGACTCTTAATTAGTATCGCAGCTCGTCATCCTCTTGTGCCAATCCTGTGACTGCTCCCCTGAACCTGTATGTACCTGGACGCAAAACAGGCATCCACCCCACGATTACTCGGGGGTTAGTAAAACTCCACTGTTTTACTAGTGCAAGTATCAAATCATACAAAAAGTAACGCGCAAACATTAATCAAGAATCAAACACAACACTCAAGTATCAAATTATTCCCGGGGGTTTTAATAAAGGTATTTAAGCTTTGAAGCATTTCGAAAATAAGTTCACCTCGGGAAATTTTGAAATTTCAAAATCTTTAAAACTCTGAGTCCTGGTTCACCAAACCTTTCAAAAGAAGAGTTGAGGGCTTTATCCCAAATCTCGTTTCATAAATCAACATTTCACAATATGGAAAAACATTTACTCAAAACTTAGGACTCGGTCCAACATTCATTTTCATAAGACTTTTCCTTGCAAAACTTTGATTTGAAAATAATCGTGTTCATGACACCGTGATCCACGGTCACGTGTCTCCATAGGTTCAACAATCACAACAATCACATACATAGTTCTGACACCATAGTCCACTGCCACGTGTCACCGTAAGCCCCGTCGAGCTCACCCGGTTGGACGTACTGCGTCCGAATCTCATGATCCACTGCCATGCGTTATCGTAGGCCTCGTCAGACCAGCACGATTGGACCTCAGTACCTCACTAAGTTCTGACCCCGTAGTCCACTGCCACGAATCCTCATAGGTCCCGTCGAACCAACACGAGTGAACTTAGCGGTCACACACATATTCACATTGACCTTCACATTACATACGACAATGAGCACAGTTAATCAATCACATTGATCACCACAAAATCGTACATCACACGCACATAACACAATCTCAACACTCGTAACAACTATCATCAATCAACATAACACACGATCGGTACACAATACATTGCACAACCAAGTGTACAACCATCCCATATATACGTCGCAATCCTGCACAAATGGCACAACACCTAGCACGTATACCAATATAACACTATTATCACAAAGCCTTCAAATTTTGGAATACACAACCAATTCAAACGGAACATATTTACGAAGGCAAGAAAAATCATCATAAATCTCATACATGATTACTAGTCGCAAGATACAAGTCGTATAATAAGATACTTGCCTCGATAACCGTTACCGAATATTCCGAAGAACACGGTTCGACCGGGAAGCTTGTACCACGAAGAAGACAACGAACGGAAGGGTTCCGACTCGAGTTCTTCACAAGGATTTCGTCCCTAAGTCATATCAATGATAAATCAACAATCGTACGATGAATAATAATCGCACAACGCCCAATCCCCCCTCTAAGACCTTTTGTTGGATACTTTCAAGGCGTAGACTAAGAACTCAACCAAAACGACGAATCAATACAATCCAACCGTGGAATAACAAGGAATTCGACATAATAAAGCTTAACAATCCTCAATCCATCACTAATATGAGTTAAAACGGATTAATCGGACAAATCGAACAAAATCCCCAGAACTAGATTTTAAGAAAACTTACCCTGATTCGGCCGATCGGAGCAAGTTATGGAATGATTAATCGATGTTATGGACTCAGGAACTTCATGGATTTAACACCTGACAACATCCCTCCATGATCATCAAAGCTCCAACCGCGGAAGAGGATGAAACGAGTGAGAAAAATGATGAAAAACCCGACTGTCCTGCCATATATATACTGCTGCCGAACACGGCGCACCAAACGGCCCACACCAGCGCCGTGTCTACCGCCGGGTTGCGGGTCAGTGCGCGACCTGACTGACACGGCGCAACACCCGGCGCAAGGTGCCCGCGCGTATGACTCGGCCGTATCCGACACGGCGCATCACCCGACGCAAATCTTGCGCGGGTTCTCGGCCGTGTCTCGGCAGACTTGCTGGTCCTGGCCAACCCGACGCAAGACACGGCGCTCGGCAGCACCGTTTCGCATAGGTCCGGCCAGCAACCTCCAGATGCAATCCGACAGGAAACGAAAATTACGACATAACCACAACGACGATCCGAACGACCCCGAAACCCGAACCTGAATACGAATCGGAGATTCGGTTACGAATTACTCGCAAAGACGAATTCTATCACTAAGAGAACACATGATTCCGACCACCCGAAGGCTCGAAATTCGACAACGGAATGTAATTACCCTAAACTTTGGGAAATTACGAAAATTGTCCAAAACGTCCGAAAATCACGATACGTGATCTAATAATCAAACTGAAGTTCAAAACACGTCTAACAAAGTTAAACGGACTTACGGGAAACTCGAAGCAGTAATTTCGAACGAGATTCACAAGAGTCGAACTCGAGTGCGGAAAAGTCGTTAAGAAACACGGAACTCAACAAAACAATACCGAAACGAACTCGGATGACAAAAAGTGCAGAATTAATCATTCTCAGAATGATGAAACGGTCCCAAGAGAGTCGTCGAAACGTACCTCCGCTGGAAAAAAGAAAATTACCGAAATCCAAAATTGCGGATATTACATTCTACCCTCCTTAAAAGAAGTTTCGTACCGAAACTTAAATCAAGTAGGGAGAAGCAATATCCCGCCAGGAAAACTCAACGAGGTACACAAGAACCGAAAGAAATCGCGCCCAACGGCGAAACATTACAAGCAACGCAAAGGAATATACGGCGTGAAAACACGCCCCACGACGACTAACGCAACGCCATCGACTATGATTCAAAACAACAACGAGTAATTAACAACACATCACATGCACACATTTAATCAAAGAAACACACGCGACAACAAGTCGCACCCGACCACAACGACTATGCGGTAGAAACAAATATAGTATTACGATAGAATTCACTCCGATTCTCGTCAATAAGAAAATGTCCGACGTCAAGACACAAACAATTCAAGATAACAGAAAACGAGAATACCGGATATTACATTCTATCCTATTAAAAATAAGTTTCGTCCCGAAACTTAAAATAAAACATCATGGTAGAATACAAACAAAACTAAAAAGTTCACGCAACAAATATCAATCTCTACACGAATTACAGCACAAAGTACGATACACAACTACGTCACTGGACACCACCGGGCACTCCCTGAGTAGGAATGAAAACCCGATCCCGAACATCTTGGCAACGGTCTCACAATGCACCGCTTGGTGCCCGAGTTGGCCGCACTTAAAATAATTAACCGGTGGCGAACGACAATTCTGTCTCGCATGGCCCACACGGCTGCAGTTAAAGCAGGTCTTCACACCGATCGTCTTACTCGCCTCTGGAGTAAGATTCTTAGACTGGTCAACCGAACGAGGAGACGAGTAAGACGATCGGTGATCGATGATCTCACTTCTCTAGCCTCTTGAAAAATTACTCGCGGTCTTCTGTCTCTTACTCTCTGAACCAGATTCCGTCACAGAAACGGCCATCTCAATGGCTAAAGCTCGGTCCTGATATTCCTTCAGGGTGGTACACATAAGCGGAGCCATACTCTCACGGATATGGGGTTTCATACGCATATTGAAATATCATACCTTGTCCGCTTCACTTCTCACTTGATCACGAACATAAGCCAGCTGTCGATTGTAATCGACTATCGCCTGGGATATCGACACATCCTGGGGCGTAGCTGAGAAAAATTCAACGATCCTGCTCTCACGAACAGGCAACGGGCATTACTCTGCCTCTATGGCGGTCTTAAACTCGGCCCACATAGGTGTACGATCTGCAGGCACTACAGCCTGCCACCAGTCTGCAGCTTCTTTGTCGAGCAAGTACTGAGCAATGGGTACCCTCCTTTCATCCGGACAAGCTACAACATTAAATGTTCTGTCCAACTGGAAGAGCCAGCTTTCCCAACCTAACGAGTTAGACGAACCCACAAAACGGGGCGGCTGCATCTTCATCACATCTCGTAACCACTTACTAGCCCCGTTATCCCCATCTGGGTTCTCATTCCGATGTACGGCCTGATTCATCTGCACTAACTGGTCAACCACCTGACGAAGGATGGTGGCGGTGCCAACGTCAACATTATCGCTGACTGAATGAGAATGTCCCTGATCTGTACCGAGCTGATTGGTACTCGGCAAGGAGTGAGTCGCCCTCTCACGCTTCTGATTACGACCACCACCACGACCACGGCCACGACCCCTCAGCATACTGAACGGGAAACCATTCAGAACAACAAAATAAATACCACATAGTAACAAAGGGCAACAACCAGTAGCACAATAAAGTATTCACTCCAAGTCATCACACGATCTACAAGTATTTGGATTTTTTTTTGTTGAATTGCATTGAGATTTATTGCCGTTCTAAGTTGATATGCTTTGAGATTCAACAGAATATTATGCGTTACAGTATAAGGTGACAGAGTTGGGATAGGATTGCTGATCTTGAGAAGTTATGATTTTGGAAATCAATATGTCGGTTAAATTTTGGAAACGGAGTTGTGCATTTGGGAGGAATGTTGGGAATGGTTGAGAAGAACATGTAGTCATGTTAATTCATTTTGAGATATATGAATTGTTTTTGAGCATTTGAAAATGATACTTTTCGAAATGAATGTTTACGGATGTTTTATGGAAAATGATTTTGGGCCGAGACCCAATAGATTTTTTTGAAATAGTTTTATAACTCAGGACTTGGGTCCGAAAAAGAGTTTTCTACTTTTTAAACTTCTTGTAATGCGGAACGAGATACGGGATGAGACCCTAATGTTTCAAAAGGTTTTTTCTTGTTTCTTAAAACTCTCGAGATTTGTAAAACACTTTATCAATCGTTTTCATCTCTGTCTTTCGCAGTTTTGATTTATTGGTTCAAATGAAACCTCTCGGGAAGTCTTTCGCTGTGTTGATTTGTTTCAATGTTTTGTCATAGCATATTTGGGGTAATCCAGGAATGGGTTAATGGTTGACATTGCGAGTCATAGGTGGAAAAGGAGTTTTTGGGTCGGAGTGTATATATTGAGATTTTGGAACTCTATCGTGTGGTTTTCCGATGTAATATCAGTGGATATTGGTGACGAACCGAATTAGTATACAAGAGTATGGATGTGGTCAATCATTTGCATAGTTTTCATTTTAAAACTTCAAAATCGTGTGGATTCGAAGGAAAACTGTTATCGAATACTTGGCACCAGCGAACCGATTTAATTTTTCGAAAATTGATTTCGTGGTCTTACGAAAATTTATGTTTTGAGTTTTGAAATTTTTGAATGAACTTTCGAAAATTTGTCTTCTTGACGAGATATATGATTTCAAACTGGTTTTGAAAATGTGATGGATATACATACGCATTTAGTGCACAATGCATATCATGGTGAAGTTCTGAGTGTGACTCACGAACTAGATAAGACGTCAGTATGGAACGATGAATAAAGATTCGAACTTTAGTATGGTAGTTGGTTATCCAGGGATGATCGGTTGATTGATCGAATAAGAAGAATATGCTGCGTGATGTAGAATTCATGCACAAGATGTAATTTTGGAACTTCGGGTTTTGTGAAACTCGGACGTATGCGCAACCATAATGTTTTTGAATGGTTTCTTTGTAAGTGTAGATTTGGGGATGGTTCCCCCATGCTGGTTGTTTTGGATATTGAGTGGTCGTTCCCACTCCGTGTATGATTGGGTGTATTCATCGATTTGTGATTGGTTGTTCGTATGTCGAGGGATATGTTCACCAATCGGGTATGTTTATTGAGATCCACTGTATGTGGTTGGTGTGTCATTTTGAGAATGTTATTCTTTCGTATATCTGTTTCTGTGGTTCTGTGTTGACCGTGTTGGGGCTTCTCGTGTGAAGGTATTCTCGATTATCATTGATC
The DNA here is from genome assembly GCA_033398695.1 of Orobanche coerulescens. NCBI lineage: Eukaryota > Viridiplantae > Streptophyta > Magnoliopsida > Lamiales > Orobanchaceae > Orobanche > Orobanche coerulescens. The sequence goes on from CM065815.1 coordinate 37,560,357, forward strand.
GTTCGTTGGTTATATTGGAGTTTATCACGTTGATGATATTCTTGGCTGCATTTTGACCTTTGGATTGGTCGTATTGGTTGATCATTGTTAATGATCGTATGAGCGTTCAAATTTTGTGTTGATGTTTTGATATTTGTGTCGTCATTTTCGGCAGTTGTTTCTCAGTGTATCGTATATTATTGATTGTATCAGAATTGGGACTTAATTGTGCGATCAGGCAGACAGGTTTTGACACGGATATATTATTTCATCCGAAAATGATATATTTTGTTGAGACTTATGGAATTGTGATTATAAGCGCATTGAGGCTTTACAGTGAAGTCACTTGCTAGTATCTCAGGAGATCGTAGACTTTGCGCTTTTGTAAGTATGTTATTTTGGTTATTCGTTAATGATGATGATTGATCGTTGTCGTGATAGTTTCGGAATATTCTGGTTGAATGGTTTGTTGGTTTTTCTATGACGGATTACAAGTTTCGAGGACGAAACTTATTTTAAGTGGTGTAGTATGTAATATCCGGAATTTCCACTACTGTTGTTTAATATTATTTTATCCGAGTTATGTTGTACAGCGTGGAATCTGTACAGTATGGGTAAAATAAATGAAGTACTGAGACATCTATATTGGTATAATTGTCGTACTTGGTTGACAATTGGATGTAAGAAGTATACGTATTCAGTATGCCGTATGTTCGTATTCTGTATGCTGAGACGTTGTACAAGAATAGCTAAAATGGCTAAGTATAGCCTGATTAGCGCACGCTAATACTCATACAAAGCGCACGCTAACGTGCAGGCGTAGCGCCCGCTAAAGGTAAAATCATAGCGCACGCTAGTGCAGAACAGATCAGAAGGAATCTACGTGTGGACCAGGCCACTTTTGGTGCACGTTCTGATAAGTCAACGGATGTTTGTAATGTAGTACTAGCGCACGCTAAACCCTAAAGGTTAGCGCACGCTAATGATATATCGGACAAAAAGGAATCTTATCCTCGTCAGCACTTTCGGCGTGTGGACCAGTCTTCGGAGCATACAGACAAACGAGTCAACTAATATTAGCGCACGCTAAACGCAAGGACTTGCGTACGCTAATGCATGGGCGTTACGTACGTAAGCGCATGTACGAAGCCAGACAGTAGCCCCTGGACTACGATAGCGCACGCTAACAAAAGTCGGTGAGCGTACGCTAAGGCCGTAGCGCACGCTAAACATAAGGTTTAGCGCACGCTAGTAATATACTTTACAAAAAGGGACAGAAGGGTGTTATGAAGCATTTCGTCCATTTCTTTCCTTTCACCCGATAGAGAGAACCTTGGGAGGACATTTGGAGTTCCTAAACACTGAGGGATGATCCTCTTTAACAAGATTAAAGAAGGAAATCATGGATTAAAGCTTTGTTCTTGAAATCATTGGTGATTCTTGGAAATGGATTCAACCTTGGAAATCAATCCATTCCTTCATAAAGGTAATCACTCTTCATCTTTGGATTTCGTTTTAGATTGAATGTTGATGTTCTTGAGTTGATGATTATTACATAAACAAGTTGACAAGCATGATTATGAGATGGATTACCGGAGTATGATGATATTAATATGATTTGGGTGATTTGTATTGTGTAGTTCGTTTTCTTGAGATAAGTTGGTTAATCCTCCTTCTCCTTTGCGGATGTTGATGTTATTGTTGATGATTACTCCCTATAATGATAGATTATGGAATTGTTGTTACGTTCTTAATGTTTCATGATGTTGATATTGAAGAAGATGATATTTGAATATAAGAATTGGATTAAGGGTTGGATGATTACTTATATGTTAAAGGATATCGGATTTCGTTGTTTAGATATCTATGAGCATGATTTAGAATCACTTAGTGTTCTTGATAATCGCCATATGTTGATCGGTATCTGAAAAACATGCATCAGTACAGCATTAGCGCACGCTAAGCTTACTGGCTAGCGCGCGCTAACGAGAGCAACTTAGCGCACGCTACGTTAAGTAATTAACGTGCGCTAAGAAGGCAGAAAGTGCATTATTTTCGTGTTGTGGTTCTGAATTCGTGCTGGTTTGAGTTGGATTGATCGGACTAGTGTTTAATCGAGATTTTGTCAAGCCGTTGGGTTTTTGATTTGGTTTTATCGATTGTTGATTGTTATCGAACTTGTTGTCTATCGATTATTGTAATAGGTTGAGATTATTGATTAGTGATTAGAACCACGCTTTGCGGTCGTGTTCGAGAATGTTCGTGAATTGCATTGATCAGGGCCAAGGGACTTGTAGATGACGGCAATGGAATTGGTAACGGCTTCATCGGTATCGAGGTAAGTTATTACTTGATCAGTTTATAGTATTTAATGAATGGTTTCCGTTTCATTCGGGTATAATTCGTATAACAATGTTTATAATCGTAATCACAGGAGATTTGGGATTATAAATCGTATTCGAGTTTTGGGAATCTAAATCATAATGTATATGATTTACTTTTGTTATTGGTATACTTGTATATCAAGGATATATTGTGATAAAGACGAAGATATGAATTATCTACCGTCCGTGACATTTAGACCGTCGAATATTGAGGATAATGGTTGGTGATGGTTTAGACATCGAGATTGCTCTCGAAGGACTTGGGGCAAGTACTCTAATCATTTTTGTCATTTCGTGTCGATCATGTTGTGATACATTTGTGTATTGTTGTTGTCATGCATTTGTGTATTATTGTTAATATGCATTTGTGCATTGTTGTCATATGTCCACCTCGTGTTGATCTGACGGGATCATCTTGGGATCTATGATAGCGTGCGCTGGATCATTGAACGGGTTTTCCACCTCGTGTTGATCTGACGGGATCATCTTGGGATCTAGGCAGTGAACGCTGGATCGTTGGATTACCCATGTGTTGTTGTTATGCATATGTATATTATGGTTTGCCATAAGTATACATTGTCGTTATTGTTGTGATCATATTGATGTTGTCATATGAGTATGCATTTGTAGGTCTTGTGTTAGGACCATGTCCGTATGTTGTGTTGATCTGATCTCGGATTAGACTGACGTGATTGTCATGGTAATTCATATCTTGAGGTATGTTCCGTATTTCCTTGGTACTTGTATTTGATGGACAATCGATTATCGTATTGGAATTGTCGACGTTATCCGATGGATTGAATTGGCCAGAGTTGGTATAATTTCCATATCGCGAGTTATGATAATGTTTTGAGAACCTTGGGTATTGTTGAGATACCGTACAGATATTTCGGTATTATCTTATTGTGTTGTTAAGGATACGAATCGTGGATTTTCGTAAAGTTACGACAGTAAGATTACATTGGTCGTATTCTTACTTAGTATTTCCATTGATATGTAATTATTGACGTGATGTGATGGTTATCATTGTTGGATATTATGGCTGACCCCGTCGTGGGCTTTCTTTTTAGGTTCTTAGATTATCAAGCTTGTAGCGGTCGTGGAGAGATGAGCTACCCGGAGGATACTGGCTAGAGCATGTATTTGTGTTTTGAGTTTCCTGATCAGTTCTTGTATTCCGCTGTTAGAGTATTTTAATTGTTTGTTCTTACCCGCTGCGTGAGTATTTTTAAATGGTCTTTTGGTATCTGGTAACTTAGGTTACTTTGGAAATCGTTCTCTAAATCTATTCTGTCGGTACGTGTAAGCGATAGCTTAACGCATGTTCTTAAACAATTGAGTTTTGGCATTTCGGGCCTTGTGGTTTCAAATGAGTTTTCACGACGGTTTTGATAAACGAGTTTTATAAAGTCTTCGAATGTTCTAAATAGATAGTACCGTCGTTAACCTCTTGGGTACTTGTAAATGTTTGCGAAATCTTTCCTTCATCCTTGTGGGTTCCATCTCGGGGCCCACGGCGCTGTAATATTCCCGGTCTGCTCTGGGGGTGTTACAACAACCCAGATTTTCTGACGCGAATAATAACATAGCAACTCACTGCACGACTTAACCTCAATACATAAACACATAACGTTCTAATTTACGAAAGCCAAAGTTGTTTTGCAAAATAGAAATTTTCCAAAATCTTTTGGTTCATAACCAAAACGACAGTAATATTTCACAATATCCGAAGGACTTCAAAACACATTTTCCAATTACCGTCTAATGGTGTCAATTGAAAATACACGACCAATTTGTCAAAAATTTAACCGATTTTAAAATCCATATAAACCGTGGTTTTAACCGCACCATCAAAATATATTAAACAGTAGCAAACGATTTCCACAAAATGTTCAAACTCGTAAAGTCCTCCAGGAAGAACATTCTAAAACCTTCCCTTAACGGCATAAACATAATGATCTAAAAACAAACAAACTAAAAATCGCATGCCCAAACGGCAATTAGGATCGCCAATCCTATTGAATACATAACACAACATCAAGTTTAGACATACAACAAAACCATTCCTCGAAGTTTCTCACAAACTCAATCGTCGATACCTTATTCGAAACCCATCAAGGTTTACAACTTTCACACCATACCACCCCACCCGGTGGTTCAAAGATAAAATAATAATGTGCCCAATACTATACACATACTATGTGCCGCAAGTATTAAACACAACTATATTACACAATACTGTGTAAATAAAATCATGCACCGCAATTAACTCACTAAGATAAAATCGAGATACACAGGTATTACGCATAAAGGAGGAGACTTACATTCACAGGCCGCACGGAGGTGACAGTCACCCACGATACTAATCTCATCCGACAACATATCCGACACGTTGTGACTATGCACAACTCAACTTGTCACCCGACATCTTGAATGTCAAAACCACACAATACTCGATGAATCACGACTCGACTTGACCCGACAGCCTAGGTTTCTACAACCTAAGCTCTGATACCATAAATGTAACACCCACAAAACCATATGGGAATATTACACGCCGTAGACCCCTTTCCACGAGGGTCTACCAGGCTATACTTTACAAAACGACCAAATGCTTGCCCGGCCAGGGTCAAATAATAAATTAATACAGACCGTTATGGTCACTTACACAGACCGATGAGGTCACATAACTCAATCAACAAACTGACTCAAACAACATCACCCACACAGGGGTCGAAATACAATCAGCAGAAGACTGATTAGTATCGCAGCTCGTCATCCTCTTGTGCCAATCCTGTGACTGCTCCCCTGAACTTGTATGTACCTGAACGCAAAACAGACATCCACCCCCCGATTACTCGGGGGTTAGTAAAACTCCACTGTTTTACTAGTGCAAGTATCAAATCATACGAAAAGTAACGCGCAAACATTAATCAAGAATCAAACACAACATTCAAGTATCAAATTATTCTCGGGGGGTTTAATAAAGGTATTTAAGCTATGAAGCATTTCGAAAATAAGTTCATCACCTCGGGAAATTTTGAAATTTCAAAATCTTTAAAACTCTGAGTTCTGGTTCACCAAACCTTTCAAAAGAAGAGTTGAGGGCTTTATCCCAAATCTCGTTTCATAAATCAACATTTCACAATATGGAAAAACATTTACTCAAAACTTAGGACTCGGTCCAACATTCATTTTCATAAGACTTTTCCTTGCAAAACTTTGATTTGAAAATAATCGTGTTCATGACACCGTGATCCACTGTCACGTGTCTCCGTAGGTTCAACAACCCGCACGGGATACACCACACACAATTAAACAAACATAATCAACTCCGGCACCGTGATCCACTGTCACGTGCCTCTGTAGGTTCAACAACTCACACGGATTATTATCTAAACATAGCCAATTCCGACACCGTGATCCACTGTCACGTGTCTCCGTAGGCTCCATCGAGCTCACCCGGTTGGACGTACTGTGTCCGAAACTCATGGTCCACTGCCATGCATTATCGTAGGCCTCGTCAGACCAGCACGATTGGACCTCAGTACCTCACTAAGTTCTGACCCCATAGTCCACTGCCACGAATCCTCGTAGGTCCCGTCGAACCAACACAAGTGAACTTAGCGGTCACACACATATTCACATTCACCTTCACATTACATACGACAATGAGCACAGTTAATCAATCACGTTGATCACCACAAAATCGTACATCACACGCACATAACACAATCTCAACACTCGCAACAACTATCATCAATCAACATAACACACGATCGGTACACAATACATTGCACAACCAAGTGTACAACCATCCCATATGTACGTCGCAATCCTGCACAAATGGCACAACACCTAGCACGTATACCAATATAACACTATTATCACAAAGCCTTCAAATTTCGGAATACACAACCAATTCAAACGGAACATATTTACGAAGGCAAGCAAAATCATCGTAAATCTCATACATGATTACTAGTCGCAAGATACAAGTCGTATAATAAGATACTTGCCTCGATAACCGTTACCGACTACTCCAAAGAATACGGTTCGACCGGGAAGCTTGTACCACGAAGAAGACAACGAACAGAAGGGTTCCGACTCGAGTTCTTCACAAGGATTTCGTCCCTAAGTCATATCAATGATAAATCAACAATTGTACGATGAATAATAATCGCACAACGCCCAATCCCCCCTCTAAGACCTTTTGTCGGACACTTTCAAGGCGTCGACTAAGAAATCAACCAAAACGATGAATCAATACAATACAACCATGGAATAACAAGGAATTAGTCACAATAAAGCTTAACAATCCTCAATCCATCACTAATATGAGTTAAAACGGATTAATCGGACAAATCGAACAAAATCCCCAAAACTAGATTTTAAGAAAACTTACCCTGATTCGGCCGATCGGAGAAAGTTATGGAATGATTAATCGATGTTATGGACTCAAGAACTTCATGGATTTAACACCTGACAACATCCCTCCATGATCATCAAAGCTCCAGCCGCGGAAGAGGATGAAACGAGTGAGAAAAATGATGAAAAACCCCGGTCTCTGCCATATATATCTGGCCGAACACGGCGCAGCAAGCAGCCCACACCGGCGCCATGTCTACCGCCGGGTTGCGGGTCGGCGCGACTGACCGACAACTGCGCAACACCGGCGCAAGGTGCCACAGCGTATGACTCGGCCCGTATCCGACACGGCGCATCAACCGCGTAAATCTTGCGTGGGTTCTCGGCGTGTCTCGGCGACTCTTTGGTCTGGCCGACCGGTGCAAGACACGGTGCTCGGCAGCGCCCGTTTGATGCCGTTTCACACGAGTCCGGCCGGCAACCTCCGGATCTGTCAAACCTGAGCGAAAATTACAGCGAGAACCACAACGACGATCCGAACGACCCCGAAACCCGAACCTGAATACGAATCGGAGATTCGGTTACGAAGTACTCGAAAGACGAATTCGATCACTAAGAGAACACACGATTCCGACCACCAGAAGTCTCGAAATTCGATAACGGAAGGTAATTACCCCAAACTTTGGGAAATTACGAAAATGGCTCAAAACGTCCGAAAATCATGATACGTGATCGAATAACCAAACCGAAGTTCACAACACGTAAACGGACTTACGGGAAACTCAAAACAGTAATTTCGAACGAGATTCACAAGAGTCGAACTCGAGTGCGAAAAAGTCGTTAAGAAACACGGAACTCAACAAAATAATACCGAAACGAACTCGGATGATAAAAAGTGCAGAATTAATCATTCTCAGAATGATGAAATGGTCCCAAGAGAGTCGTCGAAATGGACCTCCGCTGGAAAAAAGAAAATTACCGAAATCCGAAATTGCGGATATTATAGGAAGTATCCTCGACAACCCCAATTCAATACCTCGATTGCCTTAGAATGGCCAACCGATAACAATGATGCAGCGGATGATTCAATACCTCGATTGCCTTAAAACGGCCAATCGATAACGATGATACAACGAATGATTGAGTACCTCGATTGCCTTAGAACAGCCATTCGATGACAATGATACAATGAATGATTGAGCACCTTGATTGCCTTAGAACAGCTAATCGATGACAATGTTACAATGAATGATTGAGCACCTCGATTGCCTTAGAACGGCTAATCGATGACAATGATACAATGAATGATTGAGCACCTCAATTGCCTTAAAACGGCTAATCGATGACAATGATACATTGAATGATTGAGCACCTCGATTGCCTTAGAACGGCTAATCGATGACAATGAGACAATGAATGATTGAGCTCCTCGATTTCCTTGGAACGGCCAATCAATAACAATGATACAATGAATGCCTCGGCACCTTTAATCGGCTACCGACGACGAAGATGAGAACGAATACGACAATGCCTTCAATCGGCCAATACAACATGAATGACAGGACGCCAACATTAATAACAATGATTACAACAACGTCTTAGATCGACATCAATATTAACAACAACAACCGATACATCGATACCGCGAACCGGTGATCGATAATAACATTAACAACGAATATCTCAATGCCTTACCGGCCATTAATGAACGATAATAAACATTTGGCATAATTGCCGAAGAGTATCGTATCGAACGATCCCCTAATATCAATGAACTTATGAAGAGACTAAGTCTCGGAATGATACAACACATTCATACACATATATGATAACATTAATCTCATTGACTAGTACAAGTATAAAACTTGCCTCAACCGAAGGCGATGAATTCCTTCCACGAACAACGAATGGCGTCCTCCGATAAACACAAGTACTCGAACAACATTGAATGAAATACAATTCAATCAATAACATAATATCAATCGAAATCAACACAACGACCGAAAGAAACTCTTTGAGACATTTAATCGAACACTAAATGTTCAAAGTTCCTCAAGAACCTAAGAATCATCAATCGGGTTTAAAAAATTGAAGATATGGATATACAATCCATAAAACACGATTAATAATGTTTACTAACATCAACCGATTCATCAATATCGGACTAGAATCGAAATCAAGAACAAATTCCCCAAAAGGTCAACTTGAAGAAAAATCAAGAAATATACCTTGATTCGACGAAGAACACGGATTGGATGATGATATAATCAACAAGAATCTTCCAAAATACTTTGGAAATGAGTAGAATCGGCCAAGAACACCTCCTACCGGTCACTCCCATCCGCAGCCGCACAAAAACGAGGAAAAAGTGAGAAAAACGAAGTCTGGCCGAGCCAGGCATATATATGGCCGGCAGGGTTACAGCCGTAACTGGCAGGGCCTTACGGCCGTAACCGGCATTCGTCCAAATCCGCCCGGCGCCTGCCGATCGCTTACGGCCGTAACTCGGCACTTACGGCCGTACCCGGCAGGTCCTTACGGCCGTAACCGGCATTCGTCCGAACACTGCCTGGCACCCGTACGGCCGTAACTGACGGCGCATTGGCTAGTCCAAATGGCACAACCACAAATTCATATTAACTGTTTCGTCCGAAAGGCGGTCTTTTGAATGTCAGACTCTTTCACTTGAAGCTCATAGTATCCCGATCTCAAGTCAATCTTCAAGAATACTATAGCTCCCTATAACTGATCGCACAAGTCATCTTGTGAGGCAATGGATACTTGTTCTTGATGGTTACTTTGTTTAGCTCATGGTGATTGACGCATAAATGCGATGAACATGCAGATAATACATGAGCACAGTTCAGATCATATCTCATCGAGGCGACCGATCCCTAGAAACACGAATTTAGAGGCAAAGCGGTTAAGAAAATAAAAGAGGAGTAAGAGAACTTACGAGCACCGGTCGTACCGAGATAATGGCAATGTAGTGATTATTATATACATACGGCGACTCAATTCGACCCAAAAAGATCGATATCCTAGTTATTAATAAACGTAAGCTCTGTTACCATATTTGGTAACACCCCCAAGATATTCAGGGTATATTACAGCTCTGTGAACCCATATCGTGGACCCACAAGGCTATACACATATATATTCATAACATTCGACTAACAAGGCCTAAACATAACCAATGACAAAGAAAATAGAAAGTAACCTTCATGACAATATCCAAAATCAACGAACAAGAGTCAACAGGGATTTAACCGACGCAAGAAAATATCATGACATCAATAAAATATCCTATAGTACTCAAGTACCAAAACTATCCAAAGTACGACATCACAAATGAAAGACTTAAACAATGGGGACAAAGGAAATGGCATATTATCACTCTTGCCCATCATCTTCGTGTCGACCCGGTACCCGCTCGTCCCCTCGCTTGGAACTTGAAATACATGAAATGTACTTCTCCCGAATGGGGTTAGCCATGGAATAATTAGTGCAAGTATATCGCTTATAAAATAATATTTCTTGAACAATAAAGTAAACATAACATCATTTCACAAAATTCAATACTAGTATTCCATAATAACTAAATCTCATAATACGTCAAATTTTAAATATGTGTGATTAACCGCAGAACCGCACCAGAAGCAACAGAATCCTCTGAGGCCCCGTCGGACCCTTCCAGTGTAACAGTGGTGTGATACCCGTAATTTTGATCCCCGGAAATTTTCTATTTTTGGCGGAAGTCTATTTTGATGACTTGCTTGGGACCGTTTCGTCATCCTAAGAATGATTAATTCTACACTTTTTGTCATCCGAGTTCGTTTCGGTATCGTTCTGTTGAATTCCATGTTCTTTAGCGACTTTTCCACGTATGAGTTCGACTTTGTTAGATCACCATTAATTTTGGTAACTCTAAAAATTCTAAATCTTTGCAATATTATAGATCATCGAGTTAACTTTCCAATGGTTCAAACGGTGAGTCAATCGGAGTCCGGACGAGAGAGTTATGGTCGTTTTAGCTCACCCGCTCATTTTTTTCAGTTGTTGGCCGATCACTGCCGACCGAACTCGGCCGTGTCGTCCGACACGGCCCGTGCCGTACTCGTCCGGAAATGCCGAAGTTTACATCACGAGGACCCGGCCGTGTCGTGCAGCGCGGCGAGTCGAGCTCTTAGGATAAGCGGAACCAATCGCTGACACGCCCGGCCGTGTTCCGGGACACGGTCGAGTCATGCCGAAGTCATTGTCGGACGGGTCATCGTCGGAAGGCCCTCCCGCGCGCGGCCGTGTCAAGCGAGGACACGGTCGAGTCCTGTCGGCCAGGTATGCGACACGGCCGTGCCGATCGGCACGGGCCGTGTCCGGCAGGCGATCAACCCCTATATAAGGCCCCAGACGTTTTTATCGCCATTCTTCACCTTCTTCTTCTCCTCTTCCGGTGGCGTGTTCTAAGCTTGAAGCCATGTTGTTTAACAACATATCCATGGAGTTCTTTGGGTTATATCATCAATCGTTAAATAGATATCATCCCTTGATCCAATGAATCAAGGTTAGATCTTTAGAACCCTACTTTTGGTAAAATTGGGGGTTTTCACGTTTTTGTCCGATTCGTTCTGTTTTGTCGATTAATTCATGATGAATATGATTAATCTTGTTGGTATTCTTAGTTTCCCTACGGACTCATGGTATATTTCGTGATTTTTACGGAATCGAGAGGGTTTGGTTGTGGTCCGCCCTCGTTGTTGTTTATATACGAATATACATGAATCGTAGGCGAGTTTCGGGAGTCTCTTCGTGTAATTTGAGTATGGATAATTAATTGTCATATTCCTTGAAAATCGTTTAGGTGCCGGAAGCGCGTTCTCGGACCTACCGAACTCATACCTTTCCTCCATTTGATTTCTCGATGTCTCAAAGGCAAGTATACATTTATGATTGTACGTTCTCGACTTTGAAAGTATGAAATATTGATGGTATGATTATTTCTAGCCACTCCGGGACGGGCCTATGGTCCTCTGAGGGTTTCGTAGCCTCTGGTGCGATTCCATGGTTGATATGAACGAACCGTTTCTACGGCATTCATATGAAATAATGTTGGCATGTAATGAACGAACCGTTTTGACGGCATTCCTACATGTAACGGCGTATGATATGAACGAACTGTTTCTACGGCATTCACATACGTCTTGAGATTTTAGTCATTCCGGAATACTAGTCTTAAATTGATGAATTGACGGATATTGATGAATTGACGGATTACATTTACTTTATTGTCGAGAAGTATTATGTTTCATATTGTTATACTTGAACTAGCTATTCGACGGCTAACCCCTTTATGGGGGAAATACGTTTCATGTATTTCAGGTTCCAGGAGAGCGGACGGCAGTGCAGGTCGGCATGAAGATGATGGGCAAGTGTGATACTGTGTCTTGTCTCCGGTTATCTCTTTTGGTTTCCTCCATTCAGTGTTGTTGTACTGGAATGGATTTTTAAATACTCGAGTATTGTATTTCAGTTTCCTTGATGTTCCGGCCTTTGTTGCCGAGGTATTGATTTGTGCAGTGATGTATATGGTTTCATTGTTTATGGTTTTGAATACCATTTGTATCGTCTTTCTTTCTATTGTATGTAGACCTTATCGGTCAAGTTTATAGTTCCGCGTATATTTAGCCTTGTGGGTCCCACGGCGGGGCTCACGGCGCTGTAATATACCCTGAATAACTTGGGGGTGTTACAGAATATGGTATCAGAGCTTAGGTTTATGGATACCTAGGCTGTCGGTCTTTTGGGTCGATTGAGTCGGTATTTGCCCACAGTATCACTACTCTGCCATCATCACAGTGCGACCGGTACTTGTAAGTCCTCTCACTCTTCTCGTATTTTTCTTAATCGTTTCGTTTATAGCTTGGTATTCTTGGGAATTGGTCACTTCGAGAATGTGCGATTCGGATTATACTTACGCACGTGTGTGCCTTTCAGAATGTTGGCTGAAAGTAGGAAGAATCGTGGCCGTGGTCACGGACGTGAACTCTTCCTTGAGATTTTGTTAAGTTGCTAATGGCGATAATGGTGTGTATCGATATTATGTTGAGACTTTGTTTAGGAGTCGCATGCTAGTATCACGGGAGATCTTCGACTTCACAGACTTGTAAGTATGTTGTTCGGATTATTAGATAATTCTTGGTGAATTTGAATTCCCGTTAAAATGTTGTTTGTGCGAGTGATTGTGAGTTTCGAGGACGAAACTTGTTTTTAAGGGGGGTAGAGTGTAATACCCCGATTTTTCGGATATATTTTTTTTCGTTTATATGTTGGATGTCGTTTATGGATAATTGTTCTTGAGGATGATGTGAACGTATGACAATGTTATTGAATGTGTTTATGTATTCATTGTGCCGTATGATCGTTTGGTATGTCGAGATGTTGGTCGAGAATAGCGAAAAATGGCTAAGTACAGCTACGTTAGCGCACACTACAAGGTATGCCTAGCGCGCGCTAAGATATATACTTAGCGTATGCTACGGTGCATACTTAGCGCACGCTAAGAGGTTCGGTTACGTACGCTAAGGAGGACCCCTAACGTACGTAACGACTTGCTGGGTTAGTTTCGGAAGGCGACCGACAGGTAGGCCCAGGTTGATTTTTATATTCAGTTAGCGCACGCTAACGCATGTTGGTTAGCGCACGCTAACACCAGATCGCTAATAATGGAACCTTAACTTTCGGCGGAGGATGTTGACAGGTGAGTCAACGTACGTGTTACGTACATTATACAAGACGTGTTACGTACATAACACAACCATTGTACTGTAGCAAGTTAACTGGTATATTACGTACGTTGTATGGTATGGGTTACGTACGTAATGGACTGCACGGAATGAGACAGTGAGTTGGTTACGTACGTTATGGATTTTGGATTACGTACGTTAAAGTTGTTACGTACGTTAAGAAAGGACACCTACGTACGTAATGAGAGTGCAATTTATATATTGAAGTGTTGCCTTTCATTTCTCTCACGATCCTTTGAGATATTTCTCTCCAAAACTCGTCCCTCTTCACTTTTAAGAGTGTTCTAAGCACTTTTAACATGATTGTGAGCTTGGAATCATGGAATTAGAGCTTGGTTATGGAACTATTGTTGATTCTTGAAGTGATTTCTTGTGTTATCCATATTCTATGAGGTTTATGTTGAAGGAAGATAATGATATGCTTTGAATATGTTGATTATGATTATGGAATCATAGAGATCTTGATGTTCTTGAGGCCATATGATGACTATGATGATTTAATGATTCTTGGAATGGAGTTCAATTATTCTTTCTTCGTGGTTCGTCCATACAAGGTAATCCTCATATCCCTTTGATAGTGGTTCATTTTTTTTTTCTTTTTGGATTACTACTTGGGAGGGAGTATGTTGGGAATCGTGTATTTTGATGTTCGTCTTATTTCAATGAAAATGCATAAATTGGACTGTACTTTTATCCGCTGCGTGAGTATTTTTGAAATGGATTTTGGTATTTTGCCAATGAAATTTTATTTTGTAAAAGCGATTCCTAAAGCGAGTTTTTGGCATTTTAACCTTGATCGTTTGACGGTATTTGGAAAATGATTTTTAGTATTTGAAAAATATTACCGTCATCGGTCTTTTGGCATTTTTGGAATGACGTGGAAATGGTGCTTAGCCTGGTAAATCCTTGTGAGAAGGGTTTACGGCGTGTAATATTCCCAGGAGGATCTGGGGTGTTACAATTATGGTTTCATTGTTTATGGTTTTGAATACCATTTGTATCGTCTTTCTTTCTATTGTATGTAGACCTTATCGGTCAAGTTTATAGTTCCGCGTATGTTTAGCCTTGTGGGTCCCACGGCGGGGCTCACGGCGCTGTAATATACCCTGAATAACTTGGGGGTGTTACAGAATGTAATACCCGTAATTTTGATCCCTGGAAATTTTCTATTTTTGGCGGAAGTCTATTTTGACGACTTGCTTGGGACCGTTTCGTCATCCTGAGAATGATTAATTCTACACTTTTTGTCATCCGAGTTCGTTTCGGTATCGTTCTGTTGAATTCCGTGTTCTTTAGCGACTTTTCCACGTATGAGTTCGACTTTGTTAGATCACCATTAATTTTTGGTAACTCCAAAAATTCTAAATCTTTGCAATATTATAGAGCATCGAGTTAACTTTCCAATGGTTCAAACAGTGAGTCAATCGGTCGGACGAGAGAGTTATGGTCGTTTTAGCTCACCCGCTCATTTTTTTGATTGTTGGCGATCCTTGCCGACCGAACTCGGCCGTGTCGTCAGACACGGCCGTGCCGTACTCGTCCGGAAATGCCAAAGTTTACATCACGAGGACCCGGCCGTGTCGTGCAGCGCGGCAGTCGAGCTCTTCCGGATAAGCGAGAACCAGCTGCCACGCCGGCCGTGTTCGAGGACACGGTCGAGTCATCTTGAGTCATTTGTCGGACGGAGTCAGCGTCGGAAGGCCCTCGCGCGCGGCCGTGTCAAGCGAGGACACGGTCGAGTCCTGTCGGCCGGTATGCGACACGGCCGTGCCCGATCGGCCACGGGCCGTGTCGGCGAAGCGATCAACCTGTTGTGTCAAGATTTAACACCTTAGGCCGCGATCGCCTCGAGGCGGCCAGGCTTCTTGCCCGGCGGCCAAGGCGAGTCTGCCGGCGGCGACGAGCGACCAAGCCTCAACCAGCGGACCCTAAATCGGCGAAGGAAGGTCCCGAGGACAAGTCCGTGCAGAGCGATCGACCTCGAGATACGATCATCACTCGGCACTCGGCGGCCAAACTCACAGCGATCGACTAGCGGACGATCCTCTCTGGGCATCTGCCGATCGACCTTTGGTAACCGACCTCTCTGGGCATCTGCCGATCGACCCTTGGTGCTCGACCTGTGCCGACCCTTTGTGACTGGCCGAGGACGATCCGCGGTGTCCAGCTAGAGACGACCGCATCATGACGATCTCCACCGATGACCATCCAGTCGGCAGAGACCAAGTCTCAGGACAGCACCCACGTGCAGATCCACAAAAGGCGCTGACAAACCTGTCACCTACCTCACCTACCAGCAGGGCCCAGACCTGCGAAAGGAGTTGGCGGACAAGACATGTGACTGCAGCCTGTCACCTACCCTGACATAGTCCGCCGAAAGTAGCAAAGTGGGACCTCCTGTGACAGTGCTTAGGACGCGTCTTTGGATCCTCATTGGACCGCACGGTGGCCACCACCGTAGCTTTGGACTTTTGGCAGGCAGCCCACGTGCCCTTAGGACGATCGCCCCGTTACATTAAATGCCGAAAGGCGATCTCCCACTAGGGGACAGGGCCCCTCAGCCTCTATATATACAAGGCAGCCTTCACTTGTAAAAGGGACCGAAACTCCTCTGCACGACCCCGAGATTCTGACTCTCTGAACACTTCAGTTTCCTTCGGATTTCACACAATACAGAAGCAAAATACTTGCACTTGGCTAACATCCAACTCTTGGCAACAGCTTTCTTTCGGTCTTACTTCTCCCGGCCCATCTCCTCGAGCAGATCACCGGCGGGGACGAAGAACACAGAGCTTCGCTCAAGAGCCGGATCAACAGAGTCTTTTTACACTCATTGTATTTAGATTTCTCTCATTAATACTTGTATCCACGAATATTCGTATTAATAACATCTCGCGAGAGCATTCAAGCCCGGGCCTAACAAACCCGGCAAATCTTGTTTTATTTATCTTCTCTCGGAAGTGCTCCCGCAATTGTTGTTTGTTGTCCGTCTTCCAGCAGTATTAATCTTCGGATAAATATTTTGGGCAACAACAATTGGCGCTAGAAGAAGGGGATCAACCCTCGATTTTTATACCTACCGTCCCGAAGAACACTCACTGTTCTCGGGGCAGATACTTGAAGTGACATTTACTGCACTTCAAAGAAATCCTTCAGAAATCATGTCTTAGCCTCGCGTCGAAGAAAGCCGGCCCAGCCGGCCAAATCCTGTTCCGTCGGTCAGAGCCACGGCCGATGGTGGAAGGTAGCCGCCGTGATCGAGAGGCGCTCGATCCGTCCACACGGGCGGCGGCCCAAGCCTCTCGCTCGATCGGTTCGAACCAAGGAGCGGATCGAAGGGCCCCAGCCGTCTACGGGAGCGACGGAGTGCTCTCGGCGCGCCTCCGGCTACGCCCCCGGTCTCTCGCCGGGAGATCAGCGAAGCTCAAGGCACTCTTGGCCGAGCAATCGCCGGGAGGCTCCGTCCGCGAGGAAGAGGCGCTCGCGGCGGGGCACCTCTGTCTTCGATCGCACAGGCGGTGACCGGGCGCTCACGGGCGGTCCGGCCCGGCTACGAGGCGACGGAGTTTGAGTCCGTCACCGGGAGCTCGGCCTGCCGACTCCCGGAAGGCGGCTGGCCGTCGGCTCCCCCTCGCCAAATTGCCGAGGTCGGCGCGGCGGAGCCGGAGATCGGTACACGATCGCCTCGGCTCCGGCTCCCAAGCCGTCTGCGCAGCGGCCAAGCCACGGCGATGGGCTGCAATGCAACGTCAACTCGGCGACATGAAGGCGCTCACGGAATCCGGGCGGGCGCCAAGAAGACGATCGCCGGGCAGCGAGCCGCTCGCGATCGACATCGAGCTCGCCCCGTGGAGCACAAGATCGCTCCCCGCAAACACCGTGTACGAGGGCGATCGGACCCCAAGTGCACTGAGGAAGTTTAACATCTACATGGTAGGTGTGGGGCATCGCGCGACCGGATGCCGAATGTTCCCTCGGCTTTGGGCGACCTCGCCACCGGTGGTACACTTCATTGCCACCTCGGTCCATTGGCTCCTTTAACGAGTGGCGCACGGCTTCACCGAGTACTTCGCCACCGGGTCGTCGGCCGAAGGTCCCCTTCGCATGATGCAAATCAAGCGGGGAGAAGAAGAGTCCGACTCGGACTACATCGGCCAAGGTAGACGTGATCATCCTAAATGGCGAGCCCATAAGCGATGAGACCGCCTCTACGCGGTCTAGGAGGTTTCGGGGTTTTTCGCCTATGTTCGGGCATCTCACGAAGACCCAACCTCGACCTACGCAGCCTTAGGGCAAGAGCCGCGAATTTTACGGCGAGCAAAGGTTTCTTCTTAGCACATGAGCGGCGCGATCGGCACCGGGCGACGATCTCGCCCGATCGCGATATCGACCTACGAATAAGCGATCGGCGGCGGCGACGATCGCGATCTTCCGCCCGATCGCCGATCATCACGCTACATCACCCGCGATCAGGAGGACACGATCGCCATCTACGATCCGGCATATAACATGACGGACTAAGGCATAAGATCGCCTCCACCGCACATCATAAAGCCATGGCCTGGCGATCGATGGAACAGGCCGCCGGTCATGCAAGGTCCCTTTCGGCCAAGATCGCCGCCCTTCGTTTAAATACGAGGCCGGCGTAGTCGAGCTCTCCAACATTAATCGGTGGACACGATCGCTCGCCCTCAAAGGTTTATCATCGACATGGTGAACCGGACAATGCGACGTGCCACAACCCCGTCTCAACGTACACCGTCGAGGTCGGCCATCTCCATGGTGGCCGAGGTGGAAGCGAGCTAACAAGCCGCGGGCGTGGAGTTGATTCATCCGACGCCCGCGCGCAAGGACTCCTCTAGACCGAGACCGCACGCCTTTCGTTTAAATACAAGGCGGCGCGGCTATGAGAGGACCCTCATAATAAAGTGAGTCACGGGACACTCATTGTCTTCGCGCACCAAGACACGGTCATGGGGTCGGTCCATCGATCTCCGCGACTGTGCACGATTCCTCAAGCAAGCGAAACCACCAAGTTTCCATGGGGGATCGGCCAATGTTGTTTTTGCAGGTACAAGACCGAAAGATAGCTAAGCCAATCGACTATGATAGCCCATGTCCGAAATCGTAAGTCAGCTCAGCAAGGTCGCCAGCAAGAGCCACCTCGCCCCATGTCTTCAACATAGGAGCAAGCTGGGGGGCAATTGTTGTGTCAAGATTTAACACCTTCCGACCGGCGATCGCCTCCGAGGCCGAGCGACCGACTTACTGCCGAGCGGACAAGGCAGGTCTGCCGAGCAGCGACCAGGCGACCAAGCCTCAACCCAGCGGACCAGCTAAATCGGCCAAAGGAAGGTCCCAGGACAAGTCCCGGTACCGAGCGATCGACCTCAGATACGATCATCACTCGGCACTCGGCGACCGACTCCTGGCGATCGACTAGCGGACGATCCTCTCTGGGCATCTGCCGATCGACCTTTGGTAACCGACCTCTCTGGGCATCTGCCGATTGACCCTTGGTGCTCGACCTGTGCCGACCCTTTGTGACTGGCCGAGGACGATCCGCGGTGTCCAGCTAGAGACGACCGCATCATGACGATCTCCACCGATGACCATCCAGTCGGCAGAGACCAAGTCTCAGGACAGCACCCACGTGCAGATCCACAAAAGGCGCTGACAAACCTGTCACCTACCTCACCTACCAGCAGGGCCCAGACCTGCGAAAGGAGTTGGCGGACAAGACATGTGACTGCAGCCTGTCACCTACCCTGACATAGTCCGCCGAAAGTAGCAAAGTGGGACCTCCTGTGACAGTGCTTCCGGACGCGTGCTGGATCCTCATTGGACCGCACGGCTGGCCACCAGCTGTAGCTTTGGACTTTTGGCAGGCAGCCCACGTGCCCTTAGGACGATCGCCCCGTTACATTAAATGCCGAAAGGCGATCGCCCACTAGGGGACAGGGCCCCTCAGCCTCTATATATACAAGGCAGCCTTCACTTGTAAAAGGGACCGAAACTCCTCTGCACGACCCCGAGATTCTGACTCTCTGAACACTTCAGTTTCCTTCGGATTTCACACAATACAGAAGCAAAATACTTGCACTTGGCTAACATCCAACTCTTGGCAACAGCTTTCTTTCGGTCTTACTTCTCCCGGCCCATCTCCTCGAGCAGATCACCGGCGGGGACGAAGAACACCGAGCTTCGCTCAAGAGCCGGATCAACAGAGTCTTTTTACACTCATTGTATTTAGATTTCTCTCATTAATACTTGTATCCACGAATATTCGTATTAATAAGATCTCGCGAGAGCATTCAAGCCCGGGCCTAACAAACCCGGCAAATCTTGTTTTATTTATCTTCTCTCGGAAGTGCTCCCGCAATTGTTGTTTGTTGTCCGTCTTCCAGCAGTATTAATCTTCGGATAAATATTTTGGGCAACAACAAACCCCTATATAAGGCCCTGCAGACGTTTTTATCGCCATTCTTCACCTTCTTCTTCTCCTCTTCCGCGGCTGGGCGTGTTCTAAGCTTGAAGCCATGTTGTTTAACAACATATCCATGGAGTTCTTTGGGTTATATCATCAATCGTTCGTCCGATATCATCCCATGATCCAGCGAATCAAGGTTATATCTTTAGAACCCTACTTTTGGTAAAATTGGGGGTTTTCACGTTTTTGTCCGATTCGTTCTGTTTTGTCGATTAATTCATGATGAATATGATTAATCTTGTTGGTATTCTTAGTTTCCCAACGGACTCATGGTATATTTCGTGATTTTTACGGAATCGAGAGGGTTTGGTTGTGGTCCGCCCTCGTTGTTGTTTATATACGAATATACATGAATCGTAGGCGAGTTTCGGGAGTCTCTTCGTGTAATTTGAGTATGGATAATTAATTGTCATATTCCTTGCGAATCGTTTAGGTGCCGGAAGCGCGTTCTCGGACCTACCGAACTCATACCTTTCCTCCGTTTGATTTCTCGATGTCTCAAAGGCAAGTATACATTTATGATTGTACGTTCTCGACTTTGAAAGTATGAAATATTGATGGTATGATTATTTCTAGCCACTCCGGACGGGCCTATGGTCCTCTCGAGGGTTTCGTAGCCTGCAGTGCGATTCCATGGTTGATATGAACGAACCGTTTCAACGGCAAACATATGAAATAATGTTGGCATGTAATGAGCGAACCGTTTTGACGGCATTCCTACATGTAGCAGCGTATGATATGAGCGAACTATTTCTACGGCATTCACATACGTCTTGAGATTTTAGTCATTAGGAATACTAGTCTTAAATTGATGAATTGACGGATATTGATGAATTGACGGATTACATTTACTTTATTGTCGAAGTATTTTGTTTCATATTGTTATACTTGAACTAGCTATTCGACGGCTAACCCCTTTATGGGGAAATACGTTTCATGTATTTCGGAGTTCCGGGAGAGCGGACGGCGGAGTGCAGGTCGGCATGAAGATGATGGGCAAGTGTGATCTGTGTCTTGTCTCGGTTATCTCTTTTGGTTTCCTCCATTCAGTGTTGTTGTACTGGAATGGATTTTTAAATACTCGAGTATTGTATTTCAGTTTCCTTGATGTTCCGGCCTTTGTTGTCGAGGTATTGATTTCTGCAGTGATGTATATGGTTTCATTGTTTATGGTTTTGAATACCATTTGTATCGTCTTTCTTTCTATTGTATGTAGACCTTATCGGTCAAGTTTATAGTTCCGCGTATGTTTAGCCTTGTGGGTCCCACGGCGGGGCTCACGGCTGTAATATACCCTGAATAACTTGGGGGTGTTACAGAATATGGTATCGGAGCTTAGGTTTATGGATACCTAGGCTGTCGGTCTTTTGGGTCGATTGAGTCGGTATTTGCCCACAGTATCACTACTCTGCCATCATCACAGTGCGACCGGTACTTGTAAGTCCTCTCACTCTTCTCGTATTTTTCTTAATCGTTTCGTTTATAGCTTGGTATTCTTGGGAATTGGTCACTTCGAGAATGTGCGATTCGGATTATACTTACGCACGTGTGTGCCTTTCAGAATGTTGGCTGAAAGTAGGAAGAATCGTGGCCGTGGTCACGGACGTGAACTCTTCCTTGAGATTTTGTTAAGTTGCTAATGGCGATAATGGTGTGTATCGATATTATGTTGAGACTTTGTTTAGGAGTCGCATGCTAGTATCACGGGAGATCTTCGACTTCACAGACTTGTAAGTATGTTGTTCGGATTATTCGATAATTCTTGGTGAATTTGAATTCCCGTTAAAATGTTGTTTGTGCGAGTGATTGCGAGTTTCTAGGACGAAACTTGTTTTTAAGGGGGGTAGAGTGTAATACCCCGATTTTTCGGATATATTTTTTTTCGTTTATATGTTGGATGTCGTTTATGGATAATTGTTCTTGAGGATGATGTGAACGTATGACAATGTTATTGAATGTGTTTATGTATTCATTGTGCCGTATGATCGTTTGGTATGTCGAGATGTTGGTCGAGAATAGCGAAAAATGGCTAAGTACAGCTACGTTAGCGCACACTACAAGGTATGCCTAGCGCGCGCTAAGATATATACTTAGCGTATGCTACGGTGCATACTTAGCGCACGCTAAGAGGTTCGGTTACGTACGCTAAGGAGGACCCCTAACGTACGTAACGACTTGCTGGGTTAGTTTCGGAAGGCGACCGACAGGTAGGCCCAGGTTGATTTTTATATTCAGTTAGCGCACGCTAACGCATGTTGGTTAGCGCACGCTAACACCAGATCGCTAATAATGGAATCTTAACTTTCGGCGGAGGATGTTGACAGGTGAGTCAACGTACGTGTTACGTACGTTATACAGGACGTGTTACGTACGTAACACAACCATTGTACTGTAGCAAGTTAACTGGTATATTACGTACGTTGTATGGTATGGGTTACGTACGTAATGGACTGCACGGAATGAGACAGTGAGTTGGTTACGTACGTTATGGATTTTGGATTACGTACGTTAAAGTTGTTACGTACGTTAAGAAAGGACACCTACGTACGTAATGAGAGTGCAATTTATATATTGAAGTGTTGCCTTTCATTTCTCTCACGATCCTTTGAGATATTTCTCTCCAAAACTCGTCCCTCTTCACTTTTAATAGTGTTCTAAGCACTTTTAACATGATTGTGAGCTTGGAATCATGGAATTAGAGCTTGGTTATGGAACTATTGTTGATTCTTGAAGTGATTTCTTGTGTTATCCATATTCTATGAGGTTTATGTTGAAGGAAGATAATGATATGCTTTGAATATGTTGATTATGATTATGGAATCATAGAGATCTTGATGTTCTTGAGGCCATATGATGACTATGATGATTTAATGATTCTTGGAATGGAGTTCAATTATTCTTTCTTCGTGGTTCGTCCATACAAGGTAATCCTCATATCCCTTTGATAGTGGCTCATTTTTTTCTTTTTGGATTACTACTTGGGAGGGAGTATGTTGGGAATCGTGTATTTTGATGTTCGTCTTATTTCAATGAAAATGCATAAATTGGACTGTACTTTTATCCGCTGCGTGAGTATTTTTGAAATGGATTTTGGTATTTTGCCAACTGAAATTTTATTTTGTAAAACTGATTCCCTAAACTGAGTTTTTGGCATTTTAACCTTGATCGTTTTGACGGTATTTGGAAAATGATTTTTTTTAGTATTTGAAAAATATTACCATCATCGGTCTTTTGGCATTTTTGGAATGACGTGGAAATGGTGCTTAGCCTGGTAAATCCTTGTGAGAAGGGTTTACGGCGTGTAATATTCCCAGGAGGATCTGGGGTGTTACAATTATGGTTTCATTGTTTATGGTTTTGAATACCATTTGTATCGTCTTTCTTTCTATTGTATGTAGACCTTATCGGTCAAGTTTATAGTTCCGCGTATGTTTAGCCTTGTGGGTCCCACGGCGGGGCTCACAGCGCTGTAATATACCCTGAATAACTTGGGGGTGTTACAGAATGTAATACCCGTAATTTTGATCCCTGGAAATTTTCTATTTTTGGCGGAAGTCTATTTTGACGACTTGCTTGGGACCGTTTCATCATCCTGAGAATGATTAATTCTACACGTTTTGTCATCCGAGTTCGTTTCGGTATCGTTCTGTTGAATTCCGTGTTCTTTAGCGACTTTTCCACGTATGAGTTCGACTTTGTTAGATCACCATTAATTTTTGGTAACTCCAAAAATTCTAAATCTTTGCAATATTATAGAGCATCGAGTTAACTTTCCAATGGTTCAAACAGTGAGTCAATCGGAGTCCGGACGAGAGAGTTATGGTCGTTTTAGCTCACCCGCTCATTTTTTTCAGTTGTTGGCCGATCACTGCCGACCGAACTCGGCCGTGTCGTCCGACACGGCCCGTGCCGTACTCGTCCGGAAATGCCAAAGTTTCTGTCACAGGACCCGACCGTGTCGTCTGGCACGGCCGAGTCGAGCTCTTCCGGATAAGCCAGAACCAATCGCTGACACGCCCGACCGTGTTCCAGGACACGGTCGAGTCATGCCGAGTCGCTGTCGGACGGGTCACTGTCGGAAGGCCCTCCGCGCCGCGACCGTGTCAAGCAGGACACGGTCGAGTCCCTGTCGTCCAGCTGTGCGACACGACCGTGCCGATCGGCACGGGCCGGGTCCGGCAGGGCAGTCAACCCCTATATAAGGCCCTGCAGACGTTTTTATCGCCATTCTTCACCTTCTTCTTCTCCTCTTCCGCGGCTGGGCGTGTTCTAAGCTTGAAGCCATGTTGTTTAACAACATATCCATGGAGTTCTTTGGGTTATATCATCAATCGTTCGTCCGATATCATCCCTTGATCCAGCGAATCAAGGTTAGATTTTTAGAACCCTACTTTTGGTAAAATTGGGGGTTTTCACGTTTTTGTCCGATTCGTTCTGTTTTGTCGATTAATTCATGATGAATATGATTAATCTTGTTGGTATTCTTAGTTTCCCTACGGACTCATGGTATATTTCGTGATTTTTACGGAATCGAGAGGGTTTGGTTGTGGTCCGCCCTCGTTGTTGTTTATATACGAATATACATGAATCGTAGGCGAGTTTCGGGAGTCTCTTCGTGTAATTTGAGTATGGATAATTAATTGTTATATTCCTTGCGAATCGTTTAGGTGCCGGAAGCGCATTCTCGGACCTACCGAACTCATACCTTTCCTCCGTTTGATTTCTCGATGTCTCAAAGGCAAGTATACATTTATGATTGTACGTTCTCGACTTTGAAAGTATGAAATATTGATGGTATGATTATTTCTAGCCACTCCGGACGGGCCTATGGTCCTCTCGAGGGTTTCGTAGCCTGCAGTGCGATTCCATGGTTGATATGAGCGAACCGTTTCTACGGCCTTCCTAGGAAAGAATGTTGGCATGTAATGAACGAACCGTTTTGACGGCCTTCCTACATGTAACGGCGTTTGATATGAACGAAGCTGTTCTACGGCATTCACATACGTCTTGAGATTTTAGTCATTAGGAATACTAGTCTTAAATTGATGAATTGACGGATATTGATGAATTGACGGATTACATTTACTTTATTGTCGAGAAGTATTATGTTTCATATTGTTATACTTGAACTAGCTATTCGACGGCTAACCCCTTTATGGGGGAAATACGTTTCATGTATTTCAGGTTCCAGGAGAGCGGACAGGCGGGTACCGGGTCGGCATGAAGATGATGGGCAAGTGTGATACTGTGTCTTGTCTCCGGTTATCTCTTTTGGTTTCCTCCATTCAGTGTTGTTGTACTGGAATGGATTTTTAAATACTCGAGTATTGTATTTCAGTTTCCTTGATGTTCCGGCCTTTGTTGTCGAGGTATTGATTTCTGCAGTGATGTATATGGTTTCATTGTTTATGGTTTTGAATACCATTTGTATCGTCTTTCTTTCTATTGTATGTAGACCTTATCGGTCAAGTTTATAGTTCCGCGTATGTTTAGCCTTGTGGGTCCCACGGCGGGGCTCACGGCGCTGTAATATACCCTGAATAACTTGGGGGTGTTACAGAATATGGTATCGGAGCTTAGGTTTATGGATACCTAGGCTGTCGGTCCTTTGGGTCGATTGAGTCGGTATTTGCCCACAGTATCACTACTCTGCCATCATCACAGTGCGACCGGTACTTGTAAGTCCTCTCACTCTTCTCGTATTTTTCTTAATCGTTTCGTTTATAGCTTGGTATTCTTGGGAATTGGTCACTTCGAGAATGTGCGATTCGGATTATACTTACGCACGTGTGTGCCTTTCAGAATGTTGGATGAAAGTAGGAAGAATCGTGGCCGTGGTCACGGACGTGAACTCTTCCTTGAGATTTTGTTAAGTTGCTAATGGCGATAATGGTGTGTATCGATATTATGTTGAGACTTTGTTTAGGAGTCGCATGCTTGTATCACGGGAGATCTTCGACTTCACAGACTTGTAAGTATGTTGTTCGGATTATTCGATAATTCTTGGTGAATTTGAATTCCCGTTAAAATGTTGTTTGTGCGAGTGATTGCGAGTTTCTAGGACGAAACTTGTTTTTAAGGGGGGTAGAGTGTAATACCCCGATTTTTCGGATATATTTTTTTTCGTTTATATGTTGGATGTCGTTTATGGATAATTGTTCTTGAGGATGATGTGAACGTATGACAATGTTATTGAATGTGTTTATGTATTCATTGTGCCGTATGATCGTTTGGTATGTCGAGATGTTGGTCGAGAATAGCGAAAAATGGCTAAGTACAGCTACGTTAGCGCACACTACAAGGTATGCCTAGCGCGCTAAGATATATACTTAGCGTATGCTACGGTGCATACTTAGCGCACGCTAAGAGGTTCGATTACGTACGCTAAGGAGGACCCTAACGTGCGTAACGACTTGCCGGGTTAGTTTCGGAAGGCGGCCGGCTGTAGGCCCGTGTTGATTTTTATATTCGGTTAGCGCACGCTAACGCATGTTGGTTAGCGCACGCTAACACCGGATCGCTAATAATGGAACCTTAACTTTCGGCGGAGGATGTTGGTGGTGAGTCAACGTCGTGTTACGACGTTATACGGGGCGTGTTACGTCGTAACACAACCATTATCTTGTAGCAAGTTAAGCGGTATATTACGACGTTGTATGGTATGGGTTACGTCGTAATGGATCGCACGGAATGAGACGTGAGTTGGTTACGTGCGTTATGGATTTTGGATTACGACGTTAAAGTTGTTACGTCGTTAAGAAAGGACACCTACGTGCGTAATGAGAGTGCAATTTATATATTGAAGTGTTGCCTTTCATTTCTCTCACGATCCTTTGAGATATTTCTCTCCAAAACTCGTCCCTCTTCACTTTTAAGAGTGTTCTAAGCACTTTTAA
This sequence comes from Orobanche coerulescens, assembly GCA_033398695.1. Lineage (NCBI taxonomy): Eukaryota > Viridiplantae > Streptophyta > Magnoliopsida > Lamiales > Orobanchaceae > Orobanche > Orobanche coerulescens. The sequence continues at coordinate 37,587,277 of CM065815.1, forward strand.
CATGATTGTGAGCTTGGAATCATGGAATTAGAGCTTGGTTATGGAACTATTGTTGATTCTTGAAGTGATTTCTTGTGTTATCCATATTCTATGAGGTTTATGTTGAAGGAAGATAATGATATGCTTTGAATATGTTGATTATGATTATGGAATCATAGAGATCTTGATGTTCTTGAGGCCATATGATGACTATGATGATTTAATGATTCTTGGAATGGAGTTCAATTATTCTTTCTTCGTGGTTCGTCCATACAAGGTAATCCTCATATCCATTTGATAGTGGCTCATTTTTTTTTTCTTTTTGGATTACTACTTGGGAGGGAGTATGTTGGGAATCGTGTATTTTGATGTTCGTCTTATTTCAATGAAAATGCATAAATTGGACTGTACTTTTATCCGCTGCGTGAGTATTTTTGAAATGGATTTTGGTATTTTGCCAACTGAAATTTTATTTTGTAAAACTGATTCCCTAAACTGAGTTTTTGGCATTTTAACCTTGATCGTTTTGACGGTATTTGGAAAATGATTTTTTTTAGTATTTGAAAAATATTACCGTCATCGGTCTTTTGGCATTTTTGGAATGACGTGGAAATGGTGCTTAGCCTGGTAAATCCTTGTGAGAAGGGTTTACGGCGTGTAATATTCCCAGGAGGATCTGGGGTGTTACAATTATGGTTTCATTGTTTATGGTTTTGAATACCATTTGTATCGTCTTTCTTTCTATTGTATGTAGACCTTATCGGTTAAGTTTATAGTTCCGCATATGTTTAGCCTTGTGGGTCCCACGGCGGGGCTCACGGCGCTGTAATATACCCTGAATAACTTGGGGGTGTTACAGAATGTAATACCCGTAATTTTGATCCCTGGAAATTTTCTATTTTTGGCGGAAGTCTATTTTGACGACTTTCTTGGGACCGTTTCGTCATCCTGAGAATGATTAATTCTACACTTTTTGTCATCCGAGTTCGTTTCGGTATCGTTCTGTTGAATTCCGTGTTCTTTAGCGACTTTTCCACGTATGAGTTCGACTTTGTTAGATCACCATTAATTTTTTATAACTCCAAAAATTCTAAATCTTTGCAATATTATAGAGCATCGAGTTAACTTTCCAATGGTTCAAACAGTGAGTCAATCGGAGTCCGGACGAGAGAGTTATGGTCGTTTTAGCTCACCCGCTCATTTTTTTCAGTTGTTGGCCGATCACTGCCGACCGAACTCGGCCGTGTCGTCCGACACGGCCCGTGCCGTACTCGTCCGGAAATGCCGAAGTTTCTGTCACAGGACCCGACCGTGTCGTCTGGCACGGCCGAGTCGAGCTCTTCCGGATAAGCCAGAACCAACTGCCGACACGCCCGACCGTGTTCCAGGACACGGTCGAGTCATGCCGAGTCGCTGTCGGACGGGTCACTGTCGGAAGGCCCTCCGCGCCGCGACCGTGTCAAGCAGGACACGGTCGAGTCCCTGTCGGCCAGCTGTGCGACATGACCATGCCGATCGGCACGGGCCGTGTCCGGCAGGGCAGTCAACCCCTATATAAGGCCCTGCAGACGTTTTTATCGCCATTCTTCACCTTCTTCTTCTCCTCTTCCGCGGCTGGGCGTGTTCTAAGCTTGAAGCCATGTTGTTTAACAACATATCCATGGAGTTCTTTGGGTTATATCATCAATCGTTCGTCCGATATCATCCCTTGATCCAGCGAATCAAGGTTAGATCTTTAGAACCCTACTTTTGGTAAAATTGGGGGTTTTCACGTTTTTGTCCGATTCGTTCTGTTTTGTCGATTAATTCATGATGAATATGATTAATCTTGTTGGTATTCTTAGTTTCCCTACGGACTCATGGTATATTTCGTGATTTTTACGGAATCGAGAGGGTTTGGTTGTGGTCCGCCCTCGTTGTTGTTTATATACGAATATACATGAATCGTAGGCGAGTTTCGGGAGTCTCTTCGTGTAATTTGAGTATGGATAATTAATTGTCATATTCCTTGCGAATCGTTTAGGTGCCGGAAGCGCGTTCTCGGACCTACCGAACTCATACCTTTCCTCCGTTTGATTTCTCGATGTCTCAAAGGCAAGTATACATTTATGATTGTACGTTCTCGACTTTGAAAGTATGAAATATTGATGGTATGATTATTTCTAGCCACTCCGGGACGGGCCTATGGTCCTCTGAGGGTTTCGTAGCCTCTGGTGCGATTCCATGGTTGATATGAACGAACCGTTTCTACGGCATTCATATGAAATAATGTTGGCATGTAATGAACGAACCGTTTTGACGGCATTCCTACATGTAACGGCCTATGATATGAACGAACTGTTTCTACGGCATTCACATACGTCTTGAGATTTTAGTCATTCCGGAATACTAGTCTTAAATTGATGAATTGACGGATATTGATGAATTGACGGATTACATTTACTTTATTGTCGAGAAGTATTATGTTTCATATTGTTATACTTGAACTAGCTATTCGACGGCTAACCCCTTTATGGGGGAAATACGTTTCATGTATTTCAGGTTCCAGGAGAGCGGACAGGCGGGTACCGGGTCGGCATGAAGATGATGGGCAAGTGTGATACTGTGTCTTGTCTCCGGTTATCTCTTTTGGTTTCCTCCATTCAGTGTTGTTGTACTGGAATGGATTTTTAAATACTCGAGTATTGTATTTCAGTTTCCTTGATGTTCCGGCCTTTGTTGCCGAGGTATTGATTTCTGCAGTGATGTATATGGTTTCATTGTTTATGGTTTTGAATACCATTTGTATCGTCTTTCTTTCTATTGTATGTAGACCTTATCGGTCAAGTTTATAGTTCCGCGTATGTTTAGCCTTGTGGGTCCCACGGCGGGGCTCACGGCGCTGTAATATACCCTGAATAACTTGGGGGTGTTACAGAATATGGTATCGGAGCTTAGGTTTATGGATACCTAGGCTGTCGGTCTTTTGGGTCGATTGAGTCGGTATTTGCCCACAGTATCACTACTCTGCCATCATCACAGTGCGACCGGTACTTGTAAGTCCTCTCACTCTTCTTGTATTTTTCTTAATCGTTTCGTTTATAGCTTGGTATTCTTGGGAATTGGTCACTTCGAGAATGTGCGATTCGGATTATACTTACGCACGTGTGTGCCTTTCAGAATGTTGGCTGAAAGTAGGAAGAATCGTGGCCGTGGTCACGGACGTGAACTCTTCCTTGAGATTTTGTTAAGTTGCTAATGGCGATAATGGTGTGTATCGATATTATGTTGAGACTTTGTTTAGGAGTCGCATGCTAGTATCACGGGAGATCTTCGACTTCACAGACTTGTAAGTATGTTGTTCGGATTATTCGATAATTCTTGGTGAATTTGAATTCCCGTTAAAATGTTGTTTGTGCGAGTGATTGCGAGTTTCGAGGACGAAACTTGTTTTTAAGGGGGGTAGAGTGTAATACCCCGATTTTTTGGATATATTTTTTTTCGTTTATATGTTGGATGTCGTTTATGGATAATTGTTCTTGAGGATGATGTGAACGTATGACAATGTTATTGAATGTGTTTATGTATTCATTGTGCCGTATGATCGTTTGGTATGTCGAGATGTTGGTCGAGAATAGCGAAAAATGGCTAAGTACAGCTACGTTAGCGCACACTACAAGGTATGCCTAGCGCGCGCTAAGATATATACTTAGCGTATGCTACGGTGCATACTTAGCGCACGCTAAGAGGTTCGGTTACGTACGCTAAGGAGGACCCCTAACGTACGTAACGACTTGCTGGGTTAGTTTCGGAAGGCGGCCATGTGTAGGCCAGTTGATTTTTATATTCGATTAGCGCACGCTAACGCATGTTGGTTAGCGCACGCTAACACCGGATCGCTAATAATGGAACCTTAACTTTCGGCGGAGGATGTTGTGGTGAGTCAACGTCGTGTTACGTGCGTTATACGGGGCGTGTTACGACGTAACACAACCATTATCTTGTAGCAAGTTAATCGGTATATTACGACGTTGTATGGTATGGGTTACGTCGTAATGGATCGCACGGAATGAGACAGTGAGTTGGTTACGTACGTTATGGATTTTGGATTACGTACGTTAAAGTTGTTACGTACGTTAAGAAAGGACACCTACGTACGTAATGAGAGTGCAATTTATATATTGAAGTGTTGCCTTTCATTTCTCTCACGATCCTTTGAGATATTTCTCTCCCAAACTCGTCCCTCTTCACTTTTAAGAGTGTTCTAAGCACTTTTAACATGATTGTGAGCTTGGAATCATGGAATTAGAGCTTGGTTATGGAACTATTGTTGATTCTTGAAGTGATTTCTTGTGTTATCCATATTCTATGAGGTTTATGTTGAAGGAAGATAATGATATGCTTTGAATATGTTGATTATGATTACGGAATCATAGAGATCTTGATGTTCTTGAGGCCATATGATGACTATGATGATTTAATGATTCTTGGAATGGAGTTCAATTATTCTTTCTTCGTGGTTCGTCCATACAAGGTAATCCTCATATCCCTTTGATAGTGGCTCATTTTTTTTCTTTTTGGATTACTACTTGGGAGGGAGTATGTTGGGAATCGTGTATTTTGATGTTCGTCTTATTTCAATGAAAATGAATAAATTGGACTGTACTTTTATCCGCTGCGTGAGTATTTTTGAAATGGATTTTGGTATTTTGCCAACTGAAATTTTATTTTGTAAAACCGATTCCCTAAACTGAGTTTTTGGCATTTTAACCTTGATCGTTTTGACGGTATTTGGAAAATGATTTTTTTTAGTATTTGAAAAATATTACCGTCATCGGTCTTTTGGCATTTTTGGAATGACGTGGAAATGGTGCTTAGCCTGGTAAATCCTTGTGAGAAGGGTTTACGGCGTGTAATATTCCCAGGAGGATCTGGGGTGTTACAATTATGGTTTCATTGTTTATGGTTTTGAATACCATTTGTATCGTCTTTCTTTCTATTGTATGTAGACCTTATCGGTCAAGTTTATAGTTCCGCGTATGTTTAGCCTTGTGGGTCCCACGGCGGGGCTCACGGCGCTGTAATATACCCTGAATAACTTGGGGGTGTTACAGAATGTAATACCCGTAATTTTGATCCCTGGAAATTTTCTATTTTTGGCGGAAGTCTATTTTGACGACTTGCTTGGGACCGTTTCGTCATCCTGAGAATGATTAATTCTACACTTTTTGTCATCCGAGTTCGTTTCGATATCGTTCTGTTGAATTCCGTGTTCTTTAGCGACTTTTCCACGTATGAGTTCGACTTTGTTAGATCACCATTAATTTTTGGTAACTCAAAAAATTCTAAATCTTTGCAATATTATAGAGCATCGAGTTAACTTTCCAATGGTTTAAACAGTGAGTCAATCGGAGTCCGGACGAGAGAGTTATGGTCGTTTTAACTCACCCGCTCATTTTTTTCAGTTGTTGGCCGATCACTGCCGACCGAACTCGGCCGTGTCGTCCGACACGGCCCGTGCCGTACTCGTCCGTAAATGCCGAAGTTTCTGTCACAGGACCCGACCGTGTCGTCTGGCACGGCCGAGTCGAGCTCTTCCGGATAAGCCAGAACCAACTGCCGACACGCCCGACCGTGTTCCAGGACACGGTTGAGTCATGCCGAGTCGCTGTCGGACGGGTCACTGTCGGAAGGCCCTCCGCGCCGCGACCGTGTCAAGCAGGACACGGTCGAGTCCCTGTCGGCCAGCTGTGCGACACGACCGTGCCGATCGGCACGGGCCGTGTCCGGCAGGCGATCAACCCCTATATAAGGCCCCCGCAGACGTTTTTATCGCCATTCTTCACCTTCTTCTTCTCCTCTTCCGGTGCTTTGAGTGTTCTAAGCTTGAAGCCATGTTGTTTAACAACATATCGATGGAGTTCTTTGTGTTATATAATCAATCTTTCGTCCGATATCATCCCTTGATCCAAATAATCAAGGTTAGATCTTTAGAACCCTACTTTTGGTAAAATTGGGGTTTTCACGTTTTTGTCCGATTCGTTTCGCTTTGTCGATTAATTCATGATGAATATGATTAATCTTGTTGGTATTCTTAGTTTCCCTACGGACTCATGGTATATTTCGTGATTTTTACGGAATCGAGAGGGTTTGGTTGTGGTCCGCCTCGTTGTTGTTTATATACGAATATACATGAATCGTAGGCGAGTTTCGGAGTCTCTTCGTGTAATTTGAGTATGGATAATTAATTGTCATATTCCTTGCGAATCGTTTAGGTGCCGGAGCGCGTTCTCGGACCTACCGAACTCATACCTTTCCTCCGTTCGATTTCTCGATGTCTCAAGGGCAAGTATACATTTATGATTATGCGTTCTCGACTTTGAAAGTATGAAATATTGATGGTATGATTATTTCTAGCCACTCCGGACGGGCCTATGGTCCTCTCGAGGGTTTCGTAGCCTCCAGTGCGATTCCATGGTTGATATGAACGAACCGTTTCTACGGCATTCATATGAAATAATGTTGGCATGTAATGAACGAACCGTTTTGACGGCATTCCTACATGTAACGGCGTATGATATGAACGAACCGTTTCTACGGCATTCACATACGTCTTGAGATTTTAGTCATTTCGGAATACTAGTCTTAAATTGATGAATTGACGGATATTGATGAATTGACGGATTACATTTACTTTATTGTCGAGAAGTATTATGTTTCATATTGTTATACTTGCACTAGCTATTCGACGGCTAACCCCTTTATGGGGAAATACGTTTCATGTATTTCAGTTCCGGGAGAGCGGACAGCGGTACAGGTCGGCATGAAGATGATGGGCAAGTGTGATACTGTGTCTTGTCTCCGGTTATCTCTTTTGGTTTCCTCCATTCAGTGTTGTTGTACTGGAATGGATTTTTAAATACTCGAGTATTGTATTTCAGTTTCCTTGATGTTCCGGCCTTTGTTGCCGAGGTATTGATTTGTGCAGTGATGTATATGGTTTCATTGTTTATGGTTTTGAATACCATTTGTATCGTCTTTCTTTCTATTGTATGTAGACCTTATCGGTCAAGTTTATAGTTCCGCGTATGTTTAGCCTTGTGGGTCCCACGGCGGGGCTCACGGCGCTGTAATATACCCTGAATAACTTGGGGGTGTTACAAGTGGACCCCCGACTGGGACCCACCAGGCGAATGAAAATTAATGAATTACACAATACAAATGTAGTACCGAACTACATTACATCATCAATTACTCCGATGAGGAGTTTCAGATACAACATACCCACGGAACACTGAATACATGTATATTTTATATGAAGATAAAATATACAACATTGAACAAATGACAATCCAAAAGGAAGTGCAGCGGAAAAATACATAACAAGGAAACATGAACGAAATGAAGAGATTGGGCCCCCCCTACTAGTATCACTGGGACTCCTCGCCGTCAACGTTCTCTTCCCGTGATTTTGCCTTGCCATGACCTGAAAACAATATCCCCCAACGGGGTCAGTTACACAGAACAACAATCCTCAAGAGTTGAACAATCACCATAATTACATATCTTAGTTATGAAATCCAGCTGAAGAGGGGTATCATAGTACGCCCGTAATGGTATGTGCAAGTGCACAAGACGAGTGTCCGGATACACCCGCCCTTGTGCCTAATTAGTCTCACGGAGGCACGTTGCTGTGTGTACATTCCATTGTGTCGGTGAACCCGATCACATGACTATCAAGTGCCCGACTAAAAATTCCACACATCCCCACCCGGCCACACAATATGAACCCAGAAGGCCACAAGAACAAAAGTAACCAATGAACATTAATGAATAATAATCCGACAAGGGTCAAGAATGACTCACCGAGATGAAATAATAATGAAATGAATGGTAGCTCATTGAAATGATTGGAACCGTCGTTCCCCGTGAATTGAGTGATTGATTGATAATTACAAGTCTCGACATGAATGATATATTATGAGTGAATTACATGTATGAATCAACAACAACATAAGGAATGAATATCCCTTTTAACCGAGTAAGAATTAACTTACTCAACACCGGTGATGAAATGTCTTCTCACGAACAAACGTCTCTAATGGAGAGTACCGGTCGCTCGAACAACCTTGAATAACATAATTACCAATAAACGCTCAATATACATATCAATCACGATTATAACCAACTAAAACGTCGATACAACAACAATCAAACTCATTGAGGCATTCTAACGAATACGTTGTGAAAATTCTACCTTTGATTACAACTAATCCCCAAAATATATCAAAAACCAACCTCCAAAAATAATTCAATCCAACAAAATTTCATTAATGACATCAATGATCCAATAGAAAACCATAACTCAAGGTTGCGACAACATCAATCGGAAACCCCCAAAATATCCAAAGTCAAACCCCAAGGGTTCTTGAATAATTCCCCAAAATATATCGAATCCGCAATATACACCAATAAATCCGTAGGAATACATGTATTCAAGGTAGATAATCCATATCTAACATATTACAACATCATAACATGCTCATACGAAGAGATCGGAAGGAAAACACTCGAACTCCGAAATTCTAGATTCAAGAATGATTATCTTGATTTGATGTGTTGGAGAGGATAAGGTGATGATTAATCCGATTTAGAAGCTTGAGGATGATGATAGGTGAGTGCAGCTCGAAAGGATCTCTCCAAATCGCCCGAAATCGCCCGAGAACGCCGAAAAACGAAGTGAGGAGTGAAAAATGACGAACTAGACTGGACTGTCCAATTTATACTGGTCCAGTTTAGCACACGCTATGTCCTGATATGTAGCGTGCACTAGCGGGTTAACCGGACAGTCCAGTGAGCTCCGACTGCCTCGTTAGCGTACGCTATGAACTTGGTAGCGTGCGCTAACGTCTTCCCGATAGTGTGCGTTAACCAAAATATTAGCGTGCGTTAACTGATGTCTGATGCCCAGTAACTGAAGTCCAGAACCTACTGTCCTCTGGCCTGATTGAGCCTTAGCACGCGCTACCCAATTATTAGCATGCGCTACCAACTAACCCTTGCGTACGCTATGCACACTCTTAGCGTATGCTACAAATTATGTCAACTCAATCCAGTACCCACTAGACTGTCTGTTCCAATACGCTAGCGTGCGCTTATGGATCCCGATAGCGTGCGCTACGCACACATTAACGTACGTTATACTCCAGCTGTAGTGTATGTTATGAATCTCACTAATCCAGTCCAGTGCCTTCTGGACTGTCTTCCCAAATGCTTTAGCGTGCGCTAATACTAAGAGGATAGCGTGTGCTACCTGTACTCAATTAGCACGCGCTAAAAAAGAGTACGTAGCATGCGCTACTCCTCACGCACAGTCCACCACAAAAAATGACGATGAAGATAAACTCGGCTCAAATCTCAAACAAGGTAGAATGACGAATGATAACTGATCCGGAATTCCAAATACGTCAAATAGTGAACACGATGAATGAACATGAATGATGAATGATTATTACTGAGTGAAATATTACTGAACGAAAATTAACTGAATGATAATGAAGAATTTACAATCGGGTATTACATACTCCCCCCTTAAAAATAGTTTCGTCCTCGAAACTAAGGGTCAAACAAATCAGGATAACTCTCTCGCATACTATCCTCGGTTTCCCAAGTAGCCTCTTCGACTCCGTGTCTACACCACTGAATCTTAACCAAAGGAATCGTCTTGTTCCTCAACTGCTTGATCCGCCACTCTAAGATTCGTACATGACGCTCCTCGTACGTATGATCATCCACGATCTCAATTTCATCAAACTGAAGTATGTGATTAGGGTCGGCAATATACTTCCGCAACTGAGAGACATGAAACACGTTATGAATTCGGCTCAATTCCAGAGGTAAAGCCAATCGATAAGCCAGATCGCCCAGTCGATCCAAAATCTCAAACGGTCTAATGAATCTCGGACTCAACTTCCCCCGCTTCCCGAAATGGAAAATACCTCGACTCGGGGATACCTTGACCAAAATGTGATCACCTGTCTCGAACTCCAAGGGTCGACAACGGTTATTGGCATATGATTTTTGTCGACTCTGAGCGGTCAACAAATGACTCCTGATCAAAGCTACCTTCTCGCGGGCGGCTATAAGCATATCGGGCTCAGTGTCGACTTATTCTGATAAGTCATCCCAGCATTGGGGAGATCGACAACAACGACCGTATAAGGCCTCGTAAGGTGCCATCTGAATCGAAGCGTGCCAACTGTTATTATACGTGAATTCGATCAACGGTAGTTGGGCTTCCCAATCGTCTTTCCAATCGAGGACGCATGCTCTCAACATGTCCTCCAACGTCTGAATAGTTCTCTCTGATTGTACGTCAGACTGAGGGTGAAAAGTCGTGCTGAAGTTGAGCTGAGTTCCCATGGCACGATGAACTGATTTCCAAAAATGGGACACGAATCGCCCGTCATGATCAGAAACGATACTCTTAGGAGTACCGTGCAATCTCACTATCTCTTTGATGAACAACTGGGCAAGTCTCTCGGGACCACACGTATCCTTAATCTCCAGGAAATGAGCTGACCTAGTTAAACGGTCCACAATCACCCAAATTGTATTCATGCCCCGCCGACTCTTCGGCAAACTCGTGATGAAATCCATTGAAATATTCTCCCACTTCCATTCTGGGATAGGAAGTGGTTTCAGCATACCCGCCGATCGCTGATGTTCTATCTTGACTTATTGGCAGTTGAGACATCTCGAAACAAACTATGCGACTTCTCGCTTCATGTTACTCCACCAGTAATTTTGTTTCAAGTCTTTGTACATCTTGCTAGACCTAGGATGAATAGAATAAGGGGTAGCATGGGCCTCTCTCAAAATTGAGTTTTTTAACTTGTCATCCACCGGAACACATAACCGGTTCTTAAATCGGAGAAGTCCATCCTCGTGGATCACAAATTCAGGGGCTTTCCCCTGAGTCACATCATCTCGAATACGCAACAAAAATGGGTCTGAGCCCTGTTTAAGTCTGATCGCGTTCTCAAGTGGCAATGAAATCTCCAGCATGCAAAGCTGTCCTTGTACACGCTGTAACCAAACCTCGATCTTATGCCTAAGGAATTCCTGCTGAAGTTCCTTCTGAACAGTTAAACGAGCAAGCATCTGCTCCTGAACGGACTTATGGCTCAAGGCATCAGTGACAACATTCGCCTTACCCGGGTGATATTGTATCTCGATATCATAATCCTTAATCAGTTCTAACCATCGTCTCTGACGCATATTTAACTCCTTCTGAGTAAATATATACTTCAAGCTCTTCAATGCGAATACCACGGCCGCTAGTTCCAGGTAGTGGGTTGGATAGTTGACCTCATAAGGCTGCAGTTGCCGCGAGGCATAAGCAATCACCTTCCCGTTCTGCATTAGTACACATCCGAGACCCTGCCCGGACGCGTCACTATAAACTACGAATCCCTCCGTCCCTTGTGGTAAGGAAAGGACAGGTGCTGAAATTAAACGGCTCTTGAGTTCCTTAAAACTCCGCTCACATGTGTCAGTCCACGTGTATTTCTTATCCTTCCGCAAAAGGTTTGTCATGGGTTGAGCGATTTTAGAAAATCCCTCCACAAATTGCCGGCAATATCTAGCTAATCCGAGAAAGCTTCGAATTTCCTTAACATTCTTCAGAGGTTGTCAATATCGGATAGCCTCCGTATTCTGAGAGTCGACACGTACTCCGTCTGCTGAAATTACATGTCCGAGAAACATCACCTTGGACATCCAGAATTCATACTTGGAAAACTTCCCATAGAGTTGCTCTCATCTCAACACGTCGAGAACCTGATGAAGGTGAAATTCGTGCTCTTCTCGGTCACGAGAATAAATCAAAATGTCATCAATGAATACAACTACTAACTGATCCAAATAGTTGATGAAAACTCGATTCATTAATTACATGAATACCGCAGGTGCATTAGTTAACCCAAACGGCATCACTACAAACTCGTAGTGCCCATAGCGTGTTCGAAACGCCGTCCTTGCGATATCCTACTCTCGAATTCGCAACTGATGATACCCAAATCTTAAATCGATCTTGGAAAATACTGAAGCTCCCTGAAGTTGATCCAAAAGATCATCGATGCGGGGTAGGGGATATTTATTCTTGATTGTCACCCTGTTCAGCTCTCGATAATACACAAGCGAAAAGAGCCATCCTTCTTCTTGACAAATAACACTGGTGCTCCCCACGGGGACGCACTCGGCCAGATATAACCCTTCTCGGTCAGTTCCTCTAGCTGATTCTTCAGTTCCTGCATTTCAGTCGGGGCCATACGATATGGTGCCTTTGATATTGGAGATGTACCAGGCCCCAACTCAATCGTGAATTCCACATCTCTCTGTGGAGGCAAACCATGTAACTCGTCTGGAAATACATCGGCGTATTCCCTCACTACCGGAATGTCCGCCAATGACACTGATGATTTCTCGGTCTTGGTCATATAGCACCAATAACCAACACACCCTTGATTGAGTAATCTAGCTGTTTTCATTACATTGATAACCTTTTCTGAACGGTTGGGGTTACTCTCCTGAATACATATTCAACTCCATCGTCTGAAACAATAGTGACCATATGCTTACGGACACTAAGGATGGCATCGTGACGATCCATCCAATCAATACCCAAAATGACATCGTCTCTAGGTAAATCCACCACGATCAGGTCTGCCAACCAATCACGGCCATGAAACTGAATCGGACAATTCTTAATCTCACGATCTCCGATAATTCTGCTACCGTCAGGTAGTCGAATGATATAAGGCTCACAATTAGTAGCACTATCCAGATGAAGTCTACTCAAGCATGACTCGGAAATGAATGAATACGATGCAGCAGTATCAAAAAGGGAACACACAGGTTGAGATAGAATTTCTAGTGTACCTGAGATCATTCGGACCTTTGGATCGTCAGCTATCTTCATCTCATAAATCCGGGGCTTGCCAGATCCAGACCCGGATGCTCCTGTCTCATAGTTGTGGGCTCCGCCTTTGTTAGCTCCCATCGTCTTAAACGACGCGGACCGAGTCGCCTGATTCTGAATCGTTGACTGCTTTGGGGCCTGAGATGTCGCCAGAGTGGGTTTGAAGTCTCTTCGGCAGAAACGGGCCTTATGCCCCGCAATCCCACAGTTATTACACGTGAGGGTCGGCTTCAGACATTTAGTACTGAAATGACCCTGTTCTCCACAGTTGTAGCAGGTGATGGCCGAACTGGCCGCTCGGGACTGAGATTCGGCGGATTTAGGCACCGTAGGGGGTCGATCAGAAAAAGTAGAGCCCGCACAAGGCTTCTTGAAGGTTGCCTGGCCGCCTTCGGACTGATTACGATTCTTCGATTTCTTGCCGAAAGATAAAGTCTGATTCTTAGAAATTTCCTTAGCAGTAAGCTCATAACAAGAGCTTTCTCGATGAATTGGGCCAAAGTGGTGCAATGATGATTAAGCAATTGAAGTCTCATACGAGGTTTCAACCTCTTACTGAAATACTTGATTTTATCCGCCTCCAAGTGGAAAATAGATGAGGCGAAAGGCAGTAGCTCTTGAAATTTCTCGGCAATGGCGAGAACATCTTCTTCCGTTTAGGGGTCGGGACTGAGTAACTCCGACAGCTTGGCCTCCCTGACTGGGGCCGGATAATATCTTTCCATCATGAGAGTTTTGAACTGGTCCCACGTGCAAGCTCCGTCGGTGGGCTTTAGAGATAGCCACCATGAGTGAGCGCTCTTACCCAGATAGTAAGCCGCGACTGAAACTTTATGTCCTTCGGGACACTCCACCATAGCAAATAATTTCTCGAAATGCTCCAGCCAGTGAATAATGTCCGCCGGCTCAGATGAGCCCTCGAAGGTAGGCGGCCTCTGGCAAGAAATGTCGTTGATGCTGCTGCTCACATTCCTCTCTTGCCTCTGAGGAGGCGGCGGAGGAGCCTGCTGATTCTGAGTCGCCGAGTTCTGCATCGTCTCCATCAGACGTGCCATCTGAGTCATTTAGGCCATCATGCCCTGCACAAAAGCGAGAGGGTCAACTCAAACACCTTTTGATTGAGCCGTGTCCCGAGTACGACTCCCCGACAGTGAAGGATTATTTCCAGGTGAATGTGTGGCAGCGTCGCTGCTCGTGAGTTAGCATTATTCCTCGCGTTCGCACGAGTATTCATTCGAGCTACTGGGTTTCGGCCCGCACCGCGGCCTCTTCCCCTGCGTCCTCTGCCATCTCGATCCATACTGAAGGTAGGGAACACATGATAATTATAGATCCCGCATGAATATCACATTATAATGAAGTTATGAAATGATAACTATGGGCATACGCGCTCTAACACAATGACCGCATGAAGGATCAACTGAGGTGACATGATTATCTGATCAAATTTTGAAATGATTATTTAGAACAAGTTGACAAGATTAATGAAACGATCCACAAGATCAACAAATGAGTGGTGAACTGAACCGAATGATTAATGAGTTAACATGATCAACATGATCAAATGAAAATGATGATTGAGGATTGTTGACTGATGAATGATGAATGAGTGATTCTTATTCCCAGAAATTATACCATGGCGTCAGAAATCTTACAGTTCTTTCGGTCTGAGGGGCTTGGCATTTGCACAGGTCACACGTGACGCGAAAGTCCAATGATACTAGTCTGATGACGATGATTTCAAATGAGACATGACTCGGAAGATAGTATTCAAAACCACGCTCCGATACCAACTCTGTAACACCCCAAACTAGGCGGATATTACAGTGTTGTGGACCCCCGACTGGGACCCACCAGGCAAATAAAAATTAATGAATTACACAATACAAATGTAGTACCGAACTACATTACATCATCAATTACTCCGATGAGGAGTTTCAAATACAACACACCTAGGGAACACTGAATACATGTATATTTTATATGAAGATAAAATATACAACACTGACCAAATGACAATCCAAAAGGAAGTGCAGCGGAAAAATACATAACAAGGAAACATGAACAAAATAAAGAGACTGGGGGGCCCCTACTAGTATCACTAGGACTCCTCGCCGTCAACGTTCTCTTCCCGTACTTTTGCCTTGCCATGACCTGAAAACAATATCCCTCAACGGGGTCAGTTACACAGAACAACAATCCTCAAGAGTTGAACAATCACCATAATTACATATCTTAGTTATGAAATCCAGATGAAGAGGGGTATCATAGTACGTCCGTAATGGTATGTACAAGTGCACAAGACGAGTGTCCGGACACACCCGCCCTTGTGCCTAATTAGTCTCACGGAGGCACGTTACCGTGTGCACAGTCCATTGTGTCGGTGAACCCGATCACATGACTATCAAGTGCCCGACTAAAAATTCCACACATCCCCACCCGGCCACGCAATATGAACCCAGAAGACCACAAGAACAAAAGTGACCAATCCTCAAGAGTTGAACAATCACCGTAATTACATATCTTAGTTATGAAATCCAGATGAAGAGGGGTATCATAGTACGTCCGTAATGGTATGTACAAGTGCACAAGACGAGTGTCCGGACACACCCGCCCTTGTGCCTAATTAGTCTCACGGAGGCACGTTACCGTGTGCACAGTCCATTGTGTCGGTGAACCCGATCACATGACTATCAAGTGCCCGACTAAAAATTCCACACATCCCCACCCGGCCACGCAATATGAACCCAGAAGGCCACAAGAACAAAAGTGACCAATGAACATTAATGAATAATAATCCGACAAGGGTCAAGAATGACTCACCGAGATAAAATAATAATGAAATGAATGGTAGCTCATTGAAATGATTGGAACCGTTGTTCCTCGTGAATTGGATGATTGATTGATAATTATAAGTCTCGACATGAATGATATATTATGAGTGAATTACATGTATGAATGAACAACAACATAAAGAATGAATATCCCTTTTAACCGAGTAAGAATTAACTTACTCAACACCGGTGATGAAATGTCTTCTCACGAACAAACGTCTCTAATGGAGAGTACCGGTCGCTGGAACAACCTTGAATAACATAATTACCAATAAACGCTCAATATACGTATCAATCACGATTATAACCAACTCAAACGTCGATACAACAACAATCAAACTCATTGGGGCATTCTAACGAATACGTTGTGAACATTCTCCCGTTGATTACAACTAATCCCCAAAATATATTGAAAACCAACCTCTAAAAGTAATTCAATCCAACAAAACTTCATTAATGACATCAATGATCCAATAGAAAACCACCACTCAAGGTTACGACAACAACAATCGGAAACCCCCAAAATATCCAAAGTCAAACCCCAAGGGTTCTTGAATAATTCCCTAAAATATATCGAATCCGCAATATACACCAATAAATCCGTAGGAATACATGTATTCAAGGTAGATAATCCATATCTAACATATTACAACATCATAGCATGCTCATACGAAGAGATCAGAAGAAAAACACTCGAACTCCGAAATTCTAGATTCAAGAATGATTACCTTGATTTGATGTGTTGGAGAGGATAAGGTGATGATTGATCCGACTTAGAAGTTTGAGGATGATGATAGGTGAGTGCAGCTCAAAAGGATCTCTCCAAATCGCTCGAAATCGCCCGAGAACGCCGAAAAACGAAGTGAGGAGTGAAAATGACGAACTGGACTGGACTGTCTAATTTATACTGGTCCAGTTTAGCGCACGCTATGTCCTGATATGTAGCGTGCGCTAGCGGGTTAACCGGATAGTCCATTGAGGTCCTACTCCCTCGTTAGCATACGCTACGAACTTGGTAGCGTGCGCTAATGTCTTCCTGATAGCGTGCGTTAACCAAAATGCTAGCGTGCGTTAACTGATGTATGATGCCTAGTAACTGAAGTCCAGAACCTACTGTTCTCTGGCCTGATTGAGCCTTAGCGCGCGCTACCCAATTATTAGTGTGCGCTACCAACTAACCCTTGCGTACGCTATGCACACTCTTAGCGTATGCTACGAATTATTTCAACTCAGTCCAGTACCCACTGGACTGTCTGTTCCAATACGCTAGCGCGCGCTGATGGATCCCGATAGCATGCGCTACGCACACATTAACGTACATTATACTCCATATGTAGCGTACGTTATGAATCTCACTAATCCAGTCCAGTGCCTTCTGGACTGTCTTCCCAAATGCTTTAGTGTGCGCTAATACTAAGAGGTTAGCGTGCGCTACCTGTACTCAATTAGCGCGCGCTAAAATAAGTATGTAGCATGTGCTACTCCTCACGCACAGTCCACCACCAAAAATGACGATGAAGATAAACTCGGCTCAAATCTCAAACAAGGTAGAAAGACGAATGATAACTGATCCGAAATTCCAAATACGTCAAACAGTGAACACGATGAACGAACATGAATGATGAATGATTATTACTGAGTGAAATATTACTGAACGAAAATTAACTGAATGATAATGAATGAATTTACAATTGGGTATTACACCCAGAGTGGTTGAAAATGTTCGTGGAACCACATCAGAAGCAACGGAATCCTCTAAGGACCCGTCAGTCCGTCCCAGAGTGAACATATACACTCACATAACACATAAACTTCACTTTCAAAGTCAAGAACGTATAATCATATATATATAGTTTCCTTTGAGACATATTTGAGTTGGAGAAAAATGGTATTTAAGCACGGTTGATCCAAGAATGCACTTCCGACCCTAAATGATTCGTAAGGAGTACGATAATAAAAAATCAATACTCAATTTAGAATAAGAAAACCCCGGAACCCTGCCTACTATGCCAAATACAATATCATACACATATGGGTCAGGAACAAACCAAATCCCCTCGAATCCACAGCACACACGAAAGCAGGACATGAAATCGTAAGGGTAATGAATATACAAGTGAATTCACGCATGATATCATGGTTTCTATAAACAAAAACAAATTAAACGAACGAATCTAATAAAAAACAAACAAATTTCCCAAAATATGGTTCTAGGAAAATTTACCTTGATTTGTAGGGAATGGATGGATTGGATAATGATTAATCTTTGTTTAGAGTTCTCCTAAATGTTACACTCGATTAGATAAATCAAAATATGAGTTTTGGGGTGAAAATTAGGGTTTGGGGTGCTGGGAGCCGAAAGGAGAAGGTTTGGGTCGAAAAATTGATCCCCGAGGGTATTTATACTGCTTTAGACGACATGGCCGTGTTGGATTCGGACATGGCCGTGTCCTTTGATAGAACCAGACTTCCGCAGATAATTTTCACTGATATGCACATAACTTTCTCATATGAACTCAGATTGACTCACCGTTTAAACCATTAGAACGCTATCTTGATGCTCTACCATACTTTTAAGTTTCAAAAATTTTGGAGTTTCCAAGAATTGGTGGCAATTTTTCAAAATCGAACCTTATGCACAACACTTTCAGAAAATGTCCAATCTTATCTCCACACACCTCAACATATAATTAGTCACGTCATATACATCAAGAACTTATTCAAGAAGTCTAATTGATTCATAATCATGTTCAATTAACATTACTTTGTTTATAATCATCAAAACAAAATAATCCGACAAATATGAAGAAATATAGAAATGAAAAATACGGATATTACAGAGGGAGGGGCGCAATGGGGTGGTGGCTGACGGGCGGGTCAGATGGGATTGGGGCTCAGTCGCGGTGGCGCAACTCGATGCTGGATGAGGTTGGATCTCCAAATTTTCTTTTAAAAAAACACTTCTATTCGCGTACTGTTTTGCCAAGAAATATTGTTCCTAATCAGATCTTCATTGTTGAACCTGTAGTTGTGTTGATGGTTAACATGTTGTAAAAAAATTATTTGATTTGATGGTTAATGAAGCGGGAAATATAATTTTCGCGTGGCCTCGCATTCAGAAAATTGACGCGCGAAAAAATGCTTTTTTTTTTAATTTCGAAAATTCAGAGAAGAAGAAAAATTCAACTGCTAGAGTAACATGCTGATAACGTGATTCAGAAAGAGCAGTAAAGAAAGCAATAGAAAATATATAGGTAATTATATTGATAACACTGATAGGGGGTCTTCATATAGGCTTTACGATGAGACTTCTTTCATAAGTAGGATTCCTTACAAGGAAAGATATCAAGTAGAATCATATTACCTTTATAAGGATCTAGAATCCCTACCATCTACGATATTTAGTCTAATCAGTATTCGATAAAACACATCACGGGAATAATAATACCTGGAACAACCCCAATATATTTGTTCTCATTTTTCATATTCTTTTACATTATTTATTGACTTTACCATTTTTCGATTTACATAAATACAAATAATTATTATTACAATATTGAGTTGAAATAATAATTACAATTTAAAATTGATCGTATAATATATATTAATACAAGGTTAAAATAATTATTTCAAAAGGAAAGCTATTTAAATCATATTTTCACTAAAATATATTTTATATATTTAATATATTAATTATGGATCATGCATTACATATATTAATTAAGAAATACATATTAAATAATAATTATCAGTAAAATTGAAATGGTAGCATGGTCTTTTTTTTCTAAAATTGAGGGGATTAGTTGCTCGGTGGGGATGGGATCCCTGCAGTGCACAGCACCATGCT
This sequence comes from Orobanche coerulescens, assembly GCA_033398695.1. Taxonomy (NCBI): domain Eukaryota; kingdom Viridiplantae; phylum Streptophyta; class Magnoliopsida; order Lamiales; family Orobanchaceae; genus Orobanche; species Orobanche coerulescens. The sequence continues at coordinate 37,606,898 of CM065815.1, forward strand.
GTGCACTGCTGTGCGTCGGATGGGACACGCACACACACACACACATGCATCCATGCGGGTGTGTGTGATCGGATGGCTGGCAGTGCACAACATGGTGCTGTGCACTGCAGAAGACCCCCCTTGCTCGGTGGGGTGGAAAAGGCTCTTTCTAAATTAAAATGCTTCGCCCTATGGGCATGTGGACAGGGACAATGGCTCTTTGAGTAAGAAATATAAGTAACTTGAATTTTTAATTTTTGTGTGATCTATGCTCTTGAGTACGTACGCCTGAAATATATGTGTTTCATGCATTAAAATGATAATGCATTAAGAATTTTGAAGCATGCGCTGCATAACTTTTTTCATGAAATAAATCCTGGTCATCCATATCAAGATTTACGGATCAAATTCATTCCTATCGCTGAACTTAAGCACCATTATTACGGGAATCATCATATTGTTTTTATTTGTTTTTTAATATATCTATTATCTTTATTTATTTATTTATTTTTTGAGTTTTTTGTTAATTTGGATGGAAGTCCCTAGAGGGTGTTTACGCAGATTAAAATATATTGAGTAGTCGTTTATAAAATTTACTAAATTGAGGGGTAATTAGCACATTTATAGTAATTTGGGGGGTTTAAAGTGATTTTTGCCTTAAATTTACAAGAATGTAACTTTCGAAATCACCAAGTAAAACCCAAATATCAAATTAAGACAATTACACATTACCCCCTCAAGTATTGCATGTTTTTCACCGTACCCCCCAAACTATAATTTTTTCCAAAATACCCCCTCAACTATCAATAAACACTCATTTTAACCCATTATGTATTTTAAAACAAAAAAAAATACGAAAAGATTGATTAGTCGAGACCTGAAAATCATTAAATTAGATATAAGAACCAAAAACTATAAAAAAACAGGACATTAAATAAATTAGTTATTTATAAGTTTAAATTTTAACTATTTTTTGGAAGGTAGTTGTTGGACTCCGCAACTCACTGATCCCGACCAATCGGGTCCAACGGTCAAATTATTTGGAAAAAAAAATCAATATTTGAAACGAGTGGGTTCGGGTCTTGATATTTTGGACTTGTGAACCGTCGGGTCGGGTTCGTGACCCGCGGAGTCCAATGTCTACCTTTCAACAAAAAAAAATTCAAAATTGAAACCTATAAATAACTTCACCTTCCCTCATTTCTCACATTTCTCTCATTCAATCTAATATTTCTATCTTTCTCTCTAAATTCTCATTTCTCTAAATTTTAATTTATTTTTTTATTTCTCATTTTAATATGATATCGAGCAGCTCTTATAAGGGAAAGAGTATTGCAATGGCCCAAAAAATCTAAAATGTCCAGTTTTGAAAGAATGATTATTTGGTACAAAACCAAAAATCAAGACGACGACGACGATATTGACTAAAAGTAAGTAAGATAAGTCAGATAAATAAGATAAATACATATGGCTTTGATTACTCTCAAAGATATTTAGGCAATTTATTCTCAAGTAAAAATTTAAAATTAAATACAAGACCGTTTTTTACTTTTTTGTTCATTTTTCATTTTTGTGTATAAAACGATAATTAAACAAAATCTTAAAGTACATTTTTCAGAAGAAAAAAAATACGGATCAACTCGTGACCCGGTATATCCAACTTGAACCAAACCCGTACAACTTGGACAACTCTAGGTAAAATGTAATCTTCTCTATAGGGCTGAGAATCGGGAAATCCCGTGGTTCTGATCCCGAGTCCCGATTGTCCCAGTCCTGAAAATCATCAATTTGGTGGTACCGGTCCCATTCAGGAGTCCCGATTCCCAAAATGGGATAAATGTAAGTCCCGGTCCCGGACTCGGTCCCGAAAGATAATTTCCCGGAATGTCCCGATCGGTACAAAAATACCCGAAAACTTAAAAGGGAAAAAAATTGGGGATTTTAATCGGGACTTCGGGATATGGGGTAAAGGGGATTAGGATTAAAACTTAATTGAAATTAGAAATTTCAATCGGGACTAGGGATAAAGGGGATTAGGGTTAATATTTAATTGAAATTAAAAATTTCAATCGGGACTTCGAGATAGTCCCGATCGGGACTCGGGACTTCCGAGTCCCGAAATCACCAAACCTCAGGTCCCGGTCCCGGTCCCAATCCCGTAAAATTCGGGACTCGGGATGGGACCGGGACCGGGACTCGGGAGTTCCCGATCCGAAATTCTCAGCCATACTTCTCTATCAAATTCAATTTGTAAAAACACTAAAAATCTCCGCAAAACCCCTACTTTGAAGATCACCGCGACTCAGATCGAGAAGATGAGCGTTTCCATGAGCCGGCTGTTCCCAAGATCCAATTCAAGCTTCTTCTTACGCAGCGGAAACGCATTGGAAGCGAAATCCGTACGCTTGAGTGAAGAAATGTACCTCATAGACGCTGGTGTTGGTCGGCCAAGAATCGCCACGCAGAACGAGTTCATCAAGCCGCCAGAAACTTCCGGTCCGGCGAGTTTCTCGACCCAGGTAGGTTTCCTCAATCCTTCGAACGCAGATTTGCCGGTGAAAAATCTCATCCTGCAGCGATGCTTCGTCGATTTGGTTACCGGCGATTCTCGGACCAAGCAGCAGGCTGCCGCCCGGTTCAACGACATTGTAGGGCAAAACGACGCCGTCGGCGGCGACGATCAGCCGCTTCTCCTGCCACGGAGGTTCAGGAAACACCGTGCGTTTCTGGAGCTGAAGAACATGTGGAGGGCTAACGCGAAGGTGAAGGGTTTCGTGGCGGAGAAAGTGAGAGGAGGCTATTCGATCGGGATTGCGGGTTACCTCGCTTTTATCCCGTATAAACAGATGCAGAAGAATATTACAAGTGAGAGGTTTATCATCGAGAGTATTACTCCCAAAAATATTGTGGTTGCCAAAGCTGGATGATTGGGTTCCAGATTTCCTTTGATTATTGGTGATTTTGGCTTTGAGTTTTACTTGGAGATAATCTGGTATTGAAGTTTCCATTTTCTCTATTTTGTTATCTGCTTATTAGAAAAGTATTTTTTTTTTTTATGTTGATACAGTTTCAAATATTATCTCTTGGCTGTATGGGATTATACATAAAAAACGATTTGTTATCTCAAATTTATAGAAGTGTTTTCATGTTCACAGTTGATACTGGTTGCCTTCCAAATGATTCTGAGGTTATTGGTAAATGGCATTTGTCTTGTTGGTTTGAATGTATACATATGTGGTTTGTGGTATGGCGAGTGAAAAACGATTCATTATCTCAAATTATAGAAGTGCGTTCATGCTCAGAGTTGATCCTGGTTGGCTTCCAAAATGATTCTGAGGATACTGGTAAATGGCATATTTGTCTTGTTGGTTTGAATGTATACATATGTGGTTCGTGGGATGGCGAGTAAAAACGATTATTAATGTCAAAATTATAGAAGTGTATACTCTACTACTTGGTGTATAATCCGTCAGATTGTGATATGTCTTTTTTACTCTAAGTGAGTCTTGGCACAAGTATTTCAAAAGCTATCTTGAATAATTTTTCAAATCCAATGGAGAAGAATACCAAGAAAAATTACTTTGTTCAGATTCAAGAATGTCAAAATAAAATGCTTTGTGCAGGTTTCTGTCTTTCGGAGAATGTAAAAGACTTCTTGGAAATCAATTTGCTCAGTATCTACTGAGAGTAAGTTGTTGACGGGTCTTCGCGCTTAGAGCATTGGTCGCTGAGCCTAGTCTCAGGTTTTCTTACCCTCCCCAGGACTCGAACCCCGTACCTCTATGTTTAGGTAGGAGTTCATGGCAAGACCATGAGGTTCATGGGCGCTGATGGTACCGAACTTGCCGTGAACTCCTACCTAAACCTAGAGACACAGGGTTCGAGTTCCGTGAAGGCAAAATACCTGAGACTAGGTGCGTAAAATCATGAGTTGTCGGACCAGCGCTTTAAGTGTGAAGACCTGTCAACATAAGTAGTCGGTTATCCTATTCCACCCAATAAGGCTGTTCTTAGCTCTGCCACCCGCTGACTTCAGCTACTCATTTAAGTCCATGACTCTATTGGCTAAGAATCTATTTGAAACTTGTCTGAATGGTAGCTGTTCAAAATAGGGATGCAGTTACGGATTTTTGTATTTACAAGGTCGGGTCTCAATATATAGTTACTCGGGTTTATCTCCCTTGCTAACCATGTTGCCGTACATACACTGAGATTATTCTACTATAATTGTAGGATGTTATGTTATGGTCTTCTGTGTGCGGTCTAGCTCGTTCAAAGAATCCCTATAGAACGGGACATTCTTGAATATCTTGCCTGGTTTTCCCAGACGTCATGTCTCATAAGCCAAATGGATATATTTTTGTCTGGATTTCTTTACTCTCGTCTTGTTTGGATTTCCTGGCATAACCCAATGATTTGATCTTATAATATGAATTTGAGTTCATGATGCAATATGGAACCGGAAGCAAATACACAAGGCATGGTTTGATAGGTTAAGTGTTTTTTTTTGTCATTTATTCTTTTATTTTTTATATTTTTTTTTTGAGGGAGAGACGAGAAACTCCCGCACCTGTATTAGAGGTCTCTTGACCAGACGGGTGTTAAATCGAGGGATGTGCACTAATGGCAGCCCTGCAAGGGAGAGGACCAACGAGACACGAACCCAGCAACAAACCTTGCAATATTTCAGCAAAGTATTGTCACCGCACGGATTCAAACCCGCGATGTCGTAGTGTTTCCACCCCAATCACCTTGCAACTTACCATCAGTCTATATCCTTGGGGACTTTACTTTTTATATATGTTCATTACGCTTGATGCCGATCAATGTGCACAGTTTTGTCTTTGCATTTCAAAATAGAAATTAGGGAAAATAGGTAAGTAATCTAAAAGAGAGAATTGATTTTTCTAATAATATCTTTATTTTAAAATGAAGAACAAACCTTAATAGACTTATATTCTAAAATATTCTAACCTAAAAATTATGCTAACCTTAATGAAGGAACCATGTTCAGTCTTCAAATGATTATACCTTATTGGGTTTCCATCCCTTCTTGTTCTTGATGTGTAATAATACATCCGATTAATTGTTCATAGTGCTTTATAATATAACGCCCATATTGATATGTTTAAAATTAAGAAAGAGAATTCAAAATTCCTCAATAGACTTGTATAGGTAAATAAAAACAAAAGAAAAATTAGTTGTTTCTTTAATTTAACTTGATGTAATATTCTAAGACTGTTTTAAAATTTATTATGGTTGAACTTTTTTTTTGATATTATCATTAACTATTATTAAATTCAATACAAAGAGAAAGGAAGAAGAAGAGAGGGATAAAATGATCTTTTCAGGTACACACTACGACCACCAAAAAACATCGTCGTCCTTTATATTATACATATTTACTATGAATATTCTGTGCTATAATGACATGGTGACAATGCCACCGAAGTTTGTCGGTGGCTATCAAGAGTCCCGTTGTAGAACAAGTCAACCGATGATAAAGAATAACAAAACAAAAAATTGCTCGGTCGTTGGAGGTCAACCAACGACTAGCAGGTGATTGTAATATACAGGCGTCGGAGGCCCAGCGGCCGGTAGCCGAAGGCCTTCCAACAGCAGCGTCAGAGAACAAGTCGGTGGCGCATCAGGCCGGTGGCGCGCCAGAGAGCAGGTCGACAGGCGGCCGAAAAAAAATTTAATAAAAAAACGTCGAGAGAAGCCTGTCGGAAACGACCCACCCAGCAGAAACCAAGCCAACAAACGGTGCAAAAAAAAAAAAAAAGAACAGATAAAAACTATCCAGTAAAGGGTGGGCTAATGGGGACGGCCCATAGCTCAGGGCCCGGCGGACCGCCGTTGGAGGCCTCCGATGGCATCTACCGGAGATCCGCTAGAACTAGACCCGACAATTTATCACACGATACGAAAACACAACACGAAAACAACACGAAAATTTAGTGTTTGGGTTTGCATTTTGAGTACACGACACGAAAATACACAAACACGAAAGTACACGACCGAGATTTAGTGTCGGGTTTGTGTTTACCCTTTGAGTACACGACACGACACGAGATACACGAAATAAATAAATAAATATATATAATATTTATATTTAATTTAATAAAAATATATATTTTATGAATTCCGTTTATACTAAACTTTAAAATTTGAAAATTTAATGTGAACTTTCATAAATTTCGTATAAACATTCGCGTTTTCATTGTCATTCGTTTCATTTCGTCTAACAAAACCTATAAAAATAATATTATAATATTAAAATTATTATCTTTTATAATATTTTAATATTTATTTTATATTATGTGCCTGAGACGAAACACAATACAAACGACACGAATTTGCACGGTACACGATACGACATGACACGAATTCATTTAATGTCGTGTATGAGTTTGGACTTTTGGTACACAAAACACGAAAGTACACGACACGAAAATACACGACACAAACGAATTGCCGGGTCTAACAAGAACTATGAGGAACCAAAAAAAAATAGAAAATTATTTATCCCTTAATTTAATTTTATAAAGATTCTTGTGGAAGTTTAGAAATATCTCTATCTCGTTTTCTCGATTCCCGTTTATGTGGTTTTTGTTTTTATCTTTTTTTTTTTTTCATATATACTCTGGCAGACCTGTCCAGATTGATGTTTAGTTTCGGCATTTTAGCTCCATGTTCATATGAAGTAAAAGCATAATATGTTCCGACGCCGCCAGCGTATGGCTGATTTGTATGGTCTTGGTGAATTTGGATTGTCGTCGTCGGGTTATATGCGCACAAGGCCCCTCAGTAAATATGAGCTAATGAAGCAAGCTGAAAAAAAACCAAACCAAACAAAAGGAAGATGATGCAACCCTTGAAGCCAAGAAGAAACGCATGAGCGTGGATGCAGAAAAGAAGAAAGTAGAGGCTGAAAAAGAAGAGAGTTGAATTTTTTTAAGGGAAAAGGGTAAAGATGTTAACAAGTAAGCCCCTAATGTATCTTAGACCTTTAATCTTCTAATATATTTAAAGATTCATACCTTAATTTAACGTGGAAGTGTAATTGTGCAAAAAAAAAAAATATGTACCGTACAAACTACTCACATCTCCATAGAATAGCAACGATCTCTCAATTGAATGTCCACAACTCCACAGAATACAAACAATCATGGGGTTACAAATCACAAAAGGGTTTCAGATTTACAACTCACCATTAAAATAAGAAAACCAAAAGATTAGTCTATTTATTGTTTAACTCTTTAACTTTTTCTTTTTAATATAAATAGCACAATTCAGCAACACAAACCATCTCTATCCTATTTTCCATCCTCCTCAACATCATTCCAACTCCAGAGAAACGAAAAAAATACAAGATCTCATAATCGGTTCAACTTTGTTTCTAATCTTTTAAAGATTTTTTTATAGTTGAACTCTAATCATCATAGATCAAAAACAAAACATAAACCTATCCGAGACCATTTAAATGATCTTGAAGTCATTTTTTCTAAGCTGAGACGAGTAAGAATATAGGTTGTGATTGTCGTTCGAATATGATAACTGAGTTTGTGTTGTTATTGTAATGAAAGATGATGGAGATGGAGTTTCTGATTCAGTTTGATGAGATGAAAAAGATGGAGGTTGCAAAAAATGGTGAGAGAGAGAGAGTAGGTGAGGCGTGTTTATCTCATCGTGTAAGTGTGTATAGGTTAAGAAATGAGAACAGTTAGGGTTGGTTATCTTTTCGGGTTATGATATGTTGTGTAAATGGACTGGGCTTATTTGTTGTATTACAATCCAAATATTGGATCTTCTATCCGCAGATAGTAGGCTGATGGATCACAAAAGCAAAATTTTAGATGTATATTTAAAATTTTGGTTAATTGTTTATGATTTAGCCGAATTTTTTAACAAGATGGTATTTTGGACTTGCTAATTCTTGCGGGATTAATTATTTCACGGTTAGATTGGTGCTATTTTAACAAAATGACTACGCGGTTTTTGTATGCTATTACTTATTTGGGTTTAAAGTGACGTTTCACGGGTGTACTTATTTATCTTAGAGATGTTGGTTGGTTGGTTGCATGTCGCATTGAAATCTTATCGAGAATAATGCTCAAACCCATTTGTAACTTATTATAACAAATTAAAAAAGTTAAGTTTAAGAAATAAACAGGAGTTCAATAGTTTATCGGAAAAAAATCGGTGCAACGCACGGGTCTGAATGTCTCGTATTTATAACTTTTAACATTCATATCCTCCTTACTATTACCACTACAAATTAAATTTATTTCTATTAATATTGTTTTACTTTTTTTAAAAACAATCATCTAATTAAAGCTCTCTTTAATTATTTTAAATTAAAATATGATCAAGTAAAAAAATAATACCTAAAATTGTAAGTCAAAAAATATAATATGCTCTATGAGGATTATATCTAATAACTTTATAATTTTAATTAAAAATTAATACACTTTAATTAGGATTAATAAATTTTAATTTGATATGGTTCTAGTCATCTTCCCTTAGAAAAAAAGATATTTACATCCAATGATTTATACTCTGTATGGTATATATATATTATATATATAATATATATAAAATTATATATATATATATACTCTATTTTTGTTCCTGAATATAGACAGAATATGTTGCTTTAATAAAGTTGACTTTTAATTTTTTTTGGGCCATTTCGTACATCAATCTTGTCGTCTCATGTGATATGATTCATATGAAGATGGTCAAAAAATCAACTGATAAAATTAAAACTCTTTTAATTATTTTATGAAATTTTTTATAAATATGTATGCCATTGTACTGAATTAATCGAAATTGATAACCTCATTTTTTCACTCTTGTAATTTCATTTCTTTTTCATTTTAATTTTCCTTTTCTTTTCGTTTATCATGTTTTTGTTATTTTGATGCATCTTTTTAATTTTATTTTTTCCTTTTTAGGTTTCTTGATTTCTTTCTATTTTCTTGATGCAATTTTAAATGATTTCTAACATATTTTTTATTTTCTTAATATATAGATTTAAATCATTGGATTAAAAAAATTAGAAGTTAGTTCTCATTGCTTTAATTATAAATCAAACAAAAAAAAATGAGATAAATCTAATTTGGAGTGGTAATAGTAAGGAGGGCATGCATGTTAAAAGTTATAAATATTAAAGGCCTAATTGTAATTAAAAATATGCTAGGGATTTAGTTGTATCTTATTGTAACCATCAAGTGTGTTTATGACCCTTTTCTTTTTTTTAATAATCCACGGACTTTTGCTTCAAAATGAATATTGCAACTCCCCCGCCGCCACCCCCCACCCCCCACCCCAACGCCCAGTTACTTTCTTTGCTGTCCTTAAAATTTTGTTCTTCTATTTTTATTTTTTATTTTATTTTAGTCTAATCAACAGCAACAGTTTTTTTTTACTTTGTTATTGTTAAAATTAATATTTTTATATATTATTTCTAAAAGAATTACTGTATTAGAAAATAAGATAAAAGAAGAACATAATATAAGAACTATTAAAAATAAGAACAATATTTAAAAATTTATCAAACATCTGTCTCAGGTAAATTGTGTGCATGCTGTTAAATTTATCATGCGGGTAAATATATGCATGCAGGTAAATTGATGTTGTTGTTTACTTTTTCATCTGAATAAACTATCTGAATAACAGAAATGACCGATTTACCCCTGAATATGAATTATAAGCTGTTTTATAAATTGTTGTTTATTTTTTAAGCAATATAAATGATACAATCCAAAAATCAAAACATAAATTCATAAAATACTTAAAAATCCAATTTCAAACACAAAAAAGTCAAATTCAATCACAAAGTAGCCAAATTCAAACACAAAATAGACAAATTTAAATATTATTGAAAAATCAAGTTTGACTCAACTTCTAGATATATATTATTTAAATTTAAACAAAATATTATACATAAATGATTCAATTTTGTATGTAAGTAATATATAAAATATTTAATACGTATATAAATAATACGTATAATTTACAAAATATATTTATATATAGAAATATATTTTAAATATATAAGAACATATATAATAAATATTATACATATGAATAAATGTTAATATATAAGTAATATATAATATTTATTTATATATTCATAATATATATGATGTTTTGTAGATACAAAAGTTTATTTATACAATAATATATAGTAACAAATATTATATATAAATTAATAATGTAGATTATTTATATATGAATAATATATATTACATTCATTTATATTAAGACCTAAATTTTTATATTGTATATATAAATGAGTATATATAATGGGAACATGAGAGTCATTTTTTTGTCCTAAATTATTTATATTGTATATATAGATGTGTGGTTTTCAATTAGGGGTAGGGGAGTCATTTTTTTGTCTTAATGGGGACAACACCCCTTTTCATGCTTAATGAATAAGCCATTTTTGTCTTCCCGAATAAGCCATTAAGCCACAAGTAAACACCTCCAAACGTCTGAGCGAATAAGTCATTTTACCCATTAAGCTGATTAAGTCACAAGTAAACAGCCCCTTAGTTATATTAAGTGCCTATTAAATTTTACCACGCTTGTATCTCTGCTCCATATGGATGAATCCATCCTCAAAATCTTCAATTACATTATTCTACCATGACAAGAAGATTAGTGTACAGTATAGTCAAAATTAAAAAAAAAAAAAAAACTTGTACAAATAATTATCATTAATCAATGCAATCACTATATGTTGACATTGGTAAAATGGGACTGAAGCTTACCTAAATAGAAATTGCAAAAAAAAAAAAAATGTAACTACGAGCATTGATTGTATGTACCACAATATTGTATCGTGTTGGGATGACAACACCCGCTAACATCCATCCAACTCTTATGTGGTGCCGAAGATTCAAAGAAATTTAGCGCACACATCCTATTGTCGGCAATACCTTGTTCAAGAAAAACATGATCCTAGAATTTCTTATTCTATTCAACTTCATAATAAAGGTCTATTTAAACCTGCTTCCTACCTTCTTCCGCATTATAGACTTGAGCAGCATATATCCAGAGTTATCATCACAAAGAATATCAATTGTATGACTAATGTGATTCCAATAAGCTCTTGGCAATTTACGAATATACGAGCTGATTTTTCGCCGAGTGTTAGTCAATTCAAAGCAAAAATGCATCGTTCGTTGACTTTGCTCTTCTAGACTAAACCGACTTTTGTTTTTTGTGATGTAGGAGGTTCTTGATATGTACAGTTAGATGGATCTACCATATCAATCATTTTATCTAACGTATGATCTCTTATTGTTGGATCCATCCCACGCACATTTTATTTAACATTGTCATTCTATGAAGAGAAGAATTCCCCTTATTTGACAAATATGGGCTCATAAATAACCTTAACCATTACCTTTAATTTAACAATTTCACACGTCATTTACATCGATAATGTCGAGAAATCCGTATTCTTTTTTCTTTATTTAATGACCTAATTAGTTTCTAATTCTCACCCTAGAGAATCGAAGATGGTTCTTCCGGTCGTTCTTTCTCCTCCATTTTGGTGTTCAATTCTGGCGTGTCTTTTCTTTTACTCGATTTATTTTATTCCTTCTTAGACCGTCGCTTGAGCTATTTGACCGTCATTTCTGGGTTGCTGGCATATATAATTAATCCTCAATATTTATTTATTTGTTAGCTATTAGAACTGCTTGCACTCCCCAACCATTTCTCCGTAGATTTATTAGCTGTACTAGTATTTGTTGTTCCGCTAATTTATAAATATTTATTTTCTTGCACCAATAGTGTGATACCTTACACATGTAGAAGACTCAAAGTTTTGCACGTCAAACACAAAGGTTGGATCTTACTGGATAAACGGAAGTTTAAAAATTTCCAAACCATATGTAGAATTAATCGTCAAGAAAAAAAAATTTATTTGGTTGAAAAACGGCAGAATTGTTTTTAAAAAATACAATCATCAACAGCATCTTAATAACAGCTAAGTCGAGACGTCGATATGAAAATTATAATATTAATTACTCGTCTAAAATTAATTAACACTATAAATCCATACAATAAGCCAAGTGAAAAATACTTCATCCGCCACACAGATATTGTTCATGAGAATCTTCTGCACTAATGAAAAAAAAAATGAATATATTCTGGAGTATATCGTAGGTGGAGGAATCCCAATTAAATTCATCAATGTCCATAAATTAGATGGAGGGCGACGTAAAATATTTGGGGGTGGAGGGTGGTACAATACATTAGGTCTTTACCCATTACAAATCTACAACTTACAAGTCCATTCAATATATATACAAGTTATCCAATTGAGCTTCCTCTAACTTTTTTTTCAGGTATGGTCAATGATCCTTCCTAAACAATTACACAGGTAATCGTTATTGATTGCCTTATGCAGTCGAAACAAATAACAACAGGCGATACAAATCAACAAGGAAAACTAGATTGAACAAGAGGCAAGGAGCAATCGCGATGGACAGGTTGCTGAAAAGGAACCGAACACTCTAGATGTTTTCAGGATCTTAAAGCTTTGCAACTTTTTTTTGGCCGATAATTATGGAAATGTGGATGTATATAGACATAATCTTGGGGGCGGGTCACGACGAAGTACCAAGAGAATGCTAATGATTTGAAGTACAAATCTTTATATTGATTGGAATATGAAAGAGGACAGACCCAAATTTTAGACCAATATGGTTCTTGAAGACCGTTTATGTGGCTCACTAAGCCAAAAAGGATTATTCCAAGACTTCGGATCAGATAACTTTTAATAGCTATGGTGATCCTGGAACATCAAACGTACACGAGATGAGCTAACTGATGAGACATAGGTGTCATGGATTGATTTCAAGAGTTGTCACATTGAATCCAATTGGTTAATTGGTTTATGTCAAGGTGCATAGTTGATGAGCTAGAATGGTTAAAAGTCTAGATTCCCCTCAAAACCAACTGGCAATAAGAAGAGTAGCGCAAGATCTTTAAATGTTAGAAGCAAGATTTATACTTTCCCAATGTGGGAATAATGCTTCAACATGCCCCTTTACTCGTAGTCGGAATCAAGACTTAAAGCGTCGACTCTTTAACTTGAGCAGCGAAGAACTAGATCATCATGGTGTTGTACCCACACGTGTCAACAGCATGTTCCAATACCGTGTTAAAATCTGGTATCTATGTCAAAACTAATTGGAAATGAGAGGAGTAGTCTGGCGGCATTTCCCAATGTGGGATTGATGCTTCAACAAGAATGTCTGCATCATTTTAATTGCATGGTATGCGAAGTTTAAGCGCATTTAGATGCAATGGACAAGAACTACCACCCTTTTATACCCTATAGATTCATTTCTCGATGTTATCCCCATCTTCCTTAAGAGTTAAGATCCTTTCAATCCCCAAATCCGAATTTCCAAGAAGGTACAATTGCAAGAAAATGCAGGATTGGCAATTGCAGACGTACCTTCTAAATCATGCCAGAAGGCACACTTGATTTATATATATATATATATATATATATATTTCCTCTGTAAAACAAATAATAAGCCAGAAAGCTTAGCAGAACAATCAAACATAAGATTCAGACTAAACACAGTAAAAAAGAAACATAGTAAGGGAAAATCGAAGTTAATATTTCCATTACTCAATAAGTAGAGATCAATTCAACCAAAGCAGTAAATTCTCCTTCTCATTTATTTCTCTATATATACACACATCAAATCCCAGGAAAACAAAATCCCGCAAAAACATCCAACGCTCCCCTCAAACCCTAAATTCAAGAGAGAGAAAGAGATAGAGATAGAGAGAGATACACATTTTTACAAAGTAGTATTGAGGAGCATACAGTTGAAGATCCTGGAACAAGCATACCTCAAACGAGGATAAACCCTAACGGTATGAGCGCTAGATTCCTTCCACATAGCTTCCATAGTCTCCACAAAGAGATTCAAGCTTCTGATTGGTGGGATGTACAGAGTCAACGGGACTGCAGAGAATGCCATCGCAAAGAACAAGTGCAACATCTCAAATCACTAACTGCAAATGAAAAACCCTCATCCAAAGAAGTGTGATCTTTTTATTCAACGAAAGCTACTTTGATTTCTCAAAAGACTTCTCTTTTCTTTTGGTAGTAAAAGGGATAGAGACGGGGATTTTCTTGGAATAGTTATGGCGTAAGTATTAGGATTGTAGTGAATAGGTATATAAAATATAAATTTAAAATTGTTTAAGTATAAAAATAACTTTAAGTTGAAAAAAGAAATAAATAAATAGAAAATTTCTTTTCTTTTATTTTTACAATGTAAATTACACAAGAAAAATCATCTGAATTATAAAATAATTTTCAAAAATTATAATAAAATTTATATGAATTCTAAAATTCACAAATAAATATAAGAAACTACAAAATAAATCCAATCAAGTATAATAATATTTGAGAAAATACAAACAAATTCTAAAAATACAAATAAATGTTAAAAAAATAAAAAATAAATTCTAGAATAATAATTTAATATTGTAAAATAAAAATAAATCCATAAAATATAAATAAATAAGAATATTCTGATATTATAAATAGATTTATCGAATTAAATAAGATGCAAATGTTTACTATCGATTTTAATAAATGTGTAATAATATAAATAAATCCTATAAAACAAATAATATAAATAAATATAGAAAAAGTACAAATAAACGCCAAAAAAATATGTAAAAATTCTAAAAAATAACAATTAATTCTACATTTCATAAGTAAATCCTAAGTAAATGATAATATTAATACAAATTCTCAAAAAATTAATATTAATTCTTTAAAATATATTTATTTTAATTGATTTAGAAACATACAAATAAGGTGAAGAATAAAATTAGAAAACTACAATAAATTATAAAAAATATAATTAAAAAATATTAAAAAATATAATTGTACCATTCAAAATAAAATATTTATCAGTAAATCCAAAAAATAGAGTGTGGATCGTGCATCCTATATTATTTGACCATCATGGGTAAAATTAAGTTAAATGAATGTAAACTTTGAATACAAAAATGAATAAGAACAAATATTCCATACATTAAGCACATACTGAAATTTGAAATATATATTATATTTAAAAGCACTACAAACCTTGATTACAAGTAATTTCTAAACTTATATATAATCAGAAAAAAAATTCTAGAAAATACCAATAAATTTTGAAAAATTAAAAAGATGCTAAAAACCAATTTCAATCTAAACAAATCTTAAGATATTATTAATTTTAAAATTACTAATATTTCAGCTTTTTTTTTCATATTCTAGTCTATATATATATATATATATATATATATATATTAATTTTGATTTTATTTTTAATATTTATCTTTAATATTTTAGAATCTATTATATTTTTTTTTGAATTTAACTACATTTTATATATGTTTTTGTGATTTACTTTTTAATTTATTTTAGGATTAATTTTTAAAATTTAAAATTAATTTGTATTTTTACAGTTATTTTTTTAGCATTTTAAGTTTTCCAGAATTCATTTATATACAACTTTTTTAATTATTAATTAATGTTTTTTAAATTCTAAAATAATTTTAATTTATCTGATAATTTAGTTAATCTATTTTGGAGTTGAATTTTTAAGTATAAAATTAATGATTATCTAATAATCTGATTATGTCATAAAAAAATTACTTTAGAGAGTTATACAAATTAATAATAGATTTGTGAATTTTTAAGGGTATTACAGGAATTTCATATTTATCTGTTTCTTTTGCAAAATTATAAACAAACAATAAAAAGTACAACATAATTTTGATAACACTACAACATATAGATTGTAGTATTATTGATCAATGATCATGATTAATTTCGATTTGATGTGATGGTTATAAGAAGACTACATATATACAGGTACTACAATTCCTACCTATTCCAAGAATGGAGTAGAGACTGGAGTTTACTAGAGTATATAGAAGCCGGGGGGGTTCATTTCGAGTAATGCTGTTTGATTCTGCAAATATGTCGTGTATTTTTGTATCGTGTACTTCTGTATTTTATGTATCAAGAGTTCAAACTCATACACGATATGAAATGAATTCGTATCGTGTCGTGTACCCTGTAAATTCGTGTTGTTTCGTGTCGTGTTTACGTGTCAGTCACATGATATAAAATAAATATTAAAATATTATAAAAAATAACAATTTTAATATTTTAATATTATTTTTATAGGTGTTAGTAGATGAAACGAAACGAATGGCAATAAAAATACGAATGTTTATACGAAATTTATGAAAGTTCATATTATATTTCGAATTTTAAAATTTAGTACAAACAGAATACATAAAATGTATGTTTTTTTATAAAATTAAATATAAAATTTAAAACTATGTTATAATATATATATATTCGTGTATCTCGTGTCGTGTCGTGTACCCAAAGGGTAGATGCAAAACCGACACTAAATCTCGATTGTGTACTTTCGTGTTCGTGTATTCGTGTCGTGTATTCAAAATACAAACACAAACACTAATTTTTGTGTCGTTTTCGTATCGTGTTTTCGTATCGTGTGGCAAATTGCCAGGTCTATTTGATCCAGACCGATCGAAGTAGATACGGTATATTAGATATAAAATCATCAGAAAGATATATAAAGAATATATAATTAAAAAATCAACACATTTATTTTAAATTTAATCGAGCTGTATTGGATCGACCCACGTAGAATTATTGTTTTCTTGATGAATTAATTAAGGATGGAGTATTAAAGAGAAAATATTGCATATTGTGGTGTTTTTGTGGATAGAACTGATAATGAGTGGGAACACAGCTACTATTAAGTAATCAAGATTCATGAACCTTGCAAAGAAGAAGGATCCGTAGGGCCCTCACTATCATGGATCACGGAAGAGTCCACAATTGTCCTGAAGGTTCTTGGTTGCTTTTTGTTGCTTCAATTTCAATCCATTAACAATGTTCAATACATTCTAAGTATGTTAGTCGATTCAAAAATTCAGATCTAAAATCATGATTTAACATAAACCCCAAAAAATAATAAACGAGGATTAGCCAAAGGAAACATCCCAATCGGATTAAAAGAATCGGATGATTCGATGTTATATTCATTTAAGATTTTCTGGAATGTTGTTAGATGATGATGAATTGCTCAAGATTTGAACTCCAAGCTAGAACTTCCCAACAAGTCGAAGAAGAAGAAAAGAATGAATTTGCCACACAATGAACTTCTCCCTTCTGTTTATATATCTGGGCATGTTACGGCAGTACCATTTGCTGATAGCCTATCCACCTTGGCATCCACGTAAGCAGTCCAGGCAGTTGAACCGGCCGATCAGAGCAACAAGCCGGACCGGGTATGAACCCGAGTTTCTCCCGGGCTCGTTAAAGACCAGACTGGGCAGAGATACCAAGGCCAACCTGATATCCAGACCGGGAGGACCGAGCAGACCGAAGATAAAAAACGCTCTGACTCAAGATTACGACAGGGCCGACCAGAACGGTGGGAAACCCGAGGACTGACCCAGTGGATAAGCGTCGCCAGAAGCATGCGGGACAGGCACACATGTCAATTAAGGCATGCTGTCGTGTCCCTTCCCGAAGCAATCCTTAGAGGCCGCCACATGTCTAAGGTGTATTTATAGTCTGACAAGTGTTTTGGGCATATTCCCCAACATTCTCCAGCTATCATCTCCTGACTGGCCGAGATTTTCTATATATAGGAGGAATATACAGTGAAAAAAGACTTTTGGCATTTATGAGAAAAGAGAAGAGAGAGAAAAAAGAGAAAATTTGTAATAAGTGAGAAAAACAGATAGACCGGCACAAAATATTCAGCTCGGCTCTATTTCATATTAAGGTCATTAATAAAATTTAGTGATCCAATCCTTTTCATCTTGTTTATTATTTTCTACGTGGCTTCGATCCATTCGTCCAGATCAGCACACGTGACGTTGACCAAATCAGACGTCAACAGATTGGCGCTAGAAGGAGGGGAACTTAGATTTCGATAAAAAAAATACTACTCACCGAAGATGTCTCACGAAAGTTCAAAAAACCCTCAGCCCGCGACGGAGGAAGAAAACCTCCGCAAGGTGGTGGAGTGCTTTAAACATCCAGCCTTCATCCATGGCATGACGGCCCTTATGGCACGGGTTACAGGGGGCGGAACCCTTCAAAAACCCGAAGACCATGCAGAGGCGGAATCTCAGACGACCCGCCCAGCAGCCTCGGGACGAAACAAAAAGAGGACTGCCTCTGGAGTCGCCGGGAAAAGGGCGGAAAGCCATAGAGAGAGCTCACATCCCTCTCGAAAAGGTAGGCTTTCGCGCCCCATATCCGTTTTTGATCGGCTCGGGGCAGGGAAGAAAGTCGAAAAAGCGGTGCCGGCTGCCACTATCCAGAGCCAGAGCTGTAAAGAAGAAAAAGCTCCCCACCAGTCCCTAAATCCGACACAAGTATTACCTCAAACTCCAGGCGATAACTCGAGTGAGATCGAGTTTCTTAAAAAACGCCTTACGGAGCTCGAAAACAAGCAACTCCAGCCATCCCAAAGTTCGGAATGGCTCAACAACCAGGAGAGCCCCCTGGCCCCCAGTGTTCTGGCGGAACCCCTCCCAGAGAAGTTTAAGATCCCTCAGATCCCGCCGTACAACGGGGAGACAGACCCCAATGCCCATCTCGGACATTATAATTCCTGGATGGACCTGCAGGGGTCTCAGGACGCGTTTCGGTGCCAAATGTTGTCTTTGACTCTGGGGGAGAGGTCCCAGAGATGGTATCAGACGCTGTCCCACCATTCTATTCAAACATGGGCCCAGCTCTCGGCGACATTCCGATCCCATTTCATGGGGTCTCTAGTGCGAGTCGCCTCGCGCTCATCCATCGCTTCCGTCGTTCAGGGGCCGAACGAGTCCCTTAAAGATTATATATCTCGTTTCAATAAACGGATATTGGAGATGGAGCCCATGTCAGACGACGCGCTGGCCATTATTGCTCAGGCCGGCCTCCTTAAAAATTCTTTTTTCTGCTGGACGGTGTGCCAGAATGTCCCACACACCTATCAAGAATTCTTGGAGCGCGCCAGCTCCCATATTGCTACCGAGGAAGCTATGCCGGCATCAGTTTTGGTCATGCCCTCCGACCAGAAAGGGTCCTACAAAAAGAAAGAAGATAGGCATGACTATAGAGAGGCCCGTCAAGAATCCCGCCGGGAGAATAAGGCTCCCGCCTCTTCCTCTACAGCCCCAACAACCCAGAGCTATCGGGAGCGTAGGCCCGAGCTCATGGCTAGCCATATTTGATCAAATAAAGGACAAGAATTTGCTCCTGGTTCCTCGGCCGATCTATAAAGATCAAAAGGATATGGACCAGACCCACTTCTGTAAATACCATGAATCGGCGGGCCATAACACTGAACAGTGCCGGGACCCCGTCGCTGCCCTGATTGCGGTATGCGACGATACCGGTTTAAGGTGATTTACCCGGAACTCACCCCGGGATCGCCAGGATCGGGACGACCCGACAAGAGCCAAGAACGATCGGGTGCCTCCAGCCCCTAAGTCCCCTGGGAAATTCTCACCATCATGGGAAGAGCCGAAGTTGATGATCACCGATCAAAGCGGCAGAAAAAGGCATCCATTAGAGAGGCCACCACCTCCTATAAACGGAAAGAACGCCGACCCAAGGGGTTTCTATCAATGGCCGAAGAAACCTCCCAAAAACCCCAGCTGGCAGTTACTTTCGAAGAGTCAGATGCAGATGGCTTAGACCATCCCCATTCCGACGCCCTTGTCATCACTCTGCCCATAATGGGGATCCCGGTACACAGAGTGTTGGTAGACTCTGGGGCCTATGCCAGCATCATCTACCTTCATACCCTCCGCAGGATGAAGATAGATCAGTCCTATGTCCGACCCTGCAACGAGGACATCAGGGGGTTCACCAACTGCCGCACCTCGCCATTAGGGGAAATCGACCTCGCCCTAGAATTTGGTCAGGGGTCGATCAAGAGAACGATGATCACTACGTTTAAGATCATCGACGTGCACAGTGACTATAACGCCATCATAGGCCGACCTGTGATGTCAAGGCTGAGGGCCACTCAGTCTACTTATCACATGTGTATGAAGTTCCCCACCCCGGACGGCGTCGGGGTACACAGGGGAGATCAAAGGGCCGCCCGGGAATTGAATCTCAGTATCCAGGCTCGTGAAATTAATGCCGCAGAGGGCACCCCGGAAAATTTACCGGGAGAAATGGGGGCCACCAGCTCCGAACAGCTGGCAGGAGACGCCCTACTCTAATAGGAGACTGAAGGTCTCGGGGACGCACAAACCCTCGAAATGGAAACTGACCGGGATGCGGACCGAGGCCGCAGGCCAGGGAAAGAGCTGATCCTGGAAGAGGATCCTGTCGACTCACGATACCAAAATCCGAAAGGGAAAATTCGCCATGCTGAGCCAACAGAAGAGTTGGACCAGGTCGACATGGATCCATCTGATCCCGTCCGACGGCTAAAAATCGGCCACAACCTCCAAGAGCCGATCCGCTCCGAGCTAATCTTCCACCTGAGACAGAATTTGGATGTCTTGGCGTGGACCCATTCGGACATGTCGGGGATTGACCCGGAATTTGCGTGCCACCGGCTGAACATCGACCCCAGTTCAAAGCCGGTTATTCAGAAAAGGAGGAAAATGGGGCCTGAACGACAGAAGAGGCTGGAAGAGGAAGTAGAAAAAGCTGATCGACAACGGGTTCATCCGGGAAGCTAGGTACCCGACCTGGGTGGCCAACCCGGTCCTGGTAAAAAATTCGATCGGGCTGTGGAGGCTCTGCATTGACTTCTCTAATCTGAATAGAGCCTGCCCGAAAGATAGCTACCCCCTACCCCATATCGACTATATGGTGGATGCAACGGTCGGGCATGAGCTAATGAGCTTTATGGATGCATATTCCGGATACAACCAGATCCCGATGCATCCCACTGATCAGGAGTACACCTCCTTCTACTCGGCCTGCGGCCTATACTGTTACCGAATGATGCCTTTCGGGCTCAAGAATGCCGGCGCAACATATCAACGCCTGATAAATAAAATGTTCAATAGCTTGATAGGTCATACAATGGAGGTGTATGTAGATGATATGTTAGTAAAGTCTTTGCGCTCGGCCGATCACGTAAATGACCTCAATAAAATGTTTACTATTTAGCGAGAGTACAAAATGAAGTTAAATCTAAAGAAATGTTCATTTGGGGTAGGTTCTGGAAAATTCCTCGGCTACATGGTGAGCCAAAGAGGGATTGAAGCCAACCCCGATAAAATTAGAGCAGTGACCGAACTTGTTCCACCAAATTCGATCAAAAAAGTGCAGAGCCTAACTAGCCGACTAACCGCACTAAGTCGCTTTATCTCTCGCTCAACTGACAAATGTAAACCTTTCTTTGAGGTAATAAAAAAGAACAGAGATTTTCAATGGACAGACCCTTGCCAAAGAGCCTTTGAAGCTATCAAGAAAGTCCTGGCAGAAGCCCCGATCTTGCAGCGACCGGCCCAAGGAGAACTTCTCAGTTTATACCTCGCAGTATCCGACTCGGCGATCAGCGCCGCTCTAATCCGAATGGAGAATGCAGTTCAACATCCGGTCTATTATGTTAGTCAGGCCCATCACGATGCCGAGCTCAGATACGCCTCAATGGAAAAGCTGGCCTATGTGCTCATAATGGCGTCCCGAAAGTTAAGACCTTACTTTCTGGAACATCAGGTAGTCGTCTTAACAAACTACCCTTTAAAGCAGGTCATGCACCGACCTGACGTATCCATCCGGATGATCAAATGGGCCGTCGAACTCGGACAGTTTGACATAACTTTTGAATCGTGCACCGCCATAAAGGGTCAAGCCCTGGTGGATTTCATTGCAGAATTCACACCAGCGATCACACAAGAGAATGACCGATCAGAAGAGTGGTCACTCTACGTAGATGGATCCTCAACCTCCGACCGGTCAGGTGCAAGAATAGTCCTCGTCAGTCCCGACCAACGTTTGTTCTGCTCGGCCATTCGTTTAGGTTTTATGGCCACCAACAATGAAGCAGAATATGAAGCTCTCCCGGTCTGGAAATGGCGACCTCCCTCGGTCTTGCTCGCCTCACTGTCTTGAGTGATTCTTAATTAGTAGTAAACCAAATCAACGGCGAATACGAGGC
This sequence comes from Orobanche coerulescens, assembly GCA_033398695.1. Lineage (NCBI taxonomy): Eukaryota > Viridiplantae > Streptophyta > Magnoliopsida > Lamiales > Orobanchaceae > Orobanche > Orobanche coerulescens. The sequence goes on from CM065815.1 coordinate 37,629,106, forward strand.
CAAGGAACCCAAATTGGTTAAGTACCTGAGCCTGGCGCGGGCCCGGCTGCAAGATTTTCGGGGAACTATACAACACATCCCCAGAACCGAGAACATCCAAGCCGACTTCTTGGCCAAACTTGCGTCCAGCTCCGGAGCCGAACATATGGACGAGGTCAGCATAGGATATCATGCATCATCAGCCCTGGAAATGGCTGAAGTCCGAGCAGCTGAACAATCAGAACCGCGAGGATGAATGCAGCCTATCATCCGATATCTTCAAAGTGGTATTTTACCCGAGGACCGAGCCCAGGCGAGATCATTACGAACTCAGTCCGCCCGGTTCACCATCGTGGATGGAACTTTATACAAGAGAGGATATTCAGTTCCATTGCTGAAATGCCTGTCCGAGTCGGAAGCAGAGTACGCCCTCAGAGAAGTGCATGAGGGTATATGCGGTAATCATTCCGGCGGCCAGGCATTGGCCTATAAATTGATCCGACAAGGATATTACTGGCCAAATCTTAAAAAAGATGCCATCGCGCTCGTACGGAAGTGCGTTCGATGCCATATCTTCGCTCCTCAGATCCGATCCCCATCGGAAACCCTCACTTCCATATATTGCCCATGGCCATTCGCCAAGTGGGAGATCGATTTGATCGTCCACTTACCTAAAGGACGGGGAGGAGTGTAATACGCCATCGTTGCAGTCGATTATTTCACAAAATGGGCAGAGGTCGAGCCTATGGCGTGGACAACCGAGCAGAAAATAGTTGATTTTATATGGAAGTCACTCATCTGCCAGTTCGGGATCCCTCAATCTATTGTCTCCGATAATGCAAAACAATTTGACAATAAGAAGTTTCGGGCCTTCTGCGACGGCCTCCAAATACAAAATAACTTTTCCACAACATATTATCCGCAATCCAACGGACAGGTCGAGGCGGTCAACAAAATCCTAAAGCAGCATCTCAAGACACGCCTCGAAGAACTCAAAGGTTCCTGGCCTGAGGAACTCCCCGGAACCTTATGGCCTTACAGAACAACGCATCGGTCCGCCACCGGAGAAACACCTTTCTCCTTGGCTTTCGGCTCTGAAGCCGTCATCCCGGTCGAAATCGGGGCGCCTACCTACCGAGTAGCCCATTTCGAGGAGCAAGATAACGACTTGGCCCTCCAAGTAAACCTAGACCTCCTTGCCGAAAAACGGGCCCAAGCGGAAATGCGGAACGCCATCTACAAAAGAAGAAGCGAAAAATATTACAACTCCAAAATCCACCATAGGAGTTTCCAGGTCGGAGACCTCGTTCTTAAACGGGTGTTGGGGCCGGATCCCGGACCACTTAAACCCAAGTGGGAAGGACCATATAAGGTTAATGAAGTCCTTCAGAACGGAGCCTACCGGTTGGAATATCTGAACGGCCAGAGATTAACATATCCGTGGAATGCTATGTATTTAAAGAGGTATTATCAATAAAATTTGGCGTTATTTCATTTTTAGCGTTGGTGCACCTCATAAGACCGGATCATCCGGCATTATAAGACCGAGCTCGCCTCGGCACCTCATAAGACCGGCTTGTCCGGCACTATAAGACCGAGCTCGCCTCGGCACCTCATAAGACTGGCTCGTCCGGCACTATAATACCGAGCTCGCCTCGGCACCTCATAAGACCGGCTCATTCGGCACTATAAGACCGAGCTCGCCTCGGCACCTCATAAGACCAGATCATCCGGCACTATAAGACCGAGCTCGCCTCGGCACCTCATAAGACCGGCTCGTCTGGCACTATAAGACCGAGCTCGCCTCGGCACCTCATAAGATCGGCTCATCCGGCACTATAAGACCGAGCTCGCCTCGGCACCTCATAAGACCGGCTCATCTGGCACTATAAGACCGAGCTCGCCTCGACACCTCATAAGACCGGCTCGTCCGGCACTATAAGACCGAGCTCGCCTCGACACCTCATAAGACCGGCTCATCCGGCACTCTAAGACCGAGCTCGCCTCGGCACCTCATAAGACCAGCTCGTCCGGCACTATAAGACCGAGCTCGCCTCGGCACCTCATAAGACCGTCTCATCCGGCACTATAAGACCGAGCTCGCTTCGGCACTCTGAAAGTCCGGGCTCACCTCGGAACAATCAACAAATGGTGAACAGGAAAGAAACGCAACGGCCAAACCAACTAGGCCCAAACATTCAAAAAAGCAACAGATGATATAAAGAAGATTTTATTCACTTGAGGCATTTCTACAAAGTACATATGACAAACAAAAGAAAACGTAGGAAGACTGGCACGCAGGCCGTACATGAAATAAAATAAAAATCTACTCGGCTCCACCCTCCTGGCCAGCCGCCTGGAAGGACTGGCCTTCACCTTCACCGGGCGGAGCCAACCCGGGATCTTCAACAACCTCAGCGACCTTTGGCTCATCATCTCCAGGGATATCAACCTGCAGATTGGCCGTCTGGGATACTATATAGGCCTCGATCTCCTCAACGGTCTTCCCTCCCTTCATGAGATCTAATATCTCGTAGCAGGTGGAGACATAATTCAAGTTGATCAGCTCCTCGAACGCATGCGTCTCCTTAAAGGCCGCCACCCCTTCGGCAAGACCCCTGGCGTAACCCGAAGCCTCGCAAGTGTTAACACGCTCGGTCAGGTTGTCAAGCTGGGCCTGGGTTTCTTTCAGGTAAGCCTCGTGCTCAGCCCTGCGTCCAACCACCGCTTATGCGCCATCTCGGCCGCCGTGGTCATCTCTTCGGCTTTTCCTTTCCATATATCGGCCTCGAGGGTCCGACTGTCCAAGATCTTCATTTCGCCCTTCAAGGAGGTCATCTCCTCCTCCAGGGACTTGATCAGCAAAGGACAGAGATGGTGCTCTTCCTGCAAGGCCTTAAGATCGGCCTCCACATTCTTATGCTTCTCGACCAGGGCCAGTAGCTCATCGGTGGCCTTCACGTAAGTGCACATTGCCCGACCGACCAGAGCGTTTCCGAATTGGATCTGCTCAGCCGGATCCATGTCATTGGTTACCATCTACAGCTTGGGCATCCAGCCCCTGATTGGAATATGACTGGACGCGGCCACCGCAGGGGGAACCCGATCGAGCATCTCAGCGGTTGGGGTAGCCACCCGGACATAATCAAGGAACCACCGCGGCCGCCGCCCCTTCATCTGGGCACAAGGTTCCTTCTGAACCTTATTAATCGGGAGATAATTACCCTCCAAGTCAATCAAGGGCTCCTTGCCAGTCGCACGATTCGTCCGGACAGGGCTCGGCGCAGATATAGGAACTTCAGGAGCTGGTCGAGCCTCTGCCTTAGTCACGCTGCCCTCGGGCTCGGCCTCCCCTCCTTTTCGCTTGCCCGCACGCTCCCTCCGCTCGGCGGCCTTAGCAGCCAGCCTCGCCACCCGCTGCGCAGGCGTCTCTTTCCTTCCCGACGGAACCTTGGCCCTAGGGACTGGAGAAAGAAGATATGTTAAAAAAAACTGATGAAGACATGATACTTGGATCGGTGGATCGAAGTCCGTCCGCCCAGAGATTTTATTCAGTGGCCAGAAGGTACAACTTCCTCTGCTCGGCAGGAAGATCCAGAAGCTTCTCTACCCACTCGTCAAAATCAGGAGATGTCTCAGGTGCCGGGATCCGCCCTGCACATGAAATAAATGATGACCGTTAGACAAGAAAGGAACAGGAATAGAAAACACGACACTTACTCATTTTGGCAATAAAATGCTCTGGGACCCGAAGCTCGGCATCTATAACACCAGGCTCCCACTCATCCGCCGAGCTCCTCCAAGGTCCCCCTATATAGAACCACTGCTCCTTCCAGTTGTGGATGGTCTCCGGCACATCCACCAATTCTTTATGCATGGCATACTGATTGGTGCATAATTGATCTAAAATTCATATACAAAATATTCATTTTTCCGGGCATAATTGTACTGATTTGTGATTAAAAATATATATTTTACAGATATATCCAAACATGAGCTAAAAATGGTTATTTTACAGATTACTGACATGAAGCATCAAAAAGGACGGAAAACAAGACCAAATCCAACGACGGGAATTTTTCAAGGCAAAACGACCTACAACACGGCGCAAACAAGACCGTGTTATGTAGGCCGTTTCACATACGGCGCAACAAGGGCCGTGTCTTGGGCCGTTTCACACACGGCCGGCATTTAGCGCCGTGTCCTCGCGCGTATTCCGGAAGAGACCGAGTCAGCACAAAACGGCGCACAACACGGGGCAAACTGAGCCGTTTTTCATCGCCGTTTTTCAGCAGATGCCATGCAAAATTAGTCCACTTTTGACCAACTTGTGAAATCAACCACAAGATATTTTTGGTCAAAAATCTGAAAATTCAAAGACATGGGTGAAGTGTGAACAAAGAATTAAAAAAATGATATTACAATAGATATTTTGAATTAAATAATCAATTGTATTCTTGAAAATCACCTATAAAAGGACATGTTCATCCATTGCAAAAATACCAACACACATTCTTACCAAGAAATCCTCAACTTCTTGCTAAGAAATACTCCTTTCCTTTAGCAATATATTTTCCTTAGAACTTTCAATTTTAGTTTGTATTTTATTTTTGGTTTGAAGTTTTTCTTTCATTTAGTTTGTAATTGAAAAGTGCTTGATCAATAAGCACTTAGTATTTTACTTTCAATTTTTGTAAGCTTGTAACCTTTAAACAAGTTTGAAGTTATATTTTGAAGTTTGTTTCTTGCACTTTGATTCATCATATTCAAGTAAGCTTTATCTATTGTCATTAAGTTCTAGTAATTAAAAGTTTCTATATATATATTATATATATCAATTATTTCTACTATAATTTTAGTATGTATAAACCGATGAGTAGCTAATCTTTCTTCCTAGGGGAAGGGGGATTTCTATTAGGTTATATATTGAGTATTTGATTGATTTAAACTATTTTTAGGACTAATTGGTTTAAATAGAGATTGATCATATCCTATTTTTACTAATGAAACCTTCTTGATTGATTATTGAGTGAATTGGAAACATATCTTTTCAATCTATCAAATGTTAATCTTGTTATCATCATCTTAAGATTGCGAAAGTGGTTAAGACACCTTTGATTACGAAAGTACGGAGGTGAAAAGTTGATTACTCGATGAACGATCGTTTATCCTAAAAAATAGTCAAGTTAGAGAAATGAAAGGACTAATTGGTTTAAATAGTGATTGATCATATCCTATTTTTACTAATGAAACCTTCTTGATTGATTGTTAAGTGTATTGGAAACACATCTTTTCAATCTATCAAGTGTTAATCTTGTTATCAACATCTTAAAAAGTGACAATGATTAAGACATCTTTGATTACGAAAGTACGGAGGTGAAAAGTTGATTACTCGATAAATATTCATTTTTTCTTTTATATCCATATAAATCAATTCCTATACTTAATTAAATACCTAATTTAATGAACCCGTAATCCCCTAGATTTTATAAATTCCCAACTCATTTTAATTCTATTTATTTTCACTAGTTAAAAATAGTCTAATATAAATAGTCTAATATAAATAGTCTAGTATAAATAGTCTTAATATAAATAGTCTAGTATAAATAGTCTTAATAAAAATAGTCTAGTATAAAAATAGTCTTATTAAAAAATAGTTTAAATTAAAAATAGTGCATTTAGTTAATTTTTAAAAAACCCAAAAATATCTTTTTTTAATATTTTAGTATTTATTTCTCGCAATTTGTAACAAAAAATTATACGAAGCCCTGTTGGACAATCCTCGAGAGAAAAGACCTTGGTAGAACTCACCAAAAACTACTTCTACCTCGTATATATTTGCGAGCGACTCAAGAACTCCTATTTTTAGGATAAGTTTTTTGGCCGATCAAATTTTGGCGCCGTTGCCGGGGATTGTTTTAGGCCAAATATAATTTTTCTGTCCGGTCAAGTGGCGGATAACGGTACTCCGTGACTATCAAAGTCGGATTTTTCAGTTTCCCACAAACAACTGATATTTGTAGATATTTTATCGTTTTTCATTTTAATTTTTTTTTGTCATGGAAGAAACATTGTATAAAATTGAAAAAAGATTTCCCTTTCTAAGCAAAAATGCAATTTTAAATATTTACAAGACAAGGCTTGAAAGGATGAGGTTGCTTACGAATAAAAGCATACCTTTTGACATAAGATTCATTATCGAAGCCAAAGTAAGAATAGAAGGTGAATTCACAGAAACACCAACTAGATTCTTACCGTGGCTTGGAAAAAGTTCATATGCCAAGAAACGACGAGCAAAGATTCTAGCCGTTTGCTATAAATGTGCTAGATGGAACGTAATGCAAAATGTCGATCTTTAGGAATTCCATCTACAAACAGAGAAGATAAAATTCGTTCATTAATGATGGTCTCAATAAGGAGAATTTAGATAATATCGAAATTTCTCTTGACACGCATCCTAGTGGACTTGTGTATTACGGAATTCAATGTTTGTGGAATAAATTCAAACCGAATATGAACAACGTCTTGGGAATCGACGTTAAAAGACCTGTTTGCCAATTTGTAAGAAAATTGGATGGGAAGCTTCTCCCACTCATAGAAGGCGTTTAAGCCGTTTCGAACGTAAAATCGGAGGAAGATGTGAGCCACAATCACAACTCTTGTACATACGCGTAAGTATCTTTTATTTTTGTCGTGTGGTGAGATTTTACGAATAAAAAATGTGATACGCGATAAAAGCTTTCATTATTCTATTGAGTAGTTGAAGCACAATCAAACAAAATCACAAACTTGTTAAGCAATTTTTCCTCATTTTTTCTTCTATAAATAACCTTTGTGCTTGTTTCTTTTATTCATCCCTCAAACTTGTACTTTTCTTTTTCTCTCTAAATAAAATTCTTTTCAAAAATGGAGTCATCATCTTCCACAAAAATTTTTACACACTGCATTTTTGGTGGATCTAGTTCGAAAAGAGGCATGCTTCATCAAGGCCTTACGACTTGGGTCGTACCTTAGGAGAAAAATGCATTCATGTAGTTTACGGAGGAGGAAGTCTAGGATTAATAGGACGAGCTGTCGCCTATATGGAAGGAGTAAGAGTATTGGGAGTAATCCCAAAACCTCTGTTGAAAGTAAAATCACCGGTCAACTATTGGAGATGAGTTTAGATCTGTGAATATGCAAGATCGCATAACTCACATGATAAATAATTCTCGCGCCTTTATCGCCCTTCCTGGTTTTGGCACCCTTGAGGAACTTTTTCATGTGGTTACCAGAGCTAAATGTTCATCAAAACCAATAGAGTGCTTAATGTCAATGGTTTCTTTGATGGTTTCTTGTCTTTCATCGACTACTCTGCCGAAAAGGGTTTTATTTCCGAGCGTGCAAAGCGAATCATAGTCGTTGCAACAACACCAAGAACTAATCAAAAACTCAATGAATTTGTTCCTCAACCGATCCACTCTAGCTAAAATTGTATGCAGGTAGAAGATTTTACGGAGAAAACGAAAAGTGGATTCATTCCTCTACCTTTGATAACCCATGACGGACCTCTTGTATTTTTTTACATCGTGTGTAATAATCGTGCTAAATGATGGCGGCTTAAGGAGTTTCTTCTTGATCTCTTGACGCGCATCTATTCGCGATTTATGTATTCTTTGTAATTTTTATTTCGTGTTTTGCTTTTTTAAAAACTTTGATGGCGCGTAAGGTGACTCTTCTGACTTTCTTGATGCGCATCTAAAAATTATGTTATACTTACGAGTATATTTTATTTTCTTTTGTGTGTGCCTCGTATATTTATTCTCTTGCAGATTCTAAAAGGCGTTAGGCTCGGACATCAACTTTCTTAACAGGAGTATTACGCTTTTCGCATTGATTTTTATTTTTATTTTATAAAGCGAGACGCTTTATTTTCAAGTTTGGGGGTGGTTTGTTGTAGTATGTTTTAGTGTGTTAGTATTTTGGTGTGTTTTTATTTGCCTTAAATTTTTTTTTAGTATATATATATATATATATATAGTATTTTGATTTGTGAGATTTCTAGATCGGCCATAAACACCAATAAATTAACTATATACAAGCTTCTAAAATTGTTTTAACCGTAAAAAAATTGTATATTCCAAAAAAATTTTTTGAGCCTTAATCTCTCTTTCCAAGCCTTGTAATTATCATATAAAATCGAGTCATTCGTTACCTTGAGAAAAGAAGAATCAATTGGTTGATGAAAAATAAAACGAAATTTACTTAATTTGTGGAGTTTTTGATTTTTCATGCTTAACTAAAAATGATTTTACGCAAAAATTCTATTCCCTAAAAAAAGGGAGTCATTGGTGAAAAGAGCTACACGTTAGCAAATAACGGTGTGAAAGCTATCACCTAAAAAAATAAATGACGAAAAGGAGAAGTGTTGAGCGAATAATTGCCTAATTTTGGAAGTCTTAAATTTTGCGAAAAATAAAGGACTAACCATTGTTGGTGCGTAGCTGCCGTCTCAGAAAAATTGGTGAAAAGAGCTACACGTTAGCAAATAACGGTGTGAAAGCTATCACCTTTTTACGAAAGAAAAATAATGAAATAGAAATTGTGTTAGTGAAAAGAGCTACACGTTAGCAAATAACGGTGTGAAAGCTATCACTAAAAGGGATGTAGTTTATGAGCAGATTTGAATTAATTAGTAGCTGAATTTCAATACACTCAATTTTGTGAAAATCACAATATTTGATGACGTCGATGAAATTCTTCTTCATATTGAGTCGAAAAATAAACGAGTGATCGAGAGCAACCATTAAAGGGAGTCGTGTGAAGTCACGAGTGGGAAAGAAATAATCAACCTTTTGGGTGGAAAACCTTGTATTTTGGAATTACAAAAATAAAAACCGTGTTTTAACTTCAAAATCGTTAGTAGATTTATTTTGAATCTTGATTCATTTCTATCTACCGTATAAAGTTGGTTATTGTGTATTAATGGCATTTTGATCTCTTTTTATCTTTATATATAATTATTTTTCTTAAATTTGTGTGTATTATTTTTATTTTTATTTTGTGTCTTATTTTAATTTTTATTTTGTGTGTGATTAATAATGAGTCTTGCTCGACTAGCAAGAATTTAAGTGTGGGGTATTTGATTGGTGCATAATTGATCTAAAATTCATATACAAAATATTCATTTTTAAGGCATAATTGTATTGATTTGTGATTAAAAATATATATTTTGAGATATATCCAAACATGAGCTAAAAATGGTTATTTTACTGACATCGACATGAAGCATCAAAAAGGACGGAAAACAAGACCAAATCCAACGACGGAATTTTTCAAGGCAAACGACCTACAACACGGCGCAAACAAGACCGTGTTATGTAGGCCGCTTCACATACGGCGCAACAAGGGCCGTGTCTTGGGCCGTTTCACACACGGCCGGCATTTAGCGCCGTGTCCTCGCGCGTATTCCGAAGAGACCGAGTCGGCACAAAACGGCGCACAACACGGCAAACCGAGCCGTTTTCATCGCCGTTTTTCAGCAGATGCCATGCAAAATTAGTCCACTTTTGACCAACTTGTGAAATCAACCACAAGATATTTTTTTGGTCAAAAATCTGAAAATTCAAAGACATGGGTGAAGTGTGAACAAAGAATTAAAAAAATGATATTACAATAGATATTTTGAATTAAATAATCAATTGTATTCTTGAAAATCACCTATAAAAGGACATGTTCATCCATTGCAAAAATACCAACACACATTCTTACCAAGAAATCCTCAACTTCTTGCTAAGAAATACTCCTTTCCTTTAGCAATATATTTTCCTTAGAACTTTCAATTTTAGTTTGTATTTTATTTTTGGTTTGAAGTTTTTCTTTCATTTAGTTTGTGATTGAAAAGTGCTTGATCAATAAGCACTTAGTATTTTACTTTCAATTTTTGTAAGCTTGTAACCTTTAAACAAGTTTGAAGTTATATTTTGAAGTTTGTTTCTTGCACTTTGATTCATCATATTCAAGTAAGCTTTATCTATTGTCATTAAGTTCTAGTAATTAAAAGTTTCTATATATATATTATATATATCAATTATTTCTATTATAATTTTAGTATGTATAAACCGATGAGTAGCTAATCTTTCTTCCTAGGGAAGGGGATTTCTATTAGGTTATATATTGAGTATTTGATTGATTTAAACTATTTTTAGGACTAATTGGTTTAAATAGAGATTGATCATATCCTATTTTTACTAATGAAACCTTCTTGATTGATTATTGAGTGAATTGGAAACATATCTTTTCAATCTATCAAATGTTAATCTTGTTATCAACATCTTAAGATTGCGAAAGTGGTTAAGACACCTTTGATTACGAAAGTACGGAGGTGAAAAGTTGATTACTCGATGAACGATCGTTTATCCTAAAAATAGTCAAGTTAGAGAAATGAAAGGACTAATTGGTTTAAATAGTGATTGATCATATCCTATTTTTACTAATGAAACCTTCTTGATTGATTGTTAAGTGTATTGGAAACACATCTTTTCAATCTATCAAGTGTTAATCTTGTTATCAACATCTTAAAAAAGTGACAGCGATTAAGACATCTTTGATTACGAAAGTACGGAGGTGAAAAGTTGATTACTCGATAAATATTCATTTTTTCTTTTATATCCATATAAATCAATTCCTATACTTAATTAAATACCTAATTTAATGAACCCGTAATCCCCTAGATTTTATAAATTCCCAACTCATTTTAATTCTATTTATTTTCACTAGTTAAAAATAGTCTAATATAAATAGTCTAATATAAATAGTCTAGTATAAATAGTCTTAATATAAATAGTCTAGTATAAATAGTCTTAATAAAAATAGTCTAGTATAAAAATAGTCTTATTAAAAAATAGTTTAAATTAAAAATAGTGCATTTAGTTAATTTTTAAAAAACCCAAAAATATCTTTTTTTAATATTTTAGTATTTATTTCTCGCAATTTGTAACAAAAAATTATACGAAGCCCTGTTGGACAATCCTCGAGAGAAAAGACCTTGGTAGAACTCACCAAAAACTACTTCTACCTCGTATATATTTGCGAGCGACTCAAGAACTCCTATTTTTAGGATAAGTTTTTTGGCCGATCACATACCGGGCTGTCAGGTAAAACCAGTCGGAGCCGGATCTGCCAACCGACCTCCATAGGAAGAGACTGTTGAACTCCTCAAAGCTGGGCTCGGGCCAGCCGTGTTGACAAAAAAGGACGAAAAGGCCCACTACCCGAGCCCATAAATTAGGGTGGATTTGGGCCAGCGGAAGGCCCCACTGCCTCAGCCAGCGGGAGAAGGCCAACGGAAGTGGGAACCTCAACCCGGACAGCAGGGAACGGTAGTACACCGCCATACAACCAATAGGAGGGGTGTGGGGCCTCTCATCGGGAGTCGGAACGATCATCCGCACCCTAACCGGAATCTTAAACCACAGCCGCCAAGCCACTAATTGCTCTTCCGTAACGGTACTGCGAATCGAAGCAGAGTCCCACCCGGTCTCTACGAAAGGGGACGGCCGAGGCTGAATCCAAGACGCCGAAGGCTCAACCTCTTCCTCCTCTGGAATCCTACCGACCGCCGTCAACGGCGCCGCCATCTCCACATCTCCAGATCCCGGCGACCTCGCGACCTCGCCACCTTCTTCCTCAACGCTCCAGTCGACGGGAACTCCGCCCACCGATAGATCCGCCACTCCCGTGCGGTCCGGCGACACAGTCAAATCCTTTGCCGCCCTCTCATCCCTCAACTCCGACATATCAAACAGAAAGAAAAAAAAAGCTTACCGAGAATTTCTCTCTAAGATCGAAAAAAAACAATACCAGAAATTTTTTCTCTCTTTCGTCTCTGCAACAAAACACAAAAATGGCGGAAGGGAAAATAAAGAAGAATACGTCCTCTATTTATAAGGGAAGAAAGGCATTAAATGCCCAGCGCGTGACGCGACGATTCACAATGAACCGTCGCAAAAATCGAAGGCGCGTGAACGCATCGTCAAATCAGATCCGGCCACGCGTCTCCCTCATCATGACACCTAGAAACCCTGGAACCGAATCGACGCGACTCCCGAAGAGGCGTCCCTTCGAGAGATCTTATCCTCCCACAAGCTGGATCGGCCTCAATACGAAACAACCCTAGTCCCGGCCAACACGGCAAGGCCCTGGACTCGGGGGCCCTTGTTGATAGCCTATCTACCTTGGCATCCACGTAAGCAGTCCAGGCAGCTGAACCAGCCGATCAGAGCAACAAGCCGGACCGGGTATGAACCCGAGTTTCTCCCGGGCTCGTTAAAGACCAGACCGGGCAGAGATACCACGGCCGACCTGATATCCAGACCGGGAGGACCGAGCAGACCGAAGATAAAAAATGCTGTGACTCAAGATTATGACAGGGCCGACCAGAACGGCGGGAAACCCGAGGACTGACCCCAGTGGATAAGCGTCGCCAGAAGCATGCGGGATAGGCACACATGCCAATTAAGGCATGCTGTCGTGTCCCTTCCCGAAGCAATCCTTAGAGGCCGCCACGTGTCTAAGGTGTATTTACAGTCTGACAAGTGTTTTGGGCATATTCCCCAACATTCTCCAGCTGTCATCTCCTGACTGGCCGAGATTATCTATATATAGGAGGAATATACAGTGAAAAATGACTTTTGGCATTTATGAGAAAAGATAAGAGAGAGAAAAAAAGAGAAAATTTGTAATAAGTGAGAAAAACAGATAGACCGGCACAAAATATTCAACTCGGCTCTATTTCATATTAAGGTCATTAATAAAATTTAGTGATCCAATCCTTTTCATCTTGTTTATTATTTTATACGTGGCTTCGATCCATTCGTCCAGATCAGCACACGTGACATTGACCAAATCAGACGTCAACACCATTCAAGGTTTACAACCATAACACTAGGATCTTACAGTTAACTACAAAATTATACGACTGTAACTAGCAAACTGTAAATCAATCCCAAACTGATCACCAACATTACGACCATAACATATGCACATTATGGCCATAATTCCATGCACATTACAGACGTAACTGTATGTTTAGACCTTTTCAGTCTAGTGTTATGAATATGTGTGTATATCGCCTATTGGGTCCCATGACAGGGGCTCGCAGACTGTAAAATGACAATAAGAGTCAACAACCACGACAATAATCAAAGCCAAATAATGCGAGTCGACGGGTATTCAACCCACAAAAGGAATATCAAGATATTAACAAGCATCTTCTATCATGGATCGTATCATCTCAGAGAATCAAAGTGCCTTTGTGGGTAGAAGAAATATCTTAGATGGAGTTGTCGTTCTCAATGAAGCGATGGAAGAAGCAAACAGAAGAAAAGTGAAGAGAATGTTTTTCAAGATTGATTTCGCCAAGGCCTACGACTCGGTTGACTGGGATTCCTTGAATTTTATGTTGGAGAGGTTCGAGTTTTGCAGCAAGTGGAGAGGGTGGATCCGGGAATGTGTCTCTAGTGCTTGTGCTTAAGTTTTTAGTCAACGGCAGTCCTTCAGAGAATTTAAGATGAAAGAGGGCTCACGCGAGGAGATCCTATCTCACCGTTCCTTTACTTGTTGGTGGCAGAAGGTTTAAGCTTATTAGTATCAAAGGCTGTAAAATCCAAACTGTTTTTGGGGCTGAGATTGGGCCAAATAAGGTGATGATTTCACATCTACAGTACGCAGATGATACAATCTTCATAGGGGAGGCAAATGATGAAAATGCTTGGGCAATGAAGAGAATACTGGCCAACTTTGAACTCCTATCGGGGTGAAGACTAATTACAATAAGAACATTTTGATGGGTGTGTATGTGGATAGCAGCATATTGATGGATATGGAGAACATATTTAGATGTGAAGTGGGGGAAATTCCTTTTTCTCATCTAGGGATTCGTGTAGGAATAAAATACAAAAGAGCTAATGAATGGGGAAGTTTAGTTCAGAAATTTCGGATACGAATGCAATCTTGGGAGGACCGGAAAATCTCTCTTGTGGGATGAATTACCCTATTCGATGCCAATTTATCAGTTGTCCTTCTACAAACTACCAAAATCCACCTTGAGTGCTTTAACCTCTATGCAGCGTAAATTCTTGTTAGGGTGTGTGTGTGAATAAATCTAAAACGTGTTGGGTGAGTTGGAAAAATATTTGCAAACCAAGATCTTTGGGGGGCTTAGGGGTTAGGGATTTGGGTCTCTTTAATAGGCATTGTTGGGAAAGTAGATTTTGGTTTTATGTTGAGGGAGATAGTTTGTGGGTGAGGGTGATTAAATCTGTATATGGGTCATTAGAGTTGGGTGAGTCTGGGATAGTGTCTAGGGGAAGGATAGGGAGAGGGCCGTCATGGTGGAAGGATATTGTGAAAAATGGGATGGGATGGAGTGGCAAGTAGTTGTGGGGTAGTTTGATAAAGTGTGTGGAAAATGAGGGGCATACTCTCTTTTGGGATAGTGTGTGGACAGGGGACACTCCTCTTAAAAATCGATTTCCTATATTGTATCACTTGAGTGAGATGAGAGAGGTTCTAGTGACTGAGACGGGGGGTTTGGGTGAATGGGTCTTAGAAATGGGAGCGGAAGTGGAGGAGAGTTCTTTCTAAGAGAGAGATCCATATGGTTATTGAGTTTGAAAGTTTTGTTAACAGTACCCTATTAAAGAAATGTAGAAGACATTTGGAAATGGAGAGATTCATCAGATGGACAATTCAAGATGAGGTTGGCTTATGAGTGTTTAAGCACTTCTAAGCCTCAATCTCAATCGATATTGGCGGACCAACAACTCCTAAGGCGCGTGTGGAACAAAATCATTCCAATTAAGGCATCGGCAACGGCATGGAGACTGCTTCAAGATCGACTTCCAACTAAGACTAACCTGGCGAAGAGAAATATCTACCCCAATCGATTGACCTGATCTGCCCCCTATGCTCTAATGCTTCGAAAACAGCTGCACATTTTTTTCTTGAGTGTGGCAAATCATTCGTTATCTGGTACGCTTGCTATAACTAGTTTGGTGTATGTTCGATAAGTCATAATCAAATTAAGGTGCACTTTAAATCACTTACGGGCAGGCCAGAGGGGAAAAAGGGCAGATTGGCTGCAACTGGATTATGGATATGTATTGTTTGGAGCATTTGGAAAAACAGGAATAAACTTGTGTTTGAAGGGAAAGCTTTTGAAATGGAAAATACAGTGGATGAAATCAAAGGTAGATTTTGGAATTGGATAGTAGCTAGAAGTTCTTAATGTTGTAACATTACTTATAAAGATTGGCTAGAAAACCCGAGACAGACACTTGATTGTTAGGAAACTGTTTATGCTCTCTACTCTTACTTAGCAGTGTCATGTAAATTGTTCTATACTAGGTATTCTATCTAGCTATTCTTTCATTCCTTAATGAAAATTTGCTTTATCGAAAAAAAGAAGTACTCGAGTACTAAAAACTATCCAAAATATCAAATTACGAGGAAAAGACATCAGCAACAAGGACAAAGGAAGTATCACAACATCACTAATGCCCATCATCTTCATATCGACCTGGTACCCATTCATCCGGTCGCCCGGTACCTAAAATACATGAAATGTACTTCCCCTGAATGGGGTTAGCCGTGGAATAGCTAGTGCAAGTATTTTACATAAGCATTAATATCTCTTGAACAATAAAGTAAGCAAATAGGTTTTCAAAATACAAGATAAGTATTTCAGAATAGTTATATCTTATGCCATACCACATTTTAAAAGATATACGTGATTAACCACGGATCGCATCAGAGGCCCAGTCGGACAATCCCGGGGTAGTTGAACCAAAAGTGTTCTTTTTTTCGCACCCGAGGTCATGGACCCCTAGGAGGACACGTCGGTACATTCCTGGGTAAATATATACTCACACAAATGTTGGAAGTGAAAACACAGCAGAAGCGACGTTTGGTAAATTTGGATAATCGCGTTTCACACATCCACGAGCATAAGATCTATTTAGGCATGCTAATTAATTAATTACTAAGACTAATAAGTAATTTAAATATTATTTATTATTTATTAATTAAATATGTTGATTAGTAAAATATCTTAATCTAGATCCAAAGATCATAGGATATTACCTTTTGAAGAATGTTGGTTGTTTTTGTCTTGATCATCTTGTATTTCTACCTTTAGACCTTCTAGAGTATGATCCGCCTTAACCCGAAAGTTGTGTGGGCAACGAGCTACCGGATCTTTCTTGGACAACCTTGTGATCGGCCGAAATTCTATCCCTCACAATTCTCGATTTTCTTTTCTTCAAGTAATTCCGATATGTAGCAAGAATAAAAGTGTTCTCTCAATTGTGGAATCAAAGACACAAGTCAAGATCCACAATTAAACACTTAGAAGAAAAAAAATCAAAATTTCTTGTGTATGAATGATACAAAAATCGGCCAACCATATATGTCCTATATATAAGCTCTTGGACTACTACTAGAGATCTTAAGGAGGATTATGGAAGGACTCCCAATAAATTCATCTTACCTTATTAGGACTCTTCCTAATATACAATGAATCTATTAATATCAACTTAGTCCGCTAAAAGGTTGATATTGCACTTCCTACCAAAATCACAAATTACGAAATTGAGCTCCTTATTAAATATATTATTTCCCGTGTTTAAGATATCGAATGTCCATTAATTAATTATAAGCTACTGACAGCTTTAATTAATTAATATCTTATCCAAGAATAGTACCACTCGAACCTTATTATTATATCGGAATTAAATCCACCTGCAGGGTTTAATATAATAATCATTATCGAGCTCCGCAAGGGGACATCATCAACCCGCACGAGTCGGGACACAATTTCTAGTAATAATAATAACTGTCGTATAAATAATATTATTGCCCAAGATACGAGGCTTATTGAGTCGATCATTTTGACTCTCACCCATAGTAAATCAAAGCAATAAGTATTATAAATACATAATTAAATATTATGTACTTAGAATTAAGAAATAATAATTATCCGAGATTTACCTTCTTCTTACAGTCAGTACAGAAGACATTATCTCATCTCGATCAGTTCAACGTATGCAAATACGCTAATGTATGCTAATAGTCAAGACCAACTAATATCAAGCATACACTACAACCTTTTAGAATTAAGAAATAATAATTATCCGAGATTTACCTTCTTCTTACAGTCAGTACAGAAGACATTATCTCATCTCGATCAGTTCAACGTATGCAAATACGCTAATGTATGCTAATAGTCAAGACCAACTAATATCAAGCATACACTACAACCTTTTATATAATTTGTCTAATAGTTATATAGGTTGTGAACTATTATATTATTTTATAAGGCACCGATAATGTGATCTTCCGTGTGACACCAACACACCACATTATCTACAATATAAAATAATTAGACATTTCATTTGCATAACCATAACGTGAATAAATATGCAAAATATGTGATTAAATATATTTAATATTCTCATAGGTAGTAACAGGGAAATTAGGTAATACAAGCATAAAGTATTGCAGTATACAATCCTAATAATCTCCGACTTATACTCAAAGCATGCTTTTAAGTATACTACTCTATTACATAGTCTCTCATATCTCCCACTTATACTCAAAGCAGTACTGCCATACACCGTAATCCCATTCCTTCCACATGCCTTTCAAAAACTTTTTAGGGTAGGCCTTTCGTGAAAGGGTCAGCAAAATTATCTTCTGATGGAACCCTGGCTACAACTACGTCTCCTTCCTTTACGAAGTGTCGTGTGATGTGGTACTTGCGCGTGATATGTTTACTTGCCTTGTGGGCTCGTGGTTCCCTCGAATTTGCAACTGCACCAATATTATCACAATAAAGTGTAATACCCTCTGAAAAATCGGGAATCACATCTAAGTCCTGTAGGAAGTACTTGAGACACACTGCCTCCTTAGCTGCCTCAGAGGCTGTCACGTACTCGGCTTCCATGGTAGAGTCCGAGATGCATTTCTACTTCACACTCCTCCAACTAATGGCTCCACCTCCCAGGCTAAACACATAACCCGACGTAGACTTGGACTTTTCTTTGTCCGATGAAAAATCTGAGTCAGTGTAACCCACCGGACACAGGTCGTCTGATTGATATACAAGCATGTACTCTCTAGTCCTTCTCAGGTACTTGAGTATATGCTTGACAGCAATCCAGTGTCCTGGTCCTGGGTTTGACTGATATCTAGCAGCCATGCCTACGGCATGAGAGATATCTAGTCTAGTGCAAATCATAGCATACATGAGACTTCCCACAGCAGATGCATAAGGGACCATCTTCATGTCATCTATCTCCTTTTGTGTCTTGGGACACATATCCTTAGATAGTTGAATTCCATGTCTGTAAGGTAGAAAACCTTTCTTGGAATTCTCAATGCTAAACCGTTTTAGCACTGTATCGATATTGGATGCCTGGGATAAGCACAACATCCTTTTCTTCCGATCACGAAAGATCCTGATTCCAAGGATGTGTCCTACTTCTCCTAGATCCTTCATACCGAACTGATCAGATAGTTATACCCGTACGTCCGACAATTCCTTCACGTTGTTTCCAATCAGAAGGATATCGTCTACATACAGTACATGAAACACCAACACATTTCCATCACATTTCTTATACACACAACTCTCACTTGGACATTGGACGAATCCGTATGACTGGAAAACTTCGTCAAAACGAGTGTTCCAAGATCTAGATGCTTGCTTATGTCCATAAATGGATTTCTTAAGTTTGCAAACCAAGTGCTCTTCTCCTTCATCAATGGTGTGGGTTGGTAGTTGGAATTTAGGTACCTTGACGGGTAAGCTTTTGGAGCTTGTGGTTGTTTTGGGTAAGAGAAGGGTTGGTGTGGCTTGTATTCAGGAGACTAGGTGGAAGGGGGCGCATTCCAGGGAGGCGAACGGTTATAAATTATGGTATTCTGGCCTTGCTAACTCGAGTAATGGTGTGGGTATTTTTTTGTCTAAGGAGCTTAAGGATAACGTCGTGGAAATTAAGAGGTGTAATGATAGGATTATGTCCGTTAGAGTGGTGGTTGGGGAGAATGTGGTTAACGTGGTTTGTGCGTACGCCCATCATGTTGGTTTGGGTGTGCTTGTTAAGGAAGCTTTTTGGGTCTGTTTAGATAAGTTGGTCAGGTGTATTCCGGACGATCAATTTATTGTTTTGGGGGGCGATTTTAATGGGCACATTGGTTAGGGGGTGGATGGTTACCATAATGCTCATGGGGTTTCGGATTTGAAGTTAGGAATGCAGAAGGTTCCGCACTGTTGGAGTTTGCCACTGCGCATGAGTTGGTAATTGCTAACTCTGTTTTTAAGAAGAGAGCTGAGCACCTTATCACCTTCGGTAGTGGGGGGCACAACACGCAAATTGACTACCATCTTTTGTGCAGTCGTGATGCTAGGGCGTGTGTGGACTGCAAGGTGTTCCGAAGCGAGGCCTGTGCTTCTCAACACCGGCTGCTGGCTATGAATTTATCCATGGGAGGTCGTGTTGTTAGCAGGGCTAGAGAAGTTAGACCTAGGATTATTTGGAAGGATCTGAAGGGTGAGAAGGCGACAAAATTCAGGGAGTCTCTGACCTGCGAAGGTGGTTTTTTGCGAGGGGGTGATGCTAACCTTGTGTGGACCAGCATGGCCAATGCTATTAGGAGTGTGGGCGAGAAGGTGGTAGGGATTTCTTCGGGCAGGTCTAGTGGACTTAGGGAGGCATGGTGGTGGAATGAGGAGGCCCAAAAGAAGGTTAAGACTAAACAAGCCCTTTTTAAGGAGCTTTTGTCGGTTAGTGATGGGGAGGAGAGAATCTTGAAGATTGAAGCGTAAAGGTGGCGAAAAGAGAGGCTAAGAAGGCAGTGGATAAGGCTAAAGGTGAGGCTTACGAGGAGATGTACAAGCGCCTAGACACCAAAGAAGGAGTGAATGCTATTTTTAAACTAGCGAAAGCTAGGGAAAGAGGGCGGCGCGACCTGGGTCCCGCTAAATTTATTAAGGATGATTTGGGCCAAGTGTTAGTGAACGATGTGGCTATTAAGGAGAGGTGGAATAGGTATTTTTTTGAACTTTTCAATGAGGCTAGATGTTGCGACTCGGTGGTGCAAGGAGTTACTCTATCTTCTGCTCGTTCGTTTAGTTCCTGTGAGAGCATCAGTAAGGAGGAAGTAAAGGGTGCCCTAATGAAAATGGGTAGAGCTAAGGCTGTAGGCCCGGATCAGATCCCTATGGAGGTGTGGCTTTGTCTGGGGGAAGTTGGAGTTCAGTGGCTAGCAGAGCTATTCAACATCCTCCTCAGAGGTTTTAAGATGTCGACGGAGTAGAGGCGTAGTATTGTAGTGCCGTTTTTCAAGAACAAAGGCGATGCTCAGAGTTGTAGTAACTATAGGGGTATTAAACTCCTTAGTCATACTATGAAACTTTGGGAAAGAGTGGTGGAATGCAGGGTTAGAAGAAAAATTGAGATCTCAGAGAACCAATTTGGCTTCATGCCGGGGAGGTCCACGACTGAGGCCATTCATCTCGTCAGACGCCTTATGGAGAAGTTTAGAGAACGGCGTAAGGATCTCCATATAGTGTTCATTGATCTAGAGAAGGCTTATGATAGCATTCCGCGCGATGTTATTTGGAGGAGCCTAGTAGAGAGGAGGGTGTCGTTGCCGTTCGTTAGGGCGATCCAAGACATGTACTCCCAAGCTAGGACTTGCGTTAGGACCCCAGTTGGTGACACCCAGTATTTCCCGATTGAGATAGGGCTACACCAGGGGTCGGCGCTAAGCCCTCTTCTCTTCGCTCTAATCCTTGACGTCATTTCGCAGGGGTTACAGGATGACATCCCGTGGTGCATGCTTTTTGCTGACGACATTGTGTTAGTGTCGGATTCGAGGAGGGAGGTGAACTCGAAGTTGGATCTATGGAGGTCTAAGTTAGAATCCCAGGACTTGCGTGTGAGCCGGTCTAAGACCGAGTATCTCTGGTGTAACTTTAGTGGTGAGGCCAACGAGGAAGATGTAGAGGTTATGATTGCGGATCAGATCGTACCCCGTACGGATAAGTTCAAGTATTTGGGTTCGATCATTCAGAAGGAAGGTGAATGTGTAGATGATGTCACCCATCGTATCAAGACGGGGTGGCTAAGGTGGAGAGCAGCGACAGGGGTCCTGTGCGGTAACAAAGTCCCTCTAAAGTTGAAGGGTAAATTCTATAGAGCGACAATCCAACCTGCAATGTTGTGTGGCTCCGAATGTTGGGCGATGAAGAAGTCGCTTGAGAGAAAGTTGGAAGCAGCTGAAATGAGAATGTTACGTTGGTCGTGTGGTCGCACAATGTTGGATAGAATCCCGAATGGGGTTTCCAGGAACGCAGTAGAAGTGGCGCCCATTTCTGCGAAAGTTAGGGAAGGGAGATTGAGATGGTTTAGCCACATCCGCAGGAGGCAGGCATCTGCTCCGGTGAGGAGGGTCGAGAGTTTATTGGTGGTCGGGGAGAGGAGGAGAGGCAGACCGAGGAGGACGTGGGAGGAGCATCTGAGATTATATTTGAAGTCCTTAAACCTTTCCGAGACCATGACTGTTGATAGGTGCGCTTGGAGGCGCCAGATCAGAGTTGTGGATTCTTTTGTAGGGAGCGGTGCTGCAGTTGAGAGCCTCAGGGTTGGGTTGTCTCGGTTAGCTTTGACCTAGAGCATTGCATTTTTTTACTTTTATTGTATATTTTATTTTATTGCATTTTGCGTTTGGTGCATTTTTGACAGGGAGATGTGCGCAGAGTCAACCTCTCTTCTGTTAGAGCAGCATTCTTCGAGAGTGCAGTTGCCAAAGTTCTCTTGGGTAAGTCCCATGGGAATTAAACCATGGGCTCATGTATGGTTTTGAGCTTTTTCGCATCGTATGCTTATATGTATATATCACACAATACTTTGCTGTGCACTAAGCTGGGGGTCTTCACGAAAACAACTTCCCTACTGTAAAAAGTAGGGGCATGATCTGCGTACATCCTACCCTCCCCAGAACCTGCTCTGAGCGGGATATAATGGGTATGTTTGGTTTGGTTTGGTTTTTTTGCCTAGCAGAAGTCATTTTCTCATGAGCTCTCTGAAGCTCATTAGACATAGAAGCCATCATGTAAGCACGGACTTTTATGTCATCTTTAACCCACTTTTCGTGGTTCTCAATCTCTTCCTGATTGACTCTTGTCCGCACTGGAGGCGCCGAAATGTCCGTCTCCAAGACGTATCCCAGTGCCTCTATACTGAGGACTATCATCGGATTGCAGAGCCAATCCACAAAGTTAGGTCCGTTCAAGGTGTTCTTTTCGAGTAGAATTGCGAGTGGTTCATTATCATATTGAGAGTTATGTCTGCATTAAGTACGACAGATTAATTAGTGACTCGTTTAATTATGATCTGAGTATAGAATTAAGGTCTTTTCTATTCTTGTTACCCAGCTCCCACTATTTTTATCGGAATAACACACTCTCATGTGAAATCCGAAAGTATCATTCGCTCTACTTCATAGTGGCGATCGAGTTCTTTATAAATCTTAATAGAGGGCAACCGAACGGGTTTCTAGTCTATTAATTTTCATAAAGTGGTGTCCAACACCAACCCATCTAATAGATGATTCGATCTTATTTTTCCCCTTATTAACTCCCCTCAACCTATACGGTTTCTATGTTTCGTGAACAAGTTAAGTTTATACCATCGACGCAAATCAGTTTCACAATTGAATCTTATCCGACAACCTATCAGGTTTCTAGGGATAAAATTTGCTCCAACCGAAGGCATCCAATGCGCTCCCGATAATTTATCCATCCTCCCCGAACGACTACCCCGATAACTCGGAAGCATATAGCATATCCGGTTTGGATTTCAATTTCCCGAAAGCTCAATTGAGGGAAGGAAAACCTTGAAACCTTATAAACTTCATAATTTTTCGTGGGAGAATTTTCGCGATTAATGTTACACTTTGCACATTAATCCATTTAAGCGCGTTTGTAGCATTCATACAATATGAACAAGCATTCACAACCTAGTTGCTACCAACATGTAGTTCATGGACCGTTCCTAGAATCAAAAACTCTGTAATCTAATTACAAGTCTTCGATCTTGAATCTTCGTATTCTCGAACGGATATTCCTCCGGTCTTCATCATTGCATATAAATTTTACATTGAAAAATTGCATCCTAGATACAAATAATTCTAGTAAAATAAATAGGCTCAAAACGGTCTTTACAACCCAATCGAATAAAACCGAACGATTCAAAACTAAGTCCATGAACTACATCCCCATTCAAAAGCATTCATTCAATAAATACTATATAAACGGATACAGCGTAGAGATATATATCGATCCAATCAATAAAGAGAATTGATTCAATCAGTTCACACAACTGGTAATATGAAAACGTTTAAAGTATTCGGTCACCCACAAATATTCCAATTAATCAAAATTTCCCTCATAAAATGAAATACCATAAATCATTTTAATCATATTAAATCCAATTTAATATGCGGGAGATTAATTTTCTCGAATACATGAAAAAATCGAGCCGGGGCAAAAATCGCCGCCGGAATGTCGCGGCCGATTCGGGCACGGTCGGTTTGTCCGTGAGTCACGGCCAGACACGGCCGACGGCACGGCCGGTTACCCCGACAACTTCTAAAGTCGCTCGCTGAACGGCCGTGTCAAATGACACGGTCGGGTTGTCCCGACAGTCTGCCAGCCAGACACGGCCCGTGCCAAATGGCACGGTCAGGTTACCCGACAATCTTCCAAGATTGGCCTGCTGGCACGGCCCCTGTCACCGGACACAGTCGGGTCAGCCCGGCAGTTTGCAACCTTTGTCTGAAAAGTCGTCCAACGACGATTCGGGGCTACATTTTGTAACACCCCCAAAACCGTATGGGAATATTACACGTTGTAAACCCTTTCCACAAGGATCTACCATGCTAAACATCCATAAACAACCAAATGCTTGCCCGTCCAGGGTCAAACAATATAATAATACAGACCATTAAGGTCACTTACACATGAATACACAGACCGATGAGGTCACACAACTCCATCAACATAACTGATTAAAACAACATTACCCACACACGGGTCGAAACACAATACAACAGAAGACTGAAATCAACTCTAACAATACAACCAAACTCTACCAACTCTCGACTCTTGATTAGTATCGCAGCTCGTCATCCTCTTGTGCCGATCCTGTGACTGCTCCCCTGAACCTGTATGTACCTGGACGCAAAACAGACATCCACCCCCCGATTACTCGGGGGTTAGTAAAACTCCACTGTTTTACTAGTGCAAGTATAATACGATACGAAATGCAACAAGTAAATAGCAACTACGAATTTAATACGGAAATCAATTATCAAATGTTCCCGAGAAGTTTTAAAATTTCGAACTCAAGCAAGAGATATTTGAAAAGGAACTCATCATCTCGGGGATTTTTTTTGAAGTAGAAATTCTTTTGGACCTCGAGTCCCAATTTACAAAACCGTTTCGTAAACATTAGGGCCATAGCCCGATTCTCATTTCAAAACACACTAGATAAGATATCATTATGAGTCCGAGACCCATATTTAAAATATTATACAAACAATCACTGTTATACGATCGTTGTTCGTACACATCATGTACCGAACTCCGGAGGCCTCGACGGACCTTACCCGGACCACACACACTGTTCGTACACATCATGTACCGAACTCCGGAGGCCTCGACGGACCCTACCCGGCCACAAACATCGTTTCGTACACATCATGTACCGAACTCCAGAGGCCTCGTCAGACCCTACCTGGTTCACACACCTTGTTCGTACACATCATGTATCGAACTCCAGAGGCCTCGTCAGACCCTACCTCGAACACACACACACACATCGACACGACACAACTCATAATCATCAAATGTCAAGCCATTCCACATTACACTGAAATGTATAATCAAGTATGTAAACCAAAACAACACAACTATCATAATCATCACAACAACTCAACAATGACCAACCATGCCTGGCGCAAACTTAGATGATTTGCACATCCAACACAATTCCACGATGTTAACTAAGTGAAGGTATTATTATTACCATCAATCGTTCATAATAATCAATTCATACGAAGCATATTCGCTAAGATAAATCAATTCATCATAACCATAACACGACGTCCCTATTCACAAGACACACCAGATAGTAAAATACTTGCCTTAATAACCGCTACCGAATACTCCGAAGAACACGGTTCGACCGGGAAGCTCGGACCCCGAAGAAGACAACGAATGGAAGGGTTCCGACTCGAGTTCTTCACAAGAATTTCATTCCTAAGTCATACCAATGATAAATCAGCAATCGTACGATGGATAATAATCATACAACGCCCAATTCCCCCCTCTAAGACCTTTTGCCGGACACCTTCAAGGCGTCGACTAAGAACTCGACCAAAACAACGAATCGATACGATCCAACTATGGAATAACAAGGGAAATGATATAATACATCTAAATAATCATCAATCCATCATAATACTAAGTTAAATCGGAATAAACGGACGAAATCAACCAAAATACCCAAATTCCCTAAAACTAGATTTCTAGAAAATCTGACCTGATTCGCTCGATCAAAGGATGTTATAGGACTGACAATTGATGATATGAACTCCAAGACTTCATAGATTTAACACCTGACAACATCCCTCCATGATCATCAAAGCTCCAGCCGCGGAAGAGGATGAAACGAGTGAGAAAATGGCTAAAGAAAACGTTTGCTGGCCTTAAATAGGCTGACTGCAGGCCACATAACGTACGTAATCGGCCATGGCCGAACCACTGCCCCAAATCTGCCGGCCCGTTACGTACGTTACCGGCCAGGGCCTTATGTACGTAACCGGCCCTTACGGCCGTAACTGCCGGGCCATAGCGGCTGTTACTCGGCCAGGTCCTGCCAGCCGGGACTTGGTCGATCCGACGGTCCGAAAAATCCCGAAACTCAGACCTGAACATAAACCGAAAACACGGTTACGAAGTACTCGTAAAGACGAATCCGAACACTAAGAGAACACATGATTCCGACCACCCGAAGGCTCAAAATTCGACAACGGAAAGTAATTACCCCAAACTTTGGGAAATTACGAAAATGGCCCAAAACGTCCGAAAATCACGATACGTGATCGAATAACCAAACCAAAGCTCGCAACATCAAATGAACTTACGAGAAGCTCGAACCAACAGTTTCGGACGAGATTCGAAAGAATCGAACTCAAGTGCGGAAAAGTCGCTAAAAAGCACGGAACTCAACAAAACAATACCGAAACGAACTCGGATGACAACAAGTGCAGAATTAAATATTCTCGGAATGTCGAAACGGTCATGAGCAAGTCATCAAAACGGACTTCCACCGAAAAAAGAAAATTACCGGAAATCGAAATTGCGGATATTACATACTACCCTCCTTAAAAGAAGTTTCGTCTGGTCAGCCACCTGACGAAGGATCGTGGCGGCGCCAATGTCAACATTACCTCTGTAAGATTGTTGCTGATCATCTGATGGGTCATCATTAGACCTGGCAATTCGTTCGTATCGTGTATTTTCGTGTCGTGTACTTCGTGTTTCATGTACCAAAAGTCCAAACCCATACACGACACTAAATGAATTCGTGTCATGTCGTGTCGTGTACCGCGTAAATTCGTGTCGTTTCGTGTCGTGTTTTCGTGTCAGGCACATAATATAAAATAAATATTAAAATATTATAAAAATAATAATTTTAATATTATAATATTTTTTATAGGTTTTTTTAGACGAAATGAAACGAAAGGCAACGAAAACACGAATTTTTACACGAAATTTATGAAAATTCACATTATATTTTCAAATTTTAAAGTTTAGTATAAACATAATTCATAAAATATATATTTTTATTAAATCAAATATAAAATATTATATTTATTTATTTATTTATTTCGTGTACCTCGTGTCGTGTCGTGTACCCAAAGGGTAAACACAAAACCAACACTAAATCTCGGTCGTGTATTTTCGTGTTCGTGTATTTTCGTGTCGTGTACTCAAAATGCAAACCCAAACACTAAATTTTCGTGTCGTTTTCGTGTCGTGTTTTCGTGTCGTGTGGTAAATTGCCGGGTCTAGTCATCATGACCGTCCGTACTGAGCTGATTGGCATTCGACAACGAGCGAGTCACCCTCTCATGCTCCTGATCACGACCACGACTACGACCACGTCCTCGGCCTCGACCTCTCGGCATACTGAACGGACGACCAATCAGAATAACACAACCAAAAAAATATCACAACGTCAACATAGGACGATAAATAGCAGCACGATAAAACATCAACTCCAAGTCATCACACAAGTGCACGAACTAACACTATAATTTTAGAACTTCATTCAAAAATAATTCACACAGTCACATCAACAGAGATGTTTGGATTTATCAAATCAAACGCGATCAAAACCACACACGTATCGTAGGGACCACACGCTAGCAACAAAATAAAATATTTTCGGGGTATTATTCAAATGATAAAATTTTAAAATTCTCAAGTTTGAAAAAATTTGGTGAAATGAAATTTTTGAAAACACTTTTAATACCTCGGTCGTTTAATCAAAACCATGTATCTCACTATCAAAACTGTTTTGATTGAAGTTATTTGCAAAACAACACCTTGAAACACCAACCTACTCGATAGACAATATCATCAAAGTGATCTTATATATATATATATATATATATCATTAACATTACTAGTGATATACAGAGTAACAACATGTTACCACGCCAACCATCACGTGAACATATGAAGTTTAAAATTCTGAAAAACCGAAAAAATTCGTTTTGCAAAATAAAAATTTTCTAAAATCTTTTCGTTCATAACCAAAAATACAATGTCCGAAGTACTTCAAAACATATATTCCAGATACCGTCTGATGGTGTCATTTGAAAATACACGACCAATTTGTCAAAAATTTAACCGATTTTAAAATCCATATAAACCATGGTTTTAACCGCACCCTAAGAATATTTTAAACAATAGCAAACGACTCCCACAAAAATGTTCAAACTCGTAAAGTCCTCCAGGAAAACATTCCAAAACCTACCTGTAGCGGCATAAACATAATAATCTAAAAATAATCAAACTAAAAATCACATGTCTAAACGGCAAACAGGATCGCCAATCCAATCGGATACATCTCACAGTATCAAGTTTAAACATACAACAAAACCATTCCTTGGAGTTTCTCACGAACTCAATCGTCGACACCTTCACTATAAGAATAAACGTCAAAGACTTCGGATAATATCTGAAGTAAAAATGTTATAATTATCGAAGTCTATATTCGTGTAGTAAAAAGTATACTTTAGACTTTGCTTTTTATGCGAAGTCTAATATCCTAATAACCGAAGTCTATCTCGATTTTTTTTCTAATTATGATTCAAATGTGGGGGGTAAGTGAAGTTAAAGAATGCCTTTAACTTCAATTATTTTATAATTGGCGTAGGAAATAAAGTACTTTTTACTTCAATTATTGTATAATATATATTATTATTTTCTATAGTATTATATATTAATATTTCATATTTCAATTTAAAATTCATTGCCAAAATATACATTCAGCTATAACTAACCACCAACCACAAGAACTCAATAATATAAGAACCAACAATTTCATATCATCCCATCTTAAAAAAAACATGCGTTCCAACCAATTCAAAATCAAATCAAAATCAGATACATATCATAACAAAGACAAATAATGTGTAATAAGATTATATATTTATTTCATCATGAACACCATAAATAGGACAAAAAGAATTAAAAAAAATCATATACTTCGAAATGACAAATTCTCTTCAGCACATCATTGCTTTTCATCAGACGATCATACTTCTTGTTTATGAAATCATCTTCTCCTCAACTTTTTTCTTCAAATCTTCAACATCGACACGTGAACCAAACGAATCCACATAATCACTTTGTTGCTAGTTTAACAACTCTTCTTCCCCAATAAAGAAATTACAAGGTTTTGCCTAGAAGCCAAAATTGTATTACCAACTAAAACATATTAGCATAATGTGTCGTAACACACATACTACAACATTATCAAACAGTCAAAAATAACTTCTACAAAGTGTGATGAACCATAAAAATATTATGATTGACACAATCCAAAATTTCGGCAGCACGTTGATCGATTAAAGTGTGAAACTTCCGATTTCTCTAATATGTAAACATATCACCATAGAATAACAATTCCAATGATACATAAAAAAAAACATAATGCTAGCCATCAAACCGAATTACTACAGCTAGAGACGATCAAGTAACTGTAGCACAAAAGCAGACCAGTAGTACAATACTGTGAGCATCAATATGAAATAACAAGTTCAGGATAAAAAAGTTCTACTCAATTTACAGTATCATTTTTCCCAATGTTGTCATCTTATCAACGGAAAAAGTTTCAGCCCAAAAAACAAAAAAATGGTAAAATCTAAATCCAACTTCATTACCGAAGCTGAATCGGAAAGTTTCATCCCTGAACCACCTCAACCTCAATTCTTTCAAAATTCTCTTGGAAGCCATCAAGTTTTTCTCTTGAAGTTAAGGACACCTATAGAATGAAATACCGCACACGAGCAGTTATCACTCAGTGAAGAATGTTTCACAATGGAACAAGCATGTCCTGCATTGTTAGAAGTATATACAAACATCAGATCGACCAAGAATCAGGAAATTATATCCAGCATTAGAAGTATATGCATTCCCGAGGCACCATAGTGCATCGTGCCTTGCGGGATCAAATAACCAATGCCTCCTCTAGGTTGTCAATAACATCTATAAAAAAATAACCAGCTCAATGGTTGTGATAACACCCAAGTTTTAACCTCTTAGTTACACGCAGATACAAAGAATTAACAATACCAATATACCATTCATAGACATAACTATTCAATACGCAAATGTCAGTCTTCTGTCAAAACTAACAGTATTCTGTCATTTTGTTTAGTTAAATGAAAATAACCCCAACACATTTCTGATCGAAACAAGGTACACCAGAATAGTTATTGCGTCTGATTAACTATTATTCCTAACCATATATCCAGATTTCGAAACAATTTTATCCCAAATCCACCACAATTTCGTAAGTACGAATTAAAAAAGTAAATCAAAAGCACCACAGAAGTATAAATTTAGGACTGTAGATGTACCTTGAACCATCTTCTTCGAATCCGGACCTTCTAAAACTATGATAACTCAATTAATACGCCTCCCCATTTAACCAGATTCTGCAACAACCAGTATACGATAATTAATAAATTAAAAAAAAAAACAGTACAAAAGGTTAGTCTTTGTAAAAGCCTGCACGAACCTCGGCGTCCAGAGGATTTTTAGCATATGTTGCTTCGGCGGTTCTGCGAGCATGCTCGAAGAGAAGAAGGCGATCGAAATCACTTGACATCTCCATCTTTTGTCTACTGGTTTAAGTTTACCTTTTGCTCTCTTCTTTAGGTTTTAGTTTCGGGAAAAATATTTGTCGAGATCTGGGTTTTCCCAACAATTAGGGCTTTTCTGTGTCTATACGAGTGTGCGAAACTAGTTTGGGGCTTTGAATCCATCTAAACGTAAGGTGTGGGCTTATGACCCACTAGAATATCTGAATCCATCTTAATATTTTAGAAAGAATTCAGCAAAAGGATCACAACTAAGCAGATATTGCCGTTAGGCCTGTAAACGATTCGAGCTTTTTTCGAGTAGTTTGAGCTCGACTCGAAAAAAGCTCGACTCGATACTCAATAATTCGAGTTCGAACTCGAATCCGAGCACATATTAGAAATCGATATATTAACCGAGTCGAGTTCTATGTGCAGAAATTTCTTAAGTATGTGTGTGTGAGTTCTGGTTCATGTGTGTGAATTTTGTGAGTGTGTGAATTTTGTGAGCTGCGGCCGAGAAGGATTCTTGAGGAAGAGAAGAAGAGTGAAGAAGGGAGAAATGAATGATCTTGACCGAATGGTGTAATAGGGGTTTTATACCCAACCTTTTTAGGTTAATTCAATCTAACTCTCAAGTTCCAGAACTTATGATTTTTAACCCCAGTCAGTGAGCCTCAAAATATTAATTCCCGGTCTCAAGACATACACTTCTCTATTGTAAATTTTTTTTGGTAAAAAATAAAATTTCACACTTTTTACTTCAGTAATTATAAAATTAGCGAAGTCTTTGTAACTTAAAATTTATAATTAGCTCCTGCGTTTTTGTTTGGTACCATTTATTGAAGTCTATGTGGGTTTTTTACTTCAGTAAATTGAAAAGCGAAGTTTTTGTTTGTTTTTACTTTGCTAATATATATTACCGAAGTGATACGTACCGAAGTCTTTGATGTTTATTATACTAGTGCTTATTCGAAACCCATCAAGGTTCTCAATTTTTTTTACACCATACCACCCCATACGGTGGTTCAAAGGTAAAACAATAATACACCCAGTTTTTATACATATACTATGTGTCACAAGTATTATATACAACTATATTACACAACACCGTGTAAATAAAATTATGCACCGCAATTAACTCACTAAGATAAAATCATGATACACGGGTACCTCGCATAAAAAAGGAGTCTTATGTCCACAGGTCGCACGGAGATGACGGTTGCCCACGATACTAATCTCATCCGAGAACATATCCGACACGTTGTGACTACGCACTACTCAACTGGTCACCTGACGACTCGAACGACAAGACAACACATTACTCGACAAATCATGACTCTACTCGACCCGACAGTCTAGGTTTCCGCAACCTAAGCTCTGATACCATAAATGTAATACCCCCAAAACCGTATGGGAATATTACACGCCGTAGACCCTTTCCACAAGGATCTACCAGGCTAAGCATCCATAAACAACCAAATGCTTGCCCGGCCAGGGTCAAACAATATAATAATACAGATCATTAAGGTCACTTACACATGAATACACAGACCGATGAGGTCACACAACTCCATCAACAGAACTGACTAAAACAACATTACCCACACAGGGGTCGAAACACAATACAGCGGAAGACTGAAATCAACTCTAACAATACAACCAAACTCTACCAACTCTCGACTCTTGATTAGTATCGCAGCTCATCCTCTTGTGCCAATCCTGTGACTGTTCCCCTGAACCTCCATGTACCTGAACGCAAAACAGACATCCACCCCCCGATTACTCAGGGGTTAGTAAAACTCCACTGATTTACTAGTGCAAGTATAATACGATATGAAATGCAACAAGTAAATAGCAACTACGAATTTAATATGGAAATCAATTATCAAATGTTCCCGAGAAGTTTTAAAATTTCGAACTCAAGCAAGAGATATTTGAAAAGGAACTCATCATCTCGGGGATTTTTTCTGAAGTAGAAATTCTTTTGGACCTCGAGTCCCAATTTACAAAACCATTTCGTAAACATTAAGGCCTTAGCCCAATTCTCGTTTCAAAACACACTAGATAA
Source organism: Orobanche coerulescens (assembly GCA_033398695.1). NCBI lineage: Eukaryota > Viridiplantae > Streptophyta > Magnoliopsida > Lamiales > Orobanchaceae > Orobanche > Orobanche coerulescens. The sequence continues at coordinate 37,661,642 of CM065815.1, forward strand.
GATATCATTATGAGTCTGAGACCCCTATTTATAATGTTATACAAACAATCATTGTTATACGATCGTTGTTCGTACACATCATGTACCGAACTCCGGAGGCCTCGACGGACCTTACCCAGACCACACACACTGTTTGTACACATCATGTACCGAACTCCGGAGGCCTCGACGGACCCTACCCGGCATCGTTCGTACACATCATGTATCGAACTCCAGAGGCCTCGTCAGACCCTACCTGGTTCACACACCTTGTTCGTACACATCATGTACCGAACTCCAGAGGCCTCGTCAGACCCTACCTGGAACACACACACACACATCGACACGACACAAATCATAATCATCAAATGTCAAGACATTCCACATTACACCGAAATGTATAATCAAGTATGTAAACCAAAACAACACAATTATCATAATCATCACAACAACTCAACAATGACCAACCATGCCCGGCACAAACTTAGATGATTTGCACATCCAACACAATTCCATGATGTTAACTAAGTGAAGGTATTATTGTTACCATCAATCGTTCATAATAATCAATTCATACGAAGTATATTCGCTATGATAAATCAATTCATCATAACCATAACACGACGTCCCTATTCACAAGACATAATTCGTATAGTAAAATACTTGCCTTAATAACCGCTACTGAATACTCCGAAGAACACGGTTCGACCGGGAAGCTCGAACCCCGAAGAAGACAACGAACGGAAGGGTTCCGACTCGAGTTCTTCACAAGAATTTCATCCCTAAGTCACACCAATGATAAATCAACAATCGTACGATGGATAATAATCATACAACGCCCAATTCCCCCCTCTAAGACCTTTTGTCGGACACCTTCAAGGCGTCGACTAAGAACTCGACCAAAACAACGAATCGATACGATCCAACCATGGAATAACAAGGAAAATGATATAATACATCTAAATAATCATCAATCCATCATAATCCTAAGTTAAATAGGATTAAACGGATGAAATCAACCAAAATACCCAAAATCCCCAAAACTAGATTTCTAGAAAATCTGACCTGATTCGCTCGATCAAAGGATGTTATAGGACTGACAATTGATGATATGAACTCCAAGACTTCATAGATTTAACATCTGACAACATCCCTCCATGATCATCAAAGCTCCAGCCACGGAAGAGGATGAAACGAGTGAGAAAATGGCTGAAGAAAACGTGTGCTGGCCTTAAATAGGCCGACTACCGGCCACATAACGTACGTAATCGGCCATGGCTTACGGCCGTAACCGGCCATGGCCGAACCACTGCCCCAAATCTGCCGGCCCGTTACGTACGTTACCGGCCAGGGCCTTACGTACGTAACCGGCCCTTACGGCCGTAACTGCCGGGCCATAGCGGCCGTTACTCGGCCAGGTCCTGCCAGCCGGGACTCGGTCGATCCGACGGTCCGAAAAATCTCGAAACTCAGACCTGAACATAAACCGAAAACACGGTTACGAAGTACTCGTAAAGACGAATCCGAACACTAAGAGAACACATGATTCCGACCACCCGAAGGCTCAAAATTCGACAACGGAAAGTAATTACCCCAAACTTTGGGAAATTACGAAAATGGCCCAAAACGTCCGAAAATCACGATACGTGATCGAATAACCAAACCAAATCTCGCAACATCAAATGAACTTACGAGAAGCTCGAACCAACACTTTCGGACGAGATTCGAAAGAATCGAACTCAAGTGCGGAAAAGTCGCTAAAAAGCACGGAACTCAACAAAACAATACCGAAACGAACTCGGATGACAACAAGTGCGGAATTAAATATTCTCGGAATGTCGAAACGGTCATGAGCAAGTCATCAAAATGGACTTCCACCGAAAAAGAAAATTACCGGAAATCGAAATTGCGGATATTACATACCACCATCCTTAAAAGAAGTTTCGTCTGGTCAGCCACCTGACGAAGGATCGTGGTGGCGCCAATGTCAACATTACCTTTGGAAGATTGCTGCTGATCATCTGATGGGTCATCATGACCGTCCGTACTGAGCTGATTGGCATTCGACAACGAGCGAGTCACCCTCTCATGCTCCTGATCACGACCACGACTACGACCACGTCCTCGACCTCGACCTCTCGGCATACTGAACGGACGACCAATCAGAATAACACAACCAAACAAATATCACAACGTCAATATAGGACGATAAATAGCAGCACGATAAAACATCAACTCCAAGTCATCACACAAGTGCACGAACTAACACTGTAATTTTAGAACTTCATTCAAAAATAATTCACACAGTCACATCAACAGAGATGTTTGGATTTATCAAATCAAACACGGTCAAAACCACACACGTATCGTAGGGACCACACGCTAGCAACAAAATAAAATATTTCCGAGGTATTATTCAAATGATAAAATTTTAAAATTCTCAAGTTTGAAAAAATTTGGTGAAATGAAATTTTTGAAAACACTTTTAATACCTCGGTCGTTTAATCAAAACCATGTATCTCACTATCAAAACTGTTTTGATTGAAGTTATTTGCAAAACAACACCTTGAAACACCAACCTACTCGATAGACAATATCATCAAAGTGATCTTATATATATATATATATCATTACCATTACTAGTGATATACAGAGTAACAACATGTTACCACGCCAACCATCACGTGAACATATGAAGTTTAAAATTCTGAAAAACCGAAAAAATTCGTTTTGCAAAATAAAAATTTTCTAAAATCCTTTCGTTCATAACCAAAAATACAATGTCCGAAGTACTTCAAAACATATATTCCAGATACCGTCTGATGGTGTCATTTGAAAATACACGACCAATTTGTCAAAAATTTAACCGATTTTAAAATCCATATAAACCGTGGTTTTAACCGCACCCTAAGAATATTTTAAACAATAGCAAACGATTCCCACAAAAATGTTCAAACTCGTAAAGTCCTCCAGGAAAACATTCCAAAACCTACCTGTAGCGGCATAAACATAACAATCTAAAAATAATCAAACTAAAAATCACATATCTAAACGGCAAACAGGATTGCCAATCCAATCGGATACATCTCACAGCATAAAGTTTAAACATGCAACAAAACCATTCCTTGGAGTTTCTCACAAACTCAATCGTCGACACCTTATTCGAAACCCATCAAGGTTCTCAATTTTTTTTCCACCATACCACCCCATACGGTGGTTCAAAGGTAAAACAATAATACACCCAGTTTTTATACATATACTATGTGTCACAAGTATTATATACAACTATATTACACAACACCGTGTAAATAAAATTATGCACCGCAATTAACTCACTAAGATAAAATCATGATACATGGGTATCTCACATAAAAGAGGAGTCTTATGTCCACAGGTCGTACGGAGATGACGGTTGCCCACGATACTAATCTTATCCGACAACATATCTGACACGTTGTGACTACGCACTACTCAACTGGTCACCTGACGACTCGAACGACAAGACAACACATTACTCGATAAATCACGACTCGACTCGACCCGACAGTCTAGGTTTCCGCAACCTAAGCTCTGATACCATAAATGTAATACCCCCAAAACCGTATGGGAATATTACACGCCGTAGACCCTTTCCACAAGGATCTACCAGGCTAAACATCCATAAACAACCAAATGCTTGCCCGACCAGGGTCAAACAATATAATAATACAGATCGTTAAGGTCACTTACACACGAATACACAGACCGATGAGGTCACACAACTCCATCAACAGAACTGACTAAAACAACATTACCCACACAGGGGTCGAAACATAATACAGCGGAAGACTGAAATCAACTCTAACAATACAACCAAACTCTACCAACTCTCGACTCTTGATTAGTATCGCAGCTCATCCTCTTGTGCCAATCCTGTGACTGCTCCCCTGAACCTGCATGTACCTGGACGCAAAACAGACATCCACCCCCCGATTACTCGGGGGTTAGTAAAACTCCACTATTTTACTAGTGCAAGTATAATACGATATGAAATGCAACAAGTAAATAGCAACTACGAATTTAATATGAAAATCAATTATCAAATGTTCCTGAGAAGTTTTAAAATTTCGAACTCAAGCAAGAGATATTTGAAAAGGAACTCATCATCTCGGGGATTTTTTTTGAAGTAGAAATTCTTTTGGACCTCGAGTCCCAATTTACAAAACCATTTCGTAAACATTAAGGCCTTAGCCCGATTCTCGTTTCAAAACACACTAGATAAGATATCATTATGAGTCCGAGACCCATATTTAAAATGTTATACAAACAAGCACTGTTATATGATCGTTGTTCGTACACATCATGTACCGAACTCCGGAGGCCTCGACGGACCTTACCCAGACCACACACACTGTTCGTACACATCATGTACCGAACTCCAGAGGCCTCGACGGACCCTACCCGGCATCGTTCGTACACATCATGTATCGAACTCCAGAGGCCTTGTCAGACCCTACCTGGTTCACACACCTTGTTTGTACACATCATGTACCGAACTCCAGAGGCCTCGTCAGACCATACCTGGAACACACACACACACATCGACACGACACAAATCATAATCATCAAATGTCAAGACATTCCACATTACACCGAAATGTATAATCAAGTATGTAAACCAAAACAACACAATTATCATAATCATCACAACAACTCAACAATGACCAACCATGCCCGGCACAAACTTAGATGATTTGCACATCCAACACAATTCCATGATGTTAACTAAGTGAAGGTATTATTGTTACCATCAATCGTTCATAATAATCAATTCATATGAAGCATATTCGCTATGATAAATCAATTCATCATAACCATAACACGACGTCCCTATTCACAAGACACAATTCGTATAGTAAAATACTTGCCTTAATAACCGCTACCGAATACTCCGAAGAACACGGTTCGACCGGGAAGCTCGAACCCCGAAGAAGACAACGAACGGAAGGGTTCCGACTCGAGTTCTTCACAAGAATTTCGTCCCTAAGTCATACCAATGATAAATCAACAATCGTACGATGGATAATAATCTTACAACGCCCAATTCCCCCCTCTAAGACCTTTTGTCGGACACCTTCAAGGCGTCGACTAAGAACTCGACCAAAACAACGAATCGATACGATCCAACCATGGAATAACAAGGAAAATGATATAATACATCTAAATAATCATCAATCCATCATAATCCTAAGTTAAATCGGATTAAACGGACGAAATCAACCAAAATACCCAAATTCCCCAAAACTAGATTTCTAGAAAATCTGACCTGATTCGCTCGATCAAAGGATGTTATAGGACTGACGATTGATGATATGAACTCCAAGACTTCATAGATTTAACATCTGACAACATCCCTCCATGATCATCAAAGCTCCAGCCGCGGAAGAGGATGAAACGAGTGAGAAAATGGCTGAAGAAAACGTCTGCTGGCCTTAAATAGGCCGACTGCCGGCCACATAACGTACGTAATCGGCCATGGCTTACGGCCGTAACCGGCCCGTTACGTACGTTACCGGCCATGGCCTTACGTACGTAACCGGCCCTTACGGCCGTAACTGCCGGGCCATAGCGGCCGTTACTCGGCCAGGTCCTGCCAGCCGGGACTCGGTCGATCCGACGGTCCGAAAAATCCCGAAACTCAGACCTGAACGTAAACCGAAAACACGGTTACGAAGTACTCGTAAAGACGAATCCGAACACTAAGAGAACACATGATTCCGACCACCCGAAGGCTCAAAATTCGACAACGGAAAGTAATTACCCCAAACTTTGGGAAATTCGAAAATGGCCAAAAACGTCCAAAAATCACGATACATGATCGAATAACCAAACCAAAGCTCGCAACAGCAAATGAACTTACGAGAAACTCGAACCAACAGTTTCGGACGAGATTCGAAAGAATCGAACTCAAGTGCGGAAAAGTCGCTAAAAAGCACGGAACTCAACAAAACGATACCGAAACGAACTCGGATGACAACAAGTGCAGAATTAAATATTATCGGAATGTCGAAACGGTCATGAGCAAGTCATCAAAATGTACTTCGCCGAAAAAATAAAATTACCGGCAATCGAAATTGCGGATATTACAGATTTTTGACCGGATATCCAATATCTATATTTTCCGACTTTCATATCTACAATATAAATCACATTTCCTAGAAATTAAAGATTTATATTTAGACATAAACTTACGAAGAATACGACTACAATGAACGAAAAACATACACCACGATTATGACTATAAATGATTCCAAATCATTCACCATTCTAATCAAGCATTCTAAATGCCAATATCGTATATACGATCGCAAGACTTACGCTACGATACCACTGTTGGGATTTGGTGCCTAAAACGAAGGCCCAACAGAAGCGGTAAAACAAAAATTAATTCGATCCGAATCTCTACGAGGATCGATCGAGCTACGTATATACGAATATTAAACGAAACACAAGAGATACAAGAAACATACCCTTGTAGTCCGTTGATTTGAATGGTTTCCTTCTCTTGAGCTATTCCACAAGATTTAGTTGATTTCCCCGACGATCCAAAAGCTCCAAGCTCTTGGATGATCCAATGCCGAAAGCACCGCATCTCTACTTGCCACGCGTCGGAGAAACGAACGGAACGACGATCACCTTGATGTCCTCCAAGGATACGGCTAGAGCTAGGATGATGAAGCTTTCGATTGTGATTATAGCACTCTAAGTGTATAACTCACTATCTCTCTTTGATTTCTTGATTTTTCTCCAAGAAACACCAAGAAGAAATGAAGAAGAAGATGAAGAAAATTGAGAAAACTATTTTATCTCTCTCACACACATGAACTCGCGGATGGAATGGCCTTCAAGAGTGAGGAGTGGTCTTCATTTTATTCTTCTTACTTTATGGACCAAATCCCCTAATATCATATCTAATATGATATTGTCCCCTTGGTGGCCATATGTCTTTCACCTAACAAGGAGAAGACCAAGACCAAGGGAGGGGTTAGGTATGGGGTGGTCATCTAGAAGGAATTGGACGAGTTCGGTCCGTTTCGGACTCCCGTGAGTCTAAATAGATAAACTCCAATTCCATTCCGATGTATTATATCAATTAATTAATCTAATTCATTAATCATATCAAATACGTAATAACATAATTAATTTCTCTAAGAAATAATTATATTCACGAATTAAATTAATCACCCAGTAATTTATTTAATTCATTAGGTCGTAGATTAATTTATCCAATAAATCAATCTAGACATCCAATGTCCCAATTAATTAGATATCCAATATTTAATATTCATAATGAGAGAATAAGCTCGATTCATTCCGTCGTCAATCCTATTACGCGACTTGGTAGGTCTGTCTCAGTGAGCAATGGGAGGAACCAAAGAGTAGCCGCACCACCTAGCCAGCCTGGCAGCCTACACTGTAGCCCAACTGAGAACAAATGATTGGGATCATTCAAGAAACATTCTGTCGTGAATACCAGTATACGTATAGACCCTTCTTTCAAATGTCCCGATCAAGTTATAGGGTCACGATCAGTCAAACCCTATCTGTACTTGACGCTATGCATAATTTAATGCAAATCGAGATCATCGAGCTCTCGTGTATCCAATACAACTAGCTCCAATGCTTTGGCCAAACACTTATGATCTCATCTGCCAATAACCGCATAGGACATATAACCCGTTCACTAACAGGAGAAAGAATTTTATCTTGGTATTCAGTAGGACCTGCTACTTGCCCGTCAAGACGCACGTCGAGGTTTACCCCCGCCTTCTGGTTTACAGGGTCGAACTACTCTAATGAAAATCTTGACGTCACAAGCACATCCCTACTAATCATCAAGTCGAAGGCTCACGAATATCTATCACAACCTTTCGATTCTGTCATTGACAGTCCCGGAGTGAAATCCGTGTGACGAATCGAGGGTGAGTCGGTTAGAGTATACTAATCCAATTAGCATACCTATAACGTGTGCTCCCACTAACCATTAGTATTCGACAGGCACTCTCCACGTCAAAGAATACATCATACAAGTCTTCACATAAACTTAACGCCCAGTCAAGTTTCATCGACTTGCGAACGATTAAGTATTTGAGCTATAAACCTTTCAAGTGCCTACCCCCTTATCCAATAAGGAGTGGAATGTTTTGCTCTCAAATACACAGACTAGTTTCTATATATATATTTACGAGTTAGGAATTCCAGTAACTACCAGTAAATAAAGAAACAGCCATTGCCTTATGATAATGAATTACATAATAACAAGTACAATGCCCTCACTCATACATCTCCTGAGTGGCATTCGAGGGCATACTCCTAACAAATATGACATTGGACCCAATCATTATTTGGGCCAAAATTATCAACATTCTCCACATTTTTCGCCTAAACCACAATATCATTGAATATGGATTGCAGTAATTTCATCATGTACATTAGCATTATCTTGATTATAATGATTAGTTTCAGTTTGCACAATTATCAGTATCATTAAGATAATTTTTCAGCTCCATCTCGTTTGGAGCAGGGGGATTTTTTGGGTCTGGTAAAAGATAGAGAAATTCGTTAAAAACAACATCACGAATGATAAGGGTCTTAAAACCTGGTTGACCATTCAGCCAAACCTTATCGCCTTTTAGCCCTTTCGAGTGTCCCAACAAAACACATCCCACAGAACGGGGCTCGAGCTTATCATTTCTCTTATGCACATGCGCAGAGAAGCCAAATACACACAATTTAAAAAATCAATAGACCGACCAGACCATAAAGACTCTGATAATTGCCATTTAATGGCACAGAAGGAGATCTATTTATCAAATAAGCGAAAGTTAATAAAGCTTCACTCTAAAACCTCTTTGAAAGGCCAAACATGACAAGCATGTTTCTGATTCTTTCTAATAAAGTTTGGCTTATCCGTTCGACCATTTTGTTTTGATGGGGTGTATATGGGACATTCTTATACCTCTGGATTCTCGATTGGGCACACAATTCATCAGGCAGCTCGGTACAAAATTCAAGGCCATTATTGGTCATAATAATTTCAATTTTCTTGCCTGTTTGGTTGTCAATCAATATATTCCACTTTTTAAACGTGCCAAAGACATCAGATTTGTTTTTCAGAAGGAGCACAAAGACCTCGCGAGAATAATCATATATCACAGGTAAGAAGTATTGATTCCCACCATGTGGTGGGATCACTAGAAGGCCCCCACACATCAGCATGCAAATAATGCAACATATTATAACAAGTACAGGATCTAGGAGAATGGGATTAGGAAACTTAACACGATGTTGTTTTTCAACCACACACGAGTCACAAAACAGCATACAAGACAATTTATCTTTATCGAAACAGCACTGGTTTTGCAAAACATCCAGCCCCTTATTACTAATATGACCTAAGCGTCCATGCCATAAACTCGTTAGGCCATCTTGGACAGCATTCACAGAAGAATCAGATCTTGTTACATTCACAAAAAGATTATTCCATTTTTAAGCTTTGAAAACATACAAGTTTCCCTTTAATTTTTTCATGACTCCATTACCCCATTTACCCTCATAACCCTCATCATCAAGGGTACCACAAGAAATGAGATTGTGACATAAGCCAGGCACATGCCTCACATTTTTTAGAGTTAACAAATAATCAGTATCATATTTCAGACTAATATCCCCTGTTGGGAAAACATATACCCTGTATCGAAACAGCCGAGATACCCAATCCCTGTATCGAATAATATTGACAAGAGGTTTTGACATATATGCCAATCCTCAATACAGTAAGAAAACTGTATCGAAGAGTTGAAGTATCAACCTATATCGAAAGCCTGTCTCAAATCCAGCATACAGTGGAACCTTTCAGTACAGCGAAGAAGTCTTATAAAGACCAAGTATGGAAACTGTCTCGAATCACCAATACAGTGATCTTCCATACAGCTCTCAACAGGACAAAGAAGGAATCTTCAAAAGTAAAGTCCCATTGATAAAGAAGTATTTAAATACTCAAGGATAAAGTATTTAAATACTGTCAGTCAACAGATCTTCAAATCCCGCTAAATCTGGATCGTGTTTTTCATCCCGTTGGAACGGAATCTCACTCAACGGATACATCTCAACGGATATATTTTCTAGAAGACTATATATATCTCATCAAGGCATTGAAGATTAGTTAACCAAAGTGAACTAAGTAACAAAGCTATTAATATATTCATCAGAGCATGACATATCTCCAGCTTACTGCTATTCAAATCAAGGAGATATACAATGCTCATCATCTTGAACAACACTTCATCATCTCGAAGCTCATAAAGTCAAAGCTGTTGTTCATACTCTGTTCTATACTCTGAACAAACCCAGATCAGCCCTGTGTGGACTGAGGAAGATGAAGCTTGTAACTCGTGTGAAGAAGCTACCAAGCTTTAGATCAAACAAATCTGAGAGAACGGTTGAAGCAAAGATCTATATATCAATATGAGTGAACGATATATTCGATCAGATAATCGTTATAATTACGTAGTTGTGTACGTAGTAATTATAATAAACATTTTACTCATGTGTGGAGGACCAGTGGACGTAGAGGGGTTTACCTCGAACCACTTTAAATACTGTGTTATTTACCTTCAGTTTTTACTATTTTAATTATTGTGATTAATTAAGTATACACTGCACATCTAGTTGTTGTTTCCACAGCAATCTACTGTATTCAAGACTTCCGCTACGCACTCAGATTTAAAATCAATATAGCTTGTTGTTTAAAATACTTCCCAAGCTGTATCCAGTATACTTAGTGGCCAACAAGTGGTATCGGAGCGGTTGATTCTAAAAAGAATCAGTCATATTTTTAAACCGAATCAGATCCAAAATCACTTAAAACAGTCTCTTTCATTTCGTTATTTTCACATGGATACTTCTATGATCAACAAAGTGCCTATGTTCTCTATTAACGAATTTGATGATTGGAGAATTAGGATGGAGGCTCATCTTGCAGCAATACACGAAGAGATGATTTTTGTTATACAGGATGGCCCTATCAAGATAATGAAGGTAAACATGGCCAAAAGGATTGAAGGCCAAGCTCATACTGAGATGCTCGAGAAGGAGCGCGAGTAATGGACCACAGATGAAAGAAAGCGCGCCAATCTCGACAATGTGGCTAAGAACGCGTTATTTGTCACTCTTGAAAAAGGCACGTTCTCGAAGGTAAAGAGCTGCAAAACAGCCAAGGAAATCTGGGATAAACTCAAGTTGATTTGTGAGGGAACTGAGCTCTCAAAAGAAAACAAGATTTCAAAACTGACTCAGAAATTTGAATCTTTCGAAATGAAACCAACTGAGACACTTGAGGAACTTGACCTCAGATTCACTGGTATTGTTGGTGAACTTGAAGCGTTGGGCAAAATTTATACCCAAAGGAGAAGAATTTAAAAATTTTCAGATCTCTCCCAGCCCGATGGGACATTAAGACCACAGCTATGCGTGTGTCTTGCAATCTTAATGAAATAACTACTTTTGATCTCTTCTCTGACCTCAAAGCTTTTGAGTATGATATTGACAGAAGAGAGAAAGCTGAAGAATCTCCTTCAAAGGTCACAGCACTAGCCGCTGTATCGAGCCGTCGACACAGCATGCCTAGCTCGTCTAATCCTAGTCACAAGAATGCTGACAGTGACAACGACATCCTGTCTCAAGATGAAATGGCGCTTTTCATGCACAAATTCAAAAAGTTCATCAAGCAGACTCCCTACAGGCCCAAACCTGTCCAAAAGGTAAGTACCGAAACTTCATCCAGTAATTCTAACATATGCTATAATTGCAGGAAACCCGGGCATTATGCAAATAAATGTCCTCATCCCAAAGTTCAAAAGTTGCCGGAGGCCGAGCAACAAGAGAGAGATGAAAGAAGACGTGCTTGGAAAAACAAGCTCAAGTCCCTGATTGGAGAATCAGAAGCCTCCCCCACACCATCGAAATCTGAAGAATGTCTTCAGGTGGTCACTGAAAGTGATTCATCTGATGATGAGTTTGATGATAAAGCATATATGTGCTTTATGGCCAAGGACATTCCAGAAGGTGAAGATAGCGATGATGAGGTAAGCTCAACCTCACCTATTCCATTAAATGCATCTCATACTTTTGAAAACATGATGAATGAGTTTAAAAACATTCAATAGGCCCATGAGACATTGAAAACCGAGAATATACAGCTCCAACTATCTAACTTAGAGCTGAAAGATGAAAATGACTTGCTGAAGATAAATTATGAAAATATGTCTCTTGACTATGAAACCAGCAAAGTCGATTTTGAAAAACTCATGGAGAGAAATCATCAACTTGCTCATGAACTAAGTGAGGTTAAAACTCACAATGAGAACAAGACAAATGATTTGGTTCTACTTCAAGCCAAAGTCAAAACTCTCGAAATACGAAAAGATGAACTTGAGACCATTCTAAAATTGTTCGAGAAATCATCCAAAAGAATGGAAGAAATTATGAGCACTGGGCAATATGCTCATGATAAAAGTGGCTTAGGATACAGCTCATGTTCAAACAAAGGGAAAACTAGTACAGTGTTTGTCAAGAGTGTGGAACACATTCCAGTATCGAAAGATACCCCTAGTCCCGTGAAGGAACCTGCTGCACCGCGAAAACCGAAGGCTGCCATTCCACCCCCGCAATCCTATTCCAGACAGCGGAATCATAAGCCGTTCCAACCTGTGAGGCGCACTCAACAGCATGCTCCCCGAGCATATCAACAGCGCCAACACTGCTCGAAGGAAGGCAGTATCCAACTACCAAAGGCCCCCACGGCGATTTATCAAGACTGACGCCTAGGTATTGGATACAGGAGCCCCGTTATTCCTCGAGACAGCAGATGCCCGCTCAGTATCAACAACAGCGTTGGGAATCCAACTGGAGACCCAGAAGGCAAGCTGTTAGGCCAAAGAAAATGGCTCCACCTCCAAGACGGCACTCGTACTGGATTAATAATAATAACCCTGAATTTTTCATGCATAATAATTATCATGGTTATAGCGACTACGTGTATGCCCCACGTAGATACCGCAACACTGTACCGAATGTGACCTATAGTAAACCCATTGCTGTCAGGAAAATTTGGGTACCTAAAGGCACTGACATACATGGACCCAAAAATCAAAGGGGACCTAAATCAACTTAATTTTTTGTTACATGACATTATAGAGGAGGATACCTAGTACTTTGATAGTGGATGCTCTCGACACATGACCGGAGATAGAAGCAAGCTATCAGATTTTGTAGAAGGTCACTGTCCAAAAGTTTGTTTCGGTGATAAATCTAAAGGAAGAACAAGAGGGAAAGGAAACCTACTTGTCGGAAAATTCAAAGTCACTGATGTTGCATATGTTGAAGGCTTACAGTACAATCTACTTAGCATTAGCCAGTTCTGTGATAAACAGTTCTCGGTGAAATTCTATATAGATCGCTGCAGAGTCAAGAACATCCAAACCAAAAAGGTTGTGCTTACAGGAAGCAGATCAGGTAACATGTATATTGCTGACTGAAAGCCTATGAGCTCCTCAATTCCATGCTTTGTTGCCAAAGGCACTGCAGATCTTAGCTGGTTATTGCACAAGAGGATGTATCACGTCAACTTCAAGATGATCAACAAGCTCTCAAGACAGAGAAAGGTAAGAGGATTGCCAAATGTGTCATTCAAGAAGGACAGCGTCTCCGGGCCATGTCAGAAAGGCAAGCAAATTAAGTCAACCCTGAAGAGCAAATCCTACCTTTCAACCGAAAGAGTGCTGGAGATGCTACACATGAATCTCCACGGTCCCATTGACCCAGTAAGTTTGGGAGGTAAGAAATACTGCATGGTTGTTGTTGATGATTATTCCAGGTATGCTTGGACGATTTTCCTTAGCAAGAAGAAGGAAACAACATCAAAGCTACCCGAGCTCCTGAGAAAGCTTCAAAATGAAAAGGCATTGAGTATCGTGTCCATTCGTTCCGACAGAAGTACAGAATTTACTAACCACTTTATAGAGCAATACTGTTCGGAGAATGGGATACAGCACGAATACTTAGCTGCCCGCACACCTCAACAAAATGGTGTTGCCGAGCGAAAGAACAGGACGCTGAAAGAAGCTACAAGGACAATGATTGCCGCAAGAAAGTTGCCACAGCATTTCTGGGGTGAAGCAACCAATACAGCATGCTACACTCAAAACCGCTGTATCATCAACAAGCACCACAACAAAACAGCTTATGAGGTGTGGAACAACAAAACTCCGTTAGTTTCATATTTCCACATTTTTGGATGCAGGTGTTATGTGTTAAATAATGGGAAGGATCAACTTAGAACCTTTGATGAGAAATCAGATGAAGGAATATTTGCAGGATACTCCTCCGTCAGCAAAGCTTACAGGATCTTTAATAAAAGGAAGCTGACAATTGAGGAATCAGTTCATGTAGTTTTCAACGAACCTCACCATGACCCTACTGGAGTAGATGATATTACTCAGAACATCCAAAAACTCTCTATCCTAGATCCTCCAACTCCCACAGAACCTGTTGTTGACCTAGAAATCAACCCCGCAGCTGTAAGAATCGACGTAGATGAAGACGACGCTGTACAAGCTGAAGCTATATCTACAAAAACTCTCGATACAGTACGGGACCCCGTATTAGAACCCGACCGAAGATGGTTAAGAGATCACCCGCAAGAGCTGATCATTGGAAACATAAATACTGGTGTTTCTACTCATAGGAGAATACAAAGTACACAAGGAAATGTACTTTGTGCACAAGAAGAACTTGATACTGAGATATCACAATTCCCTGAATGGAAATCTCAATCTGAGCTTAGAAGACTCAACATGTGCACTATTGCTGTATTCTTAGCCCAGTCCGAACCTGTTTCGACCATAGACGCTCTTAATAATTCTCACTAGATAACATCTATGGAAGAAGAGCTTAACGGTTTCGAAAGAAACAATGTATGGTATCTTGTACCCAGACCTACGCATCAATCAGTTATAAGAACCAAATGGGTATTTCGAAACAAGAAGGATCGAAATGGACTTATTATAAGGAATAAATCCAGACTAGTCGCACAAGGCTATAGTCAGGAAGAAGGCATAGACTATTATGAAACCTTCGCCCCTGTAGCCAGACTAGAAGCCATTAGGATATTTTTAGCCTTTGCCGCCCATAAGAGCTTCATTGTATACCAAATGGACGTTAAGAGTGCATTCCTGAATAGAGACCTTGCAGAAGAAGTTTATGTTGAACAACCACCAGGGTTTGACAACACAGACGGTATCGATCTAGTTTACAGGCTAAGGAAAGCACTGTATGGACTTAAACAAGCCCCTAGAGCCTGGTATGAGACCCTGTCCCAGTATCTCACCGATAATGGATTTGAGAAAGGTGCTGTGGACAAGACCTTGTTCAAAATACAGGAAGGCGATGACCTTCTGATGGTGCAAATCTATGTAGATGATATAATTTTTTGTTCAACTAACCTTGCTTTGTGTCAAAGGTTCTCTCATCTCATGCAAAGTAAATTTGAAATGAGTACGATGGGAGAACTTAGTTATTTCCTAGGTTTGCAGGTAAAGCAGTTGTCTACAGGGATATTCATCAACCAGAAAAAATACAGCAAGGAGCTTCTCAACAAGTTTGGAATGAATACTTCCAAATCATCGTCAACCCCCATGAGCACTTCCGTGCAAATTAGTGCTGATGAAGCCGGAAAGCCGGTTGACCAATCACTCTACAGGAAGCTTATTGGCTCTCTCCTGTACCTAACGGCTAGCAGGCCTGATATCCAGTTTGCTGTAGGAGTGTGTGTGAGATATCAAGTAGCACCTAAAGAATCACACTTCAACACAGCTAAACGAATCCTGAAGTACATCAAAGGAACAGTCGACGTAGGACTATGGTATCCTAAAGAAGGAGGATTCGATTTAGTTGGCTACAGGGACTCGAATCTCGGAGGCTGCAAGCTAGATAGGAAGAGTACAAGTGGAACTTGTCACTTTCTCGGACCTAGACTTGTTTCTTGGTTCAGTAAGAAGCAATTGGCTAACTCTCTTTCCACGGCTGAATCAGAATACTATGCTATCAGTAGTCAGCCGTATGCGAATCCTTTGGATGCAGCAACAGTTGTCAGATTATGGAATTGATGCCAGAGAGACGCCAATCATGTGTGATAGCACGAGTGCAATTGCAATAACGCACAATCCTGTCCTGCACTCGCGCACTAAGCATATCAACATGAAGCATCACTTCATAAGGAATCATGTCGAAAACAAGGATGTTCGGCTCGAAAAGGTTCATACAGATATTCAGTTGGCCGACATCTTCACCAAGCCTCTCGACACAGCAAGATTCAACATGCTTAGACAAGAATTGGGAATGCTACAGCCCGACTCCCTGTAAGTAATTTACTGCTTTTACTCAACAATTGAGGGGAAATGCTGTAAGACCCAAGAATAAAGTATCCACTGTTAATTATCTGTACACTCAGAGACTTCAATACAGCACTATAGTGAACAAAGACATATGAATTACCCTACAACTGACGTGTGCAATAATTAAGGGGGAATACAGTATGACCCATGAATACAGCATTAATCCAAAAGTTGCTGTATGAAATTAAAACTTATATGTACATTTTAAGGGGGAACGCTGTATCGTCGCGGATACAGCACATACTATAGGATTTCGATTCAGTATATATTATAATATTTCATTTTAAAATGATTTTTGTCTACGTGCCCTGTTTTATGTCAAACGTCATTTACATTAAATGTCTTACACGACATCTGGACAACTGAATCTCAAAAGCCGCAATGTTTTCAAATTGTTTAATGTTTTAAAACCGCCGTCTCAGGCATTTAGGGTATCAACAAATGTCAAAAGTGAACCCGTTCATAATTTAACATTTTAATGGATAAGTGTACCAGTTACATTCAGTCCATCTTGACCGTTGATTTCAAAAACCAGTTCCCATCCCTTAAAATCTGACCATTCGTACTCTGCAAAACCCTACTTCGCCGCCCAATATAAAAGGACTGATACTGCCATTAGAGACTCTTTACGCTTTCTGCAAATTTAAGAGTTCTCAAGCAAATACAGCCTACAAAATTTTCTGCGTATTACTGCAAATTTCGTGTATTCTCTTTCACAATTTCTTGAAATGGCTAGTCAAACATCTTCTCCTGCACTCAAGAAAACCTCAAACTTCATCGACGGGCGAATCTTTTCTAGATCTGTCATCATTGAACGTATTCTCTCTGAGACTAATCATGCTGAACCCATGGAGTACATCATCACTCGTCTCCGTCAACAAGGCCTCTACCGCCTTGGAAGTCACGCTGCTGAGAAGTACGATGTTCACTTGGTTGAGGACTTTTACCTCAACGCCGCCGTTCGTTTTCTGCCGCTGGCCCAGGGAGGCCATGTCGCTGATATCACTGCTACCATTCAAGGAGTAGAGATCTGTATCGATTGAGACCTACTTCATAATATTTATAGGCTACCTGCTGACGGCCTTACCATGGAGGAACTTGAAACCTTCGGGTCTCAAGAGCTGATAACGAAGTATTATGGGCTGTTCACCGGCTCAACTGTTGTTGACATGGTTCACACCACATGTCACAAGAAGAACTTTTGTTTACCATATATGTATTTACATGATTTTTGCTACAGGGTCATTGAGAACAGAACTGGTGCATTCGAAATGTGTACCAATTTGAGATTTAGGATGATGGTTGCTATTCTGACCTGTGAAAAGGTCAATTGGTGCCAGATTTTATTGAAGCGCTTGCAGGAGGAAGTATGCAAGCCTGCCACCCATAAGAAGTCGTTTGGTTTAATTTTAAACCATATTTTGACGAAATGCGGACTTTCGCAATCTGCTGATGCGAAGAAAATCAACACCCGTATCTACCTAGGAGGCATCAAGCCTACTACGTATAATCAGAGCACTATGGTCTGCAACCTCCCTAAAACCCAAAGCATGCCAGTTTCTACAGACCCAAGAGACATTTCTTTGAAGTCCCAGGACGTGGAGTCTTCAAATAAGAGGAAAAGATCTCACAGCAAGCACCCATTGCTGGTGAGAAGCCGAAAAGGAAGCTAAGGAGGCTTTCTAAAGCTAAAACCACCAGAACCTCCGAGGATATTTCCACCGTGGCGCAACCCACTGAAGAACTACCACAGGGTCTAACCCCTGTGGAAGAGGTGTCCACTACTGTATCGACAGTAGATCCTGAGCCTTTGGCGGCTAGGACGGATGATCGGACATCTGCCAACGAAAAAGACTCTAGCGAGTCGGCTGCCCCTATGGAGCCAAACGCTACTTCTCCTATGCGGGATTCCACACCCGTACAGGATCAATCTTCCTTCGGGGCACCATCCCCTGTAAGGAATCCCACTTCCCTACAGGATCCCATACCTGTAGAGGAATCCCTCGCTACAGCGAATTCAGACGTTGTACGCAGTCCCTCCCCTGACACCATTATCAACAAAACCCTTCTCTCTGTTCAGATCGACCATGCTTACGAAAGATTCCTAAAATGGAAAGGCTACAGGCTAGCTCCGTATGACACATTATCCAACTGGAGCGAATGGAGCCAAGAAGAGAGATTTGTATCAGAAGTGACGGACTCGACGGAAGTTGAGGCCCTGATCCGATGGGACAATCCCTTCTGCAAAGAACTGATTGAAAACCATCTACTGCGACGCAAGGAGGAAAGGTAAAGATAAGTCAGAGGACTCTCCCCCAAATCCAAAAGACGACGATGACTCAGACGACGATGACGATGCTTTACAAGTTGGTCTGAGAATGAGTCGTGAAGAGGCTCAAGACAGAGATGCCTCTCAACCAAATGATGACGAAGGGACCTCAAACCATAGTAAGCCCCCTTCGCCACAGCAAGAGATCATTCCTGACGAAGAGGAATCAGTCCCTCAAGTCGAGGAAGCCGAAACTGTTTTGGAACAGGCACCCGAGCCTGTTGCCACAGAAGAAGAAAATGTGTCCCGCGCCATCCAGCAAGAGGATTCAGTCCCTCTGCCGGAACATGCGGATGCTGAGAGACAACAGGAGGATTCAGTCCCTCATGTACCCATGTCTACAGACGCACCTTCGCAACAGGAAGACACAGCACCCCATGCCGCTGAACTAGAAAATGTTGATCCCGCCCCATCAACCGTGGAATCCGAGGACGGTATTGTACCTGAGGATATACAACTTACTTCACAACCTACCGTGAATCTAAGGAGGTTGAATGCAGCCGCATATTTTGCTCAGCCAGATTCTCCTATTACTGCTGCTAGAAAAGAGCGATTGCGTGCTCTTGGTCTTCAAACTGTCTTCATCCAGGATGCTATGAATGCCCTGTCTTCAGTTGAAAAATCCTTGAATTGGATGCATACTTCTACCGTCGAAGAGATGACCACTCTACAGCATGAAGTTTCTCGAGTAGTCGATGCCTTCATTATATTGCTGGAAGTATTCAAACAAGCACTGAAGATCATGCAAGACAAACAAGAGCAACTCCTGAAAGAAGAGACAACCAAAACGCGCATTGCTGAAGCCAAGACCGCATGTGCTATGATCGAAAACAGTTCTCAATTGCGAGCCCACGACAAAAGTATCAAGGATATGTCGGAGGTTCTTTCCACCCTTGTCGAGAAAATAACCAACATTGAGATGAAACAGGATGCCGCACTAGAGATCCTAGGACGTCTTGATGACGCTAAAAAGGGGGAAGAAGCAAGAGAAGCTGCAAGGAGAATCAGGTTACAGCATGAAAGGGAATTTGAGGCTGCTCAAGACAGCATTACTGCTGAATTAAACAAGCTAGCCCCTCCCTCTTAGAGTTTTAAGATTTCAGGCTCCCGACCTGAATTTCATGATCCAAATGTCCCGTGGCAAAACCTAATCCAAAGACCTTATGAAATTCGTCTGCCAACCAACCGCCATCCAACTGCCGATGAGGTGAATCAATGGAGGAAGAATGAACTGATGAGATACTTCGTTAAACTCATCAGGGAATCCGCCATCTTCAAAAGCTATAAGACTTTAGCGGAGGCCGCAGACAAATTCACGAAGATGCTAGAAGAAGGAAAGCTCCCTCTCCAGTTAGATATGAAATCCAAACACAAAAGAGGAGATCGGATCACCCATCCAGAAGACTGGATTCTTGCCTTTGACAGATCTTATGAAGGTAGAGCAATATACCAAGATCGAGGCAACGATTCCCTACAGAACTGGTGGCGTGGAACCGAGAATGATCCAGGGAGAAAGCCATGGAGACATGCGGACTATAGGAGCTGAAATCCTTGTAATATAGTTTCTTTTTGTAATTTTTCCTTCGAAACAGTAAACCATGTACTCTATCTTTTGCATATCAATAAAAATGTTTGCTTGTCTTGAAAGATTACAACTCGTAATCTACTGTGTCGATGTATGATTACATGATTCAAATTGTTTGATAACTATCAAAGTATAGAAACTTGTTTGATAAATAAGTTGTACGAACTTGTCTACGAACAATTCATAGATTCAGTTGTATGCAACTTAGAATACATTGTAATATTGTGCTTGCGCGCCAATCACAAGCTTTAGCTGTAAAAATTCTTAGCTGTATCGAACTCGCCTACGAGCAGTTCATAAATTAGACTAAGATGCTGAAAGACAGCCCATTTGACAAGAAGACCAAGAAATCTGCCAGAAGTCATCTCAGAAGAATATTTCATGAAGAAGGTTTTGGCATCATCAAGAAGACTTGAAAGTTAGTCTTGGCAAATTGTCAAAAAGGGGGAAATTGTTGGGAAAACATATACCCTGTATCGAAACAGCCGAGATACCCAATCCCTGTATCGAATAATATTGATAAGAGGTTTTGACATATATGCCAATCCTCAATACAATAAGAAAACTGTATCGAAGATTTGAAGTATCAACCTATATCGAAAGCCTGTCTCAAATCCAGCATACAGTGGAACCTTTCAGTACAGCGAAGAAGTCTTATAAAGACCAAGTATGGAAACTGTCTCGAATCACCAATACAGTGATCTTCCATACAGCTCTCAACAGGACAAAGAAGGAATCTTCAAAAGTCAAGTCCCATTGATAAAGAAGTATTTAAATACTCAAGGATAAAGTATTTAAATACTGTCAGTCAACAGATCTTCAAATACCGCTAAATCCGGATCGTGTTTTTCATCCCGTTGGAACGGAATCTCACTCAATGGATACATCTCAACGGATATATTTTCCAGAAGACTATATATATCTCATCAAGACATTGAAGATTAGTTAACCAAAGTGAACTAAGTAACAAAGATATTAATATATTCATCAGAGCAAAACATATCTCCAGCTTACTGCTATTCAAATCAAGGAGATATACAGTGCTCATCATCTTGAACAACACTTCATCAGCTCGAAGCTCATAAAGTCAAACCTGTTGTTCATACTCTATTCTATACTCTGAACAAACCCAGATCAGCCCTGTGTGGACTGAGGAAGACGAAGCTTCAGAACTCTGTGTGAAGAAGCCAGTCAAGTTTTAGCTCAAACCAATCTGTGTGAACGGTTGAAGCTAAGATCTTTATATCAATCTGTGTGAACGATATATTGACTGCATACTGTTATAATTACGTAGTTGTGTACGTAGTAATTATAATAAACATTTTACTCCTGTGTGGAGGACCAGTGGACGTAGAGGGGTTTATCTCGAACCACTTTAAATACTATGTTATTTACCTTCAGTTTTTACTGTTTTAATTACTGTTATTAATTAAGTATACACTGCACATCTAGTTGCTGTATCCACTGCACATCTAGTTGCTGTATCCACAGCAATCTACTGTATTCAAGACTTCTGTTACGCACTCATATTTAAAATCAATATAGCTTGTTGTTTAAACTACTTCCCAAGCTGTATCCAGTATACTTAGTGGCCAACATCCCCCAACCCAGAAACTTGACACTTTTTCTCGTTTGCCATAGAGACATACCAATTAGTCACTTCTATATAATTTGAAAACAGCCTTTTAAAAAGCGACATATGAAAAGTACACATATTTCAGACATCATGAAAATATCATCTTCTCGCTCATTTTCAGCTACCATATCGGCATTGTCATTTTGATGATTTTTCTTGGGTTTAATGCACTCATAAATATAATGGTCGGGTAAGCCATAATTATATCACTTATGGTTCTTAGGTCGAGACTTTAACCTACTCTTCCACTTGTCCTTTTCTTATGAGAAGAATTATCTTGATTGTTTTAGCTAGGGGAAGGTTTCTATTTTTGAAACAATTTTGAGGCCTTTCCCCCAGAAAGTAAACTTCACCAAAGGTTTTATTTCCCCTTATTGTTCTTTAAATCCAACTCCAAACTTTTCACACCATTTATAACCGTATCAAGGATAATCTGATCTCTGTCATACTTAATAGTAGATTTAACATCATTGTATGAATCAGGGATGATATTTAAGAGAACAATGATGATGTATTCATCAATGGTTTTATCACCAGTCTGTCGATATCTTGGATCAATTTTGTAAAAGTATCCAGATTATCATTTATATATTTGAAATATCAAGTTTATATAGGAAAAAGTTTTCAAGTAAAGACAATTTGTTAGGCAAGAAAGTTTCCGTGTAAATCTCTTCCAATTTTTTCCAAAGTGCCTTAACATTTTCATGTTTACCATTTTTCTGTAGCACTGAATCAGACAAGTTTAGTATAATAGACGAATATGCAAAATTTATCCGCCTCAACCTTTTTATTGGTGGAAAGATTAGCGGCAAAAGTTTGATCAATAGCTTTGGAAATCTTTTGTTGTATAAGAATATCCTTCATTTTTTGTTGCCAAACTTGAAAATCACCTTTACCATTGAACGGTGCAATGTTGAAAACCGAAATAGTACCCATAATAATACAAAGTAAATATAATGTAATACCCCGATTTTTGGATATATTTTTTGTTTATATAGTGGATATCGTGGATGGTTAATTATGCTCGAGGATGTTGGGAACGTTTGATAATGTTATTGAATTGAGTATATGTATTGATTTTGTCGTATGCTCGTATTTGGTATGTCGTGACTTTGGACAGGAATTGCTGAAATTGGCTAAGTATGGAATTGTTACGTACGTTAACAAGGTGAGCTTACGTACGTAATATTGGCATGGTTACGTACGTTAAGGCTAAGGTATTACGTACGTAACGAAGGCATCGGACAGGACCGAGTCCTGGTCGGCAGTGGGACCACGTGTCGGCAACTTTCGGCGGAGGATGTTGATGGTGAGTCAACGTCGTGTTACGTGCGTTATACGGGACGTGTTACGTCGTAACACGACCATTATCTTGTAGCAAGTCAACCGGTATATTACGACGTTATATGGTATGGGTTACGTCGTAATGGACGCACGGAATGAGACAAAGGAGTTGGTTACGTACGTTATGGATTTTGGATTACGTACGTTAAAGTTGTTACGTACGTTAAGAAAGGACACTTACGTACGTAATGAGAGTGCAGTTTATATATTGAAGTGTTGCCTTTCATTTCTCTCACGATCCTTTGAGATGTGTCTCTCCAAAACTCGTCCCTCTTCACTTCTAAGAGTGTTCTAAACACTTCTAACATGATTGTGAGCTTGGAATCATGGAATTAGAGCTTGGTTATGGAACTATTGTTGATTCTTGAAGTGATTTCTTGTGTTATCCATATTCTATGAGGTATGTTGGATATTTCTCCTTTTCATTTCGGAATTTTGATGTTATAGTTGATGAATGATTCGTATGAAGATGATTATGATGTTGTTATTGCGATTCTTGAGGATATATGAGGTTTATGTTGAAGGAAGATGATGATGTGCTTTGAATATGTTGATTATGATTATGGAATCGTTGTATTCTCGATGTTCTTGGTGGTTTGTTGCGAATCAAGATGTTATGAGAAGTATATGTTGAAGGACATGATTATATACACCTTGAATTATGATTAAGGGTTGTTTAGATGTTAGAAAACATCGGGTTATGTTGTTTTATGGATTATGAACGTGAATTTGGATAATTCGTGTTCTTAAAGAACTCTTGAGTTACATGTTATGATTTTGGAAGGATTTCGGATAATTTGGAATGTGATTATTCACGATAATAATCGGTAAATTATTTTCTACGAATTTACAAGTATGAACAAGAAGGAGTTTTGTCTTCGTATTTGGAGTTGAAGTTGGAGTCAAATATGATTTCGAGTTTGATGAGAATTATTATTATTCATGTTTGAATTTGGAAATTCATACTTATTGAATAAGTGTTCAATTCGGATAATGGAATTATTTGAAACCCTTGGAATATGGTTATCTATGATATTGAATTAATCGGATTGTCCGGATTGATGATGATAATCGGTAATTGGATTTTATTATGATTTACAAGGAGGAAACTTGTAATTGTATTTAAGATTGAATTTGGAATCGGTAATGTTAGACCCTTGTTGGTTTAAATTGATTATTGATATGATCTTCGGATTGTGGAATCGTATTGTGGTTTTGAATTCGTGATCGATTGATTTGGTTGTTCAGATTTGTGTTTAATCGGGATATCGTTGAACCGTTGAGTTTGATGGTTGAGTATGTCGGTTATTGATTTTTATCGAATGTGTGTTAATCGCTATTGCAATAGGTTGATATGTTTTGATTGTGGATTATGACCGTTGTGTTGCGGTTGAGGTCGAAGAGTTCGTAGATTGCTTTTGTTCGGGTGAGGGCTCGTAGACAAAGGCAAAGCGATGGATTTTATTAGCAGTTCGTGGTATCGGTATCGAGGCAAGTTTATACTTGTTCGATTTATAATATTTGATGAATGGTCTCGTTTTCATTTCATTTATAATTCATATAGCAATGTTGTTAGAAAGGACTATTGTTGGTATTAATGGTTGTGTTGATCGTCTCATTGGGGGATGTTGATGGATATGGTCCTCGGCCTTGAGGTAATCTAAGTATTTGTTCAATCATGTGGATAATTAGTATGTTGAGTTGTTGTATATGTTGAGGTTTCGTGTAGTGAGTTTCGTATCGGTTATTCGTTGAGGGATGTTGATCCCAGGACTATTGTATTGAGATCGTAGATGTTTTGGTCATTCATTTGGGGATGATGATCCCAGGATTGATGTTTTGGATATTGATTAGTCGTGTCGACTTTTCATTGTCAGACTGTTGTTGTTCACTTCGGTGAGTCTTTTGATCCTTATTGGATATGTGTTTCTTTGAGTTTCGTTGTCATGTTGCATCGTGACATATCTGGAGTCATATCTGCGTTCCGATTGGATATTGTGTAGGATTTTTAGCCGGGCACATATATAGTCATGCGTGAATATTTTCCGTGAAAGGTTGTGCACACGAGACGTAGTTCGTTGAGGCTAATTAGGTACATTGTCCCACGTATATCCTGGATTCCGTATACGGGGTGGACATGTGCACTGACACATATTCGGATTGGGCGTACTATGATTTCCATCTTTGAGCCATATTGTTTGGTCGTTCATCCTCCATTTTATGGTTGGGTATGTTCGACGGTTTGTGACTGGTTGTTCATACGCCCGAGGGGTATGTTCGACAGTCAGAGTTATTTCTTTGAGATCCATTATTGTTGATCATTTGGAGTTTACCTTGTTGATGGTATTCTCAGTTATTATTGGTCTTTTGTTGATCATTTGGAGTTTACCTTGTTGATGGTATTCTCGGTTATTGTTGATCCTTTGTTGATCGTGTCGGAGCTATCATGTCGATGGTATTCTTAGTTATCGTGATCCTTTATTGGTCGTATTGGAGTTATCATGTCGATGATATTCTCAGTTGATTTATCGGTTGATCTGGTTATTGATCGTATAAGCATTCGGACTATATGTCGATGTTTCAGGATTTGTTATCATTATCATGTGGTAGTTGATCTACAGATATGTTGTGTATTATTGGTCTATACATGTTGAGATTTGATTGTGTAATCCGACGGACAGGATTTGACACAGATTGGATTGTTCCCACACTTATGAGTTATGATGATGTTTTGAGGATTGTCGGTATTTTTGGAATACAGTAGAGATGATTGTTGTTGAATTCATTTCGTCATTTGAGAATACGAAGTGTGGAATATGGTAAGGATTGGATTATTATGGATTGGTAAGGTTATAATGGTAAGATTACGTTGGTAGTATTCTTACAATGTTATTACATTGGTATGTAATTATTTATGATGATGTGATCGGTATCATTGTTGAGTATTGTGGCTGACCCCGTCGTGGGCTTTATTTTTAGGTACTTGGAGATCGAGCTAGTAGCGGTCGTGAAGGGATGAGCTTCCTGATGTGATACTGGCGGTGGCATGTTTTGGAGTATCGAGTATTTCTTTTCTGGTTATTCATTTCCGCTGCAAATGTGTATTTTGAACTGCATTTATCCGTTGCGTGTGTGTATTTTAAATGGCCCTTTTGGCACTTTGCGAACTTGGGTTATTTCGTTAAACCTTTTCCTAAACTATTTTATCGGTACGTTTAAGCGGTGTCTTAACGTACATTTTGAACTATCGAGATTTGGCACTTCGCCTTGTATTTTCAAATGGTATTTTATGACGGTATTTCAAAATTATGCTTTTGAAAATATTTGAGTATTTAAAGCATTACCGTCATCAGCCTTTTGGCGTTTTTGAATTGGTTTTGTAAACGGTTTTTAGCACAGTGGGTTCGTAGCAGGACCCACGGCGCTGTAATATCCCGGATGGTTTTGGGGGTGTTACAGAAGATGGTATCAGAGCTTGGGTTTTGTGAAACCCAGGCGTGTGTGTTATGTGGCTCTACCAGTACGGTAGTAGCGTGGCTTTTGAAAATGAGTTTTTTTGACTTTTGAGTCGAATCGATTTTTGGAGTTTCCAAAATTTTTGAGAATCTTTTCAAACTGCTATTTGTGATATTGGTGTATGTTGGTTGTGTTGAGACTTCGTGTGGGAGTCGTGTGCTAGTATCACGGGAGATCATCGTCTTCACTGACCTGTAAGTATGTTGTTCGGATTATCCGATAATTCTTGGTTATCTTGGTGATTTTGGATTTTCCGTTGAAATGTTGTTTGTGCGAGTGATTGCAAGTTTCGAGGACGAAACTTATTTTTAAGGGGGGTAGAGTGTAATACCCCGATTTTTGGATATATTTTTCGTTTATATAGTGGATATCGTGGATGGTTAATTATGCTCGAGGATGTTGGGAACGTTTGATAATGTTATTGAATTGAGTATATGTATTGATTTTGCCGTATGCTCGTATTTGGTATGTCGTGACTTTGGACAGGAATTCTTTGAAATTGGCTAAGTATGGAATTGTTACGTCGTTAACAAGGTGAGCTTACGTCGTAATATTGGCATGGTTACGTGCGTTAAGGCTAAGGTATTACGCATTTAACGAAGGCATCGGGACAGACCGAGTCACGGTCGGCAGTGGGACCACCGTGTCGGCAACTTTCGGCGGAGGATGTTGTGGTGAGTCAACGTCGTGTTACGTGCGTTATACGGGGCGTGTTACGTCGTAACACGACCATTGTATCTTGTAGCAAGTCAACCGGTATATTACGACGTTATATGGTATGGGTTACGTCGTAATGGTACGCGGAATGAGACGATGAGTTGGTTACGTCGTTATGGATTTTGGATTACGACGTTAAAGTTGTTACGCACGTTAAGAAAGGACACTTACGTGCGTAATGAGAGTGCAGTTTATATATTGAAGTGTTGCCTTTCATTTCTCTCACGATCCTTTGAGATGTGTCTCTCCAAAACTCGTCCCTCTTCACTTCTAAGAGTGTTCTAAACACTTCTAACATGATTGTGAGCTTGGAATCATGGAATTAGAGCTTGGTTATGGAACTATTGTTGATTCTTGAAGTGATTTCTTGTGTTATCCATATTCTATGAGGTATGTTGGATATTTCTCCTTTTCATTTCGGAATTTTGATGTTATAGTTGATGAATGATTCGTATGAAGATGATTATGATGTTGTTATTGCGATTCTTGAGGATATATGAGGTTTATGTTGAAGGAAGATGATGATATGCTTTGAATATGTTGATTATGATTATGGAATCGTTGTATTCTCGATGTTCTTGGTGGTTTGTTGCGAATCAAGATGTTATGAGAAGTATATGTTGAAGGACATGATTATATACACCTTGAATTATGATTAAGGGTTGTTTAGATGTTAGAAAACATCGGGTTATGTTGTTTTATGGATTATGAACGTGAATTTGGATAATTCGTGTTCTTAAAGAACTCTTGAGTTACATGTTATGATTTTGGAAGGATTTCGGATAATTTGGAATGTGATTATTCACGATAATAATCGGTAAATTATTTTCTACGAATTTACAAGTATGAACAAGAAGGAGTTTTGTCTTCGTATTTGGAGTTGAAGTTGGAGTCAAATATGATTTCGAGTTTGATGAGAATTATTATTATTCATGTTTGAATTTGGAAATTCATACTTATTGAATAAGTGTTCAATTCGGATAATGGAATTATTTGAAACCCTTGGAATATGGTTATCTATGATATTGAATTAATCGGATTGTCCGGATTGATGATGATAATCGGTAATTGGATTTTATTATGATTTACAAGGAGGAAACTTGTAATTGTATTTAAGATTGAATTTGGAATCGGTAATGTTAGACCCTTGTTGGTTTAAATTGATTATTGATATGATCTTCGGATTGTGGAATCGTATTGTGGTTTTGAATTCGTGATCGATTGATTTGGTTGTTCAGATTTGTGTTTAATCGGGATATCGTTGAACCGTTGAGTTTGATGGTTGAGTATGTCGGTTATTGATTTTTATCGAATGTGTGTTAATCGGCTATTGCAATAGGTTGATATGTTTTGATTGTGGATTATGACCGTTGTGTTGCGGTTGAGGTCGAAGAGTTCGTAGATTGCTTTTGTTCGGGGCTGAGGGGCTCGTAGACAAAGGCAATGGATTTTGGTAACGGATTCGTGGTATCGGTATCGAGGCAAGTTTATACTTGTTCAGTTTATAATATTTGATGAATGGTCTCGTTTTCATTTCATTTATAATTCATATAGCAATGTTGTTAGAAAGGACTATTGTTGGTATTAATGGTTGTGTTGATCGTCTCATTGGGGGATGTTGATGGATATGGTCCTCGGCCTTGAGGTAATCTAAGTATTTGTTCAATCATGTGGATAATTAGTATGTTGAGTTGTTGTATATGTTGAGGTTTCGTGTAGTGAGTTTCGTATCGGTTATTCGTTGAGGGATGTTGATCCCAGGACTATTGTATTGAGATCGTAGATGTTTTGGTCATTCATTTGGGGATGATGATCCCAGGATTGATGTTTTGGATATTGATTAGTCGTGTCGACTTTTCATTGTCGATCGTTGTTGTTCACTTCGGTGAGTCTTTTGATCCTTATTGGATATGTGTTTCTTTGAGTTTCGTTGTCATGTTGCATCGTGACATATCCGAGTCATATCTGCGTTCGATTGGATATTGTGTAGGATTTTTAGCCGGGCACATATATAGTCATGCGTGAATATTTTCCGTGAAAATTTGTGCACACGAGGCGTAGTTCGTTGAGGCTAATTAGGTACATTGTCCCACGTATATCACGGATTCCGTATACGGGGTGGACATGTGCACCGACACATATTCGGATTGGGCGTACTATGATTTCCATCTTTGAGCCATATTGTTTGGTCGCTCATCCTCCATTTTATGGTTTGGTATGTTCGAAGGTTTGAGACTGGTTGTTCATACGCCCGAGGGGTATGTTCGACAGTCAGAGTTATTTCTTTGAGATCCATTATTGTTGATCATTTGGAGTTTACCTTGTTGATGGTATTCTCAGTTATTATTGGTCTTTTGTTGATCATTTGGAGTTTACCTTGTTGATGGTATTCTCGGTTATTGTTGATCCTTTGTTGATCGTGTCGGAG
Organism: Orobanche coerulescens; assembly: GCA_033398695.1. Taxonomy (NCBI): domain Eukaryota; kingdom Viridiplantae; phylum Streptophyta; class Magnoliopsida; order Lamiales; family Orobanchaceae; genus Orobanche; species Orobanche coerulescens. Next base: position 37,691,669 of record CM065815.1, read on the forward strand.
CTATCATGTCGATGGTATTCTTAGTTATCGTGATCCTTTATTGGTCGTATTGGAGTTATCATGTCGATGATATTCTCAGTTGATTTATCGATTGATCTGGTTATTGATCGTATAAGCATTCGGACTATATGTCGATGTTTCAGGATTTGTTATCATTATCATGTGGTAGTTGATCTACAGATATGTTGTGTATTATTGGTCTATACATGTTGAGATTTGATTGTGTAATCCGACGGACAGGATTTGACACAGATTGGATTGTTCCCACACTTATGAGTTATGATGATGTTTTGAGGATTGTCGGTATTTTTGGAATACAGTAGAGATGATTGTTGTTGAATTCATTTCGTCATTTGAGAATACGAAGTGTGGAATATGGTAAGGATTGGATTATTATGGATTGGTAAGGTTATAACGGTAAGATTACGTTGGTAGTATTCTTACAATGTTATTACATTGGTATGTAATTATTTATGATGATGTGATCGGTATCATTGTTGAGTATTGTGGCTGACCCCGTCGTGGGCTTTATTTTTAGGTACTTGGAGATCGAGCTAGTAGGGGTCGTGAAGGGATGAGCTTCCCGATGTGATACTGGTGGTGGCATGTTTTGGAGTATCGAGTATTTCATTTCTGGTTATTCATTTCCGCTGCAAATGTGTATTTTGAACTGCATTTATCCGCTGCGTGTGTGTATTTTAAATGGCCCTTTTGGCACTTTGCGAACTTGGGTTATTTCGTTAAACCTTTTCCTAAACTATTTTATCGGTACGTTTAAGCGGTGTCTTAACGTACATTTTGAACTATCGAGATTTGGCACTTCGCCTTGTATTTTCAAATGGTATTTTATGACGGTATTTCAAAATTATGCTTTTGAAAATATTTGAGTATTTAAAACATTACCGTCATCAGCCTTTTGGCGTTTTTGAATTGGTTTTGTAAACGGTTTTTAGCCTGGTGGGTTCCGGCGCGGGACCCACGGCGCTGTAATATCCCGGATGGTTTTGGGGGTGTTACATGTAAATCACACATATCCAACGAAACAAGACACAGTAAAATAATCAGACAAAATAGAGTGACTAGAATCAACTTCAAGGACTCTATTTTGAATTTTGAGATTAAAACACTTGAATTTAAAATCGGGGTCTCCATGCTATTGATAAAGATCCGAGGGACACTTACAGTCCTGATGGCGTAAGATTTAGTGTCCTTGGACTTTAAGGTTTTACTTCATTTTGGTTTTAATTATGAAAATGGGAGAGTAAAAAAAAAGTAGAATCAAAGCAGCAAGGAGAAACTCCCTCAAAGATGGATTAATGAGGCTCAGATCTACTGTTGTTCGATCCCCAATGAGGAACACTGATCCGAAGTAAATCCACGAAGGATTAAGTGTCTGAAACAAGCGGTCGAAATACCAACACATAGTAGCACACAAGAACCCTCAAACTAACACTGAATCGACCCTTAGTCTCTCTGATTATATCACTCCCACAATCTCGAATTCACAAACAAAGTAGGTCTCACAAAGATTTGGAGCTTGCTATAAATTTTCGGGATATCTCAAACCTTAGATGCCATCGACTATTTACACATCGGGGGTATCACATGAGGATGGAAGAGATAACAAGTCTAACCGAAGAATCAGGCGGAGACGAAAAACAGAGACAATGCGATCATCTCGGAACAACAAGGAGAGAAAGAGAGAGAAACGAAAGAGAGATGGGTGAGGATAGAGTCGGGGTAAAAATGAGGGGACTCTAGGGTTTGTCCCTCTTTTATAAAGGGCGGACCTATGGTCCAGATTAAGCCTCCCAAATAAATGATCCAGATTCATTTTGATGTATTTGGGCTTCGAGTATTGGATCAACACTACATTTGGGCCAAACTTAAGTGGAATATGACATTGGACCAATCATTATTTGGGCCAAAATTATCAACAATGTTTCACGGGAAAGAATTGCCTATAAAAGGAAGAGTGGTAGATAATTAAAAAAAATTAAAATCAATATTGCTGATGAAAATTTATTATATTAAAGCATATTCAAAAGGAGATATTGTTATAATTTATTAAAGCAATATAAATTAGGAAAATACGGAATATATGAAAGAAAAAATGTTATATTAAATAATATCAAAAGGGAGATACTATATATATATATATAATATATATATATATATATGAACTAGATCATATGAAAACTAATTACCTTGTGAAATCTAGAAATTTTTGTAGGCCATTGATATTAGTGATCCAACGGCTGTAGATGAGTAGACTTATATACATTTATGTATTTTTTTATTGCATTATTTGTTGCATATACTAGCGACCAGCTTGATGCAACAAATAATAACAAATATGCAATGAAATTACTTAATAATGCAATTGATTTCTAGATTTCACCATTAAGGGTGTTTCCACCATAGTCAATCCCTATATATATATATATAATAGCATTACAGATTCGAAGCACTAGATTAATTCTCTCTCTTATGTGGCATTCTCTTAATTTTTAATTTCTATTTATCTAAAATCTTGAATCCCACATCAATTTAAAATGGTACTTAATCGATAAACAACCTAAATAAATAGAATTTAATATCTTGAATCCCACATCGATTTAAAATGAAATTCAATCACATAGTTATTTTACACACAAGCTTAAGAGTATTATTTTTATTGTGTTTAATTTGGCCAATTATTAAGTTGCACAAATAAATAATTTAAATTTTTAGTGAAGTTTTAATTGGGTCAATTATTAAATTTATATTAATTTTATTTGTCTAATATTTGAATCTCATCTATTTTATTTAGTAGTTTTATAATAATTGAAAATATTATAATAGCGTTACATATTTGAAGCACCACATTAACTCTCTATCCTATGTGGCATCATCTTAATTTTGTATTCCTATTTATCTAAAATCTTGAATCCTAAAATAGCACTTAACCGATACACAACCTAAATAAATAGAACTCAATGTCATGAATCCCACATCGATTTAAAATAGAACTTTAATGGTATATTTCAACCCCATATTTATATTTTACACACAAGCTTAAGAATTTTATTTTTATTTTGTATAATTTAGCCAATTATTAAATTGGATAAATAAATAGTTAAATATTTTAGTGAAAATTTAATTTGATCAATTATTAAATTTATATTAATTCATTTATCTAAAATTTGAATCTCATGTCTGTTTTATTTAGTAGTTTTATTTTAATTGAAAATTTTAGTTTGACCAATATTAATAATATCATTTATTAAATAAATTACTTTATTTTTTATTTGAGAATTTAATTTGACCAATTACCGAATTTATATTAATCCTATTTATCTAAAATTACCAAATCGATCTTAAATGAGACTCTGTCGATTGGGAAACTAAATAACTATTTAAAATCAATCTTATTTTTTATTCCATAATTATTTTGCACGTTTAATAGTTTTATTTTTATTGAGAAAAATAATTTGAATAATATTAATTTGGTCGATTATTAAGCCAAATGAATAATTTTATTTCTAATGAAAATTTAATTTGGCCAATTATTAAGTTTGTATTAATAGTATTTATATAGAAATTTAAATCCCACATCGATTTTAAACGAAACCCTATTGATTGGATAACCTAACTAAATATTCATAATAAACATATATAAATCATAGATATATAAAATACCGTTACGCATCCGGAGCACCACGTTAACTCTCTCATATGTAATATTTTTTATTTTCTAGATTCTTATTTATTTATATCTTCTATAGCATCTTGATTTCCAATGATACTATACTCATTGAAAAACTAGATAAGTATTTAAAATTATCATATATTTTACCCATAATTATTTTACACCACCACTTTAATTTGGTCATCTATTGAGTTGGCCAAATGATTTTTTTATTCTTATTAGAAAATTAAATTTGGCACATTATTAATTAAACCTCATTGGCTCAAATATGTACATATTTATTTTTTAATATCTAATTCATATATGCATAAATATTATTTTATATTTTTATATTTTTTAATAAACTCGATTCTCTCCACTTACAAATAAATATATAAAATATCTAATAGCATATGGATTCTGAGTACCACGTTAACTCTCTCTCCTACATGAAGTTTTTTATTTTATTTTTTAATTCTTATTTATCTAAAATCTTGAATCCTACATTAAAGTATATGTATATAACTTGTAAAGAGTTTTTGAAGATTGTATAATTCCAAAATTATACTAGGAATTTAACTATCATTCTTTTTTCATTTATAATATTTATTCTTGACCTTTACTTTACAATGTTTGAGTGTTTATTGAGATGATTAACCAACTACTATAGCAAGTTAGCAACTTATATTTAGTTATTTAAATTATATAAATTTAAATACGTGGGTAATTAGCGAATATTATATAGGAGTTTGAGATATAAATGGGTAATAAAGTCATCTTTTAATCGAGTTTGATGAATATGAGTATAAAGATTTTAAACATGTCTAAATATTTGTACCATACTTTTGTTGTTTAATGTGTTACTATATGAGGTTTGAACTGGAATAAGTAGTAAAATTATCTTTCAATCGGGTTTAGGACGAGTACAAGTACATAAATTGTAAATGAGTTCGGGTGGCTAAATCTCATCCTCATTATTTCTGTTTATTGGTATGTTTCGCCATGGTAAGATTGCAAGTGGCTGAAACTTAACAAAATATTAAATTATTTTTAAGTTTTTACTTATAAATTATAATATAAAGTGATAGCCCGTCCAGCTTCCACGGACTATACATTAGTTAGCATTCATTAAGGCAAACCGTAGCAAGCCGTGTATATATCAAAAGATCAGCTTCACGGTGATGCAACCGCAAACATGGACGAAAGGGATGTCAAGTCCGTGCTGGCAAAAGATACGATGGAAATGATGTTGAAGTCTATGTATCATATAGAGATCAGTTGTCTGAATCCGGAGCTGGGCGCAGAGTCAACCTCTCTTCTGTTAGAGCAACGTTCATCGAGTGTGTAGTTGTCAAAGTCCTCTTAGGTAAGTTTCATGTCAATTAAGTCATGGGCTCAGGTATGGTTTTAAGCTTTTTTGAATTATATGCTTCTTTGTACATATTACCCTATACTTTCTTTGTCTTGCTAAGTTGAGAAGTCTTGTGAAACCTCCTCTAGTAAAAGTAGGGGCATGGTCTGCGTACATCTTACCCTCTCCAGATTCTACTCTGAACGGGATATACTGGTATGTTTGATTTGGTTTGATTTGGTTTGATTTGGTAGCAAGCCGTGTATATCTAAGTGTTACCGTTTGAGATAATAATTGAAAATTTGAGTTTTTACTAGTATTCAGATATCCCGAAAAATTAAAATCTATAGCAATCCACCTTTAGTATATTAAAGGCAAAATGCATCCTTAGGTCCCTGAACTATTAACTTTTGTTCCATCAGGTCCCTGAACTATTTTTATGTTTTAAGAAAGACCTAAACTATTGAAAAACGAATTCACGTGGTCCATGGTTGACGGAAGCTGACGGAAATTGCTTGAAAGTTGACTAATTGAATAATGAGTACTTTACGCCTAATTTTAATATATTTTAATTGAGTTCAATTTATTTTATCAAAATTCAGTATTATTCAATTCAATTTAATATTATTCAGTTCAGCTTAAAATCAATATTATTAATTACTATTATCATTATTTGTGTTCTAAGTAATTATATAAAATAATTTTTATTCTAATTTTTTATTTTTTATTATAATTATTTATATTATCAATAACATTATATAAATAACAATTATATATATATATTATCTAATTTTATTATCATTAATTACTATTACTATTATTATTATGATTATTAATATCATTATTATCAATAGAATTATATATTATTTGTAATATTATCAATAAATTTATTATTAATATTATTGATATCAATATGTGGGAATCAATTTTTTAATACCAAAGCATAAAATTGATAAGTTCTATAGCCCCATTCATAAAACTATAAGTTTTTGGTACCATTTTGATTGAAAAGACTAAAATGTCCTCTCTTTTTGTGTTAAAAGTTGACTTCTCTCTTTTTTTTATATATTTATTTTAAACTATTTTTCTTCTCTTTTTCTTTTTTACTTTCCTCCTCCGATCGATATTAATGTCCAGAACCAAAATTTAACTACAAACATATACATCAAAACAACACACCATTTTATTTTTGACAAAGGGTCTCTCAAAAATCTTATAGAAATCACAAGATTGTTCGAAAATAAAAGTTGACGTTGAAATAGGACTTCATTTGTCGTGCTTCGAGTTCATAAAGAAGGTATGTATCATTATTTGAACGATGAAAAAAATTCCGATCTGTTCTTACGGACGATCGCCGCACACGATGGGAAGCCACCGTGTGCAACGATCGTGTCCAACGGCGTCTTAGCGACCTTAACATCGTGCGCGCACGCGTGTACGATCGTTTAACACGATCGTATAAAATCGTGTGCGGCGATCGTGTTCATGGACGAAACTTGCACGATCACCGCACACGGTAGTGTACGGCCGTGTGCATCGGTCGTGTCAAAGCGACCGTAATATTGTTCGCTCATTTTTACGAATAGTTATTCATCTTTTTGTAATCGATGTCGTGGCGGCGTATTTTGATACATCACGGTGGTCATTGGGAGCGATCGACATATGTAGACGGGGACTCCTTTTTGTCTATATCGACACGAGCAAAGTTAGTCGTGCAAACCTCGTGGGGGTTATCGGAGAGGGTTTGGGTGGTCCAAATGAGTCCGATTACAAATTATGGTACTTGACACACATGGCCAAAGGAAACAAAGTAAAAGTCCTATTAAGGGCGTCTGAGATACTTCGATTACTAGTAGAATACAAGGAGGATCCCGAGGTCTATGTTGAGAACAGCTCCTCCACTCCCGAGGTTAATATGGGATGTAGCGGCTCGAGTAGAGCCGGCAACATAAATTATGACATGCCTTCCAAAGAGTATCAATACGAGGAAGATGAGGAAGACGAGGAAGATGAGGAAGATGAAGAGGTGCATACATCCGAAGATGAAGATTGTTGTAAAGACTTGCTTGAGTCACTATCTACGGAATTTCTTGCTTGGGTTCGCCAACCGCCCAAATGGATAGGATTATGAGTCGTCGAACTTCTCATCCGACCATCAATCTGCGAGCGAGCATGAGCATCTACAATCAATGCGTAATCGATCATTCCATTTAGGACCCGGTAGTGCCGGACTTTGGGTTGGGTCGAGCGGCCTCCACCGGTTAAGTCGGCTAGAGGTGGGGTCCACCTTTCGTTCGAAGACGAGTTGAGGATAAGCGTAGGAATGTATCATTTGGAAAACATGCTACGATGTATCACCGATCGTTCGCCGATAAACGTATAGTGTTTGTCTGTAAGAGTGGGCGAAGAAATTGTCGGTTTAGGTTGTGTGCTATTGAGGTGCAACTATTTGGAGAATTACTAAGTTGACATTGGAGCACAATTGTTACCACTGATTTGAACCGTCTTTGCCACGATCGGTCACTTCGAGGTTGCCGCCCATTATTTTGCTAAAAGATTGGCCAGGTGAGGGGTCACTTTGAGGCCAAAGGAGATGATTGCGAGAGATGTGTAGGGAGTATGGCATTGACATGCTATACGATTTGCTCTCGGACGAGGAATATAGCGATAGAGAATACATATGGCGGCTTCGATGAGTCGTATCGAGGCTCCCATCTTATCTCGTATTTGTTAAAACAGCGTAATCCGGGGACAATTTATGATTTGCGGACGACTCGTGAGGAGTGTTCCGCCACATGTTCGTTGCACTCGGACGAGTATTAGGGCATTTGATACGTGCCTTCGGCCGGTGATTATAGTTGATGGGACCCACCTAAAGGGAAGGAATAAAGGAACTCTATTTGCGGCCGTCACATTTGATGGGAACGAGCAAGTTTTTCCTCTTCTTTGTTGGTCTCGGTCCGATAGAGAACGGCGAGTCATGGACTTATTTTATGTATAACTCTGCGAGATGCGACAATCCGACGGAAGATTTCTTGATTGTGAGTGACCAACATAAGAGCATTCGAATCTTTGTTGAGCCGTCTATCGAATGCATTCCACGGGTTTTGCTATCACCATCTTGCAAAAATCGACCTCCTATGGTGCGCATGCTATAGGACTCTTTAGAAGCTGCGCCTACACGCAACGAGAATAAGATTTTGAAAACAACTATTAGAAACTAAATAACGAAAGCCCTAAGGGCGCGCACAGGCGCCTTTCTGAAATTGGGCCAGAGAGGTGGGCTAGGTCGAAGTGTCCGGTACGACGCTATAACTTCTTGACATCCAATGCTGTTGAATGCTTTAATAATCGTATGTTGTGGGCTAGACGTTTACCTGTTTGCTCGTTACTTGAGATATTTCGCCTAATTTTAGAGAATTGGTTTGATGAGAAGCGGGGAGAAGCTACGTCAAGAGACCATGAGTTGACAATGCACACTTTTGAAAAGCTTTCTAACTCTGTGCAAGCCAGTCTGACTCTTACCGTTCGAGCTACCACCCCACTTGTTTATAAAGTCGAAGAAAACAAAGTTTCTTATGAGGTCGACCTTCGAACATGGACATGTTGTTGTCGTGAGTTTGATTTGGATCAGATTCCATGTCGTCATGCATTGCCGCTATAAGGTACATGTCTTTGCTGTTGTGTGCACGATCGTTTCCCACGATGGGCACGATCGTTACCCACGATTGGCACGATCGTTTCCCACGATGGGCACGATCGTTACCCACGATGGGCACGATCGTAACCACGATCGCCCTTATCGTAACCACGATCGCCCTCATCGTAACCACGATCGCCCTCATCGTAACCACGATCGCCCTCATCGTAACCCACGATGGGACACACGATGGGCACGATCGTAACACAATGGGCACGATCGTAACACACGATCCCCGTGATCGTAACACACGATCGTGACCCCTAGATCCCAGTGATCGTAACACACGATCGACGCGATCGTGTTTTCCCATCGTTTGCAAAGCAGGATGGTCGGATTTATCACCTCATCAATATAAAAATACATTATCCTATACAACATCCTTGACATAATTGCTTATTGTAACAGCGTGCGACAATGGTTTGTCCGTGTATGATTTTGTTAGTCGTTATTTCAAGCAACAAGGCCTTAGAGAGACTTATAAGGAGCATATTAGTCCCATCCCACATCCTGATGAGTGGAATGTCCCACCGGAGATCTCATCCATCGTTTGCGTACCTCCAGAGGAGGTACGACAAGCCGGCCGACCAAGGATGAGTCGCGCACGGGTCATTGTTGAAAATTTGCACGCAGTGGACGGCCTCAGGTGTGCGGTAGGTGTAAAGGAACCAGCCACAATAGAAAATCTTGCAAAGCATTCATTCCCATAGGGGGTGTGGATTTGAATATCCCTGAAGAAACTCAAGAAATCGATGCACAACCGAGGCAAAGGCGCCGGCAGAAGAAGAGGTGTAGCATTTGCCGTAATGATGACCATGACATAAGGGGATGTCCATACCGTGAAACTTAAATTCCTTATGTATTTTTATATCATGTGACTTACTAGCAACAATAATGTGTTGATATTTTGATCGACCATGTATTGATTCAGTATTCTGATTATTAGTTGAAATGCATAATTTTGTGTATATTTTCTTTACCTTTGAATTGAAATTTAAGTGTTCAGTAATGTAAAGCAAATAAAGGTGACTATGGAGCCAAACATTAACCATAACAAAGTAGCTCACTTCAAAGAGCAATAGTTTACAGTTCCAAAGCATATAACTTTACAAAACAAATTTTAATCACCATCACACAAAATATCTAATAATAACATAACGAAAACAATCAATTGGATCCCTTTTCCCCAATCTGCTGCTGTATCTTTAGTCTTGTATCACCGTCTTCATGAACTTCCTCTTCCAAAATAACTTTTTTGCTTTTATTCTCAGAAATCTCCAAATCATTATCATCATCACCATCTAGTATGACTGGAGTGCTCGCAGTGTTTTTAAATAGACCCTGTTTCATGAAACACATTAATTTGCAATGATAGTCACTACACATACAACAAAATCAAAAAACTTACTCTGAGCATTGAGTATCTTCCTCTCGGCCTAGTTCTGTATGGTGGGTTGGGAGTAGGTATCCTCCTTCTTCTTTTTTGTGGTGGTGCTTCGCTTCATCCTAAATCGGTTTCGTAATCGGCCGCTCATTTCGCGTATTTGATTTTAATGAATTTTAAGCGATGTTAATTGATTAGGGTTTGAAGTGAAAAAGGGGTGGAGACCAATGACGATGGGATTTTAAAGTAAAGGGGGACACGGGATTTTATAATAAAGGGGGACCGACTTATAATAAAGGGGGACCGACGGGATTTTATAATAAAATAATGACCTTTGAAGTAAACACGACCGTGTACACGATCGCCGCGATCGCGTGTTCCAATCGTGTGACACGTTGGCAACCAGATGTCAAAATGGCGCGGTATCCACGTATGCAGACGGCCGTGTACACGATCACCGCGATCGTGTGTTCCAATCGTGTGACACGTTGGCAACCAGGTGACAAATTGGCGCTGTATCTACGTATGCACACGATCGTGTACACGATCGCCGCGATCGTGTGTTCCAATCGTGTGACACGTTGGCAACCAGGTGTCAAATTGGCGCTGTATCTACGTATGCACACGATCGTGTACACGATCGCCGCGATCGTGTGTTCCAATCGTGTGACACGTTGGCAACCAGGTGTCAAATTGGCGCTGTATCCACGTATGCACACGATCGTGTACACGGTCGTGGCCACGATTGAACACGCGATCGTGTGCACAAGAACGTCAAGAATTTTCACCAATTTCTCAAATTACTCGTCAATTTAGGTGTTGTTACTTATATATTAACAATTATTTGTTAATGATACACTTATATAACAAGTTATTGATTGAATTACCATAATATATTGCATATCATGTGTCGTCAATTGTTCTATTAGTACGTATGGATAAGTTCAATCATCTGGATGAATGACCTCATATACTAATGAATTACGACGAAATGACAAATAGGAGTTCGTATAAGAAGCCATATTGTAATTAATGTTTGAACAAGCGATCGTGTGCACAAGAACGTCAAGAATTTTCACCAATTTCTCAAATTACTCGTCAATTTAGGTGTTGTTACTTATATATTAACAAATAATTGTTAATGATACACTTATATAACAAGTTATTGATTGAATTACCATAATATATTGCATATCATGTGTCGTCCAATTGTTCTATTAGTAAATGCGTGCGGATAAGTTCAATCATCTGGATGAATGACCTCATATACTAATGAATTACAACGAAATGACAAATAGGAGTTCGTATAAGAAGCCATATTGTAATTAATGTTTGAACAAGCGATGTTTGAATCACAAAACATCATTCTAGATAATACAATACTTCAAATTTGCAAAAATATCCAAAGTTCATATGCACACGATCGTGTACACGGTGGCCACGATTGAACACGCGATCGTGTGCACAAGAACGTCAAGAATTTTCACCAATTTCTCAAATTACTCGTCAATTTAGGTGTTGTTACTTATATATTAACAATTATTTGTTAATGATACACTTATATAACAAGTTATTGATTGAATTACCATAATATATTGCATATCATGTGTCGTCGATTGTTCTATTAGTACGTATGGATAAGTTCAATCATCCGGATGAATGACCTCATATACTAATGAATTACGGCGAAATGACAAATAGGAGTTCGTATAAGAAGCCATATTGTAATTAATGTTTGAACAAGCGATCGTGTGCACAAGAACGTCAAGAATTTTCACCAATTTCTCAAATTACTCGTCAATTTAGGTGTTGTTACTTATATATTAACAATTATTTGTTAATGATACACTTATATAACAAGTTATTGATTGAATTACCATAATATATTGCATATCATGTGTCGTCAATTGTTCTATTAGTAAATGCGGATAAGTTCAATCATCTGGATGAATGACCTCATATACTAATGAATTACAACGAAATGACAAATAGGAGTTCGTATAAGAAGCCATATTGTAATTAATGTTTGAACAAGCGATGTTTGAATCACAAAACATCATTCTAGATAATACAATACTTCAAATTTGCAAAAATTTCAAAAGTTCATATGCACACGATCGTGTACACGGTCGTGGCCACGATTGAACACGCGATCGTGTGCACAAGAAGCGTGGCCACGATTGAGCAGCGATCGTGTGTTCGATCGTGGTCGCGTGTTCAATCGTGGCCACGATTGAACACACGATCGTGTGCACGGCCGTTCCCACGGTCGTGTGCACACGGTCATGCCAGCCATCGTGCGCACACGACAGCAAAAGAACCAAGACCGAGGGTAGGTTGCACACGATCGCAACACACACGATGGCCACGATCGTGTGCATCCATCGTGTGTAACACAGAGCCAACACATTCGATTTAACAACACTCACACATTCATCCAAAAGCGTCTAAATACAACATAAATATTGTACAACACAACATACACCATTCGACATGTCTAAAGACAACATAAAGATTTTAGCAGCTAGGCCATATCGATATTTCTTAATATATTTTTCATTAAGTTCCTTGATTTGATGCCTTGCTCCTGGGTTTGCAGAGACGAGTCGATCCAAGTACATGCACGCGAAGGGGCCACAATCGTGATTGTCGTTCGTATGAACCGTAGCTCTCGTGGCATAATTTTGAAACTCATCTCCGTGTCATACTTCGTTTTCGATTGGTTGTTCATCCAATACCCGGATTGAGCTAGCACACGAGGCATCGAGGCAGAATCGGTCGCGATTGGTTGAAGCGGTAACGACCATCTTCGTGGTGGTGTGACAAGGAATCGTACAACTCCACGGTCCATGCTATGATGTCAATCTTGATAGTCACCCAGTGGCTTTGGTCGAGGCAACAAATGGCAATGATCTATTCAAACACAATATGTAATCATATAAGATCATCACATCAAACATAGCGAATCATTTATAAATATAAATTTCAAATCGCAACAAATCGTCAATTATATATAAATATAAATTTCAAACTTACTTCGTTGCAATTTAACCATGGAACCGCATGTGGTGTATCAAGACCTGTCATGTAGTCCTCGATGCATTTAGGAATTTTCCACTCCTTGTAAACCGGCTTCCCCGTCACCTTGATGCCAAGTGGATCATCCGGATGGAGTCTTGCAAACTCGTTGGCCAAAACTAACTACAAAAAGCCAAACCACAAAATTAATAAATATCGATATCAAACCAATGATATACAAGTGAGTAGGTTATAGAACTTACGTAAAATAGGGAGCCGGCAAGTACAGTGCCAACTCTACCGACACCAACACTACGGACTCCCCTCCGAAGCCTCGCTCGAGTCGCAAGCACATAACAGTCTATCACCTCGGCATCGAAGTCTTCACGGCTAGACTCTATCCGGTCAAATAACGCCTGGGTGAGAGCATGCCCAGTCTCCAAACACCGGACAATAGCATCACGTGGCTGCTCCCTCCTAAACTGTAGGTACAACTTCTTCAGAGCCTCGCTATCTCTGGGAGGCGCAACCACAAAAGGCTCTCGAAGAGCAGCAGATGGTCGACTCACTCTCGGTGGAAGACTACGCTCACCCAAATCTTTGCGTTCGGCACTCTCACCATGTTCGTCACCCTCTGCATCCCTATCAAAACTATAACGATCGAGAGTCATGCAATGGCCGCTCGATCTCAAAAGCCATTGCTCGATCAAATGGAGGTTGCCGCTCGGGACCACCACCCTCACTGCGAAACATCGTCTTGTAATGATGCTCGTCCCTGAAACCGGTCGAACATCGTCCCATATCACAAACGGCGCCTCAAATGGCTCATACCGATGCTCGTAATCAAGGGGCCGCCGAGTCCGCTCAACGAATGATGAATCGAGAATGGTGACTGTCTTGGACCTCGGAATGGTGGGTAGGCGGATGCCGAGAATGGTGACTCGGCCGACGCCGAGAATGGTGACTCGAATGATGACTAGGCCGACGATGAGAATGGTGACCGTGTCCGCGCCTGAGACCGAGTGACGTGGAGGGTCGGGAATCCTCCGTCGGGCGCCGCTATCGAGGCGTAATGACGAGGCCTATCATGGCTCCCAGTGAGTAGTGTACCGGGCTCCTAGAACGCCTATGCATAGGTCCGAAGAAATCCACGATCCCGAAAGCACCCGGCGAGAAACTCGAGCAATAAATCCGGACTCGGAATCGTCGTACAAGATCGCCTTCAAACGGCGATCGAAGTACTCATCCCTGCTCGTGTCACAGGTGTGGTCCGACAAGGAAGTCCGTGGACACAACACACCCTCTCTGGTGCCTCTCCCGGTCCGATGTCTCCCCACCATGTCTTGGTGGGGTACTCTGCCGCGTCGCTTCGACACTTTATGTGCCGACTCATATGTAATCAATTTTCCTGACCTTCTTCAACCTATCCATAACTTTCTTCCTCGGGATCGGCGCAGCTCATCCGCCTTATTCCTCACGGCTATTCTTACAGCTTAATGAACTTAACGTCATAAGGCGAGCCATTCTCAAAGCTCGGGTAGTAATACTCCGCCTCATCCTCCTCCGGATGCGGTAAAGAGGGAAGTACTTTGTCCGCAACAATAGTCATTAAAGCATACCATTAGATGGGCAATCACATAATGTTGAAGAGATGAGTGAAGTTAGGAGAAAATACGTTTACAAATTTATGTACCTTATCGTCGAAGAAATGAGTGAAATCACAAAACATCTTCCTCGTAGTCCACATCAAACACCGGGACTTGGACAGTTTTATCTCGACTACCACACAATGCTCCCAATGCAGAATCATCTCATAGGACCATATTTGTAAAGCCCAAACAGGACCATAGAAGTGATAGTCCTTGTGCTCTTGTCCCTCCTTCATGGCAACGTTGCCTATGTAGTAAGATAAAACCCCAAAGGCATAAGAACCCCAAGGAAACATATCCCACTGCTCGAAATCCTCCACTAATGCCCATGCCCATGTCTCGACCATCATGTCGTCACGGCATAGGATAAAGTAGTAGTAGATAAGCAAATTGGCAACCTTGAGATAATCTCTTATGTCTCTACCAAAATCTCGAGCATTGAACCTCTTCCAGAACACTAACCTTAATGTTTTTGCCATGGAGTATTCTGTGGAAAATACCGTCGGACGGAAGGAGATGGTCGTCCTGGGGATGGAAGGTAGAGTTTCCAAAATGGAGTCCCGTGATCAAGGCGAAATCACGGGCGGTAAAACGAATGGTCCTCCCGCAAACCTGGAACCACGACTCATCCGGGGGGATTTGATCACCCTCCAATTGACGAGCAATCAAGTGATGTAGGGCGATTTGAACTCCCATTCCTCCTAACTTTAATCAAGCGCCCCAGACCCTCGGTCAAGCTCTCGATAGCTCGATCGACAGCGGAATTACGGCCCATACTCCTTAATGTCTCAATGATCTCTTTAAATACCGCCTCCCGTATGTAAAGATTCACTTGACGTGTAACAAAACGCAATGTCGGTCTCTTCCATACGCAACCAGTCTGCAATATGGACATACAACTCATAAGAATATGATAAAATGCTTAAGAGAACGAAAAAAAAAAATTCTGCCTTGCACACGATCGCATGCACACGATCGATGCCCGTCGTGTGAAGACCATCGTGTACTTCTAGCACACGACGGCACACACGATCGCCGACCGTCGTGTGTAGCCATCGTGCCCACGAAAGACCATCGTGTACACGATGGTCTCATCTTCTTCAGCACGATCGTGGGAAGATGAACAACCATCGTGGCACGATCGTTTGTGAATGAAATACACTAACCGGCGGCTCATTGACGAATTGCTCTTCAGATGGAGTGCCACTAGCGGAACTTCTGGCGTCTTCAGATTCATTGTGGTAGTCGGAGGTCGACATTTTCTTGCCGGCGAAGGGTTTCACGACGGGAGACTTTTTTTGCAGAGAGGAGGAGAGTTTTTTGCAATATTGAGTTGTGGGACCTTTTTTTATTGTTGTTTAGTTTTAATAATCTTCCTTTTTCTTTTTTAGTTTTTTTTTTCTCTTATTGGTAGACTTTAAGGGTAATAAAGTCTTTTAACACATTTTGGTATCAAAAACTTATAGTTTTATGAATGGGGATATATAACTTGTTACTTTTATGGTTTGGTACTAAAAAAGAGAGAACCCTATCAATATTCCCAATAGTATTATAATATTTCTAGTATTATTAACGTAACTTTTATTATTATTATTATTATTATTTTTTTTTTTGTGATATAACTAATTTTATTATTGTTGTATATATTTTTATGTGATATAATTATTATATTAATCTTATAAATAGTATTATATATAATATACATAATATACAATATTATTGTAGATGTTATATACATATATATTGTAATCTATATTACTCGTTATTATTATAAATAAAAACTATTTAGAAGTTTGGAAATTTAAATTATAAATAAAAATTATTTAAATTAATCTATATTCTTAGAAGTTTGGAAATTTAAATTATAAATAAAAATTATTTAGAGTAAGTTTGTTGTGACATATAGTAAAACCTCGATAAATGAAAGTTCGATAATCAAATAATCTGAACAAATAAATATTTTTTCCCGGGGCAAGTCTTTATAACATGTTCAAATTATCGCTCGATAAAATGAATAACATCGCTAAATGAATATTTTTATCCAATCCCAACCATATTTATTTATCGAGGTTTTACAATACCACTTCGTAACAAAAAGAATCTTGTATGTATATCAAGGCACTTATATATTATAATATATATCGGTAGAGATATCAAAAAATTTACTTGTTAAAAGTGTATATATTTAGATTTCTGTTAAATCTAAGGTTTGATAAAAATAGAAATAATATTTATTCATTATTTTTGTTATTTTATTGCACACCATAAATAGCACAATGTGATTTTCAGCACTCATATTAAAAAATTCAACACAGAAATTAAAATTATAAAATTCAACACTCATAATTTGGGAACCCTGCTTTCCATTCCAATCGCACTCACAAGCGCGTGCAATACAATTAGTCAACTTTCAAGCAATTTTCGTCAGCTTCCGTCAACCATGGACCACGTGAATTCGTTTTTCAATAGTTTAGGTCCTTCTTAAAACATAAAAATAGTTCAGGGACCTGATGAAACAAAAGTTAATAGTTCAGGGACCTAAAAATGCATTTTACCTATATTAAAAAACACATTCTTGATAAGTTAGCACAATATCACGGGAGATGTTATCAACCTATCTTTAGGGGCTGTTTACTTATGACTTAATCAGCTTAATGGGTAAAATATTTTATTTGCTCAGACGTTTTGAAGTGTTTACCTGTGACTTATTCGCTCGGTTAGTATCTTAATCGTTCAGTTGCCTCCCACTCTCTTGTCCTCATACAGACACCGAAAAGGCAACTACTACCCCTCTGTTGATTATGGATTTCCAAACTTATATCGTCATTTATAATAATAAAAAAAAATACGCTTCAAAAAAGAAAAACAAAAAAATGTATACAAAATTTAATTTAAAAAAGCTGAAAATAAAAATAAACTCAGCGAGACTGCAAAATATTAGAGATGCTCTAATTAATTTCAATTTCTTCATTTACAAACATATCGGTTTAAATTTTTAAATATTTCTTTTCTTTAAAAAAATTATAATATTACAGACAAATAAATAATTAAAATCTTAAATAAATAAAAGAGGTTAGGAATAAAATTAATTAAAAATATACACTTTCATCTACAATCTAACATATTAAGATCATATTCTCCTCTCTTTAAATTAATAATATTTCGATAAAAATAAAATTCTAATCAGTATAAATCAGTTTCAATTATTAATAAATCCAGTAAAATTCAGTTTAATGAGTAAAAATAAGTTCTAATTAGTAAAAATCAGTTTAATAATTTTATGAGTTATATATAATATTAGTAATTATATATATTCAATAATAAATATAATATGTTAAATTAAGGTATTGATACGCGAACAAAATGACTCTTTTTTTTTATTATATGACTTTAAAAATAAACAACAATTTATAAAACAGCTTATAATTCATATTCAGGGGTAAATCGATCATTTTTGTTATTCAGACAGTTTATTCAGATGAAAAAGTAAACAACAACATCAATTTATCCAAACAGACACATTTATCCAGACAGACAAATTCACCCAGACAGACACAATTTATCTAGACAGACAAATTTGGTAAACAACCCCTTAGTATATTTTTAAACTCATTCTTGATAAATTTGCAAGGAATTAGGAAATTATTATCCATATTTTAGTATATTATTCAAAACTTCCAACGATTTTGATAAATCTGGGAGATTTTTTTTTTTTTTCAAAATAGGATTTTAGGATGATTTAGTTTAGTTTGTAAGGGAAGGATAAATTAGGTGATGATAAATCTTCGCTATCAACTCAAGGATGATGATATGCGGCGAAGAATCTCACAACGCCCCAAGGTTGCCCCAAGCTCTCTCTCCCGTCGGTTAGGGCAAGAAATGAGAAAAAATGAGAGAAATGCGACTGTCGAGGTCTTTAACTTGGGTGGTGTTACGGCCGTAACACACAACCTTTACGACCGTAACTAGCTATCCTTACGACTGTAACTCACAACCTTTACAGCTGTAAGTAGACTACTAGAATCAACATGTTTTCACGAACCCAGCAAACGGTCGTACAATGAATAGTTTATAGATATAAGGTATCAAGGATTGCAGCCGTAACACATAGTTGATTACGGCTGTAACTGCTTCAGCACACAACAGCCCCAACCGGACAGTCTGGGAACGTCCCATTCGACACAGAAATGTGCCGAAATCCAACCTACAATGAAGCGCCCACGTAACACCGATATAAGATACCAAGTGCTAATCAAACTCCAAAAAAACATCAACTCATGATATAAGAAAACGGCCTCCAAACGACAAAAAATATAATTATGAAGAAAATGGCGGAGTTCACAAAATATTCCAAAATAACCAAAAAATTTGTTCGAATTGAAAAATAAAATAAAAAAGAGAACGTGTTATACAAACCATAATGAGTACAAGTGAGTTGCTGAAATCGAAAAAATACGAAAAATATAAAATGCGGATATTAGACTAACACCATGTAGCTTATGGCCGTAACACCACCGCTGGAGCAAAAATAGTGCACAATATCATCGTATCGGGTCGACTCCCACTAACAAAACAACTAAACGAGCATCCAAAAACTCAAACATGACAATCATATAACCGCGAACAATTCCGAATAACATCCAACATGTAAGAATCTCAACAAAGTCGAAATGCGACAACCGAACACAATATGGAAATAAAAGCTCGATACGCACGATATAACCACAAAACGAAAAAGACAGAAAAAATAGCATCGTAACTAAGAATACAACGAAGATGTATAAAACTCAATAGTGGGAACTGTTTATAAGGAATAATTAAGTGAGGTGTTAAAAATTACAACACTCGCCGGTTGAATACCAAATTCTCTTCCTTTTATGCGAAGAACTACTCGATGCCATCATGGAAATATTTGTTGCTATCTTTGTACGGATAAGAATCAAAATACAAATCAATATTAGTATTGTACGACGGTATATCAAAGAAAAATATAAACAACTAGAATATAGTAGATATTAAGTTCAAGATATTAAATGATCCATTACTCCTTTTAGTTTTATGTTATTCCGATTGAAAGATACCTTTTTGATTTCTTGTTAATATATTTGAGGGAGTTAATATATCCAACTATTTGATGCACAATACAAGATACACACCAATTATGATTACTAGTATAATCAGAACTGATGTATAGCATCACTATAACTATGTATAATATAATTACAGTAAAAACATGATGCAACAACATACTCACAACTGATGGATAATATAATCACAACTAATATACAATGCACGGTACATTATGTTGGACGGTATAATTTTCCTATTTAAGGGGAAATAATTGTTTATAAAAGGAAGACTATGTAGATAATCGATGAAACTTTAAAATGATGGAAATTTATTATATTAAAGCATATTTTGAAGGAGATATTATTATAATTTATTCAAGCAATGTAAAATTAGGAAAATGAGAAAGATATTAAAGGTAATCGATAAAATAAGCTTTTAGCAAAAATCCCAAAAATTACAAACCGTAGCAATTCACCATTAGTATATCAAAAGAAACAATATTGATAAATTAGCAAAATTTCACGGGAGATGTTATCAAGCCACATTTAGGGGCTGTTTAGCAGTTGCTGAATGATTTGGTGTAGAATGATTAAGTGGTTAGAATGATTAAGAGGCTCTTATAATATAGTGCAAAATGAAACACAATTGTTTTTTAATTGTTCAAAAAATCAAAACTCTTAATGGTTAAGGGAGAGTCGTGATACAAAACCATTTAGAGAGTTTGAAACCATTAAGAGGCAGACACTTTTTTCGCCAAACAAGAATTATCTCTTAACGATCCAGGGGTTGCCTCTTAAAGCTTCCATTAAGACGTAAACAACCAGCCCCTTAGTATATTTCCAAACTCATTCTTGATAAATTTGCAAAAAAATTAGGGAGATATGACCCATATTTATATTATCCGAATTTTCCAATGATTTTTTGATAAATTGGGGAGATGTTATAAAAGAATTAGCCATTATTAATAATACATAAAAACCGTAGCAAACACATCATATTCGGGACAGGATCCTCTGCAGTGCACAGCACGGTGTTGTACACTGCTGAGCGTAGAATCGGACACACACACACTCACGCATGTGTGAGTGTGTGTAATCTAACGGCTGACAGTGCACTGCAGAGAATCCTTGCCCATCATATTCACTTTCGCAATTATCTTGTAATTAAAAATCCAAAAAGTGAAAAATTTCACATATCGTCACGTCAGCTAAATGCATTAGGGAGTTTAAAAACTGAATATTTATATAATACTAGTCAATCAGACCCGTGCGTTGCACACGTACTGTATAATTTTTTTTGAAATTTGATTTTTAGCATAAATGGTTAAAAGTATTGATAAAAGGATTGTTCAAACTGTTAAATATAACTTGTTAATTGATTGGATCAGGTCGGGTCGAGTCGCACCAAATTGGTGTTTACTAATAGATTGTGGTACAATTTTCTTTTCAATAATACGTATGCCGCCTGATAAGTTTTTATCTGGTTTAATAACAGTACCTTTACAATCGATGGACAACAGAATCCAAAAACACTTTTAACATAACTGAATATTGTTAAGCAACCACAAAACCAAAAAAAAATCTTAATATCTACGAACGTAAAAAATAAACAAAAGTTGAGCTAGTTGTGGTCCTAAAACTTTTGACTAATCTTTTAATTACCCCAATCTAACCCCAAACAATTAAAGGTTGTATAATAGTTGACAACTCATAATTTTTTTTAACCTTTTTTAAAACATATTTTGACATTGATATTTTGGCATTGCTGATAAGTATTTTTAACACGGTACTAAAAATCCAAGATATTAAAAATAATCGACTTTATATGTAAAGATGTATTAGTGATATTAATCATTAAGATTTAATATTTAATTATTGGGACTCAATCTTTATATAGATATAGATTGTAGATAGATTTGAAACTACATGTGGAGATTCCCTCCCAACTTCCTCGAGTTTAATTTATGAAATACACATCATTCAAGAAATACACTTCTCGTTTTCTTTTTCTTTTGTTCTAAAATTATAAACCCATTTATATTTTATCATTAAGACTACGTTTAGCAAAACTAACTGAAAAGTTAGCTGGTAGCTGGTTAACTAGCTGGTAAGCTAGTGATTATGTAGTTGATTGTTGGAAATTTTGATATGAAAATCCTAGTAGAACCATATTCTAATATGGTATTTATTTCGAGTAGATATATTTTACGTATTTATTTGTTCATATCCGAATTCGGATGAATGAGCAATTAAATTACAAATAATAATACTTGAAATAAGATAATGTTTGGTGGTTACTAGGTCGCACCTATTCGCGAATAGCCACGTTTGGTGGTTAATTATGGAAAATGGATCATACCTTTTCATGAAAAGTCGCATTGGTTCATGTTTAATGGTGGATGAAGGATCACACCTTTTCATGAACAAACACATTAGTTCATGATTAAAGGTGGGACGAAAGGTCACACCACTTCGCGAAAAGTCACTTATGACTATAAATAGTCCCCTACAGTTGATGGTTAAAAATTAATTCAAACACACTCATTCGAACATAGATTGGTCTACAAATTCGAGCATTACATTCATATTAGTCTACTCGGTTCATTCATCATCCTAGTGGAAGTCTGGGAGTCTATACTCAGTCCCGAGTATCTATATTGTTCGACCGGAACTACGACCCGCGGTGCAGCGTTTCGTATTCAAAGTTTGTCGTTGTATCTTGGGGACATTTGCTATAGACCGTGTGCACAAGTGTGGAGCAATTTGTCTTACGGAGAGAGAATCCAATTCTCGCCTCGGCATTTACGTCATAAGTTTTCATTTCTATTATTTGTTCTCGTTGTATTTATATAATTCCATTATTTCCAACATCCACAAATAACAATCGTAAGACAAATTGTCTTTATCAAATAGAAAACATAACAGAAAATTCGTATGTATTTTTCTGGTCAGGTCAGCCATCTTGTTTTGACGTTTTCTGAAGTTTCAACCGTTGGATCGTCTTGAATTTTGGATGATAACTTCATAAGGTCTCTATATAAATTATGAACGGTGGAGATCGGATTTGGAGGTCCATAGGTTCATTTTCAAGGGGCTGTAATGAGGCTGTTTTCTGGACTGGCTTATGTTGGAAGATGGAGTCTACTATTTATACGAGGAGGTTGCCGAAATTCTGCGGAACTGATTTCCGTCGTTGGAGGGATGAAATGCTGTTGTTTCTCACAATGTTCGACATGGCTCGATTCCTAACGGAATACCCACTTGCTGCCCAACCGGATGTTTCTGACGACCTCAACTTCGCCAGAATGACCGTCTGGAGTAACGGTGATTTTGAATGTCGTAATCAAATTCTTTATCACCTTAGTTTTCCTATCTACGTCATGTTTACAGGTTGCCACACCTCGAAGGAACTCTGGGATGCCTTGGAGGTAACGTTCGACGTTGGAGGCATTGACCACTCCCACCAAGCCAAGAAGGCGAAGGTCGATGACCCACACTTTGAAGACACGGAAGATGATCCTCGTAAGATCGAGGAAGCCTTTACAGGCAAGGATGCTCCCTTATGGAGGGAAGAAATCCGCAATTAGATGAATCTCCTCATGGAAGAAATAGAGTAGATCATTTGTAAATTCCAATGGGACCTACTTGAAAACATCCGAGGCACAACCCCGCTAGGCTACAAGTGGCGCCTACGCAAGAAGAGGATTGGCCACGGAACAATCACCGGATTCAAGGCGAGTCTGCTAGGCTCACGCTTCCGACTCAAGGAAAGTCCCGTGTGACTTGTCCTAAACTTGTATATAGAAAGTCGTATAGGACTATCTATAATAAAGGCTTGTAAATAAATAAAGCCTTCCTTGAAAAAATATATATAATATTATATATATATATATATATATAATCAAATATTTAGTATTTGATGCATGTTCATTTAATTTGATACAATTAAATGAATGAAATTACTTCGTAGAGAAATAATTGATATATTTAATTCGTTGGAATTAAATGAAAACGGTTATCTTGATTAGTCTACAATAAAGTAGATAATCAAAAGGCATGTGGAATTAATGCTCATTTAATTTTAAGAATTAAATGAAGATATTAATTACTGTAGACATGTAATATTAATGCATATTTAATTTTAAGAATTAAATAGAGGTATTAATCACTCTATTATAAGAATAGAGGGAAATGCACATTTAATTTTAAGAATTAAATGAAGGCATTGATCATTTAATTATGATAATGAAGGTGATAATTACTCTATTTAAAGCGATAGAGGAAATTGATTAGTCTACTTTGAAGTAGATAATCACGGTAGAAAATACGAATATCATTTAAAAAGGTAAATGATCAAGTCGACCCCGTGTCAATAACAATGGTTGATTAGTCTATTTTAAATAGATAATCAATGTGGGGGAACGTAGCTAAGTACTTTGTAAGTTTAGTCAATGATTTCACTATAAATCCAAACATTTAGTTTTTGGAACAAATTAAATGATAGATGATTTATTTCAAGGAAATAATCATGCTTTTGGTGAAGAGAACGTCATTGGCAATTACAAATGTACTTACAAATGAAGCTGAGAGCTAGTCAAACGACTAAATCGATTTGGAATAATATTTAATATTTATCATCATCCAAAGAACCAAAAGCATCTAGATAGATACGAATGAAATGTGGGGGTATCTTGACTAGCATGTCAAAATACAGTTAATATACCCAAAAGAAAAAGGAAATTCAATATTACTAGTATGACAAAGTTTATGTCGTTTAGTAGAATCATGTGTAGGAAAGTGTGACAAGGACAATAAAAAAAAATTATCTTGTAAACACTTCACACTTGAAAATTTACTAAGACGACTAAAGAACGAAAAGTTGTATAGTAATGATTGAAAAAGTAAATATTTATCTTCGGATAATATATTTGATCATATGTGTATGTTGACTAATAAAAGTCAAATACATTAATATGGCCATTACTTGAGATAAAATATGGTCAAATATGGAGTAAGGGGAATGGATTGAAAACCACAATCAAATGGATGTTCATAAATGACACTCAACCATGATGATTGGAGATCCCAAGAACTTGGTTCAATGAGACAACTGAGTTATGAATGTTCAAGTTGTGCACTTGAAATTTGAAATCCATTCTCGTAGCTTCTCAAGTGCAAACCTGCAGCGTGTGGTAAAGGATAAGCCTAAAAAGCTTTTAATGATTCCTATAGCCTTTAAGGTGGAGTATGGCAGAATACTCTTTATAGGAGATCACCTATATAAGTAAGAAGTGTGGCCGCTTCTAAACGTTACAATACGCAAAATACTTATGAATCCAAGAATGGTCCAAGGCCAAAAATGGACACAACATAAGAACAAGAGATATTAGATCTGTTATTGTGTGTGTTATTGTCTAGGTTTGCACAAAAGCTGACCGGTTCAAGACATCGCGTTCACCGAGCAGCGAGTAAATCCGATAGCACTACACTACGGAAGGTTCAAGGCTAACTACCACCTATCCTTATGCAATAACGGGTCGTCGGGACTAAGTACATGTTACATTTGCATTAATCGTCATTCATGTGGGGGATTGTTGGAAATTTTGATATGAAAATCCTAGTAGAACCATATTCTAATATGGTATTTATTTCGAGTAGATATATTTTACGTATTTATTTGTTCATATCCAAATTCGGATGAATGAGCAATTAAATTACAAATAATAATACTTGAAATAAGATAATGTTTGGTGGTTACTAGGTCGCACCTATTCGCGAATAGCCACGTTTGGTGGTTAATTATGGAAAATGGATCATACCTTTTCATGAAAAGTCGCATTGGTTCATGTTTAATGGTGGATGAAGGATCACACCTTTTCATGAACAAACACATTAGTTCATGATTAAAGGTGGGACGAAAGGTCACACCACTTCGCGAAAAGTCACTTATGACTATAAATAGTCCCCTACAGTTGATGGTTAAAAATTAATTCAAACACACTCATTCGAACATAGATTGGTCTACAAATTCGAGCATTACATTCATATTAGTCTACTCGGTTCATTCATCATCCTAGTGGAAGTCTAGGAGTCTATACTCAGTCCCGAGTATCTATATTGTTCGACCGGAACTACGACCCGCGGTGCAGCGTTTCGTATTCAAAGTTTGTCGTTGTATCTTGGGGACATTTGCTATAGACCGTGTGCACAAGTGCGGAGCAATTGTCTTACGGAGAGAGAATCCAATTCTCGCCTCGGCATTTACGTCATAAGTTTTCATTTCTATTATTTGTTCTCGTTGTATTTATATAATTCCATTATTTCCAACATCCACAAATAACATTGATAAACTAGTTGATCAGCTAGCTGATTTTAGTGTAGATACTTAGCAAATTAGTTGATGAATATTTTGTAAAATGACATAAAAGTGTATTACTATTTTTTTTTCTTTTAAACTTTCTCATCATAGTATTAGTCCATATTTTTATAAAATAAAAGTACAACACATTTTTTTTTCAAATATATATTCAATGTACATTAAAGAGAGACGATTGTATTAATCATTATAATAGTTTGCGAAGAAGTATACAATATCAAAAGATATAATAAAAGTTCCAACAATATAAAAAATGAGTCGAGATATAAAATTCATGACAAGAGAATAACGCAGATACACCGATTGTTTCTTATGTTTATATTTAGGTCAGTGGTATTTTTGGAATGGAAAAGATAGAAAGAAGTTTTTTTTTTTTTTTTAAAAAGCCAACTTTGTTAGCTTCTCAATCAGCTAGCTGGTTTAAGAAGCTACGCGTTCACATAACGAGTTTTTTATCAGTCAATGGTCAAAAAAGCTCCTAGAAGCTGAAAAACTAACTGAAAAGCTAGTGCTCAACACAGCCTAAGTTTTTCAGGGAAAAATTATATCGTGCAACATGATGTACCGTGCATGGTACACCAACGGTGATTATGTTATACATCAATTATGATTATGTTGTTGTTTCATTGTAATTATATTTATACATCAGTTGTGATTATGCTTTATACCGGAGTGATTATACTAGTAATCATAATTGATAATAACAACTAATTTTCAGATATTTTCATATAAATTAATAAATAAATAAATAGAAAGAACAAAAAATGCGATTTTGAATTCGAACGGTCTTCCTGCCTTCTGATTCCAAACTCCAAATCCCCAAACTCTGCTCATAAATGGCTCCAATAATCGAAATTCGAGGTACAGCACTTGAAGCAAGAAAAAGGATCACTCTTTCCCATTCACTTCTGCATCTCCCCGTCGACGGCAATGGCGAGAAAGAGAGAGAGAGTTCCGGAGGTCCTCTGGAGGCTATTCCGCCGCCGCGCTCGGACGCTTGCCCACACCATCCTGGCTCTGATCCCTCCGGCGCTGGCGAATAAGGAGGAAGAATGCCGCTGCAAGGGGCGCCGATGCCTCTCCTGCAGCGGCGATAAAGCCATATCTTTCCTTGTAAGACCCGGCGATCCCCCCGACTACCGCAAGCTGCTAACGGGATGCTTCGTCGTTATTTCCGAAAATGCCCCTCCGCTCCCTCCCGTCTTCGACCCTCACTGCCGCTGGTCGCAGCGCGAGGTACGTACGGACATCTGCAGTTTTTGGCGGGAAACTGGGAGGCCCCTTTTTCATCTGCCTGATTTTTGGCGGGAAAAAGTGAATAATGACGCGATGCTTTGGTGAAAAAATGGAACCTGGTGATGAAAGTTGGTTGCCCTTTGTTTTGCTAATTTATTTATTATTTGAGTAAAACACTTAAAAGGGGGTGATGTTATTTATACTTCAAGAAATAGCATCTCTATAAGTGCTATTCAGAGTGCTCCATTTCGGCCTGTACATTTATATATCTGGCACACTTCCTGGAGAATTATTATCAATTGAGGTTGTTGTTGTAGCAGAAGCTTTATATCATGCTTTGAGGTGCATTGCAACATATTATAGAATGAATTACTTTGGATGTGAACGGGGATGAAGCAATATACAAATGAGAACTTCTCCACATGGACTGCTTTGAGAGAGGCTGCTATATGGACTGCTCCATGTAATCTAGACCATCTTAACGAGAACATCTTCATGTTAATCTAGATCGTTTAGATATGGACTTTTCCATATAACTTGAACCTTGAAATTCACCTCTAAACATTACTTGTATTTCTGTGGACTGAAATGACATTCTTAATATCCTTTTTCTCCATAGATTTCAGTGCACTAATGATTAAATACTCCTCTTACTTAAGATACTGGGTTGGCATGCTACAGATACAGTCATACAGAGTATGGTTCTTCATCTCTCATGAATGATAGCGATGTAGCTTTTAAGATAAGAGGACTGGAAATACTTTAGCTGACTCCCAAAATTGAACTTTTGACTAATTATATCAACATCATCATTATAGTTTCAGTATTCTAATGTCATGGCATCTTAGGGTACTATAATCCTTTTTGTGCTTTCAGATTGTTAGAAGATCCATTGAAATGATAATGCATGAACAACCTTCCTCTTCAAATCTGATCTGCTGCAGTTATGATAAAGTCAGTGTTTTCATAGACCGGTTATTTTGAGTTAATTAAATCTTCTGTGGGAGTTTCATATATGAAAGTATGACATTCTGCGATTTCGCAGGACAACCGTTCAAGTGCTGTGGTTGACACACTAACGTCGTCAAATTGGTTAATCCTGTTAAAGAGAGTAAGTAAAAGTGGTTGCTTCTGTGAGTATTATTCACCTTTTAACATATATGTGCTCATTGAACATGATTGATGTACCAATGTAAATCTTAGGTTGGTGATGCTCTTATGATGTACTTGTTGAAGTACACTTCAATATTTCTACCGCTGCCTCGAAAGAAGTTTCATCAGGTGGGTGGTTTCCCCATCAGCGATTTGGGCTGTAAAAATTCACGGCGCATGCTGGACTCTAGATCTCAGCTTTTTTCACGTGTGTATGATGGTAATATTTGATGGGATATGTTCATGAAAAATGATTTTACTCGTCAGTCGTCCATTTATAGCTTATGCATCTTATGAAATTTGGTGGCCTTAAAATTGACAGCGGATAGAATAATCTATATTTCCATGGCACCTACACTGGATTTATTTAGTTTATATGCTTTACAATGCTTGTCTAGGTATGAGGCATGCTTATGTAAAATTAGGAAATGACAGCCTTATTGCAGAATGTTCTGTTTGTACAGGGCATGAGATTTTATCAATGTAAATTCCTTGTTATCTTTTTCAATCACACCTCACAAATGTTTGACCCCATCTTTCACAATGTAGCTGTTTCACACATCATGTATCGTCGTTAGCTTGTCCCTAATTGTTTAATTCTCAATCCTTTTAATTTTTTAGCAATTGAACTTTGTCAGAATATTAAAATTTATTTGAGGTTTTGTTAAATCCACTTTAACTTCATCCAGGATCCAGGAAAAAGAGGAAAAGGGTTGAAGGAGCCGAGTCAATACCAGAGAAAGAGCTTTCTATATCTTCTTTGGGTTCAGTGCTTTCTTCACACCCTATTCAATTTGTTGCAAGTAATGGTGAGGATAACTCTCCTTGAAGTGATAGATACTACTGAGGGAAAACTCTTATTAGAAATCTCGTGAAAATGCCTGCAGGGTCGTGTTATTTTACTCATGAAGATTTCTCCAATGATAACTGTGAGGGAAGTTTGAAACCAGATATTGTTTTATCTAAGAAGCGCACCAGACAGTATCGCTGGCAGCGGCAAAGGAAACGTAGACAGTCGGTTGTTCAAGAAAAGCAGTCTTTGGTCCCTTGTACAGAAAATAGTTGTACCAGTGATACATTGTCTGGAGAACTTCCGAACTATGTCCGCACAAGCTCACGTCAAAGTTGTGAATGTGTATGTATTTTATCAATCCTCTAGTTATTTATGTTGCTAAACCTAAATGAATATTCTTTTGCTTGTTGAGCTGGAGCATATATAATTTCGTCTGAGTGAGCTCTACGGCTAGGAGTCCTAAAGATGACCATATTATTAGATTTAAAATCCAGGAGATCACCATATTGTCTACAAGTTTCCACTGTTCATATTGAGCGGAATTCTATGAAGCTGCTTCGTTTTGCCATTAATAAAACTTGGGTTCATCTTAGCTCCAAGTGTAATTTTCATAGATCGGATCCGAGGTAGGTAAGTATTATCTGTTCTCCTAACTAATCTGTGCAGTTGCAGAGGATCCTCATCATAAGTAGCTATGTTAGATGTCGAAGCTCACAGATTCATGGCATCCGGAAGTTGAACACTCGTTTAACTTTTCACCATTATCGAATCTAACGTGTAATGCTCTTTGCATATTCAAGAAGATTACATATTCAGTCGTAGATGGCTGTTAATTGGTTCTGCATGTATAAACACCAGTTTTCTGCGAATTCTTTCAGTTTTTTGAAATCAATAAAATGAAAATCCTCTATACAGTACCTTTTAGGATATGCAAAGTGCAGATTCTACAATCAAAATTATATGAGATACATTTTCTGCCTGAGTACATAGTATTTAATCATTATCGATCATCTCTTAGCGTTATTCCATCTGCAGGCTGATGTTAGGCTAACTTTGTTGTTACAAATTGATATAAAAAATGACCTCAGGTTTCATTACAGTTTGCTCGCTCTATATTCTAAATCAAGACTAGCTGACTTATTTGGAAGCTATCATTTCTGTCGTGGAGAATGACATTGTTCATTCACAAATGTGCTGAATATGATACTTCCGAATGTCGGGTGTGGGGGAACAAGCCGAGTTCAGGAGGATGCCATTTTGCATTTAGAAACGAAACCTGCTCCTCCTCCCTCCCAACTCTGGTGAAGAAAATTGGTATAAGAGAATCTCTATATTGAAAGTATTGAAGATGAGAACAAGGAATTTACTAGAAGAGGAGTGTGGTATTTTGCAATTTTTCTCTTGAAGTCTGATTTGTAGATTTGAACATGTAAATGATCATGCGACAATAACAAATGTGACATAGCCTGTCAGTAAATTGCTATAAACTTCTGACTGAATTCAATGTTGAACTAGCTGCTCTATTTTTGACGTTCTTGAAGCGTAACGATTACACGCTTGCTGTATATCTATGTCTGACATCTTCGTACTGCACATTCATGTCATCCTTTTAGGTGATTAACATTTCATTAATTTTCTATATAATAACAGGGTTTGTGGTGTTTTGATTTCTGCAGAATATTTCTCATTGCACTTGCTGTACAGTTTTCCAAAATGAGCCAAAGATGAACCGAAATGCTGAGATTGATAGACAAAGTATATTTTATAAGTTTGAAAATTCTATGTCAATGTTACCAAGGAAACGTATCCTAATCAAAATATTTTTCTTCTGTAAGTTTGAAAAATCTATGTCAATGCTGTATTGAGAAAGTGATAAACACAGACCCAATCTTCAAGCTGAAAGTATGAGCTTCGTATTTCCTACTATTTCAATCTAAGTTCAGTTTGTTCAATTCTTTGGCTTGGGATAGCTGTTCTTCTGCCATTTTGTACTTTACGTTCCAATTTCCTCTTTGTATCCATGTGCACTGTGACACTGTCTCCGAAAAAAAAACTCCTCTTTTAGAATCTTGATCTTCCTTTCCTTTGTCATTTTCTGTGAACTTTTTTCCTACTATTACTATTATTACTACTACTACTACTAGTACTACTATTTTTGTTATTTACGTTCTTTGGACAACATTTTTTAGTGCAGCCTTAACATTAAACAGACATACTGCACACTATAAAGCCCAATGGTTCTGGAGCTTCTGTTCTGTTCAACAATATCTTCAGACCATTTCGTATTGCCCAGAATCCTGAGACTACACCGTGTCTTCACAGCAAAAATAATTGTCCTGTTATATCCACTTGTCTGTAAGCAACAGCCTGCGATTATATGAATCTTGAGATCCTCGTTAATTTGAGTATTATATATTCTGCATATCTTATTTCTATTTTACCAACAAGTATTATAGATTTAATTGATTGCAAGAACGTCATTCATTTTTTTTTTTGACAAAGAACCAACTTACTTGGAGAATCAGACACTAACAAAGGTCATTTCAAATGCTATAATATCCTCCTCTCCCGCTCTCTCTTGTTTGTAAGCATCATCCCACAATTATATGAATCCTGAGATCCCCGCGGTTTAATTTGAGTATTATACATTCTCTCTTATATTTTATTTTATCCCAACATGCATTATTTACTTGAATATGATAAGGTCATTTCAAATTTATAAATCTCTCTCTCTCTCTCTCTCTATGATTCAAGTTTTTGCTTATCGTAGTTTGGCTCTCTTATCCTGGAACACAAACTTAAAATGTTCTCTGTGATATTTGGAGTACTTATTTATTTCACAAATGTATATTTGAGTGGGCTTTGGCAGGATAAGTGGTGTAAATACACCCGACAATGCTGGCAATATAGATTGAAAAACTTACAAGTGACTACCATAGTTTTTGCTCTCAGCCGAGAGTAGGATATTCTTATACTCTGTTCTTTGGTACCTTACTCCAATCAAAATTCAAAAGTTGTGTTTTGATGGGAAAGATTTCTGTTGCTACAATTTTCTAATTTTGTGGAAGTTATATTGTCATCTAACTACAATTCTGGTTATCCAAAACTGTAGGAATAGGATGTAAACAGCCCCCTATATGAAAGGTGTTAGGGGAGCACCTAGTTGAGAACCACTCGCTTAAGGACTGCACTTATTTCACATTCATGCTTATGATATTTATTTGCCTTTGTTGTTTGGCTCCATAAATGCTAGGTAAATTTCTACGCATGTATTCCACATCAGTTATTCATAACAACAGTTTATCCTTTGTCCTTTAGATATCACTCCCTTACGAAGCTACTCAAAAGTCTCATTCGTGAAAGTCAGAATTGCCGATATCTGAGGCTGCTGGACAAACACTGCCCTACGGGATCCTCATACCAAGATGCAAGTAGGGCTACTGGCACTGGGCTTGAGGTTGTTTATTTCGCGAGGATATTAGTCTGTTTTATAATGAAAATGTACTACACAGACTAGATCAGATTTACTTTGTTATTATTATATAATGTGGAGTTAGGTCATCTTGTTTCTTTTGATGTCCTGTTTACTTAAAAAGATAGTTGTAATTCTTTTTCTTTCTTTGTTTCTTTTTTCTCATAGATTCAAAATGTCTTGTTTTTTCAGTAAATTTTATCAGTCTCTTTTTATAGGAGTGTGTTTCTGGTTCACTACTACTATTGATGTTGTTCTTCTTTCTTTTATCATCCTTGAATGAAATCTTGTCATAAGTCACTTGAAAGAAAGTTTTAACAAGACCACATCTTATGGATCGAAGATAATAGACTTTCAATAAAAAAGTAGCAGTTTTTCTGTTTGCATGCTGGTCCTAAGCTTGTTGTTTTCTAAAACTTCTGTATGAGGTTGGTAGGACGACTTCTTGCCTCTAATACTCTTAGATTCGTGAGTTCAGGGAAATGAAGTGGGGACAAGCTTCTCCAAAACCACACCAGATGGAGCTCAACTTGATGGAAACTCGTTTCGTGTTTCTAATGCCAGAAGTAGCATGATGACACAAGCCACTACTGACCAGGTTGAGCCAAACAAGTGCTATTGTCCCAAAACACAGGTAGTATCGTTTATATGGGCAATTTGTAGGCGAATAATTCCTTCACCATTGCTCGGAGAACCTTCTAACTGGAGGGTTTTGCGGAAAAACATCTCAAAGTTCATTCGGCTTCGAAAATTTGAGAAGTTCTCTCTGAAGGAGTGTATTCATAAACTGAAACTGTCGAAATTTCCTTTATTGTTGAATAAGCACTGTGGAGATAGGCACAACGGGTGCAGTGAGAATGTTCTCACAAATATTGCTAGAAATGCAGTTCTTCAATGCTGGATGTATTGGTTTTTTGCATGTCTAGTGTCGCCATTGGTTCAAGCTAACTTTTATGTCACGGAAAGCGAGCATGAGAAACAAGAAGTATTATACTATCGAAAGTCTACTTGGGAGAAACTGATAAGAGAAGCTGAATGTGTGAAGGATGGGAGATATCGTCAACTAGATCATGCATCTACCGGAAAAATAATAGGGAAGAGATCATTTGGTTTCTCAAAGGCCAGACTTCGTCCTAAGCAATTTGGGTTTAGAATGCTGACAAATCTTCAAGCACCATCGAGAATGCGTGTGAACCCTCCTTTTAGAACTCGCTCCAACCAAAAGCTGCCTAGAAAATTATTTTCCAACCATAGAGTAAAATATCGGTTATTTAAATCTGTAAACAGTGTCCTTCACGATTTGCATGTGGTTCTAAAAGGTTTACGGACAACGGAACCAGAGAACTTGGGTTCATCAGTTTTTGATTACAACGATGTCTACCGGAAGCTAGTGCCCTTCTTGTATCTACTGAAAAATGGGTCGGACAACAACATGCCTAGTGTATTCATTGTGGTTTCTGATGTGTCGAAAGCTTTTGACTCCGTCAATCAAGATAAATTGCTCAGCGTGATGAAAGATGTCATATTGGATGATGTGTATCGCCTGGAGAAGTTTACTCAGGTTATCTGCACAAAAACGTCTTTGAAGGTCCATCAGCATATGGCTTTATTACGTCCAGGTATTGTTGAAGCGTCCGCAAAAGTCAGTCCACGGCTTCCTGCGAATACTTTGGATTGCGTTCTTATTAAGAAGGTATTGATTTAATATTTAAAGATAAACAAACTTCTTCTCGTCCTAATATTGTTTGATGTAGTGCACTTGTGGGCCATTAGATCTCCACTCCTTAGTTTGATTTGAGGAGTTCGATAGAAGACGAATTAAATCTTTTATATAGATTCTGAGGTTCATTGGGATTGGAGAAAATTTGGCGTTAGAGAGGATAATATGGAGGAAAATATATGGGTGGATGATGGAGTTTGATTTTTTTTTTTTATTATTTTCATTATTATTAATTATATTTCAGTTTTTTCTACAGAGTCGATTTGATTTTTCTTTACACTTCGTATTTTCATTTTTTTTTTGTTGCTATTAATTGATTTTCTTGGTCTTTGACGGTTTCAAAGGATGATTCAAGTTAGCCGACCACAAATCATTTTGGGATTAAGGCTAAGATGTTAGTTGTTGTATTCTGTTTCTTTTAAGTTCATCTGATTTTATAACCAGGGCAAATTCTATTCTCGCAATCGGATTTATGAAATAATGCTCTGTATATGCGACTTGCAAACTGATGGATGCTTACTTAGTTAATGCATCAAAGATGAAAATTTGTTTACAAAAGGTTTGAAAATCTGTAACTTCGCATATCTGAGCACTCGGGGAGACCATTTTAGCCAAAATTAATTTCCTGTATACACTACATAATATTTCTGTTGCCATAGAAGCGCAAACAGACAATAACCAAGAGAACTAAATAATACTTTGCTCAAGTTGTTTTATACGAAATATATGTTAGTTTCTTGTGTTGGACCATGTTTTAGACGTAAGTTTTTTTTTTCTCCAAGTTACTATATGTTGCATCATTTTCTTAGTTTTGCTGTTTCAGGAACTGGGCAGAAATATAAGGAAAGATGAAATAATTTCAATCTTAAGAGAGCACATAACGCGCAATGTGTTTCGTTTGCATAACAACTTCTATCTGCAACGTGTCGGTATACCTCAAGGTAGCGTTTTGTCTTCTTTGCTCTGTTCGTTTTATTATGGACATATGGAGAGGAATGTAGTCTTCCCGTTTCTTGAGAAAGCTACTGAGGACCTGTTGGGAGGATTTGGTACTTCAGAAAAACCCGTGGCAAGTGGTCCTTCATATCTTCTACTTAGGTTTATTGATGATTTTCTTTTCATATCAACTTCTAAGAAGCAGGCTTCTATGTTCTTCTCCCGGTTGGAAAGAGGTGTTCGGGATTATAACTGCTGCATGAATGAGGAGAAATACGGTCTTAACTTTAACATGAATAATGGACAAGAATGCATGTCAAACAGGCGACATGTTGGTAAGGATGGTATTTCGTTTCTTCGTTGGAGTGGATTGCTTCTTAATTGCTCCACGTTGGAAATTCAAGCGGACTATACAAGGTTAGATTTCTTCCTTGTTAGTCATTTACATAAGTTAGTTTTATTCATAATTCTGCATGTTTCTTGTCCTCGGTTGTAGTCCAAACTGTACGTGAATGCTTCTATATGTTAACCTGCGATGTTTGAAAGATCGCTTTTGGAACCATTGGATCAAGTTTTCCAAATAAACGAACAAAGCTACCAACACACTTCTTGAGTTGGCATAGAAGTACTCAATTTTCATCGTCTTATTTGTATACAGGTACCTGAATTCTCATCTGAGCTCAACTCTAACAGTAAGCTGTCGGGGTAAAGTTGGTCGCCAGTTGAAGTCAAAGTTACGTTGCTACCTGCGTCCTAAATGCCATGCTATATTCTACGATTCTAACATCAATTCACCACGAGTTGTCAGACTTAATATCTATCAAGTGTTTCTACTTTGTGCTATGAAATTCATATGTTACATAAAAAACCTGTCGATTCTACCTAGATTCAGTCCGAAATTCCACTTTAATGCCATCGACGCTTCACTGAGGTACGGAATCAACAAATTCTTGCTGTTCTGATTTATTTTCTTGTTTAGCTTCACTTCTCTAGCTAAAAGACATCCCTCTCATCTTCACTGGTTTCCAGGTACATGAACCGACTCATAAAGAGGAAGATGTATTCTTTTGAAATTGATGCTGCTTTTCGTCCAAAATACAATGTGAAGAAGAAGGATATTATGTGGCTTGGATTGTACGCTTATAGTCGGGTGCTCAAGAAAAAGCAATCACGGTACAAGGAGTTGCTTGGTCTGTTGAGGTCTAAGTTGAAGGCTTATGGGAAGGTGAAAAACATGTCGTCTGAGCTGAAATACGCTATTGATGATGCACATTCGTCGGTGCTTTGGAGCATCAAGTACTGATTTGTGATGGTTCACCTTGGCCTTTTGCTTTTATATGGCAAAAAAAGTGAGCTTTTTGAGAGTGATCTTTTTGTCTTGCTGATTTTTGGAAATGTGCTTTACATTAGTAAATTATCGCCGATCTTACTCGCTACTCTCTGTTTAATGCATTTTCTAGCTTGTTTTCCCACTCTCCTTCCATCTATCTGGCCTTTAGCCGATGGTTTGCCTCCTAAAATTCTAATGAGAACTACATCTATTTATTCATTATCTATGTCTACTTTATATTGTATCATGTCTCTCTTCTATTTTTATCTTTCAATAATACAATTAAATATTATATTATAATATAACATAATCTCTCTTTCTTTAATTTTTTTTCTTTATGGAATACCACTAAGTACAACTTCTTTAGTGAAGGTACAATTTGTTTTAAATCATCTATTCTCACTCATTTTTCATTTCAACAACTATTATTGTAATTTATATAATGAAAAACTCTAGCTATAAAGAATATTATATCAATTTATATATAATTCCACTCTGGGAGGGTCCACATGGCCTCGAGGGAATTAGTAAAGGGATATTTAAAACTGCTAGTACATTTGATCTAAATATTACAGTAATAAATGAATCAAAAAATAATTACATAAATCTCACGTTATAGATATTTTATTTACATAAATATGGATGCAGTTATTCTTGGTATATTTTCAGTTTTATTGGTCTCTGTATCTCTTGAAAGACTCGAGATGCGCTGCATCTTTTCTTTTCCTAATCCATTTTTTTTTTTTGTTATTCTTCTTCTTAAAATCCCTTTGTTAGAATTTTTTCATGTGGATAAATCCACAGATAAGAGGAAAAAAAAAACAGCCTTCTGAGAAATATCAGTATCATCGACACGGGTGTTATTGGGAGGGACATGTACACTATCGACACGGAGAAGAAGATGAAGCACGGAGAGCAAGCTTATTTTGTTTATCATTTTATTATGGTTGCGATTTAAGTTTTCGATATATTCATGAATTTCTGTGCCTTGTGAATTTGGAGATTATTTTGTGTAAATTAAACATTAAAAGCATCAATTAGTCATCATAATCCAGAATTTCTTCTATTATCCTCTTTTCTCCACTTTGACTCAATATTTCTGTCAATTCAGTACTCTAAATTATTTTAAGTTTATAGAGATGACTCGGAGTATCCCTTGAAGTTCTTGTCTTTTTTTTTTTTAAAAATTATTATAAGATATTTGTATTTTTTATATATAATGTTGTCTTCGCAACGTCATCCCCAACAGATCTGCCAACATCCACAACAACGAAGACCGTCTGAATGGGTCGAAGGCCGCAGATAGCATTGTGACTTGAGTCGCGATGTGGAGGCTGAATTAGAGTTTTTGCTTTCTGATTATTTTCTTTATTTTTATTAAAAAACAAAATCATTATCAGATTTCATAATTTTAAAAGGTATCCAAATGTGTTTACCGAGGTAACTAAAATATACTGCGATAGTATCCATACATCTGTGGTTGAATCTAATTTTACAATATAAAAATGCAATTTTTTTTTTGAAAATCAAAGATGTGACCAATAATTCGGTGATGGGTCACTTTATTTGGAGATGGACACGATTCTCTAGTTCGGCGATGGCCATGATTTTTTGGTTCGAGGAGGGCATCAAATGTTCCTCTTTTTTTTTTTTTTTTTGAGTAATGCTACTTTCACGATTGACGGCGCCGAGGTTGTGATTTGTGTATGTGGCGCGTCTGTGAAGTGAGATAAATGTGATTGTGACATTTCACTTTTATCTCACTTCAGCGATCGTGCACGTATACTGATTGTCACCCTGTCAGTGATTACTCTTTTTTTTTAAAAAATCAAGTTGCATATTTAGGTTTAGAGTTAACTATATTTTTAGTAGAGATGTTAAACGGGCTCGGACCCGTAGGGCTGGCCCGTTTAACCCGCCAAAAAATCGGGTTAGGGCCGATATTTCCTGGCCGTTAAATCAAGGCTTTTTGGCTTGAATAGTTAGCCCGTTAGAAGCTTAGATATATATATATATATATTGTTAATTTCAACTTACAGTAATACTATATTTATATAACATATATTAATATTATAGAATATGTAATATATATTAATATTATATATAATATATATTATTATAGTATTTGTTAATATAGTGTGTGTATATATATGTATATACATAAAAGTATATTTTTTGTTATGTTTATTATAGTATAGTTGTTACTATATATTTAAAATATATTGTTACTGTTTTTTTTGTTTATGACTTATAAAAAATAAAAAAACAGATTTTTTAAATATTTAGCCCGTTTAGCCCGTTTAGCCCGAAACACGTTAGGGTTAGGGTTAGAATGATATTCCTAGCCCGTTTAAATCCGGGCTTTTTTGGCCCGGACCGTTTAGCCCGAAGCCCGCTAGGGCTAGCCCGGAACCGCTAGGGCTAGCCCGTTTAACATCTCTAATTTTTAGTTCCTTTGATTTTCCAGGTATTTCACTTTCAGTCCAATTTTTTAAAAAGTTTCGAGTTTGGTCCAAAAGTGAAACACCCGTTTCAGTTTTGGTATATTTTGGTGCTGACTGTTAGTTTGACCGGTTAAACAATCTAAAATGACTAAAATACTCTCCTTTCATTCTTTCTTTTTCTATTATTATTATTATTATTATTATTATTATTATTATTATTATTATTATTATTATTATTAAAGTTAAGTATTTTTTATTTAAAAATCAGGAATAAAAAATTGAAAACTCTGGATCTTATTTTAAAATGTATTAATAGAAAATGAAAACTAGAATATTATTTTCCATAAAATAAATAAAATCTGAATGTTTTATTTTATTTATTAAAAAACTGTCAGTAATTTATTTTTTTTTATTTTTTTACTTTTCATAAAAAATATTTTTTTATTTTTTAAAAATCTAAAAATCTAAAAATTACTTGAATTCCCGGAGAAGATAACCGATCAGATTTTTATTTATTTTATGCAAAATAATATGTCAGTTTTTATTTTTTTTAATTCTAAATATAAACTCGATATTTTTGAATTTCCGTTAATTTTTTTCCGTTAAGTACTAACAGAGTGCTTAGTTGGCAGTTAAATGACACGTGACATATGTTTATTGGCTGGTCAATATATGATGTAAAATAATAAAAAAATATAAAAGTTTAAAAAAATAAAAAATCTAAAAAATCTGAAAAACTTAAGAAAAAAACAGAACTTCATTTTTTTATTTAGAAAATCTGAAAAATTAGAAAAAATTGGAACTTCAGGTATATTTTTAAATTCTGGAATATAATTAATATTTAAAAAATCGAAAATAAAAAATTTACAAACTCTGGATATTATTTATAAATTGTTTTAATAAAAATAAAAACTAGAACATTATTTTCCATAAAATAAATAAAAATCTGAATTATTTTATTTTATTTATTAATGAAAAGACGAAAATACCCTCCTAACTAACGGTCAAACCTAGTCAAACTAATGATGTTAGTAAAAACGGACTGAAACTGAAACGGATGTTTCACTTTTAGACCAAACCCAAAACTTTTTAAAAAATTGGACTGAAAGTGAAATACCCGAGAAACCAAACGGACTAAAAATATAATTAACTCTTAGGTTTGTAAGTTTGCTTTGTATTATTTTTTGGAAATCGGATCACTACTTTATGAACGCTCTCTAGAATATTATTTGTTACATATTATAATTATTTGTGCCACCTTATTGTGGTGTAATTTTGTATTGTTTTTTTTTTTTTTTTTTTTTGTAAAAATGGCTGGCAGACTAGTCGGAGGAAAATGACTATAAATACCAAACAACTTGGTATTTATCTATAGAACAACCTTGAGCAAATCATTCATACTTGTGATATCATTGTATTCATTCTAATTATTGTAATTGAGCTTATATTGATAAAGTGATTGAGTGTTATACACGAAATCATACAAGATAGGAAAAAGAAAGGATAAGATTGGATTCGGCGTTATTAGGATCAAGGATCCGGCATTATTAGAATCGCAATCTATATCCACATGAGATTTATCTAGTACTCATATAAAGCTAGATTGGTTGATTCCTTGTCCACTAGAAAAGAAAAATGGTTAAACTTGGACCGACAAAAAGACAAGTTATTGAACGGTTTACTCGGACCGATAGAAGACGAGTTTGTAACGGTTATCTCTCGACCGATGGAAGAGAGGTGCAGAGGTTTATCTTTAACCTATAGAAAAAGATACCGAAGAGAGGACGTAGGCACGT
Source organism: Orobanche coerulescens (assembly GCA_033398695.1). Lineage (NCBI taxonomy): Eukaryota > Viridiplantae > Streptophyta > Magnoliopsida > Lamiales > Orobanchaceae > Orobanche > Orobanche coerulescens. The sequence goes on from CM065815.1 coordinate 37,732,765, forward strand.
TTGGCCGAACCTCTATAAATCCTGTGTCGGTTAATTTTCCACACCTTTAAATACGCTTCCGCACACTAGCGCGTATTCCGAATATTACTCCAACACAATCACTCAATGATGCGGACAACCACCATCTCCCTTAATAAAGTGACCACTGTGCACTGTCCAGAAAATCTCAATGGCAAACAGCCGAACTCAGCCCTGAGGCTTGAAAATATGAATAATCATAGAATTTGTTCTAGTTTCCATCATACAATTTAGTGATTTTAAAAAAGCAAACAATATGGTACCAATTCCAATATACTCTAGTTACCAAATACTATATTCCATAATTAAGAGTACAATTAATAGTTTTCACACAAAAAATATTCGGTATCTACTCCACTGTACTTTGGAAATCATATTTATTTTGATCAAGTTTCCAACAAAAATAATTTGATAGTTTCACAAAACTAAACTAATTATATTTATTCCAGTGTAATATGGTAACCAAATACCTTTTGTTCTGATTTTCATCAGACGATGATTGTTTTCGCAAACCAAATAGTTAGGCATCAATTTTAAACAATTTATATATCTTAATTCACTAATTTTGAGGTTTAACCAGAAAGATCTTACCTAGGATCTTCTTCGCAGTCAATCTCGAATAATTTTTTCGAATTATATCCAAACAGGATTAAGTATCCAAATCTAATGAAGGGTAAATTAATTTATAATTTATTTTTTTAGGATAACTATGAACATAAATATAAGAAAACAAAAAGTATTACTTTCTAAATAGTTTCACATCATTATCTGTACTTAGAATTCCAAATTGCATCAAGGTTATGCCGTACCGATTAGTCAAGATCTGGGTTGTGGATCTTCAAGATCAGATGTGGGTTCTTCGAATTTTGGTGCTCCTTGAACTTCAGCAAATTTTTCACTATCTGTTGAGAACCCAGGGCATGGGGATGAAGATGGTGGATTTTTTGTTAACTGAAGCGCAAGATTTTCTCCTTTGAAACATAGGAAGAGAAGGAGAAAACTGACGTTCGAATAATTTAGGGAAGATAAATTGCTCTCTCTATCTCTTTCTCTGATGTGAAAGTAGAATTGTGTTAATTTTGTAATTCTTTTCTCCTTGTTTAATTTATGTAATTACTTTTTAATGTATATTTATGTAAAGTACCCATTAGTAAACTCTGGTTGGATTCACAAAAATTTAGACTAACCAACCTGGGAGGATCTGCTGGGTCTGAGGGGATCCATAACCTCTAGCCGGGTCCATAATTAATTCCGAGTGATTCTGTAACTGTAACATATTAGATATTGCATTCCATAATCATTATCTCGGCTTTTGAAAATTAGTGATGCATATACTTTAATGTATATGATGTAATGGTTTATTTGTATTTACTAGCACTATTGAGGGGACATATGTTTTATATATTTTAGGTTTAGAGCGATCGGACCAGTGGGCATTCGGGCAGTACGAGATGATAGCTAAGCGTGATACCGTGCTGAGTTATTTATGTGTCCTCTTGGGTTTTTGTCCTTTGTTTTGAGTCGAACATTTATTTATGTATTCAAGCGCTATAGGAATTTTTCCTTCTTTTGTGGTATGTTGGATTTTGTTTGTTGGAATATTGAGTATTTTGTTGGAGTATTTACCCGTTGATACGGATGGTTGATTATTGTTTTGTCAGTGATTGATTATTGATATTACAACCTTAAAGGTTGGAGTGTGAATGCAATTGAGTTTAGCCTGAAGAGTCTCGGGGGAATTCACGATAGTGTGACATACTCCGAACATCTCGAGGGTGTTACAGTATCGCAAATGTGGCATCTCAAAAAATGTTACAGTATCGCCGAACATCTCGATAGTATGTTACATCTCGATAGTGTGACATACTCCGAACATACTCCAAACATCTCAACACACAGATCCCCCGTAAGTCTCATCAGACTGTTCCTAGGTGAACAACAACACACCAATCCCCCTTAAGTCTCATCAACACACGATCCTACTTGGCTCACTTAAATTTATCAAAGCTAAGAACAACAAGGTTACAATCATAACTCCTCTTACTTATAGTCGTAAATCTGCTGTTGCCACCCACCAGTATTTCGCAACTCATTTCAGCACTCATCGACTACACGTTTTCACACATAAAACTAGAGTACAAAACGTAATAGCTCAAACCCCACGACCACGACACATCGACTCATACCACAATAATATCACCATGTAATATAACAATAAGAATAAAAAAAATATGACAAATGAGTACCATATATAGCTCAACTTCAATATATGATCAAAATCCACTGTACAACGACGAAAATGAAAAAGAACGAGAAATGAGATGGTACACTAAGTATGAAAACGACAAAAATACACATACAGTCGCAATAGCGTAAACGAAATACAAGATAATCTTACGAGGTATTGTTGTTTGAAAAATTTAATTGGTATTACGGTAAATTCAGAATTTACAACAAACGAATAAATAGAAGTCTACTGAACAGTACTACTGTTTGACTGGAAACAAAAAATTAAAACTATAGTTAATTTTTTTAAAAATGTAGTAACACACTACAGGAAAAACGCAATCAGACAACACTAATCAGACAACAGTCGGCTGAAAAAGTGTTGGCTGAAATTAACAGACAACGATTTATTTTCATCCTCGAAAAAGTATTGTGTAATCCAAGTACATTACAACGGTTTAAAAACCGTTGTTTAAAAAAACCAATCAGACAAGACTTTTTGTCGGTGGTGTTGTGCAAACTTGGAGGATTAGACAACCGTTTTAAAAATATATTGTGGGAATTAGCTTAAGACAATGCCACATTAAACTGTTGTTGAAATAAGACAAGCGTTTTTAACTATGCTTGTTTTATTACATTTCATACAACATGTCATAAAACCGTTGTGTGACTCAGACAAGTATTTTTTAATATTTTATATTTAATCATGCTTCAAACAACTGAATATTAAAACCGTTATCTAAAACACGTACTTTTTCTAAAGCACGTAGTAGTTTGCTAAAATCTCAAACCAAATTAATTTTTTATTTTTTAAAAATTTGGGAACATCACTCAATTAGATATATCTTGACATCTGTATGGTTGGATCGTCGATAAATATTTTAAAAAAAAATAGAAATAATAATTCGTGAAAATCACTAGTTACTAGTCAATTTAGTAGTGGTTTGCTAAGATCTCAAACCAAATTAATTTTTTATTTTTCGGAAATTTCGAACATCACTCAATTAGATAAATGTTGACATCTGTATGGTTGGATCGTCGAGAACTATTTTAAGAAAAATAGAAACACAAATCCGGGACAAAGCACTAGTTATTGTTGTAATACTCGGTTGTAATTCAGTCATTATCATTCAGTAATTTCATTCGGTAATTGTCACTATGTAATTTTTTCACTCGTTATAATCATTCATCCGTGTTCACCGTTCAGAATAACTTCGAGTTGTGTATCGATATTGTTCATTGTTTCAACCTTACTCGGGAATCGAGTCAAGAGTATTATCTTGATCGTGGTAATTGATTCATTAGTCGTTGTTGACGTTGGAGTTCATGTCATTTTTAATCTCCTCATTGTTCGAATTGTGTTTTGTTGGGCGAATCCTTGTAATCATGGCTTGGAACCACCATTTTGGGGTCTCCGTACTTCCATTTCGTGTTATTGTTTCCCAAATATTGATTCCTATTGCTTTTATTCTTTTCCCGGATCATTTTTCATCATTTTAGGACTCAAGGGGTGTGTGGGCCGCGGCACAAGGAGTGTGCGCCGCGGCACACACATGTTCCGATTTTTGCGGCGGCACATGTCTTGCGCGGCACATGCTTGGCAGGGCCGGCTGCTGCCAGTCACTGCCGCGGCACACTCGTCGGCCGCGGCACACTCATGTTGCAACGTATCGGCCAACCTCTGCTGCAGTGGGCGCGGCTGCTGTGCCGAGTCATCTTGCGGCACACTCGTCCGGGCCGCGACGCATCTACCGATCATTTGAAATTTTTGGCCTGTCTTGCCGCGGCACACTTCGCCGGCCGCGGCACAGGCGATCGACTCTATAATTGCGTTTTTTTGGGCGAGATCAACCCATTTTTTTCATTTCATCCACCTTGTTCCGAGAGAGAAGGCTTGAGGGAGAGGATTTTCATCATCTATCACTTGAGTGTTGGATTTTCTTCATCTCCTTTCGATCGTGAAGCCCGGATAGTCGATCTAACGCGTGTTCTTCGGATCAAAAGTGCTTGGATCTTCAAGAGGTAATTTCTTCAACATCTTGGATTTCGATTTTGTATTGAGTTATGATGTTTTGGATGTTAGGATCATGTTGTATGAAGTGATATACACATGATTATGGATATGTTTGATTATTCATTGGATTATTGAAGGATTATTCAAGAACACTTTGAGTATTGAGTTGGATTTGGGGGTTTTCGATTAATCGTTGTTGTAATCACGAATTTGAATATTCATATTGGGTTATTGATCATACTGAAGATGTTTTGTTGGTTTGAAACACTTCTTGGGGATTTGATGTTGGTATTATTGAGGTTTGGTCGTAAACAATTGAAGTTTGGCCACAAAGTGTTCGATATAATGCCCCAATGAACTTGGTTTAGTCGTATCGACGTTTTGAGTTCGTTATATTCGTGTTTGATTTGTATGTTGAACGGATTGTTGGTGATTGTGTTATTCAAGGTTGTTCGAGCGACCGATATCTCAATTAGGACGTTGTTCGTGGAAGGATAATTGTCACCGGTGTTGTGTAAGTTGATTCTTACTCGGTTAAAAGGATATTCATTCCTTTTGTTGTTGTTCATTCATAATCATACTCATTCATCATTATATTAACCGTATTGAGACTTGTAATTGTCGAATAATCACTTCATTCACGAGGAACGACAGTTCCAATCATTTCATTGAGTTATCAATCACGTCACTATTAATTTCATCTCGGTGAGTCATTTTTGGCCTTGTTGAATTATTATTCATTGATATTCATTGTGGTCATTCTCGTTCATATGACCTTCTGGGTTCATATTGCATGGCCGGGTGTGGTTGTGTGGAATTTTTAGTCGGGCACACGATGGTCATGTATTGGGTTCACCGATACATTGGACCGTGCACACGGTAAAGCTTAACTCCGTGAGACTAATTAGGTACAAGGACGGGTGTGTCCGGTCATTCGTCTTGTACACTTGCACAGAACATTACGGGCGTACTATGATACTCCTCTTCAGCGTAATTCATAACTAAGGATATTTCATAACTTCAGATATATCATGATTGTGTATTTTCAACCCTTGAGGATTGTTGTTACGTATGGCCGGCCCGTTGGGATTTTGTTTTCAGGTCACGGCAAGGCAAAGGCACGGGAAGAGCATGTTGACGGCGAGGAGTCCCAGTGATACTAGTAGGGGGTCCCAGTCATTCCGGTTGTTTCAGTCATTTCAGTCATTTCCGTCATTTGTATTTCCGCTGCAAATTCCGTTTGAGATGTTTATTTATTCAGGGTGGTGTATTTTATCTCCATATAAAATATACTAGTATTCTGTATTGTCCTGGTGTATTGTACTTAAGCTCCTCATCGGAGTATTTGGTAATATAATGTGGTTCGGTACTACAATTATATTATTTAATTCATCAGTTTTCATTCGCCTGGTGGGTCCCAGTCAGGGGTCCACGGCACTGTAATATCCGCCTAGTTTGGGGTGTTACAATTGTACTAGTCAATTTAGTAGTGGTTTGCTAAGATCTCAAACCAAATTAATTTTTTATTTTTTGAAAATTCGGTAACATCACTCAATTAGATATATCTTGACATCTGTACGGTTGGATCGTTGATAAATATTTAAAAAAAAATAGAAACAATAATTCGTGAAAAGCACTAGTTATTAGTCAATTTAGTAGTGGTTTGCTAAGATCTCAAACCAATATAATTTTTTATTTTTGGAAATTTAGGAACATCACTCAATTAGATATATCTTGACATCCGTACGGTTGGATTGTCGATAACTATTTTAAGAAAAATAGAAACAAAAATCCGGGACAAAGCCTAGTTATTGTACTAGTTAATTTAGTAGTGGTTTGCTAAGATCTCAAACCAAATTAATTTTTTATTTTTTGAAAAGTTGGGAAGTGCTACCTGGTTCTTTCAAGACCTCGCCTCTGAACGAGATGCTGGAGGAACCATGGTTCTTTACTCTTTTTTAATGTTATTATTTAATAGTGTTTTCTTAGAGCTTACTGATTCAAGATGTTTTAGTTGATTTTAATTGTGGATTTTTGTTGGTTAAAAAAATAGGCATATTTTCTTCAAGCTTATATATGTGAATTTTATTTCTTTTCTTTGTCTGTAAGTATGTGTTTGTATTTTCTTCATCCTTACTCATAAAATTGTTCTTTTGGGTTTTTATTGTTTACTGTGTGTGTGTTTCTTGAAGCTTACTGATTGATGTTGTTTGTGTGGATTTTGATTTTGGATTTTCCTTGGTTACAAAAAATATGCAATTTTGGATGGTAAGTTCACACAGCTTCAGCAACTGCAAGATGAGAGCAACCCAGATTTTGTGGTTGAAGTTGTCTCTTTTCTTCGAAGATTCTTAGAGGCTACTTAATGATTTGACTGCAACTATGTAAGAATGATTCGCCTCTGTCTCTTTCGTATCTATGATGTTTGTGTGGCCGTTGCTGGATGTGTGTTGTATATTGATATTGACTTTATTTCATTGTGCGTTTTTTTTTACTATGAAAATAAACAGAAATCAGCAAGTTGTGGATTTTAAAATAGTGCTTATGGTATTTGCTTGATTTGATATAATTTCTGAACTAGAATTTCAAAAAATGTGACCATTTTGGAGGATAAAACCTCATCACTAGGACGTCCGAGTTTTTTGGGAGGGATCTAACTATCTAGATAATTGCTGTCTCATGAAGTTGAATTCCACCCCCACCCCCTATGTGTATGTGTGTGTTGTTTGTGCATGTGTTTGGACAAACTTGCAAATGTTCTGTTTTCAATTTTCACAAAAGCAGTATGTTTGTTGGACAATTTTCTCAGAGCTTTTTATTTGGTAACGATTACGAAATATGGCTCAACATCCCGACCCCTGAAATGATGGTTTTAATCCTTTTGTAACATGCTTACAATCAATTTTCTGAAGATCACGCTTTAATTGAGTAATGAAATTAAGATAATTCATTGGATTTTATCTTGACAGCCTTGACTATATCCTAACTAAATGAAATCTAAAAGTTGATGACGACAATGAACCTCAGGGATGATCGACTGTATGCCTCTTGCTTTAATTTTTATGTAATACAATGTAACAAGGGATATATGCCGATTGCTATATTTTATTTCTCGAAATGTATAATATCAGCATCAACCCTATTTTTTTTACTTCATAGTTTTCCGAATCATTGCTGGAAATGAGGAGTTGTCTACTGGAGAAAACTGTCATGCATGACAATGGAGAAAGTAGTAAGTCGGTCAATTTATTCTACTTCTAGAAGCTACTTTTGTTATTCTTTAGCAGTGATGTGAAATGGTGATGTTGCAATTATGTTTCCACGAAATCTCTAATACATCAAGCAAAGAGAAGCCGTCTTTCATTAGTTTGAACTTAGATGTTATAGTTAGTTATTGCATCCTTTCAATCATGGAACATCTACTTTTGCCAACTAAAGTATTTTTTTCATAGACCAGTATGGTCGACTTTGGTTGTTCCATCATATTTCTCGGATTCACTAATCGAGGTTTCCCTTTCCCTTGTAATCAAGATGATCCTTAATCAAGGCTACCCTAAACTTTTCCAGAACAGAATCTATTTACTTTTTGTGATTGTGCAGAAGCAGCATTGTCCATGTTGGGAAAACTACAACTTGAACTTCAGAAACTAGTCGATACCTATGTTAGTTTTCACTGTCATGTCAACCGTAAGTATATATGTACACTTTTTAACTTTGTTATAACTCACTGTTCTTTACTTACATCGGTCCTACATTATCAGGACAATTACAAATCCATCGGAGTCTCTGCTTAGTGAACTACGCAAAGTGGAGGTTTGAATATCAATTCTATTGAACTGATTATTTTTAAGGAACAAGATCTGTGCTTGATTTTTGTTAATTTAGATTCAAGTTTTAGTGGCATGCAAATATATTCTAGTGATCATGATGAAAAATTTATAGTTTTGGGTTATGCATGATTCTGTTTGTTATACTTTTGTTCGTGTTTTTATTAGAATATTATATATATATTTCTTTATTTTTGTGATAATTTATATTATTTTTCGTGTGTTTGTATTATTTTAATTCTAGTATAATTTTTAGTGATTATTTGTAATTTTTATTATATTAGTGGGAATTAAATTTTATCTGCAGATTAGCACACCAGGAGAAGACATATCTGTCATTTTAGGAGCGATATTTTTAAAGATTCCGAATATATTCATGAGTGGTCTTGTTTTATTCGTATCGTCGAGACGATCATTTTGATAAAAAGTTTATTCGAATCCGAGTTCGTATGAAGAACTTATGGCCGTTCAAAGTTTTGGAGGAAAACTTAAAATTCGTGGACCAGTAATATCAAGACAAGTGGTGCAACCAGATTCGCCGAATGACGTCAGCATGACATCACAGCACATGCCAACTGAGTCCACGTCGCTGCACACGTGTACGGATGATCCAATAAGAAACTGACACGTGTCAATCCGCGTCAGCAGACCACACGCCTGGCACACATCTGTCCTCAACAGCCAATAGGACAACGCCACGTTTCACGCTTCGTCAGCCAAGCGCACGCCGGACACACGCCCCTCCACCGTGGCAGAAAAAGACCATATTCACATGTAGCGCGTGAGACACACGCGCCTGTCCGGAACCGTCCGATTTGCGCGTGCATCTCACGCGCGGGTGGGATTTTTGCCACGTCAGAGATGACGCGGCAGATCAGATTGATAACTTTGCAGATAACTTTCTGGCCATTTCCTCTCCCATCCCTTTACACTGTTGATTGATTTTGAACAATGCAAAATTATTGTAAAGATAAGATGCTTTCACATTTCAAGGGTGATGTACTGTTATAAATTGCAGTACTCTCTCAACTCAGAAAATAAGTAGTAAGGTAGTAGAGAGAGTAGAGAGAGGAGAAATAGTGCGTAGCACAATGTAATACAGAATACATTTTAGTTTTTATAATTTAGTTTTTGTATTTATTTTTTGTATTTATGCTTTATATAATTATATTGTAATACACATAAATAAATACTGCATCTCAAATTATATTTCAAATAAATCTTAGTTAATATTATTTTTATCAGATAAAATTCACCTTTATATTTTTTAATTATTAAAATTTTGTAATTTAAGTTAAATACGTTACATTCAAATTTGGTTGGATCAATTGGCGTATTGGGATAAGTCTCTGTCGGTTTCAGATTTTCCTTTCACTTAATTTATCTACATGAGTAAGTCTTTTAATTTCTCTATATTTATTAAGATATGTCAATATTTATCTGCCAAGTAATTTTACATCAATATGAATATGAGCTAAATTTTATATTCTAGGGTTAGGATGACTTAAATTAAATACTCCAGCTTATATTAAATTTATTAATGTGCCTTTTTTTAATTTAAATTGATATAATTGACAAATACAAAAATAGAGACCGGAAGGAAATATTTTTGTAAATCTATATTTAATTAAAAAAAAGGTTAATTATTAATCCGAAAGGTACTATTTAACCCAATGAATTAAATATGAATCCGAAAGGTATTATTTAGTTGGATGAATTAATTAGATTATTTAAACTTCTGTTAAAATAATTTGTGAATACGAAAGTTATCAAATCATTTTTTCTGAAGATATAATATTTATCTAATTATTAAATCTCACATTTAACAAATTGATATACGCTCGAGTTATTTATTTAATAATCCGAATCCCTAGAATCTTTATTATCAAAAACAGCACAATTCTACATTAAAGTAATTTTTATTCTTACTGCTTTATCTTATTTAAATTGTTGTAATCAAAGTTTTTAAATAGATTTATTTCCTGTATTTGTATTTCTGCAAATTAGCTAAAATCATCAGAACCCATTATTCAAAATGTTTAGGGATTATTATTTTGAGAATTCATAATTATTGTAATTTTAACAAATAAAAACGATCCTCAAGTGAAACGACCTTGGTAAACTCATCAATACTACAAGCGCCTCGTATACTTGCGAGTCGCTATTTTTACAAGTACATTTTGAGCAGAACAAGTTTTTGGCGCCGTTGCCGGGGATCGGTGTTAAAATTACTATTTTTGTGACATTTTCTATGTTCCTTATTTTTTTTATTATTTTTTTCTTTTCGTATACATTATTTTCTTTGAATGCAAGGGCGTAGATCTCTTAAAGAAGATCTCCATCCATATATTAAAAATATTAATCAAATTCAACGAGGCAGAGAGGAACCAAAAATAGAAGAAAATAAAAAAATACCTCTCGAAATAATACCTGAAGAACTTGATATGGCGAACGAACCACCACCAAGAATAACTTATATGCGTGATTTTGCACGGCCTGTTATAGGTACATCTACATCTTGTATTGTATTAGGGGAAGCTGCTAGAAACTATGAATTAAAACATCTTCACTTTAATCAATTGCCCTCATTTTACGGAATGTCAAATGAAGATCCTTTGAACTTCATTCGGGAATTTTATTCCGTAATTCAAACTTTTCCTTTACAAAATCTAAATGAGGATCAATTGAGAATGCGATGTTTCTCATATACTCTTAAAGATCGAGCTAAAACTTGGTTGATGTCATTGGCACCTAACTCATTATCAAGCTGGGAGGCCGTATACAATAAATTTATGGGAAAATATTATTCTAATGAGAAAACTAAAGATTTTCGAACTAAAATCGCATCGTTTAATCAAATAGACGGAGAACCTTTCTATGAAGCTTGGGAAAGATTCAAAGGTCTTCTTACACAATGCCCTCATCACCATTATTCACCTGAACTTTTAAACTAGTTTTTCTATGATGGATTGGGACAAACTTTCCAATACATGATAGACAATGCTGCAGGTGGAGATGTTGGTACACTTTCTGCACAAGAAGTGTTTGATCTATTTGAAATGATAGGGAATAATTCACAACAGAAAAGTGCACGAGCTAAAAAGACTAGAGACAATGAAATTATCCCTAATAGCGAATTTTCACAAAGATTAGAAGAATTGACCAGGGAAATTCAACTTCTTAGAAATAATTCTCCGACCAAACAATCTGCTGAAACTTGTGGTGTGTGTGGAGTGTACGGACATGGAGCTAATATGTGTAATGCAGTTCTTGAATTAGCACAACCTGATGAGCAGGTAAATGTTATTCAAAACTACCAACCTCGCCAACCTCCCCAAAATGATCCTTATTCAAACACTTATAATCATGGATGGAAAAATCATCCAAACTTTGGATGGGCTAGCACTAACGCCCCTCCACCAAAATCAAATTCTCAATTTTTATCAAAGCCAAATTACCCTTCAAATCAACCACTAAACCAAATTATGTACCCAATGAATCCACCAACTTATCAAATAAATCAACCTTCAAACCTACCACATCAACCATCTCTTGAAGAAACTTTAAACAATTTCATACAATCTACATCACGGCGTTTTGAAATGATAGAATCGAACTCAATTAAACTAGATATAACAGTAAAACGATTAGACACTACGATTGGACAATTGGCAACCCAAGTGGGAGATTTAGCCAGAAAAATCGAAAAAGAGAAACTTCCTAGCCAGCCGGAACAAGCTCAAGCCATCACAATACTCAGAAGTGGAAGAGAAGTAGATAACAAGATAGAACCTCCAAAGATGCTAGATGATAAGGCCAAACCGGTGGTAGAGGATAAAGAAAAATACGATCCTAAAATAATAAACTCTTTTCATAATCTTCCAATCCTTATAAACCACCTATTCCCTTTCCTAGCAGGTTAAGAAATGAAAAACAAGATAAACAATTCGAGGCTCTTTACCAAATGCTTTCAAAAGTAAATGTCAATTTACCTCTAATTGATGTTATACAAAATGTTCCTGCCTTTATAAAATTCTTTAAAGAGTTATCATCTAAAAAACGAAACTATTTAGAAAATAAAAAGGTGATTGTCTCAGAAATAGCAAGTAGATTCTTTCAAACTCACCTTCCTCATAAAGAAGATGATCCAGGCAGTTTTATAGCAAAAATTACTTTAGGAAATGGTAAAGAAACTTTTGGATTACTTGATCTCGGAGCCGGGATAAATTTAATGCCATATTCAATTTTTAAACAACTAGAACTTGGAGACCTAAAACCAACTAGAATGTGCTTACAACTCGCAGATAGATCTATCTGATATCCTAAAGGTATCATTGAAGATATTCTAGTAAAAGTAGGTGGTCTAATAGTACCTGTTGATTTTGTTGTACTCGAAGTTGGTGAAGTATCTAATAATAATGACAATGAATGTAGGTCACAAGTCGTCCAGGAACAAGTCTAGAGGGGGGGTGAATAGACTTGTTGAAACTCTTGAACTCTTTTTCACGAAGAGTGAGTTTCTTCAGCTGATAGTCAAACAAATGACTTGGATTCGTTTGTTCTAGGATATGTGCGGAAGTCAGCTGATGACGAATATAAATTAACTTAATGAAGCACTTAACAATGTATGCAGCAGTTAAAGTATGATGCAGTAAAACAGTAAATAACACAGGCAATTATAGTGGTCTCAGAGGTGGGGTAATCCTCTACTAATCCACTTTTCTCCAAACCAGTTGGAGATGAATTCACTATAATTTTCAACCAGTGATAAATATTACAGTGATTCAAACCACACTACAACAGCTTATAACCAGTGGAAATCCGTGCCGTTGTACACACACTTGACTGCCTTGCACCTCTTGATCCTCGATCCTCGGATGCCTTTACAGTCTCTTACTTCAACCAGTGAAGTACCCCGTACTCAAGATTATAGACAAGAGTGTTTGTCTTCTCCAACTTAAGAGCTTCCTTAAGTATGAACTTTTAGATCTGCTCTTTTCACGATGCTATTTGATTGCTTGAGATTGCTTGATTGCTTTGATCGCTAGAATGTATGTTCGCACCGGTAGTTGCTCAGTTTCAAATCTTCGGATATATATAGATCACGATCTCTGAGCTTCTTTCCTTGTAGCCGTTGCAAATCTTTTGAACAAATCCGTCCGTTGGAGGGAGACTTCATTGTTTAATCTTTCTGAACGTTGCAAGGCTGGATTCCCATTATTTTATTTTATCTTCCGACCGTTGTGAAGACTTCTGCATGTGAGCGCCGAATCTTTTGAATATAAAAGGATTAAAGTCTTCAAGGTGGGTCAGGATGATTTATTTAAATCATATCTCTTGCGGGAATCACTCCAAATTGTCTCTTCACGTTGCATGTGAGCTTTCCGTAATATTTGACTTTTCAACGCATGCTGACGTGGACTTGGAGTACTTGGCTGTAGTCGAGTAGGCTGATATGCAGCAACATCTCTGCAGATAGGTCCTCTCAGCATTCCTTTGCTTGTGACTTATCGGTCACGTGACTTCCCGAGGTACCTCATTTTGCACCGTCAAACTTCTCTGATAAAATTTGTTGACCAGAGCTACTCTGACTGGAGTCGGCTGTTCCTCTCTGATGGACTAAGCTGTACTTTAGTACTTAGCCGTTTTTCAGCCTAACTAACTTTTGGCCTACAGAAGATACTCATTTGGTTCTTCTTTACATTTTGCCAAGTTTTATACTTAACATATTCTGGCCTATGGAAGATACTCATTTGGTTCTTCCTTACATTTTGCCAAGTAATAAACATTTGATTTTATATTAATGACATCATCAAAATCTAACAAGTATTCCTAACAAATTCCCCCTATTTTGATGATGGCAAAACTTTAAGTAAGAAATCAAATGACCAAGTCTGCACTTAAGTGCGAGACAAAAACTGAAATCAGTCTAATATTGAGACAACTGGAAATTGTCATTCAACAGACTGTTTATAAAATTTTCTGACTTATTATTGAATTTTTACAAGAATGTTTTAAGTACAGAAAATAAAATTACAAGAGAAAGAAATAACAAAAAGTCATCTGCCTCTTCCTCTGCCTCTTCGAATAGGCTGCTTGGCAGGCTTGAATGGTTTGGCTCCAATAGGTCTTATCTTGACTGGAGCAAGACCATATTTTCTCTTCACAACAAGTGCTGCGAAGTCTTGTTCTTGCTGGGATCTGAATCTGTTCTCAAGACACAATAGCTTGATTTCCCTTTGAAGTGCTAACTCATCAAGTTCACCGTCCATACGGATTGGTGCTTTCTCTGCTCTGAATGGAGGGATCATGGGATAAGCATTTTGTTCTTTAGCGTGCTTCTTTAGAACAGCCCAAAGCTTCGGATGGATTTCTTCCATGAAGTTTATGAAAATTTCCTGTGGGGAGAGTTTGTCATCATGGAGTAGTTCCCAGATGTAATAGTCTCTGATGAACCTCTTCCTAGCAGCTCCCCACATCTCAAGAGCTTCAAATGGAACGAAATCCTCAACAAACCATAGCTCCTTCCCTTCCCATTCTAGAGTAGGTTCAAAGCCGCCTCTAGTCCTTCTTCTTTTCCTTCAGTCGGCTGGTCATCTCGATCTACAGCTTCCTTTCTCTTTAGACTGGAGGGTCCTTCAATCTGAGGGACATCCTGCTTCTTCTTGCTTCTGATTTCTCTCTCTTCCCCCTGAATTCTCTCTTCCCCCTTTTTGCCAGCATCAATAAGGGTAGTCAGCTTTGTTCCATGCGGCTCATCAATCGGACATGCCAAATGGCATTCGTTGTTGGTAGGGGAGGAGGTGAGGATCTCTCTGTAGAAGGGTGTCTATCTTGGCATTTATGGACTGAAGGTCAGGAGTGACCTGAGTTGATAGCAGCTCTCCAATGGTATCTCTGACGATTTGCTTGATCAGCTCAGTCATGGTAGGGCATAACTGAGCTGATGGAGAGTGCTCTCCTGATCCTTCTGCAAGGGAACCACTGGACTGCAGCTCTGTCTGCACTGGTAGGTCAGTGGGTTTTCTCAGGGTCCACGACCTGAGTCTTGACCCACTCTGCATCTAGTCCGTGTACTGGCGGTGTACCACTGACCTATCTGCAGCTTCGTGAGTAGGCTCTGGCTCCGGCTCTTGTTCTGGCTCCTTGACTCCTTCTCTTTCTTCCTCTTTCCCTTCTTCCTCCTTTTCTCCAGAGTTTTCTTTTTCTTCTTCCTCATCTTTTTCTTTTTCTTTTTCCTTCTCTGCCTCTGCTTCTCCTCCATCATCATTATCATCATCATCATCATCATCATCATCATTCTTATCATCATCCTTCTCCTTCTTTTCTCCTTCATCATCATTATCATCATCATCATCATCATCATTCTTATCATCATCCTTCTCCTTCTTTTCTCCTTCATCATCCTCATCCTCCTTTTCTTTTTCATCTTTTTACTGATCTACCTCCTCTCCTTCTTCTTCATCTCCTTCATCAGCCACTTCTTCTGTCTTCTCAATCCCCTCTGGCTGTTTTTCAACTGGTATATTTTCTTCTGATTTTCTCTCTTCTTCATCTCCTTTAGCCACCAAATCAATAATTTCATTATTTCCATCTACTTCTTCAATCCTTTATCTCCTTTTCAACTTCCTCCTCCTCCTCTTCTCCAAAAACGCCATCAAAAATGCTGAGCATGATAGAATGGATAAAGTGGTCCATGTTTGTTTTAAAATGTGACATGAACCATTTATCCTGGAGGATTAAAGCCAAGTCTGATTCTTTGCAAAATTCAATCAGAACTTCCTCTGTGGCTTGGGGATATTCCCAACCACTAGTTGCAATAAAGGTTTGAAGATTTGTAAAAGGCATGGTTTTGAAAGATTTCCACTCTTTAAAAATATGTACAAAAGAGTGTTTTTCTGCTTGTGGTTTAACAAGCTGGAGTTGTTCAATAGAAAGATTGAAGGTATTATTTTCTAACAGATTAAAAGTATAGTCAGCTTCAGGAACAGAGATTATTAGACCTGCTTCCTCTTCTTCTGATATGTAGACGGGGGGTGAGAAGAGGTACAATCCGAGTTTCAGTGGTGTCTCAGTGCAGCGGGTCTTGAGGATGAACTGGTGATCGAACGAGGGGCCGGTATGGTGTTCGACTTCTCTCCCTCGCCGAACTGCAGCTTCCTTGGCCTCTTAGGAGAGGGTTCCGTGATGACTGCAGTTAGAGGGTCCTTCTGGGGCTGGTCCCCGTCTCTTGAATCGATAGCAATTGGTGTATCGTCGGACTCTTTCTCGGACTCATTGCAGTTAGATCACAGTGCAGTCCTGTCAGACTCCTCGATAAATCGTATCTTGGATATGACCTTGAGTCCGTGAGATCCTTCAACAAGCTGGCCGCTTTCCCGGTGCCTCCAACTTTCTTCTTGTCATGGTCCATGTGACCTAGCCTCTTATTGGGGTGGAAAGGGTCAGTGTTTCCCTTAGCCACTCCGGTCTGCTCCAAAAACCAACTAAGATGCGTTCCGAACGCCAACTTAGTTTTGAACTTCTTCTCATCGTCAAGCCACTCGACCTTGTTCACCTCGCGCACGAGTTGCCTGAAAATATAATCCGCCCAATCGACTTCCTCTTCCTGAATCAACGCACCCAACACCATAAATTTCGATGATGACAGTTGGTCATAGCTGCCTGCCATCCCCATGACTATCTTGTTGGTGATGTCCAAAGCAACACGGTAGATCCTTTTTAATTCATTCCTCTTGGCTGTAAACTTCAATTTCTCTGGGATATTTTCGACTTTAATCATTTTCCAGGTTTCGGCGGCTGATTGTTTGAGAGCTTCGACCGCCAAACCACGAGGCTTCATCCCGAATACAGAACGAATCGTCTCTCGATCTATCTTGTGGTACTCCGCCGACTTTGCTCTGAATCCCGTGTTGAATCAGATAAGCGTTGCGATAGAACTGAACGACATCTTCTTTGAACAGATGTTGTGGGTTGATGTCGAGAAATGGGTAGATCCCATTCAGCTTCATTGCCCGGATCAAATTGAGCATGTCGAAGTCTTCCAAATTTGCTTTGAGTAAACCTTCAAAGTCGACAACCATGGAGAAAATGACCTGGTCCTTCACCGCCTTCAAATTCACTCCTTCGAAAGATGCCATTTCTGCAAATAGAGGATATTTTAGTGTATATTTTTGCTCTGTGAATTCTAGGGTTTCTGTAAGCGTAAAGAGTAAAGTGAAAGGTCTTCTTTCCTTATAAAGAAGATGAAAAGACGTTTGTATTAGTTTATTATATATTTGAACGGTGGTACGCCTTTTGATATTCTTTTGAATTTCAAATTTGAAACGGTGGCCCAATTTAAAATTTGCCGGTTGATTCTGATTGGCCATCGTAGAGGTTGATTTAATAGGCGTTTGACGTGTGTATTAAAATTGCCACTTGGCTTATAAAAATGTATTTTTAAATGCCATTTCGTTGGCCAAAATAATATTTATAAATGTGGCAGATAATAATTTAAAAAAAAGTTTAGAGGTCAGTTTAGAAAACTTAGCTGGTTCGTTTCGTTGATTGTTGACCACTCTGCAACAGGTTAGTTGACTTCTCGCCTGGTATTCTGAACAGCTAAGTTGCTTCGTCTGGCCTTCGTCTTCTCGCCTGCATCAGCTTAGGCTGATTCTGGGGGTCCGTCCTTCGTCTTCTATGCTTTAACTTGCTTCAGTACTAGATTCCCAATCTAGTAATCCGAGGTCTCTGCTCAGCTCTAGAAACCTTTCTTCTGGCAAGGGTTTAGTGAAGATGTCGGCTATTTGGTAGTCTGTGCTTACTCTTTCAACTCTAACCCTTTTGTTAAGCACATGGTCTCTAATGAAACGGTGCTTAATGTCAATGTGCTTCGTCCTTGAGTCAAAACTGGATTGTTGGTTATTGCAATAGCACTATTGTTGTCACACCAAATAGGGACTTCGTTGGCAATAATATTATAGTCCCTTAGCTGCTGTCTAATCCATAAAATTTGAGCACAACAGCTACCTGCAGCTAGGTATTCTGACTCTGTAGTGGAGATAGAGTTAGAAACCTGCTTCTTGCTAAACCAGGATATCAGTCTGGTTCCTAGGAATTGACACGTTCCACTAGTGCTCTTCCTGTTGATTTTGCATCCTGCGAAATCCGCATCTGAGTATCCTGATAGCTCGAAGTTGTCATCCTTGGGATACCATAGTCCAACATTAATTGTAGACTTTAGGTACTTAATTATTCTCTTGGCTGCATCTAGGTGTGATTGCTTCGGCCTGGACTGAATCTTGCACAAACTCCAACGGCATATGATATGTCGGCTCCTTGCGGTGAGGTACGAAGAGATCCGATGAGTCCTCTGTAGTGGGTTGAGTCCACCGATATGCCCGCCTGCCTATCTCCAGTGAGTACTTGTGCTCATTGGAATTCTTGCGGGCTTGGTGATTCCATTCCATATCTCTTGATAAGATCTCTGGTATACTTTGCTTGGTTGATGAAAATTCCTTTTTCCATATGCTTAACTTGTAATCCGAGAAAGAAGTTAAGCTTTCCCATCATACTCATCTCAAATTCTCCTTGCATGAGGTTGGAGAATTTCTCGCATAGTTCTGGATTGGTTGACCCGAATATGATATCATCCACATAAATCTGGACTATTAATATGTGGCCTTCGTGCTCCACTCTGAATAGGGTCTTGTCCACTTTCCCTTTGCAAAATCCATTTTTCTCAAGAAACACAGACAGTGTTTCATACCACGTTCTTGGTGCTTGCTTGAGTCCATACAGAGCCTTCAACAGCTTATAGACTTTGTCTCCTTTGACAAAACCTGGGGGTTGCTCTACATAGACTTCTTCTTCTAGAATTCCGTTCAGAAACGCACTTTTTACATCCATCTGGTAGACTTCAAAGTCCTTGAATGCAGCATATGAGAGGAATAGTCTGATGGCCTCTAATCTTGCAACAGGTGCATAGGTTTCATCAAAATCTATTCCCTCACACTGTGCATAACCTTTTGCTACGAGTCTGGCTTTATTCCTAACAACAGCTCCGTCTTCATCACTCTTGTTTTTATACACCCATTTGGTGCCAATAAATTTCTTGTGATCAGGTCTGTCTGTTAGTTCCCAAACTTTGTTTCTCTCCATCTGCTCCAATTCCTCTTGCATGGCATTAATACATGAGTAATCTTCCAAGGCTTGTTCTGTAGTCTTGGGTTCAATTTGCGACATGAAACATGAGAACATCGCCATTCCTGCTGGTAGAGTTGACTGTCTCGTCTTAACTCCATCAATCAATTTTCCGATAATTTGCTGAATTGGGTGATCCTTGAGCCATTTGGGGATCTCGTCCTCTTATGGGTTTGTTCCCCCTGTTGGATTGCTCTGGTGATTATCTGCATCACTTTGGGTTGCAGAATCGATCGGCTACGCCTTGTCATCTGCAGCTTGGTTACAGGCTGAGATGAGTCTTTGTCACTCATTGGTCTTCTTCCGCAAAGAATCGGATCGGATAGGTTTGGTGATCTGTCGATCTGCATTGGGTCTTCATCACCGCATTGGGTCATCAGGCTGATCTGCAGGTGAGTCTACCATTCCAGTGTCACGTATAATGACTTTTTCAAGGGTTGCTGACTTGAGCTTGTTCTCAATTAGCTCAAGTTGTTTCCTGTACTCAACGGTAGATTCATCAAAAACAACATGGGGTGTTTCCTCCACAACTAAGGTTCTTTTATTAAAAACTCTATATGCCTTGCTTCTTTGGGAATATCCCATAAAGAGACCGTCATCGCTTTAGCATCAAAGGCATTTAGCCGTGTTTTACCGTTGTTGTGGATGAAACACTTACAACCAAAAACATGAAAGTAAGCAACAGTAGGAGTTCTATTATTCCAAACCTCATAGGAGTTTTGCCATGTCTCCCTACTATCATACTCCCGTTGCAGGTGTGGCGGTGTGTTAAACTTGACCCGAGAACCTTTTGGGTAGGTCCGCTTCGCAATCATGGACCTTCTTTGCTTCCTTCGTGGTTCATTTCCTTCTTTCAAAGAACACCATTCTCGGGGGCGTCACGGCTACAGAGCTCATCTTTGGATCCCATTCTCGATCAGCCGTAATCGCTATCGCCTTGTTGAGAAACTCTCCTCCTCTATCTCGATCCGATCTTGATTATGGAGAGGGATTTCTCTTTCTGGATCCTTCTCACAGCCTCGTAACTTTGTCGTGGTTTCACTTTTCTTGTATAGAAAAATGATCCAAGTGTACCTTGAATAATCATCTACTATTACAAGGGCATGTTTTCGGCCGCTCAAAGTCCTTGGCTTGATGGGACCAAATAGATCCATGTGGAGTAGATCTAAGATCCTTGTTGTGAGCGTTGTAGGCTGAACTGGCTTGAACGATGCCTTGGTCTGCTTTCCCTTCTGACATGCATTACAGAGTGCTTCCTTTTTGAATGCTTCATTTGGAAGTCCTCTGACCAGCTTCTGAGAGCTAATCTTGTTGATGGCTTTGAAGTTTAGGTGACATAGTCTTTTGTGCCACAGCCATCCATTCTCAGCTACTGTCTTGGATAGAAAACAGGAGTTAGGTGTTCCTGTGTTCCAATCAATCATGTAGACATATCTTCTTCGGAAACCTTGTAGCTTTATTTCTCCAGATAAGATGTCTATCACCATACACTTCAAGATGGTGAAGACTACTAGATTCTTCTCGTCACAAAACTGGCTTATGCTCAGGAGGTTGTACTTGAGCCCTTTGACATAATGAACTTTGGATATGACAATGTTTCCTCGGTGCATCTCTCCAAAGCCTTTTGTCTGTCCTCTAGAGCTATCTCCAAAGGTTACATCGGGACCTCTTTCTTTGATGTATTTGGTCAGCATCTTCTTGTTCCCGGTCATATGCCTCGAGCATCCAGAGTCTACAAACCATTCTTCACCTCCAAAATTTGAGCTTGAGGAGATGTGGTTGTAGTCCTTCCACCTTTTCTGCAATTAAACAAGCAGAGATTTAGGTACCCAAATTTGTGTGGGTCCTTTGTGGTTAGTTGGTTTCCTGGAGAATTGATTTCTCCTTGGATTATAGAATTCATTATTATTATTATTATAACCCTTATAATGTGTCTGTGGTCGAGGTCTGAATCTCCTGGTTGGATTGTATACCGGATATTCCTCAAAATTTTGATAGTGTGGGCCATTTCTAAATCTAGGCTGAGACCATTTATTAAATTTTTGTGGTCTCCACACTTGTTCATTTTGATCATTAGGATAACCTTGAGGTTTCCATCTGCCCCTCCCATTATGAAATCTATTTTTGGGGAGTTGTTGGTAATAGTGGGCATGTTGTCTGGGCTGCTGCTTTTGCACAGCCATCGCTAGTCGCTGTCTAGGTGGTCATCTGTGTAACTCGATCGACTAGACGTTTGACTGGCCGTTGCTTTTTGAATATCGGTTTATATACGTGCTCGTGATCGAGACTATTGTTTCTCCCTTGATAAACTTGGTTTCAGAACTAGAGGGAGTGTGAGAATCATATCCAAGGCCTGATTTGGTATATAGTGACCTTTTATAAGTACACAATTCGCCCAGAGTTGAAGACGCCTTCAGGGAGGTTATTTCCTGCGCCTGAGTTTTATTTATCTGTGCCAGCTTAGTAAACTCAGCTTTGGCATGAGCAAGTGCAGCTGATTTTTCTTTAAGTAAAATGTTTAGCCGGTCTATCTCAGCTGTATTGACACTTGCCTGGTTTTTAAAGTCAGCTGTAGTTGTCTCAACCTTATTTAAATCTAGGCTGAGTTTTTCGAAATCATTTTTCAGCTGCCTATTCTCATCTTGCAGCTGAGTCTTCTCTGCTGATACAGCTTGGTGTGCAGATTTGAGTGTTTCAAAATCTTTGAATAACTGATTTATCGATTCATGTAGATCCATATCTTGTGACATGGCTGAGCTATTATTTGAACCGGTGGGTTTAGAAGTTACCTCTTCATCAGCTAGGTTTGCCATCAGGCAATCATACTCCTCGTCTTCATCAGAAAAGAAACCGCCGCTTGATTCGACATGCTCCTGGTCTTCTCCGATGAGAGCTTTTCTTCTGTCTTCCTTTCTTCCCACCTCATTCTTGGTTTCGTCCTTCTTGAGCTCGGGACAATCTATTTGGATGTGTCCTATTTTGTGACAGTTGTAGCATTCAACTTTCCAGCTTCCAGCCTTCTGGTTCCTTCTTGGATTCTCCTTGTAGTTTTTCTTATACTTGGAGTAGTTCTTTCTGAAATTGCTGAACCTTTGCATTATGAAAGCCATTTCTTCCTCAAAATCTAGTGGATTTGGAGGTTTCACATCAGATAGGCTCTTGGCAGGGGACTCGGCTGCAAATGCGATTCCCTTCTCTGCAGGCTCAGTCGAGGATGAACTTAGAAGTTCGAACTCGTAAGCCTTCAGATCAGAGAACAACTCCTGAATCTTTATTTTATTTAGGTCCTTGGATTCTCTCATGGCTATGGCCTTCATGCTCCATTCAGGGTTGAGAGATCTGAGGACTTTAAGTGTCATTTCCCTGTTGCCATAGGTTTTGCCCAGGGAGTTGATCTCATTGATAATTTCAGTGAACCTTGTGTCCACTTGATCTATAGATTCACCATTCTTCATTTTAAAGTTGTCAAATTTTTGGATAGCGATTGACAGCTTATTTTCCTTGATCAGCTCCGTTCCTTCACACATTAGAGATAATGTGTCCCAAATTTCTTTGGCATTCTTACAGTTTTTGATCTTGACCATGGTAGATTTGTCAAGAGTTTGATATAGCACATCTCTGGCCTGGTTGTCAAGATTGGCCAGCTTTCTCTCTTCGGGGGTCAGCTCCGTTCTCTTCTTAGGAATCTTTTCTGGCCTCCCAGCTGCGATCTCCTCGGCTGTATTGTCCTTTTCAAAGATGAATGGACCGTCTTCAATGATGCACCACATGTCGTCATGAATTGAAGATAAATGTGCCTGCATTCTTATCTTCCACAGATCATACTCGTCAACTGAAAAGACAGGGAGTCTAGAGTGCATGTGTTCCATTATAGAGTGAGAGTTAAGATATATATCTAATATAGATCTGGTTCGTGAAAAAAATGAACCAACCTCTCCGATACCACTTGTAGGTCACAAGTCGTCCAGGAACAAGTCTAGAGGGGGGGTGAATAGACTTGTTGAAACTCTTGAACTCTTTTTCACGAAGAGTGAGTTTCTTCAGCTGATAGTCAAACAAATGACTTGGAGTCGTTTGTTCTAGGATATGTGCGGAAGTCAGCTGATGACGAATATAAATTAACTTAATGAAGCACTTAACAATGTATGCAGCAGTTAAAGTATGATGCAGTAAAACAGTAAATAACACAGGCAATTATAGTGGTCTCAGAGGTGGGGTAATCCTCTACTAATCCACTTTTCTCCAAACCAGTTGGAGATGAATTCACTATAATTTTCAACCAGTGATAAATATTACAGTGATTCAAACCACACTACAACAGCTTCCAACCAGTGGAAATCCGTGCCGTTGTACACACACTTGACTGTCTTGCACCTCTTGATCCTCGATCCTCGGATGCCTTTACAGTCTCTTACTTCAACCAGTGAAGTACCCCGTACTCAAGATTATAGACAAGAGTGTTTGTCTTCTCCAAATTAAGAGCTTCCTTAAGTATGAACTTTTAGATCTGCTCTTTTCACGATGCTATTTGATTGCTTGAGATTGCTTGATTGCTTTGATCGCTAGAATGTATGTTCGCACCGGTAGTTGCTCAGTTTCAAATCTTCGGATATATATATAGATACGATCTCTGAGCTTCTTTCCTTGTACCCGTTGCAAATCTTTTGAACAAATCCGTCCGTTGGAGGGAGACTTCATTGTTTAATCTTTCTGAACGTTGCAAGGCTGGATTCCCATTATTTTATTTTATCTTCCGACCGTTGTGAAGACTTCTGCATGTGAGCGCCTGATCTTTTGAATATAAAAGGATTAAAGTCTTCAAGGTGGGTCAGGATGATTTATTTAAATCATATCTCTTGCGGGAATCACTCCAAATTGTCTCTTCACGTTGCATGTGAGCTTTCCGTAATATTTGACTTTTCAACGCATGCTGACGTGGACTTGGAGTACTTGGCTGTAGTCGAGTAGGCTGATATGCAGCAACATCTCTGCAGATAGGTCTTCTCGGCTGTTCACTGTTTGTGACTTATCTGGTCACGTGACTTCCCTGAGGTACCTCGGCTGCAGTCTGGTCAAACTTCTCTGATAAAATTTGTTGACCAGAGCTACTCTGACTGGAGTCGGCTGTTCCTCTCTGATGGACTAAGCTGTACTTTAGTACTTAGCCGTTTTTCAGCCTAACTAACTTTTGGCCTACAGAAGATACTCATTTGGTTCTTCTTTACATTTTGCCAAGTTTTATACTTAACATATTCTGGCCTATGGAAGATACTCATTTGGTTCTTCCTTACATTTTGCCAAGTAATAAACATTTGATTTGATATTAATGACATCATCAAAATCTAACAAGTATTCCTAACAATGAACACACAATTTTATTAGGAAGACCATTTATGGCTACCACAAACACATTAATAGATGTGAGAAATGGAAGAGTTACTATGACAGTTTTAGGAGAAACAGTTACTTTTTCTATAAAAGATATTAATCCAATCCCTACCACCTCTTTTTATGAAAATTGTTCTTTTATCGATGTTATTGATCTTGCCGTCGAGGATATTTTTAGAGAAGAATCGGATATTAATTATCTTGACGACGTGGAAGACGGTCTCGAAATAGAGGGGGGAGTGGAGTTATTTGCACTTACTGAAGGAAACTTAGAAAATTTTGAACCCATCTTAGAAAAAACTGAACCCCAAAAAATTTTAGAATTAAAAGAACTTCCTAAACATCTAAAATATGTATTTCTAGAAGACGGAAACAAAAATCCAGTCATCATCTATGCTGAACTTTCGAAAGACGAAGAAGATGAGTTAATCAAAGTTCTGAAACAATTTAAAAATGCCATTGGATGGGGATTAAGTGATATAAAAAGAATTAGTCCTTCAACGTGTATGCATAAAATTATCTTAGAAGAAGAAGTAAAACCAACGAGAGAAGCACAAAGACGTCTGAATCCTAACATGATGGACGTAGTAAAGAAAGAAATTTTAAAACTTATCGCCGAGGATATAATCTATCCTATTGCAGATAGCGAATGGGTGAGTCCAGTACATGTTGTACCAAAAAAAAGTGGAATTACTGTAGTTGAAAATGACAAAGGAGAAATTATCCCTACCAGAGTTACTACAGGTTGGCGAATGTGTATTGACTATCGCAAACTTAATGCAGCAACAAAAAAAGATCATTTCCCCCTACCATTTATTGATCAAATGTTAGATAAACTTTCTGGTCATAAATTCTATTGCTTTCTTGATGGTTTATCAGGATACTATCAAGTAGCAATTGCACCTTGGGATCAATAAAAAACAACCTTTACTTGTCCATTCGGAACATTTGCTTTTAGGAGAATGCCTTTCGGGCTTTGCAATGCACCTGGAACTTTCCAAAGGTGCATGCTTTCTATTTTTTCCGACATGGTAGAAGATTTTATTGAGGTATTTATGGATGATTTTTCAGTTTTTGGATCATCATTTTCTGATTGCCTCAATAAATTATCTAAGTCCTACAAAGATGTATAGAAAGTAATTTAACCTTAAGCTGGGAGAAAAGCCATTTCATGGTGGTTAGTGGAATTGTCTTAGGACATATAGTCTCTAGTGAAGGAATTAAGGTTGATAAAGCTAAAATTAATGTAATAGAAAAATTACCTCCTCCAACCAATATAAAAGGTATTAGAAGTTTTCTTGGGCATGCCGGTTTTTACAGAAGGTTTATAAAAGATTTTTCAAAAATAAGCCAACCTTTGTGTAAATTACTTTCTAAGGATGCCCCTTTTATCTTTGATGAAAAATGTTTAACCGGTTTTAATACCCTGAAAGAAAAGTTAATTTCAGCTCCTGTAGTTATTTCACCAGACTGGACCTTACCATTTGAACTAATGTGTGATGCTTCAAACTATGCGGTGGGGGCAGTTCTCGGTCAGAAAGTTGATAAAGTATATCGTGTACTCTACTATGCTAGTTTTACCCTCAATGAAGCACAAGTAAATTACACGACCACGGAAAAAGAGTTGTTAGCTATAGTTTTTGCCCTCGACAAATTCCGATCTTATATCGTAGGGTCAAAAGTAATAGTGCAGAGTGATCATGCAGCATTAAAATATTTACTAAAAAAGCCACAAGCTAAACCAAGACTAATTAGATGGATTTTAATGCTGCAAGAATTTGACGTAGAAATCAAGGATAGAAAAGAGAGCGAAAATGTGGTCGCTGACCATTTGTTACGACTCATAATTAACGACGACACTCTTGCTTTGCAAAAGTACGATACTATCCCTGAATCACTTCCTCATGAACAACTTTTTCAAATTAATACAACTCCTTGGTACGCTGATATTGTGAATTATCTTGCATGT
The DNA here is from genome assembly GCA_033398695.1 of Orobanche coerulescens. NCBI lineage: Eukaryota > Viridiplantae > Streptophyta > Magnoliopsida > Lamiales > Orobanchaceae > Orobanche > Orobanche coerulescens. The sequence goes on from CM065815.1 coordinate 37,759,391, forward strand.
GGAACGTTAAAAACTAGCCTATCTTTTCAAGAAAGAAAAAGATTTCTCTTCACTTGTCGAAGTTATTTTTGGGATGATCCCTTCTTATTTAGAATCGGTAAAGATGATATTATAAGACGTTGTATTCCCGAAAGTGAACAAAAAAATATTTTGACATTTTGTCATGAGTATAATTGTGGAGGACATTTTGGAGGTCGTAAAACTGCTTTTAAAATTCTCCAATCAGGAATGTATTGGCCTTCACTTTTCAAAGATGCACATCAATTTTATATTTCATGTGACCGATGTCAACGAACACGAAATATTGGAAAAAGAAATGAAATGCCTTTGACAAATAATTTAGTTATCGAAATTTTTGACGTATGGGGAATCGACTTCATGGGGCCATTTCCTAAGTCATTTAATTTTGAGTACATCCTAGTTGCAGTTGACTATGTGTCAAAATGGGTAGAAGCTATTGCAACACGAACTAATGATGCTCAAACAGTTCTAAAATTTGTGCAAGAAAACATTTTAAGTCGCTTTGGCTTTCCGAGAGCAATCATTAGTGATGGAGGATCCCATTTTTGTAACAAGCTTTTTGAAAAACTGATGAAAAAGTACCATATTAATCATAAAATAGCTATTCCTTACCATCCCCAAACATCAGGACAAGTGGAAACGAGTAATAAGTGTAATATCCGGAATTTCTACTACTGATGTTTAAGATTATTTTATCCGAGTTATATTGTACAGCGTGGAATCTGTACAGTAGAGATAAAATAAATAAAGGACTGAGATATCAGTATCGGTATAATTGTCGTATTTGGTCGACAATTACATTTGAGGATATTGTGTATCAGGTTGTCGTACTTTTGATATTGGGTATATCGTATGATGATATTATTGGATTCAGTGTTTGTGTTCAGTGTGTCTTATGTTCGCTTTTGGTATGTCGAGACGTTGGACAAGAACTGCGGAAAATGGCTAAGTATAGCCTTATTAGCGCACGCTGATATTCATGCATAACGCACGCTATCGTGCAGGATTAGCGCACGCTACGTTTATAGGTTAGCGTACGCTAGTGCAGACAGATCGGAAGGAATCTGCGTGTGGACCCGGCCGCTTTCGCGCACGCTCGTAAGTCAACGGTTGTTGTCCTGAAGTATTAGCGCACGCTAAAATATTAGGCTTAGCGCACGCTAACTATGTATCAGTCAACAAGGAATCTTATCCTTGCCAGATGCTGTCGGAATATGGGGGCGAGTGGTAGGTGAACACTGTAGTAAGTCAACTTTGGATAGCGCACGCTAAGAGTAAGGACTTGCGTACGCTAGACATGATGTTTTACGTACGTTAATGCATGGGCATTACGTACGTAAGGTAGTTTACGAAGCAAGACAGTAGCCTCTGGGCTTCGATAACGCACGCTAACAAAGTCAGTTAGCGCACGCTAAGGCTAGCGCACGCTAAACATAAGGGTTTAGCGCACGCTAGTAAGGTATTCTATATAAAGGGACAAACAGGTGTCATGAAGCATTTCGTCCATTTCTTTCCTTTCAACCGATAGAGACAACCTTGGGAGAACATTTGGAGTTCCTAAACACTGAGAGATGATGATCTTTAACAAGATTAAGATGGAGAGCATGGATTCAAGCCTTGTTCTTCAAGTTATTCATGATTCTTGGAATGGAGTCTAGTGTTCTTATTCTTGGTCCATCCAATCCAGGTAATTTTCGTATCCTCTTGATGATAGTTCGTTTTCTTGGATGATTTCATGTAAGGAGCATGTTGGATAATCATATGATGATGTTATATGGGATTCAATGGAATTTTGATAAGAGTCTCGGATGTTAGTTAAGATTCTTCATACCATAAGGATGTTGATTCGTTTAACCCGATCTAAGATGGATTTCTGAATCTTGTTAATTATATTGATCGATTTAGAGGAGTTAAATCATGATACGAGGTTGAATTCCGGATTGAATATGATATGATCCTTGTTATCGAGTCGGTTTGATTGTTGGTGTTATTATTGATATATGGACAATGATATGATCCTTGTGATAGTTATGGTGTCGTTTATCTTCAAGAGATATGGAGATTCATATCTCCCTTCATTCGGATTCGTAGTTGCAAGATGTTAGTCGATGCTTGGATTGCATGCCATGCGGCATTAGCGCACGCTAAGCTTACCGCTAGCGCTAACGGACAACTTAGCGCACGCCACGTTATGCGTTTAACGTGCGCTTAGTAGGCGGTGATGCGGTATTTTTGTGTTTTGATTATGAATTCGTGATGGTTTGACTTGGTTGGTTTCGACCGTGTTTATTCGAGGTTGTGTTGAACCGTTGAGTTCGATTGGATAGTTTGTCGGTTGTTGATTGTTATCGGATATGTGTTATTTGATTTCTTCGATAGGTTGAGATTGTTGATCGGTGATTATAACCGGATATTGCGGTCGCGTTCGAGTATGTCCATTGTATTGCTTTTGATCGGGCCGAGGAGCTCGTAGACAAAGGCAATGTGTTCGACAACAACGTGGTACGTATCGAGGCAAGTTATTACTTGCTCGGTTATAATATTTAATGAATGGTTTCGCCATTTCGTTTATAATGCATATAGCGATGATTATTATTGTGAACTCTGGATATTCGGATCGCATATCGTTCTTTCGATTCTGGGAGGTAAATCATAATGTATATGCTTTATCTCAGTTATTGGTAACTTCGAGTATCGAGGTTACATTATGGTAAAGACGAGGATATGAGTATCTATAGTTCATTGTTCGTATGGATCGCCGAACATTGAGGATAATCGTCGGTGATGATTGGACATCGAGATTTCTCCCGAAGGACTCGGGCAAGTATCTCATATCGATTCAGTTAGAGTTAGCGATTTGATCATGCGTATTATCATTCATGTTGTCGAACATGAGGTCGTCTTAATTGATTTGTCATATTGTCGTTCATGTTGCGTTGTTCATGATGATGAACATATTGTTTTGCATATGTGTATGCATATTGTGTTGTTTATGTTGTGTTGATCCGATGGGATCGCGCGATCTATGCTGAGGGCGCTGGATCGGATGTCCACCTCGTGTTGGTCCGACGGGATCATCTTGGGATCTATGCTGAGGGCGCTGGATCATTGGACGGGTTTTTCCACCTCGCGTTGGTCCGACGGGATCATCTTGGGATCTATGCTGAGGGCGCTGGATCGTTGGATTACCCAGTATTGTGTCATTGTTGTGCATATGTATATTGTTGGTTATCCACCTCGTGTTGATCTTGTAGGATCATCTTGGGATCTATGCTGAGGGCGCTGGATCATGGGATTTTCATTGAGTATACATAGTTGTTATTGTTTTTGAGCATATTGACGTTGTCATATGAGTATGCATTTGTAGGTCTTGTGTTAGGACCTTGTCCGCATTGCATTGTTCTGATATCGGATTAGACTGATATGATTATCGTGGCACATCATATCTCGAGGTATGTTCCATATTTTCCTTGGTTTTGTCTTTGGTGGACAATTGGTTATCGTCTTGGGATTTGATGATTTTATTCGATGGATCGTATTGGTCAGAAATGGTAGATTTCCATATCGTGAGTTGGTTATGATAGTTTGAGGATCTTGAGTATTGTTTGAGGTACAATACAAATATTATGTTCGAGTTTAATGGTTATTCTGATGAGAATTACTTGAGTAAGTAAAGTCATGGCGGTAAGATTACATTGGTCGTATTCTTATTCTCATTGGTATGTATTCTTAATGTGATGTGACGGTTATCATTGTTGGATATTATGGCTGACCCCGTCGTGGGATTTCTTTTAGGTTCTCGGAGTATCGAGCTTGTAGCGGTCGTGAATAGTGAGCTTCCCGGAGGATACTGGCTAGGACATGTTCTGTACATTGAGTTTCTTGATTGGTTCTTGTTTTCCGCTGCTAGAGTATCGTTTTGGTTGGTCTTTTTCCGCTGCGTGAGTATTTTGAGACGCTCTTTTGGTATCAGTAATCGAGGTTACTTTGGAAATCGTTTTCTAAACTTTTGAGTATCATTGCTTGGCCTTGCGATTTCAAATGAGTTTTACGACGGTTTTTGATAAATGGATTTTATAAGTCTTTGTGAATTTTTAAAGTTAGTACCGTCGTTGGCCTCTTGGGCATTTGTAAATGTTTGTGAAAATTTCTTTTTAGCCTTGTGGGTTCCATCTCGGGCCCCACGGCGCTGTAATATTTCCGGTTAAATCTGGGGGTGTTACAATAAGCAGATTAAAGGAATCCTCGAAAAAATTGTACAACCTTCAAGGAAAGATTGGTTTGTTAAGTTGAATGACGCACTATGGGCTTATCGTACTGCTTATAAAACGGTCTTAGGAATGAGTCCTTTCCGTATTGTTTATGGTAAATCATGTCACTTACCTGTCGAAATAGAACATAAAGCCTACTGGGCAATAAAAAGCGTCAATTTTGACTTAATAAAAGCAGGAGAAGAAAGAAAGCTTCACCTCTCCGAACTCGATGAGATCCGAAATGAGGCATATGAAAATGCAAAAATATATAAAGAAAAAGTCAAACGACTACATGATAGAAAGATCATCAATAAAAATTTAAAGGCTGGAATGCAAGTTCTATTATTTAATTCTCGCTTACGATTATTTCCGGGAAAATTGAGATCTCGTTGGAGCGGTCCATTCACAATCCTAGAAACATATCCTTATGGGGTTGTAAAGCTATTAAATCCCAGAACGAATGAATCATTTCAGGTAAACGGTCACCGTGTTAAACCATATTATGAAGGAGCACATCAAGAACAAGTAATTGAAAGTATAACTTTCGTTGAAAAACTTTAAATCAAAACCATACTAACATCAAGCTAACGACGTTAAACAAGCGCTTCTTGGGAGGCAACCCAAGCTTTATTTTATTTTGTTGTGTGATTTTCTTTTTGCGTAATTTAAATAGAATACTTTGTAAGCTTCTTTTTACAGGGCATGACAAGGAAACAAGACAATCAGGACACGTGAACATCATTGTCAACCAGATAAGATAAGATCCTATTATGTCATTTCCAAGAAAGAAACTTATTTAGGAAGAATTGAATTTGCTACTTTTAAATTACCCCTTGTGTGTGTGAATTTTATATTTCTTTTAAAAATCCCAAAAAAATAAAAAATGGAAAGAGCCTTAAAAAATATTGAAAAACAATTTCCTTTTCTCAGCAAAAATGCAATCTTAAGAATTTACAGAGCTCGAGCTGAGCAAATGCGATTATTCATGTTGTATGACATCCCACATGACATTCGCTTTACTATTGAAGCCAAAGTAAGAATAGCTGGGGAATCATTCGAACCACCCACTAGATTCTTACCAGGCTTGGTAAAAGTTCATATGCCAAGAAACGACGAGCCAAGAAAATGTATGTTTGTTATAAATGTGCGGATGGACTTGTGATCAAAATGTCGTTCTCTTGGAATTCCTTCCACAAACAGACAAGATAAAATTGAGTTCATAAAGGATGGTGAGTAAGGAGAAATTGAATGATATTCAATTATCTGACACGCATCCTAGTGGACTAGTGTATCATGAGATTCTATGTGCATGGAAGAAATTCAAATCCGAGTATGAACAACGTCTTGGAAATCTGACGGTAAAAGACCCTGTTTGCCAATTTGTAAAATTGGATGGGAAGCATATCCCCGACTCATAGAAGGCGTTTAAGTCGTTTCTGGACGTAAAACCAGAGGAAGATGTGAGCCACAATCACAACTACTGTACATACATGCGTGAGTATTTTTATTTTTGTCGTTTTGTCAGATTTTCTTAATAAAAAGTGATACGCAATAAATGCATTCATTATTCTGTTGAGTAGTTGAAGCGTAATTAACGCAGTCACAGATTTGATAAATCTTTTCGCTTTATTTTGCATCTATAAATAAACACTGCACTTGTTTCTTTTCTGCATCTCCCAAACTTACAATTCTCTCCTTTTCTCTCTAAAATAATTTTCTTTTCAAAAATAAAATAATGGAGTCGTCATCATCATCTTCCGCAAAAAGATTTAACTCCATCTGCATTTTTGGTGGAGCTAGTCATGGGAATGAGGCTTGCTTTACTGAAGCAGCCCACAACTTGGGTCGTACACTAGGAGAAAAATGCATTTATGTAGTTTACGGAGGAGGAAGTCTAGGATTAATGGGACGCGCTGCTGCTTCTGCCTATATGGAAGGAGTAAAAGTGATGGGAATCATCCCAAAACCTCTGGCTGAAAGTAAAATCACCGGGGCAACCATTGGAGATGAGTTTAGAGCTGTGAATATGCAAGACCGCATAACTCACATGATAAATAATGCCGACGCCTTTATCACCCTTCCAGGTGGTTTTGGCACTCTTGAAGAACTTTTTCATGTGGTTACCAGAGCCCAACTAAATATTCATAGAAAACCAATCGGTCTGCTAAATGTCAATGGTTTCTTTGATGGTTTACTATCTTTCATCAACTACTCTTCTGAAAAAGGTTTTATTTCTGAGCGTGCTAAACGAATCATAGTCGTTGCATTAACACCAGAAGAGTTGATCAAAAAACTGATTGCATTTGTTCCTGAGCCAGATCCAGCTCTGGCTAATATTGTTTGGATGGAAGATTTCACTGTGCGAAAACGAAAAATTGATGCATTCATTTCCCTTTGATATCCCCTCTTTATTCCTCTTGTTGTTTTTACTTTTTAGCGGGTGTAAAAATCGTGAAAATGATGGCAGCTTAAGGAGTTTCTTTTCGATCTCTTGACGCGTATCTATTCATGATATATGTATTGTTATTTCTATTACTGTAATTTTCTTTTTCTGTAAAATAGAGTTTTGATGGCAGAATAAGGAGACTCTTAGGACGCTCTTGAAACGCATCTAGGTTGTTTGTGTTATACCTAAGGGTATATATATATTTATATGTTTTATTTTGTGTGTTTCGCCCCACTGATTTATTTGCAGATTTCTCCATATCAATAAGAAAATGGCGCATTCAAGGCATCACTATCTTCACAGGGAGTTTTCTTCAACCCTCGTTATATTATGCTTTATAATCATATTGCACAAGATAAGTGTGGGGGGGTAAAAACTATAAATTCTTATTTACGGATCCTAAAATTAGAAAAAGGGCATTTATGTACAAGAATAACTTGAAAAAACAAAAACTTAAAAAACGTGTTGCTAAAAATTTTGTCGATGTACTCTCATTTCACATTTCAAAGAAAACGTTTATGCTAATTTTGACATAGAATTTGAGAATGAATTACTAACGAATTATTCTAAGATGACCAACAGTTATTCGGTTGAATGATTTAATACCTCAAATTCATAAAAATCAAAACATGTACTTGTGAGATTTTGAGCCTTGACTGCTTTATCATATATGCAAGTCTTTTATTTTTGAGTGTACTTTTCATGTTGTAATACTCCAGAACTTGCATTGGGTATCTGTGTTAAGACCACATGTGTGTGCAATTTGTGAAAATTATCTAAATCAAATTTTGTTAAAAAGCCCTTCTAGCTTCTTTACCTACCTATTGATATTTAATTCCCTCGTTACCCCCAATTGAGCTTATTGTCTATTTTATTGTTAACCACATACTCAGCTTTCCGTCGCTATAATCCTTTGGCCCATACTTGAACGGTTAGAAATTATTTTTGACAAGGATGAAGATATTGTGTGGTGAAATTGGGTGGTATATATTGTGGATGTTGTTGAAAATAATGGAGCAATCAATTACTCCGCTGTTTTTGGGAACTTAGTAACCGGATATATTCATGAGCCCCATGTTTATATTCGCGTAAAACAGTTACCTTAGACATGAGTGTGCATAGAAGCAGCTTGAGTATGTTTTATCTTAGTAACCGGGTGTATTCATGTGACCCATCGTTTACATTCACGTAAAACAGATAATAACAACTCAAGTATGATAAAAAAAAATTGGTTGGCTGGAAAGCAAAGAAAAAGAGCTCGGATAATTCGAAACATAAGTAAGGGGATCGATAAAAGCTTCATTAATTAGCTTCTCGGTGCTTACCTGTTGATAAACATTGATTCATTTAAATTCTAATTGTTCAGTTCAAGTCACTTTATCCATATTTTCCTACCCCAACTAAAGAGCCGACATTGCAACCAAAAGAAAAGAAATTTTTCATAAATTTGCAGCACACCACGTGGTAGAGATAGTAGATAATTTGCAAGCTTATGGAAGTTTTTACTTCATTGAATGGATCTGAGCGCAAATACATCCCTTATACACTTGTGAGAGAGATATACACTTTTCCTGTGAGTTTTGTGAATTTAAAGTATTAACCATGATTCTGAATACTTGACGAATTTTAGAATTTGGTTTAATTCATTTCTTAAAACCTATTGAAATTTCTTGCATATTTGTTTATTTTGAAGTGAAACGAGATTACTTCGGACTTTTAATTGAATTAATAACATTTAGTAAGTTAATTTTCTTGTTACTCTTACTATATATTTGCCCGAGGACGTGCAAATGATAAGTGTGGGGGAATTGTTTGCTATACTTTTGTTCGTGTTTTTATTAGAATATTATATATATTTCTTTATTTTTGTGATAATTTATATTATTTTTCGTGTGTTTGTATTATTTTAATTCTAGTATAATTTTTAGTGATTATTTGTAATTTTTATTATATTAATGGGAATTAAATTTTATCTGCATATTAGCACACCGGGAGAAGACATATCTGTCATTTTAGGAGCGATATTTTTAAAGATTCTGAATATATTCATGAGTGGTCTTGTTTTATTTGTACCTTCGAGACGATCATTTTGATAAAAAGTTTATTCGAATCCGAGTTCGTATGAATAAGTTATGGCCGTTCAAAGTTTTGGAGGAAAACTTAAAATTCGTGGACCAGTAATATCAAGACAAGTGGTTGAACCAGATTCGCCGAATGACGTCAGCATGACATCACAGCACATGCCAACCGAGTCCACGTCGCTGCACACGTGTACGGATGATCCAATAAGAAACTGACACGTGTCAATCCGCGTCAGCAGACCACACGCCTGGCACACACCTGTCACTCAACAGCCAATAGGACAACGCCACGTTTCACGCTTCGTCAGCCAAGCGCACGCCGGACACACGCCCCTCCACCGTGGCAGAAAAAGACCAGATTCACATGTAGCGCGTGAGACACACGCGCCTGTCCGGAGCCGTCCGATTTGCGCGTGCATCTCACGCGCGGGTGGGATTTTTGCCACGTCAGAGATGATGTGGCAGATCAGATTGATAACTTTGCAGATAACTTTCTGGCCATTTCCTCTCCCATCCCTCTACAGTGTTGATTGATTTTGAACAATGCAAAATTATTGTAAAGATAAGATGCTTTCACATTTTAAGGGTGATGTACTGCTATAAATTGCAGTACTCTCTCAACTCAGAAAATAAGCAGTAAGGTAGTAGAGAGAGTAGAGAGAGGAGAAATAGTGCGTAGCACAATGTAATACAGAATACATTTTAATTTTTATAATTTAGTTTTTGTATTTATTTTCTGTATTTATGCTTTATATAATTATATTGTAATACACATAAATAAATAATGCATCTCAAATTATATTTAAAATAAATCTTAGTTAATATTATTTTTATCAGATAAAATTCACCTTTATATTTTTTTAATTATTAAAATTTTGTAATTTAAGTTCGTACGTTACATTCAAGCTGCTTGGATCAATTGACGTATTGGGATAAGTCTCTATCAGTTTCAGCATTTTCCTTTCACTTAATTTATCTACATCAAGTAAGTGCTTTTAATTTCTGCTATATTTATTCTGAATATGTCAATATTTATCTGTCTCGTAATTTTACCTGTCAATATGAATATGAGCTAAATTTTATATTCTAGGGTTAGGATGACTTAAATTAAATACTCCAGCTTATATTAAATTTATTAATGTGCCTTTTTTAATTTAAATTGATATAATTCACAAATACAAAAATAGAGACCGGAAGGAAATATTTTTATAAATCTTAATTTAATTAAAAAAAAGATTAATTATTAATCCGAAAGGTACTATTTAACCCAAGGAATTAAATATGAATGCGAAAGGTATTATTTAGTTGGATGAATTAATTAGATTATTTAAACTTCTGTTAAAATAATTTGTGAATACGAAAGTTATCAAATCATTTTTTCTGAAGATATAATATTTATCTAATTATTAAATCTCACATTTAACAAATTGATATACGCTCGAATTATTTATTTAATAATTCGAATCCCTAGAATCTTTATTATCAAAAACAGCACAATTCTACATTAAAGTAATTTTTATTCTTACTGCTTTATCTTATTTAAATTGTTGTATCAAAGTTTTTAAATAGATTTATTTCCTGTATTTGTTATTTCTGCAAATTAGCTAAAATCATCAGAACCCATTATTCAGAATGTTTAGGGATTATTATTTTGAGAATTCATAATTATTGTAATTTTAACAAATAAAAACGATCCTCAAGTGAAACGACCTTGGTAAACTCATCAATACTACAAACGCCTCGTATACTTGCGAGTCGCTATTTTTACAAGTACATTTTGAGCGGAACAGATTCGTCCACATAGAATATATGATAAGGTTTACAGACTGTACACAAGACCATAAATAAATGTACTTATATTTGACCAGCAATGTTCTCGTCTGCACTAATATAAATGTTCTTAATCAGAATTTAAATTTAAGCTTGAAACTTGTGATATCTTGATAACTGGATATGGTTAAGTATGTTATCTTTATATGAGTATATTTCTATGGTAAAATTCCTGAAACTTTGTGAAGATAATTTAAATAGCATCATTATAACAGAAAGGACAAGGGTGTGATATGTGCTTAATCTCTAAATCTTGTTGGAGCGGTGGAATAGAACATGCTTCCCATGCATATACCTGTGTTGGGACAATAAATACCCGGTATCGAAATTGTTGGGATAAACAATCCCTGTATCGATCATGTTAACAGAATGTTTTGACAATATGCCAAATCCTGCATACCGCTAATAGCTGTATCGAAAAGCTGATCAAAGGTATTAACCTGTATCGAAGACTTCTCGTAGTCCCAAACTACAGTGAATCTATCATACAACAAAGAGTCCCGCAACGCTAAGTATGGAAGCTGTCTCAAAACATCAATACAGCAATCCTTCCATACAACCCTCAAACAGGACAAGAAGGAATCTTCAGTATTCGCTAGAAGTCAAGTCCCGTTTGATAAAGAAGTATTTAAATACTAAAGGATAAAGTATTTAAATACTGTAAGTCATCAGAAGATCTTCAAATCCCGCAATATCCGGATCTCTGTCTATTCAAGTCAACTATCAAGTTGTCACAGAATCTTGCTCAACGGATCTATTTCAACGGATATATTTCAAAGGCTATATATATCTCCAGAGTTTGAAGATCGCAGACTCTCGCAACTACAATCAACAAGTGCTTACACGAATATTCAGAGCAAAACATATCTCCCAAAGCATTCTGCTATTCTGAAAGAAGATATATACAGTGCTCAAACCGTGAACAACACATCATCAGCTATAAGCTCAGAAAGTCAAAGCTGTTGTTCATATATTGTTCTACCATTGAACAAAACCCATCAGCCCTATGTGGACCGAGAATCCTTGCTATTCCTGAACTGTGTGTGATGGACTTGCATTGAAGAAGACGAAGCTTCAGAACTGTGTGTGAAGAAGCCAGTCACGTGTTAGCTCAAACCAATCTGTGTGAACGGTTGAAGGCTAAGATCATTATCAATCAGTGTGAACGATATATTGGTTAGGTTTGGTTATAATTACGTAGTTGTGTACGCAGTAATTATAATAAACTCTTACTCATGTGTGGAGGACTAGTGGACGTAGAGGGGTTTACCTCGAACCACTTTAAATGTTGTGTCATTTACCTTCTGCCTTTATTGTTTTATTAATTGTGATTATTGAAGTATACACTGCACACCTAGTTGCTGTATCCTCAGCAACTTACTGTATTAAAGACTTCCGCTACGCACTCAGATTTGAAAACCGTACAGCCTGTTGTTTCAAACACTTTCCAAGCTGTATCCTATATACTTAGTGGCCAACAAGTGGTATCGGAGCGGTTGATTCTAAAAAGAATCAATCGTACTTTTAACTGAATCAGATCCAAAATCACTTATTTTTATAAAACAGTCTTTTTCATTCATACATTCTCATGGATGCCTCAATGATCAACAAAGTTCTTATGTTCTCTATTAATGAGTTTGATTATTGGAGAATCAGGATGGAGGCTCATCTTGCAGCAATGCACGAAGAGATGATTTTTGTTATACTGGATGGCCCCATAAAGATAATGAAGGTAAATCCGGCCGCAAGAATTGAAGTCCAGGCTCATGCTGAGATGCTCGAGAAAGAGCGCGAACAATGGACTTCTGACGAAAGAAAGCGCGCCAACCTCGACAATATTGCTAAGAACGGGTTATTTATCACTCTTGATAAAGGCACGTTCTCAAAGGTAAAATGCTGCAAAACAGCCAAGGAAATATGGGATAAACTCAAGTTAATTTGTGAGGGAACTGAGCTCTCAAAAGAAAATAAGATTTCGAAATTAACTCAGCAATTTGAATCTTTTGAAATGAAACCAACTGAAACACTTGAGGAACTTGACCTCAGATTCACTGGAATTGTTGGTGAACTTGAAGCTTTGGGCAAAATTTATACTCAAAGGTAGAAAAACCTAAAGATTTTCAGATCTCTCCCTGCCCGATGGGACATTAAGACCACAGCTATGCGTGTGTCGTGTAATCTTAGTGAAATATCTACTTTTGATCTTTTTTATGACCTCAAAGCATTTGAGTACGATATAGACAGGAGAGAGAAAGCTGAAGAATCTCTCGGTAGGACTACAGCCTTAGCCGCTGTCGCAAGACGAAATGGCGCTCCTCATGCACAAGTTCAAAAAGTTCATCAAGCAGTCTGGAAAGACTCCATACAGGCCCAAGCCTGTTCACAAGGTGTTGTGTCGAGAATTATACGCATCGACCGGCGATCGCCTCAGAGACCAGGCGACCTAGCCATAGCCGAGCAGCCAAGACAGATCAGCCGGCCGACGGTCCCAGGACAAGTCCCAGTGCCGAGCGATCGACATATGAAGGCGATCGTCTCTCGGTACTTGGCCATCGACTCCTGGCGACCGACCAAGTGGCGACCTCCTCATTCCACGCGAAGCCATCGATCGTCCGGTCGACAAGGGCCGATGTGCGAATCCATCGATCGCCCAATCGGCAAGGGCCGATGCGCAAAGCCGATGATCATCCAGTCGGCAAAGGCCAAATGTCGGAACAAGACCCACATGCAGATCCGGAAAAGGTGCTGATGCACATGGTCCGTTGACCACATCCTGTCCGCATCCTTCCACCATCCGACAGGCCCGCCGAAAGGTGTCAGTGGGACCGCCCGTGAAAGCAACTCAAGACGTGTGTCGGCTCCTCATTGGACGGCACAGCTGGTTGCCAGCAGCAGCCGCAAGCTTTATGCAGACAACCCATGTGACTTAAACACGATCGCCCCATTATTATATTGGATGAAAGGCGATCGCCTGCCAGAAAACAGGACATCCCAGCTCCTATAAATAGAAGGCTGCCTACACTTGGACAAGGACCAGATTTTTCCTCTCGGATTCTCGGCCAACACTCTGAACTCTCCAACTCCCTTCGGATTTTTACCACAACTTGGCTTTCTCACTCTTGGCAACAGCTATCTCTCGGTTCTTTCTTCTCTCTCAGCCTCTCTCACACAGAAGACGATCGGCAGAGAGCAAGAACACCAAAGCTTCGCTCAAGAGCTAGATAAATAGGATCTTTTACACTCATTGTATTTAGATTCTTACATTAATACTTCTATCTACGAATATTCGTATTAATAACATCTCGCGAGAGCATTCAAGCCCGGGCCTAACAAACCCGGCAAATCTTGTGTTATTCACACCCCTTCGGAAGTGCTCCCGCAACCTTGTTTGTTGTCCGTCCATTCCAGCAATATCTATCTTCGGATAATATTTTGGGCAACAACAATTGGCGCTAGAAGGAGGGCATCTAACCCTATTTTTTCCTACCGTCTCGAAGAACACTCACTGTTCTCCGGGGCATATACCTGAAGAAACACTCAATGTTCTTCAGAGAAAGCTTTCAGAATCATAACTCCTGTCTCCTCGTCGAAGAAAGCCGCTGGCCGATCCGCCAGATGCCTTGTTCCGTCGCAGTCCGAGCCACAGCCGATGGCAGAGGGTAGCCGCCGCGGTCCGAGACGCTCGATCCCGCCCCTGAGGGATGGCCCAAGTCTCTCGCTCGATCAGTTCCAAACCACGGGACAGATCGAGGAGGCCATGACCATCCTACAGGAGCGACAGAGTGCTCTCGACGCGCCTCCCGCTATCACCCCCTCGGCCATCCGCCGGATGACCAAACGGAAGTACAAGGCGTTGCTAACCGAGCGATCGCCAGGAGGCTCCCATTCGCAAGAAGAGGCGATTGCCAGCCGGGGCACCTCCGTTTTCAATCGTCTAGGCAGCGACCCGTCATGGCGACCGGGGCAGTCCGGCCCCAGCCACGAGATGACGGAGCTCGAGTCCGTCACCAGGAGCTCAGCGTATCCGACTCCCAGAAGGCCGACCAGCCATCTGGCTCCCCCTCGCCAAAGAGCCGAGGTCGGCAATAGCGGAGTCAGGAGATCGGTACATGATCGCCTCGGCTCCCGCCCCGAAAGTCGACCCACGAGCGACCAAGCTACAACGATGGCCGCGATGCAACGCCAGCTCGACGATATGAAGGCGCTCCTGGAATCTGGGGCAGGTGCCAAGAGCAAGATCGCCGGGCCGAGCGGGCCGCTCGCGGTCCACATCGAGCTCGCCCCCGTGCAGCATAAGATCGCTCCTCCGCAAACACCTCCGTACGAGGGGAGATCAGACCCCGAAACTCATCTGAGCAAGTTCCACATCTACATGACCGGGTGTGGGGCATCAGACGCGACCAGGTGCCGAATGTTCCCTCTGACGCTGGATGACCTTGCCCACAGGTGGTACACCTCATTGCCGCCTCGATCCATCGGTTCCTTTAATCAACTGGCGAACTACTTCACAGCGTACTTCGCCACCAAGGTCGCTCGGCCAGAAGGTCCCCTTCGCATGATGCAGATCAGGCAAGGGGAAGAAGAGTCCGACTCGGACTACATCAACCGGGTAGACGAGATTATCCTCAACGGTGAGCCCGTAAGCGATGAGATCGCCCTATACGCGGTCCTAGGGGGTTCCATGGTCTTTCGCCTATGTTCAGGCATCTTACGAAGGACCAACCCACGACCTACGCGATCTTCCGTGCTAAGGCCGGAGACTTTCTGGCCAGGCAAAGGTTTCTTCTTAGCCTATGAGCAGCGCGATCGGCGCCAGAACGAAGATCTCCAGTCTTCCAGCCCGATCGCCGGTATCAAGCAACATCACCAAAACCGGAGGACTCATTCGCCATCTACAGTTCACCATCTAACATGATGGACTAAGGCACGAGATCGCCTCCAGCGCACACCGTACACCGTCGAAGGTCGGCATCTACATGATGATCCGAGGTGGAAGAGTGCAGCCATGGTCCTGGTAGTCGATGGAACCGACTGCTTCGGCCATGCAAGGTCCCTTTGGGCCAAGATTGCCCGCCCTTCATTTAAATACGAGGCCGGCGTAGTCTGAGGGGCCTCCAAAACTAATCAGTGGACACGTTCGCCCTCCCTCAAAGGTTCATCATCTAACATGGTGAACCCGGACAATGCGACATGCCACTACCCCCGTCTCAACGTACACCGTCGAGGTTCGCCATCTTCATGGAAGGCCGAGGTGGAAGCAGAGCCAACAAGCCGCGGAAGTGGAGTTGATTAATCCAACGACGCCCCGCGCAAGGACTCTTCTAGACCAAGACCGCACGCCCTTCGTTTAAATACGAGGCGAGGCGCAGCCTAACAGAGGACCCTCACAATAAAATGAGTCACGAGACAGACAATATCGTTCGCGCACAAGACACGGTCATGGAGTCGGTCCATCGAACTCCGCGACTGTGCACGGTTTCTCAGCGACAAAACAATCAAGTTTCTACGAGGAATCGGCCAAAAATTGTTTTTTGCAGGTACAAGACCGAAGATAGCTAGCCAATCGACCAGATTGCCCAAGTCCGGAAACCAAAGTCAGCTCAACGGATCGACTGTCCTCATCCTACACGATCGCCAGCAAGAACCACCTCGCCCCATGTCTTCAATGTAACACCCCAAAGACATTTAGGGCATATTAAAGCGCCGTGGACCCCACACTGTGGAATCCACCAGGCTAACGTACCGAACAAGACATTCGACAAAGATAGACAACCATCAATAAGACGACAATCCCAAATAAAGGACTACAACCCGATAAATAGAATCCAACATCAATCCATTTCCCAAAACGGGAACACACATTAACAATTTTGAAACCAGAAGTACTCGAGTACTTAAACAAATTTTATAATACGAAAGCCCCAAAACAACACATCAACCATAATCGACAGAACAAAACACCAAGAAATGACTACTGGTCAGTATCATGCTCGCCCATCATCCTCATACGGCTCAGGTGCTCGTTTGTCCCCACGATCGATACCTGAAATACAAAAAAAGTATTTCCCCCATTTAAGGGGTTAGCGACAACTGCTAGTGCAAGTACAATCCATTTGAACTACATTCTCATCAGATGAATATATACGCCAAAAATTATTTTAGAAAACATTTTATATTCCGGAATATTTACATTGTACAATCGTAAAACACATTATCTCCAACAAATCACAATTCAAAGTTAACCGTTGGTACGAGACTCACAGCCACCGTACCCCGCAGAGCCCCGTCGGACATCCCTGGGTGGCTAACCACAGTTCACGATACGCACACTCACGGCAATACGTATTCCTAGAGGCCCCGTCGGACCGTCCCTAGGTGAACATACACATAACTATCCATAACAACCACGATACAGCCATAATTCAAATACTAGAACATGTAAACAAATGTAAAGTACTTGCCTTTGAGACATTATTGAAGAAACGGAAGTGAAACACGACTACGAACGGTCCGGGTGGAAAACGACGGTTCCTAAACGATGGATCAACACAGTTCAGTCCCAACGGACAACAATACTCTATTGGAATACACCCATAACCCCGATTACAAGATACGATAATGAACGATCAATCGATACGGGCGAGGGTTTACACAAAATCTCTCCGTATTGATAATTCGCGGATTAAAATAAGGGAAATTGGATTTAGAATCACTCAATAACAATAATCGGTGAGGAATATCACAACATACTAGAGTAATTCGAGTCCAATTATCAAAACCCGGAAAAACCCCCAAAGTTGACAAGTTAGGGTTCTAGACGAAAATACCTAGAATTCGGACGATGGAGGATAATTATGCTGATGATAATATGTTAACGCGACTCTACGGTGATGGAAATTGAAGAGCACTCCGATCAATACTGGTGGAAATCGTCTCTGAAGTCGCACGTCGAAGAAAATGAAGAGAAAAGAATAAAACTGCTGTTCTGAAACTGCTTGCTGACTTATATAATTTGTGAAGTTAGCGCACGCTAACAGTCATATATAGCGCGCGCTAACGGGCGGTGACAGGTCCAGTAGCTACTGCCACCATTCTCTAGCGTACGCTAATAATAGGGAGTTAGCGTACGCTAACTGCACATCGGTAGCGCACGCAAGGCAACAGGAGTAGCGTGTGCTACCTGCACAACAATTCAATACTGCTGCTCACATCAGCAGTGAGCTGTTGTCGAGGGTACAAAACACGAAACGCACTACGAGACCAGAATCCAGGAACATAAACGCGAAGCATACAAGACGACGGAGCTAAGCGCTGAAAGAAAATACAATTCCGACCACCGGAGGGTCCGTAATGCGACAACGAAAATGGGATTCCCTAAACTATTAGGAAATTACAAAAATGGCCCAAGTGCCCGAAAATCACGAAACGACGTCAGATTTACAAACCGAAAGTTTCAACATGACCAACTCAACCATACGAACTTGTACAAACCAAGAAACAACGAAAATGAACGAGTTTTACGAGAATCGAACGTTCACACGGCAAACATGTCATAAGATGAAATCACGTGAAAACATCACCAAAACTCATCTAAATGGAAAAACTCCAAGAATAAAGTAGATTCAAAATGTCGAAACGGTTACAAGCGAGTCGATAAAAATAAGCATACACCAAAAATGGAAACTGCTAAAAACGGAAAATTACGGATATTACATTCTCCCCCTCTAAAATAAAGTTTCGTCCCGAAACTTAAGAATCAAAGAGCTCGGGGTGCCTCGAACGCATATCCTCCTCCAACTCCCACGTCGCTTCTTCTACTCCGTGCCTCGACCATTGCACCTTAACCAAAGGAATGGTTTTGTGCCTTAACTGATTGTCGCGACGCTCCAAAATCTTGACGGGCCTCTCTTCAAACGTAACATCCTTCTCGATCTCCACGTCCCCAAAGTCAATAATGTGGGACGGGTCCGGAACGTACTTCCTCAACTGGGAAACGTGAAATACACTATGCACATGACTCAGCGATGGAGGTAAAGCCAAACGGTATGCCAACTCACCGACTCTCTCCAATACCTCGAAAGGTCCAATATACCTCGGGCTGAGTTTCCCCTTCTTCCCAAAACGAAAAACTCCCTTCGTCGGAGACACTCTCAACAGAACATGATCTCTCACCTCAAACTCCAGAGGTCGACGCCTAACATCCGCATAAGACTTTTATCGACTCTGAGCAGCCAACATTCTCTTCCTAATCAATTCAACTTTCTCCCTCGTCTCCAACACAAGATCCGGCTCGGTGCCAACCAAATCGGACGGCTCATCCCAACATATCGGCGATCGGCAACGTCGGCCATAAAGTGCCTCATACGGTGCCATCTTAATCGACGCGTGCCAGCTATTATTATAAGTAAACTCAATTAAGGCCAAATGCTCCTCCCAGTCACTACTCCAATCTAACGCGCACGCGCGCAACAAATCCTCGAACGTATGAATGGTATGTTCGGACTGCCCATCGGTCTGGGGATGGAACGAAGTGCTCAAACGTAACTGTGTCCCCAATGCCTTATGTACCGCCTGCCAAAAATGCGATACAAATCGGCTATCTCTATCTGAAATAATGGTCCTTGGCGTACCATGAAGCCTCACAATCTGTGCGATAAAAATACGAGCCAACTTTTCTGGACCCCAAGTATCCTTGATGCCCAGAAAATGTGCCGACTTAGTCAGTCGGTCTACAATCACCTACATCATATTCATACTAGTCTTCGTCCTCGGCAAACCCGTGACAAAATCCATAGAGATATCCTCCCAGTTCCATTCCGGGACGGAAAGTGGTTTCAATAACCCGGCTGGCCGCTGAAGCTCAATCTTGACTTGCTGACAAGTCAAACACTTAGCCACAAACTGAACTACCTCCTTCTTCATGTCGTTCCACCAGAAATTTTTCCTCAGATCTTTATACATTTTACTCGAGCCCGGATGGATTGAGTAAGGTGACGCATGAGCCTCTAGCATAATACTCTGTCTCAATTCCGAGTCGTTCGGAACACACAACCGACCTCGAAATCTTAACACACCATCCTCATGAATAACGAATCCCGGGGCTTTCCCCTTCCCTACACTCTCTCGAAGCTGAATAAATATCGGGCCCTCTAACTGTCCCGATTTAATGTCATCGACCAGAGATGAAGAAATCTCAAGAGTACGTAACTGCCCGGAACTCTCTGGCAGTACAACCTCAGTGCTCAACCTCGTAAACTCTCGTTGAAGTCCCGACTGGGCCGTAAGTAGCTCAAGCGCCCGAAGCGATACCGATTTCCGGCTCAAGGCATCTGCTACCACATTAGCCTTGCCCGGATGATAGAGGATCTCGAGATCGTAATCCTTAATCAATTCCAACCACCTTCTCTGCCTCATATTAAGCTCTTTCTGGGTGAAAATGTACTTTAGGCTCTTGTGATCGGTGAAAATCTGACACGACGAGCCATACAAGTAATGACGCCAGATCTTCAACGCAAATACGACTGCGGCCAACTCAAGATCGTGCGTAGGGTAATTCAATTCATACGGTTTCAACTGACGGGAAGCATAGGCAATTGTCCTCCCGTGCTGCATAAGTACGTATCCGAGCCCTTGGCCCGAAGCATCACGATAAACTGAGAACCCATCATTACCACTCGGTAAAGCCAAAACGGGAGCGGTCGTCAACCGCTTCTTCAACTCCTCAAAACTATTCTGCCTCTCATCGGTCCACACAAACTTCTATGACTTCTGTAACAACTGAGTCAGCGGTCGAGCGAGCTTAGAGAACCCTTCGACGAATCTACGGTAATACCCGGCCAAACCCAGAAAACTACGGACCTCCTTCACGTTCTTGGGCGGCGACCAATCCAACACTGCCTCTACCTTATGTGGGTCCACACGAACACCCTCGACCGAGATCACATGACCGAGAAACATAACCTCCCGTAACCAAAACTCGCACTTTGAGAACTTCGCAAAAAGATGCTGAGTTCTCAAAATATCTAGCACGATATGCAAATTACGGGCGTGCTCCTCCTCGCTCCTCGAGTAAATCAGGATGTCATCGATAAAAACGACTACACACTTATCGAGGTACTCGATAAAGACTTTGTTCATAAGCTGCATGAACACGGCTGGTGCGTTGGTTAGCCCAAACGGCATAACCACAAACTCGTAGTGACCGTATCTCGTCCGAAAGGCCGTCTTCGGAATATCAGAGTCCTTCACTCGGAGCTGATAATACCCCGATCTCAAATCAATCTTCGAAAACACAGTTGTCCCTTGCAACTGATCAAACAAATCTTCAATCCTCGGGAGCGGATACTTGTTTTTGATGGTCACTTTGTTCAACTCTCGGTAGTCGATACACAAACGAAGTGACCCAACCTTCTTCTTCACAAACAAGACCGGTGCGCCCCAAGGTGAAGCGCTCGGTCGAATATACCCCATGTCTAGCAACTCTCCCAACTATTTCTTCAGCTCCAGCATCTCGGCAGGCGCCATCCGGTATGGCATCTTAGATATCGGTGCTGCACCCGGCTCTAAATCGACGGTAAACTCAACTTCTCGGTCCGGCGGCAAACCTGACAACTCGTCTGGGAAAACATCAGGATACTCACACACTACCAGAATAGACGAGAGCTCGACTCCCCCTTCTTCCAATCTCAAAGCGTAACACCAATAGCCCGTGCAACCTCCTCGAAGAAGTCTCACCACCTTTAAGGCGCTGATCAGTAATCTCTGGCTACTCCGCTTACGCCCCACAAAAGAATGCTCGGTACCGTCAGAGGCTAACATCGAAACCGTCCTCGTTCTATAATTCATGATCGCCCCATGATGGTCCAACCAATACTCACCCAGAATCAAATCCTCATCTCTAATATCTACCGCGATCAGATTAGAAGGCCAATCCCTCCCCGCGATACTCACAGAAAAATCTCTAATCTCACGGTCCCCCACGATGCTATCCCCGCTTGGAAGTTTAACAACAAAAGGTTCACAAGCAACAAGGCAATCAACATGCAGACGATGCACACAATCCATAGATATAAAAGAATGCGTAGCACCAGAATCAAACAATACGGAAACAGGATGATCAAGGATGTGGACGGTACCTGTAGCCACCGTCGCGTCGGGATCTCCAGCTCGCCTCATCTCATACACACGGGGCGGAACAGACCCCGCACTAGAAGCTCCCCCTCTAGAAGGCTGTCCACGTCCTCGACCTCTACCAAAACTCTGCTGCGGCTGAGGAACTGTCGGTGTCTGATTCACACTCGGCTCTCCCGCAGCTGGGGCTGATATCTGAGTAACTGGAGCTCGAGCTGCATCCGTACAAAACTTAGCACGATGACCCATCCGACCACAAGCAAGACACTGAACCGGAGGCCTATCACACTCACTCATCATGTGGCCCGGACGACTACAGTTGAAGCACATAGGACCACGAACGGAACCAGCAGGAGCAGACCTAGAACCGTTTCCTCGACCAACTAATGGCGACTGACTCCCGATGACTCGCGAACCAGACTGAGTCTTAGGATACCCTCCTGACTTGCTTCCCGAAAACTGAGCGGAGGTCTTCTGCTTCTTTCCTTCGTTTGCCGTCTCTGTCGCAGAAAACGACATCTCATAAGCCATCGCCTTATTCTGGTAATCTTTCAAAGTCGTGCACCCCAGACCAGACATGTAGTGGCGCACCCTCGGTTTCATCCGCATATCAAAGTGGCGGATCTTATCAAGCTCATCTCGGACTTGGTTTCTCACATAATGCAGCTGTTGATTGTAGTCTTTGATAGCTTGAGAAATAGGAACATCCTGGGGTTTAGCCTCAAAGAAGGCTCGGATCCTCCCCTCTTTCACTGGCCAAGGACAGAATTCATCTTCCATCAGATCTCGAAACTCTGCCCACGTAGCGGCCCGGTCACGTGGTTTCACCACTTGCCACCACGTTGCTGCCTCCTTGGCGAGGAAGTACTGAGCAATGGGTACTTTCCTCTCCTCGGAACAATTAGCAGCCTCAAATACTTTCTCCATCTCGAATAGCCAATTCTCCCAACCAGAAGGGTCGGATGCACCATCAAACTGTGGAGGACGCATACGAATCACGTCCTGAAGTATCTTATCATTGCCGGATCCAGTGGTCGGAACTGGGTTGGCATTAGCTTGGCCGACTAGAACGGCCTGAGTCAGTAGCGTCATCTGGTTCTCTACTTGCTGCAAAATGTTGGCCACTCCAACATTCTCATGTGCATTACCGGAGCTAGCAGACTGGTCCTGCTGACCTCCGGAACTAGGGGGAACACTATTCGACAAGGAAGGCATCGCCGAATCAGTTCCCGAGTGATCGGACATGGCCGCCCCACCGCCGCGCCCACGTCCCCTATCATGCGTCGCGGGCGTCCGCGTCCTCTACCAACAAGAATTCTGAAGAAGCAACGGGTAAGTACAATTCAAACGCAAAACGCAATAAGATACTAAGACAGGAATAGAACAGAACGGTGAAACGAGTCAAGTTTGGAAAAACTTACGAGCACCGGCGTACTGAGATGATGGCATAACTGTGATACTGTCCCAAAAATGACACTTAACTAGACCCAAATAACCGACAGCCTAGGTATCCATAAACCTAAGCTCTGATACCATATTCTGTAACACCCACAAGACATTCAGGGCATATTACAGCGCCGTGGACCCCACACTGTGGAATCCACCAGGCTAACGTACCGAACAAGACATTCGAAAAAGATAGACAACCATCAATAAGACGACAATCCCAAATAAAAGACTACAACCCGATAAATAGAATCCAACATCAATCCATTTCCCAAAACGGGAACACACATTAACAATTTTGAAACCATAAGTACTCGAGTACTTAAACAAATTTTATAATACGAAAACCCCAAAACAATACATCAACCATAATCGACAGAACAAAACACCAAGAAATGACTACTGGTCAGTATCATGCTCGCCCATCATCCTCATACGGCTCAGGTGCTCGTTTGTCCCCACGATCGATACCTAAAATACAAAAAAAGTATTTCCCCCATTTAAGGGGTTAGCGACAACTGCTAGTGCAAGTACAATCCATTTGAACTACATTCTAATCAGATGAATATATGCGCCAAAAATCATTTTAGAAAACATTTTATATTCCGGAATATTTACATTGTATAATCGTAAAACACATTATCTCCAACAAATCACAATTCAAAGTTAACCGTTGGTACGAGACTCACGGCCACCGTACCCGGCAGAGCCCCGTCGGACATCCGTGGGTGGCTAACCACAGTTCACGATACGCACACTCACGGCAATACGTATCCCTAGAGGCCCCGTCGGATCGTCCCTAGGTGAACATACACATAACTATCCACAACAACCACGATACAGCCATAATTCAAATACTAGAACATGTAAACAAATGTAAAGTACTTGCCTTTGGGACATTCTTGAAGAAACGGAAGTGAAACACGACTACGAACGGTCCGGGTGGAAAACGACGGTTCCTAAACGAAGGATCAACACAGTTCAGTTCCAACGGACAACAATACTCTATTGGAATACACCCATAACCCCGATTACAAGATACGACAATGAACGATCAATCGATACGGGCGAGGGTTTACGCAAAATCTCCCCGTATTGATAATTCGCGGATTAAAATCAGGGAAATTGGATTTAGAATCACTCAATAACAATAATCGGTGAGGAATATCACAACATACTAGAGTAATTCGAGTCCAATTAGCAAAACCCGGAAAACCCCCCAAAGTTGACAAGTTAGGGTTCTAGACGAAAATACCTTGAATTCGGACGATGGATGATAATTATGCTGATGATAATATGTTAACGCGACTCTACGGTGATGGAAATTGAAGAGCACTCCGATCAGTACTGGTGGAAATCGTCTCTGAAGTCGCACGTCGAAGAAAACGAAGAGAAAAGAATAAAACTGCTGTTCTGAAACTGCCCGCTGACTTATATAATTTGTGAAGTTAGCGCACGCTAACAGTCATATATAGCGCGCGCTAACGGGCCGCGACATGTCCAGTAGCTACTGCCACCATTCGCTAGCGTACGCTAACAATAGGGAGTTAGCGTACGCTAACTGCACATCGGTAGCGCACGCAAGGCAACAGGAGTAGCGTGCGCTACCTGCAGAGCAGTTCAATACTGCTGCTCACATCAGCAGTGAGCTGCTGTCGAGGGTACAAAACACGAAACGCACTACGAGACCAGAATCCAGGAACATAAACGCGAAGCATACAAGACGACAGAGCTAAGCGCTGAAAGAAAATACAATTCCGACCACCGGAGGGTCCGTAATGCGACAACGAAAATGGGATTCCCTAAACTATTAGGAAATTACAAAAATGGCCCAAGTGCCCGAAAATCACGAAACGACGTCGGATTTACAAACCGAAAGTTTCAACATGACCAACTCAACCATACGAACTTGTACAAACCAAGAAACAACGAAAACGAACGAGTTTTACGAGAATCGAACGTTCACACGGCAAAACATGTCATAAGATGAAATCACGTGAAAACATCACCAAAACTCGTCTAAATGGAAAAACTCCAAGAATAAAGTAGATTCAAAATGTCGAAACGGTTACAAGCGAGTCGATAAAAATAAGCATACAGCAAAAATGGAAACTGCTAAAAATGAAAAGTTACGGATATTACATTCTACATCGGAGCAAGTTGGGGGGCAATTGTTGTGTCGAGAATTATACGCCTCGACCGGCGATCGCCTCAGAGACCAGACGACTTAGCCATAGCCGAGCAGCCAAGACAGATCGGCCGGCCGACAGTCCAAGGACAAGTCCCGGTGCCGAGCGATCGACATCTGAAGGCGATCGTCTCTCGGTACTTGGCGATCGACTCCTGGCGACCGACCAAGTGGCGACCTCCTCATGCCACGTGAAGCCATCGATCGTCCGGTCGGCAAGGGCCGATGTGCGAAGCCATCGATCGCCCAGTCGGCAAGGGCCGATGCGCGAAGCCGATGATCATCCAGTCGGCAAAGGCTGAAGCTCAAAACAAGACCCACATGCAGATCCGGAAAAGGCGCTGATGCACATGGTCCGTTGACCACAGCCTGTCATCATCCTTCCACCAACCGACAGGCCCGCCGAAAGGTGTCAGTGGGACCGCCCATGACAGCAACTCAGGACGCATGCGGGCTCCTCATTTGACCGCACAGCTGGCTGCCAGCAGCCGCCGCAAGCTTTATGCAGACAGCCCATGTGACTTAAACACGATCGCCCCATTATTATATTGGACGAAAGGCGATCGCCCGCCAGAAAAAAGGACATCCCAGCTCCTATAAATAGAAGGCTGCCTGCACTTGGACAAGGACCAGATTTTTCCTCTCGGATTCTCGGCCAACACTCTGAACTCTCCAACTCCCTTCGGATTTTTACCACAACTTGGATTTCTCACTCTTGGCAACAGCTATCTCTCGGTTCTTTCTTCTCTCTCAGCCTCTCTCACACAGAAGACGATCGGCAGAGAGCAAGAACACCAAAGCTTCGCTCAAGAGCTAGATAAATAGGATCTTTTACACTCATTGTATTTAGATTCTTACATTAATACTTGTATCTACGAATATTCTTATTAATAACATCTCGCGAGAGCATTCAAGCCCGGGCCTAACAAACCCGGCAAATCTTGTGTTATTCACACCCCCTTGGAAGTGCTCCCGCAACCTTGTTTGTTGTCCGTCCATTCCAACTATATCTATATTCGGATAACATTTCGGGCAACAACACAAGGTAAGTACTAAAACCTCCTCTGGCGACGCTAACCTGTGCTATAATTGCAGGAAACCAGGACATTATGCAAACAAATGTACTCATCCTAAAGTTCAAAGGTTGCCGGAAGCTGAGCAACAAGAGAGGGATGAACGAAGACGGTTGGAGATTCCCACTGGTTTTCGGGAGAGAAATCCCGGTAAGGGTTCAGACTCTCCCTTAGTTCGGATATGTTCTGAACTGATCTAATTTGATTTTGTTTTTGCAGGTTTTCACATTCCGGCGATCGAGGAGTTGCCTTTTGATTTCCTGGTCGTCTAGGAGCGGATACGAAGTTTGTCGGACGACGACTTGAACGCTAACCGGATCAATAAGGAGAGTCGCTGGTTGTCCGCTCGCCTATTCCGTTTTCCGAGACATCTCTCGATCTTAGGTACGAATTTCTACGGTCTCCATTTGTTGGGCGATCGTCTTTTGGAGGAATATGACTAACTGTGGCTTGATTGTTCTCATTTCTAGAGGTTCGTTTTCCTCGCTTTGTGGAACCCCCAACGGAGATTGCTATGTCGAACCCTGGTGATTTGGGTCGTCTCCGCCAGACGAAGTCATCGCGGGCTCCTCCTGTGGTGTTACCTATCATCCCGGAGGCAGAGCCTCGCGTGGAGCCGATCGTGGCCGAGGAGGAAGTCCGGGTGGAGGGGCTTCGGATAAATCGCAAACGGCAGAGGTCGGGAGAGACTCCAGTTTCTGCCCCTGCCAGTGAGGTGCCGATCGCCGCACCTCCGATCACCGTTGTTCCTCCGAAGAATGAGCCAGCTCCCTCTACGGCTTTCCTGCGGGAGATGGCGATCGCCGAAGCTGAGACCCCTTGCGGGAAGCCATACTTCGGTCGCGATCCTGAGAGAGCCGAGAGGTAGACTTTGCTTGCTGAGTTGAAACTTGTCATTTGCGTGGGAGATGTGCTAATTTTGTTGTTTTGATGCAGGATCCGTCACACAGATCCATCTTGCCCGCCGATGGTGTTGGATTTCTTAGCGAGCCGATCTCCTCGCCAGTCCTATGACATCCCGCAATACGTCAACCGGGCCATTTCTGCTCTACCGAAGGCCTGGACGACCGATCTAGATGTGATCGCTCGTCAGCGTTCTGGGAATACAATGCAGGCTGTTCTCGCCCTTTCTCTTCAGACGGCGACCATGGCTGCCCAGGCTGCGCAGGAGTTTGAGGGGCGTCCTTCCACTATTCGCCTGCAGGCGGATCTCGAGGCGGCTCAGAAAGAGAATGCCGAGTTCGCCGACAAGATTGTGGCAATGGAGAATGACTCTTTGGAGGCAGCTAAACGGGCGAGCCAAGAGCTTGAGCTGGCGAGGAAGGATGCCGAGATGTCTCGGTTGACGGTTGACCGATTCTGGGACCGAATGACAAATGCCGTACGTTCGCAGAAGGCCGCTGAGACGGAGGCCGATCGACTGAAGGTGACCGTCGCTTGGCTGACTAGCGAGCTTGCAGAGTCGAGGGAGAAGATAGATGCGAGGGAGGCCGAGCTCCAAGGATCGCAACAGGCGATGGCGGAGCTGAAAGGGGAGGTAGAGGCGACCAAGGCCAATCCCTTCCTTAACTTGGAGTTTGTCAGCGAGTTTGCCTATTATATGGCGTTCACTGACTCGATCTGAGCTGCTAAGAAGGGAGGGCTGGAGGTCGGCCCTCTTGCTGAGAATTTCAAGGCGTATGCGCTGGAGCATACTCTTCATCCTGCTTTCTCCTTTCCGATTTTGGATCTCTCGGAGCTTGTTGTGTATTTGAGCTGTGATAAGTGGTAATTTTACCACATTTTTCTAGGATTTTATACTAGGGTTTTATCTCGTGTCGTGATTGATGTGCTCGTATTTGGCTTATTTATGATTAGTCGAGCCGTATTACGCGTTTGGGTTGGTTTTAGTGTGTTTGCAGGTTTTTAGAGCCAAAAGGACCCAAAACGAGATAAAGGACCGAGAGTCGAGTCAAGCGGACGAAGAAATGGATTTTTGCGAGAGACAGTCGAACCTATCGGCCCAGCATATCGGCCGATAGGGCGCCCGAAAGGAGATTACCCGCCAAGTGAAGAGATCGACGAACCAACTATCGGCACCTATCGGCCGATAGGCGATCCGATAGTCGCCAATGACTCTCGTGTTTTGACGGAATTTGACTCTTTTGGATGGATTTAGTTTCCTAGATTAGGGTTAATCGGGATCAGAACCCCCTTAGGCTATATAAATCCCCTCCTAGACCTAGTTTTGGGATTCTTTATCTATCTTTCACCAGCCCTTATCATTCTTTTTCATCTTTTACATTTTTTTACATCTTTTTAGCAAGATTAATTCTTGGGATACAAGAACTTTTTGGAGCAGCAATTATTATTGTTTTTCGGAGATTGAAGACTCGGAGTTCATCCATAAGGGTTGTAATCTCTCTTCTCATATTAATAATATGCATTCTTCATCAATTTCTTGTTTAATTTCAATTATGTCTGGCTAATTCCTTTGATTGATTCTAGGGTTAGTAATTTTAATTGATGTTCACATGATGTTCTTTTGATTACCTTTTGACCTTTCATCCTAGGCTTGTGTTCAAGTTGTGTTAAATCTCATGTTAGATTAAAGGGCCCTTAATCGATGCATGTTAGCTAATTGATTTTGTCCGGAAGGAGTAATTGATTAGTGGAAATACTTGATGCACAATATGATTTTATCTTGAGACCTAGCGGAGAAAGATAAATCATAGATAAATAAGTTGGTGCTTTTTAAGTGATTTTAATTCTTTGAGCTCAAGGGAAAAGGGTTTAAATTAACTATCTTTCTAGGTTGCCTTGATCGGAATTCTAGATCGACCGAGTGATTATTTCTAGGATTGAATTAAAATTTGGGGAAAAGGAATCAAGTGAACGAATTGTGTGAACTCAATTAGATGATACTACCCTAGGATCAATTACTTTTCGACTTGTGATTTTATCTTGCTAATTTGCTTTATTTGCTTAATTTAGATATTTCATCTTTTATTTAATTTTTGTTCTTCGATTTTTAAAGTTAGATAATTAGAATCAAAACAATTTTTCGGATTCATAAATAAAATTCAAATTTTTAGTAGAGTTACTTCCTTTATTTTCGACACATCAATTCCCTTGGGTTCGACACCTTGGAAATACTCCGAGGTTTTACAAATTTTAAAATTGATCGGATTTGAAAACCATACTACGCGAAAACAAGCGATCAATTTTTGGCGCCGTTGCCGGGGAATTGATAGAAAATTTAAGGGAATAATTCGAAAAAGAAGAGATTGTTACTTTAGGTAGTTTACTTTTATTATTTATATTCGATCTCGTTTCCTCACATCTTGTTTTCTTTTCCTTGTAGGCGGTGCATGATCACGAGATCCCAAGGAAAGAACTTATTTCCTTTGGACCCGGAAATCGAGAAGTCTTTGAGGAGGAAGAAGCAAGAAGCGAGAACCGAGACTATTACTATACCTTTCGTTGATACCATGGCCGGCATTGTTGACCAACCACGAGAACTCGCTCGTCCCGAGAAGATCCCTTTGAATGCCCTCTTTCGACCTAAGCTGGACGATTATCAAGAAGGAGGTTGGGGAAAGATTGATGCCAACAACTTCGAGCTCAAGCCGTCCCTCATCGCTACAGTGAAGTCTCAAACATACGGAGGGGGGGTTAATGAAGATCCAAATGCTCACCTTGAGTCGTTTTTGGACATATGTGCCACCATCAAGCAAAACGGAGTGCCTCCGGATGTCATTAAGCTCCGCCTATTCCGATTCTCCTTAGAAGACGATGCGCTAGATTGGTACAAGAGCCTAGATCGGAAGGAAATTAGTACTTGGAGAGAGATGACTCGGTTGTTCTTAGCACAGTTCTATCCTCCCTCGAAGGTGCAAAAACAAATCAACGATATCTTGCAATTCGAGCAATATGAGGATGAATATTTATACGAGGCATGGATCCGATTTAAGAAGCTACTTCGCAAATGCCCACAGCATGGAATTGACAAAGAGGAGATCTATATTCGGTTTTATTGGGGTTTGACGAGGAAGGCTAGAAGAGAGTTGGACTATTCATCGAAAGGGGGATTTCTTGCTAACGATTATGAAGAGGCCAAGAATCTCATTGAGTCAAGGTCAACAATGATTACGAGGAGGTGACCGATAGGAAGATGACGAGAAGAAAGGTTCCATCCGGTGACGAGGACGCCTACGGTGATTTAAAGGCAAAATTTGAAAAACAACAAAAAGAGCTCGAGATGCTAAGAAAGAATACTTTGGGAGTCAATTCAGTTTTTGAAGAGTTAAACGAGCCGATTGCAGTTAAGGAGGATGTGAACTACATGCAAGGAGGAAACTTCCGGCAAGGGGGAAATATGGGGAACTATTATCCGAACAATCGAAACCACCCTAATTTCTCCTATGCTAACCCGAACAATGCTCTCTAGCCACCACCGGGATTTAACGTGAAAAACGGGGTTATTCAAGAGCCGATTGCTAAGACACCAATGGAAGAGATGTTGGAACGATTAGAGGCGAGCCAAAAAGATTTTATCTACAAAGCAGACAAGAGGTTCGGGGCTCTCGAGCATAGTGTGACATCTATTGGAAACTCAGTGATAGCCTTGACAAAGCAGATGTCGATGGTGGAGACCCAAATGAGTCAAATGGCGAACGCCTGCCGGATTTCATAAGCGGGCCATTTTCCGAGCAAAGACTGAGACCAACCCGAAGACACAACAATGCAACGCAATCGAGCTTCGGAGTGGAACGAGGTACAGTAATCATGGGGCTGAAGTTGAGAAATCTGGAAACGAGGATGTACTAGAAACGGGAGCCGAGAACGAGAAGGCAGATGGAATACAGCAGAACCTATCGGGTAGCCTATCGGCCGATAGGCCCAACCGATACCCATACAGAATGCCGGCAGTTAAGCCTATCGACCCCCCTATCGGCCGAAAGGCGCCTGGAAGTTCGAATGCGAAGAATTTTGAGGAAAAAGCTCCATTTCCACAGCGATTGGCCAAGTCGAGATATGATGAAAAGCTTCAACAATTTATCGACATGTTTCAAAAGGTGAATATCAACATTCCACTTCTAGACGCTTTGAGAGACATGCCAGGCTACGTGAAATTCTTGAAAGACGCTGTGGCAAGCAAGAGGAAATTGAGGAAGTTTGAAACAATAAATATGACAGAGGAGTGTAGCGCTATCATTCAAAACAAACTCCCACTCAAGCGTATGATCCGGTCGTTTTACTTTGACATGCATGATTGGCGACCAAACGTTCCGTAATGGGTTGTGTGATCTCGGGGCAAGCATCAATCTTATGCCTCTATCCATCTTTAAGAGGTTGAAGATTGGGGAGATGAAGCCGACTACCATTTCTCTACTCATGGCGGACCGGTCGATCACTTATCCGAGGGGAATTGTGGAGGATGTGCTCGTTAGAGTCCAACACTTGGTCTTCCCAGCCGATTTCGTAGTTCTTGATATGCCTGAGGACGAGAATCAACCATTGATCTTTGGGAGACCGTTTCTAGCGACGGGGAGAGCACTTATCGACGTCCAAGAGGGTGATCTTACCTTCCGGGTTAATGATCAAAATCTTAAAATTTCCATCTATGACGCGATGAAGAAGCCCGACGATGCGCCCGAGGAATGTTTTGAAATTGAGTCTATTATGCCGCCCTCGACCGACTTGTTGGAGCATTGTATTGCACACTCCATTTACTCACATTCCGATGTTGAAGAAATTTACGAGGAATTACCAGAGTATGTTCGAATGATGGAGGCGAACGAGTCTCGACCTAATGAGAGGAGCGTATGCTATCTTGATATCAACAAACCCGTTCAAGGGGGAGTTGTCACTGAAGACCCGGATTGAATGAGGTATCGTCTAGCTAAAGACGTTAAACGTAGCACTTGTTGGGAGGTAACCCAACGTATGTATATTAGTTCATTTTTTTTTTCGTTTATTTTCGATTTTTCGTTTGCGTGATTTTTGTAGTTTCTAGTTTCGTAGTAGCTTTGCTAGTTTTTGTTAAGTTCTAATCCATGCACGCCGAGTTTTGAATACGTGCAGGTCTTTAATCGCCATATCCAAGCAAAAACGGGACCAAGTGTGCGAATTAGAGAAAGCTGAAAGAAAATTTTTGAGACAGAAAATCCTATCGGGCGAGCCTATCGGCCGATAGGCCAGTCCGATAGGCTGAGGAAAATTAGAAAAAATTTTATTGTTGCAAGCAGTGGTCGACAGGAATTCCCCATCGACCGAGATCCCGCCCGATATGATGTACGTAAGAGACAGAAGTTCCTATCGGCCCAGCCTCTCGGCCGATAGGCCTGGCCGATAGGACATACCCAGCCCAGTATACACTACGAGCTCGCCGACAAACCCGCCATTTCCGCCACAGTGATCAGGTACTCCATTAACAAAGCCACTCCTTTCTCTTTTCAAACTTATTCCTCCTTTGGGATGCGAAATAAGTTTGGGGGGGGGGAGAAGTGCGGCTTTGTTAATTTCTTTACGTGTGAGTACCTTGTTTGCCTTGTATCATTATTTGCTTGTGTCGGTGCCCGTTGTTTTTATTTGTGCTTATCATATTGGTGTTGCGTGGTTTTTAGCTTTTGTTGCTTAGTTTTTTTTTTTTTTTTAGATTTTTATGTTCATTTTCGTTTGGTGTGTTTGCTAGTTTCTATTTTCTTTAGGTCGTAGTAGTGTTTTGCTTTCGTGTTTGCTTTTATTTGCTTTTCATTGTTTGTTTTAGATAGCCTTGCTTGTCTTAGTTTTTTTTAGTGAATTCTTCGTGCTTCTATTTGTGTGAAACCGATGTTACGACACTGTTTTTCTCTCTGAAGAAACGGTCGAGTTTTAGTCGAGTTGTAGTCAGTAATTTCTGTTTTGCATAGTATTCATTTAGATCCAAAATTTTTCGTGATTGTAGAGGTCTTGGCAGATAAGAGACGATACATACTTGTTTTAAAATCACCGTCAATACGTTTGGTTACATCTTCCGGGTAGTGAGTCGTACTGTTTCGTCAGTCGTGTTGGCACTTACATTGAGTTTAGAGTTGGTCAGTTTTTCCCAAAAGTTGAGATAGTGTTGTTCTATGAAGGGAAGTCTAGTAACCTGGGCATTCGCGTGACCCGTTGTTTACCCTCGCGTAAAACGACGACTCTGATTAGACTAGTGATTTAGATATTTCACATGTGCCAATGATAGGAACCTAGTAACCGGGGCATTCGCGTGACCGTTGTTTACTCTCGCGTAAACGGCGACCTTGATTCGGACATGCGGAAATTATATATTCGAGTTGTTTCTCCACTGTAGACGGGAACTTAGTAACTAGAAGCATCCATGTGCCCCATGAGTGTCTTTTACGTCAAACGGTTTCCTAATACATGAGAATGGAAGTTCCACCCTAGGATAACCCCGATGAAACATCCCGAGATCCTAACCTAGTGGTCAACTCGAATCAAATTCTTAAACATACATATAAGGGAATACTGACCGAGGTTTATTTGTTATGAAACTCGTGAAAAATGTGCCACTAGACTGTGTAACGGGACGAACTAGCTTGTTTATTTTAGCCTTTCATATTGACGGTCGATTTGACTCACGTTTTGTTAATCTTTGAGCTGGATTTTCTTCATGAACGAATGATTAGGACCGAACTTGACTACTTTGCGGAATCATTATTCTGAGTGCAGCTCGCTTTTACGACACTCGGATTATTTAGAGAGAATTACAGGGGAGTATTGATTAGGTTGAACACTATGAGTTGCACGATGATTCACGACTTTCTTTTTCTTTTTTTTGTTGTTCGGGACGAACAAGGCTTAAGTTTGGAGGGGTTTGATAAGTGGTAATTTTACCACATTTTTCTAGGATTTTATACTAGGGTTTTATCTCGTGTCGTGATTGATGTGCTCGTATTTGGCTTATTTATGATTAGTCGAGCCGTATTACGCGTTTGGGTTGGTTTTAGTGTGTTTGCAGGTTTTTAGAGCCAAAAGGACCCAAAACGAGATAAAGGACCGAGAGTCGAGTCAAGCGGACGAAGAAATGGATTTTTGCGAGAGACAGTCGAACCTATCGCCAAAGATATCGGCCGATAGGGCGCCCGAAAGGAGATTCGCCCTGCCAAGTGAAGAGATCGACGAACCAACTATCGGCCACTTATCGGCCGATAGGCCATCCGATAGCCGCCAATGACTCTCGTGTTTTGACGGAATTTGACTCTTTTGGATGGATTTAGTTTCCTAGATTAGGGTTAATCGGGATTGTAACCCCCTTAGGCTATATAAACCCCCTCCTAGACCTAGTTTTGGGATTCTTTATCTATCTTTCACCAGCCCTTATCATTCTTTTTCATCTTTTACATTTTTTTACATCTTTTTAGCAAGATTAATTCTTGGGATACAAGAACTTTTTGGAGCAGCAATTATTATTGTTTTTCGGAGATTGAAGACTCGGAGTTCATCCATAAGGGTTGTAATCTCTCTTCTCATATTAATAATATGCATTCTTCATCAATTTCTTGTTTAATTTCAATTATGTCTGGCTAATTCCTTTGATTGATTCTAGGGTTAGTAATTTTAATTGATGTTCACATGATGTTCTTTTGATTACCTTTTGACCTTTCATCCTAGGCTTGTGTTCAAGTTGTGTTAAATCTCATGTTAGATTAAAGGGCCCTTAATCGATGCATGTTAGCTAATTGATTTTGTCCGGAAGGAGTAATTGATTAGTGGAAATACTTGATGCACAATATGATTTTATCTTGAGACCTAGCGGAGAAAGATAAATCATAGATAAATAAGTTGGTGCTTTTAAGTGATTTTAATTCTTTGAGCCCTGGCGGGGAAAAGGGTTTAAATTAACTATCTTTCTAGGTTGCCTTGATCGGAATTCTAGATCGACTGAGTGATTATTTCTAGGATTGAATTAAAATTTGGGGAAAAGGAATCAAGTGAACGAATTGTGTGAACTCAATTAGATGATACTACCCTAGGATCAATTACTTTTCGACTTGTGATTTTATCTTGCTAATTTGCTTTATTTGCTTAATTTAGATATTTCATCTTTTATTTAATTTTTGTTCTTCGATTTTTAAAGTTAGATAATTAGAATCAAAACAATTTTTCGGATTCCTAAATAATACCAAATTTTGAGTAGAGTTACTTCCTTTATTTTCGACACATCAATTCCCTTGGGTTCGACACCTTGGAAATACTCCGAGGTTTTACAAATTTTAAAATTGATCGGATTTGAAAACCATACTACGCGAAAACAAGCGATCAAGCTGGTATCCGACTTCGGCGAACCTCGTTCATCCTTACGCTCCGGAGGATGGGGAGGCCGCTCCGGAAACTGGGGAAAGGCCGCAGGTCGATCCGGCGGTTGAAGGCGAAGGCCAGGCGGGGGCCTGAGGCTCTTCACTCTTGTTTGCTTTAGCTTTTTGTCTCGTAGTTTTGTAGATTTCTTTTTGTAGTAGTTAGGCCTTTGGGCGACCTTGTATGTACTTATGAAACTTCAAGCAATGAAATGAATGTTTGATTCTCCGATTTATCACTTGAATGATTGCTATTTTTGAGTCTTTGTTTGACTTTGTACAAATGTGTGTGGAGAGATCGTTGCGAGTGTAGTTCCAAATGAATTGATAAACTCATAAAGATAACTTTTACAACAAATTCGATCGCTACACAAACATCTGAATAATGCCGATCTTCGTATGTCGTTGAATAGGGACGATCGTCATGTATATCTCCGCACTCTTCCCCCTTGTTTTTATTCACTTAGTGAAAGTAAGGGGATGAAAATAATTCGTCGAGTGAACGGTCTTCAACTTTGTCGAATCCTCGAGGACGCTCGTCCGTCTTGAGGAACCGTGCACGATCGCGGAGTTCGATGGACCGACTCCATGACCATGTCTTGTGCGCGAACGACATTGTCTGTCTCGTGACTCATTTTATTGTGAGGGTCCTCCGTTAGGCTGCGCCTCGCCTCGGATTTAAACGAAGGGCGTGCGGTCTTGGTCTGGAGGAGTCCTTGCGCGGGGCGTCGTCGGATTAATCAACTTCACGTCTGCGGCTTGTTAGCTCTGCTTCCACCTCGGGTCGCCATAAAGATGGCGACCCTCGACGGTGTACGTTGAGACGGGGACCGGGATGTGTCGCATTGTCCGTGAAGGACCCACCCTGTTAAGTGATGGACCTTCGAGGGCGCGCAATCGTGTCCACAGATTAGTTTTGGAGGGCCCTCAGACTACGCCGGCCTCGTATTTAAACGAAGGGCAGGCGATCGTGGCCCAGAGGGACCTTGCATGGCCTAAGGAGTTGGTTCCATCAACCACCAGGACCATGGCTACACTCTTCTACCTCGGATCGTCATGTAGATGCCGACCTTCGACGGTGTACGTTGTGCGGGGGAGGCTATCTCCTGCCTTAGTCCATCATGTTAGATGGTGAGCTGTAGATGGCGAGCGAGTCCTCCAATTTTTTAAATGAGGGAGATCGGGGAGAGACTTACGAGGTTCCCTTCTCTTGATTAAAACATGTATAGACGGTCGCCGAGGTTGGTCTAGGGGTCGGCTCGTATGAGCTTCCCAGCCTGTTTGCGTTCGACTCGGACGATCCTGTCTAGAGATTGGTAGGGGCTCCGGCTAAACCAATAAGCTTGTCCAACTTGCCCTCCTCGAACAATCTCCAAAGCTGTTTGAGGAGGTCGCGGCATTGGTTGGTGCTGTGGCCTGGACTCTTATGGTAGGCACAATATCGATTGTTGTCCAGGTGACCGTGGTTTCTTATCGCCTTTGGCTTGTTTAGCGGTTCGTGCCCCTTGATGGCATAGAAAATGTGGGCCGGAGTTCGGTTGAACGTATGGAGGAGATGGGCTTCCATGTCCTCGAAGGCCTTGAGATCTCCGGGTGGATTTTCTTGGTTTTGTCGATCGCCATCTTTCGGACAAGAGGTGGCATTTCCTCGCCTAAGTGGAGGGTGAGTAGCCTTTGCCTGGCCAGAAA
Source organism: Orobanche coerulescens (assembly GCA_033398695.1). NCBI lineage: Eukaryota > Viridiplantae > Streptophyta > Magnoliopsida > Lamiales > Orobanchaceae > Orobanche > Orobanche coerulescens. The sequence goes on from CM065815.1 coordinate 37,796,868, forward strand.
GTCGGCAGCCTTAGCGCGGAAGGTCGCGTAGGTTGGGGGGATATCCTTTGTGAGATGTCTAAACATGGGTGAATGGCCATAGAATCCCCCCAGGACCAAATAGAGAGCGAGCTCGTCACTGACGGGTTCGCCAGTGAGGATGATTTCCTCTACTTGGTCGATGTAATCTACATCGGTTTCGTCTTCCCCTGCCTGATTTTCATCACGCGATGGGGGCCTTCTGGTCTGGAGACCTTGGTGGCGAAGTATGACGTGAAGTCATTCGCCAGTTTCTCAAAGGAGATGATCGATCGTGGTGGTAGTGAGGCGTACCACCTATGGGCCAGCTCGCCCAATGTTAACGGGAAGATTCGGCACTTGGTTGCTTCTGATGCCCCACACCGAGTCATGTAGATTCGGAATTTACTTAGGTGGGTTTCGGGGTCCGATCTCCCTTCATACAGAGGTTTTTTGGGAGGAGCGATCCTTGGTTTCACGGGGGCGACCTCGATGTGGACCGCGAGTGGCTCGGTCGGCCCGGTGATCTTTCTGCTGGCGCTTGCCCCAGTGTCCAAGAGTGCTTTCATCTCGTCGAGTCGGCATTGCATAGCGGCCATAGTCGTGGCCTGGATGCTCGCGGCCCGGCGCTCGGAGCGGGAGCCGAGGCGATCGAGTACTGATCCCCTGGCGATCGGAGCGGGAGTCAGACGGCTGACCTGCGTTCGGCTGCGAGTTGGGTAGGCTGAACTCCTGGTGACGGATTCGGATTCCGTCTTTTCGTGGTTGGGACCAGAATGCCCAGGTCGCCAGGATAGGTCGCGCCTCAAGCGATTGAATACGGATCCGTCCGGTCGTGCGAGAGCCTTTTCTCGCGAATTGGGGCTTTCTGACGATCGCTCGCCCAGTAGCCCGTTGAATTTCCATTTTCCCATGCGGCGGACGATCGAGGGAGTTATTGCGGGCGACACGCATGCTCTCCATCGCTCCTCTAGGATGGCCATAGCCTCCTCGATCTATTCCTCGGTTTGGAACTGGTCGAGTGAGAGGTTGGGGCCATCTCTCAGGTGCGGGATCGAGAGTCTCGCGTTGCCGCAACTTCCCCCGGTCGTCGGTTGGGGTTCGGATTGAGCTGGGATATGGTGTCCGGCGGTTCGGAGAGTGGCTCTCTTCGATGTACCGGTGGATGTCATGATTCTGAAGGCTTTCTCTGAAGAACAGTGAGTGTTTCTTCAGGTATATGTCCCGGAGAACAGTGAGTGTTCTTCGAGACGGTAGGAATAAAGATGAGGGTTAGATTTGCCCTCCTTCTAGCGCCAATTGTTGCTACCCAAAATATTATCCGGAGATAGATATTGCTGGAATGGATGGATAGCAAACAAATGCGAGAACACATCCGTGGGAAAAGTAAATAACACAAGATTTGCCGGGGTTTTTTTTCCCGGGCTTGAATGCTCTCGCGAGATATTATTAATACAAATATTCGGGGATACAAGTATTAATGTAAGAATACAATTACAATGAGTGTAATGATTCTTGTTATCTTAGCTAGCGAGCGTGTAGATTGCCGGAAGAACCAGATATGATGCTCTGTGAGTTCTTGTAACAATGAAGCTGAACTGTGACGGCGGTGAGAGATCGACAGTCTCTCACGGCGTGTATTAGATGTATGCTTGAGCTCCTGGACTTATGAATCTCTTTGAATCTACACTGTGGAGACTTCTTGCCTCTGCTGACCGTCTTCTGGATGAGAGGTTCTGAGAGAGATATCCTGAGGTAGATTCCGGAGAGAAAACTGGGAGCTTGATGGTATGTATGTTCTTATGTATTTCCGTGAATGAATTCGGAATATAAGTGAACGAATTGGGAACTGAAAGCGAAACCTTTTTCTAGTAGGATGAGGTTCTCAATTTATAGGACTTGGATATGCCGGGCGATCGCCTTTGCTGTATTATAATAAGCGGGCGATCATCTTTTAGCACATGGGATTGTCCCCTTAAAGTCCGCGGGAGTTGCTGGCAGTCAGTCGCGCAGTCCAATGAGAAGCCTGCACGCGTCTGAGTCGCTGTCACGGGCGGTCCCACCTCGTGCCTTTCGGCGGGTTTGTCGGTAGGTAAAGCCGTCCTTGTCAGAGACAGCTGTTGGTGGTCAATGATCCGTGAAACGCGGATCTTGTCTCGGGTCTGCACATGGGTGCTGTTCTGAGATCCAGTCTTCATAGACTTTGACGGACGATCGTCTCTGTTCGGGGCGTAGGTCGGTTGTCCTTAGCCGGGCACTAGATTCGATCGCCAGATGCCAAAGGGCGATCGCCTTGGGAGTCGATCGCTAGGTACATGATGGTGGGCTGGTATCTTCGATTAGGCGAGTTAGCCATAGTTTGATTGGTGTGGACTCGGTCGCTCGGCCTTGCAGTCGATCGCCTGTCGAGGTGAATAAATCTCGATACAACACCTTGAAAAAAACCCATCAGCCCTGTGTGGACTGAGAATCCTTGCTATTCCTGAACTGTGTGTGACAGACTTGCATTGAAGAAGACGAAGCTTCAGAACTGTGTGTGAAGAAGCCAGTCACGTGTTAGCTCAAACCAATCTGTGTGAACGGTTGGAGGCTAAGATCATTATATCAATCTGTGTGAACGATATATTGGCTAGGTTTAGTTATAATTACGTAGTTGTGTACGCAATAATTATAATAAACTCTTACTCCTGTGTGGAGGACCAGTAGATGTAGAGGGGTTTACTTCGAACCACTTTAAATATTGTGTTATTTACCTTCTGCCTTTATTGTTTTATTAATTGTGATTATTTAAGTACACACTACACACCTAGTTGTTGTATCCTCAACAACTTACTGTATTAAAGACTTCCGCTACGCACTCAGATTTGATAACCGTACAGCCTGTTGTTTCAAACACTTTCCAAGCTGTATCCTGTATACTTAGTGGCCAACCACCTGTTATTATACACATTGTTGGTAAGTATTGCTCTGTGTTTGAAGCTGCCATGCCTATATAACAATTTAAATTGAAGCAAGGTTACAACATGGATGCCAAAGTTGTGGTTAATGTACAGTGAGGGGAGTCCTGGACCAGTCCGGGCTATGCTGAAATTGGGATCAACTATAGAAGAGAAGAAGGGACATGAACTAGTATATATGAAAGTCGGAGAATGTTTGTTTAGATGTTTTAGATGTATAGGTAGTAGTGAATATTTGTTACTACTTTAATGACGAATATTGGTTGGTATTTATTTATTTAATGATGAATATTGGTTGTTTTTTGTAAAATTGAAGCTATTGTCTAAATGAGTAGTTTTAATGCAAATAAAATTATTGTCTGATCTGTCATTAGGCAATTAGGTAATTTTAAAAAATAGTTTTTAAAATTCGCATTAGACAACACCATTCTAACAAAGCATTATGTGAAAACAAGTAAAAATAGATGTTTCAATTATAAAACCGTTGTTTATAGAAAATATAAACAACACTTTGTAAGAAATAAACAATTGTGTTTAGTACATCTAACAATTGTTTTGAAAAACAAAACCATTGTGGCCTCAACACTCCAACAATGGCGCAACTTCAACAAAGGTTTGTGCGCTTAACCCTCAAACAATACTATAGTTTTAAGAAACCATTGTGTTTATGAAATCTTAACAACATATTCAAAATAAAAAAACAATTGTGTTTGATAAATTCTAACATGTTTTAAATGAACAACACTTGAGTTATAAGCAGACAGACAATGGACAAATTCTACAAAAATATTGTGCAATTTCCTTTCTGACAACTTTATATTGTTAAAAAACTATTGTGTACCATCCCAAACAACAATGGTTTCTAAATGGAGTGTTATTGTTTCTGGCTATTACACAACGGTGTCTAGAGATGAAGTCGTTGTCTCTCACTCTTTCACACAATGTACCGTTGTCTGAGGCACGTAAGAGACGGCGTCTCAATAGACAACGGGAAAACAGAGAGTTAGACAACGGGCACAAACCGTTATCTGATGCAGTTTTTCTTGTAGTGAAAACCCAAGGCGATTGAAATCTTTCCATAAGATAATTACGTCCAGCATAGTGCTGACGGATCAGACGTATTGTCCTCAAAGATACAACGTCTTCGATAATTGTAGCACACTAGAATCGAAGCTCTAACAAACTGGAAATGATGCGAAACTTTATGCGTGAGGCTATGAAATATGCAGAGAATACTATGTATGCTTGTGATTCGAATTTTGTGAACTCTATCTGCCTCCTATTTATAGGCTTCTAAACATGTGGGGAATAAACATGTACTTAATGATATTAAATGCTTTAGGGCATTAATTGGTTTAATAATGTTGTTACCCAAAATATTATACGTAATGGTTTGCTGGATATGGCTACGAGTGAGTAACAAACAAAATGCGAGAGCACGTACGAAGGAATGTAAATAACACAAGATTTGTCGGGGTTGTTAGTCTCGGGCTTGAATGCTCTCGCGAGATATTATTAATACGAATACTACTTTGGAGTACAAAATATTAATGTTAGAGTACAATTACAATGGGTGTAATGACCCTAGCTATCTAGTTCTTGAGTGCTGATGATTTCCGGAAGAACCAGAGTTAAAGCTCTGTGAGTTCTTGTTATAAAGACGAAGTGTTCTCTGTATTGTTTAATGTGTATAATCGTGTCTTTTCCAGTGCTGGAAGTCTCCTATTTATAGGAGAGGAGGTTGTTGGGATGTCTTAATCCCAGACGGGCGATCGCCTTTCTTGCATTAAATTAAGCGGGCGATCGTCTCAGCACGTGGGTCAGTTTCCTTAAAGTCCGCAACTGCTGCTGGCAGCCAGATGTGCGAACCAATAGAAAGACAACATGTGCCTCATGTCGCAGTCTTGGGAGGTCCCTCCTAAGATCTTTCGGCGGGTCTGTCGGTAGGTGAGAGACAGCCCTTGTCACCCACAGCTGGCAGGGAGTCAAAAAGCCTTTTCCTGCGGCGTCTCTTGCGGATCTGCACGTGGGTCTTCATGTAACACCCCCAAGATGTTCGGGGCATATTACAGTGCCGTGGACCCCACACTGTGGAATCCACCAGGCTAACGTACCAAACAAGACATTCGACAACGGCAAACAATCATTAATAAAACGACAATTCAAATAAAAGACTACAACCCGACAAATAAAAATTCTGACATCAAATCCATTTCCCCAAAACGGGAACACGACATTAACAAATTCAAACCGGAATACCTCGAGTACTTAAACCAATTTATAATACAGAAATCCCAAAATCAGACATCAATAATAATTGACAGACAGAACACCAATAATCAACCACTGGACAATATCATGCTTGCCCATCATACTCATACGGCTCGGGTGCTCGCTTGTCCCCACGATCAATACCTGAAATACAAAAAGTATTTCCCCCATTTAAGGGGTTAGCGACAACTGCTAGTGCAAGTACAATCCATTTGAACTACATTCTAATCAGATGAATAATGCGCCAAAAATCATTTTTGAAAACGTTTTATATTCCGGAATATTTACAATGTACAATCACAAAACACATTATCTCCAACAATCATAATTCAAAGTTAACCTTGGTACGAGACTCACGGCCACCGTACCCCGCAGAGCCCCGTCGGACATCCTTGGGTGGTTAACCACAGTTCATGATACGCACACACACGGCAATACGTATCCCTAGAGGCCCCGTCGGACCGTCCCTAGGTGAACATACACATATCCATCCACAACAACCACGATACAACCATAATTCAAATATTAGAACATGTAAACAAATGTAAAGTACTTGCCTTTGTGACATCTTCGAAGAATCAGAAGTGAAAAGTGACTACGGATGATCCGACTGGAAAACAACGGTTCCTAAATGAAGAATTAGCATAACTCAGTCCCAACGGACATCAATAATCGAAAGGTATACTCCCAAAACCCCGATTACAAATCGCGATAATAGACGTTCAATCGATACGGGCGAGGGTTCACGCGAAATCTCCCCGTAATGATAATTCACGGATTAAAATCAAGGAAATTGGATTTAGAATCACTCAATAATCACAATCGATAAAGAATATCGATATATAGATGAACAATTCGGAACTAAACCCTAGAATCCCGAAAAACCCCCAAATTCGTTAAAGTTAGGGTTCTTGAGGAAATACCTTGGATTCGACTGATGGAAGATGTGAATGTTGTAGATTAATCTCCCTTGGTGCACAATAATCAATCTCTAAAGGAAATCCACGGGTTGTTCTGGACAAATCGCTCCAAAGGCACTCAAGAACACTCACGTCGCGAGAAGGGTTGAAGAAGAGCGAAAAGAAACTGACTGAGGTTAAGTCAGGTTTAAAAACGCTGACAGCGCGTTACGTACGTTAACACAAGCTGTTAACGTACGTTATGATGGTTACGTACGTAACCAAATGCTGGTTAACGTACGTAACCAAATGTCTGTACTGAATGCGAAGGGTCATAACGTACGTTATGGGTCATGCATAACGTACGTTATGCACGTAACAGACCCCAGTTCTGAACATCAATTCTGCACAGTCGATTCGACGACGAACTACAACACGAGGATAGAATCAAAAGTGTAAATACGAGGTATTCATAGCAACGAAGCTGAGTGCTCGAAAGTAAGTGCACTACCGACTACCGAGGACTCCAAAATACGACAAGGAAATGAATTTCCCCAAATTTATAGGAAATTACGATAATGACCCAAGCGTCTGAAAATCACGATACGACGTCGGATTTGCAAACCGGAAGTCTCAACATGACCAACTCAACCATACGGACTTGTACAACCCAAGAAACATCGAAAACGAACGAGTTTTACGAGAATCGAACGTTCATACGGCAAAACATGTCATAAAATGAAATTACGTGAAAACACCACCAAAACTCGTCCAAATGGAAAAACTCCAAGAGTAAAGTAGATTCAAAATGTCGAAATGGTTACAAGCGAGTCGATAAAAATACACATACACCAAAAATGGAAACTGCTAAAAACGGAAAATTACGGATATTACATTCTCCCCCTCTAAAATAAAGTTTCGTCCCGAAACTTAAGAATCAAAAAGCTCGGGGTGCCTTGAACGCATATCCTCCTCTAACTCCCAAGTCGCTTCTTCTACTCCGTGTCTCGACCATTGCACCTTAACCAAAGGAATGGTTTTGTGCCTTAACTGTTTGTCTCGACGCTCCAAAATCTTAACGGGCCTCTCCTCGAAAGTAACATCCTTCTCGATCTCCACGTCTCCAAAATTAATAATGTGGGACGGGTCCGGAACATACTTCCTCAGCTGGGAGACGTGAAATACGCTATGAACATGACTCAACGACGGAGGCAAAGCTAAACGGTATGCCAACTCACCGACTCTCTCCAATATCTCGAAGGGCCCAATATATCTCGGACTGAGCTTCCCCTTTTTCCCAAAACGGAAAACTCCCTTCGTCGGGATACCTCAACAAAGACATGATCTCCCACCTTGAACTCCAAGGGTCGACGCCTAACATCCGCATAAGACTTTTGTCGACTCGAGCACCAACATTCTCTTTCTAATCAATTCAACTTTCTCCCTCGTCTATAACACAAGGTCCGCTCTGCACGACTAGATCAGACGGCTCATCCCAACATATCGGCGATCGGCAACGTCGTCCATAAAGTGCCTCATATGGTGCCATCTTAATCGATGCGTGCTAGCTATTATTATAAGTAAACTCAATCAAGGCCAGATGTTCCTCCCAGTCACTACTCCAGTCTAACGCACACGCACGCAACAAATCCTCGAACGTCTGAATGGTACGTTTGGACTGCCCATCGGTCTGGGGATGGAACGAAGTGCTCAAGCGTAACTGTGTCCCCAATGCCTTATGTACCGCCTGCCAAAAATGCGATACAAATCGGCCATCTCTGCTCAAATAATGGTCCTCGGTGTACCATGAAGTCTCACTATCTGCGCGATAAAAATACGAGCCAACTTTTCTCGACCCCAAGTATCCTTGATGCCTGTGAAATGCGCCGACTTAGTCGGCCGGTCTACAATCACCCACACCATATTCATACCCGTCTTCGTCCTCGGCAAACCCGTGACAAAATCCATAGAGATATCCTCCCACTTCCACTGGGACGGAAGTGGTTTCAACAACCCTAGGCCGGCACGATGTTCAATCTTGACTTGCTGACAAGTCAAACACTTAGCCACAAACTGAACTACCTCCTTCTTCATGTCGCTCCACCAGAAATTCTTCCTCAGATCTTTATACATTTTACTCGAGCCCGGATGGACTGAGTAAGGTGATGCATGAGCCTCTCGCATAATGCTCTGTTTCAATTCCGAGTCGTTCGGAACACACAACCGACCTCGGAATCTCAACACACCGTCCTCATGAATAACAAATCCCGGGGCTTTCCCCTTTCCTACACTCTCTCGGAGCTGAATACACATCGGGTCCTCCAACTGTCCCGATTTAATATCATCGACCAGAGATGAAGAAATCTCAAGAGTACGCAACTGCCCGAAACTCTCTGGTAGTACAACCTCAATGCTCAACCTCATAAACTCTCGCTGAAGTCCCGACTGGGCCGTAAGTAGCTCAAGCGTCCGAAGTGCTACCGATTTCCGGCTCAAGGCATCTGCCACCACATTTGCCTTACCCGGATGATATAAAATCTCGAGGTCGTAGTCCTTAATCAACTCCAACCATCTCATCTGTCTCATATTAAGCTCTTTCTGCGTGAAAATGTACTTCAGGCTCTTGTGATCGGTGAAAATCTGACACGACGAGCCATACAAGTAATGACGCCAGATCTTCAACGCAAATACGACTGCAGCCAACTCCAGATCGTGCGTAGGGTAATTCAATTCATACGGTTTCAACTGACGGAAAGCATAGGCAATCTTCCTCCCGTGCTGCATCAGTACGCATCCGAGCCCTTGGCCCGAAGCATCACTATAAACTGAGAAACCATCATTACCACTCGGTAAAGCCAAAATGGGAGCGGTCGTCAACCGCTTCTTCAACTCCTCAAAACTATTCTGCCTCTCATCAGTCCACGCAAACTTCTCTGACTTCAGAATAACCGAGCCGGGCCGGTCGAGCGAGCTTAGAGAACCCCTCGACGAATCTACGGTAATACCCGGCTAATCCCAGCAAATTGCGGACCTCCTTCACGTTCTTGGGCGGCGCCCAATCCAACACTGCCTCCACCTTATGTGGGTCTACACGAACACCCTCGGCCGAGATCACATGACCGAGAAACATAACCTCCCGCAACCAAAACTCACACTTTGAGAACTTCGCAAAAAGATGCTGAGCTCTCAAAATGTCTAACACGATATGTAAATGACGGGCGTGCTCCTCCTCGCTCCTCGAGTAAATCAGGATGTCATCGATAAAAACGACTACACACTTATCGAGGTACTCGATAAAGACTTTGTTCATAAGCTGCATGAACACGGCTGGGGCGTTAGTTAGTCCAAAAGGCATAACCACAAACTCGTAGTGACCATATCTCGTCCGAAAGGCCGTCTTCGGAACGTCGGTATCCTTCACTCGGAGCTGATAATACCCCGATCTCAAATCAATCTTCGAAAACACAGTTGCCCCTTGCAACTGATCAAACAAATCATCAATCCTCGGGAGCGGATACTTGTTTTTGATGGTCACTTTGTCCAACTCTCGGTAGTCGATACACAAACGAAGTGACCCATCCTTCTTCTTCACAAACAGACTTGGCGCCCCAAGGTGAAACACTCGGTCGAATATACCCCATGTCTAGCAACTCTCCCAATCAAGCTTTCTTCATCTCCAAGATCTCGGCAGCGCCATACGGTATGGCGTCTTAGAGATAGCCGCACCCGGATCTAAATCGACGGTAAACTCAACTTCTCGATCTGGCGGCAAACCCGACAACTCATCTGGAAAGACATCAGGATACTCACACACTACCGGAATAGACGAGAGCTCGACTCCCCCTTCTTCCGATCTCAAGGCGTAACACCAATAACCCGTGCAACCTCCCCGAAGAAGTCTCACCGCCCTCAAGGCGCTGATCAGTAGTCTCTGGCTACTCCGCTTACGCCCCACAAAAGAATGCTCGGTACCGTCAGAGGCTAACATCGAAACGGTTCTCGTTCTATAATTCATGATCGCCCCATGACGGTCCAGCCAATCCTCACCCATAATCAAATCCTCATCCTTAATATCTACCGCAATCAGATTAGACGGCCAATCCCTCCCCGCGATACTCACAGAAAAATCTCTAATCTCACGGTCCCCCACGATGCTATCCCCACTAGGAAGTTTAACAACAAAAGGCTCACAAGCAACTAGGCAATCAACATGTAGACGACGCACACAATCCATAGATATAAAAGAATGCGTAGCACCAGAATCGAACAATACGGAAACAGGATGATCAAGGATGTGGACGGTACCTGTAGCCACCGTCGCGTCAGGATCTCCTGCTCGTCTCATCTCGTACACTCGGGCGGAATGCACTCGCACTAGAAGCTCCCCTCTAGAAGGCCGACCACATCCTCGACCTCTACCAAAACTCGCCGCGGCCGAGGAACCTGCTTGGTGCCTCGATTCACACTCGGCCTCTCCATGGCCGGGCTGATATCTGAGTAATTGGAGCTCGATCCGCATCCATACAGAACTTGGCACGATGACCCATCCGACCACAAGCAAGACACTGAATCGGAGGCCTATCACACTCACTCATCATGTGGCCCGGACGACTACAGTTGAAGCACGTAGGACCACGAACGGAACCAGCAGAGTGCACCTAGAACCGGTTCCTCGCCCAATCGATGGCAATCGACTCGAAGACTCGCGAACTGGGACCGAGTCTTCGGATACCCTCCGACTTGCCTCCCGAAAACCGACCGGCGGTTTTCTGCTTTTTCCTTCGCTGCCGTCTCTGCCGCAGTAAAACGACATCTCATAAGCCATCGCCTTATTCTCGATATTCTTTCAAAGTCGTGCACCCTGCACTGCACATGTAGTGGCGCACCCTCGGTTTCATCCGCATATCAAAGTGGCGGATCTTATCAAGCTCATCTCGGACTTGGTTCCTCACATAATGCAGCTCTTGATTGTAGTCCTTGATAGCTTGAGAAATAGGAACATCTTGGGGCTTAGCCTCAAAGAAGGCTCGGATTCTCCCCTCTTTCACTGGCCATGGGCAAAATTCATCTTCCATCAGATCCCGAAACTCTGCCCACGTGGCTGCCCGGTCACGCGGTTTCACCGCTTGCCACCATGTTGCTGCCTCTTTGGCGAGGAAGTACTGGGCAATGGGTACTTTCCTCTCCTCAGAACAATTAGCAGCCTCGAATACTTTCTCCATCTCGAATAGCCAATCCTCCCAACCAGAGGGCCAAGCACCATCAAATCGCGGAGGACGCATACGAATCACGCCCCAAGTAACTTATCACCGCCGGATCCAAGAGGGCGGAACTGGTTGGCATTAGCTTGGCCGACTAGAATGTAGCCTGAGTCAAGAGCGCCATCTCGGTTCGCTACTCGCCGCAAAATGTTGGCCACTCCAACATTCTCATGTGCATTAACGAGCTAGCAGATCGTCCTGCCGACCTCCGAACTAGGGGAACACTGCTCGACAAGGAAGGCATTGCCGACCGCCTCGAGTGATCGGACATGGCCGCCACCGGCCGCGACGCCCCCTACCGGCCTCGCGACCGCGTCCGCGTCCTCTACCAGCAGGAATTCTGAAGAAGTAACGGGTAAGTACAATTCAAACGCAAAATGCAACAAGATACTAAGACAGGAACAGAACAGCGAAACGAATCAAGTTAGGAAAACTTACGAGCACCGGCGTACTGAGATGATGGCATAGCAGTGATACTGTCCCAAAAACAACACTTAACTAGACCCAAATAACCGACAGCCTAGGTATCCATAAACCTAAGCTCTGATACCATATTCTGTAACACCCCCAAGATGTTCGGGGCATATTACAGCGCCGTGGACCCCACACTGTGGAATCCACCAGGCTAACGTACCAAACAAGACATTCGACAACGGCAAACAATCATTAATAAAACGACAATTCAAATAAAAGACTACAACCCGACAAATAAAAATTCTGACATCAAATCCATTTCCCCAAAACGGGAACACGACATTAACAAATTCAAACCGGAAGTATTCGAGTACTTAAACCAATTTATAATACAGAAATCCCAAAATCAGACATCAATAATAATTGACAGACAGAACACCAATAATCAACCACTGGACAATATCATGCTTGCCCATCATACTCATACGGCTCGGGTGCTCGCTTGTCCCCACAATCAATACCTGAAACACAAAAAGTATTTCCCCCATTTAAGGGGTTAGCGACAACTGCTAGTGCAAGTACAATCCATTTGAACTACATTCTAATCAGATGAATAATGCGCCAAAAATCATTTTTGAAAACGTTTTATATTCCGGAATATTTACAATGTACAATCACAAAACACATTATCTCCAACAATCATAATTCAAAGTTAACCTTGGTACGAGACTCACGGCCACCGTACCCCGCAGAGCCCCATCGGACATCCCTGGGTGGTTAACCACGCTCATGATACGCACACACACGGCAATACGTATCCCTAGAGGCCCGCTTGACCGTCCCTAGGTGAACATACACATATCCATCCACAACAACCACGATACACCATAATTCAAATATTAGAACATGTAAAAATGTAAAGTACTTGCCTTTGTGACATCTTCAAGAATCGGAAGTGAAAAGTGACTACGGATGATCCGACCGGAAAACAACGGTTCCTAAACGAAGAATTAGCATAACTCAGTCCCAACGGACATCAATAATCGAAAGGTATACTCCCAAAACCCCGATTACAAATCGCGATAATAGACGTTCAATCGATACGGGCGAGGGTTCACGCGAAATCTCCCCGTAATGATAATTCACGGATTAAAATCAAGGAAATCGATTTAGAATCACTCAATAATCACAATCGATAAAGAATATCGATATATAGATGAACAATTCGAACTAAACCCTAGAATCTAAAAACCCCTAAATTCGTTAAAGTTAGGGTTCTTGAGGAAATACCTTGGATTCGACTGATGGAAGATGTGAATGTTGTAGATTAATCTCCCTTGGTGCACAATAATCAATCTCTAAAGGAAATCCACGGGTTGTTCTGGACAAATCGCTCCAAAGGCACTCAAGAACACTCATGTCGCGAGAAGGGTTGAAGAAGAGCGAAAAGAAACTGACTGAGGTTAAGTCAGGTTTAAAAACGCTGACAGCGCGTTACGTACGTTAACACAAGCTGTTAACGTACGTTATGATGGTTACGTACGTAACCCACGCCGTTAACGACGTAACCAAATGTCCAGATCAATGCGAAGGGTCATAACGCACGTTATGGGTCATGCATAACGACGTTATGCACGTAATGCACCCGATTACAACATCAATTTCGCATACCGATTCGACGACGAACTACAACACGAGGATAGAATCAAAAGTGTAAATACGAGGTATTCATAGCAACGAAGCTGAGTGCTTGAAAGTAAGTGCACTACCGACTACCGAGGGCTCCAAAATACGACAAGGAAATGAATTTCCCCAAATTTATAGGAAATTACGATAATGACCCAAGCGTCCGAAAATCACGATACGACGTCGGATTTGCAAACCGGAAGTCTCAACATGACCAACTCAACCATACGGACTTGTACAACCCAAGAACGAAAACGAACGAGTTTTACGAGAATCGAACGTTCATACGGCAAAACATGTCATAAAATGAAATTACGTGAAAACACCACCAAAACTCGTCCAAATGGAAAAACTCCAAGAGTAAAGTAGATTCAAAATGTCGAAACGGTTACAAGCGAGTCGATAAAAATACACATACACCAAAAATGGAAACTGCTAAAAACGGAAAATTACGGATATTACACTTCATCCCGAGATTCGGTCTTCGTAGACTTTGTCGGATGTCTGGCTTTACACGTGGCATAAGGCGGTCGTCTCGATCGGGCGCTAGAGGCGATCGCCTTGGATGCCGATCGCTCGGTACTTGATCTGGAACCTTCGTTTGATATGTCAGCCTTGGTCGCTCGTCCCTTATGCCGATCGCCGTCGAGGCATATAAATCACCGCACAACAAATAACCATGTAACATTCATACTTATTACACTTCATAAGTGTTCTGTAACGGTTCAGGAGTGGACCAAATCAATCTTCGGATAGTGAATCCGGATAGACTATACTAAACCGAATTTGTCCCAGAACCAATAGTGGATAGTGTGGCCGAGCCACTCCAAGATTATGGACATAGTCTTGACCATGTTATACACTCTCCAACCATCTTCACTTTATTAAGTGTTTTAAACTTCATCACATATTCAATGTGGGATTCATATTTCTATACATATCAAATAAATGCCCTTTCAAATGATTAACTTCAATCAAATATCCCACTTACCAAAAAATTAATTTTTGAGAAATTAGATATACTATAATTATCTAATTCGACATAGATTAATCCTTGATTATTTAATTTTACATAAATTAATTCTTTTAGCTATTAAAATATCAATTAAAAAACTGATTTTTCCAAAAGGTATTACAAACCTGTGTCAACACTTGTGTTGTGTGACCAGGAACAAAGCCGACCTGACAAATGGGCCTCACTTTCTGCGTTGTACATCCTCTTACTCTATATTCTCACCTATTTCTTTATCTGCATCTTCTTCTTGAGAAATTTCTTGTAGTAAGTTTCCTCTTCCTTTAGAATACACGTTTAGTTGTGTTGTAATGAGTGATTGGATCCAAGAAAGGCTGAGATCCTCTGTACTCATACTAAGCAATAATGCTTGGACATCCATTATAGTACAAGATTTAATTCTAGAGACATAAATCATAACCGGATCATACTCATTATCAAGAGCAGATAATATATTCCCCGTAATCTAATATTTCCGCAAAATTATCAAAATTTCTATCTTTTTAGACGCATTAGCAGTCGGTCGGTCTTCAATTGCAATGCCTAATACCACATACTTCTTGTCCAAATTGGATTAAATGTCTGAAATTAAAAAAAAATATTGGACCAAATTTTGGTTATGATTATTTATATTTAAATCTCCAAGTGGTTTAAGTTACATTACAAAACAAATTAATATGCTCCCTACAAAATCAACTGTTTCTACAAAACAAATTAATATGCTCCCTACAAAATCAACTGTTTCAATCTACATATCCGAAAGCACTCTTAACTTAGTTTCAAGCTATTATGCTTAAGAAACACGAGTGGGAGAGACCGGAGAGTGCAATATCCTTCATTCCTTTGAGAGAGAGAGAGAGAGAGAGAGAGAGAGAGAGAGAGAGAGAGAGAGTAATGTTGATTTTGGTGTGATGGTCCGTGCCTTCATGGGACATTGTCTAAAATATAACTAGATTGAGTAATTCTCGAGTTGGTATATCTCACAACACGATACACGGTGCAAGAGACATACTACTTGTGTGTACTAGCACATTCACAATTGGGGTAGCATAATTAGAAGTAGTGTATAATATAATTACACTGAAAACATAATGCATCAAGCCATCAACCCATTTTTAATCTCTCCTTTTATTTATTACTGATGTTTTTTATTATCCTGCAACATAATCATAATTGGCGTATCGCATAATCTGTACCATTCATGATACCATATTGTATGGTATAATTTTCCAATTTCCCCTGAAGCCAAAAAATAAATATATCAAATAAATTAATTAGTTGTTGCTATTAAGTAGAGAAATAAAATATATATTAAGAGGGGTGGAGTGGGAAAACGGATTGGAGGGGGACCTTAAGATAGAAAGGGATGTTAGGTCTTCTTGTCTTTGACTCTATCTTAGTCTTTATTATTATTTCGGATGGTATTTTCTTCACTCACAAGGTAATCATCATATGTGTATGAGAATTCCAACATATTTTGCTTCCACTTCACATAATCTCTCTCTCTCTCTCTCTCTCTCTCTCTCTCTCTCTCTCTCTCTCTCTCTCTCTCTCACACACACACACACAGAGAGAGAAGCCTCATCTATTTATCTTCGTTTTCAATGTCCCAATCAAGGCCAGTTGGAATATTAAGAACCAAGTAGTAGGGAAATAATAAGACCAACACCCTTAATTTTTCTAACTTCCCACTCGACTTGAGATTCATATAATTATTCTTATTATAGTATTTTTTTTAATAATAATAATAATAATGAGGAAGCCCGATATTGCAACAATGGCGTTCAAGGAAAAAAAGCCAAATAATAATAATAATAATAGCGTTAAGGCGAAGCTTAGGAAGGGATTATGGTCGCCCGAGGAGGATGAGAGGCTGATGAACTACATGCTTAGTAATGGTCAAGGCTGTTGGAGTGACATTGCCCGAAATGCCGGACTTCAGAGGTGTGGAAAAAGTTGTCGGCTAAGATGGATCAATTATCTGCGACCGGACCTCAAGCGTGGCGCTTTTTCCCCTCAGGAGGAACAACTTATTATCCATTTGCATTCCATTCTTGGCAATAGGTACATCTCCCCTTTGTCTCAAGGATGATCTTCTTCTTTTTGTATTGTTATTAATTACGTGTTTGGCACTAGGGTTTAGAATATTTCGATTTACAGAAGAGGAAGGAGTGTTGATTAGTTTGTTGATCTCTTGGATTATAGATTTAATGGTGATGGAAGGAGATAAAATTTGATGCTAGCTAGCTTATATAGATTTATTTACAGAAACTGATCCCTGCAATTGATCTTCAAACAACTTAATGGTTCATGCATGCATTTGTTTTCTAACTTTTCATATATAGTTTTGTTCTCATGTCATCTATATAACATAAGTGTGTGTGATATTAAAATTTCTTTATTCAAAAGAAATCTATTTCATTATTGATTGGTTGAATAGTTTATTATTTTTATTTTTGATCTTCTGGATAAAGCATATGTTTGGTGTTTTAAATAACACCTTATTTTTTCAAAGCATACATTTCTACTTATTAATTTATATCTTTTATTAATCCACAATGTTAGTTCATTAATCCACACTATTATTTCATTAATTCACATAATTTGTCATGTGCTAAACTAAATAAACTTATTGTTTGTATTACGTTAGGGATAAAGCACACATTGGAAATTAAGATAGTAAAAACCGTTAAATTGAATAAATTTAGTTGAAAATCTAATCTAATGACTATTCTTAGTATTAGACACATGCCTAATATATAGACTTAGGGTCCGTTTGTTTGTGACTTAATAGGGCTTGGTGTTTTGAAGAACATATTCGCACAATACTTTAGGGTCTTTACTTGCGACTTATTTGCACAACAATGTAAGGGGTGTGTTAGTCCCCATTAAGTTAGAAAAATTACCGCATTAAGTCAGAAAAATTACCCTTCTTTAGGTTACAAAATCTATAAAATGTGTTAAATTCTAAAATTCATTAATACAAAACAAACTGAAAAGATTGAATTTCAAGAATACTTAAAAATGTTAGAATTATTTTCATTGTAATGTCATATAATCATTCGTTTATTTTGGAAAAAATTGTAGAAATATGGGAAGTATATATGGAAAATCATTTTTTCTTAAGAGATTTTAAACTAATTTATAAAAGACAAAATAATTCTACTAGAGACTGAAGTTTGACTTTTTTTATCACTTAAGGCACTAACTTTAAAATGTATCAAGGTGGGGACTCAAGTTTATTCCATTATACACGTTAGGACCTCTGTTATTTTTAATCCCGTTAAATTTTAACGGATTGCTGGTATGACCGTCAAGTGCCACATAATTTTATTGGTCGGTAATTATGCCATGGCTATGACGTGGAATCTGACTAGGTACGTTATTAAATTAAAAAAAATCTGGAAATTTTTTAAAAAAATCGCCACCTTATTTTTTTAAAAAATCTGCAATATTAATATTAAAAATCGGATGTTTTTATTTAAAGTTCAAAAATAAAAGATTAAAAATTAAAATTTGAATCTGATTTATAATTAATATTCAATTTGTTTTTTAGATTTTTAGATTTTTTTATAAAATAATATTTATTTATTAATATTAATAAAATCTAGATCCAGTTTTTTATTTATTTATGAAAAATATTAAAGTTTTTTTTTAAAAAAATAATTTATAAATTAGATCCAGATTTTTAATTTTGAATTTTTTATTTTCAAACTTTAAATAAAAACATTATTTTTCAAATTTTAATATTCCAGTTTTTTTTTTATAAAATAAAGGTTCATTTTTTTTAAAAAAATTCCAGATTTTTTTCTTTTATATTTTTTTAGACTTTTATATTTTTTTTTATTATTTTATTATTATTACAAAAATCTGAAATTTTTTATTATTATTTCATTTTTATTATTACTGACCAATAAAATGCTGACTCATGGCACTTAACGGCCATGTCCGCAATCCGTTAAAACATAACGAATTAAAAATAACGGAGACCCTAACGTGTATAGCAAAATAAACTTGAGTCCTTAATATGATACACTTTAAAGTTTAGTCTCTTAATTGATAAAAATGTCAAACTTGAGTCCCTAATAGAGCTATTTTGCATTTATAAAAAATATACACATTATTTAAAATTCAGTTTTTTCTAACAAAAACCTAAATTTTGAAATAAGTAGATTTTTATATCCAGAGAATTATAGTTTGAATCCCTTTTATAACATAAAATAATTTCAAAAGTATAAAAAATTCAATTTTTATGAAAATGATTTTAAAAAATCAGTTAATTTTATGATATTTTTAAATGAACTAAAAATATTTGAGAGTAAAACAATTATTTTTGTTATTCAAATTGTTGAGTAAGAAAAAGGAGTAAACAAACCATATTTTTTTATGAAGACAAACATATTTATCCATACAAAATTTAAAAACAAATTAATAAGCAACCCCTTAGAAGTTAGAGATGTACCCTTAACTGGAGAAACTTATCAGCCGTGCGAATAAATAAATTATTTCACATAATATAATAAATAAAATACATCATGGGACTTATATGCAGTACATCTCCACGCAGTTTGCCACTTGTATTATACTCCCTCCATCCGTCACTCATGTGCAATAATTTTTTTCCCATCCGTACGCAACCTATGTGTATTGTTTATTTTTGACAATTTTTTACTCTTTCACAACACAAGTGAGTCCATTTACTCTTCTCACAACACATCCTACCAATTAAGTCAACTTAAATATTAAAACCTGTGTCGGTCAAAAGAGTGCATATGAGTTGCCGATGGAGGGAGTATTCTATATATGTTGAAGCAAATAATCATACACAAATATTCTATTACTATTAGACCTATTTGCTTTTATTTATATATTTTCTTAGTCCTGGCCTCATATATATAGTATAAATTCAAATGCTCCTGTTAAAATGTTAAGTGATTTGAATTCCCATTTGTTCATCAGGTGGTCTCAGATTGCGGCACGTCTGCCCGGACGGACAGACAACGAAATAAAGAATTTTTGGAATTCCACAATAAAGAAGAGGGTAAAGAATTGCATTAACAATGACACCACCACTACAACTTCATCGTCATCCCCAAACAACAGTACCGATGGTGATCATCTTATTAAGGCAACCGTCGGTCATGTAATGGGAGGTCCGATCTTCATGCAAGAATACGACCTCCTTTTTATGGATTCCTCGTCGTCGTCATGCTCGTCCATGCAAGTCCCTCATGATGTGACTAATAATCTATCCCCCACTCAATTCCCAAACCCTTTTAACCTTTCATCAATTGATCAATACAATATTTTCGACCCAAGCATAAGCGGTGTCGTGGGTCCGGGTTCGAGTTTGCCTGCATGTCTACAAGCGGAGCAAGAGCAAGAAGTCATGATCCAGGGAACTATGGATAATATAGGGGGTGATTATGGGGATTATTATCATGGGTTGCTTGTGGATTCTTATATTATGCGATTGGAAAATGACATTTCTATCCCTGGGTTGAAGGTGGAAGGGGTTGAGCTGCAGGGGAATAATAATTGTGGTGTTTATGAGTTTGGATTCGACAAGGAAAACGGCGGTGGTGTCAACATTAAACAATGTTTGGATGATTGTGAAAGCAACAAAGTTGAGGAATTTGTTGGAGGTGGAAATAATTGGGAAGGAGAAAGCTTCAACATGGGAGAATTAGATTGGGAGGGTTTGTTGGCTAATGTCTCCTCCTTACCTTACCTTGATTTTCAAGTTCAAAATTTTGTCTCCCCCCAATCTTTTCTTTAATTACCTCATATACCTCTCTCTCTCTCTCTCTCTCTCTCTCTCTCTCTCTCTCTCTCTCTCTCTCTCTCTCTCTCTCTCTCTCTCTCTCTCTCTCTCTCTCTCTCACTCACACACACACACACACACACACACACACACACACACACAAACAGTCCTTGATTGTCATTTTCCTCTGCATGAATAAATCCCTTTGATGAAGTTAAATAGATGAAGTACCTTTGGCTGGAGAGATATATGTACATTTACTATGTAAACAAAGCTAGATAGGCTAGACAGGCATATATTTGCATCGATATCCGGGAGTCGCTGGTTGAAGCAAAGTGTGAATAGTGAGGATGTGTATATCTAGAGGTGCACGGGCACGGCATAAGGAAATAAAGGAGGATGTGTATATCTAGAGGTGCACGGGCACGGCACAAGAAAATAAAGGATTTGTACATACTTGTTCAATTTGTAAAAGTAGTTAAAATTTGTATAGATGGTCAATACGTGAGTCAGGTAGAACATTATCAAGAAAAGGAGATAATTGTTTGTACTTTGAAAAATAAGATTGCTTTTGTTGTACGTATAATATTTTTATATTGGGTAACGGAATGTGTTTCGAGAGTACCAATAAAATAGTATCGACTCAGTGCTGGTTAAAGGTTTATGTTTCACTAAAAAATTAGTTTTTAATAAGTTTACATTTATCATATTTAAATAATCAAATCAAACCATTACAATCACATTACTTAATCTTCATTACACAATTATCTTTTTAGAACTGCTGTTAAAATCATACATTAAAATTATAATATATATATATAATATTATTCTACAAATACATTTTATTTTGTAAAAATATATCATTATATATTATAACTTTTTGATATATAATGTGACAATTTTCATTACAGTATATCATCAACATATAATATATTCATATACATTTTTTGATATATTTATTATATAATATACATTATAACTTTAATATATATAATATAATTCTAAAAATATTAACACACACACACACACACACAAATATATATGATCTATTGTACAATTATATAAAATAAAGCAACAAGAGTTTCAGAAAGTGACTTGCCTCAATAGTTTGATACCACCTTCACCTTATGGAGGTTATAGGTTCAAATCCCATGAGCACCAAAAATGCATATTTATTTGCATAAATGTGCAGGTCACGAGCGGTCGGGCGGTCGGGAGGGTTGGCGGGTCAATGCAGGCGGGGATGTGGACAGGAGCGACTTCATTGATTTATTTTATTCCAACAATTTTAACAGCGGTTGTCTGGAACCGCTGTGTTGGCCACTAAGTATACAGGATACAGCTTGGAAAGTGTTTGAAACAACAAGTTGTACGGTTTTCAAATCTGAGTGCGTAGCGGAAGTCTTTAATACAGTAAGTTGCTGAGGATACATCAACTCGATGTGCAGTGTATACTTAAATAATCACAATTAATAAAACAATAAAGGCAGAAGGTAAATAACACAATATTTAAAGTGGTTCGAGCTAAACCCCTCTACTTCCACTGGTCCTCCACATAGGAGTAAAAAGTTTATTATAATTACTGCGTACACAACTACGTAATCATAACCAAACCTAATCAATATATCGTTCTCACAGATTGATATAAAGATCTTAGCTTTCAACCCTTCACACAGATTGGTTTGAGCTAACACGTGACTGGCTTCTTCATACACAGTTTTGAAGCTTCGTCTTCTTCAATGCAAGTCCGTCACACACAGTTCGGGAATAGCAAGGTTTCTCAGTCCACACAGGGCTGATGGGTTTGTTCAAGGGTTAGAACAATATTTGAACAACAGCTTTGACTTTATGAGCTTATAGCTGATGATGTGTTGTTCATGGTTTGAGCACTGTATATATCTTCTATCAGAATAGCAGAAAGCTTTGGAAGATATGTTTTGCTCTGAATATTCGTGTAAGCACTTGTTGGTTTGTAAGTCGTGTGTATGTATGTATCTGTATCAGTGTATGATCTTCAAACTCTGGAGATATATATAGCCTCTGAAATATATCCGTTTGAAATATATCCGTTGAGCAAGATTCTGTGACAACTTAATATTTGACTTGAATAGACTGAGATCCGGATATTACGGGATTTGAAGATCTTCTGATGACTTACAGTATTTAAATACTTTATCCTTTAGTATTTAAATACTTCTTTATCAAACGGGACTTGACTTCTAGCGAATACTGAAGATTCCTTCTTGTCCTGTTTGAGGGCTGTATGGAAGGATTGCTCTATTGATATTTCCAGACAGCTTTCATACTTAGATTTGCGGGACTCTTTGTTGTATGATAGATTTACTGTATGGTTGGGACTGCGAGAAGTCTTCGATACAGGTTGATACTTGATCAGCTTTTTGATACAGCTATTGGCGGTATGCAGGATTTGGCATATTGTCAAAACATTCTGACAACACGATCGATACAGGATTTGTTTATCCCAATAGCATCGATACAGGGTTTTTGTTTTCCCAACAATTTCCCCCTTTTTGATAATTTGCCAAGTCCTTCCGAGTCTTCCTTTTAAAACCTTATGATGTTATCCGAACATCCTTGATGATGCCAAAACTTTGATACTTAGCGGTTTGAAGTAGGGCAGACTTCTTGGTCTTCTTTCGAATGTTCTGGCCTTTGGCATTTGGCTTAACACTAAGAACTGCTCGCAGGAAAGTTCAACTTTTATCAAAAGAAAGTTACATTTGAAAACTTATGATTGGCGCGCAGGCACAATCTTACATTATTTTCTAGATGCATACAACTTAAACTATGAACTGTTCGCAAATAAGTTCTTACAGTTTGTGTATGAGATAAGTTTCATAATATGAATACAGTAAGAATAAATAAAGTGACTATAAACATATAAGAACACAGTAGATTACGAGTTGTAATCTTTCAAGACAGGCAAAAATTTTATTGATATTGAAATGAAGAGTACAAAATTTTGCTGTTCTGAAGATAAGATTACAAAATTATAATACAAGGAAATTTAACTCCTGTAGTCTGAATGCCTCCATGGCCTTTTTGGGTCATTCTTGGTGTTTTTCCACCAGTTTTGATGTGCTTCCCTGTCTCGATTCTGATAAATGGCTCGACCTTCATATGATTTATCGAAGACAAGGATCCAATCCTCTGGGTGGGTAACCAAGTCACCATTCTTGTGCTTTGATTTCATCTGCAGCCATAGCGGAAGCGTTCCATCTTCCAACTTCGTCTTGAATTCCTCTGCGGCTTCCTGCACCATTCTGCATCTATTGAAAATCGAGGACTCCCTGATAAGTACAACAAAGTATCTTAACAGTTCATTTCTCCTCCAGTTCTTGATCTCTGCAGCGGTAGGCTGTCGGTCTGCCGGGAGGTTCATAGATTGCGGCTTTCGGACTAGGCTTTTCCAAGGATACTTAGGATCCTGGAATTCTGGCCGGTCTCCCTGTATCCTAACGTTCGGCGTTGAGATACGGGCTATGTATGCAGTGATGGAGTCTTCAAATGGAGCTAACAACTCTTTCTATTGCTCCAACCTCGTTCTCCTAGCGGCTTCTCTTGCTTCTTCCCCCTTTTTGGCTTCATCAAGGTATGACACCTTTTCATCAAGACGTTCCAGGATTTGCAAAGCGGCATCCTGTTTCGTCTCAATAGTAGACATTCTCTCAACAAGGGAGGACAGCACCTTCGACATATCTTTAATGTTTTTGTCATGGGCTCGCAGTTGGGAACTGGATTCGACCAGAGCAGATGCTGTCTTGGCCTCAGACACTCGTAACTTTGATTGCTCTTCTCTCAGGATCTGCTCCTGTTTTTCTTGTAGTTGGCTCAGAGCCTGTTTGAAGACGTGTGGCGAGACAGTGAAGGCTTCTACCACTCGAGAGACTTCATGGTTCAGTCCGGTCATTTCTTCAACGGCAGATATGTGAAGCCAATCAAGAGCTTTTTCTACAAAGTGTAGAGCATTGACTGCGTCCTGAATAAAGACAGTTTGGAGGCCAAGAGCACGTAATCGCTCTTTTCTTGTTGCAGTGCAGGGAGAGTCTGGCTGGGCAAAGTCCTCGACTCCATTTAACCTTCTCAAATTCACATTTAGGCGTGAAATGAGTTGGACATCCTCAGGTAGAACACCGTCGTCGGATTCCAAGGCGGTTGATGGGATGGGAGTAACTGTTTCTGGTTCGGCGACAGGGGGTGCTGCATCCTCCTATGTCGAAGTGGTTTCTGTAGACATGGATACAGAAAGGACCCATTACTCCTGCTGTCTCTCAGTATCCGCATGCTCCGGCAGAGGGACTGACCTCTTGCTGGATGGCGCTAGATCTTTCTTCGGCGGGGGCGACTACAGGATCGGGTGCCTATTGCGAAACATGTTGTTCCTCCGCGACATGAGGGACTGAATCCTCATTGTCGGGAACAGTGTCTTGCTATGGCGAAGGGGGCGACTGATGAGTAGATGTCCCTTCATCTCTCTTTGCTTGGGCTTCCTCACGACTCATCCGCAGACCAGCCTGGAGTGCGTCGTCATCGTCGTCGGAATCAGGATCGGACTTTGGACTATCTGGAGATTCCATGGACGAAGCTTTCCCTTTCCTTCGAACTTCGGCCTTTTCAAACAGATGGATCTCAATAAGCTCCTTAACGAATAGGTTGTCCCATTGGATCAGGATAACAATTTCTTGAGTGTCCGTCACTTCCAAAACAAATTTTTCTTCGTTACTCCACTCGATCCAGTTGTACAGAATTTCGTATGGAGCAAGTCTGTAACTTTTCCATTAGAGAAACCGCTCGAAAGACTGTTCGATTTGCACGGAAAGCAGGGTCTTGGAAATAATTGTTTCCGGGGAGGGACTCCGTACAGCGCCTGGGTTCGCTGTAGGCATGGGTTCCTCTACAGGTGTGGAATCCTGTATTGGAGAGGGATTCCTTACCAGGGGATGGTACCCTGAAGGAAGATGGATCCTGAACGGGTGTGGAATCCCGTATAGAAGAGGTAGCTTTTGGCTCCAAAAAAGCAGCCGACTCGCCAGAGTCTTTTGAGTTGGCAGATGTCTTAGAATCCGTCGTAGCCGCCAAGGGATCGGGATCTACTGTATCGACAGTAGCGGGCATCTCTTGTTGGAATATTTATTCCACACATTATTTAATTTGTGTTTTGATGATTAAAGTTGCTAAACTACAAAACAACATCGAGGCGAAGCAAAACGGCGAAGCAGACGAAGACGCAAAAATTGCAATCTGGACTGCATTAGCGCACGCTAAGGAACATATGTTAGCGCACGCTAACGAGGAGTCAGCTGCATTCCAGCCTAGTATCGAAGTAAGCTGCAGTGAAGTCAGCAGATGGATAGCGCACGCTACACTCTATTATTAGCGCACGCTACCCTCTATTATTAGCGCACGCTACAAAGGATGATTTGCGCACGCTAAGATGTTTGAATCTGGTCAATCCGAACGTTGGGAAAAGCAGGTCAAAGTCAGCATATCAAACGGTCACTTTGACAATCCATGCAACGGATATATTGGATTAGCGCACGCTACAAAGGAAGTGGTAGCGCACGCTAATCATAAAGCGAGCTACCGGATCAAATATAAAGTGATTAACGCACGCTACATGAAAGCCTTTACGTACGCTAGAGCAAAAATGTGCGATAGCGCACGCTAAGAAGGAAGGCTAGCGCACGCTAGCTAGTCAACTGGCAGCAACGGCTAGTAAGGAGGAAGAAGGCTATAAATACCAAGGAGTTGGTATTATTCCACACAACAACAACATTGAGCAAAGCATACATACGTGTTATATCATTGTAAACATTATAGTTGTTGTTCTTGAGCTTAATTAAGAGTGATTGAGTGTTATACACAAGATCATACACGAGCGATAAAAAGAAAAGATACGATTTGATTCGGTGTTATTAGGATCAAGGATCCGGCATTGTTAGAATCACAATCGCTATCTTAGTGAGGTTTATCTAGTACCCATAGAAAGCTAGAGTGGTTGATTCCTTATCCAATAGAAAAGGAAAAACGGTTTTACTCGGACCGATAGAAGACGAGCTTGTAACGGTAATCCCTCGACCGATAGAAGAGAGGCGTAGAGGTTTTGATCTTAAGCCTAAGGAAAAAGATACATCGAGAGAGGACGTAGGCTTCGTTAATAGCCGAACCTCTATAAATCCTCGTGTCCTTTATTTCCCGCAATTTATTTTCGCTTCCGCATAAAACGGCGCAAATATCCGATTTGGTACCCAACATCTCTTCCATAGGGGTTGGGCCCTGGGGGAGTTGATCAGTGGGTTGAGCCACGAGAGGAGCATCCTCCGAGGGTTCTGTAGCTTTAACTTTTGTAAGCCTCCTTAGCATCCTTTTCGGCTTCTCAACAGCAACTGGAGTTTTACTGTGAGATCTTTTTCTCTTCTTCGATGATTCAACACTTTGGGACTTAGACGAAACGTCCCTCGGATCGGCAGATAGCGGCAAATTTCGGATAAAAGGACTGTTGGCAATCAGGATGCTCTGGTTGAAGGCAGTAGGCCTGACGCCTCCTAAGAATATCCGTGAATTGATCTTCTTTGCCTCTGTGGTTTGCGGAAGTCCGCACTTCGTCAAAATATGGTTCAAAAAGACCAAACGATTTCTTCTGCGAAGCAGGTTTAGACACCTCTTCCTGCAAACACTTAAGGATGATCTGACACCAATTGACCTTCTTGCAGGTCATTATCGCGACCATCATCCTAAACCTGAGATTGGTGCACATCTCAAAAGCACCTGTTCGATTCTCAATAATACGGCAACAAAAATCGTGTAAGTAAACAAAAGGTAAACAAAAATTTTTCTTATGGCAAGTGGTACGAACCACTTCCACCATTGCTGAACCGGTGAATAAGCCATAGTACTGAGTCAACAATTCTTGGGACCCAAAGGTCTCAAGTTCTTCCATAGTCAGGCCATTAGCAGGTAGCCTGAAGATGTTCTGGAGAAGCTCTTGGTCAACGCAAATCTCCACTCCACAGATAACGGCTGTGATGTCAGCGACATGACCTCCCTGAGCCAGTGACAGAAAACAAACTACAGCATTGAGGTAGAATTCCTCAACCAAATGAGCGTCATATTTTTCGGCGGAGTGGCTCCCAAGGCGGTAGAGGCCTTGCTGACGGATTCTTGTAACGATGACCTCCAGGCATCAACGTCATCACCTTCAGCGTGAATGCGTTCCAGCACAACAGATCTGGAGAAGATTTGTCCGTCGATGAAGTTGAGTGACTTCTTGAGAGAGGTGGAAGATGTCTGGATAGACACCATTGATGATTTCTCAAGTAACGGTGAAAAAGATTCAAGAAAAAAATGCAGTAAACGCAGAAAAATCTTGTAGGCTGAATGCTCGAGTGCTCTTAAAATATGCAGAAGGCATAAAGAGTCTCAAATGGCATTTACATTCCTTTTATAGTAGGCGGCGAAGAAGGGTTTTCAGAGAACGAATGGTCAGATTTAAGGGATGGGAACCGGTGTTTAAAATAAACGGTCACGATGGACTGAGTGTAACTGGTACACTTATCCATTTAATTTTAAAATAGGAGTGGGTCCCACTTCTGACATTTCATATTACCCTTAATGCCTGAAACAGCGGTATTAAATATTAAACAATTTGAAACATCGCGGATTTTAAGATTCGATTGTCCAGATGTCGTGTGTTGTGTCGAGATTTATACATCTCAACAGGCGATCGACACAGACACCGGGCGACCGAACCAGAGCCAAATAGACCAAGGCAGACTTGCCGATAGGAGATCCCAGATCAATCGTAAGTGCCGAGCGATCGACATCCAAGGCGATCGTCTCTTGGCACCTGGCGATCGACTCTGGTGCTCGGTCAAGGACGACCGCCCCATGGCACGCCAAGACAGCATCCGTCCAGTCGGCGAAGGCCGAAGTACAGGACAGAGACCCACATGCAGATCTGGAAAAGACGCCGCAGAACATAGATCATTGACAACAGCCTGTCGCCATCTTCTCACCTACCGACAGACCCGCCGAAAGGTGCAAAGTGGGACCGCCCGGGACAGCGAATCAGGACGCGTGCAGACTTCTCATCGGCTCGCACAGCTGTCTGCCAGCCCATGCCGCGGACTTTAAGGCAATCAGCCCATGTGCTGAAAGACGATCGCCCTCTTATAATAATACAGGGAAGACGATCGCCCCTCACTAAAGGATATCCCAGCTCCTCCTATAAATAGAAGGCATCCTGCACTTGGGAAAGGGCTTGGCTTTTCGGCTTTCTCACTACTTCACAGTTGGCTTCTCTCTCTTGGAAACGCTATACACTTCGGACATCTTTCTCTAACTCTCGAGACCTCTTAACTCATAAGATGGTCGGCAGAAACGAGAACAAGAACACACAGAGCTTCTCTCAAGAGCTAGATAACTAGGATCTTTTACACTCACTGTAATCGTATTCTTACATTAATATTTGTACTCAAACGTATTCGTATTAATAACAACTCGCGAGAGCATTCAAGACCGGGCCTAACAAACCCGGCAAATCTTTGTATTATTCACTTTCCCTTGGACGTGCTCTCGCACTTTGTTTGCTGTCCATCCATTCCAGCAATATCTATCTCCAGATAATATTTTGGGTAACAATAATTGGCGCTAGAAGAAGGACATCTAACCTTCATTTTTATTCTAACCATCTCGAAGAACACTCACTGTTCTCCAGGGCATATACCTGAAGAGAGACACACTGTTCTTCAGAGAAAAGCCTTCAGAATAATGACGTCTGCTTCAACATTGAAGAAAGCCACTCTCCGATCCGCCGGACGCATTATTCTGGCTCGGTCAGATCCTCAGCCTACGGCAGAGGGTAGCCGCGGCGCGAGACACTTGATCCCGTACCTGAGGGACGGACCCAACCTTTCGCCCAACCAGTTCCAAACTGTGGAACAGATCGAGGAGGCTATGGCCATCCTAAGGGAGCGACGGAGAGCATTCGACGCGCCCGCAGTTACCCCATCGGCCATCCGTCGCGCGGGCAAGCGGAAGCTCAAGGGGTTACTTGACGAGCGACCATCAGAAAGCCCCGACTCACGAGCAGAAGCACTCGCGAGGCGGAGCGGTTCCGTTTTCAGCCGCCTAGGCAGCGACCCATCTTGGCGACCGGGGCATTCTGGCCCTAGCCACGAGGCGACGGAGTCCGAATCTATCACCAGGAGTTCATCTTATCCAACTCCTAGAAGGCAGACCACCCATCTGGATCCTTGACACGTTCTTAGTGTAACTATCGCAAGTGCACGATATCGTATCAAGTAGTAAGTGGACTTTTTGAGTCCGATTTATCGATCCCACAAGGAAGTTTGGTTATAATTTGAATTATACACTATTAGTCTATTTTTATAGATACTAAGATGAGTGAAAGACACAATTAAAGAGTTTGGTTTAATAATTGCAAAGATAATGCAATAATAGTTCTAATATTATAAGGAAATAAAAAGATAGCAATAATAATAGATTGATTAACGATAAAATGAAATAGTTAAGATTACAAACTTAGTTTGTCATTAGTTATAGAAGATGTATAGGAGATCATAAGATGAATTTACTTATTATGTTGTGTAGATTCAATTTTCCTTAAAAAGACGGTTTCTCTTTCGAACTATAAAACGCCCCTTACATATTGAATCAATCCACTATATTTCTATGTTGATTGGCTTCAATACATAGCATTAGGATTTATGAAAATAACTCAAAGAATCATCTAAGGTCTAGAGGTATATTTCTATCCCCTATAACAATTTAGAGTGAAGATCATTTGATCTAATCAAACATATTTTCTTTCGAAACATATGAAGACCATAAATATCGTCATTTATAGGCCAAATAAATAAAGATTGTTAAAATAATGAAAATCACACACAATAATAAGTAATTCACAATAGATCATTATACAAACTTAAATAACATGACTAACCTTGTTTATAATCCCAACTAAAGGTAATTTAGCCCATGAAGGGTTTGTTATACATAATACAAGCTTTGGTGGTCATTATTAGTTGAATCAAGAGAAAGAATTGATCCTCACTCCCTTAGTAGATAAAGGAGAAAGAAGCAATAAACTCTCTGAACAACATATGATATACCACACTTACAATAATCACTCAAGAACACAAATGTGTTCTTCACACAAAAAGAAAAGTTTACAAAAAGTGAAAAATTATATGATGAATGATGAATGATGAAGGATCTAAGAGGTCTATTTATACACCTAAAGTCATCTAATAGCTCCAAAACTCAAGTATTATTACAATAGATCGGATCAATGCCAGCCATCCCCTCAATAATACACAAAAAGTATAAAAAATTAGACAAATCATAACAATCTGTCAAGAGTTACGGCCGTAACATCAAGGAGTTACGGCCAGAATTCAGATGACTTACGGCCGTAACATTCTCGTAGTTACGGCCGTAATCAACTTCGTCAATTTGTTCACTGGTTGCTTTGAGAGTTACATTTTCAGCCCAGAATTTCTCAGACTTTGCGTTTTTGCCCCAAATCTTCTTCGGATGATAACTTTTGATATATAACTCTGATTTTGAATCCGGATATACTGCCGAATTCGTCTCGGAAAGCCCTACAACATGAATATATCAAAATTCAACAAAGAGAATATTTAATAAACATGTTATTTCTTGAGTAAATCAGTTATTTAATCCGATTAAGACTAGATTTACATCATCATCCGATAAAAATAAAATTATTAAAAACTAATTAATTAAAGGTAAAAAACGAGTAGACTAGCTCAATTATGGGTGAATTTTATCGATACAAACCATGGATAAGTGTATAAAACTGACACTTATCACACCCCCAAACTTGAATTCTTGCTAGTCCCGAGCAAGACTCTTTATTATTCACGCTCCAAAAATAAAAATAAAAGTAAAACAAAAATAAGAAAATTAATACACACAAAAATTAAAAATAATTATATATAAAGAGAAAAGGAGATCAAAATGCCATTAATACACAACAACCAGCTTTATACAGTAGATAGAAATGAATCAAGATTCAAAATAAATCTACTAATGATTTTGAAGTTAAAACACGGTTTTTATTTTGTAATTCCAAATTCAAGGTTTTTCCCTCAAAAGGCTGATTATTTCTTTCCCACTCGTGATACACACGACTCCCTTTAATGGTTGCTCTCGATCACTCGTTTATTTTTCGACTCAATATGAAGAAGAATTTCATTGGCGTCATCAAATATTGTGATTTTTCACGAAATTGAGTGTATTGAAATTCAGCCGCTAATTAATTCAAATCTGCTCATAAACTACATCCCTTAGTGATAGCTTTCACACCGTTATTTGCTAACGTGCTGCTCTTTTCACTAACACAATTTCTATCTCATTTTTTTAAAAGGTGATAGCTTTCACACCGTTATTTGCTAACGTGTAGCTCTTTTCACCAATTTTTCTGAGACGGCAGCTACGCACCAAGAATGGTTAGTCCTTTATTTTTCGCAAAATTTAAGACCCCCAAAATTACGCAGCTGTTGCTGCTCAACACTTCTCCTTTTCGTCATTTTTTTTAGGTGATAGCTTTCACACCGTTATTTGCTAACCTGTAGCTCTTTTCACCAATGACTTTTTTTTTTAGGGAATAGAATTTTTGCAGAAAATCATTTCTTAGTTTAAGCATGAAAAATTAAAAACTCCACAAAATTAAGTAAATTTCAGTTCTATTTTTCATCAACCGACTGATTCTTCTTTTCTCAAGGTAACGAATGACTCAATTATATATTATAACTACAAGGCTTGGAAAGAGAGATTAAGGCTCAAAAAATTTTGGAATATACAATTTTTTTACCGGTTAAAACGATTTTAGAAGCTTGTGTATAGCTAATTTATTGGTGTTATGGCCAGATCTAGAAATCTCATAAATCAAAATACTATATATATATATATATATATATATATAAAATTAAGGCAAATAACCAAATCAATCAAAACACACCAAAATTCCAACACACCAAAATAATTAAACAAACCACCCCCAAACTTGAAAATAAAACTGTCCTCAGTTTAAAAATAAAAAATAAAATAAAAATAAAAAGCAATGCAGAAAAGCAGAATACTCCCTGTTAAGAAAGTTGATGTTTGAGCTAACGCCTTTTAGAATCTGCAAGAGAATAAATATACGAGGCACACAACAAAATAAAATATACTCGTAAGTATAACACAATTTTTAAGATGCGCATCAAGAAAGTCCGAAGAGTCGCCTTACGCTGCCATCAATGCTTTTATAAAAAAAACACACAATAAAAATTACAGCAATAAAATAACAATACATGAATCGCGAATAGATGCGCGTCAAGAGATCAAGAAGAAACTCCTTAAGCTGCCACCATTTAACACGATTATTACACACGACAGAAAGTAAAAATACAAGAGGTCCGATATGGATTTATCAAAGGGAGAGGAATGAATCCACTTTTCATTTTCTCACGGTAAAATATTCTATCCAGACAATTTTAGCTAGAGCTGGATCTGGTTGATGAACAAATTCATTGAGTTTTTTTATTAGTTCTTCTGGTGTTGTTGCAACTACTATGATTCGTTTAGCACGCTCTGAAATAAAACCCTTTTCAGCAGAGTAGTCGATGAAAGATAGTAAACCATCAAAGAAACCATTGACATTAAGCAGACCTATTGGTTTTTGATGAACATTTAGCTGGGCTCTGGTAACCACATGAAAAAGTTCCTCAAGGGTGACAAAACCACCGGGAAGGGTGATAAAGGCGCCAGAATTATTTATCATGTGAGTTATGCAATCTTGCATATTTACAGATCTAAACTCATCTCCAATAGTTGACCCGGTGATTTTACTTTCAGACAGAGGTTTTGGAATTATTCCCAACACTCTTACTCCTTCCATATAGGCAGAAGCAGCAGCTCGTCCCATTAATCCTAGACTTCCTCCTCCGTAAACTACATAAATGCATTTTTCTCCTAAGGTACGACCCAAGTTGTGGGGCCGATAAAAGCATGCCTCTTTTCCATAACTAGCTCCACCAAAAATGCAGACTGTGCTAAATTTTTTTGATGAAGATGATGACTCCATTTTTGAAAAGAAATTATTTAGAGAGAAACAGAGAAAAGTGCAAGTTTGAGGGATGAATAAAAGAAACAAGCACAATGTTTATTTATATAAGAAAAAGAAGGTAAAAATTGTTTAACAAGTTTGTGATTGCGTTGATTGCGCTTCAACTACTTAATAGAATAATGAAAGCATTTATCGCGTATCACATTTTTTTATTCAGAAAATCTCACCACACGACAAAAATAAAAGATACTTACGTGTATGTACGGTAGTTGTGATTGTGGCTTACATCTTCCTCTGATTTTACGTTCAGAAATGGCCTAAACGCCTTCTATAAGTCGGGGAGAAGCTTCCCATCCAATTTTCTCACAAATTGGCAAACAGGGTCTTTTAACGTCAGATTCCCAAGACGATGTTCATATTCTGGTTTGAATTTATTCCACAAACATCGAATTCCGTAATGTACAAGTCCACTAGGATGCGCGTCAAGAGAAATTTCGATATTATCTAAATTCTCTTTATTCAGACCATCCTTAATGAACTGAATTTTATCTTCTCTGTTTGTAGATGGAATTCCTAAAGATCGACATTTTAAATTACAGTTCCATCTAGCACATTTATAACAAACGACTATCATCTTTGCTCGTCGTTTCTTCGCATATGAACTTTTTCCAAGCCCTGGTAAAAATCTAGTCGGTTTTTCTGTGAATTCACCCTCTATTCTTACTTTGGCTTCAATTATGAATCTTATGTCAAAAGGTATGCTTTTGTTCATAAGCAACCTCATCCTTTCAAGCCTTGCCTTGTAAATTTTTAAAATTGCATTTTTGCTTAGAAAGGGAAATCTTTTTTCAATTTTATACAATGTTTCTTCCATTATAATAAAAAAAATAAAAATGAAAATAAATGGAGGAAATATCTACAAATATCAGTTGCTGTGGGAAACTGAAAATCCGACTTTAATAGTCACGGAGTACCGTTATCTGCCACTTGACCGGACAAACACAATTGAGTACTAAGTTACAATGTCGAGAAAGTTGTACCTATAAAAATAGTTTACAATGTAAGATTTCAAATATAACTTATACTTCCCCGGCAAAGGCGCCAAAAACTTGACACGTTCTTAGTGTAACTATCGCAAGTGCACGATATCGTATCAAGTAGTAAGTGGACTTTTTGAGTCCGGTTTATCGATCCCACAAGGAAGTTTGGTTATAATTTGAATTGTACACTATTAGTCTATTTTTATAGATACTAAGATGAGTGAAACACACAATTAAAGAGTTTGGTTTAATAATTGCAAAGATAATGCAATAATAGTTCTAATATTATAAGAAAATAAAAAGATAGCAATAATAATAGATTGATTAACGATAAAATGAAATAGTTGGGATTACAAACTTAGTTCGTCATTAGTTATAGAAGATGTATAGGAGATCATAAGATGAATTTACTTATTATGTTGTGTAGATTCGATTTTCCTTAAAAAGACGGTTTCTCTTTCGAACTATAAAACGCCTCTTACATATTGAACCAATCCACTATATTTCTATGTTGATTGGCTTCAATACATAGCATTAAGATTTATGAAAATAACTCAAAGAATCATCTAAGGTCTAGAGGTATATTTCTATCCCCTAGAACAACTTAGAGTGAAGACTATTTGATCTAATCAAACATATTTTCTTTCGAAACATATGAAGACCATAAATATCGTCATTTATTGGCCAAATAAATAAAGATTGTTAAAACAATGAAAATCACACACAATAATAAGTAATTCATAATAGATCTTTATACAAACTTAAATAACATGACTAACCTTGTTTATAATCCCAAGTAAAGGTAACTTAGCCCATGAAGGGTTTATTATACATAATACAAGCTTTGGTGGTCATTATTAGTTGAATCAAGAGAAAGAATTGATCCTCACTCCCTTAGTAGATAAAGGAGAAATAAGCAATAAACTCTCTGAACAACATATGCTATACCACACTTACACTAATCACTCAAGAACACAAATGTGTTCTTCACACAAAAAGAAAAGTTTACAAAAAGTGAAAAATTATATGATGAATGATGAAGGATCTAAGGGGTCTATTTACACACCTAAAGTCATCTAATAGATCCAAAACTCCAGCATTATTACAATAGATCGGATCAATGCCAGCCATCCCCTCAATAATACACAAAAAGTATAAAAAATTAGACAAATCATAACAATCTGTCAAGAGTTACGGCCGTAACATTAAGGAGTTACGGCCGTAACTAGGATGACTTACGGCCGTAACATTCTGTAGTTACGGCCGTAACTTGGCTTCGTCAATTTGTTCAGTGGTTGCTTTGAGAGTTAGGTTTTCAGCCCAGAATTTCTCAGACTTTGCGTTTTTGCCCCAAATCTTCTCCGGATGATAACTTTTGATATATAACTCTGATTTTGAATCCGGAAATACTGCCGAATTCGTCTCGGAAAGCCCTACAACATGAATATATCAAAATTCAACAAAGAGAATATTTAATAAACGTGTTATTTCTCGAGTAAATCAGTTATTTAATCCGATTAAGACTAGATTTACATCATCATCCGATAAAAATAAAATTATTAAAAACTAATTAATTAAAAGTAAAAAACGAGTAGACTAGCTCAATTATGGGTGAATTTTATCGATACAAACTATGGATAAGTGTATAAAACTAACACTTATCACTCCTCCTCGCCGAAGAACCGAGATCGGCGGTGATGACCTCGTCGCCTACCGCGGAGCCAGGAGATCGGTACACGATCGCCTCGACGCCCGCTCCGAGAGACAAACCACAAGCGACCAAGCTACGGCGATGGCCGCAATGAAACGCCAGCTCGATGACATGAAGGCACTCCTAGAATCTGGGGCAGGCGCCAAGAGAAAGATCGTCGGGCCGAGCGAGCCACTCGCGGTCCACATCGAGCTCTCCCCCATGCAGGCAAGGATCACTCCTCCTCAAACACCTTTGTACGAGGGGAGATTGGACCCCGAAACTCACCTGAGCAAGTTCTGGATCTACATGACCGGGTGCGGGGCAACAGACGCGACCAGGTGCCGAATGTTCCCGCTAACACTGGGCGACCTGGCCCATAGGTGGTACATCTCATTGCCACCGCGATCGATCAGTTCCTTTGAACAACTGGCGAATGACTTCACGTCGTACTTCGCCACCAAGGTCGCTCGACCAGAAGGCCCCCACCGCATGACGAAAATCAGGCAGGGGGAAGATGAGTTCGATGCAGACTACATCGACCGGGTGGATGAGATAATCCTCAACGGCGAGCCCATAAGCGACGAGATCGCCCTCTACTCGGTCCTAGGGGGATTCGATGGTCTTTCGCCTATGTTCAGACATCTTACGAAGGACATCCCCCCGACCTATGCGATCTTCCGCGCCAAGGCCGCAGACTTTTTGGCCAGGCAAAGGTTACTTTTCCACCTATGAGTAATGCGATCGGCGGACGAACGACGATTATCAATCTTCCAACCCGATCGCCAGAATCAAACAAAATCTCCCAAAAATGGAGGACTCGCTTGCCCTCTAAAGCTCATCATCTAACATGATGGACCTAGGCACGAGATCGCCTCCCCCAACACAACGTATACCATTGAGGGTCGACATCTAACATGACGATCCGAGGTAGAAGAGTGCAGCCATGGTCCTGGTGGTCGATGGAACCGACTGCTTCGGCCATGCAAGGTTCCTTTCGGCTGCGATCGCTCGCCCTTCGTTTAAATACGAGGCGGGCGTAGCCGAAGGACCCTCCAAACAAATCAGTGGACATGCTCGCCCGCCCTCAAAGGTTCATCATCTAACTTGGTGGACCCGATGCGACGCGTCCCTACCCCATCACAACATATACTTGTAATACCCGGTTGTAATTCAGTAATTATCATTCAGTATTTATCATTCAGTAATTGATACTCAGTAATTTCACTCATTAATGATCAATTGTCACTCATATTCAATCATAGTATTCATCATTCAGAGTAATTATATCGTGTATCAATCGTCATTCGTCACTAATCTAATTGGAGTTTCGTGCCGTGTTTATCATCGTTGTCATTTTCGTTGTGGACTGTGCGTGAGGAGTAGC
Source organism: Orobanche coerulescens (assembly GCA_033398695.1). NCBI lineage: Eukaryota > Viridiplantae > Streptophyta > Magnoliopsida > Lamiales > Orobanchaceae > Orobanche > Orobanche coerulescens. Next base: position 37,834,363 of record CM065815.1, read on the forward strand.
GCACGCTACGTACTCTTTTTAGCGTACGCTAATTGAGTACAGGTAGCGCACGCTACCCCTCAGCATTAGCGCACGCTAATGTTACTGCTGCGCCCGTAAGGTACCGGATCGCAAGTGAGTTATTTGTAGCGCACGCTACGAGTGGTAAGTAGCGCGCGCTAGCGGTTGTAGTAGCGCACGCTAAATCTGTGGAGTAGCGCGCTAGGGACGGATCGTTGAGTCCGGTGGCTACCGGATCGCATCGATTAATTCATAGCGCACGCTATGAGTGATATTTAGCGACATTAATCGATATTATAGCGCACGCTAATCGTTGGTTGTAGCGCACGCTATCGAGATCGATCGAGGACAAGGTTTCTCGGATTCCGATCGGGCATCACATAATTCGTTAGCGCACGCTAACAATGGGTATTAACGCACGCTAATGGCATGACCGTAGCGCACGCTACAAAGGGTACGTAGCGCGCGCTACCGTGTTCGGACAAAGGTACCGGACTACCCAAATTACCCGTTAGCGCACCCTACGCACAAGGCTAGCGCACGCTAAACTGGAATGGCTATATATTAGACAGTTAGCCTGAGTTCGTCATTTTATCATCCTTTCTCATTCCCTCATCGGTTTCGGGCGATTTTGGGCATTTTGGAGAGTTCTCTTCGAGCTTCTATCATCCATCATCATCTTCAAGTCTTTGAGTTGGATTATCATCACTTCATCATCTCCTTAACATCGAATCAAAGGTATTAATCTCTTGGATCTAGAATTTCGGATTTTTGGGTTTTTCCTTCCGATTTCTTCGTGTAAGCTTGGATTATCATTGGAATATGTTAGATATGGATTATCTACCTTGGATAAGTATATTCTTACGGATTTAATGGTTATTTTCGGAATTATTTCAAGAACCCTTGGGGTTGACTTCGGTTATTTGGGGATTTTCCGATTAATGTAGTTGTAATCTCGAATTGTGGATTCCTAATGGATTATTGATATCATTGAAGTGTTTTGTTAGTTCGATATACTCATTTTGGTGTTGGTTTCGATATATTCGGGATTGGATATTTTCGAAGTCGTGTGGTTGGTTATGTATTCGTTGGAATGCCCCTATGAGTTTGATTATCGTTGTTTTCGACCTTTGGGTTAGTCGTGTTTAGTTGCTTGATACGTGTATTGAACTGTTGTTGGTAATTATTGTTATTCAAGGTTGTTCGAGCGACCGGCATTTCATTTAGGACGTTGTTCGTGGACGGACATTCTTCATCGGTATTGAGTAAGTTAATTCTTACTCGGTTAAAAGGATATTCATTCCTTTTGATGTTGTTCATTCATAATCGTAACTCATTCATCATTGTATTAACCGTATCAAAACTTGTCATTGTCAATTAATCACCTCAGTCATAAGGAACGACGGTTCCAATCATTTCATTAAGCTGTCATTCATTCCACCATCATTTAATCTTGGTGAGTCATTATTCATTTTCGTTGTCACTTTTGTCATATTGTGGCATTCCGGGTCATACTGGCGTGACGGTTGGTATGTGTAGGATTTTCATGTCGGGCACATTATAGTCGTGTGTTGGTTGTTGGCCTCACATTGGACCGTGCACACGAGTTGATGGCTTCGTGAGATCGATTAGGTACAAGACCACACGTGTATTCGATCGATACTCGTTGGTGGCTTGTGCACGGACACATTTCCATCCCGGACGTAGTGTGGCGCCATTCCTTTGAGCCGTATCATTTGTTGATTCATATAGCATGTTTGATTGCGTATGTTTCGACAGGATATTGTATAACCGTGGATAACTCATGATTGTGTATTTTCAACTCTTGAGGATTGTTGTTCTATGTAATCGATTTCGCTGGGGATCTGCTGTGTCATGGCAAGGCTAAAGCATGGGGAGAGTGACGGCGAGGAGTCCAGTGATACTAGTAGGGGGCCCACTTTTCGATCATTTATGTTTCCTTCATTTATTCCGCTGCAGACATTCCGTTTGAATATTCATTTCACTCTGTGGTGTATATTTTATCTCCATATAAAATATACTTGTATTCAGTATCATCCTGGGTGTGTTGTATGAAACTCCTTATCGGAGTAATTAATTGTGTAATGTGGTTCGGTACTACATTTACCCTGCGTAATTTACTCATTTTCATTAGCCTGGTGGGTCCCAGTCGGGGTCCACGGCACTGTAATATCCGCCTAGTTTGGGGTGTTACAGAGTTGGTATCGGGGCGTGGTTTTGAATACTACCTTCCGAGTCATGTCTCATTTGAAATCATCGTCATCAGACTAGTATCATTGGACTTTCGCGTCACGTGTGACCTGTGCAAATGCCGAGCCAATCAGACGAAAGAAGCGTAAGATTTCTAACGCCATGGTATAATTTCTGGCAATAGTCATTCATTCATCATTCATCAATTAACAATCCTCAAACATCATCATTCATTGTGATAAGGACGATCATGTTAACCCATTAATCACTTAATTCATTTCATTTCTCAGTTAACGATCAGGACGATCATGTTAACTCATTAATCACTTAATTCATTTCATTTCTCAGTTAATGATCAGGACGATCATGTTAACTCATTAACCACTTAATTCATTTCATTTCTCAGTTAATGATCAGGACGATCATGTTAACTCATTAATCACTTAATTCATTTCATTTCTCAGTTAATGATCAGAATGATCATATTAACTCATTAATCACTTAATTCATTTCATTACTCAGTTGTCGATCTGGATGATCATATTATTAATCTTGTTAAGTTATTCAAGATAATCATTTCAAGAATTTCATCAGATAATCATATCACTTCAGTAAATCATTCATATAATCACTAAGTAGAGCATGTATACTCATTTTCATCATCTCATGACATAATCATAACGTGATAATCATGCGGGAAATATAATCATTATGCGACCTTCCTACTTCAGTATGAGGAGAGCTGTCAGGGGATGCACGGGGAGAGGCCGCGGTGCGGGCCGAAACCCGAGAAATAATCACTCGCTGTCGGGAAATCGTGCCCAGGACTCGGCTCGATCAGAAGATGTTCGGGTTGATCCACACACTTTTATGCAGGCCATGATGACCCATGTGCAATTGCTCAATCATCATTGCGCCACTCTGGCCGGATTAATCGAGAGAACCCTCCCGTATGAGCCAGCTGCTAAGGAAAGTGCTGAACAACAACTTCCATCTGTCAGCAAGAAATCAGCGAAGCGTAATCAATCCGAAGGCGGTCAGTCAACCTTCAAGAAGCCTCGTGTGAGTCCTATCGTTTCTGAGCGACCTCCTACGGCGCATAATCGTGCGGGATCTCAGTCCCGAGTGGCCAGTTCGGCCATCACGTGTTTCAATTGTGGAACGCCGGGTCATTACAGCACTGAGTGTCTGAAACCGTCTATCACGTGCTATAATTGAGGGAATTTTGGGCATAAGGCCCGTTTTTGCCGAAAGGACTCCAAGTCGGCTCCGACGGCATCTCTGGCCCCAAAGCAAGCAGCGATGCAGAATCAGACTGCTTGGTCAACGTCGTTTAAGACAATGGAAGCAAATAGAGTTGGGGCTCATATTTATCAGACGGGAGCGTCCGGTTCGGGAGCCGGCAAGTCCCAGATTCATGTGATGAGGAAGATCGATGATCCGGTGGCCCGAATGACCTCAGGTATACTCGTAATTTTATTTCAACCTGTGTGTACCTTTTGAATACTGGCGCACCGCATTCATTCATTTTCGAATCATGTTTGAATAGACTTATTTTGGAATAGTCCTATTGCTTGTGGACCTCATACCATCGATCTACCTGACGATGGAAGATTTTTCGGAAATCATACCGAATTAAGCTTAATGACCGCGATTGGTTGATGGACCTAATCGTGGTGAATTTATCTTAGGACGATGTAATTTTCGGTATTAGTTGGTTTGGTCGTCTTGATACTATCCTCAGTGTTTGTTAGCGTTTGGTCGCTATCTTTTCGTCGTTGGTTGTCGAATGTGTACTTCAGGGAAGTAATCCCCGTTGTTCCAGAAGAATTATTATTATGACGGAAGCAGAGAATTCCGCAAGCGAATTGTTCAATCATTCATTGTATCATTTCCATCGATTGGCCTTTCTAAGGCAATCGAGTTATTCAATCTTTCATTGTATCATTTTCATCGATTGGCCTTTCTAAGGCAATCGAGTTATTCAATCATTCATTGTATCATTTTCATCGATTGGCCTTTCTAAGGCAATCGAGTTATTCAATCATTCATTGCATCATTTTCATCGATTGGCCTTTCTAAGGCAATCGAGCTATTCAATCATTCATTGTATCATTTTCATCGATTGGCCTTTCTAAGGCAATCGAGATGTTCAATCATTCATTGTATCACTTTTTTATCGATTGACCATTCTAGGGCAATCGAAATGTTCAATCATTCGTGGTATCATTGTCATCGATTGACGATGTATTTCCGCATTTAGTTATCTGTTTGCCTTCGCATAGAGTAGTGGAATTCAGGAGTCAGTTGGAGCCGGTATGTCCCCATTATCGAAGACACCGTATCGGATGGCCCCGACCAGAATGCAGGAGTTGAAGATTCAACTTGAGGAATAGTTCGAGAAAGGTTATCTCCGACCGAGTGCGTCCCCGTGAGGAGCACCAGTGTGATCTGCCAAGGAGTAGGATGGCTCGTCTCGTGTGTGTATTAATTATCAGGAGTTGAACAGCGTGATGATCAAGATTAGTATCCTCTACCCCGTATTGATGATCTCTTAGATCAACTTCAGGGAGCTTCAATATTTTTCCTAGGTGGACTGAAGATCTGGATATCATCAGCTGCGAATTCAAGAGTCGGGTATCGCAAGGACGGAATTTCGTACACGCTATGGTCATTATGAGTTCGTAGTTATGCCGTTCGGGCTAACTAATGCACCTGTGGTATTCATGGAGTTAATGAATCGGGTTTTCATCGACTTTCTTTTTGATCAGTTTGTTGTTGTCTTCATCGATGACATTTTGATTTATTCTCGTGATCGAGAGGAACACGAGGTACATCTTCATCAGGTTCTCGACATGTTGAGACGCGAGCAACTTTATGGAAAGTTTTCTTAATGTGAGTTCTGGATGTCCGAGGTGATTTTTCTCAGGCATGTAATTTCATCAGACAGAGTTCGTGTCGACCATCAGAGGATGGAGGCTATTCGAGATTGGCAACCTCCGAGAGATGTTAAGGAAATCCGAGGTTTCCTCGGATTAGCTGATTAATTATCCGACCCACAACCTGGAGCTAGCAGCCGTGGTTTTCGCGCTGGAATTTTGGCGTCCTTACCTGTATGGCGTCACCTGTTAGATCTTCACTGATCACAAGAGTTGAAGTATATATTTACTCAGAAGGAGTTAAATATGCGACAAAGACGGTGGTTGGAACTAATCAAAGATTATGATATCGAGATCCTTTACCACCCAGGCAAGGCAAACATTGTCGCCGACGCCTGGAGTCATAAGTCCGTTCAGGAGCAGATGCTTGCTCATTTATCAGTTCAGAAGGAGCTTCAACAGGAATTCCTTAGACCCGAGATCGAGGTCTGGCATCAGCGACTGGCGGGTATGCTGAAACCGCTCCCTATTCCAGAATGGAAGTGGGAAGACATTTCTATGGATTTCATCACGAGAGTGCCGACGAGTCGTCGGGGCATGAATACGATCTGGGTGATCGTGGACCGCTTAACTAAGTCAGCTCATTTCCTTGAGATTAAAGATACGTGGGGTCCCGAGAGACTTGCCCAGCTGTTCATCAAGAGATAGTGAGATTGCACGGTACTCCTAAGAGTATCGTTTCTGATCGTGACGGGCGATTCGTGTCTCATTTTGGAAATCAGTTCATCGTGCTTTGGGAACTCAGCCTAATCTCATTACCGTTTTTCATCCTCAGTCCGACGGACAATCAGAGAGGACTTTTCAGACACTGGAGGACATGTTGAGGGCATGCGTCCTCGATTAGTAGACGATTGGGAAGCCCAATTACTGTTGTTTGAGTTCACGTACAGTTATAGTTGGCATGCTGCGATGAAGGTAGCACCTTACGAGGCCTGGTACGGTCGTCGTTGTCGATCTCCCTTATGTTGGGACGACCCATCAGAGTCAATCGGCACCGAGCCCGATATACTTATAGCCGCCCGGGAGAAGGTAGCTTTGATCAGAAGTCGTTTGTTGACCGCTCAGAGTCGACAGAAATCATATGCAGATAACCGTCGTCGACCATTAGAGTCCGATGCTGGTGACCATGTGTTGGTCAAGGTATCCCCGAGTCATGGTATCTTCCGTTTTGGGAGGAGGGGTAAGTTGAGTCCGAGATTCATTGGACCGTTTGAGATTCTGGATCGAGTAGGCGAGTTAGCTTACCGATTGGCTTTACCTCCGGCGTTGAGCCGAATTCATAATGTGTTTCACGTATCTCAGTTGCGGAAGTATGTTGCCGACCCGAGTCACATACTTCAGTTCGATGAAATCGAGATTGCCGATGATCATTCATTTGAGGAACGTCCTATACGAGATTTAGAGCGGCGAATCAAGCAGTTGAGGAATAAGACGATTCCTTTGGTTAAAATTCAGTGGTCTAGACACGGAGTCGAAGAGGCTACGTGGGAAACCTAGGATAGTATGCGGGAGAGTTATCCCAAGCTGTTTGACCCTTAGTTTCGGGGACGAAACTCTTTTAAGGGGGGGTGTATGCAATACCCGGTTGTAATTCAGTAATTATCATTCAGTATTTATCATTCAGTAATTGATACTCAGTAATTTCACTCATTAATGATCAATTGTCACTCATATTCAATCATGGTATTCATCATTCAGAGTAATTATATCGTGTATCAATCGTCATTCGTCACTAATCTAATTGGAGTTTCGTGCCGTGTTTATCATCGTTGTCATTTTTGTTGTGGACTGTGCATGAGGAGTAGCACACGCTACGTACTCTTTTTAGCGTACGCTAATTGAGTACAGGTAGCGCACGCTACCACTCAGCATTAGCGCACGCTAATGTTACCCTGGTTGCAGTCCAGAAGGTACTGGACTGCAAGTGAGTTATTTGTAGCGCACGCTACGAGTGGTAAGTAGTGCGCGCTAGCGGGTTGTAGTAGCGCACGCTAAATCTGTGGAGTAGCGCGCGCTAGGGACGGATCAGGTTGAGTCCAGTGGTTACTGGACTGCACTGGATTAATTCATAGCGCACGCTATGAGTGATATTTAGCGTACACAATCGATATTATAGCGCACGCTAATCGTTGGTTGTAGCGCACGCTATCGAGATCAGATGAGAGGACAGAAGGTTTCTGGATTCCAGTACTGGGCATCACATAACTCGTTAGCGCACGCTAACAATGGGTATTAACGCACGCTAATGGCATGACCGTAGCGCACGCTACAAAAGGGTACGTAGCGCGCGCTACCGTGTTCGGACAGTGGGTACTGGACTACCCAAATTACCCGTTAGCGCACCCTACGCACAAGGGCTAGCGCACGCTAACCTGGAATGGCTATATATTAGACAGTTAGCCTGAGTTCGTCATTTTATCATCCTTTCTCATTCCCTCATCGGTTTCGGGCGATTTTGGGCATTTTGGAGAGTTCTCTTCGAGCTTCTATCATCCATCATCATCTTCAAGTCTTTGAGTTGGATTATCATCACTTCATCATCTCCTTAACATCGAATCAAAGGTATTAATCTCTTGGATCTAGAATTTCGGATTTTTGGGTTTTTCCTTCCGATTTCTTCGTGTAAGCTTGGATTATCATTGGAATATGTTAGATATGGATTATCTACCTTGGATAAGTATATTCTTACGGATTTAATGGTTATTTTCGGAATTATTTCAAGAACCCTTGGGGTTGACTTCGGTTATTTGGGGATTTTCCGATTAATGTAGTTGTAATCTCGAATTGTGGATTCCTAATGGATTATTGATATCATTGAAGTGTTTTGTTAGTTTGATATACTCATTTTGGTGTTGGTTTCGATATATTCGGGATTGGATATTTTCGAAGTCGTGTCGTTGGTTACGTATTCGTTGGAATGCCCCTATGAGTTTGATTATCGTTGTTTTCGACCTTTGGGTTAGTCGTGTTTAGTTTCTTGATACGTGTATTGAACGGTTGTTGGTAATTATTGTTATTCAAGGTTGTTCGAGCGACCGGCATTTCATTTAGGACGTTGTTCGTGGACGGACATTCTTCATCGGTATTGAGTAAGTTAATTCTTACTCGGTTAAAAGGATATTCATTCCTTTTGATGTTGTTCATTCATAATCGTAACTCATTCATCATTGTATTAACCGTATCAAAACTTGTCATTGTTAATTAATCACCTCAGTCATAAGGAACGACGGTTCCAATCATTTCATTAAGCTGTCATTCATTCCACCATCATTTAATCTTGGTGAGTCATTATTCATTTTCGTTGTCACTTTTGTCATATTGTGGCATTCCGGGTCATACTGGCGTGCCGGTTGGTATGTGTAGGATTTTCATGTCGGGCACATTATAGTCGTGTGTTGGTTGGTGGCCTCACATTGGGTGTGCACACGAGTTTATGGCTTCGTGAGACTGATTAGGTACAAGACCACACGTGTATTCGATCGATACTCGTTGGTGGCTTGTGCACGGACACATTTCCATCCCGGACGTAGTGTGGCGCCATTCCTTTGAGCCGTATCATTTGTTGATTCATATAGCATGTTTGATTGCGTTTGTTTCGACAGGATATTGTATAACCGTGGATAACTCATGATTGTGTATTTTCAACTCTTGAGGATTGTTGTTCTCGTAATGGCGATTCCGTTGGGGATACTGCTGTGTCATGGCAAGGCTAAAGCACGGGGAGAGCACGGTGACGGCGAGGAGTCCCAGTGATACTAGTAGGGGGCCCCAGTCTTTTCAGTCATTTATGTTTCCTTCATTTATTCCGCTGCAGACATTCCGTTTGAATATTCATTTCACTCAGTGGTGTATATTTTATCTCCATATAAAATATACTTGTATTCAGTATCATCCTGGGTGTGTTGTATGAAACTCCTTATCGGAGTAATTAATTGTGTAATGTGGTTCGGTACTACATTTACCCTGCGTAATTTACTCATTTTCATTAGCCTGGTGGGTCCCAGTCGGGGGTCCACGGCACTGTAATATCCGCCTAGTTTGGGGTGTTACAATACTGTCGAGGATTGCCATCTAACATGACGATCCGAGGTAGAAAAGTGCTAACAAGCCACAGACATGGAGTCGATTAATCCGACGATACCCCGTGCAAGGACTCCTCCAGATCGAGACCGCACGCCCTTCGTTTAAATACGAGGCGGGTGCAGCCTAGCAGAGGACCCTCACAATAAAATGAGTCACGAGACAAACCTACAGTTGGAATGTCGCTCGCGCATAAGACACGGTTATGGAGGTCGGTCCATCGAACTCCGCGACTGTGCACGGTTCCTCAACGACGAAACAATCAGCTTTCCACGAGGGATCGGCAAAATTGAAGATTGCAGGTACAAGACCGAAGATAGCACGCCAAACAATCGGATCGCCCGTCATTATCTTAAACGATGGCAAGTGGAACCACCTCGCCCCATGTCTTCAACATCGGAGCAAGCTGGGGGGCAATTGTTGTGTCGAGATTTATACATCTCAACAGGCGATCGACACAGAGACCGGGCGACCGAACCAGAGCCAAATAGACCAAGGCAGACTTGCCGATAGGAGATCCCAGATCAATACTAAGTGCCAAGCGATCGACATCCAAGGCGATCGTCTCTTGGCACCTGGCGATCGACTCTGGTGCTCGGCCAAGGACGACCGCCCTATGCTATGCGAAGCCAGCATCCGTCCAGTCGGGGAAGGCTGAAGTACAGGACAGAGAGCCACATGCAGATCCGGAAAAGATGCCGCAGAACATGGATCATTGACCAAAGCCTGTCACCATCTTCTCACCTACCGACAGACCCGCCGAAAGGTGCAAAGTGGGACCTCCCGGGACAGTGACTCAGGACGCATGCAGACTTCTCATTGGCTCGCACAGCTGTCTGCCATCCCATGCCGCAGACTTTAAGGCAATTAGCCCATGTGCTGAAAGACGATCGCCCCCTTATAATAATACAGGGAAGACGATCACCCGTCACTAAAGGACATCCCAGCTCCTCCTATAAATAGAAGGCATCCTGCACTTGGGAAAGGGCTTGGCTTTTCGGCTTTCTCACTACTTCACAGTTGGCTTCTCTCTCTTGGCAACGCTATACACTTCGGACATCTTTCTCTCACTCTCGAGACCTCTTAACTCATAAGACGGTCGGCAGAAACGAGAACAAGAACACATAGAGCTTCGCTCAAGAGCTAGATAACTAGGATCTTTTACACTCATTGTAATTGTATTCTTACATTAATATTTGTACTCAAACGTATTTGTATTAATAACATCTCGTGAGAGCATTCAAGCCCGGGCCTAACAAACCCGGCAAATCTTTGTGTTATTCACTTTCCCTCGGACGTGCCCTCGCACTTTGTTTGCTGCCATCCATTCCAGCAATATCTATCTCCGGATAATATTTTGGGTAACAACATCGTGTAAGGCATTTAATGTAAAAGATGTTTGACATGAAAACAGGGCACGTGGATAAAAATTGTTTTTAAAATGAAATATTATAATATATATATAATGAATCGATTTCCCATAGTATGTGCTATATCCGCGACGATACAATGTTCCCCCTTAAAAGGTACATATAGGTATCAATTCCATACAGCAACTTTTGGATTAATGCTGTATTCATGGGTCATACTGTATCCCCTCTTAATTATTGCACACGTCAGTTGTAGGATGATTCATATCGCTTTGTTCCCTATAGTGCTGTATTGAAGGCTCTGAGTGTACAAATAATTAATGGTGGATACTGTATTCTTGGGTCTTACAGCATTCCCCCTCAATTGTTGAGTAAAAACAGTAAATACTTACACGGAGTCAGGTTGTAGCAATCCCAATTCTTGTCGAAGCATGTTGAATCTTGCTGTGTCGAGAGGCTTGGTGAATATGTCGGCCAACTGGATATCTGTATGAACTTTTTCCAGCCGAACATCCTTGTTCTCGACATGATTCCTAATGAAATGATGCTTCATATGGATATGCTTAGTGCGCGAGTGCAATACAGGGTTGTGCATTATTGCAATTGCACTCGTACTATCGCACATAATAGGCATTTCCTTGGCTTCAATCCCATAATCAGACAACTATTGCTGCATCCAAAGGATCTGCATACAGCAACTACCAGCAGCATAATACTCTGATTCAGCCGTGGAAAGTGAGTTTGCCAATTGCTTCTTGCTGAACCAAGACACAAGTCTAGGTCCAAGAAAGTGACAAGTTCCACTTGTACTCTTCCGATCTAGCCTGCAGCCACCGAGATCTGAGTCACTGTAGCCAACTAAATCGAATCCGCCTTCTTTAGGATACCATAGTCCTACATCGACTGTTCCTTTAATATACTTCAGGATTCGTTTAGCTGTATTGAAGTGTGATTCTTTGGTTGCTACTTGATATATCGTACACACTCCTACAGAAAACTGGATATCGGGCCTGCTAGCCGTTAGGTACAGGAGAGAGCTAATAAGCTTCCTGTAGAATGATTGGCCAACCGGCTTTCCAGCTTCATCAGCACTAATTTGCACAGAAGTGCTCATGGGGGTTGACGATGATTTGGAAGTATTCATTCCAAACTTGTTGAGAAGCTCCTTGCTGTATTTTTCCTGGTTGATGAATATCCCTGTGGGCAACTGCTTTACTTGCAAACCTAGGAAATAACTAAGTTCTCTCATCATACTCATTTCAAATTTACTTTGCATGAGATGTGAGAACCTTTGACATAAAGCAAGGTTAGTTGAACCAAATATAATGTCATCTACATAAATTTGAACCATTAGAAGGTCATCGCCTTCCTGTATTTTGAACAAGGTCTTGTCCACAGCACCTTTCTCAAATCCATTATCGGTTAGATACTGGGATATGGTCTCATACCATGCTCTAGGGGCTTGCTTAAGTCCATACAGTGCTTTCCTTAGCCTGTATACTAGGTCTACGCCGTCTGTGTTGGCAAACCCTGGTGGTTGTTCAACATAAACTTCTTCGGCAAGGTCCCCATTTAGGAATGTACTTTTGACGTCCATTTGGTATACAATGAAGCTCTTATGGGCGGCAAAGGCTAAAATTATCCTAATAGCTTCTAGTCTGGCTACAGGGGCAAATGTATCATCGTAGTCTATGCCTTCTTCCTGTCTATAGCCTTGGGCGACTAGCCTTGATTTATTCCTTATTATGAGTCCATTTCGATCCTTCTTGTTTCTAAATACCCAGTTGGTTCCAATTACTGATTGATGCGTAGGTCTGGGTACAAGATACCATACGTTGTTTCTTTCGAAACCGTTAAGCTCTTCTTCCATAGATGTTATCCAATGAAAATTATTGAGAGCTTCTATGGTAGAAACAGGTTCGGACTGGGCTAAGAATACATCAATAGTGCACATATCGAGTCTTCTAAGCTCGGATTGAGATTTCCATTCAGGAAATGGTGATATCTTAGTATCTGGTTCTTCTTGTGCACACAGTACATTTCCTTGTGTACTCTGTATTCTCCTACGGGTAGTAACACCAGTATTAATGTTTCCAATGATGAGCTCTTGCAGGTGATCTCTCAACCATCTTCGGTCGGGTTATAATTCGGGGTCCCGTACTGTATCTTGAGTTGCTGTAGTTTAGGCTTCAGCTTGTACATCATCGGCTTCATCTACGTCGATTCTTACAGCTGCGGGGTTGATTTCTAGATCAACGACAGGTTCTATGGGAGTTGGTGGATCTAAAATGGAAAGTTGTTGGATGTTCTGAGTAACAGCTTCTACTCCCGTAGGGTCATGGTGAGGTTCGTCGAACACTACATTAACTGATTCCTCGACCGTCAGCTTCCTTTTATTAAAGATCCTGTAAGCTTTGCTGACGGAGGAATATCCTACAAATATTCCTTCACCCGACTTCTCATTGAAGGTTCTAAGTTGATCCTTCCCATTGTTCAACACATAGCACCTGCATCCAAAAATGTGAAAATACGAAACTAACGGAGTTTTGTTGTTCCATACCTCGTATGCTGTTTTGTTGTGGTGCTTGTTGACGATACAACGGTTTTGAGTGTAGCACGCTGTATTGGTTGCTTCGCCCCAGAAACGCTGTGGCAACTTGCTTGCGGCAATCATTGTCATTGTTGCTTCCTTCAACGTCCTGTTCTTTCGCTTGGCAACACCATTTTGTTGAGGTGTACGGGCAACTGAGTATTCGTGCTGTATCCCATTTTCCGAATAGTATTGCTCTCACTACACCAGAATCACGAATTTGTGACTGCCAAAAACAGTCACAAATGGCAAAAACAGTCACAAATAAGTGTCACAGAATCAGCTGTCACAAAATTCTTTGTGACTGTTAATGACAGTCATAAAACAGTCACAAAACTCAGTTTTATGACTTTCCAAAGCCACTTTATATGGCAGTCACAAACACACTTTCTGACTGTTATCAACAGTCACAAATTACTCTATTTGTGACAGTTTAAAGAAGTCACATAATTTACTTCTGTGACTGTCCATGACAGTCACATAGCTGAAAAGTTACGACTGCTTTAAACAGTCACAACATTAAATTTTATGACTTCTTAAAACTGTCAAAAATAGAGTTTTTATAGTCACAATATTAAAGTTAGAAAATTACGATTATGACTGTCATGGACGGTCAAATAGAGTTTTCATAATATTAGAGTTTGTTACTGTCTTAGAAAGTCATAAATTTAGAAAAAAATTAAAAAAAAATCAGAAATAAAATGTGCAAACCAAGAAAAAAATCACCTAATCTTTTTCACAATATTCCACAAAAGCCAAAATACTACAAATCCTTATAAACCCAAAGTATTACGGAGTCCACAAATTACTACGAGTTCAAAAATAAATTCAAAGTACCACCAAGTCCACAAATTACAAGTTCATAAACAAACCTAAAATACTTCCAAGTTCACAAAATATTACAAGTCCACAAATTCAAGTTAAATTATATTTCTTCGAGGAAACATTTAGACCACACCACGAACCCACCAACAACTTCCCCGATCGTGGTGGCACAACCTTGGCTACCTAAATATAATTGAGTGTCATTCTCGTCATTCTCCACACTTATAACACTAATCTTGCTTTCATGGTCTTGAATATTGCGCCCGTGTACTTTTTCGCCTTTCAAAGTTGGAACTACATCTCCTTGAGCAATGACCTTGGTTGAAATAACATCTTTAATAAGACCATGGGTTGTTTGTGGCGTACGTGTTGCACATGGATTTGTTAAGTGAAATGTTGATCCAGCATAAATTTGTGAGGGTGTAGAAGTTTGTGGCGAAAATAACTTTTGAGAATGGTTGAATGCTGCTATAAAACTAGTAAGTTGATCTTGCATGTTGTAAACAACCTTCTCTAAGTGTTGATTACTATTAAGGACCATGTCAATGTTTGACTTAATAGGTTGAATAGCCTTCACGGTGCCCTTAGAGACTCGACCAACACCACGCGTCCTTCCTCTAGAATCCTTTCCGAAAATCTGGGTAAGTGCATCATCCTCTAAAGAAGCCTGGCTTGACGAGTCTTGGCTACTATTGAATTCTATAACTTTATGCTGCAAAATAAGATGGCATAAGCCTATTTTGATGATTATAAGACTGACTTAGAAATTTATATTTCAAAACTTACACATGCTTCAGCAACTTTTGGGTGTAGTTCCCCAGTTTTTTGTTGTTTTCGTGACTCTAAGTACACCTCGGAACGAGTAGGCGACCGCCGATTTGGATCCTTCATTTTCTACACATAAAAAAATATATATATATATATCAACCAACGCATCGAAAATCTAAGCTGGAAAATAAATAAAAAATTGAACTCTACTTTACATGTATAATTAGAGGAAGCATAGAAATATAAGTTGAAACTTAAACTCCACTTTACATGTATAAGCGGAAAAAGAAGACTTGTTGATTACATTAATTATATCTATTAAAATTTCATGTATATACCATTTTGATAGCTTTCTCGGCGTAGGATGTCCTGCCAAGACAGTGTACATCGTTCTTAATAGCCTTGTTTGCTTTTAGAACCTCTCTTTGTTGAAGCTTTTTGGCCGTTGCTTCATGTTCAATAAATGCATTCCATTGGCTGGTACGAATGTTCTCTTTCGGGGGTACGTGGTCCTTCAAAGCCAGTATTCCAGTAGCATCCAGATTCTTTAAATACTTTTGTCGCATGTACCATCTCCAAATTTTTAGTTGCCCACCCATCTCTTTTAAACCATCTTCCATTCTAACAAGCGGGACATTAAATTCCCGATAGAGAGTCGTCCACATATCGTCCTTTATGGCTTGATCAACTTGCCTCCAGTCATCGTACTCCAACCCTACTTGTATTTTTAGTATGACTAAACATCGAGCCTTGAACTTATCCTTATTTCCAACTATTTGTCCTATGCTATTAAAGGTAACGACTGTCCGTTTATCTATAATCGGGTGCCCCTCATTGGCAGATGCTTGGGAGTTCGTTGGAGTATTCGGTTCACCTTCTTGCTGACTTGATGAAGCTGTCAGTATCTCTTATGTATAAAAAAAAGCCTCATCAAATCATATATTGGAACAGCTAAAATCTGGAATCAGTTAACATATATATATATATATATACACACACATTCGAGCAGTTAACATAAAATATATATACTTGTCCGAAGAATCAGTTATAATTGGAATGAATTTGAACATCTGCTCTTCTAGAATTCAAATACACCCCAAAATTTGAACATCTACTCTTCCAAAGAATCAATTATATTAACATCTGCTCTTCCATAATTCAAATAAAATGGACTAAACTGCACTTTTCCAAAATTATATTTGAGCCCATGGACTTAAATGAAAATAGGAAATACCTAGGATAGAATTTCTCTTATGTATCAAAATACACCCCAAAATACACATTCCAATGAATTTGAACAACAAGTCATCTGCTCTTCCAGAATTCAAATAAAATGAGACTAGAATGCACTTTTCCAAAATTATATTTGAGCCCATGGACTTAAATGAAAATAGGAAATACTTGTTTTTAACTAGGCTAGAATTTCTCCTATGTATCAAAATACACCCCAAAATACACATTACAATGAATTTGAAAAACAAGTCGTCTGCTCTTCCAGAATTTAAATAAAATGGACTAAACTGCACTTTTCCAAAATTATATTTGAGCCCATGGACTTAAATGAAAATTATGGAAATACCTGTTTTTAACTAGGATAGAATTTCTCTTATGTATCAAAATACACCCCAAAATACACATTACAATGAATTTGAACAACAGAATTCAAATAAAATGGACTAAACTGCACTTTTCCAAAATTATATTTGAGCCCATGGACTTAAATGAAAATAGAAAATACCTGTTTTTGAACTAGGATAGAATTTCTCTTATGTATCAAAATACACCCCAAAATACACATTACAATGAATTTGAACAACAAGTCATCTGCTCTTCCAGAATTCAAATAAAATGGACTAAACTGCACTTTTCCAAAATTATATTTGAGCCCATGGACTTAAATGAAAATAGGAAATACCTGTTTTTAACTAGGATAGAATTTCTCTTATGTATCAGAATACACCCCAAAATACAGATTACAATGAATTTTAACAACAAGTCATCTGCTCTTCCAGAATTCAAATAAAATAGATTAAACTGCACTTTTCCAAAATTATATTTGAGCCCATGGACTTAAATGAAAACAGGAAATACCTGTTTTTAACTAGGATAGAATTTCTCTTATGTATCAAAATACACCCCAAAATACACATTACAATGAATTTGAACAACAAGTCATCTGCTCTTCCAGAATTCAAATAAAATGGGACTAGACTGCACTATTCCAAAATTATATTTGAGCCCATGGACTTAAATGAAAATAGGGAAGGCCTAGGATAGAATTTAAAGTGTTGGGGGTGAATTTTGAAATTTGCAAATTCAAGTCTGCTCTTTCAAAAGGTAAAGTACAGTTAAGAAGCGAATTTCATCGAACATTATGTTTTACCTTATTCTGGACAGCGAGCAGACTCTTTCCTTGGCCCTCTCTTTTCGCTTATGAAAGTGCCCCGAGCATCGATCTTCGAACTGCGTACAAAAGATCTGAAATACACACCAAAATACAGATTACAATGCACCCAAATTTACAGATTCATATATAACCCTCGAAATCATATATTCGACAAATTTATGCATATAATATATATACTTGTCAAAATAATCTTTTCACATCATAATTGGAATGAATTTGAACTACAAGTCATCTGCTCTTTCATATTCAAATAAAATAGGACTAGACTGCACTTTTCCAAAATTATATTTGAGCCCATGGACTTAAATGAAAATAGAGAATACCTGTTTTTGAAAATTTAAAGTGTTGGGGGTGAATTTGGAAATTTACATATTCAAATCTGCTCTTCCAAAAGGTAAAGTACAGCTAAGAAGCAAATTTCATCGAACATTATATTTTACCTTATTCTGGACCAGAGCAGGCTCTTTCCTTGGCCCTCTCTTTTTGCTTATGAAAGCGCCCCGAGCGTCGATCTTCGAATTGCGTACAAAAGATCTGAAATACTCACCATAATACACACTACAATGCACCCAAATTTACATATTCATATATAACCCTTGAAATCATATATTCGCCAAATTTATGCATATAATACATATACTTGTCAAAATAATCTTTTCACATCATAATTAGAATGAATTTGAACAATAATAGTCATCTGCTCTTTCAAATTCAAATAAAATAGGACTAGACTGCACTTTCCAAAATTACATTTGAGACCATGGGCTTAAAATGAAAATAGGGAACAGAATTACAATGACAGGTTTATAGTACGAATATAACAAAAATTCATAAACATTTATTCATCTAGATAATCAAGAAATTTCTTCAATTCTGGGTTGTCATCTAAAGCAGATTGATATTGAGAAGGTGCCTCCAAGTCATCTACAGATGTAGTCAAACGCTTGGGGGAGTATAGAACAACAGATCACGGCCCATCCTTCGGGCTCTTTGCATAGAATACTTCTTTCAAATTCTGGAATGCACAAATAAATGGTTCATCATTTATATTGTCTTTGCTCTTCATCTTATTCAAATTTACCATGACCAAGTTAGTGTCTGGGTCGACCATACAAGCTGCCTTAGTTTCTACTTTTACCCAGTCACAGTAAAATATCGTTACCTTCTCAGTTACATAGTCGAATACAAGAATTTGTCTTATAATACCATAATACGTAATCTCAGCCTCAACCAACTTTTTATCTTTCGAACTAGCCCTAAAGTTGGTTAGAGCATTAATTGAAACACCACTATTTTGTTTAGCCACAAGATGTGAATCATGTGCACTAGTTGAGAACATAAATCCATTAAGACGATATCTCCCATATTCCTTAGCCACAAAGTTGGGGCCTGTGGCATAGCGTGCAAGCTTCAACGAGACATCTTTACTTTTCAACAACTGAAATTAAAAAAGGGCATGCATGCATTAATAATTAGTCAAGCCCATTTACTAACATCATCTATAAAGTGAAATTTATGCTAGCATACCTCTTTTGCTACCCAATGCCTGAATTCGATGTTTATATTCCCTGTTCTTTTTCTTTTTCTTCCCAGGTCAGATCGGTCAAATTTCCTATATGATAAATAAGCGAATTATGACGTCTGAGAAATAATAAATTTAGTAATTAATTTTATATAAGCTTATGAATTCTCACTCTTTCCAGTAGTCTATATCTTCGTGCGTTTCAAAAATATATCGGCTTGCTTGTTCATATTGGATACTTGTTAGTGTCACTGATTTTCTGTTCCCCAAAGCCTCATCATCAGCAAAACCATCTGATTCATCAACAAAACATTCTCGTGTCTCATTAGCTGGATTGGGAATGTACTCATTCGCATATATGGAAGCTTCTTCTATGATATATTCCTCTGCAATAGAACCTTCAACATATCGTGCATTTTTAACATAATCTTTGAAGGTTTTCATCAACCGCTCAAAAGGATACATCCAACGATACCTAACCGGCCCACATTGCAGTGCCTCATCACATAAATGCACTAGTAAATGGATGCTAATGTCGAAAAACGCAGGATGGAAGTACTTCTCCAGTTACATGTAGCCTCAGCTACACTAGTCTTTGCCGAAATTACGTGCTTCTTATTGACAACTTTTGAGCATAGTATGGTAAAGCACAAACTTATTTGCATAACAGCCTTCCGGAGATCCTTGTGCTTCGTAAAACAGTGTCCAAACAAAAGTGGGACTAATTGCATAATTACATGCCAATAGTGAGACTTACACTGTTTCAAATCATTGGTTGCATGATGGACAACCCTACGCAAATTAGAAGAGAAATTCGAGGGGACCTTCAACTCATACAATGTATTTAGTAACAGCTTCCTTTCATTCGTAGACAAAGAAAATGCTCCAACAGGCATTATAGTTTTCTCAGTTTTAGGATCTTCCTTTAGCCATAACGATCTTTTTGTTTTCAACGTATGAAGATCTTTTCGAGCGTTTACCCCATCTTTTAAGTGACCCCCATCAATACATGTTCCCACTATGTGCTCAATTATATTTTTCTCAGCATGCATTATATCTAGCACGTGTCGTACCGAATGTTCTTTCCAGTATGGCAAATCAAACAATATTGACCTCCTAGACCAAGCTGTTTTCATAGATTCATCTTTTAATATGTTTCTCAGCCAAAATTTTGGGGTGTTTACCCCTAAGAGCCTGACAAGCTAAGGATGACTTTTGTTCAACTTCTGCCCCAGAGAACTTTCTAGGAGCTGGCCTAGGTTCTGCCCCATCTGGGAGAAAATTACTTTCTACTGATCTAAACTTGTGGTTAGGTGGTAAAAATCTCCTATGGGAATGATAAAATACTTTGTGACTATTTTTTAAATATGTGGCTTCCTGTTTCCTCTGCACAAATCGGACATCCCAAGTAACCATGCACATTACAGCCAGAAAAAGTGCCATATGCTGGAAAATCGTGAATAGCCCATAACAACATAGCCCTCAAAGTGAACGTCTCTTATTTGAATGAATCAAACGCCTGCACGCTTTCAACCCACAAATCTTTCAATTCTTCAACTAGTGGTGCCAATAATACATCTATGTCATCGCTTGGAGCTTTAGGCCCCGTATAATCAACGACAATATAGAAAACTCTTTTTTCATGCATAGAGATGGTGGGACATTATATGGAACTACAAAGACGGGCCAAATACTGTGGGTTGTGCTTAAATTGCCAAAAGGATTAAACCCGTCAGTTGATATTCCAAGGCGGACATTGCGACTTTCTTGTGCAAACTCTGGGTGCCGAAAATTTGCAGCCTTCCACATTGAAGAATCAATCGGATGACGCATAAGGTTTTCACCCACCCGTGCCCGAGCATGCCAGGTCATTGCCTCTCCTATCCAAGGTACAGTGTAAAGTCTCGACAATCTTGGTCCTAGAGGAAAATACCTAAGTACCTTATGTGGTACTTTTGTATCTCTTTTTATGTTACAATTTAGATTTATTTTTTGGACATATCTATATTCATTGCAAACTGGACATTTTAATTTATGCTTATGCTCTTTTCGATATAGAATGCAATCGAACTTGCACACATGAATAGATTTATATTTCATCCCTAAACCCTTTAAGCTGCTCTTCATGTCCGGATAGGTATCAGGAAGTGTATTATCCTTTGGAAGCAAGTCTTTTGCCCACTTTAGGATTTCTGTCACACTATTTCCTGATAAACCGAAATGACTCTTCAAGTTGTGCAAACCAACAGTAACATACAATGTTGTGTGCTCTGGGTTGGAATTATGATATAAAGGTCTTGCCGCCGTAGCTTTTAACTTGACATAATCCTTATCTTGACTAAGATATTCTACTTCACAACTTTTATCATGCAATGAACTCTCATTATTAGGTTGATTCATGTGAAGTACATATGCATCATTAAGAAGGTCGTTCAACCTACTATGTCGTAGTACCTCACCCTCTTCATGAAATGCTTCATTTGTAACACCCCGAGATATTTGGAATAATTACAGCGCCGTAAACCCTTTAAGTAAGGATTTACAAGGCTAATAAAAAAAAAGAAAGTAAATCTAAGACATCAATACTGCGGAAATTCAAGTTTGTGAAAACGTACAACTGGTTCAACGAGAAATTAATACAACCATATCGAATTAATATCAATAAGACACGCGTACTCGAGTACAGAAACCAAACCAAGAAAACAAATCTCCAATAACAATAAACATCACTGAACCCCTTCGTCGTCCACGCTTGATCGTGTTTCCCTGCTCCTCGGCTACCTGAACATCAAAACAAATGTCCACCCCCGAAGGGGTTAGCAAAACGATGCTAGTACAAGTATCATATCAAACAATTCGAAAATGCATCAACAATACATAACAAGATACACCACACGGACTTCCGCTACCGGAATCCGACAATGCGAATCTACAAGATTCCATTACACAGCATGGGTATTCCAATGATCCAGCGCCCTCAGCATAGATCCCAAGATGATCCCGTCGGACCAACACGAGGTGGAAATAACCCATCCAATGATCCAACGCCCTCAGCCTAGATCCCAAGATGATCCCGTCGGACCAACACGAGGTGGACATCCGATCCAGCGCCCTTAGCATAGATCGTACAACGTATACAAACACAACTCATGCATACACATATGCCAAATCATTATGTTCATCAACATGAACATATAAACACTATATAACGAATATCATGGCAATTCAACGAAGTAAATATCATGTTCAACAACATGAATAATCATACGCATACTCCAAAAAAATACCGATATTAACATATCACGATACTTGCCTCGAAGATGGCAAGAACGATATACTTCAATGATCTCAACACTCTCGAAAGTCGCCTCCTTCGATCAATGTAGCAAGCTTGAACCTTAACAAAAGGAATGATATACAAATCATCTCAAGTCGAACAATGGCCTAACAATTCGGCCTACGGCCGAAAAGCTCAAAATAAACAATATGTCTGGATTGCTTAGCGCGCGCTACGTACTCTACATAACGTGCGCTAAGCCGGACTGTTAGCGTACACTATCGTATAAGACTAGCGTGCGCTAGCCACGGATCGGCGCCTGACTCTGGCCG
Organism: Orobanche coerulescens; assembly: GCA_033398695.1. Classification (NCBI taxonomy): domain Eukaryota; kingdom Viridiplantae; phylum Streptophyta; class Magnoliopsida; order Lamiales; family Orobanchaceae; genus Orobanche; species Orobanche coerulescens. The sequence continues at coordinate 37,856,684 of CM065815.1, forward strand.
TCTCATAACGTACGCTACGTACGTTTCGTGCGTTAACTGAACCCCGATAGCGCACGTTAACTCACACATGTTAGCGTGCGCTAATCTTGCATGGCAGAATACTGCAAACCGAAAATTGGGTTGAATGGTGAAAAATTCATGAATTCTACCGTGATAATACAAGTTATCCTCGGGCATATCATGCTAATAAGGTTTGTGGAAGTTTTATGATTATGAAATACAAATATACGGATAGTCATCTCAATATCATAATCCATCTACGATCTTCAATAAATAATCTAAGTTCCGATTGTCTTACGTTCCAAAACACATGATTCCAACGTGTACAACGTAGCAACTGGGTAATATCCGATTACTGACCATAAATCGATTTGAACATGCTTAGGAGTCCTTATAATAAGATGGTTCAAAGGTTCATACGATATATAGTGCCGATACGTCAAAAGTATCCTTCTAACATGTGATGACCGATTATAACGAAATACTTGCTATCCAAACATGATTCAAACTTCCTTAGGAACATTACTAACATCGGTGAAGAATCACTTACCTCAAAGTAGTGAAGAACACGGAGGAAAATGAAGCAATCCAACACCGAAGGCTTGAACACCAATCTCCAATGATATACGATCTTCAATCTCGAACTAGGAGGTTGATACGAAGTGTTTAGGACGAAGGGAGTTATGTTCTAAGTGTAAGAGTTCGGGTTATGGGAGGAGAAAGAATCAAATCACGAATAGGATCTTTGTCCTATTTATAATAAATGGCTATTAGCGCGCGCTAATCCCTGCTCGTAGCGTGCGCTAATGGCCGTCGACTTAATCAAGTCAGCACTTAGCGTGCGCTACGCATATGCCAGTAGCGTGCGCTAAGGCGTTGACTTCGCTTTCAAAGCCGCCTGTGTTCATCCCGACATGATCCGGCAGGGTCCCCGGCCAGATCTCACCTACCGCACGTCTCAATCAATCTGACCACGCATAGCGTGCGCTAATGATCCCCTGTAGCGTGCGCTATGAATCCCTGTTAGCGTACGCTACACGCAGCCTGTAGCGTGCGCTACATGCACAGAATTTCAATCTCTATATCACATATACGAAATTATACGCTCGACAACATCGGATTATGAAATACGGAGAATAGTACTCAGACAAAAGTACAATCATTACAATATCACAAGTTCCAATTACATAACAAAAATCTCGGGTATTACATCCTTCCTCCCTAAAAAGAAGTTTCGTCCCGAAACTTAGGATGAAAACAACTCCGGATATTTAGCCTTCATGTCGTGACCATTGTACTTTAACCAAATGTATTGGTTTATTCCTCAATTGTTTGATCCGGCTCTCAAGTATCTTGATTGGTCTCTCTTCGAAGGTGCCATCATTAGCTATCTTGATCTCGTCGAAATCAATGACGTGACTGGGGTCCGGTACATACTTCCGCAGTTGGGATACGTGAAACACATTGTGAACATGACTCAGCGATAGCGGTAAGGCCAACCTGTATGCTAAATCCCCAACTCTCTCTAGGATCTCAAATGGTCCGATATATCTCGGACTAAGCTTGCCTCTTCTCCCAAAACGGAAAATCCCTCGTGTAGGAGACACCTTCAATAGTACGTGGTCCCCAGCGTCGAACTCTAGAGGGCGACGACGTACATCGGCATAAGACTTCTGTCGACTTTGGGCAGTCAACAGTCTCTCTCGAATCAAAGCTATCTTCTCTTGAGTCTGAATAATCAATTCCGGTTCCGTCCCGATCAAATCCGAAGAATTATCCCAACTCAGGGGTGATCGGCATCTTCTCCCGTACAAAGCTTCAAATGGTGCCATCTTAATTGAAGCATGCCAACTATTATTGTAGGTGAATTCAACTAATGGCAAATGAACTTCCCAATCGGTTGACCAATCCAAAGCACAGGCTCTAAGCATGTCTTCTACAGTTTGAATAGTCCTTTCGGACTGACCGTCTGTTTGGGGATGATAAGCTGTGCTAAAGTTTAGCTTAGTCCCCAAAGCCTTGTGAACTGCTTTCCAGAAGTGCGACACAAAACGACCATCTCGATCCAAAATAATGGTCTTCGGCGTCCCATGCAATCTGACTATCTCCGCAATAAATACTCGCGCCAATCTCTCGGGTCCCCATGTATCTTTGATCCCTAGGAAATGAGCCGACTTGGTTAGTCGATCAACTACAACCCAAATCGTGTTCATTCCTGTTCTAGTCCTTGGCATATTGGTGATGAAATCCATCGAAATGTCCTCCCACTTCCATTCAGGGATCGGAAGCGGCTTTAACATCCCGACAGGTCGCTGATGTTCAATCTTAACCTGCTGACAAGTCAAACACTTCGAAACGTACTCCGCTACGTCCTTCTTCATATTCCCCCACCAGAAGTTTTGCTTTAAATCCTTATACATCTTACTGCTGCCTGGGTGAATAGAATAGGGCGTGCTATGAGCTTCCTTCAAAATTGTCCGCCTCAAATCATCATCCTCGGGAACGCAAAGTCGACTCTGAAATCTCAGAACTCCATCATCTTGTATCACGAATCCTGGGGCTTTTCCTTTCTTTACTTCATCACATAATCGAAGGATTAAAGAATCGTCCAATGGCTTAGATTTGATCTCCTCGACTAGTGATGAAGTCAGTCCCATCACATACAGTTGCCCTTGGATTCTTGGTGCCCATACTTCAATCCCCTCGTGGATCAGTTCTCGTTGAATACTGGTTTGGGACGTGAGAGCTTCCAACACTCGAAGAGAGACAGGTTTACGGCTCAAAGCATCGGCTACTACATTTGCTTTCCCCGGATGATAGAGAATCTCCAAGTCGTAATCCTTGATCAATTCCAGCCACCTTCTCTGCCTCATGTTTAATTCTTTCTGACTAAAAATGTATTTGAGGCTCTTATGATCTGTAAAGATCTGACAATGAGTGCCGTACAAATAATGTCGCCAAATTTTCAAGGCAAAGACCACAACTGTTAGCTCCAGATCATGAGTCGGATAATTAACTTCGTACGGTTTCAATTGCCGAGAAGCATAAGCAATCACTTTATCCTTCTGCATCAACACACAACCCAAACCCTGATTTGAAGCGTCGCTGTATACCATGAATCCATCAGTTCCCTCTCGGTGCTAATATAGGTTTGTCGTCGGTCTCCTCTTAAGTTCGTCAAAAACCACTGGCATTTCTCATTCCACGTGAACTTTTGAGTTTTACATAAATGAGTGAGCGGACGAGCAATTTTGGAAAATCCCTCTACAAAGCGGCGATAATATCCGGCAAGTCCTAAGAAGCTTGGACTTCTTTCACGTTTTAGGAGCTTCCCACTCCAAGATTGCTTCGACTTTCTTCGGTCCACTCGAACTCCGTCGGATGATATCACATGCCCAAGGAAGGTTACTTCCTTAAGCGAGTCGCATTTAGAAAGCTTAGCATACAGCTGTTCCTTTCTCAAGATGCTCAAAACCACGCGTAAATGTTCAGCATGTTCCTCTGCGTCCCTCGAATATATCAAAATGTCGTCAATGAAAACGACCACAAATTTATCCAAGTACTCCAAGAATACCCGATTCATCAATTGCATGAATACCGCAGGAGCATTGGTAAGTCCAAATGGCATCACTACAAATTCATAATGCCCGCATCGATCAAAGCAGATTTCGGTATATCTGATCCCTTAATTCTCAACTGATGGTATCCTGATCGCAAGTCAATCTTCGAGAATACCCTTGCCCCTTGCAGTTGATCAAACAAGTCGTCGATCCGAGGTATATGATACTTATTCTTGATCGTCATTTTGTTAAGCTCCCTGTAATCAATACACTGTCGGAGGGACCCGTCTTTCTTCCGGACAAATAGAACGGGCGCTCCCCAAGGAGAAACGCTAGGTTGAATATAGCCCTTCTGTAACAATTACTCCAGTTGCTTCTTGAGTTCATACATCTCGGTTGGCGCCATGCGGTATGGTGCCCTGGAAATAGGGGCTGCTCCAGGCTCTAATTCGATGGTGAATTCCACTTCTCTTTGCGGAGGTAACCCTGGTAGTTCGTCAGGAAATACATCTGAGAACTCATTCACAACTGAAATAGACGAGAGCTCTACTCCTTCCTCTTTCCTCATGGCATAACACCAAAGTCCATGACATCCCTGTTTCAGTAATTTTACGGCTTTCATTGCTTTGATCAATTTTCCCGAGCTTCCCGGTCTCCATCATCGGAATAAGTGTTCAGACCCGTCATCAGCAATGATAGAAATGACTCTATCTCGGTAATTCAGGATAGCTCCATAATGGTTGAGCCAATCGTCTCCGAGAATTAAATCGTCACCGTAGATGTCAACAACAATGAGATTCGACGGCCAATCTTTCCCTCCTATAGATACTGGAAAATCTCTAGCCTCTAGGGTTCCCACAATTCTCTCTCCACTCGGCAATCCCACAACATACGGTTCACAATCAATCAAGCACGAGATTTTTAAACGATTTACACAGTTCAATGATACAAAAGAATGTGTAGCTCCGGAATCGAATAAAACACTAACTGGTTGCAAAAGGATCTGAATCGCACGATGCAACGGTGTTCGATCGTCGGATCTCCTCATTTCGTGGCGCGGAGGAACGGACCCAAAGATCGGATGTCTCTCTCTTCCCAACGCTCAAATCCACTCTGCTGTGTCTGGTTCACACTTATCTCCTTAGGAACTTGTGCTGGAGTGCGGGTACCAAAAGATCTGGTAGCGGCTCCACAGAAGGCCGCACGGTGCCCTTCTTGCCCACAATCGTAACAAGTCACAGAAGATGCGGGGCAATCACGTCGAATATGCCCTGCTCGACCACAATTGTAGCATTTCTTTGATGCGTCCGAAACTGCTGATGTTGTCCGGAACTTCTTTCCGCCTTTAGAAGGATGTGGAGGTTTCCTAGCCGAATAAAAGGAAGACTGGCCCTTGCGGGCCCCACCACTCTTGTTTTCTGCAAAGCTGCCGGTCACCTTCTGCTTCTTTGCCTCTACTGATTTCTCCACCGCCGCCTCTTTCATGTCGTAGGCCAGCGCTTTGTCTTGATACTGTCGCAACGTAGTACACTCGAATCCGGACATGTACTGCTGAATCTCCGGCTTCATCCGCATATCAAAATGAAAAATCTTTTCTGCCTCCGTTCTGACCAAGTGTCGCACACAAGTCAGCTGATGATTAAAAGTTTTAATTACATCTGTCACAGATGCCTCCGAACTCTGTGGTGAGAAAAACTCTCGGATCTTTGCCTCTCTAACTGGACGAGGACAATACTGTGCTTCCATCATTAGTTTGAATTCCGTCCAATCCGCATTATGATTCTCGGGTCGAATAGCTTCCCACCAATCAAAGGCCTCCCCAGTCAGAAAATACTGGGCAATGGGAACCTTCCGGTCCTCGGGACAGTTAAGACCCGCGAATATCTTCTCCAACTCCTTGAGCCAGTGATCCCAAGTAAGTGCCTCAGCAGATCCGTCAAATTTTGGCGGGTGCAATTTAACCACCTCAGCAAGCCATCTGTCTCCCCGGTTATCCTCGTGGTGCTGCTGTCCCATCGCCGTCTGCATGCGATCAACGACCTGAGCGAACTGGTTTATCTGCGCCACCACCTGTTGAAGCACTCCCGGCATGTTAGGATTTGCGTCATCATTCGCTGATCCTTGCTGCCCTCCAGAATGGGAATCGGTTCGACTAGCCGATATTTCGGGGGTAGTTGCGGAATCCTCATGTCTCATGTTACCACGTCCGCGTCCACGACCGCGTCCGGGTCCACGTCCTCCTCTCAACATACTGTAAACGCAATTTCTCAATATCCAGAACAAAATTTTTGAAATAAAGTCCGTCAATACTCACAAAACAGTAATTAAGTAAAACGGTAGTATAAGAGATTAAGAGACTTACAACCACGGTCCACATGACGACTTCGGCTGAACAGTGATGTTACAAACGACCCGTAAATCAAATAATGTAAACAGACCCAACTAAAACCCGACTGCCAAGATATCCATGAATCTTAGCTCCGATACCATATTCTGTAACACCCCGAGATATTCGGAATAATTACAGCGCCGTAAACCCTTTAAGTAAGGATTTACAAGGCTAATAAAAAAAAGAAAGTAAATCTAAGACATCAATACTGCGGAAATTCAAGTTTGTGAAAACGTACAACTGGTTCAACGAGTAATTAATACAACCATATCGAATTAATATCAATAAGACACGCGTACTCGAGTACAGAAACCAAACCAAGAAAACAAATCTCCAATAACAATAAACATCACTGAACCCCTTCGTCGTCACGTCGATCTGTGTCGCTTTCCCTGCTCCTCGGCTACCTGAACATCAAAACAAATGTCCACCCCCGAAGGGGTTAGCAAAACGATGCTAGTACAAGTATCATATCAAACAATTCGAAAATGCATCAACAATACATAACAAGATACACCACACGGACTTCCGCTACCGGAATCCGACAATGCGAATCTACAAGATTCCATTACACAGCATGGGTATTCCAATGATCCAGCGCCCTCAGCATAGATCCCAAGATGATCCCGTCGGACCAACACGAGGTGGAAATAACCCGTCCAATGATCCAGCGCCCTCAGCCTAGATCCCAAGATGATCCCGTCAGACCAACACGAGGTGGACATCCGATCCAGCGCCCTTAGCATAGATCGTACAACGTATACAAACACAACTCATGCATACACATATGCCAAATCATTATGTTCATCAACATGAACATATAAACACTATATAACGAATATCATGGCAATTCAACGAAGTAAATGTCATGTTCAGCAACATGAATAATCATACGCATACTCCAAAAAAAATACCGATATTAACATATCACGATACTTGCCTCGAAGATGGCAAGAACGATATACTTCAATGATCTCAACACTCTCGAAAGTCGCCTCCTTCGATCAACGTAGCAAGCTTGAACCTTAACAAAAGGAATGATATATAAATCATCTCAAGTCGAACAATGGCCTAACAATTCGGCCTACGGCCGAAAAGCTCAAAATAAACAATCTGTCTGGATTGCTTAGCGCGCGCTACGTACTCTACGTAACGTGCGCTAAGCCGGACTGTTAGCGTACGCTATCGTATAAGACTAGTGTGCGCTAGCCACGGACTGGCAGTCTGACTCGGCTGGTCTCATAACATACGCTATGTACGTTTCGTGCGTTAACTGAACCCCGATAGCGCACGTTAACTCACATATGTTAGCGTGCGCTAATCTTGCATGGCAGAATACTGCAAACCGAAAACTGGGTTGAATGGTGAAAAATTCATGAATTCTACCGTGATAATACAAGTTATTCTCGGGCATATCATGCTAATAAGGTTTGTGGAAGTTTTATGATTATGAAATACAAATATACGGATAGTCATCTCAATATCATAATCCATCTACGATCTTCAAGAAATAATCTAAGTTCCGATCGTCTTACGTTCCAAAACACATGATTCCAACGTGTACAACGTAGCAACTGGGTAATATCCGATTACTGACCATAAATCGATTTGAACATGCTTAGGAGTCCTTATAATAAGATGGTTCAAAGGTTCATACGATATATAGTGCCGATACGTCAAAAGTTTCCTTCTAACATGTGATGACCGATTATAACGAAATACTTGCTATCCAAACATGATTCAAACTTCCTTAGGAACATTACTAACATCGGTGAAGAATCACTTACCTCAAAGTAGTGAAGAACACGGAGGAAAATGAAGCAATCCAACACCGAAGGCTTGAGCACCAATCTCCAATGATATACGATCTTCAATCTCGAACTAGGAGGTTGATACGAAGTGTTTAGGACGAAGGGAGTTATGTTCTAAGTGTAAGAGTTCGGGTTATGGGAGGAGAAAGAACTGAAATCACGAATAGGATGCTGTCCTATTTATAATAAATGGCTATTAGCGCGCGCTAATCCCTGCTCGTAGCGTGCGCTAATGGCTGTCTGACTTAACTGAAGTCAGCACTTAGCGTGCGCTACGCATATGCCTGTAGCGTGCGCTAAGGCGTTGACTTGGCTTTTCCCGAAAGCCGTCCAGGTTCATCCCGACACGATCCGACAGGGGTCCCCCGGCCAGATCTCACCTACCGCACGTCTCAATCAATCTGACCACGCATAGCGTGCGCTAATGATCCCCTGTAGCGTGCGCTATGAATCCCTGTTAGCGTACGCTACACGCAGCCTGTAGCGTGCGCTACATGCACAGAATCTCAATCTCTATATCACATATACGAAATTATACGCTCGACAACATCGGATTATGAAATACAGAGAATAGTACTCAGACAAAAGTATAATCATTACAATATCACAAGTTCCAATTACATAACAGAAATCTCGGGTATTACATCATTCACTGGTATTTGATCAGGAATAAAAGGATAGTTTCGCTCCCCATGATAATTCCAGAATAAATAATCTTCTTGCATTCCCCACTTGATCAAATGTACCTCAACGTTCTCCCAATTCATATTTTTACCATTTTTACAATGCGTGCATGGACATGAGATAAGTTCATCTCCTAGATTTCTTCTCGCATACTTAACAAATTCTCTAACACCAGTGACATACACATCTCCCATTCTATTACTATTTTCGCCCATCCACTCTTTATAAGGTGGATACACCATCACTAGCTTCTACAAATATAAAAACAATATGCACCACATTAGATTGTTATTTTATTTATTTAAAAGGTATTCGTATAATAACCACACTATATCTTTGAAATGAACTTTAATAAAGATATACCACTTCTTCACTAAGCAAATAAGACGTATACTACCAGAATACAATCTATAAGACAAAGCAGCTACAATCCAAGAGTCATGGTTGTTACGGCAGTAAGTCGAGTCGAGTCGACGGAGGTCCGGCATGGCAAGTCGTAGACTAATCGAGACTAGTCGACTAATTATAAATAATATATATATATATACAATGTTTGAAAAAACTGTCGAGGCGTACGCCTCGAGGCGCGCCTCAAGGCGAGGCGCGGAAGAAACGCCTCAGGGTGTTGGGGAATAAGTGCAGAGTTGAGGCAAATGCCTCTACTGACCGAGGCACTGAAGAAACGCACGCCTCGAAGCGGTGCGTTTGAGGCGCAAGGGAAGCTGGATACTTAAACGGCATCGTTCCTTTTTTTTAATACGGGTCAGTTCTAAAAAACCGACCCTACTGTGACCTGTATTAAAACCTAAACCTCCCAGCGACCTACTGCACGAAAAGGAAACTCTCACACCCTCAGCGACTCACATCGATTCTCAGCGGCGATTTCCTAATTTGGCAGAGAATGCAATTAAATTTTATTAAACAAGGATCCTAATTTGTATATATATATATATGTATATATTTTAAAACATTGTATATATATATATATATATTCATATATGTATATAAACTAATATATATATACACTAATCGTCTAATATATATGATGGAGTCGGCTTATGTATACTAGTATATATATATATATATATTAATATACTGAATATTACAAATATATATAATCTTTATATATATATATATAATATCATATTCATATATCGCCTGAAGTTTCAACTTTCAAATGGAGGTACACAAGGTGAGTCGGAGTGGCACGACGCTGATCCTCCAACCGCCGTAACAACAATGCCAAGTGTTCAATTTTATAACATATAAATCAGCTAAGAATACCACGTTGTCAACTGATATATTTAAGAAATGTTGACAGCAATGATCATCATAAAAACATCCATTCAATCATCACTGACAACCTTGATAAGAACTAACGAGTGCAAAATCAAAACCTCATAAAATTTCAAAGTTATGTAACTCTAATCTTTCAGCTACAATACATCAAAGTTATTTTCTCTACCAAATGATACTTTCTATAAGTTTTAAGAACTAGGTAATGTAATACCCGAGATTTCTGTTATGTAGTTGGAACTTGTGATATTGTAATGATTGTACTTGATTTGAGTATTATTTTCCGTATTTCATAATCCGATGTTGTCGAGCGTTTAATTCCGTGATTTGGAATTAAAGATTGTAAATCTGCGCATGTAGCGCACGCTATCAGCTATGTTTAGCGTGCGCTAACGTGGGTTCATAGCGCAGGCTACTGAGTGTCCTTAGCGCACGCTATGCACGGTCAAATTGATTGAGACGTGCGGTAGGTGAGAGCTGGCCGGGGGACCCCTGTCGGTTGGTGTCGGGATGTACCTGGACGTCTTTCGGGGAAGAGCCGAGTCAACGCCTTAGCGCACGCTACAGGTATATGCGTAGAGCACGCTAAGTGCCGAGTACGATTTAGTCCGGTGAGCCGTTAGCGCACGCTACGAAAGGTGGTCTAGCGCGCGCTAATAGCCATTTATTATAAATAGGACAGCATCCTATTCATGATTTCAGTTCTCTCTTCTCCCATTACCCGAGTTCCTACACTTAGAACATGTCTTCCTTCATCCTAAACATCTCATATCAACATCCTGATTCGTGATTGAAGATCGTCTATCATTGGAAATTGTTGTTCAAGCTTTCGGTGTTCGGATTGCTTCATTTTCCTCCGTGTTCTTTACTACTTGAGGTAGGTGATTCTTCACTAATGTTAGTAATGTTCTTAAAGACGTCTGATCATGCTTAGATAGCCAGTTATTTCATTTATGATCGGTCATCACATGATAGAAGGATACTTTGACGTATCGGCACTATCTATCTTATGAACCTTTGAACCATCTTAGTAGATTGGACTCTAGCGTTTTCAAATCAATTTATGATCGAATCGGATATTACCCGGTTGCTACGTTGTACACGTTGGAATCATGTGTTTTGGGACTTGGAATAATCGGAACTTAGAATACTTCCTGAAGATCTTAGAAAAGATATGATATTGAGATGACTATCCGTATATTTGTATTTCACGATCATAAATCTTCCACAAACCTTATTAGCATGATTTGCCCGAAGATAACTTGTATTATCACGGTAGAATTCATGAGTTCTTCACCATTCAACCCAGGTTTCGGATTTCAGTATTCTGCCATGCAGTATTAGCGCACGCTAACACATGTGAGTTAACGTGCGCTATCGGGGCGATCGCCCAAACGTCGTAGCGTGCGTTATGAGACCAGGTAAGTCGATCGCTAAACCGTGGCTAGCGCACGCTAGTCTTACACGATAGCGTCGCTAACAAGCTGCTTAGCGCCGCGTTACGTAGAGTACGTAGCGCACGCTAAGCAGTTCAGGCAGATTGTATTTTATGAACTTTTGACCGTGAATCAAATTGTTAAACATTCATGCGACGTGAGATAAATCCTATATCATTTCTTTTGTTAAGGTTTGGCCTCGTTACGTGATTGATTGAGGAGGACGACCGTCGAGTGTTCATTTCCGTGGAAGTATTGTTATTATCTTCAAATCGAGGCAAGTACCTTGATATACGAATTATAATTACGTTGAAATCATTGTTGCTGAAGTATATGAATTATGTCATGAATATCTGTATTTATATTATATATATATATAGATATGTGTGGATATTTATGTAGTATTAATTGATAGAGTTGAAGGCCTGATGTGCAAAGTCTTGATGAATAACGTGTGAGTTATTGTTTATTCTGCGTAGTTGCGTACTGGCGATTAAATTATGTGGATTGATGAACTGATTTGATAATTGTGGAAACGATTGACTGTGTGCTTGGTATTTGTAATAATGTGAATACTTGTTATGAGAGACGTCATATCCGGGTACCTCTGAGGCGGGCGTGCACTCACCGCTGTTATGCCGCAATGAGCGGCTCCATATGATTGGTGAACACCGGTGTTACTTAATGCGCGAGCAAGGCGCTCTGTGGGAGTGAACGCCGTCGCGGTGAGTTTTGCCATGGGCTGCCAATTTAGTGGATTGAACTGCTGTACACAGGTGTGCAATGGAGGCGCCTGGCAGGCTTATTGGTAACGGATATTTGAGTGATAGCTAAGACCCCGTTACCAAATGATTTTCGAAATTTAAATCCTTGCAACTTGCTTTTAATGTTGGTCTTGATGTAGACCGCGGATTGTGTTTCTGGAGTTCGTTCCAACTCGTTTTAAATGTTGGTATCAGAGTTAATTAACCAAGGATATTTGACGAGATCTCCGAGGGTTAATTAACCAGGGGTCTTGAGCAGGATTTGTCGAATGAGAGGCTGTGCCTTTGATTGTACTGTGTTGATTATTCTGTGTATTGGGTCGAGGACCCCGTGAGATGTTGAGATTTGATCTCGTGATGATATTATTTGGATTGGGCCGAGAACCCCGTGAGATGTTGTAATGATTCACTTGTGATAGTGTTTTATCATTTGGGTCGAGGACCCCGAATAACGTTGTAATGGTTTTCTTGCAAATTGTTTTCCACATGCTGGGTCAAGGACCCGAGAGCTTTTGAAGTATTTTCTAAAATATATTTCCATCTGATTTTCAAAATCCCAAGATGGCCCGAGTCAATATTAATGTGTTCGAACTTTCTTATCAAAATACTTTTCATTTTATTAAAAGGGAATTTTCTGACTCCTTGGGCTCGTTTAAAGTTTCATTTGCGTTATGTTCTCAGACGGAGAATATGACAATGTGATTATCTTTCACCTTGTGTATGTAATACTATTCGTGTTAGCCATTTGAATGTGTGGGTTGTGTTAAGGTTTCACATCGTTGAGTTTGTGTTATTATTATTCGTATATCTTGTGTGTTATGTACTTGCACTAGCAAAATTCCAGTTTGCTAACCCCCGAGTTTTCGGGGTGGGTGCCTGTTATGCGCTCGGGTTTTGGCGGCTCGGGAGCAGTCACAGGATTGGCTGGGAAGGAGATGGAGGACAATGATACTAATCACACCAGAGTTAGAGTCTTTTCTTTTGTTTCATTTTGGTCGGTATTTCTCTGTCGTTCGAGTATTCACCCTTGCATGGGTGTAGTTTTCATTTAATAAATTGAATTGTCGTTCTTTTCTGTGTTCATCTTTACATTTCATCATTGAGATGTAAAGTTCATTTGTTTCTGAATTGTTTAATGACCTTGTCGGTCTGTGTTGTATTTAGATTGACCCCGGTCGGTCAGTCATTTTGTAGTCTAGTAGAGTTTAGCCTTGTAGATCCTTGTAAGAAGGGCCTACGGCGTGTAACATTTCCGGATGTAGTCTGGGGGTGTTACAAATATGGTATCAGAGCTTAGGTTGGCGAAAAACCTAGGCCGTTGGGTCAAGTCCATGTCTTGTGTAAGTCGCGCGCGTCAAAGTTGTGATTAGTATCGTGGTCCAACATCATCTTCAAGCAATCCGTGATGGTAAGCCTTCCGAATTGTAAGTCCCCTTATATACGTATTTGATTATATTGTGCTTAACGTGAACCTAGGATTTGAACTTGTTAGAGATTATATTGTTTTACGATATCACCTGCGTATACGGTTCGAGTGAGAATGGTTATGTAGTATACTTCGGTAGTCGAACATATTTATCGGTTTCTACATTTCAGTAGGATAAATCTTTGAGTATTAATTTTATCCGCTGCGTGAGTATTTTGAAATGACTCTTGACATTTTGGCATTTTTAGTCTTGCACATTTTAACGGTATTTTTATGACGGTATTTAATAGTTTACAAATGATTTTGTAAGTTTTGGAAAATGCTACCGTCATCGGCTTTTTGGCATATTTTGAAATAAATTTAAATGGTTTTTAGCACAGTAGGTTCCACGTAATCCCGGCATGTGATATTTCCGCCGAATTACGAACATTTCAAAGTAGTGTTTTAAAATTTTCCTAGCATTGTAAACCTCATGATTTAATGTAGTCGTGTCGAATAGTCACGTATTTTGGTAAAAAGTTCTTTCGAATAAACATTTTGGTAGAAGAGGAAGGATTTTCAAAATTGTGGTATTTGGGACTCAACACTTTTGAAATATTTTAAATTAGTTACAATTCGATTTTCAATTTTCTTGTAAGCATTACTCGAAAATAAATTTTTTTTGAGTCATTGTATAAACTTCCTCTTCCAAAACAAAGGACAGTATTTACAAGTTTTGAGCACAACGTGATTCGACTTTTGTTTCAAATTTTTTTTAAAAAAAAAAGCATACGCATAATGATCGTCCTGGACGAAGGACTGGAAGTTGATTTCAGAAAAATTTCGTGCTTTACGATATTACCGTTATTCTAAGGATGCTAATTAAACCTTATGTTGATAATTGTGGTATACCGTACAACCGACTATGTGATAACAATAGACGGTACTATCTGCATTACCATGACGAGCCCTGGCGGATGTAGACATAATATAGGAAGCGGAAGAGGTGAAGTGGTTCGTACGACAACGATTCATGTTACGGTGAAGGAATATCAAGATCAGACGATAACCTATGAAACCTCCTCAGTGACCGAGCCAACGAGCGGAGAAAAGAGACCGAGGACATCTGGAAAATTTTTGGGCGGTGAAGAGATTAAGGTTCTCAAACCCCCACGTCGTTCGAATACGTCATCTTCGCGGTCGAGAATGAGCATCGGGAATCCCCGGCCGGATCGGTGACTCCCGGTAAGAAGAGAGTGTGCTTCAACTGCAACCGTATGGGACATATCCGTGTAAACTGTACCTCCCCACTCTTGACTTGTCATCGGTGCGGGTGTGAAGGCCATCGGGAGAAACATTGTGAGATAATTTCCGAATTGGCAAAGAATGCTAGTCTGTCGGTGAGCAGAGCAAGTGGACGGAGAATGACCCGAAACCTTATGTCTTCTGCTGAAGAGCCTATCATAGGCGAATGAAGATTTTGTGCCGTGTTCTAGTCGTTGCTGTTTCCAACAATCGTGACTTTGATTGTTTTTCATTTTAATTGCTTTTCGTTTCCAACTCCTGCTGTTTTAAGTTTCGTGGCTGACATGTCTTCTTAATACGGGGACACGTAGTAACCGTGCTCTTCTTAGTATTTCCGATGTTAGGAGACTTTCATTGTTGATGATTCATCTGTGATTCTCTTGACAATTTCAAACTACCATGTTCTACGAACCTACCATCATTCGAACGAATTTCAGAACCGATTTGTTAGACTCTTTGAATTATTGTGGTCTATTCACATCTGAACTTAATCTTTGCAGAATTTTGTTCGAAACTATTTGTTCCCATTCGTATGATTAATATTTCCAATGTGTTATGAACTTGAATACGGTGGGTCGAGCTCGACACGCGATTTTGGTACATCTGAGCCATTTGTGAATTTCCTTAAATCCGTGAGCTTCTACTTCTCCACTCTAACTTCTCGTGTACGCGTATAACTTATTGCCTCAATTGACGTGCTTGATACTTCCTAAGTCCGATCATCGTATTTCTTTTTGGACCTTGCATTCGCGCATCGCTCGTGATATTTTGGGGTTGAGCAAGTAGATACTTTTCCTTGGTTGTTCCACCACTCTACTTTAAGTTTCGGGACGAAACTTCTTTTTAGGGAGGAAGGATGTAATACCCGAGATTTCTGTTATGTAGTTGGAACTTGTGATATTGTAATGATTGTACTTGATTTGAGTATTATTTTCCGTATTTCATAATCCGATGTTGTCGAGCGTTTAATTCCGTGATTTGGAATTAAAGATTGTAAATCTGCGCATGTAGCGCATGCTATCAGCTATGTTTAGCGTGCGCTAACGTGGGTTCATAGCGCAGGCTACTGAGTGTCCTTAGCGCACGCTATGCACGGTCAAATTGATTGAGACGTGCGGTAGGTGAGAGCTGGCCGGGGGACCCCTGTCGGTTGGTGTCGGGATGTACCTGGACGTCTTTCGGGGAAGAGCCGAGTCAACGCCTTAGCGCACGCTACAGGTATATGCGTAGCGCACGCTAAGTGCCGAGTACAGTTTAGTCCAGTGAGCCGTTAGCGCACGCTACGAGCAGGGTCTAGCGCGCGCTAATAGCCATTTATTATAAATAGGACAGCATCCTATTCGTGATTTCAGTTCTCTCTTCTCCCATTACCCGAGTTCCTACACTTAGAACATGTCTTCCTTCATCCTAAACATCTCATATCAACATCCTGATTCGTGATTGAAGATCGTCTATCATTGGAAATTGTTGTTCAAGCTTTCGGTGTTCGGATTGCTTCATTTTCCTCCGTGTTCTTTACTACTTGAGGTAGGTGATTCTTCACTAATGTTAGTAATGTTCTTAAAGACGTCTGATCATGCTTAGATAGCCAGTTATTTCGTTTATGATCGGTCATCACATGATAGAAGGATACTTTGACGTATCGGCACTATCTATCTTATGAACCTTTGAACCATCTTAGTAGATTGGACTCCTAAGCGTTTTCAAATCAATTTATGATCAGTAATCGGATATTACCCAGTTGCTACGTTGTACACGTTGGAATCATGTGTTTTGGGACTTGGAATAATCGGAACTTAGAATACTTCCTGAAGATCTTAGAAAAGATATGATATTGTGATGACTATCCGTATATTTGTATTTCACGATCATAAATCTTCCACAAACCTTATTAGCATGATTTGCCCGAAGATAACTTGTATTATCACGGTAGAATTCATGAGTTCTTCACCATTCAACCCAGGTTTTGGGTTGTAGTATTCTCCATGCAATATTAGCGCACGCTAACACATGTGAGTTAACGTGCGCTATCGGGTCGATTAACGCCCGAAACGTCGTAGCGTGCGTTATGAGACCACCGAAGTCGATCGCCAAACCGTGGCTAGCGCACGCTAGTCTTACACGATAGCGTCGCTAACAAGCTGCTTAAGCGCACGTTACGTGAGTACGTAGCGCACGCTAAGCGATTGCAGATTGTATTTTATGAACTTTTGACCGTGAATCAAATTGTTAAACATTCATGCGACGTGAGATAAATCCTATATCATTTCTTTTGTTAAGGTTTGGCCTCGTTACGTGATTGATTGAGGAGGACGACCGTCGAGTGTTCATTTCCGTGGAAGTATTGTTATTATCTTCAAATCGAGGCAAGTACCTTGATATACGAATTATAATTACATTGAAATCATTGTTGCTAAAGTATATGAATTATGTCATGAATATCTGTATTTATATTATATATATAGATATGTGTGGATATTTATGTAGTATTAATTGATAGAGTTGAAGGCCTGATGTGCAAAGTCTTGATGAATAACGTGTGAGTTATTGTTTATTCTGCGTAGTTGCGTACTGGCGATTAAATTATGTGGATTGATGAACTGATTTGATAATTGTGGAAACGATTGACTGTGTGCTTGGTATTTGTAATAATGTGAATACTTGTTATGAGAGACGTCATATCCGGTACCTCGAGGCGGGCGTGCACTCCGGCTGTTGTACGCAATGAGCGGCTCCATATGATTGGTGAACACCGGTGTTACTTAATGCGCGAGCAGGCGCTCTGTGGGAGTGAACGCGGCGCGGTGACATGTGCAATGGGCGGCCAATATAGTGGAGTGAACGCCGGTACACAGTGTGCAAGGGAGGCGCCTGGCAGGCTTATTGGTAACGGATATTTGAGTGATAGCTAAGACCCCGTTACCAAATGATTTTCGAAATTTAAATCCTTGCAACTTGCTTTTAATGTTGGTCTTGATGTAGACCGCGGATTGTGTTTCTGGAGTTCGTTCCAACTCGTTTTAAATGTTGGTATCAGAGTTAATTAACCAAGGATATTTGACGAGATCTCCGAGGGTTAATTAACCAGGGGTCTTGAGCAGGATTTGTCGAATGAGAGGCTGTGCCTTTGATTGTACTGTGTTGATTATTCTGTGTATTGGGTCGAGGACCCCGTGAGATGTTGAGATTTGATCTCGTGATGATATTATTTGGATTGGGCCGAGAACCCCGTGAGATGTTGTAATGATTCACTTGTGATAGTGTTTTATCATTTGGGTCGAGGACCCCGAATAACGTTGTAATGGTTTTCTTGCAAATTGTTTTCCACATGTTGGGTCAAGGACCCGAGAGCTTTTGAAGTATTTTCTAAAATATATTTCCATCGATTTTCAAAATCCCAAGATGGCCCGAGTCAATATTAATGTGTTCGAACTTTCTTATCAAAATACTTTTCATTTTATTAAAAGGGAATTTTCGACTCCTTGGGCTCGTTTAAAGTTTCATTTGCGTTATGTTCTCAGACGGAGAATATGACAATGTGATTATCTTTCACCTTGTGTATGTAATACTATTCGTTAGCCATTTGAATGTGTGGGTTGTGTTAAGGTTTCACATTTGTTGAGTTTGTGTTATTATTATTCGTATATCTTGTGTGTTATGTACTTGCACTAGCAAAATTCCGGTTGCTAACCCCAGTTTTCGGGGTGGGTGCCTGTTATGCGCTCAGGTTTTGGCAGCTCGGGAGCAGTCACAGGATTGGCTGGGAAGGAGATGGAGGACAATGATACTAATCACACCAGAGTTAGAGTCTTTTCTTTTGTTTCATTTTGGTCGGTATTTCTCTGTCGTTCGAGTATTCACCCTTGCATGGGTGTAGTTTTCATTTATTAAATTGAATTGTCGTTCTTTTCTGTGTTCATCTTTACATTTCATCATTGAGATGTAAAGTTCATTTGTTTCTGAATTGTTTAATGACCTTGTCGGTCTGTGTTGTATTTAGATTGACCCCGGTCGGTCAGTCATTTTGTAGTCTAGTAGAGTTTAGCCTTGTAGATCCTTGTAAGAAGGGCCTACGGCGTGTAACATTTCCGGATGTAGTCTGGGGGTGTTACAGGTAATGCAATCAAAACCTCAAAAAATTTCTAAGATAGCTATGTACTTGAAAACTGAGGCAGATAGTAATAACAAAACCCAAACTGTAATATCTGGAAATTCTACTACTGTTGTTTGATATTATTTTATCCGAGTTATATTGTACAGCGTGGAATCTGTACAGTAGGGATAAAATAAATAAAGGACTGAGACATCTGAGTTGTCGATTGAAAAATATTAGAGCCGTGAGTTTTTGTTGTTCACTCGGGCTTGTGTGTTATGTGATTTACCAGTGTGGTACTGGGATTGTTGTAACTTTTCCAAATGATGTTAACGTGTTTCTTCGGATAGAGCCGTGTTGTGTTCTCGAGTTGAACTAAGTTTGTAAAATGTGTGTTTTGAAAATATCCGTGTCGAGTATTTTCTTGAGTCGAGACATGTGCCAGTATCATGGGGAATCGTCGGCTTCACGATCTGTAAGTATTTGGATTTTTGAATTGCATTGAGATTTATTGCCATTCTAAGTTGATATGTTTTGAGATTCAGAAAGATATTATGCGGTACAGTATAAGGTGACAGAGTTGGGACAGGATTGATGATCTTGAGAAGTTATGATTTTGGAAATCAGTATGTCGATTAAGTTTTGGATTGGAGCTGTGCATTTGGGAGAAATATTGTGGATTGTTCAGGAGAACATGTAGTCATGTTAATTCATTTTGAGATATATGAACTGTTTTTGAGCATTTGAAAATGATACTTTTCAAAATGAATGTTTTACGGAGGTTTTACCGTAAATGATTTTTGGGCCGAGACCCAATAGATTTTTGAAATTGTTTTATAACTCAAGACTTGGGGCCCGAAAAAGAGTTTCCTACTTTTTAAACTTCTTGTGATGCGGAACGAGATACGGGCTGAGACCCTAATATTTCAAAAGACTTTTCTGTTTTCTTAAAAAAAACTCCCGAGACTTGTAAAATACTTTATCAAGCATTTACCTATTTCGTTTCTGCCTGTCGCAGTTTTGATTTACTTGTTCAAATAAAACTTCTCGGGAAGTCTTTCGCTGTGTTGATTTGTTTCAATGTTTTGTCATATCATATTTGAGGTGATCCAGGATGGATTAAGAAGACGTTGCAAGTAGTATGTGGAGAGGACTTTTTATCAGGGTCTATATTTGAGATTTTGGAACTCTATCGTGTGGTTTTCCGATGGAATATCAGTGGATAATGGTGACGATCCGAAGTGGTATACAAGAGTATGGATATAGTCGAGCATTTGCATACTTTTCATTTTAAAACGTCGAAATCGTGTGGATTCGAAGGAAACTGTTATCGAATACTTGGCACCATCGAGCCAAGTTAATTTTTCGAAAATTGATTTTGTGGTCTTACCAAAATTTATGTTTTTAGTTTTGAAATTTTTGAAAGAACTTTCGAAAATTTGTATTCTTGACAAGACTTTATGATTTCAAACTGGTTTTGAAAATGTGATTGATATACATACGCATTTAGTGCATAGTGCATATCATATTGATGGTACGATGGAAAAGAAATTCGAACTTCAGTATGTTAGTTTGATTATCCGGTGATGATCGGTTGAGTTATCGGATAGGAGAAATATGTTGCGTGTTGTAGATTCATGCACATAATATTATTTTGGAAACTTGGGATTTTGTGAAACCGGAACATAGGTGCTATGTGATTCCATTGGTATGGTAGTAGCGCGATTTTACCTTAGTGATTCTGGAATGATTTCCTTGTAAGCATAGATTTGGGGATGGTGACCCCATACTGGTTGTTTTGGATATTGAGTGGCCGTTTCCACTCCGTGTATGATTGGGTATGTTCGTCAGTTTGTGATTGGTTGTTCATATGCCGAGGGGTATGTTCGCCAGTCGGATATGTTTACTGAGATTCACTGTATGTGATCGGTGTGTCATTTTGAGAATTTTGCTTTTTCGTATATCTGTTTCTGTGGTTCTGTGTTGATCGTGTTGGAGCTTACCGTTTGAAGGTATTCTCGATTATCGTTGACCGTTCGTTGGTCATATGGGAGTTTATCATGTTGATGATATTCTCGATTGTGTTTTGACCTCTGGTTGGTCAGATTGGAATTTATCATGTCGATGATAAATTCGGTTGACTTATTGGTTGATCATTGTTGGTGATCATCTGAGCGTTCGGATTTTGTGTCGGTGTCTCGGGATTCGTGTCGTTTGGGGCTGTTGTTTCACAGATATATCGGATATTATTCGAATTGGAACTTGATTATGTAACCAGGCAGACAAGATTTGATTCGGGCAGATTGTTTGATCCGAAGATGATATATTTTGTTGAGACTCAGGGAATTGTGATCGTAAGCGTATTGAGACTGTACAGTGAGATCGCTGGCTAGTATCTCCGGAGATCGTCGACCTGCGTATTTGTAAGTATGCAGTTTTGGCTATTCAGAATAATGATGATTGATCAGTATCGTGATGGCTTTGGGATATTTTGGGTTAAACGGTATGTTTGTTTGTTTTATGATGGATTGCAAGTTTCGAGGACGAAACTTATTTTAAAAGTGTAGAATGTAATATCGGAAATTCTACTCATGTTGTTTGATATTATTTTATCCGAGTTATATTGTATGCAGCGTGGAATGCATGCAGTAGGGATAAAATAAATAAAGGCGAGACATCTGTATTGGTATAATTGTCATATTTGGTTGACAATTACATTTAAGAAGTATATGTATTCGGTATGCCGTATGTTCGTATTCGTATGTTGAGGCGTTGGACGAGAAGAGTTGGAAATGGCTAAGTATAGCCCGACTAGCGCGCTAATGGTCAAGTATAGCGCACGCTATCGTTCATGGTTAGCGCACGCTAGAGGCGTAATGTAGCGCACGCTAATGCGATCGATCGAAGGAATCTACGCGTAGACCGTGCCACTTTCGGCGCACGTTCGATAAGTCAACGGATGTTGTAATGTAGTGTTAGCGCACGCTAATGCATGTTGATTAGCGCACGCTAACTATATATCGGTCAACGAGGAATCTTGGCTTTATTGGTCGATTTCGGCTTGTGGGGTCGCGAGCATCTTCGTGGTAGGTGTAGGCGTAGCAAGTCAATGGTATTAGCGCACGCTAAGGTAAATGACTTGCGTATGCTAAGCGAGATGATTTACGTGCGTTAATGCATAGGCATTACGTCGTAAGTTAGTTCTGAAGCAAGACGGTAGCCTCACGGGCCTCGATAGCGCACGCTAACAAAGTCGATTAGCGCACGCTAAGGCGGTAGCGCACGCTAAACATGAGATGTTAGCGCACGCTAATAATGAATATTATAAAAAGGGACGAAGGGTGTTATTAAACATTTCGTCATTCTTCCTTCTTTCGGTAGAGAGAGAGTTGGGATATATTTGAGGTTCAATACACTGGATTAAGGTGAAGTTAATCATCCATAACAACGTTTGAAGCTTGAAATCATGGGTGATTCTTGAAATGGATTCAACCTTGGAAATCAATCCATTCCTTAAAAAGGTAATTACTCTTCACTTTGAGATTTCGTTTTGGATTGTATATGATGTTCTTGAGTGATGATTATCATATAAACAAGTTCATAAGTACGATTATGAGTTGGATTACCGGATTATGATAATGTTATTGTTGATATGAAGATATTGATATGAATTGGATGGTTTCGAATGTGTTGTTATCTTCAAAGGGATATGTTGGATAATGTCTTCCTTCAATTCGGATCTGTGATGTTGTTATTGTTGGTTCCTTCATATGATTGTGAAACATGGCATGATTATGAGTTCTTGGTGTTTAGGTTGTTGATATTAAGAGAGATGAAATATGAATATATGACTTGAATTAAAAGTCGGATGATTACCTATATGTTAAAGGATATTGGATTTCGTTGATTGATAGCTATGAACATGATTCAGAATCACTTATAGTTTTTGATAATCGTCAGATGTTGATCGGTATCCGAAATGCATGTAACTGCACGTTATTAACGCACGCTAAACCTACTGGGTAGCGCACGCTATCGGGAACAACTTAGCGTGCGCTACGGTTAAAGATTAACGTGCGCTAAGTCAACAGGCAGGGTAATATATTCTGTTTCGGTTATGAATTCGTGATCGTTTTAGTTGGTTTGATCAGACTTGTGGTTAACTGAGATATTGTTGAGCCGTTGGGTTTGTGAATTGGTTTTGGCGGTTGTTGATTATTATCGGATTGTTGGTTAATCGATTATTGTTATAGGTCAAGTTTATCGATCGGTGTTTATAACCGGATATTGCGGTCGTGTTCGAGTATGTCCATTGTATTGCTCTTGATCGGGGCTGAGGAACTCGTAGACAATGGCAAGGTGTTCGGCAGCTGCTTCGTGTTATCGGTTTCGTGGCATGTTATTACTTGCTCTTTTATATTTTTTAATTATTGGTTTCATTTTCTTTTCTTTTATATTGCATATAGCTATGATTATTATTATTGTGAACTCAGGTATTTGGATCGCGAGCATTGAGGATAATCTTCGGTGATGATTGGACATCGAGGTTGCTCTTGAGGGACTCGGGGCAAGTATTCCATATTGATTATGGTTTAATGTTATTTATTTTGGCCTCGTACATTTTCTTTCATGTTGTTGAACATGAAGTCGTCCTAGTAAATGTCATGTTGTTCATGTTGATGAACGTGTTGATTTGCATATGTGTATGCATATTGTGTTGATCATATTGTGTAAATAATCCGATGGGATTATGAGGATCTATCCTGAGGGCGCTGGATCGGTGTCCACCATGCGTTGGTTCGTGGGATCATCATGGGGATCTATCTTTGAGCGCTGGATCGTTGGACGGAGTTTTCCACCATGCGTTGGTTCGACGGGATCATCATGGGGATCTATCTTGAGGCGCTGGATCGTTGGATTACCAGTATTGTGTTGATGGAATCTTGTGAATTTGCATCAGTGATTTTATCATGGGTTGTTGTTCACATGTGTCTTGTTAGTTATCCACCTTATGTTGATCTGATAGGATCAACAAAGGGATCTATCTTTGAGGAGCTGGATCGTCGGATTTCCATTGAGTATACATGATTGTTATTGTTGTGATCATATTGACGTGGTCATATGAGTATGCATTTGAAGATCTTGTGTTAGGACCTTGTCCGTATTGCATTGATCTGGTCTCGGATTAGACTGGTATGATTGTCGTGGCACTTCATATCTCGAGGTATGTTCCGTATTTCCTTTGGTATTTGTCTTGATGGACGATCGGTTATCGTCTTGTTATTTGATGATGTTATTCGATGGATCGTATTGGTCAGAAATGGTATATTTCCGTATCGTGAGTTGGTTATGATAGTTTGAGAACCTTGAGTATTGTTTGAGGTACAGTACTTATATTATGTTCGAGTTTATTGGTAAATCGAGTACAGGATGTGAAATATGATAATGGTTACTCTGATGAGAATCACTTGAGTAAGCAAAGTTATGGCGGTAAGATTACATTGGTCGTATTCTTATGTTGTATTCTCATTGGTATGTTATTATTAATGTGATGTGACGGTTATCATTGTTGGATATTATGGCTGACCCCGTCGTGGGATTTCTTTTTAGGTTCTTGGAGTATCGAGCTTGTAGCGGTCGTGAAGAGATGAGCTTCCCGGAGGATACTGGCTAGGACATGTTGTGTGCATTGAGTTTCTTGATTGGTTCTTGTATTCCGCTGCTAGAGTATCTTTTTGGTTGGCCTTTTCATTGCGTGAGTATTTTGAGACGCTCTTTTGGTATCTAGTAACTGAGGTTACTTTGGAAATCATTTTCTAAACTTTTGAGTGTTGGCTGTTTGGCATTGCGATTTCAAATGAGTTTTTACGACGGTTTTTGATAAATGGATTTTATATGTCCTTGTGAATTTTTAAAGATAGTACCGTCATTGGCCTCTTGGGCATTTGTAAATGTTTGCGAAAATTTCTTTTAGCCTTGTGGGTTCCATCTCGGGGCCCACGGCGCTGTAATATTTCCGGTTAAATCTGGGGGTGTTACACAAACAAATAAACCAACAATAACAAAATACAGAGTTTTGAGCCCTGATATGTCAGGAAAATTTAAAATTCAAATACTGCATATCTTATAACCGCTATTTACTAGCACAATGCATTGAATATGTCAAATATTAATACAGTCCGACATAAAATTTTGCATCAGGGGACTTCTTCTGGTCAGCAAGATCAGAAGTTATGACCTTAACTTTAAGCCATAACAACTACAGCCACCAAACCAAACCAAACATACCCAGTATATCCCGCTCAAAGCAGGGTCTGGGGAGGGTAAGATGTACGCAGACCATGCCCCTACTTATTACGGTAGGGAGGCTGTTTCCGTGAAGACCCCCGGCTTAGTGCACAGCAGAATCTTGTGTGATAAATACAAAGGAAAACATTTGATTCGAAAAAGCTCGAGACCATACCTGAGCCCATGGCTTGATCCACATGGGACTTACCTAAGCGGAATATGGCTACTTCACTCCCGATGAACGCTGCTCTAACAAAGGAGAGGTTGGCTCTGCGCATAGCTCCCTGTCAAAAATACACCACACACAAAGACAATAGGATAAAATATACAATAAAAGTAAAAATGCAATGCTCTAGGTCAAAGCTAACCGAGACAACCCAACCCTGAGGCTCTCAACTACAGCACCGCTCCCAACAAAAGAATCCACAACTCTGATCTGGCGCCTCCAAGCGCAACTATCAACAGTCATGGTCTCGGAAAGGTTTAAGGCCTTCAAATCTAATCTCAGTTGCTCCTCCCACGCCCTCCTCGGTCTGCCTCTCCTCCTCTCCCCGACAACCAATAAACTCTCGACCCTCCTCGCCGGAGCAGATGCCTGCCTCCTGCGGACGTGGCCAAACCATCTCAATCTCCCTTCCCTAACTTTCGCTGAAATGGGCGCCACTTCCAGCGCGTTCCTGAAAACCCCGTTCGCGATTCTATCTAACAACTACAGCCACCAAATTGCCTAAAACACATTAGTAATGCAATAAAAAACACGCAGGCTGGACGAGCTCTTAAAGAAAAATTGTGAGTTTTGCTTTAATAAATCCGCATGTGATCGAGTTTATGAGTAAAGAACAAAAATACGACAAGAAATACTAAACCGCAAACATACTAGAAACACAAACACACTAACGATACATTATTAATTCTCCA
Organism: Orobanche coerulescens; assembly: GCA_033398695.1. NCBI lineage: Eukaryota > Viridiplantae > Streptophyta > Magnoliopsida > Lamiales > Orobanchaceae > Orobanche > Orobanche coerulescens. The sequence continues at coordinate 37,882,633 of CM065815.1, forward strand.
GCAAAAAAAACTAATCACAGAATTCATCCCAACTGCAATTAAAATGAAAAGGACCGAATAACTCAAGCAACAAAAAATAGAAACAATCCAAAAGCACTTACAGCTCTGAAATCCGAAATAAACCTCAGATTCCCAAAACAAAGAGCACTAGAATTGGATCTGTATCCCGCGTCCCTGGTTCTATCAAACCAGACTTTTTCACTCCAGGTAGCGCTAAGAAGCAAGGCAGGTTAAATCCAATAAAAAGTAGCTCAAGAGAGCTAAGCTGCTATGTTGTTTACTTTGCTAATGAGTTTGAGTTGAGGATTAAACATAAAAAACAAAGTTAATTCCACTCAAAATAGTTAAAATCAGCATTCAAGATTACAATAAAATGTAAGAACAGAAGAGAATAAGTGGCATAAAATTACCTCGATCTTAATCTTCAGATGAAGTGGATTCTGGTCTCCGCGAAGGCTTTCGTCCTCATTCCCCTTTCCTGAGATGACTTTCGTCTGCACCGGGACGAGGAAGAAAGGATTTCCAAGTGAAATACTATGAGAGTGAAGTCAGACCGATGAGAGGACGAGGAAGAAAGGCTTTCCCCAGAGAGTGAAATATTATGAGTGAATAGAGTCAGGTCGAAATGAAACCCTAGAGATTCTGTGAGTCCAGTGGAGTCAGATCGATTGACATATTGAAAGTGAGAGAAGTGTCATCAAATTATTCTTAATGTATGTGTCGTTTAGCACAAACTAATGACTGCTAGTAGCAGTCATATACGAAAGTTTTTTTTTTCATTTATGACAGTCAACGACAATCAGCAAGATATGTTACTACCATAAGTTGTCACAAATAATTAAGTGTATCACTATGCAGTTGATATGACTGTTATTGGTAGTCATAAAATTATGACTTTCAATGACAGTCACAAAATTGGGGAGATTAAAAGTCAGAAATTGGTGTTTTTGGTGTAGTGTCTATAAAGCGGTTAGTAAATTCTGTACCTCTATCGGAACGAATGGACACGATACTCGATCCTTTTTCATTTTGAAGCTTTCTCAGGAGCTCGGGCAGCTTTGATGTTGTTTCCTTCTTCTTGCTTAGGAAAATTATCTAAGCATACCTGGAATAATCATCAACAATAATGAGACAGTATTTCTTACCTCCCAAACTTACCGGGTCTACAGGACCATAGAGATCCATGTGTAGCATTTCCAACACTCTGTGGGTTGAAAGGTAGGATTTGCTCTTCAGGGTGGACTTGATTTGCTTGCCTTTTTGACATGGTCCACAGACACTGTCTTTTTGGAATGATACATTCGGTAATCCTCTAAACAGTCCCTGTCTTGAGAGCATGTTGATCGTATTGAAGTTGACGTGTGACATCCTCTTGTGCCATAACCAGCTTAGATCTGCAGTGCCTTTGGCAACTAAATAAGGAATTGTGGAGCTCGTAGGCATCCAGTCAGCAATATACATATTACCTGATCTGCTTCCTATGAGCACAACTTCTTTGGTCAGGATGTTCTTGACTCTACAGTGATCTATATAGAATTTCACCAAGAACTGTTTGTCACAGAACTGTCTAATACTAAGTAGATTGTACTGTAAGCCTTCAACATGAGCTACATCGGTGACTTTGAATTTTCCGAAAAGAAGGTTTCCTTTACCTCTTGTTCTTCCTTTAGATTTATCACCGAAGCGCACTTTTAGACCGCGACCTTCTACGAAATATGATAGCTTGCTTCTATCTCCTATCATGTGCCGGGAGCATCCGCTGTCGAAGTACCATATGTCCTTCTCCAAAATGTCCTGTAGCAAACAAATTAGGTAGATTTAGGCCCCCTTTGATTGTTGGGTCCGTGAATGTTAGTGCCTTTTGGTACCCAAATTTTCCTGACAGCAATTGGCTTACTGTAGGTTACATTTGGTACAGTTTTGCGGTATCTACGTGGGGCATGTACGTAGTTACTGTATCCATGATAATCATTATGCATGTAAAAATCAGGGTTATTATTATTAATCCAGTACTTATGCCGTCTCGGAGGTGGACCCATTTTCTTTGGCATGGCTCGGGCCCCCCCGGAAGGAGGACTTCTTCGCCTTCCACCTAAGCTGCGCAGGAAAGGCCCAGCTTGCCTTCTGGGTTTCCATTTAGATTCCCAAAGCTGTTGTCGATACTGTGCGGACACCTGCTTTCTTGATGGATAATAAGGCTCCTGTATCCAGTACCTAGGCGTGCTGTACTGAAAGTACTTCCGTGCGGGCCTTTGGTATTTGGATACAGCCTTCTTTCTGAACGGTTGTTGGCGCTGTTGATATGCTCAGGGAGCATGCTGTTGCGTGCGCCTTACAGGTTGAAATGGCTTATGATTCCACTGTCTCGAATAGGATTTCGGGGGCGGAATGGCAGCCTTTGCTTTTCGCGGAGCAGCAGGTTCCTTCACAGGACTAGGAGTTTCTTCCGATACAAGAATATGTTCCACACTCCTGACGAACACAGTACTAGTTTTCCCTTTGTTGGAAAATGAGCTATATCCTAAGCCACTTTTATCATGAGCATGTTGCCCAGTTCTTAGAATTTCTTCCATTCTTTTAGATGATTTCTCGAAAGATTTCAGAATGGTCTCAAGTTCGCCTTCTCGCTTTTCGAGAGTATTAAATTTTGCTTGAAGTAGAACAAAATCATTTGTCTTGCTTCCATTTTGAGACTTAGTCTCACTTAGTTCATGAGCAAGTTGATGATTGATCTCCACGAGTTTTTCATGCTCGACCTTGCTGTTTTCACAATCAATTGACATACTTTCATAGTTTATCTTCAGCAAGTCGTTTTCTTCTTTTAGCTCTATGTTGGAAAGTTGAAGCTGAATGTTTTCATTTTTCAAAGTCTCGTGGGCTTTTTGAATATTCTTAAATTCATTCATCATGTTTTTGAAAGTATGCGATGCATTTACTGGAATAATTGAGGTTGAGCTTACCTCATCATCGCTATATTCTTCTTCCGGAATGTCCTTTGATATAAAGCACACATATGCCTTATCTTCGAATTCATCGTCAGATGAGTCACTTTCAGTGACTACCTGAAAACATTCTTCGAATTTGGATGGTTGGGGGAGGCTTCTGATTCTCCTATCAGTGCCTTGAGCTTGTTTTTCCAAGTACGTCTTCGTTCATCCCTCTCTTGTTGCTCGGCTTCCGGCAACCTTTGAACTTTAGGATGAGGACATTTGTGTGCATAATGTCCTGGTTTCCTGCAATTATAGCACAGGTTAGCGTCACCAGAGGAAGTTTCAGTACTTACCTTGTGAACAGGCTTGGGCCTGTAGGGAGTCTTTCCAGACTGCTTGATGAACTTTTTGAACTTGTGCATGAGGAGCGCCATTTCATCTTGCGACAGGATGTCGTCGTCGCTGTCAGCATTCTTGTAATTAGGCTTTGATGGGCTGGGCATGCTGTGTAGACGGTTGGATATAGCGGAAGGCTGTAGTCCTAGCGGGAGATTCTTCAGCTTTCTCTCTCCTATCTATATCGTACTCAAATGCTTTGAGGTCAGAAAAGAGATCAAAAGTAGATATTTCACTAAAATTACACGACATATGCATAGCTGTGGTCTTAATGTCCCATCGGGCAGGGAGAGATCTGAAAATATTTAAGTTTTTCCCTCTTTGAGTATAAATTTTCCCCAAAGCTTCAAGTTCACCAACAATTCCAGTGAATTTGAGGTCAAGTTCCTCAAGTGTCTCAGTTGGTTTCATTTCAAAAGATTCAAATTGTTGAGTTAATTTTGAAATTTTGTTTTCTTTTGAGAGCCCCAGTTCCCTCATAAATCAACTTGAGTTTATCCTAGATGGATTTGTCTGATTTACACCTCTTTACCTTAGAAAATGTGCCTTTGTCAAGGGTGACAAACAGCGCATTCTTCGCAACATTGTCGAGGTTGGCGCGCTTTCTTTCGTCAGAAGTCCATTGTTCGTGCTCTTTTTCAAGCATCTCAGCATGAGGTTGGCCTTCAATCCTAGGGGCCGGATTTACCTTCATTATCTTGATAGGACCATCCTGTATTACAAAGATCATCTCTTTGTGCATTGCTGCAAGATGAGCTTCCATCCTGATTCTCCAATCATCAAACTCATTAATAGAGAACATAGGAACTTTGTTGATCATTGATGTATCCATATGGGAATGTAGGAATGAAAAGACTTTTTTTATAAAAATAAGTGATTTTGGATCTGATTCAGTTAAAAATACGACTGATTCTTTTTAGCATCAACCGCTCCGATACCACTTGTTGGCCACTAAGTATACAGGATACAGCTTGGAAAGTGTTTGAAACAACAAGCTGTACGGTTTTCAAATCTGAGTGCATAGCGGAAGTCTTTAATACAGTAAGTTGCTGAGGATACAGCAACTCGGTGTGCAGTGTATACTTAAATAATCACAATTAATAAAACAATAAAGGCAGAAGGTAAATAACACAATATTTAAAGTGGTTTGAGGTAAACCCCTCTATGTCCACTGGTCCTCCACACAGGAGTAAAAAGTTTATTATAATTACTGCGTACACAACTAAGTAATTATAACCAAACCTAATCAATATATCGTTCACACAGATTGATATAAAGATCTTAGCTTTCAACCGTTCACACAGATTGGTTTGAGCTAACACGTGACTGGCTTCTTCACACACAGTTCTGAAGCTTCGTCTTCTTCAATGCAAGTCCGTCACACACAGTTCGGGAATAGCAAGGTTTCTCAGTCCACACAGGGCTGATGGGTTTGTTCAAGGGTTAGAACAATATTTGAATAACAGCTTTCACTTTATGAGCTTATAGCTGATGATGTGTTGTTCATGGTTTGAGCACTGTATATCTCTTCTATCAGAATAGCAGAAAGCTTTGGGAGATATGTTTTGCTCTGAATATTCGTGTAAGCACTTGTTGGTTTGTAAGTCGTGTGTATGTATGTATCTGTATCAGTGTATGATCTTCAAACTCTGGAGATATATATAGCCTCTGAATATATCCGTTTGAAATATATCCGTTGAGCAAGATTCTGTGACAACTTGATATTTGACTTGAATAGACTGAGATCCGGATATTACGGGATTTGAAGATCTTCTAATGACTTACAGTATTTAAATACTTTATCCTTTAGTATTTAAATACTTTTTTATCAAACGGGACTTAACTTCTAGCGAATACTGAAGATTCCTTCTTGTCGTGTTTGAGGGCTGTATGGAAGGATTGCTGTATTGATATTTCGAGACAGCTTCCATACTTAGCTTTGCGGGACTCTTTGCTGTATGATAGATTTACTGTATGGTTGGGACTGCGAGAAGTCTTCGATACAGGTTGATACTTGATCAGCTTTTCGATACAGCTATTGGCGGTATGTAAGATTTGGCATATTGTCAAAACATTCTGACAACACGATCGATACAGGGTTTGTTTATCCAACAGTATCGATACAGGGTTTTTGTTATCCCAACACGCTGTTAAAAAGATAATTTCTAATAAAATTAATTTAACAGCGGTTTTTTAAGAACTGCTGTTAAATTTATAATTTAGCAGCGATTTTCAAGAGCTGCTGTTAAATTTAACATTGGGACCTTTAACAACGATTCTAGAAATTATTGTTAAATGACTCCAGAACCGCTGTTAAATGCTGTTTTTGTAGTAGTGATGGTAGGCACACTGAAAAATAATCTTGACCTTAAAGTATTAATTCTTCCCATTGTGGTGTATATAGTCTCGAGGAAGTAACTTCAAGATACAAAGTCTATAATCACATAAAAATCTAAGGCTACACTCTCTAGAATTTACCATCACAAGTATAGTTATCAAGTAGGATAGAAGAAAGTAGAAACAAAGAAATCATAGAGGAAAATATATTTTGACCCATCTACTTCTCATTATTTCAAGCGACTTGTAGATATTTATAGGGTTGCATTGAACAGTGGCATTCGTTCTCAAATGATGGAAATTATCTTCCGAAAGTGCTTTAATGTATCTTTAGTATGTGTATGTAATTAATCTCTTTGGTTGTTTATGAGCCTATGTACGTAGGTTAAATAGGTAAGATTATGAAAATAATAGGAATCACCAAGAAAAAACGGATGAATCCAGAGTCTAGTGGAGTTCCAGATGTTCCAATCATGCAAATCCCATCGTACCTCGTTATGCGGGTGACAGTACCCTTTGCTCGCGTAAAATACTAGAGGCTACCGGGATGATGTTTGATGAGCCGCCTACACATGTTAGGCAATTATCTTTTCAGACTCTCAGACTTGGGACGACCTCCACCATTGCCGAGGCTACTGAACCTCATATGCCTTCTGTATACCGAATTTAACAGGGGATTGCTAGCACCGGGAGCTCCGAAGCTACAAAGAGCTCATCATCTATGGTGCCTACCCATCCGCCGTCAATTCTATCTATGCCCCCAGGTACCGGCCATTCCGAATATTGACGAGAGGGGAATAGTCTGGTCATATAGCTTGGTTAGGCATATATAGGCGTACATGTTTCAGTCTTGGACAGCGAATATGACTTTGTCCGAATTGTGGAAAATCAAAGAGGAAGTTGTACGAGATCTTGCAAATGAGCACGAGGAGGGACGTATTGTAGCCGAACCGAAGAAGAAGAAGACCCGCGGCCCAGCGAAGGGCCAAGCACTTGACATATACATCAAAAAACATGGCCGCCACTAGATAGTACTACATGCCAAGTATGGACGACCCGTCTTGTCTTTTGATGTTGCAGTGGCATATAGTAGTAATGTCGGGTTTATCATGCAAGATAGAGTCCCAGTAGTGTGGGTTGAGTGGAAGAATGTGCCACAAAGCATAAAAGATGCACCGAATAATACTACATTGGTAAGTTTACATTTCATTACGAATGAAGTATATTGTCTTTAGTTTTGTAATTAATTTAGTCATCATTACGTCACAAGTGGCCTTCAACAACGCTTATTTCGAAGTTACAAGCAAAAGTGTTAGCATAAATGCCTTAAAATTGATCTACGCTAACACTTTTTTTTAGCGTTACAGTTGATAGTAACTAGTGTTGCCATAGTATCTATGGTAACACCAAATTCGGTGTTACCGTTGATAATAGACCCTTGATAATAGACCCGTTGGTTAAGACAACGGGTCTCTTTAGTATAAGAGACCCAATATTAGAAATATCAGGTCTCTAATGTGTTAAATGGGTCTACTATTTTTTTAAGATAAATTAAAGTCCAGTTATTTAAGGTAATGGGTCTTTAATGTGTAAGAAATAAGAGACCCGTTATTTGATCCAACGGGTCTTTAATGAGTAAGAAATAAAGACCCGTTGTTTATTTTTTTTGTTGGTATTAAAGACCCGTTCTTTAATATATGTGGTCTCTTTACCGGTCATTCACATGTAGACCCGACAATTAACCACACAACACGAAGACACGACACGAAAACGACACGAAAATATAGTGTTTGTGTTTGTGTTTTGAGTACACGATACGAAAATACACGAACAAGAAAGTACATGACCGAGATTTAGTATCGGTTTTGTGTTTACCCTTTGGGTACACGACACGACACGAGGTACACGAAATAAGTATATATATATATAATATTTTATAACTTAAAATATTATATTTAATTTTATAAAAACATACATTTTATGAATTTGTTTGTACTAAACTTTAAAATTCGAAAATAGGGTTATTATACAAACAGGTTACTAAAGTTTACCAAAAATAACAATTTTCTTACTAAAGTTTTTTTTGTTACAAAGAGGTTACTCAAGTTTTGTAACCGGTTATATAAGTTACTCTGTATGTTTTAACCTTCTACTACAGGTTAATTTTTTCGTTAATTTAAAAAATGGTCTCTTAGACTAATCACGTTAATCGTTAGTCCTTTATCCTAACGACCGTTTATACTTAACTCAAAATTTGGTTTTCATACATTTTTGTCCGTCCTTCTTACGTTTTTTAAACTTTTTTCTCATGGGTTTTTCGTTTTCATACGTTTTTATATGTTTTCGTTCGTTTTTATACGTTTTCGCCCATTTTCTTACACTTTCATCCTTTTTTGTTACGTTTTGTCCGTTTTTCTTACGTCTTTGTATGTTTTTCTTACGTTTTTATCTGCTTTTTTTACTTTTTTTCGTTTTCAGATGTTTTTTTTCTGTTTTTCTTACGTTTTTTTCCATTTTTATACGTTTTTGTGTGTTTTCACACATTTTTACACACTTTTTATACACGTTTTTATACACATTTTTACATACGTATAAAACATAACAAGTATAAAACATACAAACGTATAAAACATACAAAGGTGTAGAAAAACGTAAAACTAGTATGAAAACGTAAAAAGACCTATGAAACGTACACAAGCGTGTAAATGCGCACACAAATGTAATAAAAAAATTATGAAAACCTATGAAAACGTATGAAAATATACGAAAACAGATGAAAACGTACAAAAATAGACAAAAACGTACGAAACTGGATAAAAACGTACATAAACGTAAAACAATGTAAAGAAAGTACGACAAGAGAGAAAAACGTACATAAACGTATAAAAACGGATAGAAATGTATGAAAATATACAAAGACATGCGAAGGAGAAAACTTAAAAGTAAAAAATAAAAAATAAAAAAAAACACGCATAGTAACTTTTTGTAAAGTTCAGTAACCTATTTAATAACCCCGTAAACTATAGTAACTTCTTTGTAACATTTAAAACTATGGTGCTGACGTGGACAAGGGGAACCGGTAATCATCCGGTTGCCCACTCTCGCAGTTACATTTGTGTAAGATTTTAATCTTTGAGTAACCCAGTTGACAAACCCGTTTACTTTAGTAACCTTTTTGTAACAAAAAAAACTTTAGTAAGAAAATTGTCATTTTTGGTAAACTTTAGTAACCTGTTTGTATAATAACCCTTCGAAAATATAATGTGAACTTTCAAAAATTTCGTGTAATCATTCGTGTTTTCATTGCCATTCATTTCGTTTCATCTACTAAAACCTATAAAATAATATTAAAATATTAAAATTGTGATTTTTTATAATATTTTAATTTATGTTATATTATGTGCCTGACACGAAAACACGACACGAAACAACCCAATCACACAAAACCCTGAAACCAGAAACCCAAACCCTGAAAAAACCACCACCCAAAAGCTCGAATCTCCTCAAACACACACTCAACACAGTCAAAATCCACGTCTCCTCACACCCTCGTTTCTGGCTCTTCATCGCTTTTCTCTGGGCCTGCCCTAATCATCTCCATCATCTGTGCTCCGTCTCCGTGTCGACCGCACCGCCACTGTCTCCTCTGTCGTACCCATCTGTTATCTCCCGCCACAGAACGACGTCGTATTCAACTACACACGACCCCAAGCCCCCTCTCCTCCCTACACCGACGAGTGCCCCTACGATCTTCCTTCCGTTCTGAACAAACACCTGGTCTTTACCAATTGCGCAGACCTAGATCCGTGGAACTGGGAATGCAGGATCATTTCCAACCACGGCTACGGTGTCGCCACCACCGAGCTCCGCCGCATCTTGCCGGAGGATCTACACAAATTGTGGTACCACACGAATTAGTTCACCTCAGAGGTGATTTTTCACCACCTTTATCAATCAGTTCACCTCAGAGGTGAGTAATCTATAGCCTAATCTCCTTATTTCTTCAATTTATGGTAGCCGATCGTCTTACTTTCATTAGTTAAAAGAATAAGTGTTTCCAACTCTTGTAACCTTTTTCATTTCACTGCTTAATTTTAGTGAAATCTCTTCCGATCTTTAACTTTGCTCAAATCTAATAGCGGTATAATATGGCAAGTTACGGTTCGAAATCATATAAAAATGTGACTAGCTACTTTACCCAAGAAGGAATGTGTCTTTAGAACTGAAGGAGATAAATCTTTGATGGTAGGTGTTCAGGCAACTTATTGGGTCATGCTTGATGAGGGAAGGATCAACAAAACAATGGCCAATCTTCTTATGCGATCTGTTGATGAAGCACTTGACCTGATATCTCATGAAGCATTGTGTGATTGGAAGGGTTTAAAATCTTATGTGAAGATGCCAAATCACTATAAGTTTCTTCAATCGAGTGTTGTCCCTCCAAAGCTTGTGACATACTTCACAGTTGACAGATTAGAGTCTGCGTGTTATATTTGTGCTGCCTTTCTTCGTGCACATAGAATTGCAAGACTGCTACTACTTGACTTCATTGGTAAGAATTCCTGCAATCTTTAGTTTCCGGCAGCGCCAATTCTCCTAAAAATACATAAATTTCAGCTTGCACTCTCCTAGTATATTGACCGTATTTCAGCATATTTGACCAAAATATTCTAACCCTTGCAAGGAAAATCAATCTTTATGTGGTAGAAATTATGTATGTTTCTGAACTAAGGCCTAGCTGTAGGGTAATTGCCAACCCTCGAAGCATCTTTCAGAGCTAAGGCAGTGTCTCTTCAGCAGGTATTTGCCGAAATTTTCTGAATAAATGGCTACATCTCTACAAAATAGCGCGAGTTGTACTGGGTAGGACTAACCAGTTGCTTAATTACCGCCTCTGATCTTGATCATGGGTTTGTGTAATGTATTAACTTTGGTTGCACTTTACTGTTTCCGTTGTGAGTATCACAACCTAAATTGTCTTCATTTTCTGGAATTCTCTCATGTAGAAGATAAAGAGATAAAAGGAGAGATGGAGGTCATACTTTGATACCCTATTCAATGGCCATCAAGAACTAGATATTGGGAATTTAAACATCCCCTCAAGTATGGTTAACCGAGAGTTTAAGAGAAGAATCCAAAAGGGTGAAGTGACAATTGCATTGAAGAAGATGGGGTCAAAGAAAGCAGAAGGACCAGATGGTATACCTATTGAAGTTTGGAGGTGTTTGGGGGAGAGAGGGATCGAATGGGTAACTATGCTTTTCAATAATATTTGGAGAAGCAATAAGATGCCATCAGCATGGAGGAAAAGTATTCTCGTCCCTTTGTATAAGAACAAAGGTGATGTTCAAGATTGTTCTAATTATCGCGGAATTAAACTAATGAGTCATACCATGAAGTTGTGGGAACGAGTGACTGAACAAAGGATCAGGAAATGTGTGAAGATAACAGAAAATCAGTTTGGATTTATGCCTGGAAGATCGACCATGGAAGCAATTTATCTTATCCGGCAGTTGATGGAACATTATCGAGATAAAAAGAAAGATCTGCATATGGTTTTTATTGATTTAGAGAAGGCATATGATAAAGCACCAAGAGAAGTACTTTGGTGGGCCTTAGCAAAGAAGGGTGTATCGCGGAAATATATTGACATTATAAAGGACATGTATGAGGGAGCTAGTACAAGTGTACGTACAAATGTTGGGAGGACAGAAGAATTCCCTATTACGATTGGGGTGCATCAAGGATCTGCTCTTAGTCCTTTTCTCTTTGCCATAGTCATGGACGAATTGACAAGAGAAATTCAAAATGATGTTCCGTGGTGTATGATGTTCGCAGATGATATTGTGTTGATTGATGAAACGAAGGTTGGAGTGCAACAGAAATTGGAACTTTGGAGGGATACTTTGGAAGCTCGAGGCTTTAGGCCGAAAGGTAAGTAAGATCGAATATATGGAGTGTAGATTTAGCGAAAAAGTGATAGAGAGGCGGGGATGATCTCATTTGATGTGATAGTTGTTCTTGGTTCCACTTTCTTTCGGTATCTTGGATCTATTATCCAAAAGGATGGAGAGCTAGATGGCGATGTGGCTCCTGAGAATAAAGGCGGGGTGGTTGAAGTGGAAGAGTGCCACAGGGTTTTATGTGATCCGGCATGCCTCATAGATTAAAGGGTAAATTTTACCGCACGGCAATTAGGCTGCTTGTTGTTATATGGCACCGAGTGTTGGGTCAGAAAAGCTGTCACGTTCAAAAGATGAATGTGGCGGAGATGCGTATGCTACGATGGATGTGTGGTCATACAAAAAGGATCGGCTCGAAATGAGGTGATCAGAGAGAAGGTAAGAGTTGCGTCTATAGAAGACAAGATGATGGAGAATCGATTACGATGGTTTGGTCATGTGAGAAGAAGACCTATTGATGCCCCAGTGAGGAGGCTAGAAAGTTGGGGAGCAAGTAATGTTGTGAAATGTAGAGGAAGACCCAAGAAAACTTGGATAAAGATGATTGAAAATGATATGCGGTTTCTTGGAATTGGAGAAAGTATGGCGATGGAGAGGCAAATATGGCGGGAAAGAATACGGATGGTGGATGGAGTCTGATTCTTTTTTTTTTAATTCCTATTTTCTTTTATTTCATGTTATCTTTTTTTCTTTTTTTTTTTCTTTTTTTTCTTTTTTTTTTCATTCATTCTCTTTTTTTATTTGCTTTTTTCTCTACTTTTTCCCTCTTTTTTCCTTTTATGTTATTTATGTAACGATTATTGACGGTTTCAAAGTTTGATTCATGTTAGCCGACCCCAAATCATTTTGGGACTAAGGCTTAGATGTTGTTGTTGTTGTCTCTCATGTAGAAGATAAAACTATTTAGTATCTTGTTTAATATCCTAAAGTCAACATTTTTCAACACTCTGTTTCTTGTTACATTGTCATTTTTGTGTGATCACATGAATCTTCGCTCTTCGGGGATATGGAGAATGAACCAGTACATAGTGATAGTCAGTTGTTTTCTCTAGGACCTCGTGTAGTATACAAGAATACACGTATCTTCCAAACTTTTATTTGACTAATAGTTGCGTTTAGGAATTGCCTCCCATTGGTGCAAGTCATTAGGTCTATTTAGGTTTACCTGTTCCGTTTTGAGAGATTAGCATGCAGTATTTATGTGCCTTATTCATGTGTTTTTTGAGGTTTATGCCTCTTGTTATCTCTCTTGATTTCATAATGAAACTTATTTTCTTAACATAAAAATTAATCAATTTGTTTGCTCACTTCTACTGCTGTTTATTAAACCAAGATGCCCTTTTTTTCTTATTGCTTTAATAACATGCGAAAGCAGAGCTCTCTTATTTTTTTTATCTCCTAAATCATCGTTACAATCATATTGAACTCTTGGCTTACGTATTCATTTAATTGTTACAAAGTAGTGGTAGGTATGCATAATATGTAATTATATTGTTTTCTACACTATATACAGTAGTCAACAGAGATCTGTGTCCCTAAATTGATTTTCTTATTCTACCTGGCTTCTGTTTAATTTCCAAGGATAGGCCAGTGGCCTTAGATCTCCAGTTGGTGAGCAACAACAGTATTCAAGAGGAAAAGATGGTAAAAGTTCTGAGACGGAAACTGATAGGAGCAACAGGTGCTAATCATATTAGATAACTCGATTTTATTACATCATGTTCAATCTTAATCTACTTCATCTACGTTTTTCTTTTCTGTATTTGGTTTTCTTCTTTCTAGAAGCTATTTACGACTATTATGTAAATGTGTGAAATATAGAATTTTGATTTTGCTTTAGCTCACGGAAGAGCTGAAAAAGGTGGATGAGAAGCTCAAATTAGCAGAATCTCTTCTAGAAAGCAAGGTACTGACTGTAGCTTTCTCTTCTCCTTCATCCTTGCTGCATTTGCACTGCGGTGACATACGTGTTTTATGTGCATTTTTGCATGCAGAATCTTGAAATTAAGAAAATTAATGATGAAAAGAAAGCCTCCATGGCAGCTCAATTTGCAGCAGAAGCCACTCTTCGGAGAGTCTACTCAAAAGTATGATGATATGCCTCCAATTGAAGCTATCCTAGCTCCATCTGAAGTTTGAGAGATGATGAAATTTTTGGCTGGCCAGAATCCAGATTTAAGTCTTTCTTAGTATTTACGTTATCTTTCGAATTTTTTTTAGATTGTGATGGTATGTGGTGGTACTGAAGTTAGCTTTTGGATGGTACTAAGTTAATTATTCTATGGTACTTAAGTTAGCTTTTGACTGGTTTATTTATGTCGAGTGATGATAATGTCGTGGTTTATTTGGATGGCTTATAAAGCCTTGTTTATGTAAAACTTTGACAAGTTATTTGATTGTGGTTTATTTGAATGATTTTATTATGGTTTAAACTATTACCAAAACAAAAAAGTGTTCACAAAATAAATGTTACAATAATGGAAAAGGGTGTTGCCGAAAACAAAAATGTGTTTCAGCTGCTGGTGTTACAGTAGGGATTAGTGGTGTTGCCATTGGTATACAGTAACACGTTTATGGGTGTTGCTACAGAGATATTGGTGTTGCCATTGGTCAACAGTAACACTTTTATTGGTGTTGCTACAGAGGTAAAAGTGTTAGCATTGGGGTCTGTAGCAACACATTTTCCCTGTGCTGCCATAAAGTTAAAAAGTATTGGCATAGACCCCTATGGTAGCGGCCATTTTTGTAACACCACAAATTTCGGAAAAGTGTTACCGTAGCATGTTTTTTTACTTCCAGAAACACTTTTTATCCCTTTGAGCACACTTTTTTGGGTGTTGCTGAAGGTCATTTATGACGTAGTGCATATATATTTTATGTTTATGTTACTTATATGTGTGGTTTGACATTGTTAAATTCTTACTACATGGTTCAAGCCGCCAAATAACTAATTTTAGTAATATATGGTGGAATAATTGTTTGTGGAATTTTGTGCGATCATTTAATATTTATGAATTTGTTTTATATGTACAAGTTTTGGAACAATGAGCTATATACTTGTTTTGGAAAGTTTTGCGTAATACCAGCGAAGCTATCCCAAAGAGTTCAAGTGTTGGGAGTACGAGCAGAAGTGGTTCGCATGCCAATTTTAAACGACGCGCATTATAAGGATATTACATTATGTAATTGTTGTTTGACGCCATGTAATAAATATGAATCTTACTTGTCGTGATTTTTACTTATTTCAAATGAATTTTACATGTTTCTATTTGTAGGCGACCAACACAACCAACATGAGTATCTGTTAGGATCTTAAGGAGCACCACAACTTAGGTTTTCAGTTGTTAGTGAAAGTTTCGCACGATGGATAATCCATTTGTATATGTGGCTTATAAGGCATTTTTAGCCATTCGATGAACATGTAAATCATAATTATTTCCTAAATTAGACCTTTTTGTTGAAGGGAAAATAACTGAGACAAGAAGTAGGGCAAAAAGTGCATATTCTCATTAATGATGTTATATATGGAGAGATTATATACAAACAAGTCTAATTCTACCCTAACTGGGAGAGCCCACAACAAACTTAGGCACATATTAGGTATTATTACTTTAACACTCCCCCTTGTGCCTAGTCTACAAGCGCACGTCATATTGCCTCGTTAAGTCATTGTCAAAGAAAAATTCAGTGGGGAAAAGAGTACAACATCTAGACACATCAAGTTTAGACTTCACCCTTTGAGCTTATCCTTTCATATGATCATTATATTAATCATAGCGCTACTAAGGTGATCGTTCTATCGATTCCTAAAATCGTACATCTGGTTACCTCATTAAATACCTTTCAAATTTTGATAAAAACCCTGTGGGAAAAATGATCCTTGAAAGGAAAAGCGTATAACGTACGGTGTGGATGTAAGACTTCCCCTCAAGTCTACATCTCCCCCTGACTTGTACATCTATCAAGGATACTTTGAAAAACTCGTGCATGTGTCGTTTGCCTCATTAAAAACTTCGTCAAGTAACAAAACCCAGTGGGAGAAAATAAACCTTGGTCAAAGAAAAGAGTACAACATCGGTGAATCAACCTAATTCCAACAGCTTTTGTCTCGATCTCAAGTATGTTTTGTCTCGTCCTTAGGTTAGCACATTCTAATTACATCCCTTAGCTTGCGCTAATGCACTCTGAACATGCAGCAATTTTGTTCCAAAAACTCGATGCAATGACGAAACTCCTCGACGAAAATAATGACTACGCAGCACGCAATGAAGCCATAATGATCCAATTGGAACAATAATCGCACGACGAAACACGATAGCAGCAACCATTGTGCAATGACAACACTACTCTAATTACTCATCATTAGAAAAATAAACCACGCAAGACGACAATTAATTCATGACAACTGAACGAAGAATCTCGGGTATTATATAATTAACAAGACATTTCATTCAAGATTTCATAGATCAGCCTCAAGTTTTTCACCAAAACATTTGTACATTACTCTGTAATATGCATTTTCACAAAAACACAATATCCATAATCCAGCGCCCTTAGCATAGATTCCAGAGGTGTCATCGAACTGTCATAGGTGGAAGACCACGTTCATGATCTAGTGTCCTTAGAAAGTATCTAAAGATGCCTCATGGGGTCGTTCCTGGGTGGACACTACTCAAAACTCAAATCATATTTCATAATTTATGTTTCACATTGAAATAACAAGAAATGTAACATAATGCATTGCTTGATGACATACGACGAAAATAATGAAAAACACTTATAAGTAAGAATTTGTTCCAAGTTCTTCACAAGACCCTCGACCTTAATACATAATAAAGTTGAAATTAACACACATGATTGTAACTAATAGGTACCCTCCAATCCACTGAAGTGTTTAATCAGACATCTCTCGGGCAAAAACTAGTTTAATCTGTACAAAACTAAAGAACAATGGTATATAATAAGACAAAGTATATTAAAACCCACTAATATACTTCCATCAGTCCACAACTACATATCACTCCGCAACTACATATCACAAAATCGGACTAGACGAGAGTAGTCCATCAAAACTCCCGAAAGTAAAAAACTTGAATTGTGGGGATCAAATACCTCAATTAGATTGATGAAGTGGAGGAAGATGGGTGATAGAATCGTGTTATGATCTCTAAATCTGGCCATCTAAGATGAATACACGAAGTGTCCGAGTATAGTCACCCAAAACCGCCCAAAAGTGAAGAAAACCCACGAGGAAGAAGGAAAATGACTTCGAAAATGCGAAGTGTCCAATATATATTGGGGCAAACACGCCGCGTTGACCGTCGTGTTCAAAGTCATGCGGATACCTATGCTATATGGTGCAAGGACACCACACAAAGACCTGCATGCTCAACGCCATGTTTCAGTACGGCGCACCACCCACGGCAAGCCTCGCGCGTGTGTCCTGGTCGTATCTTGATTCGGGAGACAATAGACTCCCACACTCCCATTCAAACACTCAGCACATAGACCCGATGCTCACACACGTCGTCTGACACACGGTAAACAACACGGTGCAAGCAGCGCCATGTTTACCGCTGTATTACCCCGAAATTTCCAGATTCAACGTAGAACTCCAAACATCGGAAATAACAGTTAAACATAACAACACAGTGATCATGACCCAGGCGCTAACTCTGAATGATTATGACAAAGTACCCACTTACTCAGAGCACCAAAATGATACAATCCATAAATGAAAAGAAATTATGAATCCACGAATAGTCAAAATTCTTACGAGAACGAGGAAGTGCAAAACAACAAAATCAATAACTTACAATTGTTGGGTATCTATCCGGAATACATAAATTTACACAACACAATAGGAAACAAATTACAAATAAATTTCCTATGGTTTACGGGGATTAAGGGTTACACAACAAAATTAAATAACACAGAAAAATCGGAAGAAAAAATAGACTGAAAAATAAACACAAGAACAGAAATTGAAGGTCGAAGAAATCTGACCAACAGATCGCGTAAGATCTGAATATTACGAATGCAGGTGGTGTTATTAGACAGAAAGTCGGCTCAGTCCTCCGCTCTCGTGTACCCGCGTCCAGAGCTCCAAAAATCCGGCGTCCAGCAGTCCGAATCGAGCCACAAACCCAGGCGGTTTCTCAAATCACAAAGTCCCGAAACCAAAAACCCCAATAACCCAGAAACCAACCTCATCCGAGAAGGATTCACAAAGAAAACAGGAATCTCACAAAGAATGAGTTTATTGCCTCAAGAACACTCAGTTTCAGTCGTCGGTTTCAAGTGTTTCTCCCCTCAAAATGGATCCCATAATTTATAGGAGTAGAAACAACCCCAGAAACGGTCGCCCGATTTTAAAGCACCCGGACTTATCATTGAAGAATGATAAGGGTTGCTATTAGATCGGAAATCGTTCAAGGAATTGCACAGCAGAAGAAACCGAAGAGAGAGGAATCGGGAGAGAAGAAAGGGGAGGCGCCGACTGGGGTAAAGGATAAATCGGGTAGGTTTAGGGTTAGGGTTATTTAAATACCCAGGGGATGGACGGGTAGGATTGAACCCACAAAGGGACGGTCCAGATTAGGTCAAAGGATTATTATATGGAAACCGGGCCTGGGTTTTATAAATCGGACTGGGCTGCCTAGATTAGTTAATTTTTGGGCCCAATCAAAAAACATTATTCCATTTGGGCCTAAAACCAACAAATCTCCACCCGGACCAAATGATCCATCGGGGTACACTTATTTTTGAGAGGGAGGTCATCATCGCCGAACGTCACACCACCTGCACAAAACACAAAGTTAGTACAAGTATAAAGACAAACAATCACTAAGAAAGAAGGAACTAGAAATCACAAAGAAAGACTAGAAGAGCTATCACAAAGATAGCAAACTGAAAGACTAGACAATCTTCAGTTAAAGGAGTCGATATTTAGTATCGACTTGCAAGATCTGGTCTTCTCGATCGGTAGGCACTTTGTGCCCATATCTGCAGGATTGGACTGTGAAGGGATTTTCTTCAACTCAATTATGCCTTTTTCTACTATGTCACGGATGAAGTGTCGCCTGACATCAATATGCTTTGTTCGATCATGGAACACAAGATTTCTGCACAAATGTATGCTTGATTGACTGTCAGAAAAGACCACCACATTATCACGAAGAACACCAATTTCAGTTAGTAAACCTTTCAACTAAATAGCCTCTTTAAAGGCTTCAGTGGTGGCAATATATTCAGCTTCAGTAGTAGACAGTGTAACAATATGCTGAAGTTGAGATTTCCAAGAAATGCACGAGCCACACAAGGTAAACACATATGAAGTTGTGGACTTACATTCATCCCGGTCATTGGCATAATTAGAATCAACATATCCTTTTAAATTAATCCCATCATCAGATTTAGAGAAAATAAGACCATCAGAAGCGAAATTTTTTAAGTACCGCAATAACCATTTAAGGGCCTCCCAGTGAGGTTTTCCTGGATTAGCCATGTACCTACTTAAACAACTAACAGCATAAGCGATATCTGGTCTAGTACTTACCATAAGGTACATGACAGATCCTATAGCATTAGCATACGGGACAGATCTCATTTCACGAATTTCTGATTCAGTTTTAGGTGACTGAGTTTTGGATAATAAGAAATGAGAAGCTAACGGCACACTAGCAATTTTAGCATCAGTCATAGAAAATTTTTCAAGAATTTTACCAATGTATGAGGACTGATTTAAAAATAAGGTGCTTTTAGATCTATCCCGAACAATATCCATGCCCAATATCCTTTTAGCATCCCCCAAGTATTTCATGTCAAATTGATCACCTAAGCAACTTTGAACATGATCAATAGATTTAATGCACGAACTAATCAAAAGCATATCATCTACATAAATAAGTAGGAACATGGGCACACCACTGTCATACTTATAATAAAGGCATGGGTCATAAGCACTACGACGAAATTTCAAGGACAGCATGCAGTCATTGAATTTTTTGTTCCATTCTCTAGGGGATTGTTTTAAGCCATATAGGGTTTTATTGAGCAAGCACACATGATCAGGATGGTTACTATCCGTAAAACCTTCTGGTTGTTTCATGTAGATAGTTTCTTTCAATTCACCATGCAAGAATGCTGTTTTAACATCTAATTGTTTCATCTCCCAATTATGGTGCGCAACTAATGCAAGCATGATGCGAACAGTGGTGAATTTAACTACTGGTGCAAAAATCTCAGTATAGTCGATACCTTCACGTTGTGTAAAGCCTTTAGCTACTAACCTTGCCTTGAATCTGACATTATCCTCCTCCTTTTTCACTTTAAACAACCACTTACAATCAATCAAAGAGCAATTTCTGGGTTTTGGAACTAGTTTCCAAGTATCATTTGCATGCAAGGATGTCATTTCTTCATTCATTGCACTTAGCCATTCATTCGAATTATTAGACATCAAAGCATCATTGTAAGACTTAGGTTTATTACCATCAAGCATATCAAACACATTGAAAGCAAGAGAAGCCATATGAAAATCATCTAAGTGTATAGGTCTCCTAACATTCCTTCTAGGCCTATCCCTAGTTAATTGATAATCAGATAAGTCAGGAGCAGATTCAGATTCAGATTCATCCCCATTATCATATTGATTATTAGGTTCAGGATTTTCTATATTATCAGGTTCGGCAGGTAATTCGTTATCACTAAGATGCTCCACCCTAATCTGAACAGGGTGGGGTGAATTTTCAGTAGCTAGCACAGGAGCAGGTATAGGATTATCAAGACATGGAAATTCAGTTTCATTAAAGACCACATCCCTGCTAATAATCACCTTTAATCCGGGTTCAGATCTGACCCATAAACGATAACCCTTAGTACCGTCGGGATATCCAAGAAAAACACATCTCAAGGATCTCGGTTCGAGTTTATCAATATTTTGATGCACATAAGCAGCACAACCAAACACACGAATGTTCGGAAAATCAGTACCATGACCCGACCACACAGACTCGGGATAGTTGCCATTTAATGGTACAGAAGGTGATCTATTGATGAGATATGCAGCAGTTAAAAGAGCCTCACCCCAAAAACTTTTAGACAACCCAGAAGTAGCGAGCATGGCCCTAACTTTTTCAAGGAGGGTGCGATTCATTTGCTCAGCCACCCCATTTTGTTGAGGGGTATAAGGGACAGTCTTATGCCTAAGGATGCCATTTTCAGAACACATAGTATCAAACTGAGTATTGCAAAATTCAAGGCCGTTATCGGTCCTTATCTTTTTGATCTGTTTTCCGGTTTGATTTTCCACCAAAGATTTTCAAGATTGGAATTTTTCAAACACTTCAGATTTCAATTTGAGTAAAAACACGAAAACTTTTCGAGAGTAATCATCAATAATGGACAAGAAATACCGGTTTCTGCCATGAGTCGTAACACTGGCAGGACCCCAAACATCAGCATGAACATAATCAAGCACATTGGAACTCCTACCAGATTTCTCAAAAACGGGATCAGGGGAATCGGGAGGTTTTGGAAATTGAGTTTTATGTTGTTTGCCATACATGCAGGAGTCACAGAAAGACAACTTAGAGATTTTATCTTTTCCAAAACATTTTTGTTTATGCAAGATCTCTAATCCCTTCATGCTCATATGTCCTAACCTATTATGCCACAATTCGGTTTTATCTGCACAGACCAGATTAGAACATGCAGGAGTTTCAGTTTGGCAAATGTATAGATTAAATTTCTGGATTCCTTTAAACAACATCAAGGATCCTCTCGAAATTATCATGCAACCATTTCCCCAAGACCCTTGAAGGCCCTCATCTTCCAAAGTGGTACAAGATATCAGGTTATTAGATAAATCAGGAATGTGTCGGACATTTTTTAGAGTAAATTATGTACCATCAGCGAATTTTAAACACACATTTCCTATTCCGGCCACTACCCGTCTCACCTTATCAGGCATATAAACATACCGATCACCAAGATTGGTATAACTTGTAAAATGCTGTTTATAAGGTGTCATGTGATGAGTGCATCCAGAATCCAGTAACCATTCATTTTCACACAGACCAGAGAGCACAGAATTCACAGAAAGATGCAAATCATCAGATACCATAAAGACATCGCCCATAGTTAAATTTGCCTGATCATTTTGCAAATTCTTTTTAGGTTTGGTGCATTCTTGTATATAATGACCAGGTTCACCACAATTATAACATTTGCGATTCTTAGGCCGGAATTTGGATTTATCCTTCCATTGCCTCTTTTTCTTATTAGGCTTTTCAGAATCAGTTTTGACAAACGGCTTCCTTTTAACGGGATGTTTAGACCTAACAAAATTAACATCAGAGACAGGTTTAGAAACCTTGTTAAATTTCAAGTCTAATTCTTTACTTTTTAATCCACTTATAACAGTATCTAAAGTAACAGAATCCCTTCCATATTTTATCGCAGATTTCACATCATTATAAGCATCAGGGATAGCATTCAAGAGCACAATAGAGGAATAATCATCAATGTTTTTGTCACCCGTTTGTTTTATATCTTGCACTAACTTTGTAAAGGCATCCAGATTACCATCAATATCTTTATTCAAATCCAGCTTGTAGCGAAAAAACTTTTCAAGAAGAAATAACTTATTTGGCAGAGATGTTTCGGTAAAAGTTTCCTCAAGTTTATCCCAAAGCTATTTAGCATTATCAGTTTTGCCTATTCGTCTAATCACAGAATCAGACAAGTTCAAGATTATAGATGAATGTGCAAACTCAATCAATTCCTCACGTTTTTCAGGAGTCACATTAGACTGAAAAGAACCTTCAATGGCCTTAAAACATTTCTGTTGGACAAGTATAGATTTCATTTTTTGTTGCCAAATTTTAAAATCCCCTTTACCGTCGAATGGTGCCATTGTAAATGAAGTAAGTGAGCCCATTTTTGTATTTGTAAAAATCACACAAGATTTAAACCAGCACAAGGTATTACTGTAAAAACTAAGATTACAGTTAAATATCACACAGATACCACGAATAACAAAATCACACCAGATTTTGCGATAAAGTGAGCTGGAATAGAATACTAGTATCACACAGATATCACAAATACCAAAATCACACCAGATTTTAAAATAAAGTGAGCTGGAATCGAATCCCGGAGCCCCCACAAGATCCGAGGAACATTTGCGGTCTAGGCAAGGGGGTTTGGTATGCTCGGAGATTACGACTACTACAATCTCAACACAGAACGAAAATAACGAAGCGATCACAAAGACGGTACAGCAGACGGAAGCAGTAAATAAATTACTCCAAAGTAATAATACTTTACCAATCACACAGAATAGTACGAAAATACAGTAAAGTATGGGAAGCAATACCTGAGCGGATCCCTCGGCCGGAACCCGTATGCCCTTCCGAATAGAAACCCCGTTTAGAGGCTCCGATACCACTGTTGGGTATCTATCCGGAATACATAAATTTACACAACACAACAGGAAATAAATTACAAATAAATTTCCTATGGTTTACGGGGATTAAGGGTTACACAACAAAATTAAATAACACAGAAAAATCGGAAGAAAAAATAGACTGAAAAATAAACACAAGAACAGAAATTGAAGGTCGAAGAAATCTGACCAACAGATCGCGTAAGATCTGAATATTACGAACGCAGGTGGTGTTATTAGATAGAAAGTCGGCTCAGTCCTCCGCTCTCGTGTACCCGCCCGTAGCTCCAAAATCCGGGCCCAAAGAATGATCGAGCCACAAACCCGGGCGGTTTCTCAAATCACAAAGACCAAACCAAAAACCCCAATAACCTTAAACCAACCTCGGTAGAAGGATTCACAAAGAAAACAGGAATCTCACAAAGAATGAGTTTATTGCCTCAAGAACACTCAGTTTCAGTCGTCGGTTTCAAGTGTTTCTCCCCTCAAAATGGATCCCACAATTTATAGGAGTAGAAACAACCCCAGAAACGGTCACCCGATTTTAAAGCACCCGGACTTATCATTGAAGAATGATAAGGGTTGCTATTAGATCGGAAATCGTTCAAGGAATTGCACAGCAGAAGAAACCGAAGAGAGAGGAATCGGGAGAGAAGAAAGGGGAGGCGCCGACTGGGGTAAAGGATAAATGGGGTAGGTTTAGGGTTAGGGTTATTTAAATACCCAGGAGATGGACGGGTAGGATTGAACACACAAAGGGACGGTCCAGATTAGGTCAAAGGATTATTATATGGAAACCGGGCCTGGGTTTTATAAATCGGACTGGGCTGCCTAGATTAGTTAATTTTTGGGCCCAATCAAAAAACATTATTCCATTTGGGCCTAAAACCAACAACAATGAAAACAAGCTGAAAGCAAACAAGTTGGCGTTTGGCCATAGAACGGCCGACGTCGGCCATCGACTATCGGCTAAAGTCATGGTTTAGCCTATAGTGTCTAGGTGATCGATTAAAGTAGTTTAGTTGACTACTTAGAGGCCTGTCGTTGGCTAAATTTCGGACATGTCATCCGATGAAGTCCCAAAACTTTCTGGACAACAACACTGTCTGCTAAAATGTCGACATTTGCCGACGACACAAGAGTAATCGGCTAAAGTGTCAACACTTTAGCCGACAATTGCTTCATATTTTGACCGACGACACAAATATAGTCGTTCGCTAAAGTGTGAATATTCTGATTTTTTTAGTTTTTTCTATTAAAAATTTATTATTACTGTAAAATTAAATTCATTTTTTAAAATGAAACACATAATTTTAATAAATACTTTAGTCGACCATGAAATAATCATCGACTAAAGTGCTAACTTTTGCCGATAATTTGCCCATGCTGTCATCGCTAAACCTTCCAATAGATATCGGTCGACGAGGTTTTAGTCGACGGCCTAATAGTATAGCCGACGGCTCTCGACTTTAGCCGACAATTTTTGATCATCGGCTAAAGTACTGAGCTTGATAGTTAGAGTGATGAAATATTTTCAAAAGTTAATGTTCTAAGTATATTTTTCATTATTTCAATTGATATGAACTGTTATGCCCACTGAGTTGTTGAAAACTCACCTCTTTCATATTTCTCCTTACAGTTTAGGTGAAATCGGAGCGGAACGTGAATGGTGATGGTGGATAAGAGTCTTCATTTAATTTACAAGCTTATTGAAACTCATGGTTCTCCTTTAGGGCAAGGGATCTCCTGTGCCACACGAAATTTTACTATTTTAAAAATAATTTGTTATAAAATAAAATTTATCATTACATAATATATCATGATTAATATATATATCAAAAAATTAAAATTTTACTATCAGAATTTTAAAAAATAGTAAATTTTCGTATGGCACACGGGATCCCATCCCCTCCTTTAGCACCTTTATTTTCCAAATCTATACTATATAAAACTTATCCCCCTTAATTTAATGTGGAAGGAGGATTTATGTCACTTATTCATGTTAAAGGATTACATATGAAGAGACTATTTTAATTGTAACTTTTAATGTAAATAAACTAATTTAAATACAAAAGTTATGATAAACATCACAATACAAATGCACCTTCTAATACACAAGGTGATTAAAATGAACTTTTAAATGATAGTATAAATTACAAAATGGTTAAATTTTAGCTATGAAATCTTAGATACAATCGGTGCATCGCACGGGTTGAATAAACCAAAAACAACCCCGGAGCAACATACGGGTTAGTAAAACCTCATTTCATATAACTAATTACATAGACTAAAATAAAATGACAATAACAATAAAAAAACATATAAACTTCTCTAAAAGGCATTTAAATTCTGCCATCTGCTCATTCAACCGTCTGCCCCAACATTACATACAAAACACGTAGATATTCAATCAAAGACCATGCATCGCACGGATTGAATAATGTCTCGTTTACTTTGACCTACAAATAGGCATACACAGGCCTATTTATAGGTCTATTATGTAGGTCTATAAATTATTTTTCATTGTTATTTTGAATGTGTTGTCATGGAGATTATTATTTATGGTGCTATTTTATTTAAATGCTTTTTAAGTAATTAAAATCATTTTCTTTAAATATTATTTGCAAAGAAAAGAGCATCCACATGTTTTACATTATAAAACTTGGGATGGATAGTAGTAGTAGGCGTAAGGTTTCGAATCCACAACCTGGCTCACCTGAAGGTGTTGGCCACTCCGGCTAACAACATGTTAGTGATAAAATGTACGTGAACATATAACATGTTCATATATTATACAAAATTATTATTTATATGCATTCTTCGTCATGGTTAAAGAATTAGGATTTTATAAACCCAAAATTTCGATTTTAATTATTAGATGTAGAATGCGATTACATTTAATTATGCTTTGTAATTTCTCAAATTTGATTGGGTGATTAGATCAACAAATTAATTTTAAAATAAGAAAAACAAATAACACCAAAAAGAAATTCAGGTATTTTTCTGCTATATGTGACAGCATAAATTCCAAAAAAAGAAAAATTTGGGTCGGATCGTGCTGGGCAGCGACCACGGGCTTGACTCGACCCGACCTGATTTTCATCCTGGTACGATTGAATGGACAACAGTTGAATTTTTAAAAATGATTTATGCCTTACTTTGTATACTAAAGTCACATACCGATTTGTATTATGACTTAATCCATGTTTGGTAAAGGCTATAAAATTTCGGGCCATTAAGGGTTTATATGCTCGGCCCGCATATAACCCTCTATTGTAAATCACGAAAAAAAGCCGGTAGTTTCTTGAATTCCTTTCCAGAATAGTTCCAATCAGTCTTCAGAAGTTCATAAAGAGAAGTTATCGGGAGATATATTTCTCAATACTTAGCAATATGGGTTTGTACAAACCCTAATGTCTACCAAACATGTTTATGGGTTTATATAATTAGCAATATGGGTTTATAAATCCACCTTATAGGATTCCTATCATGCTACTAAACTGTCTTCTTATTGTTTTAATTAAAATCACTTATGGATTAACAAACTAAAATTGGAAGTGAATATAATTCATGAATATTTTGCATGTATGCAATTGTTGTATGTTGTCTTGTACTAGAGATAACTCCTATCATAACAGTGGCGATGTCATAATTGGACTAAAATAATTAAATTACCAGATTATCTTGCTAGAAAAAAATATTGGCTTCCAAAAATTTTCGACGGCCTACGGCTTGCCGTTAAAAAAAAGAAAAAGAAAATGACAGACCGCCGGAAAATATGCCAATAGGCCCAAAAAAATAGCTGGCCGCCGAAAAGCAGGCCGGTAGGCTGGCGCATAAAAAAATATGGCCGGCCGCGGGAGACTTGCTGGTTGGCGGCGGTGGCCCATCGGGAAGCAGGCAGGCGGGCCTGGCGTGAAAAAAAAAAGGTCGGACCGACAGGTGGCCCGCCAAAAAGTAGAGTGGCGGGCTTGGCGTAAGAAAAAAAATGGTCAACCCGGAGGTGGCCTACCAAAAATCAGGCCGGTGGGTCTGGCGTAAAAAAAATTATGGGCTCAGGAGGTCGATGGCGGCCCGCGGGAAAAACTAGTCGGCCGGAGGTCCGTCGGAGATCCCTGTTAGAATTTTTTTTTTTTAAATTAGTTGTTCCTTTAATATAATTTAATATTCTAAGAGTATTATTTAAAATTTATTGTTGTTGGATATTTGATATTATTATTATTATTATTAAATTCAACACAAAACGGATGATGGAGGAGTACAATGGTCTTTTCAGGTGCCACTACAAAAAAAAATATCGTTGTTCTTTATGTTATGTATAATGTATAGCGTGATCATAAGACGACCAATGTGATTAGATGTTTTGTTTATTTATTGGGTTGATTTGAATGTTCGGTTTGCCGTTTAGTTGATTAGTTTTTACGGTAGGGGAATCATCGAATTTAACTCATTTATTTATTTTATACATTCCGTTCATTGTTTGTTCTCTTGTAATTTGTTTTACTAGTGTAGTATATTTCTCATTGATGTAATGAAGACTAGAAGGACAAAAAGGACGATCTCGAGGAGCCAATTGATCGTGTGTGACCCCTAAATTGACACTTGTGATTTTCATGTTGACTCATAGAAATCACGTTAGATTTTGATCTATACACGACTCTATACTTTATTTTGTCATGTTATACAGTGTATGTTTTAAATCAACGTATATGTATGATGTTATTTATGTTTAGAAGTATGTTGGCTAGACATTAGACATATGATAAAATCCACTCTAAATCTTAAAATGTCATTCATTCAAAAAGAAACTTATGAAGCTTTCGATTATTCTGAGCAGGTTATGCTAAAATTGGATGCTCATATAATACCCGTAAGGGTAGTCAATTTGGTGAAGTATGTGAGCGCAGGACTGAAAGTTTACGAGTTCGATTTCCCCTACTAACACTTTCTTGGTTGAGCCTGTCACACAGTGCTTGCTTAGTGTGGTTTACCTGATTGACGTAGTTTGCAGGCTATTACGTCCAATCCGGAAGTTTATCCAATGCGCACTCGAAGAGTAGTGTGTGCGGGTTCCCTGTCATTAAAAAAAATGAAATATAATAGTAAGATTTCTCCATTTATAAACTTTTTATTTATGAAATATTCCAGAGTGTTAAAGGTGGAAATTTGGCATCAATTCAAGTCAAGTAAAAGTTGGGTCATTTGAGCGTAGGACCCCGACCAACAATGGCAGGATGGGTGATGGTGGAATCATGCGTGCTCCGTGTTTTGCTGCAAGTTGTGGGGCAAACCAATTAAAAATCAAATTGAGTTTAGGCTACAAAAGTCTAACATAATACTCGTGTTCTATCCCTCAAAGTTTGACGATGATGAATATTTGATTTATTTATGTAATAACTAGTATATAACCCATCGAAACTCGACGGGTAATCACTTTGCATTGCAATTTACAGGTAAAAACCTAAAATAACTTAATACTTTGTTAGCCACTTGCAATTGTACCGCAGCTGAACACACCAATAAATAGAAATAATGAGAATGAAATTCAGCCGCCCGAACTCACTTATAATTTATGTATTTGTACTCGCCCTAAACCCGATTGAAAGATAATTTTACTACTTATTCCAATTCAAAACTCATATAGTAACACAGGAAATAATTAAAGCATGGTACAAATTTCAGACCTATTTAAAATCTTTATACCCATATTCATCAGAAACTCGATTAAAAGATGATTTTATTACCCGTTATATCCCAGACTCCTATATAATATTCGTTAATTACTCAACGTATTTAAATTTGTATAATTTAAATAACTAAAGATAAGTTGCTATAGTAATTGGTTAATCTATCTCAGTGAAAACTCAAACATTGTAAAGTAAAGATTAAAAATAAATATTATAATGACAAGATTAAAAGTTAAATTCCTAGTATAATTCTTTTGAATTATACAATCTTCAAAAATCCTTTATAGTTTATATACATATGCTTTAATGTGGGATTCAAGATTTTAGATAAATAAGAATCAACAGAATTTATATTGCTATTTTATACTTTATATATTTATTTGTAAGTAAAGAGAATCGAGTTTATGAAAAAACATACAAATATAAAGATAATATTTATACATATATAAATTAGATATTATATATATATATATATATATTTGAGCTAATGAGGTTTATTAATAATTTTCCAAATTTAATTTTCTAATAATAATAAAATAATTCATTTGGCCAACTCAATAGATGACCAAATTCAAGTGGTGGTATAAAATACTTATGGGTAAAATACATATTTATTTAGTTATTTAATGAGTGGAGTGTCATTGAAAATCAAGATAAGATAAAAGATTTAAATAAATAATAATCTAAAAAATAAAAAATACCACATATGAGAGAGTTAACGTGGTGCTTCAGATGCATAATGGTATTATATATATAATAAAATTATATTTTTTTAATCAAATTTATTGATGTAAAAAACTCGTCAATTATACTTTTTAGTTAGGTTTAGTCATTCGGAGTTCCTCACTGCGACAGAACACAACAAAGAACGAAAAAGACGAGGTAACGATTCAGCCACTCGAAACCGTTTATAATTTATATAACCATACCCATCCGAAATCTGACTTAAAGGTAAATTTACCGCGCGCTTCCATCCCAAAAATATATAGTGATACCCAAACAATACAGCTAGGGTTCAACCATCTGAAACTCATTTAGATATTGTATACCTATACCCGTATCCAACACGATTAAAAAATAATTTTAGTATATGTTTCCCTCTCAAATCTATATAGTTGTAATATCCGCAATTTCGAATTTCGGTAATTTTCTTTTTTCGGCGGAAGTCTGTTTTGACGACTCGCTCATGACCGTTTCGTCATTCCGAGAATGATTAATTCTGCACTTTTTATCATCCGAGTTCGTTTCGGTATCGTTTTATTGAGTTCCGAGCTTTTTAGCGACTTTTCCGCACTTGAGCTCGATTCTTGCGAATCTCGTCCGAAACTGTTGTTTCGAGTTTCTCGTAAGCTCATTTAATGTTATTATTCATGTTGCGAGCTTTGGTTCGGTGTTTCGATCACGTATCGTGATTTCCGGGCGTTTTGGGCCATTTTTGTAATTTCCTAAAGTTTGGGATAATTACTTCTGTCGTCGAATTCCGACACTTCGGGTGGTCGGAATCGTGTGTTCTCTTAGCGCTTGGATTCGTCTTTGCGAGTACTTCGTAACCGCATCTCCGGTTTTTACTCAAGTTCGGGTTTCGGGGTCGTTCGGACCGTCGGAGTGGCCACGACCGAGACGACCGCAGCAGGTACTGGCCTGGCCGAGTTACGGCCGTAAGGTGCCGGTTAAGGCCGTAAGTGTTCGGCAGGCATGGCCTGACGAATGCCGGTTACGGCCGTAAGAGGCGAGAGTTACGGCCGTACGGGTGCAGCGGCTTGGACGAATGCGATTCTGGCCGTAAGAGTCGAGAGTTACGGCCGTCTGGGTGCCAGCGACTTCCGGACGAATGCGATTCTGGCCGTAAGGGAACTGCCGAATGCGGCCGTAAGTGCCGAGTTACGGCCGTAAGGCCCGCCGATTCTGTTTGTAAGTGTCCGTGATGGCCAAGCTATATAAGGCACAGGCGGCCGTTTTACTCATTTCTTCACTTTTCTTGCGGCTATCGGACGGGTGCGACGGGAAATAGGGTTCTTGGTCGATTCTACTCAATTCCAAGACGTTTTGGAAGATTCTTGTCAATTATATCATCATCTAATCCTTGTTTTTCGTCGGATCGAGGTAATTCTTCCGTAGAACCCTAGTTATGTAATTTTGGGGGTTTCTTCGTGATTCTTCGATTTAATCCGTGGTGGATGAATTTATTATGGTATTCTTGTTGTCTTGGCCATGATCTTCGGATTTTGTAACTCATATATCGATTTTATCACCCGGGACTTGATTTCCGATTTCTTCGAAGGAACCCTCGGATCCTTGTTGTTTTTCCGGTTGATTCGGATTCCGTTTAACGTTATTTATCCGTGGTGATGTTATTTTCGTAGCGATCGTGAGGTTGTCGAATTCTTGGTCGTTTTCGGAAGTTCGAAGGCTATCCGACCGTGTTCGTTCGTTGTTTCGTTGCTCGCGGTACCGAGGCAAGTATCTTGTCCATACGTTTCATGTTTCGTAGGCATAATTATTGATAAATGATTTTATGCAAAATCCAATGTTTAATGAACGTAAAAAGGGATTGGTATGTTCTCGATAAATGTTGTCTTTCAACAATAATTTTTGTACTTCGTGAATATATGTGTTCTCGGAATATATATGTTGGTTTTGTATGTTGAAAGATGCTACGATCACTTTGAGTGAGTTTAATATACCGTAATCCTTTGCCGGGGATTACGTAATGTTAGGTGTACTTGTTCGCTAAGAACGTAATGTGTGTGATATTAGTTGTTATTCCTTCGTGAGGAGGTTGTGACACTTGGTGTTGTTTGGTATTGGTATTTGCTTGTGGTTGTGTGACATTAGTTGTGAGTGTACGTCGACTATAGTGGCCATTATAGCAAAGTACCTAACATTTGTATGCATATTCTAGTATTCGAATTATGGCTTCCCGTGGCGTTGTGGATGATATGTGTATGTTCACCTAGGAACGGTCTGACGAGGCCTCTAGGGATACGTTGCCGTGAGTTTCGAATCGCGAACTATGGTTAACCACCCAGGGATGTCCGACGGGGCTCTGCGTGGTACGGTGGCCGTGAGTCTCGTACCAAGGTTAACTTTGAAATGTTTTGTTGGAGAATTGTGATCTTTGGCGCATATTTCGTCTGATTAGAATGGCAGTTCAAATGGTATCGTACTTGGCTGGAATGGCACCAATAAATGTGTTGTGTATGATTCGTCTCTTGGTTGTGATAATTTGGTATGGGTACTTGAGTCCTGTGGTTGCTCTGTGCATTGTAGCTCTGTGGTATGTTGAGTGAGACTGTTGTCATGGTAATGTTTGATACGGTGTAATTTCCACCGGGTTATTCTTGCGAGTATGTGATGTGGATGATTTGGGTCGTGGACCCCTGTGTTGTGATTGGAATTTATGATTGGGTCGTGGACCCTGTTATCTGCTATCGGAATTGTATTTTGAAATAAACGATTGTTGGGCTATGTCCCTAAGTGCTTCGAAAGGCTTGAAAATTCTAAAACCCCAAATGCTTTCAAAACTCTCGAGATCGTACAATGTTTTGTAAGATGTAAAATGGTTTTATTTCCTATCTTTCATAATTCAAACTGTTTGATCAAGCGAATTATCTCGGGAAGTATATTCATGATTTCTATGTTCTTGGAGTATGATATGTATGGCTTGTCTTTGTATTTATACTTGCACTAGCAAAACAGTGGAGTTTTGCTAACCCCCGAGTCTTCGGGGGGTGGATGTCTGTTTTGCGTCCAGGTACTTGCAGGTTGCCGGGGAGCAATTCACAGGATCGTTATGAAGGATGATGAAAGACGACGATACTAATCACATGAAGACCGGTGTTGAGTCTTTTGGCGATGTCTTGTTGTTTTGTCCTTCCGTTGGGTCTATTATTTCCGTTTTACGGGAATGTTGATTTATGTTAACCCCTGTGTGGGTATGAGTCACGAGAAAGAGTAATGTAGGGTTGATGTGTATGTTGTGGTAAAGACCAAATCGGTCTAATGGTCCGTTAATTACCCATGTCGGTATGTAATGTATCGTATTGTGTTGTGGTGTTTCTGTATTTAGCCTGGTAGATCCTCACGGAGAGGGTCTACAGCGCTGTAATATTCCCGAGTGGTCTGGGGGTGTTACAGAATATGGTATCAGAGCTTAGGTTGCGGAAACCTAGGCTGTCGGGTCGAGTTGTGTGTTTTCGGGTCTTGTCTTGTCTTGTCTTGTCAGATTTTGTCTGATTGAGTCGTGTCGCGACGCGTCGTCTGAGGTGTCGGTCGTGATTAGTATCGAGGTGCAGCCATCATCTTCGTGATCTGTGGATGTAAGTCTCCCTACTTTGTTGCGTCTCGTGATATACGAGCTTGTGTGATTATATGCTATTATGCGGAGTTTAAATGTGCCTGGTGAATACGTACTCCATACTTGTTTGATTCTCGTATTGTGCTAGAATGAAAAGTGATACCAGTGTATAAATGTGTGTATATATTGTGTGAATCGTTTTATTGAAGTAATGGCTTGGTGTGACCCCGCAAGGAAAGTTTGTCAATGTGATATTTCAAAGTTTAATTATTTTGAAGAGTCACGTAAATTTTATTTTTAAACATCCTTCAAGAAAGGAAAATTTTTGATTTCGTATGATGACGTCGAGACCGGAATTTTTTTTAAAACCTAACTACTTATATGTTATTTTCATCTTGCATTGCAAGTTTTCAAAATTTGATTTTAAAAACTCAAATGAGGTCTACCAAAAAATTTACTCGAAACGTGGCTCTTGCTTTCGACTTTTTAATTTCATGATCGTCGGTTCGGGGGTATGTAGTGATGTCGGCATTATTATTTGGTCAATAATGCTCAAAATTGTGATTAAGTTGGTGGTGTGAACGTTAAGTCATCCTAAATGCACTTGTTGTGAGAGTCCTCATTACTGAGAGGTAGGATTTTAGTTTTAGATGTTAATTATCTTATGACGGTCACTTGTGTGATACTGTAATTACGTGGACAGATGATGTTGAAGTGTGATTGGATTTGATGGTAATGGATCGTATTCTGATATAGTGATAAATTATATCTGTTGTGGGTGTGTTCGAAAACGCTTTTCTGAAAATTTTATAACTTGAACAAGTTGTGGAAAATTAAAATTCATAAGTTTTGACAAAGTTAATTTCAAACCGAGGTACCAAAAATACTCTCAAAGTTTTATTTTGAATAATCATGCAAATCCAAAGATTTCCAAATGACGTCATTTAAAAGAATACCTCGTGGACCTTCTTATCGAGTTGCTATTAATTGTCTTATGTGATATATCAAGCCAAGTTGGCAATTTGGTACATTATGTTGCGATGTTGCACCATTGTATTGAGAGAGTATCCGCTTAATATGCCGAGGGGCAAAGAGCGCGGTCGTGACCACGGTACATGCAGTCATGGAGATTAGATGCGGGACCAAGAGAAGATTTTTGGGAAGGTTGCTATTCTAGCACTTCGTTCTCGTTGTTTAGGTTTCGGGGACGAAACCTCTTTTAAAGGTGATATGGTGTAATACCCATATTTTTCGCTTTCGTTTTATTCGACTCTATCGACTCGTTTGCATTCGTCGATATTTTCTGGACTTTTTCTACTCTTCACTTTTTGTTGTTTGAACAAGTTGCGGTGTTGTTTTGGGTTAATCCAATTGTCGTTGTGACTTTTTCCGAATTCGGTTCCGCTCTTGTGAATTTTATATGAATTCATATCTTGTCGTTTTCACCAGATTGTATAAATTGTCTTGAGTCGAGCTGTGAACTATGGGGATGCTATTCGATTTTCGTTATTCGTTATGATTCATACATGATTGATCGACTGTCATTGTCTCGATCGTTGCAATTCAATTGTTTGATTGTTCGGTTTCTGTTGATCTTGTTCCGTGATTGTTGAATGTTCAGACTTCGTCGTAATTCCCTTAAGTTCGGGAAATTAGTCTCGTTTACAATCTTCCAACCCTTGGGCGGTGGAATTCCGTATTTGTTCAGCGACTGGCTCGCGTTTTGATTGATGTACCGTTGGGTTGGTCAATCATATCGATTTTCGTTCGTTGTGTTTTATGATTGTTCGGATAATTGACTTGACCATATTATCAGTTTGATGACGCTTGTCACTTGTTGGTTTTATTATGTCTCTATCGGTGGCGTCGTGTTGGTCGTCGTGGAGCGTGTTTTCACGCCGTATGTGTCTTTGCGTTTCTTGCAGCATTTCGCCGTTGGGTGCGAGTTCTCGGTTTTCGTGTATCTCGTCGAGTTTTCCTGGTGGGGATATTGCTTCTCCCTACTTGTTTTAAGTTTCGGGACGAAACTTCTTTTAAGGAGGGTAGAATGTAATATCCGCAATTTCGAATTTCGGTAATTTTCTTTTTTCGGCGGAAGTCCGTTTTCACGACTCGCTCATGACCATTTTGTCATTCCGAGAATGATTAATTCTGCACTTTTTGTCATCCGAGTTCGTTTCGGTATCGTTTTGTTGAGTTCCGATCTTTTTAGCGACTTTTCCGCACTTGAGCTCGATTCTTGCGAATCTCGTCCGAAACGGTTGTTTCGAGTTTCTCGTAAGCTCATTTAATGTTATTATTCATGTTGCGAGCTTTGGTTCGATGTTTCGATCACGTATCGTGATTTCCGGGCGTTTTGGGCCATTTTTGTAATTTCCCAAAGTTTGGGGTAATTACTTCCGTCGTCGAATTCCGACACTTCGGGTGGTCGGAATCGTGTGTTCTCTTAGCGCTTGGATTCGTCTTTGCGAGTACTTCGTAACCGCATCTCGGTTTTACTCGAGTTCGGGTTTCGGTCGTTCGGACCGTCGGAGTGGCCGCGGCGAGACGGCCGCAGAGGATCTTGCTTTGGCGAGTTACGGCCGTAAGGTGCGATTCTGGCCGTAAGTGATCGGCGAGCATGGCACAGCGAATGCGATTCTGGCCGTAAAGTCGAGAGTTACGGCCATACGGGTGCGAGCGGCTTAGGACGAATGCGATTCTGGCCGTAAGAGTCGAGAGTTACGGTCGTCTGCGGGTGCAGGCGACTTAGGACGAATGCGATTCGGCCGTAAGGGCTGCCGAATGCAGTGTAAGTGCCGAGTTACGGCCGTAAGGCCCGCCGGTTATGACCGTAAGTGACCGGCATGGCCAAGCTATATAAGGCACAGGCGGCCGTTTTACTCATTTCTTCACTTTTCTTGCGGCTATCGGACGGGTGCGGACGGAAATAGGGTTCTTGGTCGATTCTACTCAATTCCAAGGCGTTTTGGAAGATCCTTGTCAATTATATCATCATCGATCCTTGTTCTTCGTCGGATCGAGGCAATTCTTCCGTAGAACCCTAGTTATGTAATTTTGGGGGTTTCTTCGTGATTCTTCGATTTAATCCGTGGTGGATGAATTTATTATGGTATTCTTGTTGTCTTGGCCATGATCTTCGGATTTTGTAACTCATATATCGATTTTATCACCCGGGACTTGATTTCCGATTTCTTCGAAGGAACCCTCGGATCCTTGTTGTTTTTCCGGTTGATTCGGATTCCGTTTAACGTTATTTATCCGTGGTGATGTTATTTTCGTAGCGATCGTGAGGTTGTCGAATTCTTGGTCGTTTTCGGAAGTTCGAGGGCTATCCGACCATGTTCGTTCGTTGTTTCGTTGCTCGCGGTACCGAGGCAAGTATCTTGTCCATACGTTTCATGTTTCGTAGGCATAATTATTGATAAATGATTTTATGCAAAATCCAATGTTTAATGAACGTAAAAAGGGATCGGTATGTTCTGGATAAATGTTGTCTTTCAACAATAATTTTTGTACTTCGTGAATATATGTGTTCTCGGAATATATATGTTGGTTTTGTATGTTGAAAGATGCTACGATCACTTTGAGTGAGTTTAATAGACCGTAATCCTTTGCCGGGGATTACGTAATGTTAGGTGTACTTGTTCGCTAAGAACGTAATGTGTGTGATATTAGTTGTTATTCCTTCGTGAGGAGGTTGTGACACTTGGTGTTGTTTGGTATTGGTATTTGCTTGTGGTTGTGTGACATTAGTTGTGAGTGTACGTCGACTATAGTGGCCATTCTAGCGAAGTACCTAACATTTGTATGCATATTCTAGTATTCGAATTATGGCTTCCCGTGGCGTTGTGGATGATATGTGTATGTTCACCTAGGGACGGTCTGACGAGGCCTCCAGGGATACGTTGCCGTGAGTTTCGTATCGCGAACTATGGTTTCGTATCGTGAGTTTCGTATCGCGAACTATTGTGAGTTTCGTATCGCGAACTATGGCAGTTCAAATGGTATCGTACTTGGCTGGAATGACACCAATAAATGTGTTGTGTATGATTCGTCTCTTGGTTGTGATAATTTGGTATGGGTACGTGAGTCCTGTGGTTGCTCTGTGCATTGTAGCTCTGTGGTATGTTGAGTGAGACTGTTGTCATGGTAATGTTTGATACGGTGTAATTTCCACCGGGTTATTCTTGCGAGTATGTGATGTGGATGATTTGGGTCGTGGACCCCTGTTTTGTGATGGAATGTTATGATTGGGTCGTGGACCCTGTTATCTGCTATCGGAATTGTATTTTGAAATAAACGATTGTTGGGCTATGTCCCTAAGTGTTTCGAAAGGCTCGAAAATTCTAAAACCCCAAATGCTTTCAAAACTCCCGAGATCGTACAATGTTTTGTAAGATGTAAAATGGTTTTATTTCCTATCTTTCATAATTCAAACTGTTTGATCAAGCGAATTATCTCGGGAAGTATATTCATGATTTCTATGTTCTTGGAGTATGATATGTATGGCTTGTCTTTGTATTTATACTTGCACTAGCAAAACAGTGGAGTTTTGCTAACCCCCGAGTCTTCGGGGGGTGGATGTCTGTTTTGCGTCCAGGTACTTGCAGGTTGCCGGGGAGCAATTCACAGGATCGTTATGAAGGATGATGGAAGACGACGATACTAATCACATGAAGACCGGTGTTGAGTCTTTTGGCGATGTCTTGTTGTTTTGTCCTTCCGTTGGGTCTATTATTTCCGTTTTACGGGAATGTTGATTTATGTTAACCCCTGTGTGGGTATGAGTCACGAGAAAGAGTAATGTAAGGTTGATGTGTATGTTGTGGTAAAGACCAAATCGGTCTAATGGTCCGTTAATTACCCATGTCGGTATGTAATGTATCGTATTGTGTTGTGGTGTTTCTGTATTTAGCGTGGGAGATCCTCACGGAGAGGGTCTACGACGCTGTAATATTCCCGAGTGGTCTGGGGGTGTTACAATAGTTATGTGCACTATTTGCCCGAATCCATTAAAATATATGAAATTTAAATAATTAAATTTGAGTTGTTATAATAATTAATTGTTACGTCTGACTTCAAAAAAATTGCTCAAATTTTTATATATTGATAAAAAAAAGTAAACATCAACAAATTAACCAAATTAATTTTTTTAGTAAGAAATATTTATTTGGACAAGTTAAGGATCGGCCAAATTACATTTTCAATAAAAATAATACTATTTGATTGACTAACTCGATAATTGATCAAATTAATTGGCAATAAGAAATATGATGGTAAAATACACATTGATTTATTAAAACTTATAAAATCTACATAATCAAATATAAATTATTACAATAATTGATTTTTATGCCCGACTTTAAAAAATTCAAATTTGCTCAAATTTTTAGTCATTGATAAATTGGACAAATTAAATTAAATAAAATATTAATTTTCATAAAAAAAGATTATTTATTTGGCCAACTCAATAATTGGTCATAATTCATTTCCAATAAAAATAAAAATATTTATTTATCCGACTCAATAATTGATCAAATTAATTGCATATGAGAAATGTGATGGTAAAATACAAATTGATTATATGTATATACATATAAGTAAACTATTTATTTCATCGACATAAAAATTGAACCAATTAATATTAGGCAAATTTGTTAGACCTATGCAGAAAAAATATTGATGAAATTAAGTTTTCCAATAAAAATAAAACTATTAACTTATGGTGTATAATAATTGTGAGGTGAAATAATACATATTGATTATGAGTATTTATTTAGGTTATCCAATTGATGGAGTCTCATTTAAAATCTATGTGTGATTTAAATTTATATATAAATATTATTAATAGTAACATAATAATTGGCCAAATTAAATTTTCAATAGAAATAAAACTATATTTGGCTTAATAATCGGTCAAATTAATATTATCCAAATTATTTTTTGAATAAAAATAAAACTATTAAATGTGTAAAATAATTATGGAATAAAAATTAACATTAATTTTAAATATTTATTTAGTTCCCCAATCGGGAGAGCCTCATTTAAAATCGATGTAGTATTCAAAATTTTAGATAAATACGATTAATGCAAATTCGATAATTGGTCAAATTAGGTTCTCAAATAAAAAAATAAAATAATTTATTAAATAACTTATATTATTAATATTTTCTAAAATAAAAACTACTAAATAAGACAAATGTAAGATTCAAATTTTAGACAAATAAATTATGTAAATATAATAATTGATCAAATTAAGTTCTCACTAAAAAACTTAACTATTTATAAGTCCAACTTAATAATTGGCCAAATTAAACACAATGAAAATAAAATTCTTAAACTTGTGTGTAAAATATAACTATAGAGTTGAGAAATACACATTGAATTCTAAGTATTTATTTAGGTTCTTCATTGGTGAAGTTCTATTTTAAAAAACCAATGTGAGATTCAAGACAATGGATTATATTTATTTAGGTTGTCTATCGGTTAAGTACCATTTTAAATCGATGTGTGATTCAAGATTTTCGATAAATAGGAAATAAAAATTAAGAGAATGCCACATAGGAGAGAGTTAATGTGGTGTTTGAAATCCGTTACGCTATATTTTAAGTCAAATTCGTTACGCTATTATATATATTTTAAGTTATTATAAAACTACTAAATAAAACAGATGTGAGATTCAAATTTTAGACAAATAAAATCAATATAAATTTAATAATTGACCCAATTAGATTTTTACTAAAAATTTAAACTATTTATTTATTCAACTTAATAATTGGCTAAAGTAAACACAATAAAAATAATATTCTTAAGTTTGTGTGTAAATAACTATGTGGTTGAAAAAATACACATTAGCCTAAATATTTATTTAGGTTCTCCATTGGTGGAGAACTATTTTAAATCGAGGTGAAATTCAAGACATTGAATTCTATTTATTTAGGTTGTCCCCCGATTAAGTACCATTTCAAATCAATGTGAGATTCAAGATTTTAGATAAATAGGAATCTAAAATTAAGAGAACGCCACATAAGAGAGTGAATTAATCTAATGTTTTGAATCTGAAACGCTATTATATATATATATAGATTGATGTATGTATTGATGATAAATATATGGTGGGAATTAAAAAATAAAAAATATTCATCGTGAGTGGGTGATGTAGATTAAAAAGTAAAAGTGTGTGTTTGATTTGATTGTCTAAAATTAATAAATATAAAATATCTATAAAATAAAAAGAAAATGATAAATGTATAATTCTGAGAAAGTATATTTTGATTTTTTAATCGGTAGTGTGATTATTAGCCGAGTACAGACGATTGATGGAGTTCCACCTTTAAATACAATGGATCAACGCAGGTGGAGAAAAATTATAACTGGTGTCGACTATACGTGCACTCGTTTAATTTCTTTAAATCATTACATTAACTTTACTAGCATTAATTTCTCTTAATAAAAAAAAAGTGGTTGTTGTTATGAACTTGAGAGAAAAGAGAGGAAAAATGAAGAAGAAGAAGAAGAATGATGTGTAATATTATGAAGGCCAAAGGTTTATATTTATAGGTACACCATTAGAGTTTAGGGGGGGTATAAAGGTCATTTATACATTAATTACAACACTCCCCCTTGGATGACCTTTAATACATGTTGCCTCATTAAAACTTTGTCAGGAAAACCCAGTGGGAAAAAACCCGATCGAAGGAAAAAGAGTACAGCTTCTCCCCCTGAAATTGATTACATAAGATCTTTGAGTTGACGCATTCCGATCTTGTGTACCAGTCTTCTGAATGTTGATGTCGGCAACGCCTTTGTGAATAAGTCCGCCACATTATCACTTGAGCGAATCTGTTGAACATCAATTTCGCCATCCTTTTGCAGATCATGCGTATAGAAAGGCTTGGGAGAAATATGCTTTGTTCTATCACTTTTGATATAGCCTTCCTTGAGTTGTGTAATGCAAGCCGCATTGTCTTCATACAATACAGTTGGATTCTCCTTTGACGTAGTTAATCCACACGACTCTTCAATGTGATGTGCCAAATTTCTCAACCATACACATTCTCGACTTGCTTCGTGAATTGCAATTATTTCAGAATGATTTGAAGATGTTGCTGTTAGGGTTTGCTTCACGGATTTCCAAGATATAGCAGTTTCTCCACGTGTGAATACATAGCCTGTTTGTGATTTACCCTTATGTGGGTCCAAAAGATAACCTCCATCTGCATATCCCACTAGAGAACATCCAAAACTTTCTGAATAATATAACCCAAGGTCTATGGTGCCCTTTAGATAACGTAGAATATGTTTGACACCGTTCCAATGTCTTATAGTAGGTGCAGAGCTATATCTTGCGAGGAGATTTACAGAAAAAGCTATATCTGGTCTAGTACAATTAGCAAGATAAGTTAATGCACCAATTGCACTGAGATATGGTACTTCAGGACCAAGTATCTTTTCTCCATCCTCGAGTGGTCGAAAAGGATCTTTAGTTACATCAAGTGTTCTAACGACCATGGGTGATGTAAGCGGATGTGCTTTATCCATGTAAAAACGCTTTAACACCTTTTCGGTATAAGAGGATTGATGAACAAATAGTCCTCCATCGACATGTTCAATTTGAAAACCCAAACAGAATTTCGTTTTTCCTAAATCTTTCATCTCAAATTCAGTTTTCAAATATTCAGCAGTTTTATTGAGCTCTTCAGGAGTCCCAATTAAGTTTAAGTCATCAACATAAACTGCTATAATTGCAAATCCACTGTCTGTTTTCTTTATGAAAACGCAAGGGCAGACAACATCATTTTTATACCCTTCTTTCAACAGATA
Organism: Orobanche coerulescens; assembly: GCA_033398695.1. NCBI lineage: Eukaryota > Viridiplantae > Streptophyta > Magnoliopsida > Lamiales > Orobanchaceae > Orobanche > Orobanche coerulescens. Next base: position 37,924,518 of record CM065815.1, read on the forward strand.
TTCACTAAGTCTATTGTACCACATTCGTCCAGACAACGATCTTTGCAGCTTAATTGAGAACATGTTTTTGGGATATGAATTACTTGCTGCTGGTAATTTAAATCCTTCTGGGATTTTCATGTATATGTCACTATCAAGTGAACCATACAGATACGCGGTTACTACATCCATAAGGCGCATATTGAGCCTTTGTGACACAAAGGACTAATCAAAAATCTAAAAGTAATCGTGTCCATTCTTTGGAGAGTACGTTTCCTCATAATCAATTCTGGTCTTTGAGAGAAACCTTGTGCTACGAGTCTTGCTTTGTATCTCGTAACTTCATGATGTTCATTTTCTTTCTAACAAAAACCCATTTGTATCCTCTTTGGGATAACATTTTTCGGAGTTTGAACTACGAGTCCAAACACCTTTCGTTTTCAAGGAATTTAATTCGGCCTCTATGGCTTCTTTCCATTTGGCCAATCATCTCTATTTCGGACAGTCTTCAACGAGACTTGGTTCGGGATCTCATTTGAAACTTCTCGAGCCATATTAAAGGCAAAGATATCATCCATGATGACATTTTCCCTCTCCAATAATTTACTAGAATATGAATAGTTTATTGAGATCTCATTATTTTCAGACACTAAGAGTTCTTCAGGAACTACATTACTTTCATTTGATTGATCAATCATCATTCCTGTTTGGTTTTTATCTTGCACCTTCCTTTTTCTAGGTACAGAGTCCTTCGAACCAATTGGTCAACCACGCTTTTGACGTACTTTGGATTCGTTTGATGCTATTACTTGTCCTTCAGGGACATCGATTCTGGCTGGTGTATTTGCAGTAGGTATATAGGATTTTGTCACTCTTCGTGTATCAACGAAAGTATCAGGTAGTTGATTTGCAACCTTTTGTAGGTGAATGATCTTTTCAACCTCTTGCTCACATTGACTATTCCGCGGATCAAAATGTGAAAAGATTTTTTCATTCCAAGAGATATCCTTTTGCTTTTCTAGATGTAGTTTTGTCCCACCTAATGTTGGGTATGTCATTTCATCAAAATGACAGTCTGCAAAAGCGTCGATAAATAGATCACTGTTAGATGTTCAAGATACCTTATAATTGAAGGTGAATCAAACCCAACGTATATCCCAAGCCTTCGTTGGGGACCCATTTTTGTGCGTTGTGGGGGTGCAATTGGGACTTGAACAGCACAACCAAAAGTTCGTAAATGAGAAACATCAGGTTCTCGACCAGAGACAAGTTGCATGGTAGAATATTGGTGATAAGCCGTTGGCCTAATACGAACTAATGTTGCTGCATGTAATATAGCATGACCCCAAGCAGAAGTTGGGAGTTTTGATTTCATAAGTAATGGTCTTGCAATTAGTTTAAGACGCTTAATAAGCGACTCCGCTAGACCATTTTGTGTATGGACATGAGCAACTGAATGTTCGACCTCAATTCCAATTGCCATACAATATTCGTCGAATGCTTGGGATCTAAATTCACCAGCGTTGTCAAGACGAATTGCCTTGATTGAATTATCAGGGAATTGAGCTCGTAATTTTATTATTTGAGCAAGTAGCCTAGCAAATGCCACATTTCTAGTTGAAAGTAAGCTCACATGGGACCATCTAGTAGACGCATCAATTAATACCATAAAGTATCGAAATGGTCCACATGATGGATCTATTGGTCCGCAAATATCTCCTTGAATTCTTTCTAGAAAAGATGGAGATTCAATGCTAACTTTCGTACTTGAAGGTCTAGTGATTAACTTTCCTTGTGCGCAAGCGTCACAAGAGATTTCATTTGCTAAAAGAATCTTCTGGTTCTTTATGTTATGTCCGTATGAAGTATTGAGTATTCGACGCATCATAGTTGCTCAGGATGTCCAAATCTTTCATGCCAAAGCATAAAGATCTTTGGGTCATTGAACTTCAGGTTCATGACATGATTTGCCTCAATTACTTTTATGAATGTGTAATACATTCCAGACGATAATGTCGAGAATTTTTCTTTTGTTTGCTTCTGGCCAGACACAAAAGAATTTATACAAAGGTACTCATTATTACCTTCTTGCATTGTCTCAATGTGATATCCATTGCAGCGGATATCCTTAAAACTTAGTAAATTCCTTTTCGATTTACTAGAGTAAAGTGCATAATCTATAACTAATTTAGTATTATTTGGTAAAATAATACATGCTCTTCCGGAGCCTTCAATGATGTTTGATGCACCTGATATGGTATTAACATTATCTTAGGCTAATGTTAATTTGAGAAAGTATTTCTTATCTTGGAGAATGGTATGCGTAGTTGCACTATCAGCTAGACAAATATCACAAGCATCCATTGTAATTTCTGTAATAATTTAAAGGAACTTTTTAGAAAGAAATTCATTTATTATGAAATAACCATTCCAAAAATAATTAGTTCAAAAGCAAGTCATCATACTGAAAAAAAAATTCCCAAGCAAAGAAAATAACAAAGCAACAATTCTCAAACTAATCAATATCGTCTAACACACCACCCCCAATCAAGTGATCAATGTCTCCTTTTGGATGAGCAAAGAAATCAGAGACATCCAAGTGAGTCGTATCAAGTGGACCATCATAATCAAGGACATTAGTTTCAATCTTTTCTTTTCCCTTTATTGATTTCTGATAAAGGTCCACGAGATGTTTTGCCGTACGACATGTACGTGACCAGTGCCCATTCATGCCACATCTATGGCATTTATCTTCCCTTTTGGATGGGTTACTATCATTGGATGCTTTGTGCCTTTTGTTGTTGGATATTTCGCTATGTGTTGTGCCACGTCCAAAACCACGTCCACGTCCATATCCGCGTCCACGTCCACGCTTGTGTCCGCGGCCACGTCCACGCTTGTGTCCGCGGCCACGTCCACGCCCATTTCCATGATTGAATGTAGCATTGGCTTGACGTCTTTGCGGAACGATGGAGTCGTAATTCGTGGTTTCGCATGAGCAACTCATTATTTTGCTCAGCGACCAATAAACAAGATATGAGTTCAGAGTATTTTTTGAAACCACGCTCTCGATATTGCTGTTGCAAGATCATATTTGAAGCGTTGAACGTGGAGAATGTTTTCTCAAGCATATCTTCATCAGTTATTTTTTCACCACAAAGCTTCAAAGTAGAGCTGATTCTGAACAACTCTGAATTATAGGCACTCACGCTTTTAAAATCATGCAAGCGAAGACGTATCCATTCGTGTCGGGCTCTAGGGAGGACTACAGTCCTCTGATGGTCAAACCTCTCTTTTAAACTTTTCCATAACTCACTTGGATCTTTGACGGTGAGGTACTCAACTTTTAAATCATCATGGAGATGATGACGAAGGAATATTAGTGCCTTGGCACGATCCTGCTGGGATTCTTTGTTTCCTTCTTTTATTGTCTCACCCAGACCCTTTGAGATCAAGTGGATATCGGCATCAAGAGTCCATGATAAATAGTTCTTGCCAGAAATATCAAGTGCAACAAACTCAAGCTTGGTGATATTGGCCATATGTAAATCTACATAGTAAAAATAAAACAAGTCATTTTTAATAAAATTAAAAAAAAAATTGAGGGATAAATATTGTGTCATATATCACATTTGTATTTAAAATTTATGCTACTTCAAGAGCATAATAATTTATGATATTATTTTGTATCAATATTCTTCAGAATATTGTATTATCATGAGAGATTTAATACGATATGACTTGTTCTTTTAGAACAAGTATATTTGTCAATAATATTGCAATTTAATTGTGCTACTTGGGAGCAATAATTTTAAGAAGAAGAAAAAAATACACAAAAAAAGAAGAATAGTATAGAATGGAATAAATCAAAAGCTTCTTCAAGAGCCTTTACAATATTCTTCAGGAATATTGTTTTGTGTTTTCCTAAGGATTTACACAAAAACTTAGATCTCATAATGTTCTTCAGAACACATCATATTTAATTAGAATATGACGAGATAATATTATATTTGTTCAAGAGCTACAACACGTATTTTATCTTAATAATCTTCTGGACTATTAAGAATTGTTAGATCTTGTTTCTTCAGGAAACAATAATTTTTCGATTTGATAATAGATTTCTAAATCATTATATATATTGTTTATATATAATGATAGAAGAAATCAAAACAATTTGATTCTTGAAGCAGACGTAACAATACTGTACTTCAAGTCTTCAAGGGGGAAAAAAAATATAGAATATGTCAGATCTGTTTTGATTCTTGAAGCAGAAGCGTAACAATACTGTACTAATGACAAAATGATTCTTTTGATTCTGTTTTGATACTTACTAATGCCTTCCCATGTACATATACAAGAATACATATACATCCACACATGTATAAAAATATTGATTTCTGTGAAATACTGTCCAGAAAAAAAAAATTATTGTACTCAAGCATGTGAAAAAAAAAATCTACCTTGCTGTGAAAATAGAATAACACGCTAGTGAGTAAAAAAAATTTTCTGAGAGAGATCGTGCTGATAACGTGTTATGAACTTGAGAGAAAAGAGAGGAAAAATGAAGAAGAAGAAGAATGGTGTGTAATATTATGAAGGCCAAATGCTTATATTTATAGGTACACCATTAGGGTTTAGGGGGGTATAAAGGTCATTTATACATTAATTACAACAGTTGTCTTCTTTTTTGTCATTTATGTGGATAATATTAGTTGGATGTGTAGCTCTAAAATGTGTGCTTATTACATATATATATTTCGTGGCATCATTCCTTTCCAGTGTTGCAAAATATTTAGATTTGACCCAAAAGAATGTCCCACATACGTGCAAGTTTTAAGAATAGGTGCGTTGGTAGAGTAGGTGACCGTGAAAATTGAAAGGTTTCGAGTTTGATTTTTCTATCAATACTTTTTCGATTGAACATAGCTTGCCTAGTGCAATTAATGTTCAGTCTTAATGAATCCAAGATGTATCTAAATAGTAGAGGCGGTAGGTTTCCTGTCATTAAAAAAAATATGAAATCATTGATTCATGGCATAGTCAAGAATTTCAACCAGCGAAGTTATAAAAAATGGTCTACTAGCATGGTTTTCTAAATAGAAAATAAAAGATATTGTAATCAAAACCAGCACCAGAAAATTGGTTTTATGGCTTTAAAACTGGACATTAGTAAGGCCTATGAGAGTGTTGAATGGACTTTCCTTGAGAGAGTTCTTTATAGATTAGGTTTTGAGCATGATTTTATTAAATTAATAATACCCTGTGTGTTCAGTTTCTTATTCTATATAACTGAATGGAGAACTTTTTGGCCCTATTCAGCCCAAGAAGGGTTTCCGACAAGGAGATCCTTTATCTCCTTACTTGTTTGTTTTCTGTACAAAGGCTTTTAGTTCTTTACTTTTGGACGCGGAGGATAGGGGAGTGTTGAGAGGGGTTTTTGTTACTGCCACTGCTCCTAGTGTTTCCCATCTCTTGTTTGCGGATTGTTGTTACCCAAAATATTATCCGGAGATAGTATTGCTGGAATGATCGAGTAACAAACAAATGCGAGAACACTTCCGTGAGAAAAATAGATAACACAAGATTTGCCGGGGTTGTTAATCCCGGGCTTGAATGCTCTCGCGAGATGTTATTAATAAATATACTGTTGAGTACAAATATTAATGTTAGAATCTAATACAAGGAGTGTAAAGACTTCTAGTTATCTAGGCTTTAGAGCGCGTAGATTGCCGGAAGAACCAGATGGATGAATCTGTGAGTTCTTGCTTGGGATATATGATGAATGTGTATGAATATCACTATGAATGTGTTAGTGGTTGCCAAAAGAGCTTTTGATTCTCTCTTTGGTGTGTATTTTTCACTTAATTCGTAGTGGATTCGCCTCCCTTTTGGCCGCAACAGTGAGTCCTCTATTTATAGAGGACAAGGTAGTTGGGATCCCTCAGGCGATCGCGGGCGATCGCCGTTTTCTATATTAAAATAAACGGCCGATCGTCCCGTCACGTGGGCCTGTTCCCTTGAGGTCCGAGGTTGCGGTTGGAGGCCGGTGGGTGAACCAATGGGAAGCCGGCCACGTGTTGCGAGTCGCTGTCCGAGGAGGGCCCGCTTCGTACCTTTCGGCGGCCTTGTCGGTAGGTGTGGTAGGTGACAGGCTGGGGTCAATGATCCTATCTGTCGGTATCCTACGAAGATCCGCGGGTGGGCCATCGTCCAAGATTCGGTCTTCGACGATTTTGACGGATGCTGGATCCCCACGTGGCATGAGACGATCGCCTCTGGTCCGCTCTTTAAAGACGATCGCCAGGTATCAAAAGACGATCGCTGGTTACCAAAAGGCGATCGCTGGTTCACAAAAGACGATCGCCGCATTATGCCGAACTCTAGGCGTTTGTCCTGAGTATGTCTTCCATGGTTGGCTTCTCTGGAAGGTCGCCGATCGCCTATCGTGGCGAATCAATCGCCGCACAACAATTGCCCCCCAGCTCGCCTCGATGTTGAAAACACGGGGTGAGGTGGCTCTGTTGGCGATCGCCAATGTTTTAAACGACCAGCCGATCTGAATTTAAATATGGACGACCTTCTTTCGCGTCGGGAGCAGCGGGAAAAGAAGGCGGGCTTTCCAGTAATGGTAGGGACACGCGTCGTGCCGTTGTTGGGGGAATCCGACGGTTTGTCAGACCTGTCGGCTGGCATGCCCTCGAAAAGACGCGTATGCGGGATTCGAGGGCCGCATTTAATGCGTCCCCACGTGACGGTTGCGATCCAGCCCCCGAGGTTTCTCCTATTTGCATTTAGGCCCTCGTCTCCATTTATAAAAAGGGTAGGGCTTCTTCTCCTTCACTTTTTTACGCGTCCTTCGTATCCATAGCCGAATTTCTGCAGATATTTCTGGAGCTTTTTTGTGTCGATCTCATTCTTTTTTCTAGGTAAGAAAAAATTAACCTTCTCCCTCTCTTTACTTTCTAATATGTCGGGAGGATCAAAAACCTTCGAGACCGGAAGCTCTTCATTGCCGCGCGTTGCACGAGCAGGAGGAGGTTCCCGTTAGAGTGGATATGGAGACGGCCGCTGAAGCTATTCGAGCGGGGATTGCACCCGAAGAACTCGAAAAACTTTTCAACGAGGCCGAGGTGGCGAGGACGGCGGCGACGGCAGAGCAAGGGGGCTCGCCGGTGGATGAAGACGATTTGGTGCGGGAGGCCTGGGAACGAGAGATCAGATTCGGCCCCGCCTATGTGGCTTTTGCTCAGATGATGGAAACGATTGCTGGACCCTGTCCGGAATTCGATTTCGAGGCCTACACCGCCGCTCACCCTTACGAACATGTGAATCGGACGGTCTTTCAGGCCGCCGTCCCGTCTCCGTGGACTCTCGGACAGATCCGGAGTACGGCGACCAAGAAAGACCTGAGCCGTTGGAGGGCCAAATATCACATCCCCTCTGACGTTTCCCTTCACGTGCCTTTGGAGAATGAGCGCGCCGACCAACCGCCCAAGGATATGGTCGCCGTCAACGAGATGATTATGGAGGCGGGTCTGCGATTCCCGTTGCCATTCGCCGTCTCCTACTTGCTGATCGCCTGGAATTTGGCGCCTCTTCAACTGACGCCGAACGCTTGGCTGCAGATCATCTGCACGTTGACCTTGTTCGGCGGTCACCGGTTGTTCCGCCTCCTTACTGCGCTGGAGATGAATTATTTGTTTAAATTGGCTGCGCAGAAAGGGTCAATCGGCGGCCATCATATCCAGGGCCGACTCGGGAGAGTGGTCCTCGGCGTGCCGAATAAGACCAGGGGCGACCTGGCTAAATGGTGTTGGGTCGGCGGGGCATGGCGATCGGCGTCGAGTGACATGCCGAATGAGGAGTTGGAGATTCCCACCATTTTCCGGGAGAGGAATCCGAGTAAGGATTTAAACTCTCCCCTTGATTGAGCTTGTCTTGGACTGATCTAATTTTGTTTTCTTTTTGCAGGACCTCTCGTTCCAGCGATCGGAGACCTTCCATTCGATTTCTTGATCGTTTGGGAGCGGATCCGTGCCTTGCCGAACTCCTTCATTGACGTTCGATCGCTTGGTATCGAAGCTCATCAGTTGGGGGCTCGATTGTTCTGCTACCCCCGTCACTTGAAAGTTCAAGGTATGAGTTTAAGTGTGCTTCCTTTCTTTGACGATCGTCTCCACGAGGTCATTTTGTTTTGCCTAACTTGTTTGTACCTTTCCTTTGACAGAGGCTTATTTTCCCCGAATCGCCGAACCACCGCCAGAGATAGCCATGTCGAACCCGGGAGTTCTTGGTCGCCTTCACTTGGGCAAGCAGACTGGTCGCGTTCCTGCGACGATGTCTCACCCTGCCCCGGTGACGAGACCCGCTGAGGCGCCAGTCGCCAAGCCGGTGGTCGAGGGAGAGGAACAACTCAAGCGCCGCAAGAGGCGGAGGTCGGAGGAGTCCCCGTCGATCTCTGAGGCGGACGTATCGATTCTTGAGCCTCCGGTCGCTGCGGCTCCTATCTCTGCCATCCCGATGATGGAGCGATCTGGCCCCAAGCCTACGGTCTCCGGCCCCCGGTCATCGCGGCTTGGCGAAGAAGGTGGCGATCGCCGATGCGGAAACATCCCGGCAAGCCTTTTTTCGGACGCGATCCCGAAATGTCAATAGGTAAGAGTGGGTCAAAATTTTCTAAGTTAGGCATTCGAGCATGGTATGGGCTAACTCCTTGATTTCCTTGGTTTACGCCGCAGGTCTGCCTCGCCGATCCGGACGTTGCCCCCATGGTGCCGGACTTTCTGTCGAGCAAGGCTCGCAAAATTCTCTCGAAGTCCACCACGTTCGCCAGGCTATCACTTCTCTGCCCAAGGCTTGGACGACCGACCTTGATGCGATCGCTCGTCGGCGATCTGGAGACGCCATGCAGGCGACCGTTGCCCTGGCTCTTCAGACGGCGACGATGGCCGTCCAAGCTGCTCGGGATTTTGAGGGGCGACCCTCCACTGCTCATCTCCATCGCGAACTCGAGACCGCCCGGAACAGAAATATCGAGGATGCCAACCGGATCCGGTCTATGGAGAAGGAGTATGAGGAGACGGCCAAAAGGGCTAAGCAGGATGTGGATCGATTGAAGCAGGAGCTGAGCCGCTCCAAGGAGGCTGCCGATCGGTCCCTTGATAAGGAGAAGGAAACTCGCCAGAAGCTCGAGGCTTCGCAGGAGGAGGCGACCGGGATGAAGGCAGCGGTGGATCGGCTCAACGGTGAGCTGGAGGCGGCGAAGAGAGAGCTGGAGAAGGCCAGGGGCGAGAACGTTGCCAAGGCGGTCGAGCTGGCGGAGGCCGAGAAGACAGCGGCGGATCTGAAGGGGCAGCTGAAGGCGATCGAGGTCGATCCCTACCTTAACGTCGGGCACGTCGGCGAGTTCGCTTACTACTTGGCCTATGCTGACGCTGTTCGAGCCGCTAAAAAGGCAGGGGTTGAGATCGGTCCCCTGATGGAGAGCTTCAAATCCTATGTCCTCGAGCATCCTCTGCATCCAGAATTCTCCCTGCCGATCATTGACTTTGTCGACTTTGGGATCGACTTGAGTTGGTATACCGGCAAACTCATTCATCCCGAGGCCGATGGGGGAGCCCAAGCCGATCCGCAACCCGAGGGCGAAGACCAGCAGGCGGGGCCTTGAGAGGCATTTTTGTTTTTCCTCCGTAGCTTGTACTTTTTGTAATGCCTTCGGGCCTCGTAATGTATGAAGCTTGTGTTATGAATAAAATACTCCTTTTATCATACTGCGTAATGTATTACATGCGATCGCCTTTGATTGTTTGCGTGCAATTTTTACGAGTACGTGTATATTTGCTTTCGACTTTTTGTTCGTCCGGCCGATCGTCTGAGTGTTGAAAGTGTTGACATGTTTTGAATCGGAATTCTTACTTGTAATTTTCGTCGGACGACCCCGATCGCCCTGCATGTTTTTGAGCGAAGCCGATCGAGTGTGGTTACTCTTTGTTCGATCGTATTTGAGATTGGCTCGACCTATCCCTGCCCCCTTGTTTTTTTTCACTTATTGTAAGTAAGGAAACAAAGACTAGTCTGTCTGGCGAGCTATCTTCATTTCGCCGATTCTGAAGAGTCATGTGTGGTTGGGGTGTTCGATGGACCGATCTCCCCAATCGTGTCTTCGTGTGCGAGGGATATTGTGTATCCCGCGACTCACTTTTTGTGAGGGTCCTCCGTTAGGCTACGCCTGCCTTGTGTTAAAACGAAAGGCGGGCGATCTCGGTCTGGAGGAGTCCTTGCGCGGAGTGTTGTCGGCTTATTCGACACCACGTCCGCGGCTTGTCAGCTCTGCTTCCACCTCGGCCCGCCATGAAGATGGCGATCCTCGACGGTGTACGTTGAGACGGGGGTAACGGCACGTCGCATTGTTCGGGTTCACCATGTTAGATGATGTACCTTGAGGACGTGCGATCGTGCCTACTGATTATTTTGGAGGGTCCTTCGGCTACGCCGGCCTCGTATTTAAACGAAGGGCGGGCGATCTTAGCCCAAAGGAACCTTGCATGGGCGAAGCTGTCGTTTCCATCGACCTCCAGGACCATGGCGGCATTAATTTTACCTAGGATCGTCGTGATCAGCGATCGTCGGCGATATGCGATATGCCTGGTGGGGCGATCGCCATAATAGATGGGATAGGAAAAAATCTCATTATATTTCTTGTACATCATTGAAATCGAATACAAATTTATCACTGATAGTATTTTTTCAGATGCACGGCGTTCCAGGGGTATTGGTCCGGAGTACCGTCAGGATGTTCCATTCAGAGGCTCCTTTGGTTAGCCATCTGGATACTCTGAAAGGTCCCTCCGATTCGGACCAAAACGCCCGTGTGGGCTGGATCTTCTTAAGGACGAGATCGCCCACTTGAAATCTTCTTTCTTTGACCTTGGAATTGAAGAACTTCTCGGCTCTCCTTTTGTGGATTGTGTTCTTCATTTCTGAGGTCAGCCGTCTTTCTTCGAGCATGTCTAGGTCGATTCGTCGGGCTACATCGTTGTCGGTCGTCATCTCCTGCTCGGTTCGATGGCTGAGGACGGCGATCTCTGAAGGAATCACCGCTTCTGTTCCGAAGGTAAGGGCGAACGGGGTTTCGCCGGTTGAATTGCGGGTCGTCGTTCGGTAGGACCACAAAACGTCTGGGAGCTCGCTCGCCCATCGTCCTTGCCTGGATTCGAGTCGTGTTTTGATCGTGTGTTTGAGGATCTTATTCACTGCCTCTACCTGCCCGTTCGTCTGAGGGTGATAGGGCGCTGAGAATAACCTTTTGATTCCCCACTTTTCACAAAATTGCATGACTTCTAAACCGTCGAACTGTTTCCCGTTGTCGGAGATGATGGCCTGGGGCAGACCGAATCGGCATACGATGTTTTTCCATATAAACTTGATCACTTGCTCTTGGCCGATCTTGTTGAGCGGTTCGGCCTCAGCCCATTTGGTGAAATAATCGACCCCAACGATGGCGAACTTACAGCCCCCCGGAGCCATCGGCAAGGGACCTATAAGGTCGATGCCCCATTGCGCAAATGACCAAGGGCTATACATGGAGGTGAGCTGTTCGGGTGATATTTTAATGTTGGGGCCCATTATCTGACATCTATGACACGATCTGGCATAAGCGATCGCATTTTTCCGAAGTGATGGCCAGAAAAATCCTTGTCTGGTTGTCTTATGGATGAGGGCTCGCCCGCCCGCGTGGTTTCCACAAATCCCGTCATGGATCTCAGCTAAAACGAGCCGACCTTCCTCCGGTGTAATACACTTGAGGAGGGGAAGGCTGAAGGCTCGCCTGTAAAGCCGATCGTCCAATAGGGTATACCTGGTTGCACGAAGCTGGAGTTGGCGAGCTTTAACACGGTCGTCAGGGACCGTTCCGTCCTTCAAGTATTCGATGAACGGGGTCATCCAATTCTCTTCGGCGATGGCGACCGTGGTAACCAAATTCCTGTCGATCGCCGGCCTTGCTGACTTTGTGATTTGGATATTGGAGAAGTCGGCTGCCCCATCCGATGATGCTAGCTTGGAAAGAGCATCGGCCTGGGAGTTGTGCTCTCTCGGGACTTGTTCGATTAGCACTTCTTCAAATTTTGTGCACAATTCGGCGACCAGCTCATTTGACCATCTGTTCGCCGCGCGCCTCATATTCTCCCTTGACTTGGTTCACGACCAAAAGGGTGTCCATGAAGATATGGAGGCGACGAACATCTAGGGCGAGGGCTAGATCGAGCCCGCCTACCAAAACTTCATATTCGGCTTCATTGTTGGTCGCACGAAAACCGAAACGCACAGCATTTGTGAAACTCTGACCGTCGGGGCTAATGAGGACAATCCCTGCCCCCGCTCTCGCATCGGTCGCTGAGCCATCCACGTATAATTTCAGCAGTGTCGGCCGACTGGCCTGACCGTGAGGGAACGTTAATTCCACCACGAAGTCCGCCAGAGCTTGGCCTTTGATCGCCGTGCGAGGAGCGTAAGTGATACCGTATTGGGCGATCTCCAGCGACCACTTGAGGAGTCGCCCGTTGGTATCCGGTCGGTGTAGGACTTGTCTCAGAGGTAGAGTTGTTAGGACTTCCACTTGGTGATCGAAGAAGTAAGCCCTCAGCTTACGTACACTCATGACAAGGGCGTAGGCGATCTTCTCCAATGGTGTATAACGTGTCTCAGCGTCGTGGAGCGCCTGGCTAACATAGTAGATCGGCAAGTGGGCTTGCCCCTCTGCTCGCACCAGAACGGCACTCAGCGCGACCTCCGAGGCCGCCAAGTAAAGGAATAATTTTTCACCGGGGATCGGCTTTGCCAGGATCTGGGGGTTAGATAGATATTCCTTTATTTTGGCGAACGCTATCTGGCTTTCTTTCGTCCATGCGAACTTCTTGTTCTTGATGGTCGCGAAGAAAGGCTTGCTTTTATCGCCGAGCCGTGATATGAAACGGTTGAGGGCGGCTAGACAACCTGTGAGGCGTTGCACCTGTTTGATGTTTCGCGGTTCCTGCATGTCAAGGATCGCCTGTATCTTGGAGGGGTTCGCCTCGATCCCCCTTTGGCTCACTATGTGCCCCAGGAACTTCCCGGAGCCCACCCCGAAGTTGCATTTCTTGGGGTTCAGCTTCATGTTAAACTTCTTAAGGATGGCGAACGTCTCGGCGAGATCGTTGAGGTGATCTTCCTTCTTGAGGCTTTTGACTACGATATCGTCAATGTAGACCTCCATGGTCTTGCCGATCTGATCGGCGAACATCCTGTTGACTAATCGCTGGTAGGTCGCCCCTGCGTTTTTCAAGCCGAACGACATTCTGACCCAAAATTATATGTCTTTTTCTGTGTGGAAATACATGTGTTTTATGTCTTCCTCTGCCATTGGGATTTGATGGTATCCGGCGAAGGCATCCATAAACGACATCATTTCGCAACCTGCCGTGCTATCGACCAGGTGATCGATATGAGGCATCGGGAAGTGATCTTTTGGACATGCCGCGTTGAGGTCGGTGAAGTCAATGCATAATCTCCAGGAGCCAGTTGGCTTTTTGACGAGCACCGCATTGGCGACCCACTGTGGTTCGTCTGTGGATACTCCGATCAATTTGTTGTTGAGTAACTTCTGGACTTCTATGTCGAGCGCCGCGTATTTCTCGGGACCGAACTCTCTACGCTTCTGGTGAACAGGCTTCATCGCCCGGTCGATCTTCAGATAATGGCAAGCGTGTTCGGGACTTATGCCAACCATATCTTGATGCGACCAGGCAAAGACTCCGATGTTCCTACGTAGCAAGTTGATCAGATCCCCCTTTAATTCGTGGTCGATGCTTGCGCCGATCTGTATTTCCCGTTCTGGATGATCCGGATCCATCGTAATACTTTCCAACTCTTCACTACACCATATATGGGTTTTAGCAACACCTGAAAAACCGTGTTCAAAAGTCCAAAAAGTGTTGCTGAAGGTAGAAAAACAAGCTATGGCTACACTTTGACCAAATTCGAAAGTGTTACAAAAACGGCCGCAACCATAGGGGTCTAAGGTAACACTTTTCTTTTTTTTTGGTAACATGCTAAAAAAGTGTAGCAATAGACCCCTATGCCAACACTTTTATTGTCTCTGGCTACACTAAATTTTGTGTTGTTGTAGACTTAAGGCCACACTTTTATATATTTAGTGACACCAAGATTTGTGTAGCCGTAGACCTATGCCAACACTCATGAGGTCTAATGTAACATTAAATTGTGAAACATTTTGACATCTTTACCAACAACTTTAACACTATGGCTACACTTATATATGAACAGTTCTAACTTTTGCCAACACAATTTTAATCTTTGCCAACACAATTTTTATATTTTGCCAACAGAAAGAATTACAAATTATAGTCTATGGCTACATTTTGCATTTTTACCAACATTTTTCATGCTAAAAAGCAAAATGTTATATTGGAAAATAAATATTACCATAAAGCAATCAATACCATTAAAACAATGTCAACCATAACAACATCCAAAATACATGACTGCTAATCTTCAATCCATAATAGCTAAGAACAAGTTACTACGTAATCCACAAATATAACAAAACTACTTGAGTCACTTAGCTAGCATAATATAAAATGATGAGATCAGTCAAGGAGTGACATTGTCACCGCCATAGGACTCCTCGACTGATTTCTGAGAGTCATCAATCTTTAAGTTCAAAACTGGATTCTTCTCGGCCAACATTTTCATCATTTCTCGAACTTTTTGGTCAAGTTTTTCATTCATATCTTGTTGAAGTTGAGCCCTGATCTTAGCAGTTAGGTCCGCCACGTACTGATCAGCAACTTGAATGGATGGTGATGCTGAAGACTTTGATTTTGGTTGCTCTGTAATATACTCTTCTTGACTATATATATACACTCAATGGTAAGAAGAATGAGAATATGTCACATTATGTTAAGAAGGAGATAGTTGAATTTCACAAGGAAGAGATGATAAAGTATAGGGTAAGATAAACAGCAAAATCAATGTTAAACCTTTTCTGCATAAGGTAGCATAAACTCCCTGAGCATTTACATAAGGTAGCATAAATTGCTTAGTATACCGAAGAATACATATTACTCGAAACTTACAGGCAATATGAATGGGTAAAAAGAAAACTGAAATCCAGAAACCTGATAACCAAGTTGAGCAGCTAGAACAAGTGTTGGGCCCCAAAATATTCACATCTGTTCTTACTTGAACATTTATCTCCTTTGATTTTGATATGGCAAAGGAGTCATTGTGGTATACCTGTATAACCAGAATCGGCATGGATACACAAATTTACACACAGAATTTACTTTTTCGTCCAGCAAAACTACAAAAAAATAAGATGTTAATCAGGATAGATACCTAACACATGATTTCCATCTGCCAGAATTCAACTCTGGAGCCTCGGGCTTTGCTTTGCTTTCAGGCAAGAAGTTATCAATATTTCGCACATCCTAACCCAAAGATATCGAAAAACAACAAGTGCATAAGTCATGCAATTAAATGGTAGATAACAAAAAAAAAAAAAGAAGAAGAAAATTGATCATAAAACACAGACATCTAAAAATGCCTAATGGTAAGTCGGAGATCTAAACCCAACACCCATCTTCAAGCCAGATTAAGCGCATTTTCCCTTGTAGCAATAGACTAGTTGTGTCAGTTAGAACTTGCTCACGAATGTAATATTCTGACTCCCGATTTAAGCGAGTTGCTTCATCAGCATCACCATAAGTTCTCACAGGTGATTGTCCCTGCCCGACATCTCTCACAGAATTAACATATTCATTTGCCTCCTTGATAGCTATTTGGAAATCACTTGGCTTACTACCATACAACTTAGTCTGCCCCTGAAATCTAATCGTCAAACAAAATCAAATGCGCAACTTCCGTCACTTAGAATACATTATTACAACATAAGCCAGCATAACATTCACCTATCCATGTAAGCGTGAAAGGGAAAAACCATTCCAGATTTTATCCACCCATAGTCCTGTGAATAATATGTATACATATAAGATACCTTTAAAAGAGATAACATGTATGCTAATGCAGGTATAGAGGATAGTAGCAATCACAAATTCTCTCTTGTCCAACTTTAGGCTTGCTTTGGTTACTTGAAAGCATTGGTTTCTTTTGACCACCTGAGGGGGCAGCTACTCGGCCAGGATTACTCACCACCTGTTTGTTACCCCTAGGCGGTTGTTGTAGAGCAGGTCATCCATCTTCAAGTCCACCAAAAAACCTCTATAAGTTTTCTTAAGAGAAAATAAACATGCTGTGTGCTTTTAAGACGGCAAACCAGAGAAGATAGAGCAATTTGCACACCAGTCTTTAGGGCTGATACATTTCTTGGTGGCTGACTTTTCAAAGAGGATGGAACCTCGGCATCATCGGATAAGAAAGAATAGTCCCTCGCATTCTTTAGAATTTCAACCTTTTTCTTCAACTGTGTCAGTTATTAGGAAAGTGAAAAAAGGGGTGAAAAAAAGTTATAAACCACCAACTACCAATCGGAGTATCAGATAAGTCAACAGTAATTACCCCGTTTGTGACTCTTGGTGGATGGTCATCGCTGGATCTTGACTTGACATGGTCAGTTGAGAGTTTTCACTATACTCAAGTAGAAAAAATAAATATAAATAAATCAATGAAAGTAAAAGGATATCCAATGGCAATGACATATTTCACCCCCCTTCCCCCCTCCCAAAAAAAAAGAAAGAGAGAGGAACACATTGAAAAATAAACAACAAGAGAAACAATAAGTGCATTTTAGTTGGTGTAATATAAACTATTAATACTGACCTTCGGATAAAAATCTTCAGTCACATAAACGGAGCTCGGATTCAGTTCAGATATAGTAAACGGAGGATCAAGTTCTGTGTGAAGATACTTTAGTCCCCGGGCAATACCAATAATAAGTTTCATGTGTCGTGTCCAAGAAAATTGGCATCTTTCTCCATATGCAATATTCAATCGAAAAACCCAAAAAAACAAAAAAACTCTTGCATTCAGCTTTCTGAAAATGCAAAAGAAAAAAAAAAGAAGGGGAAATATTGCATCGATCAACGCACAATGAAGGTGCTCATCGAGTGTTCCGTTCGATGCATATTCGAAGGCAAGCATCCTCGTAAATGGATTGCTCTCTACGCAATAGCCTACCAATTTCCCGGTGTTCTCATGATTTAATCTTGCCATGTCTGCCACCTGAACATGTACATCGTTATTCATAGTCGAAACCTCATTGGTAGTTTATATAATTATACAACCCCTAAATGTTTATGAAAAATAAGAAAGACAGAAGTACCCCCACCTTTCAGGGTGCCTTGTACACGAGGCTATCCGGTGAGGAACCAATGATATTGCTGAAATCTTCACAGGCTACCTCTAGTTCTTGTCTGTTATATCTCACTACATCCTTCATTGCCTTAGAATCTGCACAAGTGTAGAAACTTGTATCGGGCGTAAAGGTTTCACGATATATTTAGTTCGGATAAGATATACTCTATATTTTAAGAGAATAACCAACCAATGTAAATCGTCATGTAGTCCGTTGCAGTTCCAGACTTCTTCCATGGAATAATGATGGAAGTTTTCCTCTTCCACTTCTGAAGTGCAGTAAAAAGAGCGACGACAAAGAGCACGCCGATCATAATTCCTGTTACGATCTCGAGAACCAACAGCCATGCAGGTCCCCTTGAATCACTAGACTCGTGTGTAATATCCGTATTTTTCTTTCCCTTGTATTTTCGTTTTTGGTGTATTTCTCGATCGTAGTGACCCTCGTGTACTTTTCAGCGTGTCCTTCCTGTCAAACTGTTGAACTATATTCTTGTTATTGTTGTGCGAAACCGCCGTTTCGGGGTTGCCGTGGATCCATTTCGTGTTATTAGTCCCCAAATATTGATTCCTATCGTTTCATTCTCTTTCCGGATCATTTTTATCATTTTGGGACCCAAAAAGGGGTGTGGGCCGCGGCACAAGGTGCGTGCGCCGCGGCACACAAATTTCTCCAAATGTTGGTCGGGCACCAGACTGTGTGCCGCGGCACACCCATCCGTGCCGCGGCACGCGCGAGCAGTGCCGCGGCACACTGTCCGTGCCGCGGCACACTCGTGTCTTCCGCGACCAAAACCCAATCAGACCGTGTGCCGCGGCACACGCAGCCGTGCCGCGGCACAATGCTAAAACCTGGGAGTAGATTTTCGGCCTGTGCCGCGGCACACTTCTGCTGTGCCGCGGCACACGAAGCGGTAATTGCGCAGACTCGTACTTATTAGACGAGATCGGTCGTCTCCTTCCCCATTTTTCCACTGCATCGCGAGAGAAAGGATATAGAGGGGGAGAGTTCTTCATCCGGGGGTCGATTTTCATCATTCCTTTTCGGTTGTGAGGCTCGGATAATCAATCTAACGCGTGTTCTACGGATCTTAGTTCTTGAATCTCCAAAGGTAATGTTCTAAAACCCTATTTCGATTAATTTGGGGGTTTTGGGATTTTCTTCCGATTAGTTCCGTTTCGTTGGTGGATTCATGATGTATATGATTAATATTGTTAGTATCGTTAGTTTTCCTACGGATTCATGGATATTTTGTGGATTTTTATGGATTCGAGAGGGTTTGGTTGTGGTCCGCCCTCGTTGTTATTTTTGTATGAATATACATGAATCGTAGGCGGGTTTCCGGGTGTATTCCATTTCCATAATCGTTTAGAAGTGGTTGTGATTGTGCTATTCGAATCGTTAGGTTCATTCTCGTCGGTTCCTCGTGGTCGTGCTTGATTCTTCCGTTCCGTTCGTGTCATCGTCTATTTAATCGAGGCAAGTACCCTTATGAACTTACGATCTTGACATAGTAGTTTTGTATGAGAAATTGTGTGTGTGTGTATGCTCATCATGGGTTAGACTCGACGGGTCTCGGTAGGGTTCCACGAAGTGTGGGACCGCGAGCTTGCTTTTAACCACTGTGGGTTAGATCCGACGGGTCTCGAGGATCCACGAAGCCGTGGGTCCGCGGTTAATTGTGGTGCATTTTTACAAATGTGGTTTGATCATTGGCATTTCGGAAATGAGTATTTTGGAACTATGTTTTCTTGAATTGCATGCATTACTATAAGTGTAAGATGTAAGTCGTTCATCTAGTTACTTGTACTAGCGTAAATGCTAAACCCTCTGGGGACCAGTTACAGGGAAATTAGTTTTATGAATTTCAGTCGGGTTCATCGAGGCAATGAGCTACTGGACCAGTACACGGATGATGGCCGTGCGTGATGATTGTGCACGAGTGATGTTTTAGTGTCTTTTACCTTTTCGTCTTTTGTGGTTTTGAACTAATAGTTGTACTCGAGTACTTAAGGGGTTCTTGTTCGTTTGGATTGTATCGTTGCTTATTATGTTGTGTTGGATGATGATGTTATATTGACCGGTTGAACCGGGTGGTTTATTCTGTTTTGCGTCTTTATGACATGGTGTTGGTTTGTCATTTATGTGAGTCGATGAGTATGATGCTGTTCAGCCTGGTGGGTCCCATATAGGGATTCACGGCACTGTAATATACCTCGAATATCTTGAGGGTGTTACAGAAAATGGTATCAGAGCTCTAGGTTTATGGATACCTAGGCTTGTCGGTTTATTGGGTCTTGTGGTGTTTTGTTTTGCACATCATCGTCACGCTGCCATGATTCCGGTACTACCAGTGTCCGTAAGTTTTCCTTCCTCTGTTCATTATTTCCTTGTATCGTACCTTTGATTCTCGACTTGTGATTGTTCTTCTCTCGTACTTACCCTCGTATGGCTTTTGCTACTTATTTAACTCCAGTATGGATGCTGGAAGAGGTCGTGGTCGCGGTCGTGGTCGTGGACGCGGCCGGGACGTGGGCGGCGGTGGGGCGGCCACGTCGCGATCTTCGAGCCGGCGATGGCGACCGTCAGATCCATGCTTCTTCTCAGTAGCGTGCCGTCCTTGGTATTGCGTCAGTTTTGCAACTAATGGTGTACCTTATGGCGGCAATAGCTCAGGCGGTCCTGAACCCGGATCAGGCCCATGCTAATCGGGGCGTAGCGGTCCGTTAGCTCCAAGATGTCATCAAGATGCATCCCCTCGGTTTCGGGAGCTTCGGACCCGATGGGCCGGGAAGGGTGGATTAAGGAGATATCAAAGGTCTTCGTTGCCACTAAGCCCCGAGGAACGTAGAGTCCCTATTGCTCAATACTTTCTCACGGGGACGCTACAGATTGGTGGGAGGCCGTTGGGCCCAAAGACCATCTTTGCTTCGTGGGCCGAGTTTCAAGAGTTGATGGAGGTGAATATTGCCGTGGCCGCCGATGTGCTCGGGTACATGCTTTTATGATGCTCAACCGCGGGATATCCCCGTATCTCAAGCTATTGCCGATCTTAATAAGGAGTTGGGTTATGTGAAGACCCAAGTTGTCGAGGAGAGTGACAAGATTTTCCATTTCTGAGACGGATGAAGTTGCCGATTCGGGACTATATGTCGGGCTTGTATGCACTACCTTGAAAGATTACCAGAGCAGGCCCTTGCTTACGATATGTCTCGTGACGGCGAGTGAGGCGGCCCGCGAGAGTAAGAAGCGTAAGTCCACGGAATTTTTCGGGCCACAAAGTGGGGGTCGCAGAAATTTGATCTGCTAACTTTTCCGCCGGTGGTGTCCCATCTCGATCTCGGGTTTCCCGTAGGGCTGCCATGCCCCTTCTCGAGAGGTGAAATGCTTTAATCGTGGCTGCAGGCCACATCGCCGTGTTTGTCCGAACCCTTTGCCGACGTGTAATCAGTGTGGCGATCGGGTCACAAAGCCTTCTGGCCGATAGGAGAAAATCCTTGGTACCGGGCTTCCATTCCGGCGCCTAGGGAACCAAGTGTGAATCAGGGTCGTTTGCTCCTCAATCTCCGCCGAGTGCTAGTCGGGAGAGGTCGGGTCAGCCCTCAAGAGGAGCTTCCAGTGTCGGCTCCGCCCATCCGCGGGTTTATGAGATGCGGAAGACCGATGACCCAGCGGCTACCGTGGCGACAGGTACCGTTTATATTCTTTCTCATCCTGTCAGTGTGCTTTTCGATTCCGGTGCTACGCATTCGTTCATATCTCTGGATTGTGTACGTCGTTTGAGTCTCGACCGTTTGACACCTTGTGAGCCCTTCATCGTTAAGCTTCCTAGCGGTGATAGGATCGTTGGTGATCAGGAGGTTCGAGACTGTTCTGTGCTTATTTGTGAGAGGACTTGGCCCTCTAATCTTATTGTTGTGAGTATCGAGGGTGAGGATTTGATTCTTGGTGATGACTGGCTCGAGCGGCATGGTGCGATCATGAACTACCGCACGAGAATCATCACTATGTTAGCCGAGGACAAGATCGAGCACTCTTTCGCGGGCGAAAGAGGGGAAACCATTCGTCATTAATGCCTTGAAGGCGATGAGTCTCATGCGAAAGGGATGTCTTGGTTATTGGTGCTATGCCTTGAAGGCGGGGATGGTGGAGTCGAGCTTTCGTCGATTCCAGTCGTTAATGAGTTTCTGATGTATTTCTGACGAGTTACCGGATTGCCACCGGATCGTGAGGTTGAGTTTGCTATAGAGTTAGAGCCGGGCGCGCTCTATTTCAAGGCGCCGTATCGCATGGCACCTTCAGAGATGGCGAGTTGAAGAAGCTGAGCGAGCTTCTTGAGTCGGGGTATGTTCGACCGAGCGCCTCGCCTTGGGGCGCACCGGTCTGTTTGTGCGGAAGAAGGATGGTTCACTACGTTTGTGTATCGACTATCGCGAACTAAACAAGGTGACCATCAAGAACAAGTATCCTTTGCCGAGAATTGATGACTTGTTCGATCGGTTGCGAGGAGCTACGGTATTCTCGAAAATTGATTTGAAATCGGGTACTATCGGCTCGGTGAGAGAGTCCGATGTGCCAAGACAGACTTTTCGGTCGAGATACGGACATTATGAGTTTGTAGTTATGCCTTTCGGGTTAACTAATGCGCCGGCGGTGTTCATGCGGTTGATGAACAAAGTTTTTATCGAGTATTTGGATAAGTGCGTCGTCTTTATTGACGATATTCTTATTTATTCGAAGAATGAGGAAGAGCATGCCCATCATTTGCGGGTAGTATTAAACATTTTGAGGACCGAGCAACTCTATGCAAAGTTCTCGAAATGTGAGTTCTGGAAGGAAGTGATGTTTTTAGGTCACGTGATTTCGAGGGGGTTCGTGTGGATCCGCAGAAGATTGAGGCCGTGTTGGATTGGGCACCGCCCAAGAATGTGAAGGAGCTCCGTAGTTTCTTGGGTTTAGGCTACTACCATAGGTTCGTCGAGGGTTTCGAATCGCTCGGCCACTTACGCAGCTTGCTCCAAATCCGAGAGGTTCGTCTGGAATGACGAGGCGATCGAGTTTTGAGGAGTGAAGAAGCATTTGACTTCAGCCCGGTTTTGGCGTTGCCATGTGGTAACGAGGGTTTTGCCGTTTATAGCGATGCTTCGGTCGTGGTCTTGGTGCGTATTAATGCAAAGACGGTAAGACCATTGCCTTTGCATCGAGACGATTGAGGCCGTATGAGCTTAACTACCCTACTCATGATTTGGAGTTAGCGGCGATCGTTTTGCGCTCAAGATTTGGCGTCATTATCTTTTCGGCTCGCATGTCGATTTTTACCGATCATAAAAGTCTGAAATACATATTTACTCAGCGGGAGTTGAATATGAGGCAGAGGAGGTGGTTAGAGTTGATTAAGGATTATGACCTCGAAATCCTTTATCATCCGGGCAAGGTGAACGTCGTGGCCGACGCCTTGAGTCGGAAACCGATTGCATTGCGATCGCTTGAGATCCTTACGTCTCAGTTCGAGCTTCGGCGATCTTTAATCGAGTTAGATGTTGAAGTTTTGTTGCACTGAGCCGTCGGGCAACTTCGTGCTTTGGAGGTTTCGTCGTCTTTGATCGATGAAATTAAGCTGAAGCAGTTAGAGGATCCGATGATTACTCAAATCCGAGAGAACGTTCTTAAAGGAAAGTCTCCTAGATTTGTGATTCACGAGGATGGTATTTTGAGATTTCAGAGCCGGCTTTGTGTGCCGAACGACTCAGAGTTGAGACAGAATATTTTACGGGAGGCCCATGCTACACCTTACTCCGTTCATCCTGGTTCGAGTAAGATGTACAAGGACTTAAGAAGGAATTTCTGGTGGAATGATATGAAGGATGAGGTCGCACAGTTTGTAGCGAGATGTTTGACTTGTCACAGGTCAAAATCGAGCATCGCCGACCGGGTCAAGTTATTGCGATCACTTCCCGTTCCTGAATGGAAATGGGAAGATATATCGATGGATTTCATTACGAGTCTGCCGAGATCGAGGTCGGGCATGAATATGGTGTGGGTGATTGTCGATCGTCGACCAAGTCGGCACATTTTCTGGCATCAAGGACACTGGGCCCGGAGAAGTTAGCTCGTGTGTTTATCGCGCAGATTGTGAGACTTCACGGTACCCCGAAGTCTATTGTTTTGGATCATGACGGCCGTTTTGTATCGCACTTCTGGCAGGCGGTGCATAAGGCGTTGGGTACCCGTTTACATTTGAGTACCTCTTTCCATCCCCAGTCAGATGGACAATCGGAGCGCACTATCCAGACGTTCGAGGACTTGTTGCGTGCCTGTGCTCTCGATTGGAGTAGTGACTGGGAGGAACATTTGCCGCTGATTGAATTCACGTACAACAACAGTTGGCACGCGTCGATTCGGATGGCACCGTATGAGGCACTTTACGGGCGGCGATGTCGATCACCGATTTGTTGGAATGAGGCGTCCGATTTGGTCGGGACCGAGCCGGATGTCGTTTTAGAGACGAGGCGGAAGATAGAGTTAATTCGAGAACGGATGTTGACTGCCCAGTCGGCGAAGTCATATGCCGGCGTCCGTCGTCGACCTTTGGAATTCGAGGTGGGAGACCACGTTTTGCTAAAGGTGTCGCCGACGAAGGGAGTTTTTCGTTTCGGGAAGAAAGGAAAGTTGAGTCCGAGATTTATCGGCCCCTTTGAGATCCTCGGCGAGTAGGTGAATTGGCGTACCGTTTGGCGTTACCTCCGGCCTTGAGTCATGTTCATAGCGTTTTCCATGTTTCCCAGTTGAGGAAATATGTCCGGATCCTAGTCACGTCATCGATTATGGCGAGATTGATATTGTGAAGATATTACTTTTGAGGAGCGTCCTTTGAAGATTTTGGAGCATCGTGAGAAACGATTGAGGCATAAGACCATACCTTTGGTCAAGGTGCGGTGGTCGAGACACGGTGTCGAGGAAGCAACTTGGGAAACCGAGGATAGCATGCGTGCTAGGTACCGAGTTGTTTGTTTCTTACGTTTAGACGAAACTTATTTTTAGAGGGTAGAATGTAATATCCGTATTTTCTTTCCCTTGTATTTTCGTTTTGGTGTATTTCTCGATCGTAGTGACCCTCGTGTACTTTTCGGCGTGTCCTTCTGTCAAGCTGTTGAACTATATTCTTGTTATTGTTGTGCGAAACCGCCGTTTGGGTTGCCGATCCATTTCGTGTTATTAGTCCCCAAATATTGATTCCTATCGTTTCATTCTCTTTAGGATCATTTTTATCATTTTGGGACCCAAAAAGGGGTATGGGCGCGGCACACAAATTTCTCCAAATGTTGGTCGGGCAATCATGCGTGTGCCGGCACACCCATCCCGTCCGCGGCACGGCGCGAGCAGTGCGCGGCACACTGTCGGTGCCACGGCACACTCGTGTGTCTTCGCGACCAAAACCCAGTATCCGTGTGCCGCGGCACACGCAGGTATGCCGCGGCACAATGCTAAAACACAGGAGTAGATTTTGGCTGTGCCGCGGCACACTGGCTGTGCGCGGCACTGCAGCGGTAATTGCGCGACTCGTCCTTATTAGACGAGATCGGTCGTCTCCTTCCCCATTTTTCCACCGCATCGCGAGAGAAAGGATATAGAGGAGAGTTCTTCATCCAGGGTCGATTTTCATCATTCCTTTTCGGTTGTGAGGCTCGGATAATCAATCTAACACGTGTTCTACGGATCTTAGTTCTTGAATCTCCAAAGGTAATGTTCTAAAACCCTATTTCGATTAATTTGGGGGTTTTGGGATTTTCTTCCGATTAGTTCCGTTTCGTTGGTGGATTCATAATGTATACGATTAATATTGTTAGTATCGTTAGTTTTCCTACGGATTCATGGATATTTTGTGGATTTTTATGGATTCGAGAGGGTTTGGTTGTGGTCCGCCCTCGTTGTTATTTTTGTATGAATATACATGAATCGTAGGCGGGTTTCCGGGTGTATTCCATTTCCATAATCGTTTAGAAGTGGTTGTGATTGTGATATTCGAATCGTTAGGTTCATTCTCGTCGGTTCCTCGTGGTCGTTGATTCTTCCGTTCCGTTCGTGTCATCGTCTATTTAATCAAGGCAAGTACCCTTATGAACTTACGATCTTGACATAGTAGTTTTGTATGAGAAATTGTGTGTGTGTGTATGCTCACTGCGGGTTAGACTCGACGGGGTCTCGGTAGGGTTCCACGAAGCTGTGGGACCGCGAGCTTGCTTTTAACCACTGTGGGTTAGATCCGACGGGGTCTCGGCAGGGATCCACGAAGCTGTGGGTCCGCGGTTAATTGTGGTGCATTTTTACAAATGTGGTTTGATCATTGGCATTTCCGGAAATGAGTATTTTGGAACTATGTTTTCTTGAATTGCATGCATTACTATATGTGTAAGATGTAAGTCGTTCATCTGGTTACTTGTACTAGCGTAATTGCTAACCCCTCCGGGGACCCGTTTGGGAAATTCGTTTTATGAATTTGGTCGGAGTTCATCGAGGCAATGGTACTGGACCAAGATACGGAAGATGGCCGTGCGTGATGATTGTGCACGAGTGATGTTTTAGTGTCTTTTACCTTTTCGTCTTTTGTGGTTTTGAACTAATAGTTGTACTCGAGTACTTAAGGGGTTCTTGTTCGTTTGGATTGTATCGTTGCTTATTATGTTGTGTTGGATGATGATGTTATATTGACCGGTTGAACCGGGTGGTTTATTCTGTTTTGCGTCTTTATGACATGGTGTTGGTTTGTCATTTATGTGAGTCGATGAGTATGATGCTGTTCAGCCTGGTGGGTCCCATATAGGGATTCACGGCACTGTAATATACCTCGAATATCTTGAGGGTGTTACATCGTGATTAGATTTATCTTCAATAGGACGGCGCTTTGTGTTGACTCCTGGATGAGTTTTAACAGGCGGACGAGCTGTCCCTGTTATCAAAATTATATCACTTTTCAGCTGCATCAATGAAAATTTAGTAACTTACACTCATAGGCTTAATGTAATTAAATTTAGGAAGGATTAAAGCGAAAAATTAAAGAACTCGAGCTGTCATATCTTCGGAAAACATCAATATGGACTCGCATTATGCATATCATTGTATATGTTCGTTTTTTATCATTTAATTTCATGTAAGAAAACAGAATTCAAAAAAATATTCCACCTTCTTTTCTGTACTTTTCTTTTTCATATAATTAAAAAAATTGCCCAAGTTTTGGCCAAAAATAATAGAATTTAACTTTGAGAATTACAAAAAAAAAAAAGAAAACCCCCGGCTTCTGAGGTTAAATTCACCATACATTTTGCACTTGCCTTCAATGGAGCTAAAGGTGACATCATCAAATACTTTTACTGTTCCATCACCCTAAATGTTTACAATCAACACAGTATTTTGGCACATTTTCATATATCACCTTTTGCCTAACAATCTCAGAATTAGTGCTCAACAACACAAATTCTTGTCTATCTTCCAACAAATCAATCTCAGCTGATTAGGGATTAGGGATTACCTCAGATTTTTTAGGCGAAGCGTGGGGCATGTTAACAGCCGTGGCAGGCATTTGCGGTGGGCGCAGGAACGATTTTTAAACCTTTCATGTCAATTCTCACAGCAAACTTGTTCATTCCTCTCAATTGAAGCCCTATCACCGAAGGGATTTATGTCTTTCCTCTGGACACCGAGTCCCATTTCTGATTCCGAAAGTCACACACACGAGTCAGAAACACGAACCTAACTTCCTCAAATCACTCAATACCAAAAATCCGTTTTGTTCTAGAACAGAAACCGAAAGAAACAAACCTGAAAAAATAAATCCTTGAAGGTTTGTGGCTGTCTTCAGTCACCTTCAATTCATACCAGAGAACCGCCGCCACCGCCGCACTGAGCACCGTCGAGCCGAGATCCACCTCCTTCCTTAATTCCGTCGGGAGTCGAATCGAGATTTGTGGGGAGATTCAATTCGTATCCTTGGAATAAGGTTAGCAGGCAACCACCACTCGAGAACTTAGAAACCGCTGCCGACATTTTCACAGGCCGACATCGAGACGGGATGCAGAGAGGGAGAGAGAGAGTCGTGGGGGGAGGGACAGAAGCAGACGATTTTTTTCTCTTTCTTTGGGTTATGAACAGGAGGGGGTATGGGATTATGTTAATCGATTAAACCTTGGTTTAGTTGGGCCATTGCCTCTTTGTAGTAATAGGCGAAATCCCTCGCTCCCAGGGCCTCCACCCCCGGCCCGACAGGGATTGATGAAGAAATTAAATCATGGTGACTCAACGGCCCACTAGGTGGGAGGAACAGTGACTGGTGCCCACAAGGAGCTATCCCCACATTGGAGGGATAAAACTCCCGGGTGCCCACGTGTTATCATGGAAATTAGAGTAAAAAATTTGAGGGAGGAAATAATGGAAACCAATATTTGCTAAGTGTTTTTTGGAGTCCAAACGAAAAAAATTGAACCTCAAAATACTAATTCTCGGTCTCAAGACATACACTTCGCTATTGTAAAAGTTTTTTGGTAAAAAATAAAATTTCACACTTTTTACTTCATTAATTATCAAATTAGCGAAGTCTTTATAACTTAAAATTTCTAATTAGCTCCTGCTTTTTTGTTTGGTACCATTTACTGAAGTCTATGTGAGTTTTTTACTTCAGTAAATTGAAAAGCGAAGTTGTTGTTTGTTTTTACTTTGCTAATATACATTACCGAAGTAAGACGTAGCGAAGTCTTTGATATTTATTCTACTAGTGTATGTTCATATAGAAAAGGAGCTAAAATAAATAATTACTCCATCTGGTCCAAAATAACTGTAGCTTTTTGACTATTCACATGTTTTAAGAAAGATAATTATTTCTCCAATTTAATGATCAAAGTACCAATATTTCCTCTTATTTAATGCTCATCTCTCTTACATTACTCCCTCCGATTAGGACGATTCATAAAATACCTTAAAAAAATTAGGTCGTTATAGTTGAAAATAATTTATTTGGACCGCCTAAAATATTTTAGCAAGTCCGCCTATTTCTTTTAGTGTTTAGTTACACTTTTTCTAAATAGCAACGGCTACACCAAATTTTGTGTTAGCGTAGATATTCAATTTGGTCTACGGTAACACTAATTTATATCAATAATAACGTTAGAAAAATGTGTAGCCGTAAATCAAATTTGACCAATTTTAAGGCATCTAAGGCTACACTTTTGCTTGTAACATCAAAAAAAATGTTGTTGAAAGCCATATATGGTGTAGTGCTTCGACAGGAACGGTCGCCTCTCGTTTGGTACGATCTCCGGACTCGGTCCTTGGATCAATGTCGAGACTTGGCTCGAAACCGATCCTTGGCTCGATGTCGTCCGTCAATTGATGAGAGATGGCGTCCCCTGAGTCGGGTTGGTACGAAGTGTTAGGCTTGTCGATCTCCATGGGTTGATCGTCGGTCGCTTCAATGTTACATATAGTATGGGAAGTATTGAAGGAAGTAACAACATAGGAGTAATTCAAACATCTCTTTGCCATTAGCTGATCTCCTTTTACAGTACCGACCGTCCCATCGGTAGTGGGGAATTTGATACAGTAAAAGAAAGATGAGGCGACCGCCTCAAAGGTTTCTAAAAAGGGGCGACCTAGGAACCCATTATAAATGCTGGGCCTATCTATGATTACAAAGCTTAGGTTCCTAGTAATCCTAACCTTGGGATCATAAATGCATACTAGCTCAATGGAGAGCTTGATCCTTCCGTAGGCTTGGACTGTGTTGTCGCCGAACCCTTGGAGCACGGTGTCGAAAGGCTTGATGAATTTGATTAGGTTGCCGAGTTGGTCTAGGACGGATTTGAATATGATGTTGCAAAAACTCCCATTGTCGACCAACACGCGATCGACCGTCTTCCCAAGGATGCAAGCGGAGATTACTAGTGCATCCTCTTTGGGACATTGCACTCCCTCCCTGTCCTTGTTGGAAAAGGTGATGAGCGCGTCTCTTGAGATGGTCGGCTCCGGAGGTACTACAACATGGACTTCGGCAAAAGCCCTCAGCTCGGCTTTTCGCTTTCTGTTTGACAGGGTGGAAACCGGGGAAAGGCCCCCGAGGCTCCCACCTCCAGCTTGAAGCATGTTGATCCGACCGCCAGGGTTGATCGGAGGGATCGACTCATCAGAGTACTCCGGCTCATGCTCGATCCTGGCGATCGGATTGGGAGGAATTCTTTCGCTTGGTCGGTGCTCGCGCCCTCCGGCTCTTTCCGTCCTGGGTTCTGGCTTGGTGATCAAATTGTCCAGTTTGCCTTCCTCAAGCGATCGCGGTATCTCGAGGAGGTCGCGGCATTGACTAGTGTTGTGGCCGGGACTTTTATGATAGGCACAGAATTTGCTACGGTCTAGGTGACTGTGGTCCCTTATTGGCTTTGGCTTGGAAAGCCACTCGCGACCCTTGATCGCGTTGAAGATGTGGGCCGGAGATAAGTTGAGGTTGTGAAAAAGGTGGACCTCTACATCCTCGAAGGCTTTGAACTCGCCAGGTGGCTTGGCGATCGCCTTTCTGGACTTGGCGACCGCCTTCTTCTGGACATGAGAAGGTGCTTTTCCTTCTTCGGACTGTCCCTCGTCCAAGCGGAGTGAGAGCATCTTCTGCCTGGCCAGAAAATCGGCGGCTCGGCGGAGCAGCTGTATAGGTCGGAGGAAAATCCTTTGTGAGGTGCCTGAACATGGGCGAGCATCCGTGGAATCCGTTCAGGACTGCGTGGTGAGCGATCTCGTCGCTGATGGGCTCACCGGTGAGGACTATCTCGTCCACCCGGTCGATGTAATCCTCATCCGATTCGTCCTTTCCCTGCCTGATTTTCATCATGCGGTGGGGACCTTAAGGCGGCGACTTTGGCGGCGAGTACGACGTGAAGTCGTTCGCCGACTTCTCAAAGCAATTGATTGAGCGAGATGGTAGTGAGGTGTACCACCTGTGGGCGATATCGCCCGAGTTAACGGAACATACGACATTTCGTCGCATCGAAGCTCCGCATCCGGTCATGTAGATCCGGAATTTGCTTAAGTGGGTTCCGGATCCGTTCTCCCCTCATATAGAGGTGTTTGTGGGGATTGATCGTTGATTGGGTGGGCGATCTCGATCTGACCGCGAGTGGTTCATTCAGCCCGGCCGATCGGTATCCCGACACCTGCCCCAATTTCTAGGAGCGTTTTCATCTCGTCATTTGTGTGCATGGCGGCGATCGCCGTTGCTGGCCGATCGCCGCCGGCTCTCGAATGCGAACCAAGGCGATCGTGTGCGATCCCCTAGCTCCGTGGAGAATGACGAGCTCCACCCGGTGGGTTCCTTCCTTGGGCGGCGGGGCTCATTGACCGGCTGTCTCTTGGGAGTCGGATATCTTGAACTCACAGTAAAGGATTCGGATATCGATGTCTCATTTGGGGCACAGGTGCCAGTCGCCATGAGGATCGCTCCCGAGGCGGTGAAGACGGAATCGTCCCGCCTTACGAGAGCCTTCCACTGTGGCTCGGGGCTTTCGTCGATTTCTCAACATAGATCCCCTTGAGCTTAGTTTGCTTGCCGTGGTTGGTGACGGGGTGATGGTGGGCGTATCGCGGGCCCTCTGCCGTTCCCTGAGGATGGCTATAGCCTCCTAAATCTGTTCCGATGTCTGGAACTGATCGAGTGAGAGGCTAGAACCGTCCCTCGGGGGCGGGAGTGAGAGCCTAGCGTCGCCACGGTCGCCTTCCGCCGTGGGCTGGGATTCGGTCCTCGCCGGAATAAGATTTTCGGCAGATCTCAGGGTGGCCCTCTTGGAGGTTGTTGCTGATGTCATTTTCTGAAGGTTTTTCTATTGAAGAACAGTGAGTGTTTCTTCAAGTATATGTCCGGAGAACAGTGAGTGTTCTTCGAGACGGTAGGAATAAAAATGAAGGTTCAGTGCGCCCTCCTTCTAGCGCCAATTGTTGTTACCCAAAATATTATCCGGAGATAGTATTGCTGGAATGATCGAGTAACAAACAAATGCGAGAACACTTCCGTGAGAAAAATAGATAACACAAGATTTGCCGGGGTTGTTAATCTCGGGCTTGAATGCTCTCGCGAGATGTTATTAATAAATACACTGTCGAGTACAAATATTAATGTTAGAATCTAATACAAGGAGTGTAAAGACTTCTAGTTATCTACGCTTTAGAGCGCGTAGATTGCCAGAAGAACCAGATGGATGAATCTGTGAGTTCTTGCTTGGGATATATGATGAATGTGTATGAATATCACTATGAATGTGTTAGTGTTTGCCAAAAGAGCTTTTGATTCTCTCTTTGGTGTGTATTTTTCACTTAATTCGTAGTGGATTCGCCTCCCTTTTGGCCGCAACAGTGAGTCCTCTATTTATAGGGGACAAGGTAGTTGGGATCCCTCAGGCGATCGCCGTTTTCTATATTAAAATAAACGGCTGATCGTCCCGTCACGTGGGCCTGTTCCCTTGAGGTCCGAGGTTGCAGTTGGAGGCCAGCTGGGTGAACCAATGGGAAGCCAGCACGTGTTGCGAGTCGCTGTCCGAGGAGGGCCCACTTCGTACCTTTCGGCGGCCTTGTCGGTAGGTGTGGTAGGTGACAGGCTGGGGTCAATGATCCTATCTGTCGGTATCCTACGAAGATCCGCGGGTGGGCCATCGTCCAAGATTCGGTCTTCGACGACTTTGACGGATGCTGGATCCCCACGTGGCATGAGACGATCGCCTCTGGTCCGCTCTTTAAAGACGATCGCCAGGTATCAAAAGACGATCGCTGGTTACCAAAAGGCGATCGCTGGTTCACAAAAGACGATCGCCGCATTATGCCGAACTTTAGGCGTTTGTCCTGAGTATGTCTTCCATGGTTGGCTTCTCTGGAAGGTCGCCGATCGCCTATCGTGGCGAATCAATCGCCGCACAACACGGATGATACTCTTATTTTTTGTGAAGCTAATAAGGAGTCGGCTATTGAGATTAATAATATTTTGCATAGATATAGTGTTTCTTCTGGTCAATTGATAAATATTGAAAAGTCTACAGTTGTGTTTAGTATAAATGTTGGAATTGAGTGTATTGCAGAAATTAGAGACATTTTACCGGTTGAGGTAGTGGATAAGCATGAAAAATACTTAGGTTTGCCTACGACGATGGGGAGTTCAAAAAGAGAGGTCTTTAGGTGGCTTAGGGAGAGGATTTGGGCGAAAACTCAAGGCTTTGGTGAGAAATACCTTTCTAAAGCTGGTAAAGAGGTTATAATCAAATCGGTAATTCAATCCATTCCCACTTATGTGATGGGGTGTTTTAAATTGCCGAAGTACCTTCTTCAAGAACTGGAATCTATCATTGCCAAGTTTTGGTGGGGAGATGGCAAGAAGGATAAGATTCATTGGACTAGATGGGATAATCTTTGTGAGAGTAAAAGAGATGGAGGCATGGGCTTTAGAGATTTGAATTCCTTTAATATGGCGATGTTGGGAAAGGAAGTGTGGCGCGTTATACAAAATCCCGACTCTTAGTCATATTTTGAAAGGTAAGTACTTTCCGAACTGTGATATCCTTGATGCTTTGCCAAACAGTAATTCGTCCTTTACATGGAAGAGCATCTATAGCTCGATTGAGATGGTAGGAAATGGCATCATTTGGCGCATAGGTAATGGAGCTTCAGTCAACATTTGGAAGGATAACTGGATACGTAGGGACAGCGTGCGTAAGCCCATCACACCTATTTATCACTTAGGCAATATCTCTGTGGCAAATTTCATCCTGCCGAACGGGAAGGGGTGGGATATGGATGAGTTGCGTTGGGTCTTCTGGGAGGAGGACATAGATTTTATCACTCAAATTCCTTTTGGCTGCCCTAATTCGATTGATACTCGGATTTGGTATTTTAATAAGAATGGCCAGTACTCAGTTAGCTCGCCTTACCACCTAGCTCGCAAACTGAAACGCAATAGAAATCTTAATGCAACTTCTAGTTCTGATCCTGTTAGTTGTGATAGGAGTTTCGTGTGGAAAGTAGGTGTACCAAACAAAGTTAGAGTTTTCCTCTGGAGACTTTTGTCTAATGGGTTACCTGTTCTCCAGAATCTAGTTCAGCGACACGTACCTGTGGATCCTCTCTGTTTGCTGTGTAGAGAAAATTCAGAATCTGCTATTCATGTATTTCGAAATTGTCCATTTGTAAGATTGATCTGGGCAATCTCTGACCTACCTGCATCTATTTGTTCTGATTCTAGTACTGATGTTTGGCTTTGGATTTTTGCGGTGAAACAGGTTCTATCAGCAAAGTAATTTGCGTATTTTACATGTATCAGTTGGGGGATTTGGTATCACCGAATTCAAATCACCAATTCTAATAAAGAAGGAGATCCAGAGGAGTTGGTACAGTTTGCGTGAGTACAGGCCGATTCGATCGGCCCGACCCAACATTTTACGCAACCAAGGCCACCAGAATCAGCTTCAACCTGGATGCCACCTGATGACCTGCACGTGAAAATAAATGTTGACGCAACCATATTCAGATCTGATAAAGCAGCAGGGTTGGGGATCGTATCACGAAATGGAGCAGGCGACATGCTAGCTTGGAGACAAATATTAGTGCCGCATCAAATCTGCCCAGAAACAGCAGAAACGCTTGCTGTGAAGTGTGAGATTGAGTTGGCCATTGAGTTCGGGTGGAAAAGCATCATCATCGAGAGCGATTGCCAATCCGTCATAAAAGCTATCAACTCTGCCACTACTTGTTTATCACCTGGAGGGCATTTTATTGAGTTCATTAAATCTACTTTGTACTTGTTTGACTCTATTTCTTTTTCGCACATTTACCATTCTGCAAATAACTTGGCTCATAACTTTGCACAATATGTAGTTGAGGATAGAGATGGATTGACATATTTACCTGAGATTGGGTGATCTGATTTCTACTGCTTATGCTTGATTTATTATGTATGAAAGTATTATTTTTTCTCAAAAAAAAAAAAATTGGATTGATGATCCTTAATTCTTTTGGGACAAGAATCACAAGATATTATGTTTATTGTCATTTTGAATTTATATTTTTATGTGTTATTTTGAGTGGACCTTAAATCAAAATTGAAGTGTGGTCTAATCCAAGCTTAACAGGCCACTAATATTGGCCATTTGGCCATATAATCTTTATATATATTAAAAGAATATAGTCATATCTAAAGAGGAGTTCCCGACCAATTTCAGTTTACTTTTTTTAACTGATCTATAAAAAGATTAAATGAAAAATTAGCGAATATCTGTTAAAAAAACTGCCGTATTATACTTTTTTTATAAAAAATATAGAGATTATAAAAAAATAGTCATTTCTCTAGGAGTTTTCCCGCCCAGATTGTAATTTGTGTATAGTAGGTGTAGGGCTGTAAACGAGCCGAACTGTACCAAACCTTCACAGGGTTCGGCTCGGCTCGAACTTATTCGAACCTTAGGTTTGATTCGGCTCGAAACTTTCGAACCTCAGAATCTGAGGTTTGATTCAGTTTGAAGGCTAATTTTTTTTATAGTTCGATTCTGTTCGGCTCAAATTTTCGAACCGTTCGAATATAGTTCGATTCAACTCGAGTTAAAATCTAGTTACTAAAGATGGCAAAATATACGGTCGAAATAGCCACCTGCACCCACTCTAACAAAAATGGGAATTACTCCGTTCAAGTGGAGTTGGTGACGGATACAGGAAATGAAATTATGGATATAACCGGGATGGTATGGTATGGGGATTAAGTTTTCCCTATCGGGTATTCATGAGTATTCGTGTTCGCTACGTACCCATTTTATATCCGTACATAATTTCAATCTTTTTAAAACATATATGTAAAATTACATTTTTATGTGTTATGTTAATTACTTTTTATACTATATATGAAATACCAAAAAAGAGAAATCCACTCTTCGCTTAAGGCACCGAAGTCGCGAACTTGGCTGGACTTGCGTAGAGCTTAGCATCAATCCCGGATAAGAGTACACCACCCCGCGCTTTCTTTGCACACCCTATGACTCGCAAGTTCTGACTCTTTGACTGAGGTCTTGATCCATTTTTTATATTTATTTTTATTTATTACTCATCATTGATTATATTTATACAAATTATAAAATATTATATTTTTTTATTACTTTTTATTTTTTAAAAAATCAAAATAATTAAGAAGTAAAAAAAAATAATATTTATAAAAAAGTACCAAGCGGGAATGATGGTTGGGAGTGCGAGAGCAGAGATGGGTGACGGTGGTGTACCTGCGGGACGGGTCGGGGATGGGGATGATAATTTGAAGTGGAGATAAGGGCAAAGATGATGATGATAGTTTGAAGCGGGGGCAAGAGTGAATGTAGCGGCCCTGCACCCACTCGCCCCCATTCCTACTAATTACACTCCTCCACATTATAGAAACACAAAGTAAAATAACGAAATATAATAATACAAGTTAGTATTTTCTTCGGCCAGGGAGGCCTTCACTCTGTCTAACGTTAAGTAACTGCCTAAATGGAAAATGATAGAGCCACATCTCAAATCACACCTCCATCCACACTAGACCCATCTAAGCAATCTTTAGATAAATTGTGGGACCCACTATTGTTTTAAAACAATGGGTACTGATATTTCTTCTCTACCTTTTTTCCCATCGATCCCCCCCCCCCCCCCTTTTTTTTTTTCTTCTCTCCCTTTTTTTCCCAGCATTCTCCCCCTTTCTTTCTTTTTTCTTCTCTCCCTTTTTTCCCCAGCCTCAGCCTCGATCCCCTTCCTTTTTTTTTCTTTTCTTCCTCCTTCTCCCCCTTCTCACCAATTATACAACGAGAACTACATTCATCCCTCTATTGACGGAGAAATCTGATGGGGTGTTCCTTGATAATGGAAGATAAAGTATCAAGTGGTTCTACGGAGGAGGGGAATGAGAACATGATTGATGCTGAAGTGGACGAAGAGCAGGGTGTGATTCTTGAAGGCGCGAAGATGGGAACTGGGATTATTGAACCTGTGCCGGGAATGGGATTTCACTCTTTGGAGGAGCTCATGACTTTTTATGCCACTTATGCTAGGAAAAAAGGTTTTTCCATATCCAAAATATCCTCAAAGAAAGTGGACGGTATTTTATCATACGTGATTACTCAGTGTACTCGTGGGGCGAAGCACAAGCCCAAATCACACAATCCGCTTACGATGCGCCCAACCTCAAAAACGGATTGCAAAGCTAAGCTTACGGCATTTAGTAACTCTGATGCAATATGGTATGCCAAATCAATTGAACATATTCATAACCAGGAAATGAGTCCAGGTAAATCCCGATTTTACAAATGCAATAGGTACATTCAATCAAGTATGAGAAAGAGACTTCTTTTGAATGATAAAGCTGGGATTTCAATGAACCAGAGTTATAATTCAGTAGTGATTGGTGGGGGAGGTTATGAGAATGTACCATTTACACAGCGGGATGCGAGAAATTATGTGAACAAAGTTAGACGCTTACAGCTTGTTGAAGGTGATGCTATTGCGATGCAAAATTATATCTTGAAAATGCAATCTGACAATTTCGACTTCTTCTACATGATGGATTTAGATGAGGACGGTCGATTAAAGAATGTTTTTTGGGCAGATGCAAGGAGTAGGACAGTATTCAAAGAATTTGGTGATGTTGTTACTTTTGATACAACATATTTAGTGAACAAATATGATATGCCGTTTGCACCATTTGTAGGGGTTAACCATCATGGACAGTCAGTATTGCTAGGGTGTGGACTGATCTCCAGTGAAGACACTGTTACCTTCACTTGGTTATTTCAGTCATGGCTTACATGTATGTGTGGATGTCTGCCAAGTGCAATAATCACAGATCAAGATAGAGCCATGAAAAAAGCAGTGGAGGTTTTTTTTTCCTAATGCACGACATAGATGGTGCTTATGGCATTTTATGAAGAAGTTGTCTGAAAAATTGAATGGGTACAATGAATATAAAGCATTGAAACATGCTATGAAAAATGCAGTTTATAATTCATTATCAATACGTGAATTTGAAGATGCATGGGAAGAGTTTATTGATAGGTTTCACCTATCAGTTATGACAATTGGTCGGACAATTGGTCGGACAAGCCTGAAGCGCATCGTTATGATAAAATGTACAATGAATTTTTTCAGGTTGATGAGGTTGCATCGAGTTATCAAGATTGGAGTGATGATGTGATATCACATATTTTTGCAATGAAAGCGACTTTAAAAGAAAAGGCTGAAAGTCGTGGAGAAGGTAATGTGTTTTCAAATATTATACCAGCAAGAGAGAGCACGGCTATACTTGATCCATTTGTTACTCATAGTAAGGGGCGGCCTCCAAACAAAAGGCTAGTCGGTAATGTTGAGAAAGCAACAAAGAAAAATTTGGGTTCAAAAAAGAAAAGAACTTCAACTTCGACACGTGCACAGGTTTGTTAATATTTTTACTTGTATACTATGAATCATTTTATTTGACGGAC
This sequence comes from Orobanche coerulescens, assembly GCA_033398695.1. Taxonomy (NCBI): domain Eukaryota; kingdom Viridiplantae; phylum Streptophyta; class Magnoliopsida; order Lamiales; family Orobanchaceae; genus Orobanche; species Orobanche coerulescens. Next base: position 37,962,363 of record CM065815.1, read on the forward strand.
TTCTGATAATTATAATTTGGTTTCATTTTAAGGGGTATGACGGACAAGGGAATGCTGCACTCTTGCGACCAAATATACCTCAATTCACTCCATATATAGGAGCTCCAAATTCGGGAGCAGCACAAAGCCTCGCATTTGAGCCATTTATACGAATTGGGAGCAACTTTCCATTTGTGGTATACACTTTACTTTTTTTTCCACTTAAGTGTTGCTCTATGTATGTGAAATATGTTTGATTCCTTATTTTCTTTATAGGGTTATTTTTGGCCGGTAGATGGAGCAGTAGGAGGAGATGCTAGTGATGGAACTTTCAAAATCAACCATCCCTCACAAGGAGCACCAAGCACACTTAGTTCTAATTTTTATTGGGGTGTTTGATCAATTATTGAAACTATTTTTTTTGTTTGGTCACTGAACTATGTAATAATACATGTTTTATTTCTATGTTAGATGAAACTAGTTGAAGAATGTTTTGTATTGATATAGATTAATTGAATTATTTTCATGTTTTATCTATATGTGTTGCTTTATTGGCTATCTCCCAGCTTTGCAAAGTTAAATGAGTCACTATCAGGACTAAATTCAAGGTGACTGATTCTCATAGCCTTGCCTAGCTTGGCATCTCCTTTCTTCATATTTCTTAGTTGATTTTCAAAAGTGAGATACTTTGGCTCATATGGTTTATCATACTTTATTTGAAGGTGTTTCTTCCTTTCAGAGGTTTTGTTCTTTATCGAAGTAGCCCATGTTCCTCATTCTTCCGTTTCAACAAGAATAGAACATGTTCCAGTTCCTCCCAATCCTTCATCCATATATCTGTCTCCAGTAAAATCCAAATATTCAGTTATCTTAGAGAAAGTACAATAATGTTTCTTGTTTCCACTGAACTAAAATATAAAACATAAATCAAATCAAACTGTTTCATTCATTGACATATTTTGACGGGCAAAACACCAAAGCAGACGCAGAACAAACATCAAAACATAACCATTTGATTCATCTCAACCTTGTGGAACATTATACTACATTGACTAATAAAGCAACAAACTCATTTCTTAGACCTTCAATGCCATCAGTTTGCTGATTCGAGGCCACTTTATTGGCATCATCATCATTTTGCAGATTTGAAGCCATATCACCACCTTCACACCATTGAAAAAATTACATCCATTTCTTTCCTGTAAAAATAAAGACCATTCATCTTAATTAAATGATGTTCATTAGTAACAAAACTTATCAAATAATAGTTATTAAAACTTATCAAATAATAGTTATTAAAAACTTAAGAAAAGACCATTCTTACTAGACATGAGTAAAATAAACAATTTATGCTCCATTCTCTCTTAGAAACTCTGATGACTGCATTTTTTCGACATAAACATATCTTGTTGGGTTCCCTAATATAATTCCATGGAGGAGATCTACTTGAAGAAGACATCTTCACCTTCAATACACAAGCAACACCCCGTCAGATTTCGCCGTCAATAGAGGGATGAATGTAGTTCATGTTGTATAATTGGTGAGAAGGGGGAGAAAGAGGAAGAAAAGAAAAAAAAAGGAAGGGGATCGAGGCTGGGGAAAAAAAGGGAGAGAAGAAAAAAAAAAGGGCAGAGAATGCTGGAGAAAAAAGGGAGAGAAGATAAAAAAAAGATCGATGGGAAAAAAGGTAGAGAAGAAAAATCAGTAACCATTGTTTTAAAATAATAATGGGTCCCATAGTTTATCTAAAATTTGCTTAGATGAGTCTAGTGTGGATGGAGGTGTGATTTGAGATGTGGCTCTATCATTTCCCCTGCCTAAATACCATTTTATTATCAATTTAATAATTAAAAGTTTGTAGATGGATTTACTTTTCGCGCTAGGGTGTTGCGCTATGTATTGTGTAATTCCACTACATCACGTAATTAAAAATATAATAAAGAAATATTAGTAAACTACCAAGTATAATTTTTTAATAAAAAGTTATGATGCTGCCAAAACGTATCGGATCAGCCCTTATCCAAGCGGTTTGGATAATTCCGGCGAGTGAACTTCCTGATCAGACCTACATACAAGAAAACACGTGAACTGGGCCGGGGCAGTGTAGGTGTGAGGTCACCTATTATATAAACACGAATATTGCAACCCTAACTTGCCGAGAAAGTCATCGAGTTTGTGTTGTTGTTGGACTTCATATATATATATATATATATATGGGAAGTAGAATCCTGATAAGGATTGTGCATATAGTCTCCTTGTGGAAAAGAGTCCTTGTTAAGTAAGGATATTTTTATTTCTCTTTATTTTGGATTTCGTCAGATTCTGTGACGTACTGGAAGGATATGACCTTTATCTACCGACAAGGAGTAGATGTTGAGGGATCTCGGCCAGTTCTGTCACTTAAACTGAGTCAGAGTGATAAGATGGTCGCCTGATAAGGTCTAGACCTGAATCGGAGCTGAGGCAAGCCGAGTTAGGATATCTGGCCTTCAGGTCGGCCTAGCTGTCATTCCTTACGCAGGGTTGAGAAGTTTACCCATGGGCTTTGCAGGGTCTTGGTTTGTGGGCCCTACTGGGCTTATGCCCAGGCTCTTTAGATCCATGTAATCAATTCGGTTTATGTCGTTCAGTGGCCCCCGAGTTTCTATCTCGGCATGCCGAGTAGGAACTCAAGTCCATCCTTTATCCTTCAGGGTTTAGGTTGCTTCTCCGAAGCCGGCTTTGCTTACAGTTATGTCGGCCTCAACTTGTTTGGGCGTCTCACTGAATTTTAAGGGTCCGGTCACACCAATCGCTTCGAATCCCTTCATGTAATTGGGCGGCGTGCGCGTGGAGAGATGAAGAGACACTATCCTGGCCGCGCCCATTAATGCGGTGCAATTATGACACCCGCGTGCCCTCCTTATAAAATCAAAATTATTCCCTTCATTCTTCGGATTCCGAATAGAGAACAGTTTGCAGCGGACAACGACATTTTACACCGCTCCATTTCTGGCTGTTTTTCTGTCGATTTACTCCGACCGGTTCTTTCGGCGTTGCTTCCCGTTTATTTTCATCCGCTTATCTTTGCTTCTTGAGGTATTTTTCCAGCTCCATTTCCCATTTATTTTTTCCGCCATTGTTGAGTTTTTCAAAGCTTCAAGTCTTCTATTAAACTTCGCGCCCTAGAACGGATGTTAGATATCCCTCTGGGTCTTTTGCGCCTAGGACCGTAGATGGTAGTGATGTTGACGTGTTGACTCTTTATAGTTTGGATGAAGTCCTAGACTGCATCTTTTTGCATTATGTCAAGTCTCAAGCTCGGCTTCGCCTTGGGGGAGATTCCTCATCGGCCCAAGTGGTTGAGACGAGGGAGAAGGTCACCTCGTCGTCTTCACATGGTGAGTCTAATACCTTGTCCTCTTCTACAGGTATGGCTGGGGAGAGTACTTCTGACAGGCCCGTCAGGGAGTTCGACTCCGAGGTTGTCGGCTCAAGACGTAGCCGGGTCAAAGGCCAGATAAACCCGTGAGGCTTTTTTCGGCCTAAGCATCCCAAAGGGGGGACGAGCTGCTTGAGGAACTTTATACCACATATGAAGTGGATAGGAATGAGTATAAGCTCCACCATAGTTTGGCCAGTCCTTTCGCCGATGATCATGAAGGTAAAACTTTCTACTACAGTGACACCCTCGTCCCGTTTTATTTTAAGCAATTCCACCTCGTCCTGAGACTGTCCTTGGACCCTTTCATTAATCAATTTTTAGAGGACTGGGAAATTGTCCCAGTCCACCTCGGTGCCAACGCGGTCAGGTATCTCAACGCCTTTATTATCTTGTGCCGTGGTCTCAGCTTCGAGCCGTGCATGTTTGCCTTCTATCACTTTTTCAATTCGTCTTACAAGTCCAAAACTAGAACCATCACCTTAAGTCTGATCCCAACAAACCCAAGCTCATGGCCCCCATTTCAAATATCGTCAATAAGGTCACGGGTTGGAACAGGCATGTGATCAAGGTTGAGAGCTGGCATGGCTGGGAATTTGCAGCGCCTGTTAATTCACCACATCGCCCTTCGCGCGTTCACGAGCCGAACTGGAGTGCGGACTTGATTCCGAATCTCGAGCAGTTCTCCTCCATTGCCATTCTCAACTGGGTCGAGCTGGAGACGGACTTTCGCTACCATGCTCAGGCCGGCCTAATGAGGGAGCCCATAGCTGGGGTTAGACCTTTGGTCGAGGTCAAAAGGGGGACTCGGTTTCCTGACTGGGTTGTTCACCCCAATTTCGTCTTTCACGAGGATTGTGCAACTTGCAGGGCCGAGGGGTACAAGTGGTTAGAAGCCTTCGACATCGTAGGATGTAATTTTCTTCATACTTGACGTCACCTTTATTTTTTCTCCCATCTCGTCCTGGGCTAACATTTATTTTTGCGCAGATCTCTCGATGGAGGACATCCAGAAGTTCAATGAGGAGCACATTGACCCTGTGATGGCAGATCAAAAAAAGAAGAGGTCATCCCGGTTGAGGGATGTCGAAAATAGACGTGCCGATATAGCGGCTCGACAAAAAGAGCTGCAAGAGAAAGGTGAGTCTTCGCTTCCTAAGGAGCCGCCTATCGCTCAAGCTGGGGCGTCGTCCAAACCTAAAGCGAACGTCGAGAGGGAGCCTACCGAGGAAGTTAGCCCTACTCGGACTCGTGCCCGGAGTCAAGGCCAGTGGAATTCTCAAGGACCGGGCCGAGATCGCGGGCTGGACCCTGAGGCAGAGCATCTCCAGAGACAGAAAAGGCCGAGGGATGAAGGAGGCCGAGATCGAGAAGAGCCTTCTCAGAAGAGAACCATTCCCTTGCCATATGGTTCATCCTCGACTTTCGCCCTATCCGATGCCGAGATTAAAAACTTGGTTGACTCTTTTGCTGCGGCGCCCATTATGTCTGGGTTTGATTCGACTGTTCAATCCGGGGCCGCCATGAAGCTTGGGGGACCGGTCATCAAGCGCGCCATGAATACATCTTATGTTGAACGGCTCGTTGCTGACAAGCCGAGTTCGCTCCAACTCTTCAACAGGAAGGGTTTAATTCTTAGTGAGGTACCATTTATTCCGTATTGATTTTCCATACTTTGCAATTTCTTTTTTGCAATTTGCTCGAACTAATTTTATTTTCTTTTTGTAGCTCGCCTCCATAGCCCAGCACGAGTATGTGGTATTCAGGTAGGTTGTGGATCTGGTGCACAAGAATGAAGCGGCGGCCAAGTTGGCCCAAGAATCTACCGTTAAGCTCGCTGAGAAGGTTGAAGCCCTTGAGAAGGAGAAAGCCTTGATGCACGATGCCATGCTGAAGGTGGAACAGGCCGAGTTTGCCAAGAGGTCTGTATTGGATGACTTGGAGAAACTAAAGGAGGCTTTGCTGCAATCTAAGTCTGCTCGGGAGATTGCTGAGGCCGAGGCACAGAGGAAGAGGGCCGAGCTCTTGGTGTTGGAGAAGAATGTCGCGGATGAAAGGCTGGCCTTTCTTGAGGAGGGCTTGCCTCGCAAAGAGGAGGCCGTCGTCGAGTGATACCGAAAGAGTGAACAATATCGGGATGACTTGGTTGATGAAGCGTGTCTACGGCAATGCCCCAATTTATCTCGGATCCTCTACATTGACACTGAGTCGAGGTGCCTCTAGAGAAGCTCGCCCGACTCTTCGTCCAAGATCCTTACAGTGCCGAAGCTAGGACGGATCATCCTATGATCCCATACTCTGAGAATGCTCTTAAGAACATAAGGGCTAGGGACTCTCAAGAAGGGAAGCTGGTATGGGATCCTCCGATTCCTCAAGAGAATAATTCCGACGACTTGATAGCACAGGCCGAGGAAGAGGATGGCGCCTGACTTGGATAGTTCAATTTTTGTCTTTGTATTTGGATGGATTGTAAGCCAATTTGGCTAGAACAATGTACTCTTTTGTTTTGAATACTTATAATTAGGGGTGAGCAGAAAAACCGACAAAAAACGATAATACCGAAAAAACCAAAACCGAAAAACCGAACCAATAAGATATTGGTATGGTACGGTTCTTAAAATTTTAAAAACCGAATTATGTGGTTCAGTTTCGGTTTCAGATATGAATCCCGACTTTAAAAACCGAACCGAACTGATAAAACAGATGACTATTCTGCAGACTTTGTTTCTCCTTTATGCAGGTTGTTATGAATTGATGGACTTATGCTGAGGAGGAAATTCAAGACTTTTGTTTAATCTGATATTGGACTTTTTGAATCCTTAGTTATTATCATGTTATTGAAGTAGATTTTATTTTTATTCAAGCTTTGAAGTGGATTAATTATGTCTAAATCCTTCTATTTAAACTTACAATTGTCTGAATTATCAAGTAGTTCAATTTGGGTCTGGCGCAAGCCCAACTTAAGTCGCCCATTTAATCAGCCCATTGACACCGAACCGCTACCGAACCGACACCAAAACCGATCACACCGAGCCGATTTAAAACCGAATCATTTCGGTACTCAAATGCTAGATGCCGATAAGATGCGTTTCGGTATCAGTTTTAGCTAGAAACTGACCAAACCGTACCGAGCTCACCCCTACTTATAATGTCTGAGCTCCGTTGTTTTATCGGGGTCTTCATGCTTTTCCTATATTCTTCTTGACCTGATTTGGGTGTTTTCTCAATGTTTCTTTCTGAATCTTGATACGCGGTTCATGCTCAAGTTTTCTATCTCGTATTACGAGATGCTCATACTTAACCAACCACGAACCGGTTTATCGTTAGGCTGAGTAGTTGAGGTCGGCCTTCCTGAAAATGTCAGAAGGAGATCCCGCTTTACACCGAGGTAAGGCCGAGATGTATACCTTAGTTTATTTATGATCACTTTAGCCAGTACGAGCCAAGTGTAGATGAGCCAGGGATCGTCTATCTGTGATCGGCATGTCTTTTGTCAAACTTGATCTAATTGTTTTGAATTGGATTCAGATTGTTCGAGTTAGATGTCTTAATCTTAACTCGGCATGCTGAGTATCATGTACTCATTTTTAAATTTGAGCGAACTAGTTGTCATAACTAGGCTCAAATTATCTGAGTTGGATGTCTTAATCTTAACTCGGCATGTTGAGTGTCATGTACTCATTATTAAATTTGAGCAGACTCGTTGTCAGAACTAGGCTCAGATTGTCTGAGTTAGATGTCTTAATCTTAACTCTGCGTGTTGAGTGTCATGTTCTCATTATTAAATTTGAGCAGACTAGTTGTCAGAACTAGGCTCAGATTGCCTGAGTTAGATGTCTTAATCTTAACTCGGCATATTGAGTGTCATGTACTCATTATTAAATTTGAGCAGACTAGTTGTCAGAACTAGGATCAGATTACCTGAGTTAGATGTCTTAATCTTAACTCGGCATGTTAAGTATCATGTTCTCATTATTAAATTTGAGCAGACTAGTTGTCAGAACTAGGCTCAGATTGTCTGAGTCAGATGTCTTAATCTTAACTCGACATGTTGAGTGTCATGTACTCATTATTAAATTTGAGCAAACTAGTTATCAGAACTAGGCTCAGATTGTCTGAGTCAGATGTCTTAATCTTAACTCGGCGTGTTGGTGACCAAGCATGTTATGTATGATTTAGCCTTTATAGGAACTAGGCTTTCATCTGAAATTTGAAAGAGTTGTCTTGGTTTAAATGTTTAAGTCAGGCATTAGTACTCCTGACTTGTTTTAATGTTCAGACTATTATGTAATGTCTAAGCATGTACAAATTAAGTACTTGACAGAATGGTGAAACAGATTTTGATAGATAAAGGGCCTTTACATCAGAAGTAAATGGATAGCTCGGTTTAACTTTTTCTATCTGTAATCCTTTCTCGAGCGTCTCGTAGCATGCTGCGAGTTCCAGGGTATCTCGACCATTGCCCGGAAGATTTATCTTTAGGGGCTCAGCCCTGTAACTTTGGTATATTTGGTGATTGTGATGTTCTTTTCTGGGGTGTTGATTTCCATCTTGTGTTTCGTTTTTCTAGATCTCATGACATGTTCCAAGAAGTTTCTGGGAGTCCCGAGGACACATCCTATTCCCGCTAGTGTGAAAAACTTCGCCCTTTGGTGAGGTAGGGAGGCGACCATGCTGAGTTTGCCTTGACTCGGAGAGCTCAGAATGGCATGATAATCTGATATTAAGTCCACAACAATGAATGTTATAGTGGCTGCGGTTCGGAAGGGATAGTCTCTAACCTCGAGTATTAGGTCCACAGTCCTTTTTGCCTCTGCTTTATGGTTTGTGAATTGACACGCTTTTTGTGTAACTATCGCAAGTGCACGATATCGTATCAAGTAGTAAAGTGGACTTTTTGAGTCCGGTTTATCGATCCCACAAGGAAGTTATGTTATAATTTGAATTATACACTATTAGTCTATTTTTATAGATACTTAAGATGAGTGAAACACACAATTAAAAAGTTTGGTTTAATAATTGCAAAGAAATTGCAATAATAGTTCTAATATTATAAGGAAATAAAAAGATTGCAATATTAATAGATTGATTAATGATAAAATGAAATAGTTGGGATTACAAACTTAGTTCGTCATTAGTTATAAAAGATGTATTGGAGATCATAAGATGAATTTACTTATTATGTTGTGTAGATTCGATTTTCCATAAAAAGACGGTTTCTCTTTCGAACTATAAAACGCCCCTTACATATTGAATCAATCCACTATATTTCTATGTTGATTGGCTTCAATACATAGCATTAGGATTTGTGAAAATAACTCAATGAATCATCTAAGGACTAGGGGTATATTTCTATCCCCTAGAACAACTTAGAGTGAAGATCATTTGATCTAATCAAACATATTTTCTTTAGAAACATATGAAGATCATAAATATCTTCATTAATTGGCCAAATAAATAAAGATTGTTAAAACAATGAAAATCACACACAATAATAAGTAATTCATAATATATCTTTATACAAACATAAATAACATGACTAACCTTGTTTATAATCCCAACTTAAGAAACTTAGCCCATAAAGGGTTTATTACACATATTACAAGCTTTGGTGGTCATTCTTAGTTGAATCAAGAGAAAGAATTGATCCTAACTCCCTTAGTAGATAAAGGAGATAGAAGCAATAAACTCTCTGAACAACATATACTATACCACACTTACAAAGATCACTCAAGAACACAAGTGTGTTCTTCACACAAAAAGAAAAGTTTACAAGAAAATGGAAAATTATATGATGAATGGTGAATGATGAAGGATCTAAGGGTCTATTTATACACCTAAAGTCATCTAATAGCTACAAAACTACAGCATTATTACATTATATCGGATCAATGCCAGCCATCCCTCAATAATACACAAAAAGTATAAAAAATTAGACAAATCATAGCAATCTGTCAAGAGTTACGGCCGTAACATTCAGGAGTTAAGGCCGTGAGTGTGGTGAATTACGGCCGTAACTCCTGAATGTTACGGCCGTAACGTGGCTTCGTAAATTTGCTCATTTGAAGCTTTGATAGTTACGTTTTCAGCCCAGAATTCCTCAGACTTTGCGTTTTTGCCCCACATCTTCTTCGGATGATAACTTTTGATATATAACTCTGATTTTGAATCCGGAAAGACTGCCGAATTCGTCTCGGAAAGCCCTACAACATGAATATATCAAAATTCAATAAAGAGAATATTTATTAAACATGTTGTTTCTTGAGTAATTCAGTTATTTAATCCGATTATCATCCAATAAAAATAAAATTATTAAAACTAATAAATTAAAAGCAAAAAACGAGTAGACTAGCTCAATTATGGGTGAATTTTATCGATACAAACCATGGATAAGTGTACAAAAATGACACTTATCATGAATCCTTCCAGTCTTCTATTGTAAGGAGATAGCATGCTGTCAGGTAGCCCCATCTCTTTGAATATTCAATAGTATAGGATATATTTCGCGGCCCCCGAGTCAATTAGGAGCCTCTCTGATTCGCAGTTATATATCCTCCCTTTGATCACTAGGGGTTGTTCTCTTGTGGCTCTGTTTCCTGTCAACTCGTTTGGAGAAAAGCTTATTGCCTCCTCGCCCCTATGAATCCATGGTGGGATGTGATACACCTTACTTAGCTCATGGATCAGCTCTTTCAATTTGGTATTTGAGGGGATTTCTTCTCTAATGACGTGCAGTTTGGCCCTGGGCGGCCTGTCTCCTTCCTCCTCTAGCCTATCGTCCCTTATCCTCTTACCATCTTTCTCCATGACATACCGATCTAGCTTCCCTTCGTCGATCTGTTTTTGCACCATTTTTTTCAAGGAGTAACAGTTCTCCGTTTCGTGCCTATTATCCTTATGGTAGGCGCATTATTTGTTGGCGTCTTTAGGGTATTTCGGATGGTCTCTGATGGGCTTGGGTGGAGGTAGATCCACCAAGTTGAATATCTCTGAGATTGGCTTTGTGAGGGGGGTGAAGACATCGGCTTTCTATGTTCCTCTAGTTCTATTTTTACCTTTAAATCCTGCGCCGTTGGAGCCTCAAAAATGGGCGCCATCAGCCGGCTTGCTTTCTACGTCCCTATATCGGTCCCGATCTCCTTTCTCTGACCTCCGCTTCTTCTTTTCTACAGCAAGGCCCGTGGCGTAGGCCATGTGGTATAGGTCTGCCTTTGTCGCTGGCTCCCTTATGAATAGTTCATGTGTAACGGCTTCAGATCTCTGTCCGTTAGTGAAGCACACGATGATCTCCCTGTCCATGAGGCGCTATTCTATGTAGTCAGCCAAGGTCCTGAATCTGTTGTAGAAATACATGGTCGACTCGTTCTTCCCTTGGACAGTATTTGCTAAGTCAGACAATCGTCTTTTTCTTGTTCCTGCCGTGGCGAAGTATTCCAAGAATTATCTTTTCAATTTTGAGAATGAATTGATGCTCCCCTTCTCTAGATCCATGAACCAGGACCTGGTCGGTCTAGCCAAAGGTGCTGGCGAAAGCTTTACAAAGAATGTCGTCTTGGTTAGAGACCAGGGCCATCATGCCCTCAAAGGATTGAAGATGGTCCCTGGCGTCAGAAGTGCCCGAGTATTTGTCCATATTGGGGAGCTTAAGATGAGAATTCGGAGGCGAATTGACAATCCACTGAGAAAATGGGCGCATAGCATCATACTCGTTTATTGGTCTACTCTATCCCTGCTTATTTTTCATGTTATCCATTCTCTCTTTCAATTCCCATAAGACGCGAGCTTCCATCCCTGAGCTACTACAGGAGCTCATTTGCTTTTCCGCGCATCTACCTCGACTTTGCCTTCCTCGGTCGTCTTGTTTCGCCCCTACAACTCAACTCCCCGTCGGACCCGACGAGTGCTGGATGGGGGAATTGTGATGGGGAGATGTCCGCCTAGGAGTTCTTCTTAGGTCGCTTAGGCCGCCTCTCTCCAACTATTCTGACTTCGGGAGACTCGGCCTCTTGCTCTCTTCGCCTATTTAATTGGTCCCTCAGATCTTTTCCTCGTCGGTCTATTCTATCACACCGTCCTTTAAACTGGCTGGGATAATTTTGAGTTGGTTTTACCGGAGGGGGTCCGTCACGTCGATTACCCACCGGTGGAGACCTATTAATCTCTTTATGGATTCCTCCCGTTTTCCTAGTTTTGGAGGGTTGAAGAGGATGTGCCATGGAATTATCTGGGTCATATTCCAGAAGGGCCCTTTGAGTTTCGGCCAACTGTTGGAGCGTTATTAAATTCTGATAGAGTAAAGTCTTTCTGTCTATTGGAGGCATTTGTTGTAACACCCCCAAACCACTCAGGAATATTACAGCGCCGTAGACCCTCTCAGTGAAGATCTACCAGGCTAAAATACAAAACAATGCATCACTTCACATGCTGACATGGCTTCGTAAAGGACCATTAGACCGATTTGGTCTTTTATCACAACACACACATCATTACATACAAGATTCTTTCCCAGAACTCATACCCACACAGGGGCTGGAATACATTAACGCTCCCCTATATCGGAATAATAACACATCGGAGAAATAACCAACAAGACTATCTAAAATACTTTACAATTGGTCTTCATGTGATTAGTATCGTCGTCTTCCAGCACCCTTCGTATCGATCCTGTGATTCGCTCCCCAGCAACCTGCAAGTACCTGGACGCAATACTCGGGGGTTAGCAAAACTCCACTATTTTGCTAGTGAAGTATAAAATACGAATACAAGCCATACACAACATACTCTAAGAATATAATAGTCATGAACATACTTCCCGAGATAATTCATTTGGTAAAAACTGTTCGAATCATGAAAAATGGGAAAATAAACCCAATGTATCTCTACAAAATATTTTACGATCTCGGGAGTTTTGAAAACATTTGGGATTAAGGAATTCTCAAGTCTTTCGAAAACGCTTGGGGACACGACCCAAAATCATCTTTCCCAAAAATACAATTCCGATAATAAAACACGGGTTAACAACCCAATTCACAAAACACGGGGTCCAAGACCCAAATCACGAAACACAGGGTCCACGACCCAAATCATAAACCACAGGGTCCACAACCCAAATCATCAACCACAGGGTCCACGACCCAAATCATCAAACACATATTCCTAAGGATTATTCGCGTCCCGTGTAACAAGCCACGAACCTCATACGCTCCCGCAGAACATACCCGAGTGAATAACCCAATAGGAAACCATACCAAATCACATGTCCTCGTGACAACAGTCACAGAACCATTCCCAAACCACAATCATAAGTTATCCCGGCATCGCGATAACAAGCTACGAACCTCGGAGTCCCCGCAAGACATACCCGGATTGGATAACCCCACAAGTTATCCCGGCATCGGGCTAGCAAGCCCCGAACCTCGGAGTCCCCACAAGACATACCCGGATTGGATAACCCTACGGTCACGCCCGACCCATACTAGCAAGTATGGATCCCGGAGATTCATCAATCTTACCCGGAGGCACGTCACTTTCAACGATCACATAACAACAAGCAAAACATCAAGCCGAGCAACACTAAACATCACGACCTCCTTTCAAATGAGTAACGACCAATATCACCCATATTCGCCGAACAAGCACACATAACAACACATAATATTCGGTAAATGATTCCGGTCTATTATATTCACTAAATGTGATCATAACGTCTTTCGACAAATGAAACTAACACACATAGTCCAAAAACACACTTATTCACGAAGCATACGAGTTATCGTTGAAAGACAACATTTATCGAGAACATACCGATCCTTTTTAACATTCATTAAACATACGGATTTCGCATAAAATCATTTACCAACAATTATGCCTACGAAACATGAAACATGTAACACCCCAAACTAGGCGGATATTACAGTGCCATGGACCCCCGACTGGGACCCACCAGGCGATTGAAAATTACTGAATTACACAATACACATGTAGTACCGAACCACATGACGTCATCAATTACTCCGATGAGGAGTTTCAAATACAACACACCCAGGGAATACTGAATAGATGTATATTTTATATGAAGATAAAATATACAACACTGAACAATTGACAATTCAGAAGAAAGTGCAGCGGAAAATACATAACAAGAAACATGAATGAAATGAAGAGACTGGGGACCCCTACTAGTATCACTGGGACTCCTCGCCGTCAACGTTCTCTTCCCGTGCTTTTGCCTTGTCATGACCTAAAAACAATATCCCCAACGGGGTCAGTTATACAGAACAACAATCCTCAAGAGTTGAACAACATAGAACAATCACATGAATGAATTAAGGAATAGAGTTGAATGATGAGCATCATAGTACGCCCGAATGGAATGTATGAGTGCACAAGTAGCCGAGTGTCCGGAGTCCCGCATATACACCAGCAACTTGGCCTAATTAGTCTCACGGAGGTACTTTACAGTGTGCACAGTCCAAATGTGTCCGGAGTCCCGCATATACACATGACCATAGTGTGCCCGACTAAAAATTCCACATATACGCCACCCGGCCACGCAATATAATCCCGGAAGGTCACAAGAACAAAAGTGACCAAGATGACAGATAATGAATAAAATCCGACAAGGATAAAGAACGACTCACCGAGATGACATAATGATACAACGAGTGATAGCTTCAATGAAATGAGTTAGAACCATCGTTCCTCATGAGTTACATGATTAGTTGATGATTACAATTCTCGACATGAATGATATATTACGAGTGAATTACATGTATGATGAACAACAACGTAAGGAATGAATATCCCTTTAACCGAGTAAGAATTAACTTACTCAACACTGGTGATGAAAGGTCTTCTCATGAACAAACATCTCTAATGGAGATATCGGTCGCTCGAACAACCTTGAATAACATAATTACCAACAAATGCTCAATAAACGTACTAAACATGATTATCACCAACTCAAAAGTCGTTACAACAATAACCAAAACTCATTGGGGCATTCTAACGGATACGTTGAAAACATTCTCTCGTTGGTTACAACTATCCCCCAAAAATATATCTAAGCGACCTCCACAAGTAAAACAATCCAACAAAACTTCATTAACGACATCAATGATCCAATAGGAAACCACAACTCAAGGTTACGACAACATTAATCGGAAACCCCCAAAAATATCCAAAGTCAAACCCCAAGGGTTCTTGAATATTTCCCCATATATTCATCAAATCCGCAATATACACCAATAAATCCATAGTAATACATGTATTCAAGGTAGATAATCCATATCTAACATATTACAACATCATAGCATGCTCACACGAAGAGATCGGAAGGAAAACACTTGAACTCCGAATTTCTAGATTCAAGAAATAATTACCTTGATTTGATGTGTTGGAGAGGATAAGGTGATGATTAATCCAACTTAGAAGCTTGAAGATGATGATAGGTGAGTGCAACTTGAAAAGATCTCTCCAAATCGCCCGATATTGCCCGAAAACACCGAAAAATGAAGTGAGGAGTGAAAATGACGAAATTTGATTGGACTGTCCAATTTATACTGATCCAATTTAGCGCACACTAAGTCATGATATGTAGCGTGCGCTAGCGGGTTAACCGGACAGTCCAGTGAGCTCTGACTGCCGCGTTAGCGTGCGCTACGAACTTGGTAGCGTGCGCTAACGTCTTCCCGATAGCGTGCGTTAAACCAAAATGTTAGCGTGCGCTAACTGATGTCTGATGCCCAGTAACTGAAGTCCAGAACCTACTGTCCTCTGGCCTGATTAAGTCTTAGCGCGCGCTACCCTATTAGGGTGCACTACCAACTGACCCTTGCGTACGTTATGCATATTCTTAGCGTACGCTACGAATTATTTCAACCCAGTCCAGTACCCACTGGACTGTATGTTCCAATACGCTAGCGCGCGCTGATGGATCCCGATAGCGTGCGCTACACACATCATTAACTTACGTTATACTCCAACTGTAGCATACGTTATGAGTCCCACTAGTCCAATCCAGTGCCTTCTGGACTGTCTGCCCAATTGGATTAGCGTGCGCTAGTACTAAGAGGTTAGCGTGCGCTACCTATACTCAATTAGCGCGCGCTAAAAGAGTACGTAGCGTGCGCTACTCCTCACGCACAGTCTACCACAAAAATGACGATGAAGATAATCTCATCTCAAACCTCAAACAATGTAGAAAGACGAATGATAACTGATCCAAGATTCTGAGTACATCAAACAGTGAACACGATGAACAAACATGAATGATGAATGATTATTACTGAGTGAAATATTACTGAATGAAAATTAACTGAATGATAATGAATGAATTTACAATCGGGTATTACATACTCCCCCCTTAAAAGAGTTTCGTCCCCGAAACTAAGGGTCAAACAATTCGGGATAACTCTCCTGCATACTATCCTCGGTTTCCCAAGTAGCCTCTTCGACTCCGTGTCTAGACCACTGAATCTTAACCAAAGGAATCGTCTTGTTCCTCAACTGTTTGATACGCCGCTCTAAGACTCATACAGGACACTCCTCATACGAATGATCATCCGCGATCTCGATCTCGTCGAACTGAAGTATGTCACTCGGGTCGGCAACATACTTCCGTAGCTGAGATACGTGAAACACATTATGAATTCGGCTCAACGTCGGAGGTAAGGACAATCGATAAGCCAGCTCGCCTACTCGATCCAAAATCTCAAATGGTCCAATGAACCTCGGACTCAACTTCCCCCATTTCCCGAAACAGAAAATCCCTCAACTCGGGGATACCTTGACCAAAACGTGATCACCTATCTCGAACTCTAATGGTCGACGACGATTATCTGCATATGACTTCTGTCGACTCTGAGCGGTCAACAAACGACTTCTGGTCAAATCTACCTTCTCGCGGACGGGTATAAGTATGTCGGGCTCGGTACTGATTGATTTTGATAAGTCACCCCAGCATAGGGGAGATCGACAACAACGACCGTACAAGGCTTCGTAAGGTGCCATCTGAATCGAAGAGTGCCAACTGTTATTATACATGAATTCGATCAACGGTAGTTGGGCTTCCCAGTCATCTTTCCAATCGAGGACGCATGCCCTCAACATGTCCTCCAATGTCTGAATAGTTCTCTCTGATTGTCTGTCAGACTGAGGGTGAAAAGCGTGCTGAAGTTGAGTTGAGTTCCCATGGCACGATGAACTGATTTCCAAAAATGTGACATGAATCGCCCGTCACGATCAGAAACGGTACTCTTAGGAGTACCGTGCAATCTCACTATCTCTTTGATGAACAGCTGGGCAAGCCTCTCGGGACCCCATGTATCCTTAATCTCAAGGATAGGAGCTGACTTAGTTAAACGGTCCACAATCACCCAAATTGTATTTATGCCCCGCCGACTCATCGGTTAACTCGTGATGAAATCCATTGAAATATCCTCCCACTTCCATTCTGGGATAGAAAGTGGTTTCAGCATGCCCGCCGGTCGCTGATGTTCTATCTTGACTTGTTAGAAGGTGAGACATCTCGAAACAAACTCTGCGACTTCTCGATTCATGTTACTCCACCAGTAGTTTTGTTTCAAGTCTTTGTACATTTTGCTAGACCCTGGATGAATAGAATAAGGGGTAGCATGGGCCTCTCTCAAAATCGAGTTTTTCAACTCGTCATCCGCCGGAACACATCACCGGTTCCTAAATCGCAAAAGTCCATCCTCGTGGACCACAAATCCAGGGGCTTTCCCCTGAGTCACATCATCTCGAATGCCCAACAAAAATGAGTTTGAACCCTGATTCACTCTGATCGCCTCTTCAAGTGGCGATGAAATCTCCAGCATACATAACTGTCCTTGTATACGCTGTACCAAAACCTCGATCTCATGCCTTAGGAATTCCTGCTGAAGTTCCTTCTGAATAGTTAAATGAGCAAGCATCTGCTCCTAAATGGACTTACGGCTTAAGGCATCGGCGACAACATTCGCCTTACCCGGGTAATACTGAATCTCGATATCATAATCCTTAATCAGTTCCAACCACCGTCTCTGTCGCATATTCAACTCCTTCAGAGTAAATATATACTTCAAACTATTATGGTCGGTGAAAATCTGACAGGTGACGCCATAAAGATAATGACGCCAAATCTTCAACGCGAATACCACGGCCGCTAGCTCCAGGTCATGGGTTGGATAATTGACCTCATAAGGCCTCAGTTGCCGCGAGGCATAAGCAATTACTTTCCCGTTCTGCATTAGTACACACCCGAGACCCTGCCGGATGCGTTACTATAAACTATGAATCCCTCCGTCCCTTGCGGTAAGGAAAGGACAGGCGCTGAAATTAACCGGCTCTTGAGTTCCTCAAAGCTCTGTTGACACGCGTCAGACCACGTGTATTTCTTATCCTTCCGCAAAATTTTTGTCATAGGTTGAGCGATTTTAGAAAATCCCTCCACAAATCGCCGGTAATATCTAGCTAATCCGAGAAAGCTTCGGATTTCCTTAACATTCTTCGGAGGTTGCCAATCTCAGATAGCCTCCGTCTTCTGAGGATCGACACGTACTCCGTCTGCTGAAATTACATGTCCGAGAAACGTCACTTCGGACATCCAGAACTCACATTTGGAAAACTTTCCATAGAGTTGCTCTCGTCTTAACATGTCGAGAACCTAATGAAGGTGAAATTCGTGCTCCTCTCGGTCACGAGAATAAATCAAAATGTCATCAATGAAGACAACTACGAACTGATCCAAATAGTTAATGAAAACTCGATTCATTAATTCCATGAATACCGCAGGTGCATTAGTTAACCCAAACGGCATCACCACAAACTCGTAATGCCCATAGTGTGTTTGAAACGCCGTCCTCGCGATATCCGACTCTCGAATTTGCAACTGATGATACCTGGATGTTAAATCGATCTTGTAAAATACTGAAGCTGCCTGAAGTTGATCTAAGAGATCGTCAATACGGTGTAGGGGATATTTATTCTTGATCGTCACCCTGTTCAACTCTCGATAATCAATACACAAGCGAAATGAACCATCATTCTTCTTGACAAATAACACTGGTGCTCCCCACGGGGACGCACTCGGCCGGATATAACCCTTCTCCAATTGATTCTTCCGTTCCTGCATTTCAGTCGGGGCCATACGATATGGTGCCTTCGATATTGGAGATGTACCATGCTCCAACTCAATCGTGAATTCCACATCTCTCTGCGGAGGCAAAATAGGTACCTCGTCTGGAAATACATCAGCGTATTCCCTCACTACCGGAATGTCCTCTAATGACACTGATGATTTCTCGGTCTTGGTCATATAGCACCAATAACCAACACACCCTTGATTGAGTAATCTAACTGCTTTCATTACATTGATAACTTTTCCGGAACGGCTGGGGTTACCCCCTGAAAAACACACTCGACCCCATCGTCTGAAATGACAGTGACCATACGCTTACGAACACTAAGGATGGCATCATGACGATCCATCCAATCAATACCCAAAATAAATCGTCTTTGGGTAAATCTACTACGATCAGGTCTGCCAACCACACACGGACATTAAGCTAAATCGGACAATTTTTAATCTCACGATCTCCGATAATTCTTCTACCGTCAGGTAGACCAATGATATAAGGTTCACAACTAGTAGCACTATCCAGGTGAAGTCTACTCAAGCATGACTCGGAAATGAATGAATGCGATGCACCAGTATCAAAAAGGGTACACACAAGTTGAGATAAAATTTCGAGTGTACCTGAGATCATTCGGGCCTCCGAATCATCGACTCTCTTCATCTCATATATTCGGGGCTTGCCAGCCCTGGAACCGGATGCTCCTATCTTATAGCTATGGGCTTCGCCTTTGTTTGCTCCCGTCATTTTAAACGACACTGACTGAGTAGCTTGATTCTGAATAGCTTACTTCTTCGAGGCCTGAGATGTCGCCGGAGTAGGCTTGGAGTCTCTTCGGCAGAAACGGGCCTTATGCCCAGCAATCCCACAGTTATTACACGTGATAGTCTGCCTCATACATTTCGTGCTGAAATGGCCCTATTCACCATAGTTATAACAGGTGATGGCCGAGCTGGCCGCTCGGGACTGAGATTCCGCAGGCTTCGGTGCCGTAGGAGGTCGCTCCGAAAAAGTAGAGCCCATACGAGGCTTCTTGAAAGTGGCCTGACTGCCTTCAGACTGATTACGCTTCTTCGATTTCTTGCCGGAAGATGAAGTCTGATTCTTAGAAATTTCCTTAGCAGTAAACTCATAAGAAAGAGCTTTCTCGATGAATTCAGCTAGAGTGGTGCAATGATGATTAAGCAATTGAAGCCTCATACGAGGTTTCAACCTCTTACTGAAATACTTGATTTTATCTGCCTTCGAGTGGATAATAGATGAGGCGAAAGGCAGCAGCTCCTGAAATTTCTCAGCAATGGCGAGAACATCACCTTCCGTTGAGGGGTCGGGACTGAGTAACTCCGACAATTTGGCCTCTCTGAGTGGGGCCGGATAATATCTTTCCATCATGAAAGTTTTGAACTGGCACTACTACAAAAACAGCATTTAACAGCGGTCCTGGAGCCCTTTTAACAGCGGTTTTTAAAACCGCTGTTAAATTAATTTTTTTAAAATAAATTGAAATTATTTTTTTAACAGCGGTTCTTGGAACCGCGGTTAAAATTGTTGGAATAAAAAAAATTATATTGCCCTGCCCAGATCCCCCGCACCCAACCGCCCGCCCGCCTCCGAGCCCACCCGCTAGCGACCCCGCACATATATATGAATAAATGTGCGTTTCTGCTACTCAGAGGATTTGAACCTGTGACCTTCATAAGATAGAGGTGGTATCAACCACTGGGCCAAAGTCATTTGTTGTACTTTTGTTGATCTATATTATATAAGTGTACAATAAACCACATATATATTAATATTTTCAGAATTATATTATATACATTAAAGTATAATGTATATTATATAAAAAATTTGATTGACTGAGTATTAAGCTTTTATGATTTATATTATTGATTATTATTATTATAGAATAATAATATAAAATAATGAAAATTATTACATATTAAAAATTATAATGTATATATTGTATATAGCCATGCTGAAATTATAAATTGTATCATATATTAAATATTAATAAGTTATATTAATAAGTCAACAATTATAATATATTTGAAGAATTATATTATATTATATATATTAATATTCAAAATCGTGCACATTTAATATAATATAATTCACAAAACAATTTGTATTATAATTTTTAATATATAATGTCATATAATTTTAATATTAATATATAACAAAATATATTAATATTCAATATATTGCATATTTAATATAATATAATTCATAAAACAATATGTATTTATTATAATTTTAATATATAATGTAATATAATTTTTAATATTAATATATCACAAAATATGTTAGTATTCAATATATTGCACATTTAAAATAATATAATTCATAAAACAACATGCATGTATTATAATTTTTAATATATAATGTAATATAATTTTTAATATTAATATATCACAAAATATATTAATATTCAATATATTGCAAATTTAATATAATATAATTCATAAAATAATATGTATGTATTATAATTTTTAATATAAAATGTAATATAATTTTTAATATTAATATATCACAAAATATATTAATATTCAATATATTGCACATTTAATATATATAATTCATAAAACAACATGTATGTATTTTAATTTTTAATATATAATGTAATATAATTTTTAATATTAATATATCACAAAATATATTAATATTCAATATATTGCACATTTAATATAATATAGTTCATAAATCAATATGTATGTATTATAATTTTTAATATATAATGTAGTAGAATTTTTAATATTAATATATAACAAAATATATTAATATTCAATATATTGCAAATTTAATATAATATAATTCATAAAACAATATGTATGTATTATAATTTTTAATATATAATGTAGTAGAATTTTTAATATTAATATATAACAAAATCTATTAATATTCAATATATTGCACATTAATCTAGAACCACTGTTAAATGTATAGATTTAACAGCGGTTGTCGAAGAACCGCTGTTAAATGTACAAGTTTAACAACGGTTCTTATAGAACCGCTGTTAAAATGCCGTTGTTAAATGCTGTTTTTGTAGTAGTGTGGTCCCACGTGCAAGCTCTATCGGCGGGCTTCAGAGATAGCCACCATGAGTGAACGCTCTTACCCAGGTAGTAAGTTGCGACTGAAACTTTGTGTCCTTTGGGACACTCCACCATAGCAAATAATTTCTCGAAATGCTCCAGCCAGTGAATAATGTCCGCCGGCTCAGATGAGCCCTCGAAGGTAGGCGGCCTCTGGCGAGAAATGTCGTTGATGATGCTGCTCACACTCCTCTCTTGCCTCTGAGGTGGCGAATGAGGAGCCTGCTGATTCTGAACCGTTGAGTTCTGCATCGTCTCCATCAGACATGCCATCTGAGTCATTTGGGACATCATGCCGTGCATAAAAGCTAGAGGGTCAACTCGAACACTTTCAGATTGAGCCGTGTCCCGGGTACCACTCCCTGACAGTGAAGGATTATTTCCAGGTGAATGTGTGGCAGCATCGCTGCTCGATGAGTTAGAATTATTCCTCGCGTTCGCACGAGTATTCATTCGAGCTTCCGGGTTTCGGCCCGCACCGCGGCCTTTTCCCCTGCGTCCTCTGCCAGCTCTCTCCATACTGAAGTAGGAAAGTCACATGAGTTATAGATCTCGCATGAATACCGCATTATGATTACGTCATGAAATGATAATAATGAGCATACGCGCTCTAACACAATGATTTCATGAATGATCAACTGAGGTGACATGATTATCTGGTGAAATTCTTGAAATTGTTATCTTGAACAAGTTAACAAGATTAATGATACGATCCTCAAGATCCACAACTGAGTAATGAAATGAATTTAGTGATTAATGAGTTAACGTGATCGACATGATCAGGATGAAAATGATGAATGAGGATTGTTGACTGATGAATAATGAATGAATGATTCTTATTGCCAGAAATTATATTATGGCGTCAGAAATCTTACAGTTCTTTCGGTCTGAGGGGCTCGGCATTTGCAGAGGTCACACGTGATGCGAAAGTCCAATGATACTAGTCTGATGATTGATGATTCCAATTGAGACATGACTCAGAAGGTAGTATTCAAAACTAGCTCTGATACCAACTCTGTAACAATCCAAACTAGGCGGATATTACAGTGCCGTGGACCCCCGACTGGGACCCACCAGGCGATTGAAAATTAATGAATTACACAATACAAATGTAGTACCGAACCACATGACGTCATCAATTACTCCGATGAGGAGTTCCAAATACAACACACCCAGGGAATACTAAATACATGTATATTTTATATGAAGATAAAATATACAACACTGAACAATTGACAATTCAAAAGGAAGTGCAGCGGAAAATACATAACAAGAAACATGAATGAAATGAAGAGACTGGGCCCCGCTACTAGTATCACTGGGACTCCTCGCTGTCAACGTTCTCTTCCCGTGCTTTTGCCTTGCCATGACCTAAAAACAATATCCCCAACGGGGTCAGTTACACAGAACAACAATCCTCAAGAGTTGAACAACATAGAACAATCACATGAATGAATTAAGGAATAGAGTTGAATGATGAGCATCATAGTACGCCCGAATGGAATGTATGAGTGCACAAGTAGCCGAGTGTCCGGAGTCCCGCATATACACCCGCAACTTGGCCTAATTACTCTCACAGAGGTACTTTACCGTGTGCACAGTCCAAATGTGTCCGGAGTCCCGCATATACACATGACCATAGTGTGCCCAACTAAAAATTCCACATATACGCCACCCGGCCATGCAATACAATCCCGGAAGGTTACAAGAACAAAAGCGACCAATATGAGAGATAATGAATAAAATACGACAAGGATAAAGAACGACTCACCGAGATGACATAATGATACAACGAGTGATAACTTCAGTGAAATTATTTGGAACCGTCGTTCCTCCTGAGTTACATGATTAGTTGATGATTACAATTCTCGACATGAATGATATATTATTAGTGAATTACATGTATGAATGAACAACAATGTAAGGAATGAATATCCCTTTAACCGAGTAAGAATTAACTTACTCAACACCGGTGATGAAAGGTCTTCTCACGAACAAACGTCTCTAATGGAGATACCGGTCGCTCGAACAACCTTGAATAACATAATTACCAACAAACGCTCAATAAACGTACTAAACACGATTACACCAACTCAAAAGTCGTTACAACACTAACCAAAACTCATTGGGGCATTCTAACGGATACGTTGAAAAAATTCTCTCGTTGGTTACAACTATCCCCCAAAAATATATCGAACCGACCTCCACATGTAAAACAATCCAATAAAACTTCATTAACGATATCAATGATCCAATAGGAAACCACAACTCAAGGTTACGACAACATTAATCAGAAATCCCCAAAAATATCCAAAGTCAAACCACAAGGGTTCTTGAATATTTCCCCAAATATTTATCAAATCTGCAATATACACTAATAAATCCATAGGAATACGTGTATTCAAGGTACATAATCCATATATAACATATTACAACATCATAGCATGCTCACACGAAGAGATCAGAAGGAAAACACTTGAACTCCGAATTTCTAGATTCAAGAAATAATTACCTTGATTTGATGTGTTGGAGAGGATAAGGTGATGATTAATCCAACTTAGAAGCTTGAAGATGATGATAGGTGAGTACAACTCGAAAAGATCTCTCCAAATCGCCCGAAATTGCCCGAAAACACCAAAAAACAAAGTGAGGGGTGAAACTGACGAAACTTGATTGGACTGTCCAATTTATACTAATCCAATTTAGCGCACGCTATGTCCTGATATGTAGCGTGTGCTAGCGGGTTAACCAGACAGTCCAGTGAGCTATGACTGTCGTGTTAGCGTACGCTACGAACTTGGTAGCGTGCGCTAACCTCTTCCCAATAGCGTGCGTTAAACCAAAATATTAGCGTGCGCTAACTGATGTCTGATGCCCAGTAACTGAAGTCCAGAACCTACTGTCCTCTGGCCTGATTGAGCCTTAGCGCGCGCTACCCTATTATTAGCGTGCGCTACCAACTGACCCCTGCGTCTGCATACTCTTAGCGTACGCTACTAATTATTTCAACTCAGTCCAGTACCCACTGGACTGTATGTTCTAATACGCTAGCGCGCGCTGATGGATCCCGATAGCGTGCGCTACACACATCATTAATGTACATTATACTCTAATTGTAGCGTACGTTATGAGTCCCACTAGTCCAGTCCAGTGCCTTCTGGACTGCCTGCCTTCTTGATTCGACAAAGAACACGGATTTGATGAAGATATAATCAACAAAAATCCTCCAAAACGCCTTGAAATTGAGTGGAAATGACCAAGGGCTCACCTCCTCGTCTCTCCCGTCGCCAGCCGCCACAAAAGATGGAAAAACTGAAGTGGGTTCAAGTATGGCCGAGCCAGGCCTATAAATAGCCGACACGGTTACGGCCGTAACCGGCAGTGCCTTACGGCCGTAACTCGGTCAACGCACGTTAGCGTTCGTAATGGCCGAACACTTTGCGTACGTAACGATCGCCCTTACGGCCGTAATCGGCATAGCCTTACGGCCGTAACTGAGCATCCCAGACCACTGGACGAAATCTGCCGAACCCTTACGGCCGTAACCGGCCAGCGCCTAGCGGCCGTAACTGGATAGGACTTACCGTAATCGAGTATCCCAGGCCCAGGCGTTCGTAAGCCTTACGGCCATAATCGGCCAGGCCTTACGGCCGTAACTCGACCCAGCCCACACCCGACCATCCGACTCGATACTCGATGACGTCTCGATCACGCGAACGCACCGGCTATGATCCAAAACAATAACGAACAGGCTATGAAACACAACGTATCACATTATAAGCATGCGATTCCAAAGACACGGACGATAACAGTCCGTTCGACCGAAGAAAATTCAACGAAACCGGAATAAAAATCTCAGGTATTACATTCTACCCATCTTAAAAGAAGTTTCGTCCTCGAAACTTGAAACATAGAATGAACAATGCAAAACAAACTCAGACAACACACGATATCCGTTGCCGACAACCCGCGACGACTCATATACAACACACATCTGCTAATCGCTCCACCCGAATAATAACAAAACACAACGAACGGAAATCAATACGATCGACCAACCCAACAGTACATCAATCAAAACGCGAGCTAATCGCTGAACAAATACGGAATTCCACAGCCCAAGGGTTGGAAGATCGAAAACGAGACTAATTTCCCGAACTTAAGGAAATTACGAAGGAGTCTGAACGCTCAACAATCACGAAACGAGATCAACAAAAACCGAACAATCAAACGATCGAACCGCAACGATCAAGACAACAACAATCGAACAATTATGTTCGAATCACGACAAACAATAAAATTCAAACAACAACCCCAAAGTTCACATATCGACTCGAGACAATATATGATCCGGTGAAAACAACAAGATGTGCATTCACATAAGATCCACATGAAATGGAATGGCAATTGAAAGGTCACAACGACAACGAGTTATTCCGAAACAATACTGTTAGGCGTATTTTTATACGCTTATTTATCATTATTTTGTATTATTTTGGAGAGTGAAATTGTTTAAATGAGCCTTTAATGCCTTAATTTTGTATATTTGTCAGGAAATTAAAGTCTGGAAGCTAAAACGAGGCAAAACGGGCGAAAACGGCAAATCTGGGCTATGAGCCGCGGCACAAGGAAGCAGGGCCGCGGCACGACAGAAGACACCGGCCAAAGGCGAGTAAAGCGTACTGCGTGCCGCGGCACAGGTGAGCCGCGGAACAAGAATTTAAGGACGCGCAGCATCCAGTGAAGGCTCTGTGCCGCGGCATGATTTAGTGCGCCGCACACTTGGCGGTTTTTGTATGTCCGCGCGGATTTGGGCCGTTTCGAAGCCAGTTTTCGACCTACTCATACGGACGCGATTTGGAGGATGTGCTGAGCTATAAATAGGGTTTAAGACCCTAATTAATTATCTTTGGATCTTTTATCTTTTGGAGCGGAAGCTTGGAGACGGCAGAAGAAGAGGGAAGCAGAAGACTTCAAGGGCAGAGGGCGGAAGCCGAAGAACGGAGGAATCCGAGCTTCATCTGCGTTTGATTTTAATGCTTTCATTCATTTATTCTGTATTTTTTTTTATTAGTATGTCAGGCTAAAACCTTAATCTAGGGTTTTGATGAAACCTATGTTTTGACGAATTGCTTGAGATTATCCAATTAATTACCTTTTTGTTGAGTTGTCCCAATTGTGTTTAATGCTTGAAATTATCTGGCCAATAGTTGTATTGATTTAATCATTCAATTCGAATCAGGAGAGGAGAATTGGTGAGGAACTATTGGTGAGGACCATTTTATTCTGTGAGATAGGAATATACTCATAGGAACTACGTGGCCTTTTGGAGATTTTATGCTTTTCGCCTATTGACGAATTAATTCACCTAGGGATAGAGTGCGTTATTCGCCTTTAGACAAATCTATTGACCTCGGGAGAGGCGGTAGAATATATTAGCAATCTCCACCTTCAATAAATTGGGAAAATTATTTATTACGGATAATCGAGAGTAAATTCGGATAAACCGAGGTGGATTCAGAATCCTAGACTTATTCATCATTTGATTTCCTTTTCTTCAACCTATTGTTTTCTACTGTTTAGTCTTTTATTAATTCTTTTAGTTATTAATTACAAAACCCAAATTCGATTGTTCAAATAAAATTAGAATACACAAAATCGGTAGTTAGTGATTCATTCCTCGTGGGAACGATACTCTACTTATCACTTTATTACTTGTAAACGATAACGTGCACTTGCGTGTAAGAAATATCGCAACAAGTTTTTGGCGCCGTTGCCGGGGACTGAAATTTTTCTAATATCGATTTCAGTATTTCTAGTCTTAATTTGAACGTTTTTATTTTTTATTTTTTTGTATTTAATTTCGTTTATTTGTTTTTCCTTTCAGGACCTTTCGTGTAGTGCATGAGAAAACTCGGTAACGAAGGCCTACTACCTTTGGATACCGAGCTCGAGCGCACTCTTCGAAGGAGCAAGAAGGAGAAAAGAGAGTTGCAGACGACGGTCAACATGGCCGAAAATATCGAAATCCAAGGAGGAGACAACCATGTGCGGCAAGTTCAACCGGAACTAGCTCTTCGAGACTATGCCATGCCGCAGATCAATGCTAATTTTTCGGGAATTCGGCGTCCCACTATACAAGCCAATAATTTTGAGATCAAGCCTGCTATTATTCAGATGGTGCAAAGTAGCCAATTCATGGATCCGAATGACGACCCGAACGCTCATATTGCTTCTTTCCTGGAAATTTGTGACACGTTCAAGACTAATGGTGTCACCGACGATGCCATCCGATTGAGGCTTTTCCCTTTCTCTTTGAGGGATAAAGCGAAATTCTGGTTAAATTCCCTACCGCCGGGGTCGATCACAACTTGGGCAGAGTTAGCGCAAGCCTTCCTTGCCAAATTCTTTCCACCTTCTAAAACGGCGAGATTAAGAAACGAGATCACCACTTTCGGACAGTACGATATGGAATCGCTCCACGAGGCTTGGGAGCGATATAAAGATTTGTTACGGAGATGCCCTCATCACGGCCTTCCAGACTGGTTACAAATTCAGACGTTTTACAATGGATTGAGTGCTTCTACACGCACTCTCGTGGATGCAGCCGCCGGTGGGGCCTTGATGGGAAAGACTATGGCCGAGGCACACTCGCTATTGGAAGCTATGGCCGCAAATGCATATCAATGGCCATCAGAAAGATTGACGCCGAAACGAGTTATGGAAGTTTCAAGTAATGATCCGATTTCCACATTGTCAGCTCAAGTCGCCGCCTTGACTCAGCAGCTCCAAGCATTTTCGCACGCACCTGCCCCCGTTACCATAGAGACATGCAATTGGTGTAACGGATCACACCCGAGCGCGGAGTGTCAAGTTGGAAACCCGTTCGAGCAACATCAGATGGAGCAAGCTCAATTTGTGGGCAATGGAAATCGACAAAACAATTCTTACCCCAGCACTTATAATCAAGGGTGGCAAAATCAACAAAATTTTCCGTGGAGAAACGGGCAATCTTTGAAACCTCCACAGGCTCACTTCGCGCAGCCCCCACAGCAGCCCCCTCAATCACCAAAGGTATCATTGGAAGATGCTCTTGCTCAATTGGCGGCTAACACGAGCCAATTCATGACCCGCACCGAGACGACCCTCCAAAATCAGTCTACCTCCATCTGAAATCTAGAAACACAAATGGGGCAGATTGCTAATTTATTGTCTTCTCGGTCTCAAGGTGCATCGCCCAGCGCAGCTGAAGTGAAACCCAAGGAAAATGTGCAAGCGATCGAATTACGAAGCGGAAAGGAGTTGAAAGGGCAGCCTATTAATAACAAAGAGCAGCCGATCGAGCAGAACGAGAAGGAAAAGGATGAGGCGCCCAAGCCAAAGGAAGTATCGACTACTCAGCCCACTCCTCAGGTTCCATTCCCACAGCGTTTCCAAAAGCAAAAACTGGACAAGCAGTTTTCAAAATTCCTCGACGTCTTCAAGAAATTGCACATAAACATTCCATTTGCCGACGCGTTGGAACAAATGCCGAGCTATGTGAAATTCATGAAAGAAGTCTTGTCCAACAAAAGAAAGCTCGAGGAATATAAGATGGTCGCTTTAACGGAGGAGTGCAGCACTATTTTACAAAAGAAGCTCCCACCTAAACTGAGAGATCCGGGAAGCTTTACCATCCCTTGTATCATCGGAAATTCGTCTTTTGAAAGAGCCCTATGCGATCTCGGGGCCAGCATAAACCTTATGCCCCTTTCTATTTTTAAAAAGCTGGACATTGGGGAAGCCAAGCTGACGACGGTCTCCTTGCAATTAGCGGATCGATCTATCAAATATCCAAGGGGAGTAATAGAGGACGTGTTAGTAAAGGTTGACAAATTTATCTTTCCAGCGGATTTTATTGTGCTCGATATGGAGGAAGATCAAGATATCCCGATTATCTTGGGAAGACCGTTCTTGGCGACCGGCCGAACTTTGATCGATGTGGAAAAGGGGAAGCTTACTCTACGTGTTCAAGAGGAGCAAGTAACATTCAATATCTTTCGATCCGTAAAATATCCGAGTGATGCTGAAAATTGTTTCCAAGTTGATGTCATTGACTCGTGCGTGAGTAGAACTTTTCGAGAAAATTATCCACCCGATCCATTGGAATCCGTTTTGATTGGGGCTGTTTCCGAACTAAATGGAGAGCATGCAGCCTACGTACGACACATGGATGCTTCCCCGCCAATTTTTATTCGTAAACCATTCGAGGAGCTCGGAAGTTCACTAACTCGACCAACCCCATCGATCGAAAAACCTCCAAAGTTGGAACTCAAGAAGCTGCCGCGTCATTTAAAATATGCATTCCTGGGGCCCGACAACTCCCTTCCAGTTAATCTTTCGGCCACTTTAGCGGGAGATCAAGAGGCGAAATTATTAGGAGTTTTGAGGGAGTACAAATCTGCTCTTGGATGGTCTATTGCGGATATTAAGGGGATCAGCCCGTCAATTTGCATGCACAAGATTTTGATGGAGGAAGACTACAAACCATCCGTGGAGCATCAACGCCGGCTGAATCCTAACATGAAGGAGGTGGTAAAAGTCGAGCTCGACGCAGGTATGATCTTTCCAATTTCTGATAGCAAGTGGGTAAGTCCGGTCCAAGTTGTGTCGAGAAAGGGTGGGATAACAGTGGTTCCAAACGATAATAATGAATTAATTCCCACTAGGATTGTCACGGGGTTGCGTATGTGCATAGATTATAGGAAATTAAATAAGGCCACTAGAAAAGATCATTTTCCCTTGCCTTTTATTGATCAGATGTTAGATAGATTAGCCGGACACGATTTCTATTGCTTTCTCGATGGTTACTCGGGGTATAATCAGATTTACATAGCCCCCGAAGACCAAGAGAAAACGACGTTTACATGTCCTTACGGCATTTTCGCTTATAGGCGCATGCCTTTTGGATTATGTAATGCGCCGGCTACTTTTCAACGGTGTATGATGGCTATTTTTTCTGACATGGTAGAGCAGTGTATTGAGATTTTTATGGATGATTTTTCTGTTTTTGGAGATTCGTTTGACACTTGTTTGAAAAATTTGCAGAAAGTCGTGAGAAGATGCGAAGAGACAAATTTGGTCTTGAATTGGGAGAAGTGTCATTTTATGGTGAATGAGGGCATTGTGCTTGGCCATCGAATATCCTCACATGGTATTGAAGTCGACCGAGCGAAAATTGAAACAATTGAGAAGATGCCTCCGCCCACTTCAGTCAAGGGGATTAGAAGTTTTTTGGGACATGCCGGTTTCTATCGCCGATTTATTAAGGATTTTTCGAAGATCACGAAGCCGCTGTGCAATCTACTCATGAAGGATGTTCCATTTACTTTTGACGAGTCTTGTAAAGAAAGTTTCGAATTGCTGAAGAAAGCTCTAAGCACGGCACCGGTGATAGTCGCTCCGGATTGGGACCTTCCGTTCGAGTTAATGTGTGATGCTAGCGACTTTGCCATTGGGGCTGTTTTGGGGCAGATACGATGGAAGGTGTTCCATGTCATATACTATGCGAGCCGAACACTCGATGACGCCCAAAGAAATTATGCCACAACGGAGAAGGAATTGTTGGCGGTGATCTTTGCATTTGATAAATTCCGGGCTTATCTACTGGGAACGAAAGTGATAGTGTGGACCGACCATTCAAAGAATAAAATACCTTTTGGAGAAGAAGGATGCCAAACCAAGGTTGATTCGGTGGGTGCTACTCCTTCAAGAATTCAACTTGGAGATTCGGGACAAGAAAGGGACTGAAAATGTTATAGCCGATCACCTTTCACGATTAGAGAGTCACCTCGAGAAGGAAGAAAGTCAGCCACAAATTATAGAAACCTTCCCCGACGAGCAGCTCTACAAGTTGGATTCAAAACACGCGCCTTGGTATGCTGATCTAGTGAACTTCTTGGCAAGTAAAACAATTCCGAACGACCTATCACGCCATCAAAAGAAGAAGCTAATCTCGGATGCTAAGTACTATTTGTGGGACGATCCTTTTCTTTTCAAGCGATGCCCCGATCAAATTATTCGTAGATGCATTCCGGATGAGGAAATCCACAGTGTGCTGAACCATTGCCATGCATCACCTTACGGTGGACATTTTAGTGGAAATAGAACAGCGGTGAAGGTCTTACAATCGGGATTCTATTGGTCGTCCTTATTCAAAGTTGCTCACTCCTTTGTGTCCGCGTGTGATCGGTGTCAACGGACGGGAAACATCTCAAGACGACACGAAATGCCGCTGAACACCATACTTGAAGTTGAATTGTTCGACGTATGGGGGATCGACTTCATGGGTCCATTTCCTCCATCAAACAAGAATCTCTATATTTTGGTGGCCGTAGATTATGTCTCAAAATGGGTTGAAGCGGTGGCACTACCTACGAATGGGTCCAATGTCGTAATCAAGTTTATTAAACAACATATCTTCACACGCTTTGGGACTCCACATGCTATTATCAGTGATGGTGGGTCACACTTCGACAACAAATTTCTTGATGCGGTTTTGAGAAAATACGGAGTCACTCATCGTGTTGCTACAGCATACCATCCTCAGACGAGCGGTCAAGTCGAGATATCAAATCGAGAGCTGAAGTGAATTCTAGAAAAGACGGTCAGCTCGTCTCGAAAAGATTGGTCATTTAAACTCGATGATGCACTTTGGGCGTACCGGACTGCGTATAAAACACCTATCGGAATGTCGCCCTACAGATTGGTCTATGGGAAAGGTTGCCATTTACCCGTAGAGATGGAACACCGTGCTTACTGGGCGATAAAGAAACTAAACTTTGATCTGAAATCCACTGGTGAAAAGCGTTGTTTGCAGCTGAACGAGTTGGAAGAAATTCGCCACGACTCATACGAAAATGCGAAACTTTATAAGGAGCGGACAAAGATTTGGCATGATAAGCACATCATGCAGAGAGAATTTGTCCCGGGACAAGAGGTGTTGCTATTTAACTCTCGCTTAAAGTTATTTCCCGGGAAATTGCGTTCACGATGGTCGGGACCGTTCACCGTAGTTCAAGTGTTTCCACATGGTGCAGTAGAAGTGCAAAAAGATGACCGAAAATTCAAAGTTAATGGACAACGGTTGAAGGCATACTTGGGAAATCCAATAGACACGCAGAAAACGAGCGTCGCCTTATCCATCGCCGGATGAATGCGAGAAAAGTCCGGCTGAAGACTATAAACTTAGCGCTCCTCGGGAGGCAACCCGAGTATTAGTTGTAGATTCTTTATTGTTTTCTTGCATTTTTTTTAGTCTTTCTTTGTCGTCATTCTTCTTTGATCCGTCCTTCCCTATCGTCTTGATGTTTTCGTGTAAAAATTCTATGCAGGAATCAGCCAAGGGGAGGAATTCAATGATGGGCCGCGGCACAACAAAAGTGAGCCGCGGCACGCACCAGCTGATGAAACATGGCCGAATAATATGTACTCGGTGCCGCGGCACAATCTTACTGAGTCGCGGCACACCAGGTCACTGAGCCGCGGCACACATACCCTGAGCCGCGGCACACCAAATGTCCAAGAAACGCCCAGGAGGCTGTACTTTGTGCCGCGGCACGGGGCAAATGAGCCGCGGCACACTAACACGTTGAGCTGCGGCACGCCCAAATTGAGCCGCGGCACCCGGAAGTATGACAAATGCGCCACAGGACGACTGTACTCTGGGCCGCGGCTCACTTATGTTGTGCCGCGGCCCCCGTCGCATTATAACAATGGCCAGGTATGCTTCTTTCAGTTGATCGGCCAGCTCTAGGGACCCTTCCCTCAGATTTTTCACGGCGCAATAAGGTCACTCGATAACTTTCTCTTTGTCTCCTTCTCAATTCTTCAGGTAATTCTTGATTTCTTAGTCATAAGTGATACTCGAATTGAAAAGAATGGAAGTTATATATTGTTGGTTGTTCTTAAAGTTTTTCTCGAAAATGGAGTTGGAATTTGGGGAATTTGATTGATTGTGAAGGAATTGATATTTATGAACGAATTGGTGATGATAGTTGTCGTTATTCATGGTTATTATCTGTGCTATTATTTTTGGGATTTGGAGTTAACCATCAAAATTTTTGTTTTTCATTTTTAACGTGTGCACACAAAGTGTTTGATAAATTGCAGCAATGAAAAATTGGTAAGCCAGGCTTTTTCAAATTATATGCAATGAATCATGTTATCAAATTACATTATCCCCAACCCTTACATCATGTTAAACTTGAGAGCTCGTACTTAACTTCCTTTTTGATGATGCAAGCTCAATTATTCACACTCCGCATGATGTGGGCAAGAAGCGTGCAAGCTCACTGGATGGTGCCGGCACCAGCTCGTGAGCGGACTGGAGGGGAGTACTTGACCTTTTACTTTTACTGCATATCATATTTTGTCCATTGAGGTCAATGTACGTCCTAAGTTTGGGGGGGATTTACTTTCATTTGCTACATTCATTGCTGTACTGATTTTGTTGCACTTTTCATTACTTTGCGTTATTTTTTTTCGATAGCCTTGCTTATCTTAATTTTTCTCTATTCGTGAATTTTTTTCGTGCTTCTATTTGTGTGATACTGATGTTACGACACTGTTTTTCCCTCTGAAGAAACGGTCGAGTTTTAGTCGAGTTGTAGTCAGAGATTTCTGTTTCTGCTTAGTATTCATTTAGGTCCGAAATTTTTTCGCGATTGTAGAGGTCTTGGCGGATAAGGGAGGATACATACTTGTTTTAAAATCACCGTCGATACGTTTGGTTGCATTTTCCGGTTAGTGAGTCGTACAGTTACATTAGTCGTGTTGGCACTTAGAGTGAGTTTAGAGTCGGTCAGTTTTTCCCAAAAGTCGAGATAATGTTGTTCTATGAGGGGAAGTCTAGTAACCGAGGGTATTCGCGTGACCCGTTGTTTACTCTCGCGTAAAACGACGACCCTGATTAGACTAGTGATTTAGAAATTTCACATGTGCCGATGATAGGGAGCCTAGTAACCGGGGGTATTCGCGTGACCCGTTGTTTACTCTCGCGTAAAATGGCGACCTTGATTCGGACATGCGGAAATTATATATTCGAGTTGTTTCTCCGTTGTAGAAGGGAACTTAGTAACTAGAAGCATCCATGTGCCCCATGAGTGTCTTTTACGTCAAACGGTTTCCCAATACATGAGAATGGAAGTTCCACCCTAGGATTATCCTGATGAAACATCCCGAGATCCGAACCTAGTGGTCAACTCGAATCAATTTCTTGAGCATATATATATAAGGGAATACTGTCCGAGGATTATTTTTATGAAACTCGTGAAAAATGTTGCCATTAGACTGTGGAACGGGACGAACTAGCTTGTTTATTTTAGCCTTTCATATTGACGGTCGATTTGATTCATGTTTGTTAATCTTTGAGCTAGATTTTCTTCATGAACGAGTGATTAGGACTGCACTTGATTACTTTGCGGAATCATTATTCTGAGTGCAGCTCGCTATTATGACACTCGTATTATTTAGATAGAATTACAGGATAGTATTGATTAGGTTGAACACTACGAGTCGCACGATGATTCACGGCATTCTTTCATTGAAATTAATTCTTTTTGCTTGAGGACAAGCAAGGGCTTAAGTTTGGGGGTATTTGTTAGGCGTATTTTTATACGCTTATTTATCATTATTTTGTATTATTTTGGAGAGTGAAATTGTTTAAATGAGCCTTTAATGCCTTAATTTTGTATATTTGTCAGGAAATTGAAGTCCGGAAGCTAAAACGAGGCAAAACGGCGAAACGGCAAATTGGGCTATGAGCCGCGGACAAGGAAGCGGGGCCGCGGCACAGAAGACACCCACCAAAGGCGAGTAAATCAGTACTGCCGCAAAGATAGCCTGTGAGCCGCGGCACGTAAGAATTTAAGGACGCCCGTGCATCCAGCTGAAGGCTCTGTGCCGCGGCACAGATTTAGTGCGCCGCGGCACACTTGGCGGTTTTTGTATGTCCGCGCGGATTTGGGCCGTTTCGAAGCCAGTTTTCGACCTACTCATACGAACGCGATTTGGAGGATGTGCTGAGCTATAAATAGGGTTTAAGACCCTAATTAATTATCTTTGGATCTTTTATCTTTTGGAGCGGAAGCTTGGAGACGGCAGAAGAAGAGGGAAGCAGAAGACTTCAAGGGCAGAGGGCGGAAGCCGAAGAACGGAAGAATCCGAGCTTCATCTGCGTATGATTTTAATGCTTTCATTCATTTATTCTGTATTTTTATTTATTAGTATGTCAGGCTAAAACCTTAATCTAGGGTTTTGATGAAACCTATGTTTTGACGAATTGCTTGAGATTATCCAATTAATTACCTTTTTGTTGAGTTGTCCCAATTGTGTTTAATGCTTGCAATTATCTGGCCAATAGTTGTATTGATTTAATCATTCAATTCGAATCGGGAGAGGAGAATTGGTGAGGAACTATTGGTAAGGACCGTTTTATTCTGTGAGATAGGAATATACTCATAGGAACTACGTGGCCTTTTGGAGATTTTATGCTTTTCGCCTATTGACGAATTAATTCACCTAGGGATAGAGTGCGTTATTCGCCTTTAGACAAATCTATTGACCTCGGGAGAGGCGGTAGAATATATTAGCAATCTCCGCCTTCAATAAATTGGGAAAATTATTTATTACGGATAATCGAGAGTAAATTCGGATAAACCGAGGTGGATTCAGAATCCTAGACTTATTCATCATTTGATTTCCTTTTCTTCAAGCTATTGTTTTCTACTGTTTAGTCTTTTATTAATTCTTTTAGTTATTAATTACAAAACCCAAATTCGATTGTTCAAATAAAATTAGAATACACAAAATCGGTAGTTAGTGATTCAGTCCTCGTGGGAACGATACTCTACTTATCACTTTATTACTTGTAAACGATAACGTGCACTTGCGTGTAAGAAATATCGCAAAAAATACCACACTCGTTCGATCAACAAAATCAAGGGACATGACAAGTTCAGAAAATGTCAACGAACATAAACGAGTCGATAGAGCCAAAAATACAGAAGTTCAAAATCCGATCCACTTCGAATAAAAGAAGTTAATCTCTGAAATTCGAAACAACAAAGTAAGGAAATAACATAACATACAACTGATAGACCACGCCCCTCAGGGACTCCTCGGAGTCGGTCCTGATATCATTGCTCAAGTCCATGCCTCGGAAGGCTCGGTGACCAACTCGCAAAACTGAACCCGGTGTCCATCGAGCCCGCACTTGTAACACGTTACTGGCGGCGAAGGACAATGTGCACGAACATGTCCCAACACAATGCAGTTAAAACACCTCCTGGATTTACCAGGAGTCAAAGCAGATGACTTGGAACTCTCAGCCCCACGCATCGAGCGATGGAGCTTCGCAGCGGAAAGACTACGACGTTGCAAACTAGAAACACCAACTCCTGCACTGTCCACAAGGTCATCGGACTTCCTTTGCTTCTTCGACTTAGGCACACGCTCCGACGATAATGAAGCTAGTTCACGAGCTAAGACTCGATCTTGATAGTCCCTCAACGAAGTGCAAGTGAATCCCGACATATACCAACGAATCTTCGGCTTCATCTGTCTGTTAAAGTGAAGGATCCTCTTTTCTTCAGTTCTCACCCAATCTCGCACATAACTGAATTGTTTTCTATAGTCGATGATAGCCTGCGACACCAATATATCTCGCGGTTCTGCCAAATAAAATTCACGAATCCTCTACTCTCTAATCAGTTTCGGACAGAATTCATCTTCCATAAATGCCTGGAACTCTGCCCACGTGACATCACGATCACGAGGCTTAACAGCTTCCCACCAATTAGCGGCATCTTTGTCAAGAAGGTACTGAGCAATAGGTACCTTCCGCTCTTCAGGACAATCGACAGCCTCAAATAATTTTTCCAACTGGAAAAGCCAACCATCTCAGCCCAACGCATCCGCAATACCGGCAAATCGAGGGGGATTCATATGAATTACCTCGCGAAGCCATTGATTTACACCGACGTTCTGGGTTGCGTCAGTGTTGCGTTGAACCGCCTGGGTCAAATGAGTTATCTGTGTTGCTACTTGTTGCAGTATAGTAGCAACACCAATACCAATATCATTCCCGAGAACATTCCCTCGATTCCAC
Organism: Orobanche coerulescens; assembly: GCA_033398695.1. Taxonomy (NCBI): domain Eukaryota; kingdom Viridiplantae; phylum Streptophyta; class Magnoliopsida; order Lamiales; family Orobanchaceae; genus Orobanche; species Orobanche coerulescens. Next base: position 38,000,136 of record CM065815.1, read on the forward strand.
ATCTGGTCCCCGTGGTCAACGGTACCACGGTTACGACCACGACCTCTGCCCCTCGGTATACTAACAAGCAACAACCTATCACAACGAAAAATCATAACACATACCAAAGATATTCACATCTCCGTCTTCAATCAAACACAATTAAATCCTATATATATTACGATTTAATTCAAACTAGAGCACAATATACAAACCATTATCCCGACAATTTATATTTATAATATCATTGCTATGTGAATTATAATTGCAATGAAATTAAAGTCATTCATTATATCAAAACCACCTTATGTATGGATCCCGCGCCGGAACCCACCAAGTTGAAAAACCATTTTCAAAACGTTCACAAATGCCAAAAAGGGCGATGACGGTAATACTTTCCAAATACTCACCAAAAGTTATTTTCCAAATACTAAATACCGTCATAAAAATATCATTTGAAATTACAAGGCGAAGACACCAAAACTCAATAGTTTCAAAATGTACGTTAAGCCACCCCTTAAATGTACCGACAAAAGAGTTAGGAAAAGGTTAAAGATATAACCCAAGTTTACGAGATACCCGAAAGGTCATTGACCGCGCTGTCGTGACACGTCAAAATTAGATATTTATAAAAAGTCCTTAACTCACTTATATTAAATAGTAGTATTGGTAAGTAAGGGTCGATCCCACGAGGAACGGTTGAATTAATTAAATTTATTGAGTTGAATATTTTTGGCAAATAAAAATAGGAACACTAATTAAATAATACTAAAAATAATAATATTAGATAGACTAAAGGGGGGTTGAATTAAAGTAAATAAGATAAATTAAAGTAATAAGTATGCAAACAAAAGGAAGAAGTAAAAATTTAATAAGAAAAAAAACAATTGCGATTATTATTCAGTTCTTAGTTATGTTATCCCCCGTTCTAATTTAATTTATGAATTAATGCAGCACTTTATCTTTCCTTAATTCCTAACGAACTCCTACTCCGAAGTCAACAACAAGCTCTGTTAACCCCAATCGTTTCTTAAGTTTATTTAATCAAAACAAGCTCTTCAATTAAACCTATCTAGACGAAGGATTCAAAACAAGCTCTTCAAATCTTGTTCGTTAGATGCATTAGGAACCAAAACGATGGAAATAGACAAGATATTGAGTTCACAAGCTCGACCCAAGGGATCTTTATTTTGTGTTACCCAACTGAATAAGATCAATTATTGCTACTTGTGAGTTAGAATTATAACGATTACGTATTATAATCCTAAATCTAGCAATAGATATAAAAACCTCAATTAAGTTGATCAGGCCAATTAAAGTAAATTATATCATAAATAAATCTACTCAATAACACAAAGATAATTCAAAGGAATTAAGTCAAGAATATGCTACGGGATTAAAACATAAATAATATAGATACGGGTTCAAACATCCCTAAGAACTGGAAAAGATAAATTAACCGAACATGATGGCTAAGTAAAATATAAAATAATATTGATTAAACATGAGATTAGAACCAGTGATTAATTTGTGCCTTGGCAGAATTCTCTTCTTGATTGTTGTGCCTTCTCTTTCTCTTTCTTCTTCTTCACGTGGATTATGATGTTAAGTTTTTCTTCATTTTTATTTTTATTTTTACTGCTGCCCTTCTCTCTCTTTCTTCTTGTGTGTGTAAGCTAATGAGGGTGATGATGAGGGTCCCCTTTATTAATGATATCTGTCCTTCGATGATTGCAAGGTGGTGTATTAATATATATTCATGCAGTGAGATGTATTCCCCAAGCAGGACTCTCCTTCTTTCAATTTTTTCGGCCACCTCTTCTTTTCATAATGGGAGTAGGACTCTCAGTCGCTTTTTTCTTCTTTTATTATCCTTCGGCCGGAACTTGTTTTCTAGTAGGATTTTTCTTCTTCTGTCTTTTATTTCGGACGGAACTCTTTTTGGACTGAGGACTTTATTTATTGTCCCGATGATTATTTCGAATTCAATACAATAATTTCCTGAAATAATGAATAAAATCAACGGTGAGGTAAATTGCATTCATAAATAAAATAGGTAGAACATTAGCAAGTTATGCTAAAATAAAGATAATAAAATCATGCAATTAACACATGGAATTATGCCATATTTTCTACCGATCAGTCATTTTAAAATAGACACAGTTTGGCAAATAAAGCAAAAAGTCATTTTGAAATATACACACGGAGCGGATAAGAACACAGTTCAAAATACACATAATCACACACAACAATTGTTATCCCTGGACAACATACATAGAATACGGTCACAAACGGTCAGCCTAACAATCGCAAAAGTTAGACCTACGACCAGAATGCAATTCCCGAGCTTCTGCCCAGGCTGATTAGTGCGTGCTCCAACATAGACTTCGTGTGTGCTAACCATGCCACGTTAGCGCGCACTAGTCCCACACTTGGCGTGCGCTAACTATTCTAATCTAGTAACACATTCATGAATATATACCAAATAATACCAAAAGTTGAAGGTTACAAATAAACAACAACATACGAATCCAAACGCCAATAGTTCACATGATTATGACATTGCACAAATAACCATCAGAGGTTAAATAACATTCCGAACCGAATCTCCACTTCTCGGTCGAGAAAACTATCTCGACGAGAGAACACCGAACGACTCAGTGTTCACACCATTACCTTAATCACCACTCTGAGCATTATAACCAAAATAATAACATCATCACTACATACCTTTTAACCGAAATCCATGAAACTGAAAAGTTGAAAGCGAAAGTCACGTCTCAAGTAAACTTTTGATAGACCTCGTTTGAGTATTTAAAAATCAAATTTTGAAAATTTTCAATGCAAGATGAAAATAACATATATGTATTTTGAAATCTCAAAATCTTCGGTCTCGAGGTCATCATACGAAATCAAACCTTTTTCCCTCCTCGAAGGATTCTTTTAATAAAATTTACGTGAATTCCCCGAAACATGAAGTTTAAAATACCACATTGGTAAACTTTCATTGAGTAACCAATCCAAAATATTACTCCTGTAAAAACGATGTCACGCAGAGATGTATATATATATATACACATACATACATACCGGTACTACTCTTCATTCCAGCACAATACAAGAATCAAACAAGTATAGAGTACGTATTCTCGAGGCACGTTTAAACTCCACATAATAACACAGAATCACACAAGCTCGTATAACACGAAACACAACAAAGTAGGGAGACTTACATCCACAGATCGCACGAAGATGATGGTTTCACCTCGATACTAATCACGACCGATAACTCAGACGGCGCGTTGGGACACTACTCAGTCAGACAAAAATTAACAAGACAAGACAACACACAACTCGACCCTATAGCCCAAGTTTCTACAACTTAAGCTCTGAAACCATATTCTGTAACACCCCCAAACTACTCGGGAATATTACAGCGCCGCAGACCCTCTCCGTGAAGATCTACTAGGCTAAAATACAAAACAATGCATCACTTCACATGCCGACATGGCTTCGTAAAGGACCATTAGACCGATTTGGTCTTTTATCACAACACACACATCATTTTTGGGATTCGGTGCCTAAAACGAAGGCCCAGCGGAAGCGGTAAAATGAAAATTAATTCGATCCGAATCCCTACGAGGATCGATCGAGCTACGTATATACGAATATCAAAACGAATAACAAGAGATATAGAAACTCACCCTTGTAGTCCGTTGATTAGATGGATAACCTTCTCTTGAGCTATTGCCCAAGCTTTGCTTGATCTCTACGAATCTATTCCGCTTCAAGCCCTTGAACGATTCAACGCCGAAAGCACTGCGTCTCTACTTGCCACGCGCCGAAAAAACGAACGGAATAACAACACTTAGCTATCCTCCGAGGATACGGCTAGAGCTAGGTGATGAAGCTATTGATTTTGATGAATATACTCCAAGTATGTTTATCAAAATTCTCTCAATACTTTTCTCTCAATTTTCTCCAAGAAAAATGAAGAAGTTAGTGAAGAAGATGAAGATGAGTATGAACACCATGAAATGAACTCTAAGTTCTTTTCTCTCTCTTTCTCCACCTCTCTCACGTTCCTCTCTATTTCTTAGTGTGAATTATGTATGTGATATTATATATCTCCTCAATCACAAGTCTACCTCTAATTCTTTATACACCTTCCACCAACTTATACAACTCATTCACATGAGAGGTATCCCCACCATGTCAATATCATCCATATAAAATGGAAACAAAATACAAGGGGAAATCAGGTGGAAAAGAGGAGGGCAGTCATGATGAAAAACGGACGAGTTCGGTTCGTTTCGGACTCCTGAAAGTCCAAACAGATAAACTCTGATTCCGTTTCGATGTATTTATATCGATTAATTAATCCAATTAATTAAACATATCAAATACAAAATAATATAATTAATTTCTCCAAGAAATAATTATATACATGAATTAAATTAATCACCCAGTAATTTATTTAATTCATTAGGCCGTAAATCAATTTATCCAATAAATCGATTTAGACATCTAATGTCCCAAATTTAGATATCCAATATCTAATACACATAATGAGAGAATTAGCTTGATTCATTCCGTCGTCAATTCTAATGCGCAACTCGGTAGGTCCGTCTCAGTCAGCAATGGGAGGAACCAAAGAGTAGTAGCACCACCTAGCCAGCCTGGCGGCCTACACTGTCCCCAACTGAGAACGAATGATTGGGATCATTCAAGAACCATTCTGTCGTGAATACCAGTATACGTATAAACCCTTCTTTCAAATGTCCCGATCAAATTATAGGGTCACGGTCTGTCAAACCCTATCTGTACTTGACGTTATGCATGCGTTAATGCAAATCGAGATCATCAAGCTCTCGTGTATCTAATACAGCTAGCTCCAATGCTTTGGCCAAAGACTTATGATCTCATCTGCCAATAACCGCATAGGACATATAACCCGTTCACTAACAAGAGAAAGAATTCTATCTTGGTATTCAGTAGGACCTGCTACTTGCCCATCAAGATGCACGTCGAGGTTGACCCCCGCCTTCCGGTTTATAGGGTCGAACTACTCTAATGAAAATCTTGACGTCACAAGCACATACCTACTAAATCCTCAAGTCGAAGGTTCACGAATACCTATCACAACCTTTCGATTCCATCATTGACTGTCCCGGAGTGAAATTCGTGTGATGAATCGAGGGTGAGTCGGTTCGAGTATACTAATCCAATTAGCATACCTATAACGTGTGCTCCCACTAACCATTAGCATTCGACAGGCACTCTCCATGTCAAAGAACACGTCATACAAGTCTTCACATAAACTTAACGCCCAGTCAAGTTTCATCGACTTGCGAACGATTAAGTATTTGAACTATAAACCTTTCCAGTGCCGACCCCCTTATCCAATAAGGAGTGGAACGTTTTGCTCTCAAATACACGGACTAGTTTCTATATGTTTATTTACGAGTTAGAAATGCCAGTAACTACCAGTAAATAAAGAAACATTCCTTTGCCTTATATAAATGGTTTACATAATTACAAGTACAATGCCCTCACTCAACAACCTTTGAGTGGCATTCGAGGGCATACTCCTAACAATCTCCCACTTGCACTCAATGCCACACACTATGGTATCTAATACCCATGTTCTCCAGATGACGCTCCAAGCTAATCTGAGAAAGTGGCTTGGTCAGTGGATCAACGACGTAGTCGGCTGATTCTACTCTATGCAGCACAATGTATCTCTATGCGATCAAATTCTCTTACGAGATGATACTCTCTCTCAATATATTTGGTACTGTTGTGAAACCTCGGCTCCTAGTCCTGTGCTACCGCTCTGGCAGTGCAGCACAAGGTGTCACGTGAACTTTACCCAGTAACTTCTAAATTCTTCCTTTGGAAAACCTTCGAGGCCGCTTTATACTAAGCCTAACAGGAGGAATTAGCAGTCGCGCTATACTGGGCACTATGCCATTATACTGCTCCTCCATTAAGAGTAAATGTAGCTAGAAGTAGACATAGAATCGTCTTTCTGTCCTTCGAAGTCCTATGCAGTGAATCCCATCACATTCAGTTCTCCACCACCATATATAAGAACCAGATCTCTAGTCCTTCTAAAGTACTTGAGAACGTTCTTTATGGCAGTCTAATGTTCCCGAACTTGGTTAGCCCGAAACCTACTTACCACGCTCCCAGCATGCGCAATTCAGATCTCGTACACAATAAGGCATATGTAAGCCTACCCACTGCCGAATCGTATGGTATATAACTCATTTTCTTTCACTGTTTCTCACTATGAGGACACAACTTCAAGGTGAGTTTTATTCCATGTCGCATCGGAAGGAAACCTCTTTAAGATTTAATCTATATAGAGGGCTTGGGAAAAACTTATCATTCTCTTCAATCTATCCCAGTAGAATCGAATCCCAAGAATATAGGTTTCTTCTCCCAAGTCTTTCATGGAGAAATTACTCGAAAACCAAGCTTTCCCAGAACTGAGCATTCCCACATCATTTCCTATTAGTAGAATGTCATCTACATATAGTACTTAGAATGTGATCTTGCTCCCACTAATCCTCTTGTATACACAAGATTCCTCTTCATTTTGCACGAAGTCAAACTCTTTGACCGTCTCGTCAAAATTAAGGTCCCAACTACATGAAGACTGCTACAGTCCATTTCATGGAGTCTACATCCACCATTGCTAGGTCATTGGTAGTAGGTCGGTCTCTTATTTATCACTTGGAACCTCGAGGAAACCCAGTTCCTCCAAGTGCATAAAACTATACCTCTCAGGTAATTGAGACACCCTACTAAACCTATGAGGTGGTTGTACCTGTGTTTCAGAAGGTTCGGTTCCAGTTTCGTGCACATGTGTCTCCCGAGGAGTTTCATTGTATTCTTCTAAAGAAATACTTCTACCTGCTCCGCCTTCCTGAATGAACTCATCTTCCAGGAAGTGTGCTTGTAAAGCAACAACGATCTTTCAATCTTCGGGCATGTAGAATAGATATCCCATCATCCCAGATGGGAATCCAATGAAACGTCCCTTCGCGGACCTAGCTTCCAACTTCTCCACCTTAGTCTTCTTGATATAGGCGGGACATACCCAAATCCTAATGTGATTAAGACTTGGTTTCCTTCCTTCCCACATCTCATGTGGAGTTTTAGGAACGGATTTGGAAGGACATCTGTTCAAGATGTAAGCGGCAGTCAGGAGTGCATACCCCCACAGGTAAATTGGTAAGTCAGTATAGCCCAGCATGGAACGGACCATGTTTAACAAGGTCTGGTTCCTTCTTTCTGACACACCATTTAACTGAGGAGTACCTGGAGGTGTTAGTTGTGAAACTATTCCATGTTCCTTAAGGAACTCGTCAAACTCCGTACTCATATACTCGCCACCTCGGTCCGACCGAAGTGCTTTGATATGATTACCAGTTTGTTTCTCGATTAGGGCCTTGAATTCCTGGAATTTCTCAAAGGCCTCGGGTTTATGTTTCATTAAGTATACATAACCATACCTAGTATGATCATCTGTAAACGTAATGAAATATTGATATCCGTCACGTGCTACTTCCAAAGCACCACATATGTCGGTATGGATTAATCCCAGTTTATCAGCGGCTCTTTCAAATGTCCCTGTGAAGGGGATTTAGTCATTTTGCCTTTAAGGCAAGATTCACAAGTAGGAAAGGGATCTGATCCCAATGGACCCATAAGTCCATCTTTTTCCATCTTGTAAACCTTGGTCTGAACAACATGACCAAGTCTAAGATGCCATTTCAAAACTTGATTTGTTTCATCCCTACCACGTTTTCTAGTCATAGTATTCACAACTACTTTGTTGCTGAGATTTAGATGATACAATCCATTCAACAATGTAGCAGTACACACTAGTTTATTTCTAAAATAAATTTTGCAGGAACCATCACCAATGAAAAATGAAAAGCCCTTTCGGTCCATGACCAGAATGGATACAATGTTTTTGTGCCCCTTGGGCAAAACAAGTACATCTTCTAAAGTCAAAACAAAGCCAGATTCTAAACCCAAAAGAAGTGATCCTATGTCGGTCGCCTCGACACTATGCCCGCTTCCGACTGTGATCATAACTTCTCCAGCTCCAAGCTTCCTACTTTGTTCCAGATCCTGATTCACGGTACAAATATGAGAACTAGCACCAGAATCTAGTATCCAGGAAGTAGAAAATACAGTAGCAGAACAATTTGTTTCCAAAACTAAAAGTTCTCAGACTAAGTGCCATGAAGAATCGGACAGTCTCTAGCCCAGTGGCCCAGCTCACCGCACTTGAGACAAGCATCCTTCTTCTTCTTGTTCTTCGGAACCATCGGGGCCTTTCCCTTACCCTTAAGGTCCTTAACTTGTGGTCCAGTTTGCTTCTTGGTCTTTTTCTTCTTGTTCTTAGACTTCCGAAGTCCAGAAGAAATCACAAGAGCAGACTCCTTCATCCGCGGAGTCTTCATCTGAGACTGAGCGGTCACAAGTTTGTTCATTAGCCCAGCTAAATTACATGCAATCTCATTGCAGTTGAAGTTCATAACAAACTGTGAGAAGGAATCAGGGAGAGACTGTAGGATAAGGTCGTTTTGGAGAGAAGTATCCATTTTAAAATCAAGAGCCTCCAATCTCTCGATCATGAATATCATTTTGAGGACGTGTTCCCCAACCTTCTCACCTTCCTTCATCCTTGCACCGAACAGTTGCTTGGATATCTCATATCTAGCAGTTCTGCTGTGCTCACCATAAAGCTCGGTTAAGTGAGATAGAATCTGTCTAGCAGAAGTCATTTTCTCATGATCTCTCTGAAGCTCATTAGACATGGAAGCCATCATATAAGCACGGACTTTCACGTCATCCTTAACCCACTTTTCGTGGTTTTCAATCTCTTCCTGATTGGCTCGGGTCCGCACAGGAGGCGTCGGAATGTCCGTCTCCAAGACGTATCCCAGTGCCTCTATACTGAGGACAATCATCAGATTGCGGAGCCAATCCACAAAGTTAGGTCCCATTAAGGTGTTCTTTTCGAGTAGAATTGCGAGTGGATTCATTGTCATATTGAGATTTTAGTCTGCATTAAGTACGATAGATTAATTAGTGACTCATTTAATTATGTTCTGAGTATAGAATTAAGGTCTTTTCTATTCTTGTTACCCAGCTCCCACTATTTTTATAGGAATAACACACTCCCATGTGAAATCCGGAAGTATCGTCGCTCTACTTCATAGTGGTGATCGAGTTCTTTATAAATCTTAATAGAGGGCAACCGAACAGGTTTCTAGTCTATTAATTTTCATAAAGTGGTGTCGAACACCAATCCATCTAATGGATGATTCGATCTTATTTTTCCCCTTGTTCACTCCCCTCAACCTATACGGTTTCTATGGTTCGTGAACAAGTTAAGTTTATACCATCGACGCAAATAAGTTTCACAATTGAATCTTATCCGGCAACCTATCAGGTTTCTAGGGATAAAATTTGCTCCAACCGAAGGCATCCAAATGCGCTCCCGGTAATTTATCCATCCTCCCCGAACGACTACCCCGATAACTCGGAAGCATAGCACATCTGGTTTGGATTTCAATTTCCCGAAAACTCGATGGAGGGAAGGAAAACCTTGAAACCTTATAAACTTAATAATTTGTCGTGGGAGAATTTTTGCGATTTACGTTACACTTTGCACATTAATCGTTTAAGCGCGTTTGTGGCATTCATACAATATGAAACAACCATTCACAACCTTGTTGCTACCAACATATGGTTCATGGACCATTCCTAGAAAACAAAAACTCCGTAATCTAATTACAAGTCTTCGTCTTGAATCTTCGTCTTCTCGAAATGGATCTTCCTCCGGTCTTCGTCATTACATATAAATTTTACATCGAAAATTGCATCCTAGATACAAACATTTCTAGTAAAATAAATAGGCTCAAAACAGCCTTTACAACCCAATCGAATAAAACGAACGATTCAAAACTAAGTCCACGAACCACATCCCCACTCAAAAGCATTCATCCAATAAATACTATATAAATGAAAAGCGTAGAGATACATTGATCCAATCAACAATACGAACCGATCAAATCGATTCACACCATCGGTAATATGAAAACGTTCAAAATAATCCGGTCGATCACAAGTATTCCAATACATCAATTTTTCCTTATAAAATGAAATACCATAAATCATTTTAATGATATTAAATACAATTTAACATGTGGGAGATTAATTTTCAAGAATACATGGAAAAATCGAGCCGGGGCGAAAATGGCCTGCCATGGCCGAGTCACCCTCGGCAGCATGCCGGCAGACAGGCCTGGAATGGCCGAGTCATGCTCGGCAGTGCCCGGCCGCCAAAGAGCCCAGGCCACGGCCTCGAGCCTGGGCCGCGGCCCCAAGATGGGCCGCTGTGCCGGCCGCACAGACCACAGGCCGCGACCCCGAGCCCACAGGCCGCGGCCCCGAGACTGCACCCCTCCCGACCGTCCAACGGCATTTTGGGGCTAGTTTTTCGACCGGATATCCAATATCTATATTCTCCAACATTCATATCTTCAATATAAATCATTTTTCCAAGAAATTAAGATTTATATTTAGACATAAACTTACGAAAAATATAACTACAACGAACGTAAAAACATATACCACGATTATGACTAAAATGATTCCAAATCATTCACCATCTAATCAAGCATTCCTAATGACAATATCGTATATACGATTGCAAGACCTACGCTCCGATACCACTGTTGGGATTCGGTGCCTAAAACGAAGGCCTAGCAGAAGCGGTAAAACGAAAATTAATTCGATCTGAATGCCTACGAGGATCGATCGAGCTACGTATATACGAATATCAAAACGAATAACAAGAGATAAAGAAACTCACCCTTGTAGTCCGTTGATTAGATGGATAACCTTCTCTTGAGCTATTCCCCAAGCTTTGCTTGATCTCTACGAATCTATTCCGCTTCAAGCCCTTGAACGATCCAACGCCGAAAGAACCGCGTCTCTACTTGCCACGCACTGGAAAAACGAACGGAATGACAACACTTAGCTATCCTCCGAGGATACGGCTAGATCTAGGTGATGAAGCTATTGATTTTGATGAATATACTCCAAGTATGTTTATCAAAATTCTCTCAATATTTTTCTCTCAATTTTATCCAAGAAAAATGAAGAAGAAGTTAGTGAAGAAGATGAAGATGAGTATGGACACCATGAAATGAACTCTAAGTTCTTTTCTCTCTCTTTCTCCACCTCTCTCACGTTCCTCTCTATTTCTTAGTGTGAATTATGTATGTGATATTATATATCTCCTCAATCACAAGTCTACCTCTAATTCTTTATACACCTTCCACCAACTTATACAACTCATTCACATGAGAGGTATCCCCACCATGTCAATATCATCTATATAAAATGGAAACAAAAGACAAGGGGAAATTAGGTGGAAAAAAGGAGGGCGGCCATGATGAAAAACGGACGAGTTCGGTTCGTTTCGGACTCCCGAAAGTCCAAACAGATAAACTCCGATTCCGTTTCGATGTATTTATATCGATTAATTAATCCAATTAATTAAACATATCAAATACAAAATAATATAATTAATTTCTCCAAGAAATAATTATATACATGAATTAAATTAATCACCCAGTAATTTATTTAATTCATTAGGCCGTAAATCAATTCATCCAATAAATCGATTTAGACATCTAATGTCCCAAATTTAGATATCCAATATCTAATACACATAATGAGAGAATTAGCTTGATTCATTCCGTCGTCAATCCTAATGCGCAACTCGGTAGGTCCATCTCTGTCAGCAATGGGAGGAACCAAAGAGTAGTAGCACCACCTAGCCAGCCTGACGGCCTACACTGTACCCCAACTGAGAACGAATGATTAGGATCATTCAAGAACCATTCTGTCGTGAATACCAGTATACGTATAAACCCTTCATTCGAATATCCCGATCAAGTTATAGGGTCACGGTCTGTCAAACCCTATCTGTACTTGACGCTATGCATGCGTTAATGCAAATCGAGATCATCGAGCTCTCGTGTATCTAATACAGCTAGCTCCAATGCTTTGGCCAAAGACTTATGATCTCATCTGCCAATAACCGCATAGGACATATAACCCGTTCACTAACAGGAGAAAGAATTCTATCTTGGTATTCAGTAGGACCTGCTACTTGCCCATCAAGATGCACGTCGAGGTTGACCTCCGCCTTCCGGTTTATAGGGTCGAACTACTCTAATGAAAATCTTGACGTCACAAGCACATCCCTACTAAATCCTCAAGTCGAAGGTTCACGAATACCTATCACAACCTTTCGATTTCATCATTGACTGTCCCGGAGTGAAATCCGTGTGATGAATCGAGGGTGAGTCGGTTCGAGTATACTAATCCAATTAGCATACCTATAACGTGTGCTCCCACTAACCATTAATATTCGACAGGCACTCTCCATGTCAAAGAACACGTCATACAAGTCTTCACATAAACTTAACGCCCAGTCAAGTTTCATCGACTTACAAACGATTAAGTATTTGAGCTATAAACCTTTCCAGTGCCGCCCCCCTTATCCAATAAGGAGTGGAACGTTTTGCTCTCAAATACACGGACTAGTTTCTATATGTTTATTTACGAGTTAGGAATGCCAGTAACTACCAGTAAATAAAGAAATATTTCTTTGCCTTATATAAATGGTTTACATAATTACAAGTACAATGCCCTCACTCAACAACCTCTGAGTGGCATTCGAGGGCATACTCCTAACAATCATTACATACAAGATTGTTTCCCAGAACTCATACCCACGCAGGGGCTGGAATACATTAACGCTCCCCTATATCGGAATAATAACACATCGGAGAAATAACCAACAAGACTAACCAAAATACTCTATAATTGGTCTTCATGTGATTAGTATCGTCTTCTTCCATCACCCTTCGTATAGATCCTGTGATTCGCTCCCCAACAACCTGCAAGTACCTGGACGTAATACAGACATCCACCCCCCGAATACTCGGGGTTAGTAAAACTCAACTGTTTTGCTAGTGCAAGTATAAAATACGAATACAAGCCATACACAACATACTCCAAGAATATAATAGTCATGAACAGACTTCCCGGATAATTCATTTGGTAAAAACTGTTCGAATCATGAAAAATGGGAAAATAAATCCAATGTATCTCTACAAAACATTTTACGATCTCGGGATTTTTGAAAACATCTGGGATTAAGGAATTCTCAAGTCTTTCGAAAACGCTTGGGGACACGGCCCAAAATCATCTTTCCCAAAAATACAATTCCGATAATAAAACACGGGTTCACAACCCAATTCACAAAACACGGAGTCCAAAACCTAAATCACGAAACACAGGGTCCACGACCCAAATCATAAACCACAGGGTCCTCGACCCAAATCATCAACCACAGGGTCCATGACCCAAATCAGCAAACACATATTCCTAAGGATTATTCGCGTCCCGTACTAACAAGCCATGAACCTCAGATGCTCCCGCAGAACATACCCGAGTGAATAACCCAATAGGAAATCATACCAAATCACACGTCCTCGTGACAACAGTCACAGAACCATTACCAAACCACAACCATAAGTTATCCCGGCATCGCGCTAACAAGCCACGAACCTCGGAGTCCCCGCAAGACATACCCGGATTGGATAACCCCACAAGTTATCCCGGCATTGGGCTAGCAAGCCCCGAACCTCGGAGTCCCCACAAGACATACCCGGATTGGATAACCCTACGGTCACGCCCGACGCATACTAGCAAGTATGGATCCCGAAGATTCATCAATCTTACCCGGGGGCACGTCACCTTCAACGATCACGTAACAACAAGCAAAACATCAAGCCAAGCAACACTAAACATCACGACCTCCTTTCAAAGGAGTAACAACCAATATCACCCATATTCGCCGAACAAGCACACATGACAACACATAATCTTCGGTAAATGATTTCGATCTATTATATTCACTAAATGTGATCATAACGTCTTTCAACAAACGAAACTAACACACATAGTCCCAAAACACACTTATTCACGAAGCATATGAGTTATTGTTGAAAGACAACATTTATTGAGAACATACCGATCCTTTTAAACATTCATTAAACATACGGAATTCGCATAAAATCATTTACCAACAATTATGCCTACGAAGCATGAAACGTATGGGCAAGATACTTGCTTCGATACCACAAGCAACGGAACCATGAACGGACGCGGTCGGTTAGACCTTGAACCTCCAACAATGACCAAGAACTCGACAACCTCACGAACGCTACGAAAATAACATCACCACGAATAAATAATGCTAAACGGAATCCGAATCAACCAGAAAACAACAAGAATCCGAGTGTTCTTCAAGGAAATCAGAAATCAAGTTCTGGGTTGGTAAAAATCGATAAATGAGTTACAAAATCCGAAGACCATGGACAAGACATCAAGAATACCATAACCAATTCATCAATCTCAGATAAAATCAATGAATCACGAAGAAACCCTCAAAAATATACACAACAAGGGTTTTAAGCAAGGAAATACCTTGATTTGACGAAGAACACAGATTTGATGATGATATAATCAACAAGAATCCTCCAAAACGCCTTGAAATTGAGTGGAAATGACCAAGGACTCACCTCCTCGTCTCTCCCATCGCGAGCCGCCACAAAAGATGGAAAAAATGAAGTGGGTTCAAGTCTGGCCTAGCCAGGCCTATAAATAGCAGATAGGGTTACGGACGTAACCGGCAGTGCCTTACGGCCGTAACTCGGTCAACGCGCGTTAGCATACGTAATGGCCGAACACTTTGCGTACGCAACGATCACCCTTACGGCCGTAATCGGCATAGCCTTACGGCCGTAACCGAGCATCCCAGACCACTGGACGAAATCTTCCGAACCCTTACGGCCATAACCGGCCAGCGCCTAGCGGCCGTAACAAGCCTTACGACCGTAACCGGATATGACTTACGGCCGTAATCGAGTATCCCAGGCCCAGGTGTTCGGAAGCCTTACGGCCGTAACTCAACCCAGCCCACACCCGACCATCCGACTCGATACTCGACGACGTTTCGATCACGCGAACGCACCGGCTATGATCCAAAACAATAACGAACAGGCTACGAAACTCAACGTATCACAATATAAGCATGCGATTCCAAAGATGCGAACGACGGCAGTCCGTTCGACCGAAGAAAATTCAACGAAACTGGAATGAAAATCTCGGGTATTACATTTGTGGGGGGCCATCATCATTATTCTGGGGCTGGGTCGTTGAGGTTTCCGCTCGTCTCCGATGGCCATAGATACTCGTGGTCGCTGGGGGAGGTAAGTCCCCGATTGCGCAGGGTTATGCCTGCACTGTGGTAAGGTGGCGGAGGAAGTTCCGTAGTATTATTGCCAATATTGACCGTATTTTTGGCGGCAGCAACCGTGCTTTGTCGATTCGTCTGTTGAGGTGGGTTCTAGTCACCAGAGGTGATGCTGGTCTCTTGCTGGGGAGTTTCAGCCATGATTCGTGGTTATCCGAAAGAAGTTCTTCGACGTTTCCCGGCAACGGAACCAAACTGATGCTGCCAAAATATATCGGATCAGCCCTTATCCAAGCGGTTCAAATAATTCCGGCGAGTGAACTTCCTGATCGGACCTACACACAAGAAAACAAGTGAACTGAGTCGGGGCTTCACCAGCGAAGGCCCTCCGACGTGAGAGTAAGTATACTAAATATATGGTGGAAATAAATTTAATTGACTGTATTGAGAGTCAAGAATTCTGTGTGTACTAGTGTAGGTGCGAGAACACCTATTATATAAACACGAATATTACAACCCTAACTTGCGGAGAAAGTCATCGAGTCTGTGTTGGTGTTGGACTTCATATATATATATATATATATATATATATATATGGGAAGTAGAATCCTAATAAGGATTGTAGATACACAGTTTCCATGTGGAAAAGAGTCCTTGTTAAGTAAGGATATCTTTATTTCTCACTATCTTGGATTTCGTCAGATTCCGTGTCGTGCTGGAAGGATAGGACCATCATCTACCGACAAGGAGTAGAGGTTGAGGGATCTCGGCCTGTTCAGTCACTTAAACCGAGTCGGCGTGATAAGATGGTCGCCTGATAAGGTCTAGACCTGAATCGGAGCTGAGGCAAGCCGAGTTAGGATATCTAGCCTTCAGGTCTGCCTAGCTGTCATTCTTTACGCAGGGTTGAGAGGTTTAGCCCTGGGCTTTGTAGGGTCTTGGTTTGTGGGCTCTACTGGGCTTATGCCCAGGCTCCTTAGATCCACGTAATCAATTCGGTTTATGCCGTTCATGAGCTATACAACACCTCAAGCATATGTGGTATAATAGATGCAACTTCAGCAACAACAAATTGAGATATTACAATGGTGATTGAGCAACAAGGGCTCAAGGTGAACAAAGTCAAGGGCAACCAGTGTGCGAGATATTTCAACCAATGGCTAATCAAAATTATGGGATAGCATATGGGCCTGTCATAACGGTAAATAATTTCGAGCTTAGCCCGTTGTTGATTAGGATGGTACAACAATGACAATTTGGGGGAGATCTTTTAGATGATCCGAACTCTCACCTTGCCCAATTTCTGAAAATTTGTGGAACTGTTAAGCTATACTGTGTGTGAGACAATGCGATCGAACTTCGTCTCTTCTCTTTCTCATTGAGGGTTAAGGCAAAAACTTGGCATAATCCATTTCAAGAGACGATGGACACTTGGGAGGAGATGGCTAAAATATTCTTACTTAAATTCTTTCCCCATGGAGATCATATAGTTTAAGCAATTGGATGGAGAGTCGTTCTACGAATTATGACAGTGATTCTGTCAGCTTTTGAGGAAGTGTCCACATCATGGGTTCTCTGAGAAACGCCAAATTTGTTAACAAACTGTTATGACATATGGAAATGATGGTAGACGCCTCAGCGACGACAGCTTTACTAAAAAGAAAAGTTACTGATATTGTGCATATCTAAAAGAAAATTGCTTCGAACTCATACAATGGCCCGTTGAGCACACAATCTTGAAAAGAGTCGCATCCGTAAGCGAGAATGATCATATGGCTATTGTGGCAGCTCACGTGGCGACGATTATGGCCAAATTAGATGTACTATCAGCGGCAAAGACCGACCGTGCAGTTGAGATAATGTCCAAGAGCCGGTGGAAGATATGAGTTTTGTGAATGAGATGAGTTAAGGAAATTTTTTGGAGTAATAAAATAGGGTCCTTCATGCCTAGAAAGAAAACATTGAGACTGTGAAACAATGTATCTCAGGGAAAAAAATTTGGAAAAATGGGTTGAATAGCCTTCACCTCTAAAATATTTGTTTAAGTAGCCCTTGACCAAAATAAAAATATAAAATAAAAAGAAAAAATATATTTATATTTCAAATGATATTTTTATCCTTAATATAATAACGAGATTTAAATCGTTACTATATACACATAACGATGTTAAATTAGTTACAGAAAAAATATTAAAAATAATTTTGAATTGCCTTAGATATGAATTTTTAGAGTCATTACGGTGTACATATAACGATATTAAAGTCGTTACTGATACAAATATTAAAAAATATTTTTCCTTACCTGATTATATTTAAATTGTCCGTAATACAGTTCTAAGTCGTTCCCGTGTATTCATAATGATATTTAAGTCATTCCCGCTATCTGTAACGAGTTATAATTCGTTCCCATGTATCCAAAACGATATACAAATCGTTCCTGTACTTTGCTATTTAATCTGTCCAAAACTATGTATAAGTCGTTTTTTCTTCTTGCATAACGAGATACCTCACTGGAGTGGAAATGGCCTATATTGACATCGTTATTGTAGTCATATAACGATATCTATCTTGTTACACAAAAATGCCACTATATTATTTAAATTCAAAAATTGTATGATGTGGTGAAACATTTTATATCAATATGTAAATCGCTATAACGATTTCTAAGTCATTTGCAATCTAAAAATCGCTATAGTGAGTAGATAACAAACCTAATATCGTTGGGATTGAAACCAAAACTATAACGATGCTCAAATAGTTTCTTTGATCAAATAACAAATTCGTATTTAATCTTCTCTCAGGTTAAATGAATTCGTAACTATATTCAAAACGTGTTTTTAGAAAAAATATGAACTCGATATCGTTTTATTTAGATATGCACTAACACGTGTTGTAAATCGTTTCTTTACTCAAGTAACGACTTGTATATCGTTCTTACAAATATTGATCAAAGTCATAACGTGTTCTTTATCGTTTTAATGGAGATCTTACGAACCCAATATCTTTCAATATAATTTTAGTTATAACAAGATACATATCGTGTCTTCATATAAAACACGAGTTGTTTATCGTTATGGATTAAAATTGATGATTTCATTATTCTGTGTCATTCGTCATGACTCCTACATGTGTACACAAGTGAAAAATATCATACAAGGTGATTCAATAGAATTTCAAAATGATGATCAATCATTCAAGTTCTCAATTTCAATTTACATAATTTCTACATCGAATAGTTGATCAAATCATGTCTATGTATTTGACAATCATTTTAAAATGCGTTTGAATCACCTTGTATGATAATTCTTTCTTGTATACACATGTAGGAGTCATGACGGATGGCATGGAACAACCAAATCATCAATTTTAATCCATAATGAAAAACAACTCGCGCTCAATACGAAGACACGATATGTATCTCTGTATAACCAAAAATTATACTGAAACGATAGGCTTGTAAAATCTTCATTAAAATGATATATACCACGTTATGATCTTTGGTCAATATTGTTAAGGTTATTGGAGGAAGTGCTATACCGATGGCGAGTGTAAATAAAAATATTAAGCTTTAAAAATTATTGGTTAGGTATTATTTTTTTTGAAGAACTCTATTTTGTAATTTGTAGAATAATTTCTATGACTTTATATTATAAAAGGTGTTCGATGGATTTTACATATTTGTGAATGTGAGGCAAATTATGCACCAAACAATTAGGTTTGATATTTAACTTAGAGATTTTTACATAAGCCTCAAACTACGATTTATTGTTGTGTTACAAAAGTATTCATTAATTTCTTTTATTAAAGAGTACTTTGATTTTTTATTAGACTCCAAAATTAGTTTTATTTACTAAACGATATTTCGTATAGAATTTAAAGATAGATATGATTGATCATTTCCTTTTATTTTTTAAAATTATATAATATGCTTTCTACAATACAACTTCTACAATGATAGATAAATTATCAGTCATTTCTAATTTTAATTTTATCTATTTTCAAATGTACTAGACCCTCTTGTATGATACTTTTTTATCCATGTATACACTTAGTACCCATTTTGGATGACAACAACAGTTGAATTATCAATTTAAGCCATAACGAAATTCATATCGTATTATATATGAATACACGATATGTAACTCGTTATAATTATATTTTATACAGAAACAATATTGAGTTCGTAAAATTTCTTCTAAAACCATATACAACATGTTATCATCAATGTTGTTTTTTTACAAAATGATGACCAAGTTGTTATTTTAGTGAACAAACAATTTGTAACTCGTGATAGATAAATTTTGACTGGAACGATCTCGAGTTTTTATAATTTATAAAGAAACGATATAGGTATCGTTCTGTAATATCTCTACAAGGGAGTATATCGAACTTGAGGTCGTTACATGTTTACATAAACGACTTGTAAATCGTTTTAGTTATATTTTCAATTGACACGATCCAGAATTCGTTATTTAAAGACTGTAACGATTTTTGATATAGAAACAACTTGGAAGTCGTTATAACGACTTAGACATCGTTGTTAGAATTCATACAATATGTTGGCATTATTATAAATATAATGTAACGATTTTGAATTCGTTATATCAATAGAATAACGATTTAGAAATCGTGCCCAAAAACACATTAAGGGTATTTTAGTAATTGAATACATTATATAACCTATTATTTAAAAAGGAGGCTATATAAAAAAAAACAAAGATTGAGGTCTTTTTAAACAAACGTTTTGTTTGACTAGACCATTTAAACCAAGAAGCCAAAAAAATTCCGGAGACTTTTCGAAATCAAGGCAAAGTGATTATGAAGGGGACAATGTTGTTGAACAAAGGAAAAATTTTATCAACAATGAAAAGGGGGATGAATCCCGAGAAGTTTAAAAAAAATGGTTTTCTCATTTTTCGAGGACTAAGTTTGACCATCAAATATTTTTTAATTATATTATGAAAAAAATTAAAAAATTATATTATAAAACTACTTTGAAAGACAATTTTAATTATATACATTTTATATTTTTTGAATAATGAATAGTAAGTAATTAATGGTCAAAGTTCAAATTCAAAAAAGTCAAACGACATATATTATGAAATGGAGGTAGTACTTAACTGGGGCTGATGCATTCGCTACTGAGAAATTGGTATCCAAATGTATTATTTCCAGTAACCAAATTACAAATTACAAGTATCAAATGCGTTAGTTGTAATTATTTTCTTTGTGTTAGATTTGTGTAATGAATTTATAAATGTTGTATAGATATGTAAAGAACCTTCTTCTTTTCTTTTTTTTTTATACGCCAGGCCGCCGGTCTGCTTTCTCGCGGCCGGCCATGTAATTTTTTTTAAAACGCTATATCGCCGAACTGCTTCCCTCCTGCGGCCGGCCATTTTTCTTTTTTGAAGCTCAGACCCGCCGGTCTACCTTCCGATGGTCCTTAATTTTTTTCTTTTACGACAAGTCCGTCGTCCGCTGATAAAATTTTGGGAACTAATATATTTCTTTCTGTAGCAAGTAATCTGAAAATTTAATTATGTTAAATATATAGTATTGATCCACTTTTTTATGATGTCATAATTATGTCTTGTAGAATATCATTCTGATAGATTGGCCAAATGGGCTCGTCTGGCCTGATAGAGCCGAGCAAATGGAATGCCTTGATACGCTCATGCCGCTCATCGAACTTAGAGAGGTAATGTGCCTATTTAATTTTCACATGGAATAATCGATCTATTTTTAAAACACCGGGATAATCAAACCTCATTAATTATACAACGGGATAACGCTTAGTTCCCGAGTTTAACTTAACGAGAGAAAAGAATGGAAATAAATGGAAATAAGAAGAAAAAAAATACTTGGTGTTCCTGAGTTTTTTAATGAAAAGAAACGGAAAGAAATGGAAGAAAAAATTTCCCTCCTAACTTTCCTTCCGATTTGGAAGGATTTGAAGAGAAAAGAACAAAATGGTTAATTTTCCTTTCACTTCCTTCCGACTCCAGAACACAAAATACAATTTCCTTTCACTTTCCATTCTCTTCTTTTCTCTCGTAACATTCTTTCCCTTTCTTTTCTTTCCTTTATTAAAACTAGAGAACTAAGCATAAATGTCCCATTTTATAGAACAGATGGAGGTAATCCGTCGTTCACACAACTTTTGATGAGCAAAAGCTATAAATATGAGGTTTGAGAGAGCCAACTGCTTGCTGCAGCACTTCATTGGACTTTACTAGTGCACTTACATGTTAGAATAGACACAGGTGGGAGTCCTATCTACTTCTTTTTGTAACATTCTTTCTCTTACAGTTTCACACTTAAATATTTCGTTTTCTGCATCTGCACTAATCCACATTATTTCTTTCTAAAATCATCATTTCTCATAAACAAACAATTTCAGTGTACTGTTTTTTTCTCATAGGAAAATACAATGAAACTATATATTGTTCGAATTTTTTTTTTCCTTTTGGAATTTAAACGCAACGTACACGTCTATACAAATATGATGTATTTTCTAAATGAATTTTATGAGATATGATATACTATTGCTACAAGTTTTATAACATATGTGACAGTGTTACTGAGTCAGTCTTTTTTTTTTTTTCAATCGTACCCTTGTTTATATATATTTGTTCATTTTGGTTATCAGGACACAAGACGGATCATACAGTTTGGAGCTGAACATTTCATTGACACGGCTTCGCTTAAGATACAGACATCTATTTACTATTTACTACTCAAGTTGTGAGTACATTTTGATGCTATCTTATCTTAGTCTTTTGTTCGTCTGAATCTGAAACCAAGATTTAACAATATTATAGGCCGAGGCCCGTTTATTTTGCCGGATAGCTCAACATAGACGCGGTTACTACTTTGTTAGAAAAATCAACCGGGTTATCCCGGATAAAATCCGAAAAAAAAAAAAAAATAACTCGGTGGATAACATAATCGACTTTTTGTTATGTGCTAGGCAGTCTTGAGTGGCAAATCAATTTAAGATCCTTTTGATGAAATATAAAGGGTGTCATTATTGACATGATGAATCTTTGATACTTTGAGCTGAATCACAAATGATAAGGCTTTTTCTTTTTCCTTTTCTTTTTCTTATTAATTAAAACAAAAAGAAAAAAAAAAGGTAAAGCTTTTGTATAGTGCTGCTGAAGCCTGACGTCGCATCTATTAAACAGCTTCTACTTTTTAATGATATCATATATCAATATGAATAGAGTTAACTTTTTAGTATTAACTTTATACTTTGTGCTTAAGTGCTTAGCTAGCCTGGAATCAGCCAGTGAAGGTAAAATTTATAGTTTATGATGGTGAGCTTCAAATATGTCGACCCATTTGTTAGGTCGTACCACTATACGATCTTTACGTAATAAGGTTCTTTAATTACTCATGATCCGATGCTTGTTATTATTAGCTTAATAAGTACGAAAAAATGATCTTCAACGGTTGAACGTCTTCGTTGGATTTTTCTTTTTGATAAACCTAATCACGCACTAATATATAACATCTATATTTCTTTGTGACAGCTGAATACACATTTCTCGATTACATGGCCGAGAATGCTGAAATCGCAACCCCATCTGCTAGAAAATCCAAGATTCCGATCTTTGTTTTCTTCAGAGACTCTAGGTAAATACAAATACTCTCTTTTTCAACCTTTATATATGGACACACTGATGCCTCTCCGCATTGCTGCTATAAACCAACATGTCTTATGGTGCTGGCCGCGAATGATGTACCTATATGTGTCCCAAATAATTAATTACATTTGGATCACATGTCGGTACATCAGTAGTTGTTGGCGCCATAAAGCGTATAATTTTTTTAGCAATAAAATGCTAGTAATTTCCTTGTTCCTTTCTTTCCTGGTTGGTGAGTAGCTATATATTCAAAAGAGATGAGCTAGGGATGGAAATACTTGGGATTGCATTCCCGGCGGCCCTGGCATTGGCTGCTGATCCTATAGCATCTTTAATAGATACCGCGTTTATTGGTCATTTAGGTAATAATCTGCACTTGCACTTCATTTTGTAAGATTTGGGTTATAAGGCCTTTTGGGGTTTTCGGCATGTGTTTTAGAAAATGGATCATTTACCTCTTGTATAAATTAAATGGGTTGATTACTCTCGTTTTTTTAAAAGTGGGTTGATTATCGATCTATGTAGATTAAATAAGCACAATACCTCCTGTCTTTTCTAAAATGTGTATCATGTCCTCTCAAATCTCAATCATATTATGCATAAGGGGTGATTTGCAACGGTCAGATAAAACATAGAGGGGTAATCTACAACTTTTTTGAACATGGAGCGTAATGTGTCTTCTTAATTTTCAGAGGGATAATCAGCCTATTTTTTGAAAACACAGGTGGGTACTTGGCCTATTTAGGGGGGTCTATTGTACTTTAATTCTTGAAAACTT
Organism: Orobanche coerulescens; assembly: GCA_033398695.1. Taxonomy (NCBI): domain Eukaryota; kingdom Viridiplantae; phylum Streptophyta; class Magnoliopsida; order Lamiales; family Orobanchaceae; genus Orobanche; species Orobanche coerulescens. The sequence goes on from CM065815.1 coordinate 38,023,912, forward strand.
TTTATAAGTGATGGATTTCAAAAGAATTTATGAATTTTATGTATTTGTAAAGACTTTTTGATAAATTTGTAAAATTTTAAAAAAATTTGAGAATTTTGGATTTTTATTAAACTTTTTGCATTTGTATGCACTTTTTCTTATAACTTTTTTTAACTTTATATGTGAATTTAGCTTAGAGGTGGCCATGTGATGGTCCGGACCGGCCCGCAAGCGGGCCTGCTGACACCTGGTGGCCCAGGACCAACATGTATGGGGCGGGCATGGCTTGGGTCGGAAGGCAAGCACACCGCCCATCCGCCTCGGACTGTCTGTAGGTCGGTCGGACCTATATTAAAAAAAAAAAAAAAACTTCTTCGAATTTAAGAGAACAAAAACTGTTTTTGATTAAATTAAAAAATCAATTTAAAAAAATCTGTTTTGAACTTTTAAAATAATCTGTTAATATTAGTTAAAAAATCAATTTGCAAAAATATGTTTTGAATTTTTTTAAAAAATATCTTAACATTAAATTAAAATTTTAATATAAAAAAAATCATTTTGAATTTAAAAAATATGTTAGCATTAAATTAAACGGGAGAAATTTGGAAAAATATTAGACTTGGATTTAATTTGTAAATTGACTGGTGGGTCGGGCGGGTGGGTCTGGCGACCTTGACGGGTGGGGTGGACTGGCGGGCTGCGGGGGTTGCGGGTGGGCTGGGGGCCGGGCTGGGCTGGGGGATGGGTCGGGCTGCGCTGGACTTGGGCTGGGGGAGAGGGCCCAGGACCGACCACAACCGCGGTGGGATGGGCCACGAGCGTGGGCTAGGCTAGCCCACCGGGCCTATGAGTTTGAAAAAACCGGGTTGGATTGGCTGGGCTAGGCCAACCCGACCCGCTGGCCAGCTTTAATTTGACTAATAATAAATTAATAAATGAACTTGAACGTAACTAATTAAAATATGTTTGTAACAATTCAAATTGAATATCACTGACTTCTAAAATTTACCAAAAATATTAAAAATATCATGGGAATTCAAAGATAACACACCCCTTAATCTACAGAGGGGACTAGATAGCTCATTTTATGAAACACATGCCGGTAATCGGCCATTAACCCGGCTTTCCGGGAACATCTCTATTACTTTTTAATTTTACCCTTGGAAGGAATTAATAGCAGCTCTGTTCAAAGTACAGGTCCGATGGAAATTGCAGCCGTAGGAGTTTCTATTGCAATTTTCAATCAAGCCTCCAAAGTCACAATATTCCCACTTGTTAGTATCACCACCTCATTCGTTGCAGAGGAAGACACCATCAAAAGAATCAGCGATCAAAAGCGAAAGGGCGATGATTTAGAAAAATTAGCAGGAACGAATAAGAACGACCAAATGGAAGCGAAGGTTACCGGCAATGATCCCAAGAACAAAGACTTAGAAAAGGGTGCAACAATGAAGGATGATGATGATGATGCAAAAGATATGAAGACGGAAACGAAAAGCGGGCGCCGACATATACCTTCAGCATCAACTGCACTTGTTCTTGGGTCTGTTCTTGGGCTCATGCAGACTTTGTTCCTTATTCTTCTTGCAAAACCATTCCTAGGTTTCATGGGCGTGAAATCCGTAAGTATATATATCTTATTGTTCATCATGGATCATGCATTTCGACTTGGACTTACGGAATTTATAGTCTTGGAGATGATATAATTATTCCATTTATGGAATAATAGAAAAACCGGGTTTTGCACTGAAGAAATTGTTAGTGTAGATTGTTTTAGTGGATTACTGTTTGTGTCGAGATTTATCTCAACGTGTATGTAACTTAGAAAGGTTTACCTTCAAGTCTCCTCCAAAATTTACCCCATCATGTAGGTATTGTCAATGATATTAAAAAGAGAAAAAACGATTTATTTTGGTAATGTGTTTTGCTCCATTTTTCAGTTACATCGTTGACTTTTATTCTTTTAAATTGTAGTATCCTACTACCAAATACGTTCACGTCAGCACCACTTTAGCTTCCGTTAGGTTAAATTGACCGAATGGGCGAAAAAGACCTGATTGAAAACGTATTCGAAGTGGGATGATGCAATTGGAAAAAAAAAATGTTCGTTGGTGTAATTGAAAATTGGAGTAAAGTAAATTAACCAAGTCATTTTGTCTATTAAAATAGTATCATTTACATCAATCGTCCATAATTGAGGATTTTCTGCGAATTATCCTCTTGTTTGCAAAATGTGCCATTTATCCTCTTGTATAAATCAAATAACCCTATTACTTCCATTATTCTCCTGTAAATTAAATAGACACATTACCATCCGGTATTTTTAAAATGGGGCGTCCGTCCCCTATATCTTCTTGTGCACAAGGAGTGATTTGCATATATGGGATTCATCTGCAATTTTTTTGAAAATACACAACCTTTCTAGGCCACCTTAGGGATTCGAAGCAACTCCTACACAGCTGACCTATAGAACGATAGCCTCTTCAAGGGTAATGTGCATATTTAATTTATATATGATGATCGACCTATTTTTATGAAAATAAAAAGAGTAATACGACTATTTAAGTTATGCAGACAATTTTTGTAAAGCAAGGGCGCAATAGGCCATACACCAATAACCGATTTTAAATAATATGGAAAGATCCAAACTATGGAGTAACAAGTTACAATTTGTGTCGGAATATGACAAGTACTTTACTTGATGGAATAGGGATCTCCGATGTTAGCCCCAGCAACAAAGTATCTAACAATAAGATCGCTTGGGGCTCCAGCTGTTCTTCTCTCCTTAGCCATACAAGGCGTTTTTCGAGGATTTAAGGATACTAAAACTCCTTTATATGCTACTGGTAAAAAAATCTCTCTCCTACTCTCTCTCCCTCCCTCTCCCCCCCCCCCCCCCACCCCCTCCCTCCCTCCCTCCCTCTCTCTCTCTCTCACTCACTCTCCCTCTTAGTCTTGTTTCGCATTGTTGTTAATGTTGGATGGAATTGATGGGGAATCTGTTAGTTTTCTTGAACTAAAGCGACGAGAATGAAGTCGAGGCTAAGTTAGCGGCACTTGCAAAACTTAATTCAGTGAACAATATTGTGTTTTGAACTTTCGAATATTGAAGGAACGGAAGAACTCAAGATGCTCGAATGCTATATGATTTTCGGATTTTTATGTTATCCGTAGTAATTTCGGATTTTCTATTTTCTGTAGTCTTTGATCATTCAGATGGGTCTTTATATAGAGTTTCAGGTGCCTCGTGGGACTGGCTGCACCCCTTGGTTCGGATCTCATTAGTGGACAAACGCGTCCGTTCATGATGCAGACACCCTTTGCATGCTGGATAGTCATGTCCAGTCATGGTGTCCATCAGTGTACAGCGCACCTCTTGGCGTGTACGAGCCCGGTCACTCCTTTCAGGCTACCTAGCCACGTCACCGAGCCAGTGAACTGAACCATGGTTCCTCATAGTGTAACACCCTCAAACTATTCGGGAATATTACAGCGCCGCAGACCCTCTCCGTGAGGATCTACCAGGCTAAAAGCGGAAAACACAACATATAGATACATGCCAACATGGCTAATAACGACTCGTTAGATCGATTTGGGCTTTTCCACAATACATCCATCATATATACATAACTATTTCCCAAATTTCATACCCACACAGGGGTTAGAATACAACAACGCTCCCATAAAACGAGAGAGCACCACAACGGAAATATAAACAACAAGACTCTACCAAAAATACTTAGCGACTGGTCTTCGTGTGATTAGTATCGTCGTCTTCCATCATCCTTCGTACCGATCCTGTGATTCGCTCCCCAGCAACCTGTAATTACCTGGACGCAATACAGACATCCACCCCCCGAATACTCAGGGGTTAGCAAAACTCCACTGTTTTGCTAGTGCAAGTATAAAATATAAATACAAGCCATACATATCATATACAGGGAATACAATAACTTGATTAATTTAGAAAGACTTCCCGAGATGTTTCATTTAGTTAAAATAGTTCAAGTCTTGAAAGTAGAATTGAACAAGTAAACACTTTGAAAACAACTCTGAATACCGGGAGTTTTTGATTGGAAAATAATCACAAAAACTATAGCCAGACATCAATTCACAACTAAGGACCAATTACACACAACACATCATCCATAAGCCATTCTAGTCCAAGCACCTCTGATAAATATGTATTACATCCCAAGCATTATGGCAAGTCAAAACATCGTGATACTCCGGACATATCACAAAAATGCATCAAGCCACAAGGCTAAAAAAAATACTCCTGGTTAACCGTGGATCCGACAATACGCGAATCCCTCCTCGACCCCGTCGGGCCCTCTCGGAGTGGCTAACCCAAATGTTCGCGGAACCGTCATAAGCGGAACCCTCCTCGGCCCCGTCAGGCCCTCTCGGAGTGAACGAATATAACTCTCACACTCAGAAGTAAGATCCACTTCCAATGCAAAGGACTATAAACCATATACTCAGAGTACTCACTAGAATGGCCTCCTCAATAGGACACAAGAAAGATTAACAATATAATCTACAAACTATAAAAGGTAGGAATGAAACGAGGTAAACAGCTAGTAAAATGTTTTAAAGAATTCACAGCCTTTCGGAACCCATTTTGCGACACAGCCCAAGGTTATTTCCAAATTACAATTCCAATCACAAATCACGGGGTCCAAGACACAAATATTCACATCGACATCCTCCCAAGAGTTATTCGCATCCCGTGCTAGTAATCCACGGACCTCGGAGCCTCCATGAGACATCCCCGAGTGAAAAACCCAATGGAAAACCACACAACATCACACATCATCGTGACGACAGTCATCTCACAGTACCACACAAAAACCGGGCATAACATACAATACTAATACCCATTCTCAGAATGACACATTCGTTCTTGAACACTCAAGTTAATTTGAAGAAGACCTTTATCGGGAATAGATACTTATATATATATATATATATATATTGATTCTTTTGAAAGTTAAATAACATTCAATTTTCACACATAGACGATTACCAATTTATTATGTCTACGAAACATGAAGTGTATGGGCAAGATACTTGCCTCAAAATCACGAGCAATGGAACGTCGAACGGACGGGTTCGAGCAGCCCCCGGGCTTCCAAATAACGATCAAGAATCTCGACAGTCCCCCGAATACTACGAGAACAATACCATCACGAATCAACAACTAATCGGAATCCCAATCAACACTAAGAACAACAAGGATCTAAGTGTTCTCAAGGAGATCAAGAATCATTATTCCGGGTGATACAAAATCAATAAATGAGTTGTCAAACCAAAAGCCACGGCCAAGACACTCAATAATACTCAACCGATCGGATAAGATCGGGTAAAAATCACCAAAACCAAGGAAAATCCCCAAATTAAAGAAACTAGGCTTCTAAGAAGAGAATATCTTGATTTGAGCAAGGGAGATAATTAAATGTTGTTAAACACCTACAAAATCCACTCCAAGATGAAGCTTGATGATGAAGATCACCCAAAATCTCCCTTGGAACTCGCTCCCGATGGAAAGAGATGAAGAAAAGTGAGAAATGACGAAGTGAAGCCTACTGCCCAGTATTTATACAGTACAATTATTAGCGTGCGCTAACCAGACAGCATTAGCGCGCGCTAACGAGGTCAATGCCTCATAATACTTGGCCTGTAACGGTTAGCGTGCGCTATCCAAATAAGCGTAGCGTGCGCTAACGGGTCACGAAATCAGTCCAGTAGCCCCTGGACAGATCTGCAACTACCAGGTAGCGTGCGCTAGGAATAATGATTAGCGTGCGCTAATCAGTCGATAGCGTGTGTTAGCTATCAATCTTAGCATGCGCTAACGAGACCCCAGTCCCAGTCCAGTAGCTCCTGGACTGCCTCTCGACTACCAATTAGCATGCGCTACATGCCCGGTAGCGTGCGCTAATAATAGCACAGTAGCGTGCGCTACACCACAAGTGGTAGCGTGCGCTACATTGAAATGGGTGAAAAACTCATGAAATGATCTGGAACGGAAATCAAACACGTGTCAACTCATGACACAACCATACATGGCACAACATTCCAACGATGTGGACCATAACAATCCGATAAAACCTAGAAAACTCAACGAATCCGAAACAAAGATCTCGGGTATTACATTCTACCCCTCTTAAAAGAAGTTTCGTCCCCGAAACTTGAAACATAGAACGATCAACGCAAAACAATTCCAGATAACATCCGCTATCCATTGCCGACAACCTGCAACGAATCACATGCAGCACGTGGCTGCTACTATCGATATCGCGACGCCAGAATGATAACGAATCGCAATGAACAAAATCAATGTGGTTGACCATCCCGAATAGTACATCAATTAAAATGCGAGTTAATCGCTGAACAATTACGAAATTCCACAACACAAGAATTGGAAGATCGAAAACGAAGTTAATTTCCCGAACTTAAGGAAATTACGAAGAAATCTGAACGCTCAAAAATCATGATACAAGACCAACAAGACTGGACAACAAGCGATCGAACCACAACGATCGAGACAACATTGGTCGAACAATCATATTCGAATCACGACGGACGACAAAATCAAATAACCATTCCGAAGTCCACACCTCGACTCGAAACAATAGATGGTCTGGTAAAAATGACAAGATATACATTAACATACGACTCATAGGAATGGAGTCGAATTCGGAAAAAAAAGTCACAATGACAAACGGATTAATCCGAAACAATACCACAACTCGTTTGATCAACAAAAATAAAAGATTAGGACAAGTTTAGAATATATCAACGAACACAAATGAGTTGATATGATTGAGAACACAGAAGTTCAAAAATCCGATTCTCTTCCAATAGAAGAAGTTCATCCCTGAAATTCGAAACAACAAGGCAAGAAAATAACACAACATTCAACTGGCAGACTACAATCTCAGGGACTCCTCGGAGTCGATCCTGATATTAGTGCTCGAGTCTGTGCCTCAGAAGGCTCGGTGACTAACTGTCAAAACTAAACTCGGTGTCCCATGAGTCCACACTTGAAACACGTTACTGGCGGAGAAGGGCAATGCGCACGAACATGCCCCGACACATTACAGTTAAAACACCTCCTGGCTTTACCTGGAGTCAAAACAGACAACGTGAAACTCTCAGTCCCATGCATCGTGCGATGGAGTCTCACAGCAGAGAGACTACGACGTTGCAATCTAGAAACACCAACTCCTGTATTGTCCATAAGGTCATCGGACTTCCTCTGCTTCTTCGACTCATGCACACGCTCCAAAGATAACGAAGCTAGTTCGTAGGCTAAGGCTCGATCCTGTTAATCCCTCAACGAAGTGCACGTAAATCTCGCCATATATTGGCGAATCTCCAGCTTCATACATCTGTCACAATAAAGGATCTTCTCTTCTTCGGTTCTCACCTGATCTCGCATATAACTGAGTTATTTGCTATAGTCGATGATAGCCTGCGACACCGATATATCTTGCGGTTCTGCCAAATAAAATTCACGAATCCTATAACCTCTAATCAGTTTCGAACAGAACTCGGCTCCCATGAACGCCTAGGACTCCGCCCACGTGACATCACGATCACGAGATTTAACAGCTTCCCACCAACTAGCATCATCTTTGTCAAGAAGGTACTGAGTGATAGGTACCTTCCGCTCTCCGGGACAATTGACAGCCTCGAATATGTTTCCCAACTGGAAAAGCCAACCGTCCCAGCCCAATGCATCTGCAGCACCAGCGAATCGATGGGGATTCATACGAATTACCTCTCGAAGCCATTAATTTACACCAACGTTCTGAGTCGCGTCAGTATTGCGTTGAACCGCCTGGGTCAACTGAGTCATCTATGCTGCTACTTGTTGCAGTGTATTAGCAACACTAATACTAATGTCATCCCTGGCAATATTCTCTCGATCCTGCGTCTGATCCCCATGGCCATCCGTACCACGGTTGCGACCACGACCTCTGCCCCTCGGCATATTAACAAGCAACCACTTAACGCAACGAAAATCACGTAATCACACACAATAATTGTTGTCATTTGACAACACATATAGAATACGGTCACAAATGATCGGTCTAACAATCGCAAAAATTAGACCTAACGGCTAAAATGCAGTACCAAAGATTATGACCAGACGGATTAGCGTGCTACAACAGAGACTTAGCGTGCGCTAGCCATGCCATATTAGCGCGCGCTAGCTGCACACTTGGCGTGCGCTAATTGCTCCAATTCAGCAACACGTTATGAACATATGCCAGACCATACCAAAATCGAAGGTTACAAATAAATAACAGCGTACAAATCCAAACGCCAACGGTTCACATAATTATAACATGACGCAAATAACCATCAGAAGATAATTAACATTCGAAACCGAATTCCCACCTCTCGGTCAAGAAAACGATCTCAATGAGTGCATATCGAATGACTAAGCGTCCCCACCACCCCTTTAATCACAACTCCGAGCATTATAGTCGAAATGATAGTAACATCATTACTACATACCTACTAACCGAAATTCATAACCGAGAAGTTAAAAGCGGAAATCACGTTTCAAGTAAATTTTTGATAGACCTCATTTGAGTTTTTAAAAATCAAATTTTGAAAATTTGCAAGGCAAGATGAAAATAAAATGTGAGTAGTTTGAATTCTCAAAAATTTTCTGTCTCAAGGATATCATAGTAAATCGAATTTTTTTTTCCTCTCTAGAACGATGTTTTATAATAAAATTTACGTGACTTCCCAAAGCATTTAAAGTTTCAAAATATCACGTTGATAAACTCTCCTTGCGTAGCCACCCCAAAACATTACTACTGTAAAAACGATTTATACAAGGACATATATATATATATATATATATATAAACATCGGCACCACTCTTCATTCCAGTACAATGCAAGAATCAACAATCATGGAGTACGTATTCACGATTCACATTTAACTCCTCATCATAACACAAAAATCACACAAGCTCGTGTGACACGAGACGCAACATATAGAGGGGAGACTTACATCCACAGATCGCACGAAGATGATGGCTGCACATTGATACTAATCACGACCGACATCTCAGACGACGCGTCGCGACACGACTCAGTCAGACAAAATCTGACAATACAAGACTCGACAACACACAACTCAACCCGACAGCCTAGGTTTCCTCAACCTAAGCTCTGATACCATATTCTGTAACACCCCCAAACCATTCGGGAATATTACAGCGCCGCAGACCCTCTCCGTGAGGATCTACCAGGCTAAAAGCGGAAAACACAACATATAGATACATGCCAACATGGCTAATAACGACTCGTTAGACCGATTTGGTCTTTTCCACAATACATCCATCATATATACATAACTATTTCCCAAAACTCATACCCACACAGGGGTTAGAATACAACAACGCTCCCATAAAATGAGAGAGCTCCACAACGGAAATATAAACAACAAGACTCTACCAAAAATACTTAGTGACTGGTCTTCATGTGATTAGTATCGTCGTCTTCCATCATCCTTCGTACCGATCCTGTGATTCGCTCCCCAGCAACCTGTAATTACCTGGACGCAATACAGACATCCACCCCCCGAATACTCAGGGGTTAGCAAAACTCCACTGTTTTGCTAGTGCAAGTATATAATACAAATACAAGCCATACATATCATATTCTGGGAATACAATAAATTGATTAATTTAGAAAGACTTCCCGAGATGTTTCATTTAGTTAAAATAGTTCAAGTCTTGAAAGTAGAATTGAACAAGTAAACACTTTGAAAACAACTCTGAATACCGGGAGTTTTTGATTGGAAAATAATCACAAAAACTATAGCCATACATCAATTCACAACTGAGGACCAATTACACACAACACATCATCCATAAGCCATTCTAGTCCAAGCACCTCTGATAAATATGTATTACATCCCAAGCATTATGGCAAGTCAAAACATCGTGATACTCCGGACATATCACAAAAATGCATCAAGCCACAAGGCTAAAAAAAAATACTCCTGGTTAACCATGGATCCGACAATACGCGAATCCCTCCTCGACCCCGTCGGGCCCTCTCGGAGTGGCTAACCCAAATGTTCGCGGAACCGTCATAAGCGGAACCCTCCTCGGCCCCGTCAGGCCCTCTCGGAGTGAACGAATATAACTCTCACACTCAGAAGTAAGATCCACTTCCAATGCAAAGGACTATAAACCATATACTCAGAGTACTCACTAGAATGGCCTCCTCAATAGGACACAAGAAAGATTAACAATATAATCTACAAACTATGAAAGGTAGGAATGAAACGAGGTAAACAGCTAGTAAAATGTTTTAAAGAATTCACAGCCTTCCGGAACCCATTTTGGGACACAGCCCAAGGTTATTTCCAAATTACAATTCCAATCACAAATCACGGGGTCCAAGACCCAAATATTCACATCGACATACTCCCAATGGTTATTCGCATCCCGTGCTAGTAATCCACGGACCTCGGAGCCTCCATGAGACATCCCCGAGTGAAAAAACCAATGGAAAACCACACAACATCACATATCATCGTGACGACAGTCATCTCACAGTACCACACAAAAACCGGGCATAACATACAATACTAATACCCATTCTCAGAATGACACATTCGTTCTTGAACACTCAAGTTAATTTGAAGAAGACCTTTATCGGGAATAGATACTTATATATATATTGATTCTTTTGAAAGTTAAATAACATTCAATTTTCACACATAGACGATCACCAATTTATTATGTCTACGAAACATGAAGTGTATGGGCAAGATACTTGCCTCAAAATCACGAGCAATGGAACGTCGAACGGACGGGTTCGAGCAGCCCCCGGGCTTCCAAATAACGATCAAGAATCTCGACAGTCCCCCGAATACTACGAGAACAATACCATCACGAATCAACAACTAATCGGAATCCCAATCAACACTAAGAACAACAAGGATCTAAGTGTTCTCAAGGAGATCAAGAATCATTATTCCGGGTGATACAAAATCAATAAATGAGTTGTCAAACCAAAAGCCACGGCTAAGACACTCAATAATACTCAACCGATCGGATAAGATCGGGTAAAAATCACCAAAACCAAGGAAAACCCCCAAATTAAAGAAACTAGGGTTCTAAGAAGAGAATACCTTGATTTGAGCAAGGGAGATAATTAAATGTTGTTAAACACCTACAAATCCACTCCAAGATGAAGCTTGATGATGAAGATCACCCAAAATCTCCCTTGGAACTCGCTCCCGATGGAAAGAGATGAAGAAAATTGAGAAATGACGAAGTGAAGCCTACTGCCCAGTATTTATACTGTACAGTTATTAGCGTGCGCTAACCAGACAGCATTAGCGCGCGCTAACGAGGTCAATGCCTCATAATACTTGGCCTGTAACGGTTAGCGTGCGCTATCCAAATAAGCGTAGCGTGCGCTAACGGGTCACGAAATCAGTCCAGTAGCCCCTGGACAGATCTGCAACTACCAGGTAGCGTGCGCTAGGAATAATGATTAGCGTGCGCTAATCAGTCGATAGCGTGTGTTAGCTATCAATCTTAGCGTGCGCTAACGAGACCCCATTTTCAGTCCAGTAGCTCCTGGACTGCCTCTGGACTGCCAGTTAGCATGCGCTACATGCCCGGTAGCGTGCGCTAATAATAGCACAGTAGCGTGCGCTACACCACAAGCGGTAGCGTGCGCTACATTGAAATGGGTCAAAAACTCATGAAATGATCTGGAACGGAAATCAAACATGTGTCAACTCATGACACAACCATACATGGCACAACATTCCAACGATGTGGACCATAACAATCCGATAAAACCCAGAAAACTCAACGAATCCGGAACAAAGATCTCGGGTATTACACATAGCTCGTCGCGAACGTGCGCCTCTAAAGTGCCCAATGCGACAAGTGCGAAGTCGCGGTCGCGAGCTCGGTCTCGGTGTGCATGAACAAAACATTTCCTTGTCTACACAGATGGGGTGAGTCAGCTCCGGTATCTATCCATCATTCCCTTGGATTATCAACCATATTGGCTTCAAATACCACAGCACAGAGATCAAGCTCTGACAAATCTAATGGAAGAGACTTGTCCTCAGTCACATTGACTTGATTCTAATTGCCTTTCTTCGGAAGACGACAATCTTTAGCCATATGGTTTGGTTTGCCACAATTGTAGCAATTCCATTTAAACTTCTTGGCATTTCCCTTTTTCTTACTGTTGGCAGAGTGCTTCCTCTTCTTGCTAGTACTTATCTCAGCAAGGTTAGCCTTTGTTATTCCTGGTTTGCTAGACTTGACTTCGGATTTACGGTTGTCTTCCTCAATCCATACTCTCACAATCAGGTCAAGCCCCATTTCTTTACGCTTGTGCTTGAGGTAGTTTTTGAAATCTTTCCACATAGGTGGCAATTTTTCGATTATTGCGTCCACTTGAAAGATTCACTCAACATCATCCCTTCATACACTAAGTCATGAAGTATGATTTGAATCTCTTAAACTTGGCTGATCACCGTCTTGGTATCAATCATTTTGAAGTCCATAAACTTACCAACAACAAATTTCTGTGCCGGAATTTTCTGTTTTATACTTCTTTTCCAAAGAATTCCACAACTCTTTGGACGTCTTTATTAAATAGTACATGTTGTATAACGTATCGTCCAACTCATTCAGGATATAATTTCTGCATAGAAAGTCACTGTGGTGTCATGCATCCACAGCCGTTTGCCTTTGAGAATCGGTGTCTTCTTCAGCAACGGTTGGGGGGTCCTTTATCAGGAACCTGGAAAGACTTAAGGTGGTCAGGTAAAAGAGCATCTTCTGCTGCCACCTTTTGAATTCGATACCGATAAACTTTGCCGGTTTTTCGCCATGTGCGGGAGTAGCGGGTAACGGTGCGTTCGAACTGGTTGCCATCTTTCAAGAAAATAGTAATTTCGTCTTACGATTGTTGGATGGAATTGACTGGGAATCTGGTAGTTTTCTTGAACTGAAGTTTCCTAGTTTAAGTTAGCAGCACTTGCAAAACTTAAACCTTCAGTGAACAATTTTGTGTTTTAGACTTTCGAATATTGAAGGAACGGAAGGACTCAAGATGCTAGAATGTTATATGATTTTCGGATTTTTATGTTATCTGTAGTAATTTCTGATTTTGTATTTTCTGTAGTCTTTGATCATTCAGATGGGGGATCTTTATATAGAGTTTCAGGTGCCTCTTGGGACTGGCTGCACCCCTTGGTTTGGATCTCATTAGTGGACAGACGCGTCGGATCATGGTGCAGACACCTTTACATGCTGGAGAGCGAACTGAACCATGGTTCGAGCTATCAAAAATTTAAGGCTCCTAAAGCGCCCAATGCGACAAGTGCAACATCGTGGTCGCGGTCTAGGGCTCGGGCTCGGACGGTGCTACGCACCGTCCTCGGTGCATTTTGACTTAGCCTTGAGCTAGTCAAAATAAACTTGGTCCACATAAGGAGTAACACATGATTACTCCTTACTTTGGTGAAACTCCTTATAAAGTAGCTACAATTGCAATCTTTTTTCAATGTGAGATGTGACTCTTCACATTCCCACCTTTCCATTTCTCCATGTATTTTAAGTGACTAACTTTATGCATTAATTTCTCATTCACTCAAAATTGGTTTCGAGAAAATTAAATGTTAATCTCATCTACTAACAATGTAGATTATGATTTCACAATTTATTTCCATTTACGAAAAATGAAATCAACTTAAATAATTGGTCAAAATTTGGGTCAAATCCATTATAATAAATTAATTTCCAACAGTTAATGTCCTAGAGAGATAACAGATAGTACTATAATTCTTTGAAGCTGTTTCTTGTTTATGTCTACAGTTGCAGGGGATTTGACAAATATAATTTTGGACCCGATTTTCATATTCGTTTGCCGACTGGGTGTGAGTGGTGCAGCCATTGCTCATGTCGTATCGCAGTAAGTTGCATTATTAATTTTAACAATAACATTATATTTATGTATATAGGCATTAGGCCTACTGGTGCACCGACGTACCACAAATGAAATAACGAACGACCAAAAAAAATCTTAATTTTCACCTTTTTTAATAAGAAAACGATCAAAACGACGTCGTTTTAAAAACGAAGTCGTTTTAACCAAAACGGCGTCGTTTTGGTAAACTTTTTGGTGGTGCGTGCACCACCAGCAATGAGTGGATCCGCCTATGTATATATAGGTATTGGTTCAAATGGGAACCAGTTCTTAAAATGAAAACGTGAGTTCACTGCATATTTAGTATGAATTCATATACACATAACAAGTTGTAATGCATATTCTTTTTTGTGTTGCACTACATGCATTTAGTGTGGACCCATTGTACTGTGGTAGGAGAAGTCAATATGCATTACAATATGTACTATGTGTGCAGTGATTCTATAGTTAGTATGCAAGGACTCACGTTCCCATTTTAAGTACTGATTCCCATTTGAACCAATCTCTATGTGTGTGTGTGTATATATATATATATATATATATATATATATATATATATATTCTTAAATCTTATTTAGTTTTCTCACAATGTATTTTTTATTTTTGCTTTTTGTTTCAGGTACTTAATCTGTCTGATTCTATTGGTAAAATTAATGAAACAAGTTGATCTGTTGCCTCCAAGTATAAAAGATTTGCAGTTCAGCTCATTTCTCAAAAACGGCAAGTGTCGTTTTTAATTATTTGATATGGTTTTAATTAAATATATCTAATTTATATGGTGATACATTATGTTGCAGGTTTTCTTTTGCTTGCAAGAGTTGTAGCAGTGACAGTTTGTGTGACTTTAGCGGCCTCGATGGCTGCAAGGCTTGGCCCAACTCCGATGGCTGCATTTCAGATATGCTTGCAAGTCTGGATGACATCTTCTCTTCTTGCTGATGGTTTGGCAGTGGCTGGACAGGTAAAATAAAACACTATAATGATATAAGTATCTAAGAAATACGCGGTAATTTTCCCAATTTTTGCTAACCTATTGTACTCTTTAACTATAATAAACAAAATCATACGTCAGAAGGAAATAAAGACAGAAAAAATATAAAATGTTCGTTCACCACACATAGAACACTTGCTCATCATCCTCGTATCGACCATGTGCTCGCTTGCTCTGCACCTGAATACATAAAATGTTTGTACCTGAATACATAAAAGGTATTCTTCCTGAAGGAGCTAGCAGCGGAATTGCTTGTGTGCGTACAATAGAGATGAACTATATTTCCCAAACACTTCATAAAAAATTAGATTTACAAAATAGTTGCGACATAAATGCATGCCAAAAGCCTATCAAATCAATCAATAATGCATTTCGAAAACAATATGTGATTAATCGTGATTCGCACCTCAAGCCACAAATCCTTTAGAGGTCCCGTTGGGCCATCCTTTGGTGGTTAAAACAATGTTCATAACCCGCACCTCAAAGCATGGATTCTTCAGAGGCCCCGTCGGACCATCTCTGAATGAACGCACACGAATACGATACTTACAATATAGGAACGTACAAACATAAATAATGTACTTGCCTTGTGATTTTTGAAGGATAATAACTAACAGGCGGTAATCCTATCTTAGACGCATAACATAGGTCACAATCAATATCTAAATGAATAGATTTTGGAAGGAAAACACCCAAAAATCTACATTTTAGCAAACACATAGAGGGCGTAACTCGAATGAACCTTCGCAATATTTGAATAATCTGGGAATATGATCCACAATATAACAAAGAAAACATGTGCCTATGATGATATCATCTTTATTTTACAACTACATGATCGATTCAGATTAAATAAGAGAATCACACCGAAACCTCCAAAATAGAGGGTGTATATTTAATTGATGTAAATAATGATGATAAATGTATAGTGGAGATTAAAAAGTAAAAAATATTGATAGTGAGTGTATGATGGAGCTTAAAAAGTAAAAGCTTCTATTTAATTTGATTGTGTAAATGTGATAAATATAAAGCTTCTAAAGACAAAAAAAAAAAGTGGGTAAGATTAAAGCTTTGAGCATGAGGGAATACAACTTATGGCTTGGAGGCCAAGAAAATAAATCAGATCATATCTCAATAAAATACCTGCGGCTTATCACCGGCAGTCTGTTCAGGGAATTATGTATCTACAAAATATATATTTATAATTCTTTTATTAAATTATATTATTAATAATAATAATAATAATAATAATAATAATAATAATAATAAATGATCATAATATATCAAAGAATTAAGTTGGAAATTTCTCAAATTTTACTAGGCTATTCTACTCTTTTAAGTTTAAAAGGGAAAAAAAGAAGAAAAATCTGGTTTTAATGATTTTGTAGGCAATTCTTGCTTGCGCATTTGCTGAGAAAGACTATCAGAAAGCAACAGCTGCTGCAGTCCGAGTACTTCAGGTATATTTCAATGCATTAAAATATGCAATATATGCATCAAAATATCGATGCATTAAAATATTAGATTATATGCTTCAAATTTTTGTGAGAATATGCATTGAAATTTTGATTCACGAAATGCATATATTTCATGCATAATTAGTACAAAACTCATGCATAAAGTAGTACTGTAAAGTATTGCATCTAATATTGGTACTGCATAGAACGCGTCATATATATATATATATATATATATATAGTTCATCTAATTGTTTCTTATAAATAGCAATGTCGTCGAAATAAATTAAATAGGATTTCAAGTCATGTTCCATAATATAGTGGTGGGATAATACTTATGATGATAACGGTTTTGGAATTCATCTCATTTTTCCTGTGAGGAGAGGTTAGGACACGAACGGCATCTTGTGTAAAACAGTGATACTTTACTTTTTGCATGCTTTTATATTTCAACAATAAAACTAGATAAATATTTAGTATTTAATTTACAGATGGGATTCGTGCTAGGACTAGGCCTAGCGGTTTTTGTTGTACTCGGTCTCCAATTTGGATCAGGAGTATTCTCTAAGGACCAAAATGTTATTCACATGATCGCCGTTGCAATTCCGGTAATATATAGCGTCAATCGACACCAACAAAAACGTATAAAATTCGATCCTACTTTTTTGCACCTTCTCTAACTAACTGCAAACTCTTCTTGTCATGATCATGCAGTTTGTAGCAGCTACACAACCTATAAACTCATTGGCGTTTGTGTTTGATGGTGTTAATTTTGGAGCATCTGACTTTGCATATTCAGCATATTCTATGGTAACTCATTGCCTCTCTTCTTTGTGTGTGTGTGTGTGTGTGTGTGTTGTAACTATGAAGAAATACATTGATTTTTCAGGTTCTGGTGTCCGTTGTAAGCATCGGATCGTTGTTAGTTCTGTCTAAAAGTAATGGTTTTATTGGAATATGGCTTGCTTTAACCATTTACATGGTCTTAAGAACATTTGCTGGCTTCTGGAGGTAATATATATCTATTTTATTTTTATTTTAATGCAATTTTTAAGTAAATTATTGAACTTGCATAAACCATCATTACATTTATATAACGCTGATGTGATATTCCTGGGTGAAAATTATCCTATAATAGATCTAGTTTGGTATTGTTGTAATTTAAAAAGAAAAAATGTTGTGAAAATAATCGGTTGTTAATTTAAACAGATTTGCGTTTGGTAAGTATTATTTTTTGAAGTGATTTACGATGTAAAATTTTGATTTTCAGTATTTTTGCATGACATCAGCTTCTAAAAACAACCCTAACGTTGCTTCCAAAAGCTGCTGCCATCTATCAATTACTATCACAAGATTCATTAAAAACTGATAATTTTTAAAGTTAAATAATACCAAACGGCTTAATAGTGCAACGTTTAGAATAAAAACAAATATCGACCGGCAATCTATAATTTTGGGAGATACCTTGATTTTCTTGTAATTAGACTGATTAGCAGAGGATCTTGTATTCGGTCTTTTTATAGAAGAAATATACTCATAGTATACTACACATTTTCTATTTCGCAGGATTGCGACCGGAACAGGGCCATGGTACTTTCTTAAGGGTCGAACTCGATCATTACCATCGGACAGCATATGATTCTTGAATTTGTGCTAACTACAAAATTAAATCCGACATGGAAAACTTTGTTTTAAATTCCTCCACCATTTGTTTTATCCATGTGTTTTCCATTGATTTCAATTTGGGTGTAACTTTCTTATCTAGTGTAGGTGCTACTCGTTAATTTTTTTTGGATTTAGTGGTGTCGGTGGAATTTGAACCCGTGATCTTTATCCTCTAAGCAACACCACTCTATCACTGGGACAAGTGCTACTCGTACTTTTATGGTAAGTATATCGTGGACTAGGATTCACTTTAGGCTCTGACTAGAAAAGTACTGTATTTTTATCTGTGAAAGTGATGTATCTATATAATAATGTGCATTTATACTAATAAATAACGTACATTTATAATGATGCACATTTATCTTCTATGTGGCGTACATATTTAGTAATTTTAATTGATGTACTTATGTAATAATGTATATATTTATCTTTTATGTAATGTACATATACATTGATTTATATTTATTTTTTAATATGATGTATTTAGTGTTTTCAATTGATCTACCTAATATGTTTATGTACATATTATTTGCTATTGATGTGTATTTATCTTTTATGTAATGTACATATTTGTTTTAATTAATGTTTATTTTTTACGGAAGCATGATCGCTTTCTTGATGCAAGACTGGATAAACTCTACTGGATGTAATAGCATGCAAACTACGCTAACTAAGAAACTACACCAGCAGTTCTCGTGACGGCTGTCAAGAAAATGTTGGTAAGAGGTATCGAACTCGTGACCTTTTAGTGTCGCGCTTATCTACTCTAGCAACTTAGCTACTCATGCGGTTTAACTAATGTTCCTATATAATATAATTGTCAATAAGATAGGCTGGGGCGGGCCACTAAAGCCAAAAGGTACTAGATGGGGTCGATTGGCCAGCGGGTCTAAGCATTATTTGGCGCTCGGCCAAGTCAAGCCGCGCTGGCCCAAGTAGCTTATTTTGACAACTCTAATATTGATATAGTAGAGATAACTAGTGTCATAATAGTTAATACACTGTAGCAGTGATATAATTGAATTAAATTAACAGATTATTTGTTAGAAAAAACACGTTAGTTCCCAAAATTCTACCAGCAGCCGACGGACCTGCCGTAAAAAAATTAAGGACGGTCAGAAAGTAAGCCGACGGGCCGGGCCTTACGAAAAAAAGAAGGCCGCTATTGGAGGTCCACCGGACGCAGGCGATGGCCTACCGAAAAGCAGGCTAGCGCTCTGATGTTTAGAAAGAAATGACTGGGAGACGGAGGTCAGCCGGCCACCGGAAGTGGACCGCCGGAAAGTAGGCCGGCAGTCTGGCTTTTTGTTGAAAAAAAAAAAAGAAAAGAAATTTGGCCGGTCGTCGGAGGTCCGCCGGAAAGCAGGTCGATGGTAGTGGCGAAAAAAAGAAATTTTCCGGTTCGTCGGAGATCTCCGTAAAAAAAAGAAAAATTTTTAAAAAATTAATTGTCCCGTTAATTTTTTAAAAAAATTTTTGAAGACATCCGAACCTCTGTCAACAAAAAGTGGACGTGCCGGAGTGGTTATCGGACCTTCCTTCTCTGCTTATATTTACAATCTATGAAAGGAGGTGGCGGAGGCAGCTTGCTTTCTTTTCTTTCATTTCGAGCTTCTGAAATCCGCTGTGGTGCACGCCAACTGTTTGTTGGCATATCAATCTAAGCTGATTTTCTGGGGCAAATGGTGGTGCACGCTAACTGTTTGTTGAAATGCCACCTATTGTTTTAGGATAAATTTTTCCTTTTTTTTCACGGTTTTATATCGAGACGTGGTTCTTTTTTATTTAGTTGTATGGCTTCTTCTTCATCCTCGGATGGCGCATGGCCATGTCCATTTCGTAATTTTCATTGTTGCCCAGATGGGGAAGTGGGGAATAAAGGGACTCCTCGGTTGATTTCTCATATCAAAAGATTGCATCTTTCCTTAGCCGAACGTAGAGATGTGTTGCGAGAGGCTTTATCTGCGGATCATGGGTTGTACATGGCTATGGAGGAAACATTGAAGGTGTTTGGTCAATGGATGTGTGGGAAGTGTATGAAATTACAGGCAATTAGTCGGGCATGTCATCACCCTGATGGCCTGGTTTGTTTTACCGATAGTGATAGTGGGCACATTATCGGGATTGTGAAACCCTCTATCATAGTGCCTAAGACCAATGATCATGAGCCGTTTGTATTGGATGTTGTACTCCTTGATCGTGTTTTCAAAGCACCTATCGTTACTGTCAAAAGCATCCCACATGGTTGTCATATGGCTTTCTCACAGGCGTTGAAAACAACTCTAAATGAAGTAGTCGCTCAACCGGGATCTATTGGAGCGTGGGTTAAGTTGTTACTTCTTCCTCGTTGCACTTTGCAAGTGTTTAAACCCACAAATAGACAAGAAAGCAGATCTGAGAATCGAAAGGCCTTGCAAAATCGTTCAATACTGAGCTCGCTAGCCACATGGGGGAAAGAGGATGGTGTTGCCATTTTAGTCAAAAATATATTAGATGGATCGGGTCCGGTGCCTCTTAACCAAGGGAGCATTGATATCCAAAAGGAGGAAAATGCTGGTAACACCAACATCAGAGCGTGCCTTCGAAAGGTTGCTGATGGTCACTTTACAGCAGCGGTGAAGGTGTTGTGCTCATCAGGGGTGGCTCCGCATAATGGTGATACTGTGATGGCTTTAGAGGCTAAACATCCACACAAACCACCACCGTCTATGCCGAGCACTATTTATGCTGAGCCTGCCCTTGTTGTGGAGGTTGATAACATCATTGGTTGTATTAAATCCTTCCCTAAAGGGACTTCTTGTGGGAGGGACGGCTTGCGGTCACAACATATTTTGGATGCTTTGTGTGGAGATGGGTCTGCTATTGCCACTGGTTTATTATGTGCTATCACTGTTGTGGTTAATTTGTGGTTAGGGGGAGATGTCCGTCGGCTCTTACGGAGTTTGTTGCGTCTGCTCCTCTTACGCCGCTCTTGAAACCCGACAACGGGATCCGACCTATTGCAGTGGGTACCATATGGAGGCGGTTGGTTTCCAAGGTGGCTATGAAAGGTATTGGCAAATAAATGACCAAGTACCTTAATGATTTTCAGTTTGGGGTCGGTGTGTTGGGTGGAGCAGAGGCCATATTACATAGCGTTAACATGTTGTTAAGTGATCGTCACACTGACGGGGCTCTTGCGATGCTTACAGTGGATTTTTCTAACGCCTTTAACTTGGTGGATAGATCAGCTTTACTTCATGAAGTCAAGATGAGGTGCCCTTCTATTTCTTTATGGGTAGAATTTCTATATAGGCAACCAGCCAGATTGTATCTTGGAGATAATCATATATGGTCCACCACTGGGGTTCAGCAAGGTGACCCGTTAGGACCACTTCTTTTCGCGCTTGTGTTGCATCCCCTCGTGCACCAAATCAGAAACAATTGCAAGCTTCTTCTTCATGCGTGGTATCTTGATGATGGGACGGTCATTGGTGACACTGAGGAGGTGGCTAGGGCTCTGGGCATCATTAGGGCGACGGGTCCAGCTTTGGGTCTTGAATTGAATATTAGGAAAACCGAACTTTTTTGGCCTTCTTGTGATGGTAGGAAGCTTCGTGAGGGTTTATTCTCAAACGACATCGGTAGGCCATCGTTGGGGGTGAAGGTTCTTAGGGGGCAGTTAGTAGGGATGCTGATTTCATTAGTGGGTTGGTAAAGAAGAGAGCTTCTAGTGCTATTGATATGATGCGTGTTCTTCCCCAGTTAGAAGACCCGCAGAGTGAGCTCCTCTTGCTTCGATGTTGCATGGGTATTGCTAAACTTTTTTTTGGCTTGAGGACGTGTCAACCTGTATATGTGGAGGAGGCTGCTATGCTTTTTGACAAAGGATTGTGTGAGGCGATCGAGGATATGGTAGTTTGCGGAGGTCCCTTCTTTGGAGACCTCCAGTGGCGACTTGCCTCTTTACCTATTAGGTTTGGTGGTTTGGGGCTATATTCGGCGGTAGAGGCTTCATCTTATGCCTTTGTGGCCTCGAGGGACCAATCTTGGGTGCTTCAGGACCACATCTTATGCAGCAGTGGTGTATGTGATATGGATTATGATTATGATTGTGCTTTGACTTGTTTTCGTGATATGATTCCAAGTTTTGACTTTGGCAGTTTCACTAAAAAGGACACCGCCCCCACTAAAGCCCAACACACATTGGAGAGTGCCCTTTTTAGCAAGATTGTCCAGGACATGGAAGTTCACTTTGAGATGACTGTTAGACAAAAAGCTGTTTTTGAGTGTCTGCGTGCACCACATGCTCAAGAATTTCTCCTTGCCATCCCTATAGATGGTCTCGGTCAACATATGTCTCCGATTGAGTATCGCACTATCCTTAAATATCGCCTCATGATCCCTATTTTTCCGGTTGATGAAATTTGCCCAGTTTGTCACAAAGCTTGTTTGGATTCATTCGGAGAGCATGCGGTTCATTGTAGAGAGCTTCCGGGGTTCAAATACCGACTCGATTTGATTAGGGATGTTCTTTTTGACATATTCAGGCGGGCTGGGATTTCAGTTAAGAAAGAAGCACCTGTGAATTTCTTGACTGACCCGATGGAAGGAAGATCGACACTTAGACCAGCTGACATTTTGGTCTTTGGATGGATAGGAGGGAAACATGCTTGTGTAGATCTAACGGGGGTTTCTCCACTTGTGGGATTGGGGAATCATGCTTTTACGGCAGGTCAGGCTGCTTTGAAAGCCGCTTCATGCAAAGTAACCAAACACGAGAAAACGCGCCTTGATAACCAACACGCGTTTATACCTTTTGCATTTGATACATTTGGCTTCCTTGCACCTGAGGCTGTGGAGCTGCTCAAAAGAGTCCAACGGGTTATGCATAGCAATGTTACGACCCCAAGGTCTCTGAATGTAGTTTTTAAAAGACTTAGTTTTGCTATTCAAAAAGGGCTAACGGCGGAGCTTGTTGCCCGCTTGCCTGTCGTTTCAATGTAAAATGTTGTTTCAGGGCATGACTAGAAATCATGTGGGCTTTGCCCGCGCAGGTTCGAATCCTGCCGTCCACGATTTTTTTGTTTTTTTAAGTACTTTCATCAACTATCATTAACATTTAACTTAATTTAATATTCTAAGGGGTGTTTTTGAAATTTATTGTTGTTGAACTTTTGATATTATTGTTATTATTAAATCCAAACATAAAAAAAAAAAAAAAAAAAAAGAAGAAGAAGAAGAAGAAGAAGAAGAGTATAATAGTGTTTTCAAGTGAACACTACCATCAAAAATACTACTTATTTGTCGATTTTAATTTTAAAAGAATGTGTAATAGTTGCATTGTTGAATTTGGGCGCTATTATGCTTGTCTTTTGTATGATTGAGTTGTTTTTATAGCATTTCGAAGATATAAACTAAGTTTGCACTAATTAAATGCTGTCATTGTAAGTTTTGATATTAAAAACAATTTTATTTTTTATTTAATTTTAGGAATTAATTAAATTTTAATTCAAAAATTAATACTTAATAAATTGATATCTAATATATATATATATATATATTATTGGCCAATCAAGAATGCCATAAAATTGAAGTACTTCAACTCTATAAATAACTAAGTAAGAGGATAAATTAAATTTATGATGGACCAATAAAATTGAAGTACTTCAACTCTATAAACCATTTTACCACAAATATAAATAGGGTAAACTCCACATAACTCAAATCACAATTCCTAAAGAACAATTTAAAGGACAATTCGAAGCACGAATTTAAATTAGCGTTTTTTGTGGCCAAATTCATGTTGGAGTGAGATCAGAAGCCAATTCGACCAAGAAGCTACCAAAATCAGGTGAAGTTTTAGTGTTGGATTGGGGATCAAGCGGTCAAGCCCTCGAGTAAAAGTCATTCGAGTCCACATTTAAATCTGGAGGATATCAAACTGAAGATGTCGCCTCCAAAATCGCAAATTTAAAGAAGATTGTTCTTGAACAAAATATGTGTTACGCCGACTATAACTTAAAATGCATTCAAAATAAATTCTGATTTAAATACTCTTTTGGCGTAGTTTAAAAGGTATACCATGTATCTTTATATTTCATTTTGTTGTGCGGCGATTTATACGCCTTGATGGCGATCGGCATAATGGTCAGGAGCCAGCCAAAGAAGGCAGACGCTGGACAAACACCTAGCGATCGACGTCCAAAGGCGATCGTCTATTAGCATCTGGCGATCGTCAGTGATATCTGACTATAGACGATCGTCCCATACCGCATGTGAATCCGACACCCGTCAGAGTCTTCGAAGACCGAATCTTGGACGAAGACCCACGTGCAGATCCACAAAAGGCGCCGCAAGATAAGGCCTTTGACCCCAGCCTGTCACCAACCTCACGCCTACCGACAGGCCCGCCGAAAGGTACAAAATGGGTCCTCCCCAAACAGCGACTCAGGACGCGTGCAAGCTCCTCATTGGCCCGCATAGCTGGCTGCCAGCTGCAGCCTCGGACTTTAAGGAAACAGTCCCACGTGGTGGGACGATCGCCCACATTATTCTAATATAGAATACGGCGGTCGCCCGAGATCGCCGGGAAGAACCTAGCAACCTCTTCTACTATAAATAGTGGGCCTCCAACAGTGGCCAAAGGGTAATTCGAAACACACAGAAAAGAACGTACAGAAAGATCAGAACACTTATCTGACGAATACTTACACATACACAGTGATACTCATTCACTTACATAAGCAAGAACTCACAGAACTTCATATCTGGTTCTTCCGGCAATCTTCACACTCTATAGCTAAGATAACTAGAATCTTTACACTCATTGTAATAGTATTCTAACATTAATATTTGTACTCCGAAGTATTTATATTAATAACATCTCGCGAGAGCATTCAAGCCCGGGACTAACAACCCCGGCAAATCTTGTGTTATTTACTTTCCCACGGAAGTGTTCTCGCTTTTGTTTGTTACTCGACCATTCCAGCAATATCATCTCCGGATAATATTTTGGGTAACAACAATTGGCGCTAGAAGAAGGGGACCTATAACCTTCAATTTTATTCCAACCGTCTCGAAGAACACTCACTGTTCTCCGGGGCATATACTTGAAGGAACACTCACTGTTCTTCAAAGAAAAACCTTCAGAGACATGACATCTGCCACGACCTCCAAAAGAGCCACCCTGAGATCTGCCGGACATCTCGTTCCGGCCCAGACCGAATCCCAGCCTACGGCGGAAGGTGACCGCGGCGACGCTAGACTCTCACTCCCGCCCCTGAGGGACGGACCCAGCCTCTCACTCGATCAGTTCCATACCGCGGAACAGATCGAGGAGGCTATGGCCATCCTCAGGGAGCGACGGAGGGCATGCCACTCGCCCACCATTACTCCATCCGCCATCCGCCGAGCAGGCAAGCGGAAGCTTAAAGGGCTATACATCGAGAAATCGTCGGAAAGCCCCGAGCCGCAGGAAAAGGCTCTCATAAGGCGGGATGATTCTGTCTTCAGCCACCTAGGGAGCGATCCCTTATGGTGACCCGGGCATTCAGGCCCCAGCCAGGAGACGTCGGAGTCCAAATCCGTCACCAGGAGTTCGGCTTATCCGACTCCTAGAAGACAAACCAGCCAACGGGCCTCGCTCGCCCAAGAATCGAGCCCGGTGGCAAAGAACTCGTCACCTACCACAGGACAAGGAGATCAGTACATGATCGCCTTGGCTCCCGCTCCGAGAGTCAATCAGCGAGCAGTCAGGCTATAGCGATGGCCGTCATGCAGCGCCAGCTCGACGAAATGAAGGCACTTCTAGAGACTGGCGCAGGCGCCAAAAGATCGATCGTCGGACCGAGTGAGCCACTCGCGGCCCAGATCGAGATCGCCCCTGTTCAACCGAAGATCGCTCCCCCTCAAACACCTCTATATGAGGGGAGATCGGATCTTGAGACCCATTTGAGCAAATTCCAGATTTATATGACCGGATGTGGAGCATCGGACGAGACGAAGTGCCGAATTTTCCCGCTGACATTGGGCGACCTCGCCCATAGGTGGTACATCTCACTGCCACCTCGCTCGATCAATTGTTTTGAGAAGCTGGCGAACGACTTCACATCGTACTTCGCCGCTAAAGTTGCTCGGCCAGAAGGCCCCCACCGCATGATGAAAATCAGGCAGGGGAAGAACGAGCCCGATGAAGACTACATAGACCAAGTGGATGAGATAGTCCTCACCGGCGAGCCTATTAGCGATGAGCTCGCTCTCTACTCGGTCCTGGGGGGATTCTTTGGCCATTCGCCCATGTTCAGACACCTTAAGAAGGACATCCCCCCGACCTACGCGATCTTCCGCGTCAGGGCCGCTGATTTTCTAGCCAGGCAGAGGATGCTCATCCTACGCTTAGGCGAGGAATCTTCCGGGGAAAGGAAGGCGCCTACTTTCGTCCCGAGAAAGACAGTCGCCAAACCCAGAAAGGCGATCACGAAGCCGCCCGGGGAATTCAAAGCTTTCGAGGATGTGGAGGTTCACCTCCTCCGCAACCTCAACCTATCTCCGGCCCACATTTTCGACGCCATCAAGGGGCGTGAATGGCTTAGCAAACCGAAGCCGGTGAGGGACCACGGTCATCTAGACCGCAGCAAATTCTGTGCCTACCACAAGAGTCCCGGCCACAACACAAGCCAGTGCCGCGACCTCCTCAGGCAACTCTGGAGACTGTTCGAGGAAGGCAAGTTGGATAATTTGGTTACCAAGCCAGAACCTCGGTCAGAGAGGACCGGAGGGCGCGAACACCGAAAGAACGATGGAATCCCTCCCAATCCTATCGCAAGGATCGAGCAGAATAAGCCGGAGTACTCTGATGAATCGATCCCTCCGATCAACCCTGGCGGACGGATCAATATGCTTCAGGCGGGAGGTGGAAATCTCGGAGGACTCTCCCCGGTTTCCACCATGTCGAACAGAAAGCGGAAGGCCGAACTGAGGGCGTTCGCCGGGGTCCATGTCGTGGTACCCCCGGAGCCGACCATCTCCAAATACGCGCTCATCACTTTCTCCAACAAGGATAGGGAGGGAGTGCAGTGCCCCAAAGAGGATGCATTGGTGATCTCTGCATGTATCCTCGGGAAAATGGTCGATCGCGTGCTGGTTGACAATGGGAGCTTTTGCAATATCATATTCAAATCTGCTCTTGACCAGCTCGGCAACCTGACCAAGTTTATCAAGCCATTTGACATCGTGCTCCAAGTATTCGGCGACAGCACAGTCCAAGCCTACGGGAGGATCAAGCTCTCTGTCGAGCTAATATGTCATTACGATCCCAAGGTTAGGATTACTAGGAACCTAAATTTTGTAATAATAGATAGGCCCAGCATCTATAATGGGTTCCTAGATCGTCCATTTCTAGAGACCTTCGAATCGGTCGCCTCTTCTTTCTTTTACTGTATCAAATTCCCCATTGCCGATGGGACGGCCGGTACTGTAAAAGGAGACCAATTAATGGCTAAGAAATGTTTGAATTACTCCTGTGTCATAACTTCTTACTTCCCGTGCTATTTGTAACATCGAGATGATCGACAATCAACCGATGGAGATCGACGAGCCAAGCACATCGTACCAACCCGACTCAGAGGATGCCATCTCACATCGATTAACGGACGACATCGAGCCAAGGATCGGGTTCGAGCCAAGCCTCGACATTGATCCAAGGATCGATCCTGGAAATCGTTCCAAACGAGAAGCGACCATCCCCATTGAAGAGTTAGAAAGTGTAATGATAGATCCGGCTCGTCCGGAGCGGGAGGTATAGATCGGCGCAAGTGTTGGTCTTGAGTTAGAGGAAGATCTGATCATCTTACTACGTAATAACATCGGAGTCTTTGCTTGGTCGCATCAAGATATGGTCGGCATAAGTCCTGAACACGCCTGCCACTATTTAAAGATCGACCCAGCAAGGAAGTCTGTTCACCAGAAACGTAGAAAATTCGGTCTGGAGAAGTACGCGGTGCTCGATATAGAAGTAAAAAAGCTACTCGATAACAAATTAATCGGAGTAGCTACAGACGAGCCAAAGTGGGTAGCCAACGCGGTGCTCGTCAAAAAGCCGACCAACTCCTGGAGGTTGTGCATTGACTTCACCGACCTCAACGCGGCATGTCCGAAAGATCACTTTCCGATGCCTCATATTGACCACTTGGTCGATAGCACTGCAGGCTACGAAATGATGTCGTTCATGGATACCTTCGCCGGATACCATCAAATCCCAATGGCGGAGAAAGACATAAAGCACACATCATTCCACATGGAAAAAGACATATTTTTGGGTCCGAATGCCATTCAGCCTGAAGAATGCAGGGGCAACCTACCAACGGCTGGTCAAAGGGATGTTCGCCAATCAGATCGGCAAGACCATGGAGGTCTACATTGACGACATCATGGTCAAAAGCTTCAAGAAGGAAGATCACCTCAATGACCTTGCCGAGACGTTCGCTGTAATACCCGGTTGTAATTCAGTCATTATCATTCAGTAATTTCATTCGGTATTTGTCACTATGTAATTTTTCACTTGATAATAATCATTCATCCGTGTTCACCGTTCGGAATAACTTCGAGTTGTGTATCGATATTGTTCATCTTTAAACCCTACTCGGGAATCGAGACAAGAGTATTATCTTGATCGTTGTAACTATTTCATTTGTCGATGT
This sequence comes from Orobanche coerulescens, assembly GCA_033398695.1. Lineage (NCBI taxonomy): Eukaryota > Viridiplantae > Streptophyta > Magnoliopsida > Lamiales > Orobanchaceae > Orobanche > Orobanche coerulescens. The sequence continues at coordinate 38,052,689 of CM065815.1, forward strand.
TGACGTTTGAGTTCATGTCATTTCAAATCTCCTCATTGTTCAAATTGTGTTTTTGTGGGGAGAACCCTTGTAATCATTGCTTGGAAACACCGTTTTGGAGTTTCCGCACTTCCATTTCGTGTTATTGTTTCCCAAATATTGATTCCTGTTGCTTTTACTCTCTTCCCGGGTCATTTTTCATCATTTTAGGACCCAAGGGGGGTGTGGGCCGTGGCACAAGGGATGTGCGTCGCGGCACGCACATGTTGCAACTTCGACCGACCCGCCTGTACCGGGGGCCGCGGCTCATGTCGGCAGGGCCGCCGCACACTGCCGAGTCACTGCCGCGGCACATTCTTCCGGGCCGTGGCACACAATCATGTTGCATTTGGCCGACCCGCCTGTACCGGGGGCCGCGGCTCATGCCGGCAGGGCCGCGGCACACTGTCGAGTCACTGTCGCGGCACACTCGGCCGGGCCGCGGCACACTGCCGAGCACTGGGAGCATAGTTTGGGCCTGTGCCGCGGCACACTCGGCCTGGGCCGCGACACACAGTGCAGGCTGCACTATAATTGCATTTTTTGTGCGAATCAACCCATTTTTTTTTTCATTTCTTCACCTACATCCGAGAGAGAGGGCTTGAGGGGGAGACTTTCCATCATCTATCACTTGTGTTCTTGGTTTTCTTCATCTCTTTTCGATCGTGAAGCCCGGTTAGTCGATCTAACGTGTGTTCTTCGGATCTAAGTGCTTGGATCTTCAAGAGGTAACTTCTTCAACATCTTGGTTTTGATTTTGTATTGAGTTATGATGTTTTGGATGTTAAGATCATGTTGTATGAAGTGATATACGCATGATTATGGATATGTTTGATTATTCATTGGATTATTGAAGGATTATTCAAGAACACTTTGAATATTGAGTTGGATTTGGGGGGTTTCGATTAATTGTTGTTGAAATCACGAATTTGGTTATTCATATTGGATTATTGATCGTATTGAAGATGTTTTGTTGGTTTGAAATACTTCTTGGGGATTTGATGTTGGTATTATTGAAGTTTGGTTGTAAACAAACGAAGTTTGGCCACAAAGTGTTCGATATATTGCCCCAATGAACTTGGTTTAGTCGTATCGACGTTTTGAGTTCGTTATATTCGTGTTTGATTCGTATGTTGAACGGATTATTGGTGATTGTGTTATTCAAGGTTGTTCGAGCGACCGATATCTCAATTAGGACGTTGTTCGTGGAAGGATAATTGTCACCGGTGTTGTGTAAGTGAATTCTTACTCGGTTAAAAGGATATTCATTCCTTTTGTTGTTGTTCATTCATAATCATACTCATTCATCATTGTATTAACCGTATTGAGACTTGTAATTGTCGAATAATCACTTCATTCACGAGGAACGACGGTTCCAATCATTTCATTGAGTAATCAATCATGTCACTATTATTTTCATCTCGGTGAGTCATTCTTGGCCTTGTTGAATTATTATTCATTGATATTCATTGTGTTCATTCTCGTTCATATGACCTTCTGGGTTCATATTGCGTGGCCGGGTGTGGTTGTGTGGAATTTTTAGCCGGGCACACGATGGTCATGTATTGGGTTCACCGATACATTGGACCATGCACACGGTAACGCTTACCTCCGTGAGACTAATTAGGTACAAGGACGGGTGTGTCCGGTCATTCGTCTTGTACACTTGCACAGAACATTACGGGCGTACTATGATACTCCTCTTCAGCGTAATTCATAACTAAGGATATTTCATAATTTCAGATATATCATGATTGTGTATTTTTAACCCTTGAGGATTGTTGTTCGTATGGCGACCCGTTGGGGATTTTGTTTTCGTGTCACGGCAAGGAAAAGGCACGGAAGAGCATGTTGACGGCGAGAGTCAGTGATACTATTAGGGGGCCCTACCATTCAGTCATTTCAGTCATTCTTATTTCTCTTCATTTGTATTTTCCGCTGCAAATTCCGTTTGAGATGTTTATTTATTCAGGGTGGTGTATTTTATCTTCATATAAAATATACTAGTATTCTGTACTGTCCTGGTGTATTGTACTTAAGCTCCTCATCGGAGTATTTGATAATATAATGTGATTCGGTACTACAGTTATATTATTTAATTCATCAGTTTTCATTCGCCTGGTGGGTCCCAGTCGGGGGTCCACGGCACTGTAATATCCGCCTAGTTCGGGGTGTTACAGAGTTGGTATCGGAGCGTGGTTTTGAATACTGCCTTCCGAGTCATGTCTGATTTGAAATCATCGTCATCGGACTAGTATCATTGGACTTTCGCGTCACGTGTGACCTGTGCAGATGCCGAGCCAATCAGACCGAAAGAACTGTAAGATTTGTAACGCCATGGTATAATTTCTGGCAATAAGAATCATTCATTCATAATTCATCAGTTAACAATCCTCAATCATCATTTTCATTTTGACCAGGACGGTCATGCACTACTACAAAAAATACATTTTACTACGGTTATTTCGTACATTTTACATCGGTTATAGAACTGATGTAAAATGTACCGTCATAAAATAGACGTTAAATCTACATCGGTTTAAAAACCGATATAAATGTGCAACATTTTACATCGGTTCTCTTTGAACGGATGTAAAAAGTGCAGAATTCGTACATTTTACATCGGTTCTAGGAGTAACCGATGTAAAATGTTGCACATTTTACATCGGTTCGGAAGAAAACCGATGTAGAAAGTGCATATTTTGAACATTTTTACATCAGTTTAGTTCATAACCGATGTAAAGTGCTCATCTTTTTTACATCGGTTTTAATCAAACCGATGTAAAATGTATACCTTTTATTTTTCTACATCGGTTCCAAACAACCGATGTAAAAAAATTTTTAAATTATTTCAGTTGTTTTTAACTAATCCAACCTGTAATATCAAATTACTGTTAAAAGCAAAACAACTGAAATCCTGTTAAAACAACACATTCCTTAAAAGACGTCCAAACGGAGAGTAATTAGCTGTTAAAACAACATATTCCTAAAAATCGTCCTAAAAAGAAGTAACATGAGTATATATGATTACACTCCTTAATACATAAGAAAGATGTAAAACCCAGACATAATAGATGCTTAGTCGTTTGGTAAAACATAAGGCAACCATACATTCGGATTTTTTTTATCAAATCACAACATTAACCTGACTCCTTATATACATATAGCAACAATGGTGTATATGACTATTCGAGACCAGTAATATCCGACATCCCGAGACATGTTCAAGAATGATCTCCGTGTCAAAGTCAAAAGCTGCTTCCACCACCATGCTTGGCTTCCTTTGATTGATTCCATCTCCATCCCTTGCTGAAATTCATGATTTTATTAATCCCAATACCTTCGTTTTTTCCAAGGTGTTGTGTATTAAAAAGTTACCAATATAATAGCTTAATGTTTTAAATGCTTACAACAGAGGAGATTTCTTGCGATCTCAATCTCGTCTTTTTTGCATACTCTGATTGCTTATACTTTTCAACAAGAACCGATCTGATATCTGCTGTTACCAAATTCATTAGAGGATCAGACGTTTTTCCAGTTTCCTGTCATTAAAAGGCAGAACAAGATTTTCGTTTAAATGCAATACCGGCTATGCAAGTGATAAGCTTTTTAAAATCTTTCTAACCGACTAACAATTGAGATATTGCACGGAGGTGATACTTCATAATAAAATCATCACACCATGTTTTGAGCCAACAAGATAGTATTATTACTATAGGTAAAAGCTTCAAGCAGCTAACTCAAAGCAAGAAAATGGCAATAAATGGAGACAGTAAATATTGGATTCATACACTAACTCTTTGTGAGCCTTTTAGTGTGGTCATCACGAAGTCAAAATCCGAGTTAATGCAACAGAAATGATCTCAAGGATTTCTCCTACTCGGACATGGAAATCGTGCTTCGCAAAAAGCGTAAAATCACGATATTAGATCGAGAAACATATCATACGAAAAAAAAAACGAGCACAAAACTTCCCTAAGAATCAATTGTTTGTTGCATTTTTGTCCAAAAGAACCAAAAAAATAATACAAAATAAAACTTCGCTTGGAGCAAAATGCACAAATAAATGAAATCAACCTTCTGTTCGACCAAAAGTGCCAATGTCACAACAATGAGGGACCAAAGTGCAATTCTATCAATCAAGATGTAATGTACCTTTGTTGCCATCTTAGCTTCTCCAAAGTAAATCGTTTCACCCCGGATAATAAATAAAGATCATCAAAGAGAGCAAAGACTTCACTACTTGGTCAATGGATTGACGATATAACAGCTTCTTCCATCCCGAGTGAGATTCTTAATAGCTTGGATCACGAAAATGGCAGCTGCACTGTCGAGGCCGTTACTAGGTTCGTCAAGAAAGAGCAGATGGGGCCGAATGAGAATTTCAAGGGCGATGCTCAATCTTTTCTTTTCACCACCACATATCCCTCTTAACGCCAATTCCTATTTGTCACAAGACAATCTTGAAGTCCATTTCCATGATAGTCCCCTCTACAATGCCTTTTACTTCCTCTTTAGTCATGGAGATCGGTAGCCTCAAATGGGCCGAAAAGTTAGCGTCTCTCGACCGTGAGAGTGCCCAACAATACATCTTCTTGTGTGACATAAGCCTGATTTGGTCAAAACATTAGAAATGCATTCAACAAATACTTGCATAGAAAATATTTTAAGACTAAATTTTCATTTTTTACACATATGTATATAGATAGATATATATACTTACAACCACACCGTAGTCTAGCCTTCGCTTCTTCCCATTAAGAAGAATGTTTCCAGTCATGACTATATTTCTTGAGAGTCGCCTGTGATCACAGTAAACTCATTAGCGAGAAATGAAGATATAAATAGTTCCGTACATGAAACGAGCATTTTGTTAATTCAATTCTCTTTGTGTAGGTATTATTATACTGATTTGGTACATCTGCCACTCGGTCAACAGTTGCAGTAGTTATCGCTATTCTAGATCCAAGAATTGTTCAAGCTACATAATCTAGTAACAAGCATTGAAGATTTTGTATATATTAATCAAATAAAAAACAGTGATGCTCTCAAGTCGATCCATCCTCTACCACCCGATTCGGAATTGCAAGATGGCTTATAGAACGATAAGGTTCAGGATCTTTGTAGACTTTTTCCTGTTCCACGAGCTTATGAGGCTCACACCTATCACAAAGGTGCGATTGGATCAAGTTCACAAAGAAAGAAAAGAGACAATTATTTCATATTATACCATTTTAATTAAGGTTGGTTTGCTCACCATTATGGGAGCTCAACTCAATACCAACAGTTTGATGCTAGCTTCAATGGGACACATCAAAGATTTAACTACAATGGGAGCTCCATTTCACGAGCCCCACTAGAACACAACAAAGATTATGTACAGTTTGGATATTTTCTCGGCTCTACATGTTAAGGGATATATATCCCACATCGATCGAGATGTCGGCACTGCACCAATTAATAGAGATCTCGGGATACTCTCTTAACAAGGTTTAGTAAATCTAAGATCTTCACACCACATTCAGGTTGAGTTACATTGAAAAGTGGTCACAATGTGATGAGATATTACGTTTCCATCACGAGATATCTATTATTTCTCACATGAGCATCCCATTTTTTGTTTAGAAAATAATTGAATTATTTGACAATGTAAAGTAACTCTATTCCTCAAGTGGAGAAAATAAGAACACAATTAAAAATCAAGCAAGATTCATTGGAGATACCGGGTGTGTTCTAAGTGATCGTGATGCCAACTACAAAGACAATCTTTGCAGATTAACAAAAGAAGCACAAAAAAGATGGGAGTCACCTACAGATTGAGACAGACATATTCAGGGACATTAGCAATGTTTTTTTTTAGGCAAATCAAATGTTCATCTAAAAAAGCCATCCATTGGGGTGGGGGGGCACCCGAACCACTATAGGGTTTGAAGACTTCAATAATACAATGGGGAGCACTCACACTTATAAGTCTATAATCCAACAAAATAAAACTAATGCCAGGATATGGTCTCAAGGTGCTGATAAGCGATAAGCTCGTCAGCAACCAAAACGAACAAAAGCCTAAATCTAAAATACCTAATTCTAAATGGGAAAAAACCAGAATAACTCCGGTAGTTTGTGCTTCTCGTCGGATAAACGCAAAGGGTATCCCAGAAACCGTTGAAAAAAAGCAGGGAAAGAGAATGAAGATTGGCCAAAACTCACCTTGGATTAACGGACTGCCGAGCTCAACTTCTGGGTGTGCCACCGACGGCAAAGAGAATGAAGATTGGCCGATGGAATCTCTCTGAAAACAGAAGCTCTTGCTGCTGCAAATTCCTAGCCGCGATGAAGTGAAATCAGCCCCACGGTAGAGGTTGGTTGACGATGATTCGCGGGGGTGAGGGAAAAAACTGGTTCTCTGGTTTTAGGGTAGGTTTTTGCGCAAAATAATCAGAATGAAGTAAATAATCAGGATAATAATAAAAATTGTCGGTTTTACGTCGGTTAGAAACAACCGATGTAAAAATTAAGTACTTTACATCGGTTTTCTGAGAAACGTAAAATTAATTTATATTCAACTTTTACATCGATTACTTTTAACCGATGTAAATAAGGAGTAACATTACATCGGTTTTTCTACACAATCGACGTAAAATCATCAACATTTTACGTCGGTTTTTAGAAACCGATGTAAAATTAATTTATATTCAACTTTTACATCGGTTACTTTTAACCGATGTAAATAAGGAGTAATATTACATCGGTTTTTCTACACAACCGACGTAAAATCATCAACATTTTACGTCGGTTTTTAGAAACCGATGTAAAATTAATTTATATTCAACTTTACATCGGTTAAAATTTAACCGATGTAAATAAGGAGTACATATTACATCGGTTTTTCTACACAACCGACGTAAAATCATCAACATTTTACATCGATTTTCAAGATAACCGATGTAAAAGGTCCGAAATTTTTTATTTACATCGGTTTTCACTAATAACCGATGTAAAATCGACGAATTTTTTATTTTTACATCGGTTTTATGTAAACCGATGTAAATTGAGCGTCGTAAAAGGCATATTTTGTAGTAGTGATGTTAACTCGTTAATCACTCAATTCATTTCACTACTCAGTTGTTGATCAGGAAGATCATATCATTAATCTTGTTAACTTGTTCAAGATAATCATTTCAAGAATTTTATCATATAATCATGTCACCTGAGTTAATCATTCATATAATCACTGTGTTAGAGCGTGTATGCTCATTTTCATCATTTCATGACGTAATCATAACGTGATATTCATGCGGGAGATTTAATTATCATGTGACTTTCCTACTTCAGTATGGAGAGAGCAGGCAGAGGACGTGGAGGACGAGGCCGCGGTGCGGGCCGAATCCCGAGAGCTCGTGTGAATACACGTGCGAACGCGAGGAATAATGCTAACTCATCAAGCAGCGACGCTGCTACTCATTCACCTGGACGTGATCATTCTCTATCGGGGAGTCGTACCCGGGACACCGCTCAGTCAGGAGGTGTTCAGGTTGACCCACTCGCTTTTATCCAGGGATGATGGCCCAAATGACTCAAATGGCACAACTAATGGAGACGATGCACAACTCAGCTAATCAAAATCAACAGGCTCCTCCGCCGCCACCTCCGAGGCAAGAGAGGAGTACGGGCAGCATCATCGGTGACATCTCTCGCCAGAGGCCGCCTACTTTTGAGGGCTCATCTGAACTGGCGGATATTGTTCATTGGCTCGAGCATTTCGAGAAATTATTTGCTATGGTGGAGTGTCCCGAAGGACACAAAGTTTCAGTTGCGGCTTACTATCTGGGTAAGGGCGCTCGTTCTTGGTGGTTGTCGTTGAAGCCCACCGACGGATCATGTACTTGGGAACAATTCAAGACTCTCATGATGGAGAGATATTATCCGACCCCGCTCAGAGAGGCCAAACTGTCAGAATTACTCACTCCCGACCTTGCAGCGGATGATGATGTTCTCGCCATCGCCGAGAAATTTCAGGAACTTCTTCCTTTCGCCTCATCTATCATTCATTCAGAGGCGGACAAAATCAAGTATTTCAGCAAGAGGCTGAAACCCTGTATGAGACTACAGCTGCTTAATCATCATGGCACCACTTTGGCCGAATTTATTGAGAAAGCTCTTACTTATGAGCTTACTGCTAAGGAAATTGCTAAGCAGCAACCTTCGTCTGCTAGCAAGAAATCGAAGAATCGTAATCAGTCTGAAGGCGGTCAGACAACCTTCAAGAAGCCTAGTGCGGGCACCACTTTCTCTGAGCGACCTCCTGTGGCGCCCAGACCCGCGGAATCTCAGTCACGAGCGGCCAGTTCGGCCATCACCTGTTTTAACTGTGGGGATCTTGGTCATCTCAGCACCAAGTGTCCGAGACAGACTATCACGTGTCATAACTGTGGGATTGCTGGGCATAAGGCCCGTTTTTTCCGTAGGGACTCCAAACCTACTCCGGCGTCATCTCAGGCCCCGAAACAGTCAGCTGTTCAAAGTCAGGCCACTCAGTTTGCGTTGTTCAAGACGACAGGAGTGAATAAAGGTGGAGCCTTTAGCCATCAGACGGGAGCGTCCGGTGCCGGGACTAGCAAGCCCCAGATTTATGAGATGAAGAAGACCGACGATCCATAGGCCCGGATGATCTCAGGTACCCTCGATATTCTATCTCAACCTGTGTGTACCCTTTTTTATACTGGTGCATCGCATTAATTCATTTCCGAGTCATGTTTGAGTAGACTACGTCAGGGTAGTGCTACTAGTTGTGAGCCTTATGTCATTGGTCTACCTGATGGTAGATGAATTATCGGAAATTGTGAGATTCAGAATTGTCCGATTCAGCTTCATGGCCGTGTATGGATAGCTGACTTAATCGTGGTAGATTTGCCTAGAGACGACGTCATCTTGGGTATTGATTGGATGGATCGTCATGATGCCATCATTAGTGTCCATAAGCGTATGGTCACTATTATTTCAGACGATGGGGTCGAATGTGTGTTTCAGGGTGGTAATCCCAGCTGTTCTGGAAGAGTTATTAATTTGATGAAAGCAGTGAGATTACTCAATCAGGGGTGTATTGGTTATTGGTGCTATATGACTAAAACCGAGAAATCACCAATAATGTTGACGGATATTCCGGTAGTGAGAGAATATGCCGATGTATTTCCAGACGAGTTACCTGGTTTGCCTCCACAGAGAGATGTGGAATTCACGATTGAGTTGGAGACCAGTACGTCCCTGATATCGAAGGCACCGTACCGGATGGCCCCGACCGAAATGCAGGAGTTGAAGAATCAACTTGAGGAGTTGTTCGAGAAAGGTTATATCCGACCGAGTGCGTCCCCATGGGGAGCACCAGTGTTGTTTGTCAAGAAGAAGGATGGTTCATTTCGCTTGTGTATTGATTATCGGGAGTTGAACAGGGTGACAATCAAGAATAAGTATCCTCTACCCCGTATTGATGATCTCTTAGATCAACTTCAGGGAGCTTTAGTATTTTCCAAGATTGACCTAAGATCTGGATATCATCAGTTGCGAATTCGAGAGTCGGATATCGCTAGGACAGCATTTCGTACACGCTATGGTCATTATGAGTTCGTAGTTATGCCGTTCGGGCTAACTAATGCCCCTGCGGTATTCATGGAGTTAATGAATCGGGTTTTCATCGATTTTTTGGATAATTTTGTTGTTGTCTTCATCGATGACATTTTAATTTATTCTCGTGACCGAGAGGAGCACGAGGTTCACCTTCATCAGGTTCTCGACGTGTTGAGACGAGAGAAACTTTATGGAAAGTTTTCCAAATGTGAGTTCTGGATGTCCGAAGTGACTTTTCTCGGGCATGTAATTTCATCAGATGGAGTGCGTGTTGATCCTCAGAAGACGGAGGCTATCCAAGATTGGTTACCTCCGAAGAATGTTAAGGAAATCCGAAGCTTTCTCGGATTAGCCGGTTATTATCGGCGGTTTGTGGAAGGATTTTCTAAAATCGCTCAATCAATGACGAACCTTTTACGAAAGGATAAAAAATATACGTGGTCCGACGCGTGTCAACGGAGTTTTGAGGAACTCAAGAGCCGGTTAATTTCAGCACTTGTCCTTTCTTTACCGCAAGGGACGGAATGATTTTTGGTTTATAGTGATGTGTCCGGACAGGGTCTCGGATGTGTACTCATGCAGAACGGGAAAGTTATTGCTTATGCTTCACGGCAATTGAGACCTTACGAGGTTAATTATCCGTCCCACAACTTGGAGCTAGCAGCCGTGGTGTTCGCTTTGAAAATTTGGCGTCATTACCTTTATGGCGTTACTTGTCAGATATTCACCGATCATAAGAGTTTAAAGTATATATTTACTCATATGGAGTTAAATATGCGACAGAGACGGTGGTTGGAACTAATCAAAGATTACGATATCGAGATCCTTTACCACCCGGGCAAGGCGAACGTTGTCGCCTACGCCTTGAGTTGTAAGTCCGTTCAGGAGCAGATGCTTGCCCGATTAACAGTTCAGAAGGAGCTTCAGCAGGAATTCCTTAGACCCGAGATCGAGGTCTGGCTTCAGCGAATTCAGGGACAGCTTTGTATGCTGGAGATTTCATCACCACTTGAAGAGGCGATCAGAGTGAATCAGGGTTCAGATCCATTTTTGTTGCGCATCCGCGAGGATGTGGCACAGGGGAAAGCCCCTGGCTTTGTGGTCCATGGGGATGGACTCTTGAGATTTAAGAATCGGTTGTGCGTACCGGCGAATGACAAGTTGAAAAACTCGATTTTGAGAGAAGCTCATGCTACCCCTTATTCGGTTCATCCGGGGTCTAGCAAGATGTACAAGGACTTGAAACAAAATTACTGGTGGAGTAATATGAAGCGAGAAGTCACAGAATTTGTTTCGAGGTGCTTAACCTGTCAACAAGTCAAGATTGAACATCAGCGACCGGCGGGTATGCTGAAACCTCTCCCTATTCCAGAGTGGAAGTGGGAAGACATTTCTATGGATTTCATCACGAGTTTGCCGACGAGTCGTCGTGGCATGAATACGATCTGGGTGATTGTGGACCGCTTAACTAAATCAGCTCATTTCCTTGAGATTAAGGATACGTGGGGTCCCGAGAGACTTGCCCAGCTGTTCATCAAAGAGATAGTGAGACTGCAAGGTACTCCTAAAAGTATCGTTTCCGATCGTGACGGACGGTTTGTGTCTCATTTTTGGAAATCAGTTCATCGTGCTATGGGAACTCAGCTTAATCTCGCATCGCCTTTCATCCTCGGTCAGACGGCAATCGTGAGAGGACTATTCAGACATTAGAGGACATGTTGAGGGCATGCGTCCTCGATTGGAAAGACGATTGGGAAGCCCAACTACCATTGATCGAGTTCACGTATAATAATAGTTGGCATGCTTCGATTAATATGGCACCTTACGAGGCCTTGTATGGTCGTCGTTGTCGATCTCCTTTGTGTTGGGATGACCTATCCGAATCAATCGGCACCGAGCCCGATATGCTTATAGCCGCCCGTGAGAAGGTAGCTTTGATCAGGAGTCGTTTGTTGACCGCTTAGAGTCGACAGAAATCATATGCAGATAATCGTCGTCGACCAGTAGAGTTCGAGACGGGTGACCACGTGTTGGTCAAGGTATCCCCAAGTCGAGGTATTTTTCATTTCGGAAAATGGGGAAAGTTGAGTTCGAGATTTATTGGACCGTTTGAAATTTTGGAACGAGTAGGCGAGCTAGTTTATCGTTTGGCCTTACCTCCGGCATTGAGCCGAATTCATAATGTGTTTCACATCTCTCAGTTGCGGAAATATGTTGCCGACCCGAGTCACATACTTCAGTTCGACGAAATTGAAATCGCAGATGATCATTCGTATGAGGAGCATCCCATACGAGTCTTAGAGCGGCGAATCAAACAGTTGAGGAATAAGGCGATTCCTTTGGTTAAAATTCAGTGGTCTAGACACGGAGTCGAAGAGGCTACTTGGGAAACCGAGGATAGTATGCGGGAGAGTTATCCCGAGTTGTTTGACCCTTAGTTTCGGGGACGAAACTCTTTTAAGGGGGGTGTATGTAATACTCGGTTGTAATTCAGTCATTATCATTCAGTAATTTCATTCGGTATTTGTCACTATGTAATTTTTCACTTGATAATAATCATTCATCCGTGTTTACTGTTCGGAATAACTTCGAGTTGTGTATCGATATTGTTCATCTTTCAACCCTACTCGGGAATCGAGACAAGAGTATTATCTTGATCGTTGTAACTATTTCATTTGTTGATGTTGACGTTTGAGTTCATGTCATTTCAAATCTCCTCATTGTTCAAATTGTGTTTTTGTGGGGCAAACCCTTGTAATCATTGCTTGGAAATACCGTTTTGGAGTTTCCGCACTTCCATTTCGTGTTATTGTTTCCCAAATATTGATTCTTATTGCTTTTACTCTCTTCCCGGGTCATTTTTCATCATTTTAGGACCCAAGGGGGTGTGGGCCGCGGCACAAGGGATGTGTGCCGCAGCACGCACATGTTGCAACTTCGACCGACCCGCCTGTACTCGGGGCCGCGGCTCATGTCGGCAGGGCCGTGGCACACTGCCGAGTCACTACCGCGGCACATTCCTCCAGGCCGCGGCACACAATCATGTTGCATTTGGCCGACCCGCCTGTACCGGGGGCCGCGGCTCATGCCGGCAGGGCCGCGGCACACTGTCGAGTCATTGCCGCGGCACACTCGGCCGGGCCGCAGCACACTGCCGAGCACTGGGAGCAGAGTTTGGGCCTGTGCCGCGGCACACTCGGCCTGGACCGCGGCACACAGTGCAGGCTGCACTATAATTGCGTTTTTTGTGCGAATTAACCCATTTTTTTCCATTTCTTCACCTACATCCGAGAGAGAGGGCTTGAGGGGGAGACTTTCCATCATCTATCACTTGTGTTCTTGGTTTTATTCATCTCCTTTCGATCGTGAAGCCCGATTAGTCGATCTAACGTGTGTTCTTCGGATCTAAGTGCTTGGATCTTCAAGACGTAACTTCTTCAACATCTTGGATTTCGATTTTGTATTGAGTTATGATGTTTTGGATGTTAAGATCATGTTGTATGAAGTGATATACGCATGATTATGGATATGTTTGATTATTCATTGGATTATTGAAGGATTATTCAAGAACACTTTGAATATTGAGTTGGATTTGGGGGTTTTCGATTAATTGTTGTTGAAATCACGAATTTGGTTATTCATATTGGATTATTGATCGTATTGAAGATGTTTTGTTGGTTTGAAACACTTCTTGGGGATTTGATGTTGGTATTATTGAAGTTTGGTTGTAAACAAACGAAGTTTGGCCACAAAGTGTTCGATATAATGCCCCAATGAACTTGGTTTAGTCATATCGACGTTTTGAGTTCGTTATATTCGTGTTTGATTCATATGTTGAACGGATTATTGGTGATTGTGTTATTCAAGGTTGTTGGAGCGACCGATATCTCAATTAGGACGTTGTTCGTGGAAGGATAATTGTCACCGGTGTTGTGTAAGTGAATTCTTACTCGGTTAAAAGGATATTCATTCCTTTTGTTGTTGTTCATTCATAATCATACTCATTCATCATTGTATTAACCGTATTGAGACTTGTAATTGTCGAATAATCACTTCATTCACGAGGAACGACGGTTCCAATCATTTCATTGAGTAATCAATCATGTCACTATTATTTTCATCTCGGTGAGTCATTCTTGGCCTTGTTGAATTATTATTCATTGATATTCATTGTGGTCATTCTCGTTCATATGACCTTCTGGGTTTATATTGCGTGGTCGGGTATGGTTGTGTGGAATTTTTAGTCGGGCACACGATGGTCATGTATTGGGTTCACCGATACATTGGACCGTGCACACGATAACGCTTACCTCCGTGAGACTAATTAGGTACAAGGACGGGTGTGTCCGGTCATTCGTCTTGTACACTTGCACAGAACATTACGGGCGTACTATGATACTCCTCTTCAGCGTAATTCATAACTAAGGATATTTCATAATTTCAGATATATCATGATTGTGTATTTTCAACCCTTGAGGATTGTTGTTCTGTGTAACTGACCCCGTTGGGGGATTTTGTTTTCAGGTCACGACAAGGCAAAGGCACGGGAAGAGCATGTTGAAGGCGAGGAGTCCCAGTGATACTAGTAGGGGGCCCCAGTCATTCAGTCATTTCAGTCATTCTTATTTCTCTTCATTTGTATTTTCCGCTGCAAATTCCGTTTGAGATGTTTATTTATTCAGGGTGGTGTATTTTATCTTCATATAAAATATACTAGTATTCTGTACTGTTCTGGTGTATTGTACTTAAGCTCCTCATCGGAGTATTTGATAATATAATGTGGTTCGATACTACAGTTATATTATTTAATTCATCAGTTTTCATTCGCCTGGTGGGTCCCAGTCGGGGGTCCACGGCACTGTAATATCCGCCTAGTTCGGGGTGTTACATTCGCCATCCTCGAGAAGTTCAACATGAAGCTGAACCCCAAGAAATGCAACTTCGGGGTGAGCTCCGGAAAATTCCTGGGGCACATCGTGAGCCAAAGGGGGATCGAGGCAAACCCCACCAAGATCCAGGCGATCCTCGACATGCAGGAGCCACGGAATGTCAAGCAGGTGCAACGCCACACAGGTTGTCTAGCTGCCCTCAATCGTTTCATATCTCGGCTCGGGGATAAAAGCAAGCCATTCTTCGCGACCATAAAAAACAAGAAGTTCGCATGGACGAAGGAGAGTCAAATAGCGTTCGCTAAAATTAAGGAATATCTGTCTAACCCTCAGATCCTGGCAAAGCCGGTCCCCGACGAAAAGTTATTCCTTTACCTAGCAGCCTCGGAAGTCGCGCTAAGTGTTGTATTAGTGCGAGCAGAGGGGCAAACCCACTTGCCGGTCTACTACGTTAGTCAAGTGCTCCATGATGCGGAAACGCGATATACGCCTCTGGAGAAGATCGCCTATGCTCTAGTCATCAGTGTTCGCAAGCTAAGGGCCTACTTCTTCGAACATCAAGTGGAGGTTCTGACGACTCTCCCTTTGAGGCAAGTTCTACACCGGCCAGGCACCAATGGGCGACTCCTCAAGTGGTCACTGGAGATCGCCCAATACGGTATCACGTACGCTCCATGCACGGCGATCAAAGGCCAGGCTCTGGCGGACTTCGTGGTGGAATTAACATTCCCCCACAGTCCGACCCAGATCGGCCGCCCTGCTTGGAAGTTGTACGTGGACGGCTCGGCAACCAACTCGCGAGCAGGGGCAGGGATTGTTCTCATCAGCCCCGACGGCCAAAGTTTAACAAATGCTATGCGTTTCGGGTTTCGTGCGACCAACAATGAAGCCGAGTACGAAGCCTTGGTAGGCGGGCTCGATCTAGCCCTCGCCCTAGACGTTCGCTGCCTCCATATCTTCATGGACTCCCTCTTGGTCGTGAACCAAGTCAAGGGAGAATATGAGGCACGCGGCGAACAGATAGTCAAATACCAAGAATTGGTCGCCGAAATGTGCACGAGGTTTGAAGAAGTCCTGATCGAACAAGTCCCAAAAGAGCACAACTCCCAGATTGACGCCCTATCCAAACTAGCATCATCAGATGGGGCAGTAGATTTCTCTAACATCCAAATCACAAAATCAGCAAAACCGGCGATCGACAGAAACCTGGTTACCACAGTTACCGTCGCCGAAGAGAACTGGATGACTCCGTTCATTAAATACTTAAAGGACGGAACAGTCCCCGACGACCGTATCAAAGCTCGCCAACTTCAGCTCCGTGCGACCAGATACACCCTATTGGACGACCGGCTTTACAAGCAAGCTTTAAGCCTCCCTCTCCTCAAGTGCATTACGCTGGAGGAAGGCCGGCTCATTTTAGCCGAGATCCATGACGGGATCTGTGAAAACTATGCTGGCGGGCGAGCTCTCATCCATAAAACAACCAGGCAAGGTTTTTTCTGGCCTTCACTTCAGAAAGATGCGATCGCCTATGCCAGATCGTGTCACAGGTGTCAAGTGATGGGCCCGAACATCAAGCTCTCCCCCGAGAAGCTCACTTCAATGTACATCCCATGGTCATTCGCCCAATGGGGCATCGACCTTATAGGTCCCTTGCCGACGGCGCCAGGGGGCTGTAAGTTTGCCATCGTGGGGGTCGATTATTTCACGAAATGGGTTGAGGTCGAGCCACTCAACAAGATCGTCCAAGAGCAAGTAATCAAGTTCATTTGGAAGAACATAATATGCCGATTCGGTCTACCTCATGCTATAATCTCCGACAATGGAATGCAGTTCGACGGCTTAGAAGTCATGCAATTCTGCGAGAAGTAGGGAATCAAAAAATTGTTCTCGGCACCCTTATCACCCTCAGACGAACGGGCAGGTAGAGGACGTAAACAAAATCCTCAAACACACGATCAAAGCACGACTCGAATCCAGACAAGGATGATGGGCGAGCGAGCTCCCATATGTTTTGTGGTCTTATCGAACAACGACCCGAAACTCAACCGGTGAAACCCCATTCTCCCTCGCCTTCGGAACAGAAGCAGTGATCCCTTCGGAGATCGCCGTTCTCAGCCACCGAACTGAACAAGAGATGACGACAGACAATGATGTGGCCCGACGAATCGACTTGGACATGCTGGAAGAATGGCGACTGACCTCGGAAATGAAGAACACAATCCACAAAAAGAGATCCGAGAAGTTCTTCAATTCGAAGGTCAAGGAAAGACGATTCCAAGTGGGCGACCTACTCCTCAAAAAGGTCCAGACTCACACGGGAGTTTTTGGCCCAAATTGGGAAGGCCCCTTCAGAATATCTAAATGGCTAATTGGGGGAGCCTACGAACTTGAACACCTGACGGCACTCCGGACCAATATCCCTGGAACGCCGTACATTTGAAGAAATACTACCAATGAAAACTCTGTATTCAGTTACCCAATGTACAAAGAGTATAATGAGATTTTCCTATCCCATCTATGTAATTCGCCTCGACGAAAACAAAAAACTAAAGAGAGGACGACTCGCTCGCCCTTAAGAGATCGTCGTCTAACCTAAAAGACCTATGCAAGTGATCGTCCCCCAAGCAAAATGTATACCGTCGAGGATCGTCATTCAACATGGCGATCCGAGGTAGAAAAAGTGCAGCCATGGTCCTGGAGGTCGATGGAACCGACAGCTTCGCCCATGCAAGGTTCCTTTGGGCTGCGATCGCCCGCCCTTCGTTTAAGTACAAGGCAGGAGTAGCCGAAGGACCCTCCAAACTAATCTGTGGACACGCTTGCGTGCCCTCGAAAGTACATCATCTAACATGATATACCCGGACAAGGCGACGCGTCCCTACCCCGTCACAACGTATACCGTCGAGGGTCGCCATCTAACATGGCGATCCGAGGTAGAAAAGTGCTAACAAGCCGCGGACGTGGAGTCGAATAAACCGACGACGCCCCATGCAAGGACTCTTCCAGACCAAGACCGCTCGCCTTTTGTTTAAAAACAAGGCGGGCGCAGCCTAATGGAGGACCCTAACAAAAGTGAGTCGCGAGACAGACCTACAGATGGAATGTCCCTCGCACACAGAGACACAGTTATGGAGATCGGTCCATCGAACTCCGCGACCGTACACGGTTCCTCAGAGTCGAAACAGTCGACCTCACTCGAAGAATCGGCAAAACTGGAGATAGCTCACCAAACATACTATTTTTGTTCCCTTACTCACACTAAGTAAATAAAAACAAGGGGCAACGTCAAGCTATTCCTAAATGCGATCGGGAGGAAGGGACCATACACGATCGGCTTCGTTCAAACACACACATGACGATCGGTTTTGTTCAAGAAATTTACAAGTAAGAATTTTCAAGTATACCAATACATTCGGATCCATTCAACATTCGAACAGTCAATCAGGCGAACAAGGCATCAGATGCATTTATATAAACACTTGTATAAGTTCATACACAAATATTCAAAAGAGACGATCGTACGTGTAAAGAATCAGATACGAAAAAGGAGTATTTTATTCCATTCGAAAAATTTGTACATTCAAGCCCGAAGGCAATACAAGAGAAAATTACAAGCAAAGGAAAAACAGCTCCACCATCACTCAGGCCGCCCCCGACTGGCCTTCGCCCCCAGCAGGCGGATCGGCGCACGCTCCCTCATCGACTTCGGGATATCTAAGTTTATCCGGAAACGGATACCAGCTCAGATCAATCCCTAAGTCGGTGAGATCAAGAATCGGCAGGGAAAAGTCCGGCAGCAATGGATGCTCAAATACATAGGCTTTGAAGGCTTCCATCATAGGGCCGACCTCGACCCCTACCTTCTTGGCAGCTCGGATAGCGTCGGCATAAGCCAGATAGTAGGCGAACTTGCCGACGTATGCCACATTAAGGTAGGGATCGGTCTCGATCGCCTTCAACTGCCCTTTCAGGTCCGAAGTCGTCTTCTCAGCATCCGCAAGTTCGACCACCTTGGCGGCCAGTTCTTCCTTCGCTTTCTCCAGCTCGCCGTTGAGACGATCCACTCTCGCCTTCAGCCCAGTCGCCTCCTCCTGCGAGGCCGCATGCATCTGGCGAGCTTCCATCATCTGATCACGGAACCGATCCGCCACCCACCGGGACCGGTCAAGCTCCTGCTTCATCCGGTCAAGGTCCTGCTTGGCTCGTTTGGCCGTCTCCAGGTGCTCCTTCTCCATAGCCGCTATCCGATTGGCGAAATCGGCATTCTGGTTCCGAGCGGCCTCGAGATCTTGATGGAGGCGAGCATTAGAGGGTCGCCCCTCATAATCCTTAACAGCTTGGGCGGCCATAGTCGCCGCCTGGAGAGTCAGGGCGAGTGTCGCCTGCATGGCATCTCCGGACCGCCGACGAGCAATTGCATCGAGATCGATCGTCCAAGCCTTAGGCAGAGAGGTAATGGCCCGGGAGACATAAGACGGGACGTCGAGGGACTGGCGAGGAGACTTGCTCGCCAGGAAATCCAACACCATCGGCGAGGTGTCCGGATCGGCAAGACAGGTCCTGCAACACAAACAAAAAGAAACAAAGGAATTAGTATACATCCTACACAAATAGCCTAACTCAGAAAGATCAAATCGGTCTTATCTGTTGACCAACTCGGGGTCGCGGCCGAAAAAGGGCTTGCCCCGGGGAGTTTCAGCTTCGGCGATCGTCGCGGTCTTCAGGAAGGCAGCCGATGGCCTGGACCCCTCCGCCATCGGAACAGCAGAGATAGGTGGAGCGGCAACCGGCGGCTCCAAAATGGATACCTCCACGTCAGCAGTCGGCAGGGACTCCTCCGGCCTCCGCCTCCTGCGGTTGCGCTGGAGTTGTTCTTCCTCCTGAGCTTCCGGCTCGACGACCGGCACCGTAGCAGGCCTAACCGCAGGGACGGGACGAGACATCATCGCAGGGGCGCGACCCGTCTTCTTGCCCTAGTGAAGACGACCCAAAAGACCGGGATTCGACATTGAGATCTCTCTCGGTGGCTCGGCGTAGCGGGGAAAATGGATCTCTGTCAAAGTAGAATTTCAGACAAGTTAGACATCTCTTTCAATCAGACGATCGTCATACAGGGAAGAGGAAGTAAAAATTTATACCTGGAACCTTCAGATGGCGAGGGAAGGGAAACAATCGAGCTCCCAACCGATGAAGTTCG
The DNA here is from genome assembly GCA_033398695.1 of Orobanche coerulescens. Lineage (NCBI taxonomy): Eukaryota > Viridiplantae > Streptophyta > Magnoliopsida > Lamiales > Orobanchaceae > Orobanche > Orobanche coerulescens. The sequence goes on from CM065815.1 coordinate 38,072,417, forward strand.
TGGTTGACTGTGCGAACATCGATGAAGGAATTCGGCAGACCGTGAATTCGCTCCCAGACGATCAAAAAATCGAAAGGAAGGTCGCCGATCGCTGGAAGGAGGGAGCCTGCAAAAAGAAAACCAAATTAGATCAGTCCAAGACGTATCCGATCAAAGGGAGAGTTAAAACCCTTACTCGGATTCCTCTCCCGAAAATTGGTGGGGATCTCCAACTCTTCCTCCGGCCTATCACTCGACGCCGACCTCCACGCTCCGCCGACCCAGCACCATTTTGCCAGGTTGCCCCGAGTCTTGTTCGGCACCCCGAGGACCACTCTTCCCATTCGACCTTGAATGTGATAACCGCCGACCGACCCCTTCTGCGCAGTCAGTTTGAAGAGATAGTTCATTTCCAGCGCAGAAGGAAGACGGAACAACCGGTGACCGCCAAAAATTGTCAAGGTACTAATGATCTGCAGCCAGGCGTTCGGCGTCAGCTGGAGCGGCGCCAAATTCCAGGCGACCAGCAAATATGACACGGCGAACGGCAAGGGGAACCGCAAGCCGGCCTCCATAATCATTTCGTTGACGGCAACCAGACCCTCGGGAGGTTGGTCAGCACGTTCCTTCTCCGAGGGCACGTGCAGCGAGACGTCGGAGGGAATATGGAATTTCGCCCTCCAGCGACGCAAGTCTTTCTTGGTCGCCGAACTCCGAATCTGACCAAGAGTCCACAGAGAGGGGTCAGCGGCCCAAAATGCCGTCCGCCTCACAGGTTCATAGGGGTGAGCGACGGAATATGCTTCGAAGTCAAACTCGGGACACGGTCCGGCAATCCCCTCCATAAGACCGGCGAAGTCCAAAAAGGCCCGGCCCAAAATGCTGTTCTGCTCCCAGTACAGCCTCACCGCGTCATCCTCATCCACCGGCGGGCCCCTCTGCCCCGCTGCCACCACCGATCTCGCCGCGTCGTCCTCGTTGAAAAGCTCTTCAATCTCCGCAGGTGCAATCCCCGCACGAATGGCCTCGACGGTCGTTTCCATATGAAGAGCCATGGGAGTTTCTTCCCGGTCAGGCGAAGCCGCGGCGGCGGAAGAACTACCAACCTCGTATGTTTTAGATCCTCCTCCAGACATGTTCTTTAGAATAAAGGGGGAGAGAATTTTTTCTTACCTAGAAGGAAAAGTCGGTCGGCACAAGAATCTTCAGAAAAATTCGGCAAAGTCTCATCTGAAAAGCTAGGGCGCATAAAGAGTTGAACTGAAATGGCCCTTGCCCTTTTATAGCGAATGCAGGGACCTCTATGCAAATAGGCGGAATCCCGGGGGCTGAAGTGCAACCGTCGGGAGGGGACACATTAAATGCAGCCCTCGAAACCCGCGTACGCGTCGTTTCGAGGGCACGCCAGACGAAAAGTCTGACAAAACCGTCGGACTCCCCCAACGGTAGCGCGACGCATGTCCCCGCAACGTTTCGAGGACCCGCCTCCACTTCCCGCTATTTCCAGCGCATGAGGAGATCGTCAGGATTCGAAATCAGATCATCCAGACGACGATCGTCCTTGTCACAAGCGGTCGAGCCAATCGTCTAAAACAGGCGATCACCAACAGTGCCACCTCACCCCATGTTTTCAACATCGGAGCGAGTTGGGGGGCAATTGTTGTGCGGCGATTTATACGCCTGATGGCGGTCGGCATAATGGTCAGGAGCCAGCCAAAGAAGACAGACGCTGGACAAACACCTAGCGATCGACGTCCAAAGGCGATCGTCTGTTAGCATCTGGCGATCGTCAGTGATATCTGACTATAGACGATCGTCCCATACCGCATGTGAATCCGACACCCGTCAGAGTCTTCGAAAACCGAATCTTGGACGAAGACCCAGGTGCAGATCCACAAAAGGCGCCGCAAGATAAGGCCTTTGACCCCAGCCTGTCACCAACCTCACGCCTACCGACAGGCCCGCCGAAAGGTACAAAGTGGGTCCTCCCCAAACAGCGACTCAGGACGCGTGCAAGCTCCTCATTGGCCCGCATAGCTGGTTGTCAGCTGCAGCCTCGGACTTTAAGGAAACAGTCCCACGTGGTGGGACGATCGCCCACATTATTCTAATATAGAATACGGCGGTCGCCCGAGATTGCCGGGAAGAACCTAGCAACCTCTTCTACTATAAATAGTGGGCCTCCAACAGTGGCCAAAGGGTAATTCGAAACACACAGAAAAGAACGTACAGAAAGATCAGAACACTTATCTGACGAATACTTACACATACACAGTGATACTCATTCACTTACATAAGCAAGAACTCACAGAACTTCATATCTGATTCTTCCGGCAATCTTCACTCTATAGCTAAGATAACTAGAATCTTTACACTCATTGTAATAGTATTCTAACATTAATATTTGTACTCCGAAGTATTTATATTAATAACATCTCGCGAGAGCATTCAAGCCCGGGACTAACAACCCCAGCAAATCTTGTGTTATTTACTTTCCCACGGAAGTGTTCTCGCTTTTGTTTGTTACTCGACCATTCCAGCAATATCATCTCCGGATAATATTTTGGGTAACAACACATTTGTATCTTTATTATTAAATATCCTGATTTTTACAGTGTTTATAATCTTTTTTTACCATCTTCTGTAATTTATATATATAAAAAAAATATCTATGTGAGTTTGTTAGATTCACCCGGATAGATACTTTAAAATATCAACTTTTTGTAATAATAATTAATAAATAAATAAAAATATTAATAATCGCAATTAAATGACACCCATGAAGTTCGAACATTACAATCATAAAAAATAGTAATGGTACTTCTATAGTTATCCACAAAAAAATGATGAATGGGGAAAGAAACTGTCATATGCACCAGTTGAAATAGAACCTTTACTTTGGAATGTCTAAAACAAAAAAAGAGAACCATCAAAAAATATTATCTCAAATTCCACCAATATTATCTGGCACTCCATAAAGTGATGTATAATATAAAATTTTGCATGTAATATTAGTAGGGCTGAGCAAAACCGAAACCGAAAACCGAGAAACCGACAAAAACCGATGAAACCGGAACCGAAAAACCGAAACCGAAGAGAACCCATCGGTTTTGGGTTCATATTTTAGAAACCGAATTTTTCGGTTTCGGTTTCGGTTTGTACTTTAGAAACCGCACCGTGAAACCGAAACCGACCCATTCTTACGAAACCGACCCAGGAACCGAGCCAAACCCAGAAACCGGCCCATAATATATTTATATACCTGATTATTTAATATTTAATATATATTTTAAAAAATAAAAAACTAAAATGTGGAACCTAACCCTAATTATAATATTAAATATATATTTAGTATATATTTTAATATATACATTTGCTGGAAAATGGGTTAAAACCCAAAACCCACGGGTTTAAACCCAAAATCCATGAGCGTATGGGTTGAACCCGAGAAACAGAAACCGAAACCAAAACCGACCAGAAACCGAGAAACCGAAACCGAATAGAAACCGAACCCATTGGGTTCTAAAACCCAAAAACCGAAATTAGCGGTTTGGGTTCGGTTTTACCCCAAAACCGACCCAAACCGACCCATGCTCAGCCCTAAATATTAGTATGGCAAATATACGTAAATATGACTAATATATATATATATATATATAACAAAACGAACACCCTACTGGACGCTCTTGAGGTGCGAAATACAAATCCTCCTCAAATCCGACTTGTTCCGTAATTATGCTATAATTTAAAGGTTCAAGATGGAATTACCTGTGTTGGGATTCGGTACAGCATTCTGCCTGCATGGGCTTAAAAATGCGCGAGGCGCAGCTTGCGATTCGACCTGTGAGATCTGCACTAGAAAGTGGTTAAATGAATTGATTTGGACTACTCATACCTAGGGGTGTAAATGATGCGAGTTGAGCTCGAGTATCAGTATACTCGACTCGAACTCGATAGCAATTTCTCAGACTCGAACTCGACTCGAAAACGCGCGAGTAGTTGAAGTCCAAACTCGACTCGAACTCGATAAAAAATTTCTAAACTCGAACTCGAACACGTTTGAAGCTCGAACTCAAGCTCGAAAAAAGCTCGAACTCAGAACTCGAATCAAGATCGATCAAGGTTCCAATCACCATTTATATAGAGATTTATAAGGTTGGAATTGTTATTCATAGCAGATGTGGGAATAAGTGAAATTGCCCCTTTACATAAGAGCTCATATCAAGTCCAAACTCGACTCGAACTCGATAACAATTTTCTAAACTCGAACTCGAGCTCGAACTAGATTGAAGCTCGAAAAAGCTCGAAATCAAGCTCGAAAAAGCTTGAACTTTAGCACGAAAAAGCTCGAAAAAGCTCGAACTTAGAACTCGAATCAAGTTCGGTCAAGGTTTCAAGCACCATTTATATAGAGATTTATAAGGTTGGAACTATTATTCCTAGCCGATGTGGGAATAAGTGGAACTGTTCCTTTATATAAGAGCTCAATGAAGTCCAAACTCGACTCGAACTTGATAATAATTTTCTAAACTCGAACTCGAGCTCGAACTAAAGCTCGTTTGAAGCTCGAAAAAAGCTCGAAAAAAGCTCGAACTCAGAACTCGAATGAAGCTCGATCAAGGTACGAAGCACCATTTATATAGAGATTTATAAGGTTGGAACTAGGTCTAGGGGTGTCTAAATGGTTCCCGGTTCTCGGTTAGAACCAGAACCGAACCGGATCCGAGTCGGTTCCGGTTAACTGGAACCGTATAATCGGTTAAAGGTCCGGTTTTCGGTTCCTTATTACATAATTTTTCGGTTTTCGGTTCGGAACCGGAACCGAACGGTTACGAACCGAAAACCGACTTTATAATATATTTATTAAATATTATTTTTATATTTTATACTTATATATTTTATTATTTTAATTTTTGTAAATTAAAAATTTAAAACCCTAATATTGTTAAATAAATGTTTTATATTTTGTTAAAAAATTTTAATAATATATTATATATGTATTAAATATTAATTTTATATTTTATAATTTATAATTTACAATTTAACCCTTGCAAAAAGGTCATTTAAAAAAAAACGGTTCTGTCAATTTAACCGAATTGGAACCGAAAATAACTATCGATTAGGTTAACCGAAATTTTATATGGTCCGGTTTTCGGTTCTCATTTTTGGGCAATTACGGTTAGGTAATCGAAAATTTCGGTCCGGTTAACCGGAACCGAACCGTTCGACAGCCCTAGTTGGAACTATTATTCTTAGCCGATGTGGGAATAAGGAACTGCCCCTTTATTATGTGTATTATATTAGTTATCAATTCAAACAGTTGTCATTATTTATATTTAAACTATATATGCAATTACAAACAAAACATGAAATCAGAAAAAAATTGAGTTGCAATTTTTTTTACAAATAGTTTCTTTACAATTCAATTTATTTATTAATATTTTTTACATTATATTTTACAAATTTATATTACAAAACTAATTATATATAAAAAATCGAGTATCTCACGAGCTTATCGAGTCGAGTATTGGGTAGCTCAACTCGGCTCGTTAGTATGTCGAGCCGAGCTCGAGTTCGAGTCGAGCCTACTCGAGTCGAGTATTGACCGAATTTTGACCGAGTCGATCTCGAGTACCTCACGAGTTGTCTCGTCTCATTTACACCCCTACTCATACCAACAAGATGCATCTTCTTTTCTGGTATTCATCTCATAGAAACTCCAAAGTTAAGCGTGCTTGGCCGGAAATAGTTATGGGATGGTTGACCTCCAGGGAAGTTTCTCAGGTACACGTGAGTGAGGACAAAGCACGCTAGAAAAGACTTGTGTTGGTACAGTGAAGATAGTATTCATCATTCTTGGGACCAACCACCTGGTTAAAATTTTGGCCCCATTTTAAGACAGGTAGAATAGAACCCACTTGATGCTGATAGGTAGGGGTGGCATTTCGGAACCGAAAATCCAAAACCGAACCGGAAAAACCCGAAAAAATAACCGAAAACCGAAACCGTAGAAGACCGAACCGAAAAACAAAAAAACAGAACCGAACCGAACTAATTTGGTTCGGTTCTCGGTTCGGGGTAGAGCGGAACCGAACCGGACCGAAATGGACCGAAGTCAAATTTCAACATACTAAAATGACCTTGTTTTTGTGATTTTGGTGTGTTTCGAATTTTAGTATAATTCGTTTTCCTTTTGTAAGACTCATGGGCCCAAGGCATGACCTATAATATCGCTCATGAATTTGTGATTCAATTAATTTAGGTTGAGAGAATGAATCATGATTTACTTATCATATATTTTGAGATATTTAAATCACATGCAATCGAACATATATATATATATATATATATATATATATATATATAACTCTTGTTGGCATTGTTATATATAACTTATTCTATTGCATATAATATTTGAATTTATAGTGTGAAGAACCGAAAAAACATCAAACCAAATCGAAACCGAATCGAATATTTATAAAACCGAACTTAACCGAACCGAACTTCAAAAAGAACCGAACCAAACCGAAACCGAATATTTGGTTCGACTCTCGGTTTCGGTAAAAAACCGAACCGAATGGAACCGAGTCCACCCCTACTGATAGGGGTGAATCTACGCACATATATAAATAAATTATTTAGGCCCACAAATCGCCATCACAAAACCAGACATTTGCGTCATCCATCCATCCATCCGTTCGTTCACCAAACATTCAAGACCCACCCACCCACCTGCTTTATGAAAGTTAAATGTGATTTTTCCAACTCGACTGAATTGGTGGGACAGAAATATCCCCCACCCTTTACGCCCCTCTCCCTCCTCTTTGTACTCTACTAGTGATAGTCTCTCTATCAACAGTACACCCTCTCTCTCTCGCTCTCTAACCTAAATCCCTTCACATTATTATCCTTAAGATATGCAAACCAAGCACCATGTTGTTATGTTTGGATTGGAACCCACTTTAAGAATAAAAATATCCATCTATATGGGATGGATAGAAAAAGAACTCAAAAGGTCAAGATCTCACACTTGCTAAGAGCAATCAATGTGGATTTCTAATGAACGAGAATTATTAGGGATTTCTAATGTTACTCGGAAAAACACGAAGTTAAACTACAACGCAACTTCCCTCGAATATATACATAATAGAACGTGATGTTTTAAATTTATCTTCAAATGCATTTATATTACTTTTTAATTGATTTTGATGCATTTCAGAGAAAAACCAGAATTGACCCAAAAACCGAACACAAACACAACCAGATGACCCGAATTGCAACCCTTAGGCATTATGGTACATTCGCACCAAAGGTTTCTATTCTAAAAGTCCACACTAATATGATTTCTATACTTGAAAAGTCTATTTCTAAAGGATTCAAGCATGCTATGAAATGACAGTTTCTAGCATGGACCTGAGTCCATGATAAAAATATATGAAAAATACCCAAGTAAATGACAAATATGAGGCACATGTCATGATATATAACAACTACTAAGCATGAAGGGGAAACCCCTGGTAATTATTCCTTCCTTCTTTTGAAAAAAATGTGTGTGTGTGTGTGTGTGTGGGGGGGGGGGGGGGGGGGGCTTCCATTGCTCAAACTGTCCCACCAATTGTTGATTAAACATATACTAGGATTTTGAGAGATCATTTGCGGAATTTCTTCCGACCACCTATATACCATTATGATATGAAAGCAGTCCAGTGTAACAAAATTATCAATATAAACGCAGTAGATCAATCATGCTCATATTATACGAAATTGATAAGAAACATGAACTTAGCATTATCACAGGTACAAAAGAACATGGCCCAAACTGGGCTTGGTTTTCTTGATACAGCCGAGATTAGAAATAAATTGAAATCTCATGTTGAAATAATCAACAAATGATTAAATTGATTACATCCTTTTGAAAAAATTAGAAATATTAAATTCATTGTATCCATAAAACTTCGAAACTCCGGAGTTGCTGACTCTGCACCTTTTTCCACCAGCAAAAGAAAAGAGCCCAAAAATCTTATATACTTTCCTAATAAAAGTCGAGCATCTTTTTTGCTAGACTACGAGCTGATCAAGTCGCATCTGCTCGAGCCAAGCTCCTAAAACAGAGTGATCGACCGAGTCAACTTGAGAAGAATTAGTAGTAGTATTCAAACACTCACCGGATGGCGCTGGCTTGTCCGTCATCTCAGGTGGTGATTCTTTCACAAGTGAATGCACCCACGACAAATCTGGTTCATCTCCATCGTTTTTCAGTTCAAACGAAGACGACCTATTCAAAAAATGACCCTGGCCGTCTCCACTAACTGACCAATCAGCTTTCCCATTGGGGGATCCCCACTTATTAGACGACCAGGCAGGGTTGGGACCACGATGGGACCCGAGCTCCCGCGAGCTGAGGCTACGCATCTGATGCTGCTGTCGTTCACGATGGGCGATAGCCGAGAGACGGGCGCTCATAGGGGAGCCAAGATCCAAGCTTCTGGGTGACATGTGTGGAGAAGCCGTTGAGATAGCAAAAGAACCCTGCAATAAGGTGTGTTCGACATTTCTAGGAGAAAAAACGTTAGTATTAATTGGAGATAAGATGCTCTGCTGCTGCTGAAACTGGTTAAGTACAGCTGATTTGTGCGAAGGTGAAAATGAACCAAAAGCCGCCGCTGTCGCTGCCGGATCAGAAAATCTCGGGGACGAGTTAATCTCGGAGGAAAAAAGTTCTTCGAGATTGGAGGGAGTTAGTGTCATCTTAGACCGATTTACAGAACCACCAACGCCCAACATAGCAGAGTTGGGTGGATGGGGCTGTGAAAAACACGCCAAGTCATTCAAAACCTCATAATCCTCCGGCGGGAGATCGCGGGCATTCAGGGAAGATCTCAGACGGCTCGACTGGAGGTTGCTACAAGGAAGATGAAGAGCGGGAACATTCGGCTGAGGCCAAGCAGGAGATGAATGAGGCATTCCATTCGCCGTAGGGGATGACATCACGGATTGTGAAGTTGGGGAGCCAGGGAAAATACTCAAAGCCGAAGCCATATCCATAAAACCAGCCGATGATGATCTAGGAGAAGGAAGGCCTGATCCAGTAGAGACGTACAAGGGACGAAGCTCCTCTTGAGTATGTGCAAAAAAGCACACCTGCCGAGCACAAGCTGTGCCGTCTTTGCAGAGACGCGTACGGTACTGCGCCGGGTGTAGCCAGCACTCAAACACACCGTGTGCATACTCACACATGTCCGCACGCCTGCAAGCGCCCTTACGAAAATCGGGACACGGGACGCAGCTGTAGTGGAACTTCCGTGGGTCCCTTCTTCGAGCGTTTTCTCCAGGGTGAACGAAAGGGCACTCGGTCCAATCGTGAGAGTAGGCTCTCGAGCAAGGCCTGACTTTGAAGGAAAACATACGAAATTCATCAGTTGAGTAGATGCTGTTTCTTATGTCGGGTATAGACGGGTCAACTGGATATTGTTTCTTCTCAGACAAAGAATTTACAGCAGAATTTCCATTCTTTGCTGCTGGAGGGGAAGATACAGAATAGGATGGTGAAAAGGGGGACCTACTGTCGGGTGAAGATGACAATACAGGTGAGGAGACATTGGAACTGGATATAGAGACCCGTAAATTGCAGTCTCCGACTGATCCATCAGAAATATTGTTCACAAGCAGGTCCTCGATGACAGCTTTACCACCAGCAAGCTTTGGAGGAACTATAATTACATCAGCCGGGCGTCGGCCATTCGCATCTATAATATTAGGATCAGCACCAGCTGATAACAGCACCTTCACAACGTCAAATGCATTGTTTGACCCTCCAAAAGCAGCACAATGGAGAGCAGTCCACTTGTCGTGGCCACACGATTTGTTTAAATCGACTTCGGGTAAAGCAACTATCAATTTCAACACGTCAAGGCTGCCATAAGTGGCAGCTACCATCAATGGAGTTCTCTCTTCCTGTGTAACCTGCTTTGAGCCTATTTTGCGAACATACCAAAGTCCAGCTTCATCAACCCCTGACAAGTCGAGCTCAATGGATCTCTTGAAAGCTTCAATATCGTTGTTGGCTGCATATTCAAGTAAGCTGGAAAAGGAATCTCCCATCTCCGTGGATAATTTGTTCAAGTCCTTCATGTTGTAACGGCCGCCTTTTTGAAAGAATATGAGTTTGAATTTGATCGCTCTGACCCACTGCACATACTCTTAATCAACTGCAATTCAACAAACATCTTCAATCATATCTAGTATTTTGAATATCATGTTTGCCCTAAAAGAACTACATCTAAGAAAAACGATGACCTTGTGAATCATAATTAATAAAGGCCATCAAGTGGATAAGATTTCGTGGTTTCTTACAGTGCCAATTCATCATGGGAAGCTAATTGAAGAACTAAACACAAAATCACACAGTTTCAAATATTGCAACTATCTAAGATTTAGTCGCTTCAAAATAGTGACAAGACACAAAACCACACATGAGAGTTGAAAATATTGCAATTGCCCAAAGCACAAACTTCCAGAAATCAAACTTTCATATTCATGGTCCTCATGCAACTAATTTTATGCAACATCATACATGCAGTGATAGGTTTAAACCCTGAAGTTAGACTAAGATTAACTGATAAATAACAGCATGAACTTCCACATATACAACAGCCAAAGCTACAGTCTGGAGAGGGATGATCCAAAAATTTCCAATACAAAGATCGGAGAAAAAAGCCAGAAAAAAACGTTTGTCACCGAGGTTAACCAATTAAGCATCAAGTCCATGTGGGGGTATTTGTTGATTGGGAATAATACACGGAAAAAAAGAAGTCCAAGACAAGTAACCAAACTAATAATTTCCTGAGGACAGCATTTAAGGAGAAGTCAAAAATAGAATCAAATTTTGCAATTCATTTCAAAAGGCGAACAATTCCAACATGCTCAAGAATATACCCTGCTAAAACGAATCTTTATGTGCAAAAGGAATCTGCTCACCAAAAACACACACAACTGTAGCTATATTCACGATCCCAACAAAAGAAAAACTTAAGTATGTGATATAATACACACAGCGCCAAAGATCCTTAAAAAGAATGAATAATAAAAACGACGAAGACAAGATAAAGAAAATAATCATCACCAAATCAGTAAGAAATACATCATTATAAATATAACCTAACACGAATCAAGTTCAAAGGTCAGATGAATCAACAAGCATACAGTAAACAGCAAAAGCAGATCAACTCAAATTGAAGTCAACGACTGCTCAATCCAGTATCTAAACTGAAAAAAAAATAACAAAAGGAACTCGCCTAAGATCCCAAAAACTGAGACTTTTATCCAAGATCTGCAAGCGGATCATATCACTCGCTCATGAATCAATTAAATGAACAGAACATGAAAAAAAAAATCTGAAACAGAAAAGCCGATCTTCATCGTAAAAATTTACAAGAAACGGAAAGAACGACTGAAGAGAAAGCGTGAAGTTCTTACACATAAATAAAGAGAGAGAGTGTATGTGTATGTATAGGTGGGGAGGAGAGAGGAAACATCGAGAGAAAGCGAAATGAAAGGAAGCTTGTTTTGTTCTGTGGTTTTAGCGAGAGAAAGTGCTTTAGGTGTACCCTAGAGAGAGAGAGAGAGAGAGAGGGGGGGGGGGTTGAGGAGCGGTTTTGAAATTGAAATGAAGACTAGAAATGGACATGAAATTGAAAAGCAAATGCAAATGAAATTACGTTGAAATTCACGAGAAATGCAGTGGGAATGGGAGTCAAGTTTTGAAAGTGGGGTCCATGGAAAAGGAAAAAGGAGTTTTGGACGGTGTGTGCGTGGCCATGTTTGGTTTTTTCTTCGTTCCATCAAGTAAAAGAGAAAAAGATTTGAACTTGATTAATGTTTTTTTTTACTTAAATTTGATTAAATAAATACGATGTGATGTGTCGAGTGTATATTAATAATAATTAAACTCAAATACTAGGGCGATAAGATAATGTAGTTAAAACCTTTATATTAATAATAACACCGAGACTAAAAAAATATTACATCCGTCCACCAAAAACTTATCTTAGTTGGGATGGCACGGATTTTAAAAAAAGTTAGTATAAAGTGATTTTTATGGAGAAATGATCCTACTTTTGAGAAGAAGAAAAAGAAAAAAACTTTTCTTTTTATAACTGTGGCAAGTTTTTGGCGGACACCTCAATAAGAAAGTCGAAGAAGTTTTTGGCGGACGGAGAGAGTATTGATCAACCACGATTATTAATAATTAAATATAATATTAAATTATTACTCGGGGTTGGAAAAATACATTCCTACTTATTTGATTTGTTTTAATGTATATTATTTAAATACTATTTTTTATAATTTTTATTCATATATCTCCCCTATATACTAATGCAGAATACGCTGGCTCTACGCCAGCCTTCTTAAGGCATCATGTCTTTTCTTTGTCTTTTTGTGTTTATGTGTCAGTCTCTCATGATTCAGCTGACAGATAATCAATTACTGGCCTAATCACCATTGCATTAATTACATTATAATTATACCACAAATAACTCCTAGCTACTTTATTATTTTTTACGAATAAAGGAATATGAATTATGAATAAATAGGAATTGATTATATTTACATAAATATTTCATATTTTCATTAATTAAAAAATAAAAATTCCAAACAAAGATAAATTTAATATAGTAGAATGCACTATATATTAAAAACTTAAACGTAAAATCTCGCGCAAATATTATATATTCCACTAATTAATTACTTTATATTAATTAGTCACTATTGTAATATCCGTAATTTTCCCATTTTTAGCAGTTTCCATTTTTGGTGTATGTCTATTTTTATCGACTCGTTTGTAACCGTTTCGACATTTCGAATCTATTTTGTTCTTGGAGTTTTTCCATTGGGATGAGTTTTGATGATGTTTTCACGTAATTTCGTTTTATGACATGTTTTGCCGTATGAACGTTCGATTCTTGTAAAACTCGTTCGTTTTCGTTATTTCTGGGTTTGTACAAGGTCGTATGGTTGAGTTGGTCTTGTGGAGACTTTCGATTCGTAAATCCGACGTCGTTTCGTGATTTTCGGGCACTTGGGCCATTTTTGTAATTTCCTAATAGTTTAGGGAATCTCGTTTTCGTTGTCGCATTACGGACCCTTCGGTGGTCGGAATTGTATTTTTCTTTCAAAGACTTAGCTCGTCGTCTTGTATGCTTCGTGTTCATGTTCCTGGATTACGGTCTCGTCGTGTGTATCGTGTATCGTACCCTCGGCGGCTACTGGCGATATGACATTAGCGATCAATCAGTGTAGGTAGCGCACGCTACCCCTGTTGCCTTGCGTGCGCTCAAGAAAGCGATTAGCGTCGCTAACCCTTATTGTTAGCGTCGCTAACGAATGGCGATAAGCCATCGGGCCGTCAGCACCGTTAGCGCCGCGCTACATATGGCGATTAGCGTCGCTAACTTCACTATATAAGCCCAATGCGCTTTTGAGCAGGATTTCATTCTTTTCCCTTCGTTTCTTCGACGTGCGACCTCGAGGCGATTTCCATCGATTCGATCGGCGTTCTATTCACATTCCATCACCGTAGAGTTGCGCTAACATATTATCATCGTATAATCGTCATCCATCATCGAAATCAAGGTAATTTCGTGCAGAACCCTAACTCGTCAAATTTGGGGGTTTTTCCGGTTTTACTAATTGGAACCGAATTATTCCGATGTTAGGATATTCTTCACCGATTGTGATTGTTGAATGATTCCAAATCCAATTTCCTTGATTTTAATCCGCGAATTATCGATACGGGAGATTTTGCGTAAGCCCTCGCCCGTATCAATTGATCGTCATTGTCGTTATTGATAATCGGGGTTTTGGGAGTATTCCTTTCGACATCGATGTCCGGTGGGACGGAGTTATGCTAGTTCTTCGTTTCGGGAGCGTGGTTGTCGATTCGGATCATCCGTAGTCACTTTTCACTTCCGATCCTTCAAGATGTCACAAAGGCAAGTACTTTACATTTGTTTACATGTTCTAGTATTTGAATTATGGTCAGATCGTGGTGGTTGTGGATGGTTATGTGTATGTTCACCTAGGGACGGTCCGACGGGGCCTCTAGGGATACGTATTGCCGTGAGTGTGCGTATCGTGAACCGTGGTTAGCCACCTGTGGATGTCCGACGGGACTCTGCGGTACGGTGGCCGTGAGTCTCGTGCAACGGTTAACTTTGAATCATGATTTGTTGGAGATAATGTGTTTGTGTTTGTACATCATAAATATTCCTAATATAAAATGTTTTCTAAAATGATTTTTGGCGCATGTATTCATCGATTAGAATGTAGTTCAAATGGATTGTACTTGCACTAGCGATTGTCGCTAACCCCTTAAATGGGGAAATACTTTTGTATTTCGTATTGATCGTGGGGACAAGCGAGCACTCGGGCCGTATGAGGATGATGGGCAAGCATGATATTGTCCAGTGTTTGATTTTCGATGTCATGTCCGGTTACTATTGATGTCTGGTTTTGAGATTTATGTATTATAAAGTTGGTTTAAGTACTCGAGTACTTCCTGTTTGAAATTGTTAATGTTGTGTTCCCATTTTGGGAAATGGATTTGATGTCAGATTTTAATTGTCGGTTGGTAGTCTTTTATTTTAATTGTCGTTTTATTAATGATAGTTTGTCGTTGTCAAATGTCTTGTTGGTATGTTAGCCTAGTGGATTCCACGGTGTGGGGTCCACGGCTGTAATATGCCCCGAATGTCTTGGGGGTGTTACGAATATGGTATCGAGCTTAGGTTTATGGATACCTAGGCCGCCGGTCATTTGGGTCTAGTTAAGTGTCGTTTTTGGACGATTATCACCGCTATGCCATCATCTCGATGCGGTGCTCGTAAGTTTTCCTAACTTGACTCGTTTCACCGTTACATTCTATTCTGTCTTAGTATCTTTGCTTTTCGCGTTTGAATTGTACTTACCCGTTGCTTCTTGAATTCCTGGGTAGAGGACGTGGGCCGCGACGCGGTAGGGGACGTGGCGCGGCAGTGGGGCGGCCATGTCCGATCACTCGGGAACCGGTCGGCGATGCCCTCTTTGTCGAACAGTGTCCCCCTAGTTCGGAGGTCGGCGGGACGATCTGCTAGCTCCTTAATGCTCATGAGAATGTTGGAGTGGCCAACATATTACGGCAAAGTAGCGAACCAGATGACGCTGCGGCTCGGGTTACAGTCGGCCATGCTAATGCCAACCCGGTTCCGCCCTCTTGGATCCGTAATGATAAGCTACTTCAGACGTGATTCGTATGCGTCCTCCGCAGCTTGATGGTGCTTTTGACCCTTCCGGTTGGGAGAATTGGTTATTCGAGTTGGAGAAAGTGTTTGAGGCTGCTAATTGTTCCGAGGAGAGGAAAGTACCCATTGCTCGGTACTTCCTCGCCAAGGAGGCAGCGACGTGGTGGCAAGCGGTGAAACCGCGTGACCAAGGCCTACGTGGGCGAGTTTCGAGATCGATGGAAGATGAATATTGTCCTTGGCTGAAAGAGGAGGATCCGAGCCTTCTTTGAGGCTAAGCCCCAAGATGTTCCTATTTCTCAAGCTATCAAGGACTACAATCAATGTACCATTACGTGAGAAACCAAGTCCGAGATGAGCTAGATAAGATCCGCCACTTTGATATGCGGATGAAGCCGAGGGTGCGCCACTACATGTCCGGGTCCAGGGTGCACGACTTTGAAAGATTATCGAATAAAGCGATGGCTTACGAGATGTCGTTTTACGCGACAGACGGCACTGAAGGAAAGAAGCGAAGACCTCGGTCGGTTTCGGGAGGTAAGTCGAGGGTATCCGACGGCTCGATCCGGTTCGCGAGTCTTCGGGGCCGGGCCGCCATCGGTTAGTCGAGGAACGGTTCTAGGTCTGCCTCCTGCTGGTTACATTCGTGGTCCTACATGCTTCAATCGCGGTCGTCCGGCCACATGATGAGTGAGTGTGATAGGCCTCCGATTGATGTCTTGCTTGTGGCCGTATGGGTCACCGTGCTAAGTTTTGTACGGATGCGGCTCGGGCTCCGATTACTCGGATATCTGCTCCAGTGCGGGAGAGCCGAGTGTGAATCGAGGCACGAGCGGTTCCTCACCAGCAGAGTTTTGGTAGAGGTCGAGGTCGTGGTCGGCCTTCTAGAGGAGCTTCTAGTGCGGGGTGCATTCCGCCCCGTGTGTATGAGATGAGGCGAGCCGAGATCCCGACGCGACGGTGGCTACGGTGCACCGCCCACATCCTTGACCATCCTGTTTAGTATTGTTCGATTCCGTGCTACGCATTCTTTTATATCTATGGATTGCGTGCGTAAATGCATGTTGATTGCCTTGTTGCTTGTGAGCCTTTTGTTGTTAAACTTCCTAGCGGGGATAGCATCGTGGGGGACCGTGAGATTAGAGATTTTTCCGTGAGTATCGCGGGGAGGATTGGCTTTCTAATCGATTGCGATAGATATTAGAGATGAGGATTTGATTAAGGTGAGGATTGGCTCGACCGTCATGGGCGATCATAATTATAGAACGAGGATCACGATGTTAGCCTCTCGATGGTACCGAGCATTCTTTTGTGGGGCGTAAGCGGGGTAGTCGAGATTACCGATCGGCGTTTTGAGGGCGGTGAGGCTTCTTCGGGAGGTTGCACGGGCTATTGGTGTTACGCTTTGAGATCGGAAGAAGGGGAGTCGAGCTCGTCTATTCCGGTAGTATGTGAGTATCCCGACGCGTTTTCCGGATGAGTTGCCGGGTTTGCCGCGGGCCGAGAGGTTGAGTTTCTGGTCGATTTAGAGCCGGGTGGCACCTATCTCTAAGACGCCATACCGTATGGCGCCGCCGAGATGCTTGAGTTGAAGAAACATTGGGAGAGTTCTTTGGACATGGGGTATATTCGACCGAGTGCTTCGCCTTGGGGCGCACCAGTCCTATTTGTAAAGAAGAAGGATGGGTCACTTCGTTTGTGCATCGACTACCGAGAGTTGAACAAAGTGACCATCAAAAACAAATATCCACTCCCGAGGATTGATGACTTGTTTGATCAGTTGCAAGGAGCGACCGTGTTTTCGAAGATTGATTTGAGATCGGGGTATTATCACTCCGAGTGAAGGATACCGATATTCCGAAGACGGCCTTTCGGACGAGATACGGTCACTACGAGTTTGTGGTTATGCCTTTTGGGCTAACTAACGCACCCGGCCGTGTTCATGCGACTTATGAACAAAGTCTTTATCGAGTACCTCGATAAGTGTGTAGTCGTTTTTATTGGCGACATCCCGATTTACTCGAGGAGCGAGGAGGAGCACGCCGTCATTTGCATATTGTGTTAGATATTTTGAGAACTCGGCATCTTTTGCGAAGTTCTCAAAGTGCGAGTTTTGGTTACGGAAGTCATGTTTCTCGGTCATGTGATCTCGGAGGTGTTCGTGTGGACCCACATAAGGTAGAGGCGGTGTTGGATTGGGCGCCGCCCAAGAACGTGAAAGAGGTCCGCAGTTTTCGGGATTAGCCGGGTATTACTGCAGTTCGTCGAGGGGTTCTCTAAGATCGCTCGACCGCCGACTCGATTGTTACGAAGTCGGAGAAGTTTGTGTGGACCGATGAGAGGCGTAATAGTTTTGAGGAGTTGAAGAAGCGGTTGACGACCGCTCCCGTGTTGGCTTTACCGAGTGGTAATGATGGTTTCTCTGTTTATAGTGATGCTTCGGGCCAAGGGCTCGGATGCGTACTTATGCGGACGGAGGACGATTGCCTATGCTTCCCGTCGGTTGAAACCGTATGAATTGAATTACCCTACGCACGATCTTGAGTTGGCCGCAGCTTGTGTTTGCGTTGAAAATATGGCGTCATTACTTGTATGGCTCGTCGTGTCGATTTTCACCGATCACAAGAGCCTCAAGTACATCTTCAAGCGAAAGAGCTTAATATGAGACAGAGGAGATGGTTGGAACCGATTAAGGATTACGATCTTGAGATCCTCTATCATCCGGCAAGGCTAATATGGTAGCAGATGCCTTGAGCCGGAAATCGGTATCGCTTCGGGTGCTTGAGTTACTCACGGCCCGATCGGGACTTCGGCGAGAGTTTATGAGGTTGAGCATTGAGATTGTACGCCAGAGAGTTCCTGCGATTGCGTACTCTTGAGATTTCTTCGTCTCGGTCGAGGACATTAAATCGGGTTCACTTGGAGGACCCGATGTTTATTCAAACATGGAGAGTGTAGAGAAGGGGAAAGCCCGGATTCGTTATTCATGAGGACGGCGTGTTGAGATTCCGAGGTCGGTTGTGTGTTCCGAACGACTCGAACCGAGACAGAGCATTATGCGAGAGGCTCATGCGTCACCATACTCACCCATCCGGCTCGAGTAAGATGTATAAAGATCCGAGGAAGAATTTCGGTGGAGCGATATGAAGAAGGAGGTAGTTCGGTTTGTAGCTAAGTGTTTGACTTGTCGCCAAGTCAAGATTGAGCATCGGCCACCGGATTATTGAAACCACTTCGCTCCTAATGGAAATGGGAGGACATCTCTATGGATTTTGTCACGAGTTTACCGAGGACGAAGACCGGTATGAATATGGTATGGGTAATTGTAGACCGATCGACTAAGTCGGCACATTTTCTGGGCATCAGCGATACTTGGGGTCCTAAAAGTTGGCTCGTATTTTTATCACTCGGATAGTGAGGCTTCATGGTACGCCGAGGACCATTATTTCGCAGAGATGGCCGATTTGTATCGCATTTTGGCGTGCAAAGCATAAGGCATTGGGGACTCGGCTACGTTTGAGCACTTGCTCCATCCCTGCATCGATAAGGTCCGAACGTACCATTCAGACGTTCGAGGATTTGGTGCGCGCGTGTGCGGTAGATTGGAGTAGTAACGGGGAGGATCAGTTGGCCGTGATTGAGTTTACTTATAATAATAGCTGGCACGCGTCGATTAAGATGGCACCATATGAGGCACTTTATGGCCGACGTTGTCGATCACCGATATGTTGGGATGAGCCGCTCGATTTGGTTGGCACCGAGCCGGATCTGGTGTTGGAGACGAGGGAGAAAGTCGAATTGATTAGAAAGAGGATGTTGGCTGCCCAGAGTCGACAAAAGTCTTATGCGGATGTTAGGCGTAGACCTTTGGAGTTTGAGGTGGGAGATCACGTTCTGCTGAGAGTATCTCCGACGAAAGGAGTTTTCCGATTCGGGAAGAAGGGGAAACTCAGCCCGAGATATATTGGACCTTTCGAGGTATCGAGAGAGTCGGTGAGTTAGCGTGCCGCTTGGCTTTACCTCCGCCGCTTAGTCATGTACATAGCGTATTTCACGTTTCCCGATTGAGGAAGTACGTTAGGACCCGTCCACATTATCGACTTTGGGGACGTGGAGATTGAGAAGGATGTTACGCTTGAAGAGAGACCCGTTAGAATTTTGGAGCGTCGTGATAAAATGCTTAAGGCACAAAACCATTCCTTTGGTTAAAGTGCAATGGTCGAGGCACGGAGTAGAAGAAGCGACGTGGGAGTTAGAGGAGGATATGCGTTCGAGATACCCCGAGCTTTTTGATTCTTAAGTTTCGGGACGAAACTTTATTTTAGAGGGAGAATGTAATATCCGTAATTTTCCCATTTTTAGCGCTTCCATTTTTGGTGTATGTCTATTTTTATCGACTCGTTTGTAACCGTTTCGACATTTCGAATCTATTTTGTTCTTGGAGTTTTTCCATTGGGATGAGTTTTGATGATGTATTCACGTAATTTAGATTTATTACATGTTTTGACGTATTAACGATCGATTCTTGTAAAACTCGCTCGCTTTCATTATTTCGGTTTGTACAAGGTCGTATGGTTGAGTTGGTCTTGTGGAGACTTTCGGTTCAGAATCCGACGTCGTTTCGTGATTTTCGGGCACTTGGGCCATTTTTGTAATTTCCTAATAGTTTAGGGAATCTCGTTTTCGTTGTCGCATTATGGACCCTTCGGTGGTCGGAATTGTATTTTTCTTTCAGCACTTAGCTCCGTCGTCTTGTATGCTTCGTGTTCATGTTCCTGGATTCTGGTCTCGTCGTGTGTATCGTGTATCGTACCCTCGGCTGACTTCATCGGGCGATATGACATCGCCAGATCAATCTTGTGTAGGTAGCGACGCTACCCGCCTGCCTTTGCGTGCGCTATCAAGAACAGCTTAGCGACGCTAACCCTTATTGTTAGCGTCGCTAACGAATGTGGCATTAGCCATCGGATCGCCGCGCCCCGCGAAGACGCTACATATGGCGATTAGCGTGCGCTAACTTCACACTATATAAGCCAGTAGCGCTTTTGAGCAGCTTTCATTCTTTTCCCTTCGTTTCTTCGACGTGCGACCTCGAGGCGATTTCCATCGCCCGATCGGCGTTCTATTCACATTCCATCACCGTAGAGTTGTGCTAACATATTATCATCGATAATCGTCATCCATCATCCGAAATCAAGGTAATTTAAATACAGAACCCTAACTCGTCAAATTTGGGGTTTTTCCGGTTTTACTAATTGAACCGAATTATTCCGAAGATGTTAGGATATTCTTCACCGATTGTGATTGTTGAATGATTCCAAATCCAATTTCCTTGATTTTAATCCGCGAATTATCGATACGGGAGATTTTGCGTAAGCCCTCGCCGTATCAATTGATCGTCTATTGTCGTTATTGATAATCGGGGTTTTGGGAGTATTCCTTTCGACATCGATGTCCGTTGGGACTGAGTTATGCTAATTCTTCGTTTAGAACCGTCGTTGTCCATTCGGATCATCCGTAGTCACTTTTCACTTCCGATCCTTCGAAGATGTCACAAAGGCAAGTACTTTACATTTGTTTACATGTTCTAGTATTTGAATTATGGCTGTATCGTGGTGGTTGTGGATGGTTATGTGTATGTTCACCTAGGGACGGTCCGACGGGGCCTCTAGGGATACGTATTGCCGTGAGTGTGCGTATCGTGAACTGTGGTTAGCCACCCAGGGATGTCCGACGGACTCATGGTACGGTGGCCGTGAGTCTCGTACCAACGGTTAACTTTGAATCATGATTTGTTGGAGATAATGTGTTTGTGTTTGTACATCATAAATATTCCGGAATATAAAATGTTTTCTAAAATGATTTTTGGCGCATGTATTCATCTGATTAGAATGTAGTTCAAATGGATTGTACTTGCACTAGCAGTTGTCGCTAACCCCTTAAATGGGGGAAATACTTTTTGTATTTCAGGTATTGATCGTGGGGACAAGCGAGCACTCGGGCCGTATGAGGATGATGGGCAAGCATGATATTGTCCAGTGTTTGATTTTCGATGTCATGTCTGTCGGTTACTATTGATGTCTGGTTTTGAGATTTATGTATTATAAAGTTGGTTTAAGTACTCGAGTACTTCCTGTTTGAAATTGTTAATGTTGTGTTCCCATTTTGGGAAATGGATTTGATGTCAGATTTTAATTGTCGGTTGGTAGTCTTTTATTTTAATTGTCGTTTTATTAATGATAGTTTGTCGTTGTCAAATGTCTTGTTGGTATGTTAGCCTGGTGGATTCCACAGTGTGGGGTCCACGGCGCTGTAATATGCCCTGAATGTCTTGGGGGTGTTACAACTATAATTAGGTATATCAATAAAAAAATATCAACTCAAATGAAAGATGTTTGGAGTATTGCAAACGAAGTGTTGAATATATATATATATATATATATATATATATATATATATATATATATATATAATTAAAAAGGTACTTGAAGTCTTAATCAATTACATAAATTGAAATAATCTTATAAAAAATATTATTGAAAGTGTAGAAACAATGAATTTAATTATTATTATAAATAAATCAAAGAAACTATGGAATAAATCAATTAGTCTATTTTAGTTTTAAATCTTATTTAATTAATATAAAATAACAAAATAAATGAGAAAACTTATATTTACTAAATTATATAATTACTGATTTTATGAATTCTCAAAGAGATATTTCCAAATATATAAGAAATTAAATTTAATAATAATATACTAATCCGTAGATTCATCTTTGTACAAAGAGAATTTCCAAAAATAAACATTGGTCGTAAGTGATTTTTAAGTGATTTTTTTATTTTTTAGTTTTAAAAGATTTGTTAATTTATCTACTTTTGAAGTCAA
The DNA here is from genome assembly GCA_033398695.1 of Orobanche coerulescens. Lineage (NCBI taxonomy): Eukaryota > Viridiplantae > Streptophyta > Magnoliopsida > Lamiales > Orobanchaceae > Orobanche > Orobanche coerulescens. The sequence goes on from CM065815.1 coordinate 38,094,562, forward strand.
CTATATAGTTTTGAAAGTTTTGGATCTACTTTTGTATTTTAAATTATATCCAAATAATTTATATATTTTTTTTCAAATATAAGGATTAAATTATCTTCTTTTTGGCCATTTAACAGAAACCGTTAAATACTTAATGATTTTAACCATTTTGGCAAAAAAGACAAAAAAAGAATGCAGAACTAAAAATTTCATCAAATACAGTTTAACACATTCAGATGTTGAGATTTTTTCTAATACGAGTTTCCGAAATTATTAAAAATGTCCAACTATTTATGTGTTCTCTTGAATGTAAAATGTCTCAACTTTAATACTTCTATATATTAAGTTAAATATTTGAAAATAATATCATATAAAACTGATATAAAGTTTCAACTGAACCAAATATCGCTTAGGTTTTCTGTAATACAAGTTTCACAAATTACTAAACACACTCTAATTATTTTTCTCTTCTTTTGAATGTAAAATTTATTGATTTTAGTACTCTTAAATATGAAGTTCAATGCCTGAAAAATACCCTATAACTTTTCCCGACTCGTCTTATATTACAATAAAAATTAGGCATTTTTGTACTTTTAAAAAATGGGGATAATTTTAATTAGTCTAGGATGTGGATGTAGTTTTCTTAGTTAATTAGTTAATCCCGCGATTAGTATATTTACAATAAGTCATACAAGTAATTTACTTATATATATACTACGATGTTGCTGCTTATTTTTGTTTTTTCTGGCAAATTTGGAAGTACTTAATTTTAAGTTATAAGTCATAATCTCCTTACTTTGTAATTCAAAACCTATTTTAAAATGAATATACATATAGTTTCACTTCAATCAAATGCCGTCGAGATTTTTTGTAATACAAGTTTCAGAAATTACTAAAAGTACTTCAACTCTTTGTCTATTTTTTACTGTAAATGGGTAGATGTTGATACTCTTAATATGAAGCTAAATGTTCGAAACAATATCATATAAGCATAAATATGCCGTTTCACTTTAATCAAATCAATTGAGTTTTTTCTTTTGTAATTTTCTAAAATTTTAAGATCGTTTTTAATTAGGACAAAATTCTATATATTTTTTAACTTGTCCAAGCTATTCTTATATTGCAATCCAAATTGTTAAATTTTTTGGCAATTTTAAGGCTAGGACTTGGATGTAGTTTTTGAAATTAACAGGTATAGTTATAATAGGTCATACAAGTAAATTATATATACTACTATTACTTTTTTATTGCAATTTGCGAAGTGCTTAATTTTAAGCTATAAGTCAAAATCTCTTATGTATTTCCAACAGCTTTTTAAGTTTTAAATATTAAATTACATTTGCCACAATTATTTAGTATAATTCTACATATGAAGTGTATCAAATGACGATGCATCTATCGGTTATTCAAATATAAGCTCTTCTTTACTTTGGCATCATTGCAAACTCATAAGACTGACCAAGAATATGAGATTAATTGTTGGACAAACAATTAATTAAGGACTTATCCGAATGAATCCTCAAAATTGTAGATGGTGAGCTCGGTGAAAAGTCGATAGAGAAACCTTGATTGATATTCTTGATATGTACTAATCCGGAATGTCGAAGATCATATTGCAGCCATTGTTGAAAGCACTATCATTCACTTATAAGTAACTTTTCATAAAGTAATTTTTTGAAGAAAGAGCAATCCTGGCGCCAACAAACGACGTTGTGAGATAATAAACGATTACGTGATGTCTATAATTTCAAAAGACACGTGAAGATATCTCAGTTTTGATAGTATATTCAAAATTTCCACGACCTCTAAAAGTTAAAATCAAGTATATCCAATGGATTTTTTTGAATAACATTAGGTGTTCTAGAATTCCAAATCACATCTTGAAATCGTAAGTTAGAGTTGCAATTATGCTAATTCAAAATATGGATCAATCATCACGATTATCCAATGTCACATTATTAATAATTATCCAAATCTGTAACCATATTATTGAACAAAAAAATCGGGGAATAATTTTGAGAGTAAAGTATTTATTCCATAATTGATATTAAGTCCGTTAGATATCTGATTATCATTTAAATTTCAAATACGCCAGTTCCCACTTATTATGAGCTTTGCCATGACTATATTTAAGAGTCAAGGACAAAAACTCTCTCATGTCGGTATGTATCTTCCAAGATCCTTATTCGGTCATGGTTAGCTTTATGTAGCCATATCAAGAGTGAAGATAAGGAAAGACTGGAAATCTTTTGTTGCAATGAGAATGGGTATAATCATAAACAGAACAAATAGTATAGTTTATAAAGAAGTATTATGAAATTTATAATGAACGATTTACATATTATATATTTACATAATAGTTATTTTTTGTGTTCCCGTGTAATTACACGAGTGTTATACTAGTAATTAAATGATTAATGATCAAAAATATATTTGGGTGACCGATTAAAGTTAAAATGAGCAAGTTTTTTTTTGCGGAGGGGGGACGAATTATTTAATGAACTTAATTAACCTATCAAGTCATAATTTATGGGGCTATTACCCCATCCTTGTATAGTTATAAAGGAGATACAAATTATCATTTAATGAACTTGTTATAATACTACATGTAGATTAGAGAGGATTTAGAGAGGATTAGTTCTGAAGTCTATTTTCATTAGTAATTTGAGTCTTATTTATTGGAAAACTTCAGATGGCACGATTGTAATTATATATTATACTGGTGGCATAATAATCATTAACAATACAAGATAATATTGATTTAATCTTCTCATACTACGTAAGACATCTTCTCGTAAGGCATGACATTCATAACACTCCCCTTAAATGACTATTAAAATGCACCTTCAACTTGTTTGAGAAGAACCTGGACAGTCTGCGCTAGTAAATTTGCTCCCCCATATGGATCATTTTTGTTATGTGTCGTCTTAGTAAAACCTTTTGGGACAAAACTTTAGTGAAGCTTAATAGTATACATCTATCCGCGTGTAGATGATTCTTTATAGGAGTATTCATGTGCTGGCTCGTTAAAATCTGTTAAAACCTTGTTAAGAAAACCCTATGGGATAAACTTGTTCAAAGGAAAGAGACTACAGTTACTCTCCTCACTTCAGATTTGAGGAATAATATTGATTTTTGTAATGTCCTCATCAAGTCATGAAAATGACTCGCCAAAACTTTATTAGGAAAAACCCAGTGGGAAAATCCTAATGAAGAAAAAGAGTACACTATTCATGTTAATACGTCTTCTAAGTTGCCTCATTAAAAACATTGCTAGGAAAACCACGTGGGATAAAACCTCAGTCGAGGGAAAAAGACTGCAACGCGTACTTCGTACAAATATTCTTCAGGCATCTCAAAATCCTTCCTCGATTATATAATAGAAATTGTCGATGTTTTTATTCATTTCAAATTTCACGTGAATAAATATTATATACCAATAATATTTAATTATTCTTCACCCTACATAGAACCGTACCTCACAAAGTGTAATTTATAATTTCGAATTCATAATATCATCATGAATGACAAATGTCAATCTCTTTTGAAAAATTCATTAAGTTGTCTCGTTAAAAATCGCGTTTGGAAAAAACTATTTGGGATAAAACCTCAATCAAGAAAAATAGTACAACACACAAATTTTTCTTTATAAAACTATCTTTATTCCGAGTTAATGTACATACTTAATATATTTGAAACTTCACCTAGAGTTTCAATATGGAAATCGTATCAATATTCTTTGGTGAATTTCAGTATCCTTATTATCAAAAATCATTTATAATGTTATTCTCTTTTGATGTGTCGATACCTTTTGATTCATTTGTTTCCACACAGCAACATAACTTCATTGATATATCTCGTCAATGTCAATCATCTTTAGGATCTGTATATTATAATCATATATATACACCCTTGGAGAGTATATGCCTCATTTACTTAAAATTATGTTAGCCTTGATATATATTTGGGGTATTATACCAATGCTTCGGACATGCTGATTTATCAAAATATTTATAGTTAGCATATAAGATCATAAATAATCTTTCGTGCATCTTTGAACTTCAAATTCATATTTCAACTATGAGGATATAACGTGATATATTTCACATATTATTTCCAACTATTAATATTCTCCCTCACGCTAAGAAAATTCGGAGAACCTAACTCACATGGCATTAATTATACGTATGTTTTCAATATTCAGTTTCGACAAGGGAGTTTATATGTTCCTGCATTATGGTCTCGATGATAATTTATTCGAGGACTTAGAAATAATTTATCAATAAATATCCCTCTTGTATGCGCACATTTGTTCCTCCGGGACCTATTCAAGTTTATTTGGGATATATTATTGGCTTTATTATCTTATCTGAAAACTATGCTCAAACCATGAGCAAATCATCACGTAAATTTGTGATTATGAGTCATATACAAATGTGACTATCTAGTGGATCCATAATACCAAGTAGTTCACATGTAGAATGAATGAGTCCATACTCCCTCTTAATATATTCCAAATTTATTAGGGATTCATTGTAAATCGAAAACACACTTTTAAATATTTATTCTGGTCTTCAAATAAAACAACAATTTCAATTATTAATTGTGTTTATCATGATGTTTGTCAATACATCATTTTTCGGTGCCAGATTGTACAACATTTATTAACACGGAGTCATAGCTCACAAGCGTCATATCGTGGTTATTGTTGAAATGCAAAACATAAAACACGAAATTGCAACTCATACGCATCATGTCATTCTATAAATATATTACCATGATATTCATAATATTCATACCAATAGGGTCTGAAATACCTCAATGGATTCAATGCTCTCAAACCTTCGCAAATACTATCAATCTGTTCTCATGAATATAATAAAAAGAATTTATCGAGTTCGACTTGAAAGATTAAGGATGCTAATGAGAAATGGCATCCATGTAGATATTCGATGGTTGATCGAAGCATAAGTTCGATTATCTGGCAAATTTTCAAATTCATTCAAGTACATGCCATGTATGGGTAGGAGTAGTTTTGCAAAGAAACGAAATGCAAAAGGGTTATGTGGATGATATAAATGTGCTCGGTGGACTTGTGACACACGATGCAAATTTATGGGGTTCGTGTTCAAAAACCGAGAAGATAAATTAGTATTTATCAAGGATGGAATGAGTAAAGAATCTATATATCATGATATCCAACAGAATCTTGAGACACATCCCTACGTTCATCGTGAACTTATGGCCCTGTGTGCACAATTTAAAGATGAACGAGAAAGCTATAGTCACAAGAAATTAGTCTTAAGAGATCATATCTGTAAATCTGTGTTGCCAACTGTTGGGATAAACAATCATGTACCTTGTTTTGATAATTGCCAACATACAACAATATTTCGTATAGCCAACATACAACAATGTTTTGATAATAGCCATCATACAACTGTTGGGATTCGAAAGCAAAAACGAAGGGCGTAGCGGAAGCGAAAAACACAAGTACAATACGAATCCCTCAAGAGGATCAATACAAGCTACGTATATACGAATATAAAACGAACAAAGAGGGAGATTCGAAATCATACCCTTATAGTCCATTGATTTAATCATTGAGAAGATCTCGGTGACCGCAAATCTGATTTGATAAGTCCTCGATGATGTCCCTTACGAATTCAATCCGCAACAAGGTCTTGGATGATCCAACGCTGAAAATACCACGTCTCTACTTGCCACTCGCTGGAAAAATGATCGGAATGACTTCACCTTGTTATCATCCAAGGATACGGGTAGAACAAAGTGATAGGAACTTGTCATATTATCTATAACACCCTAAGTGTATAGATATATTTTTCTCTCTATATTTCTCTCAATTTTTCTCTAAGAAAATTGAAGAAGATGATCATGGTGATGGAAGGATGAAGAGGACAAGATGAACAAAGTCTCTCTCTTTCTCTCTCACTTGTGCATACAATGAACCGTAAGATTCAAAAAGAGAAGGTGGAGTCCCCTCTTGAGAATACATCACAAGATGTAGTCTTCATCTCATGATATGCCTTTTGATTAAAAAATCAAGAAGTCTTCCACCACATAGTGGAAGACAAAGACCAATCAATAAGGTAGACAAATGGGGTGGCCATTAGAAGCTAACGGAAGAGTTCGTTTCGTTTCGGACTCCCACGAGTCCAATCCGATAAACTCCATTCCGTCTCGATGAATTATATCAATCAATTATCCAATTAATTGATTATATCAAATACGAAGTAATATAATTAATTCCTCCAAGAAATAATTATATATTTGAATCAAATTAATTACCTAGTCATTTGTATAACTCATTAGGCCGTAAGTTAATTCATCCAATAAATTAACTTAGACATCCAATATCCCAAAATTAATTAGACATCCAATGTCTAATAAATTAAATATCCAATATCTAGTATTCATAAAGAGAGAATAAGCTCGATTCATTCCATCATCAATCCTATTGCGCGACTCGATTGGTCCGTCTCAGTTAGAAGGAGGAACCAAAGAGTAGTAGCACCACCTAGCCAGCCTAGAGGCCTACACTGTACCCTAACTGAGAACGAATGATGGGGATCATTCCAAAACCTTTCTGTCATGAATACCAATATACGTATAAACCCTTCTTTCAAATGTCCGGATCAAGTTATAGGGTCACGGTCAGTCAAACCCTATTTGTAATTGACGCTATGCACGAGTTAATGCAAATCGAGATCATTGAGCTCTTGTGTATATAATACAACTAGCTCCAATGCTTTGGCCAAAGACTTACGATCTCATGTGCCAATAACCGCATAGGACATGTACTCGTTCACTTATAGGAGAAAGAATCATATCTTGGTATTTAGTAGAACCTGCTACTTGCCTGTCAAGATGCACGTCGAGGTTGACCCCCACCTTCCGGTTTTCTGGGTCGAACTACTCTAATGAAAATCTTAACGTCACAATCACATCCCTACTAAATCCTCAAGTTTAAGGTTCATGAATACCTATCACAACCTTTCGATTCCGTCATTGACAGTCCCGGAGTGAAATCCGTGTGACGAATCGAGGGTGAGTCAGTTTGAGTATACTAATCTACTTAGCATACCTATAATGTGTGCTCCCACTAACCATTAGCATTCGACACGCACTCTCCAAGTCAAAGAAGACGTCATACAAGTCTTCACATAAACCTAATGCCCGGTCAAGTTTCATCGACTTGCAAACAATTAAGTATTCGAGCCATAAACCTTTACAGTGCCGATCCCATTATCCAATAAGGAGTGGAACATTTTGCTCTCAAATACAAGGACTAGTTTATTTCTATATATTTACTAGTCAGGAATGCCAATGACTATCTGTAAATAAAGAAACATGCAATTGCCTTTTGATAATGATTTACATAATAACAAGTCAATGCCATCTCTCAAATATCCTCTGAGTGGCATTCGAGGGGATACTCCTAACAACAACAAGCTGCCTCAATAAACTGGGAGGATTGGAAATACCGCTAAGTATGGAAACTGTATAGAAACTCCATACAACACCCTTCCATACAGCATTGGAGATAGCGTACAGCGTTGAAGTCTACACCTACAACAGTAAAGTCGTATTATGTTGGATACATCATACAGGCTGAAAGTGTTGGGAAAATAAACACTTATCCAACAGGACTGAAGACCGTTGTGAAGGAATCTACTTTATTCACTAAGGTTAGAACGCCATTTGAATGAAGTATTTAAATACTGATCGGATAAAGTATTTAAATACCAACCGACAAGGATCTTCAGACAAGGAGCAAAATCCGGATCTAGCATCTTGAAAGTCAATCAACCAATCAAAATGGATCTTTGCTCACCAACCAGCCAACGGACATATTTATAACGGATCTATTCCAAAGTTATAAATAGTCCATGCAAGAAGACATTGCAAGAACTGAACATATATACATACGAAGATATACTGAACTTCATACGTGATCCAAACACAGAAAGCATTATATCAAGCTTGCAAGGGCAGACATATTTTTTCGAGCATACTGCAAAACATGAGTGAAGAAATATATACAAGTGCTCAACGTGAACAACACATCATCAGCCTAAAGCTCATCAAGCATTCAAGTTGTTGTTCAAACCAGTGATTTCACCATTGTTTACCTTTGAGTAAACTGAGCCCTGTGTGGACTAAGGAAAAGTTATTCTGACCTGTGTGGGACGAATAGGACGAAGCTTCAATCTGTGTGAGAAGAAGCAAGTAAAAGAAGCCTACAACCAATCTGTATGAATGGTTGAAAGCTATAGTCTTTGTATCAATCCGTGTGAACGATACAAGGATAGTTTGATTAAAGTCACGTAGTTGTATACGTAGTGATTTTAATAAACATTTTACTCCTGTGTGGAGGACCAGTAGGCGTAGAGGGGTTTACCTCGAACCACTTTATATTGCATGTTGTTTACCTTCTGTTTTTAGTGTTTTCATAACTGTGATTATTTACAAGTATAAATTGCATAACCCTGTACGCACTAAGCTACTAGGAGAAAACCTAGTTGCTCTATTTACAACAACTCACTTAAACAAACTTCCACTACGCACTTTTCTTTGAAAATCGTACAGCTTGTTGTACTAATATTTTTCCAAGTTGTATTCTGTATACATAGTAGCCAACAAGTGGTATCGGACCGGTTGATTCTGAAAAGAATCAGTTGTATTTTTAACCGAATCAGATCCTAAAATCACACACATTCTTTTTGAAAACAGTTTTTATCTTTCCTATATTCTTACATGGATACCTATATGATAAACAAGGTTTCTATGTTCTCAATTAACGAATTTGATGATTGGAGAATTAGGATGGAAGCACATCTTGCCGCCATGCACAAAGAGATTATTTTTGTCATCCAAGATGGCCCCATAAAGATAATGAAAGCTAATCTCGCCGCAATGATAGAAGTACAACCTCATGCAGAGATGCTCGAGAAAGAACGTGAGCAATGGACAACCGACGAGCGCAAGCGTGCTAATCTCGACAACGTTGCTAATAATGTGCTATTTGTCACTCTCGACAAAGGCACATTCTCGAACGTAAAAAACTGCAAGATAGCCAAGGAAATCTGGGATAAACTCAAGATGATTTGTGAGGGAACTTTGCTCTCAAAAGAAAACAAGATTTCAAAACCCACTCAACAATTTGCATCATTTGAAATGAAATTATCTGAAACTCTTGAGGAACTTGATCTCAGATTCCCTGGCATTATCGGTGAACTTGAAGCGTTGGGTAAAGCGTATACCCAAAAGGCGAAAAATTTGAAAATCTTTAGATCACTCCTTGCCCGATGGCACATAAAAACTATAGCTATGTGTGTGTCATGTAATCTCAATGACATTTCTACTTTTGACCTCTTCTCTGACCTCAAAGCTTTTGAGTATGACATTGACAAGAGACAGAAGGCCGAAGAGTCACCTGTTAAGACTACAGCACTAGCCGCTGTATCTAACAGGAGACACAGCATGCCGAGCACATCTAAATCTGCCTATAAGAATGCTGACAGTGACGATGATATCCTGTCACAAGAAGAAATGGCCCTGCTCATGCACAAATTCAAAAAATACATCAAACAGTCTGGAAAGACTGCATATAGGCCCAAACCTTTTCACAAGGTAAGTTCTGAATCTTCTCCATCTGGTGATTCAAATCTATGCTACAACTGCAGGAAACCAGTACATTATGCAAATAAGTGTCCGCATCCTAAAGTCCAAAAGTTGCCGGAAGCCGAGCAACAAGAAAAGGACGAAAGAAGACGCGCTTGAAAAAACAAGCTCAAGGCCCTGATCGGCGAATCAGAATCCTCGCCCGCTCAAACCAAGACTGAGGAATGTCTTCAGGCAGTCACTGACAGTGACTCGTCCGATGATGAGCTCGAAGATAATGCTTTATGGCCAGGGATATAGAGGACGATGAAGATAGTGATGATGAGGTAAGCTCAACATTCAATATTCCTATAAATGCATCCCATACTTTTAAAGATATGATTAATGAATTTAAAAACATTCAAAAGGCCCATGAGATATTAAAACAAGAAAACATAGAGCTCGAAATTTCCAACTTAGAGCTAAAAGAAGAAACCGACTTGCTGAAAAATAATTACAAAAATATGTCCACCGATTGTAAAAACAGCAAGATCAAATTGGTAAAACTCATGGAGAGCAATCATCAACTTGCCCACGATCTAAATGAGACCAAGTCTCATAATGAAAGCAAGACAAATGATTTCGCTCTACTCGAAGCCAAAGTAAAAACCCTCGAGAAACGAGAAAGAGAACTAGAGACCATCTTGAAATCTTTCGAGAAATTATCTAAAAGGATGGAAGAAATTCTAAGCACCGGGCAACATGCTCATGATAAAAGTGGCTTAGGATACATCTCATTCTCTAATAAATGGAAAACTAGTACCGTGTTCGTCAGGGGTGTGGAACCCATTCATATACCTGAAGAGACCCCGAGTCCCGCCAAGGTTACAGCTGACCCGCATACAGCAAAGGCTGCCATTCCGCCACCAAAATCATATCATCGGCAGCGGAATCCTCAGCCTCAAAGACTTCTAAGGCATAATCAACAGCATGCTCCCCGAGCATATCAAAAACGCCAACAGCCATTCATAAAGAAGGTTGTATCTAAATATCAACGACATGCACACCAGTACTTCCAACAGTACAGTGCGCCTATATACTCGATATAGGAGCCTCGTTATCCATCGAGAAAGTAGGTCGTCGCGCAATATCAGCAACAGCGTTGGGAATCCAACTGGAGACCCATGAGGTAAGCTGTAAGACCAAAGAAAATGGCTCCACCTCCAAGACGGCATTCGTACTGGATTAATAATAATAACCCTCATTTTTACATGCATAATAATTACTAAGGTTACAGCGGCTACGTGCATGCCCCACGTAGACATCGCAAGAACGGACCAAAAGTAACCTACAACAAGTCAATTGATGTCAGACAAATATGGGTACCTAAAGGCACTAACATCCATGGACCCAACATACAAAGGGGACCTAAATCTACTTAATTTCTTTGCTTACAGGACATCAAAGATAAGGACATATGGTGTTGAGTTTTCCATCCACCGACTACATAAATCAAGAGTAAAACGCAGCGGAAGAATTAATATGAAAACCCAATTTAGGATCTCATGCAGTAATTTAATTGTTTGATTAAAGGGTTAATCGAATTACCTTAATCCGACGAACAGATCTAGATCCGGACTAAAAGCAGATGAATTTCTTCTTTCTCTTTGGGTGATCCACACATGAACAATTCCACAAGCCGGATTGCTAGATCCTTAGGAATAATATTGATAAATAGTACAACACAAATTCCTTACTAGAGGATTGTACTATTGACCAAGATCAACTAAGGGAAGAAGATCATATGACCGACTTCGTTCTCCTACAGTAAGAGGTGGAGGCCGATTTTTTCTTTCTTGGGGGGGGGGGGGATTTTATGTTGATTTCTTATGACAACTCCTTGTCATGGATCTCTTATTTATACTAAGTAATCCCTATACTCAAGAATTTAGTATTTGCTTAGTTACTCATCATCTTATTAAATAATATAATATATATATAATATCCAATATTATATATATTACTTATTATTTAATCTCCTTATAAATATAATATCTAATATTATATTTATTATTCCCAGTTGATATTTATTCCTGCTTGTCTATAATTGTCGTACGTGCGACCCAAAGGCTTATATTATGTTGGCAATTATTTAATACCTTATTAAATAATAAATCATAAGCGGCCTCTAGCAAGAAATTATGATTACCCAAATAATATAAGTTAATATTCCATTAAACCTTTTAACGTGTCAAATCCCTTTGTCACGCGATATCATATTTGAACTAAGTCATGGAGATTGTCATACTTATTATGTTCAAATGCTTTCTCGATCTTAAGTAGACTTATTGAATCAAATGACTCTTCATTTGAGCATGGTCATGCATTTCCTTCAGTCCTACTTATTGAGGGGCCCAACAGATATTTCTCTCATTAAAGAGAGGGACAAATCCCCATGTTGATTATTCATTGCCCTCTATATGACTCCCACTAATCCTGATCGCTAACCTTTATGATCACCATGTTTCAGATGATGTTGGATTACGTCAAGGCATAGCAGTTATCATGCTGGACTCTATGATAATATCAGGTTCAAGGATTTATTGACATACTATTATATTGAGTTTCACTTATGACATTTCCATGCAGTGATCTCAATGCGAGTCTGTCCAATATTGGTTCTCCAACCAATACCCATAAGATTGATCCGTACCATACGCATAATCATCCGATGATTATCAATCAAACTTATACTAGTATATTAATCAATTGAGTCTCTACTCAACGTGATTGTACCAGGGACATTCGAATAATCTTATTATTCGTGAGTAACTATTATTCGATTATTATAATATTAAAACATGCATACATTATAATAATTAACGAGAAATAAATGATATCAAATAACTTTATTTAAATGTGACAATTACAAATCTAGGCACATCGAATGTCCTAGGGCACTATTCCCAATAATCTCCTACTTACACTAGGACCATTCATTCATAACTTTTAGTCATATCGCTCTAGCATGCTCAATATGCTTTCCTTGTGAGAGAGGCTTGGTAAGTGAATGTGCAACATTCTCTTCCGTTGTTACTTTTCATATTGTAATATCTCATCGTCTGACGATCTCTCTGACTAGGTGATATTTTCTGAGTATATGTTTGGAATTATGACGGGACCTAGGCTCTTTAGCTTGTGCAATAGCACCATTATTGTCACAATAAAAGGCTTATGGGACCCTGGATGGTCGGCACCACTCCTAGTTCGGTAACGAACTTCTTGATCTATACGGCTTCCTTAGCTACATCCGATGCTGCCACGTACTCAGCTTCTGTAATAGAATCAGCAACCGTGCTTTGCTTGGAACTCTTCCAACTCACAACACCTCCATTCAATACAAACACATAACCAATTTGCGATTTAAAATCGTCTGTGTCGGTTTCAAAACTTGCATCGGTGTAACCATTTACATCCAGCTCGTTTCCACCCCTCCATAAACTAGGAAATCATCCTTAGTTCTTCTTAAGTACTTTAGGATGGTTTTCACTGTTGTCCAGTGACTTTCACCTGGATTTGATTGGTATCGACTTGTCATGCTAAGGGCAAACGATACACCTGGTCGAGTACAAATCATGGCATACATGATCGATCAGATGGACGGAGCGTATGGTATCTTGCTCATGCGGGCTCCCTCATCAGGAGTCGAAGGACTCTGAATCTCACTCAGATGAATGCCATGTGACATTGGCAAGAGTCCTCTCTTGGAGTCTTGCATATTGAACCTCTTCAATATTTTATTAAATATAGGTACATTGACTCAGACCAATCAATCTCTTTGATCTATCTCTATAGATTTTTATCCCAAGAATGTAAGCAGCTTCTCCTAAGTCTTTCATTGAGAAACAACTTCCCAAACTAAATCTTGACTGTCTGCAAGGTGGGAATGTTATTTCCAATGAGTAATATGTCATCTATATATAAGACTAAAAAAATAACTATGCTCCCACTAACCTTCTTGTACACACATGGTTCATCTTCATTTTGAATGAACCCAAACTCTTTGACGGTTTCATCAAAATGAAGATTCCAGCTCCGAGAAGCCTGCTTCAACCCATAAATGGATCTTTGAAGCTTGCAAACCTTTTTAGAATTTTCTGGATGAACAAAACCTTCAGGTTGTGTTATGTATACATCATCGAGTAAGTTTTCATTAAGGAACGCTGTTTTGATATCCATTTGCCATATTTCATAATCATAGTATGCGGCGATGGCAAATAAAATTCTAATTGATTTAAGCATGACAACTGGCGAAAAGTCTCATCATAGTCAACACCATGAATCTGTTTATAACCTTTTACCACTAGTCTAGCTTTATAGGCTTGAAGATTATCATCCATGTCTTTCTTATTTTTATAGACCCATTTGCACCCAATGGTTTTAAGACCCTCAGGTGGATCTATCAAGTTCCAAACTTGATTGTCATACATGGACTGCATCTCTGACTTCATGGCTTCTAGCCATTCCTCGAACTCTGGTCCTGAAGCAGCTTCCGTATAGCTACTAGTCTCATCATCTATGAGAGATGCGTCATCATACTTTGTTATGAGATAACCATATCTCTTAGGTTCATGACGCATCCTATCAGATCTGCGAGGGACTTGTGTACTTTGAATGGGCTCTTCAACTGATTGTTGAGCCTGTTCGGTTTCCATCGGTGAAGCAATGTCTTCTTGTGGTTCTAGAGTGTCCTCGAGAATTACTCTTATTCCACTGTCCCTTTTGGAAATAAATTTCCTTTCTAAGAATACAGCATTTCGAGCAACAAATACTTTGTTCTTTGCAGGCTTATAAAAGTAATATCCTTTAGTTTCCTTAGGATATCCCACAAATAAACATCTTTCAGATCTGGCTGCTAGTTTGTCAAACACTTGCCGCCTTATAAGGGTGGCACTTTGGAATCGAAAATCGAAAACCGAACCGAAAAAATGAAACCGAAGAAGACCGAACTGAAATAATTTGGTTTGGTTCTCGGTTCGGAGTCGGGCGGAACTGAACTGAACCGAAGTCAAATTTCAACATACCAAAATGACCTTGTTTTTGTGATTTTGGTGTGTTTCGAATTTTAATACAATTCGTTTTCCTTTTGTAAGACCCTCATTGGTCCAAGGAGGACCGATAATATGCTCATGTAATTTGTGATTCAATTAATTTAGGTTGAGAGAATGAGCTACTGTGATTTACGATTGTCATATGTTTTGAGATATTTGTAAATTGTTATGCAACTCTAGCTTTTATCTTGAACATATATATAACTCTTATTGGCTTGTTGTTATATATAGCTTATTCTATTGCATATAATATTTGAATTTATATTGTGAAGAACCGAAAAAACATCAAACCAAATCAAAACCGAACCGAATATTTATAAAACCGAACTTAACCGAACCGAACTTCGAAAAGAACCGAACCAAACCGAAACCGAATATTTGGTTCGATTCTCGTTTTCGGTCAAAAACCGAACCGAATGGAACCGAGCACACCCCTACCGCCTAACGAATGCTTCGCAACCCCAGATCTTTAGAAAAGACAAGTTTGGTCTCTTACTAGTCCATTTCTCAAATGGTGTCTTTTCAACTACTTTAGATGGAACACGGTTAAAGGTGAATGCTGTTTTTTCTAAGGCGTGGCCCCAAAATGATAATGGAATCTCTGTTCGACTCATCATGGATCGAACCATATCTAATAAAGTTCGATTCCTCCTCTCGGACAGACCGTTATGCTGAGGTGTTCGTGAGGAGTAAGTTGTGAAACAATTCCACAACTCCTAAGATGATCATCGAACTCTTGCCTCAAGTATTCTCCACCTCAAGAAGAAGCTTAGGAGAGCTTCAAAAGCTAAGGCTACAGAAGTTACAACGATATCTGTAGATATCCCTACATTGGCGCAACCCGATGTACAACACCCACAGGGCGCAACCCCTGCGGAAGAAGTAATTGCTACACATGCTGCAGATCCCGAGCCATTGGCGGCTATGACGGATGATCAATTACTTGCCAAGTTAGAAGGAGCTGGCGAATCGGCGGCCCATTCGGAGCTGACTGCCGCCTCTCCTGTAAGGGAACCCACACCCGTACAGGATCCCTCTCCCATCAAGGTACCAATCCCTGTTCGGGATCCCTCTCCAAAACAGGCTCCCACACCTGTCACGGATCCTATTCCTACAGTAGACCCACATACTGTTAGGAGCCCCTCCCCCACTGCTGTCATTAATGAAACCCTTCTTCAAGTGCAGATTGAGCAAGCATTTGAATGGTTTGTATAATGGAAGTCTTACAGGGTTGCACTTTATGACGTCCTGTACAACTAGGAGGAGTGGAGAGAGGAAGAAGCTTTTGCTCTGGAAGTCTCATATGCTCAAGACATCCAAATCTTGATTCAATTGGACAACAACTTTTGCCGAGAGCTCGTATCAAATTACTATCTGGAAAAAGCACAGGCCCAATTGAAAGGAAAATCCAAGTCCGAAGACACAGTTCCTAACAGCCCCGAATCTGATCCCGACTCAGACGACGATGACGACGCCCTACATGCAGGTCTGAGAATGAGTCGAGAGGAAGCTGACGAACAGGAACAGTATAGAATGCAAGACCAACAGGGTCATGGGACCTTGGACAGACATCAGTCCCCTCCCCAACAACAAGAAGCTGTGAAGGACAGCGTACATGAGAAACCAGTCCCTCTCATGCAGCATGAAGCTTTGAAACATGAAGCTCAGCAAGAAGAAGAAGCCTGCGCCATCCCACAAGAGGAATCAGTCCCTCTATCGGAGCAAGCGGAATCTGAGAGTCAGCAGGAGGAATCAGTCCCTCCTGTATGCATGACTACAGAAATACCACAGGAACAGGAGGAATCAGTTCCCCTGTCTCCAAGACTGACGATGCTGCCCAGCCATCAGCCGAGCCCGCGCCTGATGCCCCCGCATCACCTATCTATGACAGCTCCAAATCCGATGACGGATTCCTACCCGACGAGAGACCACGTCCTCATGTGGTTATGCGTCAACTTAATGGAGCAGAGGATGAGAGAATAGCGCACCCTGGCTCTCTGCTTACAGAGACCCCGATAGAGCAACTCCAAGCCATCGGCTGCCAAACAGCATTCATGCAGGATGTCGTGAAGGCATCGATGATGTTGGAAAAGAGCTTGATTGGATGAGAGAGACTGCCATTGATGAGATGATTGTCCTGTAGAGAGAAGTTTCAAAAATTTAAGAGGCGTTTCGCATAGTGCCTAGTGCATTACGGCAAGCACTCTCATAACTTCAACAGCGCCAAGAACATATTCTCAAGCAAGAGCAGGAAAAGCTCAGAGTATCCGAAGCCAAGACTGTCGCTGCCCTACAGGAAACTGGCACCAGACTCACATGACATGATAAAAAGATCGATGACATATCTCTGGTGCTCAGTTCTCTGGTGGCCAAAATCTCGAGTATATAGACCAAACAGGACAACACGATGAAACTCCTGGAAAACATTGATGCTAAGGTCACTTACCTTGATGATGCCAGAAATGGGGAAGAAGCGAGAGAGGCTGGAAGGTAATGGAGGCTTGAGAGAGAAAGAGTTTGACGCCGTATTAAAGGACAACTTTGCTGCTGCAATAGGACGCTTGGCCTCACCTGCACAAGGATACAGGGTAACTAGTTCTCGCCCAGAGTTCCATGATCCCAACGTACCCTGGAAGAACAATGTCCAACGACCATTGGAGATTCGTTTGCCCACCAACCGTCAGTCTACAGTTGATGAAGTGAAGAAATGGAGGAAGAACGAACTGATGATATACTTTGTTAAGCTCATCAGGAAGTCCGCCATCTTCAATAAGTGCAAGACACTGGCAGAGGCTGCAGAAGAATTTGCAAGGATGCTGGAAAAAAGGACTGATCCCCATGCAAATTTTCATGAAATCAAGGCACCGGAAAGGTGATCGGCCTACTCACCCCGACGATTGGATACTTGCCTTCGACAAATCTGCTGAAGGAAGAGCGATCTATCTAGATCGAGGCAAGGATTCCCTGGAAAACTGGTGGAGAGGAACCAACAATGATCCTGACAGGAGGCCCTAGAGACACGCTCATTACAGGAGTTAGCATGGATGATCCTTACCATTGTACTTAGCAGTAGACAAACTCCGTATCTCTTTCTTACTCAATCATTGTAATCTTTTTGACTATTATCAATAAAATTCTATCTTCGAATGAAAGATTACAGCTCTCAATCTACTCTTACTGTTTTTACTGTGATTACGAAATCAATTTATTTGCTGCAAACAGCAAGTATAAAACTTGTTAAGACTAAAGCTGTAAGAACTTGTCTGCGAACAGTTCATATGTTAAGTTGTATTCAACCTAGATCACACTATAAGATTGTGCCTGTGCGCCAATCATAAGTTTAAGTTGTAATACACATCCCTGTAAGATGTTTACGAATTCTTAGAACTTACCTGCAAGCAGTTCACATTTTTAGACTAAGTGCTGAAGACCAGATATTTCGACAGAAGACCAAGAAGTCAGACTCTCTGGATCAAGATGTTATCTTTAAGAGGTTTTGGCATTATCAAAAAGGCGGAAATTATTGGGATAAACAATCATGTACCTTGTTTTGATAATTGCCAACATACAACAATATTTCATATAGCCAACATACAGCAATGTTTTGATAATAGCCATCATACAGCAAGCTGCCTCAAGAAACCGGAAGGATTCAAAATACCGCTAAGTATAGAAACTGTCTAGAAACTCCATACGGTACCCTTCCATACAACATTGGAGATAGCCTACAACGTTGAAGTCTACAATTACATCATTAAAGTCGTATTATGTTGGATACAGCATACAGGCTGAAAGTATTAGGAAAATAAACACTTATCCAACAGGATTGAAGACCGTTGTGAAGGAATCTACTTTATTCACTAAAGACAGAATGCCGTTTGAAAGAAGTATTTAAATACTGATCGGATGAAGTATTTAAATACCAACCGACAAGGATCTTCAGACAAGGAGCAAAATCCGGATCTAGCATCTTGAAAGTCAATCAACCAGTCAGAATGGATCTTTGCTCACCAATCAGCCAACGGACATATTTATAACGGATCTATTCTAAAGTTATAAATAGTCCATACAAGAGGACATTGCAAGAACTGAACATATATACATACGAAGATATACTGAACTTCATAAGTGATCCAAACACAGAAAGCATTATATCAAACTTGCAAGAGTAGACATATTTCTTCGAGCATACTACAAAACCTGAGTGAAGAAATATATACAAGTGCTCAACATGAACAACACATCATCAACCTAAAGCTCATCAAGCATTCAAGCTGTTGTTCAAACCAGTGATTTCACCATTGTTTACCTTTGAGTAAACTCAGCCCTGTGTGGACTAAGGAAAAGTTATTCCGACCTGTGTGGGACGAATAGGACGAAGCTTCAATCTGTGTGAGAAGAAGCAAGTCAAAGAAGCCTACAACCAATCTGTGTGAACGGTTGAAAGATACACTCTTTGTATCAATCTGTGTGAATGATACAAGGATAGGTTTGATTAAAATCACGTAGTTGTGTACGTAGTGATTTTAATAAATATTTTACTCCTGTGTGGAGGACTAGTGGACGTAGAGGGATTTACCTCGAACCACTTTATATTGTGTGTTATTTACCTTATGCGTTTAGTGTTTCCATAACTGTGATTATTTACAAGTATACATTGCATAACCATGTACGCACTGAGCTACTAGGAGAAAACCTAGTTGCTGTATTTACAGCAACTCACTTAAACAAACTTCCGCTACGCACTCTCATTTGAAAATCGTACAGCTTGTTGTACTAATACTTTTTCAAGCTGTACTCTGTATATTTAGTGGCCAACACCAACATTCATATAAGGTAAACGACAAAGTAATGTATTTTATGTTATTTAGATTATCTTCCAATATAAAAAGTTTCAGCTACTAAGAAATGAATATCATTTCAAATACGACATCTTATCGGTCATTCTTTATTCGTAATTTGTCAAAAATCAATAACTGAATCTTTTGTCCCTTTGCAAAAAAATTTCTTTAGATAAGGATCCACATATCATAGAAGTGTATCTTGCTCATCATTCAAAAAGTTCAATAGGAGAAAGACGGAATTTTCAGAATCCTCACATAGAGGTAAATCATTTTCTCATCCGATCAAAACCATATGTGTTCTAGGTGGATTCAAACCGATAGGTCATATTCAACATATAGATATGGCATAGCAATTAGTAAGAGAATTACGATACACAAAATCAATATACTGTATGGAGCAACTAATCATAAACTTCTGGGTAATATTTCAATGGGTGCACAAAATTGGGAAATAAGAGTAACAAACGTTATACCTTTCTGCGCAGTTAGATCCAATACTATAATGGGTTCAACTGGATTGATGCTTCAAACACAGTCTGTACATGACTGTATGATGTACATGGTGAATAATAGTGATGCCCTTATTATTCTTCTAGGTGTTTGTGGCACACAAAAACGAGATATTTAATATCATGTCATGGGCAGATCAAAATTTTCATACCAAACCTATAGGTTTGTTGAATATAAATAACTTCTTTAAGAGTTTGCTTGCTTTTCTAGATCAAGCAGTAGATCATAAGTTTACCTCTCATTCAGTAAGAGAATTACTTATATCTGCCAGTACAATTGATGAGCTACTCATGAAGTTTCAAGCCTCTGTTCTAGTTCATAATTCAGTGGAAGCTAAAACTCATCAGCCACAGATTGCTGGTATCAAGAGAAAAAAAAGTTTTGATCCTTTAGATTATGGACCGAGGTGTTGGCTAGAGGTGGCAGAGTCACGAAGTTTTATACTATCGAGACGCAATCTTAATTTGTGGATTTCATATGTATTTTATTTTATTTTGTCAAGTACTCACTATCTTTGTGGCTAGTTTTATTATTTTTCACTTTGATTGTTTTGTACTTCTTAATAATATCTGTTTATACACTTATAATACTCCAGCGAATATAATATCTACAACATCCTTTCAAGATTATTTTGTCACCTTATCAATGATTTCATATGATTTCACCATGTGATATATTTCTTTAACATTATCAACATGAAATTTATTGAGTATTTTTATTTAATTAAGAAATGATAACTTCGGGTATCACTTGCTCAATTTTCTCCATTTATATTCAGTAGTTATGGAGATCCAATATTATCAACTTCTTATTCAAGAGCAAATTTGAATAATTAATCAATTACTTTTCCGAGTTATGTCAAGTGCTTCTTTAAGAGCATGATTTAGATAATTAATCAACTGCTTCATAAAGTGGGATTTGTTTTATCAACTGTCTTTTCGAGCGGACGATTTGAATAATTACTTCTCCATAATAGGATCTTTTAACCATTCATGTGGCATAACCAACCACGATGGTGATACATAATATTTAAATTGAGTATGTAAAATCATCCGTCTTGTGATAGTTAAATTCATCACATATGAGGTATAGTAAATATATAAAATCATCCGTCTTATGACAATTACATTTATCATGTAGGAGACATCATCATCCATCTTGTGATAATTAAACTTATCGCAGATGAGGTATCAACATCCATCTTGTGGTAATTAAATTTATCATATAAGAGGTCACCACCCATCTTATGATGATTAAACTATCACATGAGAGGTATAATAATATATAAATGAGAGAATATAAACTCAATAAATTAGATAGTTTAAATACTTCTTCTGGAGCGGGTATGTCCATACATCTTCTCAAAATATAATATGTGGCAATAGGTCGAATCATAATCGACGTCAGTTGTCGGTGGCGGTTCCGTCTGGCCGTCCCGTGACATCACATACCACTTTATAAAATTTCCATAATATAAGAGCCAAAATCACGTGTCAATGTTTGATATGAAATTGAAGCTTGCTAAATGGGTTGCGTCAATTTTAATCTCATATGAGATAAAAACCAAATTTATGATTTAATTAATTATAAGAATATTTAAATCTTTTTATATTTATTAATTTTTTTTCTTCCCCTTTACCCGTCGTCTCGTCCATCATCTTCTCTTCTTTCTTTTGTTCCATCTCTTTCCGTTCTCTCCTCTTTGTTATCTCTTTTTTTTTTTTTTTTTAGTTCTTACTTGCGCATAGGTGAAGACAAGGCGAATCAATACGGCTTCCATGACAGCATCACAACCACGATTTTAGAAGCATGGCATCTTACTACTGGATCTTCAATCTCGGGATTGGAACCTTTGAACTTGAACAGGGACAGAATCATCTTTTCCCTGATATGCTCATCTTTAATTCAGCAACAGTTACAACACCCATTTTTTCTCAGTAAAGCTTCTGTTGGGAGGGTGAAGTCTTGGTCAGCACCACCAACTCCCTAGCCTATTTGTTTATTTTTGTTCACACTATAGTGTAGGGGTGTGCAAAAAAATCGATTAAACCGAAAAATCGCACCGCACCGTAAAAACCGTACCGAAAAATCGATAAACCGCTTAAACCGACATATATGGTTCTTACTTTTTATAAAACCGAAATTTCGGTAACGCAGATATTTGACTTAAATAGAAAAAACCCGTGCATCAAGTTATTTATATTAAATATTTTTATGATAATATATCATATATAGAGTAGTTACAGACTCACATGAATATAGAAGTATAATAAATATATTGAAGTAAGACACCTGTTTGTTTTTTTCCTTTTTATCCTCCAAAATAGTTGGATGAAAACTTGAACATTAAATTAGTTACTGTCATAAGGTTAGTGTGATTTTTTTGGTTTAGCTATTAATTTAGATCAACTATTTGTGGTAGCTTGTTGAATTAATTTATTCGAGTATTTTTGTCTTATTAATGCTATCAAGTACCAAGTAGAAAAACCGAAAAAATACCGTATCGATGTAAACCAAACCGAAATACCGAACTACCAAACTGAAAAAAACCGTATGTTTATGGTATTAAATCGTAATAAACCGAACATATTTGGTACGGTATCGGTTTTACCCTAAAACCGTGCAGTGCGGTTTTAGGTAAACCGATACCGTACCAAATATGTTCGGTTTATAACCGTACACGCATTGCAGCATGGGTCATGTTTAATTGCTGGATTGGGAATTTTGAATGAAACCTTGAATATCGAAGAATCATGAAGAAATGCGGTGATTGGTTATACTCTACATTGGGGAGCGTTGAGTTGGTTTGTATATACGCATTGCAGTAATGAGGAAGTAGGTATTTGTGGCGGTTTTAATTAGACCTTATTTTGCTTTTGATATTGTCCTTTCGTATCTGCATATTCCAAGATGCTCAAAATCTCGCTAAGGATCATGACGGATGGCTCCTATTCAATAGTTGGATTGGAAATTTTGAATGAATCCTGAGAAATCGAAGAATCATGAAGAAATGCGGTCATTAGTTATACTCTACGTTTGGGGGCGTGGAGTCGGTTTGCCTATACGCATTGCAGTAATGAGGAAGTAGGTCTTGATGGGGGATTTTGTTAGACCTTTATTCGGCTTTTGATATGGTCCATTCGTATCTGCATATTCCTAGATGCTATAGCTGGCGCTTCAGACTCGTTGATGATGGCTCCTGGTGATTTGCCGGATTCAGTTTTGGCTCTGAACCAAGGCCTCATATTCAGTTGGCGCTCAAACTTGACCTAGGTATGTCGTTAAAGTACCTAATTCTAGCACGGCTCATGGTGCAGTTCAACAAATATTTAAGCTCGAACCAGGCACTCAGCTGAAGATATTTGTTTGTGCCGTTTGTCGTGTGGCTATGTTAGGGATTTGGCCTCCCTATAATTTACTTGCTTTCTAGTTCTTAGTTAGCTTGTTTAAATTTCTTTCGGGCTATGTTTGGGATTTAGCCCCCCAGAAAAATATCGGCTATGTAAGGGAATAGGCCCCCCTATCATCTTTGTGCTATAATATATCACTTTTTTTAAAAAAAAATGTATGCCTTAATTGTAGCTGTGAAAGATGAATTTCTCCAGCGGATCAAAGATGATCAAACACCAAAGGAAGCTTGGGATACATTGGCGGCTATTTTCGCGAAGAAAATGATGCAAAATTACAAAGGCTCGAAAATGAGCTTTTGTCGATCTCCCAGAGTAATATGTTTGTGAGTCAATATTTCTCAAAGGTAAAATCTCTTTGTGACGAGATTTCTAAACTAGATCCTGAAAGCTGCATTACACAAACCAGGATGAAAAGAATTACCAACCACGGATTGAAGCTGGAGTATACGAGTATTATCACGGCAACTCAGGGCTGGGCCACCTGTTGGAGCAAGATCGGAATATGCGCCGTTTGTGCGGAAGCGTAAATATAAAGTGCAGAAATTAAATGACACACGGATTTATATAGGTTCGGCCAAACGTGCCTACGTCCTCTCTCGGTGTATCTTTTTCAATAGGATGAAGATCAAAACCTCTGCACCCATCTTCTATCGGTCGAGGGATTACCGTTACAAGCTCGTCTTCTATCAGTCCGAGTAAAATCGTTTTCCTTTTCTATTAGACAAGGAATCAACCACTCTAGCTTTCTATTGGTACTAGATAAACCTCACTAAGATAGCGATTGCGATTCTAACAATGCCGGATCCTTGATCCCAATAACACCGAATCCAATCGTATCTTTTCCTTTTCTCACTCGTGTATGATTTGTGTATAACACTCAATCCCTCTAATTTAAGCTCAAGAACAACAACTATAATGTTTACAATGATATCTCAAGTGTATATGAATTGCTCAATGTTGTTGTTTTGATTGATACCAACTCATTTGGTATTAATAGTCTTCTTCCACAAACTAGCCGTTACTGCTAGTTGACATTAGCGTACGCTAGGTTTCTTTCCTTAGCGTCCGCTATCGCCTGTATTTGCCTTAACATTCGTTATGTACTGCATGTTACGTACGTTAGCATCTTCCAGTTTTAGTCCAGTGGCTACTGTCTCTGACTGTTAGCGTGCGCTAATACTTCTTCCTTAGCGTGCGCTAATCTTGCATCATTGCATGCATCATATATCCGTTTATACTTTTTGACTTGCAGCAAATTCTCCCCAACAGATTGATTGACTTGATTCAAACTTGATATTTAGCATGCGCTAAATATCACTTGTTGCGTGCGCTAAGCTGACTTCACTGCATTCGTCATTCTGTCTTTGAATCTCTTCACAACGGTAATATGGGCTCGATAGCGTGCGTTATATTATAGTGTGTAGCGTGCGCTATCCTCATCAGGTGACTTCACTTCAGGTTACTTCGAACTCGTCTGATCTGCAGATAACTCCCGTTAGCGTGTGCTAACCTTCTGCTCTTGCGTGCGCTAAGCATGTATTTTGATCAGCTTTTTGCGTCTTCGTCTGCTTCGATGTTTTGCTTCGCCTCGATGTTGTTTTGCTTTGTTTAGCAACTTAATCATCAAAACACTATTTATTAATAGATGGAATAAATATTCCAACACCACCGAGCCAACTTTAGCAGATCTGGAGAATTTGCTAATTAATAAAGAGGATCTATACAAATCCACGTCTACTCGACCAACCAATAGTGAAGAGATAGCCTTTTTTTGCTAATAGAAGAGACAATCAAGGACGCGGACGAGGACGCGGTCGTGGTCGAGGATGAGTACGTGGTTTCTGGAGATTCAACAGCCAAGAAAGAGATGTTCGAGGAAACCAATATAGAGGTTTCCAGTCAGGGGGAGCTCGAGGAGCTCAGCATAATCGAAATGGTCAGAACCGGTGGCAACAAAAGGATCAGCAAAGTGACGAATGTTTCAATTGCGGCAAGAAAGTACATTATGCAAAAAATTGCGGGTCCAAGAGAGTTGAAGGAAATGCAGCAACAACATCTAAGGACGAGTCTCCAGGAGAAGAAGATTGGGATTTCGAGACTTCCTTATTTTTCCAGGAGGTAGATGCTGCTGATACACGAGGGAAAGGCCCAAGAGAGGAATTCGCACTTACTGCGGTATGTGAGCAGTTAGTCGATTACAATAATGATTGGATTGTTGACTCTGGTTGTTCCAATCATATGACCGGAGATGAATTGAAACTTGTAAGTATGACCAAGTACAGTGAAGATCGAGTTAGTGTGACAGCTGATAACACACAATTACCAAATAGCCCATGTTGGAAAAACACAACTGCCAAAAAGTTACATGAAGAAGTACAACTCGACAATGTCTATCATGTCTCAGGGATGAAGAAGAACCTGTTGTCAGTACCACAATTAACTGCTTCAGGTAATTATGTGTTGTTTGGCCCGAATGATGTGAAAGTGTATCGTCAATTAAAAGTTAGAGGTACACCGTTCATGGAAGGACCAAAAATGAAGGCTATCTATGTGATGTTAGCTGAAGAAGTCTATGTTTATAAGGCTAGGAGAAGTGACAATTGAGACCTATGGCATGCACGACTTGGACATGTCAATTACGGAAAACTGAAGATTATGATGCAGAAGTCAATGCTAAAGGGACTTTCTCAACTCGAGATCCAACATGACACCGTGTGTGCTGGATATCAATATGGTAAGGCACATCAACTGCCTTACAAAGAGTCAAAGTTCAGAGCAAGGGAGCCTTTGGAATTGATCCACTCATATGTGCTTGGGAAGATCAAACAAAAATCAACAAGTGGTTATCAATATCTAATAACCTTTATTGATGATTTCTCAAGGTATGTATGGGTATATTTCTTGAAGTAGGCTTTTGAAAAATTCAGAAAATTTCAGGATACGGTATAATGTGAGCTTGGGAGGAAGATCAAGTGTCTCCGTACTGATAATAGAGGAGAATACACTTCAAATAAATTCAACAACTACAGTGAAACCTCGATAAATGAATATGATCGGCACCGGATAAAAATATTCATTTAGCGAAATTATTCATTTATCGAAAGAAATTTGAACATGTTATAAGCAGTTGGGACCGGAGAAAATTATTCATTTGGCGAGGTTATTCGTTTAACGGATATTCATTTATCGAGGTTTAACTGTACCTTAAGGAGTGCAACATCCGAAGGCAACTGACTTGTGCAAAAACTCCACAGCAAAATGGAGTAGCGGAGAGGAAGAACCGCTACATGGCTGAGACATGTAGAAGTATTCTACATGCAAAGAATGTTGAAACAAAATTTTGGGCAGAATGCATGAAGACAGTAGTTTATATCACCAACAGGCTACCACAACCGAGGCTGGAATTTATTTCACCATTTAAAAAATCGTATAATGTAAAACCAACAGTGAATTATTTTTGAGTATTTTGTTGTGTATGTTATGTGTTTATTGCAGATGAAGATCGCAGTAAGTTTAACAAGAAAGCTATCCGCTCCATATTCATTGGATATGATGAACAAAAGAAAGGCTGGAGATGCTGCGATCCAAATACAAACAAGATCTGTCTCACGAAATGTTGTATTCGATGAGGCATCTTCATGGTGGGCAAACAAGGTGGCATTACCAGATACAGCTGCAAGAAAAGCTACAAACCAAGTTGCAGCTACATTTCTCTAAAGACAACGACGATATAGAAGAACCAAGATCCCCGTCAGATCAAACTGAGGGACGATCCAAATCAAGAAGCCCTTGGAGAACAGGTGTACATGAAACACCAGATGAAGTACAGACCAGTCAACCGGAACCTCTAGTGCGAAGGTCCACCAAATAGAGACGACCAAATCCAAAGTATGTAGATGTTGCCTATGCTGAAGTCAAAGAGCCAAGTACATTTGAAGAAGCATTAAATAGTCCAGAGTGAAGGAAAGCCATGGAGGAAGAGATTTTAGCACTAAAATAAAATCAAACTTGGAATTTAGTGCCAAAACCTAAAGGTGTTAAACCTATATCCTGCAATGGGTTTACAAGTTGAAGATTCGTCCAAATGGTACAATCAAGAGGTACAAGGCTCGATTAGTTGTTCGTGGATTCTCTCAAGAGTATGGCATAGACTATGACGAGACATTTAGTCCAGTTGCAAATATTAATACATTTCATGTCTTACTAGCTTTAGGAGCAAGTAAGTCTTGGAAATTATGGCAAATGTATGTGAAGAATGCATTTTTACATGGGGAACTTGATCGTGATACCTATATTGATCAACCCAAAGGATTTGTGAATCATGAAAAGCCAGAGTACGTGTGCAAGTTGAAGAAGGCGTTGTATGGCTTGAAGCAGGCACCCCGAGCATGGTATGGGAAAATTGCTGAGTTTCTATTTCGAAGTGGTTCATGTTGCCCCAGCAGATTCGAGTTTGTTCATGAATACTCAAGGAGGCAAGCTAGCAGTATTCCTTATATATGTGGATGATCTAATCATCACGGGCGATGACGAAGATGAGATTCAACGAACAAGGGCAAATTTGTCGATCCGATTTCAAATGAAGGAACTTGGTGAACTAAAACACTTCCTAGGATTGGAAGTCGAAAGAACAAATGATGGTATATTTCTTGGTCAGCAGAAATATGCAAGGGAATTAATCGAGAAATTTGGGCTAACTGACTGCAAGCCAATATCTACCCCAATGGAGCCAAACTTGAAGATGTGTGCCTACAATGGGAAGGACTTGGAGGATACAAAAATGCATCGGAAAATAGTAGGTAGTCTTATCTATCTAACTCTTTCCAGACCAGACATTGCTTTCATTGTAAGTGTTGTTAGCAGGTTCATGCAGAAACCAAAGAAGTCACACCTTGAAGCAGTCAAAAGGATCCTGAGATATGTTAAAGGCACAATTGAGTGGGGACTTTTCTATAAGAAGGGAGTACACAGCAAGGTCAGCGGCTTTTGTGATGCTGACTATGCCGAAGACCATGGCACTCGGAGATCGACTACAGGATATGTATTCAATCTTAGTTCGGGAGCCATATCATGGTGTAGTAAGAGACAACCGACTGTTTCTCTTTCAACCACTGAAGCTGAGTACAGAGCAGGTGCGATGGCAGGACAAGAGTGTGCTTGGTTAACTCAACTCATGAAGGATTTGAAACAACCAATAGAAGATGGAGTTCCATTACACTGTGACAACTTGTCAGCAATTCGTTTGGCCGAGAATCCAGTATTTCATGCTCCACTAGTGGAAAAATACCATTTTACATCGCACTTTCTAAATCGGTTGTAGTATAACCGATTTAAAAAGTGATTAGGTTTCATTTTACATTAGTTTTTAGGAAACCGATGTAATATATCATTTTTTTACATCGGTCAATAGGGATCCAATTAAATATATCAGTTTTTTACATCGGTTAATAAAAAACTGATGTAGTATGTGTATGTTTCACATAGGTTCTCATATACCAACACATAAAACGGCCCCCCACTACCCAGTTTAGGTCATTCAACCTTCTCCCATTCCCCGCTTATTTAACCCTGCGATTCAATCTCCTCCCCTCAATCTCCTCCCCTCAACCTTGCGATTCACATACAGGCTAAAAGCTCCGACCACCACGCGCCACTGGAGTTGTTGAGATCAATGGAGCAAGCCTTGGAGGTGAAGTTGTGGGATGACACGGTCTTAGTGGTGCTTACGACGTCGATGGCTTTGATCTTTGGCCCTTTGATATTTCCCTGGAAGAGGTCGAGCGATAATCGCGGCAAGGAGGTTACACTGCTAGTTGTCCGCAAGACGGTGCCGCTTGAGGCAGAGGAGGAGGATGTCGGACCTCACAAGGTGATGTCACCGTCTTCTTCGGAACCGAGACTGGCACTGCCGAATGTTTTTCGAAGGTATCACCGTCACTAAGGACTCCTGATTTCCGTTTGTCTTTTAGGAGTTCAAATTTGGAGTAGCTTTCCTGACTTCCTGTAGTTTTAGTCCCATTTTAATCAGCACTAATAGTGCACGATCAATCATGTACCAACTGACAAATTTTCCACTCTTTTGATTTGAATTTGTGTTGTGAAATACCAAAATACGCAAAT
The DNA here is from genome assembly GCA_033398695.1 of Orobanche coerulescens. Lineage (NCBI taxonomy): Eukaryota > Viridiplantae > Streptophyta > Magnoliopsida > Lamiales > Orobanchaceae > Orobanche > Orobanche coerulescens. The sequence goes on from CM065815.1 coordinate 38,124,160, forward strand.
TTTGGTGGTGATGTTGTATATGTTGTGTGCTATTATTTATTTATTTTGTATTGACTGGAGCCTATGCTGCTGTTGGGTCTTGAAGCTTTTGGTAAAATATTTATATGTTAGGCTTTCAGCTTCTAGTTATGTATGAGCTGCAATAAAAGACTTGGTCATAAAGTGGTGGCAAATTCATAATTCGGTACGACCAGAATCCAAGTATAACACAATTGTGGTCTCAAGTGCCAATCAATTTGCTGAATTGAAAGTAATTGCACTATGACCTGTATCTTATTTATGTTATTGAAAAAGTTATTGCCATTGCTGGGCATATAACAACTAAAATTGTGCATGTTCCATCTATGATACGAATCTTATTCTTTTTATATCAAATTATATGCTTGTGTAGGCTTTATCAAATGAGATCAAAGAAAGATACGAGAAGGCAGTTTTTAAGGTTATAAACTTGGTATGTCTTACGTGCAGTTTGCTACAGTGGAAAAAATGTGCATTCTCTTTGATGTATTAAGTTTTTATTTCATTTGTACTTTATATATTTGTTTCGCTTTCTTTTTCCTGTCAGGATGATTATGCTGCAGATGATGATCAATATGAGGAGAAGCTAAAGAAAGAGTCCCTGTCATTTTTCATGGTCGTGATGTAAGTCATAATTTTTTTTTGTTCCACTTTTCCTTGCTGAAACTAATGCTGAATGCTTGAGATGTCCTGTACGGTTATGGAGATGGGGAGCCGACTGATAATGCTACTAGATTTTATAAATGGTTCACCGAGGTTATTGATATGATTGTATTTATTGTTTGCACCCCTCTTGTGGAGCTTTCTACTGACTACATATTGTAAATGATATAGGCTGAAGAAAAGAGAACCCTGCTTAAGCGGCTTACCTATGGAGTATTTGGTATACGTAATCGACAATATGAATATTTCAACAAGGTATATGCTCGTCATCTCCATTTATTCACTGTTATATTTGCATTATATGGGATATTTCTTGCTCCGTAGCTTTTTCGCTCCTTTTTTCTTCTTATTTCCCCTATTTTTTGGGAGAATCATGCATGCCGTACTTTATAGCATATCGTTATAATCTGATCTGACGGATGCCTTTCTAAAGCAGATTGGAAAGGAAATTGATGAACAGCTTAGTGGCCTTTTATTCTTTCTTCTGCTTTACCTATTTGCATACATCTGTGCATATGTGCACATTACTTTATCTGTTCACGTGTTTCTAATCTCAAATAGTATCTCAATATGTTAGTGGTCCCAAATAATACCAGCCCCAACATTGGATCCATTGGCAATTAGCCTACATTTTGTTTCGCTGTGACTGGTTGTCCTGTGCAACTGCTTTTTGTATGTCAGGTGCAAAACGTATTGTAGCATTAGGTCTTGGAGACGATGATCAATGCATCGAAGATGATTTCTCTGCTTGGTATTCTGTATACTTGCTTATTACCTACATTATCAATGTTGTTAATAATTTTGTTTTCTATGACAGCTCTGTCCCATTTTTATTAGTTTTATGCTTTATGTGAATTATGATACTATTTGATAAGTGTCAATTTTATACACTTATCTATGGTTTGTATCGATATATTTCACCCATAATTGAGCTAGTCTACTCATTTTTGCTTTTAATTAATTAGTTTTTAATAATTTTATTTTTATTGGATGAAGATTTAAATCTAGTCTTAATCGGATTGAATTACTGATTTACTCAAGAAATAACATGTTTATAAAATATTCTCTTTGTTGAATTATTTATGTATTCATGTTGTAGGGCTTTCATAGACGATTTCGGCAGTCTTTCCGGATTCAAAATTAGAGTTATATATCAAAAGTTATCATCCGAAGAAGATTTGGGGCAAAAAGGCAAAGTCTAAAAAATTATGGGCTGAAAAGGAAGTCTGAAACTCCTTACGGGAGTGTACGGGCGTAACTCACAAAATGCAAATTTACGAAGACATGTTACGGCCGTAAGTCATCATTACTCAATAATAAACTCCACGTCACGATGAGGGGGTAAGCCTGGCAACTCATCTGGAAATACATCTGGGTAGTCTCGGACTACCGGAATGTTGGCCAATTCAACTGTTCGATCTGCTGTTTTGGTCATGTAGCACCAATAACCAATACACCCTTGATTAAGCAGTTTCACTGCTTTCATAGCGCTGATGATTCTCCCAGAACGACTGGGATTATCACCTCGAAAAATACACTCGAAACCATCATCATAAGTGACGGTTACCATCCACTTGCGGACACTGAGTATTGCATCATGACGATCCATCCAATCGATACCCAAGATTATATCATCCTTAGGTAAATCGACTACAATCATATTTGACAACCACTCACGGTCGTTCAAACGAATCGGACAGTCCTGGACTTCACGATTCCCAATAATTCTTCTACCATCAGGTAGACCAATCACGTAGGGCTCACAATTGATAACATGGTCTAGAGGCAAACGACTTAAACAAGAAGAAGATATAAAGGAGTGTGAAGCAACGGTATCAAAAAGAACACACACAGGCTGGGAGTGGATCTCGAGTATACCTGAAATCATGCTGGCCTCGGGATCGTCAGCTTTCTTCATCTCGTAAATTCTGGGTTTCGCAGTTCCGGCACCAGGTATACCACTTTGATTCCCACGGCCCATTCCCCTATTCGCCCCGGTGGTCTGATAGGAAGCAGACGGAGGCGTCCGGTTCTGGACAGAGGACTAAACTGGAGCATGAGACGCTACTGGTTCAGGTCCGGGCCCACTTCGGCAAAAACGAGCATGGTGACCATTTTTACCACAAGTATGGCATGTGATGGCACGCTTTGGGCATTTGAAGTTGATATGTCCCTGGTCCCCACAGTTATGACACACCACAGATGAGGGAACCGCTCGAGAGTGCGATCCGGCTGGCTTTGACGCTATGGGTGGTCGATCAGAAGGGTTTGGCAATGACTGGGGGTTCCTGAATGTCCCCCGATTACTCTCAATCTGGTTTTGGTTCCTGGATTTTTTGTTGTTGGACTGTGGTTGTTTCTTGGAAATCTCCTTCGCGGTAAGTTCGTACTCCAGAGCTTTCTCGATGAACTCTGGTAAGGTAGTACAGTGGTGGTTCAACAGTTGCATTCTCATTCGGGGTTTAAGCCTCTTGAGAAAGTATTTGATCTTATCGGCCTCTGTTCGGATAATTGTCGTGGCGAAAGGAAGGAGTGCCTGGAATTTCTCAGCAACAGATAATACATCATCGTCTTCGTGACGGTCGAGGTTCAAGAAGCCCGATGCTGCCTCACGGAGTGGCCCTGGATAGTAACGGTCTAGCATGAGGTTTTTAAATTCCTCCCAAGTATAAACACCATCAGCTGGCCTTACTGAAAGCCACCAGGTATGAGCGCCTTTTCTAAGATAATACGCGGCTACCGAGACGCGGTTCTCTTCCGGACAATCCACCATCTAGAAAAGTTTCTCAAAATGCTCGATCCAATGCACAATGTCAGCAGGCTCAGAAGAGCCTTCAATGGTCGGTGGTCGCTGGCGAGTGATGTCGCTGATAATCCGACTCACGGGTCCGCCAATCACAGGAGGAGGATGAGGCCCCTGTTGCTGGCCAGTAGCGGCCCTCTGCATAGCTTCCATTAGTTGACCCATCTGGGTCATCTGTGTCATCATGCCCTGCATCACGACGTAAGGATCGACATGCGCATCCCCGCGCCCACTGTGGTGCGATTGATCCCTAGAAGGTGAACCACTGTCTGCGGAACTGTGATCCACATTTGCGCGTCTGTTGGCTCGAGGTATCGGGATTCGGCCCCTTCCGCGGCCTCGTGCCCCTCTGCCACGACGTCTCAGGTTTCTTTCCATACTGAAAGAATCAATCATAATGATAACCATAAGTACAGTTCAAGATACGAAAATTCACGCTAAGTTAATAGCAACAAGAAATCACATATTCAAGGAAATGGTTATCGATACGAATGTTGCACCGAATATTATATCGACGTCAAGTCGAACAATTTCAATCATATAATCAATTTAGCATTTACCTCGGATTCTCAATCAGATAAATCCTGTCACAATTCCTCGAAATAACATGATCAACAAGGAGACCCATACTGATATCAATATTATGCCAGTAATTAAATCATGGCTCATAAAGTACATACCGTATTTGGCTCGCAGGGTCAGGCGCTTGCACAGGTCACACGTGACACGAAGGTCTCTTGATACTAGTTCATTTCACAATGACTCATAAAAAGGAAACAATGCTCTCTGATATCATCTTCTGTAACACCGCAAAAGGCGACTGTTACAGTGCCGTGGACCCCACACTGGGACCCACCAGGCGATATCCAAAACAGATTAAATAAATATTATTTGTGATACCGAACCACAAGTAATAGTCATTACTCCGATTAGGAGTTTATTAAAAATATGGCCAACGGCCTTATAATACACAGGATCAAAAAAAAAGAAACGAGTATAAACCATATGGAGATGGAAAATATTTCAAATGTCAATACAACCAAATAGTAATTAAATGAAGCAGAAAATAACACAACACGGTTTAACATAACCGGACAGCAAATGACGTGGGGCCCCCGAACTAGTATCCTTCGAACCATTCGCCGTCCACATGCTCTTCCCGTGCCTTGCCTTTTCCTCGACCTAAAATACAATACAAGTATTTCGCCCAAAACACAGGGTCAGATATACATGATAATTAATTCTTCTGACATTATACAATTCACGTATATAGATCTCAAGGAAATCATTCCGACTATTAATCATACCCCTCGGGCGTATGAAACAATCAGTCACAAACCGTCGGACACATCCAATACTATGGACGATTAACAATATGGCTCAAGATGGACATCACAGTACGCCCGATCCGGAAATGTGTCCGTGTACATATCCGCCCCGTATACGGAATCCAGAATACATGTGGGACAAAGTACCTAGTTAGCCTCACGAAACTACGTCTCGTGTGCACAGTCCAATACGGAAATAATATTCACGCATGACTATATATGTGCCTGGCTAAAAATCCTACACAATAACCAATCGGAATGCAGATATGATTCCGGATCTGTCACGATACAACATGACAACGAATTCAATAAATCCCATATCCAATTAAGGATCAAGAATACTCACCGAAGTGGAAATAAAGACCAACGAGATCAACAATTCAAAGCGACGTACTCGGGAATGTAACCCCATGAAGAAAATCGGAAAAACATCAAGGACAATGTCAAATCATGACAAACATTACATGAACAATTCATACACATGAAATATATAACCATCACAAGAATCTAATCATCATTATAACCAAGCAAGATAACTTGCCTCAATACGGAGACGAGAATAGTCCTCTTCTTGTCGGAACGAACGAACGGTCCTCGCCTAATATTGTTTACTCGAACAACCAACCTTGAATGAAGTATATTTTGCTCATTAATACGTTTATATGATCATCTATACCGAATTTTAACGAGATAACATCTTAATTCCCAATTGAGTAGTTCAACTTTTTTTAAGATGTTGAAGTGTTACTTCAAGAACCTTATTCATACCATTCAATTCTTACAATTGATTACAAGATGATACCAAATGTTTGTTGGATTGAGAATCGTTCCATAATGTGTTAAAAAATAATCTCCTATCCTTTAATCTTATCAAGAATATCTCAAATGATTAAAAGTAAAATCTGCACTACACACAATTACTTATGTTGAGTTAATTAGTTGTAAATCCATATCATGATTATGAAGACTATCTCAAGTTTAGCACCACCCTTATAATCTTCCAACTAACTTGGAGATTCAAACATCATACCTCTGAATTCACTTAGCCTAGGTTCAAGAAGATCATTTCATTCTTCTAATGCTCAACAAGGGTTTCTTAAAACATTTATGGTAATTATTCCAACAAGTCATTTACATTACAATGAAACAAGGATTATTATTATACCAATGGTGTTATTAGTCTAGCAAGGAGAGTGTGGTTAAACTAAACATGATCCTTACCATTTTAAAATACCAAGAACACACCATTACAAATCCCCTAATCATCATATTCATCATTAAGTTGTTGAAAGCTTAACTACAACATGTTTATTTTGATTAATTCATCACTAGGTGAAATATACTTAATCACTATCATTATAATTACGAGATTATAGGGTTAAATCGTAGAACATACCTTCATAAATGAAGAACAATACACCAAAACACAAGAACACAATATAAGCTTCAAGAATGTCTCCAACTTCCAATCAACAAGCTCCAAAATCAAAATGTAAAGCTCCAACACAAGTTGGAAGAAGGTAAACTTGATCTAGGGATGAAAGGGGATGATTATATGGGTGAAAATCGGAGTTTGGACGTGCAAAAATGAAAGACACAAGTTGTCGTTTTATAACAGCACAGTTTGTTACGTAGGTTATCACAAGAGGATAACGTACGTTAACATCTTTACGTACGCTACACAAAAAGTGTTACGTACGTAAGCTAAGTCCAGAGGCTACTGGACTGGAATACGAACTTCATTACGTACGTTACCTCTTGAAGCATTACGTACGTAATGTAGGTCAACTAGGTTGCCTCCAAAAGATCAGATATTCGAATCCCATCCGGCCCCACCCACCGAAAGTTGAGATCGGATACGATTGCATTGGTTACGTACGTAACAGGTACCCCTTTACGTACGTAAAGGCCTCAAAATAGCGTACGCTATGCCTAATGATTAGCGTACGTTAGGCTCAAATTTAATAGTTCAATATGTACTTATCTATACAACGCTGAAAATTCAAACATAGTGCGAGTGATCATTTTTTTATTAAGTCTATTATGATATATTCTAACATCAATATTCATTTCACAAATGCAACAAGACTACAACAGTATTGAATTATCTGAATAGTACAACAGTAAAGAATTTCCGTCGGATATTACAGGTCTGAATAAAGAGAATTTAGATAATATCGAGATTTCTCTTGACACGCATCCTAGTGGACTCGTACATTACGGAATTCGATGTTTGTGGAATAAATTCGAACCAGAATATGAACAACGTCTTGGGAATCTGACGTTAAAAGACCCTGTTTGCCAATTTGTAAGAAAATTGGATGGGAAGCTTTTCCCCGATTCATAAAAGGCGTTTAGTCCGTTTCTGAACGTAAAATCAGAGGAAGATGTGAGCCACAATCACAACTACTGTACATACACGTGAGTATCTTTAATTTTTGTCGTATGATGAGATTTTCTGAATAAAAAATGTGATACGCGATAAACACATTCATTATTCTATTGAGTAGTTGAAGCGCAATCAACGCAATCACAAACTTGTTAAACAATTTTACCTCATTTTTCTTCTATAGATAAACATTGTGCTTATTTCTTTTATTCATCTCTCAAACTTGTACTTTTCTCTTTTTCTCTCTAATAAATTTCTTTTGAAAAATGGAATCATCATCTTCCACAAAAAATTTAGCACAGTCTGCATTTTTGGTGGAGCTAGTTATGGAAAAGAGGCATGCTTTACTGAAGCAGCCCACAACTTGGGTCGTACCTGTAACACCCCCAATCCACTCAGGGATATTACACGCAGTAGACCCCTTTCCACAAGGAGCTACCAGGCGGGAGACTACAAATCAAAACCCACATGCAGTCAACTTGACCAAAACATAATACCGTAGACCGATTAGGTCTCTCAAAACACAGCATAACCGTACATCTGATGAAACTAAAATACAACTCGATCACATAGTACATAAAATGTCCATCCCCTCAAGGATGACAAGAACTCAAACCGACATATCACCGATGCACTGCACTACAACTGTGACTAGTATCGCTGCATTGCATCATCCTCCGAGCCAATCCTGTGGTTGCTCACTCTCCAGTCAGAACACCTGGAATAAATAACAAAATCCCCAACGAGGGGTTAGCGATGGAATCGCTAGCAAGTAACCTAGCTATACGATTATACATCAAGAATACAACCGTTATGAAAATAACATTTCGACAAGGTAGTAACACGATCCCCGAATCTAAAGTCTTTTGAAAATTTATTCCTTTAAAACAAACCATGGGGATTACTCCAAAAATCACTGTAAGAGATTATTTAGAGACTTCGGGGGTCTCAGTGTAAAATCCTGAAATATGAATGTTTTTCCTTTTCAAAAGGTTTTCTTTCAAAATCATACAAATGATTTTATTCTCAACTCAAACCTCAAGACCAAGACCATATTCACCAATATAATCGGGATTCATGATTCAAACATAAACAATTTAGAGATATCAAATCAACAGTCAAAACGTCTCCATGGCCCCGAAGGGTCCCACCCGGATTAGCTCATCAAGAATAAACTTGAACACACCCATAAGTTATCTTGACATCGCACTCGCAAGTGACGATTCTCGGAGCCCTCTCCAGACCTACCCGATTAGATAACCTTATGGTCAAATCGTAACATCTGGCCGTACTCGCAAACACGCGCCTCCGGAGGCCTCGACGGACCCTACCCGGATAACACCATTCAAGCACGCCCATAAGTTATCATGACATCACACTCGCAAGTGCCGATTCTCGGAGCCCTCCCGCACCTACCCGAATTGATAACCTTATGGTCACAACATAACGCTTGGCCGTACTCGCAAGCACGCTCCTCCGGAGGCCTCGACGGACCCTACCCGACAACATCTCAATTCGCTAAGATACATAACAACAACAAAGGCACAATATTCACTACAACCTAAACACGTAACATATAAGTTAATGTAACATAACTTCCACAAAGGCACAATATTCACAAGACACCATCATTCAGAAAAAGGCTAACGAGCTAATAATACAAGTATTACGCGATTCCACAATTCCTGCTAACTACTCATTTCTAGTATCCACCGTAAGCACAAAATAACATGAAATAGTTGTTATCATTCTTCATGAAACTCAAGTTACGTTTGTAATTACTTTCATAAATTCACATTTTCATTTAAAGTAAGTTACGGTTAATTATATCGTCACTAACAAGTCCACGTTAGATTCACGACACATCACATTCTCAAAGTATAAAGAATATAGACGAGATACTCGCCTCAAGTCCAACGCACGCGGAGCAACGGGAAAGCTCGACTTAATGACCGCTACCGAACACTCCGAAGAACACGATTCAATTGGGAAGCTCGGACCCCGAAGAAGACAACGAACGGGAGGGTTCCGACTCGAGTTCTTCACAAGTTTTTCGTCCCTAAGTCATACCAATGATAAATCAACAATCGTACGATGGGTAATAATCATTCAACGCCCAATTCCCCCCTCTAAGACCTTTTGTCGGACACCTTCAAGGCGTCGACTAAGAACTCGACCAAAACAACGAATCGATACGATCCAACCATGGAATAACAAGAGAAATGATATAATACATCTAAATAATCATCAATCCATCATAATCCTAAGTTAAATCGGATTAATCGGACGAAAACAACCAAAATACCCAAATTCCCCAAAAACTAGATTTCTAGGAAATCTGACTTGATTCGGTAGATCGGAGGATGTTATAGGATGGATGATTGATGATATGAACCTCAAAACTTCATGGATTAATTGTATAACAACACTCCTCTATGATTAACACAACCTCAGCCTCGGAAGAGAAGAAAAACGAGTGAGAAATGGCTGAGAAATACGCTGCCAGGTCTTAAATAGTCCGACTGCCGGCTGGGTTACGTACGTAACCGGCCATGCCTTACGTACGTAACCGGCCATGGCCGAACTCACTGCCTGGAAATGCCGGAACCTTTACGTACGTTACCAGCCAGGGGCTTACGTACGTAACTGCCGATCACTACCGTACGTTACTCGGCCAAGGCTGGCCTGGCCCCAGCATGCCCGACCATGACTCGGCCGGGACCAACTCCGACGGCCCGAACAACCCCGAAACCCGAACCTAAGTACGAATAGAAGATACGGTTACGAAGTACTCGCAAAGACGAATCCGAGCACTAAGAGAACACACGATTCTGACCACCCGAAGGCTCGAAATTCGACAACGAAAAGTAATTACCCCAAACTTTGGGAAATTACGAAAATGGCCCAAAACGCCCGAAAATCACGATACGTGATCGAAACACCAAGCCAAAGCTCGCAACATGAATAATAACATTAAATGAACTTACGAGAAAGTCGAAACAACAGTTTCAGACGAGATTCGCAAGAATCGAACTCAAGTGAAAGTCGCCAAAAAGCACGGAACTCGACAAAACGATACCGAAACGAACTCGGATGACCAAACACGAAGAACAAAACATTGTCAAAATATGAAAACGGTCGCAAGAGAGTTCTGGAAACTAGAAAAATGCCAAAACGAAAAATTACCGAAAAAGAAAATCACGGGTATTACATTCTACCCCTCTAAAAAAAAGTGTTGTCCCGAAACTTAAACTAAAAAAAATGAAGTCACAAACAACAAAGCACGGCCGACAAAATCTCAATGGTCCCGACAAACCGATCCCGATACCGATGCCGAAACACGATTCTGGGAAACCTCATGGAATAATTCACAATACTGAACTCTGTGGCCCTCGAGTCCACAATTATAACAAGTAATCCGTTGCGAAGGACAATTAGCTTGCACATGACCGAAAACATTGCAGTTAAAGCACCTCCCAGTCTGATTAGGAGTCAAAGAAGATAACTTGGAACTCTTGGTTCCACCGAACGAAGAAATTGAAGGTTTCGCCGTACGACTACGCGAAACTCGATGAGAAGAATTTCCGTCTCTTGCACCGTCCGAAAAATCTCCAGACGTCCTCTGTCTCTTCGACTCATGCGAAGGCCTAGTAGATAACGATGCCATCTCGTACGCCATGGCTCGATTTTGATACTCTCTCAAAGTAGCACAAGTGAAACTCGACATGTACTGTCGAATCTCTGGTCTCATCCGCATATCAAAATGACGGATCTTGTCCTCCTCGGTCCTCACCTGATTCTTCACAAAGGCGAGCTGTCGACTATAATCGACAATAGCCTGCGACACGGGTACATCCTGCGGCTCAGCTAGGTAAAAATCTCGGATCCTCTGCTCTCGGATCGGCCTCGGGCAAAACTCCGCTTCCATCAACTTCTTGAACTCTTCCCAAGTAACAGCATGATCTTGAGGCTCAACGGCCTCCCACCAGTTAGCGGCGTCATCAACGAGAAGGAACTGACCGATAGGAATCCTCCGCTCCTCGGGACAACCAATCGCCTTGAAAATCTTCTCCAATTGGATAAGCCAGCCGTCCCAGCCCAAAGTATCACCCGCTACTGCAAAGCGAGGGGGACGCATACGAACCACTTCTCTAAGCCACCGAGTCGATCCAACATCCTCATTCGCAGTATGGTTACGCTGAACCACCTGAGCTAAATGTGTCATCTGGTCTGCCACCTGTTGGCGCACAGTAGCAACACAGTACTAATTCCATTACCGGTAGTACGATCCTGGTCGCGCGGAGGGTTACCACGACCTCGACCTCTCGGCATACTGAATGGACAACCGTTCAGAACAACAAAACAACCACCACATAATCAATATAGAGCAACCAACAATAACACAATAAAATACTCATTCCGAGTTGTAACACGAATACATGAACTATCACTGCAACGACAAAATTCAAATTCATAAATCATTCACTTAGCCATGTTAACATAACGTACGACCTTTACCAAGTTTATCACGGTCAAAACCACAAACATATCATCATGGTCGAATATGGGTAATATTTTAAAAATAATTTTTTTTAAGGTGCTTGTCCAAATGATAACATTTTAAAATTCCTGAATTTGAAAAATTTGCTGAAGCGAATTTTAGAAAAGAAAAGTTTGATCAAAACTATGAATCTATTATCATATCTGTCTCGTTTTGAAAACCATGTACAAAACATTCTGAATTACCACATCCGGATAACGTCAAAGAAACAACACAATTAAACCGAACTATGAAATCATCGTATCTGGGCGTACACCCATAACTTGCTAACAAGAATTGTGACAATATATAATACGTCAATAATATCCACACAGGTGAAGCAACTAAGTGCAATCGATATCGCAGCTAGGGTTCACGATCGTCACGGACCATATGATTAGGTTGATAGAGATTGAGCAATGAAAATGATCACCTATAGAATTGTAATGACAAAGGTCTTGTAAAAATTTTCCGACGGCAAAACAACATAACAAACATATAACAAAAATTTTTCAAAATTCTTTTGGTCTCAACCGAAGGTGACGGTAATATTTTGCGGTCAAATACATTAATATACATTTTTCCTCATACCGCTTTGATGGTGTCATTTGAAAATACAGATTAACTCACAAAACTCGACCGATTTCAAAATTCATACGGGGTCTTTGGTTTAATCGAACCATAAAAATATTTTCAAAATCAACTTTCACAAAAATGTAACGACCCTTAAGGCCCCTCAAAAATATATTCTAAAATCTAAACGCATCTAAATAATTACGATAGTCCAAACAAACTGATCGAACTAAAAACCACCTGCTCAAACGACAAACAAAATCACAAATTCAACCAAACACATTTCGGGCGCATCAAGTTAAAACATATATCAAGACTATCATTTGAGCTTTTCACCGAATCAACTGTCGGCACACTTTAGAAACCCATAAAGGTTCACAAATTTCACAACATACCACCCCACACGGCGGTTCAAAGTCAAAACATCAATACGTTCAGTCATATTCGTATACCGTGCGTCACAAGAATCGAATACAACTCCCTTACACAACACCGTGTAAATAAGGACACACATCACATTTAATTCGCACACGTAAAAACATGAAATATAGGTACCTCACATAAAGGAGGAGACTTACGTCCACAGGCCGCACGGAGATAATGGCTGCAACACGATACTAATCACAACGAACCACAATTGATCACAACGGATCGCAATGATCTCGCTTGTTCACAACTGCTCACCCGGGTGACACGACAAGACACGACTCTGACAAGACACGACGCGACAAGACCCTACTAGACCCAACTGCCTAGGTTTTCGCAAACCTAAGCTCCGATACCATTTATGTAACACCCCCAATCCACTCAGGGATATTACACGCCGTAGACCCCTTTCCACAAGGAGCTACCAAAGTGAGACTACAAATCAAAACCCACATGCGGTCAACTTGACCAAAACATAATACCGTAGACCGATTAGGTCTCTCAAAACACAGCATAACCGTACATCTGATGAAACTAAAATACAACTCGATCACATAGTACAAAAAATGTCCATCCCCTCAAGGATGACAAGAACTCAAACCGACATATCACTGACAGATGACAGACTACAACTGTGACTAGTATCGCTGCATTGCATCATCCTCCGAGCCAATCCTGTGGTTGCTCACTCTCCAGTCAGAACACCTGGAATAAATAACAAAATCCCCAACGATGGGTTAGCGATGGAATCGCTAGCAAGTAACCAAGCTATACGATTATACATCAAGAATACAACCGTTATGAAAATAACATTTCGACAAGGTAGTAACACGATCCCCGAATCTAAAGTCTTTTGAAAATTTATTCCTTTAAAACAAACCATGGGGATTACTCCATAAATCATTGTAAGAGATTATTTAGAGACTTCGGGGGTCTCAGTGTAAAATCCTGAAATATGAATGTTTTTCCTTTTCAAAAAGTTTTCCTTCAAAATCATACAAATGATTTTATTCTCAACTCAAACCTCAAGACCAAGACCATATTCACCAATATAATCGGGATTCAAGATTCAAACATAAACAATTCAGAGATATCAAATCAACAGTCAAAACGTCTCCGTGGCCCCGAAGGGTCCCACCCAGATTAGCTCATCAAGAATAAACTCGAACACACCCATAAGTTATCTTGACATCGCACTCGCAAGTGACGATTCTCGGAGCCCTCTCCAGACCTACCCGATTAGATAACCTTATGGTCAAATCGTAACATCTGGCCGTACTCGCAAGCACGCGCCTCTGGAGGCCTCGACGGACCCTACCCGGATAACACCATTCAAGCACGCCCATAAGTTATCATGACATCGCACTCGCAAGTGCCGATTCTCGGAGCCCTCCCCAGACCTACCCGAATTGATAACCTTATGGTCACAACGTAACGTCTAGCCGTATGTAATACCCGATATTTTTGTTCCGGAATCGTTGAGTTTTCTGGGTTTTATCAGATTGTCATTGTCCTCATCGTTGGAATTTCGTGCCATGTTTGGGTGTGTCTTGTTGGGACACGTGTCTTGAGGCGTTTCGGATCACTATGTGAGTTTTTGAGTTTTGGTGGTGTAGCGCACGCTAATGCTTGAGGCATAGCGCACGCTACTGCGTGGTGGTTAGCGCACGCTACTGAATGTATAGCGCACGCTAACTGTCAGTCCAGAGGGAGTCCAGTAGCTACTGGACTGGGACTGGAGCTTTGTTAGCGCACGCTAAGGCCGATAGCTAGCGCACGCTATCGACTGCTTAGCGCACGCTCTCTCTTCTTTCTAGCGCATGCTACCCGGCAGGTGCGGTTACGCCCAGGCTCTTGGGATCGTTTTGTGACCCGTTAGCGCACGCTACGGCTTTTAGCTAGCGCACGCTAAGCGTGTTATAGGCGGTTTCTGGAGCGTTGACCCGTTAGCGCACGCTAATGCAGGTGTTTAGCGCTATAATAATCGGCCCAAGATAAATACTGACAACAAAGATTAAGTCGTCATTTTCCACTTTTCTTCATCCCTTCCGACGGGAGTGAGATCCAGAGACGATTAGGACCGATCTTTTTCTTCTAGCTTCATCTCTAAGCGGATTTGTAGATGTTTAACAACATCTAATCGTCTTCTTGGTCCAGATCAAGGTAATCTCTTTTTAGAACCCTATTTTCTTAAATTTGGGGTTTTTGCTTGGATTTGTGATTCTTAACCGATCTCATCCGATCGGTTATTTGTTCTTGTTTGTCTTGATCGATTTTTATAGCCCGGATCAACGATTCTTGATTTCTTTGAGAACACTTAGATCCTTGTCGTTTTTAGGATCGCTTCGGATTTCGATTAGTATTATTGATTCGTGGTGATGCTATTTTCGTAGTATTCGTGGGCTGTCGAAGTCTTGGTCGTTTTTGGAGGTTCGAAGGTTGCCCGATCGTGCCCATTCGTCGTTTCGTCGCTCGTGATATCGAGGCAAGTATCTTGTCCATACGTTTCATGTTTCGTAGGCGTAATTATGGATAAATGATTTTATGCGAAACCCAATGTTTAATGAACGTAAAAAGGGATCGGTATGTTCTCGATAAATGTTGTCTTTCAACGGTAATTCGTGTATTACGTGAATATATGTGTTCTCGGAATATGTGTGTTGGTTTTGTATGTTGAAAGATGCTATGATCACCTTGAGCGAGTTTATTAGACCGTAATCCTTTGCCGGGGATTACGTAGTGTTATATGTACTTGTTCGGTAAAGATATATTGGGTGTGATATTAGTTGTTACTCCTTTGAAAGGAGGTTGTGATGTTTAAGTGTTGCTTGGCTTGATGTTTTGCCCATTGTTATGTGATCGTTGAAAGTGATGTGCCTCCGGGTAGGATTATTGAATCTCCAGGATCCATGCTTGCTAGTATGGGTCGGGCGTGACCGTAGGGTTATCCAATCCGGGTATGTCTTGCGGGGACTCCGAGGTTCGGGGCTTGCTAGCCCGATGCCGAGATAACTTGTGGGTTATCATCGGGTATGTCTTGCGGGGACTCCGAGGTTCGTGGCTTGTTAGCCCGATGCCGGGATAACTTATGGTTGTGGTATGGAATGGTTCCGTGACTGTGGTCACAAGGACATGTGATTTGGTATGGTTTCCTATTGGGTTATTCACTCGGGTATGTTCTACGGGAGCATCTGAGGTTCGTGGCTTATTAGCACGAGACGCGAATAATCCTTAGGAAAATGTGATATGTGATTTGGGTCGTGGACCCTGTGGCTTATGATTTGGGTCTTAGACCCCATGTGTTGTGAATTGGATCGTAAATCCACATTTTATTATTGGAATCGTATTTTGGAAAGATGATTTTGGACTGTGTCCCCAAGTGTTTTCGAAAGACTTGAGAATTTCTTAATTTCAAATGTTTTCAAATTCCCGAGATCGTAAAATATTTTGTATGGGATACATGATTCTACTCCTAACTTTTATAAATCAACGGTTTTGATTAAGTGAATTATCTCGGGAAATATCTTCAAGATTTTTATATTCTTGAAGCATGTTGTGTATGGCTTGTACTTATGTTTTATACTTGCACTAGCAAAACAGTGGAGTTTTGCTAACCCCCGAGTATTCGGGGGGTGGATGTCTCAGACAAGGCCCGTGTTCTTGCAGTGTAGGGAGCGAATCACAGGATCGATGCGAAGGATGATGGGAGACGAAGATACTAATCACGTGAAGACCAATTGTAGAGTATTTGGTAGAGTCACGTTGGTTATCCCTCCGATGTGTTGTTACCCCGATTTATGGGAGTGTTATTGTATTCTAGCCCCTGCGTGGGTATGTGTTCTGGGCAAGTATCATGTATGTATTGTTGTGAGTGTTGTGATATTAGACCTAATCGGTCTAACGGTCCTTTACGTAGCCATGTCGGCATGTGAAGTGATGCATTGTTTTGTATTTATCCTGGTAGATCCTCGCGGAGAGGGTCTGCGGCGCTGTAATATTCCCGAATGGTTTGGGGGTGTTACAGAATATGGTATTGGAGCTTAGGTTGAGGAAACCTAGGCTGTCGGGTTGAGTTGTGTGTTGTCGGGTCTTGTCTTGTCAGATTTGGTCTGACTGAGTGGTGTCGCGACGCGTCGTCTGAGTTGTCGGTCGTGATTAGTATCGAGGTGCAACCATCATCTTCGTGCAATCTGTGGATGTAAGTCTCCCTATTTTGTTGTGTCTCGTGTTATACGAGTTTATGTGATTCTGTGTTATTATGTGGAGTTTAATTGTGCCTCGTGAATACTTACTCCAGTAATTAAATCATGGCTCATAAAGTACATACCGTATTTGGCTCGTAGGGTCAGGCGCTTGCACAGGTCACACGTGACACGAAGGTCTCTTGATACTAGTTCATTTCACAATGACTCATAAAAAGGAAACAATGCTCTCTGATATCATCTTCTGTAACACCGCAAAAGGCGACTGTTACAGTGCCGTGGACCCCACACTGGGACCCACCAGGCGATATCCAAAACAGATTAAATAAATATTATTTGTGATACCGATCCACAAGTAATAGTCATTACTCCGATTAGGAGTTTATTAAAAATATGGCCAACGGCCTTATAATACACAGGATCAAAAAAAAAAAGAAACGAGTATAAACCATATGGAGATGGAAAATATTTCAAATGTCAATACAAACAAATAGTAATTAAATGAAGCAGAAAATAACACAACACGGTTTAACATAACCGGACAGCAAATGACGTGGGGCCCCCGAACTAGTATCCTTCGAACCATTCGCCGTCCACATGCTCTTCCCGTGCCTTGCCTTTTCCTCGACCTAAAATACAATACAAGTATTTCGCCCAAAACACAGGGTCAGATATACATGATAATTAATTCTTCTGACATTATACAATTCACGTATATAGATCTCAAGGAAATCATTCCGACTATTAATCATACCCCTCGGGCCTATGAAACAATCAGTCACAAACCGTCGGACACATCCAATACTATGGACGATTAACAATATGGCTCAAGATGGACATCACAGTACGCCCGATCCGGAAATGTGTCCGTGTACATATCCGCCCCGTATACGGAATCCAGAATACATGTGGGACAAAGTACCTAGTTAGCCTCACGAAACTACGTCTCGTGTGCACAGTCCAATACGGAAATAATATTCACGCATGACTATATATGTGCCTGGCTAAAAATCCTACACAATAACCAATCGGAATGCAGATATGATTCCGGATCTGTCACGATACAACATGACAACGAATTCAATAAATCCCATATCCAATTAAGGATCAAGAATACTCACCGAAGTGGAAATAAAGACCAACGAGATCAACAATTCAAAGCGACGTACTCGGGAATGTAACCCCATGAAGAAAATCGGAAAAACGTCAAGGACAATGTCAAATCATGACAAACATTACATGAACAATTCATACACATGAAATATATAACCATCACAAGAATCTAATCATCATTATAACCAAGCAAGATAACTTGCCTCAATACGGAGACGAGAATAGTCCTCTTCTTGTCGGAACGAACGAACGGTCCTCGCCTAATATTGTTTACTCGAACAACCAACCTTGAATGAAGTATATTTTGCTCATTAATACGTTTATATGATCATCTATACCGAATTTTAACGAGATAACATCTTAATTCCCAATTGAGTAGTTCAACTTTTTTTAAGATGTTGAAGTGTTACTTCAAGAACCTTATTCATACCATTCAATTCTTACAATTGATTACAAGATGATACCAAATGTTTGTTGGATTGAGAATCGTTCCATAATGTGTTAAAAAATAATCTCCTATCCTTTAATCTTATCAAGAATATCTCAAATGATTAAAAGTAAAATCTGCACTACACACAATTACTTATGTTGAGTTAATTAGTTGTAAATCCATATCATGATTATGAAGACTATCTCAAGTTTAGCACCACCCTTATAATCTTCCAACTAACTTGGAGATTCAAACATCATACCTCTGAATTCACTTAGCCTAGGTTCAAGAAGATCATTTCATTCTTCTAATGCTCAACAAGGGTTTCTTAAAACATTTATGGTAATTATTCCAACAAGTCATTTACATTACAATGAAACAAGTATTATTATTATACCAATGGTGTTATTAGTCTAGCAAGGAGAGTGTGGTTAAACTAAACATGATCCTTACCATTTTAAAATACCAAGAACACACCATTACAAATCCCCTAATCATCATATTCATCATTAAGTTGTTGAAAGCTTAACTACAACATGTTTATTTTGATTAATTCATCACTAGGTGAAATATACTTAATCACTATCATTATAATTACGAGATTATAGGGTTAAATCGTAGAACATACCTTCATAAATGAAGAACAATACACCAAAACACAAGAACACAATATAAGCTTCAAGAATGTCTCCAACTTCCAATCAACAAGCTCCAAAATCAAAATGTAAAGCTCCAACACAAGTTGGAAGAAGGTAAACTTGATCTAGGGATGAAAGGGGATGATTATATGGGTGAAAATCGGAGTTTGGACGTGCAAAAATGAAAGACACAAGTTGTCGTTTTATAACAGCACAGTTTGTTACGTAGGTTATCACAAGAGGATAACGTACGTTAACATCTTTACGTACGCTACACAAAAAGTGTTACGTACGTAAGCTAAGTCCAGAGGCTACTGGACTGGAATACGAACTTCATTACGTACGTTACCTCTTGAAGCATTACGTACGTAATGTAGGTCAACTAGGTTGCCTCCAAAAGATCAGATATTCGAATCCCATCCGGCCCCACCCACCGAAAGTTGAGATCGGATACGATTGCATTGGTTACGTACGTAACAGGTACCCCTTTACGTACGTAAAGGCCTCAAAATAGCGTACGCTATGCCTAATGATTAGCGTACGTTAGGCTCAAATTTAATAGTTCAATATGTACTTATCAACGCTGAAAATTCAAACATAGTGCGAGTGATCATTTTTTTATTAAGTCTATTATGATATATTCTAACATCAATATTCATTTCACAAATGCAACAAGACTACAACAGTATTGAATTATCTGAATAGTACAACAGTAAAGAATTTCCGTCGGATATTACAGGTCTGAATAAAGAGAATTTAGATAATATCGAGATTTCTCTTGACACGCATCCTAGTGGACTCGTACATTACGGAATTCGATGTTTGTGGAATAAATTCAAACCAGAATATGAACAACGTCTTGGGAATCTGACGTTAAAAGACCCTGTTTGCCAATTTGTAAGAAAATTGGATGGGAAGCTTTTCCCCGATTCATAAAAGGCGTTTAGTCCGTTTCTGAACGTAAAATCAGAGGAAGATGTGAGCCACAATCACAACTACTGTACATACACGTGAGTATCTTTAATTTTTGTCGTATGATGAGATTTTCTGAATAAAAAATGTGATACGCGATAAACGCATTCATTATTCTATTGAGTAGTTGAAGCGCAATCAACGCAATCACAAACTTGTTAAACAATTTTACCTCATTTTTCTTCTATAGATAAACATTGTGCTTATTTCTTTTATTCATCTCTCAAACTTGTACTTTTCTCTTTTTCTCTCTAATAAATTTCTTTTGAAAAATGGAATCATCATCTTCCACAAAAAATTTAGCACAGTCTGCATTTTTGGTGGAGCTAGTTATGGAAAAGAGGCATGCTTTACTGAAGCAGCCCACAACTTGGGTCGTACCTGTAACACCCCCAATCCACTCAGGGATATTACACGCAGTAGACCCCTTTCCACAAGGAGCTACCAGGCGGGAGACTACAAATCAAAACCCACATGCAGTCAACTTGACCAAAACATAATACCGTAGACCGATTAGGTCTCTCAAAACACAAAGATAACCGTACATCCGATGAAACTAAAATACAACTCGATCACATAGTACATAAAATGTCCATCCCTCAAGGATGACAAGAACTCAAACCGACATATCACCGATGACGGCGACTACAACCGTGACTAGTATCGCCGCATTGCATCATCCTCCGAGCCAATCTCGTGGTTGCTCACTCTCCATCGAACACCGGAATAAATAACAAAATCCCCAACGAGGGGTTAGCGATGGAATCGCTAGCAAGTAACCTAGCTATACGATTATACATCAAGAATACAACCGTTATGAAAATAACATTTCGACAAGGTAGTAACACGATCCCCGAATCTAAAGTCTTTTGAAAATTTATTCCTTTAAAACAAACCATGGGGATTACTCCAAAAATCACTGTAAGAGATTATTTAGAGACTTCGGGGGTCTCAGTGTAAAATCCTGAAATATGAATGTTTTTCCTTTTCAAAAGGTTTTCTTTCAAAATCATACAAATGATTTTATTCTCAACTCAAACCTCAAGACCAAGACCATATTCACCAATATAATCGGGATTCAAGATTCAAACAGAAACAATTCAGAGATATCAAATCAACAGTCAAAACGTCTCCATGGCCCCGAAGGGTCCCACCCGGATTAGTTCATCAAGAATAAACTTGAACACACCCATAAGTTATCTTGACATCGCACTCGCAAGTGACGATTCTCGGAGCCCTCTCCAGACCTACCCGATTAGATAACCTTATGGTCAAATCGTAACATCTGGCCGTACTCGCAAACACGCGCCTCCGGAGGCCTCGACGGACCCTACCCGGATAACACCATTCAAGCACGCCCATAAGTTATCATGACATCACACTCGCAAGTGCCGATTCTCGGAGCCCTCCCCAGACCTACCCGAATTGATAACCTTATGGTCACAACATAACGTCTGGCCGTACTCGCAAGCACGCTCCTCCGGAAGCCTCGACGGGACCCTACCCGGACAACATCTCAATTCACTAAGATACACAACAACAACAAAGGCACAATATTCACTACAACCGGAAACACGTAACATATAAGTTAATGTAACATAACTTCCAGAAAGGCACAATATTCACAGCACACCATCATTCAGGAAAAAGGCTAACGAGCTAATAATACAAGTATTACGCGATTCCACAATTCCTCGGTTAACTACTCATTTCTAGTATCCACCGTAAGCACAAAATAACATGAAATAGTTGTTATCATTCTTCATGAAACTCAAGTTACGTTTGTAATTACTTTCATAAATTCACATTTTCATTTAAAGTAAGTTACGGTTAATTATATCGTCACTAACAAGTCCACGTTAGATTCACGACACATCACATTCTCAAAGTATAAAGAATATAGACGAGATACTCGCCTCAAGTCCAACGCACGCGGAGCAACGGGAAAGCTCGACTTAATGACCGCTACCGAACACTCCGAAGAACACGATTCAATTGGGAAGCTCGGACCCCGAAGAAGACAACGAACGGGAGGGTTCCGACTCGAGTTCTTCACAAGTTTTTCGTCCCTAAGTCATACTAATGATAAATCAACAATCGTACGATGGGTAATAATCATTCAACGCCCAATTCCCCCCTCTAAGACCTTTTGTCGGACACCTTCAAGGCGTCGACTAAGAACTCGACCAAAACAACGAATCGATACGATCCAACCATGGAATAACAAGAGAAATGATATAATACATCTAAATAATCATCAATCCATCATAATCCTAAGTTAAATCGGATTAATCGGACGAAAACAACCAAAATACCCAAATTCCCCAAAACTAGATTTCTAGAAAATCTGACTTGATTCGGTAGATCGGAGGATGTTATAGGATGGATGATTGATGATATGAACCTCAAAACTTCATGGATTAATTGTATAACAATACTCCTCCATGATTAACACAACCTCAGCCTAGGAAGAGAAGAAAAACGAGTGAGAAATGGCTGAGAAATACGCTGCCAGGCCTTAAATAGTCCGACTGCCGGCCGGGTTACGTACGTAACCGGCCATGCCTTACGACGAATCGCCATGGCCGAACTTCATCACTGAAATGCCGGAATCGTACGTACGCACGCCGTGGCCTTACGACGTAATCGCCTTATGTACGTAATCGCGATCACTACCGTGACGTTACTTACTCGGCCGGGTCGCCTGCCTCAAAGATGCCCGGCCATGACTCGGCCGGGACCAACTCCGACGGCCCGAACGACCCCGAAACCCGAACCTGAGTACGAATCGAAGATACGGTTACGAAGTACTCGCAAAGATGAATCCGAGCACTAAGATAACACACGATTCCGACCACCCGAAGGCTCGAAATTCGACAACGAAAAGTAATTACCCCAAACTTTGGGAAATTACGAAAATGGCCCAAAACGCCCGAAAATCACGATACGTGATCGAAACACCAAGCCAAAGCTCGCAACATGAATAATAACATTAAATGAACTTACGAGAAAGTCGAAACAATAGTTTCGGACGAGATTCGCAAGAATCGAACTCAAGTGCGGAAAAGTCGCCAAAAAGCACGGAACTCGACAAAACGATACCGAAACGAACTCGGATGACCAAACACGAAGAACAAAACATTGTCAAAATATGAAAACGGTCGCAAGCCAGTTCTGGAAACTAGAAAAATGCCAAAAACGAAAAATTACCAAAAAATAAAATCACGGGTATTACAGTACCTTAGGAGAAAAATGCATTCATGTAGTTTACGGAGGAGGAAGTCTAGGATTAATGGGACGAGCTGCTGCTTCTGCCTATATGGAAGGGGTAAGAGTGTTGGGAATAATTCCAAAACCTCTGGCTGAAAGTAAAATCACCGGGGCAACTATTGGTGATGAGTTTAGAGCTGTAAATATGAAAGATCGCATAACTCACATGATAAATAATTCTGGCGCCTTTGTCACCCTTCCCGGTGGTTTTGGCACTCTTGAGGAACTTTTTTATGTGGTTACTAGAGCCCAGCTAAATGTTCATCAAAAACCAATAGGTCTACTTAATGTCAATGGTTTCTTTGATGGTTTACTATCTTTCATCGACTACTCTGCTGAAAAATGTTTTATTTCCGAGCGTGCTAAACGAATCATAGTCATTGCAACAACACCAGAAGAACTAATCAAAAAACTCATTGAATTTGTTCCTCAACCAGATCCAGCTGTAGCTAAAATTGTCTGGATGGAAGATTTTACCGTGAGAAAACGAAAAGTGGATTCATTCCTCTCTCTTTGATAACCCATGTCGGACCTCTTGTATTTTTACTTTCTGTTGTGTGTAAAAATCGGGCTAAATGATGGCAGCTTAAGGAGTTTTTTCTTGATCTCTTGACGCGCATCTATTCGCGATTTATGTATTGTTATTTTATTGCTGTAATTTTTTTTTTATAAAAGCATTGATGGCAGCGTAAGGCGACTCTTCGGACTTTCTTGAAGCGCATCTTAAAAATTGTTTTATACTTCCGAGTATATTTTATTTTCTTTTGTTGTTTGCCTCGTATATTTATTCTCTTGCAGATTCTAAAAGGCGTTAGCTCAAGCATCAACTTTCATAATAGGGAGTATTCTGTTTTTCTCCGTGCTTTTTTTTTTAAACTGAGGACAGTTTTATTGTCAAGTTTGGGGGTGGTATGTTTTAATTATTTTGGTGTATTGGTTTTGATTATTTTGGTTATTTGCCTTAAATATTTATATATGTATATATATATATATATACATATATATATATATATATATACACACACATATATTATTTTGATTTGTGAAATTTCTAGATCTGGCCATAACACCAATAAGTTAGCTATATACAAGCTTCTAAAATCGTTTTAACCGGTAAACAAATTGTATATTCCAAAATAATCTGAGCCTTAATCTCTCTTTCCAAGCCTTGTAGTTATCATATAAAATCGAGTCATTCGTTACCTTAAGAAAAGAAGAATCAGTCGGTTGCTGAAAAATAGAACTGAAATTTACTTAATTTGTGGAGTTTTTGATTTTTCATGCTTAACTAATAAATGATTTTCTGCAAAAAATTATATTCTCTAAAAAAAAAGGGGGTCATTGATAAAAGGAGGTTAATCGAAAATAAAAAAGGAGAAGTGTTGAGCAGCAACAACTGCCTAATTTTGGGGGTCCTAAAATTTTGCGAAAAATAAAGAACTGACCATTGTTGGTGCGTAGCTGCCGTCTCACACAAAATAGAAATTATGTTAGTGAAAAGATCTACACGTTAGCAAATAACGGTGTGAAAGCTATCACCTAAAAAAATGAAAATTGGGTTGGTGAAAAGAGCTACATGTTAGCAAATAACGGTGTGAAAGCTATCACCTAAAAAAATGGAAATTATGTTGGTGAAAAGAGCTACACGTTAGCAAATAACGGTGTGAAAGCTATCACTAAAAGGGATGTAGTTTATGAGCAGATTTGAATTAATTAGCGGCTGAATTTCAATACACTCAATTTCGTGAAAAATCACAATATTTGATGACGCCAATGAAATTCTTCTTCATATTGAGTCGAAAAATAAATGAGTGATCGAGAACAACCATTAAAGGGAGTCGTGTGTATCACGAGTGGGAAAGAAATAATCAACCTTTTGGGGGGAAAACCTTGCATTTTGGAATTACAAAATAATACCGCGTTTTAACTTTAAAATCATTAGTAGATTTATTTTGAATCTTGATTCATTTCTATCTACTGTATAAGGCTGGTTGTTGTGTATTAATGGCATTTTGATCTCTTTTTCTCTTTTTATATGATTATTTTTTTTAATTTATGTGTGTATTATTATTTTTGTGTCTTATTTTTATTTTTTTTGGAGTGTGATTAATAAAGAGTCTTGCTCGGGACTAGCAAGAATTCAAGTTTGGGGGTGTGATAAGTGTCAATTTTATACACTTATCCATGGTTTCTATCAATATATTTCACCCATAATTGTGCTAGTCTACTCGTTTTTGCTTTTAATTAATTAGTTTTTAATAATTTTATTTTTATCGGATGATTATATAAATCTAGTCTTAATTGGATTGAATTACTGATTTACTCAAGAAATAACATGTTTATAAAATATTCTCTTTGTTGAATTCTTTATGTATTCATGTTGTAGGGATTTCCGAGACGAGTTCGGCAGTCTTTCCGGATTCAAAATCAGAGTTATATATCAAAAGTTATCATCCGAAGAAGATTTGAGGCAAAAACACAAAGTCTAAGAAATTCTGGGCTGAAAAGGAAGTCTGAAACTCCATACGGGCGTGTACGGGCGTAACTCACAAAATGCAAATTTACGAAGACATGTTACGGCCGTAACTCCTCAATGTTACGGCCGTAAGCCATCATAGTTACGGTCGTAACTCCTCAATGTTACGGCCGTAACTCTTGGCAGATTATTGATCATTGCCTAATTTTTTATACTTTTGGTCTATTATTGAGGGGATGGCTGGCATTGATCCGATCTAATGTAATAATGCTGGAGTTTTGGAGCTATTAGATGACTTTAGGTGTATAAATAGACCCCTTCGATCCATCATTATTCATCATTCATCATATATTTTTCCACTTTTTGTAATATTTTCTTTTTGTGTGAAGAACACACTGGTGTTCTTGAGTGACTTGTGTAATAGTGGTATAGCATATGTTGTTAAGGGAGTTTATTTCTTCTTTCTCCTTTATATACTAAGGGAGTTAGGATCAATTCTTTCTCTTTTTCAACTAATAATGACCACTCAAGCTTGTATTATGTTTATTAAACCCTTCATGGGCTAAGTTACTTAAGTTGGGATTATAAACAAGGTTAGTCATGTTATTTAAGTTTGTATAAAGATCTATTATGAATTACTTATTATTGTGTGTGATTTTCATTGTTTTACCTATCTTTATTTATTTGGCCAATAAATGACGATGTTTATGGTCTTCATATGTTTCGAAAGAAAATATGTTTGATTAGATCAAATGATCTTCACTCTAAGTTGTTCTAGGGGATAGAAGTATACCTCTAGACCTTAGATGATTCTTTGAGTTATTTTCATAAAACCTAAAGCTATGTATTTAGGCCAATCAACATAGAAATATAGTGCATTGATTCAATATATAAGGGGCGTTTTATAGTTCGAAAGAGAAACCGTCTTTTTAAGGAAAATCGAATCTACACAACATAATAAGTATATTCATCTTATGATCTCCTTTACATCTTCTATAACTAATGATGAACTAAGTTTGTAATCCCAACTATTTCATTATATCTTTTATTAATCTATTATTAGTGTAATATTTCATTTCCTTGAATATTAGAACTATTATTGCATTTTCTTTGCAATTGTCAAACCAAACTCTTAAATTGTGTGTTTCAATCTTATAAATCTCTATAACATATAGTTAAATTGTGTATAATTCATTATATAACCTAACTTCCTCGTGGGATCGATAAACCAGACTCAAAAAGTCCACTTACTACTTGATACGATATCGTGCACTTGCGACAGTTACACTAAAGACGTGTCACTATTGAGGTAGTATGACATCAACATTGATGCTGTTATAACCGTGAGAATATTTTTCGATTGTAGGAGGGAGCAACTATTGCTCGAATTAGATCCAATTCTTAGGGGCGATGATGATGCAGAATCTGCGGTTACTCCATACGCAGCTGCAATTCCAGAGATAGAGTTCTAACTCATGATCCTGCCACATCATCTTGTGATGATAACCACACATCCGTTTCTAATGGGGATGCTTCGTATGATATTCACCACCCATGCAGGTATTCTATTTTGTTTGTGTATTTTATTCTTATGTGCTTAATGACTGGGTTATTATTTGCTTCTCTCAAGGGTGCATGTTTCCGCTCAAAGAGAACTCGGCACCTAGGAATCTGATCGCTCTTGCATACACCTGGAGTTTGATTTGTCTAGAATTGGTATAGGGTAAGTCTTCCAGGTTCTTACATCATCTCAAACTTTAAATATTACTATTCTATATGTATATGGTCTCAGGTCTATCTATCTTTTTATAAGTGGGTGAAAGGTTGAATATATTATCTCTTCTCTTGTGGCTTTGTTCAGCTATGGAACTGGAGATCACGTTGGTGTATGTGCTGAAAATTGTAGTGCAACTGTTGAAGAAGCAACAAAATTATTGGTCCGGCCTTTGGATTTACTAGGTTTGTTCACTCTGTCAAAGAGGATGGTATATCCCTAGGAGACTCAATACCTCATTCGTCGACTCATTCGAAAAGTTACTTTGTTTACGTCATGTAGAAGTGAGGCTATAAAGAGGGCATGGCCACTGGTTTGTTGTTTATTAGTAAAAAAAATTAACTAGTTTGAGCATTTACTGTGTACAACCCACTGTTTTATTTTGATATATTATTTACTTTAGTTTGACATAAATATTTAGAAAATAGAGCCCCCCACCCCGCTTCTTTTCTGTGTTTTTACCATAAAAATAGTTGTTGATAATAAAAGAAGGAGAAACGGCAAAATATCAGTTGTTCAAAATCAAAGATATTAAAATATTTATGGATATTTGATCAATTGATGGCCTCTTGTTAATTTGCAGACATTTGATATGGAAGAGCCTTATTCGAAGGATAATATTGATGACGTACGAAGACGTTGGACTCAATATTTTCTAGATTTTACATCTTTATCGAAGTAGTAAGAGAGGAATATGGGAACCGGGTACGTAGGGATTTGCTGCGTAGGGATCATTCATCATTTTCTGATTGTACATTTTTTTTTTGCAAGATTTATAAATCTCTTGTAATAACTGTTGTTGTACATTTTTTGCAAGATGTAAACAGGGTTTTGTAATAGAATAGTGTAAACTTGATAATTTTGGTAGAATATATGGCGTATTGTTGGAGATTGTATTGTTCATGTTATGTTTTATAGGAAGGATTCTGTCGTGATCTAAAAATTGCCACTTTTGTGAACAGGACTTTTCTATATCTGCCATTTTTTGAACCAGAATATCAATTTTTCTAAATCAGTTAAAGCAGTAACCTATTTAGAATATTACACATTCTAAATCGGTTAAAGCAGTAACCGATTTAGAATATTACACATCTAAATCGGTTAAAGCAGTAACCGATTTAGAATATTACACATTCTAAATCGGTTAAAGCAGTAACCGATTTACAATATTACATATTCTAAATCGGTTAAAGTAGTAACCGATTTAGAAACTAAACATTCTAAATCGGGTTTCCGAATATCCGATCTGGAATGTAAGATTCGAAATCGGTTATATCAACTTACTAAATTGGTTAAATAACCGATGTTAAAAGTATTTTCTACATCGGGTAAATAACCGATGTTAAATGCGCCGATTTTCTACATCTGCTGGATCTATAACGGATCGAGAACCGACTAAAAAGGCCTATTTTAACCGATTTAAAAGGTGTTTTTTCTAGTAGTGCTCGGACCAAACATGTTGAAGTACATTATCACTTCTTACGAGAGAATGTACTTCAAGGAGATATTGACATGAAGCCAGTTAGGACAGAAGACCAGGTTGCAAACATATTTACGAAGAGTTTACATGCTACAAAGGTTTTTGAGTTTCGCAAGTTACTTAGGATGAGTATACATACCAGGAAAGTTGACAATGAGGGGAAGTGTTGAAAAACATTGTCAAGCACCGAAAGATTGCCAACTATTCTTCACTTTGATTGCAAAAGTCTTGGTCAGCACCACAATATACTCCCCAGTCCCCAGCCTATTTGTTTATTTTTGTTCACTATGCTGAGCAGTGAGGTAAGCAATGACATCATAAGCATCATGCTTCTACTATAAATAAGAGCACATCAACAAGACATAAATGTACCAAGCAATAAGTGCAGTGAGTGCAGTGATTAGCAAGAATAAAGAGTGTTGTAAGTGAGGTTGACAAAAAGTAGAGGGTGTTGTATTGTGTTAAAATATTTTGAGTGTCTTTAAGAATTAATTATTATATTTTCCAATATTTTCGCCATTTATTTTCGACAGAGGCTAAGGGGGGAGGAAGTGGTCACCTAATACCCTAGGTGCCACATCACCTCTATCCAATAAAAACCCTCCAACTCAAAACTACCCAATTCTACCCTAACACTACCCTAAGTGGAGGGAGTGGTCACCTATACTACCCGATTTTTTTTGTTCATACATAAAATCACATACAATATTAAAATAAAAACATACCATTTCATTAAAAATAAAAACATTACATAATACTTAAAAAAACATTATATAAAAACATACCATTTCATTAAAAATAAAAATATTACATAATACTTAAAAAAAACTACAACTTAAAAATTGAAACTACAACTTAAAAAAAAAACATTACATAAGTTGAAATTAAAACAAGTTGAAACTACAACTTAAAAATTGCAAGCCCATCCGTGTTTGGCCGCAATTTCACGTTTTTGGTTAACAACGAATTCCAACATAGCGGGATCGCGAATGTGATCATGCGGCTCCAAAAAAAACTTCATCTCCCGTTGTGCATTCTTGAACTTCGCCCCCTCGAGTTGTGTAGCCAACAATTGTTTTGCCAAAGCATCCTTCTCGCGTTTTTCTTCCAAATATTGTGTCTTCTTTTGTGTGTAGGAGTTGATTTCATCCGCAACACTTGAGATCGACGAGGAAGCGCCTTGCTTCTTTTTCATCTTTCTTGATGAAAGTGGAGGGTTGGGGTCTTCATTCATGTCGGGAACGGTGTTGCTTGCCGATTCATACTCCCCCGACTTCCTTTTGAAGAGTTGCTTGTCGCACCGGCAATATCTTGAAAACATTCTTGCTCCGTCCATTTGTCATGACCTCTGACAATCTCCCACGCCAAGGTATGAGTAAATTGTCTTTTTTTTGCTGTATAGTAATCGGACTCAGCTTGCCTCACCACGTCCAAGTCGTTGCACCCACTAGCCTTAGCACGTTTCTACATTATATACAAAATAAAAAATATAGATTATGTAAAATAAAAAATATAGATTACGTAAAATAAAAAGTATAGTTTGTACCGCTTGGAGGTAGTAGCCGTTGAAAATACCCATGGCCGTGTTCATTATTTTCCACTTGGTATTCAACGAATGAAAAGTTCGTGAACTCGAACCCATAGTTCCCTCGTAATGCTTGAGAATCCGTTTCCAAAAACCGTCGGACTTTTGTTCATTACCGACAACACCACATTCGGAGATTTGAATCCATGCTTTCGCCAAAGCCTCCTCTTGTGCCGGCGACCAAAGTTCACGGGGCCTCCTCCCACCGAATGCTTTTTTCTTCCCTCTCGGATCGACTTCTTGAACTTCCTCATCTTCGTCTTCTTCGTTTGGTAGTGGTTGTGTTTCTGCACGTACTCTACGCCTTCATCAATGTTTTGAGCGGGAGAACTCGCTTGTAGTAGTGATGTTGTAGTGTTGAGGATTCATTTGAGGAGGACCCATATTATATTGGTAAAATGGATGTGGAGATGGGGGTTGTGGAACGTAAAATTGATTCGGGGATGCTTGAGAATAAAATTGGCTAAATCCTAACGGAGTTTGTTGTGGTTGCGAGGTGGAAGTTTTTTTACCTCTTCTTGGATCCATGGTTTTGTGTTTTTGAAATATTAGTGTGTGTTTTTATTTGTGTTTTGTGTGTTTTTATTTTGAAAAAATGAGTTGAAAAGGTTTGATTTTATAGGGAATTTTTTTTATTTTTTTTTATTTGAACTAGCCATTCAACGGCTAGAATTTTCAAAAACAACCCCCCCCCCCACCGATCGACTTCAGAAGCCGAATGGTAACACCGCCCGCCTTACCCGCCGCCGGGGCCTCGGGTAAGGCGGGTGGTGTTCTCATTCGGCTTCTGAAGCCGATCGGTGGGGGGGTGTTTTTTGAAAAATAATGCCGGCTCTTTTGATTAAAAAAAAAAAATTCTCTTTAAAACCAAATAACATACACTCATTATTTTCAAATAAAACACACACTAATCTCTCAAAAACAAAAAATAATTACTAAAATGGTATGTTTTTATGTAATCTTTTTTTTAAGTATTATGTAATATTTTTATTTTTAATGAAATGATATGTTTTTATGTAATGTTTTTTTTAAGTATTATGTAATGTTTTTATTTTTAATGAAATGATATGTTTTTATTTTAATATTGTATGTGATTTCATGTATGAAAAAAAAATCGGGTATATTTTTATGTAATGTTTTTTTAAGTATTATGTACTGTTTTTATTTTTAATGAAATGGTATGTTTTTATTTTAATATTGTATGTGATTTTATGTATGAACAAAAAAAAAATCGGGTAGTATAGGTGACCACTTCCTCCACTTAGGGTAGTATTATGGTAGAATTGGGTAGTTTTGAGTTGGAGGGTTTTTATTGGATAGAGGTGATGTGGCACCTAGGATATTAGGTGACCACTCCCTCCCCGTATGAGGAAAACATTAAAAGGTAGAAAGAGAGAGAGAGAATTTGGAATTTCTCGAGGATGGTTTGCTCATCTCTCTTCCCATGAGTTCCCACGCCCCCTTTTCCTTTTTCGTGGCTATACAGAGAGAGGGCAGTGAGATCCCCTTTTGCTGTTTTTTTTTTTTTTTTTTTTTCTGTATGTTTATTTTGTGTGAAAATAGACATGGAGAAGAGAGAGACATGGTGTCCGTGTGTTTTGAAGAAAGTAAAGGATGATGATAGAAATTTGGATATCCCATCATACTGCTCGATAGGTAGAGGGTCGTACGTGTTATAATATATATATATATATATATATCCCCGCAGAATATCTTTGGCCTTCTCACGCCTACCGCCACGCCATCTTCTCACGCCTTGCCGCTTCATGTGTCATATTATCATGTTTTGGTTAACACATCATCATTTCCTAACTTATTTATTAATTACCTAAATTAATTAGCTCAATTAATAAGTATTAAATATTATTACCTAAATTATTGGCCGCCGCTTAAAAAAAATCTGCACAAGAAATAAGCATATCATTTTCTGCCGCTTAAAAAATAGGTCTGCAGAGGAAAGATAGAAATTATGAAATTATGAAAATTAAAAATATAGAAAAACACAATAAAAGTGATATTCAATTAGTTTTACATATGTAAAATAAAAGCAAGAAAAGCAGAGGAAAAAAAACACTCACACAATTTAATTTCTTATATATTTAAAATATCTCTTTGAAAATTCATAAAGTCAGTAATTATATAATTTCGTCAATATAAGTTTTTCATTTATTTTGTTATTTTATATTAATTAAATAAGATTAAAACTAAAATAGACTAATTGATTTATTTCATAAGTTCTTTGATTTATTTATAAATAATGATTAAAACCATCGTTTCTACACTTTCAATAATATTTTTAATAAGAATATTTTGATTTATTTAATTGATTAGGACTTCAAGTACCTTCTTAGTTACATATATTCAATACTTCTTTTGCAATACTCCCAAGCATCTTTCATTTATTTTATTGATATATCTGATTATAGTGACTGACTAATATAAACTAACTAGTTAGTGGAATATATAATATTTCCGCGAGATTTTAGATTTAAGTTTTTAATATATAGTGCAAATTGATATATTAAATTTGTCTTTAATTGGGATTTATGTTGTTAATTAATGAAAATATGAAATATTTCTATAAATATAATCAATTCCTCCGGTAAAATAAAAACAAGAAAAACAGAGAAAAAAACACTCTGGACAAATTTTGTTCTTTGTTAAGTCTTTTCCTTTGAAAACACATAATCGATTTTGTCTTTTTCGCCTTCACATTTCATAATAGAGAAAATTATCAAATTGGTCCCGTATGTGGGACCAATTGGCCAAAAAAATCCATCTGTCTCCGACGGACCAAAAAACTCCACATCTCCCCCTACTTTAGCCAATTTAGTCTTCCGTCGTCGGCCAGAGTATTTTCCAGTCATCGGAGCTGAGGTGGACGACACATGGCTGACACGTGGCAAAAAAAAGCCTAAATAATATAAAATCTAAAAAAAATGAAAAATCTTTAATATTAAAAACTTAAATTTAAAAAAATTTAAAAAATCTAAAAAAATTAAAAAAATTTAAAAAAATAAAAAAATTAAAATCTAAAAAAATTTAAAAAAATATATAAAAACCTAAATAATATAAAAAATATAAAAAAATTAATTCTAAATTTAATTGAATAATAGAACCTTAGGTAATTATTTTTAATTCTGAAATATTAATATAAATATATTAGAATTTTTTATTTATTTTTTAATTTTATAATACTGAAAAGATTTTTTTCAGAAAAAAATCTTTTTAATTCAAAAGATTAATTTTATATTTCTGAAAAAAAATCTTTTTAATCTTTTTAATTTCTGAAAAAAAATTATATATTTTTTAATTTTATAATTCTAAAAAAAGAATCTTTTTAATTTCTGAAAAGATTTTGAAAAAGATCGTTTTTATAATTTTCTCATTTTTTTCAGAAATTAAAACGATTTTTTTCAGAATTATAAAATTAAAAAAAATATTTTTTTTTCAGAAATTAAAAAGATTAAAAAGATTTTTTTTTTAGAATTATAAAATTAATCTTTTGAATTAAAAAGATTTTTTTCTGAAAAAAATATTTTCAAAATTATAAAATTAAAAATAAAATAAAAAATTCTAATATATTTATATGAATATTTCAGAATTAAAAATAATTACCTAAGGTTCTAATTTTTTTAATTTTTTTTACGATTTTTCAGATTCTTTAATTTTTTTTAGATTTTTTCAATTTTTTAAAAAAAATTATATTATTTAGGTTTTTAAATTTTTTTAAATTTTTTTTTTAGATTTTAAATTTTTTATTTTTTTTTAAATTTAGGTTTTTTAATATTCCAGATTTTTTAAATTTTTTTAGATTTTTTTATATTATTTAGGTTTTTATAATATTTTTTGCCACGTGTCGTCCACGTCAGCTCCGGTGGCCGAAAAATACTCCGGCCGGTGACGGAGGACTAAATTGGCTAAAGTAGGGGGGAGATGTGGGGTTTTTTATCTGCCGGAGACAGAAGGGGTTTTTTGGCCAATTGGTCCCACATACGGGACCAATTTGATAAATTTTCTTTTTCCTTTGAAAACACATAATCGATTTTGTCTTTTTCGCCTTCAGATTTCTTAATATTTAATTTTAGATAATTCTTAATATTTTTTTTGTTAATTTTACTTAATCCCTTCAAGTTATTTTCATTTTCAAGTAAGCTCAAATAACAGTATGTTACAAAATTTACATATTTCTTGAGATTCTCAACATGTATAGTTTATAAATCTCCCCTATATACTAATGCAGAATACGTTGAGCCTAAATGGCAGCCTTCTCACGCCTCTACCGCCACATGTCTTCACGGCTTCGTGTGCTTATGTGTCACCCTTTCATGCTTCAGCTGACACATAATCAATTACTGCCTAATCACCATTGCATTAATTACATTATAATTATACCTCAAATAACTCATACCTACCTTATTAATTTCTACGAATTAAGAAATATGAATTATGAATAAATAGGAATTGATTATATTACAGAAATATTTTACGTTTTCATTAATTAAAAAATATAAATTCCAAACAAAGAGAATTTAATATATATTTTCATTAATTAATTAGTTTGTATTAGTTAATCACTATAGTTATGTATATCAATAAAAGAAATATCAACTGAAAGAAGTGTTGAATATATATGTACTCGAAGTGATTTTTTAAATAATTTGAAGTGATATTATATTTTTAAAGAATAAAAAAATTTGTTAATTTATCTACTTTTGAAATCAACTATATATTTTTGAAAGTTTTGAATTTTCTTTTATATTTTAAATTATACCAAATAATTTATGTATTTTTTTTCAAATATAAGGATTGAGAAGTGCTTTATTTTAAGTTATAAGTCAAGATCTATTATGTATTTCCAAAAGTTTTTTAAATTCCAAAAACATTACTAAAACTAGCCACAATTATTTAGTATAATTCTACATATGGAGTTGTATTAACAGACAATATATATCGTTTATTCAAGTATATTCTTCACTTTGGCATCATTGCAAATTCATAAGACTGACCAAGAATATGAGATTAATTATTGGACAAACAATGTCATCTCACCATCTATAAGAAATTAAGTACTTCTCCGAATGAATTCTCAAAATTGTAGATGGTGAGCTGGGTGAAGAAGTCGATAGATAAATCTTGATTGATATTCTCGATATTTACTATTATGGAATGCCGAAGATCATATTGCAGCCATTGCTGAAAGCACTATCATTTACTTATAAGTAACTTTCCATAAAGTAATTTTCTGAAGAAAGAGCAACCGTGACGCCAAGCCCTATCAAGAGTGAAGATTAGGAAAGACTAGAAATTTTTTGTTGCGATGAGAATGGTGTAATCATAAACAGACAAATAACGTAGTTTATAAAGAAGTATTATGAAATTTATAATGAACGATTTACATATTATATATTTACATAAGAGTTTTTTTTTGTGTTCCCGTGTAATTACACGGGTGTTATACTAGTATATATATATATATATATATATATATATATATATATATATATGTTTGGGTTATTCTAAAAAGGGTCTTATAATAAAAAGTGTAGGAAGGATTCTGGGAGTGACATGTGTCATCCCCATTCCACATCATATGACATGTGTCACCCCCCCCACCCCCCCCACCCCCCGCGAAAAAAAAAATTTCCTGCCAAAAAATTTTTTCTGGGGGGCAAAATTTTTTTTTTCCCGCCAAAAAAAATCCCGCCAAAATTTATAAGTATATCACATTTATAAAGTTACTGCATCACAATTATGATTTTAGTGCATTAAGGTTATAAGTTACTGCATCATAGTTGATGCACTTAACTATAAACTATGATGCAATAACTTATAATAAAGACGCACCAAAACTTATTAGTGTGATGCACTAATGATATAAAAAAAGTGTAGTACTTGTATAAAAATGAATCATATTTAATTTTGAAGCAATTACATACATATATGATGCAGAGAAACTTAGGATGATGCAGTTTCCTATAACTATAATGCAGTTACATACATGATTCACTTACTTAAAACTATAATGCAGTTACGTACATATATGATGCAGAGAAACTTAAGATGATGCAGTTTCCTATAACTATAATGCAGTTACATACATGATTCACTTACTTAAAACTATAATGCAGTTACGTACATATATGATGCAGAGAAACTTAAGATGATGCAGTTTCTTATAACTATAATGCAGTTACATACATGATGCAGTTACTTATAACTTATAACTATAATGCAGTTACATACATATATGATGCAGAAAACTTAGGATGATGCAGTTTCTTATAACTATAATGCAGTTACATACATGATGCAGT
Organism: Orobanche coerulescens; assembly: GCA_033398695.1. Classification (NCBI taxonomy): domain Eukaryota; kingdom Viridiplantae; phylum Streptophyta; class Magnoliopsida; order Lamiales; family Orobanchaceae; genus Orobanche; species Orobanche coerulescens. Next base: position 38,161,157 of record CM065815.1, read on the forward strand.
TACTTATAACTTATAACTATACTGCAGTTAGATATATATGATGCAGAAAACTTAGGATGATGCAGTTTCTTATAACTATAATGCAGTAAACTTATAACTATGATGCATTAAAACCCAGGTGCATCACCGTTATGAAATTTGGTGCATCATAGTTATAACTAATTTTTATAACTGTGATGCACCAAAATAAAATGGTGCATCATAGTTATAAAATTTTGGCGGGAAAAAATAATTTGGCCCCAAAAAAAAATTTTGGCGGGAAAAAAACTTTTCGGGAAAAAAAAAAATTTTCTGGGTGGGGGTTGAGGGTGGGGTGGGGTGGGGTGGGGGTGGGGTGGGGGGTGACACATGTCATATGATGTGGAATGGGGATGACACATGTCACTCCCACAATCCTTCTACACTTTTTATTATAAGCACTTTTTAATAACCTCACCTATATATATATATATATATATATATATATATATATATATATATATATATATATATATATATATATATATATATAAACTCGTAGGCCTCAGTAACGAGCCGAGCCGAGTCGAACTTTCACAAAGCTCGACTCATTAAGTATTAAAACACAATGGTTCGAACTCGAGTTCGAGCTCGATCGAGCTTCACCACTCGAGTTCGAGCTCGAGCTCGACATAAATCTTTCCTATTCGAGCTCGGCTCGTGAGCTCAAATGGCTGCTACTTATTTTTTAGGGTTAGAGTGTATATATATATGTGTGTGTATATATATATTTATATTAATAATATATTAATAAATATCGAGCAGCTCGTCGAGCTTTCGAGCCGAGTATATATATATATATATTCTAATTCGGCTCGATTAATATATCGGTCTCTAATATATTCTTGGATTCGAGTTCGAGCTCTAATTATCGAGTATCGAGTCGAGCTCGAACTGCTCGAAAAAAGCTCGAATCATTTACATGCCTAAACTTCTGATAGCACAATCATAATTACATATTATATCAATGATATAATAATTATTCATAGTATAAAATAATACTGATTTAATCTCCTTTGTACTAGATAAGATATCTTCTCGTAAAACGTGTCATTCATAACAAAACCACCTTTATCTTTCTCAATAAATCATAAATCTATATAAAAGAACTAATTTATCCCTCTTAATATGGATTAAAAATATAGAAATAATTGCTCGTTTGTCCCAACCAATTGCTAGCATCGGCTGGCCATTTGGTAGTCCCCGTTTATCCATTTGGCACCGTTTTTTTTTTTTTTTTTTTTTTTTTTCCTTCTAATTTTAATTGGCCGATAGTACATTTGATCGGCAACCGGTACCAGTGCTTTTTTGTTACTTGTGGTATAATTTAAAATTTATACCTGATTAGAATTCAACATGAACTTTATTAGCAAATTTCAAATTTGGTATGTAATTTTTTGGAATAATTTGGAACTCTATACGAAATTCTATGAAATTCGATATCCAATAATGAATCTCTATTAGTGTGGAAACTCATATCCAGTATGAAATGTTTCAGTAAAGAACTCAATATGAATTTCATTGTTTAGCATAAAATCATATTTAGTATGAAATTAAATACTTAAATTTTTGGTAGGGATTCCATATTTCGTACGAAATCAACATGGATTTCATATAATTAAGTATAGAATTTCCTATTTAATACGAAATTCCATAAGAAATACAGCACGGCGAGGACCCACGGTCAAGTGCATCGACTGTCGGTCGGCATCATCGCAACAAAAGAAGGTAGGAAACGTTCACCAATCCCTGTCGGGCCGGGAGGTAGGGGCCCTGGGAGCGAGTGATTTCGCTTTTTGCTATAAGGTAGGAAACGTTTTTGGTTGTCCAGCAAGACGCCATATTTTGTTTTGAGCTTTACTATGTAGGTAAATCTCACCCACAAAAGAACGGGATCAATGATAGCTAGTAATGGCTAAGCCTAATCTATCCCAAAAAGAAAGGTCGTTGACCGTGAACAAATTTGAAAGTTTGATTCCGTTTGAAGTATTCGACTCGAAAAAGCTCGATTCGAGGCTCGATTAAGAACACCAAATAATATAGAGCCGAACCCTATAAAATAGAGTTTGGCGTGGTTCGGTGCTTTGGCCCAATAATGAAGGACATAACCTCTCTGTTAATTCATTTATTTTGGGAATATAATTTTATTTTGGATTTTGGACTTGTTAATTTTGGAACTATGAATTCATTTTGGGAATATAATTTTACTTTGAATTCTGGACTTGTTAATTATTGGGACTATGTAATTTTATTCCAATGGTTGGAAAAGTCAAGCCGATCGAACTATATTCGAACGGTAATCGATCCGAATCGAATTATATTCGAACGGTTCGAAAAATCGAGCCAAATCAAATCAAATTATATAAAACAAATCAGCCTTCGAGCCGAATCGAACCTCGAATTCAGAGGTTCAAAATTTTCGAGCCGAATCGAACCTAAGGTTCGAATAATTTCGAGCCGAACCGAACTTAATAAAGGTTCGGAACAGTTCGGCTCGTTTACAGCCCTAGTTGGAGCTTCATTGGAAATGTTTTTGCTTAAATTGGAAAAAAAAAAAAAGAAAACCACTTTTCCTAGCAATAATGAGCAGGGTCGGTCCTGTGCCTGACGGTGCCCTAGACAGAAATTTAAAAATAGGCCCTCAAAATTAAGAAAAAAAAATGCAAAAGTACCGCAAAAATGATAGACTATGAAAATTAAAACTAAGTTAACACTTGAAAAATAATTTCTTCTAGCTCTTTGAATTTCATTAATTATAATTTATATTATTTGCTTTGTAAATATTATTTTTGAATTTCTTATTGAAAAGTATCTAATTTAATAACAAATACATTTAACTCATTATAACTAACCCAAAAAGAAATGATTCATACATTGTTTCTGTATTTAATGTTAAAATAAATAAAAAGAATAGTGTGATTTCCCTTATTTGTTCAATTATTTTAAATTACAACAAAAATAACATTTTTTTTTACTATTGAATGAATAACAACTAGAAAAGAATATATCTATATATATATATATATTTGCAAAATGTATATTACAAAATAAATAAAGCAGTTGACAAAATAGACGGAAAAGTAAATTAAAAAGTAAAAAATTGAAGGGCCCATTATAAATATATACTAGAAAAGAATATATTTCTTGTTTGTATATTATAAAACAAATAGAATAGATAACAAAACGTAAGGAAAATAAAAAATAAAAGAGGGCTTGTTATAAAAATATATATATCGGAGCATGGTGTGAGTCGATCTCAGGATATCAATAACTTTTAAAACATTTAATTTACCATTACAATAAAATTAGTCTTTTATTTATTTTTACTAATAATTGTATATACTATGAAATTAAAAAAATGGGCCTGAAAATTTTGGACCTGGAGACAGGCCCAAAGGCACAGATCTGGACCTGATAATGAGATTTGATTATCAATTAGACAATTACGTATTTATATGCAAAATGAGAAAGTAAATGAAATCACGTAAATCCAATAAGTAAAGGAAAGTGAATAAAATATAATATTCAGGGTTTGAAATTTCTTTCTTCGACTCCTAAGTAATGTCTATTAATTAAGTAGAATATATCTTTCGGATTATTTGTAACGCCTCACAAATTATGTCTAGCATCTAATTGAATTTGTCTCAGTGGGGATTTATCCGGTCAATATCAGCCTCATCCAAAATTAATTGAAAGTTGATCAATCAATTAATTAACAAGTAAAATAATTTATAGCAAAATTTCTATAAATTAATATCGTTAGAACCGATTTTTTCAGAGAGGTATCAGTTTATCTATAAATTAATAATTTATTTATGTAGAGAGTTTTTCCAATGCGATAAATAAAAATTTATTTTTATAAAAAGTGAGTACATCTAATTAATATATGCATTATATCCATTCACCTAAAAAATGTACAATAAATATATTCATCATATGCAATATAATCATATGTAGGAATCATTTTTGATATAAATGTGGAGGATGACGACGAGGATGATAAAATACATTTCGAATGAGTTATGAGAAAATAAGCACATATATCCAGAATGCCTCACAAATTTTTGGTGCAGTTTAAGAACACAACACTAAAACTATTGAATGAGATAAGAAAATAGATGAGATCCAAATAGATTTGAAGTTTAACAAGAAACAAACAACAACGGATTTTTATTTTATTAAATTGTTCTAGTTATTTTTGTAATTCGAAACCAAACCAAAACCAAACCAAACGTACCCAGTATATCCCGCTCAGAGCAGGGTCTGGGGAGGGTAAGATGTACGCAGACCATGCCCCTACTTATTACGGTAGGGAGGCTGTTTCCGTGAATACCCCCAGCTTAGTGCACATCAGAATCTTGTGTGATAAATACAAAGGAAAACATATGATTCGAAAAAGCTCGAGACCATACCTGAGCCCATGGCTTGATCCACATGGGACTTACCTAAGCGGAATTTGGCTACTTCACTCCCGATGAACGCTGCTCTAACAAAAGAGAGGTTGGCTCTGTCAAAAATACACCACACGCAAAGACAACAGGATAAAATATACAATAAAAGTAAAAATGCAATGCTCTAGGTCAAAGCTAACCGAGACAACTCAACCCTGAGGCTCTCAACTACAACACCGCTCCCTACAAAAGAATCCACAACTCTGATCTGGCGCCTCCAAGCGCACCTATCAACAGTCATGGTCTCGGAAAGGTTTAAGGCCTTCAAATCTAATCTCAGTTGCTCCTCCCACGTCCTCCTCGGTCTGCCTCTCCTCCTCTCCCCGACAACCATTAAACTCTCGACCCTCCTCACCGGAGCAGATGTCTGCCTCCTGCGGACGTGGCCAAACCATCTCAATCTCCCTTCCCTAACTTTCGTTGAAATGGGCGCCACTTCTAGCGCGTTCCTGAAAACCCCGTTCGCAATTCTATCTAACATTGTGCGACCACACGACCAACGTAACATTCTCATTTCAGCCACTTCCAACTTGCTCTCAAGCGACTTCTTCATCGCCTAACATTCGGAGCCATACAACATTGCAGGTCAGATTGCCGCTCTATAGAATTTACCCTTCAACTTTAGAGGGACTTTCTTGTCGCACAGAACCCCTGTCGCTGATCTCCACCTTAGCCACCCCGTCTTGATGCGATGCGTGACATCATCTTCACACTCACCTTCCTTCTGAATGATCGAACCCAAATACTTGAACTTATCCGTACGGGGTACGATCTGATCCGCAATCATTACCTCAACATCTTCCTCGTTGGCCTCACCACTAAAGTTACACCAGAGATACTCGGTCTTAGACCGGCTCACACGCAAGCCCTGGGATTCTAACTTAGCCCTCCAAAGCTCCAACTTCGAATTCACCTCCCTCCTCGACTCCGCCACTAACACAATGTCGTCAGCAAAAAGCATGCACCACGGAATGCCATCTTGAATCCCTCGCGAAATGACGTCAAGGATTAGAGCGAAGAGAAGAGGGCTTAGCGCCGACCCCTGGTGTAGCCCTATCTCAACCGGAAAATGCTGAGTGTCACCAACTGGGGTCCTAACGCACGTCCTAGCTTGGGAGTACATGTCTTGGATATTGATGGGACCACTAATTTACATAGGGATTTTTTTTTAAAAAATTATTATCTTATTATCTTATCAAAATTGGTAAATTTTTGAACCAGTCTAAGGCTTGTTTATTTTTTACTTAATCAGCTTAATGCTTAATCAGCTTAATCGGTCAGCTATATCTTGCTGTTTACTTTCAACTTAATGATCTTAATAATGTATTTTTCATTAAGCAATTTTTGGGGTGTCCTTACCATTAAGCCAGAAATACTTCCTCAATATACCAAAATTACCCTCTCTAATAATAAAAGAATTGAGTATATATAGTATAAATTATCATATAATCTTAATTATAATTGAGTATATAGTATAAATTTAAATTATATATTAATATTATATATTTAAAAGTCATAAAATATAAACTATTTATTGATAAAAAAAATAATATAACTATATATATATATATATATATTAAAGGGATCTCTCTTTTTTAGTACCAAACCATAAAAGTAACAAGTTATATATCCCCATTCATAAAACTATAAGTTTTTGATACCAAAATGTGTTAAAAGACTTTATTACCCTTAAAGTCTACCAATAAGAGAAAAAAACTAAAAAGAAAAAGGAAGATTATTAAAACTAAACAACAATAAAAAAGGTCCCACAACTCAATATTGCAAAAACTCTCCTCCTCTCGCAAAAAAGTCTCCCGTCGTGAAACCTTCACGGCCGAAAATGTCGACCTCCGACTACCACAATGAATCAAGACGCCGGAAGTTCGCGGTGGCACTCCATCTGAAGAGCAATTCGTCAATGAGCCGCCGGTTAGTGTATTTCATTCACACACGATCGTGCCACGATGGTTGTTCATCTTCCCACGATCGTGCTGAAGAAGATGAGACCATCGTGTACACGATGGTCTTTCGTGGGCACGATGGCTACACACGACGGTCGGCGATCGTGTGTGCCGTCGTGTGCTAGAAGTGCAAAAGCTCCTGCCTTGCACACGATCGCTGGCACACGATCGTTTCCCGTCGTGTGAACCGTCGTGTGACACACGATGGTCTTCACACGACGGGCATCGATCGTGTGCAAGGCAGAATTTTTTTTTTTCGTTCTCTTAAGCATTTTATCATATTCTTATGAGTTGTATGTCCATATTGCAGACTGGTTGCGTATGGAAGAGACCGACATTGCGTTTTGTTACACGTCAAGTGAATCTTTACATACGGGAGGCGGTATTTAAAGAGATCATTGAGACATTAAGGAGTATGGGCCGCAATTCCGCTGTTGCTGATCGAGCTATCGAGAGCTTGACCGAGGGGGTCCTGGGGCGCTTGATTAAAGTTAGGAGGAATGGGAGTTCAAATACTGCCCTACATCACTTGATTGCTCGTCAATTGGAGGGTGATCAAATCCCCGCGGATGAGTCGTGGTTCCAGGTTTGCGGGAGGACCATTCGTTTTACCGCCCGTGATTTCGCCTTGATCACGGGACTCCATTTTGGAAACTCTACCTTCCATCCCCTGGACGACCATCTCCTTCCGTCCGACGGTATTTTCCACAGAATACTCCATGGCAAAAACATTAAGGTTAGTGTTCTACGGAAGAGGTTCAATGCTCGAGATTTTGGTAGAGACATAAGAGATTATCTCAAGGTTGCCAATTTGCTTATCTACTACTACTTTATCCTATGCCGTGACGACATGATGGTCGAGACATGGGCATGGGCATTAGTGGAGGATTTCGAGCAGTGGGATATGTTTCCTTGGGGTTCTTATGCCTTTGGGGTTTTATCTTACTACATAGGCAACGTTGCCATGAAGGAGGGACAAGAGCACAAGGACTATCACTTCTATGGTCCTGTTTGGGCTTTACAAATATGGTCGTATGAGATGATTCCTGCATTGGGAGCATTGTGTGGTAGTCGAGATAAAACCGTCCAAGTCCCCCGGTGTTTGATGTGGACTACGAGGAAGATGTTTTGTGATTTCACTCATTTCTTCGACGATAAGGTACATAAATTTGTAAACGTATTTTCTCCTAACTTCACTCATCTCTTCAACATTATGTGATTGCCCATCTAATGGTATGCTTTAATGACTATTATTGCAGCACAAAGTACTTCCCTCTTTACCGCATCTGGAGGAGGATGAGGCGGAGTATTACTACCTGAGCTTTGAGAATGGCTCGCCTTATGACGTTAAGTTCATTAAGCCTGTAAGAATAGCTGTGAGGAATAAGGCGGATGAGCTGCGCCGATCCCGAGGAAGAAAGTTATGGATAGGTTGAAGAAGGCTGTAGGAAAATTGATTACATATGAGTCGGCACATAAAGTGTCGAAGCGACGCCGGCAGAGTACCCCACCGACATGGTGGGGAGACATCGGACCGGAGAGGCAGCAGAGAGGGTGTGTTGTGTCCACGGACTTCCTTGTCCGACCACACCTGTGACACGGCAGGATGAGTACTTCGATCGCCGTTTGAAGGCGATCTTGTGCGACGATTCTGAGTCCGGATTTATTGCTCGAGTTTCTCGCCGGTGCTTTCTGGGATCGTGGATTTCTTCGGACCTATGCATAGGCGTTCTAGGAGCCGTGACACTACTCGGTGGGAGCCATGATAGGCCTCGTCATTACGCCTCGATAGCGGCGCCGGCGGAGGATTCCCGACCCTCCACGTCACTCGGTCTCGGGCGCGGACACGGTCACCATTCTCATCGTCGGCTAGTCATCATTCGAGTCACCATTCTCGGCGTCGGCCCGAGTCACCATTCTCGGCATCCGCCTACCCACCATTCCGAGGTCCAAGACGGTCACCATTCTCGATTCATCATTACATTGAGCGGACTCAGCAGCCCCTTGATTACGAGCATCAGTATGAGCCATTTGAGGCGCCGTTTCAGCAGTATGGGACGATGTTCGACTGGTTTCAGGACGAGCATCATTACAGTGCGATGTTCCGCAGTGAGGGTGGTGGTCTGAGCAGCAACCTCCATTTCAGATCGAGCAGCCAGTTTTTGAGATCGAGCAGCCGACTGTACAGCTCTCTGATCGTTATAGTTGTGAGAGGGATGCTGAGGGTGACGAAGATGGTGAGAGTGCCGGAACGCAGCATTTGGGTGAGCGTAGTCTTCCACCGAGAGTGAGTCGACCATCTGCTGCTCTTCGAGAGCCTTTTGTGGTTGCGCCTCCCAGAGATAGCGAGGCTCTGAAGAAGTTGTACCTACAGTTTAGGAGGGAGCAGCCACGTGATGCTATTGTCCGGTGTTTGGAGACTGGGCATGCTCTCACCCAGGCGTTATTTGACCGGATAGAGTCTAGCCGTGAAGACTTCGATGCCGAGGTGATAGACTGTTATGTGCTTGCGACTCGAGCGAGGCTTCGGAGGGGAGTCCGTAGTGTTGGTGTCGGTAGAGTTGGCACTGTACTTGCCGGCTCCCTATTTTACGTAAGTTCTATAACCTACTCACTTGTATATCATTGGTTTGATATCGATATTTATTAATTTTGTGGTTTGGCTTTTTGTAGTTAGTTTTGGCCAACGAGTTTGCAAGACTCCATCCGGATGATCCACTTGGCATCAAGGTGACGGGGAAGCCGGTTTACAAGGAGTGGAAAATTCCTAAATGCATCGAGGACTACATGACAGTCTTGATACACCACATGCGGTTCCATGGTTAAATTGCAACGAAGTAAGTTTGAAATTTATATTTATAAATAATTGACGATTTGTTGCGATTTGAAATTTATATTTATAAATGATTCGCTATGTTTGATGTGATGATCTTATATGATTACATATTGTGTTTGAATAGATCATTGCCATTTGTTGCCTCGACCAAAGCCACTGGGTGACTATCAAGATTGACATCATAGCATGGACCGTGGAGTTGTGCGATTCCTTGTCACACCACCACGAAGATGGTCGTTACCGCTTCAACCAATCACGACCGATTATGCGTCGATGCCTCGTGCTAGCTCAATCCGGGTATTGGATGAACAACCAATCGAAAACGAAGTATGACACGGAGATGAGTTTCAAAATTATGCCACGAGAGCTACGGTTCATACGAGCGACAATCACAGTTGTGGCCCCTTCGCGTGCATGTACTTGGATCGACTCGTCTCTGCAAACCCGGGAGCAAGGCACCAAATCAAGGAACTTAATGAAAAATATATTAAGAAATATCGATATGGCCTAGCTGCTAAAATCTTTATGTTGTCTTTAGACATGTAGAATGGTTTATGTTGTGTTGTACAATATTTATGTTGTATTTAGACAGTTTTGGATGAATGTGTGAGTGTTGTTAAATCTGAATGTGTTGGCTCATGTTACACACGATGGATGCACACGATCGTGGCCATCGTGTGTTGCGATCGTGTGCAACCTACCCACGGTCATGCCCGATGTCCGTGCGCGCACGATGGCCGGCATGGCCGTGTGCACACGGCCGTGGAACGGCCGCGCACACGATCGTGTGTTCAATCGTGGCCACGATTGAACACGCGACCACGATTGAACACACGATCGCCTGTTCAATCGTGGCCACGTTCTTGTGCACACGATCGCGTGTTCAATCGTGGCCACGACCGTGTACACGATCGTGTGCATATGAACTTTTGAAATTTTTGCAAATTTGAAGTATTGTATTATCTAGAATGATGTTTTGTGATTCAAACATCGCTTGTTCAAACATTAATTACAATATGGCTTCTTATACGAACTCCTATTTGTCATTTCGTTGTAATTCATTAGTATATGAGGTCATTCATCCAGATGATTGAACTTATCCGTACGTACTAATAGAACAATTGGACGACACATGATATGCAATATATTATGGTAATTCAATCAATAACTTGTTATATAAGTGTATCATTAACAAATAATTGTTAATATATAAGTAACAACACCTAAATTGACGAGTAATTTGAGAAATGGGTGAAAATTCTTGACGTTGTTGTGCACACGATCGCGTGTTCAATCGTGGCCACGACCGTGTACACGATCGTGTGCATATGAACTTTTGATATTTTTGCAAATTTGAAGTATTGTATTATCTAGAATGATGTTTTGTGATTCAAACATCGCTTGTTCAAACATTAATTACAATATGGCTTCTTATACGAACTCCTATTTGTCATTTCGTTGTAATTCATTAGTATATGAGGTCATTCATCCAGATGATTGAACTTATCCGTACGTACTAATAGAACAATTGGACGACACATGATATGCAATATATTATGGTAATTCAATCAATAACTTGTTATATAAGTGTATCATTAACAAATAATTGTTAATATATAAGTAACAACACCTAAATTGACGAGTAATTTGAGAAATTGGTGAAAATTCTTGACGTTCTTGTGCACACGATCGCTTGTTCAAACATTAATTACAATATGGCTTCTTATACGAACTCCTATTTGTCATTTCGTCGTAATTCATTAGTATATGAGGTCATTCATCCAGATGATTGAACTTATCCATACGTCTTAATAGAACAATCGACGACACATGATATGCAATATATTATGGTAATTCAATCAATAACTTGTTATATAAGTGTATCATTAACAAATAATTGTTAATATATAAGTAACAACACCTAAATTGACGAGTAATTTGAGAAATTGGTGAAAATTCTTGACGTTCTTGTGCACACGATCGCTTGTTCAAACATTAATTACAATATGGCTTCTTATACGAACTCCTATTTGTCATTTCGTCGTAATTCATTAGTATATGAGGTCATTCATCCAGATGATTGAACTTATCCATACGTACTAATAGAACAATTGGACGACACATGATATGCAATATATTATGGTAATTCAATCAATAACTTGTTATATAAGTGTATCATTAACAAATAATTGTTAATATATAAGTAACAACACCTAAATTGACGAGTAATTTGAGAAATTGGTGAAAATTCTTGACGTTCTTGTGCACACGATCGCGTGTTCAATCGTGGCCACGACCGTGTACACGATCGTGTGCATACGTGGATACAGCGCCAATTTGACACTTGGTTGCCAACGTGTCACACGATTGGAACACACGATCGCGGCGATCGTGTAGACGATCGTGTGCATACGTAGATACTGGCCAATTTGACACTGGTTGCCAACGTGTCACACGATTGGAACACACGATCGCGGCGATCGTGTACACGGCCGTCTGCATACGTGGATACAGCGCCAATTTGACACTGGTTGCCAACGTGTCACACGATTGGAACACGCGATCGCGGCGATCGTGTACACGGTCGTGTTTACTTCAAAGGTCATTATTTTATTATAAAATCCCGTCGGTCCCCCTTTATTATAAGTCGGTCCCCCTTTATTATAAAATCCCGTGTCCCCCTTTACTTTAAAATCCCATCGTCGGTCGGTCTCCACCCCTTTTTCACTTCAAACCCTAATCAATTAACATCGCTTAAAATTCATTAAAATCAAATACGCGAAATGAGCGCCGATTACGAAACCGATTTAGGAGGAAGCACCACCACCAAAAAGAAGAAGGAGGATACCTACTCCCAACCCACCATACGTAACTAGGCCGAGAGGAAGATACTCAATGCTCCGAGTAAGTTTTTGATTTTGTTGTATGTGTAGTGACTATCATTGCAAATTAATGTGTTTCATGAAACAGGTCTATTTAAAAACACTGCGAGCACTCCGGTCATACTAGATGGTGATGATGATAATGATTTGGAGATTTCGAGAATAAAAGCAAAAATTTATTTTGGAAGAGGAAGTTCATGAAGACGGTGATACAAGACTAAAGATACAGCAGATTGGGGAAAAGGGATCCAATTGATTGTTTTCGTTATGTTATTATTAGATATTTTGTGTGATGGTGATTAAAATTTGTTTTGTAAAGTTATATGCTTTGGATCGTAAACTATTGCTCTTTGAAGTGAGCTACTTTGTTATGGTTAATGTTTGGCTCCATAGTCACCTTTATTTGCTTTACATTCTTGAACACTTAAATTTCAATTCAAAGGTAAAGAAAATATACACAAAATTATGCATTTCAACTAATAATCAGAATACTGAATCAATACATGGTCGATCAAAATATCAACACATTATTGTTGCTAGTAAGTCACATGATATAAAAATACATAAGGAATTTAAGTTTCACGGTATGGACATCCCCTTATGTCATGGTCATCATTACGGCAAATGCTACACCTCTTCTTCTGCCGGCGCCTTTGCCTCGGTTGTGCATCGATTTCTTGAGTTTCTTCAGGGATATTCAAATCCACACCCCTATGGGAATGAATGCTTTGCAAGATTTTCTATTGTGGCCGGTTCCTTTACACCTACCGCACACCTGAGGCCGTCCACCTGCGTGCAAATTTTCAACAGCGGACCGTGCGCGACTCATCCTTGGTCGGCCGGCTTGTCGTACCTCCTCTGGAGGTACGCAAACGATGGATGAGATCTCCGGTGGGACATTCCACTCATCAGGATGTGGGATGGGACTAATATGCTCCTTATAAGTCTCTCTAAGGCCTTGTTGCTTGAAATAACGACTAACAAAATCATACACGGACAAACCATTGCCGCACGCTGCTACAATAAGCAATTATGTCAAGGATGTTGTATAGGATAATGTATTTTTTATATTGATGAGGTGATAAATCCAGACCATCCCTGTTTTGCAAACGATGGGAAAACACGATCGCGTCGATCGTGTGTTACGATCACGGGGATCGTGGGGTCACGATCGTGTGTTACGATCACGGGGATCGTGGGGTTACGATCGTGTGTTACGATCACGGGGATCGTGTGTTACGATCGTGCCCATTGTGTTACGATCGTGCCCATCGTGTGTCCCATCGTGGGTTACGATGAGGGCGATCGTGGTTACGATAAGGGCGATCGTGGTTACGATAAGGGCGATCGTGGTTACGATCGTGCCCATCGTGGGTAACGATCGTGCCCATCGTGGGTAACGATCATGCCAATCGTGGGTAACGATCGTGCCCATCGTGGGAAACGATCGTGCACACAACAGCAAAGACATGTACCTTATAGCGGCAGCGGCATGACGACATGGAATCTGATCCAAATCAAACTCACGACAACAACATGTCCATGTTCGAAGGTCGACCTCATAAGAAACTTTGTTTTCTTCGACTTTATAAACAAGTGGGGTGGTAGCTCGAACGGTAAGAGTCAGACTGGCTTGCACAGAGTTAGAAAGCTTTTCAAAAATGTGCATTGTCAACTCATGGTCTCTTGACGTAGCTTCTCCCCGCTTCTCATCAAACCAATTCTCTAAAATTAGGCGAAATATCTCAAGTAACGAGCAAACAGGTAAACGTCTAGCCCACAACATACGATTATTAAAGCATTCAACAGCATTGGATGTCAAGAAGTTATAGCGTCGTCTCGACACTTCGACCTAGCCCACCTCTCTCGGCCCCAATTTCAAAGGCGCACATGCGCCCCATTAGGGCTTTCGATATGTAGTTTCGAAAAGTAGTTTTCAAAAACTTCTTCTCGATGCGTGTAGGCGCAGCTCTAAAGAGTCCTATAGCATGCGCACCATAGGAGGTCAGATTTTTGCAAGATGGTGATAGCAAAACTCGTGGAATGCATTCGGATAGACGGCTCGAACGGATTCTCAATGCTCTTATGTTGGTCACTCACAATCAGTAAATCTTCCGTCGGATTGTAGCATCTGCGCAGTTATACAGAAAATAAGTCCATGACTCGTCGTTCTCTATCGGACCGAGACCAACAAAGAAGAGGAAAAACTTGCTCGTTCCCATCAAATGTGACGGCCGCAAATAGAGTTCCTTTATTCCTTCCCTTTAGGTGGGTCCCATCAACTATAATCACCCGGTGAAGGCACGTATCAAATGCCCTAATACTCGTCCGAGTGCAACGAACATGTGGCGAAACACTCCCTCACGAGTCGTCTGCAAATCATAAATTGTCCCCTGGATTACGCTGTTTTAACAAATACGGATAAGATGGGAGCCTCGATACGACTCATCGAAGCCGCCATATGTATTCTCTATCGCTATATTCCTCGTCCAGAGCAAAGCGTATAGCATGTCAATGCCATACTCCCTACACATCTCTCGCAATCATCTCCTTTGGTCTCAAAGTGACCCCCTCACCGGCCAATCTTTTAGCAAAATAATGGGCGGCAACCTCGAAGTGACCGATCGTGCGGCAAAGACGGTTCAAATCGAGTAACAAATGTGCTCCAATGTCAACTTAGTAATTCTCCAAATAGTTGCACCCTCAATAGCACACAACCTAAACCGACAATTTCTTCGCCCACTCTTACAGACAAACACTATACGTTTATCGGCGGAACGATCGGTGATACAATCTGTAGCATGTTTTCCAAATGATACATTCCTACGCTTATCCTCAACTCGTCTTGAACGAAAGGTGGACCCCACCTCTAGCCGACCGTGCAGGTGGAGGCCGCCGACCCAACCCAAAGTCCCGGCACTACCGGGTCCTAAATGGAATGATCCAGATTACGCATTGATTGTAGAAGCTCATGCTCGCTCAGATTGATGGTCGGATGAGAAGTTCGACGACTCATAATCCTATCCATTTGGGCGGTTGGCGAACCCAAGCAAGAAATTCCGTAGATAGTGACTCAAGCAAGTCTTTACAACAATCTTCATCTTCGGATGTATGCACCTCTTCATCTTCCTCATCTTCCTCGTCTTCCTCATCTTCCTCGTATTGATACTCTTTGGAAGGCATGTCATAATTTATGTTGCCGGTCTCTACTCTCGAGCTGCTACTTCCCATATTAACCTCGGGAGTGGAGGAGCCTTTGTTCTCAACATAGACCTCGGGATCCTCCTTGTATTCTACTAGTAATCGAAGTATCTCAGATCGCCCCTTAATAGGACTTTTACTTTGTTTCCTTTGGCCATGTGTGTCAAGTACCATAATTTGTAATCGGACTCATTTGGACCACCCAAACCCTCTCTGATAACCCCCACGAGGTTTGCACGACTAACTTTGCTCGTGTCGATATAGACAAAAAAGGAGTCCCCGTCTACATATGTCGATCACTCCCAATGACCACCGTGATGTATCAAAATACGCTGCCACGACATCTGATTACAAAAAGATGAATAACTATTCAGAAAAATGAGCGAATAATATTACGGTCTGCCTTGGACACGACCGATGCACACGGTCGTACACTACCGTGTGCAGTGATCGTGTGCAAGTTTATGTCCATGAACACGATCGCTGCACACGATTTTATACGATCGTGTTAAACGATCGTGTACACGTTAGTGTTGCGCACGATGTTAAGGTCGTTGCGCGCGATCGTTGCACACGATCGTTGCACACGGTGGCTTCCCATCGTGTGCAGCGATCGTGTCCGTAAGAACAGATCTGGAATTTTTTTTCATCGTTCAAATAATGATACATACCTTCTTTATGAACTCAGAAGCACGACAAATGAAGTCCTATTTCAACGTCAATTTTTATTTTCGAACAATCTTGTGATTTCTATAAGATTTTTTGAGAGACCCTTTGTCAAAAATAAAATAAAATGGCTGTGTTGTTTTGATGTATATGTTTGTAGTTAAATTTTGGTTCCTGGACATTAATATCGATCGGAGGAGGAAAGTAAAAAAGAAAAAAGAGAAGAAAAATAGTATAAAATAAATATATAAAAAAAAAAGAGAGAAGTCAACTTTTAACACAAAAAGAGAGGACATTTTAGTCTTTTCAATCAAAATGGTACCAAAAACTTATAGTTTTATGAATGGGGCTATAGAACTTATCAATTTTATGCTTTGGTATTAAAAAATTGATTCCCACTATATTAAAATGTAACTTAATATATTTATAAAAAATATTGTCTGATTATTTAAATATACCTGAAAATTATAATATGATTTATGAATATATATTATAATATAAATTAAAATATATATTATGTTATATTATATAAATTGATTTTTTTATATTGACTATTAAAAAATTAATATAACTATATATATTAAAATATAACTTAATATATTTATAAAAATATTGTCTAATTATTTAAATATACCTGAAAATTATAATATGATTTATGAATATATATTATAATATAAAGTAAAATATATATTATCTTATATTATTTAAATTGATTTTTTTATATTGACTATTAAAAAAATTAATATAACTATATATATATATATTAAAATATAACTTAATATATTTATAAAAATATTGTCTGATTATTTAAATATACCTGAAAATTATAATATGATTTATGAACATGTATTATAATATAAATTAAAATATATATTATGTTATATTATATAAATTGATTATATAAACTAAAATGCTCAATCCGTCCTTTATCAAAAAGGACTTAATTCATATTGAGGGGTAACATGGTCATTTCTGTCATTCAGATAGTTCATTCAGAAAAGAAAGAAACAACAAGGTATTTTTCCAAATCAGACAGATTAATCCACTCAGACAGCTTAATCCATTCAGAGATTAATGGAAAAAAAGTAAATAGGCCCTAAGTCAGAACTGAAGAAAATTATTACTTTAAAGAATTTATTAATTCATAGAGTATTAATTAATAAAGGTTTTACTATAGCTAGACTAAGTAGCAACTAATCAATGCACAATTAACTTGGCGAAGATGAATCAAGTTATCCAAAACAATGAGGCGAACATAAGCATGTCCAAGGGTCAAGGGTCGACCCGAACCCGGCGGGAACCTATCCCGACCCGAACCCATCGGGTCACGGGTCATACAGGTCATGGGTCGTGCGGGTTGCGGGTTATGGTTAGGGTCGACCTAATTCCCACCCGCTGACCCGGCGGGTCGTCCAATTTTAAAAAAAAAATCTACTGGCCCCACCCTCACCCACCACACCTTTGGACTTTGGAGCCATTGCATGCAGCAGGCTGAACTATGAATAGAGCTGTTGCTTGCTCTCAGTCAGCAACGGTCATCTGCACTGCACTGTGCAGTGTAGATTTTTTTTTAATAAAAAAACACATTTTTCCTATAAATACCCCAAATCCAATTTATTCATCTCACACCAATTCATACGATCATTTACTTATAGTCGTATACTCTATCATAATCTCAAGTTCACAATTTTTAATTCTCAAGTTTACAAATTCAAATTATTCTCATAATGTCAAACCGAAGACGTAACTCCGTGAGGGGTTCTTCAAGCGTGTCCGGACTAAGGGACGACGAGGACTTCGATATGGAATCACCTCCTTTCTTGAACACCCAAGAATCCGAGACTCAAGTGCCCGGCTCCGAGGAGATGGACGTCATCGAAAAAGCTCAACTTAGAGCGGCGGTATTTCTATTTTGGTTTACTAAAAGTGATCCCGATATTAATCAAGTGTCTATGATTAAATGTAGATTTTGTAGCTCAAAGTACAAGCACAAAAAAGGCGAAGGATACGGGAATTACTACCGACATATTAGGACGAAGCATCCCACATGTATTGTTTCTACTATACTTACTAACGTTAGGAATTTACTTGAACAATTGTATGCTCATTATCATATTTCCGATCAAGCTCAATCATCTCAACAACCACCTCCCATTTCTTCTTCATCATCAACTAGTAGACGTTTGACATCAATTGCTAGAGATTTATTTGTCCCAAAGAGGGCAAAAACCACGCCGAGTTCCAATTCGGAGCTCGACGATTATCTAACCATTACCTTTGAGTTTGGACATGAATAAGAGTTAGAAGACTTTTGACATCTTGGAATGGTGGAGCCGACCGGAGAGATACTCTAAGCAAGATTGCGGCACAAATTCTCGCTGTTCCCACCTCAACGGTAGCCGTAGAGCAAACCTTTAGCCGGAGTGGAAAGGTTCTCGATCCCACGAGGTCAAACTTGTTGCCCGAGACGTTGGAAGCTCAAGTGCTACTAAGTGATTGGCGGAGAGCGGAAATGAAGACACAAAAAACAACGAATCAACCGACGATGATGAAGATGAAGAACCACTCACTCCATCAGAGGGATCCGCGGGAATCACGTAACCACCAAGGTAAGGGCGGCGGGGATACAAAGAAAGGTAAAAGAACTATGTGGGGCTTTGATTCCTCTTCCCCGAGAGAATACGTAGGCAATCGAGAAACCGATTCAAGTCCATTCCTACTTAAACTTTACTCCCCCTCTTTTTTTTTTTAAAAACAACCTTATTATCCTCATTAAAAACTATATAATAAATTAACAATTATATTTCAAAAAATAATTTTTATATTACAAATAAAAAATAAAAAAAAATTCTTGTCCATCTTTTTGGGTTAGGGTTCGGGTCCTCCTTATTGGACCCGGTGACCCGGCGGGTCGGACCCAGTGACCCGGCAGATCCGATCCGTGGACATGCCTAGGCGAACAGGTCATGCTGGAAAACTTACCTCTAGATCGGGGGTGAGGTCGAGCCTCTTCGGGGTACTCAGGATAGGGGATGATCCCCCTAGTAAAAAAAATAAAAAAAATAAAAAAATAAAAAAAAAGTTATCCAAAATCTCAAACCTACAAAAATTAGCATAACAGATAAGGCATATTCGGCTCGAAATAGTTCGGTTCAATATTCGATTCGATAATCAACGGATTGTAACACCCCAAAAGGCGGCTATTACAGTGCCATGGATCCCACACTGGGACCCACCAGGCGATACCAAAATATAGATTAAATATATATTTCCTTGTGATACCGAACCACAATAAATAGTCATTACTCCGATTAGGAGTTTATAAATAGTATGGCTAATGACCTTAACATACACAGGATCCAAATACAAGTATAAACCATATGGAAATGAAATATACTTCAAATAACAATACAATCGGTCAATAATTTAAATGGAGCGGAAAATAATAGTACACAATTTTCAAGCATAACCGGACGACAAAAGATTTGGGGACCCCGAACTAGTATCCTTCGAACCCTTCGCTGTCACCATGCTCTTCCCGTGCCTTGCCATTGCCTCGACCTAAAATACAACACAAGTAGTTCGCCAAAACCACAAGGTCAGATATACATGATAAATGCTTCTCAAGACATTATAAAATTCACATATATTAGATCTCACGGAAACATCCCGACTATTGAGCATACCCCTCGGGCGTATGAACAATTAGTCACAAACCGTCGAACATATCCAATCATACATGGACTATGAACGACCAAACAATATGGCTCAAGATGGATATCACAGTATGCCCGATCAGAAAATGTGTCCGTGCACATGTCCACCCCGTATATGGAATCCAGAATATACGTGTGACAATGTACCTAATTAGCCTCACGAACCACGTCTCATGTGCACAGTCCAATACGGAAACATCCACGTATGACTATATATGTGCCTGGCTAAAAATCCTACACAATAACCATTCGGCATGCAGATATGATTCCAGATATATCACGATACAACATGACAATGAATTCAATAAATCATATATCCGATTAAGGATCAAGAAACTCATCGAAGTGACAATAAAGATCAATGAGATCAACAATTCAAAGGTGATGAAATGCAATCCCACAATGAAAAATGGAAACCTCATCAAGAACAATATCAAATTACGAATCACAGATTCATAAGTGTTTCATATACACGAAATGTATAACCATCACAAGAATTCAATCGTCATTATAACCAAGCAAGATAACTTGCCTCAATTCCGTAGGTGAAAGATAGTTCTTCTCCAAATGATCAAACAGAGGGTTATCCTCGATTAAATACTTAATAGAACAAGCAACCTTGAATGAAACATAATTCATTCAATAATATATTCACATGATATAGACATCAATTCGTAGGAAAACGACGCCCGAACCAACCCGAATAATTCCTTCTATTCCAATTAACATTCTACCGATTATTGATGAGTTTCAATACATATGGTTTGTCTTCCACAAATCGGATTACTATACTAAAATGTCTTTTTAATACTCTTGTTATCACTACAAACGAGTTTATGCATTATACACCTTCATTTCACCATTAACAATCAGATTAACCAAGTTCTTACGGTTCTTCAACATCTACTTCTATACAAAGACCATCATCAACGAATTCAATACATTATCAACCACAATTAGCATTACCTTCTTAAGAACACTATCCACTTTATTGTGATGATCTATACTTCCTTAAGTTTTCCACACATTCGATTAATTAAAAGTCACAGTTTTATTCATCCGTATTCTTATGATCTCTCAAGACTTTGCTAAGCCGAATCAACAAAGGTGTTATATCTTTTAAGATTTATGGACCAAGAGAAACATCGTTCCAATCTCTAACATTCATCAAGTTCTTCTCAAGGTAGGAAATATACCTAACATGGTGTTTTAACACTTCTATGATATTAATTCCATTGATTAAATTTAACTACGATGAAGCTAAATGATTATCATTGTTCCACTGATGTTAATACATATAACAAGATGAGTATTATTTTTATAAACATGATCATTATCATTAAAACATCAAAAACATCTTCATTCCATACCTTTAATTATCATATTCATCGATAAGTGTTAAAAATCTTAACCACAAACATGTTTTACTTGATTAATTCAACACTAGGTGTAGTATACCATATCACTATCATCATAACTACGAAAATATAGAGTAGAATCGCACAACATACCTCCAGAAACGAAGAACAACAATCAAAACTACAAGAATACACTCCAAGCTTCAAGAACACCTTCCAAACTTCCAATCAATAAGCTCTACTCCAAGATACAAGGCTCAAAGACAAGTTGGAAGAGGGTATAATCGATCTAGGGAGGCAGAGGGATAGAAACTAGAAGGAAAAATCAAATTGGAACGTGCAAATGAAAGACACAAACTTTCTTTTTATAAACTGCACAATTTGTTACGTACGTTATAGCATGAACCTAACGTACGTTAATCACTTTATGTACGGTACACCTAAAATGTTACGTACGTAATCTACCTCCAGAGGCTACTGCCTCAAAACACCAACATCATTACGTACGTTATAGCCTCAGCATTACGTACGTAATGTACGTTAACTTGGCTGCCTCGAAAGGGCTAAATATCCGGATCATGTCTGCCCCCCATGCTGAAAGTTAAGTTCGGATAAGATTCCCAGCATTACATACGTAAATAGTACCCCATTACGTACGTAAAGTCAATGCATTAGCGTACGTTAAGTTAAATCTTAGCGTACATTAAACACAGAAAACCTAGCCCAAAAATGTAGCAATCTACACAACGTCAAGAAATCAACCACAATACATACGAAAATTATAATCAAGTCTATTCTGATATATCCCGACATCAATAAATATTAACTAAATGTAACATGATTACAACAATACTCAAATTATCCGAATAATACAACAGTAGATAAGAAATTACTGTCGGATATTACATACTCCCCCCTTAAAAGGAGTTTCGTCCTCGAAACTAAGGGGTAAACAACTCGGGATACTTCTATCGCATGCTGCTCTCGGTCTCCCATGTAGCCTCCTCGAATTTGTGTTGTGACCACTGAACCTTCAGCAGGGGAATCATCTTGTTCCGCAACTGTTTGATCCTTCTCTCGAGTATCTGTACGAGACGCTCCTCGTACAAATGATCCTCCGCTATCTCGATCTCATTGAACTGAAGTATATGACTCGAATCAGCAACATACTTCCTCAACTGGGAGACATGAAACACGTTGTGAATCCAACTTAAAGCCGGTGGCGATGCCAGTCGATAGACCAGATCACCTACACGTTCCAAAATCTCAAACGGCCCAATGTACCTCGGGCTCAGCTTGCCTCTCTTTCCAAAATGAAAAACACCTCGGGTAGGAGACACCTTCATTAGCACATTGTTGCCAACCTCGAACTCAAGCGGTCGTCAACAGTTGTCTGCATAAGACTTATGTCGGATTTGAGCCGTTAACAAACGACTCCTAATCAAAGCGATCTTCTCACGGGCTGGTAACAACATATCGGGTTCCGTAACCAAAGATTTGGACAGTTCGTCCCAACACAAAAGGGGACCTACAACGACGGCCATACAATGCCTCATATGGTGCCATCTGAACGAGGCATGCCAACTATTATTATAAGTGAATTCCACCAAAGATAGTTGGGCTTCCAATCATCCTTCCAATCAAGAGCGCACCCTCAAGATATCCTCTAGAGTTTGGATAGTCCTTTCAGACTGACCATCAGTCTGCGGATGAAATGTTGTACTAAAGTTCAACTGCGTACCCATCGCATGATGAACTGCTTTCCAGAAATGTGACATGAATCTCCCGTCACGATCCGATATAATACTTTTGGTGGTACCATGTAACCTTACAATCTCTTTAATAAACAGCTGGGTCAATCTCTCGGGACCCACGTGTCTTTAATCTCCAAAAAGTAGGCTGATTTGATCATACGATCCACAATCACCGAAATCGTATTCATCCCTCGACGACTCGTCGGCAAGCTAGTGATAAAATCCATCGATATGTCCTCCCATTTCCACTCAGGGATCAGGAGCGGTTTCAGCATTCATGCGGGTCATTGATATTCAATCTTAACCTGCTGACAGGTTAAACATCTCGAAATGAACTCTGCAACTTCACGTTTCATATTCCCCCATCAATAACATTGCTTCAAATCCTTATACATCTTGCTAGACCCCAAGTGAATGGAGTATGGGGTAGTATGAGCCTCTCTCAGGATAGAGTTCCTCAACTCTTCGTCTACCGGCACACATACTCGATTCCTGAAGCGTATCATTCCGTCCTCGTGGATCAAAAATCCAGGGGCTTTCCCTTGAGTTACTTCATCCCGAACTCGAGATAAGAATGGGTCCATAACCTGCTTCGATCTGATTGTATCATCAAGGGATGATGAAATCTCAAGTGTGCAAAGTTGTCCCTGAACAAGCTGTAACCAGACTTCAATTTACAGCCTCACGAACTCTAACTGCAATTCTCTCTGAACTTTCAAGCGGGCAAGCATCTGCTCCTGTACTGTCTTATGACTCAAGGCGTCGGCAACCACATTTGCCTTGCCCGGATGATAAAGGATCTCGATATCATAGTCTTTGATTAGTTCTAGCCACCTTATCTGTCTCATGTTCAACTCCTTCTGAGTAAAAATGTACTTCAGACTCTTATGATCAGTAAAAATCTGGTAGGTGACTCCATACAAGTAGTGGCGCCAAATCTTCAAAGCAAATACCACGGCTGCTAGTTCCAGATCATGGGTCGGATAGTTAACTTTATAGGGTCGCAACTATCTCGATGTGTAGGCAATCACTTTCCCATCCTGCATCAACACTGTAACACCCCCAGAATACGACCGGGAATGTCACACGCCGTAGACCCTTATCACAAGGATCCACCAGGCTAAACTCCAAAAGACTACTCAAAGATTGACCGACCGGGGTCAAAATTTAATACAAAGCAGACCGACAAGGTCATAAACCAATTCATAAACTAACGACATTCATACAACAATGACAACAATAAACTTGAACACAGAAAAGAATGACAACTCAATTTAATAAATGATAACTACACCCATGCAAGGGTGAATACTCGAACGACAGAGAAATACCGACCAAAATGATACAAAAGAAAAGACTCGACTGGTGTGATTAGCATCGTCGTCTTCCATCTCCTTCCAAGCCAATCCAGATCGCTCCCGAGCCGCCAAAACCTGAGCGCATAACAGCACCCACCCCCAAAACTCTGGTTAGCAAACCTGAATTTTGCTAGTGCAAGTACATAATATACAAGATATACGAACAAGAATAACACAAAATTCACCCGCCGTGAAGCCTTAACACAAACCATACATTCCTATAGTCCACACAGAATAACACTCGCATACACAAGGTGAAGGATAATCACATAGTCATATTCTCTTTACGGAACATAACATCAATGAAACTTTAAACGAGCCCAAGGAGTCAGGAAAATCCCTTTGAAAAAGGAAAAATGTTTTGATAAGATAGTTTGCAAATGTTATTATTGACTCGGGCCGTCTGGGGGTTTTTAAAATCGAATGGAAATACTTTTGGAAATAATTTCAAAAGCTCTCGGTCCTTGACCCAACATATGGAAGACAATTACACGAAAACCAAGTCAACTTATTCGGGGTCCTCGACCCAATTTATAGAACACTGTCACAAACGAAATCATTACAACATCTCACAGGGTTCTCAACCCGATCCGAATAACATCATCACTAAATCAATCATCTCAACATTCCACAGGGTCCTCGACCCAATACACAGAATGGCACCACAATACAATCAAAGGCACAAACTCTCATTCGACATATCCTGCTCAAGACCCCGATTAATTAACCCTGAGATTTCGTCAAACCTCCTTGGTTAATTAACCCCGATACCAACGCTTTAAAAACAATTTGAAACAAAGCTTTCAAAAACACGAATTGCGGTCTGTATCAAGACAAACATTGAAAAGTGAGTTGAAAGAATTTGAGATACGAACATCGTTCGTAGCAGAGTCTTAGCTATCACTCAAATACCCGTAACCAATAAGCCGCCAGCGCCTCCACCGCACACTGTGCACCGGCGTTCACTCCACTATGTCGGCCGCTCCTTGAACATGTCACTGCGCCGCGATCACTCCCGCAAGAGCGCCCCTTGACACACGCATTATGTAACACCGGCGTTCACCACCCATATGGAGCCGCACATTGCAGCGTACACCGTGCCGGAGTACACCGCCCCGCCTCGTAGGTTCCCGGATATGACGTTTCTCACAACAAGTATCCACATTGTTCAAACATCAAGCACACGGACAAACGTCACAACAATTTTCAACTCGGTACATCAAGTCACACAATTTCTCCGCCAGTCCATAACCACACATATAAACAATAACACGCACGTTATCAATCAAACTCAATCAACACCGCACATATATCTCTATGTTGCGACTCAACCGAATATATATACACATTTATATATATATATATATATATATCCTTACTATATTATATGAGTAACTATAGTTCGTCCATCAATCCAAGTTGAGCACGTCAACTAATGTTAGAATTCAACACTCGTCGATCACCGACATAAACATATACATTAATATACGTATATACATACATATATTTAACATGTAACCATATATATAAACACATATATATATATATATATATATATATATACACATACGTATATATACATCCACATAAACTCATACACTTCGACAACAATGATCTCACGCAGTTACAATTCGTATATCGAGGTACTTGCCTTGGTAATACGACGCGAAGGAGACGACGAAGGAATAGGTTTCGGTCCGAACAATCCTCCCAAATCCGATCCTAACACAATAACGGTATACACAAGTCTCAATAATGCGGAAAGGTAAGAATTAATCCTAATTCTACCCGTTGGGACAATTCATCGGACACCAAGAGTGCATAAGGAAACGAAATCGGTCAATGGTATAACAATGGGATTTCATCCCAATCAAGAACAAGAAAGCCAAGGGTCACGAGTATACTATCAAAATCTAATAACAACATCGGTTAATTCGAATTAAAACACAAGATCACCACCAAACCCTCCCCAAAATCATACTAGGGTTACAGGAATTCTTACCTCTTGATGAATCAAGCATTCAAATCCAAAAACCACGGGTTAGATCCGCAATCCGAGCCACCCGATCGAAGAGGGATGAAGAAATCTACCCAAGTAAGTGATAGATGGAGGAACTCTCCCTCTCAAGACTCTCTCACTCTCGCACGGTTGAAGAAGGGGGAGGAAATGAGCGATTCTCGCTGAATAAGAAGCAGATATAGCGCTGACCGCGTTGTGTGCCGCGGCTCAGCTAAACTGTGCCGCGGCACAGAGCCAAAAATTGTGCCCAGTGGTCGGCTGACCGCTCGTTGTGCCGCGGCTCATTCGGAGTGTGCCGCGGCTCAGACTCGGCATGTGCCGCGGCACTGTCGGACTGTGCCGGGGCACGCGGTACAGGAGGTTTAGGCCGGCAAGTGTCACACGGGTGTGCCGCGGCCCGGACAAGTGTGCCGCGGCTTGACTCACTGTGCCGCGGCGCACAATCCTTGTGCCGCGGCACACGGTGCAGTTTGTTTAGGCAACAATGGCGATGTGTGTGCCGCGGCTCACAATCCTTGTGCCGCGGCCCACACCCCCTCGGGTCCCAAAATCAGTAAAAATGATCCGGAAGGAGAATAAAAGCAATAGGGATCGATATTTGGGCAACAATAACACGAAATGGAAGTACGGAACCCAAAACGATCTGAGGTACACAACCAAGGTCGAATAAGGGACAAATTCCCTAAACTTCTAGGAATTTACAAAAACGGCCCAAACATCCGTAAAATCACGATACAACGTCGGATTAACAATCCGAAACTCACAACATGCTCTACTCAATCATACGAACTCATGGAAGTAAGAAAGTGACGAAATCGAACGAGTTTAACGAGAATCAAATACACATGAGACAAAAGATAACACAAGATGAAATTACGTAAAAACATTATCAAGGCCCGTCTAAACGGAAAAACTCCAAGAATAAAATAGGTTCAGAATTACAAAACAGTGTCAAGCAAGTTGTCGAAACGGACCTCCGCCGGAAAAATGCAAATTACCGGAAATCGAATTTGCGGGTATTACATTCTATCCTCCATAAAAGAAGTTTCGTCCCGAAACTTAAAATAGAGAGCGGCGGAACAATCAAGGAAATAACTACTTGCTCAGCCCCACATCATCATGAGCAATGCACGAATGCGAGGTTCTAAAAATGTAAGTGAACACGATAAGTCGAGGTGGAGGAGTATGAATTTCGAGACAATAACTCCAAGAGTTAAGAAAACCACAAGGCGGCTCAGATGTCCTGAAACCATCTTTCGAGCTCGACCAACCGCAATCCAAGTTCATAACACATCCGGAAGTGTCAATTGCACGCGTGGGGATAATAGTTCCGAACAAAATTTGCAAGAATTAAGTTCAGATAGGGGAAGACCACAATAATCCACGGGTTTTAACAAAACGATTCAAATTCGTTCGGAGGACGGCAGGCTAGGTAGAACAAGATAGATTAAAATCGTCGAGAGGATCATAATTGAATTACAAACAATGAAAAATCACACAATACCGAAAATACCAAGGAAGGTACGGGTAATACACTCCCCACACTAAAAGATATTTCGATCCCAAACTTAGAACAACAAGAGTTGGAAACATAGAGCGATGAAATGAAGAACGATCAAAGTCACGATTGTTCAAAACAGCAACGATTAGGACATATTGCAAAATATTCATCCTCCCATGCTAGGCTCTTCAGAAGGAAACATAGGGTTTCGGGACATTCTCCAGTCACTTGCTCTATCCGCCAATAGGGTAGCATTCCTTGCCAGTTCAGAAACTATCTCACAATGCTTCTCCCGATGACCTTCACACCCGCACCGGTAACAAGTCAAGAGTGGAAAGGGACAATTTACACGAACATGTCCCTGACGATTGCAGTTGAAGCACCCTCCCTTCTTACCGAGAGTCACCGATGCTGGCTTGGGATTCCAAGCGCTCACTCCTGATCGCGAAGACGACGCGTTCGAACGACGTGGGGGTTTGGGAGCCTTAGACTCTACACCGCCCAAAAACTTCCCAGATATCCTCGGTCTCTTGGCTTCGCTCGTGGGCTCGACCACTGAGGAGATTTCATAGGATATCGATTGATCTAGATACTCCTTCACCGTAGCATGGATCGTGGTCGTACGAACCACCTTGCCGCTTCCATTTCCATCATCACGTCCACGTCCGCCGAGGCTTGACATACTAATACGGATAACACCGATCAACAGTATTAGTTTATCAGTCGTACAATATACCACAATTATCAACCCGAGTTTTAGTTAGCATCCTTAGAATAACGGTACTATCGTAAAGCATAAAGTTTTAAGAAGTCAATTTCGAGTTCCTCGACGAGGACGGTCATTATATGTATGCACTTAATGAAAACAAATTTTTGAAAAAGAGGGCTAGTCACGTTGCGCCCAAGACTTGTAAACACTGTCTTTTATTTCTAAGAGGAAGTATATAAAACGACTCAAAAAATTATTTTCGAGTGATGTATAAAAAAAAAATTGAAAATAATTTCGTAACTAATTTGAAATATTTCAAGAATGTTGAGTCCCAAATACCACAATTTTGAAAATCTTTCCTCTTCTTCCAAAATGTTTATTTGAAAGAATTTTCCACCGAGATACGTGACCAATTAACATGACGATATTAAATCATGGCTTTACACATTGTTAGAAAATTTCAAAGCATCACTTTAATATATTCGAGATACTACAATAGTGGGCCGTCTGGAACCTACCAGGCTAAAAATCATTAAAAAAAATGTTCAAAATGCCAAAAAGGCCGATGTCGGTAATGTTCTCAAATACTCACTAAAGTCATTTATAAAATATCAAGTACCGTCATAAGAATACTATCAAAACGTGCAAGACAAAAATATCAAAACTCGGCTTGCAAGATACTAAAAGCCATCTCAAAATACTCACGCAACGGATAAAATTATCATTCATAAATTTATTCTAATAAAGTGCTGAAACAGATAATCATGCTCGACTTCCGAAGCATACTACATATCTATTTATACTCGGACCGCCTACGCATGTTATATCCTAAAACGATAATATCACCAACAAGTTCCAATTCCTAGTTCACATTAAGCATATTAGCACAATATAATCAAATACGTATATAAGGGGACTTACGATCGGGAGGCTTACCATCACGGATTGCTGGGAGATGATGTCGGAACCACGATACTAATCACAACCCTGATGCGCGCGACTTACACAAGGCATGGACTTGACCCAACGGCCTAGGTTTTTCGCAAACCTAAGCTCTGATACCATAAATGTAACACCCCCAGAATACGACCGGGAATGTCACACGCCGTAGACCCTTATCACAAGGATCCACCAAAGCAACTCCAAAAGACTACTCAAAGATTGACCGACCGGGGTCAAAATTTAATACAAAGCAGACCGACAAGGTCATAAACCAATTCATAAACTAACGACATTCATACAACAATGACAACAATAAACTTGAACACAGAAAAGAATGACAACTCAATTTAATAAATGATAACTACACCCATGCAAGGGTGAATACTCGAACGACAGAGAAATACCGACCAAAATGATACAAAAGAAAAGACTCGACTGGTGTGATTAGCATCGTCGTCTTCCATCTCCTTCCAAGCCAATCCCGTGATCGCTCCCGAGCCCAAAACTGAGCGCATAACAGCACCCACCCCGAAAACTCGGGGTTAGCAACCGAATTTTGCTAGTGCAAGTACATAATATACAAGATATACGAACAAGAATAACACAAAATTCAACCGCCGTGAAGCCTTAACACAAACCATACATTCCTATAGTCCACAGAATAACACTCGCATACACAAGGTGAAGGATAATCACATAGTCATATTCTCTTTACGGAACATAACATCAATGAAACTTTAAACGAGCCCAAGGAGTCGGAAAATCCCTTTGAAAAAGGAAAAATGTTTTGATAAGATAGTTTGCAAATGTTATTATTGACTCGGGCCGTCTGGGGTTTTTAAAATCGAATGGAAATACTTTTGGAAATAATTTCAAAAGCTCTCGGGTCCTTGACCCAACATATGGAAGACAATTACACGAAAACCAAGTCAACTTATTCGGGTCCTCGACCCAATTTATAGAACACTGTCACAAACGAAATCATTACAACATCTCACAGGGTTCTCAACCCGATCCGAATAACATCATCACGAAATCAATCATCTCAACATTCCACAGGGTCCTCGACCCAATACACAGAATGGCACCACAATACAATCAAAGGCACAAACTCTCATTCGACATATCCTGCTCAAGACCCCCGATTAATTAACCCTCGGAGATTTCGTCAAACCTCCTTGGTTAATTAACCCTGATACCAACGCTTTAAAAACAATTTGAAACAGGCTTTCAAAAACACGAATTGCGGTCTGTATCAAGACAAACATTGAAAAGTGAGTTGAAAGAATTTGAGATACGAACATCGTTCGGTAACGGGGTCTTAGCTATCACTCAAATACCCGTAACCAATAAGCCTGCCAGGCGCCTCCACTGCACACCTGTGCACCGGCGTTCACTCCACTATGTCGGCCGCTCCTTGAACATGTCACTGCGCCGGCGATCACTCCCGCAAGAGCCGCCCCTTGACACACGCATTATGTAACACCGGCGTTCACCACCCATATGGAGCCGCACATTGCAGCGTACACCAGGCCGGAGTACACCGCCCCGCCCTCAGAGGTTCCCGGATATGACGTTTCTCACAACAAGTAT
This sequence comes from Orobanche coerulescens, assembly GCA_033398695.1. Taxonomy (NCBI): domain Eukaryota; kingdom Viridiplantae; phylum Streptophyta; class Magnoliopsida; order Lamiales; family Orobanchaceae; genus Orobanche; species Orobanche coerulescens. The sequence goes on from CM065815.1 coordinate 38,192,123, forward strand.
CCACATTGTTCAAACATCAAGCACACGGACAAACGTCACAACAATTTTCAACTCGGTACATCAAGTCACACAATTTCTCCGCCAGTCCATAACCACACATATAAACAATAACACGCACGTTATCAATCAAACTCAATCAACACCGCACATATATCTCTATGTTGCGACTCAACCGAATATATATACACATTTATATATATATATATATATATCCTTACTATATTATATGAGTAACTATAGTTCGTCCATCAATCCAAGTTGAGCACGTCAACTAATGTTAGAATTCAACACTCGTCGATCACCGACATAAACATATACATTAATATACGTATATACATACATATATTTAACATGTAACCATATATATAAACACATATATATATATATATACACATACGTATATATACATCCACATAAACTCATACACTTCGACAACAATGATCTCACGCAGTTACAATTCGTATATCGAGGTACTTGCCTTGGTAATACGACGCGAAGGAGACGACGAAGGAATAGGTTTCGGTCCAAACAATCCTCCCAAATCCGATCCTAACACAATAACGGTATACACAAGTCTCAATAATGCGGAAAGGTAAGAATTAATCCTAATTCTACCCGTTGGGACAATTCATCGGACACCAAGAGTGCATAAGGAAACGAAATCGGTCAATGGTATAACAACAAGATTTCATCCCAATCAAGAACAAGAAAGCCAAGGGTCACGAGTATACTATCAAAATCTAATAACAACATCGGTTAATTCGAATTAAAACACAAGATCACCACCAAACCCTCCCCAAAATCATACTAGGGTTACAGGAATTCTTACCTCTTGATGAATCAAGCATTCAAATCCAAAAACCACGGGTTAGATCCGCAATCCGAGCCACCCGATCGAAGAGGGATGAAGAAATCTACCCAAGTAAGTGATAGATGGAGGAACTCTCCCTCTCAAGACTCTCTCACTCTCGAACGGTTGAAGAAGGGGGAGGAAATGAGCGATTCTCGCTGAATAAGAAGCAGATATAGCGCTGACCGCGTTGTGTCTGCCGGCTCGGCTAAAGCGTGCCGCGGCACGCAGCCAAAATTGTGCCAGTGGTGGTGGCCGCTCGTTGTGCCGCTCATTCGGAGTGTCCGCGGCTCGGACTCGGCATGTGCCGCGGCAGCTGTCGGGCCGGGCACGCGGTACAGGAGGTTTAGGCCGGCAAGTGTCACACGGGTGTGCCGCGGCCCGGACAAGTGTGCCGCGGCACTGACTCGGCTGTGTGCCGCGGCGCACAATCCTTGTGCCGCGGCACACGGTACAGTTTGTTTAGGCAACAACTGGGCGATGTGTGTGCCGCGGCTCACAATCCTTTTGCCGCGGCCCACACCCCCCTCGGGTCCCAAAATGACGAAAAATGATCCGGAAGGAGAATAAAAGCAATAGGGATCGATATTTGGGCAACAATAACACGAAATGGAAGTACGGAACCCAAAACGATCTGAGGTACACAACCAAGGTCGAATAAGGGACAAATTCCCTAAACTTCTAGGAATTTACAAAAACGGCCCAAACATCCGTAAAATCACGATACAACGTCGGATTAACAATCCGAAACTCACAACATGCTCTACTCAATCATACGAACTCATGGAAGTAAGAAAGTGACGAAATCGAACGAGTTTAACGAGAATCAAATACACATGAGACAAAAGATAACACAAGATGAAATTACGTAAAAACATTATCAAGGCCCGTCTAAACGAAAAAACTCCAAGAATAAAATAGTTTCAGAATTACAAAACAGTGTCAAGCGAGTTGTCAAAACGGACCTCCGCCGGAAAAATGCAAATTACCGGAAATCGAATTTGCGGGTATTACAAACACACACCCAAGGCCCTGTCTCGATGCGTCACTATACACCACAAACCCTTCCATTCCTTTTGGTAAAACCAAAACTGGTGATGAAATCAATCGACTCTTGAGTTCATCAAAACTCTGTAGACATGCTTCTGACCACAAATACTTCTTGTCCTTCCTCAACAGATTAGTCAGTGGTTGAGCAATCTTGGAAGAACCTTCCACGAACCGTCGGTAATAACCTGCTAGACCCAGGAAACTGCGAACTTCCTTCACGTTCTTCGGAGGTAGCTAGTCTCGGATAGCTTGTCTTCTGTGGGTCTACTCTCACCCCTTCGGATGACATCACATGCCTAAGAAAAATAACCTCAGACATCCATAACTCACATTTGGAAAACTTCGCATAAAGCTGCTCTTGCCTCAACACCTCGAGAACCCGATGGAGATGACACTCATGCTCTTCATGGTCATGAGAGTAAATCAGAATGTAGTCAATAAAAACGACTACAAAATGATCCAAATAATTAATAAAAACTCAATTCATCAACTCCATGAATACTGCCAGTGCATTAGTCAGTCCAAATGGCATCACCACGAACTCGTAATGCCCATAGCGAGTACGAAAACCTGTCTTCGAAATTTCGAACACTCGAATCCTTAACTGATGATAATCGGACCTCAAGTCGATCTTAGAAAACACATCAGCTCCCTGAAGTTGATCCAATAAATCATCAATACGAGACAATAGATATTTGTTCTTGATGGTTACCCTGTTCAGCTCACGGTAATCAATACACAAACACAGAGATCCGTCTTTCTTCCGTACAAATAGCACTGGTGCTCCCCAAGGGGATGCACTAGGTCGAATATAGCTCTTCTCAGTCAACTCATCAAGTTGGTTCTTCAACTCCTACATCTCAGTTGGAGCCATACGATACGGTGCTTTCTAAAAAGGGGACGTACCTGGCTCCAACTCAATGGTGAACTCTACCTCATAATGTGGAGGTAAGCCTGGCAACTCGTCTGGAAATACATCTGGGTAGTCTCGAACTACCGTAATATCGGCTAATTCAAGCTATCTGCTGTCTTGGTCATGTAACACCAATAACCAACACATCCTCGATTAAGCAATTTCACTGCTTTCATTGCGCTGATGACACTCCCGGAATGACTGGGATATCACTCTTAAAAATACACTCAACACCATCGTCAGATGTGACGGTCACTATCCGCTTGCGGACGCTAAGTATGGCATCATGACGGTCCATCCAATCGATACCCCAGATTACATCATCTTTAGGTAAATCAGCCACAATTAAGTTTGACAATCACTCATGGTCGTTCATACGAATCGGGCAGTTCTGCACTTCACGATTCCCAACAATTCTTCTACCATCTGGTAGACCAATTACGTAAGGTTCACAATTGGTAACATGATCTAATTGCAAACGACTCAAACAAGAAACAGATAAAAAGGAGTGTAAAGCACCAGTATCAAAAAGAACACAGACGAGCTGAGATCGGATCACGAGAGTACCTTTTATCATGATGGCTTCGGGCTCGTCGGTCTTCTTCATCTCGTAGACTCTGGGTTTTGCAGCTCCAGTACCAGATGTACCAGCTTGATTTCCACGACCCATCCCTCTGTTTGCCGCGTTAGTCTGATAAGAAACGGACGAAGGTACACGGTCCTGAACAGATGACTGAACTGGAGCATCAGATGGTACTGGAGCATGTCCCGATCCACTCCTGCAATAACGAGCATGATGCACATTCTTCCCACAAGTATGGCATGCGACGGCCGGCTTCGGGCATTTGGAGCTGATGTGCCCCTGGTCCCCATAGTTATAGCACACAACAGATGAGCTGATCGCTCGAGAGTGCGATCCGACCGGCTTCGACGCCATGGGTGGCCATTCACAAGGATTCGGTACTGACTGGGGCTTCCTGAACGTCCCCCGGTTACTGTCAGCCTGGGTCTGGTTCCTGGATCTCTTGTTGGAGGACTGTGCTTCTTGGAAATCTCCTTTGCAGTAAGTTCGTATTCCAGAGCTTTCTCGATGAACTCAAGTAGGGTCATACAATGGTGATTCAACAGCTGCATTCTCATTCGGGGTTTAAGCCTTTTGAGAAAAATTTGATCTTATCGGCCTCCGTTCGGACAATCGACGAGGCGAAAGAAAGAAGTGCCTGAAATTTCTCGGAAACAGATAGTACATCATCGTCTTCAGACGGATCTGAGTTCAGCAATTCTGACATCTTGGCCTCATAGAGTGTACCTGAGTAGTAACGGTCTAACATAAGGTTTTTAAATTCCTCCCAAGTATATACACCATCAGCTGGCCTCACCGAAAGCCACCAGGTGTGGGCGCCCTAGCTAAGATAGTAAGCTGCTATGGAGACGCGATTCTATTTTAGGTAGTCCACCATCATGAATAATTTCTCAAAGTGTTCAATCCAATGTACAATATCAGTAGGCTCATAGAAGCCTTCAAAATTCGGGGGTCGCTGGCGAGAGATGTCGCTAATGATCCGACTCACGGGTCCACCATGCACATGAGGTGGTGGATGAGGTCCCTGTTGCTGGCCAGTAGTTGCTCTCTGCATAGCTTCCATCAATTGACCCATATGGGTCATTTGAGCCATCATGCCCTGCATAACAACGTAAGGATCGACACGCACATTCTCGTGTTCAGTGTGGTGCGATTGGTCCCTAGGAGGCGAGTCATTGCCTGCGGAACTCTGATCCATATTCGAACACGTGTGGCTCATGGTCTCGGGATTCGGCCCCTTCCGCGGCCTCGTCCCCCTATGCCACGGCCTCTCAGATTTCTTTCCATACTGAAAAAATCAAACAGTAATAATAACCATAAGCACAGTTCATGACCGTCTTTATGATCAATTAAAATGCTAAGTCAATAGCAACAAAAGAACTACATATTCAAAAAAACAGTTCATAATGAATTATCGGCACTACGAGTGTCACACAGAATATCATATCGACACCGAGTCGAACAATTTCAACCACATAATCAATCCAGAATTTTCCTCGAAATATCAATTAGATAAATCCTGCCACAGATCCTCGAAATATCAAGATCAACAAAGATATCCATTCCGATATCAATATCACGCCAGTAATTAAATCATGAATCATAAAGTACATACCGTATTTGGCTCGTAGGGTCAGGCGCTTGCAGAGGTCACACGTGATACTAGTTCATTTCACAATGACTCTTAAAGAGAAAACGACTCTATGATACCATCTTTTGTAACACCCCAAAAGGCGTCTATTACAGTGCCGTGGACCCCATATTGGGACCCAACAGGCGATACCAAAATATAGATTAAATATATATTTTCTTGTGATACCGAACCACAATAAATAGTTATTACTTCGATTAGGAGTTTATAAATAGTATGGCCAATGGCCTTAACATACACATGATCCAAATACAAGTATAAACCACATGGAGATGGAATATACTTCAATAACAATACAATCGATCAATAATTTAAATGAAGCGGAAAATAACATTACACGATTTTCAAGCATAACCAAACAACAAAATATTTGGGGACTCCGAACTAGTATCCTTAGAACCCTTTGCTGTCACTATAACACCCCCGATATATTCAAGAATATTACAGCGCCGTAAATCCTTTACATAGGGATTTTCAAGGCTGAAGAAATGAAAAGACAATAACAGATACCAACGTACGAAAGTAACTGAAATAAAATACAACAGTTCTGACCAATACTGAAAAATACAAATGTCCAAAGGAAAAGTATTAATACATCACCAAATCCAAATCATCACAAACGACGACGTACTCGAGTACTTATTTAAAATGATATAAATAACAGACAAATACACTCGGCCGGAACATCACTCTGCACCCTCGTCGTCATGCAGCTCCAGTAGTTGTTTTCCCGCTCTCCTGGATCCTGAACATAAACAAATGTTCACCCCCGAAGGGGTCAGCACAACGATGCTTGTACAAGTACCACAACATATTATTCAACATCTCACGAAGAATAATAATAACGTAAATGACAAAATACCAACAAGTCTTATCCTACGAGAAACTCATAATTAACATACACAAATGTTAATCACAACATGATATCACAATATACACATGGTAATTCCGATGATCCAGCGTTCACTGCCTAGACCCCACGATGATTCCGTCAAACCAACCCGAGGTGGAAAAACCAGTCTGATGATCCAGCGCACGCTAGCATAGATCCCCCGATGATCCCATCGGACCAACACGAGGTGGACATACAACAACGACATACATGTACAACAATATGTATAACATCAATACATAAAACAATTAAGGTACTTGCCTCGATTCGAAGACAAGAATACTACTCCCACGAAAAATGAAACACTCGAAGGTCGCCCCTTCGATCAATCACGTAGCAAGCTCGAACCTTAAACACAAGAAATAATATAGAATTCATCTCACATCGTACGAATGTCTAACAATCCGATTTACGGCCGAAAGTTCATAAAACGTAATCTGCCTGAACTGCTTAGCGTACGCTACGTATTCTATGTAGCGTGCGTTAAGCCTGCTCGTTAGCGCACGTAAACAACGAAGTCTAGCGTATGCTAACTATGTATCGACAGTCCTCTCTGATCAGCCGATTGACTCGCCTGATGACATAACGTACGTTACGTACCAACCGTAGCATATGCTAAACATGCCCGACAGCGTACGTTATTCTACATAGCTTAGCGTACGCTAAGTGTGCATGGCAGTTTCACTACTGGGCAGCAGACTGTTCTAACGGTGATGAAACTTACGAACTCCTCAGTGATTAACGTACGTTACCCGTCTCCATATCATATTCATAACTTATGAATGATCTTACGGATTCAATCATCTATGAATTCAAGGAAATGAATATCATCACAATTCTTATATTCAACTCGATTATCATTCTCATGTGAAGTTCGGTGATCTCAGGTTGATGCACTAGATTCCATTGTCATTAATACATCCAGACTTCATCTTAAAAGTGAACTACTAATTCCAACTTGTAAGAAAGGGTACAATCTAAGATGATTCTTTCCAAGGTCCTTTTAAAAAAAGTAATATCAACTCCAAGTTTACGATCAATATGGCAACGTTATTCATACGGATAATCAATCTTAGAATATTCCTCTCATCAATTGACGTACTAGGATTCCAACTACGATGTTTCAACGACGATATCATAAGCATAATCATTCCAACTTCTAAACATGATATTTGTTTGAATAATTCACCAATGGAACTCAATATCTTGATAGCATGATCATCTTATTCTTCAGAACACGAATCTAAGGCTGGAGAAAGAATTAACATACCTTAATATGAAGAAAACACCGAGTCAAAAAGGTAGAATCCAACTCCGGTTGTTTGTATGCCAATACAAGGTGCTTCTCCACTTCAATGATCAATCACAAGTGACATCCAATCTTTAATGATCAAGTAGAGGTGGTCTAAGTGTTTAAGGAGGATATAAGGCTCTCTGGTCTCTCAAGAACGAAGGACAAGTGAAGGAAATATAAACCAAGTAAAATGGGTTGCTGTCCCATTTATAACATTTCTGTACGTACGTTAATTAGCGCACGCTATTGTAATATCCTTAGCGCAAGCTAACTAGCGTTGACTCCAAATCTGTCCAGGTTCGCCCGCGGGAATCTTATCCGGACCCATGTCCGGCTGGCGCATGTACTAGCCGCCCAGCTCAATAATTGACTGCCTAGCGCACGCAATTCCTCATTCGTAGCATGCGCTAGTTCTAGCCAATAACGTACGTTAAGCTACATTCTTAGCGTACATTATCACGTGTTTGCATGAGAAAATTTACATGTTGTTATACTCATGTACAAGGATACAAATATAGGAAATATCGTACTCCAATTATCGAGATCACAATTCCGAATAATACCGGGTTCAACAACAGATGAAATACACAATAATAAATCCGGATATTACATACTCTCCTACTAAAAAAAAGTTTTGTTCCGAAACTTAAGACGTAAATAACTCTGGATATCTGGACCTCATGATATCTTCCGTTTCCCAAGTGGCTTCTTCCACTCCGTGGCGTGACCACTGAACCTTGACCAAAGCGATCAGTTTGTTCTTCAATTGCTTAACTCGACTCTTGAGTATCTTGATCGGTCTCTCTTCAAATGTTCCATCCTGAGCGATTTCAATCTCGCCGAAATCAATGACATGACTAGGATCCGGTATATATCTCCGTAACTGGGACACGTGGAACACGTTATGAACATGGCTCAATGACAGTGGTAATGCCAATTTGTATGCCAATTCCCCAACTCTCTCAAGAATTTCGAACGGTCCGATATATCTTGGACTCAACTTCCCCTTTCTTCCGAAACCAAAGATTCCCCGAGTAGGAGAAACCTTTAAAAGTACATGATCTCCAATATTGAACTCTAATGGACGATGACGCACATCTGCATAAGATTTCTATCGACTCTGGGCGGCCAACAGCCTTTCGCGAATCAAAGCTATCTTCTCTCGAGTTTGCACGATCAACTCTGGTTCTGTTCCGACCAAATCTGATGAATCGTCCCAACATAGGGGCGATCTGCATCTTCTCCCGTATAATGCCTCAAACGGTGCCATCTTAATAGAAGCATGCCAACTATTATTGTGGGTGAATTCAATCAACGACAGATGAATTTCCCAATCATTTGAACAATCTAAGGCACATGCCCTCAGCATGTCTTCCACCGTTTGAATAGTCCTCTCGGATTGTCCGTCTGTCTGCGGATGATAAGCTGTACTGAAGTTTAACTCGGTCCCCAAGGCCTTATGAACTGCTTTCTAAAAATGAGACACAAAACGGCCGTCTCGATCAGAAATAATGGTCTTTGGCGTACCATGCAATCGGACTATCTCTGAAATAAATACTCATGCCAACCTCTCTGGTCCCCACGTGTCCTTAATGCCTAGAAAATGAGCTTATTTGGTTAAACGATTAACTATCACCCAAATCATGTTCATTCCTGACTTGGTTCTCGGCATACTAGTGATAAAGTCCATCGATATGTCCTCCCACTTCCATTCAGGAATCGGGAGCGGTTTCAGCATTCTGGCAGGTCATTGATGCTCGATCTTAACCTACTGACAAGTCAAACATTTCAAAACATAATCCGCTACATCTTTTTTCATGTTGCCCCACCAAAAGTTCTGCTTCAAGTCCTTATACATCTTACTGGTGCCCGGGTGGATAGAATAGGGCGAGCTGTGAGCTTCCTTCATAATCGTCTGTTTCAGAACATCGACATCGGGAATGCAGAGTCGGTTCTGAAATCTCAAAACTCCATCATCATGAATTACGAATCCAGGGTCCTTTCCTTTGATCACTTCATCACGTAACCGAATCATCAAAGGATGATCTGCTTGCTTAGATTTGATCTCTTCGGTTAACGATGAAGTTATTTCCATGACGCACAGTTGTCCTTGGACTCTTTGCAACCATACTTCTATTCCTTCTCGAATCATCTCTCCTTGAATGCTGAGCTGGGAGGTCAGAGTCTCCAGCATCTGAATAGAAACAGGCTTGCGGCTAAGCTCATCGGACACTACATTTGCTTTGCATGGATGATAAAGAATCTCCACGTCATAGTCCTTAATAAGTTCTAGCCATCTTCTTTGCCGCATGTTCAACTCTTTCTGACTGAAAATGTATTTGAGACTCTTATGATCCATAAAGATCTGACAGTGAGTCACGTACAGGTAATGTCTCCAGATTTTCAAAGCAAAAACTACTGCTGCCAGCTCCAAATCATGCGTTGGGTAATTCACTTCATAAGGTTCCAGCTGTCGTGATGCATAAGCGATCACCTTATCATTCTGCATCAATACACATCCGAGTCCTTGGTTCAAAGCATCACTGTAAATAATAAATCCTCCAGTTCCCCGTGGGAGTGCTAAAATCGGTGCCGTCGTCAATCTCTTCTTCAATTCATCGATGCTCTTCTGGAACATCTCATTCCTCTCAAAATTTTGAGTTTTCCGCAGTAGTCGAGTAAGTGGGCGGGTAATTTTGGAAAACCCTTCCACGAACCGATGATAATATCCAGCAAGTCCTAAGAAACTCCGGACTTCTTTCACGTTCTTTGGAGGCTTCCAATCCATAACTGCTTCGATCTTCTGAGGATCTACTCGGACTCCTTTAGCTGATACCACATGGCCGAGGAACATTACTTCCTTTAGACAGAATTCACACTTAGAAAGTTTGGCGTACAATTGTTCATTTCTCAACAGGTCTAACATAATCCGTAAATGCTGCGCATGCTCTTCCGGGCTCTTAGAATACACCAGAATGTCATCAATGAACACAACCACAAACTTATCCAAATACTCGATGAACACTTGGTTCATCAATTGCATGAATACAGCAGGTGCGTTAGTGAGACCAAACGACATCACTACAAACTCATAGTGTCCGTAGCGAGTTCTGAATGCTGATTTCGGAACATCAGATTCCTTAATCCTCAGCTGATGATATCCTGATCTCAGGTCAATTTTAGAAAAAACCGTTTCTCCTTGTAACTGGTCAAACAAATCATCAATCCGTGGTAACGAATACTTGTTCTTAATCGTCATCTTGTTCAGCTCTCGATAGTCAATACACAGTTGAAGCGATCCATCCTTCTTTCAAAAAAAAAAAGAACTGGTGCTCCCCAAGGCGAAATGCTTGGATGTACATAGCCTTTGTCCAGTAACTCCTCCAGTTGATTTTTCAGTTCGTACATCTCAGTAGGTGCCATACGATACGGCGCCTTAGAAATTGGTGTAGCTCCGGGTTCCAGCTCGATGGTGAATTCTACATCCCTTCGTGGAGGTAGTCCAGGTAACTCGTCAGGAAATACATCCGGAAATTCGTTCACAATTGGAATGGATGAAAGTTCCACAATTTCATTGCATAGCACCAGTATCCGGTACAGCCTTGTTTCAACAACTTGGCAGCTTTCATCGCCTTGATCATCTTTCTTGAGCTTCCTGGTTTCCATCCTTCAAACAGTATTTCAGAACCATCATCAGCGCTCAGCGAGATATTCCTCTTTCGGTAGTTTACAATAGCTCCATATCGATTAAGCCACCCGAGTATCAGGTCGTCTCCTTGCATTTCTATCACAATCAAATTTGAGAGCCACTCTTTGCCTCCAAACGATACAGGGAAATCTCTAGTTTCTAAGTTTCCAACAATCCTTTCTCCGCTCGGTAAACCCACAACATAAGGTTCACAATCATGAAAACCATAAATATTCAAACGATTTACACAAGACAAGGATATAAATGAATGCGTAGCTCTTGTATCGAATAAAACGCTAACTGGTTGGGAAAGGACCTGAACAGTACCTGATGCCATAGCAGCATCCTAATCGTCTGTTCTCCTCATCTCGTACAGACGCGGGGGAATAGATCCGGCACTCGATGTACCCTTTCGGTCCCAGTGTCCTCTACATCGTCCGCGGCCAAAATTCTAAGGCATCTGAACACTTTGCTGCGTTTGTTGGATACTGGCTTCCTTCTGAACTGGCTGTGGTGTACGGGCTCTAAAAGACTTTGCAGCCTCTTCACAGAACACCGCACGATGTCCCTATCGACCACAATCAAAACAAGTCACGGCAGGTAGGGGGCAATTCCGTCTATAGTGCCCTGTCTGGGCACAGTTAAAGCATTTCCTGGTGACATCTGTCATGATTGATGCTGCTCCGAAGTTCCTTCCGCTCTTGGATGGGTGCAGAGGTTTCTTAAATGAATTGAAGGATGACTGGGCCTTGCGGGGCCCGCTGCTCTTGTGCTCTGTGAAACTACCATAGACTTTCTGCTTCTTGTATTCTGTAAATTTATCCATTGTTGCTTCTTTGATTTCATACGCCAATGCTTTATCCTGATATTAACGGAGAATGGTACATTCAAAACCGGACATGTACCTCTGGATTTCTGGTTTTATTCTCATATCAAAATGGATCATCATTTCTGCATCTGTTCTAACTAGATGTTGAACAAATGCTAGCTTTTAGTTAAACGTCTTAATTGCCTGAGATACTGGCACATCTGAAGGCTGAGCGGAGAAAATCTCTCGAACTTTGGCTTCCCTCACAGGACGAGGGCAGTACTGAGCTTTCATCATCAATTTAAATTCTGTCCAGTCCGCATCATGATCTGCAGGCCGGATGGCTTCCCACCACTCGGATGCTTCCCCTATCAGAAGGTACTGAGCAATAGAGGCTCTCCGGTCGTCTGGGCAATTAATCCCGGCAAAAATTTTCTCCAATTCCTTTAACCAATGATCCCAGCTGGGAGTCTCAGAAATACCGTCGAATTTAGGTGGTTGCATCTTCGCCACCTCTTGCAGCCATCAGTCGCCTCGATTTCCCATGTCTGGGATACCCTGATGTCGATCTCCCTGTTGTAACCCTACTTCCACCTGCATTCGGTCCACGACCTGGGCAAACTGGGTCATCTGGTTCTCCACCTGACGAAGGATTTCGGGCACAACAGGTTCCAGTTCATTATTAATAGATCTCCGTGGCTCGCCTGAGCTGTGGCTGGCCTGATTAGAAGGCGAAGCTTCTCTTTCGGTATTCCTTCGTCCGTGTCCGAGACCGCGACCACGTCCACGTCCACCTCTCAACATACTGAAAGCATAAATACTCAATATACAGGAAACAATATCGTTCAAATGTTCAAGTATAAAGAGGTAAAATACGTAAAGAACGAGATAGAGTTTAAGAACTTACAACCACCGCTCGCATGAAGACGTAGGCAGTACAGTGATGTTATTCACGGCCGGTTACCTCAAAAGACATATATGACCCCTATTTTAACCCAATGGCCAAGATATCCATAATCTTAGCTCCGATACCATATTTTGTAACACCCCCGATATATTCAGGAATATTACTGACGTAAATCCTTTACATAGGGATTTACAAGGCTGAAGAAATGAAAAGACAATAACAGATACCAACGTACGAAAGTAACTGAAATAAAATACAACAGTTCTGACCAATACTGAAAAATACAAATGTCCAAAGGAAAAGTATTAATATATCACCAAATCCAAATCATCACAAACGACGACGTACTCGAGTACTTATTTAAAACGATATAAATAACAGACAAATAAACCCGGCCAGAACATCACTCTGCACCCTCGTCGTCATGCAGCTCCAGTAGTTGTTTCCCCGCTCTCCTGGATCCTGAACATAAACAAATGTTCACCCCCGAAGGGGTCAGCACAACGATGCTTGTACAAGTACCACAATATATTATTCAACATCTCACGAAGAATAATAATAACATAAATGACAAAATACCAACGAGTCTTCTCCTACGAGAAACTCATAATTAACATACACAAATATTAATCACAACATGATATCACAACATACACATGGTAATTCCGATGATCCAGCGTTCACTGCCTAGACCCCCCGATGATTCCGTCAAACCAACCCGAGGTGGAAAAACCCGTCCAATGATCCAGCGCACGCTAGCATAGATCCCTCGATGATCCCGTCGGACCAACATGATGTGTACATACAATAACGACATACATGTACAACAATATGTATAACATCAATACATAAAACAATTAAGGTACTTGCCTCGATTTGAAGACAAGAATACTACTCCCACGAAAAACGAAACACTCGAAGGTCGCCCCTTCGATCAATCACGTAGCAAGTTCGAACCTTAAACACAAGAAATAATATAGAATTCATCTCACGTCGTACGAATGTCGAACAATCTAATTTACGGCCAAAAGTTCATAAAACGTAATCTGCCTGAACTGCTTAGCGTACGCTACGTATTCTATGTAGCATGCGTTAAGCCTGCTCGTTAGCGCACGTAAACAACGAAGTCTAGCGTACGCTAACTATGTATCGACAGTCCTCTCTGATCAGCCGACTGACTCGCCTGATGACATAACGTACGTTACGTACCAATCGTAGCGTACGCTAAACATGCCCGATAGCGTACGTTATTCTACATAGCTTAGCGTACGCTAAGTGTGCATGGCAGTTTCACTACTGGGCAGCAGACTGTTCTAACGGTGATGAAACTTACGAACTCCTCAGTGATTAACGTACGTTACCCGTCTATATTTCATATTCATAACTTATGAATGATCTTACGGATTCAATCATCTATGAATTCAAGGAAATGAATATCATCACAATTCTTATATTCAACTCGATTATCATTCTCATGTGAAGTTCGGTGATCTCAGGTTGATGCACTAGATTCCATTGTCATTAATACATCCAGACTTCATCTTAAAGGTGAACTACCAATTCCAACTTGTAAGAAAGGGTACAACCTAATATGATTCTTTCCAAGGTCCTTTTAACAAAAATATTATCAACTCCAAGTTTACGATCAATATGGCAACGTTATTCATACGGATAATCAATCTCAGAATATTCTTCTCATCAATTGACGTACTAGGATTCCAACTACGATGTTTCAACGACGATATCATAAGCATAATCATTCCAACTTCTAAACATGATATTTGTTTGAATAATTCACCAATGGAACTCAATATCTTGATAGCATGATCATCTTATTCTTCAGAACACGAATCTAAGGCTGGAGAAAGAATTAACATACCTTAAGATGAAGAAAACACCGAGTCAAAAAGGTAGAATCCAACTCCGGTTATTTGTATGCCAATCCAAGGTGCTTCTCCACTTCAATGATCAATCACAAGTGACATCCAATCTTTAATGATCAAGTAGAGGTGGTCTAAGTGTTTAAGGAGGATATAAGGCTCTCTGGTCTCTCAAGAACGAAGGGCAAGTGAAGGAAATGTAAACCAAGTAAAATGGGTTGCTGTCCCATTTATAACATTTCTGTACGTACGCTATCGTAATATCCTTAGCGCACGCTAACTAGAGTTGACTCCAAATCTGTCCAGGTTCGCCCGCGGGAATATTATCCAGACCCACGTCCGACTGGCGCATGTGCTAGCTGCCCAGCTCAATAATTGACTGCCTAGCGCACGCAATTCCTCATTCGTAGCGTGCGCTAGTTCTAGCCAATAACGTACGTTAAGCTACATTCTTAGCGTACGTTATCACGTGTTTGCATGAGAAAATTTACATGTTGTTATACTCATGTACAAGGATACAAATATAGGAAATATCGTACTCCAATTATCGAGATCACAATTCCGAATAATACAAGGTTCAACAACAGATGAAATACACAATAATAAATCCGGATATTAGAGTCACCATGCTCTTCCCGTGCCTTGCCCTTGCCTCGACCTAAAATACTACATAAGTATTTCGACCAAACCACAGGGTCAGATATACATGATAAATGCTTCTCAAGACATTATACAATTCACATATACTAGATCTCAAGGAAACATCCCGAATATTGAACATACCTCTCAGACGTATGAAAAATCAGGCACAAACCGTCGAACATATCCAATCATACATGTACTATGAACGACCAAACAATATGGCTCAAGATGGACATCATAGTACGCCCTATCCGGAAATGTGTCCATGCACATGTCCACCCCGTATACGGAATCCAGAATATACGTGTGACAATGTACCTAATTAGCCTCACGAACCACGTCTCGTATGCACAGTCCAATACAGAAACATCCACATATGACTATATATGTGCCTGGCTAAAAATCCTACACAATAACCATTCGGCATGCAGATATGATTCCAGATATGTCACGATACAACATGACAATGAATTCAATAAATCATATATCCGATTAAGGATCAAGAAACTTACCGAAGTGACAATAAGGATCAACGAGATCAACAATTCAAAGGTGATGAAATGCAATCCCACAATGAAAAACGGAAACATTATCAAGAACAATATCAAATTACGAATCACAGAATCATAAGTGTTTCATATACACGAAACGTATAACCATCACAAGAATTCAATCATCATTATAACCAAGCAAGATAACTTGCCTCAATTCCGTAGGTGAAAGATAGTTCTTCTCCAAATGATCAAACGGAGGGTTATCCTCGATTAAATACTTAATAGAACAAGCAACCTTGAATGAAACATAATTCATTCAATAATACATTCACATGATATAGACATCAATTCGTAGGAAAACGATGCCCGAACCAACCCGAATAATTCCTTCTATTCAAATTAACATTCTACCGATTATTGATGAGTTTGAATACATATGGTTTGTCTTCCACAAATCGGATTACTATACTAAAATGTCTTTTTAATACTCTTGTTATCATTACAAACGAGTTTATGCATTATACACCTTCATTTCACCATTAACAATCGGATTAACCAAGTTCTTACGGTTCTTCAACATCTACTTCTATACAAAGACCATCATCAACGAATTCAATACATTATCAACCACAATTAGCATTACCTTATTAAGAACACTATCCACTTTATTGTGATGATCTATACTTCCTTAAGTTTTCAACACATTCGATTAATTAAAAGTCACAGTTGTATTCATCCGTATTCTTATCATCTCTCAAGACTTTGCTAAGCCGAATCAACAAAGGTGTTATATCTTTTAAGATTTCTGGACCAAGACAAACATCATTCCAATCTCTAACATTCATCAAGTTCTTCTCAAGGTAGGAAATATACCTAACATGGTGTTTTAACACTTCTATGATATTAATTCCATTGATTAAATTTAACTACGATGAAGCTAAATGATTATCATTGTTCCACTGATGTTAATACATATAACAAGATGAGTATTATTTTTATAAACATGATCATTATCATTAAAACATCAAGAACATCTTCATTCCATACCTTTAATTATCATATTCATCGATAAGTGTTAAAAATCTTAACCACAAACATGTTTTACTTGATTAATTCAACACTAGGTGTAGTATACCATATCACCATCATCATAACTACGAAAATCTAGAGTATCATCGCACAACATACCTCCAGAAACGAAGAACAATCACCAAAACTACAAGAACACACTCCAAGCTTCAAGAACACCTTCCAAACTTCCAATCAATAAGCCTTACTCCAAGATACAAGGCTCAAATACAAGTTGTGAGAGGGTATAATTGATCTAGAGAGGCAGAGGGATGGAAACTAGAAGGAAAAATCAAAGTTGGAACGTGCAAATGAAAGACACAAGTAGTCTTTATATAAACTGCACAATTTGTTATGTACGTTATAGCATGAACCTAACGTACGTTAATCACTTTACGTACGCTACACCTAAGATGTTACGTACGTAATCTGCCTCCAGAGGCTACTGCCTCAAAACACCAACCTTATTACGTACGTTATAGCCTCAGCATTACGTACGTAATGTACGTCAACTTGGCTGCCTCGAAAGGGCCAAATATCCAGATGCCGAAAGTTGAGATCGAATAAGATTCCCAGCATTACGTACATAACTAGTACCCCATTACGTACGTAAAACCAATGCATTAGCGTACGTTAAGTTAAATCTTAGCGTACGTTAAACACAGAAAACCTAGCCCAAAAATGTAACAATCTACACAACGTCAAGAAATCAACCACAATGCGAATGACATTTATAATCAAGTCTATTCTGATATATCTCGACATCAATAAACATTAACTAAATGTAACATGATTACAACAATACTCAAATTATCCAAATAATACAACAGTAGATAAGAAATTACTGTCGGAAATTACCCGAATCGAGCCGAATATTTGTTTAGCTATTCATGAATCAATCCGAATAGCTCGAACATGTTCGGCTTGGCCGTCTTGTTTTTTCTTTGGGAAAATTAGTATATATTAATATATTATGCATATTTATATTAATTATGTCATCTATATACTAATGCAGAATACGCTGAGCCTAAGTGGCAGCTTCTCATGCTTCGGCTGCCACATGTCTTCTGCTGGTGCTTCATGTGCTTATGTGTCAGCCTCTCATGATTCAGCTAACACATAATCAATTACTGACCTAATCATCATTGCATTAATTATACTATAATTATACCTCAAATAACTCCTACCTTTTATGAAACTAATATCAAGCAAGACTATTATTGAAGATGATAATAGTATAAAATAGAAAATAACAAGAGAACAAGTAGAGAGAAAATGGGAGGAAGTTTTTATTACTTCTTCTTTTGTGTGTATTTTACAACCTTCTCAAGGCTCCTATTTATAGGAGAATTTACAAGATAATATATTAGAGGTGGAGAATAAATAATTTGTAGTGGAAATTTAATGGAGCACTCCAATTGTGACAAGTTGCTAAAGTCCATATTGTACAACACTCCCCCTTGGACCTAGCACTGTAAGTTGTATAAGCATGTCCTACGTGCATAAGTTGCCTCGTTAAAAACCTTAAGCTGGAAAAACCCAATGGGATTAAAAAGAGTCATAAGGAAAAAAAGAGTACAACACACATATTTGATTTCGCTCCCCCTCAAATAAAGGGTTTCCAAATTGATTCATCAATCTTGCATCTTGTTAGCTCTTCTCATGCCTATGTCGTATACCAGTTTCTCGAATATCGATGTCGGCAGTGATTTTCTAAATATACCAGCAAGATTGTGGCAGGAGCGAATTTATTGAACATTTATTTCTCTATTTTTCTGAAGTTCATGGGTAACATCTCTACCTTTTTCCGACAAGATATTATCCGCTTTGGGACTCCGCCCGCACGGACGTGCTTTGGGGTGAAATTGAGGAGTTCCCATAAGAACTCCGAAGTTAATCATGCTCGAGCGGGAGCAATCTCAGGATGGGTGACCTCCTGGGAAGCTGCTACTCCTGGGTAGTGTGCAACCCTAGGCAAATCCCACATTGACAAAGCACGGGAGAGATCCATGGGCTATAAGGAATAGACCAACCCTAACTGACAAGACGCGCTTTGGGGTGAAATGGAGGAGTTCCCATAAGAACTCCGAAATTAAGCGTGCTCGAGTCAGAGCAATTTCAGGATGGGTGACCTTTTGGGAAGCTGCTCGCGGTCACCCCAAAGCAAATCCGTGAGGACGGAGTTCCAATATCTTGTCGGAAAAAGGTCGGGATCTTACATCATGTGTGTAGGAAAACTTCGGTGAAATATGCTTGGTCCGATCACCTTTTATATATCCACCTTTGACTTGTGCTATGCATGCTGCATTGTCTTCATAAATGATTGTGGGAGTGTCTGTCACAAGCTTCAATCGACATTCATTTTGTATATGAGCTATAACTGATCTTAGCCGAATATTTTCTCTGCCAGCTTCATAGAGAGCAATTATCTCAGAATGATTGGAAGATGTAGCTACTAATATTTGTTTGTTCGATCTCCATGATATAGCTGTACCATTATAGCAGAATAAATAACCAGTTTGTGAGCGAGCCTTATGTGGATCGGATTTGTATCACGCATCATCATAACCAACTAATCCAGAATTAGTGGTCTCTTTTGAATAAGATAAACCCAGGTCAATGGTACCGCTGAGATAACGAAAAATGTGTTTGATACCATTCCAATGTCTTCGAGTTGGTTCAGAAATGTATCTTGCAAGTAAATTTACTGCAAAAGAGATATCGGATCTGGTGCATTGTGCTAAATACATTAGTGCTCCAATAACATTGAGATAAGGCACTTAAGGACCCAAAATTTCCTCATTTGGTTCTTTAGGTCAGAAAGGATCTTTCTTAGGGTCTAAATTCCATACAACTGTAGGAGTACTTAGAGGATGAGCCTTGTCCATATTAAATCGTTTGATAAATCTCTTGGAATAAGCAGATTAGTGGACAAGTATTCCATTATTTTTATGCTCGAGCTCAAGACCAAGACAAATTTTTGTTATTCCAAGGTCTTTAACCTCAAATTCTTTCTTCATATATTCAGCAGCATCAGATAACTCTTTAGTAGTTCCGATTAAATTTATGTCATCCACATAGACTGCAATGATAGTAAATCCAGTATTGGATCTTTTAATAAAAACACATGAGCATTTAAGATCATTTTTATAACCTGCTTTAGAAAGGTATTCATTCAATCTATGATACCACATGCAACCGGATTGCTTTAATCCATACAGTGATTTCTGTAGTTTGATCGAGTATAGCTCACGAGGAGTGGCAGATTTTGGCATTTTATATCCATCAGGAATTTTTATATAGATATCAGAATCTAATGAACCATATAAATATACTATGACTACATCCATTAGTCGTATGTCCAAACACTCGTGGACAACCATACTAATAAGAAGATGGAAATATTATATCCATCACCGGTGAATACGTTTCGTCATAGTCGATCCCAGGCTATTGGGAGAATCCTTGGGCTACGAGACGGGCTTTATATCTTGCAATCTTGTTTTTCTCATTTCTTTTTCGAACAAACACCCATTTGTGACCAATTGGTTTTATATTGTTCGGTGTTCGAGTAATTTGCCCAAATACCATCCGTTTTTCTAGAGAAGCTATCAGATTTTATTGCTTCCTCTCATTTAGGCCAATCTGACCTTTGACGGCATTCAATTATTGAATGTGGTTCATTATCGTAATCATCGTTCCTAATTTCTTGTACAACTGAGAAAGCAAATAAATTATCGATTATCATGGTTTTTCGATCCCATATCTCATTTTAATGATTTATGGCATTCTTGATGTTTTCAGAATCCATGATCCCTTCATTATTTGCAGTATTACGCTCTACAAATTTATCTGCAGTATGATCAACAGGATGATTTTGGTTTGTGATCCCATTACTTATCCCCTTTCTTTTTCGAGGAACAGTGTCCTTCGAACCAATAGGTCTACCACGCTTTTGTCTTGGGCATCATCATCCATTTTTGTGTGTTCATTAGGAACAACGATCCTAGCTGGAGCATTCATAGCCGGAATATAAGACTTTGTTACTTTATTTGCATCATTAGATGCATCGGGAAGTCTATTAGCAATATTTTGTAAATGGATGATTCTCTTCACCTCATTTTCACATTCTGTAGTACGTGGGTCTAAATGGGATAGAATTTGTTCATTCCAGGTGATATCTGTTGTGTCGAGAATTATACTCTCCGACCGGCGATCGCCTCGGAGATCAGGCGACCTAGCCATTATCGAGCAGCCGAGGCAGAACTGCCGACCAGTGACCAGGCGGCCTAGCCTTAGCCCCACAAGACAAGATGAATCGGCCAACCGAAGGTCCCAGGACAAGTCCCGGTGCCGAGCAATTGACATCAAATACGATCGTCTCTCGGTACTTGGCGACCGACTCCTGGCGACCGACTAGCGGACGATCATCTCTCGACACTTGCCGACCGACCTTTGGTGACCGACCAATGCCGACCCTCAGTGACTGGCCGATGCCGACCCTCTGGTGACCGGCTAGAGACGACCGCTTCATGTCGATCAGAGCCGATGACCATCCAGTCGGCAAAGACCAAGCCTCAGGACTGAACCCACGTGTAAGAGCCGAGACAAGATCCGCAATTCACGGATCATTGATCACAGCCTGTCAGCATCCGTCCACCAGCCGACAAGCCCGCCGAAAGTTGTCAGTAGGACCGCATGTGACAGTGACTCCGGACGCGTGCTGGCTCCTCATTGGACCGCCCAGCTGGCTGCCGGCTGTAGTCTTGGACTTTAGGCAGACTGCCAGCATCTACCTTGGACTTTAGGCCGACAGCCCGTGTGATCGCCCCATTATAATATGGGCCGGCAGACGATCGCCCTATTATTATAATGGCCGGAAGGCGATCGCCCGCCTGAAGACAAGACTCGGCTGCCCCTATATATACACGGCTCCCTGCACTTGGACCGCTCTCGGATTTTTGCTCACTAAACACTCTCTGCATTCCCACGAGACTTCACACAGCACTTGGCTATCTCCAACTCTTGGAAACGGCTATCATTCGGTACTTACTTCTCTCGGCCTCTCTCATCAAGCAGACGATCGACGGGGATGAAGAACACCGAGCTTCGCTCAAGAGCCGGATTAACAGAGTCTTTTTACACTCATTGTATTTAGATTTCTCACATTAATACTTGTATCCACGAATATTTGTATTAATAACATCTCGCGAGAGCATTCAAGCCCGGGACTAACAACCCCAACAAATCCTTTGTTTATTCATTTTCTCTCGGAAGTGCTCCCGCAAATTGTTGTTTGTTGTCCGTCTTCCAGCAGTATTAATCTTCGGATAAATATTTTGGGCAACAACAATTGGCGCTAGAGGAAGGGGATCTAACCCTCAAATTTTTATTCCTACCGTCTCGAAGAACACTCACTGTTCTCGGGGCATATACTTGAAGTGACACTCACTGCGCTTCAAAGAAATCTTTCAGAAATCATGTCTTCCGCCTCCGCGTCGAAGAAAGCCGCTGGCCAGCCGGCCAGACGCCTCGTTCCGTCCCAGTCCGAGCCACAGCCGATTGTGGAAGGTAGCCGCCGCGGTCAGAGACGCTCGATCCCGTCCCTGGACGGCGGCCCAAGCCTCTCGCTCGATCAGTTCCGAACCAATGAACAGATCGAAGAGTCCATAGCCGCCCTTCAGGAGCGACGGAGTGCTCTCAACGCGCCTCCCGCTATCACCCCCTCGGCCATCCGCCGGAAGTCCAAGCGGAAGCTCAAGGAGTTACTGGCCGAGCGATCGCCAGGAGGCTCTCGTCCGCAAGAAGAGGCGCTCGCCAGCCGGGGCACCTCTGTTTTCGATCGCTGGCGGTGACCGTCTTGGCGGCCAGGCGATCCGGCCCCAGCTACGAGACGACGGAGTTTGAGTCCGTCACCAGGAGCTCGGCCTACCCGACTCCCAGAAGGCAGCCCAGCCATCTGGCTCCTCCTCGCCAAATATCCGAGGTCGGCAGCAGCGGAGTCCGAAGATCGGTACACGATTGCCTCGGCTCCCGCTCCCAAAGCCGATCAGCAAGCGATCGAGCCACGGCGATGGCTGCGATGCAACGTCAGCTCGACGGCATGAAGGCGCTCCTGGAATCCAGGGCAGGCGCCATGAAGACGATCGCCGAGCCAAGCGAGCCGCTCGCGATCGACATCGAGCTCGCCCCCGTGCAGCACAAGATCGCTCCTCCGCAAACACCTTTGTACGAGGGGCGATCGGACCCCCAAACACACCTGAGCAAGTTCAACATCTACATGACCGGGTGTGGGGCATCAGATGCGACCAGGTGCCGAATGTTCCCTCTGACGCTGGACGACCTCGCCCACAGGTGGTACGCCTCATTGCCACCTCGGTCCATCGGCTCCTTTAACTAACTGGTGAACGTCTTCACAGAGTACTTCGCCGCCAAGGTCGCTCGACCGGATGGTCCCCATCGCATGCTGCGAATCAAGCAAGGGAAAGAAGAGTCCGACTCGGACTACATCGACTGGGTAGACGAGATCATCCTCAACGGCGAGCCCGTAAGCGATGAGATCGCCCTCCATGTGGTCCTAGCTGGATTCCATGGTCTTTCGCCTATGTTCAGGCATCTTACGAAGGACCAGCCCATGACCTACGCGGTCTTCCGAGCTAAAGCTGCAGATTTCCTGGCCAGGCAAAGGCTTCTTCTTAGCCTAGGAGTAACGCGATCGGCGCCCGAGCGACGACCTCCAGTCTTACAGCCCGATCGCTATTATCCAGCAAAACCGGAGGACTCGATCGCCCCATACAGTTCACCATCTAACATGATGGACTAAGGCACGAAATCGCCTCCACCACACATCATAAAGCCATGGTCCTGGTAGTCGATGGAACCGGCTGCTTCGGCCATGCAAGGTCCCTTTCGGCCGAGATCGCCCGCCCTTCGTTTAAATACGAGGCCGGCGTAGTCTGAGGGCTCTCCAAAATTAATTAGTGGACACGATCGCCCGCCCTCAAGGATCATCATATAACTTGGTGAACACGGACAAAGCGACACGTGCCACTACCCCCATCTCAACATACACCGTCGAGGTTCGTCATCTCCATGGCGGGCCGAGGTGGAAGCAGAGCTAAAAAGCCGCGGGCGTGGAGTTGATTCATCCGACGCTGCCCCGCGCAAGGACTCCTCTAGACCGAGACCGCACGCCCTTCGTTTAAATACGAGGCGAGGCGCAGCCTAACAGAGGACCCTCATAATAAAGTGAGTCACGAGACACTCAATGTCTTCGCGCATCAAGACACGGTCATGGAATCGGTCCATCGAACTCTGCGATTGTGCACGATTCCTCAAACAAACGAAACCATCAATTTCTGAGAGGGATCGGCCAATGTTGTTTTTTGCAGGTACAAGACCGAAAGATAGCTAGCCAATCGACCATGATAGCCCAAGTCCGAATCCAAAGTCAGCTCAGCAAGATCGCCCGTCCTCATCTTACACGATCGCCAGCAAGAACCACCTCGCCCCATGTCTTCAACATCGGAGCAAGCTGGGGGGCAATTGTTGTGTCGAGAATTATACTCTCCGACCGGCGATCGCCTCAGAGATCGAGCGACCTAGCCATTAGCGAGCAGCCGAGGAAGAACTGCCGACCAGCGACCAGGCGGCCTAGCCTTAGCCCCGCAAGACAAGATGAATCGGCCAACCGAAGGTCCCAGGACAAGTCTCGGTGCCGAGCGATCGACATCAAATACGATCGTCTCTCGGTACTTGGCGACCGACTCCTGGCGACCGACTAGCGGACGATCATCTCTCGGCACTTGCCGACCGATCTTTGGTGACCGACCAATGCCGACCCTCAGTGACTGGCCGATGCCGACCCTCTGGTGACCGACTAGAGACTACCGCTTCATGTCGATCAGAGCCGATGACCATCCAGTCGGCAAAGACCGAGCCTCAGGACTGAACCCACATGCAAGAGCCGAGACAAGATCCGAAATTCACGGATCATTGACCACAGCCTGTCAGCATCCGCCCACCAGCCGACAAGCCCGCCGAAAGTTGTCAGTAGGACCACATGTGACAGTGACTCCGGACGCGTGCTGGCTCCTCATTGGACCGCCACTGGCCATTACCTAGCCTTGGACTTTAGGCAGACTGCCAGCATCTACCTTGGACTTTAGGCCGACAGCCTGTGTGATCGCCCCATTATAATATGGGCCGGCAGACGATCGCCCTATTATTATAATGGCCGGAAGGCGACCGCCTGCCTGAAGACAAGACTCGGCTGCCCCTATATATACACGGCTCCCTGCACTTGGACCTCTATCGGATTTTTGCTCACTAAACACTCTCTGCATTCCCACGAGACTTCACACAGCACTTGGCTATCTCCAACTCTTGGCAACGGCTATCATTCGGTACTTACTTCTCTCGGCCTCTCTAATCAAGCAGACGATCGGCGGGGACGAAGAACACCGAGCTTCGCTCAAGAGCCGGATTAACAGAGTCTTTTTACACTCACTGTATTTAGATTTCTCACATTAATACTTGTATCCACGAATATTTGTATTAATAACATCTCGCGAGAGCATTCAAGCCCGGGACTAACAACCCCGACAAATCCTTTGTTTATTCATTTTCTCTCGGAAGTGCTCTCGCAAATTGTTGTTTGTTGTCCGTCTTCCAGCAGTATTAATCTTCGGATAAATATTTTGGGCAACAACAATATCCTCAACTATTTTTTTTACCTTTATCCAAAACAGTCTTATCCTTACCAATTGATGGAAACACCATCTCATCAAAATGACAATCTGCAAATCGTGCAGTAAATAAGTCACCCGTTGTTGGTTCCAAATACCGAATTATTGATGGGGAATCAAATCCAACGTATATTCCAAGTCGGCGTTCAGGACCCATTTTTGTCCTTTGAGGAGGTGGAATTGGCACTTGAACAGCACATCCGAATGTGCGAATGTGCGGAATATTTGGTTCAAAGCCTAAAGTTAATTGCGTAGGGGAGTGCATAAGATAAGCAGTGGGGCGTAATCTGATGAGTGCTGATGCATGTAATACTGCATGACCTCATGCTGCACTAGTGAGATTTGATCTCATTAATAATGTACGAGCAATAATTTGAACTCGTTTGATTAAGGATTCAGCCAATCCATTATGGGTGTGAACATGTGTTACTGGATGCTCAACATTTATTCCTAGTGCTGCACAATATTCATCAAAAGTCTTTGATGTGAATTCTCTGGCATTATCTATTATTATATTTTTGATAGGATATTCATGAAAGTGTGCTCGGAGTTTAATAATTTGGGACAAAAGTCGTGCAAAAGCAACATTTCTGGTAGATAATAAACATATATGGTACCATATGGATGATACATCTATTAAGACCATAAAGTATCGGAATGGTTTACTTACTGGATGTATTGGTCCACAAATATCACCATGATTGCGTTGTAAAAATGATGGTGATTCATAACCAACCTTTTCCATATAAGGCTTAATAATAAGTTTTCCACGTGAACACGATTCACAGAAATAATCTTTGGACATTAGCATTTTTGTGCCCTTTAATGGATGTCCATGAGTATTTTCAATAATCCTACGTAACATAGAAGTTCGTGGGTGCCCAAGGCGATCATGCCGTAACACAAATATATTAGGATTCACCAACTTCCAAGCCATGGTGGCGTAGGTTTCAAAAGCTCGAATAGGGACACAATACAGTCCAGAAGTTGTTGCTTTAATTTTCTCTTGGAAAAGTCGCGTGTCCATTTTATAGGATGTAATATAGAGATGTTTTTATTATTTTCAATCACTGTTTCCAAGTGATAGCCATTTCGGCGTACATCCT
The DNA here is from genome assembly GCA_033398695.1 of Orobanche coerulescens. Classification (NCBI taxonomy): domain Eukaryota; kingdom Viridiplantae; phylum Streptophyta; class Magnoliopsida; order Lamiales; family Orobanchaceae; genus Orobanche; species Orobanche coerulescens. Next base: position 38,218,696 of record CM065815.1, read on the forward strand.
TAAAACTCAGCAAATTTCTTTTTGATCTACCAGATAATAATGCGTTTTCAATATGCATCCATTAGGCAACATCACAGTTGCATTCCCGGAGCCATCAATAATCTCTACATGACCGGATATAGTTGTAACGTGCATCTTGCATAATTTCATGCTCGAGAAATATGCTTTACTTGTAAATATCGAGTGCGTTGTTGCACTATTAATGTTTATCTGTTGGATATTTTCCATTTGTATTCCTGTTCAATCAATATTTTATAATCATCACATAATAAATATTTACAACATGAAACACAATATTTGTTTTTTTATTGATAACGGAAATGTAAACATACATAATTTTTTTTTATTTTAAATCAATAATACATTTTTTGTATGTATCATTAGTGCCGATACAAGGCCAACAATATAAAGAGAAGTGAAACAACAATCCAGAAAAGTTCTGGAGGAAAGTCTTCGCAAAATATTAGTATGATGCACATGAAGATCGTTGCGAAAATAAAGACGAGCGATCTATTAATCATTTTGAATAAAAATGGATGGAGGTGTTTGAGAATTTTGTAAGAAGATTTGAGTGAATTGTTGAATGAAGTGTGTGTGTATTTCTAAAATATTAAAACACTATTACTAGCCGTTTATGACTGTTGGATAGTGGAAAATTAATGGGAAATATGATTTTATTAATATTTATATTATACATAAATAAATACACACAAAAACAACTGGGGCATTACAAGCCAGAAAGTAAATATACGACATATAATTGCATAAATATTTTATTTCAGCCATTCATCATCATGTCCCACTGACCCAGGATCTTGAAGGAAATCTGCTAGCTCAAGTGATTTTCAGTCCTGGTTAGGATTTTCATCAAATATGTTCCCAGATGTGTTGGCCTCAATAACTTTGGATGGCTCGAATGTTTCGATGGTATGAGCCTGAACATCTTTGCCTTTCTTTTTTATTGATGCCTGATATGAATCCACACGGTGTTGGGCAGTACGACAATATTTAGCCCAATGTCCAGTTATACCACATCTACGACATGGATCATCACCAGAATTTTCCATAGGCGTTTTTCCTTTATCACGATGCCCGTGAATTGACTGCCTTGGTCTGTAGTTATTTTGACGGGAATAATGATAATTATCACGATTATGATAGTTACGTCAGTCGCGGTCATTTCTGTAATTATTTTGGCGGTAGCCACCACGTCTACCACCTCTTCTGGTTCCACGTCCCGGTATATTTTCACGGCTCTTGAATCGACCGGCAGCTCTACCATAGCTGGTATGTGCTTCAGGTTCGGCACGGGACCCATATGGTCGTAGTTCATGATTTTTCAATAATAATTCATTTGTCTTCTCAGCCGTGAGAAGAACTGAAAGTAGCTCAGAATATGTTTGAAATTGTCATTGCATGTATTATTGTTGAAGCACCATATTTTAGGAATGCATCGTGGTGAATGTTTTTTCCATCTTATCAGTCTCAGATAGCTTTGTACCGCACAAGGCCAATCAAGACTCAATTTTGAATAAGGCTGAATTATAATCAGCAACAGATTTAAAATCTTGCAGTCTCAGTAGTTGCCATTCATATTGAGCCTGTGGCAATATTACAGTTCTGGTGTGATCAAATCTGTCTTTGAGCTTCTTCCAGAGCTCAGAAGGCCTTTCAATTTGTATATATTCATTCTTCAGATCCTCGGATAAATGATGACGTATGAATATCATTGCATTTACCTCATTTTTAATGTCGGCATTAGCAAGTTGAACATATTCCAGGGAAGTAGACAATCCCATACCCTGGAGGTGCAATTTAATATCAAGGCACTATGATAAATAGTTATTGTCAGTGACATCGAGGATCTGGAATTTTTTGTTTTCAATTCCGGCCATTTTTCTCTGAAAGACAGAATAAAAATAAGTTAGTACAAATAAATTCAAGCCCGAATAATACTAACCTTTTTCCGAGCAATAACTCGTGCTGATAACGTATTATGAAACTAATATTAAGCAAGACTATTATTGAAGGTGATAATAGCATAACATAGAAAATAACAAGAGAACAAGTAGAGAGGAAATGAGAGGAAGTTTTATTACTTCTTCTTTTGTGTGCATTTTACAACCTTCCCAAGGCTCCTCTTTATAGGAGAATTTACAAGATAAAATATTAGATGTGGAGAATAAATAATTTGTAGTGAAAATTTAATGGAGCACTCCAATGGTGACAAGTTGCTAAAGCCCATATTGTACAACACTACCTACCTTATTAATTTTTATGAATTAAGGAAGAGAGAAGACATAATCTAGCCATATTGCTTAGTAAATTGTAATATTTGTCGTGCAACTTAGTTTGTACAAATTGTAGCCAAAAAGAACAAATTTGGATCAATTTACCCCTGACCTCCCTTATTTATCCCCCCGCCTCTCTCTCTCTCTCTCTCTCATTTTTACATTTTCTCTCTCTTCTCTCTCTTTCTCATTTTTACATTTTCTCTTTCTTCTCTCTCTTTCTCATTTTTATATTTTCTCCCTCCCTCACAACCATCTCCAGCTCTCTCTCGAGCCCTTCCTCCCACCGACCGTCGGCTCTCACAACCATCCCCGTCGAATGGCCGCGCCACCCATTACCGTCGTCGGCCATGTTCACCATCTTCATCTCCGGCGCCGACCATCCCAGAGCTCTAGATCTCGCCGGAGTTCCAGCGCCGTCGATCTGAACCTCCCTCTCCAACGCTGCCGCCTTCCTTCTGCTCCCGCTGCTGCTGCTCCGTCGCCTGCCCCTTCAGCTCCGATGCGTTCTTCTCTAATGGAAAGCCTTTCTCCATAATCTTAAATGATACTATATGGCAGTTGGTCTTGATTTTATAAAATTGCTTTATTTTGTATGTAAAAATAAAACTAAGTGCAGAATCTTCACTACTCTCTCTTTCGATTTTATTTCTCTTTCTCCAACTTTCTCTCTCTAAAAAAATCATAGATCTAGCTTGAAATAATGTTATTTGCGTATTTGTTTTTGATGATTTAAGTTTTCATATGATTTCTGGTGATTCATGGTATATTTGGGGTGATTTCCGATCGATTTGTATGTATTGGTGTTTTAGATCTAATTTTTCGCATGTTTGCATACGTGGTTACGAATTTACAGTTGTTACGATTTATTCATTTCGTACTGGGTTACCATGTTACAATATTGTCATTTAGTATCACTATGCCTTGATTTCCTGTTAAGATTTTATCATTTCGTATTAGTACGAAGTTACGAAATTCTAATTTCATAACACATTTGTGCCGATGTGAAATTTTCGTATTGGAGATTTGGTATACATGTTACGAATTCGTAACTGTTACGATTGGTAAGAAATTGTAACTTCTTACCAAGTGTAACTAGTATGAAGTTACGAATTAATGACTTCGTATTAGTGTAACCGTAACTATTTCCAGCTACGAATTAGTAAGGGTGTCACTGTTTACACTATGGTATATTGGTAAGAAATTGTAACTTCTTACCAAGTGTAAGTAGTACGAAGTTACGAATTAATGACTTCGTATTAGTGTAACCGTAACTATTTCTAGCTACGAATTAGTATCTGTTTTAATGGGGTTCTGGTATATTGGTAAGAAATTGTAACTTCTTACCAAGTGTAACTAGTACGAAGTTACGAATTAATGACTTCGTATTAGTGTAACCGTAACTATTTCCAGCTATGAATTAGTATCTGTCTTAACGGGGTTCTGGTATATTGGTAAGAAATTATAACTTCTTACCAAGTGTACCATTTAAACTTAACATGTTACTATATTGGTAACGAACGTAACGAAGCGTAACAGAAAACAAATAATAAATGATCAATTATTAATCAGGTAATGTAACGAATGTAACGAAAAATAAATATCGTATCCGCTTACTGGTACTTCGTGTACAATATCCCAACATGGTAAATAAGATACGAAGTTACGATACAATAACACAAAAGGAAAACAACACATGATAACGAGACGGTACGAAATACATACGTCGTAACCTAGAAACTCAGAAAAGATAAGGAGAGAGATAAAGTGGGTTAGTTTTATTGAAAAGTAAGGGTATATTGGTCCAACCATGTTCTTTTTGGTTAGAATTTGTACAAACTAAGTCCCTTGATAAATATTGTCATTGACTATGGCAAAGTGGCTAAAGGAGTGTATTTCCTCAATTAAGGAATGTGAATTATGAATGAATAAGGAATTGATTATATTTACAGAAATATTTCATGTTTTTATTAATTAAAAAATATAAATCTCAAACAAAGAGAAATTTATACAGTAGTGTGCACTATATATTAAAAACTTAAACCTAATATCTCGCGGAAATATTATATATTTCCACTAATTAATTAATTAATTAATTTATATTAGTTAGTCACTATAATTAGGTATATCAATAAAAGAAATATCAACTCAAATAAAAGATGTTTGGGAGTATTGCAAAAAAAGTGTTGAATATATATAATTAATAAGGTACTCGAAGTCCTAATTAATTAAATAAATTGAAATAATCTTATTAAAAAATAGTATTGAATGTGTGGAAATAATAGTTTTAAATATTATTTAAAAATAAATGAAAGAAACTATGGAATAAATCAATTAGTATATTTTAATTTTAAATATTATTTAATTAATATAAAATAACAAAATAAATGAAAAAACTCATATTTACTAAATTATATAATTACTAATTTTATAAATTTTCAAAAGGATATTTCTAAATATATAAGAAATTAAATTTAATAATAATATACTAATCTGTAAATTCATTTTTGTACAAAGAGAATTTCAGAAAATAAAAATTGAGCATTTTAAGTGATTTTTTTTTATTTTTTTTATTTTTTTAGTTTTAAAAGATTTGTTAATTTATCTACTTTTGAAATCAATATACTTTTAAAATTTCTGGTTTTGATTTTATATTCTAAATTATATCTAAATAATTTATGTATTTTTTTTCAAATATATGGATCAAATTATCTTCTTTTTGGTCATTTAACAGAAATCGTTTAATACTTAACGATTTGGACCATTTTGGCAAAAAAAGGACCAACTATTTATGTGTTCTCTTGAATGTAAAATGTGCTGACTTTAATACTTCTATATATTAAGTTAACTGCTTGAAAATAATATCATATAAAAATGATATAAAGTTCAACTGAATCAAATATCACTTAGGTTTTTTATAACACAAGTTTCGCAAATTACTAAAAATACTCTAATTATTTTTCACTTCTTTTGAATGTAAAATTTCTTGAATTTAGTAATCTTAAATATGAAGTTCAATACTTGAAAAGTACCCTATAACTTTTCCCGGCTCATCTTATATTACAAATATAATTGGACATTTTTTACTTTTAAAAAATGGGGATGATTTTAATTAGGCTAGGATGTGGATGTAGTTTTCTTAGTTAATCCTGCGATTGGTATATTTACAATAAGTCATACAAGTAATTCACTTATATATATATATATATACTACGATGCTGCTCCTTTTTTGGCAAATTGGAAAGTGCTTAATAATAAATTATAAGTCATAATCTTCTTACTTTGTAATTCCTAAACCTATTTTAATGTGAATATACATATAGTTTTACTTCAACCAAATGCCGTCGAAATTTTTCGTAATACAAGTTCCAGAAATTTCTAAAAGTACTTCAACTCTTTTTTTAATATAAAATGGATAGACTTTAATACTCTTAATATGAAGCTAACTATTTGACAAAATATCATATAAGCATAAATATGCCGTTTCACTTCAATCAAATCAATTGAGTTTTTTTTTTGTAGTTTTCTAAATTTTTAAGGTCGTTTGTAATTAGTATAAAATTTCGATGTATATTTTTTAACTTTTCCAAGCTATTCTTATATTACAATATAAATTGTTAAATTTTTGGTAATTTTAAGGCTAGGACTTAGATGTAGTTTTCTGAATTAACATGTATTTAAATAAAAGTAATTAAATTATATATACTACTATTATTTTTTATTGCAATTTGAGAAGCGCTTAATTTTAGGTTATAAGTCAAACTCTCTTACGTATTTCCAAATGCTTTTTAAATTTCAAATATTACTAAAATTACCCTTGCCACAATTATTTCGTATAATTCTACATATGAAGTTATAACAAAGGACAATGCATTTATTGTTTATTCAAGTATAAGCTCTTCTTCACTTTAGCATCATTACAAACTCATAAGACTGACCAAGAATATGAGATTAATTGTTGGACAGGCAATGTCATCTCACCATCTACAAGAAATTAAGGATTTCTCCGAATGAATCCTCAAAATTGTAGATGGTGAGCTGGGGTGAAGAAGTCGATAGAGAACTCTTGATTGATATTCTTGATATTTACTAATCCGGAATGCCAAAAATTATCTTGCAGCCATTGTTGAAAGCACTATCATGCACTTATAAGTAACTTTCCACAAAGTAATATTTTGAAGAAACAACAATCCTGGCGCCAACAAACGATGTTGTGGAGATAGTAAACGATTGCGTGATGTCTATGATTTCAAAAGACAAGCGGATATATCTCAGTTTTGATAGTATATGCAAAATCTCCACGATCTCTAAAAATCAAAATCAAGTATATCCAATCGATTTTTTTGAATAGCATCAAGTGTTATAGAATTCCAAATCACATCTTGAAATCGTAAGTTAGAATTCTAATTATGCTAATTCAAAATATGGATCAGTTGTCAGGATTATGCAATGTCACATCATTAATAATTATTCAAATCCATAACCATATTATTGAACAAAAAAATTGGGGAATAATTTTGAGAGTAAAGTATTTATTCCACAATTGATATTAAGCCCATTAAATAGCAGATTACCAATTAAATTTCAAATACACCAGTTCCCACTTATATGAGCTTTGCCATGACTATATTTAACAGTCAAGGTCAAACGCTCTCTCATGTCGGTATGTATCTTCCAACACCCGTATTCGGCCATGGTTAGCTTTATGTAGCCATATCAAGAGTGAAGATCAGGAAAAACTTGAAATCTTTTATTGCGATGAGAATGGCGTAATCGCAAATAGGATAGTTTAAAGAAGTATTATGAAATTTATAATGAACGATTTACATATTATATATTTACATAAGAGGTCTTTTTTGCGTTCCTGTGTAATTACATGAGTGTTATACTAGTATACATTAGTCCAAACGCCAGATCCATTAAGCTCAAGCCCATTTAATGATTTATGAGAAAATTGAATAATATTGTAGATTTTATCTAACACGAGCCGAACATGTTCGAAAAAATTCGAACCGGATTGAGCCGAACGTTAATGCTAAAAATCCCTTCGAACTCGAGCTGAATAACAAACATAAAAGCTCGAACATTTCGAGTCGAATCGAACTTAAGGTTCGCATAAGTTCGAGCCGAGCCGAACCCAGTGAAGGTTCGATACTGTTCAGCTCGTTTACGGCTAAGAGACTCATCCAGAAATTTTATCAAACGCATGGTGAACAATTAAACTAACCTTAAGAAATGCAACTAAATAAAAGCAACGAAAAATAATTAATGAAAGCAATTAAGACAAAACAAGAAAAAATTAAAAAGTTACAGAAAAGCATGAAGTGAAAATCGCATATTTAGGCTCCAACCGGAATCCAAAAGCATATAAATGCAACTATAAACCATATTGAAATGGAACTCAGATAAACCATATTGAAATGGAATTACAAAGGAAAATTACATAAGAGTAAAAGATAAAGTAAAAATACTAAACCTAATTATAAGAATTTGGGGAAGAAAACCCTCAAATTCTCTATCCCCACAACTCTCTCTCTCTCTATAAGAAATAGAAAATGAAAAGTGAAGAATGAAACGTGCTTAAAAATTTCTCTATAAACATCTATTCTTTTTTTAGTGTTAGACAAAAATAGACAAATAACAAAATCTCTCTCTAATCACTCCTAGGTTGACACTCCTAGGTTGTGGTCAGGCGAGGACTGTTTGGTGGTCTGAGCATCGATCCTCGAGTCTAGGCTTCGGCCTGAGTCATGGTGCCTGGAGTATGGGCATTGTCTTGCACAGAGGTGACTCGATAGTCTAAGCACATTGGGGCGGCGGTCCGAGCATGATGACTCGGCAGCTCGGCACTCCTAGTGTAACACCCCCAAGATATTCAGGACATATTACAACGATGTGGGCCCCTACGTGGGACCCACCAGGCTAAATAAATAATATCGCTCGTCTAACCATCTCGGTTAGCGAGAAACACACAACACCACAAAAATAACTAAATGAAATTACTCAGAACAACCGGTAAACAGGACATCACCCAAATTCACAAATACGATTTAACATACAAAACATATCCCAAATCAAAAGTGCCTAAGTACTCGCGAGTACTATCTATAAGTTCACAAGTTTGGAAAACAACACATAAAATGGACAACAGAAATAAGGGACTTCATTGCACACGTCAACATCCCCGACCAGCATCCTCGTACTGCTCCAGTGCCCGCTCGACCGGCTGAACACCACCTGGAATTCATAACAAGAATTTTCCCAAAACAGGTCCCCAAAGGGGTTAGCAATTACGCTAGTACAAGTAATCAAGGCAAACCATTCGCTTACACATTTCATAGTACATGCATCAAGTCATTTCAAAATCCAAAACCAGACATGTCTTTTCCGGAAAACGAACAGTCAAAAAATCAATTTGCCTAGGACCGGGGCGAAACCACTAGTCCCATTCGAGGCCTCTAAGGACCCTCCCGAAATGGCCATAATCATAAAACAAATCACGCACAGGCATCGCCTAGGACCGGAGCGAAACCACTGATCCCATTCGAGGCCTCTAAGGACCCTCCCGAACTGGCTAGCGAACAAGCTCGTGAATTCGGAGTGAAGTCACGAATTCCCACGAGGCCCCGTCTGTAACACCCCCAACTCCCACTGGGTCATTACAGTGCCGTGGACCCCACATCAGGAGATCCACCAGGCGGACATGACTAAAACACAACAAACTGACCAAAAAAAGGGGAATCACAATCCCTACACTGACATCTAACCTAATATTCCGATATGGAATTTCATCTACAACAGTGGGCCTACATGGCCAAAATAAAATACAACAACATCCACGAGCCTTGCTCGGATAATACAAAATGACAACGACTGAACAAAACTGGAGTACTCCAAACTGTCTGACCGACATGAACACCAAAACATCTCGGACTAGTATCGCTCGAATGCCCCGTCGCCATCGTCATGCCCCTGTGTCTCAACTCTCTCCTCGCAAGCACCTAAAACATGAAAACATGTTCCGCCCCACGGGGTCAGTCATCCAGATAATGAATATCAAATACATGTACAACATGATATGTATACAAAGGCAGAATGAACAGTACAACAATGGTAGTACGAGATGCTCACAAACTAAAGTAAGAATCGAGCATTCGTGAAACACTATGCCCACGGCATATGATCAATACCTGCTCAATAGGTTAGAACATAAGTGCCCAACGACGAATCATCAATATAGAACACAACAACACATTACCCGAAGGTAAACCAAACCAACGCTGAAATAAATATGAAATCACAATGCCCGAAGGCTCCAACGGAAATACCGATACATCACAATGGCCTGAAAGCCCTCAGCCGAAGCTGTATATCATAATGGCCTGAAAGCCGAATAGCCCGAAGCTTTATATCATCACAATACGGATCTCAAAGAAACAAACCTGACTGTCGGACATACCCCTCGGCGTATGAACAACCAGTCGCAAATCGTCGGACATATCCAATACAACATGGACTATGAACGACCAAAACAATAAGGCTCAAGAGGGACATCATAGTACGCCCGATCCGGAAATGTGTCCGTGCACATGTCCACCCCGTATACGGAATTCAGAATATACGTGGGACAATGTACCTAATTAGCCTCATGAACTACGTCTCGTGTGCACGGTCCAATGCGGAAACATCCACGCATGACCATCGTGTGCCTGGCTAAAAATCCTACATATAACCAATCGGCACGCAGATATGATTCCAGATATGTCATGATGAAACATGACAACGAAACTCAAAGGATAACACATCCAATACGGATCATACGACTCACCAAAGTGAACGGTGACACACGAATAATGACAGATCGACACGATCAACAATATTCAAACAACCATCCTGGGATAACAATCCCTAAGGACCGATTAACACGAACAATAATCTAAACACAATAATCCGGGAATCATCAACCCTCAACGATCACAAAATTACCGAGTTCACAAGAACGATGGCGTGCTGCCTTGAATCGGCCAACACGACAATAATAACTCACGGATGGGCACCGTCCTCGGCGATCCCAATTCAATACCTCGATTGCCTTATAATGGCCAATCGATAACGATATAATGGATGGGAAATATTTCCGAGAGTCCCAATTCAATACATCAATTACCTTTAGAATGGTCAATCGAGAACAACTCAACGGATGGGAAATGTCTTCGACAGTCCCAATTCAATACATCGATTACCTTTAGAACGGTCAATCGATAACAACTCAACGGATGGGAAATGTCTTCGACAGTCCCAATTCAATACATCAATTGCCTTAGAACGGCCAATTGATAATAACAATACAACGGATGTCTCAGCACCTTTAATTGGTTACCGATAACGAAGATGATAATCAAATACGTCAATGCCTTCAATCGTCCAATACAATATCAATAGAAAAAAAATCGATATCAATAATGACGATCACAACAATATCTCAATGGAACATAACTCAACAATAACAATCGATACGTCGATACTGCGAATCGGCTATCGACAATAATATTACCAACAAGTATCACAATGCCTTGAACCGACTATTTACGAACAACAATAATATTTGGCATAATTTGCCGAAGGGTTTCGTATCAAACAATCCCCTGATATCAATAAAATCAAAAAGAGACCAAGTCTCGAAATGATACACACATTCATACACATACATGATAACATTAATCTCATTGACTAGTACAAGTATAAAACTTGCCTCAAACCGAAGGTGAGAAAGTCCTCCCACGATCAACGTCCTACCACGAATTGATCAACGGCGTCCTCCGACAATCACAAGCACTCGAACAACCTTGAATGAAATACAATTCATTCGATAACACGATATCGACCGAAAACAACATAATAGATAACTCCGATTCCAACAAGAACACAAACTATACTCGTATTTACCCGTATATACACACACATATATATATATATATATATAATATACATACAACGCACACACACATACCTATTTGTTTACACGCATGCACATATATATATATATATATATATATATATATATACACACACACACATGACACACATACTGTACACAATATATATATATATATCGATATATATATATATATATATATACCCACATGACACACACACACACTGTACGAAGCACACACACTGTACACAATATATATATATATATAACACTGTACATAATATATATACACACACAAGACACACACTGTACACAATATATATATATACATATATATATATATATACCTGCACACACACATTCTTACCTACAGAAGAACACCGTTCGGCCGGGTAACCCACGCCGGAATCCAGTCAGAAAAACAACTCCCCTGTCGCAACACTGGAACTCGGTCGCCGGCAATCTGACCCGCCGGATCTCGTCCAACTCCAACCCCTTCCCGTCCATGGACGGTTTTCACCCAACTCCATCTCCGTCTGCAACTCCTTGCCGGAAGTTTTGTTGCGCCTCCATTCCGCCGTCCGTTCCGGTCAGAAACCATCTCCGGTCGATGGAATCTATGGAGCCGCGTCCATGGCCGGAGACCATGAAGAACACCCGGAGCCTGAGCTCTATCTTGCCAGAAAAAGGCCTGACCGTCCCATCCGAAAATTCCGACCAGGCCGTCGCTGCTCCAGTCACGAGCCACCATGCCGCCGTCGAGCTTCAGTTGTCGCCGGAGATGTCAGCCCATCCCGTTGACTTTCGTGGTAACTCCGGTCTTCAACCATTTAGCTCGCCGGAACACATCCGTTATGAAATCCAGTCCGTTGCCGGAGACTAAGAAGAAGTCGGCTGCCGATCCTTTAGCTCCACCTCGTCGGAAAAAAAACGAGAGAGATGGAGAGAAGGGACGAGAGAGAGAGATAAGAACGTGAGAGAGTGAGAGAAGGGATATGATAATATATATATATATATATGATCCCCTAAAGAGACCCTCGCCCCGAAAGTTGACCACGAGGAAGGTTCCTACTGCTGACCACTCATTACGTATGTAACACTAAAGGCTTAACGTACGTAATTCTCAGCCCATAGCGTACGTAACGATACATATGTAACGTACGTTATGGCTAGTATACTTAGCCAAAAATCTAAACTCTCCAACCAACATCCAAACGACGAAACCAACCCGACGACAAGTATAAATATTTCGATCCCGAAATATCTCAATACAATATACATTGTATTAGTCCAATACCACGACACTTGTACAATTCCAAATGAATACGTACAACTCAACAGTAACACGAAGAAAAAAAAATATTTACCCCCGGATATTACATACTCCCCCCTTAAAAAGAGTTTCGTCCCTGAAACTCAGGGTGTACAACTCGGGGTACGAACTATCCATCAGGATAAGAAAACAACATCTCCAGGAATACTCCTCACTGCGAGCCACTTCCCCTGAGTAATAGGGCCAACCCTACGGGTCCCCGCGTCTCTTCTGCCCCAACACGGCGAAAACCAAGAGATAAAAACACAAAACCAAGTGCGAGATTTGTCGAATCATGACTCCCACGGTAGAGACCAGCTAGGAAGTCGTACTAACCGCATGACTAGTAGCACCGGCGTACACATCCTGAGGGAGCCGCTCATTGTACATGCACAACCATCGGTGTACACTTTCCCGTTCTCATCAGCATTGGACGCCCATGCAATCACTGATTCGCGCCACAAAAGGAAATAACAACGCACAATTAGTCCTTGGGACTATATCAATCGCACGCCCAAGTCCTCACGACTTGACGTCTCGAATCATAATGAAAGATGACCCAGTTCATCACAAAAATCTCAGGTACAGGACCAAAAAGGAAAGAAAATCACATCAAAAGCTCAAGTCTCGAGATTCTTAGATATCATTATTACAAGATAGATCAACAACAAATGGTTCGCAACCACAATACTAAAATACAGACCGAGTCAAACATCAATCCGAAAAAACAAGGAAAATACAAATCAAGGTTACATCTCAAATGTACCCGCATCGATATCCTCCAGATCATCGACATCCTCGATCTCATCGACTCTAGGAAGACCCAAATCTAAACTCGCCGCCCCTCCTTGGTTGTCCATACCTCTGGATCCCGAAGCCCGATATGACCCCTTGGATGAAGTACGGACTGAAGCAACAAAATCTCTCGAGGCCCGTGAGCTCTCCCGAGATCTACTGGTACTAGAACTCCTGCAGTATTTCTGAAGGTGTCCCTGCCTCCCACACAGAAAATAAATAATAGCTGGCACCGTACATCGAGTACTAACATGCCCCGTTGAATCACAGTTAAAACAAACAACAGTCGAACTCGTCTCCTGAGAAGAAGATGCTTTCCCAGCACGAAGACGACTAGAAAATGACCTCTTGGACGTTGGAGCCTGATGTCCCTCTGAACGAACCGACATCCTAGTCCTCTCACCAGAAGAAATTGAAGGGTTCTTCTGAACAAGCTCCTTGATCAAAAGCTCTGCTCTAAGAGCCTTCTCGATGAATTCGCCAAGTGAATTACAATTGTGATTGAACAACTGCATCCTCAACCGCGGGTTCAGCCTCTTGATAAAATACTTGATCTTATCCGCTTCATTACGTATAACAGATGAAGCAAACTAAAGAAGTCCCTGAAACTTCTCAGCAATAACAATAACACCCTCGTCCTCGACGGATTCAGGGTTCAAAGCCTCCGACAACTTGGCTTCACGAAGTGGAGCCGGAAAATACCTCTCTAACATGAGAGTCTTAAACTCACTCCAAGCATAATCACGATCGATGGGTTCTCGAGCACGACTCCGAAAATGATTCATTAGCCACCAAAGTATTGGTACGAGGTTTCGGGTTTCAGCCCACTCTGCGGCCTCTACCCGCTCTGTCACGTCCTCTTTCCAGACTGAAAGAATAACATTCAATCATGACCACAGCTCAAATATGCCTCAACGGCCATAATGCTAGGTCAACACAAAACACGAGTATATATACTCAACAGATAAACGATCACATCGATCGTGCTAATCATATCCGATACAGAGCCCACACGCTCCAAAGCAAATAATCATAAACCAATCGCACCCGATTGTCACATACAAGTGTCAACAAAACATGTTTAATCAATGACATAATGACTGTCTGCACATAAAACAGAATAGAGTCCTTACACAGGTCATACGAAGCTTCGAGGTCTTGAGATACTAGTCTTCACTGACGACGACTCGATGAAAGAATGACTCATACAGTCGTCCAACTATCACGACTCACAAAACCCGACTATCCAGATTGTCATAACATAACAGCTCCGCTACTACCGCCTTGGTAGAGCCACATAACACACAAGTCAGGGTATCTCACAACCTAATTCTCCGATACCATCTTCTGTAACACCCCCAACTCCCATTGGGTCATTACAGTGCCGTGGACTCCACACCAGGAGATCCACCAGGCGGACATGACTAAAATACAACAAACTGACCCAAAAAAGGGGAATCACAATCCCTACACTGACATCTAACCTAATATTCCGATATGGAATTTCATCTACAACAGTGGGCCTACATGGCCAAAATAAAATACAACAACATCCACGAGCCTTGCTCGAATAATACAAAATGACAACGACTGAACAAAACTGGAGTACTCCAAACTGTATGACCGACATGAACACCAAAACATCTCGGACTAGTCTCGCTCGAATGCCTCGTCGCCATCGTCATTCCCCTGTGTCTCAACTCTCTCCTCGCAAGCACCTAAAATATGAAAACATGTTCCGCCCCCACGGGGTCAGTAATCCAGATAATGAATATCAAATATATGTACAACATGATATGCATCCAAAGGCAGAATGAACAGTACAACAATGGTAGTACGAGATGCTCACAAACCAAAGTAAGAATCGAGCATTCGTGAAACACTATGCCCACGGCATACGATCAATACCTGCTCAATAGGTTAGAACATAAGTGCCCAACGGCGAATCATCAATATAGAACACAACAACACATTACCCGAAGGTAAACCAAACCAACGCTGAAATAAATACGAAATCACAATGCCCGAAGGCTCCAACGGAAATACCGATACATCACAATGGCCTGAAAGCCCTCAACCGAAGCTGTATATCATAATGGCCTGAAAGCCGAACAGCCCGAAGTTGTATATCATCACAATATGGATCTCAAAGAAACAAACCTGACTGTCGGACATACCCCTCGACGTATGAACAACCAGTCGCAAATCGTCGGACATATCCAATACAACATGGACTATGAACGACCAAAACAATAAGGCTCAAGAGGGACATCACAGTACGCCCGATCCGAAAATGTGTCCGTGCACATGTCCACACCGTATACGGAATCCAGAATATACGTGGGACAATGTACCTAATTAGCCTCACGAACTACGTCTCGTGTGCACGGTCCAATGCGGAAACATCCACGCATGACCATCGTGTGCCTGGCTAAAAATCCTACACATAACCAATCGGCACGCAGATATGATTCCAGATATGTCACGATGCAACATGACAACGAAACTAAAGGATAACACATCCAATACGGATCATACGACTCACCAAAGTGAACGGTGACACACGAATAATGACAGATCGACACGACCAACAATATTCAAACAACCATCATGGGATCACAATCCCTAAGGACTGATTAACACGTACAACAATCACAACACAACAATCCGGGAATCATCAACCCTCAACGATCACAAAATTACCGAGTTCACAAGAACGATGGTGTGATGCCTTGAATCGGCCAACACGACAATAATAACTCACGGATGGGCACCATCCTCGGCGATCCCAATTCAATACCTCGATTGCCTTATAATGGCCAATCGATAACGATATAACGGATGGGAAATTTTTCCGATAGTCCCAATTCAATACATCGATTACCTTTAGAACGGTCAATCGATAACAACTCAACGGATGGGAAATGTCTTCGACAGTCCCAATTCAATACATCGATTACCTTTAGAAAGGTCAATCGATAACAACTCAACGGATGGGAAATATCTTCGACAGTTCCAATCCAATACATCAATTGCCTTAAAACGGCCAATTGATAACAACAATACAACGGATGTCTCGGCATTTTTAATCGGTTACCGATAACGAAGATTATAATCGAATACGTCAATGCCTTCAATCGGCCAATACAATATCAATAGAAAAACATCGATATCAATAATGACGATCACAACAATATCTCAATGGAACATAAGTCAACAATAACAATCGATACGTCGATACCGCGAATCGACTATCGACAACAATATTACCAACAAGTATCGTAATGCCTTGAACCGGCTATTTACGAACAACAATAATATTTGGCATAATTTTCCGAAGGATGTCGTATCAAACAATCCCCTGATATCAATAAAATAATAAAGAGACCAAGTCTCGAAATGATACACACATTCATACACATACATGATAACATTAATCTCATTGACTAGTACAAGTATAAAACTTGCCTCAAACCAAGGCGAGAAAGTCCTCCCACGATCAACGTCCTACCACGAATCGATCAACGACGTCCTCCGACAATCACAAGCACTCGAACAACCTTGAATGAAATATAATTCATTCGATAACACGATATCGTCCGAAAACAACATAATAGATAACTCCGATTCCAACACGAACACATACTATACTCGTATTTACCCATATACACACACATATATATATATAATATACATACAGCACACACACATCTATTTGTATATATATATACACACATGACACATTCATTGTACACAATATATATATATATATATATAATACTGTACACAATATATATATATATATATATATATACACACAAGACACACACACACACACTGTACACAATATATATATATAGATATATATACCTGCACACACACATTCTTACCTACAGAAGAACACCGTTCCGCCGGGCAACCCACGCCGGAATCCGGTCAGAAAAACAACTCCGCTGTCGCAACACTGGAACTCGGTCGCCGGCAATCTGACCCGCCGGATCTCGTCCAACTCCAACCCGTTTCCGTCCATGGCTGGTTTTCACCCAACTCCATCTCCACCTGCAACTCCTCGCCGGAAGTTTTGCCGCGCCTCCGTTCCGCCGTCCGTTCCGGTCAGAAACCATCTCCAGTCACTGGAATCTATGGAGCCGCGTCCATGGCCGGAGACCATGAAGAACACCCGGCGCCTGAGCTCCATCTTGCCAGAAAAAGGTCTGACCGTCCCATCCGAAAATTCCGACCAGGTCGTCGCTGCTCCAGTCACGAGCCATCATGCCGCCGTCGAGCTTTAGTTGTCGCCGGAGATGTCAGCCCATCCCGTTGACTTTCGTGGTAACTCCGGTCGTCAACCATTTAGCTCGCCGAGACACATCCGATATGAAATCCAGTTCGTTGCCGGAGACTAAGAAGAAGTCGGCTGCCGATCCTTTAGCTCCACCTCATCGGAAAAAAAACGAGAGAGATGGAGAGAAGGGACGAGAGAGAGAGAGATAAGAACGTGAGAGAGTGAGAGAAGGGATATGATAATATATATATATATATAAATGTTCCCCCAAAGATACACTCGTCCCGAAAGTTGACCACGAGGAAGGTTCCTACTGTTGACCACTCATTACGTACGTAACACTGAAGGCTTAACGTACGTAATGCTCAGCCCATAGCGTACGTAACGATACATATGTAACCTACGTTATGGCTAGTATACTTAGCCAAAAATCCAAACTCTCCAACCAACATCCAAACGACGAAACCAACCCGACGACAAGTATAAATATTTCGATCCCGAAATATCTCAATACAATATACATTGTATTAGTCCAATACCATGACACTTGTACAATTCCAAATAAATACGTACAACTCAACAGTAACACGAAGAAAAAAAATATTTACCCCCGGATATTACAACGTCGGACCCTCACGGAGTGAGCAAAGCACACACATAATATACATCACCATTTTATGTTAAGCATAAAGGTTTCCAAGAATACTTGCCTTGAGTAATTAACGACGAAACGAACGAAACTGAGAATCAATCACGACTGCTATGAACCGACAACCATGAACCTAACGATTCGAAGAATACAATCACAACCCATTCTACAAGAGTACGAAAATGGAATACGCCCAAAAACCCACCTATGATTCATGTAAATTGATACAAAAACAACAACAAGGGCGGATCGCAACCGAATCCTCTCGATTTCACAAATACCACGAAATTTACCATAAACTCGTAGGGAAAACATGAATACCACTAAGATTAATCACATATATCATGGATTAATCAACAACATGGAATGAATCGGACAATAAATAGAAATCCCCATTGAACCACATTAGCGTGCGCCAATGCTGAGAGGTACCGTGCGCTACCCATACTCAATTAGCGCGCGCTAAGGAGAGGGCTTAGCGTGCGCTACTCCTCACACACAACCCACTACAAAGATGACAATGATGATACGCTCAGCCCGACTCTCCAACCGGGTTGAATGACGAATAATAACTGATACATGATACAAATTACTCTAAACGATGAATACAATGAATTAATATGAATGATAAATGATTACTAATGAGTGAAAAATTACTGAGTGACAATATACTGAATAATAATGAATGAATTTACAGTCGGGTATTACAGATATCACTTTTGTTAGACGGACTTAAGTGAAGAATCATCGAAGGTTTTGTCATAATTCATAAAAGTGGATTGGTTGGATATATATTCTCAACGAAAGTTTAAATGAAGTAATCATATCAACCTAAGATTATACGAACCACATATGAGAATTCGCAATCAAGATTGAGTATGGAGTTGTGATGATATGCGTATCCTTGAATTCGAAGATGTCTAAAACCGTATGATCATTCAAGTTTGCATGAGTAATGTGTGTGTGAGTATAGCGTACATTAAGCATTATACATTACATATGCTATATCACCAGACGAGATAGTCATCTGATCAGAGAAGTGAACTTTACTACCAAATACATAATTAGCGTACGTTAGTATTGGGAGCTTACGTACGCTAACATACAGACTTAACGTACATTACGTTGGGTATGTAACGTACGTTAGGAAGAGTGCAGTCAGGATTCGTAATGTTGAACTTTCGATCATTGTTTAGAATGTTAGATGTTCGATCGTTAGTTATTCGACGTAAGATGAACTCTATATTATTTCTTTTGTTTTAGGTCCGAGTCTTACTACGTGATTGATCGAAGGGGCGACCTTCGAGTCTATTGATATTCGTCGAAGTTTTATCCTTGTCGTCAATTTGAGTCAAGTACCTTGATTATGATTTACGTATTGATGTTGTACATATTATCGTGCATATGTGTCGTTGTTGTATGTCCACCTCGTGTTGGTCCGACGGGATCATCTTGGGATCTATGCTAGCGTGCACTGGATCATCTGACAGGTTTTTCCACCTCGTGTTGGTCCGAAGGGATCATCTTGGGATCTAGGCAGTGAACGCTGGATCATCGGAATTACCATGTATATGTTGTGACTATCAATTGTGTATGATATTTATGAGTCTTCTCGTAGGGAGAGACTCGTTGGTATTTTTGTCATTTATGTTATTATTATTCTTCGTGAGACGTTGGATAATATATTGTGGTACTTGTACTAGCATCGTTGTGCTAACCCCTTCAGGGGTGAACATTTGTTTATGTTCAGGATCCAGGAGAGCTGGAAAACAACCACTGGAGCTGCATGACGATGAGGGTGCAGAGTGATGTTCTGGCCAGATTAATTGTCGGATGTTTGTGTTGTTTTAATAAGTACTCGAGTACGTTGTATTTTGTGATGTTGGATTTGGCAATGTATTAATGTTCTTCGTTGGACGTTTGTATTTTCAGTACTGGTTCAGAACCGTTGTATTTTATTTCAGCTACTTTCATTTGTTGGTATTTGTTATTGTCTTTTCGTCTCATCAGCCTTGTAAATTCTTACGTAAAGATTTTACGGTGCTGTAATATTCCTGAATATATCGGGGGTGTTACACGTACGCTAAACATAACACATAATGTACGTTAAGTATAGACCGTAACGTACGTTATGTCCTCCCAGAATAGGATTGAAAAACAGGCAAGAGGTGAACCGGAAATCAAAACGCGTCGATTAACAAAACATGAAGATACGAACACATATGGTTCGAGACAATGAACCTAGGTGTTGAAACAAAATATATTTTCGACTACCCAAAGGTTCGAAAAATAACAACAAACATAATTACCCCATAACTTTGGGAAATTATAAACGGCCCAAAAGACCCGAAACACACGATACACGATAGAAACACCAAACAAAAGCTCACAACATGCACAGTAACGTATGTATTTACGAAAACCCCAAAATGGGGGTTCCGAACAACGATTACGAGATCGAACCAAATAGCGACAGAAATGACATTAAATGCGGAATTGAGTAAAACAGGTCCGAAACAAACTCGGATGACAAAAAGTACAGTATTAAATATTCTCAAAATATCAATACGATTACAAGCGAGTCACTAAAAATGAAAAATACACCAAGATAAAAAATACCAGAAAAGAAAAAAATGCGGATATTACATTCTCCCCATCTAAAAACAATTTTCGTCCCGAAACTTAAGAAACAACCAACTCGGGGTACCTGACACGCATGCTATCCCCGGTTTCCCAAGTTGCCTCCTCGACACCATGCCTCGACCACTGCGCCTTGACCAAAGGAATGATCTTATGCCTCAGTCGCTTCTCACGGTGATCCAAAATCTTCAAGGGACGCTCCTCGAAGGTAATATCCTCAGCAATATCGAGCTCACCATAGTCGATGACATGACTTAGGATCCGGAACATATATCCTCAGCAGGAAAATATGGAAAACGTTATGGACGTGACTCAAAGCTGGAGGCAACACCAAAAGGTACGCCAACTCGTCGACCCTTTCAAAAGTCTCAAAGGGCCCAATAAATCTCGGACACAACTTTCCCTTCTTCCCGAAGCGGAAAACTCCACTCGTTGGCGACACATTTAGCAAAACGTGGTCTCCTACCTCGAATTGCAAAGGTCGACGACGAACGTCAGCATAGGATTTCTATCGACTTTGAGCAGTCAACATCCTCTCCCGAATCAATTCCACCTACTTCCTCGTCTCCAAGGCGATATCCGGTTCGGTCCCGACCAAATCGGACACCTCGTTCCAACAAATTGGCGACCGACATCGCCGCCCATAAAGCGCCTCATATGGTGCCATCCGAATCGACGCGTGCCAACTATTTTTGTACGTGAACTCGATAAATGGAAAATGCTCCTCCCAATCACTTCTCCAATCGAGAGCACAAGCACGCAATATATCCTCAAATGTCTGGATAGTGCACTCCGACTGCCCATCCGTCTAATGATGAAAAGAAGTACTCAGACGCAAACGAGTACTCAACGCCTTATGTACCGCCTGCCAAAAGTGCGATAGAAAATGACCATCACGACCCAAAACAATAGACTTCGGAGTACCATGAAGCCTCACAATATGCGCAATAAATACAAGAGCCAACTTTTCCGGACCCCAAGTATCCTTGATGCCCAAAATATGTGTCGACTTGGTCATACGATCCACAATCACCCAAACCATATTCATACTGGACTTCGATCTCGGCAAGCTCGTGACGAAGTCCATCGAAATATCTTCCCATTTCCATTCCGGAAAGGGAAGCGACTGCAATAAACTAGCTGGTCACTGATGTTCGATTTTTACCTGCTGACAAGTCAAACAATTCGCTACAAACTGTGCGACCTCCTCCTTAATATCGTTCCACCAAAAGTTCCTCCTTAGGTCCTTGTACATCTTACTCGAACCAGGATGAATTGCGTAAGGCGTAGTATGGGCCTCCCGCAAAATACTCTGTCTCAATTCTAAGTCGTTCGGTACACAAATCCGACTCTGGAATATCAACACACCATCCTCGTGAATCAAAAATCCTAGAGACTTTACGTTAAGAACATTCTCTCGGATTTGAGTAATCATCGGATCCTCCAACTACTTCAGTTAATTTCATCGATCGGCGACGAAGAAATCTCCAAAGCACAAAATTTCCCGACTTGGTCAGATTGAGACGTAAGTATCTCAAGTGTCCGCAACGTAACCGGTTTCCGATCAATGCGTCTGCCACGATGTTCGCCCTGCCTGGATGATAAAGGATTTCGAGGTCATAATCCTTAATCAATTCCAACCACCTCCTCTGCCTCATATTCAACTCCCGCCGAGTGAATATGTACTTCAAACTTTTATGATCGGTAAAAATCTGACATGCAGAGCCAAAGAGATAATGATGCCAAATCTTGAGCGCGAAAACAACTGCCGCTAACTCTAAATCGTGAGTAGGGTATTTGAGCTCATACAACCTCAACTATCTCGACGCATACGTAATATTTTTTTCGTGCGGCATCAACACGCACCCAAGACCCTGACTCGAAGCATCGCTATAAACAGCAAAACCCTTGTTGCTACATGGCAATGCTAGAATCGGGGCTGAAGTCAAACGACTCTTCAGCTCCTCAAAACTCGGCTGTCTTTCGTCATTCCAGACGAACTTCTCAGATTTCTGAAGCAACTATGTAAGTGGCCGAGCCAGTTTCGAGAATCCCTCGACGAACCTACGATTGTAGCCATCCAAACCCAAGAAACTACGGACCTCCTTCACATTCTTAGGCGGTGCCCAATCCAGCACTGCCTCAATCTTCTCCGGATCCACACAGACCCCCTCGGCTGAAATCACGTGACCTAGAAACATCACTTTATTCAACCAAAACTCACATTTTGAGAACTTCGCATAGAGTCGTTCGGTCCTCAAAATGTCTAACACCACACGCCGATGATGCACATGCTCCTCCTCATTCTTTGAATAGATAAGGATATCGTCAATGAAGACGACGAAACACTTATCCAAATACTTGATGAAGACCTTGTTCATCAACTGCATGAACACATCCGGCGCGTTAGTTAGCCCGAAGGGCATAACCACAAACTCATAATGTCCGTATCTCGTCCCGAAAGCTGTTTTCGGGACATCGGACTCCTTCACCCGAAGCTGATAGTACCCCGATCTCAAGTCGATCTTCGAGAATACCGCAGCTCCCTGCAATTGATCAAACAAGTCATCAATCCTTGGCAAGGGATACTGGTTCTTGATGGTCACCTTGTTCAGCTCGCGATAGTCGATATATAAATGCAGTGAACCATTCTTCTTCCGCATAAACAGAACCGGTGCGCTCTAAGGCGAAGCACTCGGTCGAATATACCCCGACTCAAGAAGCTCACTCAACTGCTTCTTCAACTAGGCCATCTCTGAAGGTGCCATACGATACGGTGCCTTCGAAATTGGAGCCGCACCCGGCTCTAGCTCGATAGCGAACTCAACCTCATGGTCCGGTGGTAACCCTAGCAACTCGTCAGGAAAGACATATGGGAACTCACTAACGAATGGAATCTATGGAAACTCGACCCCACCATCCTCCGCCTGCAAGGCGTAACACCAATAACTAGTACACCCCTTACGCAGGAGTCTTATTGCCTTCAAGGTATTAATTACGAACTTCTGGTTTCCCCTCTTTCGCCCGTAAAAGAGTGCTCGGTGCCGTCCTCGGCTAACATGGTGATGATTCCCATGTAGTAGTTCATGATCGCACCATGCTGCTCGAGCCAATCATCTACGTGAATTAAATCCTCATCCTCAATATCCACAACAATAAGATTAGAGAGCCAATCCCTCTCAAAAATAACCACAGAACAGTCTCGGATCTCTCGATCACCAACGATCCTATCACCGCTAGGAAGTTTAATGATGAAAGGCTTGCAAGACGACAAACAGTCAAGACTCAGACGGCGCGCACACTCCAAAGAGATAAACGAATGCGTAGCAGCAAAATCGAAAAGCACACTGACAGGATGAGAATGAATATGATCGGTACCTGTAGCCACGATAGCCGCTGGATCATTGGCCCTCCTCATCTAATAAACATGCGGATGAGTGGAGCCAACACTGGAAGCTCCCCCTCTAGTGGGCTGGCCCCAACCTCTCCCTCGGCTGGCACTCTGTGGAGGCTGCGGAGCAAACGACCCTTGGTTCACACTCAGCTCCTTAGGCGTTGGAAAAGAAGCTTGCGCACCAAGAGTCTGCCCTAAACGCTCACAAAAAGAAGCCTTGTGGCCCGACTGACCACAAGTATGACAAGTCAACAGCAGACAAGGACACTCCCAGTTCTTATGGCCCGACTTGCCACAATTAAAACATCTGATATCACGAGTGGAGGCACTGGTTGTACCTCGAAAGCCCCCAGAAGAACGAGCCGAACTGCCCGCAGAAAAATTAGCAGACTGAGACATCTACTTAACTCCGCCCTTGTGACCCAAAAAGTTACCGACGGATATCTGTTTCTTACTTTCTCGAGCCGCCTCACTGGCCATCAAGGACATATCATAAGCAAGGGCTCTACTCTGATAATCCTTTAAGGTGGTGCAGGCGAATCTAGACATATAATCACGACTCCTCGATTTCATTTGCCTCGAGAAGTGGCAAATCTTGTCATTCTCCTCCTTAACCTAGGCCTTCATATAGCCCAAGCCCCAGTTGAAATATGCAATGGCCTGAGAAACCGGAATATCTCGAGGCTGAGCATCATAAGAAGCATGAATCCGTACCTGGCGAACCTTCCACGGACAATACTCCACTACCATAAGGTCTCTGAACTCGGTTTAAGAAGCAACATGGTCCTGAGGTCCGACAGCCTCCCACCAATCAGCAGCATCCCCAGTGACAAAATACTGGGCGATTGGGACCTTGCGATCCTCAAGACAATCAGTGGCAGTAAAGACCTTGGACATCTCTTTGATCCACCCCTCCCAGCCAATCGGGACTGAAGCCCCAGAAAACTGAGAAGGATGCATCTTGATGACATCCTGAAGCCAATGATCCGCCCTGTCCCGAGCAGCATGAGCCAGAGTCGGGTTTTGAACCGCCTGGGCTATCACAACCATTTGGTTCACCATCTGTTTCATTAAACTGCAACACCAAGGTCAGCGCCATTACCGGCTGCGCCATCTTGAGTAGCATTATGGCTCTGACGGCCATCACTACTGCCGGCTCCAGAAGAGTGTGACGTGGCCACCCCACTAGCTACCCCACGTCCCCGGCCACGTCCACGACCACGACCACGACCCCTACCCTAGCCTCTCCCAGCATCCATATTGGAGATAAGAGGTTGCAAAAGCAACTTGATGATAAGTACGAGATAAAACAATCATAGTACAGTAAACGGAAGTACGATACGAGAAAGCAAAATAATCGAGTAAGGAAACCTTACGAACACTAGGAGTACTGAGCCGCTGGCGGCATGAAGACGATGTGCAAAATAAAACACAACTAGACCCAAATAACCCACAAGCCTAGGTGTCCATAAACCTATGTTATCCACTAAGTATACTGGATACAGCTTGGAAAGTGTTTTAAACAACAAGCTGTATGGTTTTAAATCTGAGTGCATAGCGGGAGTCTTAAATACAGTAAGTTGTTGTGGATACAGCAAATCGATATTCAAAGTATACTTAAATAATCACAGTAATTAAAACAAGTAAGGCAGAAGGTAAGTAACACAATATTTAAAGTGGTTCGAGGTAAACCCCTCTACGTCCACTGGTCCTCCACACAGGAGTAAAAAGTTTATTATAATTACTGCGTACACAACTACGTAATTATAACAACACACAATCAATATATCGTTCACACAGATTGATATAAAGATCTTAGCTTCAACCGTTCACACAGATTGGTTTGAGCTAACACTTGACTGGCTTCTTCACACACAGTTCTGAAGCTTCATCTTCTTCAATGCAAATCCTTCACACACAGTTCCGGAGTAGCAAAGATTTATTCAGTCCACACAGGGCTGATCTGGGTTTGTTCAAGGTTTAGAACAATATATGAACAACAGCTTTGACTTTATGAGATTCTAGCTGATGATGTGTTGTTTACTATTTGAGCACTGTATATCTCTTAGATCTGAGTTGCAGTAAGCTTCTGGAGATATGTTTTGCTCCGATGTATATAATAATAACTTTGTCACTTGGTAATTTCGTAACTGATCTTCAACGCCTTGATGAGATATATATAGTCTTCTGAAATATATCCGTTGAGATAATATCCATTGAGCAAGATTCCGTTCCAACGGGATGAAAAGCACGATCCGGATTTTGCGGGATTTGAAGATCTGATAACTTACAGTATTTAAATACTTTATCCTTTAATATTTAAATACTTCTTTATCAACGGGACTTGACTTCTAGTGAATACTGAAGATTCCATCTTTGTCCTGTTGAGAGCTGTATGGAAGATCACTATATTGACAAATCGAGACAGCTTTCATACTTAGTCTTTATGAGACTTCTTTGCTGTACTGAAAGATTTTCACTGTATGCTGGATCTATGATAGGTTTTCGATACAAGTTGACACTTCAGCTTTTCGATACAGTTTCCTTACTGTATTGAGGTTTGGATTATTGTCAAAACATACTACGATCAATATAGGGCAGTATCGATACAGGGTACTTGTTATCCCAACAATTTCCCCCTTTTTGACAATTTGCCAAGACTTCAAATCTTTCAAGTCTTCTTGATGATGCCAAAACCTTCTTCATGAAGCGAATAACCTTCTTGATGACTTCGGGCATATATCTTGGTCTTCTGTCGAATGATCTGGCTTTCAGCAACTTAGTCTAATTTATGAACTGCTTGCAGGCGAGTTCGATACAGCTAAGAGTTTTTACAACTTAAGCTTATGATTGGCGCGCAGGCACAATCTTACAATGTATTCTAAATGCATACAACTGAATCTATGAACTGTTCGTAGACAAGTTCGTACAACTTAATTTTCAAACAAGTTTCTATACTTGTGATTGTTATCCCAACAATTTAAGTTATGTAATCATACATTAACACAGTAGATTACGCGTTGTAATCTTTCAAGACAAACAAACATTTTTATTGATATTCAAAAACAGAGTACAAGGTTTGCTGTTTTGAAAGTAAATTACAAACAAAACTAATATACTAAGGATTTCAGCTCCTATAGTCCGCATGTCTCCATGGCCTTTTCTCTGGATCATTCTCGGTTCCACGCCACCAGTGCTGTAGGGAATCGTTGCCTCAATTTTGATAGATTGCTCTACCATCATATGATCTGTCAAAGGCAAGAATCCAGTCTTCTGGATGGGTGATCCGATCTCCTTTTCTATGCTTGGATTTCATTTCTTGCTGGAGAGGAAGCTTTCCTTCTTCTAACATCTTCGTGAATTTGTCTGCAGCCTCTACTAATGTTTTATAACCTTTGAAGATGGCGGATTCCCTGATGAGTTTAACAAAATATCTCATCAGTTCATTTTTCCTCCATTGCTTCACTTCTTCGGCAGTGGGATGGTGGTTGGTGGGCAGACGAATTTCAGAAGGTCTTTGGATTGAGCTTTGCCAGGGGACATTTGGGTCATGAAACTCAGGCCGGGAACCTGAAATCTTGAAACTTTGAGAGGGAGGGGCTAGTTTGTTCAACTCGGCAGTAATGCTGTCTTGAGCAGCTATAAATTCCCTTTCATGCTGGAGCCTTGTTCTCCTAGCTGCTTCTCTCCCTTTTTCCCCCTTTTTGGCGTCATCAAGACTTCCTAGGATCTCCAGTGCGGCATCCTGTTTCGTCTCAATGTTTGTCATTCTTTCGACAAGGGTGGAGAGCACCTGCGACATATCTTTGATACTTTTGTTGTGGGCTCGAAGATGAAAGGTTGTTTCGATCATGGCTGCTGCGGGCTTGGCCTCAGATATGCGAGTTTTGGATGCCTCTTCTCTCAGGAGTTGCTCTTGTTTTTTCTTGCATGATCTTCAGGGCTTGCTTGAAGACTTGTGGCAATAAAGTGAAGGCTTCTACTACTCGAGAGACCTCATGCTGTAATGTAGTCATCTCTTCGACAGCAGATGTGTGCATCCAGTTCAGAGCTTTTTCAACTGAATACAAGGCATTAACTGCATCCTGGATAAAGACGGTTTGAAGGCCAAGAGCATGCAGTCGCTCTTTCCTAGCAGCAGTGCTGGGAGAATCCGGCTTAGCAAAATCTTCGGCTCCATTCAACCTCCTCAAATTCATGGTAGGGCGTGAATTGAGTTGGACATCCTCAGATGTAGTACCGTCGTCGGATTCCACGTTTGATGGGGCGGGAGCAGTTATTGCGGGTTCGGCGGTAGGAGGTGCTGTATTCTCCTGTTACGAAGAGGTGTCTGTAGACATTGGTATAGGAGGGACTGATTCCTCCTGCTGTCTCTCAGATTCCGCCTGTTCCGGCAGAGGGACTGATTCCTCTTGTTGGACAGTGCGAGATACTTCTTTTTCTTCTGCGGCAGCAGGCTCGGGTGCCTGTTCCGAAACAATTTCTTCTTCCTCGACTTGAGAGACTGATTCCTAATCGTCAGGAATATGTTCTTGCTGTGGCAAAGGGGGATCACTTCATCTTGATGGCCCTTCGTCATCCTTGGGTTGAGAGGCTTCTTTGTCCTGAGCCTCCTCACGACTCATTCTCAGACCTGCTTGTAATGCATCGTCGTCGTCGTATGAGTCATGGTCGTCTTTTGGATCATGGAGAGAGTCTTCGGACTTGTCTTTTCCTTTTCTTCTGGCATCTGATTTTTGCAAGAGATGGCTTTCGATCGGTTCTTTGCAGTAGAGATTGTCCCATTGGATCAGGGCTTCAACTTCAGTCGAGTCCGTCACTTCCAATACAAATCTTTCTTCCTATCTCCATTCGCTCCAGTTGTATAAGGTGTCGTATGGAGCTAGCCTGTAGCTTTTCCATTGAAGGAATCTTTCATAAGCATGATCAATCTGCACAGAGAGAAGAGTTTTGTTGATAATGGTGTCCGGGGAGGGACTTCGTACAATGTCTGAGTCCGCTGTAGCGAAGGGTTCCTCTACAGGTATGGGATCCTGTATGGAAGAGGGATTCCTTACAGAGGATGGTACCCCGAAAGATGGTTGATCCTGTACGGGTGTGGAATCCCGCATAGGAGAGTTAGATGTTGGCTCCAAAGGGGCAGCCGACTCGCTAGAGTCTTCTAAGTTGGCAGATGTCCGATCATCCGTCTTAGCTGCCAAAGGGTCGGGATCTACTGTCGATACAGTAGCGGGCACCTCTTCTGCAGGGGTTGGGCCCTGGGGTAATTGTTCAGTGGGTTGCGCCACGGTAGAAGCTTCCTCAGAGGTTTTTGTGGGTTTAGCTTTAGAAAGCCTCCTTAGCTTCCTTTTCGGCTTCTCAGCAGCAATTAGTGTCTTGCTGTGTGATCTCTCTCTCTTCCTCGAAGACTCCACACTCTGGGAATTCAAAGAAACATCCCTTGGGTCTTCAGACACGGGCATACTGCATACGGATGGATGGCTGCAAACCAGAGTGCTCTGGTTATAGGCTGAAGGCTTGACGCCTCCTATGTAGATTCGAGAGATTATTTTCTTAGCATCTATGGATTGTGGTAATCCGTATTTCGTCAAAATGTGGTTTATAAATAAACCAAATGATTTTTCTTGAGTGGTAGTCTTGGACACTTCTTCCTGCAGACACTTCAGAATTATCTGACACCAGTTGACCTTTTCACAGGTCATTATTGCTACCATCATCCTAAATCTCAGATTAGTGCACATTTCAAATGCACCAGTGTGATTCTCAATGATTCTGCAGCAAAAATCATGCAAGTACACGTATGGCAAACAAAAATTCTTCTTGTGACAGGTGGTTTGAACCACTTAAACCATAGCTGAGCCTGTGAACAGGCCATAGTATTTTGTCAAAAGCTCTTGAGACCCAAAAGTCTCAAGGTCTTCCATGGTCAGGCCATCAGCGGGCAACCTGTAAATGTTCTGGAGAAGATGTCGATCGATGCAGATCTCTATTCCTTGAATAACAGCAGTGATGTCAGCAACGTGCCCCCCTTGGGCCAATGACAACAAGCGAACGACAGCATTGAGGTAGAAGTCCTCAACCAGATGAACATCGTATTTCTCAGTGGTGTGACTCCCAAGGCGATAGAGGCCTTGCTGACGGAGTCTGGTAATGATGAACTCCATGGGATCGGCGTTATTTGTTTCATCGAGAATTCGTTCAATGACGACAGATCTGGAGAAGATCCGTCCGTCAATGATGTTCGAGGCTTTCTTGAGGGCGGTGGCAGAGGTCTGAGCAGCCATTGGTGATTCTCAAGAAAAATATTGAAAGAGATTAAGACAAATTTGCAGTAAAACGCAAAGAAAACTTGTAGGCTGATTTTTGCTTGAGTGCTCTAAGAATATCCAGAAGGCGTAAAGAGTCTCAAATGGCAGTATCAGTCCTTTTATAGTGGGCAGCGAAGAAGGGTTTCTCAGATAACGAATGGTCAGATTTAAGGGATGGGAACCGGTTTTTGAAATGAACGGTCAAGATGGAGTGAGTGTAACTGGTACACTTATCCATTAAAATGTTAAAATATGAGCGGGTCCCACTTCTGACATTTGTTGTTACCCTTAATGCCTGAAACGGCGGTATTAAACATTAAACAATTAAAAATATCGCGGCTTTTGAGATTTGATTGTCCAGATGTCGTGTAAGGCATTTAATGTAAATGACGTTTGACATGAAAACAGGGCACGTGGACAAAAATTATTTTTAAAATGAAATGATATAATATAATATATACTGGATCGAAATCCTATAGTATGTGCTGTATCCGCGACGATACAGCGTTCCCCCTTAAAAGGTACATATAGGTTTTAATTCCATACAGCAACTTTTGGATTAATGCTGTATTCATGGGTCATACTGTATTCCCCCTTAATTATTGCACACGTCAGCTGTAGGATGATTCATATGTCCTTGTTCCCTACAGTGCTGTATTGAAGGCTCTGAGTGAACAAATAATTAATGGTGGATACTGTATTCTTGGGTTTTACAGCATTCTCCCTCAATTGTTGAGTAGTAAATTACTTACAGGGAGTCGGGCTGTAGCATTCCCAATTCTTGTCTAAGCATGTTGAATCTTGCTGTGTCGAGAGGTTTGGTGAAGATATCGTCCAACTGAATATCTATATGCACTTTTTCAAGCCGAACATCCTTGTTCTCGACATGATTCCTTATGAAATGATGATTCATGTTGATATGCTTAGTGCATGAGTGCAGAACAGGATTGTGCGTGATTGCAATTGCACTCGTTCTATCACACATGATTGGCGTTTCCTTGGCTTCAATTCCATAATCTGACAACTATTGCTGCATCCAAAGGATCTGCATACAGCAACTACCAGCAGCATAGTATTCTGATTCAACCGTGGAAAGTGAGTTTGCCAATTGCTTTTTTTTTTTTTGCCAATTGCTTCTTACTGAACCAAGAGATAAGTCTAGGTCCAAGAAAGTGACAAGTTCCACTTGTACTCTTCCTACCTAGCTTGCAGCCTCCGAGATCCGAGTCGCTGTATCCAACTAAATCGAATCCACCTTCTTTAGGATACCACAGTCCTACATCAACTGTTCCTTTAATATACTTCAGGATTCGTTTAGCTGTATTGAAGTGTGATTCCTTAGGTGCTACTTGATATCTCGCACACACTCCAACATCAAACTGGATATCGGGCCTGCTAGCCGTTAGGTACAGGAGCGAGCCAATAAGCTTCCTGTAGAGTGATTGGTCAACCGGCTTTCCGGCTTCATCAGCACTAATCTGAACGGAAGTGCTCATGGGGGTTGACGATAATTTGGAAGTGTTCATTCCAAATTTGTTGAGAAGCTCCTTGCTGTATTTTTCCTGGTTGATGAAGATCCCCGTAGGCAACTGTTTTACCTGCAAACCTAGGAAATAACTAAGTTCTACCATCATACTCATTTCAAATTTGCTTTGCATGAGATCAGAGAACCTTTGACACAAAGCAAGGTTAGTTGAACCAAAAATTATATCATCTACATAGATTTGCACCATCAGAAGGTCATCGCCTTCCTGTATTTTGATCAAGGTCTTGTCCACAGCACCTTTCTCAAATCCATTATTGGTTAGATACTAGGACAGGGTCTCATACCAGGCTCTAGGGGCTTGCTTAAGTCCATACAGTGCCTTCCTTAGCCTGTATACTAGGTCGATGCTGTCTGTGTTGGCAAACCCTAGTGGTTGTTCAACATAAACTTCTTCGGCAAGGTCTCCATTTAGGAATGCACTTTTGACGTCCATTTGATATACAATGAAGCTCTTATGGGCGGCAAAGGCTAAGAATATCCTAATGGCTTCTAGTCTGGCTACAGGGGCAAATGTTTCATCATAGTCTATGCCTTCTTCCTGTCTATAGCCTTGTGCGACTAGTCTGGATTTATTCCTTATAATAAGTCCATTTCGATCCTTCTTGTTTCGAAATACCCATTTGGTTCCTATAACCGATTGATGCGTAGGTCTGGGTACAAGATACCATACATTGTTTCTTTCGAAACCGTTAAGCTCTTCTTCCATAGAAGTTATCCAATGAGAATTATTAAGAGCGTCTATGGTCGAAACAGTTCGATCGGGCTAAGAATACAACAATAGTGCACATGTTGAGTCTTCTAAGCTCGGATTGAGATTTCCATTCAGGGAATGGTGATATCTCAGTATCTAGTTCTTCTTGTGCACACAGTACATTTCCTTGTGTACTCTGTATTCTCCTACGAGTAGAAACACCAGCATCTATGTTTCCAATGATCAGCTCTTGCGGGTGATCTCTTAACCATCTTCGGTCGGGTTCTAATTCAGGGTCCTGTACTGTATCGAGAGTTTCTGTAGATATAGCTTCAGCTTGTACAGCGTCGGCTTCATCTACGTCGATTCTTACAGCTGCGGGGTTGATTTCTAGATCAACAACAGGTTCTATGGGAGTTGGTGGATCTAAGATGGAGAGTTGTTGAATGTCCTGAATAACATCTTCTACTCCTGTAGGGTCATGGTGAGGTTCGTCGAACACTACATGAACTGATTCCTCGATCCTCAGCTTCCTTTTGTTAAAGATCCTGTAGGCTTTGCTGACGGAGGAGTATCCTACAAATATTCCTTCATCTGATTTCTCATCAAAGGTTCTAAGTTGATCCTTCCCATTATTCAATACATAGCACCTGCATCCAAAAATGTAAAAATATGAAACTAACGGAGTTTTGTTATTCCATACCTCGTATGCTGTTTTGTTGTGGTGCTTGTTGACGATACATCGGTTTTGAGTGTAGCATGATGTATTGGTTGCTTCACCCCAGAAACGCTGTGGCAACTTGCTTGCGGCAATCATTGTCCTTGTTGCTTCTTTCAACGTCCTATTCTTTCGCTCGGCAACACCATTTTGTTGAGGTGTACGGGCAGCTGAGTATTCGTGTTGTATCCCATTTTATGAACAGTATTTCTCTATAAAGAGGTTAGTAAATTCTGTACCTCTGTCGGAACGAATGGACACGATACTCAAAGCCTTTTCATTTTGAAGCTTTCTCAGGAGCTCGGGCAGCTTTGATGTTGTTTCCTTCTTCTTGCTTAAGAAAATTGTCCAAGCATACCTGGAGTAGTCATCAACAACAACAAGACAGTATTTCTTACCTCCCAAACTTATTGGGTCTACAGGACCGTAGAGATCCATGTGTAGCATCTCCAACACTCTTTGGGTTGAAAGGTAGGATTTGCTCTTCAGGGTTGACTTGATTTGCTTGCCTTTCTGACATGGTCCGCAGACGCTGTCCTTTTTGAATGACACGTTTGGCAATCCTCTTACCATTCCCTGTCTTGAGAGCTTGTTGATCGTATTGAAGTTGACATGAGACATTCTCTTGTGCCATAACCATCTTAGATCTGCAGTGCCTTTGGCAACAAAGCATGGAATTGAGGAGCTCATAGGCTTCCAGTTAGCAATATACATGTAACCTGATCTGCTTCCTGTAAGCACAACTTCTTTGGTCTGGATGTTCTTGACTCTACAGCGATCTATATAGAATTTCACCGAGAACTGTTCATCATAGAACTGGCTAATACTAAGTAGATTGTACTGTAAGCCTTAAACATATGCAACATCGGTGACTTTGAATTTTCCTACAAGAAGGTTTCCTTTCCCTCTTGTTCTTCCTTTAGATTTATCACCGAAGCGAACTTTTGGACCGCGACCTTCTACGAAATCTGATAGCTTGCTTCTATCTCCGGTTATATGCCGAGAGCATCTACTATCGAAGTACTAGGTGTCCTCCTCTAGGATGTCCTCATCATCGCTATCTTCACCTTCCGGAATGTCCTTGGCCATAAAGCACATATATGCTTTATCATCGAACTCATCGTCAGATGAATCACTTTCAGTGACCACCTGAAGACATTCTTCGGATTTGGATAGTGTGGGGGAGGCTTCTGATTCTCCAATCAGGGCCTTGAGCTTGTTTTTCCAAGCACATCTTCTTTCATCTCTCTCTTGTTGCTCGGCCTCCGGCAACTTTTGAACTTTGGGATGAGGATATTTATTAGCATAATGTCCCGGTTTCTTGCAATTATAGCACAGGTTAGCATCACCGGATGAAGTTTCGGTATTTACCTTGTGGACAGGTTTGGGCCTGTAGGGAGTCTTTCCAGACTGCTTGATGAACTTCTTGAACTTATGCATGAGAAACTCCATTTCATCTTGAGACAGGATGTCGTCGTCATTGTCAGCATTTTTGTGACTGGGCTTCGACGAGCTGGGCATGCTATGTCGACGATTCGATACAGCAGCTAGTGCTATAACCTTTGAAGGAGATTCTTCGGCTTTCTCTCTTCTGTCAATATCATACTCAAAAGCTTTGAGATCAGAGAAGAGATCAAAAGTAGATATTTCATTTAAATTACATGACACACGCATAGCTGTGGTCTTAATGTCCCATCGGGCAGGGAGAGATCTGAATTTTTTCAAGTTTTTCTCCTTTTGGGTATAAATTTTGCCCAAAGCTTCAAGTTCACCAACAATACCAGTGAATCTGAGGTCAAGTTCCTCAAGTGTCTTAGTTGGTTTCATTTCGAAAGATTCAAATTGCTGAGTCAGTTTAGAAATTTTGTTTTCTTTTGAGAGCTCAGTTCCCTCACAAATCAACTTGAGTTTATCCCAGATTTTCTTGGCTGTTTTACAGCTCTTTACCTTTGAGAATGTGCCTTTGTCAAGAGTGACAAATAACGCATTCTTAGCCACATTGTCGAGATTGGCGCGCTTTCTTTCATCTGTGGTCCATTGTTCACGCTCCTTCTCGAGCATCTCAGCATGGGCTTGGCCTTCAATCCTTGCGGCCGTGTTTACCTTCATGATCTTAATGGGGCCATCCTGTATAACAAAAATCATTTCTTCGTGCATTGCTGCAAGATGAGCCTCCATCCTGATTCTCCAATCATCAAATTCGTTAATAGAGAACATAGGCACTTTGTTGATTATAGATGTATCCATGTGAGAATAAAGGAATGAAATAGACTATTTTTAAAAAAATTAAGTGATTTTGGATCTGATTCGGTTAAAAATACGACTGATTCTCTTTAGAATCAACCTCTCCGATACCACTTGTTGGCCACTAAGTATACTGGATACAGCGTGGAAAGTGTTTTAAACAACAAGCTGTATGGTTTTAAATCTGAGTGCGTAGCGGAAGTCTTAAATACAGTAAGTTGCTGTGGATACAGCAACTCGATATGCAAATTATACTTAAATAATCACAGTAATTAAAACAAGTAAGGCAGAAGGTAAATAACACAATATTTAAAGTGGTTCGAGGTAAACCCCTCTACGTCCACTGGTCCTCCACACAGGAGTAAAAAGTTTATTATAATTACTGCGTACACAACTACGTAATTATAACAACACACAATCAATATATCGTTCACACAAATTGATATAAAGATCTTAGCTTCAACCGTTCACACAAATTGGTTTGAGCTAACACTTGACTGGCTTCTTCACACACAGTTCTGAAGCTTCGTCTTCTTCAATGCAAATCCTTCACACACAGTTCCGGAGTAGCAAAGATTTATTCAGTCCACACAGGGTTGATCTGGGTTTGTTCAAGGTTTAGAACAATATATAAACAACAGCTTTGACTTTCTGAGCTTCTACCTGATGATGTGTTGTTCACTGTTTGAGCACTGTATATCTCTTAGATCTGAGTTGCAGTAAGCTTCTGGAGATATGTTTTGCTCTGATTTATATAATAATAACGTTGTCACTTGGTAACTTCGTAACTGATCTTCAACGCCTTGATGAGATATATATAGTCTTCTAAAATATACCCGTTGAGATAATATCCGTTGAGCAAGATTCCGTTCCAACGGGATGAAAAGCACGATCCGGATTTTGCGGGATTTGAAGATCTAATGACTTACAATATTTAAATACTTTATCCTTTAGTATTTAAATACTTCTTTATCAACGGGACTTGACTTCTAGTGAATACTGAAGATTCCATCTTTGTCCTGTTGAGAGCTGTATGGAAGATCACTATATTGACAAATCGAGACAGCTTCCATACTTAGTCTTTATGAGACTTCTTTGCTGTACTGAAAGATTTTCACTGTATGCTGGATCTATGACAGGTTTTCGATACAGGTTGACACTTCAGCTTTTCGATACAGTTTCCTTACTGTATTGAGGTTTGGCTTATTGTCAAAACATACTACGATCAATATAGGGCAGTATCGATACAGGGTATTGTTATTTTAACAAAAAATCGATACAGGGTACTTGTTATCCCAACAACCTATCTCTGATACCATTTTCTATAACACCCCCAATATATTCAGGGCACGCCGTGGGCCCATACGTGGTACCCACCAGACTAGATAAATAATACCACTCGTCTAACCTTCTCGGTTAGCGAGAAACACACAACACCGCAACAATAACTAAATGAAATTACCCAGTACAACCGGTAAACAGGACATCACCCAAATGTTAGGAATACTTGTTATATTTTGATGATGTCATCTTTATATTCAAATGTATGTTTTAAATTACTTGGCAAAATGTAAGGAAGAACCAAATGAGTATCTTCCATAGGCCAAATTATGATAAGTTAGATACTTGGCAAAATGTAAAGAAGAACCAAATGAGTATCTTCTATAGGCCACATAAGTTAGGCTTGAAAATCGGCTAAGTTCATATCAGCTGAGTCTTGGTAAACTCACCTATTCAGATAAGATTGAACACAGACGAGTCATATCAGACAACCTATCAGAGAAGTTCTGGTCAAACAATTTAATCAGCAAAGTAGGACCAGACTGCAGTCAAGAAGGAAAGTCAAGTCATCTGTAGTCTGACCATCAGATCAGCCAAGTTCAAATCAGGTCAGAAGACTACAGAAAATCGGCACATCAGAGAAGTCGACACCAGAGAAGGTTGACTGCACATCAGACTAGTTGACCACAGAAAGGTCAGCCAAGTAATCAGCCAAGTACTTCAGTCCACGTCAGCATGCGTTGAATAGTCAAGATTTAAGGAAAGTCACATGCGGGCGATTAGAGACATATTGTGGAGATTCCCGAAAAGGAAATGAGTTAAATAAATCATCCATACCCACCACTGAAGACTTTAATCTTATTATATTCAAAAGATTCAGCGCTATCACATGGAAGTCTTCACAATGGTTCGAATTGGATTAAAATATAGGAATCCAGCCTTGCAACATTCAGAAAGATAAACAAAGAAGTCTATTTCTCCAACGGACGGATTTGTTACAGATCTGCAACGGCTATGAAGAAATGCTCAAAGATCGATACCTATATATATCTGAAGATTTGAACTTGAGCAGTACGATGCGAACAATACTTACAAGCAATCAAAGCAATCAAGCGAACAATAGCATTGTGAAAGAGCAAAAGTTCTAAAGTTCTTATTTGAAGAAGCTCTTAGTTGGAGAAGACAATCACTCTTGTCTTTAAAATCTTAGTTCGGGGTACTTCACTGGTTGAAGTTGAGAGACTGTAAAGACATCTAAGGATGGTAGACCAAGAGGTGCAAGACAGTCAAATGGAGTTGCAACGGCAAGGAATTCCACTGGTTGGAAGCTGTTGTAATTGGTTGAATCACTGTAATATTTATCACTGGTTGAGAATTATAGTGAATTCATCTCCAACTGGTTTGGAGAAAAGTGGATTAGCAGAGGATTACCCCACCTCTGAGACCACTATAATTGCCTGCGTGTTTTACTGCTTTCATTATCATACTTACCTGCTGCATACATACTTAACTGTTCAATTGACTATTTCTGTATTCGTCATCAGCTGATTTCCGCACTTATATAGACGACTCTAAGTCATCTACCATCATCTAAGAAACTCATCCTTTGTGGAAAAGAGTTTCAATAAGTCTATTCACCCCCCCTCTAGACTTATTCCTGGACGACTTGTGACCTACAAGTGGTATCAGAGCGGTTGGTTCAATATTTCAAGAACCAAATTCATATATCGAGGATATATTCTAAGCTCATTTTATAAATGGAACACATGCATTCTAGATTACCTGTTTTTTAATTTGACGAGTATGATCTTTGGAATATAAAGATGAGGGCACACTTATCTTCAATTCATCTTCGAGAAGGACAACATTCCTGAGGAGATTGCAGCCGGGAATCCAGAGAAGATCCCAAAGAAGAGGACGGAGCTGACCATTGAATAAAGAATGCTGGCGAAGCTTGACAACTGGGCCAAATACGTGTTGTACCAAACTCTTGACAAATCAACAATGGTCAAGATCAAGAACTGCAAAAACGCCAAAGAAATCTGAGACACATTAGCCTTAATGTGTGAGGGAACCAAGCTGATAAAAGAAAACAAGTTGTCAATTGCTACTCAAAAATTTGACAACTTCAAAATGAAGAATGGCGAATTCATAGACCAAGTGGACACAAGGTTCACTGAAATCATCAATGAGATTAACTCCCTGGAAAAATCATATGGGTACAGGGAGATGGCGCTGAAGGTCTTAAGATCTCTCAATCCTGAATGGAGTATGAAGGCAGTGGCCATGAGAGAATCCAAGGATATTAACAAAATAAAGATCCAAGAGCTGTTCTCTGATCTAAAGGCTAATGAGTTTGAGCTTCCAAGTTCATCATCTACCGAGCCTGGAGAGAAGGGAATAGCCTTTGCAGCCGAGTCCCCCGCCAAAAGCTTATCTAAAGTCAAACCTCTAAATCCACTTGATTTTGAGGAAGAAATGGCGTTCATAATGCAAAGATTCAGCAACTTCAGAAAGAATTACTCCAAATACAAAAAGAATTATAAGGAGAACCCCAGGAGAAATAAGAAAACTGGAAGGTGGAAGGTGGAGTGTTATAATTGCCACAAGATATGACATATCAAAATTGACTGTCCTGATCTCAAGAAGGACGAGAGCAAGAAGGAGGTGAGCAGAAAAGAAGACCGAAGAAAGTCCCTCATCGGAGAAGACCAAGAGCGAGTAGAATCAAGCAGCGGATTCTTCTCTAATGATGATGAAGAATATGATTGTCTGATGGCCAACCTAGCTGATGAAGAGGTAACATCTAAACCCTCAGTTTCTAATAATAACAGCTCATACATGTCACAATACATGGACTTACACGAGTCTGCAAATCAGCTTCTCAAAGATTTTGAGAGATTAAAAACTGCACACCAAACTGTATCAGCCGAGAGGACCCAGCTGCAAGATGAGAATGGGCAGCTGAAAAATGACTTTGAAAAACTCAGCCTAGAATTTAATAAAACCAAAGCTGATCTTGAAAAACAGGCTGCAGTTAACTCTATAAACCCGGATGATAATACCACAGCTGAGATAAAATGACTAACTGTTTTAAATAGTGAAAAATCAGCTGCACTTGCTCATATCAAAGCTGAGTTTGCAAAACTGACTCAGCTAAGTAAAAATCAGGTGAAGGAAATAACCTCCCTGAAGGCATCTCTAACCCTGGACGAATTGTGTACAAATAAAAGGCCATTATATTTTAGATCAGGCCTTGGATATGACCCACACACTCCCTCTAGTTCTAAAACCACTTTCATCAAGGGAGAAACAATTGTCTCGACTGCTGAGCCAATATACAAACTTGTATTTCAAAATAGGCAACAACCAAGTCACAGGTCTAGGTTGCAGCCAATGTATACAAGGCAGCCACCTAGACATGAGACTAGGCAATGGCCAAGGCAGAAGCAGCAGCCCAGACAACATGCCCACTATTATCAAAGACTCCCCAAACATAGATTTCAAAATGGGAGGGGCAAATGGAAACCTCAAGGTTATGTTAGGAGTATGCCCTCGAATGCCACTCAGAGGATGTTGAGTGAGGGCATTGTACTTGTTATTATGTAAATCATCAATATAAGGCAATGGATGTTTCTTTATTTACTGGTAGTTACTGGCATTCCTAACTCGTAAATATACATGTAGAAACTAGTCCGTGTATTTGAGAGCAAAACGTTCCACTCCTTATTGGATAAGGGGGTCGACACTGGAAAGGTTTATAGCTCAAATACTTAATCGTTCGCAAGTCGATGAAACTTGACTGGGCGTTAAGTTTATGTGAAGACTTGTATGACGTGTTCTTTGACAAGGAGAGTGCCTGTCGAACACTAATAGTTAGTGGGAGCACACGTTATAGGTATGCTAATTAGATTAGTATACTTGAACCGACTCACCCTCGATTCGTCACACGGATTTCACTCCGTGACAGTCAATGATGGAATCGAAAGGTTGTGATAGGTATTCGTGAACCTTCGACTTGAGGATTTAGTAGGGATGTGCTTGTGACGTCAATATTTTCATTAGAGTAGTTCGACCCTATAAACCGGAAGGCGGGGGTTAACCTCGACGTGCATCTTGATGGGCAAGTAGCAGGTCCTACTGAATACCAAGATAGAATTCTTTCTCCTGTTAGTGAACGGGTTATATGTCCTATGCGGTTATTGGCAGATGGGATCATAAGTCTTTGGCCAAAGCATTGGAGCTAGCTGTATTAGATACATGAAAGCTCGATGGTCTCGGTTTGCATTAACGCATGCATAGCGTCAAGTATAGATGGGGTTTGACTGACCGTGACCCTATAACTTGATCGGGACATTTGAAAGAAGGGTTTATACGTATACTGGTATTCACGACAGAATGGTTCTTAAATGATCCCAATAATTCGTTCTCAGTTGGGGTACAGTGTAGGCCGCCAGGCAGGCTAGGTGGTGCTACTACTCTTTGGTTCCTCCCATTGCTGACTGAGACGGACCTACCGAGTCGCGCAATAGGATTGACGACGGAATGAATAAAGCTAATTCTCTCATTATGAATATTAGATATTGGATATCTAATTTTGGAACATTGGATGTTTAAATCGATTTATTGGATAAATTGATTTACGGCCTAATGAATTAAATAAATTACTGGGTGATTAATTTAATTCATATATATAATTATTTCTTGGAGAAATTAATTATATTATTTTGTATTTGATATGTTTAATTAATTGGATTAATTAATCGATATAAATACATCGATACGGAATCGGAGTTTATCTGTTTAGACCCTCGGGAGTCCGAAACGAACCGAACTCTTCTGATTTTTAGCATGGGCCGCCCCCCCACATTCCACCCACCTTCCTTGTGGACTCTTGTTCCATTCTTTAATGGATTATGATTGATATGGTGGGGTTAGATTCCCACATGCATGAGTTGTTGGTAGTGGTGGGGAGTTGAATAAATGAAGATGATGACAATCACTCACACCTACATGATTCCTACGTGAGTTGTGAGAGAAAAGAGAGAGAAAAAAGTTTTTCTTCAAGTCATCTTCTTCTTCAACCTTGTTCTTGTTTTTCTTAGAGAAAAATATCAAGACATTAAGAGAGAGTAAGATTAAAACACTTAGAGTGTAGTAATCTTTACATATATAGCTTCATCACTTAGCTCTAGCCGTATCCTCGGAGGATAGCAAGGTGATCGTCGTTCCGGTCGTTTCTCCGGCGTGTGGCAAGTAGAGACGCGGTGCTTTCGGCGTTGGATCGTTCAAGGGCTTGAAGCAGAATAGATTCGTAGAGATCAAGCAAAGCTTGGGGAATAGCTCAAGAGAAGGTTATCCATCTAATCAACAGACTACAAGGGTGAGTTCCTATATCTCTTGTGAATTCGTTTTTGATATTCGTATATACGTAGCTCGATCGATCCTCGTAGGGATTCAGATCGAATTAGCTTTCGTTTTACCGCTTCCGCTAGGCCTTCGTTTTAGGCACCGAATCCCAACAGTGGTATCGGAGCGTAGGTCTTGCGATCTTATATACGATATTGGCATTTGGAATGCTTGATTAGATGGTGAATGATTTGGAATCATTTTAGTCATAATCGTGGTATATATTTTTACGTTCATTGTGGTTATATTTTTCGTAAGTTTATATCTAAATATAAATCTTAATTCCTTGGAAATATGATTTATATTGAAGATATGGATGTTGGAGAATATAGATATTGGATATCCTAATAAAAACTAGCCCCAAATGCCGTTAGGCAGTCCGAGAGCGGTGCAGGAGCAGGGCGCGCCGCGGCCTGTGCTGCCCGGCACAGGCAGCATCAGACGGGGGCCGCGGCCTGTGGCCGGGCAGCCCCGCATGCCGCCCAGTGGCGTTTCGGCCATTTCAGCCTATTTCGGACCCGTTTCGTGCTTGTTTGCTTCGTGTATTCCTAAAAATGATTTCCCTCATTTTAAATTGGATTTGATATGATTAAAATGATTTATGGTATTTCATTTTATAAGGGAAAATTAAATTATTGGAATACTTGTGATCGACCGAATTATTTTGAACGTTTTCATATTACCGATTGTGTGAATTAATTTGATCGGTTCGTATTGTTGATTGGATCAATGTATCTCTACACTTTCCATTTATTTAGTATTTATTGGATGAATGCTTTTGAATGGGGATGTGGTTCGTGGACTTAGTTTTTGAATCGTTCGTTTTATTCGATTGGGTTGTAAAGGCCGTTTTGAGCCTATTTATTTTACTAGAAAAATTTGTATCTAGGATGCAATTTTCAATGTAAAATTTATATGTAATGACGAAGACCGGATGAAGATCCATTTCGAGAAGACGAAGATTCAAGGCGAAGACTTGTAATTAGATTACGGAGTTTTTGTTTTCTAGGAACGGTCCATGAACCACATGTTGGTAGCAACTAGGTTGTGAATGGTTGTTTCATATTGTATGAATGCCACAAACGCGCTTAAACAATTAATGTGCAAAGTGTAACGTTAATCGCAAAAATTCTCCCACGATAAATTATTAAGTTTATAAGGTTTCAAGGTTTTCCTTCCCTTCATCGAGTTTTCGGGAAATTGAAATCCAAACCGGATGTGATATGCTTCCGAGTTATCGGGGTAGTCGTTCGGGGAGGACGGATAAATTACCGGGAGAGCATTGGATGCCTTCGGTTGGAGCAAATTTTATCCCTAGAAACCTGATAGATTTCCGGATAAGATTCAATTGTGAAACTGATTTGCGTCGACGGTATAAACTTAACTTGTTCACGAACCATAGAAACCGTATAGGTTGAGGGGAGTGAACAAGGGGAAAAATAAGATCAAATCATCCATTAGATGGTTTGGTGTTGGACACCATTTTATGAAAATTAATAGACTAGAAACCTGTTCGGTTGCCCTCTATTAAGATTTATAAAGAACTTGATCACCACTATGAAGTAGAGCGACGATACTTCCGAATTTCACATGGGAGTGTGTTATTCCGATAAAAATAGTGGGAGCTGGGTAACAAGAATAGAAAAGACCTTAATTCTGTACTCAGAACATAATTGAATGAGTCACTAATTAATCTATCGTACTTAATGCAGACTCAAATCTCAATATGACAATGAATCCACTCGCAATTCTGCTCGAAAAGAACACCTTAATGGGACCTAACTTTGTGGATTGGCTCCGCAATCTGATGAATGTCCTCAGTATAGAGGCACTGGGATACGTCTTAGAGACGGACATTCCGGCGCCTCCTGTGCGGACCTGAGCCAATCAGGAAGAGATTGAAAACCACGAAAAGTGGGTTAAGGATGGCGTGAAAGTCCGTGCTTATATGATGGCTTCCATGTCTAATGAGCTTCAGAGAGCTCATGAGAAAATGACTTCTGCTAGGCAGATTCTATCTCACTTAACCGAACTTTATAGTGAGCACAGCAGAACTGCTAGATATGAGATATCCAAGCAACTGTTCGGTGCAAGGATGAAGGAAGGTGAGAAAGTTGGGGAACATGTCCTCAAAATAATATCCATGATCGAGAGATTGGAGGCTCTTGATTTTAAAATGGATACTTCTCTCCAAACCGACCTTATCCTACAGTCTCTTCCTGATTCCTTCTCACAGTTTGTTATGAACTTTAACTGCAATGAGATTGCATGTAACTTAGCTGGGCTAATGAA
Organism: Orobanche coerulescens; assembly: GCA_033398695.1. NCBI lineage: Eukaryota > Viridiplantae > Streptophyta > Magnoliopsida > Lamiales > Orobanchaceae > Orobanche > Orobanche coerulescens. Next base: position 38,263,486 of record CM065815.1, read on the forward strand.
CAAACTGGTGACCGCTCAGTCTCAGATGAAGACTCCGCGAATGAAGGAGTCTGCCCTTGTGATTTCTTCTGGACTTCGGAAGTCTAAGAATAAGAAGAAAAAGACCAAGAAACGGACTGGACCACAAGCTAAGGACCTTAAGGGAAAGGGCAAGGCCCCGATGGTTCCAAAGAACAAGAAGAAGAAGGATGCTTGTCCAAAGTGCGGTGAGCTGGGCCACTGGGCTAGAGACTATCCGATTCTTCATGGCACTTCAGGTACAAAACATTTAGTTTTGGAAACGAATTGTTCTGCTACTGTATTTTCTACTTCCTGGATACTGGATTCTGGTGCTAGTTCTCATATTTGTACCGTGAATCAGGATCTGGAACAAAGTAGGAAGCTTGGAGCTGGAGAAGTTATGATCACAGTCGGAAGCGGGTATAGTGTCGAGGCGACCGACATAGGATCACTTCTTTTGGGTTTAGAATCCGACTTTGTTTTGACTTTAGAAGATGTACTTGTTTTGCCCAAGGGGCACAAAAACATTGTATCCATTCCGGTCATGGACCGAAAAGGCTTTTCATTTTTTATTGGTGATGGTTCCTGCAAAATTTATTTTAGAAATAAACTAGTGGGTACTGCTACATTGTTGAATGGATTGTATCATCTAAATCTCAGCAACAAAGTAGTTGTGAATACTATGACTAGAAAACGTGGTAGGGATGAAACCAATCAAGTTTTGAAATGGCATCTAAGACTTGGTCATGTTGGTCAGACCAAGGTTTACAAGATGGAAAAAGATGGACTTATTGATCCATTGGGATCAGATCCCTTTCCTACTTGTGAATCTTGCCTTAAAGGCAAAATGACTAAGTCCCCCTTCACAGGGACTTTTGAAAGAGCCGCTGATAAACTGGGATTAATCCATACTGACGTTTGTGGTGCTTTAAAAGCATCACGTGACGGATATCAATATTTCATTACGTTTACAGATCATCATACTAGGTATTGTTATGTATACTTAATGAAACATAAATCCGAGACTTTTGAGAAATTCCAGGAATTCAAGGCCCTAGTCAAGAAACAAACTGGTAATCATATCAAAGCACTTCAGTCGGACTGAGGTGGTGAGTATATGAGTACGGAGTTTGACGAGTTCCTTAAGGAACATGGAATAGTTTCACAACTAACACCTCTAGGTACTCCTCAATTAAATGGTGTGTCAGAAAGAAGGAACCGGACCCTGTTGAACATGGTCCGTTCCATGCTGGGCTATACTGACTTGCCGATTTACCTATGGGGGTATGCACTCCTGACTGCCGCGTATATCTTGAACAGATGTCCTTCCAAATCCGTTCCTAAAACTCCACATGAGATGTGGGAGGGAAGGAAACCAAGTCTTAATCATATTAGGATTTGGGGATGTCCCGCCTATGTCATGAAGACTAAGGTGGAGAAGTTGGAAGCTAGGTCCGCGAAGGGACGTTTCATTGGATTCCCATCTGGGACGATGGGATATCTATTCTACATGCTCGAAGATCGAAAGATCATTATTGCTTTACAAGCACACTTCTTGGAAGATGAGTTCATCCAGGAAGGCGGAGCAGGTAGAAGTATTTCTTTGGAAGAATACAATGAAACTCCTAAGGAGACACCTGTGCAAGAAATTGGAACCGAACTTTCTGAAACACAAGTACAACCACCTCGTAGGTCTAGTAGGGTGTCTCATTTACCTGAGAGGTATGGGCTTGTGCACTTGGAGGAGCTGGGTCTCCATGAGGTTCCAAGTGATAGACAAGAGACCAACCCGACGACCTATGACCAAGCAATGGTGGATGTAGACTCAGCGAAATGGCGTGAAGCTATGGAAGCTGAGATAGACTTGATGCATGTCAATCAGGTCTGGACTCTAGTAGACCGCCCCAAGGGCATAGTGCCTATTGGGAACAAGTGGATCTACAAGAGAAAGACTGATGGTGATGGCAAGGTTGACGCCTATAAGGCCAGTCTTGTGGCAAAGGGTTATACCCAGAAGGAAGGGATCGATTACCATGATACCTTCTCGCCCGTAGCCATGATCAAGTCTATTCGCATGATGCTTGCTATAGCTGCCTACCACGATTATGAGATATGGCAAATGGACGTAAAGACGGCTTTCCTTAATGGATTCCTAGAGGAGGAAATCTATATGGATCATCCGAAAGGCTTTGTGTCCGAAGTCGATATTCAGAAAGTGTGCAAGCTTCAGCGTTCCATTTATGGACTGAAGCAAGCGTCGCGTAGTTGGAACCTTTGTTTTGACGAGGCAGTCAAAGAGTTTGACTTCGTGCAAAATGAGGAGGAACCTTGTGTATACAAGAGGGTTAGTGGGAGCAAGATCGCATTCTTAGTACTATATGTAGATGACATTCTACTAATAGGAAATGATGTGGGAATGCTCAGTTCTGTGAAAGCTTGGCTTTCGAGTAATTTCTCCATGAAAGACTTGGGAGAAGCAACCTATATTCTTGGAATTCGACTCTACCGGGATAGAGCGAAGAGAACAATAGGCCTTTCCCAAGCCCTCTATATAGATAAGATTTTAAAGCGATTTAAGATGGATGATTCTAAAAGAGGGTTCCTACCGATGCAACATGGAATAAAACTCTCCTTGAAGATGTGTCCTCAAAGTGAGGAACAACAAAAGGAAATGAGTAATATACCATATGCTTCGGCCGTGGGTAGCCTTATGTGTGCTATGTTGTGTACAAGACTTGACATCGCGCATGCTGTAAGCGTGGTGAGTAGTTTCAGGCAAACCCAGGTAGGGAACATTGGACTGCCGTAAAGAACGTTCTCAAGTACTTGAGAAGGACTAGAGAAATAGTTCTGATGTATGGCGGTGGAGAATTGGATGTGGTGGGATACACTGATTCGGACTTCCAAGGACTGAAGGACGACTCGATGTCTACTTCTGGCTACATATTTACTCTTAATGAAGGAGCAATATCTTGGCGTAGCGCCAAGCAAAGCGCGACTGCTGATTCCACCTGTCAGGCTGAGTATCAAGCAGCCTCGGAGGCTTCCAAGGAAGGGTTCTGGATTAAGAAGTTTCTGGGAGAACTTCAAGTGATACCATGTGCTTGAGCCGCTATTCCAGATCTGCGACAATGACGGAGCTGTAGCGCAGGCCAAGGAGCCCAGGTTTCACAACAGCACCAAACATATTGAGAGGAAGTATGATCTCGTAAGAGAATTTGTTTGCAAGGGATACATTGTGCTGCACAGAGTAGACTCGGCCGACAACGTCGCCGATCAACTGACCAAGCCACTTTCTCAGACTAGCTTGGAGCGTCATCTGGAGAACATGGGTATTAGATACCATAGTGTGTGGCATTGAGTGCAAGTGGGAGATTGTTAGGAGTATGGCATTGAGTGCAAGTGGGAGATTGTTAGGAGTATGCCCTCGAATGCCACTCAGAGGATGTTGCGTAAGGGCATTGTACTTGTTATTATGTAAATTATCAATATAAGGCAATGGATGTTTCTTTATTTACTGGTAGTTACTGGCATTCCTAACTCGTAAATATACATGTAGAAACTAGTCCGTGTATTTGAGTGCAAAACGTTGCACTCCTTATTGGATAAGGGGGTCGGCACTGGAAAGGTTTATAGCTCAAATACTTAATCGTTCGCAAGTCGATGAAACTTGACTGAGCGTTAAGTTTATGTGAAGACTTGTATGACGTGTTCTTTGACAAGGAGAGTGCCTGTCGAACACTAATGGTTAGTGTGAGCACACGTTATAGGTATGCTAATTAGATTAGTATACTCGAACCAACTCACCCTCGATTCATCACACGGATTTCACTCCGGGACAATCAATGATGGAATCGAAACGTTGTGATAGGTATTCGTGAACCTTCAATTTGAGGATTTAGTAGGGATGTGCTTGTGACGGCAAGAATTTCATTAGAGTAGTTCGACCCTATAAACCGGAAGGCGGGGGTCAACCTCGACGTGCATCTTGATGGGCAAGTAGCAGGTCCTACTGAATACCAAGATAGAATTCTTTCTCCTGTTAGTGAACGGGTTATATGTCCTATGCGGTTATTGGCAGATGAGATCATAAGTCTTTGGCCAAAGCATTAGAGCTAGATGTATTAGATACACGAAAGCTCGATTGTCTCGGTTTGCATTAACGCATGCATAGCATCAAGTACAGATGGGGTTTGACTGACCGTGACCCTATAACTTGATCGGGATATTTGAAAGAAGGGTTTATACGTATACTGGTATTCACGACAGAATGGTTATTAAATGATCCCAATCATTCGTTCTCAGTTGGGGTACAGTGTAGGCCGCCAGGCTGGCTAGGTGGTGCTACTACTCTTTGGTTCCTCCCATTGCTGACTGAGACGGACCTACCGAGTCGCGCAATAGGATTGACGACGGAATGAATAAAGCTAATTCTCTCATTATGAATATTAGATATTGGATATCTAATTTTGGAACATTGGATGTTTAAATCGATTTATTGGATAAATTGATTTACGGCCTAATGAATTAAATAAATTACTGGGTGATTAATTTAATTCATGTATATAATTATTTCTTAGAGAAATTAAGTATATTATTTTGTATTTGATATGTTTAATTAATTGGATTAATCAATCGATATAAATACATCGATACGGAATCGGATTTTATCTGTTTAGACCCTCGGGAGTCCGAAACGAACCGAACTCTTCCGATTTCTAGCATGGGCCGCCCCCCCACATTCCACCCACCTTCCTTGTGGACTCCTGTTCCATTCTTTAATGGATTATGATTGATATGGTGGGGTTAGATTCCCACATGCATGAGTTGTTGGTAGTGGTGGGGAGTTGAATAAATGAAGATGATGACAATCACTCACACCTACATGATTCCTACGTGAGTTGTGAGAGAAAAGAGAGAGAAAAAAGTTTTTTTCCAAGTCATCTTCTTCTTCAACCTTGTTCTTGTTTTTCTTAGAGAAAAATATCAAGACATTAAGAGAGAGTAAGATTAAAATACTTAGAGTGTAGTAATCTTTACATATATAGCTTCATCACTTAGCTCTAGCCATATCCTCGGAGGATAGCAAGGTGATCGTCGTTCCGGTCGTTTCTCTGGCGCGTGGCAAGTAGAGATGCGGTGCTTTCGGCGTTGGTTCGTTCAAGGGCTTGAAGCGGAATAGATTCGTATAGATCAAGAAAAGATTGGGGAATAGCTCAAGAGAAGGTTATCCATCTAGTCAATGGACTACAAGGGTGAGTTCCTATATCTCTTGTGAATTCGTTTTTGATATTCGTATATACGTAGCTCGATCGATCCTCGTAGGGATTCGGATCGAATTAATTTTCGTTTTACCGCTTCCGCTGGGCCTTCGTTTTAGGCACCGAATCCCAACATGTTATCCTAATTTTCAAAACGAACAGGTGTGGAGACCTCAAAGATTTAATAAATGGTCTCAGCTAAGATTTAGGCATGGCCCACACCATCAGTTTTATGATGCATATCCGGTACACAATCCCAACAGAGGATATAGGCCCAGACCTTACACACCTTTTAGGGGTAATAACAGCAACTTTCACAATCCCAGGAGAAACCAGTTCTCCAGAAAACCAACTAACCCCCAAGGACCCACACAAATTTGGGTACATAAATCTCTGCTTGTCTGATTGCAGAAAAGGTGGAAGGACTACTACCACATCTCCACAAATTCAAACATTGGAGGTGAAGAATGGTTTGTAGATTCCGGATGCTCAAGGCACATGACTGGGAACAAGAAGGTGCTGATGAATTATACCAAAGAGAAAGGTCTAGATGTAACCTTTGGAGATAGCTCTAGAGGTCAGACTAAAGCTTTGGAGAGCTGCACAGAGGAAACATCACCATATCCAAAGTTCACTATGTCAAAGGACTCAAGTATAATCTCCTGAGCATAAGTCAGTTTTGTGATGAGAATAATATAGTAGTCTTCGCCATTTGGAAATGCATGGTAATGATATCCTATCTGGAGAAGTGAAGCTACAAGGATTCAGAAGGAGGGATGTCTATATGATAGATTGGAACACAGGAACTCCTAATACCTGTTTTCTATCTAAGACAATAGCTGAGAATGGATGGTTGTGGCACAAGAGACTATGTCACCTGAATTTCAAAGCCATCAACAAGATTAGTTCTCAGAAGCTGGTCAGAGGACTTCCAGAAGAAGTATTCAAGAAGGAAGCTATCTGTGATGCATGTCAGAAAGGGAAGCAAACAAGAGCATCATTCAAGCAAGTTCAACCTACCACTCTTACAACAAGGATCCTAGATCTTTTACACATGGATCTATTTGGTCCCATCAAGCCAAGGACCTTAAGTGGCAGAAAGCACGCTCTAGTAGTAGTAGATGACTACTCAAGATACACATGGGTTGTTTTTCTCTATAAAAAGAGTGAAACTCTAACCAAGTCACCTGAGCTGCTAAAGAGGATCCAGAATGAGAAATCCCTCTCAATCATCAAGATCATATCAGACAGAGGAGGAGAATTTCTCAACAAGGCAATCACTGATTACAGTGATAAGAATGGGATCCAGCATGAAGTCTTTGCAGCAGGACCCCTCAGCAGAATGGTGTTGCTGAAAGAAGAAACAAAACCTTGAAAGAAGCCGCAGTCCATGGTTACGTATGACACTCGCCAAGAGGTTCGGGGATGAAGTCACAATGCGGCATGTCACACTCGAATCAGAGTATGATAGTAGGGAGACATGGCAAAACTCCCTATGAGGTTTGGAATGGCAGAACACCAACTGTTGCATATTTTCATATTTTTGGTTGTAAGTGTTTCATCCACAACAATGGTAAAACCCAACTAAATGCCTTTGATGCTAAAACTGATGATGGTATCTTTATGGGATATTCACAAAGAAGCAAGGCATATAGAGTTTTTAATAAAAGAACCTTAGTTGTGGAGGAAACATCTCATGTTGTATTTTATGAAACTACTACTGAGTACAGGAAAAAGGTGGAGCTTATAGAGAATAAGCTCAAATCTGCAACCCTAGAAGAAGTCATTGTCCATGACACAGGAATTATGGACTCGCCTGCAGGTCAGCCTGAAGACCCATATGTAGCTGATGAAGACCCAACTGCAGATCAGACAGGACCACAAAATCTACCTGATCCAGTTACTGCTGATAAAGACCAATCTGTAGCTGATAAAGACTCATCTACAGACCAGACCAGATCCCAACCTGCATATGACAAGATGGTAGCTGATCCAGTTGCAGACCAAGGACATTAGATCCAAGCTGATGTAGAGAGAGGAAATCCACCAAAGCAAATCTACATGGGGAACAGACCCTGAAGAAGAAGACATTCCTAAGTGGCTCAAAGATCACCCTATTCAACAGATCATTGGGAAGCTGACTAATGGAGTCAAGAGAAGACAGTCTACTCTACCCATAGGAATGGCAATGGTTTCATGCTTTATGTCTCAAATAGAACCCAAGACAACAGAGCAAGCCCTGGAAGACTACTCTTGGATCAATGCAATGCAAGAAGAGCTTAATCAGATGGAAAAGAACAATGTTTGGGAACTAATAGACAGACCAGATCATAAAAATATTATTGGCACCAAATGGGTGTACAAGAACAAATGCGATGAAGATGGAGCTGTTGTTAGGAATAAAGTCAGACTTGTTGCTAAAGGCTATGCACAATGCGAAGGGATAGATTTTGATGAAACTTATGCACCTGTTGCAAGATTAGAAGCCATCAGACTATTCCTTGCATATGCAGCACTCAAAGATTTCATACTCTACCAGATGGATGTAAAGAGTGCCTTTCTCAATGGAATTTTAGAAGAAGAAGTCTATGTGGAGCAACCCCCTGGTTTTGTCAAAGGAGACAAAGTCTACAAGCTTTTGAAGGCTCTATATGGACTTAATCAAGCACTAAGAGCACGGTATGAAACATTATCCGTGTTTCTTGAGAAGAATGGTTTCAGCAAAGGCAAGGTGGACAAGACCCTATTCAGAGTGGAGCATGAAGACCACATATTATTAGTCCAAATATATGTGGATGATATCATATTTGGCTCAACCAATCCAGAGCTATGTGAGAAGTTCTCAAATCTCATGCAAGGACAATTTGAGATGAGTATGATGGGCAAGCTTAATTTCTTTCTAGGACTGCAAGTTAAGCAGATGGAAAATGGAATTTTCATCAACCAGGCCAAATACACCAGAGATCTAATCAAGAGATTTGGAATGCAATTAGCCAAATCAGCAAAAATTCCTATGAGCACAAGCACACATCTTGAAGCAGATGAAGAAGGCATATCAGTGGACTCAACCTACTACAGAGGACTCATTGGATCACTTCTTTATCTGACTGCAAGCAGGCAAGACATTTCATATGCTGTAGGAGTATGTGCAAGATTCCAGTCTAAACCCAAGCAGTCACACCTGGAAGCAGCTAAGAAAATCATCAAATATCTTAAGTCTACCATCAATGTGGGTTTATGGTATCCTAAATATGACAACTTTGAGCTATCAGGATATTCAGATGCAGATTTCGCAGGATGCAAGATCAATAGGAAAAGCACTAGTGGAACATGCCAATTCCTAGGAACCAGACTGATATCCTGGTTTAGCAAGAATCAGATATCTAACCCTATCTCAACAACAGAGTCGAATTATCTAGTTGTAGGTAGCTGTTGTGCCCAGATTTTGTGGATCAGACAACAACTAAGGGATTACAATATAATTGCAAATGAAGTCCCAATTTGGTGCGACAACAATAGTGCAATTGCAATCACCAACAATACGGTATTGCACTCAAGAACGAAGCACATTGATGTTAAGCATCACTTCATTAGAGATCACATGCTTAATAAGAGAGTCAGAGTTGAAAGAGTCAGCACAGAATATCAGATTGCTGACATTTTCACCAAACCTTTACCAGAAGAAAGGTTTTTGGAGCTGAGCAGGGAACTTGGACTACTAGATTGGGAATCTAGTACAGATGAGAAAGCTACCTAAAGACCAGATCAGACGAGCAAAGGAAGTTTCCTGATCATACTAGACGAAAAGACGAAGGACGGACTAAGCTGACCACATGCATCATAACCTACCTGGAGCAGACAAGGAGAGTCACCTGATGCAGAGCAAGCGATCAAAGCAATCGGCCAACCACTAAGTTTTCTAATTTTGACCGACTACTGAATAATTTATTATTATTTATTTACACATGGCAATCCCACATTCAAGATTACACGAGGACAAGCTAGCATGCTTACACGTTCACACGACCCCACTAATTCAAAATTTGAACCGACGTAAAATTAAATTAATATTAAAATCCAAACTTCGCTTCAATTTCTTTTTAAATACGAAAAGGCATTTCACTTTATCTTCTTCACACTTACGAACCCTAATTTTCACAAAGCAAAAACCCATTTTGAATTTTCATACACTCAGAAGAAATCCTTCTTGCACAGAAATGGAAGCATACTTCAACGGAGTTAATCTTAAGGCGGTGAAGGACCAGATCATTTTCTCACTGGTCGTCGATTTCGAAGGACTTCTCGTGGAAAATATGGACAACGAAGTGCGACATCTCATCAGAGCAATGAAGACGAATGGGATCTACCCATTTCTGGATATCAACCCCAAACATCTTTTCAAGGAGGCGGTTATCGCTTTTTACCGAGAGGCCTGAGTGCTCGAATCAGGCATAAGGAGCTCTATTTGTGGAATCCAAGTGGATATTACTCCAGAATTGGTCGGGAAAATCTTCGGGATGAAATCCCACGGCATGGCTGTCGAATCCCTAAAGCAGAACGCAGCCGACACGTGGCTGAAAATCAAGGTTGTCGACCAACCGGAAAAATTGAAGCTGACCGCCAAAAGGAGCGAATTGAAGAAGGAATACCACTATGCGTTGGATATAACCAACAAAATAGTGATGGGGATGGCGGGCATCTACGACCAATTGTCATCAGCCAAGTTCATGGTGCTGGGAGCACTTATTCAAGACGAACGAATTGACTGGGCTGATTACATCTTCAGGAAATTGGTGCATGAGGTGAACAAAGCTGAGTGGCTAGTTGAAGAAAAGAGATTCAAATCTAAGCTGGCGTTCGGAATGCAGCTTAGTTGGATGTTGGAGCAGCTTGGCAAAGGGAAATACTGACTCATTCCACATCAACAAGAGACTTGGTCACTTAGACCAAGAAACCCTAAGGAGGCTAGGAAGTGAGAGGAAAGCAGCTCAGATACTAAAGGAGATGTATGTAGAGCGAACTCCCTACAGAAATCCTTTGAGCTCAGACGAGTCCGACCAAGCTGCAGCTGCAGACCAGTCTGAGACAGAGTTAGACAACACCCCCATTTCCATCCACTTCAAAAGAAGGGGTCCAGCCCCTGGTGAGCCATCCGTAATTCACTTCTCACCAGAACCATCACCCAAAAGACCCAGGCGATTGTTTGATGAGGAGGAGTAGCCAGACCATTTTACTACCCCTGAACCCATTCACATGGAGGATCAACCTGCTCCTTCTAGCCTGGAGACCCAAATGGTTCCTGTTCTAACCCCTCATTTTGTATCTGAGGAAGAAGAAGCAGGTTTGATTATCCTGATTCCAGAAGCAAATTATTCTTTTAATCTGCTTGAAAATAATTTCTTAAACCTGTCTGTAGAGCAACTTTTACTTGTAAAATCTCATGTTCTAAAACATTCTTTTACTGAAATTTTTGAGGAATGGAAAATCCTTAAAACTGTACCATTCACTCAACTTCAAGCTTTTATTGAACGGAGTAGCTGGGAGTATCCCCAGGCTACAGAGGATATGCTCACACATTTTTGCAATGAGTCAGATCTGATTTTACTACTTCAGGAAGGCTGGTTCATGTCCAATTTCAAAACAAACATGGACCAGCTCCTCTATCTTATAATGACAAGCGTTTTTGATGGTACCCTGAATGGAGATGGGGAGGTAGTTGAAAAAGAAATAAGAATTGAAGAAGTAGTGGAGGAAGATGAAAAGGAAGTTGAAAAAGAAGAAAACATTGTAATAGAAGATGAAGAGGAGAGACAGGAGGAAGGAGAAAAAGAAAAGGGTTATTATACAAACAGGTTACTAAAGTTTACCAAAAATGACAATTTTCTGACTAAAGTTTTTTTTGTTACAAAGAGGTTACTCAAGTTTTCGGGTTTGTCAACTGGGTTACTCAAAGATTAAAATCTTACACAAATGTAACTGCGAGAGTGGGCAACCGGATGATTATCGGTTCTCCTTGTCCACGTCAGCACCATAGTTTTAAATGTTACAAAGAAGTTACTATAGTTTACGGGGTTATTAAAAATAGGTTACTGAACTTTACAAAAAGTTACTATGCGTGTTTTTTTTCTTTTTTTTTTTTTCTTTTTTTTAATTATTATTTTTTTTACTTTTAAGTTTTCTTTTTCGCATGTCTTTGTATATTCTCATGGAAAAAATTTATCTTTTCGAAAATAACATTATTTATGGAAATAATATAATATTTGAAAAAATTTATTGAAAAAATTTTTCTGAAAAAATTTTATCTTTTCGAAAAAACATTATTTTTTATTTGGCAAAAAAATATTTTTCGAAAAAAATTTATTTTCTGGAAAAAATATATTATTTTTCGAAAAAATAAAATTATTTTCTGGATTTTTTATATTTTTTTTAAAAAAAAATCCACGTTGGCAATGTAACCGGTATCAATGGGTTAAAACATCTTTAGTGACTTAAGTAACCGGTTACAAAACTTTAGTAACCTATTTGTGACAAAAAAAACTTTAGTAACAAAATTGCATTTTTTAGTAAACTTTAGTAACATGTTTGTATAATAACCCAAAAGAAAAAGAAGAAGAAAACATTTTAGTTGAAAAACAGTCTGCAGGAGAAGAGATCGAAAAAACTGAGGAGTTGGTGGATGAAGGAGAAGAAGTTGATAAGGATGAAGAAGAATAAAAAGATGATGATGATGATGAAGAAAAAGATAATATAAAGGATGATGATGAAGAAGAAGATGATGATGATGATGCTGATGATGATAAAAAGGGTGATGAGAGAGAAACGAAAGAGGGTGAAGAGAATTAAGGAGAGAAGGAAGAAGAAAAAGAAGAAAAGGAGAAGGAAGAAAAAGAAAGAGGAAGGAGAAAAAGAGAAAGAGGCTGAAGAGAGAGAAGGCCAAGATGAAGCCAGGTCAGATAAGAATGGGGCTCCTGCCCGCTACACCATCCTTGATGCCAGCCTAGCTGAAGAAGATGACAGGTCGGGGACCCCTGAGCATACCCCACCTGATGAGCCGCCTGCAGACAGGAGTCTGCAGACAGGAGTCTGCAGACAGGTAGGTCCACTGCAAACCTACCTGCTGGCACGGAGAACGTCGGTGAGCACTCACCTCAGTCATCACCAATCTCCCCTGTGATGACTGAGCTGATCAGAAGCATTGTCAGAGAATCCTTAGAAGAGCTGCTTTATGCCAGAATCACACCTGACCTACATTCGATCAATGCAAAGATTGACACCCTATTGTAGAGGAATGCTCCTCAGCCTCCTCCCAACAATTCCAGAATGCCACTTGGCATGACTGACTGGATGCAAAGAGTAGAGCAGCAGTTGACCATATTGGTTGATGCTGGCAAAAAAAGGGGGAAGGAAAGCAGGGGGAAAACGGTGAAGAAAGAGAAGTTCAGGAGCTGAGAACGAAGAAGAGACAAGATGTTCCACTAATTAAAGCTGGGACATCAAGTCAGAAGAAAAGAGAAATAGCTGACCAAGAGCAGACTGATGATCAGCCTGCAGCCAAGAGAAGGAGGACCCATCGTGGGCAAGAGCCTACACTAGAATGGGACGGCAAAGAGTTGTGGTTTGTCGAAGCTGCACCAATGTGGGGATCTGCAAAGAAAAAGTTCATTAAAGATTTTTATATCTGGGAGTTACTCCAGGATAAAAATTACTCCCCACAACAGACTTTTATTAACTTCATGGAATCAACACATCCAAAGCTCTGGGCCTTCCTACTAAAACATGTAAAGGGATGGAATGCATACCCCATGATTCTTCCCTTCAGACCTAAAGATCCGCCCACTTTACCAAAAAATGAAAAGGATGAGTTAGCGCTGCAAAGGAGGATAAAGAAGCTGTGTGACGAGCATAAGTTCTCTTCCCAAGAAGAACAAGATTTTGCCACGCTTGTAATCAAGAGGAAGTACGACCTATCACCCATCAAGAAAAGACCTATTGGTGCAAAGCCATTCAGACCTGCCAAGCAAACTGTCCGCAGAGGCAGAGGCAGAGGCAGATAGAATTTATTTGTACTTAATTTTTCTTTGTAATTTTTTGATTTTGGAAGACATGTAATTTCTCTGTATTTGTTTGTTGATTTAAAGCTATGTACTTGTAAACAAACAGAAGAAATATATAAACAGTCATTTGAATGACAACCTCTAGTTGTCTCAAAACAATACTGATTTTAGTTTGTGTCTCGCACTTATGTACAGACCTGTTCTTCATTTGAATAATTGCCTAAGTTTTGCCATCATCAAAATAGGGGGAATTTGTTAGGAATACTTGTTAGATTTTGATGATGTCATATTTATATTCAAATGTATGTTTTAAATTACTTGGCAAAATGTAAGGAAGAACCAAATGAGTATCTTCCATAGGCCAAATTATGACAAGTTAGATACTTGGGCAAATGTAAAGAAGAACCAAATGAGTATCTTCTATAGGCCACATAAGTTAGGCTTGAAAATCGAATAAGTTCATATCAGCCGAGTCTTGGTCAACTCACCTGTTCAGATAAGGTTGATCACAAACGAGTCATATCAGGCAACCTATCAGAGAATTTCTGGTCAAATAATTTAATCAGCGAAGTAGAACCAGACTGCAGTCAAGAAGGAAAGTCAAGTCATCTGTAGTCTGACCATCAGATCAGTCAAGTTCAAATCATGTTAGAAGACTACAGACAAGTCGGCACATCAGAGAAGTCGACACCAGAGAAGGTTGACTGCACATTAGACTAGTTGACCACAGAAAGGTCAGCCAAGTACTCCAGTCCACGTTAGCATGCGTTGAATAGTCAAGATTTAAGGAAAGTCACATGCGGGCGATTAGAGACAGATTGGAGAGATTCCCGGAAAGAAAATGATTTAAATAAATAATCCAGATCCACCACTGAAGACTTTAATCTTATTATATTCAAAAGATTCGGCGCTATCACATGAAAGTCTTCACAACGGTCGGAATTGGATTAAAATATGGGAATCCAGCCTTGCAACGTTCAGAAAGATAAATAATGAAGTCTATTTCTCCAACGGACGGATTTGTTACAGATCTGCAATGGCTATGAAGAAATGCTCAAAGATCGACACCTATATATATCTGAAGATTTGAAGTTGAGCAGTACGATGCAAACAATACTTACAAGCAATCAAAGCAAACAAAGCAATCAAGCGAACAATAGCATCGTGAAAGAGCAAAAGTTCTAAAGTTCTTATTTGAAGAAGTTCTTAGTTGGAGAAAACAATCACTCTTGTCTTTAAAATCTGAGTTCGGGGTACTTCACTTGTTGAAGTTGAGAGACTGTAAAGGCATCCAAGGATCGTAGATCAAGAGGTGCAAGGCAGTCAAAGGGAGTTGCAACGGCAAGGAATTCCACTGGTTGGAAGTTGTTGTAATTGGTTGAATCACTGTAATATTTATCACTGGTTGAGAATTATAGTGAATTCATCTCCAACTGGTTTGGAGAAAAGTGGATTAGTAGAGGATTACCCCACCTCTGAGACCACTATAATTGCTTACGTGTTTTACTGCTTTCATTATCATACTTACCTGTTGCATACATACTTAACTGTTCCATTGACTATTTCTGTATTCGTCATCAGCTGATTTCCGCACTTACATAGACGACTCTAAGTCATCTACCATCAGCTGAGAAACTCATCCTTTGTGGAAAAGAGTTTCAATAAGTCTATTCACCCCCCCTCTAGACTTATTCCTGGATGACTTGTTGTAATACCCGTAATTTCGATTTCCGGTAATTTCTTTTTTTTTTCGACGAAAGTCCGTTTTGACGGCTCGATCATGACCATTTCGTCATTTCGAGATTGATTAATTCTGCACTTTTTGTCATCCGAGCTCGTTTCGGTGTCGTTTTGTTGAGTTCCGTGCTTTTTAGCGGTTTTTCCGCACTTGAGTTCGATTCTTGCGAATCTCGTCCGAAACTAACTGTTTGAGTTTCCCGCAAGTCCGTTTAACTTTGTTAGGCGTGTTGTGAACTTCGGTTTGGTTATTCGATCACGTATCGTGATTTAGGCGTTTTGGGCCGTTTCGTAATTTCCCAAAGTTTGGGGTAATTACTTTCCATTGTCGAATTTCGAGCCTTCGGGTGGTCGGAATCGTGTGTTCTCTTAGTGCTCGGATTCGTATTTGCGAGTACTTCGAACCGTATGTTCGATTCGTATTCGAGTTCGGGTTTCGGTCGTTCGGATCGTCGGAGTGGCCACGACCGAGACGGCCGCAGCAGTCGGTGCAGCCGAGTTACGGCCGTAAGGTGCGATTACGGCCGTAAGTGTTCGGGCAGCTGGCACAGCGAATGCCGGTTACGGCCGTAAGGGTCGAGTTACTGGCCGTCGGTGCGTGCAACTTCCGACGAATGCGATTCTGGCCGTAAGGACTGCCGTGTACGGCCGTAAGTCCCGAGTTACTGGCCGTAAGGTCCTTGCGATTCTGGCCGTAAGCGATCGGCATGCGCTAGGCGGATTTTGACGAATGCCGTTACGGCCGTAAGGTCGGCTTACGGCCGTAAGTGGTCGGCAGGATCTTGGGGAGTATATATATGTTCGAGCGATGGTTTACACCTATTTTTCTCATCCCTCTCATTTCCTTCCGTGGCTGGGGCTTGGAGTACGTGATTAGATGTTGTTTATATATCAATCCACGAAGTTCTTGAGTTTCTAACATCAATCCATCACCTCATAACCTCCTCCGATCTACCGAATCAAGGTTAGATTTCTTGATAATCTAGTTTTGGGGAATTTGGGTATTTTGGTTGTTTTCGTCCGATTAATCCGATTTATCTTAGGATTATGATGGATTGATGATTATTTAGATGTATTATATCATTTCCCTTGTTATTCCATGGTTGGATCGTATCGATTCGTTATTTGGGTCGAGTTCTTGACCGACGCCTTGAAGGTGTCCGGTAAAATGTCATAGAGGGGTTTTCGGGCGTTCTTGATTATTCTTCCTCGTATGATCGATGATTTATTGATTATATATTGTTAGGGTCGAATTCTTGTGAAGGACTCGAGTCGGAACCCTCCGTTCGTTGTCTTCTTGGTCCGAGCTTCGGTTGAATCGTGTTCTTCGGAGTGTCCGGTAGCGGTCATTAAGTCGAGCTTTCCGTTGCTCCGCGTGCGTTGGACTTGAGGCGAGTATCTCGTCTATATTCTTTATACTTTGAGAATGTGATGTGTCGTGAATTTAACGTGGACTCGTTAGTGACGGTATATTTAACCGTAACTTACTTTAAATGAAGATGTGATTTTATGAAGGTAATTACCAACGTAAACTTTAGTTTCAAGAATAATGATAACTACCTCATCATGTTATTTTGTGATTAAAATAAATACTAGAAATGAGTAGTTAAGCGAAGAATTGTGGAATCGCGTAATACTTGTATTATTTGCTCGTTGGCCTTTTTCTGAATGATGGTTTCTTTGTGGATGTTGTGCCTTTGTGGAAGTTATGTTACATTAACTTATATGTTACGTGTTTCGGTTGTAGTGAATATTGTGCCTTTGTTGTTGTTGTGTATCTTAGCGAATTGAGATGTTGTCGGGTAGGGTCCGTCGAGGCCTCCGGAGGCGCGTGCTTGCGAGTACGGCGGACGTGCGTTGTGACCATAAGGTTATCAATTCGGGTAGGTGCAGGGAGGGCTCAGAGAATCGACACTTGCGAGTGCGATGTCATGATAACTTATGGGTGTATTTGAATGATGTTATCCGAGTAGGGTCCGTCGAGGCCTCCGGAGGCGCGTGCTTGCGAGTACGGCCGGATGTTACGATTTGACCATAAGGTTATCTAATCGGGTAGGTCCGGAGAGGGCTCCGAGAATCGTCACTTGCGAGTGCGATGTCAAGATAACTTATGGGTGTGTTCGAGTTTATTCTTGATGACTAATCCGTGGGACCCTTCGGGGCCACGGAGACGTTTTGACTGTTGATTTGATATCTCCGAATTGTTTATGTTTTGAATCTTGAATCCCGATTATATTGGTGAATATGGTTTTGATCTTGAGGTTTGAGTTGAGAATAAAATCATTTGTATGATTTTGAAAGAAAACCTTTTGAAAAGGATAAACATTCATATTTCAGATTTTACACCGAGACCCCGAAGTCTCTAAATAATCTCTTACAATGATTTACGGAGTAATCCCCATGGTTTGTTTTAAAGGAATAAATTTTCAAAAGACTTTAGACTCGGGGATCGTGTTACTACCTTGTCGAAATGTTATTTTCATAACGGTTGTATTCTTGATGTATAATTGTATAGCTTGGTTACTTGCTAGCGATTCCATCGCTAACCCCTCGTTGGGGATTTTGTTATTTATTCCGTGTGTTCGATCGAGAGTGAGCAACCACGGGATTGGCTCGGAGGATGATGCAATGCGGCGATACTAGTCACGATTGTAGTCTGTCGTGCATCGGTGATATGTCGGTTTGAGTTCTTGTCATCCTTGAGGGGATGGACATTTTATGTACTATGTGATCGAGTTGTAATTTAGTTTCATCGGATGTACGGTTATGCTATGTTTTGAGAGACCTAATCGGTCTACGGTATTATGTTTTGGTCAAGTTGACCGCATGTGGTTTTGATTTGTAGTCTCCCGCCCTTTGGTAGCTCCTTTTGGAAAGGGGTCTACGGCGTGTAATATCCATGAGTTGTTTGGGTGTGTTAGATAAATGTTATAAGTGATTAGGTTTGCGTAAACCTTGGCAGTTGTGTCTATTTGGGTCTTGTCGAGTCGTGTCTTGTCAGAGTAGTGTCTTGTCGTGTCACCGGGTGAGCGATTGTGAACAAGCGAGATCATTGCGATCCGTTGTGATCAATTGTGGTTCGTTGTGATTAGTATCGTGTTGCAGCCATTATCTCCGTGCGGCCTGTGGACGTAAGTCTCCTCCTTTATGTGAGGTACCTGTATTTCATGTTTTTACGTGTGCAAATTAAATGTGATGTGTGTCCTTATTTACACGGTGTTGTGTAAGGGAGTTGTATTCGATGCTCGTGACGCACGATATACGAATATGACTGGACGTATTGATGTTTTGACTTTGAACCGCCGTGTGGGGTGGTATGTTGTGAAATTTGTGAACTTTGATGGGTTTCGAAAGTGTGCCGACAGTTAATTCGGTGAAAAGCTCAAATGATAGTCTGGATATATGTTTTAACTTGATGCGCCCGAAATGTGTTTGGTTGAATTTGTGATTTTGTTTGTCGTTTGAGCAGTTGGTTTTTAGTTGGTTGTGTTTGTTTGGACTTTCGTTATTATTCATTTGCGGGTAGATTTGAGAATATATTTTTGAGGGGCCATAAGGGTCGGAACATTTTTGTGAAAGTTGATTTTGAAAATATTTTTATGGTTCGATTAAACCAAGAAACCGTATGAATTTTGAAATCGATCGAGTTTTGACATAGTTAATCCTGTATTTTCAAATGACACCATCGGGCGGTATGAGGAAAAATGTATATTAATGTATTTTGGGCACCGCAAAATATTACCGTCACCTTCGGTTGAGACCAAAAGAATTTTGAAAAATTTATGTTATATGTTTGTTATGTTGTTTTGCCGTCGGAAAATTTTTACAAGACCTTTCTTTGTTACAATTCTATAGGTGATCATTTTCTTGCTCAATCTCTATCGACCTAATCATATGGTCCGTCTGGACGATCGTGAACCCTAAGCTGCGATATCGATTGCACTTAGTTGCTTCACCTGTGTGGATATTATTGACGTATTATATATTGTCACAATTCTTGTTAGCAAGTTATGGGTGTACGCCCAGATACGATGATTTCATAGTTCGGTATAATTGTGTGCTTCTTTGACGTTATCCGGATGTGGTAATTTAGAATGTCTTGTACATTGTTTTCAAAACGAGACAGAGATGATAATAGATTCGTAGTTTTGATCAAACTTTTCTTTTCTAAAATTCGCTTCAGCAAATTTTCCAAATTCAGGAATTTTAAAATACTATCATTTGGACGAGCACCTTGAAAAAAAAAAAAATTGTTTTTAAAATATTACCCATATTCGACCCTGATGATATGTTTGTGGTTTTGACCGTGATAAACTTGGTAAAGGTCGTACGTTATGTTAACATGGCTAAGTGAATGATTTATGAATTTGAATTCCTGTCGTTGCAGTGATAGTTCATGTATTCGTGTTACAACTCGGAATGAGTATTTTATTGTGTTATTGTTGGTTGCTCTATATTGATTATGTGGTGGTTGTTTTGTTGTTCTTATCGGTTGCCCATTCAGTATGCCGAGAGGTCGAGGTCGTGGTAACCCTCCGCGCGACCAGGATCGTACTACCGGTAATGGAATTAGTACTGGTGTTGCCACTGTGCTCCAACAGGTGGCAGACCAGATGACACATTTAGCTCAGGTGGTTCAGCGTAACCATACCGCGAATGAGGATGTTGGATCGACTCGGTGGCTTAGAGAAGTGGTTCGTATCGTCCCCTCGCTGCGGGAGCGGGTGATACTTTGGCCGGGACGGTTGGCTTATCCAATTGGAGAAGATTTTCAAGGCGATTGGTTGTCCCGAGGAGCGGAGGATTCCTATCGCCTTCCTTCTCGTTGATGACGCCGCTTAAGCGGTGGGAGGCCGTTGAGCCTCAAGATCATCTTTGTTACTTGGGAAGAGTTCAAGAAGTTGATGGAAGCGGAATTTTGCCCGAGGCCGATTCGAGAGCAGAGGATCCGAGATTTTTACTAGCCGAGCCACGGGATGTACCCGTGTCGCAGGCTATTGTCGATTATAGTCGATGGCTCGCCTTGTGAAGAATCGGTGAGGACCGAGGAGGACAAGATCCGTCATTTTGATATGCGGATGAGACCGAGAGATTCGACAAGACATGTCGGGTTTCACTTGTGCTACTTTGAGAGAGTATCGAATCGAGCCATGGCGTACGAGATGGCATCGTTATCTCGGGCCTTCGCATGAGTCGAAGAGACAGAGGACGTCTGGAGATTTTTCGGACGGCAAGAGATGGAAATTCTTCTCATCGAGTTTCGCGTAGTAAATGCGGCGAAACCTTCAATTTCTTCGTTCGGTGGAACCAAGAGTTCCAAGTTGTCTTCTTTGACTCCTAGTCAGACTGGGAGGTGCTTTAACTGCAATGTTGTCGGTCATGTGCAAGCTAATTGTCCTTCGCAACGGATTACTTGTTATAATTGTGGACTCGAGGGCCACAGAGTTCAGTACTGTGAATTATTCCATGAGGTTTCCCAGAATCGTGTTTCGGCATCGGTATCGGGATCGGTTTGTCGGGACCGTTGAGATTTTGTCGGCCGTGCTTTGTTGTTTGTGACTTCACTTTTTTTTTAGTTTAAGTTTCGGGACGAAACTTTTTTTTAGAGGGGTAGAATGTAATACCCGTAATTTCGATTTCCGGTAATTTCTTTTTTTTTTCGGCGAAAGTCCGTTTTGACGGCTCGATCATGACCATTTCTTCATTTCGAGATTGATTAATTCTGCACTTTTTGTCATCCGAGCTCGTTTCGGTGTCGTTTTGTTGAGTTCCGTGCTTTTTAGCGGTTTTTCCGCACTTGAGTTCGATTCTTGCGAATCTCGTCCAAGCTATTTGTTGAGTTTCCCGCAAGTCCGTTTAACTTTGTTAGGCGTGTTGTGAACTTCGGTTTGGTTATTCGATCACGTATCGTGATTTCCGGCGTTTTGGGCGTTTTAATTTCCCAAAGTTTGGGGTAATTACTTTCCATTGTCGAATTTCGAGCCTTCGGGTGGTCGGAATCGTGTGTTCTCTTAGTGCTCGGATTCGTATTTGCGAGTACTTCGTAACCGTATGTTCGATTCGTATTCGAGTTCGGTTTCGGGTCGTTCGGATCGTCGAGTGGCCACGGCCGAGACGGCCGTAGCAGTCGGTCCGCCGAGTTACGGCCGTAAGGTGCGATTACGGCCGTAAGTGTTCGGCAGCCTGGCCCGACGAATGCCAGTTATGGCCGTAAGGGTCGAGAGTTACGCCAGACGGTGCTGTGCAACTTCCGGACGAATGCGATTCTGGCCGTAGGACTGCCGTGTACGGCCGTAAGTCCCGAGTTACTACCGTAAGGTCCTGTCGATTCTGGCCGTAAGCGATCGGCATGCGCTAGGCGGATTTTGACGAATGCCGTTACGGCCGTAAGGTCGGCGATTCTGGCCGTAAGTGGTCGGCAGGATCTTGGGGAGTATATATATGTTCGAGCGATGGGTTTACACCTATTTTTCTCATCCCTCTCATTTCCTTAGTGGTCGGGCTTGGAGTACGTGATTAGATGTTGTTTATATATCAATCCACGAAGTTCTTGAGTTTCTAACATCAATCCATCACCTCATAACCTCCTCCGATCTACCGAATCAAGGTTAGATTTCTTGATAATCTAGTTTTGGGGAATTTGGGTATTTTGGTTGTTTTCGTCCGATTAATCCGATTTATCTTAGGATTATGATGGATTGATGATTATTTAGATGTATTATATCATTTCCCTTGTTATTCCATGGTTGGATCGTATCGATTCGTTATTTGGGTCGAGTTCTTGACCGACGCCTTGAAGGTGTCCTAAAATGTCATAGAGGGGTTTTCGGCGTTCTTCGATTATTCTTCCTCGTATGATCGATGATTTATTGATTATATATTGTTAGGGTCGAATTCTTGTGAAGGACTCGAGTCGGAACCCTCCGTTCGTTGTCTTCTTGGTCCGAGCTTCGGTTGAATCGTGTTCTTCGGAGTGTCCGTGTAGCGGTCATTAAGTCGAGCTTTCCGTTGCTCGCGTGCGTTGGACTTGAGGCGAGTATCTCATCTATATTCTTTATACTTTGAGAATGTGATGTGTCGTGAATTTAACGTGGACTCGTTAGTGACGGTATATTTAACCGTAACTTACTTTAAATGAAGATGTGATTTTATGAAGGTAATTACCAACGTAAACTTTAGTTTCAAGAATAATGATAACTACCTCATCATGTTATTTTGTGATTAAAATAAATACTAGAAATGAGTAGTTAATCAAGAATTGTGGAATCGCGTAATACTTGTATTATTTGCTCGTTGGCCTTTTTCTGAATGATGGTTTCTTTGTGGATGTTGTGCCTTTGTGGAAGTTATGTTACATTAACTTATATGTTACGTGTTTCGGTTGTAGTGAATATTGTGCCTTTGTTGTTGTGTATCTTAGCGAATTGAGATGTTGTCCGGGTAGGGTCCCGTCGAGGCCTCCGGAGGCGCGCGTGCTTGCGAGTACGGCCGGACGTACGTTGTGACCATAAGGTTATCAATTCGGGTAGGTCCGGGAGGGCTCAGAGAATCGACACTTGCGAGTGCGATGTCATGATAACTTATGGGTGTATTTGAATGATGTTATCCGGGTAGGGTCCGTCGAGGCCTCCGGAGGCGCGTGCTTGCGAGTACGGCCGGATGTTACGATTTGACCATAAGGTTATCTAATCGGGTAGGTCCGAGAGGGCTCCGAGAATCGTCACTTGCGAGTGCGATGTCAAGATAACTTATGGGTGTGTTCGAGTTTATTCTTGATGACTAATCCGGGTGGGACCCTTCGGGGCCACGAGACGTTTTATTTGTTGATTTGATATCTCGAATTGTTTATGTTTTGAATCTTGAATCCCGATTATATTGGTGAATATGGTTTTGATCTTGAGGTTTGAGTTGAGAATAAAATCATTTGTATGATTTTGAAAGAAAACCTTTTGAAAAGGATAAACATTCATATTTCAGATTTTACACTGAGACCCCGAAGTCTCTAAATAATCTCTTACAATGATTTGGAGTAATCCCCATGGTTTGTTTTAATGGAATAAATTTTCAAAAGACTTTAGACTCGGGGATCGTGTTACTACCTTGTCGAAATGTTATTTTCATAACGGTTGTATTCTTGATGTATAATTGTATAGCTTGGTTACTTGCTAGCGATTCCATCGCTAACCCCTCGTTGGGGATTTTGTTATTTATTCCGTGTGTTCGATCGAGAGTGAGCAACCACGGGATTGGCTCGGAGGATGATGCAATGCGGCGATACTAGTCACGGTTGTAGTCGTCAGTCTGCCGGTGATATGTCAGTTTGAGTTCTTGTCATCCTTGAGGGGATGGACATTTTATGTACTATGTGATCGAGTTGTAATTTAGTTTCATCAGATGTACGGTTATGCTATGTTTTGAGAGACCTAATCGGTCTACGGTATTATGTTTTGGTCAAGTTGACCGCATGTGGGTTTTGATTTGTAGTCTCCCGCCTGGTAGCTCCTTGTGGAAAGGGGTCTACGGCGTGTAATATCCCTGAGTGGATTGGGGGTGTTACACTTGTGACCTACACCAAATTCATAAATACGATTTAACATACAAAATATATCCCAAATCAAAAGTGCCTAAGTACTCGCGAGTACTATCTATAAGTTCACAAGTTTGGAAAACAACACATCAAAATGGACAACGTAAATAAGGGACTCCATTGCACACGTCAACATCCCCGACCAACATCCTCGTACTCCAGTGCCCGCTCGACTGGCTGAATACCACCTGAAATTCATAACAAGAATTTCCCCAAAACGGGTCCCCAAAGGGGTTAGCAATTACGCTAGTACAAGTAATCAAGGCAAACCATTCGCTTACAAATTTCATAGTACATGCATCAAGTCATTTCAAAATCCAAAACCAGACATGTCTTTCCCGGAAAACGAACAGTCAAAAAATCAATTTGCCTAGGACCGGGGCAAAACCATTGGTCCCATTCGAGGCCCCTAAGGACCCTCCCGAACTGACCATAATCATAAAACAAATCATGCACACGCATCGCCTAGGACCGGGGCGAAACCACTGATCCCATTCGAGGCCTCTAAGGACCCTCCCAAACTGACTAGTGAACAGCTTGTGAATCCGGAGTGAATTCACGGATTCCGCCGAGGCCCCGTCGGACCCTCACGGAGTAAGCAAAGCACACACATAATATACATCACTATTTCATATTAACCATAAAGGTTTCCAAGAATACTTGCCTTGAGTAATTAACAACGAAATGAACGGAACGGAGAATCAATCACGACCGCTAGGAACCGACACCACAGACCTAACGATTCGAAGAATACAATCACAACCCATTCTACAAGAGTACAAAAATAGAATACGCCCAAAAACCCACCTACGATTCATGTAAATTCGTACAAAAATAACAACGAGGGCGGATCGCAACTAAATCCTCTCGATTTCACAAATACCACGAAATTTACCTTGAACTCGTACGGAAAACATGAATACCACTAAGATTAATCACATACATCATGGATTAATCAACAACACGAAAGGGATCGGACATTAAATCAAAAATCCCCAAATCCCCCAAAATAGGGTTCTAAGAGTTTACCTTGGATCGGAGACGAAGAACACGCGTATATGTTGTTAATACACACCAAAAACTCAAGAAAGATGATGGCTTGAAGTTACAAGGCTTCAAATCTCCTAGAAATCGCCTAGGATCGGAGAGGAGGAAGAAAGAATGAAAATAGCCGAAATCGGTCAACTCCTGGGTATTTAAACCCAGACCCAGTTACGTACGTTAGCCCTGGACAGCTAACGTACATTAGCTTCTTAACATACGTAAGCCTTCCAGACTTACGTATGTAATGCATCGGCAGAACCTACTGACCAAAAACACAAAAGGTCATTACATACGTTATGAGAAGGCTCTTATGTACGTATACCCTGCGCTAACGTACACAACATCGAGCTCATAGCGTACGCAAGGGGCTGGCAGAGCCTACTGCCCGATTTCTTGAACACTAATACTTACATAACAACAATGAAGTTACGTACGCTAAACATAACACATAACGTACGTTAAGTATAGACAGTAACGTACGTTATGTCCTCCCAGAACAGGACTAACAAGCAGGCAAGAGGTGAACCGAAAATCAAAATGCGTCGATTAACAAAACATGAAAAATACACCAAGTTACCGGATAACATAATTTCGAGTCAACTTTAAAAAATATACAATATTGAGGAAGATTGACAATCGGGTAACACAATTAGACAATCGAGTTACCCGAATCCGAGTTACCGGATAAGATACCAGTACTCCGTAACAAAATCGAGTTACCCGAAACAGAATTCGAGTTACACGAATCTGAATTCAGGTAACTCGAAACAGAATTTGTGTTACCCGAATCTGAATTCGAGTAATCCGAATTTGTGTGAGAGTGCACATGTGTGAGAGTGCACATGGATGTTTGACTTCCGAGAAAACAAAAGACACTTTGCTTCACACGCCTAGAAATATATGAGACATAAAGGCCTAACTTTCGGGTGGGAGAAAGCAACATCCTGACTTTCGGGTAACTCGAATTAAGATTCGGGTAACTCGAATTCAGATTCGAGTAACTCGAATGCTCACATCAAAACTGATATCGTATATTTTTCCAGGTTCAATCGGAATTATGTTACTCAAAATTATAATATATGACTCAAATTCATTCGAGTAAATGTTAATTCCGACAATTTGGGTATCAAAAAAGTTTGTACTAAACTTGGGACAAAAAAAGAATATTGCTATATGTAAAAGGACAAGACAAGCTATTCCACAATGTTCTAGTACGTAAGATGCGTAAGCTATAACTAATTAAAATAGTATAAAAAAATGATAATTATTATTCCTCAACAAATGTCGGCAAGGAATGATAAATTTTATTTCTTTTCTTAATCTAAATTCATACAATCAGTGTATTATTAAGATAACTAGTAACTAATAGCGTATTTAATATTTTGGTATTTAGATTTATCCTTGAAGCTATAAATTAGAATTTTTTGATAAATATATAATTAACATGTGATATTAGTAAATATTAATTCTAATCTTTTTCATTCTACAAAGTTAGTATTTTCTAATATTTTCGTACATCTCATATCCACATAAAGTCTTGATGTTGAAATAAAAAAATAGTATTATTATTAAATAAATAGATGTGAAATTTAAAATAGGTAAAATAAAAAAAATCAAGTTAGTTTTGTGGCAAAAAAAATATATTTTCTAATATATAAATTGTTTTTACCTAGTATTTCATTATTTATCTAATAACTTTATTGGAAAAAAACTTTCTTATCTATCTATAAAAAGATTCAGTCCTCATATTTATTGTTTAGTCTTAACGAAAATAAAAAGACTTTTTAATTAGTGATGTTAAGTTTTAAAGAAAATCAAAAGACTCTTTAATTAGTGTAGAAGCACAATGAGCCAAATGCTTGGGTAGGTTAACAGTTACATTTGCTTATTAATTGACAATAATACCATCACATACACTCAAAAGCTTATAAATAACAACCGAAAAATAATGCACATCGGCGCGAGGCTAGGCCTTGCCAACTTCTTCTGGGACTCATCACTGCCAACATCAACAAATCCATATCTAACCTAATTCCTATCATCCTTATGTACTCATCACAGCCATCAAACCTCAAAAGACTCGGAACACAAAATTAAAAGAGACATAAGATCTCACAATCGTGTTTTGTGATTCTTATAAAAATCTTTATAAAGATTTAAACACTTATTCATCACATATCTTATCAAGAACCAAATATCTCAGTTTTTTTTCTTGAAATACTCTTTGATTCAACAAGAGTGTAAGAAGTTCATCATAGATTTGTAAAAAGATTTAACTCATCTTTTTAATCTCCGAAAAAATTAAAGAACGATATATAACAAATTTATTATACCCGTTACTTTCTTTCGTTCAAACCAAAACAACAAAAAATCAAAACAAACGCCTACCTTAGACCCATGCAAGGATCTTGAAGCCGAAACTCTTAGATACTTCTTTCGTGTGTCTGTGAAAAACGAAGATCTCTTGAAGGTTTATGATACGGGTGTGGTTGAAACTAAACCGAAGAAGGATTTGTGTTAATTTTGGGATTGTGATTCATATATAAACTAAAATAAGTCTTTGGGTTTAAGTTTTGATTTGTTTAATGAAGAAAGAAGTTAATGGTTGAGATCTTAGATAGAAATCAGTGATTAAGTTGAGATGGAAATGAGAAGATCTATCTTTTTCGATGAGATATGAACTTTTATTGCTTGCGTAATACAAAAAAAAGTGATGGGGGCGGATGTAAGATATGTTAGGGGTTTACAAATGACAAAATATTAGGGTATAGTAGACTTATCTCCCTAAGTTTAGATCTTACCCATTTTTTTTTGGGGGCTTGGAATGTATGGGCCGGTTATAGCCTTATCCTATTTTTTGGGGTTGGACTGATTTGGATTTGAGTTTGAAAATTATTAAAATGATTATGTAATTTACTGAACTTGATAGACACGTGGGAAATGTGAAATATGAAAAGGTTGCATTATTTGCATTAAAGTAGTGGGGATGTGAGACGGTATGTACTTTGTATGTGACATTACTTATCTTATGGTAATTAAGATAATAATTAGTCTATGTAACAAATTTTTTTCCCTATCAGGGAAGAAAGGCTGTAGTGCAAAAGATTTTGGATCAAAGAGTTAAAGATCTTTAAAACATAAAGAATTCTTAGTTTGTTTATTGATAACCCGTAAGTTATTATTTGAATATTTTACATGACCTACATCTTAATGGTCTCTCATTTTATGAATCTACATAATGTTGGGAAAAATCGACAATATAATAATGTCACAACGAGTAGAGCAAACAATTACAACTCGACAATTAATACAAATGATATCCAAAAACGATAAACAACGAGACACGATTTTTTAGCGTGGAAAACCCCTCAAGACGAGAGTAAAAACCACGGGACCTAAGCCGCTTAAATCCACTAACACCAGTACACAATACATAATCGTCCCTAGTACAAACTAGAGGTATACAACAAGAATCTTCAAATACTTGGTAATAAACGATCTTCAAGTATTTGGAATACAACAATAACAACAAGATTGAGAAAAAAAGAAACACCGTAAATAGCTTATACAAAAAGCTAACAAAAATACCCGAACTTCCGGACCCAAACCCTCGATCTATTCCGGTGAAAGGATTTGCCCAATAGCTACCAAGCTCTTGTCAAAAATCACGATGATGCGATCGATACATCTCCGGGAAATCAAACAAGTATTTTTTTTCTCTTTCTTTTCTCTCTTGTATCTCTCTTGTTGTTCTCTCAAATATGTAGGTGAAGAATGAAAAACGCAGCTCAAATGCTGCTAAAAAGAACTCCAAAACGGAGAGTTGACTTCGAGTGCCGCGGACCGGATGGTGTGTGCCGCGGCACACTACAAAAAATCTGCCCAGGAGGTCTCGGGGGGCCGCGGCCCGGAGTACAGCCTCGGCCAAAATTTTCAGCACACAGCAGGGGGCCGCGGCCCGGAGTACAGGATGAAGGGAACTCGGCCAGGAAATTGTGTGTCGCGGCCCGGATGGTTTGTGCCGCGGCCCAGAGTCCAGTCGACTCCGAGAAGGCCTATATTTAGGAAATAACTCCTACAAATCTCCCCTTTTCCGGAATATAGGAAGAATTCGCCATCCCGGCGATCGAACAACACACTTTAACCTTCTCTCTACTCAATGCCTTAGTTAACATATCGGAACCATTATCATCGGTATGAACTTTATTAAGTTCAAACAAACCATCCTCCAATGCATCTCGAATCCAATGATATCTCACATCGATATGTTTTGTTCTTTTGTGAAAAGTCGCATTATTCGCCAAATGAATCGCACTCTGACTATCACAGAGAACCACGTAGCGTCGTGTCGGAAGCCTAGCTCTCGTAAAAACATTTTCAATCATAGGAGCTCTTTACACGCTTCCACCACCGTAATGTACTCGGTCTCCATTGTTGACAGGGCAACGCACTTTTGCAATCTTGATTGCCATGACACGGCTCCCCCTACAAACATCATCAAATAACCGGAAGTAGATTTTCGGTTATCTTCATTACCGGCCATATCCGAATCGGAATATCCAACAAGCATTGCTTTCCCATTTCCAAATGTAATCCCCAATTTGGAAGTACCCCGTAAATATCTAAATATCCACTTTGTGGCTTTCCATTGCTTCTTTCCCGGATTCGATATAAAACGGCTCACCACTCCTAAGGCATGAGCAATGTCGGGCCTCGTACATACCATGGCATACATCAAACTCCCGACTGCAGAGGCATAAAGAACTTTATCCATTTTCTCAATCTCTTCCATCGTCGTAGGGCAATCCTTTCTCGTCAATTTAAAATTGTTAGTAAGAGGCGAACTAACAACTTTAGCTTTGTCCATGTTGAAGGGTTTAAGCACCCTCTCGATATATTGCTCTTGTGACATGTATAATTTCCGGGCTGCTTTATCCCGAGTGATTCTTATCCCAAGAATCTGTTTAGCGGCCCCAAGTCCTTCATGGCAAAAGACTTTTCAACTGTTTCTTCAAGTTGGCAATCCTTTCGGTATTCTTGCCAACGATCAACATGTCATCCACATAGAGCAATAGGATAATAAAATCATCATCTCCAAATTTCTTGACAAATACGCAATGGTCTAGGGTTGTCTTCCAGTAGCCTTGCTCCCCCATAACCGACTCGAACTTTTTGTACCATTGACGTGGTGCTTGCTTCAAACCGTATAGACTCTTTCAGAGTCTACAAACATAATCCTCTTTCCCTTTGACCTCAAACCCTTCCGGTTGTTTTACATAAATCTCCTTATCAAGGTCTACATGAAGAAATGCCGCCTTGACATCCATTTGCTCAATCTCAAGGTCAACACTAGCCGCTATACCAAGGACCAATCGAATTGATCCTATCTTCACAACCGGAGAAAAAATCTCGTCAATATCAATACCTTTATTTTGACTAAATCCCTTGACTACGAGTCTAGCTTTGTAACGGGGCAACAAAGTATGCTCCTCCGACTTCACCTTATACACCCATTTATTTCTCAAAGCTCTCTTGCCCTTAGGCAACTTCACCAACTCGTACGTATTATTTTTATGCAACGAGCTCATCTCGTCTTGCATGGCATCCATACACTCCTTCTTATTCTCATCCTATGTAGCCTCCGCGAAATATTCGGGCTCTCCCTCGTCGGTGAGTAAGACATACTCATCGGCCGAATAACGAGTGGAGGGATGACGGTCCCTCGTCGACCGTCTATGTAGAACAAAGGATGGCATGTTCGTCACAGGTAGCTCGAGAAGAACTCCATCGGTGTCATCTTGTCTCAACTCATCGTTGTCATCGGCATCACGTTGTTCATTGTTTTGGCCATCATCTCCAACGGGTGTCTCAACATGTTGTGGAGGAACGGAGTCTAAATTAATAAGATCATAATAATGTTGTGTAGCCGACTCCCCATTCTCAACATCCTTCGTCGTTTGATCTTCAATAAAAACAACATCTCTCGACCGAACAAACTTCTTAGTAACCGAGTCATACAATCTATACCGAACTCATCAAAACCATAGCCAATAAAAATACATAGCTTCGTCTTGGAATCAAGCTTCGACCTCTCATCTTTCGGAATGTGTACAAATGCTTTACATCCAAAAACCCGTAGGTGGCGATATGAAATATCTTTACCGCTCCACACTTTGTCCGGGACATCAAATTTCAAAGGGACACACAACATCAAATTAATCACATGAACCGCCATGCTCAAAGCTTCTCCCCAAAAGCACTTTGGCAATCCGGCATGTGAGAGCATACATCGAGCTCTCTCAACCAAAGTTCGATTCATCCTCTCCGCCAAGCCATTAAGTTGCGGAGTCTTCAGTGGCGACTTTTGATGTCGGATCCCTTGCTCTCGGCAATACTCATCAAAAGGCCCAGTGTATTCTCCACCATTATCCATCCGAATACACTTCAACTTCTTCCCGATCTCTCTCTCCACCGAGGCATGAAACTATTTAAAAACATCCAACACTTGATCTTTGGTACTTAAGTGTATGCCCACACATTCCTCGAATGATCGTCGATGAATGTGACAAAATATAGGCAACCACCAAGTGTCCTAGTCTTCATAGGGCCACAAATATCGGAATGAATAAGATCAAGAACATTTTCCTTCCGTGAAGGAGTATGGCTCTTAAAAGTGACTCTCCTTTGCTTCCTGGCTAGACAGTGAGAGCACCTTTTAAGATGTACATCGTGAACCCCGTATAACACCTCCTTCTTTGACAATAGCTCCATCCCTTTCTCGCTCATGCGGACGAGCCTCTTATGCCATATCTTGGTTATGTCATTATTGTCAATTGTGTTCACGGCATTAATCGTGACCTTTGGATTTGTCACGTACAGTTTCCCTATCTTTTCTCCTCTACCGACAATCAAGGAACCTCGAGTGAGTTTCCACACTCCCTTGCCAAAACCGCTATGATAGCCATCATCATCGAGTAAGCCAACAGACATCACATATCCATAACATGTTTTACATTACGTAAAACAACTTCCACACCGGTGTCGAACCTCAAGTGAACGTCTCCCACTCCAATAATTTTAAATAACCCTTCGTTACCCATCTTGACTATCCCATAGTCACCCGGAGTATAAGAGGAATAAAAATCCCTACGTGATGTAACATGACACGTAGCTCCACTGTCGACCACCCAACTCGAATCATCTCTGGCAAGGTTCACCATGTCATAATCGGAACAAACAAAGAATTCTTCGGTAGTAGTATTTACTTCGGATTTTTCATTAATA
This sequence comes from Orobanche coerulescens, assembly GCA_033398695.1. Classification (NCBI taxonomy): domain Eukaryota; kingdom Viridiplantae; phylum Streptophyta; class Magnoliopsida; order Lamiales; family Orobanchaceae; genus Orobanche; species Orobanche coerulescens. Next base: position 38,295,453 of record CM065815.1, read on the forward strand.
CCGCTTTACTTCTTTTGAGAGTTCTCTCGACCTTGGCAAATTTTCTTCTTTAATTTTCGGAAAAATTTCTTCGTATGCCCTTTCTTACCACAATGGCAGCATTCAACATTGGCATACTTCCCCTCGGAATTACTTCTTTGTGGCCCTCTATTACTCGGACCTCTACTTTGACCTCTCCCCCATCTTTCGGTAACAAGAACATACGACTGTGAAAAAGATCCCTGTGCCTTTCTTCGGACCCCTCGTTCAACATGTTCCCCTTAGCAAGTTCCATCAAAATGACACCATTAGGGGCAGAGTTAGACACGACGTACGAAACGTCTCCCAAGTATCCGGCAATGTGCCCAACAACCACAAAGCTTGAACCTCCTCTTTAAATTTAATGCCCATTCCGGCAAGTTGATTAATGATGCCTTGGAATGCATTCAAATGATCCGACAAAGGAGTCCCATCTCGATATTTTAAACTCATCATTTGTTTAATGAGGAATAACTTATTATTCCCCGTCTTCCGAGCATACAATTGCTTGAGCTTGTGTCATAATTCTCGAGTGTCCTTTTCTCCACTAATATGGTTCAAAACATTATCATCAACCCATTGTCGAATATATCCGCAAACTTGGCGATGCAAACTAGTCCACTCTGCGTCGGACTTTCCTTCCGGTTTATCTTTTCTAAAGACCGATAGATAATAATCCTTCACATATAGAAGGTCTTCCATTTTCCCCTTCCATATGTGGTAGTTCGAACTATTCAAATTTACCATTCTACTCGTGTTGGCTTCCATCTTACAATTGAGATAATAAACAACCACGAAACAAAAATCCCGTGGCTCCGATACCACTTTGTTGGGAAAAACCGACAATATAATGACCTCACAACGAAAAATGCGGAACCTCGTTTGACAATTTCCCAATCTTCAATTGTAACTTCGAGGTTACCGACGAGTAGAGCAAACAATTACAACTCGACAATTAATACAATATCCAAAAACGATAAACAACAAGACATGATTTTTTAGCGTGGAAAACCCCTCAAGACGAGAGTAAAAACCACGGGACCAAAGCCGCTTAAATCCACTAACATCAATACACAATACACAATTGTCCCTAGTACAAACTAGTGGTATACAACAACAATCTTCAAATACTTGGTAACAAACGATCTTCAAGTATTTGGAATTCAAGAATAACAACAAGATCGAGAAAAAAAGAAACACCGTAAATAGCTTATACAAAAAGCTAACAAAAATACCCGAACTTCCGGACTCAAACCCTCGATCTATTTCAGTGAAAGGATTTGCTCAATAGCTACCAAGCTCTTGTCAAAAATCACGACGATCCGAACGATACACCTACGGGAAATCAAACAAGTATTTTTCTCTCTTTCTTTTCTCTCTTGTATCTCTCTTGTTGTTCTCTCAAATGTGTAGGTGAAGAATGAAAAACGCAGTCCAAATGCTGCTAAAAAGAACTCCAAAACGCAGAGTTGACTTCGGGTGCCGCGGCCTAGATGGTGTGTGCCGCGGCACACTACAAAAAATCTGCCCATGAGGTCTCGAGGGGTTGCGGCCCGGAAGGGCAGGGGCAGCGGCCCGGAGTACAGCCTCGGCCAAAATTTTCAACACACAGCAGGGGGCCGCGGCCCGGAGTACAGGATGAAGGGAACTCGGCCAGAAAATTGTGTGTCGCGGCCCGGATGGTTTGTACCACGGCCCGGAGTCCAGTCGACTCCGAGAAGGCCTATATTTCGGAAATAACTCCTACACATAAGCCCCCATATTAGTGTTTACAAATGACAAAATATTACCATGATTTCATAGAAGATAATGCGCACAAATGCTTCTATTAGTACTATAACTCAAATGTTACAGTTTTTATATAGAGTTGTATGAGTTTGATTTTTGTTTTAGGTTGTTTATGTTTAAATTTATCGAGTATTTGTGAATATCAAACTTTCACGGTACGTAAATTGATCAAGTCGGTCTTGAGCTGAACACTTAACGAATGCTTTTAGCTTGAAGCTATTTGTTAGTTATAATAACAAATTAAAAAATTGGATTTTAGACATAAGTAAAAATTCAATTTTTATCGAGAAACTAAGCCCGTGCATTGCACGGGTCGTAATGCCTCGTATTTGGAAATATGAATGTCTACTTTTTTCCCTATCAATACCTTAACGACTCTTATTTACTTTTTTTTTTTTTTGAAAGATGACTCTTATTTACTTTTAACGATTCTTATTTGGACCTATATTCTATAATAAACAACTCAGCTTGTAAGAAGAAACAAGTGGTAATTAGTTGCTGCAACTTAAAAAATATATCTACTTGAATCCTACTAATATATCTACTTATATCGAATTTACAAATAACAATGAAAACAGGGTCGGTCTTGTGCCTGACGGTGTCCTAGAAAAAAATTTAAAAATAGGCCCTCAAAATTGAGAAAAAAATACAAAAGCAACGCAAAAATGATAGACTATAAAAATTAAAACTAAGTTAACACTTGAAAAAATAATTTCTTCTAGCTTTTTGAGTTTCATTAATTATAATTTATATTATTTACTTTGTAAATATTATTTTTGAATTTTTATTGAAAAGTATCTAATTTAATAACAAATACATTTAACTCATTATAACTAACCCAAAAAGAAATGATTCATACATTGTTTCTGTATAATGTTAAAACAAAAAAAAAAAGAATGTTGTTATTTCCCTTACTTGTTCAATTATTTTAAAGTACAACAAAAATAATATTTTTTTACTATTGAATGAATAACAACTAGAAAAGAATATATATATATATATATTTTTGCAAACAATGTATATTACAAAACAAATAAAGCAATTGACAAAATAGACGGAAAACTAAATTAAAAAGTAAAAAATTGAAGGGCCCATTATAAATATATACTAGAAAAAAATATATATTTCTTGTTTGTATATTATAAAACAAATAGAAGTAAATAACAAAACATAAGGAAAATAAAAAATAAAAGAGGGCCTATTATAAAAATATATATCGAAGCATGGTGTGGGTCGATCTCAGGATATCAATGACTTTTAAAACATCTAATTTACCATTGCAATAAAATTAGTCTTTTATTTATCTCTACTAATAATTGTATATACTATGAAATTAAAAAAATGGGCTATGGAAATTTTGGACCCTAGGCACAGGCCTCTTATACTGTGATTGAGAATATATATATATATATATATGAGAATGATTTTTATACTGTGAATTGAGAATAAATCTGGAATCATTGATCTGTGGGATGTATGGTCCAGATTGGCTTATGCATGCAATATAATGCATTTCGTGCATCAAACTTGTAATGCATAAAAACCCTGCATTATATGCATCAAAATATCGATGCACTAGAATATTACATTCTACGCATACGTTTTTGTGAGAATAAATCTAGGTCATCCATTTAATCAAGATCTATGGATCGAATTTATTCTTATTTCTTAACTTAAGTACCATTCTCACCAGAACCCACTCATATATATATATATATAATGGTAATTACTCTTTCTAAAGGACGTTAATGAATGGTAACGTTAATATAACTTCATATATGTTGTAAATTATAGAGAGAAGAGACAATATAATAGAAAATGTAAATTCTGTATGTTCAATATGAGGACTAAAAGTCTATTTATACTAATCAGAGCTAAGGTTTTAGGATTAGATTATTTGATCAACAATCATAAGATATATCTAGAAGATATATTTACAGCACTCCTGCTTGATTGACCAATCGCTAAAATATATGTTGCCTCATTAAAATCTTGCTAGAAAAACCTAATGAGATCAAACTTAATCAAAGGAAAAAGAGTACAACTGCTCCCCCTGAACTTGCCATCATTGTAGATCTTTGAGTCTGCGCATACCGATCTCATGTACCAACTTTCTGAATGTTGATGTTGGTAATGCCTTGATGAATAAGTCCGCCAAATTATCACTTGAGCGAATTTTTTAAATGTTTATGTCGCCATTCTTTCGAGGGTCATGTATGTAGAAGAGCTTGAGAGAAATATGCTTCATCACCTTTGATGTATCATGCAATATCTGGATTTTCAGTATAAATTTTTCGCGTTATTTTATATGAGATATACTGGATAGCTTGGTGTCTATACAGTATGGATAAAATAATTTGAGGACTGCGACAGTTGTATTTGTACAAATTGACGTGATTGGTTGACAGTTATAATTGAGGATATCGTGTATCATGTGGTTTTAATTTTGATATCGGTTATATCGTATGATAATGTTATTGAATTGAGTATATGTGTTCAGTATGTCGTATGTTCATATTCTGTATGTCGAGACATTGGACAAGAATAGCTGAAAATGGCTAAGTACAACCACATTAGCGCACACTACGATGTATACTTAGCGCACGCTAAGAGATTTGAATTACGTACGCTAAGGAGGACCCCTAATGTACGTAAGACATTCTGGATAAGGTTCGGACGGTGGCCGACAGGTAGGCCCAGACTGATTATTATCGGCATTTAGCGCACGCTAAGCATAAGTGAATAGCGCACGCTAAATGTAGATCGAACAAAGGAATCTTGGCTTTGTCAGGTCACTTTCGGCGCATGTTCCGATAAGATAAACGAATATTTGCTATGAAGGACTAGCGCATGCTACATCCTAAGGTTAGCGCACGCTAATTTTAGATCGGTCAGAGGGAATCTCGGTAATCGTGGGTGCTTTCGGCATGTGCGACTCAGGCATCTTCGGGGTAGGTGCATACTGTAGTAAGTCAACTACGATTAGTGCACGCTAAATTTGAAGACTTGCGTACGCTAGACAGAGTATTTACGTACGTTATTGTATGGGCATTACGTACGTAAGCTGATGTGCGAAGCAAGGCAACAGCCTTTGGACTTCGATAGCACACGCTATCAAGGAATGATAGCGCACGTTAGGGCTGTGGCGCACGCTAAATACAAGTTTTAGCGAACGCTAGTAATGTGCAGTATATAAAGGGACATATGGGTGTTAAGATGCATTTTGTCCATTTCCTTCCCTTATTTCGATAGAGAGAGTTCTTAGAGAGAAGTTTGAGGTTCCAAACACTTGAGTTGATCGTCCTTAACAATATTGGAGCTTGGAAGTGATTGGAAACGGATTCAACCTTGGGATTCAATCAATTCCTTCAAAGAGGTAATTACTCTTCACTTTGGGATTTTGTTTTGGATTGTATATGATGTTCTTGAGTTGATAATCGTCATATATATGAGCTGATGAGTATATGATTATGAGATGGATTACTGAGTTATGTTGATGATACTGTTGATATGCGGATATTGATATGATTCGTGTGGTTTTGAATGGTGTTGTTCTTATTCAAGAGATATGTTGGTTAATATCTCCCTTCATTTCGGGTTTTTGATGTTGTTGTTATTGTTTACTTCGTATGATGATGAACATGCAAGTGATTATGATTCTTGGTGTATATGATATGATTAAGAAGATTATATGTTGAAATGTTAGTGGAAATAAGATTTGGACACTTGTTTGGAAAGTAATGTGTATAAGGTTCGACTTTGGAAAATTCACCACCGATTCTTGAAAACTCCAAAAATTCTGAAACATAACAGTATGATAGAGCATCGAGTTATCTTTCTAATGGTTCAAACAGTGAGTTAATCGGAGTTCGGATGAGTGAGTTATGCTCAAAATAGCAAAAACTATACTGTCTATATTCTGAGAACAGGTAATGCACGCTATTGATGAAGTTAGCGTATGCTAACATGCCTGGACGTATAAAAACGTAAAGCAGTTGGGAAGTTCATTTCCCAACCCTTCCTACACGACCCCCTTTCGTCCCAAATCACCCAAACTCAGTTTTTAACCCCTAAACCTCAAATTTTGAGTTGGTTTATCAAGTGATAGCGTCTAGGAAAGCTTGGAACAAGGATTATAACATCATTCTTGATTCTTTCACCGGATTGAAGGTAATTGGCTTGAACTCTAATATTTTGGGATGTTTGAGATTCTTGATATATTTGGATTGTTTAGTTCGTATCGATGGCTAGAATCATATAATGTTGAAGGATATATATTTGTGATTGTGTTCTTCGTTTTCTTGATGTGGTTGGTGTTTATTGATTGATGATTCGAATATACCTTTGAATTCCACCTTCAAGGTGTTTGATTGAAGTTCTGAAAGAGAAATTGATTGGAATATTTTGGTTAAGTTTGTATACTCGCCTTATCGAATCGATATATAGACTTTGAGGTATCATGGGAATGAATTCTTAATTGTTTGAGTTAGATTGTTCGGACTTGTGTTTAATCAAGATATTTTGGAATCGTTGGGTTTGTGGATTGGTTATATCAGTTGTTGATTATTATCGAATGTGTGTTAATCGATTATTGCAATAGGTTGTGATAATTGATCGTTGATTTTGACCATTGTGTTGCGGTTGAGGTTGAAGAGTTCGTAGATTGCTTTTTGGTCGGGGCTGAGGAGCTCGTGAACGAAGGCAATGGAATTGGTAACAACTTTGTCGTATCGGTATCGATGCAAGTTTATACTTGTTCAGTTTATAATATTTAATAAATGGTTTCGCTTTCATTTCATTTATAATTCATATAGCAATGATATTATAAATATAAATCGTTGGGATGATGGTTTGTATAATGTGCTCTAGTTTGGAATAAATCATAAGATATATGATTTAATTGTGTTTGATTGAAGACAGGGATGTGAGTTATCTTTGATCTATGATATGGAATGTCGGATATCGAGGGTAGTTATCGTGATGACATGGGTATCGGGATAAAGGTTTATTGATATTGAATAGACGATACCTTATTTGAGATTATTCGTATAACTTTGTATTTCGTTCAGTGATGTTTGTTCATGGAAGGAACATTGTCTTCGTCTTTGAGGTAATGTAAGTATTGTTCAGTTATGAGGATAATTATTTTGGTGAATTATTGTATATGTTGTACGATGATGTTTCGTATATTGGGATTCATATTGATTGTTTCGTTGAGGGATGATGATCCCAGGGCTGATTGTGTTTAGACCGTTGATCGTATTGAACATTCAATGGGGATGATGATCCCAGGATTGTTGTTTGGATATTGATTAGTCGTGTCGACTTTTCATTGTCAGTCTGTTGTTGTTCACCTCGGTGAGTCTTTTGATCCTTATTGGATATGTGATTCTTTGAGTTTCGTTGTCATGTTGCATCGTGACATATCTGGAGTCATATCTGCGTGCCGATTGGTTATTGTGTAGTATTTTTAGCCGGGCACATGAAGGTTATGCGTGGATGTTTCCGCATTGAACCGTGCACACGAGACGTTACTTCGTGAGGCTAATTAGGTACATGTCCCATGTATATTCTGGATTTCGTATACGGGGGTGGACATGTGCACGGACACATTTTCGGGTCGGGCGTACTATGACGTCCATCTTTGAGCCATATGTATTGGTCGTTCATCCTCCATTTATGGTAGGGTATGTTCGACGGTTTGCGACTGGTTGTTCATATGCCCGAGGGGTATGTTCGATAGTCGGGGTTATTTCTTTGTGATCCTTTGTTTATCGTGTTTAGAGTTTACCATGTTGAGGGTATTCTCGGGTATTGTTGATCCTTTGTTGATCGTGTTTGGAGTTTACCATGTTGAGGGTATTCTCGGTTATTGTTGATCCATTGTTGGTCGTATTGGATTTTATCATGTTGATGATATTCTCGGTTGATGTTTTGGTTGATCATGGTTATTGATTGTATGAGCATTCAGACTGTACGCTGATGTTTTGGGATTTGTTATCACTGTTTTGTGGTAGTTGATCTACAGATATATTGTGTGTTATTGGTTTTTATTCCAGATTGATATTTGACAGTGCAATGACAGGATTTGGCACAGATGGATTATTTCACGCTTATGAGTTATGATGATGTTTTGAGGATTCTTGGTATTGTTTGAATACAGTACAGATGGTTGTAGTTGAATTCATTTCGTCATTTGGGAATGCGAATGTGGGTTATGGTAAGTATTGGGTTGATATGGATTATCACGAGACGGTGAGGTTATGACGGTAAGATTACATTGACAGTACTCTTACTTGTAATTACATTGGTATGTAATTATTTATGTGATGTGATCGTTATCATTATTGAGCTTCCTGGGTGATACTGGCTATGACATTATTTTTGGGGATCGAGTATTCTTTTCTACTTGTTATTTTTCCCTGCAAATGTATTTCGTACTGTAATTTTTATCTGTTGTGTGTGTATTTAAAAATGGTCATTTGACATTTTGGCCTTCTACTTTTAAATGATTTTATTTTGTGACGGTATTTGCAAAATGGATTTTTGAAAATTATTTAAAAAACATTATCGTATTTCGCCTGTTGACGTATTTGAAATGTTTGCGAAAATGAGTTTTAGCCTGGTGGGTTCCGGCGCGGGGCCAACGACGCTGTAATATCCCGGATGGTTTTGGGGTGTTACATATCATTCATTGAGTTGCGCGATGTAAGCAGTATTGTCTTCCTAAAAAATAGTTGGGTTGACCTTTGATGAAGCTAATCCGCACGACTCTTAGATGTGACTTGTCATATTTTTATCCATACACACTCTCGACTTGCTTCATGAATTGCAATGATTTCAGAATGATTTGAGGATATTGCAGTTAGGGTTTGCTTTGTTGGATTGGTAGAGCCACTTGAAGGGAGGTTAATAGTGCATAGTAGAGTTTTTAAACTTTTTTGCGATTGCGGAAGCGTATTTAAATATGGAATATAAACCACACAAGATTTATAAAGGTTCGGCCAAATGTGCCTACGTCCTCTCTCTGTATCTTTTTTTTATAGGCTTAAGATAAACCGTTCCGCCTTTTCTTCTATCGGTCCGAGAAAAACCGTTACACTCTTGTCTTCTATCGGGCCAAGATAAACCGTTATAATCTTATCTTTATGCCGGTCCAAGAAAAAAGTTTTCCTTTTCTATCGGATAAGGAATCAACCTTTCTTGCTTTCTATCGGTACTAGACAAACCTCACTTGGTTTTGAATTATGATTCTAATAATGCCGGATCCACGATCCTAATAACACTGAATCAAATCTATATTCCTTTTTTATTTCTCTTGTATGTTTGAGTGAATCAAACATTCGAACTCTTATCAATTAAGCTCGATTACAACAACAATAATGAATATAACAATATCTTATGTATGTATACTTTGCTTGAAGTTGTTGTACAAAATACTAAATGCTTTGGTATTTATCGACTTGAGAGCCAAACTAGCCGTTGCTCTCTGGTCTGCTTTACCGTACGTTATGCTACAACCACTGAGTACGCAATGCTCTTAGCTTACGTAACACTTCTCTGTAGTGTACGTTATCTAGCTTTTCATTTCAGTCCAGTAGCTACTGTCTCTTCCTTAGTTTATGTTGATAGTGATGATTGCGTACGTTATCAGCCTCACATAGCCATTGATGTGATGACCCACTCCATGACGTCACATGCTTTAGCATACGTTAACTACTTCTCGCAGCGTACGTTAACTGCACATATTTGTTGTATGCTCTTTGACCTTCTAGAATCAATCCAACTAATTGATTTATTTAAATTTGAAATTCACCATGCACAACATACATTATTCATACATTCTTAGCGTACGTTATCTTATCATTCTTGCGTGCGCTAATCTTCGTAGTAGCATTCGTTATCTGCTTCGATGCAGAATGTAGTACTTATTGTCTTGATACATTGCATACATTACGTCTTTGTGATAGCGTACTTTAGCTTCACTATTGTTTATGTCTTTGCTTTACTGTCCGTCTCGAGCGTCTTCGACTCCTTGTTGATTAATTGTTGTTTTTATTTATTTAGGAACTTATCATCAAAACCTCAATTTGAATAAGTGGAGTATAATATTACAACAATCTCTCCCCTTTTTTACAATGGCAAAACAACAATACTTCGATGGAATTTATTATTTATACCTGCAAAAATAAAAGAAATATAGACAGATCAAAGTTTTCAACTTTGTCCGTTTCGTTAGTTTTCTTCTCCCATCAATCCTTCTCTTTTTCTCTTCTTCTCCCCATTATATTTTTCTCCTTATTCTCTCCTTATTCATCTCCTCATTTCCGTCATTAGCAAAAAGTGCATGAAACTCATAAAAAATCAATGAAAATTTCAATATGAAAAGAAATGGGTAAAGCTCCCCCTAAAAATATCTCCCCTTTTAAAAATATCTATTCCTGAGTTAAATATCAATTATTTTGAAATGATTAATTTTGAATTTTGGGGGTCCAACCGATTCTTGGTCATTTTTCATTTGGTAAATAGACGGTGTTCGGTATTATGGTTTCTTTTGGAATCCATATTTTATTTATTTTGATTGATCGTCTTGGGCTTTTATAGTTTGAAATGTATTGTCCGATTTTTAAATATTTACCACATTGGTATATTTTGAAATTTAAGGATTCATTTCTGAAAGAGAATTTGTTCGTTAAATCTTTTAGTTCGTTTTGAACTTTTAAAAGATCATCCTTTAATTTATTTTCTTTTTCAAGGCATAATGAATGATCATTTTCAATTAATTTTCTTTTTTCTTATAATTCGGAGATTTCGTCTTCCAAAAATTTATTTTTAATTTTAAGGGATTTGTTACCTATTAACGAATTTTGAAAATCCTTGTGTAATTGTTCGAAAGCATTAAAAAGTTCGTCTTGAGATGAGGTACTTATCTGGCTTTCACCGTCGCTCTCGTCAAACGAGCTCCTTGCCATGAGTGCGAGATTATTTTGAATATTATCTTCTTCTTCATCCTCGTCACTCCAGGTCGCTGTCAGTACTTCCTTCTTAGAAGTCGGGACACGATAATTTTTCGCAAAGTGGCCGGGCTTTCCACAATTTCGACAGTTATTGTCTAATCGATTTGACTCGTTCCAGACTTGCGAGTTGAAGTCTCTTCTTCTCCGGTTTAATAAATTTTGTTACTTATTGATGTTTTGGCATAAAATGCCGATTCTCCATCATCGTCATCAATCAGGATAGCTTCTTCATTTCTTGATATTTTCTTAGCTTTTAAAACTATAGATTTTCCTTCGGTTTCGGCATCGTGTTCCATGATTTAAGGACAATCTCATAATTTATTAGCGAACCAACAAGGGCGCTAAAATCAAGAGTATTGAGATCTTTAGATTCTATAATTTCCGTAACCATCCCGTCCCATTCACAAGGTAGTGATCGTAATATTTTCTTGACATTTTCACTACTCGATAAGGGTTTTCCGAAGCATGCTAGTCCATTAGTAATAACCAAAAATTGGTCTAGCATATTTGTAATGGACTCTTCATCTTTCATCATGAAAAGATCATAGTCATGGAGAAGCATATTTATCTTCGTCTCCTTGCCTTGATTCGTTCCTTCGTGAGTTACCTCTAACATTTTCTAAATTTCTTTGGCACTATCACACGAGGAAATCCGATTATGTTCTTCTGAATTTAAAGCATAATAAAGCAATTGTGTTGATTTGCTGTTGTAATGGTTGTTATTTCAATTCGTATCACCGTATTCTTCGAAGCTTTTTAGAGTATCATTGGAATTTGTTGAAATTTTTGGACCAAGACAAATGACTTTCTGGAGCTCAGTATCATAGGCTCGGATGAATATCGACATCTTCTTCTTTCATGTCATAAAATTTGATCCATCAGAAAATAGAGGTCGGTTTAAGGCGTGTGCTTCGACCGGGGTATAATGAAGCACCATTGGATCTTTTTCTCCTTGGATGTTAAGCTGACTATAAGAGATACCCGCTCCGATACCAATTATTGGGTTGATACCGCCATTTGAAGGGAGGTTAATAGTGCGGAGTAGAGTTTTTAAACTCTTTTACGATTGCGGAAGCGTATTTAAATGCGGAATATAAACGACATAATATTTATAGAGGTTTGGCCAAATATGCCTACGTCCTCTCTCCATATCTTTTTCTATAGGCTTAAGATAAACCTTTCAACCTTATCTTCTATCGGTACGAGGGAAAACGTTACACTCTTGTCTTCTATCGGTCCAAGATAAACCGTTACAATCTTGTCTTTATGTCGGTCCAAGATAAATCGTTTTTCTTTTCTATCGGATAAGGAATCAACCTTTCTAGCTTTTTATCGGTACTAGACAAACCTCACTTGGGTTTATATTATCATTCTAATAATGCCGGATCCATGATCCTAATAATACCGAATCAAATCTATAATCCTTTCTTTTCTCTTGTGTATGCTTGAGTGAATTAAACACTCGAACTCTTATCAATTTAGCTCGATTACAACAACAATAATGAATATAACAATATCTGATGTATGTATAATTTGCTTGAAGTTGTTGTACAAACTAATACCAAATGCTTTGGTATTTATAAGCTTGAGAGCCAAACTAGCCGTTGCTTCACTACAAAAAAAAAACAGTTTTTACCGACGCCAAACGCCGTTGGTAAAACAGAAAATGGCATCGGAAAAAAATTTACCGACCCCATTACCGACGGCAATCCGCCGTTGGAAAAACGCTCGACGGTAATTTTTACCGACGCCATTACCGACGCCATTTTTGGCGTTGTTAAATTAAAAATAAAAAAATCTAAAAATGTCAGGTCAGGACTCAGGCGGGTCACGTATGGGCTCAGGTGGGGCTCAGGCGGGTTAGGTTCGGGCTCAGGCGGGTCAGGTTCGGTCAGGCCCGGGCCCGAGCAGGTCGGGTCTGGGTCCGGGCGGGTCAGGTACGGACTCTATTTAATTTCAAATGGTTGAGAAAGATTTTGGTTTATAAACCACATAAAACACTACTGTTTTTTCGATGTGGGATAGTGTAAAAAATTTACCGACGTCATTTCGGCATCGGTAATGGCGTCGGTAGATACCGACGTCGGTAAACGGCATCGTTAATTTAAAAAAAATAAAAAAATAAAAAATTACCAATGCCAAAATGTCGTCGGTAAAGGCGTCGGTAAACGTGAAAAAAGAAAAAAAAAAGATAACAATAAAAATTTACCAACGCCGAAGTGGCGTCGGTAAACGACGTCGTTAATTGTGAAAAAAAATAAAAAATATAAGTCTGCGAACCGGTCGTCGGCAATGGCGTCGGTAAATCAATTAAATAACAGGCGTCAGTAATGGCATCGGTAAATTATAAGTTTAACAACAGCGGGTACGGGCGTCGGTAAAAACTGTTTTTTTTGTAGTGCTTACTGTTCTACTTTAGCGTACGTTATGCTACAACCATAGCGTACATAATGCTCTTAGCGTACGTAACACTTCTCTGTAGCGTACGTTATTTACTTTTCATTTCAGTCCTGTAGCTACTATCTCTTCCTTAGCGTATGTTGATAGTGATGATTGCGTACGTTATATCAGCCTCACATAGCCGTTGATATGATGACCTACTCCATGACATCACATGCTTTAGCGTACGTTAACTACTCCTCATAGCGTACGTTAATTGCACATATCCATTGCATGCTCTTTGGCCTTCTAGAATCAATCCAACAGATTGATTTATTTGAATTCGAACTTCACCATGCATAATGTACGTTATTCATACATTCTTAGCGTATGTTATGTTATCGTACTTGCATGCGCTAATTTTCGTAGTAGCCTGCGTTATCTGATTTGATGCATAATGTAGTACTTACTGTCTTGATACATTGCATACGTTACGTCTTTGTGATAGCATATGTTAGCTTCACTATTGTTTGCTTCTTTGCTTTTCTGTCCGTCTCGAGCGTCTTCGAATCCTTGTTGATTAATTGTTGTTTTTCTTTATTTAGCAACTTATCATCAAAATCTCAACTTGTATAAGTGGAGTATAATGTTCCAACATGCTTCCCATACTTCCACGATATAGCAGTTCCACCACATGTGAAAATATAGCCAGTTTTGTGACTTGGCTTGGTGTGGATCGAATAAAAATCATGCATCTAAATATCCCACTAGAAAATTATCAGATTTTTTTGAATAATATAATCAAGGTCGATGGTACCCTTTAGATAACGTAGAATATGTTTAGCACCGTTCCAATATCTCAAAGTGAACACAGAGCTATATCTTGTGGGAAGATTGAAAGAAAAAGCTATATCTGGTCTAGTATTATTAGCTAGATAAGTCAATGCTCCAATTGCACTTAGATATGGTACTTTAGGACCAAGCATCGTTTCACCATTTTCAATAGACCAAAATGATATTTCTTCGCATCAAGAGATCTAACGACCATTGGTGATGCTAATGGATGTGCATTATCCATATAAAAGCATTTTAACACTTTGTTTGTATATGTGGGTTGATGAATAAATGTTCCTCCACGAATACATTCAATTTTCAAATCAAGACAAAATTTAATCTACTCCAAATCTTTCATCTCAAATTATTTCAGATATTCAACAATTTTGTTGAGCTCTTCAGAAGTCCCAATTAAATTTAGATCATCAATATAAACTGCTATTATTGCAAATCACTTTCAATTTTATTAATGAAAACACAAGGGCACATATCATTATTCTTGCATCCTTCTTTCAAAAAGATACTCGCTCAGTCTAGTATACCACATACGTTCAGACTGTTTCAACCCATACAATGATTTTTGCATTTTAATTGAAGAAATGCTTTTGTTTTTTACTGTAATCCTTCAGGCATTTTAATCGTTCGAGAATCTTCATATATATGTCATTATCTAATTACCTACATAGATAGGCAGTTACTACATCCATAAGGCACATATCAAGCCTTTGAGACAAACCAGAATAACAAAAAATCTGAATGTAACCGTGTCCACTACTGGAGAGTATATCTCTTCATAATCAATTTCTGGTCCGTGAGAGAAACCTTGTGATATGACTCTTGGCGTATATCTCGTAACTTTATTATTCTCGTTTCTCTTTCTAACAAAGATCAATCTGTATCCGACAGGGATTTCAGATTTCGGATTTAGGACTATAGGTCCAAATATTTTTCGGTTATCACATGAGTTTAATTAGACCGGGCAAATCGTTCGTATCGTGTATTTTCGTGTCGTGTACTTTCGTGTTTCGTGTACTAAAAGTCCAAACCTATACACGACACGAAATGAATTCATGTCGTGTACCGCATAAATACTTGTCGTTTCGTATCGTGTTTTCTTGTCAGGCACATAATATAAAATAAATATTATAATATTATAAAAATTACAATTTTAATATTTTAATATTATTTTTATAGATTTTAATAGACGAAATGAATGGCAACGAAAACACGAATGTTTACACGAAATTTATGAAAGTTCACATTATATTTTTGAATTTTAAAGTTTAGTACAATGTTTTTGTATAATTTAATAAATATGTCCTGGGATTCGGTGCCTAAAAAGAAGGCCCAGCGGAAGCGGTAAAATGAAAATTAATTCGATCCGAATCCCTATGAGGATCGATCGAGCTATGTATATACGAATATGTTGGACACTAAGTATACATGATATAGCTTGGAAAGTGTTTTAAACAACAAGTTGTACGGTTTTCAAATCTGAGTACGTAGCGGAAGTCTTGTCTAAAGTAAGTTGCTATAAATACAGCGACTAGATATGAAGTGAATACTAAAAGATAATCACAAATATTAAAATTGTAAATGCAGAAGGTAAATGACACGGTGATTAAAGTGGTTCGAGGTAAACTCCTCTACGTCCACCGCTCCTTCACACAGGAGTGAAAATGTTTATTATAAATACTACGTACACAACTACGTATTTAAAATCAAACCTAATCAATATATCGTTCACACAGATTGATATAATGATCTTCGCCTTCAACCATTCACACAGATTGGTTTAAGCTTTCACTTGACTGGGTTCTTCACACACAGTTCCAAAGCTTCGTCTCTTCAATGCAAGTCCTCACACACAGTTCAGGAATAGCAAGGTTTCTCAGTCCACACAGGGCTGAAGGGGTTTTGTTCAATGATAGAACAATGTTTGAACAACATCTTTGACTTTCTGAGCTTTTAGCTGATGATGTGTTGTTCACAGTTTGAGCACTTGTATATCTATTCTTTCAGAATAGCAGTATACTTTGGGAGATATGTTTGCTCAGATGTATATGATGATAACTTTGTTGTTGTTGATTTCGTGCGTCGGTTAATCAGTACTTGATCATCAAACTTTGGGGATATATATAACCTTCTTGAATATATCCATTGAGATAGATCCGTTGAGCAAAAGTCCATTCCAACGGGATGGTGTTTGAATAAAACATGATCCTGATTTTGCGCTTGATTGAAGATCTCTGACGGCTTAATATTTAAATACTTTATCCTTCAGTATTTAAATATATCTTCTTAAACGGGACTTGACTTTAGCGAATAACAAATATTCCTTCTTGTCCTGTTTGGATACTGTATGGAATGATAGCTGTATTGTCGATTCGAGACAGCTTCTATACTTAGTCTTATGAGACTCCTTTGCTGTATGATTGATTCACTGTATGCTGGAACTACGAGAAGTCTTCGATACAGGTTGACACATTTGATCAGCTTTTCGATACAGCTTGTTTGCTGTATGCTGGATTACCACATTATCAAAACATTCTTATCAAGATCTTTCGATGCAGGGATGTTATCCCAACAATTTCCCCCTTTTTGATAATTAACCAAGTCCTTCCGAGTCTTCCTTTTAAAACCTTATGATGTTATCCAAACATCCTTGATGATGCCAAAACTTTGACACTTAGCATCTTGAAGGAGGGCATACTTCTTGGTCTTCTGTTCGAATGTTCTGTCCTTCAGCTTTTATCAAAAGAGTATTACATCTTTAAACTTATGATTGGCGCGCAGGCACAATCTTACATTGTATTCTAGATACATACTACTTAAACTATAAACTGTTCGCAGACAAGTTCTTTACAGCTTATGTATTAAAACAAGTTTCATACTTGTATACAGCAAGAATAAATTAAGTGTTTGTAAACATACAAGAACATAGTAGATTACGAGTTGTAATCTTTCAAGACAGGCAAATATTTTATTGATATTGAAACAAAGAGTACAATATTTTGCTCTTTTGAAAATAAAATTACAAAAATAATAATAATACAACAAGGAATTAAACTCCTGTAATATGAGTGTCTCCACGGCCTTTGGGGCCATTCTTGGTATTTTTCCACCAGTTCTCATGAGCGTCCCTGTCTCGATTCAGATATAAGGCTCGACCTTCATACGACTTATCGAAGACTAGGATCCAATCTTCTGGATGGGTAACCAAGTCACCTTGTCTATGCTTAGACTTCATCTGCTGCTGGAGCGGAAGCGTTCCTTCTTCCAACCTTTTCTTATATTCCTCAGCAGCTTTCTGTACCGTCCTGCATCTGTTAAATATTAAAGATTCCCTGATAAGAACTACAAAGTATCTCAGCAGTTCATTCTTCCTCCAGTTTTTGATTTCTTCTGCAGTAGGCTGTCGGTTGGTCGGGAGGTTCATAGCTTGCGGTTTTCGAACGAGGTTCTTCCAAGGAAACTTAGGGTCCTGGAATTCTGGGCGATCTCCCTGTATTCTAACATTTGGAGATGAAATATGGGCAATATCAGCAGTAATGCTGTCTTCAAAAGGGGCTAGCATTTCCTTTTCGTGCTCAAGCCTTGTTCTCCTTGCAGATTCCCTCGCTTCTTCCCCCTTTTTGGCGTCATCAAGGTATGACACCTTCTCATCAAGGCGTTCTAGGATTTGCATAGCAGCATCCTGTTTCGTCTCAAAACTTGTCATTTTCTCAACCAGGGAGGTGAGCACCTTCGACATATCTTTAATTTTCTTGTCGTGGGCTCGAAGATGGGAACCAGATTCAATCATAGTTGATGCTGTCTTAGCCTCGGACACGCGTAGCTTAGATTCTTCTTCTCTTAGGATCTGCTACTGTCGTTCTTGCAATTGGCTTAGGGCCTGTTTGAATATTGATGACAAGATTCTGAAGGCTTCTTCCACTCGGGAAACTTCGTGCCTTAGACCTGTCATCTCTTCAACGGCTGATTGGTGCATCCAATCAAGAGCTTTTTCGACACAATATAGGGCGTTGACGGCGTCCTGGATGAAAACTGTTTGAAGGCCAAGAGCATGTAATCGCTCTTTCTTTGTGGCATTCCTTGGAGAGTTTGGCTGGGCGAAATCTTCAACTCCATTCAACCGTCTCAAGTTCACATTGGGACGTGAATTGAGTTGGACATCCTCAGGTTTTATACCTTCGTCGGATTCCAAAACAGTTGAGGTTTTGGGAGCATTAGAAGCGGGGTCGGCAACAGGGGTTGCTGTTTTCTCTTGTTCTGTAGTGGGTTCTGAAGACAAAGGTACAGAAGAGACTGATTCCTCCTGCTGTCTCTCAGCTTCTGCCTGCTCCGGCATAGGGACTGATTCCTCATGCGGGATGGCGTTGGGTTCTTCTTCGGCTTGGGCAACGACAGGCTTGGGTGCCTATTGGGTAGCCGATTGTTCCTCCGCTACAAGAGGGACTGAATCCTCGCTGTTGGGAACATAGTCTTGTTGATGGGGAGGAGTTTGGTATTGACTAGAAGTTCCTGCGCCCATCTGAGATTCAGATTCCTCACGACTCATTCTTAGACCAGCCTGAAGGGTATCGTCATCATCGTCTCAGTCGGGATCTGATTTTGGACTTTCGGGAGCTTGATCGCCGGATTTAGCTTTTCCTTTCTGACGGGCATCTGCTTTGTCCATCAGGTGGCTCGTGATCAACTCTTTGCAGATTAGGTTGTCCCATTGGACCAGGACTTCAACATCTGGTGAGTCCGTCACTTCCAACACAAATTGTTCTTCTTCGCACCAATCGCTCCAGTTGTACAGTGTGCTGTATGGAGCGAGCCTGAAGGCTTTCCATTGTACGAAGCGATCATAAGATTGATTTATCGGCACATAGAGCAAAGTCTTATTGATAATGGTGTCTGGGGAGGGATTGTGTACAGCGCTTGGGTCCGCTGTATGCATGGATTCCTCGACAGGTATGGGTTCTTGTGTCGGAGTTGGATCCCGAACAGAGGTTGGTACCCTGATGGGAGCTGGATCCTTAACGGGTGTGGAATCCCGTACAGGAGAAGTAGCTTTAGGCTCCATAGGGGCAGCCGACTCGCCCGAGTCTTGAAAGTTGGCAGATGTCTGAGCATCCGTCATAGCCTCCAAAGTCTCGGGATCTACTGTCGCGACAGTAGCAGTCATCTCTTTCACAGGGGTTGTGCCCTGGGGGCTCGATACAGTGGGTTGGGCCGTTGAAGGAGCATCCTTGGAGGTTTATGTAGCCTTAACTTTTGAAAGTCTCCTTAGCTTCCTTTTCGGCTTCTCAACAGTAACGGGCTGTGATATCTCTTTCTCTTCCTTGAAGTCTCCTTGCTCTAGGACTTCGAAGATACGTCTTTTGGATCGGCAGATAGGGACAATTTTCGAACGAAAGGTCTGTTTGCAAGCAGGGGTCCTTTCTTGAAAACGGTGGGTCTTATGCTTCCCATATAAATCCGAGAAGTGATCTTCTTTGCTCTTTCATCTTGCGGAACACCGCATTTCGTCAGAATGTAATTCAAGACCAAACCAAAGGATTTTTTCTGCGAGGCAGGCTTAGAAACTTCTTCCTGCAACCGTTTGAGGATGATTTGACACCAGTTGACCTTTTCACAGGTCATGATTGCAACCATCATTCCGATCCTTAGATTGGTGCACATCTCGAACGCACCTGTTCTATTCTCAATAACACGGCAACAAAAATGGTGTAAATAGACAAAAGATAAGCAAATGTTTTTCTTGTGGCAAGAGGTGTGAACCGTTTCAACCGATGCTGAACTGGTGAACAACCCATAGTATTCGGTCAAGAGTTCTTGGGACCCAAAGGTCTCAAGATCTTCCATTGTCCGGCCATCAGCAGGAAGCCTGTAGAGATTCTGAAGTAGCTCTTGGTCAACACGGATCTCGACTCCACGAATGACGGCAGTTATGTCAGCAACATGTCCTCCCTGAGCCAGCGAAAGGAAACAAACAGCAGCATTGAGGTAGAATTGCTCAACCAGGTGAACATCAAAGCGTTCAGCGGTGTGACTTCCAAGGCAATAAAGGCCTTGCCGACGAATCCTAGTAATGACAAACTCCATCGATTCGACGTCATCACCTTCGGAACGAACATGTTCAAGCACGACAGATCTAGAAAAGATCCGTCCGTCGATGATGTTGGAGGATTTCTTGAGAGAGATGTAAGAGGTCTGAGAAGATGCCATGATGATTCTCGAATAAAAGATAAAGAGTTTTCAAAGAGAAATGCAGTAAGAACAGAAAGATTTGTAGGCTGTATGCTCAAGAACTCGTTGAACAAGGGTTTTCAGATGATGAACAGTCAGATTTAAGGGATGGGAACCGTTGTTTAAAATGGACGACCACGATGGACTGAGTGTAACTGGTACGACTTATCCATCTAATTTTGAAATAAGAGCGGGTCCCACTTCTGACTTATCAAATTACCCTTATTGCCCGAAACGGCGGTGTAAAAATTAATATAATAATATGAAACATCGTGGCTTTCAAGATACCAATGTCCAGATGTCGTGTAAAGAATTTAATGCAAAAACTTTTTAATTATAACAAGGCACGTGGACATAAAAATAGTTTAAAAAAATAACATGATAATTGATTTCCCATAGTATGTGCTGTATCCGCGAAAATACAGCGTTCCCCCTTAAAAGGTACATACGGGTTTTAATTCGATACAGTAGCTTTCGGATTAATGCTGTATTCTTGGGTCGTACTGTATTCCCCCTTAATTCTTGCACACGTCAGTTGTAGGATAATTCATGTCTTTTAGTTCATACCGTGCTGTTTTGATGGACTGAGTGTACATATAACTAACAGTGGATACTGTATTCTTGAGTCTTACAACATTCCCCCTAAATTTGCTGAGTAAAAGCATTAAAAACTTATAGCGAGTTAGGCTGTAGCAATCCCAATTCATGTCGAAGCATGCAGAATCTTTCTGTGTCGAGAGGCTTGGTAAATATGTCGTCTAACTGGATATCTGCATGAACTTTTTCCAGCCGAACATCCTTGTTCTCAACATGATTCCTAATAAAGTGATGCTTCATGTTGATATGCTTGGTGCGCGAGTGCAATACAGGGTTGTGAGTGATAGCAATTGCACTCGTGCTATCGCACATAATCAGCGTTTCTTTGGCTTCAATTCCATAGTCTGACAGTTGTTGCATCCAAAGGATCTGCATACAGCAACTACCAGCAGCATAGTATTCTGATTCAGCTGTTGAAAGCGAGTTTGCCAATTGTTTCTTGCTAAACCAAGACACAAGTCTAGGTCCAAGAAAGTGACAAGTTCCACTTCTACTCTTCCTATCTAGCTTGCAACCTCTGACATCCGAGTCGCTGTAGCCAACTAAATCGAATCCGCCTTCTTTAGGATACCACAATCCTACATCGACTGTTCCTTACGTATTTCAGGATTCGTTTAGCTGTTGCGAAGTGTGATTCTTTAGGTGATACTTGATATCGCGCACACACTCCTACATCAAACTGGATATCGGGCCTGCTAGCCGTTAGGTACAGGAGTCATCCAACAAGCTTCCTGTAGAGTGATTGATCAACCGGCTTTCTAGCTTCATCCGCACTAATTTGCACGGAAGTGCTCATGGGGGTTGACGATGATTTGGATGTATTCATTCCAAACTTTTTGAGAAGCCCCTTCTGGAATCCATTATCGGTTACATACTAGGACAAAGTCTCATACCATGCTCTAGGGGTTTGCTTAAGTCCATACAATGCTTTCCTTAGCTTGTATACTAGGTCTTCGCCTTCTGGATTGACAAACCCTGGTGGTTGTTCAACATATACTTATTCAGCAAGGTCTCCATCCAGGAATGCACTTTTGACATCCATTTGGTATACAATGAAGCTTTTATGGGTGGCAAAGGCTAAAAATATCCTAATGGCTTCTATTCTGGCTACAGGGGCAAATGTCTCATCGTAGTCTATGCCTTCTTCCTGTCTGTAGCCTTGGGTGACTAGTCGGGATTTATTCCTGATAATGAGTCCATTTCTATCCTTCTTGTTTCTAAATACCTATTTGGTTCCAATTACGGATTGATGAGTAGGTCTGGGTACAAGATACCATACGTTGTTTCTTTCGAAACCGTTAAGCTCTTCTTCCATAGATGTGATCCAATGCGAGTTGTTGAGAGCTTCTTTGGTAGAAACAGGTTCGGATTGGGCTAAGAATACAGCAATAGTGCACATATTAAGTCTTCTAAGCTCGGATTGAGATTTACATTCTGGAAATGGAGATATCTCTGACTCGGGGTCTTCTTGCGCACATAGTACATTTCTTCATGTACTCTGTATTCTCCTATGGGTAGAAACACCAGCATCAATGTTTTCTATGATCAACTCTTGTGGGTGATCTCTCAACCATATTCTGTCGGGTTCTAATTCGGGGTCCCGTACTGTATCTTGAGTTGTTGTAGTTTCGGCTTCCGCTTGTACAGCATCAGCTTCATCTACGCCAGTTCTTACAGCTATGGGGTTGATTTCTAAGTCAACGATAGGTTCTAATGGAGTTGGTGGATCTATGATGGAAAGTTGTTGGATGTTCTGAGAAATGTCTTCTACTCCTGTAGGATCATGGTGAGGTTCATCGAACACTACATGAACTGATTCCTCAATTGTTAGCTTCCTTTTATTGAAGATCCTATAAGCTTTGCTAGCAGAGGAATATCCAACAAATATCCCTTCATCTGATTTCTCATCGAAGGTTCTAAGTTGATCCTTACCGTTGTTCAAAACGTAACACCTGCATCCAAATATGTGAAAGTACAAAACTAACGGAGTTTTGTTGTTCCATATCTTGTATGCTGTTTTGTTGTGATGCTTGTTGATGATACAGCGGTTTTGTGTATAGCATGTTGTATTGGTGGCTTCGCCCCAGAAACACTGTGGCAACTTGCTTGCGGCAATCATTGTCCTTGTTGCTTCCTTCAGCGTCATGTTCTTTCGCTCGGAAACACCATTTTGTTGAGGTGTTCGGGCAGCTGAGTATTCGTGTTATATCATATTTTCCAAACAGTATAGCTTAATAAAGCGGTTAGTGAATTCCGTACCTCTGTCGGAACGAATGGACACGATACTCGACCCTTTTTCATTTTGAAGCTTTCTCAGGTGCTCGGGCAGCTTTGATGTTGTTTCCTTCTTCTTGCTTAAGAAAATTGTCCAAGCGTACCTGGAATAATCATAAACAATAACGAGACAGTATTTCTTACCTCCCAAACTTACCAGGTCTACAGGACCATAGATATCCATATGTAGCATTTCCAAAACTCTGTGGGTGGAAAGGTAGGATTTGCTTTTCAGGGTGGTCTTGATTTGCCTGCCTTTCTGACAGGGTCCACATACGCTGTTTTTTTGGAATGAAACTTTTGGAAATACTCTAACCATTCCATGTCTGGAGAGTTTGTTGATCATCTTGAAGTTGACGTGTGACATCCTCTTGTGCCATAGCCAGCTTAGATCTGCAGTGCCTTTGGCAACAAAACAAGGAATTGTGGAGCTCGTAGGCATCCAGTCAGCAATATACATATTACCTGATCTGCTTCTTGTGAGCACAACTTCTTTGGTCAGGATGTTCTTGACTCTACAGTGATCTATATAGAACTTCACCGAGAACTGTTTGTCACAGAACTAGCTAATGCTAAGTAGATTGTACAGTAAGCCCTCAACATAAGCTACATCGGTGACTTTGAATTTTTCTACAAGTAGGGTTCCCTTCCCTCTTGTTCTTCCTTTAGATTTATCACCGAAGCACACTTTTGGACCGCGACCTTCTACGTAATCTGACAGCTTGCTTTTATCTCCTGTCATATGCCGGGAACATCCGTTGTCGAAGTACCATATGTCCTTCTCCAAAATGTTATGTATGCAAATAAATTAGGTAGATTTAGGTCCCCTTTGATTGTTGGGTCCATGGATGTTAGTGCCTTTAGGTACCCAGATTTTCCTGACAGTAATAGGTTTACTGTAGGATGGTTTAGGTCCATAGTTGCGATTTCTATGTGGGGATTGTACGTAGTTGCTATAACCATGATAATTATTATGCATGTAAAATTCAGGGTTATTATTAGTCAAGTACAAATGCCGTCTTAGAGGTGGATCCATTTTCTTCGGCCTTACAGCTTGCCTCCTGGGTCTCCAGTTGGATTCCCAAAGCTGTTGTTGATACTGTGAGGATACTTGTTGTCGCGAGGGATACCACGGCTCCTGTATCCAATACATAGGCATGCTGTACTGAAAGTACTGCCGTGCGGGCCTTTGATATTTGGATACAACCTTCTTTGTGAACGGCTGTTGGCGCTGTTGATATGCTCGGGGAGCATTCTGTTGGGTATGCCTTACAGGTCTGAATAGCTGGTAATTCCACTGTCTGGAATATGACTGTGGTGGCGGAATGGCAGCTTTTGCTGTTCGCGGTGCAACGGGTTCCTTCACATGACTCGGAACCTCTTCCGATACAGGAATGGGTTCCACACCCCTGACAAACACAGTACTAGTTTTCCCTTTATTGGAAAATGAGCTGTATCCTAAGCCACTTTTATCATGAGCATGTTGCCCAGTGCTTAGATTTCTTCTATTCTTTTAGATTATTTCTCGAAAGATTTCAGAATGGTCTCAAGTTCTCCTTCTCGTTTTTCGAGAGTTTTTACTTTGGCTTGAAGCAAAACAAAATCATTTTTATTGCTTTCACTATGAGATTTAGTCTCACTTAGTTCATGAGCAAGTTGATGATTGCTCTCCATGAGTTTTTCATACTTGACTTTGCTGTTTTCACAATCAACAGACATATTTTCGTAATTTACTTTCAGCAAGTTGTTTTCTTCTTTCAGCTCTAAGTTAGAAAGTTGGAACTGTATATTTTCATTTTTCAATGTCTCATGGGCCACTTGAATATTCTTAAACTCATTCATCATGTTTGTAAAAGTATTAGATACATTGGTAGGAATAGCTGAGGTTGAGCTTACCTCATCATCGCTATCTTCATCTTCCGGAATGTCCTTGGCCATAAAGCACATATAGGCTTTATCTTCGAAATCATCATCAGATGAATCACTGTTGGTGACTACATGAAGACATTCTTCGGATTTTGATGGTGCGGGGGAGGCTTCTGATTCACCAATCAGGGCCTTGAGCTTGTTTTTCCAAGCACGTCTTCTTCCATCCTTTTCTTGTTGCTCGGCTTCCGGCAACATTTGAACTTTAGGATGAGGACATTTATTTGCATAATGCCCTGGTTTCTTGCAATTATAACACAGGTTAGCATCAGCAGAGGAAGTTTCAGTACTTACCTCGTGTACAGGCTTGGGCCTGTATGGAGTCTTTCCCGACTGCTTGATAAACTTCTTGAACTTATGCATGAGGAGCGCCATTTCGTCTTGCGACAGGATGTCGTCGTCGCTGTCAGCATTCTTATGAATGGACTTTGATGAACTCGGAATGCTGTGTCTTCGGTTGGATACAGCGGCTAAGGCTATAGTCCTGGCAGGAGATTCTTCAGCTTTCTCTTTCCTGTCTATATTGTACTGAAATGCTTTGAGGTCAGAAAAGAGATCAAAGTAGATATTTCACTAAGATTGCACGACACACGCATAGCTGTGGTATTAATGTCCCATCGAGCAGGGAGTGAACTGAAAATTTTTAGGTTTTTCTCCCTTTGGGTATAGATCTTTCCTAATGCTTCAAGTTCACCAACAATGCCAGTGAATCTGAGGTCAAGTTCCTCGAGTGTTTCAGTTGGTTTATTTCAAAAGATTCAAATTGCTGAGTTAATTTTGAAATCTTGTTTTCTTTTAAGAGCTTAGTTCCCTCACAAATTAACTTGAGTTTATCCCAGATATCTTTGGCTGATTTGCAGCTCTTTACCTTAGAGAACGTGCCTTTGTCAAGAGTGACAAATAGCGCATTCTTTGCGACATTGTCGAGGTTGGCACACTTTCTTTCGCCAGAAGTCCATTGTTCGCGCTCTTTCTCGAGCATCTCTGCATGAGCCTGGCCTTCAATTCTTGGGTCCGGATTTACCTTCATGATCTTTATGGGGCCATCCTGTATGACAAAAATCATCTCTTCCTGCATTGCTGCAAGATGAGCCTCCATCCAAATTCTCCAATCATCAAATTCGTTAATAGAAAACATAGGAACTTTATTGATCATTGATGTATCCATATGAGAGTAAGGAAGAAAAAGACTGTATTTCAAAAAATAAGTGATTTAAGGATCTGATTCAATCAAAAATACGACTGATTATTTTTAGAATCAACCGCTCCGATACCACTTGTTGGCCACTAAGTATACAACATACAGCTTAGAAAGTGTTTTAAACAACAAGCTATACAGTTTTCAAATCTGAGTGCGTAGCGGAAGACTTGTCTAAAGTAAGTTGCTGTAAATACAGCGACTAGATATGAAGTATATACTAAAAGATAATCACAAATATTAAAACAATAAATGCAGAATGTAAATGACACGGTAATTAAAGTGGTTCGAGGTAAACCCCTCTACGTCCAGTGGTCCTCCACACATGAGTGAAAATATTTATTATAAATACTATGTATACAATTACATATTTATAATCAAACCTAATCAATATATCGTTCACACAGATTGATATAATGATCTTAGCCTTCAACCGTTCACACAGATTGGTTTAAGCTTTCACTTGACTGGCTTCTTTACACACAATTCCGAATCTTCGTCTCTTCAATGCCAGTCCGTCACACACAGTTCAGGAATAGCAAGGTTTCTCAGTCCACACAGGGCTGAAGGGGTTTTGTTCAATGATAGAACAATGTTTGAACAACAGCTTTGACTTTCTGAGCTTTTAGGTGATGCTGTGTTGTTCACGGTTTGAGCACTTGTATATCTCTTCTTTCAGAATAGCAGTATACTTTGGGAGATATGTTTGCTCAGATGTATATGATGATAACTTCGTTGTTGTTGATTTCGCGCGTCGGTTAATCAGTACTTGATCTTCAAACTCTGGGTATATATATATATATATATATATATATTGAATATATCCACTGAGATAGATCCGTTGAGCATAAGTCCGTTCCAACGGGATGATGTGTTTGAATAAAACATGATCCGGATTTTCACTTGATTGAAGATCTCTGACGGCTTAATATTTAAATACTTTATCCTTCAGTATTTAAATATATCTTCTTAAACGGGACTTTGACTTTAGCGAATAACAAAGATTCCTTCTTCTCCTGTTTGGATACTGTATGGAATGATAGCTGTATTGTCAATTTGAGACAGCTTCCATACTTAGTCTTATGAGACTCCTTTGCTGTATGATTGATTCACTGTATGCTGGAACTACGAGAAGTCTTCGATACAGGTTGACACCTTTGATCAGCTTTTCGATACATCTTGTTTGTTGTATGCTGGATTAGCACATTATCAAAACATTCTTATCAAGATCTTTCGATGTATGGATTGTTATCCCAACAGAATATAATACGAAACACAAGATATACGAGAAAACATACCCTTGTAGTCCGTTGATTAAATGGTATCCTTGTCTTGAGCTATTCCTCAAGCTTTAAACTTCTTTTCCTACGATCCAATCCGCTCCAAGATCTTGGATGATCCAACGCCGAAAATACCGCATCCCTACTTGCCACGCGCCGGAGAAACGACCGGAATGACAACACCTTGCTAATCAAGATTACAACACTCTAAGTGTTTAATCTATATCTCTCAATATTTCCTCACAAAATTTCTCTAAGAAAATTATGAAGAAGATGAATGAAGAAGATG
Organism: Orobanche coerulescens; assembly: GCA_033398695.1. Classification (NCBI taxonomy): domain Eukaryota; kingdom Viridiplantae; phylum Streptophyta; class Magnoliopsida; order Lamiales; family Orobanchaceae; genus Orobanche; species Orobanche coerulescens. The sequence continues at coordinate 38,323,293 of CM065815.1, forward strand.
GTGAAGAAGACCAAAATAAGTCTCTCTCTCTTTCCTCTTGCTAGAACCGTGAGGTTTCAAAGGGTATCCCAAATGAGATAGTCTTCCACTTCTTATTCAGCAGAAATCACCAACACGAGATATCACTTTGATATCTTGTCCCCTCAAGTCTTGGTCTTCCATTATTAAAATGGAGATAAAGACCAAGAGGGAGTTGGTGAAAGGTGGTGGCCATCTAGAAGGTATCGGATGAGTTCGATCCGCTTCGAACTCCCGTGAGTCTAAACAGATAAACTCTAATTCCATTCCGATGTATTTATATCAATTAGTTAATCCAATTAATTAATCATATTAAATACAAAATAACATAATTAATTTCTCCAAGAAATAATTATATTTATGAATTAAATTAATCACCCGGTAATATATTTAATTCATTAGGCCGTAAATTAATTTATCCAATAAATCAATTTAGATATCCAGTGTCCCAAATTAGATATCCAATTTCTAATATTCATAATGAGAGATTAAGCTCGATTCATTCCGTCGTCAATCCTATTGCGCGACTCGGTAGGTCCGTTTCAGTCAGCAATGGAAGGAACCAAAGAGTAGTAGCACCACCTAGCCAGCCTGGCGGCCTACACTGTGCCCCAACTGAGAACGAATGATTGGGATCATTCAAGAACCATTCTGTCGTGAATACCAGTATACGTATAAACCCTTCTTTCAAATGTCCCGATCAAGTTATAGGGTCACGGTCAGTCGAACCCTATATGTACTTGATGCTATGCATGCGTTAGTGTAAATCGAGATCATCGAGATCTCGTGTATCCAATACAACTAGCTCCAAGCTTTGGCCAAAGACTTATGATCTCATCTGCCAGTACCCGCATAGGACATATAACCCGCTCACTAACGGGAGAAAGAATTCTATCTTGGTATTCAGTAGGACCTGCTACTTGCCCGTCAAGATGCACGTCGAGGTTGACCCCCGCCTTCTGGTTTACAGGGTCGAACTACTCTAATGAAAATCTTGACGTTACAAGCACATCCCTACTAAATCCTCAAGTCGAAGGTTCACGAATACTTATCACAACCTTTCGATTCCGTCATTGACTGTCCCGGAGTGAAATCCGTGTGACGAATCGAGGGTGAGTCGGTTCGAGTATACTAATCCAATTAGCATACCTATAACGAGTGCTCCCACTAACCATTAGTGTTCGACAGGCACTCTCCATGTCAAAGAACACATCATACAAGTCTTCACATAAACTTAACGCCCAGTCAAGTTTCATCGACTTGCGAATGTTTAAGTATTGGAGCTATAAACCTTTCCAGTGCCGACCCCCTTATCAAATAAGGAGTGGAACGTTTTACTCTCAAATACACGAGCTAGTTTCTATATGTATATTTACGAGTTAGGAATGCCACTAACTACCAGTAAATAAAGAAACATCCATTGCCTTATATTAATGATATACATAATTACAAGTACAATGCCCTCACTCAACATCCTCTGAGTGGCATTCGAGGGCATACTCCAAAAAATCTCCCACTTTCACTCAATGCCACACACTATGATATCTAATACCCATGTTCTCCAGATTACGCTCCAAGCTAATCTGATAACATGGCTTGGTCAGTGGATCAGCGATGTAGTCGGCTGACTCTACTCTATGCAGCACAATGTATCTCTATGCGAACAAATTCTCTTACGAGATGATACTCTCTCTCAGTATGTTTTGTACCATTATGAAACCTTGGCTCCCAGGCCTGTGCTACTGCTCTATTATTATCGCATAAAAATGAAAAATAGGCAGTGAAACACATGGTGTCACGTGAAGTTTACCCAGTAACTTCTTAACCCTTCATTTGGAGGCCTCCGAGGCCGCTTTATACTCTGCCTAACAGGTGGAACCAGCAGTCGCGCTATACTTGGCACTATGCCAAGATACTGCTCCTCTTTTAAGAGTAAATGTAGCCAGAAGTAGACATAGAATCATCTTTCTGTCCTTGGAAATCAAATACAGTGAATCTCATTACATTCAGTTCTCCACTGCCGTATTTAAGAACCAGGTCTCTAGTTCTTCTAAAGTACTTGAGAACATTCTTTTACAGCAGTCTAATGTTCCCTAACTGGGTTAGCCCGAAACCTACTTACCACGCTCCCAGCATGCGTAATGTCAGGTCTTGTACACAATAAGTATACATATAGCTACCCAAATTCTGAAGCATATGGTATATTAATCATTTCCTTTCATTGTTCCTCACTATGAGGACACATCTCCAAGGTGAGTATTATTCCATGTCGCATCGATAGGAACCCTTTTTAAGAATAATCCATCTTAAATCGCTTTAAGATTTTATCTATATAGAGGGCTTGGGGAAAAACTTATCATTCTCTTCGATCTATCCCAGTAGAGTCGAATCCCAAGAATATAGGTTTCTTCTCCAAAGTCTTTCATGGAGAAATTACTCGAAAGCTAAGTCTTTCACAGAACTGAGCATTCCCACGTCATTTCCTATTAGTAGAATGTCATCTACATATAGTACTAAGAATGCAATCTAGCTCCTACTAACCCTCTTGTATACACAAGGTTCCTCTTCATTTTGTACGAAGTCAAACTCTTTGACTGTCTCGTTAAAACGAAGGTCCCAACTACAGGAAGACTGCTACAGTCTATTTCATGGAGTCTACATCCACCATTGCTAGGTCATTGGTCGCGGGTCGGTCTCTTGTTTATCACCAGGAACCTCGTGGAAACCCAGTTACTCCAAGTGCATAAAACTATACCTCTCAGGTAATTGAGACACCCTACTAGACCTACGAGGTGGTTGTACTTGTGTTTCAAAAGGTTCCATTCCAATTTCTTGCACAGGTGTCTCCCGAGGAGTTTCATTGTATTCTTCTAAAGAAATACTTCTACCTGCTCCGCCTTCCTGAATGAACTCATCTTCCAGGAAGTATGCTTGTAAAGCAACAACGATCTTTCGATCTTTGGGCATGTAGAATAGATATCACATCGTCCCAGACGGGAATCCAATGAAATGTCCCTTCGCGGACCTAGCTTCCAACTTCTCCACCTTAGTCTTCTTGACATATGCGGGACATCCCCAAATCCTAATATGATTAAGACTTGGTTTCCTGCCCTCCCACATCTCATGTGGAGTTTTAGGAACAGATTTTGAAGGACATCTATTCAAGATGTAAGCGGCAGTCAGGAGTGCATACCCCCACAGGTAAATCGGTAAGTCAGTATAGCCCAACATGGAACAGACCATGTTCAACAAGGTCCGGTTCCTTCTTTCTGACACACTATTTAACTGAGGAGTACCTGGAGGTGTTAGTTATGATACTATCCATGTTCCTTCAGGAACTCGTCAAACTCCATACTCATATACTTGCCACCTCAGTCCGACCGAAGTGATTTGATATGATTACCAGTTTGTTTGTCGACTAGGTCCTTGAATTCCTGGAACTTCTCAAAGGCCTCAGATTTATGTTTCATTAAGTATACATAACCATACCTAGTATGATCATCTGTAAACATAATGAAGTACTGATATCCATCACGTGCTACTTCCAAAGCAACCCAGATGTCGGTATAAATTAATCCCAGTTTATCAGCGACTCTTTAAAAGCTCCTTATAAAGGGCGATTTAGTCATTTTGCCTTTAAGGCAAGATTCACAAGTAGGAAAGGGATCCGATCCCAATGGACACATAAGTCCATATTTTTCCATTTTGTAAACCTTGGTCTGACCAACATGACCAAGTTTAAGATGCCATTTCAAAACTTAATTGGTTTCATCCCTACCACGTTTCCTAGTCATAGTATTCACAACGACTTTGTTACTGAGGTTTAGATGATACAGTCCATTTAACAATGTAGCAGTACCCACTAGTTTATTTCTGAAATAAATTTTGCAGGAACCATCACCAATGAAAAATGAAAAGCCTTTTCGGTCCATGAACGGAATGGATACAATGTTTTTATGCCCCTTGGGCAAAACAAGTACATCTTCTAAAGTCAAAACAAAGCCGGATTCTAAACCCAAAAGAATTGATCCTATGTCGGTCGCCTCGACACTATGCCCGCTTCCGATTCTGATCATAACTTCTCCAGCTCCAAGCTTCCTACTTTGTTCCAGATCCTGATTCACGGTACAAATATGAGAACTAGCACCAGAATCCAGTATCCAGGAAGTCGTAAATACAATAGCAGAATAATTTGTTTCCAAAAGTAAAAGTTCTGTACCTGAAGTGCCATGAAGAATCGGACAGTCTCTAGCCCAGTGGCCCAGCTCACCGCACTTAAGACAAGCATCCTTCTTCTTCTTGTTCTTCAGAACCATTGGGGCCTCTTTTTCTTCTTGTTCTTAGACCTCCGAGGTCCAGAAGAAATCACAAGAGCAGACTCCTTCATCCGTGGAGTCTTCATCTGAGACTAAGCGGTCACAAGTTTGTTCATTAGCCCAGCTAAATTACATGCAATCTCATTGCAGTTGAAGTTCATAACAAACTGTGAGAAGGAATCAGGGAGAGACTGTAGGATAAGGTCGGTTTGGAGAGAAGTATCCATTTTAAAATAAAGAGCCTCCAATATCTCGATCATGAATATCATTTTGACGACGTGTTCCCCAACATTCTCACCTTCCTTCATCCTTGAACCGAACAGTTGCTTGGATATCTCATATCTAGCAGTTTTCCTGTGCTCACCATAATGTTCGGTTAAGTGAGATAGAATCTGCCTAGCAGAAGTCATTTTTTCATGATCTCTCTGAAGCTCATTGGAAATAGAAGCCATCATGTATGCACGGACTTTTACGTCATCCTTAACCCACTTTTCGTGGTTTTCAATCTCTTCCTGATTGGCTCTTGTCCGCACCGGAGGCGCCAGAATGTCCGTCTCCAAGATGTATGTGCCTCTATACTGAGGACTATCATCAGATTGCGGAGCCAATCCATAAGTTAGGTATGATTAAGGTGTTCTCTTCGAGTAGAATTGCGAGTGGGTTCATTGTCATATTGAGAGTTATGTCTGCATTTAAGTATGACATATTAATTTGCGACTCGTTTAATTATGTTCTGAGTATAGAATTAAGGTCTTTTCTATTCTTGTTACCCAGTTCCCACTATTTTTATCGGAATAACACACTCCCATGTGAAATCCGGAAGTATCGTCGCTCTACTTCATAGTGGTGATCGAGTTCTTTATAAATCTTAATAGAGGGCAACCGAATAGGTTTCTAGTCTATTAATTTTCATAAAGTGGCGTCCAACACCAACCCATCTAATGGATGATTCGATCTTCTTTTTCCCCTTGTTCACTCCCCTCAACCTATACGATTTCTATGGTTCATGAACAAGTTAAGTTTATACCATCGACGCAAATCAGTTTCACAATTGAATCTTTTCCGGAAACCTATCAGGTTTCTAGGGATAAAATTTGCTCCAACCGAAGGCATCCAATGTAACACCCCCAAAATCAAATCGGGAATATTACACGCCGCAGACCCTCTCCGTGAGTATCCACCAGGCTAGACATCGAAATAATACATTACATTACATACCGACGTAACAGAATAAAAAACCAATAGACCGATTTGGTCTTTTATCACTAACATACAAATCAAAGTATACATTTCTATCTCGACTCACACCCATACAAGGGTAAAATACACTCACAAACAAAAGTACGATAGCAGAAAAGACCATACAACTAACTCCGACCGACTGTACCCAAAATTGGCCTTCATGTGATTAATATCATTCGTCTTCCATCATCCTTCGCACCGATCCTGTGTTTTGCTCCCAAAACCTGCATGTACCTGGACGCAGAACAGACATCCACCCCCCGAATACTAGGGGGTTAGCAAAACTCCACTGTTTTGCTAGTACAAGTATAAAGTGCAAATACGAGCCATACACAACACATTCCGAGAATACAAAGAAAGACTTCCCGAGATATATTTAGTTAAAATAGTTCAAGTCTTGAAAGTAGAAACGAAACAAGTAAGCACTTTGAAAACACTTCCAAATCTCGGGAGTTTTGAAAACATTTGAAATTGAAAAGTTCTTAATTCCTCGAGAGCCACTTAGGGTCACAGTCCCAAAGTTCATTTTCAAAAATACAAATCTGTTAACTAAACACGGGGTCCCCGACCTAACTATTCCTGTCACAAAACACAGGTTCCACGACCCGATCATCCACTTCAATTCACTTACAAGGACACATTACACATAATACATTATTCTTATGCCATTCTAGCCAAACACCAAGACTCGATATAAAATGTATCTCGACCCCGAGCACAAAGCATTGTGATACTCCGGACATATCACAATAATCATCAAAACAATAACATCAACATCACGAAAACCACACCTGGTAACCCGTGGCCGTACCCATTAGTAGCGACCCCCAGAGGCCCCGTCGGACCATCCCCGGGTGGGAAACCACTTCCGCGGCCGTACCCATTAGTATCGGCCCCCAGAGGTCCCGTCGAACCATCCATGGGTGGAAGAACAACTCATACACACTAGCGTTCACACTTCCGCGACCGTACCCATTAGTATCGGCCCCCAGAGGTCGCATCAAACCATCCCCGGGTGGAAGAACAACTCGCAGTTTACAAAACCACAACTCTCAAAGGTAAAACACACAAAATATATAGTCGAGGTACCTTTCTAGAATGGCCATATTGTCCGACACATACTCACTTACCGAGAAACAATACCATCAACCAAAGAATTCAATGGTGAAACTAGCAACAAACACATAGCAACGAGATAGAATACCTTTCCAACCACGTAGAACGGCACAACCTCCTCATAAAGGAGTTACCACCTTTATCACACAATGTCACATGATCATCAATAAACACACGTTCCCCCACACATACCTCAACAAAAGATTAAACTTTAAATCTACAAACGACATAATCACACAACACGATACCCTACGAAAGTAAGGTATTCCTATACTCAAAAATAATACACATACTTAGACAATCACATTTAAGAACGAGACCATACGAGTCATCTTTAAGGAAATATTGAAAAGCATATCGATTCCTTTGAAAGTTAATTATAGACATTCATTCAGCACGTATCGTCTATTACCAACTATTAAATCCGCACAACACGTAATGTATGGGCAAGATACTTGCCTCGAAATCTATTTGTGAATACTCCGACGAACGCGGCTCGGCCGAAACAGCCCCGAAAACTGACCACCTTTGCAAGAAATCAATAACAACACAATCACTACGAGAATAACACCGCTACGAATCAACAACATTAAACGAAATCCCAATCGACAATAAGAAACTACAAGGGTTCAAGGGTTTGTTCCAAGAAAGCCAAAATCATGTTTTGGGTGATAAAAATCGATAAATGAGTTACAAAATCCGAATATCATGACCAATACAACGGGATTACCATGAACAATTCACCAATATCGGACAAAATCAACGAATCACGAAGAAAACCTCCAAAATACCCGAAATTAGGGTTCTAAGAATTTTACCTTGATTAAAATGGGGAAAGATGTTGGAACGTTGTTAAATCCATACTAGGAACTCAAAGATGTTGATGAGTGATGATGTCAGGCCAAAATCCATGGTTATACACCCTCAAGATCGTCTAGATCGCCGGAAGGAAGAAAGGGGAGGAAGAAATGACGAAAGTTGACCTCTGCAGTCCTATATATACTGCCAACAGTTAGCGCACGCTAAGGTATGTGTAGCGTGCGCTATCGGCTGCAAAATGCAGTCCAGAACACTCTGCCAGACTTCGTTAGCGCGCGCTAATAAATTCGTTTAGCGTGCGCTAATTATGCACTGTGTAGCCTGTGCTATTTCGGACATAACTCCTTCGTCCGGACTCCGATTGACTTGCCGTTTGAACCATTGGAAAGCTAATTTGATTCTCTATCATATTGTAAAGTTTAAGAATTTTTAGACTTAATAAGTGCCGGTGGTGATCTTACAAAGTCGACCAAATGCACAACAACGATATTTCTCGACAAAACAATGATTATTCAACATGCAACGAAACACTAACGGACAACACCAACGATCCAAATCGAAAACAAATAAATAACAAAGCGCGACATACTATTAGCTCGACTTATGCAATGATAAGCCGTACCCAATGAACACCACAACACGGTACATCATGCCGTACCCAACATAAGGAAAAACTCAAGTAATCGCCAACAGAGCAAAATAACCGGCACAACCGACAAAAATTCAAAAATAACCGGAAACGAAAATCTCGGGTATTACATCCAATGCGCTCCCGGTAATTTATCTGTCCTCCCCGAACGACTACCCCGATAACTCGGAAGCATAGCACATCCGGTTTGGATTTCAATTTTCCGAAAGCTCGATGGAGGGAAGGAAAACCTTGAAACCTTATAAACTTAATAATTTGTTGTGGGAGAATTTTTGCGATTAACGTTACACTTTGCACACTAATCATTTAAGCGCATTTGTGGCATTCATACAATATGAAACAACCATTCACAACCTAGTTGCTACCAACATGTGGTTCATGGACCGTTCCTAGAAAACAAAAACTCCGTAAGCTAATTACTAGTCTTCGTCTTGAATCGTCGTCTTCTCAAAATGGATCTTCCTCCGGTCTTCGTCATACATATAAATTTTACATTGAAAATTGCATCCTAGATACAAATATTTCTAGTAAAATAAATAGGCTCAAAACGGCCTTTACAACCCAATCGAATAAAACCGAACGATTCAAAACTAAGTCCATGAACCACATCCCCATTCAAAAGCATTCATCCAATAAATACTATATAAATGGAAAGCATAGAGATACATTGATCCAATCAACAATACGAACCGATCCAATCGATTCATTCAAAACGAATTAATCCAATTAATTCAAACAACCATCAATTTTAACTTGTTCCGGACGATAATATATTTCAATAAATTAATTCCCCTAAGATTAAAATTACCATAATTAAATCTTAGTCAAATTAAATCCAATTTAATTTTTGGAAAATTAATTATAGAACGAAATATAAAAAACGGAGTCGAAAAACACGGCAGAGCACCGCCAAATAAGTCGCTTAGCAGTCGCCGAAAGGTGGCAGCGACCGTGGACCGAGACCATTGCCAAGCAGCGACCGGCAGGATGCCGAGCACTGCCGGCATAAACTTCCGTGTGGCCGATCACAGGCCCAGATCGCAATCTGGTGCATGGGACCGCGAGGCCCGCCCAGTGCAGTCACGTCCGATTACGCTGCCTGCTAATTTCAAAAATAATATTTTTTAATCTTTATATTACACTTTAAATCAGTTTTTCAAAAGAAAAATAGATTTATATTGTAACATAAAATCATGAAAAAATAATTTTTGGATGAACAATAGAAAATCAACGATTAATACGATTATGATTCCAAATCATATACCATCTAATCAAGCATTCCAAATGCCAATATCATATATACGATCGCAAGACCTACGCTCCGATACCACTGTTGGGATTCAGTGCCTAAAACGAAGGCCCAACGGAAGCGGTAAAACAAAAATTAATTCGATCTAAATCCCTACGAGGATCGATCGAGCTACGTATGTACGAATATAATACGAAACACAAGATATACGAGAAAACATACCCTTGTAGTCCGTTGATTAAATGGTATCCTTCTCTTTAGCTATTCCCCAAGCTTTAAATTGCTTTCCCTACGATCTAATCCGCTCCAAGCTCTTGGATGATCTATCGTGTCTCTACTTGCCACGCGCCGGAGAAATGACCGGAATGACAACACCTTGCTATCCTCCAAGGATACGGCTAGAGCAAGTTTGTAGGAGCTTGTTAATCAAGATTACAACACTCTAAGTGTTTAATATATATCTCTCAATATTTCCTCACAAAATTTCTCTAAGAAAATTATGAAGAAGATGGTGAAGAAGACCAAAATAAGTCTCTCTCTCTTTCCTCTTGCTAGAACCGTGAGGTTTCCAAGGGTATTCCAAATGAGATAGTCTTCCACTTCTTATTCAACACAAATCACCAACATGAGATATCACTTTGATATCTTGTCCCCTCAAGTCTTGGTCTTCCATTATTAAAATGGAGATAAAGACCAAGAGGGGTTTGATGAAAGGGGGCGGCCATCTAGAAGGTATCGGACGAGTTCGATCTGTTTCGGACTCCCGTGAGTTTAAACAGATAAACTACGATTCCATTCCGATGTATTTATATCAATTGATTAATCCAATTAATTAATCATATTAAATATAAAATAACATAATTAATTTCTCCAAGAAATAATTATATTTATGAATTAAATTAGTCACCCGGTAATTTATTTAATTCATTAGGCCGTAAATTAATCGGTGGTGATTGAGAGGTCCGAGACTGTTCCGTGTTTATTTGTGAGAGGGCTTGGCTCTCTAATCTTATTGTTGTGAGTATTGAAGGTGAGGATTTTATTCTTGGGGATGATTGGATCGAGCGGCATGATGCAATCATGAACTACCGCACGAGAATCATCACCATGTTAGCTGAGGAAGGCACCGAGCACTCTTTCGCGGAACGAAAGAGGGGAAACCAGAAGTTCGTAATTAACGCCTTAAAGGCAATGACTCCTGCGGAAGGGGTGTACTGGTTATTAGTGCTACGCCTTGAAGGCGGGGGATGGTGGAGTTGAGTTTTCATCGATTCCAGTCATTAGTGAGTTCCCTGATGTATTTCCTGACGAGTTACTGAGGTTGCCACCGGACCGTGAGGTAGAGTTTGCTATCGAGTTAGAGCCAGGTGCGGCTCCGATTTCGAAGGCGCCGTATCACATGGCACCTTCAGAGATGGCCAAATTGAAGAAGCAGTTGAGTGATCTTCTTGAGTCGGGGTATATTCAACCGAGAGATTCACTTTGGGGCGCACCAGTTCTGTTTGTGCGGAACGAGGATGGTTCACTGCGTTTATGTATCGACTATCGCGAGCTAAACAAGGTGACCATCAAGAACAAGTATCCCTTGTCGAGAATTAATGACTTGTTCGATTAGTTGCAGGGAGCTGCAGTATTCTCGAAGATCGACATGAGATCGGGATACTATTAGCTTCGGGTGAAGGAGTCCGATATTCCAAAAACAACTTTTCGATCGAGATACGGACATTATGAGTTTATGGTTATGCCCTTCGGGTTAACTAACGTGTCGGCAGTGTTCATGCAGTTGATGAACAAAGTCTTCATCGAGTATTTGGATAAGTATGTCGTCGTCTTCATTGATGATATCCTTATTTATTCGAGGAATGAGCAGAAGCATACGCATCATCTGCGTGTGGTGTTAGACATTTTGAGGACCGATTGACTCTATGTGAAGTTCTCGAAATGTGAGTTCTGGCTGAAGGAGGTGATGTTTCTGGGTCACGTGATTTCAGCCGAGGGGTCCATGTTCCACAGAAGATTAAGGCAGTGTTGGATTGGGCACCGCCTAAGAATGTGAAGAAGGTCCGCAGTTTCTTAGGTTTGGCTGGCTACTATCGTAGGTTCGTCGAGGGGTTCTCGAAACTAGCTCGGCCACTTACACAGTTGCTCCAGAAATCCGAGAAGTTCGTCTGGAATGACGAAAGGTCGTCGAGTTTTGAGGAGTTGAAGAGGCGTTTGACTTTAGCCCCAATTTTAGCATTGCCGTGTGGCAACGAGGGTTTTGCCGTTTATAGCGATGCTTCGGGTCAGGGTTTTGGGTGCGTGTTGATGCAGCACAACAAGACTATCGCGTATGCATCGATACATTTGAGGCCGTATGATCTTAACTACCCTGCTCACGATTTGGAGTTAGCGGCAGTTGTTTTCGCACTCAAGATTTGGCGTCACTATCTATTTGGCTCTGCATGTCAGATTTTTACTGATCATAAAAGTCTGAAGTACATATTCACTCAGCGGGAGTTGAATATGAGACAGAGCAGGTGGCTGGAGTTGATTAAGGATTATGACCTCGAGATCCTTTATCATCCGGGTAAGGCGAACGTCGTGGCAGACGCCTTGAGCCGGAAACTGGTTGCGTTGCGGATGCTTGAGATTCTTACGTCTCAATCGGAGTTTCAACGAGATTTGACCGAGTTGAGTGTTGAGATCTTGTTTCCAGGGGCCATCGGGCAACTTTGTGCTTTGGAGATTTCGTCGTCGTTGATCAATGAAATTAAACTAAAGTAGTTGGAGGATCCGATGATTACTCAAATCCGAGAGAATGTTCTTAAGGGAAAGTCTCCTGGGTTTGTGATTCACGAGGATGGTTTGTTGAGGTTCTAGAGTCGGCTTTGTGTACCGAACAATTTGGAATTGAGGCATAGTATTTTGTGTGAGGCCCATGCTACGCCTTACTCAGTTCATCCTGGTTCGAGTAAGATGTACAAGGACCTAAGGAGGAACTTTTGGTGGAATGACCTGAAGGAGGAGGTCGCACGGTTCGTGGCGAAATGTTTGACTTGTCAGTAGGTCAAAATCGAGCATCATCGACCAACTGGGTTATTGCAGTCGCTTCCCGTCCCGGAATATAAATGGGAAGATATTTCGATGGACTTTGTCGCGAACTTGCTGAGATCGAAGTCTGGTATGAATATGATTTGGGTGATTGTAGATCGTCTGACCAATTCGTCACATTTTCTGGGCATCAAGGATACTTGGGGTCCGGAGAGGTTGGCTCATGTGTTTATTGCGCAGATTGTGAGGCTTCACGGTACTCCGAAGTCTATTGTTTCAGATCGGGATGGCCGTTTTGTATCGCACTTTTGGCAGGCGGTACATAAGTTGTTGGGTACTCGTTTACGTCCGAGCACTTCTTTTCATCCTCAGTCAGATGGGAAGTCAGAACGCACTATCCAGACATTTGAGGATATGTTGCGTGCTTGTGCTCTCGATTGGAGCAGTGACTAGGAGGAACATTTGTCGTTGATCGAGTTCACGTACAGCACTAGTTGGCACGCATTGATCAAGATGGCACCGTATGAGGCGATTTATGGGTGGCGATGTCGATCACCGATTTGCTGGAACGAGACGTCTGATTTAGGTGGGACCGCGGATATTGCTATGGAGACGAGGCAAAAGTTGGAATTAATTCGGAAGAGGATGTTGACCGTTGAGAGTCGACAAAAATCTTATGCTGACATCCGTCATCAACATTTGGAATTCGAGGTGGGAGACCACATTTTGCTAAAGGTGTCATCGACGAGGGGAGTTTTCCACTTCGTAAAGAAGGGAAAGTTAAGTACGAGATTTATTGGGCCCTTTGAGATTCTTGAGAGAGTTGGCGAGTTGGCATACCGTTTGGCGTTGCCTCCGGCCTTGAGTCATGTTTATAGCATTTTCCATGTTTCCCAGCTGAGGATATATGTTCCGGATCCTAGTCACGTCATCGACTATGGGGAGATCGATATCGCTGAGGATATTACCTTCGAGGAGCGTCCCTTGAAGATTTCGGAACACCGTGAGAAGCGACCGAGGCATATGACCATTCCTTTGGTCAAGGTGCAGTGGTCGAGGCCTGGTGTCGAGGAGGCAACTTGGGAAACCGAGGATAGCATGCGTACTAGGTACCCCGAGTTGTTTGTTTCTTAAGTTTCGGGACGAAACTTATTTTTAGAGGGGTAGAATGTAATATCTGCACTTTTTCTTTTCTGGTATTTTTCATTTTTGTGTATTTAGCATTTTTAGCGACTCGCTTGTAACCGTACTGGTATTTTGAGAATACTCTATACTGGACTTTTTGTCATCCGAGCTTGTTTCGAACTTATTTTACTCGATTTCGCGTTTTATGTCATTTTCGTCGCTATTTGGTTCGATTCTCGTAATCGTTGTTGGAACCGCCATTTTGGGGTTGCCGTAAATCTATCTTATGTTATTATACGTGTTGTGGGTTTTTGTTTGATGTTTCGATCGTGTATCGTGTTTCAGATGTTTTGGGTCGTTTTGTAATTTCCCAAAGTTATGGGGTAATTACTATCCTTGTCGTTTCCGAACCCTCGGGTAGTCAGAATCACATTCCATTTTAGCGTTTTAGTTTCTGCCTCGAACTCGTCGTGAATGTATCCATTGGTACACCTTTGTACCATCCGATCGATCTTCGTTGTAACGTCGTGCATTTCTGGCCTGCTGCCAGAGGCACATTATGGCCGTAAGCGAAGGCTGTTACGGCCGTAATGCTCATCGGTTACGGCCGTAAGTTCTTACTTGTACGGCCATAACAAGACTTCGTTTTTTCTGCTTTTGTTCTAGTGGCAACTTACGGGCATAATGTTCGTGAGTTACGGCCGTAAGAGATGTTACGGCCGTAACCAGAGAGTATTACGGTCGTAAGTGTACTTTGTTGTTTTGTCCAGTTTCCCACCCAGGGCTAGTTACGGACGTAAAGTGAAAGACTTAGAGCCATAATGTTTGTGAGTTACGGCTGTATGTGAGGGATGTTATGGCCGTAACATTGTTGGAGCAAGATTGGTCGGTATCGCCGTTTGGAGATAGAGTTATAAAACTCTTTCGCATTGCGGAAGCAATTTAAGTAAAGGTGCGGAAATTAAATGACACATGATTTATAGAGGTTCGGCCAAACGTGCCTACGTCCTCTCTCGGTATCTTTTTCTATAGGCTAAAGATAAACCTCTGCACCTCTATTCTATCGGTCGAGGGATAACTGTTACAAACTCGTCTTCTACTGTTCCGAGTAAACCGTTCAATCACTTGTCTTTTTGTCGGTCCAAGTTAAACCGTTTTCCTTTTCTATTGGACAAGGAATCAGCCGATCTAGCTTTCTATGGTTACTAGATAAACCTCACGTAGATATCGATTGTGATTCTAACAATGCCGGATCCTTGATCCTAGTAACACCGAATCCAATCGTATCCTTTCTTTTACCTCTCGTGTATGTATTGAATGTATAAACACTCAGACTATCGATATAAGCACAATTACAACAACAAGAATATCAATATCAATATCTGATCAATGTATCGTTTGCTTTGCGTTGTTGTGTGATGAATACCATTAGAGTGGTATTTATAGCCTCAACTAGTCGTTAGCCTTCTGTCACTTCATCACGTATGCTACCAATCTTCTCTTACGTACGCTAGCTTCCTTACGTACGTTAACATCATTATGTTACGTATGTTATGCTTCATATAAAACAGTCTAGTAGCATTTGGCTATTGTGTTACGTACATTAGCAAATTGCCCATTACGTACGTTATGATAAGTCTTCATATTCGTTGTATGCTGAACTATGCATTGACGTCATCTCCAACGTCTCCTTGTTTGAATGCTTAAACACTTGGTTACGTACGTTAAGTCCTGTATATTACGTACGTTATAGTCATGAAGTTGCGTACGTTATGCGTTGTCTGTTACGTACGTTAAGCTTGGTCAGGTGACTTTCTTCTCGTCTGATCAGGTAGGTTTCTCTCATTTGATCAGGTAGGTTGGATCTCGCCTGATCAGGTAGGTTCCCATCTTGACTAATCTGAACAGATAGCTTTTCCCGGATTGTGCGACTTTTTGCGTCTTCGAATTCTTCGTTGTTTTGTTTCGGTTCTTTGTGTTTTGCTTTGTTTAACAACTTTAATCATCAAAACTCAATTGATGAATATTTGGAATAAAATATTCCAACAATCTCCCACTTTTTGATGATTACAAAACAACATCTTGAATTGGATAAAACCTGCAAAATAATATATATATATATATATATATATTTGTACGAATCAAAGTTTTCGGCTTTGATCATTTCGTTAGTTTCACCCATCTTTTTTTTCTCCTTTTCGACTTCTTCTTTTCATTTTTCAACTTCTTCTTTTCGTTTCTGACTTTTCTCCTTTATATTTTTCTCTCCCCCTTTTTACTTTTTATTTTTCTCGTCATTCTTCCATGACGCTTTTTATCCATTCAATTATTTTCTCCCCCTTTTGTTATAAGCAAAAGTGTAAAAAAAATACCAATATGATATGATAAGATATGAATAAAATGGTATAACTCCTCCTGACAAAAATCTCCCCATTAAAACATAAACTCCCCCTGAATAAAATATTTAGTAATGAAAATTAATTTTTGGGGATCCAACCGATAGTTGATTTTCTTTCGAGACATAGACGATATTCGGAATAAAAGTTCCTTTTGGAATCCAAATCATTTTGGTTTTTATCGTTCGTCGTGGGATTTTGCAACTCGTAAAATGATGCCCAATATTTAAATATTTTTCGCAATAGGGTATCTTGAAATTTAAGGATTCATTTTTAGAATGTGGTTTGAATCCCAGCCCCTGTTTGTTCAACGTAAATTTTTTAACCGAGAGCATTTGTTCAAATTTTTCGTTTCCACACGAAAATTTCTTCGTTAAATTTTTAAACTCGGTTTGAACTTTCAAAAGATCATTTTTTAAGATATTTTTTTTTTTCAATGCATTTAGAATGATCGGTCTCGATAATTTTTCCCTTTTGAAGAATTTTGGAAATTTTAATTTCCAATGATTTATTTTTAGATTGGAGGGATTTGATTTCAGATAAAGCATTTTGGAAATCGGTATGCAATAATTCAAATGCTTCAAAAGGTTCATCTTGGGAGGATGTACTTACTTGACTTTCGACGTCACTTTCGTCGAATGAACTTCGGGCTATGAGAGCGAGATTATTTTGATTAATAAAATCATCATCTTCATCTTCATCGCTCCATGTTGCAACGAGAACTTCCTTCTTAGGATTTGCTCGGCGATTCTTTGCGAAGTGGCCTGGTTTTCCAAAGACTCGACAGTTGTTGTCGAATTTCTTCATTCCGCCCGAGATGTCTTTCTTTCTCCGGTTTAATAAGTTTTGGAACTTATTAATATTCTTGGCATAATATGCCGATTCTTCGTCACTATCGTCCACCAAAATTTCTTCTTTCCTAGACATCTTATCCTTCATTGCTATCGATTTTTCTTTCGGCTTCGGTTTGGCATTCCGAGATTTTAGGACAATATCGTAGTTTATGAGCGAACCAATGAGAACACTAAAATCAAGATTGTTTGGATCTTTTGATTCCATTATTGCCATCAATGTGCCGTCCCATTCTCGAGATAGTGATCGGAGGATCTTCTTTACTTTCTCACTACTTGAGAGGGGCTTCCCATAACATGCCAATCCATCTGTGATGACCGAAAATCGGTCGAGCATTATTGTAATGGATTCATCTTTTTTCATTTGTAATAGCTCATAATCGTGAAGAAGCATGTTGATCTTCGTCTCCTTGACTTGAGACGTTCCTTCATGTGTGACTTCAAGCATTTTCCATATTTTTTTCGCACTATCACACGAAGATATCTGGTTGTCTTCTTCCGGATTTAGTGCACAATATAATAATTGCGTTGCTTTGCAATTATAATGATCATTTTTTCAATTGGAATCATCGTACTATTCAAAAGATTTAAGCGTACCGTCGGATTTGAGGGGAATTTTCGGACCAAGACATATTACTTTCCACAACTCGACGTCGTAGGCTCGAATGAATACCAACATCGTCTTTTTCCATGTCATGAAATTTGATTCATCAAAGATGGTGGTCGATTAAGAGCAAGACCTTCAACCGGTGTAAATTGAAATGCCATTTGGATCTTCTCCTTGGATGTTAAGCCGCTTCTAGGAGGTACCGCTCTGATACCAATTATTGGAGCAAGATTGGTCGGTATCGCCGTTTGGAGATAGAGTTATAAAACTCTTTCGTGTTTCGGAAGCGATTTAAGGTGCGGAAATTAAATGACACAGGATTTATAGAGGTTCGGCCAAACGTGCATATGTCCTCTCTTGGTATCTTTTTCTATAGGATAAAGATAAACCTATGCACCTCTCTTCTATTGGTCGAGGGATGACCATTACAAACTCGTCTTCTATCGGTCCGAGTAAATCGTTCAATCACTTGTCTTTTTTTCGGTCCAAGTTAAACCGTTTTCCTTTTCTATTGGACAAGGAATCAACCAATCTAGCTTTCTATGGGTACTAGATAAACCTCATGTAGATAACGATTGTGATTCTAAAGATGTCGGATTCTTGATCCTAATAACACTGAATCCAATCATATCCTTTCTTTTACCTCTCGTGTATGTGTTGAATGTATAAACACTCAAACTATCGATATAAGCACAATTACAACAATAAGAATATCAATATCAATATCTGATCAATGTATCATTTGCTTTGCGTTGTTGTGTGATGAATACCATTAGAAGTGGTATTTATAGCCTCCAAAGCTTCAACTAGCCGTTAGCCTTATGTCACTTCATTACGTACGCTACCAACCTTCTCTTACGTACGCTAGCTTCCTTACGTACGTTAACATCAATATGTTACGTACGTTATGCTTCATACAAAATAGTCCAGTTGCATTCATCTATTGTGTTACGTACGTTAGCAAATTGCCCATTACGTATGTTATGATAAGTCTTCATATACATTGTATGCTGACCTATGCCATGACGTCATCTCCAACGTCTACTTGTTTGAATTCTTAAACACTTGGTTACGTACGTTAAGTCCTGTATATTACGTACGTTATAGTCATGAAGTTGCGTACGTTATGCGTTGTCTGTTACGTACGTTAAGCTTGGTATGGTGACTTTCTTCTCGTCTGATTAGGTAGGTTTCTCTCGTCTGATCAGGTAGGTTGGATCTCGTTTGATCAGGTAGGTTCCCATCTTGACTAATCTGATCAGATAGCTTTTCCCGGATTGCGCGACTTTTTGCGTCTTCGACTTCTTCGTTGTTTTGTTTCGCTTTTTTATTGTTTTGCTTTGTTTAACAATTTTAATCATCAAAAATCAATTGATGAATATTGGAATAAAATATTCCAACAAACATCTGTCAGTATATAAACTGGCAGCGGCCGACTTTTCCTCATTTCTCACTTTTCTCTCTTCTCTTCGCGACGGGAGCGATCTTGAGGCCTAGGGTGTTGGAATATAAAATGCAACGGAAGCAAGTTGGTGATAATATTTTATGAAAGGTTTTATAAACTAACCAACAGAAAACTCGGATCTATTTAGGCTTGTCAACTAATTAACTAAACAGATTAATAAACAATTAAATAAACATATTTATGCATTGGAGTCGGTAATTTATACCTTTGACGCGAAGTGGTAGAAATTCCCTTTTGGTCGATTTGTCTCCTCTTCGTGTTCCTCTTAGATCTTCTTATATTTCTACCTCAAGATCTTATAGAGTATATCCCGCCTACGTCCGGATGTCGTGTGGGCAACAATCTACCGGACTGAACTTGGACACCAATGGGAAACGGCCGAAATTTTTCTTCCAAAATTCCTTTCGATTTTCTCTCTATTTTTCTTGAATATTTGTGGTATTTTAGAAAAAGATTGTATTAACTAAATTATGGAATCCAAGACAAAAGTCAAGATCCATAATTAAACACACACAAAAAATCGAAAATTTTGAGCAAGAATAAGTGTAAAAATCGGCCAAACTTGTAGTCCTATTTATAGGTGTTTTGGGCTACTCTAGGGACCTTAAGGAGGATATGGTAAGGAATCTTAATAGATATCTTCTTTCCAATATTAGGACTCTTCCGAATATTAAGACTCTATTAATATCAACTTAATCCACTAAAAGGTTGATATTGCACTTCCTACCAAAATCCCAAATTACGAAATTGGGCTCCTTTTTAAATTAATTATTTCCCGTGTTTAAGATATTCCATGTCCATTAATTAATTTAAGCTACTGACAGTTTTTAATTAATTAATATATTATACATGAGTATACCACTCGACCTTTATTATATATCGGAAGATTAATTCCACCTGCAGGGTTTAATATAATAATCCTTTCGAGTGCCTCAATGGACATGATCAACCCGACTGGTCGGGACACGATTTCTAGCTATAATATTAATTATCATATAAATAATAATATTACCCAAAATATCAAGCATATTGAGTCAATCATTATGGCTCTCACCCATGATAAATCAAATCAATAAATATTAAATATACATAATTAAATATTAAATGTACGTTCTTCTTATAGTCAGGACAGAAGAATCTATCTCACCTCGATCCTGTTCAACGTATACTGAATACGCTAATATATGTTAATGGTCAAGACCAACCAATCGCAAGCATATACTACAACCTCTCACATAACGGTCTAATGTTATATAGGTTGTGAACTAAAGATTACTATATAAGGAACCGATAATATGATCTTCTGTGTGACACGACACACCACATTATCTACAATATAAAGCAATTTAGACTGCATTTGCATAACCATAGCGTGAATAAATATGCAAAACATGTGATAAATGAATTAAATATTCTCATAGATAAAGACTGGGAAATTAGGTAGTACAAGCATAAAGTATGCTTTGACGTATACAACCCTAACAATCTCCCACTTATGCTCAAAGCATGCTTTTGAAGTATACTATATAGACTATGTCTATCTATCTCCCACTTATACTCAAAGCAATGCTGCCATACATCTCAACCCCATTCCTTCCACATGCAAGTCAAATGACTTGGAGGGCAACCCTTTCGTGAAAGGATCAGCTAGGTTGTCTTCAGATGCTATCTTGGAGACAACAATCTTCCCTCTCTTCACAAAATCTCGAATGATGTGATATTTGCGCTTGATATGTTTGCTTGATTTGTGGGCCCGTGGTTCCTTCGAATTTGCAACAGCACCGGTATTATCACAATAAAGTGTAATACTCCTAGGCAAATTAGGAATCACACTCAAATCCTTTAGGAAGTACTTGAGCCATACCGCCTCTTTAGCTGCCTCTGAGGCTGCTACATACTCGGCTTCCATGATAGAGTCTGCTATGCATTTCTGCTTCACACTCCTCCAACTGATGGCTCCACCTCCCAAAGTGAAAACATATCCGAAAGTTGATTTCGACTTTTCTTTGTCCGCACTGAAATCCGAGTCAGTGTAACCCAAAGGACAAAGTGTATCCGATTGATATACAAGCATATGCTCCCTAGTCCTTCTCAGGTACTTGAGTATATGCTTGACATCAATCCAATGTCCTAGTCCTGGGTTCGACTGATATATCGCCACCATGCCTACAGCATGACAGATATCAGGTCTGGTGCAAAGCATAGCATACATGAGGCTTCCCACTGCCGAAGCATAAGGGACCAGCTTCATGTCATCTATCTCCTTCTGTGTCTTCGGACACATAGCCTTAGATAGCGGAATTCCATGTATGTAAGGTAAGAAACCTTTCTTGGAATTCTCCATGCTGAACCGCTTTAGCACCGTACCGATATAGGATGCCTGAGATAAGCACAACATCTTTTTCTTGTGATCTCGAAAGATCCTAATACCAAAGATGTGCCCAGCTTCTCCCAAATCCTTCATATCGAACTGCTCAGACAGCCATACCCTTACGTCTGATAATACCTTCATATTATTTCCAATTAGAAGTATATCATCTATGTACAGTACAAGAAACACCAGCACGTTTCCATCGCACTTTTTGTATACACAAACCTCACTAGGACACTGTTCAAAACCATACGATTGAATGACTTCATCAAATCGCATGTTCCAAGACCTTGATGCTTGCTTAAGACCATAAATTGCTCTCTTAATCTTGCACACTAAGTGCTCCTCTCCTTCAGCAATGAATCCCTCAGGTTGGCTGATAGAACGAAAATAGTGTGCTAAAGTAATTGTTAATTATAAGGTTTTAATGAAGTTTATGTTGGCACACTTGGTTATTTTCTATCTATTTATATTTTGGATGCAATTTACTTCGCTTGGAAAATTGTTGTTTAAATTAGGTGTTTGATGGAGTTTTTAAGCTTAAGGAATAATTTGGATCATCAAACGGACCAAGCCAAGGTGATTTGGGCTTAAATGAAGAAAATGTCGCGCGACACTGGGTGGTCCAGTGTCAGTTCGGTGACCCAGTGTCAGTCCTGTTCCGAAAATAATCTTACTTGGGGCCCAAGAAACGACTCCAAACCGCCCCAATCAGTTCCACAAGGCAATAAATCGGTCCCTAGGCTGGGAAAAGGAATTGGAATTGATTTGGGAATAAAGACTCCAAGGAAATTAAAACTCAAGAAGGATAAGAAGGAAGGAGATCCAATTAAAGAAGGAAACTAAGAGATAAAGAATTATTATAAAAGGAGAGGGGAGCTGAAACCATTATCATCTTTGATCACCCAATTTTTACGGCTGGAGCAGAAGAAAATATAAGGGACGACCGAACCAAATTCTCACCAGAGCAACCGAGCCGATTCCGACGTGCGAAGAAGAAGACAATACCATTTGAATTTCTTTCTTCTCATGTCTATTATTAATTTGCTGTTTTTTAAAGCCAACATGTCCGGCTAATTTTCTATTCTAGTTCTTAGTGAAGTTTGAAACCGTATTCGAATTATTGATGTTTTAATCCCGTAGCGTATTCTCAACTCGAATTCCCTTGAATTACTTTAATGTTATTGAATTCACTACTATGCCATTTAATTTCTTGATTTGGTTTGGCCAACTAGATTAGGAATTTTATGTCTTATGCTAGAAATTGAGTTGTAATCCGTAATTGTGCAATTTTAATTTCACAAGTAGCAAACAATTGATTTTTCCCAATTGAGTAACACAAAATCGAGATCCTTTAAGTCGAGCTTATGAACTTAATATCTTGCCTATTCCATTATTTTGGTTTTTAATGCATCTAGCGAGCGAGATTTGAAGAGCTTGTTTTGAATCCACCGTATAGATAGGTTCGATTAAAGAGCTTGTTTTAATTGAATAAACTTAAGAAATAATTGGGGTCAACAGAGCTTGTTGTTGGCTTCGGAATAGGAGTTCATGAGATTAGAGAAGAGATAAGCGCTGCATTGAAACTTGAATTAATTCGAAATGGTGGATAACGGAGTTAAGGACTAGATTATTCCTCAATTGATATTTTCAACTTTTTATTTCCTTTGTTTATTTTATTTTAATTTATTTTACGCAATTTATTTTAGTTAAGATCAGAAACCAAAATCTCCCCCCTTCGTTTTATTTTATTTTAATTGCACAAAGTACTTAATCCTTAAATAGTATAATTAATTTACCGTTCTCCGTGGGATCGACCCTTACTTGCCGATACTACTAGTTAGTAGAAGTAAGACGAGGAAAATATAAATAACTAATTTTGACGCGTCACGACAGCGCGGTCAAAATTTGGGCGTTGTTGCCGGGGAACGGTGTTAAATTAATTTTACTTATTTGGGGTTAAAAACTTTCTGCAATTTCGACACTGGGTCACTCAGTGTCAGTTCTGGAAATTCAGTATAACTGTCAGTTGTGCACTAATCCGTTTGTTTTACCTTTGCATGAATACAAGGTCCCGAGGGGATAAAGTCTTACAATAGTTTCCAGAAATCACCAAACGAGATCGAATTTTCAGACAAAAAGCAAAAGAAACCAAAGAAGCACTCGAGCACTTACCATTTTCTTTCGAAACATCACCCAGTGAGTCGAAGGACGAAATTGGAGTCATGGCAAATAACGCTGAAAAGACGTTGAAGCAATTAGCCAACCCAGCGCTACCTCAATAACCACTGTGCATCACGATCCCGGCTATTGACAACAACACCTTTGAATTGAAGTCGGGATTGATTCACTTGCTACCTGCATTTCATGGTCTATCAGGAGAGGATCCGCACAAATATCTCAACGAATTCCATGTCGTTTTTTGAAGCATGAAGCCGAACGGTGTCACCGAAGAACAAATCAAGCTTAGATCCTTCCCATTCTCATTAAAAGATTCGGCTAAGGATTGGTTATTTTATTTACCGTCGGCCACCATCACAACGTGGAACGAGATGGAGAGCTTATTTCTACAAAAATATTTTCCAGCCTCTCGAGCAGCCAACCTAAGAAAAGAGATATGTGGTGCAAGGCAAATGACCGGAGAAACATTGCATGAATATTGGGAACGATTCAAACAATTGGTATCTCGATGCCCGCAACATCAAATTAGCGAGCAACTCCTTATTCAGTATTTCTACGAAGGACTTAATCCGGTGGAGCGAAACACGATAGATGCGGCAAGTGGAGGAGCCCTAGTGGACAAAACTCCCACGGCCGCAAAGGCTCTCATATCCAACATGGGGGCTAATTCACAACAATTTGGATGTCGCGATGCACCGATCAGGATGGTGAATGAGATGCATGACTCGTCCCTTGAGGAAAAATTGAATGAGCTAACTACTTTTGTTAGAAAACTTGCTGTAGGTAATAGCACGCCAGTCATACCCTGTCGTCTTTGCGAAACCACGGAGCATACAACGGAGAATTGTCGAATTTGCTTGATGAAATTGAGGCACACGCCAATGCAATTGGAACCGAAAATTCCTATGGGAGGAAGAACGATCCGTACTCAAACACATACAACCCAGGATGGAGGGATCACCCTAACTTTCGATGGAAGAACCAGCAAGAGGCGCCTCCACAAAATAGGGGACAATTCTACAAGCAGCCCACCGAAAATTCGACACAATCTTTAGAGGATATGATGAAGACCCTCATGGCAAACACTATGAATCAGTTACAACAAGGCATGAACCAGATCCAACAGGGCATGAATCAATTCCAGCATGACACTAAATTGAGTATCAAAATTCTTGAAAATCAAATGAGTCAACTAACTACCACGGTGAGCCATATGGAGAGCCAAAATAGTGGGAAATTGCCATCCCAACCTGAGCTGAACCCAAGGAACGTGAGCGCTGTAACTTTAAGGAGTGGGAAGCAGATTGGGGAGTCTAAACAGGTGGTGGAAGCTGAAAACGAGGAGGAAAAATTCACTGAACAGATCAACACTGGGACACCCAGTGCAGAACAGCCGCACAACAAGGTAAATTAATCTAAAACTGCTCCTTTTGAGACTAACGAGTTACCTTTTCCATCTTGGGTCAAAAAGGCAGCGGTCGTGAATAAAGAGAAGCAAATTCTAGACGTATTTCGCAAGGTTGAGATCAACATTCTCTTACTCGACTCAATTCAACAAATTCCAAAATACGCAAAATTTCTTAAGGACTTATGTACCAACAAGCGGAGATTAAAGGTGAATGGGAAGGTGGTAATGGGAGAAAATGTGTCCGCTGTATTCCAAAAGAAATTGCCACCAAAACGGGAAGATCCAGGTATCTTTGCTATTCCTTGTCGGATTGGAAATATGGGTTTTGAACGAGCTATGCTAGATTTGGGAGCATCAATAAATATTATGCCACGCTCTATTTACACCTCCTTAAATCTAGGACCTCTTCGGGAAACAAGGATAATTATACAATTGGCGGATCGTAGCCTTGTGTACCCCGAAGGGGTAATTGAGGACATTCTTGTCCAAGTCAATAAGCTCGTATTTCCATCCGACTTCTACATTCTTGATATGCAACGCGAGTCATCAAATTCAACACCACTTTTGTTAGGAAGACCATTTTTAAATACTGTCAATACCAAAATAGATGTTCGTGAAGGATCTCTCATGATGGAATTTGATGACCAAATCGTACGATTTAATATTTATGATGCTATGAAATTTCCTGAGGAAGATTGCTCTCTTTTTTCATTAAGCGTGATTGACCCTCTTGTCGAGGAAGTGTTTGAGTTGCATTGTAGTGGTAGACTCGAAGTGGTGCTTACTAAAAAGGCTGATAAAGAAAATGATTTTGCGGAGCTTCAAAGAGAATTACAGCCAATATATGAGGAAGTATATGGAAAAAGTGAACCAGAGTTAGCTTTCGATGAGCATCTCAAGGGAGGAAAGTTTTCAATAAACACTGAGAAAGTTTGGTGTGGTTCAAGAAGACGAGTCATCAGTCGTACATTTATTGAGACCCATACCAAAACCTCCTTGGTGCATTCACTAAAAAGGGAAGTTTTTCGTCGAGCCAACGACGTAAAAAAAAGGCGCTTGTTGGGAGGCAACCCAATTTTTTTTTTAATTTTTGCATTTTTTCCTCTTCTTCGTTTTTTTATTTGCTTGCTAGGAGTCAGTTTTTTTAAGTAATCTTTTCTTATAAATTATAATATTATTCTGCCCCTCTTTTAATTTTCTTAGTTGCTTATTTCCTTTAAAATTTTATTTCCTTTATTATTTTTCCACTACTTAGTTGTTACTTTTATTATTATTAGTTATTTCCCTTATCCTTAAATCCCGTCCCTTTCTCCCTTCTTTCTCTACACTTGCCCCCGCTCGGTCTCAGAAATCTAACCTCATTTCCCCTTTCTTCTGCAGCCCAAACACCACACATCGCCGACCGATCGCGAACCAGTGGACGACCCGCAACCTACGGCCAAACAAGAAAATGAGGTTGGGGCCGAGCAAGAGAGCGCACTTCAAGCCAAGGTGGAGCGTTTGACCGAGCAGCTGGAAGCCCTTCTCCCTCATCGGTGATTCCTACTCTAGACTTTTTACTATCTTTTATTTTTCTTTTTCTTTTCCTTCTTTTATTTGGAGTCGTGTACTTAATTTTAAGTTTGGGGAAGTTGGATGTGGAATGATTAATTGAATTGGAAATTGTGATGAATTTAAATTTTTGTCCTTAGCTAAATTTGTATGATTGAATCAAGTTCGTGTCTTGGGGATTTAAGTATGGCCTGACATAGGAAATGAGTGTGATTGACTAGTTTGATTTTAATTAGGGTAGTTCACTATCTTGATTTTGAATTTGGATAAAAGTGTGAGGTATTCATGGCACAAGCCCTTTTTATTCGTGAGTTTTGAGCCGTAGAGCAATATATATATATATATATATAAATAATTATACATATACATGCTCACTATTTCTTCTTGTGGGGTCGAACGTGTTGTGTTCATACTAGAACTTAATCAATTATTCATGTCAAGACTATGTTAGTGTTCTCATGCAGTAAAGTGATAAAGACAAATTAGGAATAACCCACTTGGCTTATATTTTCCCATACTAACATAATCGCCATTAGAAGCCCATTTGGACATAAGCCTTATTCTTTGAATCCAACATATTTTATTAGCCATTATCTAATTTTTGGTGAAAATTCATCCGTTTAAACCCTTGGTCAAGATTTGGTTGTGAATTAGGTGTATAACAAGTCGAGGGAAGGACGAGGAATTATCAAAAAGTGGGTGGTGAAGTGAAAAGAAAAAAAGTGCTGAAATTAAGATGAAAAAAATAAAGGCCAAAACAAAAAAATAATAAAAAATTAGGGGGCGACCGTAAAAATACCCCCCTCGAATGTTGTTAAAGCCACTAACCTCAATTGATCTTTCATGGCTATGTGATTACATGTATGTACTCAAAAGGGTGCGAAAGGAAGGACGGTGATTCATTGTTTGTAGGATTTGTTATGCGCTTAATTTCATGATTAGTCTCGGCCAACGAATCCTTTATTTATCCTTTTTATCCTATCCATACCTAAAACCCCATTGCAACCATAAAAACCCTTTTGATTATATGCATGAGTTCATTTAAGTAGTGGAGATTTGATTTTTGTGCGAGTATATGTTAATGACACACCATGTTTTGACGTGAGTGATTGCTTAATAATCCCTATATCTACTTGAGCGAGAGTGACCCCTTGTGAGGCCATCGAATTTTCTCTCACTTGATGCCAATGAAGATGTTGAGATTGGTTGAGATACTTTAATTTTCTTCTTACTTGTTCATGATTATTTATTCTCCCTTGAATATGGCTATCATCTTGGATTTTTCAATACATGCTTCTTGAAATTCTTTCACTCGAATTATGCTTGAGGACAATTATTGGTTTAAGTTTGGGGAGATTTGATAGAACGAAAATAGTGTGCTAAAATCATTGTTAATTATAAGGTTTTAATGAAGTTTATGTTGGCACACTTGGTTATTTTCTATCTATTTATATTTTGGATGTAATTTACTTCACTTGGAAAATTGTTGTTTAAATTAGGTGTTTGATGGAGTTTTTAAGCTTAAGGAATAATTTGGATCATCAAACGGACCAAGCCAAGGTGATTTGGGCTTAAATGAAGAAAATGTCGCACAACGCTGCGTGGCCCAGTGTCAGTTCGTGTAACACCCCCGATATATTCAGGAATATTACAGCGCCGTAAATCCTTTACATAGGGATTTACAAGGCTGAAGAAATGAAAAGACAATAATAGGTACCAACGTATGAAAGTAACTGAAATAAAATACAACAGTTCTGACCAATACTGAGATATAAATGTCCAAAGGAAAAGTATTTATACATCACTAAATCCAAATCATCACAAACGACGACGCACTCGAGTACTTATTAAAACGATGCAAACAACAGACAAATAAACCAGGCTGGAACATCATTCTGCCCCCTCGTCATCATGCAACTCCAGTGGTTGTTTCCCCGCTCTCTTGGATCATGAACATAAACAAATGTTCACCCCCGAAGGGGTTAGCACAACGATACTAGTACAAGTACCACAACATATTATTCAACATCTCACGAAAAATAATAATAACATAAATGACAAAGAACCAAAGAGTCTTCTCCTGCGAGAAATTCAAATAATAACATACACACATGATAATCACAACATGATATCACAACATACACATGGTAATTCCAATGATCCAGCGTTCACTGCCTAGACCCCCCGATGATTCCGTCAAACCAACCCGAGGTGGAAAAACCCGTCCGATGATCCATCGCATGCTAGCATAGATCCACCGATGATCCCGTCGGACCAACACGAGGTGGACATACAACAACGACTTACATGTACAACAATATGTATAACATCAATACATAAAACAATTAAGGTACTTGCCTCGATTCGAAGACAAGAACAATACTTCCACGAAAAACAAAACACTCGAAGGTCGCCCCTTCGATCAATCACGTAGCAAGCTCAAACCTTAAACAAAAGAAATAATATAGAGTTCATCTCACGTCGTACGAACATCTAACAATCCAAATTACGGTCGAAAGTTCATAAAACGTAATCTGCCTGGCTTGCTTAACGCACGCTACGTATCCTATGTAGCGTACGTTAAGGCTACTCGTTAGCGCACGTAATTAAACGAGGTCTAGCGTACACTAACCATGCACTGTCAGTACCTCACTGATCAGTCGATTGACTCGTCTGATGATATAACGCACGTTATGTTCCAAGCATAGCGTACGTTAACTTATGCTCGATAGCGAACGTTAATCTACATAGCTTAGCGTACGCTAAGCGTGCATGGCGGTTTCGCTACTGGGCAGTAGACCATTCTAACGGTGATGAAATTTACGAACTCCTCAGTGATTAACGTACGTTATCCATCTACATGTCATGTTCATAAACTTATGAATGATCTTACGGATTCAAACATCTTTGAATTCAAGTAAATGAATATCATCAGAACTCTTATATCCAACTCGATTATCATTCTCATGTGAAGTTCATGATCTCATGTTGATGCACTAGATTCCATTGTCATTTATACATTCAGACTTCATCTTAAAGGTGAACTAACAATTCCAACTACGATGTTTCAACGCCAATATTATAAGAAAAATCATTCCCACTTTTAAACATGATGTTTGTTTGAATAATTCATCAATGGAACTCAATATCTTGATAGCATGATCATCTTTATTCTTCAGAACACGAATCTAAGGCTGGAGATAGAATTAACATACTTTAAGATGAAGAAATCACTGAGCCAGAAAGGTAGAATCCAACTCCGGTTGTTTGTATGCCAATCCAAGGTGCTACTCCACTTCAATGATCAATCACAAGTGATATCCAATCTTTAATGAATCAAGTAGAGGTGGTCTAAGTGTTTAAAGAGGATATAATGCTCTCTGGTCTCTCAAGAACGAAGGACAAGTAAAGGAAATGTAAACCAAGTAAAATGGGTTGCTGTCCCATTTATAACATTTCTGTACGTACGTTAATTAGCGCACGCTATCGCAAAATCCTTAGTGCACGCTAACTAGCGTTGACTCCAAATCTGTCCAGGTTCACCCGCGGGAATCTTATCTGGACCCACGTCTGGCTGGCGCATGTGCTAGCCGCCCAGATCAATAATTGATTGCCTAGCGCACATAATTCCTCATTTGTAGCGTGCGCTAGTTCTAGCCAATAACGTACGTTAAGCTACATTCTTAGCGTACGTTATCACCTGTTTGCATGAGAAAATTTGCATGATGCTATACTCATGTACAAAGATACAAATGTGAGAAATATCATACTCCAATTATCGATATCCCGATTCCGAATAATACATGGCTCAAATACAAATGAAATACTCAATAATAAATCCGGATATTACATACTCTCCTACTAAAAAGGATTTTCGTCCCGAAACTCAAGACAAAAAAAACTCTGGATATCTTGACTTCATGCTATCTTCCATTTCCCAAGTGGCTTCTTCCACTCCGTGGCGTGACCACTGAACTTTGACCAAAGCAATTGGTTTGTTCCTCAACTGCTTAACTCGACTCTCGAGTATCTTGACCGGTATTTCTTCAAACGTTCCATCTTGAGCGACTTCGACATCACCGAAATCAATAACATAACTAGGGTCCGGTATATATCTCCGTAACTAGGATACGTGGAACACATTATGAACATGGCTCAATGACAGCGGTAATGCCAATCTGTATGCCAACTCTCCAACTCCCTCGAGGATCTCGAATGGTCCGATATATCTTGGACTCAGCTTACCTTTTCTCCCAAAACGAAAGATTCCCCGAGTAGGAGAAACTTTTAAAAGTACGTGGTCTCCAGTACTGAACTCCAATGGGCGACGGTGTACGTCTGCATAAGATTTCTATCGACTCTGGGTGGTCAACAGCCTTTCACGAATCAAGGATATCTTTCTCTCGTGTCTGTACGATCAACTCTGGTTTTGTCCCGATCAAGTCTGATGAATCATCCCAACATAGGGGCGATCTGCATCTTCTCCCGTACAAGGCCTCAAACGGTGCCATCTTAATGGAAGCATGCCAACTATTGTTGTAGGTAAATTCAATCAACGATAGATGAATTTCTCAATCATTTGACCAATCTAAGGCACAGGCCCTCAGCATGTCTTCCACTGTTTGAATAGTCCTCTCGTATTGGCCCTCTGTCTGCGGGTGATAAGTTGTGCTGAAGTTCAATTCGGTCCCCAAGGCCTTATGAACTGCTTTCCAAAAATGAGATATAAAACGGCCGTCTCAATCAGAAATAATGGTCTTCGGCGTACCATGCAATCGAACTATCTCTGAAATAAATACGCGTGCTAACTTCTCGGGTCCCCAAGTGTCCTTAATGCCTAGAAAATGAGCCGATTAGGTTAGACAATCAACTATCACCCAAATCATGTTCAATCCTGTCTTGGTTCTCGGCATACTAGTGATAAAGTCCATTGATATGTCCTCCCACTTCCATTCAGGAATCGGGAGCGGCTTCAACATTCCGGAAGGTCGTTGATGCTCGATCTTAACCTGCTGACAAGTCAAGCATTTCAAAACATAATCCGCTACATCTTTCTTCATGTTGCCCCACCAGAAATTCTGCTTCAAGTCCTTGTACATCTTACTGGTGCCCGGGTGGATAGAATAGGGCGAGCTGTGAGCTTCCTTCATAATCGTCTGTTTCAAAACATCGACATCGGGAACGCAGAGTCGGTTCTGGAATCTCAAAACTCCATCATCATGAATTACGAATCCGGGGGCCTTTCCCTTGATCACTTCATCACGTAACCGAATCATCAAAGGATCGTGTGCTTGCTTAGATTTGATTTCTTCGGTTAACGATGAAGTTATTTCCATCATGCACAGTTGTCCTTGGACTCTTTGTAACCATACTTAAATTCCTTCTCGAATCATCTCTCGTTGAATGCTGAGTTGGGAGGTCAGAGTCTCCAGCATCTGAATAGAAATAGGCTTGCGGCTGAGTGCATCGGCCACTACATTCGCTTTGCCTGGATGATACAGAATCTCCAAGTCGTAGTCCTTAATCAGCTCTAACCATATTCTTTGCCGCATGTTCAACTCTTTCTGACTGAAAATGTATTTGAGACTCTTGTGATCCGTAAAGATCTAACAGTGAATCCCGTACAGGTAATGTCTCCAGATTTTCAAAGCAAAAACTACTGCTTCTAGCTCCAAATCATTCGTTGGGTAATTCACTTCATAAGGTTTCAGCTGTCGTGACGCATAAGCGATCACCTTATCATTCTGCATCAATACACATCCGAGTCCTTGGTTCGAAGCATCACTGTAAACTATGAATCCTCCAGTTCCCTGTGGAAGTGTTAAAATCGGTGTTGTCATCAATCTCTTCTTCAATTCATCAAAGCTTTTCTAACACATTTCATTCCATTCAAACTTTTGAGTTTTCTGCAGAAGTCGAGTAAGTGGGCGGGAAATTTTGGAAAACCCGTCCACGAATCGACGATAATATCCAGCAAGTCCTAAGAAACTCCGGACTTCTTTCACATTCTTTAGCGGTTTCCAATCCATAACTGCTTCGATCTTCTGAGGATCTACTCGGACTCCTTCAGCTGATACCACATGGCCGAGGAACATCACTTTCTTTAGCCATAATTCACACTTACAAAGTTTGGCGTACAATTGTTCGTTTCTCAACAGGTCTAACATAATCCGTAAATGTTGTACACGCTCTTCCGGGCTCTTAGAATATACCAGAATGTCATCAATGAACACGACCACAAATTTATCCAAATATTCGATGAACACTCGGTTCATCAATTGCATGAATACAGCAGGTGCATTAGTGAGACCAAACGGCATCACTACAAATTCATAGTGTCCGTAGCGAATTCTGAATGCTGATTTCGGAACATCAGATTCCTTAATCCTCAGCTGATGATATCCTGATCTCAGGTCGATTTTTGAAAACACTGTTGCTCCTTGTAACTGGTCAAACAAATCATCAATCTGTGGCAACGGATACTTGTTCTTAATCGCCATCTTGTTCAGCTCTCGATAGTCAATACACAGTCGAAGCGATCCATCCTTCTTCCGGACAAAAAGAACTGGTGCTCCCCAGGGCGAAACGCTTGGCTGGATATAGCCTTTGTCCAGTAACTCCTCCAGTTGCTTTTTCAACTCGAACATCTCAGTAGGTGCCATACGATACGACGCCTTAGAAATTGGTGTAGCTCCGGGTTCCAACTCAATGGTGAATTCTACATCCCGTCGTGGAGGTAGTCCAGGTAACTCGTCATGGAATACATCCGGAAATTCATTCACAACGGGAATGGATGATGTAACACCCCAAACAAGGCGGATATTACAGTGCCGTGGACCCCCGACTGGGACCCACCAGGCGAATGAAAATTAATAAATTAAATAATATAATTGTAGTACCGAAGCACATTATATTATCAATTACTCCGACGCGGAGCTTCATTACAACACACCCAAGATAATACCGAATATATGTATATTTTATATGAAGATAAAATACACAACACTGAATGAAACGGAGTATCCGAATGGAAAACTGCAGCGGAAAAATAAAATGACAATAACATGAATGACTGAAAGGATTGGGGCCCCCTACTAGTATCACTGGGACTCCTCGCCGTCAACGTTCTATTCCCGTGCTTTTGCCTTGCCATGACCTGAAAACAAAATCCCCTAATGGGGTCAGTTATACAGAACAACAATCCTCAAGGGTTGAATATACACAATCATGATATAGCTCAATTATGAATTATCCTTAGGTATGAATTTAAGCTGAAGAGGAGCATCATAGTACGCCCGTAATGTTCTGTGCAAGTGTACAAGACGAGTGCCCGGACACACCAGTCCTTGTACCTAATTAGTCTTACGGAGGTAAACGTTACCGTGTGCACAGTCCAATGTATCGGTGACCCAATACATGACCATCGTGTGCTCGACTAAAAATTTCACACATCCGCACCCGGCCACGCAATATGAACCCAGAAGGTCATATGAACGAGAATGACCATAATGAATATCAATGAATAATAATCCGACAAAGTCAAGAATGACTCACCGAGATGAAAATAATAGTGAAGTGAATGATAGCTCAATGAAATGATTGGAACCGCCGTTCCTCATGAATGAAGTGATTATTCGATAATTACAAGTCTCAATACGGTTAATACAATTATGAATGAGTTATGATTATGAATGAACAACAACAAAAGGAATGAATATCCTTTTAACCGAGTAAGAATTAACTTACACAACACCGATGAAGAATGTCCTTCCACGAACAACGTCCTAAATGAGATGTCGGTCGCTCGAACAACCTTGAATAACACAATTACCAACAATCCGTTCAACATACGAATCAAACACGAGTATAACTAACTCAAAACGTCGATACGAACCAAACTCATTGGGGCATTATATCAAACACGTTGTGGCCATTCTTCGATTGTTTACACCCAAACCTTAACTATACCATTATCAAAACCCCAAGAAGTGTTCCAAACCAACAAAACATCTTCAATACAATTAATAATCCAATATGAATGTCCAAATTTCTGATTTCAACAACTAATCGAAAACCCCCAAATCCAACTCAATATTCAAAGTGTTCTTGAATAACCTTTCAATAATCCAATGAATATTCATACACACTCGTAATCATATGTACATCTCTTCATACAAGATGATTATAACATCCAAAACATCATATCTCAACACAAAATCGAAATCTAAGATGTTTGAAGAATATTACCTTTGAAGATCCAAACACTTTGATCCGAAGAATACGTGTTAGATCGACTATCCAAGCTTCCCAAACGAATGAAGATGATGAAAACTGAACACCCAATTGATTGATGATTAAAAATCTCTCCCTCAAGCCCTCTCTCTCGGATATAAGGTGAAGAAATGAGAAAATGAACTCAAAGTCCCATCCAAGTACTATATAAACTGCCGAATGTTACGGCCGTAACTCGGCCTACTTACGGTCGTAACATCCCAAGTCAACGGCCTTACGTCCGTAACCAACCATCTCGTATGGCCGTAACTCGGCTTCATCCAGAATCTGCCGACAGTCATATGGCCGTACCCGCACTTGTCTTACGGGCGTAACTCGCCCTCGTCCAAAACACCTGCCGACAGCTATACGGCCGTACCCGGCCAAACTGACGGGCGTAAGAAGCCTTCGTCACAACTGCCTGGGCACCCTGCCTGCATCGTACGGCCGTAACCGGCCAAGCCTTACGGCCATACCAGCCTCATCTTACGGCCGTATGCCGCAACCCTTACGGCCGTAAGTCCCATTCGTCCGAACTGGCCTGAAATCAACGAACGCCTGTTACGGTCGTATCCGACAATCCTTACAGCCGTAACTCGCTGCAGGAAGTGACAAAAATCTGACAACTCCATCTACTCGTTACAAACGGTGAATGATCCGACGTATAATACTTGTATGATTGTAAATAAGTCCAATAACGCGTGATAGATGATACTTCCAACACGAGACTATATTCCCGATGATAATGATGATACTCTCGTCTCGATCCACAAACAAAGATGAATGACGATCAGTAACTGATACACGGTTACAAAATGCCAACGATGAAGCCAAATGAATGAATCACGAATGACGAGTGATTATTAATGAGTGAAAATTACTGAGTGACAATTACTGACTAATAATTACTGAATGATAATTACTGAATTACAACTGGGTATTACATACCCCCCCCTTAAAAAGAGTTTCGTCCTCAAAACTAAGGATCAAACAACTCAGGATAACTCTCCCGCATACTATGCTCGATTTCCCAAGTAGCCCCCTTCGATTCCATGTCTAGACCACTGAATCTTGACCAAAGGAATCATCTTATTCCTCAACTGTTTGATTCGCCGCTCTAAAACTCGTATAGGACGCTCCTTATACGAATGATCATCCGTGATCTCGATTCCGCCGAACTGAAGTATGTGACTCGGGTCGGCAACATAATTCCGCAACTGAGAGACATGAAACACATTATGAATTCGGCTCAACGCCGGAGGTAAGGCTAATCGATAAGTCAGGTTGCCTACTCGATCCAAAATCTCAAACGGTCCGATGAATCTCGGACTCAACTTCCCCCGTTTTCCGAATCAGAAAATACCTCGACTCGGGGATACCTTGACCAAAACGTGGTCACCTGTCTCGAACTCTAGTGGTCGACGAGGATTATCTGCATATGATTTCTATCAACTCTGAATGGTCAACAAACGACTTCTGGTCAAAGCTACCTTCACACGGGTGGCTATAAGCATATCGGGCCCGATGCCGATTGATTCTGACAAGTCATCCCAACACAAAGGAGATCGACAACGACGACAGTACAAGGCCTCGTAAAGTGCCATCTTAATCGAAGCATGCCAACTATTATTGTACGTGAACTCAATCAACGGTAGTTGGGCTTCCCAATTATCTTTCCAATCGAGAACACATGCCCTCAACATGTCCTCCAAAGTCTGAATAGTCCTCTCTGATTGTCCGTCGGACTAAGGATGAAAAGCTGTGCTGAGACTAAGCTGAGTTCCCATAGCACGATGAACTGATTTCCAAAAATGTGACACGAATCGTCTGTCACGATCGGAAACGATACTCTTAGGAGTACCATGCAATCTCACTATCTCTTTGATGAACAACTGGGCAAGTCTCTCGGGACCCCACATATCTTTAATCTCAAGGAAATGAGCTGACTTAGTTAAACGGTCCACAACTACCCAAATTGTATTCATGCCACGATGACTCGTCGGCAAACTCGTGATGAAATCCATAGAAATATCTTCCCACTTCCACTCTGGAATAGGGAGCGGTCCCAGCATACCTGCCGGTTACTGATGTTCTATCTTGACTTGCTGACAGGTCAAACATCTCGAAACAAATTCCGTGATTTATCGCTTCATATTACTCTACCAGTAATTTTGTTTCAAGTCTTTGTACATCTTGCTAGACCCCGGATGAATGGATTAAGGGGTAGCATGAGCTTCTCTCAAAATCGAGTTTTTCAACTCGTCATCCGCCGGTGCGCATAACCGGTTCTTGAATCGCAAAAGTCCATCCTCGTGGACCACAAATCCAGGGGCTTTCCCCTGAACCACAAATCCAGGGGCTTTCCCCTGAACCACATCCTCTTGGATGCGTAACAATGATGGGTCTGAACCCTGATTCACTCTGATTGTCTCCTCAAGTGGCGATAAAATCCCTAACATGCAAAGTTGCCCTTGCACTCGCTGAAGCCAGACCTCGATCTCGGGTCTGAGAAATTCCTGTTGAAGCTCTTTCTGAACTGTTAAACGAGCAAGCATTTGCTCCTGAACGGACTTACGACTCAAGGCATCAAAGACAACGTTCGCCTTGCCCAGGTGGTACAGGATCTCAATATCATAATCTTTGATTAGTTCCAACCACCGCCTCTGTCGCATATTTAACTCCTTCTGAGTAAATATATACTTACTCTTATGATCGATGAATATCTGACAGGTGACGCCATAAAGCTAATGACGCCAAATCTTCAAGCGAAAACCACGGCTGCTAGCTCCAGGTCATGGGTCGGATAATTAACCTCGTAAGGTTTTAATTTCCGCGAAGCATAGGCAATAACCTTCCCATTCTGCATTAATACACATCCAAGACCGTGTCCGGACGCGTCACTATAAACCACAAATCCTTCCGTTCCTTGTGGCAAGGAAAGGACAGGTGCTGAAATTAACCGGCTCTTGAGTTCCTCAAAACTCCGCTGACACGCGTCAGACCACGTGTATTTCTTATCCTTTCGCAAAAGGTTCGTCATTGATTGAGCCATTTTAGAAAATCCTTCCACAAATCGCCGATAATAACCGGCTACTCCGAGAAAGCTCCGGATTTCCTTAACGTTCTTCGGAGGTAACCAATCTTGGATAGCCTCCGTCTTCTGAGGATCAACACGTACACCGTCTGATGAAATTACATGCCCAAGGAACGTCACTTCGGACATCCAGGACTCACATTTGGAAAAATTTCCATAAAGTTGCTCTCGTCTCAACACGTCGAGCACCCGATGAAGGTGAAACTCGTGCCCCTCTCGGTCACGAGAATAAATTAAAATGTCATCAATGAAGACAACCACAAACTGATCCAAAAAGTCGATGGAAACCCAATTCATTAACTCCATGAATACCACAGGTGCATTAGTGCATTAATTAACTCCACGAACTCATAATGACCATAGCGTGTTCGAAACGCCACCCTCGCGATATCTGACTCTCGAATGTGCAACTGATGATATCCTGATCTTAAGTCGATCTTGGAAAAATATTGAAGCTCCCTGAAGTTGATCTAAGAGATCATCAATACGGGGTAGAGGATACTTATTCTTGATCGTCACCCTGTTCAACTCCCGATAATTAATACACATGCGAAACGAACCATCCTTCCTCTTGACAAATAACACTGGTGCTCCCCACGGGGACGCACTCGGTTGGATATAACCTTTCTCGAACAATTCCTCGAGTTGATTCTTCAACTCCTGCATTTCGGTCGGGGCCATCCGATATGGTGCCTTCGATAATGGGGACATACCAAGCTCCAACTCTATCGTGAATTCCACATCCCTCGGTGGAGGTAAACCAGGTAGCTCGTCTGGGAGTACATCGTCAATCGATAACAATGATACCACGAATGGTTGAACACCTCGATTGCCTTAGAACGGTCAATCGATGACAATGATACAGTGAATGGTTGAACACCTCGATTGCCTTAGAACGGCCAATCGATGACAATGATACAATGAATGATTGAACACCTCGATTGCCTTAGAACGGCCAATCGATGACAATGATACAATGAATGATTGAACATCTCTGATTGAGAAATTTCACTGCTTTCGTCATATTAATGATTCTTCTGGAACAACGGGGATTACCT
This sequence comes from Orobanche coerulescens, assembly GCA_033398695.1. Lineage (NCBI taxonomy): Eukaryota > Viridiplantae > Streptophyta > Magnoliopsida > Lamiales > Orobanchaceae > Orobanche > Orobanche coerulescens. The sequence goes on from CM065815.1 coordinate 38,362,113, forward strand.
CCCTGAAATATACACTCGGCTCCAACGACTGAAATGATAGTGACCACACTCTTACGAACACTGATGATGGTATCATGGCGATCCATCCAACTAATACCCAATATTACATCGTCCTTAGGTAAATCCACCACGATTAGGTTCACCAACCAATCGCGGTCATTAATCTTAATTCGGTCAGTTCTTAACCTCATGATTTCCGAAAATTCTTCCACCGACAGGTAGACTAATGATATAAGGTCCACAATTAATAGGACTATCTAAGTGAAGTCTATTCAAATATGATTCGGAAATGATTGAATGCGATGTACCAGTATCAAAAAGGGTACACACAGGTTGAGATAGAATTACGAGTATGCCTGAGATCATTCGGGCCTCCGGATCGTCGGTCCTCTTCATCGCGTGAATTCGGGACTTGCCGGCCCCCGAACCGGACGCTCCCGTCTGATAAATATGAGCTCCGCCTTTATTCGCTTCTGTCGTCTTAAATGACGCTGACAGAGCCGATCGGTCGAATCGCCGGTGCTTGGTGAGATCTTTGCCGCGAGTCGGCTTGGAGTCCCTTAGGCAAAAATGGGCCTTATGCCCAACAATCCCACAGTTATGGTACGTGATAGACGGTTTCAGACACTTAGTGCTGTAATGACCCGGCGCTCCACAGTTGAAACAGATGATGGCCGAACTGGCCGCTCGGGACTGAGACTCTGCGGGCTTATGCGCCGTAGGAGGTCGCTCAGAAAAAGTAGCCACTCGAGACTTCTTGAAGGTTGAATGACCGCCTTCAGACTGATTACGCTTCGTTGATTTCTTGCTGACAGATGAAGGTTGTTGCTCAGCAATTTCCTTAGCAGCAGGCTCATACGGGAGAGTTCTCTCGATTAATTCGGCCAGAGTGGCGCAATGTTGATTGAGCAATTGCATATGGGTCATCATGACCTGCATAAAAGTAAGTGGATCAACCCCAACATATTCCGATCGAGCGGAGTCCTGGGTACGGTTTCCTGACAGTGAGTGATTATTCCCCGGGTTTCGGCCCGCACCGCGGCCTCTCCCCGTGCGTCCCCTGACAGCTCTCTCCATACTGAAGTAGGAAGATCGCATGATAATCATAGATCTCGTATGAGTACCGCATTATGATTTACGTCATGAAATGATGAAAATGAGCATACGCGCTCTAACACAGTGATTACATGAATGATTAACTGAGGTGACATGATTATCTGATGATATTCTTGAAATGATTATCTTAAACAAGTTAACAAGATTAATGATATGATCCTCAAGATCAACAACTGAGTGATGAAATGAATTGAGTGATTAATGAGTTAACATGATCAACATGATTAAAATGAAAATGATGTTTGAGGATTGTTAACTGATGACTTATGAATGAATGATTCTCATTGCCAGAAACTATACCATGACGTTAGAAGTCTTACAGTTCTTTCGGTCTGATGGGCTCGGCATTTGCACAGGTCACACGTGACGCGAAAGTCCAATGGTACTAGTCCGATGATGATGATTCCAAATGAGACACAACTCGGAAGGTAGTATTCAAAACCACACTCCGATACCAACTCTGTAACACCCCAAACTAGGCGGATATTACAGTGTCGTGGACCCCCGACTGGGACCCACCAGGCGAATGAAAATTAATGAATTAAATAATATAATTGTAGTACCGAACCACATTATATTATCTCCTCGCCGTCAACGTTCTATTCCCGTGCTTTTACCTTGCCATGACCTGAAAACAAAATCCCCTAATGGGGTCAGTTATACAGAACAACAATCCTCAAGGGTTGAATATACACAATCATGATATAGCTCAATTATGAATTATCCTTAGTTATGAATTTAAGCTGAAGAGGAGCATCATAGTACGCCCGTAATGTTCTGTGCAAGTGTACAAGACGAGTGCCCGGACACACCAGTCCTTGTACCTAATTAGTCTAACGGAGGTAAATGTTACCGTGTGCACAGTCCAATGTATCGGTGACCCAATACATGACCATCGTGTGCTCGACTAAAAATCCCACACATCCGCACCCGTCCACGCAATATGAACCCAGAAGGTCATATGAACGAGAATGACCATAATGAATATCAATGAATAATAATCCGACAAAGTCAAGAATGACTCACCGAGATGAAAATAATAGTGAAGTGAATGATAGCTCAATGAAATGATTGGAACCGTCGTTCCTCGTGAATGAAGTGATTATTCGACAATTTCAAGTCTCAATACGGTTAATAAAATTATGAATGAGTTATGATTATGAATGAACAACAACAAAAGGAATGAATATCCTTTTAACCGAGTAAGAATTAACTTACACAATACCGATGAAGAATGTCCTTCCACGAACAACATCCTAAATGAGATGTCGGTCGCTCGAACAACCTTAAATAACGTAATTACCAACAATCCGTTCAACATACGAATCAAACACGAGTATAACTAACTCAAAACGTCGATACGACTAAACCAAACTCATTGGGGCATTATATCAAACACGTTGTGGCCAATCTTCGATTGTTTACACCCAAACCTTAACTATACCATTATCAAAACCCCAAGAAGTGTTCCAAACCAACAAAACATCTTCAATACAATTAATAATCCAATATGAATGTCCAAATTTGTGATTTCAACAACAACTAATCGAAAACCCGCAAATCCAACTCAATATTCAAAGTGTTCTTGAATAACCTTTCAATAATCCAATGAATATTCATACACACTCGTAATCATACGTACATATCTTCATACAACATGATTATAAACACTTTGATCCGAAGAATACGCGTTAGATCGACTATCCAAGCTTCCCAAATGAATGAAGATGATGAAAACCGAACACCCAAGTGATTGATGATGAAAAATCTCTCCCTCAATGTAACACCCCAAACCAGGCGGATATTACAGTGCCGTGGACCCCCGACTGGGACCCACCAGGTAAATGAAAATTAATAAATTAAATAATATAATTGTAGTACCGAACCACAATATATCATTAATCACTCTGATGAGGAGTTTCATTACAACACACCCAAGATAATACCGAATACATGTATATTTTATGTGAAGATAAAATATACAAGACTGAAATGAAATGAATATTCAAACGGAAGTCTGCAGCGGAAATAAAGATGAAAAGACATGAATGACTGAAACGGACTGGGGCCCCCTACTAGTATCACTGGAACTCCTCGCCGTCAACGTTCTCTTCCCGTGCCTTAGCCTTGACATGACCTGAAAACAACATCCCCCAACGGGGTCAGTTACACAAAACAACAATCCTGAAGAGTTGAATAAACACAATCATGATATATCTTAATTATGAAATGAAGCTGAAGAGAGGCATCATAGTACACCCGTAATGGAATGTGCACGTGCACAAGATGAATGTCCGGACACACCCGCCATTGTACCTAATTAGTCTCACGGAGGTACATTACCGTGTGCACAGTCCAATGTGTCGGTGAACCTAACACATGACCATCACGTGCCCGACTAAAAATCCCACACATCCACACCCGGCCGCGCAATATGAACCCAAAAGGTCATATGAACAAGAATGACCATGAAGAATAATAATAAATAACAATCCGACAAAGTCAAGAATGACTCACCGAGATGAAATGATAGTGAAATGAATGATAGCTCAATGAAATGATTGGAACCGTCGTTCCTCGTGAATGAAGTGATTAATTGACAATTACAAGTCTCAATACGGTTAATACGTTATGAATGAATTATGATTATGAATGAACAACAATGAAAGGAATGAAAATCCTTTTAACCGAGTAAGAATTAACTTACACAACCGGTGAAGAATGTCCTTCCTCGAACAAACATCCTACAATGAGATGTGGGTCGCTCGAACAACCTTGAATGAAAATTACCATCAAACGCTCAATATACGTATCAAACACGATCATAACCGACTCAAACGTCGATACAACAATATCCAAACTCATTGAGGCATTCTAGCAAACACTTAGCAAACACACATCCTTTGATAATATCCAATCTCGAATATATCGAAACCAACTCCAAAATGAGTATTTCAAACCATCAAAATACTTTCAATGATATCAATAATCCCATATGAATCCATAATTCGAGTTAACGACAACATCTAATCGAAAACCCCAAAATATCAAAGTCAACCCAAAGTGTTCTTGAAATACGAAATATATGCCATTAAATTCGTAGGAATACATTAATCCAAGGTAGATAATCTATATCTAACATATTCCAACAACAATCTAAGTTCATACGAAGAAATCGGAAGGAAAACCCCAAATATCCGAAATTCTAGATTCAAGAAATCATTACCTTTGATTTGATGTATTGGAGATAATGAAGTGATGATTAATCCAACTCAAAGACTTGAAGATGATGATAGGTGATAGTAGCTCAAAGAATACTCTCCAAATCGTCCAAAATCTCCCGGAATCGCCCAAAAACGAAGTGAGAAATGAAAATGACGAAGTAAGGGATGAACTGTCCTATTTATAGAAATCTTAGTTTAGCGCGCGCTAGCCCCAATTCTTAGCGTGCGCTAATGGGTGTTTTGGGTAGTCCAGTACCCACTGTCCGAAAATGGTAGCGTGCGCTACGTACCTTTTGTAGCGTGCGCTACAACCATTTAATTAGCGTGCGTTAACACAAATGGTTAGCGTGCGCTAACGAATTATCTGATGCCCAGTACTGGAGTCCAGAACCTTCTGTCCTCTGATCTGATCGCGGTAGCGTGCGCTACATTCAATAATTAGCGTGCGCTACTACACCATTTGCGTACGCTAAAACCACTCATAGCGTGCGCTATGAATTAATCCAATTCAGTCCAGTAGCCACTGGACTCAACCTGATCCGACCTTAGCGCGCGCTACACCGACTGCATAGCGTGCGCTACTCTGGCCTACTAGCGTGCGTTAATTACCATTCGTAGCGTGCTCTACTAACAATCCCAAGTGCAGTCCAGTGCCTTCTGGACTGCCTGCTGAACTACACTAGCGTGCACTAGTGTTGAGAGGTGGCGTGCGCTACCCGTACTCAATTAGCGCACGCTAAAGAGAGTACGTAGCGTGCGCTACTCCTCACACACAGCACACTATGAAGATTATAACGGTGATAAACACGGCACGAAACTCCATCTTGATTGATGATGAATGACGACTGATACACGATACAATTACTCTGAACGATGAATACAATGATTGAATATGAGTGACAAATGATCATTAATGAGTGAAAATTACTGAGTGACAATTACAGAATGATAAGTACTGAATGATAATGACTGAATTACAACCGGGTATTACACTCAAGTCCCCTCTCTCGGATATAAGGTGAAGAAATGAGAAAATGAACTCCAAGTCCCGTCCAAGTACTATATAAACTTCCGAATGTTACGGCCGTAACTCGGCCTACTTACGGCCGTAACATCCTAATTCAACGGCCTTACGGCATTAACCAACCATCTCATACGGCCGTAACTCGGCTTCGTCCAGAATCTGCCGACAGTCATACGGCTGTACCCGCACCTGTCTTACGGGCGTAACTCGCCCTCGTCCAAAACACCTGCCGACAGCCATACGACCGTACCCGCACGCCTTACGGGCGTAACTCGCCCGATACGGCCGTACCCGGACAAACTTACGGGCATAAGAAGCCTTTGTCAAAACTGCCTGGGCACCCTGCCTGCATCGTACGACTGTAACCAGTCAAGCCTTACGGCCGTACCAGCCTCACCTTACGGCCGTATACCGCAACCCTTACGGCCGTAAGTCCCATTCGTCCGAACTGGCCTGAAATCAACGAACGCCTGTTATGGCCGTATCCGACAATCCTTACGGCCGTAACTCGCTGCTGGAAGTGACAAAAATCCAACAACTCCGTCTACTCGTTACAAACGGTGAATGATCCGACGTACAATACTTGTATGATTGTAAATAAGTCCAATAACACGTGATAGATGATACTTCCAACACGAGACTATATTCCCAATGATAATGATGATACTCTCGTCTCGATCCACAAACGAATATGAATGACGATCGGTAACTGATACATGGTTACAAAATGCCAACGATGAACCCAAATGAATGAATCACGAATGATGAGTGATTATTAATGAGTGAAAATTACTGAGTGACAATTACTGACTGATAATTACTGAATTACAACTGGGTATTACAGATGAGAGTTCCACAATTCCGTCTTCTTTCTTCATTGTATAGCACCAGTATCCAGTGCAGCCCTGTTTCAACAATTTGACGACTTTCATCGCCTTGATCAACTTTCCTGAGCTTTCTGGTTTCCATCCTTCAAACAGTATTTCGGAACCATCGTCAGCGATCAGTGAGATATTCCTCATTCGGTAGTTTACAATAGCTCCATATCGATTAAGCCAATCGTCTCCGAGTATCATGTCGTCTCCTTGCATTTCTATCACAATCAGATTTGAGAGCCACTCTCTGCCTCCAAATGATACAGGGAAATCTCTAGTTTCTAAGTTTCCAACAATCCTCTCTCTACTCGGTAAACCAACAACATAAGGTTCACAATTATGAAAACCAGAATTATTCAAACTATTTACACAAGATAAGGATATAAATGAATGCGTAGCTCTTGTATCAAATAAAACGCTAACTGGCTGGGAAAGGATTTGAACAGTACCTGATGCGACAGCAGCATCCTGATCGTCTGTTCTCCTCATCTCGTACAGACGTTGGGGAACAGATCCGGCACTCGCTGTACTCTTTCGGTCCCACTGTCCTCTGCCTCATCCGCGGCCAAAATTCTGAGGTATCTGAACACTTTGCTGCGTCTGTTGGATACTGGCTTCCTTATAAACTGGCTGTGGTGTACGGGCTCTAAAAGACTTTGCAGCTTCTTCACAGAACACCGCGCGATGTCGCTCTCGACCACAATCAAAACAAGTCACGGCAGGTAGGGGGCAATTCCATCTATAGTGCCCCGTCTGGGCACAGTTAAAGCATTTCCTGGTGACATCCGTCGTGGTTGATGCTGCTCCGAAGTTCCTTCCGCTCTTTGATGGGTGCGGAGGTTTCCTGAAAGAATGAAAGGATGACTGGGCCTTGCGGGGCCCGCTGCTCTTGTGCTCTGTAAAAGTACCAGAGACTTTCTGCTTCTAGGATTCTGTAAACTTCTCCATTGCTACTTCTTTGATTTCGTACGCCAATGCTTTATCCTGGTATTGACGGAGAGTGGTACATTCAAAACCGGACATGTACCTCTGGATTTCTGATTTCATTCTCATATCAAAACGGATCATCATTTCTGCATCTGTTCTCGCCAGATGTCGAACAAATGCCAGCTGCTGGTTAAACATTTTAATTGCTTGAGATACTGGCACATCTGAAGGCTAAGCGGAGAAAAACTCCCGAACTTTGGCTTCCCTCACAGGACGAGGGCAGTACTGAGCTTCCATAATCAATTTAAATTCTGTCCAGTCCGCATCATGATCTGCAGGCCGGATGGCTTCCCACCACTCGGATGCTTCCCCTATCAAAAAGTACTGAGCAATAGAGGCTCTCCGGTCGTCTGGGTAATTAATCCCAGCAAAAATTTTCTCCAATTCCTTTAACCAATGATCCCAGGTGTGAGTCTCAGAAATGCCGTCGAATTTAGGTGGTTGCATCTTCGCCACCTCTTGCAGCCATCGGTCACCTCGATTCCCCATGTCTGGGATACCTTGTTGTCGATCTCCCTGTTGTAACCTTACTGCCACCTGCATTCGGTCCACGACCTGGGCGAACTGTGTCATCTGGTTCACCACTTGACGAAGAATTTCGGGCACAGCAGGTTTCGGTTCATTATTAATAGATCTCTGTGGCTCGCCTGAGCTGTGTCCGTCCTGATTAGAAGGCGGAGTTTCTCTTTCGGCATTCCTTCGTCCGCGTCCGCGACCGCAACCACGTCCACGTCCACCTCTCAACATACTGTAAGCATAAATACTCAATATACAGGAAACAATATCGTTCTAATGTTCAAGTATAAAGAGATACAACATGCAAAGGACGAGATAGAGTTTAAGAACTTACAACCACCGCTCGCATGAAGACATAGGCAATACAGTGATGTTATTCACGACCGGTTACCTCAAAAGACATATATGACCCTTATTTTAATCCAATGGCCAAGATATCCATAATCTTAGCTCCGATACCATATTATGTAACACTCCCGATATATTCAGGAATATTACAGCGCCGTAAATCTTTTACATAGGGATTTACAAGGCTGAAGAAATGAAAAGACAATAACAGGTACCAACGTATGAAAGTAACTGAAATAAAATACAACATTTCTGACAATACTAAGATACAAATGTCCAAAGGAAAAGTATTTATACATCACTAAATCCAAATCATCACAAACGATGACGCACTTGAGTACTTATTAAAACGATACAAACAACAGACAAATAAACCCGGTCGGAACATCATTCTGCCCCCTCGTCATCATGCAACTCCAGTAGTTGTTTCCACGCTCTCCTGGATCCTGAACATGAACAAATGTTCACCCCCGAAGGGGTTAGCACAACGATGCTAGTACAAGTACCACAACATATTATTCAACATCTCACGAAGAATAATAATAACATAAATGACAAAGAACCAAAGAGTCTTCTCCTGCGAGAAACTCAAATAATAACATACACACATGATAATCACAACATGATATCACAACATACACATAGTAATTCCAATGATCCAGTGTTCACTGCCTAGACCCCCCGATGATTCCATCAAACCAACCCGAGGTGGAAAAACCCATCCGATGATCCACCGCACGCTAGCATAGATCCCCCGATGATCCCGTCGGACCAACACGAGGTGGACATACAACAACAACTTACATGTACAACAATATATATAACATCAATACATAAAACAATTAAGGTACTTGCCTCGATTCGAAGACAAGAACAATACTTCCACGAAAAACAAAACACTCGAAGGTCGCCCCTTCGATCAATCACGTAGCAAGCTCAAACCTTAAACAAAAGAAATAATATAGAGTTCATCTCACGTCGTACGAACATCTAACAATCCAAATTACGGTCGAAAGTTCATAAAACGTAATCTGCCTGGCTTGCTTAACGCACGCTACGTATCATATATAGCGTACGTTAAGGCTACTCATTAGCGCACGTAATTAAACGAGGTCTATCGTACACTAACCATGCACTGTCACTACCTCTGATCAGTCGATTGACTCGTCTGACGATATAACGCACGTTATGTTCCAAGCGTAGCGTACATTAACTTATGCCCGATAGCGCACGTTAATCTACATAGCTTAGCGTACGCTAAGCGTGCATGGCAGTTTCGCTACTGGGCAGCAGACCATTCTAACAGTGATGAAATTTACGAACTCCTCGGTAATTAACGTACGTTATCCATCTACATGTCATGTTCATAAACTTATGAATGATCTTACGGATTCAAACATCTTTGAATTCAAGTAAATGAATATCATCAGAACTCTTATATCCAACTCGATTATCATTCTCATGTGAAGTTCGTGATCTCAGGTTGATGCACTAGATTCCATTGTCATTTATACATTCAGACTGCATCTTAAAGGTGAACTAACAATTCCAACGACGATATTATAAGCATAATCATTCCCACTTCTAAACATGATGTTTGTTTGAATAATTCATCAATGGAACTCAATATCTTGATAGCATGATCATCTTTATTATTCAAAACACGAATCTAAGGTTGGAGATAGAATTAACATACCTTAAGATGAAGAAATCACTGAGCCAAAAAGGTAGAATCCAACTCTGGTTGTTTGTATGCCAATCCAAGGTGCTACTCCACTTCAATAATCAATCACAAGTGATATTCAATCTTTAATGAATCAAGTAGAGGTGGTCTAAGTGTTTAAGGAGGATATAATGCTCTCTGGTCTCTCAAGAACGAAGGACAAGTGAAGGAAATGTAAACCAAGTAAAATGGGTTGCTGTCCCATTTATAACATTTCTGTACGTACGTTAATTAGCGCACGCTATCGCAAAATCCTTAGCGCACGCTAACTAGCGTTGACAACAAATCTGTCCAGGTTCGTCCGCGAAAATCTTATCCGGATCCACATCCGGCTGGCGCATGTGCTAGCCGCCCACCTCAATAATTGATTGCCTAGCGCACGTAATTCCTCATTCGTAGTGTGCGCTAGTTCTAGCCAATAACGTACGTTAAGCTACATTCTTAGCGTACGTTATCACGTGTTTGCATGAGAAAATTTGCATGATGTTGTACTCATGAACAAAGATACAAATGTGAGAAATATCATACTCCAATTATCGATATCCCGATCCCGAATAATACATGGCTCAAATACAAATGAAATACTCAATAATAAATCCGGATATTACAGTTCGGTAACCCAGTGTCAGTCCTGTTGCGAAAATAATCTTACTTGGGGCCCAAGAAACGACTCCAAACCGCCCCAATCAGTTCCACAAGGCAATAAATCGGTCCCTCGGCTGGGAAAATGAATTGGAATAGATTTAGGAAGAAAGACTTCAAGGAAATTAAAACTCAAGAAGGATAAGAAGGAAGGAGATCCAATTATAGAAGGAAACTAAGAGATAAAGAATTATTATAAAAGGAGAGGGGAGCTGAAACCATTATCATCTTTGATCACCCAGTTTTTACGGCTGGAGCAGAAGAAAATATAAGGGACGACCGAACCAAATTCTCGCCGGAGCAACCGATCCGATTCCGATGTGCGAAGAAGAAGACTACACCGTTTGAATTTCTTTCTTCTCATGTCTATTATTAATTTGCTGTTTTCTAAAGCCAACATGTCCGGTTAATTTTCTATTTTAGTTCTTAGTGAAGTTTGAAACCGTATTCGAATTATTCATGTTTTAATCCCGTAGCGTATTCTCAACTCGAATTCTCTTGAATTACTTTTATGTTATTGAATTCACTAATATGCCATTTAATTTCTTGATTTGGTTTGGCCAACTAGATTAGAAGTTTTATGTCTTATGCTAGAAATTGAGTTGTAATCCGTAATTGTTGAAATTTTAATTTCACAAGTAGCAAACAATTGATTTTTCCCAATTGAGTAACACAAAATCGAGATCCCTTAAGTCGAGCTTATGAACTTAATATCTTGCCTATTCCATTATTTTGGTTTTTAATGCATCTAGCGAGCGAGATTTGAAGAGCTTTTTTTGAATTCATCACATAGATAGGTTCGATTAAAGAGCTTATTTTAATTGAATAAACTTAAGAAATAATTGGGGTCAACAGAGCTTGTTGTTGGCTTCGGAATAGGAGTTCATGAGATTAGAGAAGAGATAAGCGCTGCATTGAAACTTGAATTAATTCGAAACGGTCGATAACGGAGCTAAGGACTAGATTATTCCTCAATTGATATTTTCAACTTTTTATTTCCTTTGTTTATTTTATTTTAATTTATTTTACGCAATTTATTTTAGGTAAGATCAGAAACCAAAATCTCCCCCCTTCGTTTTATTTTATTTTAATTGCACAAAGTACTTAATCCTTAAATAGTATAATTAATTTACCGTTCTCCGTGGGATCAACCCTTACTTGCCGATACTACTATTTAGTAGAAGTAAGATGAGGAAAATATAAATAACTAATTTTAACGCGTCACGACAGCGCGGTCATTGGCGCATATAGATTTCCTTATCAAAAACGCAGTCTTGACATCCCTCTGCCAAATCTCCATATCCAAATACGCAGCTATATCAAAGAGAATTTGGATCGATTTAAGCATGGCTACTAGCGAAAAGATCTCATCGTAGTCGATGCCCTCCTTCTGAGTGTAACCTTTCGCAACAAAGCTTGCTTTGAAGGTTTCAACCTTCCATTTCGATCCTCTTACGCTTGTAGACCAACTTACTTTCAATGGGTTTTACCCTATTGGGTAGCTCTACTAGCTCCCACACTTGGTTAGAATTCATAGATTCCATTTCGGATTCCATTGCTGTTTGCCAGGATTCAGCATCCTTGTCTTGAACTGCCTGTTTGTACGTACATGGATACGTTTCATCCTTATGCGGGGAGTGGTCCGAAGACGCTCCCACGCTGATGAAACGTTCAGGTTGACGAACAACCCTCCCACTACGATGAGGCATGTCCTTGGTTTGCGTATCCACAATAGTGTCGATACGTGGTATACTAAGTGTTTGCACAATTGGTATTGTCGAAATCTCGCCCCTAAGTTCTTCTAGAATGACCTCACTCCTAGGCTTGTGGCTTATCACATAGTCCTCCTCTAAGAACCGGGCATTGGTGCTAATAATGACCTTCTGGTCTTTAGGACTGTAGAATAGGCCACCCTTCGTTCCCTTCGGATATCCTACAAACACTCGTACTTCTGTACGAGATGCCAACTTATCAGCTTCCTTATTCAGCACGTGTGCTGGTGAACCCCAAATCCTAACATGTCCTAGACTGGGCATGCACCCATTCCACAGTTATGTGGGTGTTTTTGGAACTGATTTCGAAGGCACCAAGTTTAGAATGTACGCCGCTGTTTCCAAGGCGTATCACCAGAACGAAATAGGCAAATCAGAATAACTCATCATTGACCTATCCATCTCTAATAAAGTACGATTCCTTCGTTCAGCAACACCATTTTGTTGTGGTGTACCATGCGATGTGAGCTGGGAAGTAATCCCCTCATGTGCCAAGAAATCCAAAAACTCTCCACTAAGGTATTCGCCACAACGATCAGATCGTAGTGACTTGATACTCTGCCCATGACGCTTCTCCGTTTCAGCCTTGAATTCTTTGAACTTATCAAAAGATTCAGACTTACGTCGCATCAAATAGATGTATCTATATCTCGAATAATCATCTATAAATGTGATGAAGTATTCGAAACCACCCTTAGCCTGGATGTTCATTGGACCACATACATCGGTATGAACCAATTCCAACACATTTTGTGCACGATTTCCTTTGCTTTGAAAAGCCCTTTGAGTCATTTTACCTTCTAGACAGGATTCACAGGTTGGAAATGACTCAACTTGGAGCGAATCCAATAGGCCATCGCTCGCCAATCTTTGAATCCTTCTAAGGTTAATATGACCCAATCGTAAATGCCACAAATATGTTGGATTTATGCTCGAAAGCTCTTTTCTTTTATTAGGATTAGTCAAAGAATTAAGTTATTTATAATTATGCAAGGGAGCTGGTGCAGCATTAATGATATAAAGTTCTTTACTATAGTACTCGCGCAAATATATTCACCGTTTCTTTTAATAATTGCATTTCTTCAAAAGAAACTGAATATCCATCACGACGCAATTTGGAAACTGAAATTAAATTCATTCTAAAATCGGGTACTAATAATACATTATTTAGAACTAAAATCCTATCATCAACTTTTAGCTACACGACTCTCACTACAACAGCCTTCAGCCTGGAATAGTCGCCCCAGCTTATTGTAATCTCATCCGCACTAAGTACCTTCTAGATAGTAAAATTAAATACGTTAAAATCTACTTGAAAATATATGTGTAAACGTCCACACTATCCCAACCCTTTGAAATCCACCAGGCTAACATACAAACTCAACACCATGACCCACGACAAACTTCATTAACATACAAACAATTCCACAATTTAAGACATTCAAGACAAATGGATCGAACCCGACAGTAACAAATAAAATCCTTCTCAAACTGGGTTCACAAGCAAATGCAAGTTCAAATGAGGAAGTACTCGAGTACTGAAACAAATGACATAAATGTTAAAATAAAAAGACAATACACCAAACAAACAACCATTGAACAAAATCACTCTTACCCATCATCCTCGTACTGTCTGCATGCTCGTTCACCTCCAGGACCTGTATCTGAAATAAAAAAGTATTTTCCCCATTTAAGGGGTTAGCGACAACAGCTAGTGCAAGTGCAATCCATTTGAACTACCATTCTAATCAGATGAAATATGCGCCAAAATCATTTTAGAAAACATTTTTATATTCCGGAACATCACGGTGCACAATCACAAAACACAGTTCTCGGTTAACCGTTGGTACGAGACTCACGGCCACCGCACCCTGTAGAGGCCCCATCGGACCATCCCTGGGCGGTTAACCCCAGTTCATGATACGGATACACAAAACACTATGTATCCCCAGAGGCCCCGTCAGACCATCCCTGGGTGAACATATGCATTCACATCCACAACATACACGGGAAGCCATAATTCAAATACTAGAATATGCAAACAAATGTAAATTACTTGCCTTTAAGACATCTTTGCCTATACGGAAAGTAAACGATGGCTAGGAATGACCCGAAGTGACCACGACCACTCCTACATGCAAGGTTAACACAACTCAGTCCTAAAAAATATCAATAATCGAATGGAATACGCCCACAACCCCGATTACAATCTTAACGATACGTGTACGTTCAATACGGGCGAGGGTTTTGACAAAGCCTCCCCAAAGCAACAATCCACGGATTAAACACGACGGAAATGGATTGGGAATCACTCAATAACAATAATTGATAGGAAATATAGCAACACAAATGAACAATTCGAGTTTAAATAGACAAATCCTAAAAAACCACCAAAATGAACAAAGTTAGGGTTCTAAGCTATAATACGTTGGATTAGGCCGAGAGAGATGGATTAGGATGATGATAAACCTTGCTTGAAGCACAACAATCGATCTATAGAGGAACTCTATGGACTGCCCTGTACGATGTAATACCCACGATTTTCGTTCCGGTTATTTTGGATTTTTTTTTTTCCGGATATTTCCCGGTTGACGAGTTCCGGTATTATTTTCTCGACAACTGATTTTGGCGTTTAAGACCGTAGGTGATGATTTATTATCATTTGTTTTCTTTTCGGACCGATGATGTTGTCCCCGAGTATTTTGTCGTGTTCGTTCCGTGCGATTTCGGAAAATCGAGTCGTCGAATCATGGTGGTCGGACACTGGCCGGACGGTTGGGGACGGTGGCCGGATGGCTGCAGGCACTGGCCGGACGGGTGCAAGCACCGTCCGGGCGGGTGCGGCAGGAACCGGCGTAGCGCACGCTATGGCCGAAAGGTAGCGCACGCACGCCACGGCCGGAGGCGCGCACGCTTCGACGGCCGGTTGCTGCGCGCTAGTCGGCCGAGGCGTAAGGGCGTAAAGGTTACGGATCGAGGATTGGCGGTGTAGCGCACGTTATCGTTGGACATCAAGACGCTACGGCCGGCAGTAGCGCATACTACGGCTCGCAGACGCCACTCGCCGCCGAGCCAGAAGTCTCTCGAATGTGGTCGGGCCGACAGCCGCACGTGCTCGGGCCGCATGATGGCAGCCCGGCCGAACATTCTCGACCATGACCGCCCGCTAGCGCACGCTAGCTCGGCAGTCTAGCGCACGCTAGACTGCACCAGTATAAATATTACCGAGCAGTCCTGTTTGCACTCATTTTTCATTTTCTCCCTTTCTCTTCCGCGGCTGGGTTCTTGGAGGTGACGAAGGCATCTTATTATACAACTAATCCACGAAGTTTTGGAGCTCATATCATCGATTAATCACTCCATAACATCCTTCAATCCAGCGAATCAAGGTTAGTTTTCCTAAAATCCTAGTTTTGGGAAAAATGGGGGTTTTGGTTGTTTTCGCCCGTTTGATCCGTGATAACTTATATTTGTGATGGATTGATGATTATTAAGTCATATTATACCAATTTCCTTGTTGATCCATGGTTCGATTGTTAAAGATTCTTCGTTTTGTTGAGTTCCTAATCGGTGCCTTGAAGGTGTCCGGTGAAAATCCTTAGAGGGGGGTTTTGGGCGTTCTACGACTATTCTTCCTCATACGATCGTTGATTATTGACGGTATTATGTTAGGGTCAGGTTCCTTGCAAAGAACTTGAGTCGGAACCCTTCCGTTCGCCGTTTCCCGATCGGTTATGTTATCGTCGTTTCCGCCGGAGGGTTGTGGGCATTCGAGTTTTCCTGGTTGAGCCATGTTCGTCGGAGTGTCCGGCATCGACTATCGAGGCAAGTATCTTGCCCATACATTTCGTGTTTTGTGAATATTATGGTTGAAAGTTGACGAGACGTGCTAAACAAATTGTTTACAACCATTTTTCTAAAGAATCGTTATAACTATAATCATGGTTTTATTTAAAGAGGATTCTTGTGTTCGGGAATTAATGTGCTTAATTGACTATGCGTATTGGTGTCGAATATAGGATCACATTATTTTCGAGTGATGCCATTATGTGTGATTTTGTTGTTGGTAAGTTAAAGTTCAATCATGTTGTTAAGATTTTGCGTGGAGTCATGCGGATGTGTGTGAATATGTGAACTTGTGTGATATTGGTTGTGTCGATTGGTGCTGCTTAGATGGTGTGTTTCTTTGTGGATAGTATAAATTTTGGGTCGTGGCCATTTTAGCAAAATACCTCGACTATATATATTGTGATTGACTCTTGAGGATTGCGGTTTTGGAAATGTGAATTGATGAGAGTTGTAAGGTTTTTCTCGGGTACTCTCACTCGGGGATTGACTCGACGGTCGACGGGACTGGTGGCTTAGCGGCTGGACCGGGTCGCGAGAGTTACTTCGAGTGGGCATTCTCACCTGGGGATTGCTCGACGGGGCACACAGGGATTTGGTGGCCTTACGGCGGGACCGGAGGGCTGGACCGGGTCGCGAGAATTGCCAGAGTGTCTGAACTGTTGATTAATTGTGATATGTCCGGAGTATCACAATGCTTGTTGCTCGGAGTCGAGAGACATTATATATCGAGTCTTGGTGTTTGGCTAAAATGGCATAAACATAATGTGTTATGTGTAATGTATTTTTAAAAGTGAATTAAAGTGAATGAACAGGTCGCGGACCCTGTATTGATGATCGAAATGGTTGGGTCGTGGACCCTGTGTTTTGTGACTGGAGTGAATTGGGTTGTGAACCCCGTGTTTTGTTAATCGGATTTGCATTTTTGGAAAATGAATATTGGGGCGGTGACCCTACGTGGCTTTTGGAGAATTAAGAACTTTAACTATCGAAAATGTTTTCGAAAACTCCCGAGATTTGAAAATGTTTTCAAAGTGTTTTCTTGTTTTGGTTTCTACATTCAAGACTTGAACTATTTTAATTATCAAATATCTCGGGAAGACTTTTGTTGTATTCTCGGAATGTGTTTTGTATGGCTCGTATTTGCACTTTATACTTGTACTAGCAAAACAGTGGAGTTTTGCTAACCCCCGAGTATTCGGGGGTGGATGTCTGTTTTTGCATCCAGGTACATGCAGGTTTGGGAGCAAAACACAGGATCGGCGCGAAGGATGATGGAAGGCGAATGATACTAATCACACGAAGGCCAGTGTTGGATACAGTCAGTCCGAGTTTGTGTATGGTCTTTCTTCTGTCGTACTTTTGGTTTGTGAGTATATTTTACCCTTGTACGAGTATGAGTCGAGATGGAAATGTGTATTTTTGACTTGTATGTTAGTGACGAAAGACCAAGGTGGTCTACGGATTTTGTATTTTACCATGTCGGTATGTAATTTATTATGTAGTTTTGATGTCTAGCCTGGTGGATCCTCACGGAGAGGGTCTGCGGCGTGTAATATTCCCGGTTTGATTCTGGGGGTGTTACATACGAATCACCCCAAAACCCTCCAAAGAACTCACATCGCGGACAAGGAAAGAAGAGGAAGAAAAATGACACGACTGACCTGTTCAGGTTTTAAATACCTGACAGTTCATTGCGTACGTTAACATGGTGAGTTTAACGTACGTTATGCCTCTTACGTACGTAACACTCACATGCTAACGTACGTAAGGGCTATGTAACACCCCAAAAGGGCGGCTATTACAGTGCCGTGGACCCCACACTGGGACCCACCAGGAGATACCAAAATATAAATTAAATATGTATTACCTTCTGCCGCGTCCACGTCCGCCACGTCCACCACGGCCTCTCAACATACTGAGATATAGAAGGATTAAAATTATCAGAACAGTTCACAATCCAAGGAATTTAAATCTACCCTACTATGAAAGCGACAAGGCACAAAAAGAGTTTGGACAAGTAAAATTAATAGTTGGTTCCTCTTGGCCATGTATTAAATTAACATAGACTCTGATGGGGAGCTTATTAATTAATACACCTGAGTGAACACCATAATTTAACAAATCTTAGAATATTATTTAATGATAATAGTCCTACAGATGGAGAGGTCCTATCATAAAAAATAATATTCACCTTTTTGTTATCAAATTTGAAGTTTAAAACTAGTGAGCCAATAATTAGCACATCCGATGTGGAGGAAGACTCTAATGTCAACGCGCAAGCTAATTATTTCACAATTTAAACCAATTATGGAGGCCAATTTGATTTTGAAAAATCAATTTAAAAACACTTAGTTATTTTGAAAAATTAAGGTTTTTAATTTTCTCATCCTAACATGCAAGGAAACATATCACGCATGCATCCATACATGCCATACATCAAAACAATAAAAACAAACAAAATAAAAAATTGGATAATTAAATCCAATTATCATGACTTTTATTCCTCGTTTTGAATAACGAGAAAATCTTCGGCTCGTTTGCTCCCACTACTTCAAGCATCTCGCGGAAAAACGAATCAAATGACCCGAACCGGACAACTTGTCCCGCTGGCCGCTGCCCGACCTGTTGCCCGAATTGCCCGACCCACTGCCCGGCTGCCCGAACGGCCGACCCGCTGCTCGGCTGTCCGAACTGCCCGACGCGCTGCCCGGCTGCCCGACCCACTGCCCGGCTACCCGACTGCCCGAGCTGCCCAGCTGGCCGAGTGCAGCATGCCATGGCCGAGAGCAGGTGCTGGCCGAGTGCTGATCGGCTCCCTGCTGGTCTCGGTCGGTTCTTCCGATCGGGACTCGTCTTCGCGATGGACTTCTTTCTCTTTCGTACTTTGTGTGTTCCAATTCGATTACAATTTTATTCGAAATAAAATACATCGAATTTACATCAAATTACAAGAAAAATAAATCATATTCTATCCGTGGATTATCTCACGGGAAAAACTTATACATGCCACAAAACGGGCCAAATTACCAAAAACACGTAAATAAATAAAAACATCACATAGTCATGATAATTGGATCATATTCTCCTGCAAGACAAATTCTAGCAAAATATTCCAAAAATCATACGACATGAATATTTAATTGCTAGCATATTAATCATTAAATTAATTAAATTGAACAGAACCTAAAGACCGGCTCTGATACCAATTGTTGGAATATAAAACGCAGCGGAAGCAAGTTGGTGATAATATTTTATGAAAGGTTTTATAAACTAACCAACAGAAAAACCGGATCTATTTAGGCTCGTCAACTAATTAACTAAACAGATTAATAAACAATTAAATAAACATATTTACGCATGGGAGTCGGTAATTTATACCTTTGACGCAAAGTGGTAGAAATTTCCTTTTGGTCGATTTGTCTCCTCTTCGTGTTCCTCTCCGATCTTCTTGTATTTCTACCTCAAGATCTTCTAGAGTATATCGCCTACGTCCGGATGTCGTGTGGGCAACAATCTACCGGACTGAACTTGGACACCAAGGGGAAACAACCGAAATTTTTCTTCCAAAATTCCTTTCGATTTTCTCTCTATTTTTCTTGAATATTTGTGGTATTTTAGAAAAATATTGTGTTAACTAAATTACGGAATCCAAGACACAAGTCAAGATCCACAATTTAACACACACAAAAAATCGAAAATTTTGAGCAAGAATAAGTATAAAAATCGGCCAAACTTGTAGTCCTATTTATAGGTATTTTGGGCTACTCTAGGGACCTTAAGAAGGATATGGTAAGGACTCTTAATAGATATCTTCTTTCCAATATTAGGACTCTTCCTAATATTAAGACCTATTAATATCAACTTAGTCCACTAAAAGGTTGATATGGCACTTCCTACCAAAATCCCAAATTACGAAATTGGGCTCCTTTTTGAATTAATTATTTTCCGTGTTTAAGATATTCCATGTCCATTAATTAATTTAAGCTACTGACAGCTTTTAATTAATTAATATATTATAAATGAGTATACCACTCGACCTCTATTATTATATCGGAAAATTAATTCCACCTGCAGGGTTTAATATAATAATCATTTCGAGTGCCTCAAGGGACATGATCAACCCGACTGGTCGGGACACGATTTCTAGCTATAATATTAATTATCATATAAATAATAATAATATTGCCCAAAATATCGAGCATATTGAGTCAATCATTGTGGCTCTCACCCATGATAAATCAAAGCAATAAATATTAAATATATATAATTAAATATTAATCACTAGAATAAAGAAATAATAATTGTCCGAGATGTACGTTCTTCTTATAGTCAGTACAGAAGAATCTATCTCACCTCGATCCTGTTCAACATATACCGAATACGCTAATATATGCTAATGGTCAAGACCAACCAATCTCAAGCATATACTACAACCTCTCATATAACGGTCTAATATTATATAGGTTGTGAACTAAATATTACTATATAAGGAACCGATAATATGATCTTCTGTGTGACACGACACACCACATTATCTACAATATAAAGTAATTTAGACTACATTTGCATAACCATAGCGTGAATAAATATGCAAAACATGTGATAAATGAATTAAATATTCTCATAGATAAAGACCGGGAAATTAGGTAGTACAAGCATAAAGTATGCTTTGACGTATACAACCCTAACATAAGGTTCGTCCGATTTTCACTCAAACTTCGTGGGAGAATTATATTCAAGCATCATAACATCAACCTATCACTAATCATCCGTTGTTCATCTTCGAATCAAGGTAAAATCTCTTAGAACACTGCTTTTGGGAAATTGAGGATTTTCAATTTATTGTCCATTTCGTTCCGTGTTGTTGATTAATCCATGATGTATATGATTAATCTTGGTGGTATTCTTGTTTTCCCTACGAGTTCATGGTAAGTTTCGTGGTATTTGTGAAATCGAGAGGGTTCGATTGTGATCCGTCCTCGTCGTTGTTTTTCTACGAACTTACATGAATCGTAGGTGGATTTCCGGGTGTATTCCATTTTCGTACTCGTTTAGAAACGGTTGTGATTGTATTTCGAATATTTAGGTTCGGGTTTATTGGTTCCTAGCGATCGTGGTTGATTTTCCTTTCCGTTCGTGTCGTCGTCAATTACTCAAGGCAACTACTCTTGGAACTTTTATGCTTAACATAAAATGGTGATATATTTGTGTGTGCTTTGCTCACTCCGGGAGGGTCTGATGAGGCCTCGGGGGAATCTATGACTTCACTCTGGATTCACGAGCTTGATTCGCTAGCCAGCTCGGAAGGGTCCTTAGAGGTCTCGAGTGGGATCAGTGGCTTCACCCGGGTCCTAAGCGATGCATGTGCATGATTTGTTTTATGATATGGCTAGCTCGGGAGGGTCCTTAGAGGTCTCGAGTGGGACCAGTGGCTTCACCCCGGGCCTAGACAAATTGATTTTTTACTGTTTGTTTTCCAAAAAAAGACATGTCTGGTTTTGGTTTTTGAAATGACTTGATGCATGTACTATGAAATGTGTAAGCGAATGGTTTGCCTTGATTACTTATACTAGCGTAATTGCTAACCCCTTTGGGGACCCGTCTTGGGGAAATTCTTGTTATGAATTTCAGGTTATGTTCAGCCGGACGAGCGGGCACTGGGACAGTATGAGGATGCTGGCCAGGGTTGTTGACGTGTGCAATTGAGCTTCTTTATTTCCGTTGTCCTTTTCGATATGGTTGTTTTCTAGCTTATAAACTTATAGATAGTACTCGCGAGTACTTAGGCATTTTTACTCGGATTATGGTTTGTATCGTTAAATGTTATTTATAATTGTCGGTGATGTTTGTTTCGCCGGTTATATCGGGCGCTTTATTAATTTTCGTCTTGATAATGTGTGTTTTCTCGCTAACTGAGATGGTTAGACGAGTGGTATTTCTTATTTAGCCTTGTGGGTCCCATGTAGGGGCCCACAGCACTGTAATATACCCTGAATATCTTGGGGGTGTTACACAATGAGTTAGCGAAAGTAGCCTGCTTCGATACAATTTTCGTAGTAGCCTGCGTTATCTGCGTTAGCGAAAGTAT
Organism: Orobanche coerulescens; assembly: GCA_033398695.1. Lineage (NCBI taxonomy): Eukaryota > Viridiplantae > Streptophyta > Magnoliopsida > Lamiales > Orobanchaceae > Orobanche > Orobanche coerulescens. The sequence continues at coordinate 38,384,277 of CM065815.1, forward strand.
TTTGGAGTTTAATTTTTGTAGTAGCCATACATTCAGACTGTTTCAACCCATACAATGATTTTTGCAGTTTAATTGTGTTGTGTCACGATTTATTCATCCCGACAGGCGATCGACTATAAGGCCGAGCGACCAAGTCAACTCCAGTCAAACTATGGCTAGCTCGCCAAGTCGAAGATATCAGACCACCATCAGGTACCTAGCGATCAACTCCCAAGGCGATCGCCCTTTGGTAGCTGGCGATCTACTCTAGTGACCGGCTAAGGGCAATCGACCTACACCCCGAGCAGAGACGATCGCCCGTCAAAGTCATCAAGGACTGGATCTCAGAACAGCACCCACGTGCGGATCCACCAAAGGCGCTGACAAGATCTTCGCCAGCAGATAAGATCTTTTGCTGACAGACAAGACCTTTGACCACAACCTGTCACCTACCTCACCTACCAGCATGCGCGCCGAAAGTTGTCAGTGGGACCACCCGTGACAGCAACTCAGGATGCGTGTAAGCTCCCCATTGGACCGCATAGTTGACTGCCAGCAACTCCTGCAGACTTTGAGGGGACAGGCCCATGTGCTAAAAGACGATCACTCGATTATTATATTGCAGAAAAGGCGATCGTCCGGCGTATCCAAGCCCTATAAATAGAGAACCTCCTCCTACTGGAAAAAGGTTCGAAATTCATTCCACCAACGGTTCCGAATTCATTCTGACTTACGCTCAGAACTCATTCTCTCATATTCCGATACATTCACGGAAATACAGAACAACATACATATCATCAAGCTCCCGGCTATCTCACCGGAATCCATCTTAGGACTTCTCTCTCTAAATCTCTCGTCCAGAAGACGATCGGCAGAAGCAGCAAGTCTCCACTAGACAGATTCCAAGGGATTCATAAGCCCAGGAGCCCAAGCATCCAGCTAAATACTCGCCGTGAGAGACGGTCGATCTCTCACCGCCGCGACTGTTCATCTCCTTTGTTACAAGAACTCACAGAGCATCAAATCTGGTTCTTCCGGCAATCTACGCGCTCACTAGCTAAGATAACAAGAATCTTTACACTCATTGTAATTGTATTCTTACATTAGTACTTGTATCCCCGAATATTGGTATTAATAATATCTCGCGAGAGCATTCAAGCCCGGGACTAACAACCCCGGCAAATCTTGTGTTATTTATCTTTCTCACGGAAGTGCTCTTGCATTTGTTTGCTATCCCATCCATTTCAGCAATATCTATCTCCGGATAATATTTTGGGTAGCAACAATTGGCGCTAGAAGAAGGGGGGCATCTAACCCTCACATTTTTAATTCTACCGTCCCGAAGAACACTCACTGTTCTCGGGGCATATACTTGAAGTGACACTCACTGCACTTCAAAGAAAACCTTCAGAATCATGACATCCGCCGGTACATCGAAGAAAGTCGCTCTCCGAACCGCCGGACACCATGTCCCGGCTCAATCCGAACCCCAGCCAACGACAGGGGGAAGCCGCAGCAACGCGAGACTCTCGATCCCGCATCCGAGAGATGGCCCCAACATCTCACTCGATCAGTTCCAAACCGAGGAACAGATCGAGGAGGCTATGGCCATCCTGCATGAGCGACGGAGAGCATGTGCGTCGCCTGCAATAGCTCCCTCGATCATCCGCCGCATGAGAAAACGGAAATTCAGCGGGCTACTGAACGAACGATCGTCAGAAAGCCCCAATTCGCGAGGAAAGGCTCTCGCACGACCGGACGGATCCATATTCGATCGCTTGGGGCGCGACCCGTCCTGGCGACCGGGGCACTCTGTTTCCAACCTCGAAAAGACGGAATCCGAATCCGTCACCAGAAGTTCGGCCTACCCACCTCACAGCCGAACGCAGGTCAGCCATCTGACTCCCGCCCCGATCGCCAGGGGATCAGTACTCAATCGCCTCGGCACCCGCTCCGAGCGCCGAGCCGCGAGCAGCCAGGCCACGGCGATGGCCGCCATACAACGCCAGCTCGACGAGATGAGAGCACTCTTGGACACTGGGGCAAGCACCAGCAAGAAGATCGCCGGGCCGACCGAGCCACTCGCGGTCCACATCGAGCTTGCCCCCATACAACCAACGATCGCTCCTCCCAAAACACCTCTGTATGAGGGGAGATCGGACCCCGAAACCCACCTGAGTAAATTCCGAATTTACATGACTGGGTGTGGGGCATCTGATGCTACCAAGTGCCGGATCTTCCCGTTGACATTGGGCGAGCTGGCCCATAGGTGGTACGTCTCACTACCACCACGATCTATCACCTCTTTTAAGAAACTGGCGAATGACTTCACGTCATACTTCGCCAGCAAGGTCGCCAGACCAGAAGGCCCCCACCGCATGATAAAAATCAAGCAGGGGAAAGACGAATCAGACGCAAATTACATTGACCGAGTGGACGAAATCATCCTCACCGGCGAACCCGTCAGTGACGAGCTCGCTCTCTATTCGGTCATGGGGGGATTCCGCGGTCACTCTCCCATGTTTAGACATCTCTCCAAGGATATTCCCCCAACTTACGCGATCTTCCGCGCTAAGGTTGCCAACTTTCTGGCCAGGCAAAGGCTACTCAACCTCCGCCTAGGCGAAGAAATGCCACCTCCTGTCCAGAAGATAGCGATCGCCAAAGCAAAGAAGGCGATCGCCAAGACACCCGGAGATCTCAAGGATTTCGAGGACATGGAAGCCCATCTCCTCCATATGTTCAACAGAACTCCGGCACATATTTTCTATGCCATCAAAGGGCACGAAGAGCTCAAAAAGCCAAAGGCGATAAGGGACCACGGTCACCTGGACAACAATCAATATTGTGCCTACCACAAGAGTCCCGGCCACAGCACCAACAAATGTCGCAACCTCCTCAAACAGCTCTGGAGATTGTTCGAGGAGGGCAAGTTGGACAGCTTTTTGGTTTAGCCGAAGCCCCTACCTATCTCTATGGACGATCGTCCGAGTCGAACACAAAACAGGCTGGAAAGCTCATATGAGGCGACCCCTGGACCAACCTCGGCGACCATCCCTACATGCTTCAATCAAGATAAGGAGAGCTCGGAAGTCTCCTCGATCTCCCTCCTCATTTAAGAAACTGGAGGACTCGATCGCCATTTACAGTTCACCATCTAACATGATGGACTAAGGCACGAGATCGCATCCCCCGCACAACGTACACCGTCGAAGGTCGGCATCTACATGACAATCCAAGGTGGAAGAGTGCAGCCATGGTCCTGGTGGTCGATGGAACCGACTGCTTAGGCCATGCAAGGTCCCTTTAGGCCAAGATCGCCTGCCCTTCGTTTAAATACGAGGCCGGCATAGTCGGAGGGCCCTCCAAAATTAATTAGTGGACACGATCGCTCGCCCTCAAAGGTTCATCATCTAACATGGTGAACCCGGACAATGCGACATGCCACAACCCCCGTCTCAACGTACACCGTCGAGGTCGGCCATCTCCATGGCTGGCCGAGGTGGAAGCAGAGCTAACAAGCCGCGGGCGTGGAGTTGATTCATCCGACACTGCCCCGCGCAAGGACGCCTCTAGACCGAGACCGCACGCCCTTCGTTTAAATACGAGGCGGCGCGGCTATGAGAGGACCCTCATAATAAAGTGAGTCACGAGACACTCAATGTCTTCGCGCATCAAGACATGATCAAGGAGTCGGTCCATCGAACTCCGCGATCGTGCACGGTTCCTCAAGATGGACGACCGTCCCCGAGGATTCGACAAAGTTGAAGACCGCTCACTCAAGGAATTATTTTCATTCCCTTACTTCCACTAAGCGAATAAAAACAAGGGGCAATAAGAGTGCGGACTACCTACACGACGATCGTCGCTATTCAACCACATTCGGAGATCGTCATTTTTTCAGATGTAGTGCAGCGATCGAATTTGTTGTAGAAAGTTGTCTTTATGAGTTTATCAATTCATTTGGAACTACCCTCGCAACGATCTCTCCTCACACATTTGTACAAAGTCAAACAAAGACTCTAAAATAACCATTCATTCAAGTAATCGAAGATAATCAAACATTCAGTTCATTGCTTCAGAAGATCAAAGTACATGGTCGCCCGAAGGCCTAAGTGCTACAAAAGAAAACTACAAAACTACAAGTAAGCTAAAAACGCCAAAAATGAAGCGCCTCAGGCCCCTGCCTGGCCTTTGCCATCAGCATTCGGCGCGGCCCCCTCATCTTCCGGAGCGTCGGGATGAGCAAGATTGGCCGGAGACGGATACCAGCTCAAATCCACGCCGATGTCCGTAAGATCCCAGACCGGCAAGGAGAAGGCTGAATGGAGAGGATGCTCCAATGCATACGCCTTGAAGTTATCGGCAAGAGGCCCGACCTCCAAACCTCCCTTCTTAGCCGCTCGGATCGAGTCGGCGAATGCCAAATAATAGGCGAACTCGCTGACATACTCCAAGTTTTGGAAGGGATCGGCCTTGGTCGCCTCAACCTCTCTTTTCAGCTCCGCCATCGCCTGTTGCGACCCCTGGAGCTCGGCCTCCCTCGCAGCAGTCTTTTCCCTCGCCTCCGTCAGCTCGCTGGTCAGCCGAGCGATCGTCACCTTCTGGCGATCGGCCTCCTCTTCAGCAACGTTCCGCGCCTGGACGGCATTCTGCATCTGGTCCCGAAATCGGTCAACCGCCATACGATATTTCTCAGTCTCCTTCTTCTCCAGCTCAAGCTCATGACTCGCCCGCTTGGCCGCCTCCAGAGAGTCCTTCTCCATCGACGCGATCTTGTCAGCAAACTCGGCGTTCTCTTTCCGAGCCGCCTCGAAATCCTCCTGCAGGCGAATGGTGGAGGGCCGCCCCTCAAACTCCTGAGCAGCCTGGACGGCCATGGTCGCCGTCTGAAGAGAAAGGGCGAGAACAGCGTGCATCAAACTCGCCGATCGCTGTCGAGCGATCGCATCCAGATCAGTCGTCCATGCCTTCGGCAGAGCAGAAGAACCTTTGCTAACGTATGGAGGAATGTCGCAGGAATGGCGAGGAGATCGACTCGCTAGGAAATCTACGACCATCGGCGGGCAAGACGGATCTGCGCGACGGATCCTGCACCAAAACAGCTAAGTTAATACAACTCCTACGCAGATGCAATCTTCAACACAAAAATGCTATCTACCTCTCAGCCTTCTCGGGATCCCGACCGAAAAACGATTTCCCTCGAGGGGTCTCAGCATCCGAGATCGCCATCTCCCGCATAAAAGCCGCAGAGGGCGTCTCGCTCTCCGGAGCAACAATGGTGATCGGAGGCGCGGCGATCGGCACTTCATCGCCCGGGGCAGGAACCGAAGTTTCTTCCGGCCTCGGCCTCTTGCGATTCGCCCGAAGCCCCTCCTCCGGAATTTCCTCCTCAACCACGACCGGCTCCACGCGAGGCTCCGGCTCCACGCGAGGCTCCGCCTCCGGAACTATAGGCAACGCGACGGGAGGGGCCCGAGTCGACCTCTTATGGCGAAGACGGCCTAGAACTCCTGGGTTCGACATGGCGATCTCCGTCGGAGGCTCCAAAAAGCGAGGAAAGCGAACCTCTGGAGTTAAGACAATCGATCAACAACCAGGTATTGTCCTCAAATAAGGCGATCGCCTAGAAAGTGAAGGTCGCAGAAACTCATACCTGGCACCGCGAGATGTCTCGGGAAGCGGAATAGTCGAGCCGACAACCAACGACTCTCCTTGTTGATCCGAGTGGCGTCAAGGTCGTCGTCCGACAAGCTCCTTATCCGCTCCCAGACAACGAGAAAGTCGAAAGGCAGCTCCTCGATCGCCGGAATATGAAAACCTGCAAAACCGAAATCAAATTAGATCAGTCCAAAACGCATCCAAATGAAGGGAGAGTCTAAACCCTTACCGGGATTCCTCTCCCGAAATTCAGTGGGGATCTCCAGCTCGCCCGTAGGGTTATCGCTCGCCGAAGCTCTCCACTTGCCGGCGACCCAGAACCATTTCGTCTGATCGCCCCGCATCTTATTTGGGACTCCATGAATCACCCGGCCAGATCGGCCTTGAATATGGTAACCGCCGACCAACCCTTTATGAGCCGTCAGTTTAAACAAATGATTCATCTCCAACGGCGATGGGAGGCGATGGCGGTGACCGCCGAAAAGGGTGAGGGTGCGAGATAATTTGGAGCCGGGCGTCGGTCACCAAGTGGCGCCACATTCCAAGCGGCCAATGATGGGAGACAAGAAAGGATAGAGGGAAGCGCAGCCGGCCTCCATAATCGCCTCATTCACGGCGACCATACCCATCGGAGGTCGGTCGGCCCGTTCATTCTCCACCGGTGCGAACATGTCCACATCTCAAGGAACATGGAATCTTGTCCTCCGTGACGCCGATCTCTCTCCGGTCGCCGAACTCCGTATTTGGCCGGCGACCACAACGATCGGCCGCGAGCACGATCTGCGATCGTTTGGGAAGCACGTAGGGTAGGCGGCCGAGTATCCTCGAAATCGAATCTCGGAGTAGGACCGCCAACCTCTCCATTATTTCAAGAAAGGCCCTATAGGCCCGACCAAAAGCACTATGTTGCTCCCGGTAAGCCACGATCGCGGATCTCTCTCGATCTGCGATCGTCTCTCTTCAAGCCACTCCTTAGCAACATCGGCCTCATTGAACAAAGCCTCGACTTCAAGCAGGTCGATTCCGCCCGAATAGCTTCCGCCGTCTCCAGTGGAAGACGGAAGAAGTTTCTCCTGACAACGATGTCCCGTGGCGAAGCTGGTTCCCGCTCCAAATGATGATGAGGTTCCGCCATTCTCGAAATGAAAAGGAGAAAAGGATTTTTCTTACCCTAAAGTGAAATCGAACGACGATCGGCACTAAGATCTTCAGAAAATTCGACAGCAAGTCCTTCTTTCTCCAATAAGCACGCGTGAGTGAAGCTGCAGCACCACCCCCCTTTTTATAGGAGAAGGCAGGGACCCGTTTGCAATAAGGGAAAACCTCAGGGGTCGGATCTCAAGCGACGGCATTAATTGACCCCCTCGAGACCCGCGTACGTGTCTTTTCAAGGACGCGTCAGCCGAGGAGTCATTAATGACCGTTGGCATCCTCCAATAGAAGCCCGACACGTGCGCGGAGACTTTTCAATGCCCGTTGCTTTTTCCCGCGCAGTTCAGCGGCCAACCAGGTCGTCCGAACTCAGGATATATCAGCTCAAAGACGATCGCCAGTTCAATAAAACGCAAAGTCGCTCGTCAAAACTTCAGCGATCGCCAAGAAAGCCACCTCACCCCACGTTTCCAACGTATGAGCGAGCTGGGGGGCAATTGTTGTGTCACGATTTATTCATCCCGACAGGCGATCGACTATAAGGCCGAGCGACCAAGTCAACTCCAGTCAAACTATGGCTAGCTCGCCAAGTCGAAGATATCAGACCACCATCAGGTACCTAGCGATCAACTCCCAAGGCGATCGCCCTTTTGTAGCTGGCGATCTACTCTAGTGACCGGCTAAGGGCAATCGACCTACACCCCGAGCAGAGACGATCGCCCGTCAAAGTCATCAAGGACTGGATCTCAGAACAGCACCCACGTGCGGATCCACCAAAGGCGCTGACAAGATCTTCGCCAGCAGATAAGATCTTTTGCTGACAGACAAGACCTTTGACCACAGCCTGTCACCTACCTCACCTACCAGCATGCGCGCCGAAAGTTGTCAGTGGGACCACCCGTGACAGCAACTCAGGACGCGTGTAAGCTCCCCATTGGACCGCATAGTTGACTGCCAGCAACTCCTGCAGACTTTGAGGGGACAGGCCCATGTGCTAAAAGACGATCACCCAATTATTATATTGCAGAAAAGGCGATCGCCCGGCGTATCCAAGCCCTATAAATAGAGAACCTCCTCCTACTGGAAAAAGGTTCGAAATTCATTCCACCAACGGTTCCGAATTCATTCTGACTTACGCTCAGAACTCATTCTCTCATATTCCGATACATTCACGGAAATACAGAAGAACATACATATCATCAAGCTCCCGGCTATCTCACCGGAATCCATCTCAGGACTTCTCTCTCTAAATCTCTCGTCCAGAAGACGATCGCGACGGCAAGTCTCCACTAGACAGATTCCAAGGGATTCATAAGCCCAGGAGCCCAAGCATCCAGCTAAATACTCGCCGTGAGAGACGGTCGATCTCTCACCGCCGCGACTGTTCATCTCCTTTGTTACAAGAACTCACAGAGCATCAAATCTGGTTCTTCCGGCAATCTACGCGCTCACTAGCTAAGATAACAAGAATCTTTACACTCATTGTAATTGTATTCTTACAATAGTACTTGTATCCCCGAATAATGGTATTAATAATATCTCGCGAGAGCATTCAAGCCCGGGACTAACAACCCCGGCAAATCTTGTGTTATTTATCTTTCTCACGGAAGTGCTCTTGCATTTGTTTGCTATCCCATCCATTCCAGCAATATCTATCTCCGGATAATATTTTGGGTAGCAACAAATTGAAGAAATGCTTTTTTGGTTTTGACTGTAATCTTTCAGGCATTTTAATCGTTCGAGAATCTTCATATATCTGTCATTATCTAATTACCTACATAGATAGGCAGTTACTATATCCATAAGGCACATATGAAGCCTTTGAGACAAACCAGAATAACAAAAAATCTGAATGTAATCGTGTTCACTACTGGAGAGTATATCTCTTCATAATCAATTTCTGGTCCTTGAGAGAAACCTTGTGATATGAGTCTTGGTGTATATCTCGTAACCTTATTATTCTTGTTTCTCTTTCTAACAAAGATCAATCTGTATCCGATAGGGATTTCAAATTTCGGATTTGGGACTATAGGTCAAATACTTTCTGGTTATCACAGGAGTTTATTTAGACCTGGCAAATCGTTCGTGTCGTGTATTTTCGTGTCGAGTACTTTCGTGTTTCGTGTACCAAAAGTCCAAACCCATACACGACACTAAATGAATTCGTGTCGTGTACCGCGTAAATACTTATCGTTTTGTATCGTGTTTTCTTGTCAGGCACATAATATAAAATAAATATTATAATATTATAAAATTACAATTTTAATATTTTAATATTATTTTTATAGATTTTAATAGATGAAACGAAACGAATGGCAACGAAAACACAAATGTTTACACGAAATTTATAAAAGTTCACATTATATTTTCGAATTTTAAAGTTTAGTACAATGTTTTTATATAATTTAATAAATATGATATATATATATATATGTATATATAAATATTTATTTATTTATTTGTTTATTTATTTCGTGTACCTCGTGTCGTGTCGTGTACTCAAAGGGTAAACACAAAACCGACACTAAATCTCGATCGTGTACTTTTGTGTTCGTGTATTTTCGTATCGTATACTCAAAATGAAAACACACACTAATTTTTCGTGTCGTTTTCATGTCGTGTTTTCATGTCGTGTGGTAAATTGCCGGGTCTAAGTTTAATTTACCTTTTATAGCTCCTTTCCACAGTGGCCAATAATTTCGTTGTTTGCATTCTGTATAGATTTTGGTTCACGATCCTCATTTAAAATTTGATGAGCTATATGAAAGGCGGATGTATCGTCCAGGATGATGTTTTCTCTCTCTAGTATCTGATGAGAATATAATAATTTATTGAGATCTCATAATTTTCAGACACTTGTAGTTCTTCAGAAATTACATCATTTTCATTTGATTGATTACTCATTCTCGTTATTGTTGGTCTCCATCTTGCCTCTTTTTTTCTAGGCACATAATCTTTGGAACCAATTGGTCGACCAAGTTTTTGACGAATTTTAGATTCATTTGCTGTTAAAGCTATTTATCCTTCAGGGACATCAATTTTAGCTGGAGTATTTGCAGCATGTATGTGAGATTGTGTCACTTTTCTTGTATCGACAAAAGCATCAGGAAGTTGGTTTGTAATCTTTTGCAAATGAATGATCTTTTCAACTTCTTGTTGACATTGATTAGTTCTAGAATCAAAATGTGACTAGCTTTCCCATTCCAAAAAGTTTCCTTGTGCTTTTTGGATATAGATTTGTTCCAACTAATGTTGGAAATGTCATTTCATCCGCAAAATGAGCAGTAAATAAATCACCTGTAGAAGGTTCAGTATACCTTATAATCGAGGGTGAATCAAATCCAACATATATTTCAGGACTCCATTAAGGACCCATTATTGTTTGTTATAGGGATGCAATTGGGACTTGAACCACGCCATCAAATGTTCGTAAGTTAGAAATATCAGGTTAAATAATTTACATTGGGGAGTATTCATTATTGGTCGATCGCCTTATTCGAACTAATATTGCAGCATGTAATTTGGCATGACCTCAAGCACTAGTTAGGAGTTTTGACTCCACAAGTAATGGTCTAGCAATAAGTTGAATACGTTTAATTCACGATTCTGCTAAACCATTTTAAATATGGACATGAGCTACTGAATGTTCAATCTCTATTCAAACAGCCGTACAATAATTTTCAAATGCTTGAGACATAAATTCACCAGCATTATTAAGACAGATCTTTTAATTGATTGTTTGGGAATTGAGATCTTAATTTTATAATTTGAGCAAGTAGTCTAGCAAATGCTAAATTTCTAGTAGAAATCAAGCATATGTGTGACCATTTAGAAGAAGCATCAATCAGTACCATAAAGTAGTGAAAAGGTCCAGATGATAGATGTATATGTCCACAAGTATCTCCTTGAAATATTTCTAAGAAATATGGAGATTCAATATTAACCTTCGCATATGAAGGTCTAATGACTAGCTTGCTTCGTGCACAAGCATTACATGGGATTTAGTTTATAGAAAGAATCTTTTGATTCTTTGTGTTGTGCCCATATGAATTATTGATTATTCGGCGCATCATAGTTGCTCTAGGATGTCCAAACATATTATGTCAAAGCATAAAACTTTCTGTGTCATTGAACTTCAGGTTCATGACATGGTTTGCCTCAATTGCATTTATGAATGTGTAATACATTCCAGAAGGTAGTATTGATAATTTTTCACTTGTCAGCTTATGGACAGACACGAAAAGAATTTATGCAAAGATATTCATTGCCACCTTCTGTAATCATCTCGATGTGGTATTTGACGGATATTCTTAAAATTAGTAAGTTTCTTCTAGGCTTACCAGAATACATAGCATTATCAATATCTAATTTAGTATCATGTGGCAAAATGATACAAGCTCTTCCGGAGCCTTCAATGATGTTTGATGTACCTGATATTGTGTTAACATTATTCTCGGCTAATGTCAACTCAAGAAAGTACTTCTTTTGAAAATTAGTGTGTGGAGTGACTCTATCGACAAGATATATAACACAAGATTCCATTTGAATTTCTTCTACAATCGAAGAGGAGAATGGAGATAGGTTGGTGTGCAGTCGGATCTGATGCAGATCCTGAAGGGCAGACGACGGCCAGTGATGTGTGGGGCTCACAAGAGAAAGTCGCGCGGCTGGGCTTGATGGGTCGACTTATACTGGAGATTGCAGGCGAGTCGAGGGTTCCAATCGTTGCAGTCAGCAGCGCTATAACATCTTAGGATTGATGGTCGGCGGCTCGAGAGAGAGGTGGAACAATCATGCTGATAACGTGTTGTGAACTGGAGCGAGAAGAGAGAATATAATAGAGAATGTAAATTCTATGTCTGCAATGTGAGGATCAAAGGCATCTATTTCTAGTGAGAACTACGGTCTTAGGGTTAGATTACTTGGTCAACACTCATAAGATGTATCTAGAACATATATTTACAACAATATAATCAATTTTAATATTAAGAATAAATATTAGCTAATAATATCATCTTCGTATTCAATAATTTAGTTTTCTAATCAACATATGATATAATGGTAAATATTAATTTTAATATTTTTAATTCAATAAATATATTTTTTGTTTATTATACTTATCTACATAAAATCTTGATTATGAAACAAAATATGGTTATGAGGTAAAATAAAGAGGAGAGAAAGACAATAGACAAGTTTTTATGTTATTGCTTGAGGATAGAAAGAGGAGGAAAAAAGTGACAATGAAGCTAATATTTTACAATTATTATTGCCATGATAATGAATTTTTAATCAATGTTAGTCTCTTATCAATTAATATGAAGATGATGCATGAGAGAAACATAACAAGATACTACACGAGAGAATAAGTGTGCTAAATGAGATAACCATAAAAAAATGTTATACGAATAAATCATAAAAATAGGCCACAAGGAGGACCATGAAGATGCTCTATGGGACAACCATAATAAGAGGAAACACAAGAGAATCATAAAAAGATGATGTAGAGAAGATTTTAAATGGGAAGATAAGATGGTAAATGAGAAACTATAAAAAGAGACTATATGGGAGAACTAATCAGGGAGAACTGTAAAAGATCTTCGAGGGGAGAGAGAACCAAAACAAATAATACTTGAAAGAGAAACCTTAAGGATATGTATACAGAGAATCATAAAAATGTGCTACACAGGAGAACTAGAGGATTATGCTCTCAAAGAGAACCATAAGATAATGCCTCATATGATCCAGCAAGATATATAGATATAGGTCAGATGCAACGAGAGTGAGAGCGTCAACTCGTCAATTGAAAAACATAGAAGGTCCGAAAAGCCCTCAAGATGTTTATAAGTGGACTATCATGTGTAGAATATTAAATTATTTTCATGTACTTATTTTCATGTGGCTTATTTCAGTAGACTCTCAACTTAGATCGTTAAGATAATTTTATTATTATGGAGTTTGAAATATACTAATTTCTTAAAATATAATTACATAGATTATGAAGAAAAATGAATTCTCCACATGTAAGTTTAACTTTTGTGTTATAAAAATATATATTAGATGCTATATGGATTAGATGGAGAAAATAGTTGTCCACACGTAGTTTAAATATTTATGTTAGAGAGAGAGAGAAAGAATAGTTTAAATGAGAATAACTTATGGAATGAAAAATAGATTTATATCTGAACTATTGATCTTTATATGATCTACGATCTAGATTAGCGCATGAATAATATATATGTATTTCATGCATCAAAGCACCACTGCATTAAAATTATGCATTATCTGCATAAGAATGTCGATGCATAACATTCTCATGCATAGCTTTTCGTGAGAATAAATATTGTTCATCTAGTTAATCAGGATCTATGAATCAAATTTATTTAATTTCTTAACTTAAATCTCATTATCACAAGAATCACCACATATATATATATTGTTTAATTACTATCTTTTGTAGCAACTTTCTTGGTTTAAATTTCGAGATTCTTGATTATCACCTGTTTATGCAAGTAATTTTCACAATAGTCTTAGTCATATTTCCTTTGTTCTTACTTGATTAAACATATGGTTTAAATTTACCGTAATGGATGCTTCAGACTCTAAAATCTCCTTGTGTTTACAGACGGATCTGTAAGTGTGCCTCAGAATATTGGTTCGATTCCCATGACCCACTTTGTTTAGGTTGCAATAAACCATTCTGTTTCGATATCGGTGAACCATGTCGAGAAACCTCAGCATTTCAACGACCCAAATTTAGATGTCAACAGAAAATGTTGATCTATCTTACCACTTTGGACTTGTGCCGACTCCTCAACGAAGAGGCGCTTCGATGAAGACTGATCAACAGACTGTGCATGCCATTGAAGCTTGGAAAAGCTCTGACTGAGGTATTAAATTCACAGGATCATAAATATAGGATTGAGGATAGTGGTGCCAAGAGTAGACTATTGGCCATTTTATTGATTACAAAATGGTAGATTTCAAGATTAGGGTCAATTATGTACAAAAATGGCAAGTGATCATTCATAGATCCATACTGAATGAGTGGTCATTAGTAAAGTGGCTGTTGAGAACGAAAATTGCCCTCAACCTTGAAATAGTTCGAAAACTATCTCAAACAAAAGCGCAATGAGATGAGCATATAGGATCTGATCGTTAGATTTTGGACCAAGAAGACAACAGAGGATCGAAAAAAAAAATCAATGTTGTCGTATCCAAGTCGAGTGTTGTGGAAATAGGACAAGTGTCCAAGAAAGGCAACAATGAAAAAGGATCCAAACTAGAACCTAAATGAAGAATTGCGAAAAAAAGGAGAAGCTCTTGAGAAAGTGATACAACTCTAAGAAGAAGGGCCATAGGACAGCTGACTGCAGACTCACAAAGAAATTGATGAAGAAAGACGGTAATGCAGCACATGTGATTACTCAACAAGTGGCTTGTTTCGATCTAAAAAATGAACCTTATTAATTCAAATACCAAGGAGTGGTGGGTTTATATCAGAACGATCAGGCATATTTGGGCAAATAAGACTGCGTAATCCTCCTTAAAAAGAAAGATGTTGGCGAAAGCGCTCGTGGGAAGTTCTGCAACCCCGATTGTTCTAGGTAAAGGCACAATGAATTTGAAGATGACGTCTAAAAAAGTGGCCCTTAAATGCATGTTATATGTACTTGAAATTCGCAAGAGCCTCGTTCCTGGTTCCTTGTTGAAAAAACATAACTTTAGATTAGCTTTTGAGCGTGATAAAACTATTTTGTCAAAGAGTGGTATGTTTGTAGCAAAGGATACGAGAGGCAAGAGCTGTCTAAACTCAATGTTTGATTGGGAACATAATAACAATGAAATGAGAAAAATTTACATGCTAAATTAAGACATGTTAACTTTAATGCAATACATAAACGTAAACTAATCGTAATAGAACACATATCAAAATTTAAAATTGATTTTTCTATCACAAACAAACAAAATTACTAATCACATAATTTTTTTTTTAGTGTTCATATTGCATGCATGTAGAAGGGGACATGCCATGTTTATGTATAATGTAAGCAACACAATGACGGCATGATCTTTTTAAATATGAGTCCCTTCCTAAGATGGCCTTATATACAACCACAAATATGAAATTTGTTGAAGGCAAAAATAACTCGATCATCATTGTGACATGTGGAAACAAACAACAAATAGAATAGATAATACACCTGGTCTATGTGATTATAAACTTTCACAAATTGGAGATGGAAAAGAATATTTTGTTACTTTGTAGTGCCAATACTAAAAATTGCTATGTGTAATTACCCAAAAGCAACGACGAAGCTACATAGAAGTTCATTATTTATAAAACAGAAGTTGAGAGTCCATTAAACGCAAAGATAAAAATAATATGGGGGTAATTGTAGATCATAAAATGAAAATTTTATACCATTCGGTGAATACAATTCGCACATGGCATTATTCATGAAATCATTGCGCCATATGCACCACAATCTAATGGAGTGGTTGTTGGGATAACAAAAATCCTGTATCGAAACAGCCGGGATAATCAATCCCTGTATCGAATAGTGTTGATAAAAGGTTTTGACATATATGCCAATCCTCAATACAGTAAGGAAACTGTGTCGATAAGTTGAAGTGTCAACCTGTATCGAAGACCTGTCTCGAATCCAGCATATAGTGGCACCTTTCAGTACAGCAAAGAAGTCTTATAAAGACCGAGTATGGAAGCTGTCTCGAATCACCAAATACAGTGATCTTCCATACAGCTCTCAACAGAACAAAGAAGGAATCTTCAGAAGTCAAGTCCCGTTGATGAAGAAGTATTTAAATACTCAAAGATAAAGTATTTAAATACTGCCAGTCAACAGATCTTCAAATCCCGCAAATTCCGGATCGTGCTTTTCATCCCGTTGTAACGGAATCTTTCTCAACGGATTTATCTCAACGGATATATTTTCCAGAAGACTATATATATCTCATCAAGGCGTTGAAGATCAGTTACCAAGTTACGAAATTATAAAGCTATCAAAGTTATTATCAGAGCAAAACATATCTCCAGAAGCTTACTGCAACTCAGATCTAAGAGATATACAATGCTCAACATCTTGAACAACACTTCATCAGCTAGAAGCTCTTAAAGTCAAAGTTGTTGTTCATACCCTGTTCTATCCTTTGAACAAACTCAGATCAGCCCTGTGTGGACTGACTAATCTTTGCTACTCCAGAACTGTGTGTGAAGGAATTGCATCGAAGAAGACGAAGCTTCATAACTGTGTGTGAAGAAGCAAGTCAAAGCATTAGCTCAAACCAATCTGTGTGAACGGTTGAAGCTAAGATCTGTATATCAATCTGTGTGAACGATATATTGATTGTGTGTTGTTATAATTACGTAGTTGTGTACGTAGTAATTATAATAAACTTTTTACTCCTGTGTGGAGGACCAGTGGACGTAGAGGGGTTTACCTCGAACCACTTTAAATATTGTGTTATTTACCTTCTGCCTTACTTGTTTTAATTACTGTGATTATTTAAGTATACACTGCACATCGAGTTGTTGTATCCACGACAACTTACTGTATCTAAGACTTCCGCTACGCACTCAGATTTAAAATCAGTACAGGTTGTTGTTTAAACTACTTCCCAAGCGCTATCTAGTATACTTAGTGGCCAACAAGTGGTATCAGAGAGGTTGATTCTAAAAAGAATCAATTGTATTTTTAACTGAATCAGATCCAAAATCACTTACTCTTTAAAACAGTCTCTTTCATTTCTTTATTTTCACATGGATACATCTATGATCAACAAAGTACCTACGTTCTCTATTAACGAATTTGATGATTGGAGAATTAGGATGGAGGCTCATCTTGCAGCAATGCACGAAGAGATGATTTTTGTTATAGAGGATTACCCTATCAAGATCATGAAGGTAAACACGGCCGCAAGGATTGAAGGCCAAGCCCATGCTGAGATGCTCGAGAAGGAATGCGAGCAATGGACCACAGATGAAAGAAAGAGAGCCAACCTCGACAATGTGCCTAAGAACGCGTTATTTGTCACTCTTGACAAAGGCACATTCTCAAAGGTAAAGAGCTGTAAATCAGCCAAGGAAATATGGGATAAACTCAAGATGATTTGTGAGGGAACTGAGCTCTCAAAAGAAAACAAAATTTCAAAACTGACTCAGCAATTTGAATCTTTTGAAATGAAACCAACTGAGACACTTGAGGAACTTGACCTCAGATTCACTGGTATTGTTGGTGAACTTGAAGCTTTGGGCAAAATTTATACCCAAAAGGAGAAGAATTTAAAAATTTTCAGATCTCTCCCTGCCCGATGGGACATTAAGACCACAGCTATGCGTGTATCTTGCAATCTTAATGAAATATCTAATTTTGATATCTTCTCTTACCTCAAAGCTTTTGAGTATGATATTGACAGAAGAGAGAAAGCTGAAGAATCTCCTTCAAAGGTCACAGCACTAGCCGCTGTATCGAATCATCGACACAGCATCCCCAGCTCGTCGAAGCCTAGTCACAAGAATGTGATGGCAACGACATCCTGTCTCAAGATGAAATGGCGCTTCTCATGCACAAATTCAAAAAGTTCATCAAGCAGTCTGGAAAGACTCCCTACAGGCCCAAACCTGTCCACAAGGTAAGTACCGAAACTACATCCGGTGATGCTAACCTATGCTATAATTGCAAGAAACCAGGTCATTATACAAATAAATGTCCTCATCCCAAAGTTCAAAGGTTGCCGGAAGCCGAGCAACAAAAGAGAGATGAAAGAAGAAGTGCTTGGAAAAACAAGCTCAAGGCCCTGATTGGAGAATCAGAAGCCTCCCCCACACCATCCAAATCAGAAGAATGTCTTCAGGTGGTCACAGAAAGTGATTCATCTGATGATGAGTTCGATGATAAAGCATATATGTGTTTTATGGCCAAGGACATTCCGGAAGGTGAAGATAGCGATGATGATGTAAGTTCAACCTCAGCTATTCCATCAAATGCATCTCATACCTTTGAAAACATGATGAATGAATTTAAAAACATTCAAAAGGCCCATGAGACATTGAAAAATGAGAATATACAGCTCCAACTGTCTAACCTAGAGCTGAAAGATGAAAATGACTTGCTGAAGATAAATTATGAAAATATGTCTCTTGATTGTGAAACCAGCAAAGTGGATTTTGAAAAACTCATGGAGAGCAATCATCAACTTGCTCATGAACTAAGTGAGGTCAAAACTCACAACGAGATCAAGACAAATGATTTGGTTCTACTTCAAGCCAAAGTCACAACTCTCGAAAAATGAGAAATTGAACATGAGACCACTCTGAAATCGTTCGAGAAATCGTCCAAAATAATGGAAGAAATTCTGAGCACTGGGCAACATGCTCATGATAAAAATGGCTTAGGATACAGCTCATATTCAAACAAAGGGAAAACTAGTACAGTGTTTGTCAAGAGTGTGGAACACATTCCTGTATCGAAAGAACTTTCGAGTCCCGTGAAGGAACCTATTGCACAGCGAACAGCGAAGGCCACCATTCCACCACCGCAATCCTATTCCAGACAGCGGAATCATCAGCCATTCAGACCTGAACGGCGCACTCAACAGCATGCTCCCCGAGCATATCAACAGCGCCAACAGTCGTTCAGAAGGAAGACTGTATCCAAATACCAAAGGCCCGCACGGCAGTACTATCAGTACAGCACGCCGAGGTATTAGATACAGGAGCCCCGTTATTCCTCGAGACAGCAGGTGTCCGCTCAGTATCAACAACAGCGTTGGGAATCCAACTGGAGATCCAGAAGGCAAGCTGTTAGGCCAAAGAAAATGGCTCCACCTCCAAGACAGCACTCGTACTGGATTAATAATAATAACCCTGAATTTTACATGCATAATAATTATCATGGTTATAGTGACTACGGATATGCCCCACGTAGATATCTCAACACTGTATCGAATGTAACCTACAGTAAACCAATTGCTGCCAGGAAAACTTGGGTACCTAGAGGAACTAACATATATGGACCCAAAAATCAAAGGGGACCTAAATCTACTTAATCTCTTTGCATACAGGACATCCTAGAGGAGGACAGCTGGTACTTTGATAGTGGATGCTCTCGGCACATGACCGTAGACAGAAGCAAGCTATCAGATTTTGTAGAAGGTCGCGGTCCAAAAGTTCGTTTCGGTGATAAATCTAAAGGAAGAACAAGATGTTGCATATGTTGAAGGCTTACAGTACAATCTACTTAGCATTAGCCAGTTCTGTGATAAAAAGTTCTCGGTGAAATTCTATATAGATCGTTGTAGAGTCAAGAACATTCAGACCAAAGAAGTTGTGCTTACAGGAAGCAGATCAGGTAACATGTATATTGCTGACTGGAAGCCTATGAGCTCCTCAATTCCATGCTTTGTTGCCAAAGGCACTGCATATCTTAGCTGGTTATGGCACAAGATGATGTCTCACGTAAAATTCAAGACGATCAACAAGCTCTCAAGACAGGGAATGGTAAGAGGATTGCCAAACGTGTCATTCAAAAAAGACAGTGTCTGCGGATCGTGTCAGAAAGGCAAGCAAATCAAGTCAACCCTGAAGAGCAAATCCTACCTTTCAACCCAAAGAGTGTTGGAGATGCTACACATGGATCTCTACGGTCCTGTAGACCCAGTAAGTTTGGGAGGTAAGAAATACTGTCTTGTTGTTGATGATGATTACTCCAGGTATGCTTGGACAATTTTCCTAAGCAAGAAAAAGGAAACAACATCAAAACTGCCCGAGCTCCTGAGAAAGTTGCAAAATGAAAAGGCATTGAGTATAGTGTCCATTCATTCCGACAGAGGTACCTAATTTACTAACCGCTTTATAGAGCAATACTATTCGGAAAATGGGATACAACACGAATACTCAGCTGCCCGTACACCTCAACAAAATGGTGTTGCCGAGCGAAAGAATAGGACGCTGAAAGAAGCAACACGGACAATGATCGCCGCAAGCAAGTTGCCACAGCGTTTCTGGGGTGAAGCAACCAATACAGCATGCTACACTCAAAACCGCTGTATCATCAACAAGCACCACAACAAAACAGCATACGAGGTATGGAACAACAAAACTCCGTTAGTTTCATATTTTCACATTTTTGGATGCAGGTGTTTTGTGTTGAATAATGGGAAGGATCAACTTAGAACCTTTGATGAGAAATCAGATGAAGGAATATTTATAGGATACTCCTTCGTCAGCAAAGCTTACAGGATCTTTAATAAAAGAAAGCTGACGATCGAGGAATCAGTTCATGTAGTGTTCGATGAACCTCACCATGACCCTACAGGAGTAGATGATATTACTCATAACATCCAACATCTCTCTATCTTAGATCCTCCAACTCCCATAGAACTTGTAGTTGACCTAGAAATCAACCCCACAGCTGTAAGAATCGACGTAGATGAAGCCGGCGCTGTACAAGCTGAAGTTGTATCTACAGAAACTCTCGATACAGTACGGGACCCTGAATTATAACCCGACCGAAGATGGTTGAGAGATCACCCGCAAGAGATGATCATGGGAAACATAGATGCTGGTGTTTCTACTCGTAGGAGAATACAGAGTACACAAGGAAATGTACTTTGTGCACAAGAAGAACTAAATACTGAGATATCATCGTTTCCTAAATGGAAATCTCAATCCGAGCTTAGAAGACTCAATATGCGCACTATCGCTGTATTCTTAGCCCAGTCCGAATCTGTTTCGATCATAGACGCTCTTAATAATTCTCATTGGATAACATCTATGGAAGAAGAGCTTAACGGTTTTGAAAGAAACAATGTATGGTATCTTGTACCCAGACCTACACATCAATCGGTTATAGGAACCAAATGGGTGTTTCGAAACAAAAATGATCGAAATGGACTTATTATAAGGAACAAATCAAGGCTAGTCGCACAAGGCTATATCCAGGAAGAAGGCATTAACTATGATGAAACCTTTGCCCCTGTAGCCAGACTAGAAGCCATTAGGATATTCTTAGCCTTTGCCGCCCATAAGAGCTTTATTGTATACCAAATGGACGTCAAAAGTGTATTCCTAAATGGAGACCTTGCCGAAGAAGTTTATGTTGAACAACCACCAGGGTTTGCCAACACAGACGGTATCGACCTAGTATACATGCTAAGGAAAGTACTGTATGGACTTAAACAAGCCCCTAGAGCATGGTATGAGACCCTGTCCCAGTATCTAACCGACAATGGATTTGAGAAAGGTGCTGTAGACAAGACATTGTTCAAAATACAGAAAGGTGATGACCTTCTAATGGTACAAATTTCTGTAGATGATATAATTTTTGGTTCAACTAACCTTGCTTTGTGTCAAAGGTTCTCTCATCTCATGCAAAGTAAATTTGAAATGAGTATGATGGGAGAACTTAGTTATTTCCTAGGTTTGCAGGTAAAGCAGTTACCTACAGGTATTTTCATCAACCAAGAAAAATACAGCAAGGAGCTTCTCAACAAATTTGGAATGAACACTTCCAAATCATCGTCAACCCCCATGAGCACTTCCGTGCAAATTAGTGCTGATGAAGCCGGAAAGCCGTTTGACCAATCACTCTACAGGAAGCTCATTGGTTCGCTCCTGTACCTAACGGCTAGCAGACCCGATATCCAGTATGTTGTTGGAGTGTGTGCGAGATATCAAGTAGCACTTAAGGAATCACACTTCAATACAGCTAAATGAATCCTGAAGTACATTAAAGGAACAGTCGATGTAGGACTATGGTATCCTAAAGAAGGCAGATTCGATTTAGTTGGATACAGCGACTCGGATCTCGGAGGCTGCAAGCTAGATAGGAAGAGTATAAGTGGAACTTGTCACTTTCTTGGACCTAGACTCGTTTCTTGGTTCAGTAAGAAGCAATTGGCTAACTCACTTTCCACGGCTGAATCAGAATACTATGCTGCTGGTAGTTGCTGTATGCAGATCCTTTGGATGCAGCAACAGTTGTCAGATTATGGAATTGAAGCCAGAGAGACGCCAATCATGTGTGATAACACGAGTGCAATTGCAATAACGCACAATCCTGTCCTGCACTCGCGCACTAAGCATATCAACATGAAGCATCATTTCATAAGGAATCATGTCGAGAACAAGGATGTTCGGCTCGAAAAGGTTCATACAGATATTCAGTTGGCCGACATCTTCACCAAGCCGCTCGACACAGCAAGATTCAACATGCTTAGACAAGAATTGGGAATGCTACAGCCCGACTCCCTGTAAGTAATTTACTATTTTTACTCAACAATTGAGGGGGGATGCTGTAAGACCCAAGAATACAGTATCCACCGTTAATTAGCTGTACACTCAGAGCCTTCAATACAGTACTGTAGGGAAAAAAGACATATGCATCATCCTACAGCTGACGTGTGCAATAATTAAGGAGGAATACCGTATGACCCATGAATACAGCATTAATCCAAAAGTTGTTGTATGGAATTTAAAACCTATATGTACCTTTTAAGGGGAACGCTTTATCGTCGCGGATACAGCACATACTATAGGATTTCGATTCAGTGAATATTATATTATATTATTTCATTTTTTTTAAAATATTTTTTTGTCCACGTGCCCTGTTTTCATGTCAAACGTCATTTACATTAAATGCCTTACACGACATCTGGACAACTGAATCTCAAAAGCCGCGATGTTTTCAAATTGTTTAATATTTTAAAACCGCCATTTCAGGCATTTAGGGTAACAAGATATGTCAGAAGTGAGACCCGCTCATATTTTAATATACCGTGGATAAGTATACCAGTTACACTGAGTTCATCGTGACTGTTCTTTTCAAAAACCGGTTACCATCCCTTAAAATCTGACCATTCGTACTCTGGAAAACCCTACTTCGCCGCCCACTATAAAAGGACTGAGACTGCCATTAGAGACTCTTTACGTTTTCTGCAAAAATTAAGAGTTTTCAAGCAAATACAGCCTACAAAGTTTTCTGCATTTTACTGCAAATTTCGTTTATTCTCTTTCACATTTTTTTGAACAATCATCAATGGCTGGTCAGACATCTTCTCCCGCACTCAAGAAATCCGCAAACATCATCGATGGACGGATTTTCTCAAGATCTGTCGTCATCGAACGCATTCTCGCTGAAACAAATCATGTCGAACCCATGGAGTTCATCATCACCCAACTCCGCCAACAAGGACTCTACCGCCTTGGGAGTCAAACTGCTGAGAAATACGATGTTCACCTGGTTGAGGACTTTTACCTCAATGCCGTCGTTCGCTTTTTGTCGCTGGCCCAGGGAGGTCACGTTGCTGACATTACCGCTATCATTCAAGGAATGGAGATATGTATCGATCGAGATCTTCTCCAGAACATTTACAGGCTGCCTGCTGACGGCCTGACCATGGAAGAACTTGAGACTTTTGGGTCTCAAGAGATGATAACGAAGTATTATGGGCTGTTCACCGGCTCAACTGTTGTTGACATGGTTCACACCACCTGTCACAAGAAGAATTTTTGTTTGCCATACGTGTATTTACATGATTTTTGCTGCAGGATCATCGAGAATCGAACTGGTGCATTCGAAATGTGCACTAATCTGAGATTCAGGATGATGGTTGCGATTTTGACCTGTGAAAAGGTCAATTGGTGCCAGATAATCTTGAACTTGCAGGAGGAAGTATCCAAGCCTGCCACCCAAAAGAAGTCGTTTTGTTTAATTTTAAACCATATTTTGACGAAATACGAACTTTCGCAATCTGCAGATGCGAAGAAAAACAGCTCCCGGATATACTTAGGAGGCGTCAAGCCTTCGGCGTATAACCAGAGCACTCTGGTCTGCAACCACCCTAAAATCCAAAGTATGCCCGTGTCTGAAGATCCAAGGGATGTTTCTTTGAAGTCCCAGGATGTGGAGTCTTCAAGAAAGAGGAAAAGATCTCACAGCAAGACACCCACTGCTGCTGAGAAGCCGAAAAGGAAGCTAAGGAGGCTTTCTAAAGTTAAATCCACCAAAACCTCCGAGGAAGTTTCCACCGTGGCGCAACCTACTGAAAAACTACCCCAGGGCCCAACCCCTGTGGAAGAGGTGCCCGCTACTGTATCGACAGTAGATCCTGAGCCTTTGGCGGCTAAGACAGATGAACGGACATCTGCCAACTTAGAAGACTCTAGCGAGTCGGCTGCCCCTTTGGAGCCAACAGCTACTTCTCCTATGCGGGATTCCACACCCGTACAGGATCCACCTTCCTTCGGGGCACCATCCCTTGTAAGGAATCCCACTTCCCTACAGGATCCCACACCTGTAGAGGAACCCCTCGCTACAGCGGATTCAGACGTTGTACGCAGTCCCTCCCCGAACACAATTATCAACAAAACCCTTCTCTCTGTACAGATTGATCATGCTTATGAAAGATTCCTTAAATGGAAAAGCTACAGGCTAGCTCCGTATGACACCTTATATAACTGGAACGACTGGAGCCATGAAGAGAGATTTGTATTGGAAGTGACGGACTCAACACAAGTAGAAGCCCTGATCCAATGGGACAATCTCTGCTGCAAAGAACTGATTGAAAGCCATTTATTGCAAAAATCTGACGCAAGGAGAAAAGGAAAAGATAAGTCCGAGGACTCTCCCCAGAAACAAAAAGATGACGATGACTCAGACGACGATGACGATGCTTTATAAGCTGGTCTGAGAATGAGTCGTGAAGAGGCTCAAGACAAAGATGCCTCTCAACCCAAGGATGACGAGGGGCCATCAAATCGAAGTGAGCCCCCTTCGCCACAGCAAAAGAACATTCCTGACGATGAGGAATCAGTCCCTCAAGTCGAGGAAGAAGAAATAGTTTTGGAACAGGCACTCGATCCTGCTGCCGAAGAAGAAGTTGTTGCTGAGAGACAACAGGAGGAATCAGTCCCTCCTGTATCCATGTCTACAGACGCACCTTCGCAACAGGAGGACACATCAACCCCTGCCACCGAACCCGAAAATGCTGCTCCTGCCCCATCAACCGTGGAATCCGACGACGTTAATGTACCTGAGGATGTCCAACTCAATTCACGCCCTACCGTGAATCTGAGGAGGTTGAATGGATCTGAATGTTTTGCCAAGCCGGATTCTCCCAGCACTGCTGCTAGGAAAGAGCGTCTGCGTGCTCTTGGTCTTCAAACTGTCTTCATCCAGGATGCAGTGAATGCCCTTCACTCAGTCGAAAAACCTTTAGATTGGATGCACACATCGGCAGTTGAAGAAATGACAGATTTAAGGCATGAAGTCTCTCGTGTTGTCGAAGCCTTCACTGTCCTGCCCCATGTCTTCAAACAGGCCCTTGCCAATCTACAAGAGAAGCAAGAAAAGATCTTGAGAGAAGAGGAATCCAAAACGCGCATTTCTGAGGCCAAGACCGCAGCTGCTATGATCGAAACCACTTCTCATCTTCGAGCCCACGACAAAAGTATCAAGGATATGTCGGAGGTGCTTTCCACCCTTGTAGAAAGAATGACAAACATCGAGACAAAACAGGATGCCGCACTGGAGATCCTAGGACGTCTTGATGACGCCAAAAAGGGGGAAGAAGCGAGAGAAGCTGCTAGGAGAAGAAGGCTACAACACGAAAGGGAATTTAATGCTGCTCAAGACAGCATTACCGCTGAATTGAACAAGCTAGCCCCTCCCTCTCAAAGTTTTAAGATTTCAGGCTCCCGACCTGAATTTCATGATCCAAATGTCCCGTGGCAAAGCTTAATCCAAAGACCTTCTGAAATTCGTCTGCCAACCAACCGCCATCCAACTGCCGAAGAGGTGAAGCAATAGAGGAAGAATGAACTGATAAGATACTTTGTTAAACTCATCAGGGAATCCGCCAACTTCAAAAGCTATAAGACATTAGCGGAGGCTGCAGACAAATTCACGAAGATGTTAGAAGAAGGAAAGCTCCCTCTCGAGCTAGATATGAAATCCAAGCATAAAAGAGGAGATCGGATCACCCATGATTCTTGCCTTTGACAGATCCTATGAAGGTAGAGCAATATACCTAGATCGAGGCAACGATTCCCTACAGAACTGGTGGCGTGGAACCGAGAATGATCCAGGGAAAAATCCATGGAGACATGCGGACTATAGGAGCTGAAATTCTTGTAATTTTTGTTTGTAATTTTTCCTTCGAAACAACAAACCATGTACTCTATTTTTGAATATCAATAAAAATGTTTGCTTGTCTTGAAAGATTACAACTCGTAATCTACTGTGTTGATGTATGATTACATAACTTAATTGTTGAGATAACAATCACAGGTACAGAAACTTGTTTGAAAATTAAGCTGTACGAACTTGTCTACGAACAGTTCATAAATTCAGTTATATGCATTTAGAATACATTTTAAGATTGTGCCTGCGCGCCAATCATAAGCTTAAGTTGTAAAAATTCTTAGCTGTATCTAACTCGCCTGCGAGCACTTCATAAATTAGACTAAGTTGCTGAAAGACAAACCGTTTGACAGAAGACCAAGAAATCTGCCAGAAGTCATCAAGAAAGTCATTCGCTTCATAAAGAAGGTTTTGGCATCATCAAGAAGACTTGAAAGTGTTAAAGTCTTGGCAAATTGTCAAAAAGGGGGAAATTGTTGGGATAACAAAAACCCTGTATCGAAACAGCCGGGATAATCATTCCCTGTATCGAATAGTGTTGATAAAAGATTTTGACATATATGCCAATCCTCAATACAGTAAGGAAACTGTATCGATAAGTTGAAGTGTCAACCTGTATCGAAGACCTGTCTCGAATCCAGCATATAGTTGAACCTTTCAGTACAGCAAAGAAGTCTTATAAAGACCGAGTATGGAAGCTGTCTCGAATCACCAAATACAGTGATCTTCCATACAGCTCTCAACAGGACAAAGAAGGAATCTTCAAAAGTCAAAGTCATGTTGATGAAGAAGTATTTAAATACTCAAAGATAAAGTATTTAAATACTGTCAGTCAACAGATCTTCAAATCCCGCAAATTCCAGATCGTGCTTTTTATCCCGTTGGAACGGAATCTTGCTCAACGGATTTATCTCAACGGATATATTTTCCAGAAGACTATATATATCTCATCAAGGCGTTGAAGATCAGTTACCAAGTTACGAAATTATAAAGCTATCAAAGTTATTATCAGAGCAAAACATATCTCCAGAAGCTTACTGCAACTCAGATCTAAGAGATATACAGTGCTCAACATCTTGAACAACACTTCATTAGCTAGAAGCTCTTAAAGTCAAAGTTGTTGTTCATACCCTGTTCTATCCTTTGAACAAACCCAGATCAGCCCTGTGGGGACTGAGTAATCTTTGCTACTTTAGAACTGTGTGTGAAGGAATTGCATCGAAGAAGACGAAGCTTTATAACTGTCTGTGAAGAAGCAAGTCAAAGCATTAGCTCAAACCAATCTGTGTGAACGGTTGAAGCTAAGATCTTTATATCAATCTGTGTGAACGATATATTGATTGTGTGTTGTTATAATTACGTAGTTGTGTACGTAGTAATTATAATAAACTTTTTATTCCTGTGTGGAGGACCAGTGGACGTAGAGGGGTTTACCTCGAACTACTTTAAATATTGTGTTATTTACCTTCTGCCTTACTTGTTTTAATTACTGTGATTATTTAAGTATACACTGCACAATGAGTTGCTGTATCCACAGTAACTTACTGTATCTAAGACTTCCGCTACACACTCAGATTTAAAATCAGTACAGCTTGTTGTTTAAACTACTTCCCAAGCGCTATCCAGTATACTTAGTGGCCAACAGTGGTTGAATGCAAGAATCGTACATTAAAAGAGATGATGAATGCGTTGTTGCTCAATTTAAGGCTATCAAAAAATATGTGAAAAACCAATCTATCTTTTAAATATTGCTATGTATAATTACTCAAGAGCAAAGACAAAGCTATAGAAATGTTCATTCTTTATAAACCAGAAGTTGAGAATTCATAAACGCAAAGCTAAAAATAACAGGGAGTAACCATAGATCATGGAATGAAAATTTTATACCATTCAGTAAATACATTTCGTCACATGACATTGTTCATGAAGTCACTGCTCAATATGCACCACAATTTAATGGAGTGGTTGAACGCAAGAATCACACACTACAAGAGACGATGAACTGATGTTGCTCAATTTAAGGCTATCAAACAATATGTGAAAAAACACTCCATCTTTAAATAAAATTTTCGTCAGAACAAAGATAAAACCCCTCATGAGTTGTGAAAGAAAGTCTAAGTTTTAGTGACGATGAACTGATGTTGCTCAATTTAAGGCTATCAAACAATATGTGAAAAAACACTTCATCTTTAAATAAAATTTTCACAAAGATAAAACCCCTCATGAGTTGTGAAAGAAAGTCAAGCCTTCATAGTGTAGGAGTGTCTAGCAAAAGTGTTGATACCCACACCTAATAAAGTTGAAATAAGTCCATAACAGAGTTGATATTATTTTCATTGGATATGCGCACAACATAAATACCTATCAATTTTTTTGCGTATGAATAGTGCCCAAAATTCATAAGAACACAATCATAGAATCAAGGGCAACACATCATTCTCCAAGCATATTACTCCTTGTAAGACTGTAGTTGAATACCGTATCTCATCCGAACAGACTTGTGAGTCGATTCATGAAGATATGTCTTGAGTTTGATTTTTCAAATTCGTGATTATCAGTTGTTTATTCAGAAGAACAAGTACAATTTAAAGTACTTAGTATGACACACAAGCACAGCTAGCCAATACATCTTCCAATTTTATTTCTTGAAAGTGCATATGAGAGCATCTTCATAACCTTATCACATCTTTGCTTGTTCTTCAAGTTGTTCCTACTCAACAAGGGTTCTCAAGTTAAATGATGATAATTGATATACCATTAAGAAAATGAATAATGAAGTGCAATTCTACCAAAGTACCTGTTAGTTCAAACTTGAGAAAAGAAGAGGCATCATAGGTGCTTATATGTAAGAAAAGCTCATAAAATCAACTAATAAATAAATTTCTATAGCCACACTGAAATCAAACAAGAAAATTTATTGTAGATCTTCTGTGAAACCTAATACCTTGGTCTCACTGTAAGAATCGTCCCGTAAAATTAAATCCTAAAAGTAAGAAAAATACCAAAGTAAAAAAAGAATCTGAAAGAAATTAAAGTAACTAAAATACTACAAATGAACCCCCCAAAAATGAGTGAATCTTAAAACTGAAAACAAAAAAGAAGATTTGAAAACCGTAAAAACTGAAGAGTCCTAAGCAAAAACGGAAGAACTAAAATTTGAACCCCTCCTCCCCCAGGAAAAAAAAAGGGGAAAAAGAACAAGAAAAAGAACAACTATAAAATAACAGTTTAGAATCGGTGTCACAGTGTGAGACAACGGCAGTGGTGAGTTTTATTTGCCAATCACATAATGTATTAAACTACACTATGCATTCGACTTTTTCCTTTTCAATTAACAAACACAAAAGGAGGGTAAAATGTGAATATAAAGAAAAGATGTACCAACCTCCGTCACAAAGAAGGCATGGAAACCATATGGAACTCTCTTAGGTAGTTCAACGACCGCAACTGGATCAGGCAACATTGTTTTTGCATCAATCACGTTCACCGCTGATTTTCTGTATATCTCGTCCAAACATCGAAATTTAGTCAGAACTTCCCATGCAAAATTGAAGCTTAAGATGCTCTTGGTGTTTTCAGGACGCATATATTAACGGACGAGAAATGACAAAACTAACTAAACGACATCCACTAAACAATTTAAGTTGACATTATTCTAACATGTATATTCCTAGTGGTATTGCTATTGTTGTTTGATTCGAGGATAATATGGCTCACATCCTGTTAAAATATTACTCATTTCGTCCTGAGAAGATAGTTCACTCTTCTTTTTCTTGTTTGCTTTCCGTCCTACAAAAATAGTCACTTACCATATTTTATATGCTTCGGTACTTCATTTCCACATAAACCTCTAATTAATAATTCTTGAGATACCTGCACCAACTACCTAGATATTAACTAGACAAGCGTATACATGTAAAACCAAAACTAAATTAATGTGTTAACTATATGCACTACTCATTTCTTAATTCGTGTTAAAATAACTGTATGCAGGAGAACTCTATTCTACATTTCCACTTAGGTATTTTGATGATTTCTTCGTTGGCATGCCGAAGAAGTCCAATTCCATCTTTACAGAAATAAGACCAAAGAACATATTACGAAGTAGGTGCGGAATGTACCCGGTGTTCTCATCGTGTACAAAGAAAATCAAGTAGCCGTCGTCTTCTTCAGATGTGGTACCAGGCTGACGTGGAATAAAGACAGCCTCGGACCCAAATCTTCCAGGTCCAAGATCAAAGATACCATTAATATTTCCTCCAACTTCAAGCTTTTCTTTTTCAGTATCTGGTTCTCCATATAAATCAAACTTAATAATTCCAGTGACCTTTGCAATTTGATCTAGTATTGTCCCATACACATAACGTTGTTTCCTGAACCAACCAAACATTTGAACCAATAGATTCATAAGAACAAACACTACATTTCATTACCAGCCATTTTGTTTTAAAAATAAAAAATGAAAGTTAAGAGTATCAAATTGCAATTGTTCAAAGGTTTAATATTGAATTGTAAAAAACATTCGAATTTTGAGTATTTTTTTCTTTTCGAAATTATGCAGCCTAAGATTGACATAAATCATTGATGAAATTAATAAAACTTTACCTGCCAGTGTAGCTTTCATTCACCCTGGGAAAATCTACTGTTGATACAGATAATCTTTTCTGTAAAGACAGACCATTTTTTAGGTTGAACCTCATCTCGTACCTGATGAAACACGATGTCATCTTTAAGATATAGTGAGGGATGTGTGCATTCATTTATATAGGTAGGTATATAGGTTTATTACGGGAATAGATCGGGCGCTTGGGTCCTTTCATGCATAAGTCATGCTTAAATGTATACGCATATTGCTCGGCCAGAAGTACTGGAGTATTCATATAGCTTTAGTTGAGTACATTACTCGTATACCTATTTAGCCGAGTACATGAGTACTTGCTTGCCCATTTATCCGAGCACATGAGTACTATACTAATTTCAGTCATTTGGCCAAGTACATGAGTACTCTTGCACTCATACATATTAATGTGAGTAAAATACTACTCATTTGGTCGAGTACATGGGTACTCGTGTACTCATTTGGCCGAGTATATGGGTACTCTGTACTCATTTAACCGAGTACATGGGTACTCGAGTATTGAGTACTCTTTTGTCCGAGTACATGGGTACTGAAGTACTCAAAATCCTTAAGCATGGTTTAAGCATGTAAAGCTCAAGTACTGGATCCTTTCCCAATTTCTTACAGTTCATTTGTGAAATTCTCGAGCTTTTCTTTTATGGATCCATTGACCTGGTCAAGATCCGGTTTCTCAAGTCGACAAGTGATCAGAACAACTTCGTCTCCATCCTCCCAAGCGTTAGCTAACAAAGAGTTGAGATACATTGTCGGTTAGAATACCTCAAAGCGCAAAATAATTTTATGTATAACTCAAGATATCCGTTTGACAACCTTGAGCTCATTTTTTGACCTTTCATTTTAGCAATTCATCATGATTGTCCTAAATCTCCACCAGGCTAATAATTTTAATTATTCTTCATTATATTAAGCATCAACCTCTACTACGTATATTTATGTGTCAGGCTTAGACTAGAAGAACATTTGGCTTTAAAATCATAAGGCATATGTGGGTTAAGGCTGTTAAGCTGCTCACCGTTATGGAATATGAAGCAATTTGGGAGCTCAAACCACCTGATTAGAAGCTCATTCTTTGCATACCGCGGAAGGACTCCAAAACGAGCTTTTTTAGTAGGATCAAAACTGAAAGCTAATTTATTTTCCTTTACCATTTCCTGAAAATTTTGATAATTCGGAATGAGACCAATTATATCACAAAGCAAACATGTCGACTCATATTGTACAAGCTCAATAATTTCAGAGTCATTAAACATCGTCCGCGTACTGCCAGTGCATCAAGAGAAGTTGATCGAGATAGCAGATTGACATTAAAAAATCATAAAAATGCAAAATCAATTTCCTTGAAAAATCGGCGGGACGTTTTAGAATCCAAGCTGCTAGAATCAAATGATTAGAGATATCAGTATTTTCTCAGTTAAAGCATAATTCTCAAAAAGGAAAAATTGAGTTAAATCGCAGTTCACTAGTAGTAATAGGAAAGTCACTTGACAAAGGGAAAATGACAAATAATTATAAAACGAAACCAAACTATGTCAATACTTATCCTTTGATTCAGTTATTTCTTAAGTCCACAAATTACGTTAAAGAGCATTATATAATGTAACATGACAGCCTATAAATAAGCAAATACTCTGGCTTCTAAGGTAGAAAATGTGGCTTTCATAAAGCTGGCCTAAGACGTGGGACTTATATACCTATCCGAAAGGAAAGAAAAACCATAAAGATCAATCTCTAAGTTGGTTGCGTATATAAGCCAATTATCACCCTTATATAGGTGAAACAAACAGGGAAAGAGGAGGACAATATGGTCTAAGCAAGCACGTCTTGCCAGACTAGTAAAACATATGTTGCATGGTCACCACACCTTTGGCCTGAAGAATAATGGGAGATCCATAAAAACTGCATAATTTTCAGTAATGGCGAAATCATGCATCATGATTGGCTCTGCTACTGTTATAGTCACTGGACCTTGCATTACGCCTTCCTTTGATACGACTCTGTATGTGATATATGGTGGTGTGTGTGAATAGCCAAAAGTAAACATTTCCCCTGTATAAAAGAAAAGCTTAACTTACTATAAGCGAGCTGATCATAGGAAACAGAAAGAATCCTTTTAAAAAAACAATATTTTGAGATGAGCCTGATTGAACTCAAAACATATATGTACAGATTCGAGCACTCAAATCAAATGGACGTCAGAACTTACTTACCTGTGACAGGGTCAACCTTAGGATGAGCAGTAAAAGAATGCGACAGTCTTTTGTCATAGTCCAACAAGCCAATGGTTTGTAGATCTCCATCTTCCACAACTTTTATGGCATCTGTAGTACAACAGATTGAAAATACTAAATAAAAAATATAAGAATATACCGACATCAGTTACGTGTTCCTTCAATGAAAAGTTAAAAATATCTCACCTTAATATAAGTCGAGGGGATGGAAACAGATATTAAATTAAAGCCTTTGGGACGGACGGGACATAGTTTCAAAATAAATACGTGAAAAACAAAAGCAGACTTACATGGTTTATCTGCCTCGTTGAGAGCTAAAAGCTTCGCATGGTGGTATATTAGAGCTGTATTAGCTGAAAAAGAATCCCATTCCATAATTAAATGTTAGAAGCAGCCAACCATGTACGTGAGAAAAGGTGGACCAATGTTTCTTACGTTCATGAAGTCGGCATTACTATATCTACAAACTGAAAAACAAGTGAAGTTGAAAGAAAGAAAATCAATTACATAATCCCTCTGTCCCAAAATAGTTGGTTCATTATAGGATTTCAAGAAAAATTTGCCCATATCTTCCAAAACCGCTCTCATCTAACGAGGGTTGGCAAGAGGAAAGAGGGAAAAAAAATCTTGAAACTTACCTACACTAATTGCACGAAACATATTTTGGGGCGGAGGAGTGGTACGCAACATATGCATGTGACAGTCACATGTAACATAATTTAGGAAGTACCCCGGATATAAGAGCTAGTGTTTATTAATAGAATCTTAAGAAAAGAAATGCTAAATATTTTTATGTTTCCAGCTGCCTCTTAGGTAGAGAGAAAAAGAGGATCCACGCAAAGCCATTTTGATGGTAGGAAAGCATCATGATCAACCATACCTGTACCATGTCCATAGGAATCATCGAGTACTTTGAGTTTTGTTCTTATCATTTGCATGCAAACCGTGATAAGTCCAAACATCCCTTTCAGGTCACCAATCTGCACAATCACGTAAAAGCATCATAAGGCACCAGACGTAAAACGTGTAGAAAATCGAAGGATACTTTGGAGCACAAACAACCATGTCTGCATAAGGAAGAAGCACACTATGACAAGTACGACGTTTCTATGCGTACCTTCATAAATTTTGATCCGCCAAAATACTCCTCTTGTTTAAGTCGTGACGTTTTCACAAAGCGGGAGACATAGGTTGCTCTCCCATTTTTGATGCGAATGCCATGAATCATTCTGCAAGATGAGCGTCATGCATGCGATCATTAATGACGTGTGAGGATATGTCCACCGTAACTTGCAAGTCAAATATACCAAAATGCACAACGGCTATAAAGTGATAATACCTTCGCCCGTACAAAATAATGAACCATAATTATCAGCCACCAACGCAATAAACCATAAAATACCAAAGCATATATCAGGATATTAGCGCCTATGAGAACAAGTGGTTTAACAGGGAAGGATGAATGGAACAAAAAAATAGTAGGCATTGCACCAATCCAAATACAAAAAGTAAATGTAAAAGAGCTACACATCCTAAAATATGAATAAGGACGCAAGATACGCACCCATCTCCATCAAACCTGCATCAAGAAGAAATGAGAATAGAGTTAGCTAATCAGTTGGGATCAAATAAAGAACTATCTCTACCATACAAATAAATCCCAGTAATAAATCAGAAGCAAATGTGGCGGGAAAGAATACGGATGGTGGATGGAGTCTGATTCCTTTTTTTTTTTTAATTCCTTTTTTCTTTTATTTCATGTAATCTTTTAATTTATTTTTCAGGATTTTTTTTTTCTTTTTTCTTTTTTTTTTCTTTTTTTTTTTTAACATTCATTCTCTTTTTTTATTTGCTTTTTTCTCTACTTTTTCCCTCTTTTTTCCTTTTATGTTATTTATGTAACGATTATTGACCGTTTCAAAGTTTGATTCATGTTAGGCGACCCCAAATCATTTTGGGACTAAGGCTTAGATATTGTTGTTGTTGTAATAAATCAGAAGCAACAAAGCCATGTAAACAATGAGGGCATTATGCATTCTCATTAGGGGAATGTGTGGAAACTGTAAAAGAAACTGCTATACAAACCTAAAAGCTGGGAATCACTTAGTTTTAGAGTTTGCAGAGACGCCCTTGGTACATTTCAGAAAAGAAAAAAGTTTTACCAATGATATCCAGCAACAGGAGCAAACTTTGGGTTTGGACCAATCCTCACAAATTCACCATTGAGGCATTCCTGCAGAAGGCAAAATATTTGCCACTTGAATCAGTTTCAAAACCAAGCTTTAAAAAAGTCTATGAGTTAGAAACTAAAAGGCACAAGTGCAGAACATTAGTACAAAAGTACTTACAGTTACGACAAGGCGGACTTACGGCATTTTTCGCATAGAACTTTATGGCACATCACATGGCATGGGTTTGTGTCTTGGTATCAAAGGGATAGAACAAGGAGATGCTTATCATTCAAGTCTAAGGCTGTGTTTAGCAAAACTACCTGATAAGCTAGCTGCTCATAAGCTAACTGATTGGGTAGCTGATAAGCTAACGCATTAGCTAACAGATTTTAATGTATATGTTTAGCAAATTAGCTGGCTGTTTTTTTTTAAAATTACATAAAATGACATCACTTTTATTTTTCTATTATTTTTTAAATTTTCTCATTATATTTTAACAATAATTGTTATAAAATAAAATAAATGATATTTGTCTATTATTATTTTAATATATACTACCTCTAAATTACTCATATGCATTATTTATAGTTCACTGTTACTTTGAAAAGTCATTGATAATTTGTTTTTGATGGTTTAAAATTGTCGCTGAATAGGACTTGTGTGTGTAATTTTAGTTACAAACAAGTTCACAACAACAATAGGTATCAAAGAGATTCCATAAAATATAAAAGATAAATCGAACACAAAATTAAACTATCAGAACAAAAAAGAATTCACTTAAACCTATAAAGTCATTAATTGAGCGGATTCTTATACAACACTGATCCTGAAGAATCAAAGTAGAATCATGAGAATCGAAGTCATGGGCACAAAGAGATTATTTAATAATAGGCTATTTGATTTTACAGCGAATGTTACTGGAGTGTTATTGCTTAGAATATAAGTAGTCCATTTGCATGCCTTTTTCTTTAGAGCATCAACAGCCCTCGTAATCGTATCAGCCCAAACTTTTGAAAGTATTAGCACAGAAACCAAGAATGATGCCCATATCAACTCTCAAAACTTACTTTAGGAATATATATATATATATAAAATAATTAGATGCTCTTTTTCTCTTTCTCTATTTTGTGGGCACACGTGATCATCTACAGTGCGCACCAGAAAAAGAAGATGCTCCAGAAAAGAAAAAACATTCATCGACAAGAATTAAGAACCCATTATATATTCTTCTCCCCTGCTCTGAAACGGGAGAAAATCCACTGTTAAGCCTCATTTTCATTACAACACGCAGCCATAATACTGAGAGAGAGAGAGAGAACTAAGAGAACGAAAAACT
Organism: Orobanche coerulescens; assembly: GCA_033398695.1. Taxonomy (NCBI): domain Eukaryota; kingdom Viridiplantae; phylum Streptophyta; class Magnoliopsida; order Lamiales; family Orobanchaceae; genus Orobanche; species Orobanche coerulescens. The sequence goes on from CM065815.1 coordinate 38,420,606, forward strand.
CAGGGACTGTTTACTTGTGAAAAAATTTTCCAATATTCTTCAAAACTGTTGAAAACTAGTAAAATATGTTTCAGTAAATAGAATTTATCATTTTTCTACCCTTTTAGTTTCATAAATTATATACATACTTTTTACATTAACATATAACTAATTATTATACATTACATTTTAATATACCTCTATAAATCTACTCAATACTACAAATATATATATATATATATATATATATATACTCAAAAGATGGTCTAAAAAGAATTTGACTAATCAATATATTCATATATCCCTCCACAGTTCAGTAAATATAGTTGTTTGCCACTAATTAGGGTTTTCTCTTTGTTGTTCTTGACTCTCAAAAAATAGTTCCGTAGTATCCTCTCAAAAAATTAAATACATACTTTTACATTAACATATAACTAATTATACATTACATTTTAATATTTTATAATCATGTTTATACACTATTTATTCCTCTTATTATTTTTAAGTGATCACTAGTTCATAAAGTTAGATTATTAAATATAGGAACAAGATTTTTATTATTTATTAATTTAAAATAATGGACACCACTGCCACATGAACCACCCCCTCGGGGGTGAGTGCCGTATGAAACCACCGCAATCCACAGTAAAATGATAATTAACAAATAAATCATATTTATACTATTTGATGTTTCATTTTATTTGTTAGATTTTTTATCATTTAAAAATACTAATTATGTAACGTATTCATAACTACAAGTATGGCTCATAGATTTAAAAAAAATGTTAAAATATGTGTATTTGTTGAGGTTCGATTGTTCGAAGAGTGTCTAGCTTGTTTGTAGCACAACTCTAGCGTGTTTTCTAATTTTCTAAATCTAGAAAACAAGTGAGGGCGGTTTTCTATAATTTTCCAAATTCCAGTTATAATTTGGAAAACCGTGTTTTCTAGTTTTCTAGTTTTCTTTTTAGAAAATATCTAATTTGAACATGTTTTCATTTTTTTCTGTTTTCTTAGAAAATTTTTCTAGAAAACTGGTGAAGTAAACAGGGCCTCAATACTCCGTCCTCCCACTTGCGCTCAAAATTTAGAAACTTCCATCATAAATTGTATTCAATATAAATATAATATTAATGTGTATTTTCAAAATATTAATTTTTATAGTTTTTATTTATATATCATTATATATTAAAAAATGTAATCTTCAGCTGTGTATTTTGGAGTATGTGAAAGTAATGGGATTGATGTAGTACAACATATGAAGCCCATAATTAGGGTTGATAATCAAACCAAGCGATATGATAGTTGATTCGAGTTCGATTGGTAGCTCGTTCGAGCTAGGTTCGTCGGTTCATCAATATAACAAACGAAACTTGAACATACTTTTTTGTTGGATAAGAATAAAGTCCAGGTCGATTTGAATAAAAATTATAAAATATATATAGAAAACCAAACTACTCAACCTGTGTCCGGCTCAATTGAAACTTTTAAATTTAAATCGATTACTAATCAAATTAAGTACTTATCCATCCGTCCCACAAAATTATGCTCATTTTGACTTTGATCGGTCTCCCCAAATATACATTTGACCATTAATAATTTCAATTATATATGAATAGAAATTATAAAAAAATAATATTTCGAAAATACACATTAAGACAAATCAAATAAGTACTTATATTACTATAATTTTTTTATATATTGGTTGTAATTCATGATCAAAGCTTATGAATGTTGACTAAAAAAAATCAAAATGAGCACAATTTTATGGGACGAAAAGAGTAACTAAAACTCGATAAAATTTTCAAATAAATTTAAACACACAAATATTCAGCTCCTTTAGTGTGATTTACACTCCTACCCATAATTCCCCAAACACCGCCCCCCACACACACACACACCAAAATTCATATACAATTCTCATAATCCCACACAAAATGTAAGCTAACAATATGATCCAGCGACATCAAACATAATCAACACGATTCCAAAAAAAAAAATGGAGCCACTCACCGGCAGATGCCCTTTAACAGGAAGGTCGGCAAGAGGGGGAGTCTCATCGACGGGGGCAAAGTTACCGGAGAGATAGTGAAGTGGGACTTTAGGGTCATGCATCATTTTCACAATAGCCCATTCCAACCAGTCTATAGCCTTCGAACTCAGACCCTTTGTCGGCTTCGGTTTCACCACCACCACACCGGCGCCGGTCTCCTCCACCTGATCATCGACCTTCTGTCCCATTTCTAATTGGTTTACAGTCACAAGATTTTCTTGTGGTATTTGTGGAGGATAAATGTATAATTAAAGAGATGGGATTTTAAGGAGAAAGTGTGTGTGAGTGCATGTGATGTGAGTGGATGTGGTGCGTGAGAAGTGTCTGTCCCATTCTAGAAATTCCTGTTGGCAGCACGGCCAAATTGTGAAAAAAAAAAAAAAAAAAAAAGTTTCATTCTTTTAAGCGAGTTATTTACCCGTATTTGTACCTTTTAGTTTTTAATTTAAATGAATTTTTTTTTTTTTTTAATTTAATGTTTTTTACTGTGAATTACCTACCTCTGCCCCTAAACACCCTCATCGATCCCCCTCTTCATCATCTTCTTCATCGCGCTGTAAACCCTAAACAGCCTCATCAGCCATCGCTCGTCTCATCGGCCATCGCTCGTCTCACCGCTCTCTCCACTACACCATAAACGGCCTACGGCAACATATTTTGTTAGTGTTGCGCTACAAAATATTGTAGTTGCTCTAAAATTTTACCTGCTGCAACATTGCTTTTTTGATGTTTTTGTATATGTTTACAAAGTGTTGCCTTAGCTATAACTTTATATTTTTAATAAAAAATTTAAAATAAATATTAAATTTACTGTAAAATTATTTAAAATTGAAAAAATATATTATTTAAAATTTCAAAACTGACAGTTTGTGATTACAGTCAATAATGTCAATTTTGTACAAAATGTAATAAAATAAATTTAAAATTTTTATTTTACACGAAACAATAATGTTTGAAAAAAATAATTTTCATATTAAAAAATTCAAAAATAATTATTGGTGTGAAGTATAATATTTTTATAAAAATAACATATTTTTTAATAAATTTTAAATTGATGAAATTTGTGAATAAAGAAAATTCTGATGAAATTTTTTTCAGAATATAAATAATAACATATTTTAGGGATAACTACTTTTAATCTTTATTCCCTTACAAAAATTTAAAAATTAAATTGCAATAAATTATTTGTCAGAAATTGTGAGGGATGGGGTAATTGTTCGAAATATTTGGGAAAAAAGAGGTCATTTGCCGTCTTGAAATTTTTTGGGGAAAGGGAGATATTGTCCCAAACTCGGGTCAAACACAAAAAATACACAAAACAGTTCAATTAGGGCATTTCTACCGTCAGGTCAGGTAAAACTGACCTAACGTTAGGTCGCGATTTAAATACAATTGATTTACTAATAAATTAATCTACACCATCCTCTCTAATTGATACATCTTCGTCAAACCACCAGAATAGCACTCAATCTAAGGAAACTCCTCGTGAGGCTTCTTCTCAAAACTCAAAGCCCACTCATGAGTCTTTTTCAGATCGGGCCCTTCTGGTTAACGAAGTGGATTTTTCTCGTCCCCCTCCGGTGGTTTTCCCCAGGAATCGGCGGAGGTGTCTGTTTCCGCGGCGGTCAGCGGTCTCTTTCCGGAGGTCTGTGCAGGTTAGGTCGTTCTGGTTTCGCGGAGGTTGGCAGTTCTCCTGCTTTTCCGTCGGTGGTCTTCGCTCCTGCTTCTGCGGCGGTCGCTGCGGTGGCTCTTCTGCGGTGGTTGGCGGGTCTCCGGCTTTCGTGCGGCTTGAGGAGGGCGAGATCTCGGATTTTGGGGGCTCTGGCCCTTCCATGGTTGTGGCTCCGGTGGCTGGGGGTGCGGCTCCGGCTGGTGGTTTGGTCGGGTGGGGTGCTCTTCTTCCTGGTCGCCTTCAGGCTCCGTCCCAGGTCCCGCCAGATCAAGGTAAGTTCGTTCCTTTTCCTTCTGTTGGTGCGGAGAATTTGTCTTCTGTTTGTTCCGACCCTTCTATTACGGCGGCCGTCGCCAATGGGTCTTGAAATATCATGTGCCTATGTTTCCTGTTCCCTCCCCCCGATTTGTTTTGGTCCGTCCAAACCTTCTGCTCGGGCTCAGGATCGGGTCGATGGAATTATTATCCCGGAGGTTGCCGAGAACACCTCTGGTACCTCTGACGGTACCCTTGATGGTGCTCCGGTTAAGCCAGTCGGTAAGATTAAGTCTTTTGCTTCTGTTGTTGCTAATGTTTCTACATCCGGAACTCGTTTGGGATCCATTGATCCCTCGGCGGAGATTCCGACGGCTGTTTTTACTAAACTTGAATGTGATGAGGTTTCTGTTGTGTATAAATTTGCGTTGATTGGAAAATTTTCATTTGGCAAACCCCCGAACGAATCGATAGCTAATCATTTGAAAAATTCTGGATTTGGTGTGTGTAAGGTTCAGTTTCTTAATGCTAAACATGTGATTATTTCGTTAGGGAGTGAAGCTGCCTACACTAAACTTTGGCTTAGTCGTGAATCGCATGTGTTGGGTTTTCCGATGAGATTATTTAAATGGTCTCCATTTTTTAACTTCAGACATGAACTGGCTATTGTCCTTGTATGGGTTAAAATCTTGGCTTTACCAATTCAATGGTTTGATTTACGTGCTTTACAAACGGTGTCGGAGTTAATTGGAAATTATCTTAAATCGGATCCACAAACTCTTAATCGGTCTATATTGAATTATGCTCGGGTGTGTGTTGAAGTGAACTTGCAAAATAATCTCCCTGACCAGATTGCTATAAAATGTGATGGAGTTTCGTCAATCCATTCGGTTGAATACGAAAAACTCCCAAAATATTAAGGAGATGAAGAAGTTCAGGTATATGTATAAATACAAAGATAAATTATCTTGTTTGTTATGTATTTAGTTTCACAGAAATAAACAAGTGCTCTTTATCATTTTTTCAATAGGTCAAGGCCAAGAATACTTTTTGTTAAGACTCGTAAGCAAAAAGAGGGTCGCGAGTACATGACTTATGGAAAAGTAACTAAGTTCATAATTGTAAGTGTTCTATTATTTAGTTGATCCGTGGCAGGTGTATTCTTCAGGACCAACTGAAGATGTCAATGAACTTCTATTGGATGGAAAGCACATGGTCCTTCATGGCTTATAGGAAGATGTGTAAAGTCCGACAAATGCTACATTTATATGGAGATGCTACATCTTAGATTTTTTGTTTTTTTTTTAAGTACTGTATTTCATGGCTTTTGGTCGTATTTAAGTTGTTTAACTATTTCCAGTACGTACTTTAAGACTTAAAACTTTATGTATTGTGGTGGATGGATGGTGTGGAGGGTCTTTGTTTTGGTGGTTAGACTTATAACTATATGGTATGGGTTGTATTTTGAATGGATGGATTATGAATTGTAATGGATTGGTAATTAATATAAACAAATATTTTCTGCCAATTTTTTTTTTGTGAAAGTGTTGCAGTAGGTGATACATAGTGTTGTCGTTACTTACTAAAAAGGTGTTACAAAACTTTAAAAGTGTTGCAAAAAAGTGTTGCAACAGGGTTCCCTAACAGCTATGGGCCCATAGTTGGGTCCCACATCGGACCCCACATGTGGGGCCCACATAAAGGGCCCATAGGTGGGCCCCACATGTGGGCCCCTACTTTTACAGAAAATTGACCTCTGCTGCAACACTTGTTTAATGTTGCTGTAGACTATAGTTAAAGGTGTCTTGCTGTCTTATGGTAACAAAAGGAGTGGTGTTGCAGTAGGTGACATAAGTGTTGCTATATGTGTAATATCCGTAATTTCGATTCCCGGTAATTTTATTTTTTTGGCGGAAGTCCATCTTAGCGACTCTGTTGTTACTGTTTCGTCATTCCGAGAATGATTCATTCTGCACTTTTTGTCATCCGAGTTCCTTTCGGTATCGTTTTGTTGAGTTCCGTGTTCTTAAGCGGTTTTTCCGCCCTTGAATTCGATTCTTGCGAATCTCGTCCAAAACAGTTGTTTCGAGTTTTTCGTAAGTTCATTTAATGTTATTATTCATGTTGCGAGCTTTGTCTTGGTGTTTCGATCGTGTATTGTGTATTTCGGATGTTTTGGGCCATTTTCGTAATTTTCCGAAGTTTGGGGTAATTACTTTCCGTTGTCGAATTTCGAGCCTTCGGATGGTCGAAATCGTGTGTTCTCTTAGCGCTTGGATTCGTCTTTGCGAGTACTTCGTAACCGTATCTTTGATTCATATTCAGGTTCGGGTTTCAGGGTCGTCCGGGCCGTCGGAGTTGGCCACAACCGAGTCATGGCCGCACGTGTTGGGGCATTGGCACACCTGGCCGAGTTACGGCCGTAAGGGTCCGACAGTTACGACCGTAAGGCCTATTACGTACGTAAGCTCACGGGCCAGTCACGTAACACCGCCGTAGTTACGGGATTGGCTCGGCCATGGCCGATTCTGGCCGTAAGCCATGGCCGATTACGTACGTAAGGCGGCCGCAGTCGCTATATAAGGCAATGAGATGGGTTTACACCCATTTTCTCACTTCGTTTCTTTCCCTTCCACGGCTGGAGGCTTGGTGGGCGTGGAGGCATGTTGTCAGGCGATGAATCCATGAAATCCTGGAGTTCATATCATCGATTATCCATCCTATAACATCCTTTGATCGTGCGAATCAGGTCAGATTTCCTAGAAATCCTAGTTTGGGAAAATTGGGGGTTTTGTTTGGTTTTGTCCGATTTAACCGTAATAACTTAGATTATGATGGATTGATGATTATTTAGATGTATTCTATCATTTCCCTTGTTATTCCATGGTTCGATTGTATAGATTCGTTGTTTTGGTCGAGTTCTTAATCGACGCCTTGAAGGTGTCCGATAGAAGGTCTTAGAGGGGGATTCGGTCGTTATGCGATTATTATTATCGTACGATTGTTGAGTTAGTGTTGATATGACTTAGGGATGAAATCCTTGTGAAGAACTCAAGTCGGAACCCTCCCGTTCGTTGTCTTCTTCGGGGTCCGAGCTTCCCGGTTGAACCGTGTTCTTCGGAGTGTTCGGTAGCGGTTATTAAGGTGAGTATCTTGACTATAATCTTTATACTTTGAGAATGTAGCGTGTCCTGAATTTAATGTGGACTTGATAGTGATTGAACGTTTAACTGTAACTTACTTTTAAATGAATATGTGATTCTATGATAGTAAATAAGAACGTAACTTGAATTTCTTAAAGAATGACAACCACCATCTCATGTTGTATTATGTTCGAGATGGATATTTTGAAGTGAGTAGTTATCCGAGAAATTGTGAAATATTTGTACTACTCACTTGTTAAAATGTGTACTAGATGATGGTGTGACGTGAATGTTACGCTTTGTGAAAGTGTTTGTTGCATTAACTCATAATTTCATGTGTTTGTGATTGTGGCGAATATTATACCCTTGTTGTGGTGTAATCGGTGAATTGAGATATTACCCGGGTAAGGACCCGTGAGGCCTCCGGTGGCGCGTTACTTGCGAGTATGGCCAGTTGATATGATTTCGTCATAAGTTTATCGAATCGGGTAAGTCTGGAGAGGGCTCCGAGAATCGTCACTTGCGAGTGCAATGTCACGATAACTTGTGGGCGTGTTTGAATGATGTTAACCGGGTAGGGACCCGTGAGGCCTCCGGCGGCACGTTACTTGCGAGTACGGCCACATGATATGATTTGACCATAAGGTTATCTAATTAGGTAGGTCTGGAGAGGGCTCCTAGAATTGTTACTTGCGAGTACGATGTCAAGATAACTTATGGGTGGTTTGAACTTGCTTTTCGGTATCTAATCTGGGATGGGTCCCATCGAGGCCTCGGAGGTGATTTGAGTATTTGACTGGATATCTCTGAACTGTTATTGTGTGAATCTTGGATTCCGGTTATTTTAGTGTTTGTGGTTCTGCCTTTGAGGCTTGTTTGAGAATTGAATTGTCTTCATGATTTTGAAAGAAAACCCTTTTGAAAAGGAGAATTACAAATCTTTTCATGATTTTACACCGAGACCCCCGACGTCCTCCTTTATTCTTTCAAAGGTGTTTTGAAGTTGTCTCTATGATCCTCCCTTGAGGGAAATATTTTTGAAAAGACTTTAGACTCGGGGATCGTGTTACTACCTTATCGAAAGGTTATTTTCATAACGGTTATATTCTTGATGTATAACTTTATAGCTTGGTTACTTGCTAGCGATTCCATCGCTAACCCCTCGTTGGGGATTTTGTTATTTATTCCAGGTGTTCTGACTAGAGAGTGAGCAACCACAGGATTGGCTCGAAGGATGATGCAAAGCAGCGATACTAGTCACAGTTATAGTCTGTTGCCCGTCAGTGATCTGTCGGTTTCAGTTCTTGTCATCCTTGAGGGGATGGACATTTTATGTATTATGTGATCAAGTTGTATTTTTTATTCATCAAATGTACGGTTATGTTGTGTTTTGAGAGACCTAATCGGTCTACGGTATTATGTTTTGGTCAAGTTGACTGTATGCGGGTTTTGATTTAGTCTCCCGCCTGGTAGCTCCTTGTGGAAAGGGGTCTACGGCGTGTAATATCCCTGAATGGATTAGGGGTGTTACAATAGGGACCTACGGCAGCGGTGAAAAGTGCAACACCAAAAAAGTGTTGTCGTTTTGATTTTCTTGTCTACAGCAACATTTGTTTTTGCTTCTTGCAACATTCTGTGGGAGTTGCCGTAGGTCATCTATGGCGTAGTGCTCTCTCCGTCGGCCATCGCTCTCTCTCTCTCTCTCTCTCTCTCTCTCTCTCTCTCTCTCTCTCTCTCTCTCTCTCTCTCTCCGTCGTCCATCACTTGCTCTCTCTCTCTCTCCGTCGGCCATCGCTCTCTCTCTCTCTCTCTCCATCGCTCATCGCTCATCAGACATCGTCCATGGCCACAGAGGTAAGCTCTCCCTCCCTCTGGTCGATTGAACCGTTCTTGTTCGAATCGGGCTCTGGTCATGAAAACAATATGCAAGTTTTGTCTGTCTGCTAGTTGATCTGAAAGTTTGAACTTTCTTGTTCGATTCGGCCACTGGTTGGAACTGAATTATATTTTTGAAACAATATGCAAGTTTTGTCTGTCTGCTAGTTAGAGCTGAATTATATTTTTGAAACTGAATTTGGTAGATGGATCTTGTTACATAAACTGATGTTAAACTAATGTATTATATTAAACTGATATAATACAGAAGATTATAAACTGATATATTATATCAAACTGATTATATTTAACAGTACATAATATTATAAACTGGTGTATTATATCAAACTGATTATATTTTTGAAACTGAATTTGGTAGATGGATCTCGTTACATTGATTCAGAATGAGGATTTCTACGCAATCTCTCAAGGTGTAGTTATGAGCAATGCAATAATGAGTGACAATGAGTTTGATGAAGATGATGACATTGGAGATGAAGAAGAAGAAGAAGAAGAAGATGAAATTACAACATACACTGGTCCACATACTTGTTTACATAATAATATTTCTCAAGACCATCCAAACCTAGATGGGAGCTAGATCGCTCATGAAACCAGACACCTTATAAAAGAGCAACCTTCTATTACTATTTCTGCTTTGAGAGTCGAAATAGTTGACAAGTTAGGAGATAGTCCTTCATACAGAAAGTTTTAGATCGGAAATCAAAAGGTAATTGAACAGGTGTTTGGTAATAGTGAAGAATCTTATGCTACTTGACCGAAATTTCTAATCGCACTTCAAAAGTTCAATCTGGGGACTATAGTTGAATGGTGTGTTTCGATATCAACTGATGAAGAACACGTGGAATTTAGACGTGTTTTTTGGGCTTTTACTCCCTCTATCAAGGGGTTTGTGCATTGTCGGTCAGTGATTAGCATTGATGGCACACATTTGTATGGTAAGTATAAGGGAAAGATGTTGATTGCAATGGGAGTTGATGGTAATAATCAGATTTTGCCACTTGCATTTGCTATTGTAGAAAATGAATCTTATGATAGTTGGAATTGGTTTCTTTGTCATATCAAGAATCATGCGGCGAAAGAGCGTGATGGTATTTGTTTACTATCTGATTGTCATATTGGAATCCTAAAGGTAGTGAATGAGCATGGATCTCATGGTTAGAGCCACGTGGTTTTCATAGGTATTATTACAACTCATATATATGTAATTTATATACTTTTTTTCACAGTTACCGTTTACGATTCACATTATTTTGTTTATTTTATAGGTATTGTTTACGGCATTTCATCAGCAACTTTAATGACAAGTTTCGTAATTCAGAATTGAAGGCTTTAGCTTATCGTGTCGGGAGTCAAAATCAAGTTCGAAAGTTCAACTCAACAATGGAAAAAATTGGGAGGCTAAATCCAGAAGCTCGACAGTGGCTAGAAAGACATCCACTTGATAGATGGACACTTGCACATGATGGTGGAAGGAGATATGGGTTGCTCACAACAAATCTGTCCGCGATTTTTAAAATTGTACTTAAAGATGCTCGTTTTTTACCCATCACAGCTTGTGTCCAACTTACTTTCTATAGATTGGTGCACTATTTTGAGGTGAGACGTCCTTTAGGATCTAGTGCACAAGCTAATGGAGATGCGTACACTTCCCATGTTGATGCAAAACAAGTAGCTTTGATGTCAAAAGTAAGTGCACATTTTTTAAGACCGTTTAATCGAGCGAAGGGTATATTTGAGTTAATAACTCAAAGAGGAAGAAATGTGCAAGTAGTTAATTTAGAGGGAAAAACTTGCACATGTGGTAAGTGGGAGATATTTAAATCCTTGTTCTCATGTCTTGATTGCATGTGTCAAACTTTCCTCGAATAGTTGGCAACATGTTGATAGATGTTACTCAATTCCTGAATATTTTGCTACTTGGGCATCCGATTTTTCCCCGCTTCCTCATGAAGCGTATTGGCCACAATTATCGTCTACCGTATTGTTTCCAAATTTAGAGAGCTTAAGGAATAAAAAAGGTCGTCCTCGCTCAACAAGACTACGAAATGAAATGGACACCAAAGAAAGAAGAAAGGCGAACCTTTGTGGAATTTGTAGGCAAAGTGGTCACAACTGAAAAGGATGTCCGTCTAAGCCACGGTATATAAAGACAAATTTTAGAAAATTTGTTCAGTTGATTAGTATGACTATATCTCTCATTTCTTTATTTATTTTGTAGATAAAGATTGGTTATCGTCTCAAGATATTTGGAAGAAATTGGGAATGTTACTTTTGTCTTTTCGTTTTTGTAAGAAGTCGTTGGTTTAGTACCTAAAAACTTTGTGATTATGTTGGTTTTAATTTTTTTATTGTTAGCATTGTTCAAACAATTTTTTATTGTTAGCATAGTTTAAAAAAAACAATAAAAAGCAGTAAAAAAGGCAGTAAAAAAATAGTTTAGTAAAGGCATTAAAAACAGTTAAAAACCAGTAAAAAAATCTTAATATATATTTTTTTTTGATTTTTAGATTTTTTTTTAAGAACATAACAGTTTATTATGAAAAATAAACTAGCAGGTTTTAAAAAAATTATTCAACTTTTTATTTCTTTATGTAGAATAATATTCCAGTTTTTTTTTATTAAAACGGTTTACAAATAAATTCCAAAATCTTTTTTTTTTCAATTTTTTTATTTACGAATTTTAAATAAGAACTTACGGCTTTTAATATTAATATTACAAATATTTTTTCTTAAAAAAACAGTTTAAAAAAGCAGTAAAAAGCAGAAAAAATACTACTTTTAAAAAAGTAAAAAAAAATAATAAAAACCCACTTAAATAGAAAACTATACCTATTTGGTAAATATATTTGAAAGTACACATATAATGTAAATATGTTCTAAAACTACAGTCATTTGGCAAATCACTCTTTATAGAAAGCAGTAAAAAATAGTTAGGGCAGAGGTAAAAAAATAAAACAAAAACCCATTTAAATTTAAACAACACCTAAATGGTAAATATGTTCAAAACTACACCTAAAAGTTAAATATGTTTTATAAATACACCTATTTGGTAAATAACTCCTTTTAGGCTTGCTTGTATGTATCGTTTTCAAAGGGAGTTTTGTTTTTATCATTTATTGGGATATATAATTTTCATATTTAGAGAAGTGGTTATTTTGAATGATGTGAATAATATAAAATTTTACTGTGGAGTTTAGAATTATATTTTTTACTGCCGATGTCGAGTTATGTTTGAAAAAATAGATGATATTATATTACTATATAGTATTTTTTGTACATTTTTAAATATAAAAAGAGAAAACTAAAATAAGTTGTAATCTTTTAAATATAAGAAGAGAAGATAGAAAAGTAGTTGTATTTTGTAAATATAAAAATGGGATAGAAGAAAGTAGTTTTATTTTTTAAATTTAAAAAGGAGAGAGATGGAAATGATGTGATATAAAGTAGATTTACAATGTGTAAAAAAATGGCCTTCGCCCTGCCGGCACGTAGGCCAGCAGGCGGACCCACCCACTCCTCTAAATGAACATCGGCGGAGGTCTGCCACGGTTGTCGCCCCCCCCCCCCCCCCCTCAAAAAAAAGACTGGGGCTAAAACTAGCCGATAGCCCAACCGAAAAACTGTTCGATCGACGGGTCGCTAGAGCACCCACAAGGAAAAAAAATTTGAAGATTAATTGTTCCTTTCATTTAACATTCTAAGGGTACTTTTAAAAATTTAAATTTGCTAAAATTTATTATTATTATTAAACTTAACACATGGAAGGGTGGAGGGACAATAGTTTTCAGGTGCACATTTACGACGACAGCGATAAAAAACCACTTTCCCTTATATTATTTATCTGTTGCCATCTATTTCGTACTCTATTTGATTTTGGTCATTGTATTGTGCTCCTTACCTCCTCTTGCAGCCGAGTCCGGTTTAGCTCCTTCGGAATGATTCATAAGGAGCCTCCTTAAGAAGGATAAAATAGTACAGTCATTCAAATATAAAAAACGGTCATAATAATTATAAACAACAAAATAGGAAAAATTTTGACCATATTAATTATTTGAATCTCTTAAATTTTGGACAATCAATATCCCAAGAAAATAATTTCCATCCCATATTAGTTCCTTTCTTTATTCATTTCTACATGTGTTCATTCATTCTTTCTTCGTCACAAAATTTGAATTATTCTCAAACTCCTGCAAAAAAAAATAAACAGAATCAATTTGAATTATGACAATAACTTCTACAACAAAGTTCGAATTGCAAAAAAGTCATCAACACAATATATACTTGTGGAAATATTTTCATACCTAAATGAGACTTACTGTTGTCACCATTCTAGAGGTGTCTAAATGGTTCTCGGTTCTCGGTTCTCGGTTAGAACCGAAACCGGACCGAATCGAAGCGGTTCCGATTAACCGGAATCGTATATTTGGTTTTCGGTCCGGTTTCCGGTTCCGTATGTCTAAATTTTTTGGTTTTCGGTTAGAACCAGAACCGATTACAACCGAAAACCGATTTTGTAATAATACATTATATATTTATTAAATATTAATATAATTTATAATTTTAAAAATTAAAACCCTAAATGACTAAATCCCTATTTTCAATTTCTCTCTCTCTCGTCTCAAAGAGGTTTTCAATTAAAACAGTTTTTCAAATTAAATAGTATATTTTCATTAAATAGTTTTTTCGAATTAAAACAGTTTATTAAATAGTATATTTTCAATTAAAACATGTTTTTTCAAAATTAAAAAAAAATGATTTTTTTCGGGTTAATCAAATTGGAAGCGAAAATAATCGGTCCGGTTCTGGTTAACTGAAATTTTATATGGTCCGATTTTCGATTCTCATTTTTGGGCAATTATGGTTCTGGTTAACCGAAAATTTCAGTCCGATTAACTGGAACCGAACCATTCGACAACCCTAACCATTATACATTAACAATCTGGTGACAAACAAGTCTAAATGTTATCATCTATGGGATAACATCTAGAGATAAATATATTGCATCTGAATAAATTCGAAAATAATAAGTGTCACCAATGCACACAGAAGTATGAATATATTTACACAAAATATTACCACTTGCAAACATAATAATAAAAATTTTTGAACAAAATGTTTCTAGAACAATATATGTGTGGAAACACTTGTAATATCCGCAATTTCGAATTTCGGTAATTTTCTTTTTTCGACGGAAGTTCGTTTTGACGACTCGCTCATGACCGTTTCGTCATTTCGAGAATGATTAATTCTGCATTTTTTGTCATCCGAGTTCGTTTCGGTATCGTTTTGTTGAGTTCCAAGCTTTTTAGCGACTTTTCCGCACTTGAGTTCGATTCTTGCGAATCTCCTCCGAAACTGTTGTTTCGAGTTTATCGTAAGTTCATTTAATGTTATTATTCATGTTGCGAGCTTTGGTTTGGTGTTTCGATCGCGTATCGTGATTTTTGGACGTTTTGGGCCATTTTCGTAATTTCCCAAATTTTTGGGTAATTACTTCCGTTGTCGAATTCCGAGCCTTCGGGTGGTCGGAATTGTGTGTTATCTTAGCTCTTAGATTCCTCTTTGCGAGTACGTCATAACCGTATCATCGATTCGTATTCAGGTTTGGGTTTCGGGGTCGTTCGGGCCGTCGGGGTTGGCCCCGGCCGAGTCATGGCCGGGCAATCAGGCCCAGTGCCAGCCGAGTCACGGCCGTAGTACTGGCGGCTCTGTCCAGTCACGGCGTAGTGCTCGGCTTCCGCCGAGCAGCCGTCTGGGCCGCGGCACACTCTGTGGCATTTTTCGGCAAATCGATCGGTGTCATGCGCGGCACACGCTGCCGGGCCGCGGCACACCGCGACCACCGGGAGCCATTTTTGGGCTGTGCTGCGGCGGCTGTGGCGGCTATTTATGGCCCTGCAGACGGGTTTTTGGCCATTTTTCTCCTTCTTCTCCTTCTCTTCCACGGCTGAGGGTGATCTTACCATAGAGCCATGTTGTTTAACAACAAATCCATGAAGTTCTTGAGTTCATAACATCAATCAATCATCCGTTATCATCTTTTGATCCAGCGAATCAAGTTCATTATTGTGGATTGTCGTTCGGTGGAGTCGACGAGTTCGTAGTCGGTTCGTGCCAACCGACTTCGGTCGATTCTCCGCGTTGTTCTTATTCGAGGCAAGTACCTTGTCCATACGATTCTTGTTTTGTGAATATGATAATTTGTGATCATCTTGGTATGTTTGTTTATTTGTTTGAAATGAGTTTTCAAAAGATTCGGCTAGCCTCGTTAAAGGCTCACTTTCAAAACGCGTGTATTTTGTAAATTGTGTGGGTTGTAAGTGACTACGTGAATCCTTTGGATATATTTGGTGTTGATGTTGCGCTTGATAATGCGTGCGTACGTATAGTGCTTATTTCCGTCGCGTTATCGTTGACGTGTGTGTTGTTATTTATTCGTGTGGTCATAGACTTACGGATGAATTATGTGAATTGGTGTATTGATTTGATAATTGTTACGATGATGACTGTGTACTTGATGTTTGTGACAATGTGAATACTTGTTGCGAGAGACGTCATATCCGGGAGCCTCTGAGGGCGGGGCGTGTACTCCGGCCTGGTGTACGCTGCAATGTGCGGCTCCATATGGTTGGTGAACACCGGTGTTACCTAATGCGCGTGCAAGAAGCGGCTCTTGTAGGAGTGATCGCCGGCGCGGTGACATGTTCAAGGGGCGGCCAACATAGTGGAGTGAACGCCGGTGCACAGGTGTGCAAGGGAGGCGTCTGGCAGGCTTATTGGTAACGGATATTTGAGTGATAGCTAAGACCCCATTACCGAACGATTATCGTATTTCAAGATTCTTTCAACTCTTTTCAAATGCTGGTCTCGATATAGACCGTGATTTATGTTTTCTGAAAGTGTGTTTCAACTTGTTTTAAAATGTTGGTATCAGGGTTAATTAACCAAGGACATTTGACGAGATCTCCGAGGGTTAATTAATCAGGGGTCTTGAGCAGTTTTTGGGCGAACGAAAGGTTGTGTCCTTGATTATACTGTATTGACATTTTGTGTTTTGGGTCGAGGACCCCGTGTGATGTTGAGATGTTTGATCTCGTGTTGATATTATTTGGATTGGGTCGAGAACCCCGTGGGAAATATTTGTGAAGACTCGCTTGTGTTGATTGAATGGTTTTCTTGCAAATTGCTTTCCGCCTATTGGTCGAGGACCCTGTTGATTTTGGAATGAGTAGGATTTGATAATCCTAAATTGAGTAGGATTTGACAATCCTAAATTGTTTTCTATTAAAACTCTCGATGGCACTTTAAACGGTTTTATAAATTGTTTTCCCTTGATTTGGGATCTTTCGGTTTTGAAGTGTTTTACCCAAATTCGTGCCTCGGGAAGTACTTTTCGTTACGTTTGAATCTTTGAGGATTTCCTGGTTATTGTTATTCGTGGAATGTGAATTGTATGGCTCGTATTTGCACTTTGTTCTCTTGCACTAGCAAAACAGTGGAGTTTTGCTAACCCCCAAGTATTCGGGGGGTGGATGTCTATTTTTGCATTCAGGTTTTGGAGCATAGCACAGGTTCGGCACGAAGGATGATGAAAGAGGAACGATACTAATCACACGAGGATCCGTTAATGTCGTATTGGTCTAGTTGTATTTTCTTTTCCGCTGCAGTATCTTTTCCCCGTTGTATGGGAGTTTATTGTATTTTGACCCCTGCGTGGGCATGTAATGAGTTTGAGTTGTATGTATTTATTGAAAGACCAAATCGGTCTACTGAGTCATTTTAGCCTTAAAGGCATTGTTGAGTTGTTCTATGTTGTTACCAGCCTGGTAGATCCTTGAGGAAAGGTTCTACGGCGCGTAATATCCCTGAGCGGATTGGGGGTGTTACATAAATGGTATCAGAGCTTAGGTCGTGGAAACCTAGGCTGTCGGGTCAGTGGTGTCAGTTGAGTTTTGTCTTGTCGGATTTTGTCTGACTAAGTCGTGTCGCGACGCGTCGTCTGAGTTTGTTGGTCATGATTGGTATCGTGGGGCGATCATCATCTTCGTGCGACCTGTGAATGTAAGTCTCCCTTCCTTGTATTGTGCCTCGTGTGACACGAGCTATTTGTTTGATTTTGTGTTAAGTGATGGAACCTTCATGTAGATTCTTGGTTTCGTGATGCGTTCGTGTGATTCTATTATTTCGTTTGCATGAGGAGGGTTGTCGTTATTTATGTCTTTTTTACTGTGATAATTGACTGTTTGTCTTCCCGGTAAAAGACATGTATTGTCTTGACTTTGTACGATTTGATGCGTATATTATAATATGTTTAAACGAATATTGTTACATGAGCATTATTGGGCATTCTGCCATTGAATTATTTTTGAAAACCTTGAGTATCTTAGAAAATAAATTTCGAGACGTACTTTTAAAATGAATCGTTTTCTCGTGGTACTTCCAAGGTGCCATAATATGTTTCCAAATTCTTCTACCTCGAGGACCAAAATGTTTTGAGATATTTTCAATGTTTTAGAAACACTTATACTTAGACCCGAGGGTCGAATATTCTGAAAGTTTTCACTAAGAGAAAGTGTCCTCATTTTTATCAAATGCGAAATGGTTCTCCAAAGTCTCGATAACGATGTTTCACATTTGTACTTTTTGAAAGGTGATACTCAAGATCAATCGGTGTTCTTCTAAATTATTTTCAAAATGAGGTTTTCATTTTCAAAACCTATCCATTCCCATTTGAGGGCTGGGTATGTATGTATGATGTTCGCGTTGTCATTTTGATGTTTGCTCCCGAGTATGATCGAATTGGCGGTGTGAGCGTTGAGTCATTTTCCACACAATTGTTGTGTTAGCCCCCTGTGAGAGGAGGGATGTTGGTGTTGAATGTTGTCGCCTCGTGGTGATTTCTGTGTTGTCGCGCATGTGCGAGCTCTTAGAGCTTGGTTTGGTATGACCGTGTGCATCGGTGATGGTTCCGTTATGTGTCGATTGTTTAATGTCTTGTTACCTTGCTCCCGTTTTTGTGAATTTCGTGGACGAGGTCGGAGGTAATTCCCGTACTATTTTGACTTCTGTATTTTCTCTTTCTCCAGTCTATCGATTCGCTCATGTTCGTTGACACTTTATGAACTTGTTCTGTATTTCGGTTTCATCGTCCAAACGAGCTGTGATCTTGCTGTGGGTCGATCTAGTTATCGCTGTGACTTTTTCGAGTTTGGTTCGATTCTTGTGAACCTTGTTCGGAAGTGACATCTTTTGGTTCTACTAATTCTTTTATTCGAAGTAGATCGGATTTAGAAGTCCTGTGTTTTCGACTCTGTCGACTCGTTTATGCTCGTTAACATTTTCTGAACTTTCCCTATCCCTTGCTTTTGTTGATCGAACGAGTGTGGTATTATTTCGGAATAACTCGTTTGTCACTTGTTGGTTTTATTGTGTTTCTAACGGCGACGTTGTGTTGGTCGTCGTGGAGCGTGTTTTCACGCCGTATATTCCTTTGCGTTTCTTGTAACGTTTCGCCGATGGGTGCAAGTTACGCACTTCTTGTGTATCTCATTGAGTTTTTCCTGACGGGATATTTCTCCTCCCTACTTGTTTTAAGTTTCGGGACGAAACTTCTTTTAAGGAGGGTAGAATGTAATATCCGCAATTTCGAATTTCGGTAATTTTCTTTTTTCGGCGGAAGTTCGTTTTGACGATCGCTCATGACCGTTTCGTCATTTCGAGAATGATTAATTCTGCACTTTTTGTCATCCGAGTTCGTTTCGGTATCATTTTGTTGAGTTCCGAGCTTTTTAGCGACTTTTCCGTACTTGAGTTCGATTCTTGCGAATCTCGTCTGAAACTGTTGTTTTGAGTTTCTCGTAAGTTCATTTAATGTTATTATTCATGTTGCGAGCTTTGGTTTGGTGTTTCGATTGCGTATCGTGATTTTCGGATGTTTTGGGCCATTTTCGTAATTTCCCAAAGGTTTGGGTAATTACTTCCGTTATCGAATTCCGAGCCTTCGGGTGGTCGGAATTGTGTGTTCTCTTAGCTCTTAGATTCCTCTTTGCGAGTACGTCGTAACCGTATCATCGATTCGTATTCAGGTTCGGGTTTCGGGGTCGTTCGGGCCGTCGGGGTTGGCCCCGGCCGAGTCATGGCCACTGGCCCAGGCGGCCTTGGCGAGTCACGGCCGGTAGTGCTCAGCGGCTCTGTCAGTCACGGTAGTGCTCGGCGGCTCCGGCGGCAGCCGTCTGAGGCTGCGGCACATGCGGCAGGGTCGCGGCACACTCTGTGGCATTTTTCTACCAAACCGATCTGACGGTGCCGCGGCACGCCGGCCACGCGGCACACCGCCGACCACCAGGAGACATTTTTGGGCTCGTGCCGCGACACACTCACTCCCGGCCACAGACACTGCGGCTTATTTATGGCCTATGACGGGTTTTGGCCATTTTTCTCCTTCTTCTCCTTCTCTTCCGCGGCTGAGGGTGATCTTACCATAGAGCCATGTTGTTTAACAACAAATCCATAAAGTTCTTGAGTTCATAACATCAATCAATCATCCGTTATCATCCTTTGATCCAGCGAATCAAGTTCATTATTGTGGATTGTCGTTCGGTGGAGTCGGCGAGTTCGTAGTCGCTTTGTGCCAACCTACTTCGGTCGATTCTCCGCGTTGTTCTTATTCGAGGCAAGTACCTTGTCCATACTATTCTTGTTTTGTGAATATGATAATTGGTGATCATCTTGGTATGTTTGTTTATTTGTTTGAAATGAGTTTTCAAAAGATTCGGCTAGCCTCGTTAAAGGCTCACTTTCAAAACGCGTGTGTTTTGTAAATTGTATGGGTTGTAAGTGACTACGTGAATCCTTTGGATATATTTGGTGTTGATGTTGCTCTTGATAATGCGTGCGTACGTATAGTGCTTATTTCCGTCGCGTTATGGTTGACGTGCGTGTTGTTATTTATTCGTGTGGTCGTGGACTGACGGATGAATTATGTGAATTGGTGTATTGATTTGATAATTGTTACGATGATGACTGTGTACTTGATGTTTGTGACAATGTGAATACTTGTTGCGAGACGTCATATCCGGAGCCTCGAGGGCGGGTGTGTACTCCGGCACAGTACTACGGCAATGTGCGGCTCCATATAGTTGGTGAACACCGGTGTTACCTAATGCGCGTGCAAGGGGCGGCTCTTGTAGGAGTGATCGCCGGCGCGGTGACATGTTCAAGGGGCGGCCAACATAGTGGAGTGAACGCCGGTGCACAGGTGTGCAAGGGAGGCGCCTGGCAGGCTTATTGGTAATGGATATTTGAGTGATAGCTAAGACCCCGTTACCGAACGATTATCGTATTTCAAGATTCTTTCAACTCTTTTCAAATGCTGGTCTCGATATAGACCGTGATTTATGTTTTCTGAAAGTGTATTTCAACTTGTTTTAAAATGTTGGTATCAGGGTTAATTAACCAAGGACATTTGACGAGATCTCTGAGGGTTAATTAATCGGGGGTCTTGAGCAATTTTTGGGCGAACGAAAGGTTGTGTCCTTGATTATACTGTGTTGATATTTTGTGTTTTGGGTCGAGGACCCCGTGTGATGTTGAGATGTTTGATCTCGTGTTGATATTATTTGGATTGGGTCGAGAACCCCGTGGAAAATATTTGTGAAGACTCGCTTGTGTTGATTGAATGGTTTTCTTGCAAATTGCTTTCCGCCTATTGGTCGAGGACCCTGTTGATTTTGGAATGAGTAGGATTTGATAATCCTAAATTGAGTAGGATTTGATAATCCTAAATTGTTTTCTATTAAAACTCTCGATGGCACTTTAAACGGTTTTATAAATTGTTTTCCCTTGATTTGTGATCTTTTGGTTTTGAAGTGTTTTACCCAAATTCATGCCTCGGGAAGTACTTTTCGTTACGTTTGAATCTTTGAGGATTTCCTGGTTATTGTTATTCGTGGAATGTGAATTGTATGGCTCGTATTTGCACTTTGTTCTTGCACTAGCAAAACAGTGGAGTTTTGCTAACCCCCGAGTATTCGGGGGGTGGATGTCTATTTTTGCATTCAGGTTTTGGAGCATAGCACAGGTTCGGCACGAAGGATGATGAAAGATGAACGATACTAATCACACTAGGATTCGTTAATGTCGTATTGGTCTAGTTGTATTTTCTTTTCCGCTGCAGTATCTTTTCCCCGTTGTATGGGAGTTTATTGTATTTTGACCCCTGCGTGGGCATGTAATGAGTTTGAGTTGTATGTATTTATTGAAAGACCAAATCGGTCTACTGAGTCATTTTAGCCTTAAAGGCATTGTTGAGTTGTTCTATGTTGTTACCAACCTGGTAGATCCTTGAGGAAAGGTTCTACGGCGTGTAATATCCCTGAGCGGATTGGGGGTGTTACAACACTAATATGAGAAAAATAAGGAAAAACTACTGTCATCATTGTATAATAATATTCTGGTGACAAAGGACTAAAGCTCTGTTCTTTTGGACTGAATGAATCGAATCAATTGAATCAATTGATTCACAGAATCGAATCAAAATTGGAATGGAATCGAATCGAATCGATGAATCAAATATATATTAACGGTAAATAATAAAAATAATAATGGTAAATAATAATAATAATAATAATAATAATAGTAATTAACAACAACAACGATAATAGTAATATTATTAGTAATAATAACAATAATAATAATTAAGATTAATAATAATAATAATAAGAAGAAGAAGAAGAAGAAGAAGAAGAACTGAGCTGAACTGAACTGAATGGACCTGAACTGAACTGAAAAACTAAAAAATAAGTCCAAAAGAACATGACCTAAATGTTACCATCTACGAGATAACATGTGAAAACAAATATCATGCAACTGAATAAATCCAAAACTAATATGTGTTGTCACATGCACCACAGAAGTATCGAAATATTTGAACAAAAATGTTACCGGAACAATACATACGTGTGAAAATACTTACATAATGAAAAGGAGAGAAATTATTATCATCATTGTATATTAATATCTGGTGACAAATAACTCTAAATGTGACTATCTATGAGATAACATGTGGAAACAAATACTAATGCAACTCGATAAATTAAAAAAATAATTTGTCACGACATGCACATAGAAAACCAAATAGCACCAGAACCATGCACAGATATGGAAGCACTTTCAAAACTAAAATAAAATTCTGATTTTAATGAGAAAAATAAAATAGTGGTTTTGGGGAAGACTCAACTTATAGCAGCCAAGTAGCAATCTTCTCTAATCTCCTTTAAGAAAGCAACTTGACCTCCCCTACTCCATCATTGATTTGTTATCAGAAATGAAATGAAATTTGTGCTTTATTATCAGAAACGAAATTTCATTTTGTGCTTTATTATTTTCATTTCTTGAAAAACTGCTATGAACCTTTATATAGGTTGGTGCGTGGAAACAGTATTTTCGATCATTCGTTCGATGGTATTCAAATGCGATGTGATTAATCGAGCTCATGCAAAATGGTTGTTGGCCACAATATACAGTAAAAACAGCTTAGAAGGGGGGAGGGGGTTGAATAAGTTGTATCTTTTTCGAAGTTTATCTGCGTAGCGGAAGTTTAATGTTAAGTTGCTGTAAATACATGAAAAATCTCATGTTAGCTTGATACGTACAGGGTTTATATGCATGCAAATTTCACAACGTAGATTCCTTTTTTCGTAAAAAGAAAAAGAAAAAAAAAAACAGCCTGAAAATATAAAATCAATCAAACTCATATACTCGACAAAAAAATAATAAACTTTGAAATACAAATTGTGTGTTAAGCTTGAACGAAAATTGTATAATAACAAATATCCAAGAAACATCAAAACCAAAAACAATAAATCAGCGACAAGTATGGATCCTAAGCCTATATTAAACATAATCTAATTGCTTACCTTCAAAACAAAAGGCAGAATGCTCTTGCCAAAAGCATTTTACCCTTTTCATTCTATATTTTCTTGGCCTTCAGAAGGATACTGTATCAACTCAAGAATCTTGGTCACTTCCATCATATCTGGAAGATTCGATAGGACCTGTAATGCACAAACGAAAATCGCCTTTTAACTTTCTGTCGACACACCTTTTTACGGAACCACGATCACAGCCAGCGGCTAAATACAACCGCCACTTCTGGACAAAACATAGATTGAAGGTTTAGGGTGTCGGTTTTTATAATCAGTTGAGATGGCGGTCGATTACGCGGTCCGGTTGTAGGTATTGGTGGATGTGTTGATGGTTTTTTTCTTGTTGCATTCATATGTAGATCGTCCCTGGAAACACAAGATCGAATTTGAAGCGGGGTGTTTTTCGTGTTATGGATTCGAGTGGCGATTGGCCGGTTGCAGAGAAAAGGAGGAGCGGCTAGGGTTTTACTGAGGGAGATGAAGATGAAAATAGTGGGATGTTAAGAAACATAATACCCTTCGGTTATCCCATAAATTTAGGAGTGATTTTCATTTAACTAATTAATATATAATTCCTAAACTGCCCTTTCTCTTTACAAAACAATACACAATTTTCTAATATTTACATTTATGCCATCAGCCATTTATATCCATTGATCAAGTAAATCAAAGGCTAAAAATTAGTTCTCGCAGTTTTCGCACTTAAGAGAGTTCTGAAAATAAAGTTACACTATATATATAGGGGTGAGTTCCGGTGAGAATGATACTTATGTTAAGAAATAAGAATGAATTTGATCCATAGATCTTGATTAAATGGATGGCCTAGATTTATTCTCACAAAAACGTATGCATAGAATGTAATATTCTAGTGCGTCGATATTTTGATGCATATAATGCAGAGTTTTTATGCATTGCAAGTTTGATGCACGAATGCATATATTGCATTCATAAGTCAATCTGGACCGCACATCACACACAGATCAATGATTCAGATTTATTCTCAATTCACAACATAAAAACCATTCTCATATGATCTCAATTCCATATATTGCATTCATAAGCCAATCTGAATCGTACATCACACACATATCAATGATTCAGATTTATTCTCAATTCACAACATAAAAACCATTCTAATATGATCTCAATATATATATATATATATATATATATATATATATATATATATAGAGAGAGAGAGAGAGAGAGAGAGAGAGAGAGAGAGAGAGAGTGAGAGAGAGAGAGAGAGAGAGAGAGAGAGTATAATTAGGTATTGAGGGTCGGCCGGTCGCAGGATGAGCTGTGGGTTGAGTCATGGATTGAGCTGGATTTGGTTGGGCCTTTAAATGAAATGCACTTGGTCTCGATTGTGTTGAGAAACCCAACCCGTGATTGGAGTAATAGTCGACTAGACTGAGCCAAACCAATTCGACTTGCATTACATAAAAAACATGCCTACCCATGTGGGTTAGGCCAGCCCAAGCCACTGGCCATTCTACGTCTTTGATAGTTCAAAAAAAGAAAAGTTCATTAGACTGTGTAAAGGCCCACTTTGCAATTTGTACGATGCAACTGATCAAGGAATCAAAGATACCACCATTTTATCATTATTTTTTTGGTTATACCACCATTTTATTATTGTTATTTGGTTCAAATCTAACATTACTAATGTGATCAAGTAAAAATAATAATTTAATAAAAATATCTGAAACTCTGTGAATATAATAATATTTAAATAATATTATAAGCTTGTTTAATATAAAAGAACTAATATTAATTGATATTGATTAATAAATATGTTTTACATTCAGATATATCCCATTAACTATTAAAATAATATTTAAAATAATTGATTATCCAGCCTTGATTTGAATTATTTCATTACATACTAAACGAAGATTGTTTATTAAATTAAAAAATCAAACTATTTAATTAAGCATCACAATTATTTATTTAAAAAAAATAATATTTTTTCAAAAATAAGAGGATGTAATCAAAATATTTAATTAAATTAAATATTTGTATTTAATTGAGTATCATAATTAAATATATTGGAAATTGATTATTTAATATAAAATTAAATACTTTATTTTATTTAGAATAGATATTTAAATCAATTAATTAATAATTAATGAATTATTTAAAAAAAATCAAGTTACTATGAAAAATAAGTAAAAGTATGTGTTTACATTTAATCTTATTTAGGTAAAGTAAATACATAATTTAATTTAGTATATATTAATAAAAAAAGCATTCTTAAATTAACATATCCAAATTATTTAATAAATATTAATTAACATATAGATATAATAAATCTATTTTAGTCAGTATACAATAAAACTGATTGAGGAGAATGGAGCATCAATGATTAACTAGTAAGGACGAATTAATGGGTGATTGTCCAATTTCAGACAATCAACATCTTTTTCTGATTCCTATTACCACATACTAAACATGATTCCCATTGACCAGTTGTACTACCCCAAGTCCCCAACCAAATGCCCCAGGTACCTACTCTGTCAAGAGATTTGACAGAGAGGCTTGCTGACGAACAAGTGACGTTATTCGAGCTTTCAGCTCTGAACTACGGATTGCGCCAGCCAAACGAAAAAGAAAAGAAAAGAAAACACAGCAGACATAAACCTGATTCTCAGTTTGACATTATAGTCGGTCTCTGGGAGTGTATACACAATAATTCACTAATACACCTCGACTACATTTTCGCTCCATGGGGATTAGACTCACTTTGCTCTTTCATCTCATATGTAAGAACGGGTCTGGCAAAACTTTGGATGCAGTTGAAAACTGCAAACCTGAAAAATGTTGCTATAAAACTAGGCATACAAAACCTCTTCCTCTCTCACCACTTTATATGGAGGAGGTAAGAGGTTCTTGATATCAGCAAAAACATCTGGAAAACCAATCCGTGCTTGAGTAACAGGTGAATCCAAGACCGAATCAGGAATTGCCACAAGGGCCTCCTCAAAAAACGCTTTAATCGTCTGCAAGTTCAAAAGGCACGTTTAAAATACTGTTCTAAATAACTCAACTAGAACAGGGAGTTATCCTGAAAAAAGGAGGGCTGCGGTAACCTTGCAACAGCACGTAAAATTGTCACATTTACCATGTCCTGAGCCAATTATAGGATTTCGTTGGGGGCTTTATGCACAAGACCCGACGTGATTCTCTTTTTGGTTCAAGTAGCTATTGGGATAAAAGGCTCGGTTTGTTTGTTTTGCTCGTTTGTTTAAATCAACTAGAATTCGTCCAGAATATAGAGTTTGGACTCACCAGTCTTCATTTTACCAACCTTGTTATTTCAGAACTATATGAATCTTATCAAATCGCATACAAAAATATTCTTGGTTTTAGATTACAAAACATGTACACTCTCCCTCTTCATCAGCTTAAATTAGATTATGCATCACTTGGAAAACTAAAATAAAGTCAATAACCATACTTGGTGAAATAAAACAGAAAAATGGAACCATGTAAGACATAAGTTGGCAGATTCACACTAGCTACAAACAATATTCGTTGATTACTGGCAGCAGCATTTTATTAAACTTCAAAGAATTTCAATTATGAGCGTAATGTGTTGTAGCATTTGAAAGAGTAATAACCTACCTTGCAGTTGAAGAAAGCAGCATCAGCTTTGCGCTTCCACAGACCATTTCCAGGCTCTGAATGAAAAAAATTAAGCAAAGGCTGCACATATGTTTCAGCCATTGAGAACTAACATTACATGTCAATTGACACGAAAGCTAGTATGACACAAGAGAGAAGAAGAAAAGGGCAAGTACAAGTTTTATTATTTTGTTAACATTTTAACGCTCAATATAGTTCGATTAATGAAGATACACCGTCTCAATAAAAAGTAATGAGATAGTATCCATACTTTTATAACTTCACGAACATTCGGATTAGGTCCATATAGTCCCAAGACCGAATCACCATATACCTGGTACTTCTCAAGGACCTATGTAGAAGAACAAGTATATTCATCAGAACAAACAGAAAGTTAAGCAAAATGCAGGGAGGGATGACATCAAGCTAGCCAACAAACCTCTCGCCGAGTTAGGCTGCTAGTAGGTGCACCATATATTGCACTATCAACATGTCCCAAAAGATTCCACGGACTGGAAAACAGTTATTTCGGCTTTCAGTCAACATTTCAAAGCTAATGAAAAGGAAGCATAAACTGACATGTAATGTTAGCCTACTCTAAAACAAGAAAGAACCAAGTGGACATACTTTGAGATGCGTGATACGCATCAACTTTTTAGTATTATTATAGTAGGGCTTTTTAATTTAAGATTATTTAAAAGCTGGCCACTGGGCATAGTTTCTTGGGGCATAAGTTAGGTTTATTAAGTCTATAATAGTGTCATTGTGTCTCCTAGTGGGATTATCTTGGAGATCATTGCTTACGGCTTCAGCTTGGGACAGAATACTTTCCGTAGGATTCGGCCATTAGGCTTGGACGGGATTATTCCTGGTGTAATTTCTTTTCTCTACTATAAATGTACGATCTTCTCCTGCGTTAATGTCCTTGTGTGTTCCATTCTCTTAACTCTATAATTTGGTGCCATGAGCATGGATGTGCAATACAAGATCAACAGCGCGCATGGATTCGATTCGACAATCGGCGATAGAGAAGAGCAGCGAGGATTTGGTAGCAGAGATCGGGACCTGGCAGCAAAACTGGACAGTATTACCACGCTCCTGTCAGATTTAGCGCAGGGAAGGCAGTTGAGATGGCCAAAGTTCGCCGCCTCATCCGCACGCAGTAGGGAGTTCGGAAGCTGTTTCGCGGCCACGAGGGGAAAAGACGTCGCCGCCGTTAGTTTCGGACGTCATGGCTGCGGCGAACCATATCCCTCTTCCCGGGTCCGATGGTTCTAATCCCCAGGGGTGGCTTTCCCAAACGAGGCACTATTTTCGGCTACCTAATATACCGAAATGCGAGCAAGGTCGAAAAGTCGCGTTGATCGCGATGGAAGGCGCGGCTTTGTATTGGTTCCAATGGACGCAGGCGCGTTTTCCTAATATGCCTTGGACAGTTGAAACAGGGACTCGTGTCACTACAGCGATGATCCTATGGCAAATTCATTTGGATCCCTTTTGTATACGCGGCAGACCGGAACCATAAGTGAGTATGCGGATTTATTTATTTTGTGTTTGGTGCTTGTCCCGAATTGTCCCGGGTATCGCGGATAACCACTGTTTAGGGATGTTTTTGCACAGGTTGAAGGATGAAATAAGGTTGAGAATCTGCCCAAAGGATGCCCAGGACTTATTTGATACTATACCCTTGGCTCGCGACATTGAACGAGAACTGGAGTTAACCCAACCACAGCATTCTTCCCGTCTCTAGCCCGGCCTTTACCTTCCAAGGGCGAACATCAATTCAGCAGCAACCGTTCTTCTCCGGCCACAGGACACAGGCGATCAGAGGTTAGCCCTGCCCCTATATCAATCCCTGCAAATTCGCTCTACCAGAATTCTAAGGATTATTCGGAGAACGACTCCGTCGGTCACCCTACTACTACATCGGCTGGGTCTTCAGCGCCACCTCTGGCGCCTCTATTCCGATGTCACACACAAAGTATATGAACCTGCGCTCGAAGGGGTTGCGTTACAAGTGTCGTGAAACCTATTCGCCGTTGCATGTTTGTGCAAATAAATCCGTTGCAGGTCTTGATCATTTCGAACGGGTAAGTTGAGGACGATCCAAGAGAATCTAAATTCTCTAGAGTGGAGCAGTACATGGTGGATGAGGTTCCGATCCTATGTTCCTCACTTCAGCATTGAGGACAATGATAATTTTAAGGGGAATGGAATTGAAACGCATCAAATTATTAGTGTTATTATAGTAGGGCTTTTTAATTTAGGATTATTTAATAAATTGGCCATTGGACTTGGTCTCTTGGGGCCAAAGTTAGGGTTAGGGTTATTAAGTCTATATATATTGTCTTTGTATCTCCTAGTGAGATTATCTTGGAAATCATTGTTTACGACTTCGGCTTGGGACGAATTATTTTCCGTAGGATTCGACCATTAGGCTTGTGATATTGAACTACAATTGGAGTTAACCCAACCACAACATTCTTCCCGTCTCTAGCCCAGCCTCTTCCAAGGGCGAACATCAATTCAGCAGCGACCATTCTTCTCCGGCCACAGGACACAGGCGATCCCCCTATATCAATCCCTGCAAATTCGCTACCGGAATTCTAAGGATTAATCGGCGGACGACTCCGTCTGTCACACTACTACTACATCGGTTGGGTCTTTAGCGCCACCTCTGGCGCCTCTATTCCGATGTCACACACAGAGTATGTGAACCCGCGCTCGAAGGGGTTGTGTTACAAGTTTCGTCAAACTTATTCGCCGTTGCATGTTCGGGCAAATAAATCCCTTGCAGGTATTGATCATTTCGAACGGGTAAGTTGAGGACGATCCAGGAGAATCTAAATTCCCTAGAGTGGAGCAGTACATGGTGGATGATGTTCCGATTCTCTGTTCCTCACTTCAGCATTGAGGACAAGGTTATTTTTAAGGGGAATGGAATTGAAACGCATTAAATTATTAGTGTTATTATAGTAGGGCTTTTTAATTTAAGATTATTTAATAAATTGGCCATTAGACTTGGTCTCTTGGGGCCTAAGTTAGGGTTAGGGTTATTAAGTCTATGTATATTCTCTTGGTATCTCCTAGTGGAAGTATCTTGGAAATCCTTGTTTACGGCTTCGGCTTGGGACGAATTATTTTCCGTAGGATTCGACCATTAGGCTTGGAAGGGATTATTTCCAGTGCTATTTCTATTTCTCTATTGTTGATATACGTCCTTTTCTTGTATGTGTTTCATGTTCTTAACTCTATCTAATACTGTAGGATGTGAATAAATTGTCACAATAGGAAACCTCGTTAGAATTAAGAAACTAAAAACAGAAACACAAAAAATGTGCTAGCTTGCAGCAAAATGATGCTATTATTGTACATTTTAGTGCTAGTTTTTTTAGATTTTCTTTAGTAAATTGAATACGAGTAATATCATTGTACATATTGATTTTGGGGCCAATTTTTTGAGAATTTGTGTTGCTAGGTCGTCGCCTAGAAGCCGCGCACCACCTCTACGCCCGGGGGTGGTGTCAAATGGGCAGCGTGCGCTACACTTCATAGGCCCAGGTGTAGTGGAAAATATGCAAGGGCTGCTAGGTCTTCATTGGAAACGCGCGCCACCCCGAAGTATGGGTGTGGTGTCAAATGTGCAAGGATTCTCGCAGCATGGACGGGGCAGGCAAAGAAGTTAGTTCACGCTGCTAGTAAGGGTAGTAGGATGCATGTTTGCAACTTGGAACACTGGCTATTTGACGGGAAGATCAGCGAAGGTTGGGAAGGTTATGAAAAGAAGGAGAATATTACAGGAAACTAAGGGGATTGGAGAAAAAGCAAGGGTATTAGCTTCTTGGGGTACAAGTTTTGTTATTCGGGATAGGATAAAGGTAGAAAGGAGTGGGTAGTCATTGATAAAGATTTCGTTGATGATCGATGGAAGTGTCAAGAAAGAGTAATAAGATTATGAGTATTAAGCTTGTGATAGAATTGAGGTTATAACTATTATAAGTGCATATGCATCAACGAAAGGAGTGGGTATAGTCATTGACAAAGAATTCGATGATCGATGGAAGTGTCAAGAAAGAGTAATAAGATAGTGAGTAGTATTAAGCTTGTGATAGAATGAGGTTCTAAATCATAAGTGCATATGCATCACAAGTAAGATTGAATGCATCTATTACAACAACAACATCTAAGTCTTAGTCCCAAAATGATTTGGGGTCGGCTAACATGAATCAAACTTTAAAACTATCAATGATCGTTACATAAATAACATAAAAGAGAAAAAAGAGGAAAGAGAAAAAAGCAAAAAAAAATGAAAAATCGTGAAAAATAAATTAAATAGGTAACATGAAATAAAAGAAAATAGGAATAAAAAAAAAAAAAAAAAAGAATCAGATTCCATCCACCATCCGTATTCTTTGCCACATTTGCCTCTCCATCGCCATACTTCCTCCAATTCCAAGAAACCGCATATCATTTTCAATCATCTTTATCCAAGTTTTCTTGGGTCGTCCTCTACCTTTCACAATATTACTTTGTTCCTCAACTTTCTAGCCTCCTCACTGAGGCATCAACAGGCCTTCTTCTCACATGACCAAACCATCGTAATCGATTCTCCATCATCTTGTCTTCTATAGACGCAACTCTTACCTTCTCTCTAATCACCTCATTTATGAGCCGATCCTTTTTTGTATGATCACACATCCATCGTAGCATACGCATCTCCGCCACATTCATCTTTTGAATGTGACACTGTTTTACAGCCCAACACTCGGTGCCATATAACAGTGCAGGCCTAATTGCCGTGCGGTAAAATTTACCATTGGATGCATCTATTAAACAAGAATTTTAGGAAGACTCGAAGGAGGTTGTTGAACGAGTTCCTATGGGTGAGAAAATGATTATTGATGGTGGCCTCAACGGTCATATGGGTGCTAGCCGAGATAGCAAGTGTTCATGGTAACTTTGACTTTGGGGATAGGAAGACGTGTGAAATGGTACATTTAGATTGTGTGTTAGCATATGACTTAGGTATAACAAACACTTGGTTCGGGAAAAAGGACTCATTTGGTGACACATAAAAGTGGGGGTAATGCAAGTCGGCTTCTTTTTAGTAAGGAAAGTTTGTAAGAAAAGTTACAATTGCAAGGTGATACCCGGTGAGAGTGCTGCAACGTAACACATTTCGACGTAAGAGGCACATAAGAAAGATAAGACCAGAAGTTGTCCCTCGAATCAAGTGGTGGACGCTCCAAGGGTAGAGCTTTAGTACTTTTATTGCTAAGATTACCAATAACAATATCTGGTCTGATTGCACGGAGATGGATATAATTCAATTTGGAATATGTTGGAGCATAACATAAAGGAAGATGCGAAAAAAATTCTAAGAGAATCTAAAGAAAACATGACATCAAGTAAGGACACCTTTTGGTGGAACGATGAAGTTAAGAAAGCGATAAAGAAAGCGATAAAGACCAAACACAAAGTTACAAGGTGTTGGAGAATTGCAGGAGCATCGAGAACTCTGAGAAGCCTGAGAGAGCTACAAGAGAAGCTAAAAAGGCAATGTGAAATGCCAATGCCAGAGCAAAGTTCAATCAAGAATTATATGCAAGATTGGCTACAAAGGAAGGAAAAAATATACATATAAACTTGCTCATATGAGCCTGAGGCGCGAGGCGCCTATAACAATTCGCAGGTCGCCTTTTATGGTCGAAGGCGGGCGACCTTCACTGCGCGCCTCTGAACCTTTTCGGGGGTCAGCGTTTTTTTTCACTCTAGGGTTTTTTTCCAGCGTCTTTATTAAGGGCAGAACATAAACTTTTAAACCCCGAGCGTTTTAGTTTTCAGCGTTTTAGGGTTTCAGAAAAAAAAAATTAAAGGTCCAGAGGACTTCAGCGCCGACCGCCGCAGCTCCACTTCCAGCCGCCACCGCCACCGCTCCACTTCCAGCCGCCGCCGCCGCCTCTACCACTTTTTTCAGGTATTTGATCCTGCCTTTTTTTGTGTGTGTTTTCTGGTTATAACCGTTATAGTTGTGTGTGTTTTTTATCAGTTCCCAGTCAGTTTTTATAGTTGTGTTTTTTTTGTGTGTTTTCAAGTATAACCGTTACACTTGTGTGTGTTTTTTGATCAGTTCCCATTCAGTCCCTTTTCTAAAAGGGAGGATTTTCTTTACTGTTGCCAACCCCTTTACTTTCGAATATGTGTTTCTTTATGTTTTTTTTTCTTATTTTTTTGCTGTTTTTTCACAATGTTTGAATTGATTTGTTATTCTTAGTTTTTGTGTTGACTTCATTAATAATGCATTGTTTCTTTTTTATTCTTAATTATTTTGCAGATTCGTATAGTAAGTTTGTAACAAATTGAGCAAAGTGGTGGTTCAAGTGCACCTAATCATAATAGCAAAAATGATATATGTTGGAATTATGTATGAATGCTCAAGCCACCTCAAAACGAATGATTTGGTTTGCAATTTCTGTGACAAAGTTACCAGAGGGGGAATTTATCGTGCAAAACATCTTGCAGGAGGGCATCGTAATGTTGAACCTTGTCCTAGATGTCCGCCTCATGTAAGGGAAGAAATTAGAGATTTTATGTCAAGAAAAATTTTAACAAAGAGTTCAATTCCCGATTTTGAAGATGTAGACACATATAGAGATGACGAAGATTTAGATGAGAGTGAGACGGTTGGGGGAAGTCAATTTTCAAAAGGCGGAAGTAGCAATACCAAGTCAATTAGCACCGCAAAAAAAAGCCAAAAGTAAAAGGTCCAATAGATGTTTACTTTGCTCAAAATCCAACAAAAGTTGTTGAAGCTAAAAAAAGACAAGGCAAGGGAATCCACAATCAATGTGAGAGAAAGAGCTTGTAGAGATATAGCTAGATGGATGTATGATGCGGAAATTGCATTAAATGCCGTTAATTATCCAAGTTTTGATGTCATGATCGAATCCATTGGGCAATATGGTTGTGGCATGAAACCTCCCACTTATCATGAGGTGAGGGTTCCTTTTTTGAGAAAGGAGGTTGATGAAGTTAATCAAATGAAGAAGTCCTATGAAGATGAATGGGTAAAGTACGGTTGTTCTTTAATGTGTGATGGATGGACAGATCGAAAAAGTAGGACTCTCATTAACTTTCTGGTAAATTCACCAAAAGGGACATTTTTTATCGAATCAGTTGACGCTTCTGAGTATTCAAAGACGGGAGAGAGGATGTGCAGGTTGATTGATAGCTATGTAGTTCGTGTTGGAGTTGAAAATGTGGTACAAGTTGTCATTGATAGTGCAAGTTCAAATGTTGCTGCCGGTGAGAACTATTTTTTCATTAAATTTAACTTAAAAAATGTAACTTTACTGTTCTTTTTTTATTGGCTATAATTCAAAAAATGTCTTCTGACTCTTAGCTTTTCTTTTATTGATTTTCAGGAAGAATGTTGATGGCAAAGAGACCGCATTTATATTGGACTCCGTGTGTTGTTCATTGCATTGAATTTAATATTAGAAGATATTGGAAAATTGCCTACTTTTAAGAAGACATTGAAGCGAGCAATGAGTTTGAACGCTTATATTTATGTTCGTCCAGGAGTTGTTTATTTGCTTAGAGAATTCACCGGACACAAAGAACTTGTTTGACCTGGTGTGACAAGATTTGCTACAGCTTTTCTCACTCTTCAACGCATACGTAAGCAAAAAAATAATCTGCGAAAGATGTTCACTTCAGGAGAATGGGTTGGTAGTAAATGGGCTAAAGAAGCTGGTGGTAAAGAGGTTACTTATATTATCTTGATGCCTACTTTTTGGACTAGTATTGTCTACATCTTGAAGATATTCGGGCCTTTAGTTCGGGTACTTAGATTGGTTGATGGTGAGAAAAAACCTGCAATGGGCTACATCTACGAAGCTATGGATAGGTGTAAAGAAGCTATCATGGCATCTTTTAAGCATAATGAGGAGAAGTATATGGATATCTTCAAAATCATTGGCAATAGATGGGATTGTCAACTTCATCAACCTTTGCATGCCGCTGGATATTACTTGAATCCGGAGTATTTCTATTCAGGTTCTGATTTTACTCAAGATGAAGAGGTAATGAAAGGTTTCTATGCATCATTGCAAAGGTTGGTCCCAAGCCATGAAGAGCAAGACAAAATTACCAATCAAATGTCTTTGTATCAAAATGCAGAAGGATTATTTGGGATTGAGATGGCAATTAGACAGAGAAAAACTAAAGCTCCAGGTAAATGCCTAAGTTTTAATTAAGTACTTTCTTTCAAGTAGTTAGCCAATTAGTAAATTATGTATTTATGTGAATGTGACCATGTCTTGTTCTTAAATCATCGCATTGCAGCTGAATGGTGGAAATCTTTTGGGTCCTCAACTCCAAATTTGTAGAAATTTGCTATGAAAGTGCTTAGTCTCACTTGTAGTGCATCCGGTTACGAGCGGAATTAGAGTACATTTGAGCATGTAAGGATATAGACTTTACATAATACATATTTTTGAATTGGAGTACATCTATTAAAATTGTTTTATTTATAATTGCAGATTCACAGCAAGAAGAGAAATAGACTAGCTTAAAAGCGCTTGAATGATTTGGTATATGTCAAGTACAACCGGGCATTAAAGCGGCGATATGATGCACGTGATCGTATTGATCCGATTACCTTGCGAGACATAGATGATAGCAATGAGTGGTTGATAGGTGCAGTGGATGAAGAAAATCAGGGAGGAGAAGATGATTTGGTATTTGATGATGATTATTTGACATGGGATGCAGTTGCTAGAGCCAGTGGAGTTGGAGAAGAGGCTTATAATACTCGATCGGTTAAGGGAAAAGGAAAAAGTGTCGTCGGCTCTACATCATTTACTAAGTCTAGGGCTAAGCAAGTGGAAAAGGGAAAGAATTCTCATAAGAGAGCTCCTAGTGGACTTAGAGATGAGGAGGAGATAGTTTTCGACGTAGAAGCAGACACTGAAGAGGGAGAGGAATTTATCGAAGAAGACAATCTTGAAGAAGAAGAAAAAGATGATGAAGAAGAAGAAGGTTATATGGAGCTTAGTGATGATTGATGGATTAATAATTTGATGAAGTTGTTGTAGGACTTATTGTTACCTATCACCTACTTTAGTTTATTTAAGTATAGTCTTTTGCTTGTTGAATTGCTTATAAATTAAGTTTATCATTTTATTTTGTGTTATGTTATAGTTCTAGTATTTTTTTTTGGCGCCTCACCTCGCTCAGGCGTGCGCCTCGCCTTGCGCCTTGCGCCTCAGGCGATACGAGCCCTCATCGCCTCGGTGCGCCTTTCGCCTTTAATAACTACTTCCTCTGTTCTTTTATTACTGCAACGTGTTGATTATTACACTGTTCACATACTTTCTTTTGACCATCTTTTGTTAGTTATACATATGAAAAAATATAGTCATGTGAGATGTTAGATTCATCTTGAAATATAGTTTCAAAATATCAACTTCTTATAATTTTTTAAAATAAAGAACTGAAGATATTATTAATCGAAGTTGTGCATTGGCAAGCGTAAAAATCCAGATGTTGCAGTTATAAGAGAACGGAGGTAGTATGTATGAGGGACAAGAAGACACGGGATATTGGGAGAGTTAAATAGGTGAAAGATATTGACCAAAAGATTTTGGTTCGAGATAAAGGATAAAGGATAGATGGAGGTTTTCAACAACCATCAATATTTGGGATTTAAAATACCCCTTCAAGTATGGTTAATCGGGAATTTATGTGAATGGAGGTGAAAATGGCACTGAAGAAAATGAGATAGAAGAAAGCAGAACCAGATGGTATACGTACTGAAGTTTGGAGGTGCTTGGGCGAGAGAGTGATCAAATGGGTAATTATGCTTTTCAACAAGATTTGGGGAAGCAGTAAATGCCATCGACATGGAGGAAAAGTACTCTCGTCCTTGTATAAAGACAAAGGTGATGTTCAGGTTGTTCCAATAATCGCAGAATTAAATTAACGAGTCATACCATGAAATTATAGGAATGAGTGATTGGACAAAAGCTCAGAACATGTGTGAAGATCTCGGAAAACCAATTTGGATTTATGCCTAGGCGATCAACCATGGAAGCAACTTACCTTATGAGACAAATGATGGAACAGTATCGAGATAAAAAGAAAGATCTTCATATGGTTTTTATTGACTTAGAGAAGGCAGATGATAAAGTACTTTGGTGACATTAGCAAAGAAGGGCATATCTCGAAAATATATTGACAACGTAAAGGACATGTATAAGGGAGCTATTACAAGTGTACGAAGTAATGTTGGGAGGAAAGAAAAGTTCCTCGTTATGCATCAAAGATCTGATCTTATGCATAGTCATAGATGAACTGACAAGGTCAATTCAAGACGAAATTCCTTAATGTATGTTGTTCGCAGATAATGTTGTGTTGGTTAATGAGAAAAAGGTTGGATTTTAGAGGAAGTCCGAACCTTGGAGGATGAAGTACTTTGGAAGCTTGAGGCTTTAAGCTGAGAAGAAGTAAGACTGAATAATTGGAATGTAGGTTTAGCAAAAACGGGTATAGAGAGTTATCACTTTTGATGGGAAAGTTGTTCAAGGATCCGACTTTTTAGTTATATTAGATCTATTATCCAAAAGGATGGAGAGCTACATGGTGATGTGGCAAACAAAATTAAGGTCGGTTGGTTGAAGTGGAAGAGTGCCACAAAGTTTCTATGTGATCCGACTAAAGGGTGAATTACACCGCATGCCAATTAGGTCAGCGTTGTTATATGGCACAAAGTGTTAGACGGTAATCACGTTCAAAAGATGAATATGGCGGAGACGCGTATGATAGGTCGATATCTGGCCATACAAGAAATGATCGGCTCAGAAATGAGGTTATTAAGGAGAAGGTAAGAGTTGCATCTATAGAAGATAAGATGATAGTGAATTGGTTAGATCGTTTGGCCATGTGCGAGGAGACCTACTGAAGCGCTAGTGAGGATGCTTGAAGATTGGGAAACGGATAAGATTGTGAAGGGAACAAGACTACTCAAGAAAACATGGATAACAGTGATCGAAAACAATAGGAGGTTCGGTCGAAATGGAGAAAATATGGCGATGGAGAGGATAGTGCGGAGGAAAAATATATGGGGTGGATGATGGAGTTTGATTCCTATTATCATTACAATTATTTTTTCTTACGTTATCTTATTTTTTCCTTTATTTTTCAGACTTTTCAAACTTTTTCACTGTACTATCATTCTCAATATTTGAATCATTGTTCTATCTCGAGTAGATTTAATTTTTCTTTTACACTGTCTATTTTTTTATCATTGATTTCTTGGATGTTGACGGTTTTAAAGGATGATTCATATTAGTTGACCCTGAACCGTTTAAAGTTATGGCTCAGATGTTGTTTTTGTTGTAAATGCCAACTGAGTAACTCAATGTTATTTTTAAGTACTGTGATGCTATTTAACAACAACTTAGTGCTCCTTTTATACATATTCATGCTACTTCCGTCCAGATGTTTGAAGTTGTTATGTACTAGTATATATCTTAAATAGTAGATCGTGAAAAGTCAATGAATTTGATATTTTCACCTAAAACGGATAACAAACGAGAAGTTTTGCTATTTAGAAGATTTGAGGAAGAAGTAGGGTTGGAAAGTAGGTTGCCTACGCAGACAATGGACAGCCACATCATCCTTCCATATCTTCTGATTAAACAGTTGAAATGAGTTCCTATTTCCCACACCAAGACTATTGCCTACCCCCCCCCCCCACCCCTCTCCCTACACTGGCAGTAATAATAAGTTATGCCTTCCTCCATTCTTGAGCCCATTTATTAGAACAAAAATAATAATCAACCCAAAACTGGCACCCTTAAAGGAAAACAGTACGAGTAAAGCCCATCATCTACCCCTGTTGAAAAAGAAAATATCAATATCAACTTGTAAACCAAAGAACACAGAATAACTGGCAAACATGGCAAGTGTTCTTCTAAAATGCATAGAACAAGAAAGAAAAATAATATCATCAAATATTAAATCATAGCTAGGAATTCCCGGAAGTCATTCTCTAAATTTGCCCTTTGAAGATGATCAGCAATCTGACCACCACCTAAAGATGTACGCAAAAATAACCAGCAACAACATAATCTCTGCACAAAATAAAGATGTACAAGCGAAAAACTAGATTTGTTGTAGGTTTCTAGCAAAAGCCTTGATACAAGGAAACTATAGATATTACAACTCTAGAATGCCGAGAGAGGTAGCATAGAATATTAGATTTGTACCGATTAAGGTGTGTCTAAAGAGCTTATGAAGCCACTTATTTATAGAACCATATACGCCTAAACATTTGCTAAAGTTTCTATTTGGAACTGAATAGTCTTGTTCACGTGTAAGAAAAAAGAAAAAAGAAAAATGAAAAATGATTTGGGCAGCTATAAAATTATGAGGCGAGGATAAAGCTGATTCTTATTATGAACTTGTAATATGCGATGAGAGCTTCACAACTATGTATAATACTTCAACATAAAGCATTCAAGCTTAAAGATCTAAGGCTCCAAACTAGGGTTCTATGCAGAGTTTATTTCTTATTATTCTTGCCTTTGATCCACTGTCTCATGATATTTTCCATGCAACTGGATAAACCTATAATGTTGATGGTTTAAGAATTTCATCTCATTTCTCCTTCGTATGAAGGTTGTGACGGGAAAGGCATCTGGCGTAAAATTTTGCCACTTTGTTTTTTGCATGAATTATAGTGTTAACTAATTTTAGACAAATTAATTGGCACTATAACCTTCATGCTACCGACCCCAACATAGTTGGGATTAAGATACAGTTGATGATGATTCTTGAGTTTTGATATTGTCAATCTTTTTCATGAACTCGTCGGAATCATGTCATGTTCAACATCAATATGTACATACAAGGACATAATGAAAAAGTGTAAGATAAAAAATAAGTCATGTTAAGTACACTACTTACGTACTTATTATAAGCCGCACGTCCAACCATAACTCCATGAGCCCCTTCCCGTAGTGCTGCATTAACCTAAATATTAAAATATCGTCAAATATGAATACAAGGACTAGGACACCTATGAATAAGCTTGATAGTAGCACAACAAGTTCGAGTTCCTCATTAGATGAAGAATAGCATTGGCTAAGGAGGCTTGATAGTAGCACAACAAGTTCGAGTTCCTCATCAGATGCAGAATATCATTGACTAAGGAGGCTCTGAAGACAGTAGAATCAAGTCTTGCGGTATTCTCTTGTCAATCTATGCTAAATAGTTTGTATACGTCAATCTTTATAGATATCTTTTCTCTTCGTTTGGTTGTAATAAGAAACAAGAAAACTCTACCAAAAACATCATAATTTATGAGGAGCAAAGGCACAAGTAGTCCTCATGAAAATTAAGAATAAAACAAATCAACTACAATACACTACACAGCTCAATGTTAACAATATCCTACACAAATAATGCCTTGAACTTGTTACAATTTAGCCCATCAAGCAGCCTTAAAATTAACTCGATCCCACGCCTTCTCAGTAGACTACTCTCTATATTCAAAGATTCTTTTATTTCAAATCTTTAAACATATCATTGTTGGCAAAAACTTGTGTTTGAGATAGG
This sequence comes from Orobanche coerulescens, assembly GCA_033398695.1. Classification (NCBI taxonomy): domain Eukaryota; kingdom Viridiplantae; phylum Streptophyta; class Magnoliopsida; order Lamiales; family Orobanchaceae; genus Orobanche; species Orobanche coerulescens. Next base: position 38,460,782 of record CM065815.1, read on the forward strand.
CCAAGCTTAGGTTCAATGCATCTCCTGCCTTACGGAAAACATTCCATAAGACGGAGTCTAGATTTTAGTTTTTTATTTTACTATATTTTCAGTTTTTTCGGTTTAGTTTTTAGTTTTTTATTTTAGTTTATTTAAGAATTTCTTGGCATTTTTAAAATTATTTTTTTATTTTAAGATTTAGTTTTTGGGAATAGTCTCAAGGATCAAAGTACGTAGGACCGTCTCACAGGAGTGTGCCTACCAGCAATGAGATAACAATAGAGCACCACCCTTAAAAAAAAAGAAGTTTCTCTTTGGGTGGGTGTGGGGGGAGGGGGGGAGGAGAGAAGGCAGGAGGGGGAGGGAGGGAGGGAGAGAGAAAGAGAGGGGGGGGAACTAAGCAGCACACTTTCATTACCAAGACACAGATGGGATGAAAAAAAAATAGAAAAAGCTATAAACTCCTTTTTCTCAAAGAGATTCTGAATTACTTGGTCAAAGAAAGAAACAAATCCCTTTCAGTAAAAGCTTGTATTGAGATGGAAGTTCTAGTAAATACTTGTGGAACCAATCATCACTGTGAATCAAAGGACCAATTTATAAAATAAAAATAATAAATGATGCACACCACAAGATCAAGAAAAATAAATGAGTGGGACAATTAAACAGTGATGTGGATGGATAAGAAAATCCAAAAGGTGCCAACTGCACTTAGCATGAATAAAGCCTTCTTCACATTCAGCATGACCTCTAAGCTTCAAAAAAATTCAAAACATTATACGTCTAATGATGGGAATTGACTTGAGAATCACCTCATCAATTGTGTTTATGCCTCCATTAACAGTAAACTGCAAATCAGGGAAATCGCGCACAAGAGCATAGTAGTACTCATATCTGCAAACCATACATCGCAACTATGCTGAATGCAGAAAATAAGCGGAAGTGAAAAATTAACGGAACATAGATATAAAAATCTCAAAAGAATTTGGTACAACTCCAAACTATATTCAATACAAACATAATACACTAGCTGCATACTTTAAAGGCGGAATAGATCTATTTTCTTTGGGGCTTATCCCACTAAGTAACGCCTTTCTGGAGTGTATTATGAAATGCTTCGTTGGTGATTGAGATGAGACCTTATATATAAAATCACCTGCAGAAAAATGGAAATGGCTAAATACCTGGGACAAGAACTCACCAAACATTGATATGTAGTGCAAATTCAGCAATTATAATAATTGGCACAAACAAACTCAAGTATGTGCACAAACAAAGTAACCATACAATTGCAACCTTAAAGGAGTTAATTTTTCTTTATGAAACATAATAATCTATCATAAAAAAAACTATCCTAGGACTTCTAATCATATGAATGGCTACATGTACTCATAGATCCAATAATGAATAAACACAACATATGGCATTTACTAAATTGAGATTATAAAAGAGTGTATAGGGAATAGTTTGGAAGAAATAAAAGAGGCTATAACTAAGTCATGCAATAGCAAGCGGGCCAAATATAACAAAGGATTTAGATCCATGATTGAAGTTGTCCCTACATGACAAAGGCCTCGAAGATAAGCAGATTGCTCATTTCCATACACCCTATCATTTCAAGCTTTTACTGGCATGGTTAGTTAAACTTAAGGCATCATACAGTAAACAAAAATGAGAATATCACCAGCAGATAATATTTGCGGGAACCATATAAAACAATTAGCATCAGACCTTATCCAAAGGGATGATACAGAAGTAGAAGCAGGGTACAACCATTTTGATAAGAAGAGCATTCTCATTTTGGATGCCTAAGCAGAAATATACTTGGCAAAAAAAGTCTATTTTACTAACTCGTCTAATAAAGCAGTAAAAGAACTTACACAGCTCATTATATGAATCATGGTCATCAACACCGATTCGGCATTTGACACTAACAGGAACACTTGTATTAGCTGAAATTACTAACATAGCATCGGCAACAAACTTCCCTTGTAAAAATACAATGTGGCCAAATCAGAGCTCATTCTCGGTGAGATGTTATCCAATATTATCAAGGACCATTTCACAAACCTTTGGATCAAGCATTAGGCGCACCCCAAAACAACCTTTTCCAGCAACCTTTGGGCTTGGACATCCACAGCTGTGGCGTAGATGTCTAAGTTTAGTAATTTGAAAAGGTAAAATTTAAGAAAGAGATTAATATATACTACAATAAGACAACAAACTTGAAATTGATCTCGTCATAGCCGTAGGAATTTGCAAGTTGAGTTGCTTTAGCAAGGTTATCCAAATCATTTCCCCCAATTTGAAGCACTATAGGATGTTGCTCTGGAGTAAATGCCAAAAACCGGTCCTGGTAATAGCAGAAACTAAATGAAATCAGGTGTCTTCATTAACAAAATGTCAGCAGGTGCCGTGATAAAGCGATCAAGTCATTTACACTCAATACTGAGACAGATAAATAGACCACTTCTGAGATTTATTTAAGTGAGACTCTTACAGAGACATGCTCCTAGGAGAAAAATGCAGTGAGCGCATTGCTATGTAGTCAACAAAGACTGACCACCCTCAGCATGTATGTGCAGGTGCATATAAATATATAATTACATCCAAAAACAAAGACAAATAACCATGCATGCATTTACATAAGCATAGGTGCGCATTTCGCGAGCTTCTCCAATTAGAAGAAAGAAATACAATTGGACCTTAATTACAATGCCTCATCCAAGCAAATTCCATGGACTGAACCCAATAAATCCAGACCCATCAAGTTGTGCCTTATTCTATTTAACAAACTACGAGATCTTACCGAGATCGCCATTCTGAAAACCACAGAGAGATGTGTCTCTAAGGGATATGTCACTATGAAGTTGTTTTGTTTATGTGTGCTCTCTCTCCCTCTCCCTCTCCCTCCCTCTCCCTCTCCCTCCCCCTCCCCCCCCCCCCCCTCTCTCTCTCTCTCTCTCTCTCTCTCTCCCTCTCTCTCCCTCACTCTCTCTCTGGGCAATGATCAGAAATTAGCAGTAAGTCCATATTATGAAAATAAATACAGGGTGTAGCAACAATTACAATGAACTAGCATATGTTAACAATGAGTTTAACCAACTACTACTTCCATATCATAGCTTTCTTTAGCAAGGTTATCATGGCTCCCTTTGCTAGTGGCCTAGGCGACAATTAAGCGCCAAATCAAATAGATCAAATTCTGTTTTAACTATCAATATATTTTAGTAATATATATGTTTATTCTGCTGTAAACTAAAGTTACTTAATAAAAACAGATATTCCATACATTAAAAATCTAAATGGAGAGAACTAAACCCAGTTATTGTTAATAAAAAAACTGACATATTATTAACATACATTTACTGACATATATTTACTGATACACTAATACCATATAGATTTACTCTTTCGAACCCTATTCCTACTGTTAACACAGAGAAAATAGAAAAAATAAAAACAATCTGCGGAATAAAAAAGAATAAAAACGCGAACAGAGAATGAGAAAAACAAATCGTGATCTATGAAATCCTAGGAAAAAAGAAACAGAAGAAAAACTAAAAAATGAGCAGCAGAAATCTGGAGGTTAACGGCGAGCGTTGATTTTGCTTTGGGTTGGGGTTTTCTTTTGGTCCGCCTCTTTTAAGTCTGTTAAAAAAATTGGGTATTTCCCTATTTTGCCCCGGACTAGGCGTCCTAGAATGGCCTAACACGCCTGGGAGCCGCCTCTGCCTTGTCCGCTTTTCTCAATTTCAGACGAGGCGAGGCGAGGCTCCAAGCGGGATGTCGGAACCGCCCAGCCGCCTAGATGACGTCCTGATAACCATATTTTTTAGTTATAATAAAGGGCAGCCCAGTGCACGAAGCGTCCCCGCAAGGCGGGGGTCCGGGGAAGGGTTATAATAAAGCAATTTTTCCCCACTAGTGTTATGATGTTGCCATCAAAATCTCACTTTAGACTTATTCATCTGTATTTGGATCTCAAACTTCAAAATATGTTACTGAATAAGTTTATTTTTCATTTCAGATTTTATCTACATATTTGATAAGATACGATAAAAACTTGGATAGTTGGAAGAGGTAAGTGTATATACATAAGAGAATAGCTTTAGAAATATAGGTACAAGCTTCAGAAGGATTGCCAATTCTCCACAATTCTCTTTACACCTGAACATCTTCGTTTTGGAAAATGCAACAGAAAAATGGTTGCAGAAATCATACCAAATTTCCCTTCTGATACACTATTGTTTCTGCAGCAATCATTTCCGTGTACAGCCAAGCATGCTTCGATATGAGGCGAGCCAAAGTCCTATAGTGGTTGTCCGTGTATTCCATCATTGGAGCAACACTGTCAAACAGATGTTAAAGAACTGATATGGCCACCTGAAAAGAAGATCTCAATGTAGAAAGAATATCCACCTGAACCAAGGGGGAGGGTAGTGGCTAGCGATCATTATGTTCTCTTTCTGAAACTGGCACCTGTAATGGTACTGATGTAGTTTCCTTGGTTTAGCAAGATTTCCACAAATTAAGTTTGGAGACAATCTGCCATGGTTTTTCAGGATAACAGAATAAAGAGGCATTAAAGAAGTATTCAAAATATGTCCAGCAGACTTCATCATCCCTCACAATGAACCGTAGCCTGCTCTTTTATGTACCTATCCATTGGATAGAAAATCACACAAGAGGATGACCGAGCAGATAGACTTAAAACAAGAAAAGACAGAATCTGCACATATAAGTGATATCCACCGACAGAAGATCAATACATGAACATATCACAATAAAGACAGAATAACAATTAGCTCATAAGATAAGACGGATGGTATAATGACATATAGGGTTAGCAAATCTAAGAGACATTTCTATGCTCTCATTTTTTGGAAGAAACACAACTCATGGAGAAGTATAATGCATAGCATGCAGTGTGTGTAATAACCGCGGTTTTTATTCCCAATTATCTTGATCGTGTAAGTTGTTTTGTGCCGACTATTGTTGGTTTTGTCATTAATTTGGGTATTTATATTGTCACGTGTTATATGTCTTGGCATTATTCTGGTACTTGTCGAGTGTGAATTTATCGTTCCATGGCATGTCGTGTTTTGTTGCTTGATTTTTATTGGGAAGCTGTCGTAGGCTGCTGTTGCTATTAACAACAGTGTAATTATGGTAGTGACTTTAATATTACGGCCGTAAATATCTTCAGCTACGACCGCGTGTCTTGCATTATTCGGCCGTCCAGTGATTGACTTGAGGATGATTGGATAAATCGGATATATGTTCGAAAAGGCCGAATATGACTGTAATGAGATACTTGATACGGCCGCAAGGTTTGTTACGATCGTATGTTCTCTTGTCGGCCGTAAATCTATAGTATTGGTTCCAGTCCGAGAACGGATTTTATTGTTACGGCCGTGAAATGACCGGGTTATTGCCGTAAATGCCGAGTGTTATGGCCGTAAATGCCAAGTGTTTCGGTCGTAAGATGTAGGAGTTATGGCCGTAACTCGTGTCAGATATAAATAGGCGAGGATCGGAGTTTTTCATCATTTTTTCTCTCTTTCCCAAACCCTCTCGACACTCTCTCTTGTTTTTGGTCTAAAACTCGATTTTGGGGAGGATTCCCCATAATCTATCATCTATATAGAGGAAAATCAAAAGGGGAAGAAGGGGGGATTTCGCGAGTGCAGAAAGTTACATCGAGCGCAGAAAGTTACATGTGCAACGATTTTCAGAATACAATTTACGAAAATCCAACCGTTGGAATTCCGTGCATTTTTACAGGATTTTTGTAACATCTTGAATTTAGTTCTCAACGGTGAAAATTGGATTTGGACCTCCAGTTTGTGTGCTCCCCTCGAAGAATCGAGAAATTCCTATTTTCAGATCCATATTGTGCAGTCTCGATATTTGATAGATCTACGAAGATCTAACCGTCGAAATAGCTCAATTTTGGATATGATGTTCAGGACATCATGTGGTATATTTTCACCGGAGAAATTCATGTTCCGTCGAAAATACTAAGATGCACAATATGAATCCGAAAATTAGGAACTTCTTGATTCTTCGATCAGAACACATAAACTGGAGGTCCAAATCCAATCTCAACCGTTGAGAACTAAATTCAAGGTGTTACAAACATCCAGTAAAAATAGCAGTAATTCCAACAGTTGGATTTCAGTAAATTGCATTCTGAAAATCGCTGAACATGTAACTTTCTGCACTCGCGAAGACCCCTCTTCTTTCCCTTTTCATTTTCCTCTATCTAGATAATAGATTATGGGGAATCCTCCCAAAATTCGAGTTTTAAACCAAAAAAGAGAGAGAAGGTCGAGTGGAGAACAGAAAAATGATGAAAAACGCTGAGCCTCGTCTATTTATATCTAACAACAGTTACGGCTGTAATTCCTACATATTACGGCTGTAACACTCGGCATTTATGGCCGTAAGCCGGTCATTTTACGACCGTAACAATGCATGTGTTCTCGGAGTGGAACCGATACTATAGATTTACGGTCGTACAAAAAAGCATACGACCGTAACATACCTTACGGCCGTATCAAGTATCTCATTACGGTCGTATCCGGCCTTGTCGAACATATATCCCACTTTCTAGAATCATCCTCAAGTCAATCGTTGGATGGTCGTATAATGCAAGGCATACGATCGTAGCTGAAGATATTTACGGCCGTAATATTAAAGTCATACGGCCATAATTACACTGTTGTTAATAGCAGTAGCAGCCTACGATAGCTTCCCCATCCTGGCTCGTCGTCCCACGACGTCTTGATCACACGAACATATCCGACATCAGATAGATCAAAACCAATAAAAATCAAGCAACAAAATATGACATGCCATGGAACGACAAATTCACACTGGACAAATACCACAATAAGGCCAAGGCATATAACGCGCAACAACAAAATTCCCAAATGAATGACAAAACCAAAAATAGTCGGCACAAAACAACGTACACGATCAAGATAATTGGGAAAAAAGATCACGGGTATTACAATGTGCTTGAAATATTTTGAGAAAGTTACTTCTATAGCACTACCATCACCATGTAACTGCTTTACCATTTAATTTATCTGACCCACAAAACACATGCAGAATTTTAAGCAACCGTGAGTAATAATGACTTTTCCTTTTAGTTTTTATGGAGTCCCAATTCTTGGAATATAAATTGTATGAATTTAAGAACTACTAATCCTCATTCCAATGCCTCATAAGGAAAGACCAAGTACTTCTTCACCAAACTCCGCTTATAATCACCAACCAATTAAATCCCCATAACTATGTTAACCCAATAGATAAATCTCACTCTAATCCACTATGCAAAGATGCTGAAACTCTCAGCTTGACCTTGTTCTTATAAACACTTCCATGTAAATCAAAATTTGTAGAACTTCCGCATACAACAACAACAACATCTAAGCCTTAGTCCCAAAATGATTTGGGGTCGGCTAACATGAATCAAACTTTGAAACCGTCAATAATCGTTACATAAATAACATAAAAGGAAAAAAGAAGGAAAAAGTAGAGAAAAAAACAAATAAAAAAAGAGAATGAATGTAAAAAAAAAAAAAAAATCAGACTCCATCCACCATCCGTATTCTTTCCCGCCACATTTGCCTCTCCATCGCCATACTTTCTCCAATTCCAAGAAACCGCATATCATTTTCAATCATCTTTATCCAAGTTTTCTTGGGTCTTCCTCTACCTTTCACAACATTACTTGTTCCCCAACTTTCTAGCCTCCTCACTGGGGCATCAATAGGTCTTCTTCTCACATGACCAAACCATCGTAATCGATTCTCCATCATCTTGTCTTCTATAGACGCAACTCTTACCTTCTCTCTGATCACCTCATTTCTGAGCCGATGCTTTTTTGTATGACCACACATCCATCGTAAGATACGCATCTCGCCACATTCATCTTTTCAACGTGACACTGCTTTTTCTGACCAACACTCGGCCATATAACAATAAGCAGGCCTAATTGCCGTGCGGTAAAATTTACCCTTTAATCTATGAGGCATGCCAGATCACATAAAACCCATGTGGCACTCTTCCACTTCAACCACCCCGCCTTTATTCTCGTAAGCCACATCGCCATCTAGCTCTCCATCCTTTTGGATAATAGATCCAAGATACCGAAAGAAAGTGGATCCATGAACAACTTTCCCATCAAATGTGATCATCCCCGCCTCTCTATCACTGTTTTCGCTAAACCTACACTCCATATATTCGGCCTTACTTCACCTAAAGCCTCGAGCTTCCAAAGTATCCTCCAAAGTTCCAATTTTGTTGCACTCCAACCTTCGTTTCATCAATCAACACAATATCATCTGCGAACATCATACACCACGGGCGTCATTTTGAATTTCTCTTGTCAATTCGTCCATGACTATGGCAAAGAGAAAAGGACTAAGAGCAGATCCTTGATGCACCCCAATCGTAATAGGGAATTCTTCTGTCCTCCCAACATTAGTATGTACACTTGTACTAGCTCCCTCATACATGTCCTTTATAATGTCAATATATTTCCGCGATACACCCTTCTTTGCTAAGGCCCACCAAAGTACTTCTCTTGGTAGTTTATCATATGCCTTCTAAATCAATAAAACCATATGAGATCTTTCTTTTATTTCGATAATGTTCCATCAATCACGGATAAGATAAATTGCTTCCATGGTCGATCTTCCAGGCATAAATCCAAACTGATTTTCTGTTATCTTCACACATTTCCTGATCCTTTGTTCAATCACTCGTTCCCACAACTTCATGGTATGACTCATTAGTTTAACTTCCGCATAGACCATTTAAAAAAAGTATCATCATCATCTAATCGCAACTATATTGTGTCAATAGCATGATTATTATAGTGTCAATTAATTGTCAAAGATCAGTTAAACTATTCATGCCAGAAAAAGAAGTAAAGTGAAGACCAAAAAGAATCTGCAACATAATGCCCGCCAAACTCCTTTACAAAACCAAACAATTCGCTACTGCTCGAATCCTTTTTCAGCATCAAAATTCTTTTCACATTTACAAGTACCCACATTAAATTTCCTAATGACTAAGAATTTAATGTACTCCCTCCGTCCGCCACCCATGTGCAACAATTTCCTTCTCCATCCGTCCGCAACCTATGTGCATTGTTTATTTTTGGCAATTTTTTTACCCTTGGGTCCACTTACTCTACTCAAAACACATTCTACCAACTAAGTCAACTCAAATATTAAAACTCGTGCCGGTCAAAAGAGTGCATATGGGTGGTGGACGGAGGGAGTAACTTCCATTGACAAGAAACGGAAACATAAAATATATCTTTCCTCTTGTTTTTCTAGTTACAAAAGTGTACAAAACCGCGAATTATTTCAACCCGCGGAAAAGATAAAACTAAAAAGAAGTGGGTATTTAATGAGGAAGATCAAGAGAATATGAACTACAAACATATACAAATATACATGGAGGGGGAGAGAGAGAGAGAGAGGCGAATAAATTACAAGGAGAAAGAGATGCCAGACAGCAGAACGAGCAAAAGCGACCGCGCAATTTCAAGCTTCCGCTGACCTCAACAATGGGGTTGTCCAGATCCTCTCTCTGTTAATGTCGATGTCGCCTTTGCCCCCAACCGCGGCTACGACACTGGACCACTGTCAAAACGGGCTGAAACCCAGATCGGGGCTTTTTAGCCGGCTCTAGACCACAGACTTTAAGAATATTTCCAATGACATGATTAATAAAATTAAAAACCCAAACCAAACATACCCAGTATATCCCGCTCAGAGCAGGGTCTGGGGAGGATAAGATGTACGCAGACCATGCCCCTACTTATTACGATAGGAATACTGTTTCCGTGAAGACACCTGAACAGTGCGCGTGAATCTTGTGTGAAAATACTGAAAGGCGTATGATACGAAAAAAACTCAATACCATACCTGAAATGACGCTTAATCCACATGGGACTTACCATGAGGAATTTGCATTACTCCCGATGAGCAGCTTAACGCCGCCAAATGAGAGAGGTTGACTCACAGAGCTCCCTATCAAAATACACCACACGCAGTGATAGGATAAAATATACTGATAGATGTAAAAATGTAATGCTCTGCAGGTCAAAGCAAGACAACCCAACTCGGCGCTCTCAACTACAAAGACGACTCCCAACTAAAGAATCCACAACTCGATCCGCGCCTTGCGCACCTATCAACAGATCGTAGTCGGAAAGGTTTAAGACCTTCAAATCTAATTTTAGCTGCTCCTCCCACGTCCTCCTCGGTCTGCCTCTCCTCCTCTCCCCGACAACTACTAAACTCTCGACCCTCCTCACCGGATCAGATGTGTGCCTCCTGCGGACGTGGCCAAACCATCTCAATCTCCCTTCCCTAACTTTTGCTGAAATGGGCGTCACTTCCAGCGCGTTCCTGAAAACCCCGTTCGCAATTCTATCTAACATTGTGCGACCACACGACCAACGTAACATTCTCATTTCAGCCACTTCCAACTTGCTCTCAAGCGACTTCTTCATCGCCCAATATTCGGAGCCATACAACATTGCAGGTCGGATTGCCGCTCTATAGAATTTACCCTTCAACTTTAGATGGACTTTCTTGTCGCACAGGATCCCTGTCGCTGCTCTCCATCTTAGCCACCCCGCCTTGATGCGTGACATCATCTTCACACTCATCTTCCTTCTGAATGATCGAACTCAAATACTTGAACTTATTCGTATGGGGTACGATCTGATCCGCAATCATTACCACAACATCTTCCTCGTTGGCCTCACCACTAAAGTTACCATAACATGATTAATAAAAATGAATAAGCAAAATGAATTTTGCTATAAAGTTGGTAAAAGTCAGTAATATAGAACATTTCATTGTTAATTTATTCTCAATAACAAAAAAAAAAATTTGGGTTGGGGGGGGGGATATCAATTTGATTGGCTTACAAATTGATCAATTCAAAAGAAGCAAAATATTGTTATATTTGAAAGTAGCATATTTTATCCTTGAAAATTAGTGGTCTCTCATTTTCAGTTGTTAGTTTTATTATAAAGGAAGATAATTCGGTTATTAGTTAAAGGATGGCTAAAATTTAGTTACACCATTGGGATGGAATTTTTTTAATAACATTATTAACTATATTAGTTAGATCATTGGAATAAATATTAATAAAATTGATTATGTTGTTATATTAATATCATTAGAGATATTCTTATTTGCCAATTATTATTGTTTTTGTTATTCTATAAAATTAAATTAATAACTAGAGTTAGTCATTTGGTTTGTTCGGCAAGAATATATATTGGTTGTTAGTTGTTGCAGTAGATGTCAGCTATTAATAGTATTTTAGCTGTCACTAGGAGTTGTGAGATGTAGTGATTTGATATACATATCCGGCACAAACTAGCCGTTAAAATAACAAAATAAATGAACAAGTAATATCTTTTTCATGTATATTTGAATATAATTGAATCTCTTCATGTGTATATTTATATAATTTATAGCTATATTTGGTAGATTTTTTCAAACTCTACTCCATAAGTTAATTTTATAAGAGCATCTCCAATGGTGTTAGCTATATTGGTTAGTTAAAATAATATAAAATAGTAATTAGCTAAAATATTGAGAATGAAAAAGGTATTTTGCTCCAATGGTATTATGTATAATGGTTAGCTATTTTTAAAAAATAATAATTTATTGTTAGTTTAAAATTTCAAGATCATGAAGATGATTTCAAACCAATGAATCTATAAATAGAATAATACTTTATAATTTTAATTTGGCGGGAGCTGATGTGGCAATTATACATAATGGCTATTCAATCTGTAAATATAGAGATTCATTTTAGAGTCCTCTAAAAATTTACCTGACATGTTGTTTCCTTGGAGAAGAAATAAAAGAAGACAATTACGTATAATTGGTGTCCATATAAGATATAGCTAAGAGGAGAGTATGGGTCGGAGATGCTCTAATACTACTTTAAAAACTAAAAGTTACCATTCACTATTTTATCAAACACTATTATTCCCGTTTAATAGTATTTCGAAATACTAAAAATGACCGCGGAACACACTCACTACTTGGTGGCAACTCTCCATCTTATAAACCCTACTAGCTTATGGCTCTTTTTGGACTTCTTATTCTATTTTTTTAATTTTTTATTGTTGTTTTAAAATTAATAACTAGACTTTGCTATCATCTGGTTTAATTCGTATAGATTCAGCTGTTTAGGGAAATTCTAGGCCATATATAGGGAATTAGTATAACCAGTCGAAAATCAACGGTTATAGTTTGATGTTGTAACACCCCGAGATATTCAGAGTATATTACAGCGCCGTGGACCCCCACATGGGACCCACCAGGCTACAAACAAGAAAACTCCACTCGACTAACCATCCCGGTTAGCGAGGACACACATTTAATTATAAGACATAAAAAGTTACGCCCGGAGCAACCGGCGAAATGATCATCAACCAACAATGTAACAATTTAAAAGTAGTACAACACGGAGTTTGAATTTGAAAAGCTTAAGTACTCGCGAGTAAAATCTATCAGTTTATAAATATAGGAAACAACCATATCGAATTAGACACAGGAAATAAGACGACCCAAATGCACATGTCAACGACCCTGGCCGACATCCTCATACTGTCCCGGTGCTCGCTCGTCCGGATAATCATAACCTGAAATCCATAACAAGAATTTCCCCAAAACGGGTCCCCAGAGGGGTTAGCAATTACGCTAGTACAAGTAATCAAGGCAAACCAATCGCTTACACATTTCATAGTACATGCACCAATATCAATTTCAAAAGCCAAAACCAGACATGTCTTTTCCGGAAACAAACAGTCACAATAATTTGCCTAGGACCAGGACGAAGCCACGAATCCCACTCGAGGCCTCTAAGGACCCTCCCGAGCTGGCCACATTCATAAAACAAAACAAGCACCACACGTCACCTAGGACCGGGACGAAGCCACGAATCCCACTCGAGGCCTCTAAGGACCCTCCCGAGCTGGCTAGCGAATCAAACTCATGAATCCAGGACGAAGCCATAGATTCCCTCGAGGCCCCGTCGGACCCTCCCGAGGTGTGTAAAGCACACACAATATACATTACCATTTCACGTTAAGCATAAAGGTTTCCAAAAATACTTGCCTTGAATATTTGATGACGCAACGAACGGAAAGGATAATCACCGACGAACACTAGGAATCAACGGAACCGAACCTAACGATTCGAAGAACATAATCACAACCAACTCTAGACGAATACGGAAATGGAATACACCCGGAAACCCGCCTACGATTCATGTATATTCGTACCAAAAATAACAACGAGAGCGGACCACAACCAAACCCTCTCGATTCCGTAAAAATTCACAAAATATCCATGAATCCATAGGAAAGCTAAAGATACTAACAATATTAATCGTATTCATCATGAATCCACCAACAAAACGGAACGAATCGGAAGAAAATCCCAAAACCCCCAAATTATTCGAAAATAGGGTTCTAGAGATATTACCTTAGGAGATTCAAGTACTAAGATCCATAGAACACGCGTTAGATTGATTATCCGGACCTCATAACCGAAGGAAAATGATGAAAATCAACCCCCAATTGATGAATGCTTGAGAAGTTCTCCCCCTTAGTTCTCTCTCTCTCTCTCTCGCGCAGGTGAAGAATGAAGGAAGATGGCCGATCTCGTCTAATAAGAACGAGATTATACAGTTGACCGCTTGGTGTGCCGCAGCACAGGCCAAAAATTTACTCCCAGGGTTCGACAGTGCCGCGGCACGGCCTGCGTGTGCCGCGGCACCCGGTACAGTCGGGTTTTGGTCGCAGATGTCACACGAGTGTGCCGCGGCACCGGACGGGTGTGCCGCGGCACTGACTTGGCACTGTGCCGCGGCACCGGATGGGTGTGCCGCGGCACACAGTACAGTTCGCTCGACCAACAACTGGAGAAATGTGTGTGCCGCGGCGCACACACCTTGTGTCGCGGCTCACACCCCCTTTTGGGTCCTAAATGATGAAAAATGATCTGGGAAGGGAATAAAAGCATTAGGAATCAATATTTGGGAACCAATAACACGAAATGGATCCACGGCAACCCCGAAATGGCGGTTCCGCACAACAATAACGAGGATACAGTTTGACAGATGACAGGAAGGATACATTAAAAGATACACGAGGGTCACTACGACCGAGAAATACACCGAAAAATGAAGATATAAGGGAAAGAAAAACGCGGATATTACATTCTACCCCTCTAAAAATAAGTTTCGTCCCGAAACTTAAGAAACAAACAACTCAGGGTAGCTAGCACGCATGCTATCCTCGGTCTCCCAAGTTGCCTCCTCGACACCGTGTCTCGACCACTGCACCTTGACCAAAGGGATGGTCTTATGCCTCAGTCGTTTCTCACGATGCTCCAAAATCTTCAAAGGACGCTCCTCGAAAGTAATATCCTCGGCGACATCAATCTCACCATGATCGATGATGTGACTAGGATCCGGGACATATTTCCTCAGCTGGGAAACATGAAAAACGCTATGAACATGACTCAAGGCCGGGGGTAACGCCAAACGGTATGCTAACCCACTGACTCGCTCGAGAATCTCGAAGGGTCCAATAAATCTCGGACTCAACTTCCCCTTCTTCCCGAAACGGAAAACTCCTCTCGTCGGCGACACCTTCAGCAAAACGTGGTCTCCCACCTCGAATTATAAAGGTCGACGACGGACATAGGCATATGACACATCGACTGGGCCGTCAACATCCGTTCTCGAATTAATTCTATCTTCCGCCTCGTCTCTAAAACGACATCCGGCCCGGTCCCGACCAAATCGGACGCCTCATTCCAACAAATCGGTGATCGACATCGCCGCCCATAAAGTGCCTCGTACGGTGCCATCCGAATCGACGTGTGCCAACTATTGTTGTACGTGAATTCGATCAATGGCAAATGCTCCTCCCAGTCGCTACTCCAATCGAGAGCGCACGCACGCAACATATCCTCGAACGTCTGGATAGTGCGTTCCGACTGTCCATCTGACTGAGGATGGAAAGAGGTACTCAAATGCAAATGGGTACCCAACGCCTTATGCACCGCCTGCCAAAAGTGCGATACGAAACGGCCATCACGATCCGAAACAATAGACTTTGGAGTACCGTGAAGCCTCACAATCTGTGCGATAAATATACGGGCCAACTTCTCCGGGGCCCAAGTGTCCTTGATGCCCAGAAAATGTGCCGACTTGGTCAGGCGATCGACAATCACCCAAACCATATTCATGCCCGATCTCGATCTCAGCAAACTCGTAATGAAGTCCATTGATATGTCTTCCCATTTCCATTCCGGAACGGGAAGTGACTGCAGTAATCCAGTCGGTCGTTGATGTAACACCCCCAATCCGCTCAGGGATATTACACGCCGTAGAACCTTTCCTCAAGGATCTACCAGGCTGGTAACAACAAACGAACAACTCGATAATGCCTTTAAGGCTAAAAAGACTCAGTAGACCGATTTGGCCTTTCAATAAATACATACAACTCAATTACAATACATGCCCACGCAGGGGTCGAATACAACATACTCCGTCTGGCGGAAAGAATCTTGCGGCGGAAAAGAAATGCAACTAAACCAATAACATCATACGGATCCTCGTGTGATTAGTATCGTTCATCTTTCATCATCCTTCGTGCCGACCCTGTGCCATGCTCCAAAACCTGAATGCAAAAATAGACATCCACCCCCCGAATACTCGGGGGTTAGCAAAACTCCACTGTTTTGCTAGTGCAAGTACAAGTGCAAAAATACGAGCCATACAATTCACATTCCACGAATAACAATAACCAGGAATCATCAAAGATCCAAACATAATGAAAAGTACTTCCCGAGGCAAGAGTTTGGGTAAAACATTCTAAAACCGAAAGATCACAATTCAAGGGAAGCAATTTATAAAACAGTTTGAAATGCCATCGAGAGTTTTAATAGGAAACAATTTAGGATTACCGAATCCTTCGCTTTCAAAATCAACGAGTCACACCCAAAGGTTTTGTTTTCGCAAATAAAACCAACCATAATACACAAGGTTAAAAACCCACGTCATGTGTCCTCGTGGACATAAAATACACACGCACCGTGAAGTTTCACTCGTGAATCCAGTCGAAGCCAATGGAATTCCCTCCGTGGCCCCGTCGAACCCTCCCGAGGTGAGCAAACACATTCACAAAACATAAGCAACCGCACTCGTGAATCCAGGTCGAAGCCAGTGGAATTCCCTCCGTGATCCCATCGGACCCTCCCGAGGTGAGCGAAAAACAATCACAAAATATACACACGTAGCGGTGAAGTTTCACTCGTGAACCCAGGTCGAAGCCATTGGAATTCCCTCCGTGGTCCCGTCGAACCCTCCCGAGGTGAGCAAACACATTCACAAAACATGTACTCGCATCGCCTAGGACCGGGACGAAGCCACAAATCCCACTCCGTGATCCCTTCGGACCCCCCGAGGTGGCTAGCAAAATACTCAAGCACCACACGTCGCCTAGGACCGGGACGAAGCCACGAATCCCACTCCGTGATCCCGTCGGACCCCCCGAGCTGGCTAGCGAAATAATCTCAAGCACGAGTAACATATCACACCAAGGATATCCAAACAATTCACTCAGAGGCATCAAACACTTAGTAAAACAACACGTCAAACCACAATGCACCGAAATGAAACAATATACATCCACACGCAAATACCAAGTGCATCATCAACACCAAACATATCCATAAGATTCACATACTCGTTCACGAATCACACCAATCACAAAACACACACGGTTTTGAAAGAGGGCCTTTAACAAGGCTAACCAAATCTTTTGAAAACTCATTTCACACAAACAAACCAACACACCAAGACGATCACCAATCATCATATCCACAAAACAAGAAAAGTATGGACAAGGTACTTGCCTCGATGCCACGATCACGGAACCGCGAACGGACATGGCTCAACCGGGAAGCTTCGGAACGCCCGATGTTAACGAAAAGGAAGATAACAACGAACGGAAGGGTTCAACACGGTTTCTTCGCAAGAAACTCGACCTTAACATTATATAATCCATAAATCAACAATCATACGGGGAAGGATAATCGTAGAACGCCCGAAAACCCCTCTAAGACATTTTACCGGACACCTTCAAGGCGTCGGTCAAAAACTCGACCCAAATAACGAATCGATACGATCCAACCATGGAATAACAAGGGAAATGATATAAAACATCTAAATAATCATCAATCCATCACAATACTAAGTTAAATCGGATTAAAACGGATGAAAATAACCAAAACACCCAAATTCCCCAAAACTAGATTTCTAGGAAATCTGACCTGATTCGGTAGATCGGAGGATGTTATAGGATGGATGATTGATGATATGAACCTCCAAACTTCATGGATTTATTGTCCAACAACATCTCTCCATGATATACACACCCACAGCCGCGTACGGGAAGGAAAAGAAGGAGAAATGGTCAAGAAAAGCAGCGCCGAGGCCTTAAATAGGCCATTGCCGGCCGGGTTACGTACGTAACCGGCCATGGCTTACGTCGTGGCGGCCATGGCGAACTCATCATGCGGAAAATGCCGGGCGTTATGTACGTTACCGGCCGGGGCCTTACGTGCGTAACCGCCTTACGTACATAATCGCCGATCACTACCGCACGTTACTCGGCGGGCGCTTTGCTTTGAGCATGCCCGGCCATGACTCGGCCGGGACCAACTCCGACGGCCCGAACGACCCCGAAACCCGAACCTGAGTACGAATCGAAGATACGGTTACGAAGTACTCGAAAATACGAATCCGAGCACTAAGAGAACACACGATTCCGACCACCCGAAGGCTCGAAATTCGACAACGGAAAGTAATTACCCCAAACTTTGGGAAATTACGAAAATGGCCCAAAACGCCCGAAAATCACGATACGTGATCGAAACACCAAGACAAAGCTCGCAACATGAATATTAACATTAAATGAACTTACGAGAAAGTCGAAACAACAGTTTCGGACGAGATTCGCAAGAATCGAACTCAAGTGCGGAAAAACCGCTAAAAAGCACGGAACTCAACAAAACGACACCGAAACGAACTCGGATGACATAAAGTGCAGAATTAATCATTCTCAGAATGACGAAACGGTCATGAGCGAGTCGTCAAAACGGACTTCCGCCGAAAAAAAAAAAGAAATTACCGGAAATCGAAAATTGCGGATATTACATTCTACCCTCCTTAAAAGAAGTTTCGTCCCGAAACTTAAAACAAGTAGGGAGAAGCAATATCCCGCCAGGAAAACTCAATGAGATACGCAAGAAACGCGTAACTAATGCCCAACGGCGAAACGTTACAAACAACGCAATGGAATATACGGTGTGAAAACACGCTTCACGACGACCAACACAACGTCGCCGTTAGAGATATAATAGAACCAACAAGTGACAAGCGTCATCAAATGTATAATACAATCAAGTAAATTATCCGAACAATCACAAAACACAACGAACGAAAATCAATACGATTGACCAACCCAACGGTACATCAATCAAAACGCGAGCCAATCGCTGAAGAAATACAGAATTCCACCGCTCAAGGGTTGGAAGATCGAAAACGAGACAAATTTCCCGAATATAAAGAAATTAGGAAGGAGTCTGAACGCTCAACAATCACGAAACGAGATCAACAAAAACCGAACAATCAAACGATCGAACCACAACGGTCGAGACAACAAAAATCGAACAATCATGTTCGAATCACGAAGAACAATAAAATTCAAACAACTCCCAGGTTCATGTCTCGACTCGAGATAATATATGATCCGGTAAAAGCAACAAGATGTGATTCACATAAGATCCATAGGAAAGGGAATAGCAATTGAAAAGTCACAACGACAAACGAGTAATTTCGAAACACCACACTCGTTCGATCAATAAAAGCAAGGGATAAGGCAAGCTCAGAAAATGTTAACGAACATAAACGAGTCGACAGAGTCGAAAATATAGAAGTTCAAAATCTGATCCACTTCGAATAAAAGAACTAGTAGAACCAAAAGATGTTACTTCCGAACAAGGTTCACAAGAATCGAACCGAACTCGGAAAGTTACAGCGATAACCAGATTGACCCAAAACAAGATCACACCTCGTCCGATCAATGAAACCGAAATACAGAACAAGTTCAGTAAGTATCAACGAACACGAGCGAGTCGATAGAATCGAGAAAGAGAAAATGCAGGAGTCTAAAAACAACACGGGTACTACATTCGACCTCTTATAAAAGAAGGTCGCCCCTGCAACTCACAACAGCGAAATCAAGGTGACGACACAACAAGCAACCGACAGAAACATCCTTCGAAGGCCTCTCAAAGCCGATTCTGATACTTGTGCTGAAGCGCGAACTCCGAAAGTCTCGGTAGCCAATTTGCAAAACTGAATTCGGTGTCCCTCGAGTCCACACTTGAAATGTTTTATCGACGAGAAGGACAATTTACACGTGCATGCCCCGGCACATCACGATTGAAATGTCTCGGCTCGGCATACCGAAAATACAAATGCTAGACACAATGGAACATAAGATCACAAAGCAACAAACCCGAGATGCCAATACCACACAACATATCAACGCATACAAAAATCACCACAACAACGGCATCGTTCGACGATTACAACGTCCCGAACGATAGCCAACACACAATCACAAACATCATGAAACAAACATTCATGTGCATAAACGCACGAAAATCCAAGCTTCAACAGCTCACACTCGTGCGACAACACGCAAATCACCACGAGGCGACAATTAGTAAATACCAGTTCACACCTCTCACAGAGGGATAGTACAACAAATGCGTGGCAACGCCTCGACGTTCATGCCACCAATTCGATCAAACTCGGGAGCAACATCATAACGACAAAGCAAACATCATACATACATTCCCAAACGCAAACGGGAATTGATAGATTTTAAAAGAAAATGAAAACCACCTTTTGAATTAATTTAGAAAAACACCGGTTGATCTTGAGTATCACTTTACAAAAAGTAGTGCAAACATTGTTATCGAGACTTTGAAAATCGTCTTGCGTTTGAACAAAAATGAGGACACCTTCTCTTAGTGAAAGACTTTAAAAAATATTCGACCCTCAGGTCTAACCAAAGCATTTCCAAAATTACTGGAAAGAAAGAAAAAAAAAATATATATTTTGGTCCTCAAGATAGAAGAATTTTGAAACAGATAGTTGCGCCAGTAGGCGCCTTGAAAATACGATCCATTTAAAAGTACGTCTCGAATTTTATTTTCTAAGATACTCAAGGTTTTCAAAGATAATTCAATGGACTAGAATGCCCAAAAATTTCAGGTAATTACACAAAACTTTATAGCGCCGTGGGTCCCGCGCCGGAACCCACCAGGATAAAACCATTTACAAAAATGCCAAAAAGGCTGATGACGGTAATATTTCAAAATCTTACAAAAGCCATTTACAAAGTACTAAATACCGTCGTAAGAATTTCGCCAAAATGATCAAGTCCATAATGCCAAAAACTCGGTTAAGGAAATCGGTTTTCGAAATAAAACTCAGTCGGTAAAATACCGAAAGCCATTACAAAAGAACTCACGCAGCGGATAAAAGAAATAAAGTCAAACATGCACAAGACAGCAACACTACTCCTCATATGAACGAAAAATGGGAGTCAAATAATCACGTATCACGAAATCAAAATCCATAAGAGGATTCCGTCAATTAACTCATAATCAAAAAATAGCTCGTGTCACGAGGCACAACACAAAGAAGGGAGACTTATATTTACAGGTCGCACGAAGATGATGATTGCCCACGATACTAATCACGACCAACCAACTCAGACGACGCGTCACGACACCACTCAGTCAGATAAAATCCGACGAGACAAAAACTCAATAGACACCACTGACCCGACAGCCTAGGTTTCCACAACCTAAGCTCCGATACCATTCTGTAACACCCCCAATCCGCTCAGGGATATTACACGCCGTAGAACCTTTCCTCAAGGATCTACCAGGCTGGTAACAACAAACGAACAACTCGATAATGCCTTTAAGGCTAAAAAGACTCAGTAGACCGATTTGGCCTTTCAATAAATACATACAACTCAATTACAATACATGCCCACGCAGGGGTCGAATACAACATACTCCCGTACAACGGGGAAAGAATACTGCAGCGGAAAAGAAATGCAACTAAACCAATAACATCATACGGATCCTCGTGTGATTAGTATCGTTCATCTTTCATCATCCTTCGTGCCGACCCTGTGCCATGCTCCAAAACCTGAATGCAAAAATAGACATCCACCCCCCGAATACTCGGGGGTTAGCAAAACTCCACTGTTTTGCTAGTGCAAGTACAAGTGCAAAAATACGAGCCATACAATTCACATTCCACGAATAACAATAACCAGGAATCCTCAAAGATCCAAACATAATGAAAAGTACTTCCCGAGGCAAGAGTTTGGGTAAAACATTCTAAAACCGAAAGATCACAATTCAAGGGAAGCAATTTATAAAACAGTTTGAAATGCCATCGAGAGTTTTAATAGGAAACAATTTAGGATTACCGAATCCTTTGCTTTCCAAAAATCAACAGGGTCACAGCCCAAAGGTTTTGTTTTCGCAAATAAAACCAACCATAATACACAAGGTTAAAAACCCACGTCATGTGTCCTCGACGGACATAAAATACACACGCACCCGTGAAGTTTCACTCGTGAATCCAGGTCGAAGCCAATGGAATTCCCTCCGTGGCCCCGTCGAACCCTCCCGGGGTGAGCAAACACATTCACAAAACATAAGCAACCGCACTCGTGAATCCAGGTCGAAGCCAGTGGAATTCCCTCCGTGATCCCATCGGACCCTCCCGAGGTGATCGAAAAACAATCACAAAATATACACACGTAGCGGTGAAGTTTCACTCGTGAACCCAGGTCGAAGCCATTGGAATTCCCTCCGTGGTCCCGTCGAACCCTCCCGAGGTGAGCAAACTGTTGGGATTCGGTGCCTAAAACGAAGGCCCAGCGGAAGCGGTAAAACGAAAATTAATTCGATCCGAATCCCTACGAGGATCGATCGAGCTACGTATATACGAATATATAAACGAAAAGCAAGAGTCGTAAGAAACTAACCCTCGAAGTCCGTTGATTAAATGGAAACCTTCTCTTGAGCTATTCCCCAAGCTTTAGTTGATCTCTACGTATCCGATCCGCTCCAAGCCCTTGAACGATCCAACGCCGAAAACACCGCGTCTCTACTTGCCACGCACCGGAAAAACGACCGGAATAAAAACACTTGATTAACCTCTAAGGTTACGGCTAGAATCAAATGATGAAGCTTTTATTATTACACTCTAAGTGTATAATATATCTCTCAATAATTTTCTCTCAATTTTTCTCCAAGAAAAATGAAGAGGAAGTGAATGAAGAAGATGAAGATGAGTGTTAAACTCAAAGTCTATCTATCTCTCTCTATTCTCACGTTCAAAACTTGTACAATACAAGTGAGGAGAGTCTTCATTTTATTCCCCATAAAATCCTCCCAAATCAAGACCAAATAATTAAAATGAATTAATTAAGAGATCTTGTTCCCTTGATTTTTCAAGTCATCCACCAACTAAGGTGGAGACTATGACCAAAGGAAAGAGGAGGGAAATTGGAATGGCCATCTAGAAGGAGCCGGGATGAGTTCGGTTCGTTTCGGACTCCCGTGAGTCCAAACAGATAAACTCCTATTCCGTTCCGATATATTTGTGTCGTTTAATTAATCCAATTAATTAAACATATCAAATACAAAATAACATAATTAATTTTTCCAAGAAATAATTATATTTATGAATTAAATTAATCACCCAGTAATTTATTTAATTCATTAGGCCGTAAATCAATTTATCTAATAAATCGATTTAGACATCCAATGTCCCAATTAGATATCCAATATCTAATATTCATAATGAGAGAGTTAGCTTTATTTATTCCGTCGTCAATCCTATTGCGCGACTCGGTAGGTCCGTCTCAGTCAGCAATGGGAGGAACCAAAGAGTAGTAGCACCACCTAGCCGGCTGGCGGCTACACTGCTGTACCCAATCGAGAACGAATGATTGGGATCATTCAAGAACCATTCGTCGTGAATACCGGTATACGTATAAACCCTTCTTTCAAATGTCCCGATCAAGTTATAAGGTCACGATCACCAAACCCTATATGTACTTGACGCTATGCATGCGTTAATGCAAATCAAGATCATCGAGCTCTCGTGTATCTAATACAACTAGCTCCAATGCTTTGGCCAAAGACTTGATCTCATCGCGATAACCGCATAGGACATATAACCCGCTCACTAACGGGAGAAAGAATTCTATCTTGGTATTCATAGGACTGCTACTTGTCCGTTAAGATGCACGTCGAGGTTGACCCCCGCCTTCCGGTTTACAGGGTCGAACTACTCTAATGAAAATCTTGACGTCACAAGCACATCCCTACTAAATCCTCAAGTCGAAGGTTCACGAATACCTATCACAACCTTTCGATTCCGTCATTGACTGTCCCGGAGTGAAATCCGTGTGACGAATCAAGGGTGAGTCGGTTCGAGTATACTAATCCAATTAGCATACCTATAACGTGTGCTCCCACTAACCATTAGTGTTCGACAAGCACTCTCCATGTCAAAGAACACGTCATACAAGTCTTCACATAAACTTAACGCCCAGTCAAGTTTCATCGACTTGCGAACGATTAAGTATTTGAGCTATAACCTTTCCAGTGCCGACCCCCTTATCCAATAAGGAGTGGAACGTTTTGCTCTCAAATACACGGACTAGTTTCTATATGTTTATTTACGAGTTAGGAATGCCAGTAACTACCAGTAAATAAAGAAACATTCATTTGCCTTATATAAATGGTTTACATAATAACAAGTACAATGCCCTCACTCAACATCCTCTGAGTGGCATTCGAGGGCATACTCCTAACAATCTCCCACTTGCACTCAATGCCACACACTATGGTATCTAATACCCATGTTCTCCAGATGACGCTCCAAGCTAGTCTGAGAAAGTGGCTTGGTCAGTGGATCGGCGACGTTGTCGGCCGAGTCTACTCTGTGCAGCACAATGTATCCCTTGCGAACAAATTCTCTTACGAGATGATACTTCCGCTCAATATGTTTGGTGCTGTTGTGAAACCTCGGCTCCTTGGCCTGCGCTACAGCTCCGTCGTTGTCGCAGTACAGCGGAACAGGCAGCTCAGCACATGGTATCACTTGAAGTTCCCCCAGAAACTTCTTAATCCAGAACCCTTCCTTGGAAGCCTCCGAGGCTGCTTGATACTCAGCCTGACAGGTGGAATCAGCAGTCGCGCTTTGCTTGGCACTACGCCAAGATACTGCTCCTCCATTAAGAGTAAATATGTAGCCAGAAGTGGACATCGAGTCGTCCTTCAGTCCTTGGAAGTCCGAATCAGTGAATCCTACCACATCCAATTCTCCACCACCATACATCAGAATCATATCTCTAGTCCTTCTCAAGTACTTGAGAACGTTCTTTACGGCAGTCAATGTTCCCTACAGGTTTGCCTGAAACCTACTCACCACGCTTACGGATGCGCGATGTCGTGTCTTGTACACAACATAGCATACATAAGGCTACCCACGGTCGAAGCATATGGTATATTACTCATTTCCTTTCGTTGTTCCTCACTTTGAGGACACATCTTCAAGGTGAGTTTTATTCCATGTCGCATCGGTAGGAACCCTCTTTTAGAATCATCCATCTTAAATCGCTTTAAGATTTTATCTATATAGAGGGCTTGGGAAAGACCTATTGTTCTCTTCGCTCTATCCCGGTAGAGTCGAATACCAAGAATATAGGTAGCTTCTCCCAAGTCTTTCATGGAGAAATTACTCGAAAGCCAAGCTTTCACAGAACTGAGCATTCCCACATCATTTCCTATTAGTAGAATGTCATCTACATATAGTACTAAGAATGCGATCTTGCTCCCACTAACCCTCTTGTATACATAAGGTTCCTCTTCATTTTGCACGAAGTCAAACTCTTTGACCGCCTCGTCAAAATGAAGGTTCCAACTACGCGACGCTTGCTTCAGTCCATAAATGGAACGCTGAAGCTTGCACACTTTCTGAATATCGACTTCGGACACAAAGCCTTTAGGCTGCTCCATATAGATTTCCTCCTCGAGGAATCCATTAAGGAAAGCCGTCTTTACATCCATTTGCCATATCTCATAATCGTGGTAGGCAGCTATAGCAAGCATCATGCGAATAGACTTGATCATGGCTACGGGCGAGAAGGTATCGTGGTAATCGATCCCTTCCTTTTGGGTATAACCCTTTGCCACAAGCCTGGCCTTATAGGCGTCAACCTTGCCATCACCATCAGTCTATCTCTTGTAGATCCACTTGTTCCCAATAGGCACTATGCCCTTGGGGCGGTCTACTAGAGTCCAGACCTGATTGACATGCATCGAGTCTTTCTCAGCTTCCTTTGCTTCACGCCATTTTGCTGAGTCTACATCCACCATCGCTTGGTCATAGGTCGTCGGGTCTGTCTCTTGGCTATCACTTTGAACCTCATGGAGACCCAGCTCCTCCATGTGGACTAGCCCATACCTCTCGTAAATGAGACACCCTACTAGACCTACGAGGTGGTTGTACTTGTGTTTCGTAAAGTTCGGTTCCGTTTCTTGCACAGTGTCTCCCGAGGAGTTTCATTGTATTCTTCTAAAGAAATACTTCTACTCGCTCCGCCTTCCCGAATGAACTCATCTTCCAGAAGTGTGCTTGTAAAGCAACAATGATCCTTCGATCTCCGGCATGTAGAATAGATATCCCATCGTCCCAGATGGGAATCCAATGAAACGTCCCTTCGCACCTAGCTTCCAACTTTTCCACCTTAGTCTTCTTGACATAAGCGGGACATCCCCAAATCCTAATATGATTAAGACTTGGTTTCCTTCCTTCCCACATCTCATGTGGAGTTTTAGGAATGGATTTGGAAGGACATCTGCTCAAGATATACGCGGCAGAGAGTGCATACCCCACAGTAAATCGGCAAGTCAAGATATCCCAAGATGGAACGGACCATGTTCAACAGGTCCGGTTCCTTCTTTCGACACACCATTTAACCGAGGAGTACTGGAGGTGTTAGTTGTGAAACTATTCCATGTTCCTTAAGGAACTCGTCAAACTCCGTACTCATATATTCGCCACCTCGGTCCGACCAAGTGCTTTGATATGATTACCGGTTTGTTTCTCGACTAGGGCCTTGAATTCCTGGAATTTCTCAAAGGCCTCGGATTTATGTTTCATTAAGTATACATAACCATACCTAGTATGATCATCTCGTAAACGTAATGAAATATTGATATCCGTCACGTCACGCTTCCAAAGCACCACAAACGCGGTATGGATTAATCCCGGTTTATCGGCGGCTCTTTCAAAAGTCCTGTGAAGGGGACTTAGTCATTTTGCCTTTAAGGCAAGATTCACAAGTAGAAATGGATCCGATCCCAATGGACCCATAAGTCCATCTTTTTCCATCTTGTAAACCTTGGTCCGACCAACATGACCAAGTCTTAGATGCCATTTCAAAACTTGATTGGTTTCATCCCTACCACGTTTTCTAGTCATAGTATTCACAACTACTTTGTTGCCGAGATTTAGATGATACAATCCATTCAACAATGTAGCAAGTACCCACTAGTTTATTTCTAAAATAAATTTTGCAGAACCATCACCAATGAAAAATGAAAAGCCTTTTCGGTCCATGACCTAATGGATACAATGTTTTGTGCCCTTGGGCAAAACAAGTACATCTTCTAAAGTCAAAACAAAGCCGGATTATAAACCCAAAAGAAGTGATCCTATGCCTGGCCGCCTCGACACTATGCCCGCTTCCGACCGTGATCATAACTTCTCCGGCTCCAAGCTTCCTACTTTGTTCCGCATCCCGATTCACGGTACAAATATGAGAACTAGCACCGTAATCCGATCCAGAAGTAGAAAATACGAGCGAACAATTTGTTTCCAAAACTAAAAGTTCTCAGACCAAGTGCCATGAAGAATCTGGACAGTCTCTAGCCCAAAGGGCCCACTCACCGCACTTGAGACAAGCATCCTTCTTCTTCTTGTTCTTCTAACCATCGGGGCCTTGCCCTTACCCTTAAGGTCCTTAGCTTGTGGTCCAGTTTGCTTCTTGGTCCTTTTCTTCTTGTTCTTAGACCTCCGAGGTCCGTAAGAAATCACAAGAGCAGACTCCTTCATCCGCGAGTCTTCATCTCGAGACCGAGCGGTCACAAGTTTGTTCATTAGCCCACTAAGTTACATGCAATCTCATTGCGGTTGAAGTTCATAACAAACCGTGAGAAGGAATCGGGAGAGACTGTAGGATAAGGTCGGTTTGGGAGAGAAGTATCCATTTTAAAATCAAGAGCCTCCAATATCTCGATCATGGATATCATTTTGAGGACGTGTTCCCCAACCTTCTCACCTTCCTTCATCCTTGCACCGAGCTTGCTTGGATATCTCATATCTAGCGATTCACGTGCTCACCATAAAGCTCGGTTAAGTGAGACAGACCGCCAGCAAGTCATTTTCTCATGAGCTCTCTCAAGCTCATTAGACATGGAAGCCATCATATAAGCACGGACTTTCACGTCATCCTTAACCCACTTTTCGTGGTTTTCAATCTCTTCCCGATTGGCTCGGTCCGCACAGAGGCGCCGAATGTCCGTCTCCAAGACGTATCCCAGTGCCTCTATACCGAGGACAATCATCGGATTGCGGAGCCAATCCACAAAGTTAGGTCCCATTAAGGTGTTCTTTTCGAGTAGAATTGCGAGTGGATTCATTGTCATATTGAGATTTGTCTGCATTAAGTATAACAGATTAATTAGTGACTGCTCAATTATGTTCGAGTGTAGAATTAAGGTCTTTTCTATTCTTGTTACCCACTCCCACTAATTTTATCTAATAACACACTCCCATGTGAAATCCTAAGTATCGTCGCTCTACTTCATAGTGGTGATCGAGTTCTTTATAAATCTTAATAGAGGGCAACCGAACAGTGTTTCTAGTCTATTAATTTTCATAAAGTGGTGTCCAACACCAACCCATCTAATGGATGATTCGATCTTCTTTTTCCCCTTGTTCACTCCCCTCAACCTATACGATTTCTATGGTTCGTGAACAAGTTAAGTTTATACCATCGACGCAAATCAGTTTCACAATTGAATCTTATCCGGCAACCTATCAGGTTTCTAGGGATAAAATTTGCTCCAACCGAAGGCATCCAATGCGCTCCCAGTAATTTATCCGTCCTCCCCGAACGACTACCCCGATAACTCGGAAGCATAGCACATCCGGTTTGGATTTCAATTTCCCGAAAACTCGATGGAGGGAAGGAAAACCTTGAAACCTTATAAACTTAATTATTTGTTGTGGGAGAATTATCGCGATTAACGTTACACTTTGCACATTAATCGTTTAAGCGCGTTTGTGGCATTCATACAATATGAAACAACCAATCACAACCTAGTTGCTACCAACATGTGGTTCATGGACCGTTCCTAGAAAACAAAACTCCGTAATCTAATTACAAGTCTTCGTCTTGAATCTTCGTCTTCTCGAAATGGATCTTCCTCCGGTCTTCGTCATTACATATAAATTTTACATTGAAAATTGCATCCTAGATACAAATTTTTCTAGTAAAATAAATAGGCTCAAAACGGCCTTTACAACCCAATCGAATAAAACGAACGATTCAAAAACTAAGTCCACGAACCACATCCCCATTCAAAAGCATTCATTCAAAATACTAAATAAATGGAAAGCGTAGAGATACATTGATCCAATCAACAATACGAACCGATCCAATCGATTCACACATCGGTAATATAATAACGTTCAAAATAATTCTACGACCATAAATATTCCAATTAATCAAATTTCCCTTATAAAATGAAATACCATAAATCATTTTAATCATATTAAATCCAATTTAACATGCGGGAGATTAATTTTCAAGAATACACGAAAAATCGAGCCGGGCGAAATGGCTGCCATGGCCGAAGTCATCGCCGGCACCTTCCGCCGATCGGCTGGCATGGCCGAGTCACGCCGGCGACTCGGCCAGTGCACGGCCCGTGTCTCCGACACGGTCGGCCCGCTGGCAAGGCTCGGGGTCGCTCGACACGGCCCGTGTCACGGACACGGCCGAGTCACCCGGGCACTTTCTCGCCTTTGTCCGAAAAGTCGTCCGACGACGATTGAGCTCGATTTTCGACCGGATATCAATATCAATATTTTTCAACATTCATATCTTCAATATAAATCATATTTCCAAGAAATTAAGATTTATATTTAGACATAAACTTACGAAAAATATAACTACAACGAACGTAAAAATATATACCACGATTATGACTAAAATGATTCCAAATCATTCACCATCTAATCAAGCATTCCAAATGCCAATATCGTATATACGATCGCAAGACCTACGCTCCGATACCACCGTTGGGATTCGGTGCCTAAAACGAAGGCCCAGGAAGCGGTAAAACGAAAATTAATTCGATCCGAATCCCTACGAATCGATCGAGCTACGTATATACGAATATATAAACGAAAAGCAAGAGTCATAAGAAACTAACCCTCAAGTCCGTTGATTAAATGGAAACCTTCTCTTGAGCTATTCCCAAGCTTTAGTTGATCTCTACGTATCCGATCCGCTCCAAGCCCTTGAACGATCCAACGCCGAAAACACCGCGTCTCTACTTGCCACGCGCCGGAAAAACGACCGAATAAAAACACTTGATTAACCTCTAAGGTTACGGCTAGAATCAAATGATGAAGCTTTTATTATTACACTCTAAGTGTATAATATATCTCTCAATAATTTTCTCTCAATTTTTCTCCAAGAAAAATGAAGAGGAAGTGAATGAAGAAGATGAAGATGAGTGTTAAACTCAAAGTCTATCTATCTCTCTCTATTCTCACGTTCAAAACTTGTACAATACAAGTGAGGAGAGTCTTCATTTTATTCCCCATAAAATCCTCCCAAATCAAGACCAAATAATTAAAATGAATTAATTAAGAGATCTTGTTCCCTTGATTATTCAAGTCATCCACCAACTAAGGTGGAGACTATGACCAAAGGAAAGAGGAGGGAAATTGGAATGGCCATCTAGAAGGAGCCGGGATGAGTTCGGTTCGTTTCGGACTCCCGTGAGTCCAAACAGATAAACTCCTATTCCGTTTCGATATATTTGTGTCGTTTAATTAATCCAATTAATTAAGCATATCAAATACAAAATAACATAATTAATTTTTCCAAGAAATAATTATATTTATGAATTAAATTAATCACCCAGTAATTTATTTAATTCATTAGGCCGTAAATCAATTTATCTAATAAATCGATTTAGACATCCAATGTCCCAATTAGATATCCAATATCTAATATTCATAATGAGAGAGTTAGCTTTATTTATTCCGTCGTCAATCCTATTGCGCGACTCGGA
The DNA here is from genome assembly GCA_033398695.1 of Orobanche coerulescens. Lineage (NCBI taxonomy): Eukaryota > Viridiplantae > Streptophyta > Magnoliopsida > Lamiales > Orobanchaceae > Orobanche > Orobanche coerulescens. The sequence goes on from CM065815.1 coordinate 38,491,390, forward strand.
GGTCCGTCTCGGCCAAGAATGGGAGGAACCAAAGAGTAGTAGCACCACCTAGCCGGCGGCCTACACTGCACTTAACTGAGAACGAATGATTGGGATCATTCAAGAACCATTCTGTCGTGAATACCAGTATACGTATAAACCCTTCTTTCAAATGTCCCGATCAAGTTATAAGGTCACGATCAGTCAAACCCTATATGTACTTGACGCTATGCATGCGTTAATGCAAATCAAGATCATCGAGCTCTCATGTATCTAATACAACTAGCTCCAATGCTTTGGCCAAAGACTTCTGATCTCATCTGCCAATAACCGCATAGGACATATAACCCGCTCACTAACGGGAGAAAGAATTCTATCTTGGTATTCAGTAGGACCTGCTACTTGCCCGTTAAGATGCACGTCGAGGTTGACCCCCGCCTTCCGGTTTACAGGGTCAAACTACTCTAATGAAAATCTTGACGTCACAAGCACATCCCTACTAAATCCTCAAGTCGAAGGTTCACGAATACCTATCACAACCTTTCGATTCCGTCATTGACTGTTGTTGTGCGGCATTTAAACACGCCTCGAGGGCGATCGTCATAGCAGTCGGGAAGTCTACCATGAGGGATATGCTAGGGGCAAACACCCTGAACTCGGCACCCACGGCGATCGCCCTTTGTTGATTGGCGATCGTCTTTTGTTGATTAGGCGATCGTCCTTTGTCGATTGGCGATCGTCTCGTGCCACGTATTAACCGAGATCCGTCGAAGTCACCAAAGCCCAAATCTCGGCCGACCCGCGTGCAGATCTCAAAAGGTGCCGACAGACAAGATCGGTGCCCACCGCCGCCACCTACTTCACCTACCAACAGGCCGCACTGCGAAAAGTACCGACAGACAAGACTTGTGCTCACACCGTCACCTACTTCACCTACCAACAAGATCCGAAAAGGTGGGTGACAGGCTCGGGCGCATGCGAGTTCCCGCCGACTGCATAACCAATCACAAGAATTACCGCGACTTTAAGGGAAAAGCCCCACGCGACGAGACGATCGGCCGTCTTATTATAATATAAATAACGACGATCGGCTGCGATCGCAGGAGGGCCCCCAGGAGCTTGATCTGCTATAAATAGAAGGTCCATAACACAGAATAAGGACCGCGAAATACACAGAAAACAAGAGAGAGAAAAGAGAAAGACATTCTCACACATAGAACATCCATAGCAAGAATTCACAGATCTCCATATCTGATTCTTCCGGCATTCTATACGCTCCACAGCTTAGAAAACTAGAATCCTTTACACTCTTTGTGATAGATTCTAACATTAATATTTGTACTCAACCGTATACTTATTAATAAAATCTCGCGAGAGCATTCAAGCCCGGGATTAACAACCCCGGCAAATCTTGTGTCATTTAATTTCTCACGGACGTGCTCCCGCACTTGTTGGTTACTCGATCATTCCAGCAACCTTATCTTCGGATAATATTTTGGGTAACAACAATTGGCGCTAGAAGGAGGGGGACTTACCTTCACTTTTATTCCGATCGTCTCGTAGAACATTCATTGTTCTCCGGACTCACACTCGAAGAAACACTCACTGTTCTTCAAAAGAAACAAACCTCCAGAAAAATGACGTCTGCTACAACTTCCAAGAGAGCCACCCTGAGATCCGCCGGAAATATCATTCCGACACGGCAGTAATCCCACCGCGACGGAAGGCGACCGCGCGACGCTAGATCTCACTCCCGCCCCGAGGGACGGCCCTAGTCTCTCACTCGATCGCCTGCATCAAGGAATGCATTGAGGAGGCCATAGCCGCCCTCGGGGAGCGACGGATTGCGTGCGACTCGCCCACCATCACTCCACAACCATCCGCCGAGCCGGCAAGCTTAAGCTCAAAGGGATATATGTTGAGAAATCAACGGAGAACCCAGAGCCGCACAAAGGCTCTCGTTAGGGTGACGACTCCGTCTTCACCCGCCTAGGAGTGATCCTCGTGGCGACACAGGCGGTGCCCGAGTCGGGAGGCATCGGAGTCCGAATCCGTCACCGTAAGTTTGGCATATCCGACTCCCGTAAGACAGCCGGCCGACAGCCCCCACTCGCCCTAGAAATGAGTCTCAGGCAGAGAGCTCGTCATCCACCATGGGGGCAGGGATCGGTACATGATCGCCTCGGCTCAAGGCCTGGCAGCCAATCGGCCGAGCTGTCAAAGCCACGGCGATGGCCGCAATGCACACTCGACGAAATGAAGGCGCTACTAGACATCGGGCAAAGCGCAAGGAGATCGATCTCGACCAAGTGAACCACTCGCGGTCCAGATCGAGCTCGCCGGTTCAACCAACAATCAATCCCCACGCACACCTCTATATGAGGGAAGATCGGACCCGAGACCCACTTGAGCAAATTCCGGATCTACATGACCGGATGCGGAGCATCGATGCGACGGCGTGTCGGATGTTCCCGCTAACTCGGGCGACCTCGCCCACAGTGGTACATCTCACCGCTCTCGCTCAATCAATTGCTTCGAGAAGTTGGCGAACGACTTTACGCCGTACTCGCCGCCAAAGTCGCCGCTCAAGGCCCCCACCGCATGATGAAAATCAAGCGCGGAAGGACGAGCGATGCAGATTACATCGACCGGGTGGACGAGATAGTCCTCACCGGTGAACCCATTAGCGACGAGCTCGCCTCTATTCATCTGGGGATTCTACGGCCACTCACCCATGTTCAGCATCTCACAAAGGATATCCCCCGACCTACTCGGTCTTCCGCGCGAGCGCCGATTTCCCGGCCAGCAGAGGATGCTCTCCTCCGTTTGGATGAGGAACCCACCGAGAGGGAAGGATGCCATCCCATGTTCGTAAAAGGCGGTCGCTAAGCCCGTAAAGGCGGCCGCAAAGCCGCTGGCGAATTCAAAGCGTTCGGTGATGTAGAGGTTCACCTCCTCCACAACCTCAACTTGTCTCCACCCCACATCTTCAACGCAATTAAGGGGCGGAGTGGCTTTCCAAACCGGCCAATAAGGGACCACGGTCATCCGGACCGTAGCAAGTTCTCGTGCCTATCACAAAAGTCCCGCCACAACACTCGGCCAATGCCGCGACCTCCTCGTGCAACTCGCGACTGCTCAAGAAGGCAAATTAGACAACCTGGTCACCAAGCCGTAACCTCGACCGAGAGGACCGAGGGCGCGAGCGCCGTCAGATCGAAAGGACGCCTCCCAATCCGGCCGCCAGATCGAACACGAGCGAGCATTCCGATGAATCGATTCCTCCGATCAACCCCGGCGGTCGGATTAATATGCTCCAAGCGGGAGGTGGGAGCCTCGGGGCCTTTCCCGGTTTCCACCGCGTCAAACAGAAGCGGAAGGCCGAATCGAGGGCATTCGCCGAGTCCATATTGTGGTGCCCTGAGCCGACCATTGCTAGAAACGCGCTCATCACCTTCTCCAATAAAGACAGGAGGGGGTACAATGCCCCAAGGAGGATGCATTGGTAATCTCCGCCGTATCCTCGGGAAGGCGGTCGACCGCGTCTTTGGTCGACAACGGAGCTTCGCAATATCATATTCAAAATGCTCTGGATCACTTCTAAACTCCGACCAAATTCATCAAGCCATTTGACACCGTGCTCCAAGGATTCGCGACAAAGACTGCCCAAGCCTATGGGAGGATCAAGCTCTCCGTCGAGCCGATATGCATTTACGATCCCAAGGTTAGGATCACTAGAACCTAAATTTTGTAATAATAGATAGACCCAAAGATCTATAATGGGTTCCTAGGTCGTCCATTCTTAGAAACCTTTGAGGCGGTCGCTTCGTCCTTCTTTATCAGTATCAAATTCCCACCGCCGATGGGACGGTCTGCATCGTAAATGGGGACCAACTAATGGCAAAAGATGTTTAAATTACTCCCGTGTCGCCATCGCTTACAATACTTCCGATATGTGTAACGTTGAACGATCGACGATCGACCCATGGAGATCGACGAACCAAACACATCGTGTCAACCCAATTCGAGGACGGCATCTCGGATCGCTTAACGGACGACATCGAGCCAAGGATCGGTTTCGAGCCTAGTCTCGACGCCGATCCAAGGATCGAGTCCTAAATCGCTCCAAGCAAGAAGCGACCGTCCCCATCAAGAGTTAGAGAGTATAGCCATAGATCCGGCTCGCCCAGAGCGGAAGTGCAGATCGCGCAAGCGCCGACTCGCACCGAAAGGAGATCTCGTCAATTTACTACGTAAGAACATCGGAGTCTTCGCCCGGTCGCATCAAGATATGGTCGGCATAAGTCCCGAGCACGCTTGCCATTATCTCAAGATCGACCCGGCGATGAAGCCTGCTCATCAAAAACGTAGGAAATTCGCCCCAAAAATACGCGGCGCCGACATAGAGGTCCAAAAGTTGCTCGACAACAAGTTAATCGGTAGCTACGGACGACCCACAATGGGTCGCTAACGCGTACTCGCCAAGAAGCCGACCGTTCCTGGAGGTTATGCATCGACTTCACCGACCTCAACGCGGCTTGTCCAAAGGATCACTTTCCGATGCCTCATATTGATCACTTGGTCGATAAGACGCAGTCGCGAAATGATGTCATTTATGGATGCCTTCGCCGAATATCATCAAATCCCAATGGCGGAGAAAGACATAAAACACACATCTTTCCACACGAAAAAGACATATACTTTTGGGTCCGATGCCGTTCGCTTGAAGAATGCGGGGCGACCTACCACCGGTCAACAGGATGTTCGCTAATCGACGGCAAGACCATGGAGGTCTACATCGACGATATCGTGGTCAAAAGCCTCAAGAAGGAAGATCACCTCAATGATCTCGCCGAGACATTCGCCATCCTCGAAAAGTTCAACATGAAGCGAACCCAAAGAAATGCAACTTGGGGTGGGCTCCGGAAATTCCCGGGCACATTGTCACCAGAGGGGGATCGAGGCGAATCCCACCAAGATACAAGCGATCCTCGACATGCAGAACCTCGGAACATCAAGGTGTACAACGCCTCACAGTTGTCCGCCGCCTCAACCGCTTTCATATCTCGGCTCGCGATAAAAGCAAGCCTTTCTTCGCGACCATCAAAAACAAAAAGTTCGCATGGACGAGGGAGAGTCAGATGGCGTTTGCCAAAATAAAGGAATATTTATCCAACCCCCAGATCCTGGCAAAGCCGATCCCCGGGGAGAAATTATTCCTTTACCTTGCGGCCTCGGAGGTCGCGCTGAGTGCGGTCTTGGTACGAGCGGAGGGACTAGTCCATCTGCCGATCTACTATGTCACCAAGCGCCCACGACGCCGAAACACGCTATACACCTTTGGAGAAGATCGCCTATGCTCTAGTCATGAGTGTCCGTAAGCTAAGAGCCTATTTTTCGACCATCAAGTGGAGGTTTTGACAACCCTCCCTCTAAGGCAAGTTCTACATCGACCGACACCAACGGGCGACTCCTCAAATGGTCACTAGAGATCGCCCAATACGGCATCACATACGCCTCGCACGGCGATCAAGGGCCAAGCCCTCGCGGACTTCGTCGTGGAGTTAACATTCCTCACAACCGACCCATGCCTGGCCGACTGCCCGAAGCCGCACGTTGACGCTCGGCGACCCACTTGCGATCGGGCGTGGATCGTTCTCATTAGCCCCGACGGACAAAGCTTCACAAATGCCGTGCGTTCGGGTTTCGAGCGACCAACAATGAAGCCGAATACGAGGCCCCGGTAGGCGGGCTCGACTGGCTCGCCCTAGACGCTCGTCGCCTCCATATCTTCATGGACTCCCTTCCGGTCGTGAACCAAGTCAAAGGAGAATATGAGGCACGTGGCGAATGATGATCAAATACCGTGAGCCGGTCGCCGAGATGTGCACGAAATTTGAAGAAGTACAAATCGAACAAGTCCCGAGAGAGCACAACTCTCGTGCCGATGCCCTATCCAAGCTAGCATCGCTTGATGGGGCACCGATTTCTCTAATATCCAAATTACAAAGTCGAAAGGCCAAGAATCGAAAGAAACCTGTGGCCACAGCTTGCCGTTGTCGAAGAAAGCCGGATGACTCGCTCATCACATACTTAAAGGACGGACGGCCCTCGACGACCGTATCAAAGCTCGCCAACTCCACTCCGAGCGACCGATACACCCATCGGACGATCGTCTTTACAAGCGAAGCTTTCACCTTCCTCCTCAAGTGTATTACACCGAGGAAGGATACTGCTTTAGCCGAGATCCACGACTAACTGTGGAAATCACGCCGTGGACGAGCTCGCCCATAAGACAACCAGCAAGGTTTTTTCTCGCCGTCACTTCGTAAGGATGCGATCGCTATGCCAGTCGTGTCATAGATGCCAAATAATGGGACCAAGTATTAAAATCTCCCCGAGCACCACCTCAATGTATGCCCATGGCCGTCGCCCAATGGGGCATCGACCTTATAGGTCCCCTACCAACGGCTCCAGAGGTCAGAAGTTCGCCATCGTCGGGGTCGACTATTTCACAAAATGGGCAGAGGCCGAACCGCTAAACAAGATCGCCAAGAGCAAGTGATCAAGTTCATCCGAGAAACATCATATGCCGGTTCGGTCTACCCTGTGCCATCATCTCCGACAATGGAAAGCATTCGACGGCTTAGAAGTCATGCACTCGTGATAAGTGGGGAATCAAAAGGTTGTTCTCGCTCCCTATCACCCTCGATTTAACGGGCGTGTAGAGGCGGGAACAAGATCCTCAAACACACAATTAAAGCACGACTCGAATCCGTGCTAGACGATGGGCGGCGAGCTCCCAGACGCTTTGTGGTCTTACCGAACAACGACCAAGAATTCAACGGCGAAACCCCTTTCGCCCTAGCCTTCGAATGCGGTGATTCCTGAGATCGCCGTCCCTACCATCGAACCGAGCAAGAGATGACGATCGACAATGATGTGGCCCGGCGGATCGACTCGACATGCTCAAGAACGCCGATCGACCTCGGAGATGAAGAACACTATCCACAAAAGGAGATCCGAAAAGTTCTTCAATTCAAAGGTCGTGGAAAGGCGGTTTCAAGTGGGCGATCTCGTCCTCAAAAAGATCCAAACCCACACAGTGTCTTTGGACCAAGTTGGGAAGGCCCTTCGTAATATCGAAATGGTGACTAAGGGAGCCTACGAGCCGGAACACCCCGACGCAGATCTCGGATCGGTATCCTCGAACGCTGTACATCCGAAGAAATACTATCAATGATAACTTTGCATTCATTTTCAACTACCAAATGTACAAGGAACTTAATGAAATATTTTTGTTCTCTATCCCATCTATTCTCGCGATCGCCCCACAATCATGTTACATACCGCCGAGGATCGTCGTTCAAGAATGACAATCCGAGGTAGAAAACAATACAAACATGGCAATCGAGGTCGATGGAACCAACATTCGCCATGCAAGGTTCCTTCGAGCTTAGATCGCCCGCCCTTCGTTTGGATACGAGGCCGGCGAGCCAAGGACCCTCCAAAATAAATCGGTGGACACGATCGCCGCCTCAAAGGTCCATCATCTAACATGGTGAACTGACAATGCGACGTGCCACAAACCCCGTCTCAACGTACACCGCCGAGGTCGGCCATCTCCATGGCTGGCCGAGGTGGAAGCAGAGCTAACAAACCGCGGGCGCGGAGTCGATTCATCCAACGCCGCTCGCGCAAGGACTCCTCTAGACCGAGACCGCACGCCCTTCGTTTAAATACGAGGCGAGGCGCACCTAACGGAGGACCTCATAATAAAGTGAGTCGCGGGATACACAACATCCTCGCACACAAAGACACGATAAGGGAGGTCGATCCATCGAACAACCCAACCGTACATAATTCTTCGTAACCAGTAAATCGAGATAGCCACGGACGACATAGTTTTTGTTTCCTTACTTACAATAAGTAAACAAAAACAAGGGGGCAGAGAGGGGTCGAGCTAATCCCTAACACGATCGAACAAAAGGAACCACACACGATCGGCCTCACTCAAACACATCCGCTCAATACGCGCAGACGATCAAGTCGCCCAACAAAAAAAAAAAAAAAAACTACAAGTAAGAATTCGATTCAAAACATATCGATACGCTCAACACTCGGACAATCGATCGGATGAACAAAACGTCGAAAGCAATCATACACATATTTGTAAAGTTGCACGCAAACATTCAAAGGCGATCGTATGAAAAGAAGAACACTTTATTCATGACGCAAGTTTAGTACATGACGGGCCCAAGGCGTTACAAAAGGAAAACGAAAAGTACATAGTGGCCGAGGAAAACAAAATGCCTCTCAAGGCTCACTTTCGATCTTCGCCTCGGCTTGCGGATCGGCTTCCGCCGGGATGAATGAGTTTACCTGTACCAACTCAAGTCGATCCCGAAGTCGGCCAAATCAAGGATCGGCAAGGAGAACTCCGGTGCAAATGATGCGCGAGGGCGTAGGACTTGAAGCTCTCCATCAAGGGACCGATCTCGATCCCTGCCTCTTTTGCGGCTCGGACGGCGTCAGCATATGCCAAGTAATAGGCAAACTCGCCGGCGAGCGCCACACTTTGGTAGGGATCGGTCTCGATCGCCTTCAGTTGGCCTTTCAACTCCGCGGCCGTCTTCTCAGCCTCCGCCAACTCGGCAACCTTGGCGGCATTCTCGCCCTGGGACTTCTCCAGCTCTTTCCTTGCCGCGTCCAGCTCACCGCTAAGCCGGTCAACCATCGCCTTCAGTCCGGTCGCCTCCTCCTGCGACGCCGCGAGCTTCTGGCGGGCTTCGCGCTCCTCGTCACGGGACCGATCGGCAGCCTCCTTGGAGCGGCTCAGCTCCTGCATCAATCTATCCACATCCTGCTGGCCCTTTGGCCGTCTCCTCGTACTCCTTCTCCATAGCCCGATCCCGCTGGCATCCTCGATATTTCTCTGCTCCGGCGGCCTCGAGGTCGCGATGGAGATGAGCAGGAGGGTCGCCTCAAAGTCCTTGCACTTGGACGGCCATCGCCGCCGTCTCAAGAGCCGTGGCAACGGCCGCCGCATGGCATCTCCAGATCGCCGACGAGCGATCGCATCGAGGTCGGTCGCCCAAGCCTTGGGCAAAGAGGTGGTTGCTCGCGAACGTAGGTGGATATCAAGAGGTTGTTGCGGAGCCTTGCTCGACAGAAAGTCCAGCACCATAGGAGAAACGTCCGGATCGGCCAGACGAACCCTGCAGCGCAAACCAAGGAAACCAAAAGAGTTAGCCTAAGACTTACTCAGAACGCGTAGCTCGGAGAGTTCAAAACATTCTCACCTGTTGACCAGCTCTGGGTCACGGCCAAAAAAGGGCTTTCCCCGAGGAGTCTCGGCGTCAGCGATCGCCGCCCTTTTCAAGTAGCCAGAAGGCGACCTGGAGCTGGACGCCGACGGTCTGGGACCAGCCCCCTCCGCCATCGGAACAGAAGAAACGGGGGGAGCGGAGATCGGCGGCTCCAGTATGGTTAAATCCGCCTCAGCCGACGGAAGGGACGCCTCCGGCCTCCGCCTCTTGCGGTTGCGCTGGAGCTGTTCCTCACCTTGAGTTTCCTGCGGCGACCGGCACCGCAACGGCTTCACCACAGGGGCGTGGCGAGACGACGTCGCGGCAACGCGACCCGTTTTCTTTCCCATATGAAGGCGACCGAGAAATCCGGGTTAGACATGGCGATCTCTTGAGGTAGCTCGGTGATCCGGGGAAAATAAGTCTCGCCAAAGAAGAAACTAAAACAAGTTAGACACTTACGTAAACGTGGCGACCTCTTGGAGACGATCGCCTCGCGTAAAAGAGTGGATAGAAAGTCATACCAGTGCCTTCAGTGGCGAGGGAAGCGAAACATGAGCTCCCAACCGGTGAGTTTCGTGATCGATCGATCGAACGCCTTTATAGGAAATCGGCAATGCACGAATCCGCTCCTGCACGATCGAGAAATCAAAGGGGAGATCGTCGGCCGACTAACAAGGGATCCCGCAAAAAGGGAAACAAAATTAGATCACCCAAGGAGTATCCAAACGAAGGGAGAAAGGAAACCCTTACTGGATTCCTCTCCCGAAAATTGGTAGGGATATCCAACTCCTCCTCCGGCGGTTCGCTCGATGCCGACCTCCGTGCACCACCAACCCAAAGACCACTTTTTCGTGTCGCCTCGGGTCTTGCTCGGCACCCAGAACCACCCTACCCCGCGACCTTGGATATGGTATCCGCCGATCGACCCTTTCTCGCACGGCCACCTTAAAAGATAAGTCATCTCTCCCGCAAGGCAAAGCGAAACAACTCGTGACCGCCAAATAACGTCGGGTCTTGATAACTGCAGCTAGGCGTTCGCGTCACCAAGAGGCGCCAAATTCCGGGCGATCACAGATACGAAACGGCGAACTAAGGGAAACCGCAGACCGGCACTGTGGTCATTTCGTTGATGGCGACCATACCCTCGGGAGGTCGGGTCGGCACGTTCGTTCTCGGCACGTGCAATGACACATCGTAGGGGATATGATATTTGGCCCTCCAAGTGGTCATGTCCTTCCGTGTCGCCGAACTCTAGATCGACCAAGAGTCCATTGAGACGGTTCAAGCAGCCTCAAACTCCGTCCGCTTCACATGTACATAGGGATAAGCGGAGTAAGCTTCAATCAAACTCCTGGACAGGCCCGCAATCCCTCCATAAGTCTAGCAAAAGCCCTATAAACCGGCCAGAGACGCTGTCCTTTTCCCAAGACAAACGTATCGATTCGTCTTCCTCCACCGGCGACGCATCTCGCTCCTCCGCCGCCGCAGAGCCCGCCACTACGGCCTCATTAAAAGCTCCTCAAGCTCTGGGTGTAATCCCCGCACGAATAGCCTCTGCGGCCGTTTCCACGGGGATTCCCACAGAATTTCTCCCGGTCCCGAAGCCGCGGCGTAAGTGCTTCCGACCTCGAAGGCCTTAGATCCTCCCGACATATTCTCAAAAAGTTAAGGGAGAGGGAAAATTGGGTTTCTTACCTAAAGAAAGGAAGACTACGGCGCAACAAGCTTCTAAATTTTTGCAGAGCTTCAAAGGAAGACAAGGACGCGTAAAAGATGAAAACGGAGTAGCCCTAGCCCCTTTTATAGATGGAGGCCGGGTCTCGGGCAAATAGGCGAAAGTCCGAGGGCCGGGATGCAACCGGCGCCAGACGCAATAAATGCGGCCCTCGAGTCTCGCGTGACGCGTCTTTTCGAGGGCACGCCAATCGACAAAGACTGACGAACCGTCGGACTCCTCAATAGAAACGCGACGCGTGTCCTCGCACGGTTTCGCGAGCCCACGTCTCTTTTCCCGCCGCTCCCAGCCGCAGTAAGGAGATCGTCCAAATTTGAAATCGATCGACTGGCCGTCTAAAACATTAGCGATCGCCAAAGTGCCACCTCACCCCGTGTTTTCAACATCGAGCCGAGCCGGGGCAATTGTTGTGCGGCATTTAAACACGCCTCGAGGGCGATCGTCATAGCAATGAAGTCTACCATGAGGGATATGCTAGGGGCAAACACCGAACTCGGCACTTCGGCGATCGCCCTTTGTTGATTAGCGATCGTCTTTTGTTGATTAGGCGATCGCCCTTGTCGATTGGCGATCGTCTCGTGCCACGTATTAACCGAGATCCGTCAAGTCACCAAAGCCCAAATCTCGGCCGACCCGCGTGCAGATCTCAAAAGGTGCCGACAGACAAGATCGGTGCCCACCGCCCGCCACCTACTTCACCTACCAACAGGGCCGCAGACTGCGAAAAGTCTTGACAGACAAGACTTGTGCTCACACTGTCACCTACTTCACCTACCAACAAGATCGCCGAAAAGGTGGGTGACAATGCTCGGGCGCATGCGAGTTCCCTGCCGACCGCATAACCAATCACAAGAATTACCGCGGACTTTAAGGGAAAAGCCCCACGCGACGAGACGATCGGCCGTCTTATTATAATATAAATAACGACGATCGGCTGCGATCGTAGGAGGGCCCCCAGGAGCTTGATCTGCTATAAATAGAAGGTCCATAACACAGAATAAGGACCGCGAAATACAAAGAAAACAAGAGAGAGAAAAGAGAAAGACATTCTCACACATAGAACATCCATAGCAAGAATTCACAGATCTCCATATCTGATTCTTCCGGCATTCTATACGCTCCACAGCTTAGAAAACTAGAATCCTTTACACTCTTTGTGATAGATTCTAACATTAATATTTGTACTCAACCGTATACTTATTAATAAAATCTCGCGAGAGCATTCAAGCCCGGGATTAACAACCCCGGCAAATCTTGTGTCATTTAATTTCTCACGGACGTGCTCCCGCACTTGTTGGTTACTCGATCATTCCAGCAACCTTATCTTCGGATAATATTTTGGGTAACAACAACTGTCCCGGAGTGAAATCCGTGTGACGAATCAAGGGTGAGTCGGTTCGAGTATACTAATCCAATTAGCATACCTATAACGTGTGCTCCCACTAACCATTACTGTTCGACAAGCACTCTCCATGTCAAAGAACACGTCATACAAGTCTTCACATAAACTTAACGCCCAGTCAAGTTTCATCGACTTGCGAACGATTAAGTATTTGAGCTATAACCTTTCTAGTGCCGACCCCCTTATCCAATAAGGAGTGGAACGTTTTGCTCTCAAATACACGGACTAGTTTCTATATGTTTATTTACGAGTTAGGAATGCCAGTAACTACCAGTAAATAAAGAAACATTCATTTGCCTTATATAAATGGTTTACATAATAACAAGTACAATGCCCTCACTCAACATCCTCTGAGTGGCATTCGAGGGCATACTCCTAACACAAACTCATTCACAAAACATGTACTCGCATCGCCTAGGACCGGGACGAAGCCACAAATCCCACTCCGTGATCCCGTCGGACCCCCCGAGCTGGCTAGCGAAATACTCAAGCACCACACGTCGCCTAGGACCGGGACAAAGCCACGAATCCCACTCCGTGATCCCGTCGGACCCCCCGAGCTGGCTAGCGAAATAATCTCAAGCACGAGTAACATATCACACCAAGGATATCCAAACAATTCACTCAGAGGCATCAAACACTTAGTAAAACAACATGTCAAACCACAATGCACCGAAATGAAACAATATACATCCACACGCAAACACCAAGTGCATCATCAACACCAAACATATCCATAAGATTCACATACTCGTTCACGAATCACACCAATCACAAAACACACACGGTTTTGAAAGAGGGCCTTTAACAAGGCTAACCAAATCTTTTGAAAACTCATTTCACACAAACAAACCAACACACCAAGACGATCACCAATCATCATATCCACAAAACAAGAAAAGTATGGACAAGGTACTTGCCTCGATGCCACGATCACGGAACCGCGAACGGACATGGCTCAACCGGGAAGCTTCGGAACGCCCGATGTTAACGAAAAGGAAGATAACAACGAACGGAAGGGTTCAACACGGTTTCTTCGCAAGAAACTCGACCCTAACATTATATAATCCATAAATCAACAATCATACGAGGAAGGAAAATCGTAGAACGCCTGAAAACCCCTCTAAGACATTTTACCGGACACCTTCAAGGCGTCGGTCAAGAACTCGACCCAAATAACGAATCGATACGATCCAACCATGGAATAACAAGGGAAATGATATAAAACATCTAAATAATCATCAATCCATCACAATCCTAAGTTAAATCGGATTAAAACGGATGAAAATAACCAAAACACCCAAATTCCCCAAAACTAGATTTCTAGGAAATCCGACCTGATTCGGTAGATCGGAGGATGTTATAGGATGGATGATTGATGATATGAACCTCCAAACTTCATGGATTTATTGTCCAACAACATCTCTCCATGATATACACACCCACAGCCGCGTACGGGAAGGAAAAAAAGGAGAAATGGCTGAAGAAAAACGCTGCCAGGCCTTAAGTAGGCCGATCGCCACGTTACGACGAATCGGCCATGGCTTACGACGTAATCGCCATGGCCGAACTCATCGTCGGAAAATGCCGAACGTTACGCACGTTACCGCCAGGGCCTTACGACGTAACCGCCTTACGTACGAATCGCCGATCACTACCGCACGTTACTCGCGGTATCGGCCTGGCCCGAGCATGCCCGGCCATGACTCGGCCGGGACCAACTCCGACGGCCCGAACGACCCCGAAACCCGAACCTGAGTACGAATCGAAGATACGGTTACGAAGTACTCGAAAATACGAATCCGAGCACTAAGAGAACACACGATTCCGACCACCCGAAGGCTCGAAATTCGACAACGGAAAGTAATTACTCCAAACTTTGGGAAATTACGAAAATGGCCCAAAACGCCCGAAAATCACGATACATGATCGAAACACCAAGCCAAAGCTCGCAACATAAATATTAACATTAAATGAACTTACGAGAAAGTCGAAACAACAGTTTTGGACGAGATTCGCAAGAATCGAACTCAAGTGCGGAAAAACCGCTAAAAAGCACGGAACTCAACAAAACGACACCGAAACGAACTCGGATGACATAAAGTGCAGAATTAATCATTCTCAGAATGACGAAAAGGTCATGAGCGAGTCGTCAAAATGGACTTCCGCCGAAAAAAAAAGAAATTACCGGAAATCGAAAATTACGGATATTACAGTTGATGCTCAATTTTGACCTGCTGACAACTCAAACATCTCGCCACAAACTGCGCGACCTCTTCCTTCATGTCATTCCACCAGAAATTCCTCCTTAGGTCCTTGTACATCTTACTCGAACCAGGATGAACGGAGTAAGGTGTAGCATGGGCCTCGCGCAGAATACTCTGTCTCATCTCGGAGTCGTTCGGCACACAAAGCCGACTCTGGAATCTCAAAAAACCATCCTCATGAATCACAAACCCAGGGGACTTTCCCCTAAGAACGTTCTCTCGGATTTGAGTGATCATCGGATCCTCTAACTGCTTCAGCTTAATCTCATCGATCAAGGACGACGAAACCTCTAAAGCACAAAGTTGCCCGATAGCCCCAGACAACAAAACCTCAACATCAAACTCAATCAAAGCCCGCCGAAGCTCAGGATGAGACGTAAGGACCTCAAGCGTTCGCAACGCAATCAGTTTCTGACTCAAGGCGTCGGCCACGACGTTCGCCTTGCCCGGATGATAAAGGATTTCGAGGTCATAATCCTTAATCAGCTCTAACCACCTCATCTGCCTCATATTCAACTCCCGCTGAGTAAATATATATTTCAGACTTTTATGATCGGTAAAAATCTGACATGCAGAGCCGAAAAGATAGTGACGCCAAATCTTGAGCGCAAAAACGACTGCCGCTAACTCCAAATCATGAGTAGGGTAGTTAAGCTCATACGGCCTCAACTGTATCGACGCAAAGGCAATGGTCTTTCCGTGCTGCATCAATACGCACCCAAGACCCTGGCCCGAAGCATCGCTATAAACGGCGAATCCCTCGTTGCCACATGGCAACGCCAAAACCGGGGCTGAAGTCAAATGCTTCTTTAGTTCTACAAAACTCGACTGTCTCTCGTCATTCCAGACGAACTTCTCGGATTTCTGGAGCAACTGTGTAAGTGGCCGAGCTAGTTTCGAGAAACCCTCAACGAACCTACGATAATAGCCAGCCAATCCCAAGAAACTACGGATCTCTTTCACATTCTTGGGCGGTGCCCAATCTAACACTGACTCAATCTTCTGCGGATCCACACGAACCCCCTCGGCTGAAATCACGTGACCTAAAAACATCACTTCTTTCAGCCAGAACTCACATTTCGAGAACTTTGCATAGAGTTGCTCGGTCCTCAAAATGTCTAACACTACCCGCAAATGATGGGCATGCTCTTCCTCGAATAGATAAGAATATCGTCAATGAAGACGACGACACACTTATCCAAATACTCGATAAAGACTTTGTTCATCAACTGCATGAACACCGCTGGCGCGTTAGTTAACCCGAAAGACATAACTACAAACTCATAATGTCCGTATCTCGTCCGAAAAGCCGTTTTTGGCACGTCGGACTCCCTCACCCGGAGCTGATAGTACCCCGATTTCAAATCAATCTTCGAGAATACCGCAGCTCCCTGCAACTGATCGAACAAGTCATCAATCCTCGGTAAAGGATACTTGTTCTTGATGGTCACTTTGTTTAGTTCGCGATAGTCGATACACAAACGTAGTGAACCATCCTTCTTTCGCACAAACAGGACCGGTGCACCCCAAGGCGAGGCGCTCGGTCGAACATACCCTGACTCAAGAAGCTCACTCAACTGCTTCTTCAACTCTGACATCTCTGAAGGTGCCATGCGATACGGCGCCTTCGAAATCGGAGCCGCGCCCGGCTCTAATTCTATAACAAACTCAACCTCACGATCCGGTGGCAATCCCGGCAACTCGTCAGGAAATACATCAGGAAACTCACTAACGACTGGAATCGACGAAAGCTCGACTCCACCACTCTCCGCCTTCAAGGCGTAGCACCAATAACCAGTACACCCCTTTCGCAGGAGTTTCACCGCCTTCAAGGCGTTAATAACAAACTTCTGGTTTCTCTTTCGCCCCGCGAAAGAGTGTTCCGTGCCGTCCTCGGCTAACATGGTAATGATCCTCGTGCGGTAATTCATGATTGCACCATGCCGCTCGAGCCAATCATCCCCGAGAATCAAATCCTCACCCTTGATACCCACGACAATAAGATTAGAGAGCCAAGCCCTCTCACAAATAATCACAGAACAGTTCCGGACTTCTCGATCACCGACAATTCTATCACCACTAGGAAGTTTAATGATGAAAGGCTCGCAAGGTGACAAGCAGTCGAGACTCAACCGGCGTACACACTCTAGAGAAATGAATGAATGCGTAGCACCCGAATCAAAAAGCACACGGACAGGATGGGAATGGATATGAACGGTACCTGTCGCCACAGTAGCTGCTGGATCATCGGTCCTCCTCATCTCGTAGATACGCGGTCAAGGCGAGCCGACACCGGAAGCTCCTCCTCTAGCGGGCTGACCCCGACCCTACCTCGGCCGGCACTCGGTGGAGGCGGCGAGCAAATGAGCCCTGGTTCACACTCGGCTCCATAGGTCTTTGGGTGAGAAGAACGGCGCCGCGAAACCGTCTCGAGTTTCGCAAAAGAAGCCTTGTGGCCCGACTGACCACAAGTATGACAAGTCAAAGGTGGACGAGGACAATCCCGGTTCACGTGGCCTGGCTTGCCACAGTTAAAGCATCTGGGGTCCCGGACGATGGTTCCGGCGGCACTCTGAAAGCTCCCAGAGAAACGAGCCGAACCGCCCGTAGAAATATTTGCAGCCTGAGATTTCTGCTGGCCTCCACTCTTGGGACCAGAAAAATTTCCGACCGACTTCTGATTCTTGCTCTCACGAGCCAAATCGCTAGCCGTCACCGACATATCATAAGCAAGAGCTCGACTTTGATAATCCTTCAAGGTAGTACAGACGAGCCCAGACATATAGTCCCGAATGGATAGTTTCATCCACCTGGAAAAATGGAAAAATTTGTCGCTCTCTTCGACAACTTGGGTCTTCACATAGCCCAACTCCTTGTTAAAATCGGCAATAGCTTGGGATACGGGAATATCCCGTGGTTGAGCATCATAGAAAGCATGCACTCGAGCCTGTCTGACCGACCACGGACAATATTCGGTCTCCATCAATTCTTGAAATTCGGCCCACGAAGCAACATGATCTTTGGGACCAACGGCCTCCCACCAATCCGTAGCATCTCCCGTGAGAAAGTATTGGGCAATAGGGACCTTACGGTCCTCGGGGCATTTGGTAGCAGTGAAGACTTTGGATATCTCCTTGATCCACCCTTCCCAGCCGATCGGGTCCGAAGCTCCCGAAAACTGAGGAGGATGCATCTTGATGACATCCTGAAGCCAGCGATCCGCTCCGCCCCGATTATCATGGGCCTGATCGGGGTTCTGGACCACCTGAGCTATATCCGCCATCTGGTTAACCATTTGCTGCATAACAGCCGCAATACCAAGATCGGCACGCTCCTGAGAAGAAGCATGACTGTGACGGTTGCCGCCGCATCGCGGCCTCAAGAATGCGACGTGGCCGCCCCACCGGCTGCCCCACGTCCTCGGCCGCGTCCACGACCACGACCACGACCACGACCACGGTTTCCTCCGGCATCCATACTGATGTTGAGAGATAACAGAAGTATATCGATGATGGGTAAGGGAGGAAAAGCAACTACGATTCAAAAGTGGAAATACAATGCAAGAAACAAAAGAGCCGAATAAGAAAACTTACGAGCACTGGAAGTACTGGGATGCTGGCAGCGGTGTGACAATGTGCAAAACAAAACACGACTAGACCCAAATAACCAACAAGCCTAGGTATCCATAAACCTAGATCTCCGATACCATTTTCTGTAACACCCCGAGATATTCAGAGTATATTACAGCGATGTGGACCCCCACATGGGACCCACCAGGCTACAAACAAGAAAACTTCACTCGACTAACCATCCCGGTTAGCGAGGACACACATTTAATTATAAGACATAAAAAGTTATGCCCGGAGCAACCGGCGAAATGATCATCAACCAACAATGTAACAATTTAAAAGTAGTACAACACGGAGTTTGAATTTGAAAAGCTTAAGTACTCGCGAGTACAGTCTATCAGTTTATAAATATAAGAAACAACCATATCGAATTAGACACATGAAATAAGACGACCCAAATGCACATGTCAACGACCCTGGCCGACATCCTCGTACTGTCCCGGTGCTCGCTCGTCCGGATAATCATAACCTGAAATCCATAACAAGAATTTCCCCAAACCGGGTCCCCAGAGGGGTTAGCAATTACGCTAGTACAAGTAATCAAGGCAAACCAATCGCTTACACATTTCATAGTACATGCACCAATATCAATTTCAAAAGCCAAAACCAGCCATGTCTTTTCCGGAAACAAACAGTCACAATAATTTGCCTAGGACCGGGACGAAGCCACGAATCCCACTCGAGGCCTCTAAGGACCCTCCCGAGCTGGCCACATTCATAAAACAAAACAAGCACCACACGTCACCTAGGACCGGGACGAAGCCACGAATCCCACTCGAGGCCTCTAAGGACCCTCCCGAGTCAAGAAGCGAATCAAACTCATGAATCTAGGACGAAGCCATAGATTCCCTCGAGGCCCCGTCGGACCCTCCCGAGGTGAGTAAAGCACACACAATATACATTACCATTTCACGTTAAGCATAAAGGTTTCCAAAAATACTTGCCTTGAATATTTGATGACGCAACGAACGGAAAGGATAATCACCGACGAACACTAGGAATCAACGGAACCGAACCTAACGATTCGAAGAACATAATCACAACCAACTCTAGACGAATACATAAATGGAATACACCCGGAAACCCGCCTACGATTCATGTATATTCGTACCAAAAATAACAACGAGGGCGGACCACAACCAAACCCTCTCGATTCCGTAAAAATCCACAAAATATCCATGAATCCGTAGGAAAGCTAAAGATACTAACAATATTAATCGTATTCATCATGAATCCACCAACAAAACGGAACGAATCGGAAGAAAATCCCAAAACCCCCAAATTATTCGAAAATAGGGTTCTAGAGATATTACCTTAGGAGATTCAAGTACTAAGATCCGTAGAACACGCGTTAGATTGATTATCCGGACCTCACAACCGAAGGAAAATGATGAAAATCAACCCCCAATTGATGAATGCTTGAGAAGTTCTCCCCCTTAGTTCTCTCTCTCTCTCTCTCTCTCTCTCTCTCTCTCTCGCGCGCGCGCAGGTGAAGAATGAAGGAAGATGGCCAATCTCGTCTAATAAGAACGAGATTATACAGTTGACCGCTTGGTGTGCCGCGGCACAGGCCAAAAATTTACTCCTGTGGTTCGGCGGTGTGCGCAGACGGCTGCGTGTGCCGCGGCACCAGTCTGATCGGGTTTTGGTCGCAGATGTCACACGAGTATGCCGTGGCACCGGACGGGTGTGCCGCGGCACTGACTTGGCACCGTGCCGCGCGGCACGATGGGTGTGCCGCGGCACACGATGCGATTCGCTCGACCAACAACTGGAGAAATGTGTGTGCCGCGGCGCACACACCTTGTGCTGCGGCCCACACCCCCTTTTGGGTCCTAAATGATGAAAAATGATCCGGGAAGGGAATAAAAGCAATAGGAATCAATATTTGGGAACCAATAACACGAAATGGATCCACGGCAACCCCGAAATGGCGGTTCCGCACAACAATAACGAGGATACAGTTCGACAGATGACAGGAAGGATACATTAAAAGATACACGAGGGTCACTACGACCGAGAAATACACCGAAAAATGAAGATATAAGGGAAAGAAAAACGCGGATATTACAGATGCTTTGATTTCTAATTTGCAAATATAAGATATATCTTAATTAAATGAGATAAAGGAGGGTTACACTATTGAGTACGGCGAAGAAGTTCTATAGAGTTAATCAAGTTATAATATAAAGGACATGAATACTTAAGCCATTTAATCTCCCCTATATACTAATGCAGGATACGCTGAGCCTAAGTGGCAGTTTCTCATGCTTCGGCTGCCACATGTCTTTTGTTGGTGTTTTGGGTACTTATGTGTCAGCTTCTCATGCTTCAGCTGACACATAATCAATTACTGGCCTAATCATCATTGCATTAATTAAATTATAATTATACCTAAAATAACTCCTACCTACCTTATTAAGTTTTACGAATTAAGGAATATGAATTATGAATAAATAAGAACTGATTATATTTATAAAAATATTTTATATTTTCATTAATTAAAAATATAAATTCCAAACAAAGAAAAATTTAATATAATAGTGTGCACTATATATTAAAAACGTAAACCTAAAATCTCGCGGAAATATTATATATTCCACTAATTAATTAGTTTATATTAGTTAGTCACATTAATTAGGTATATTAATAAAAAAGTATCAAGTGAAATGAAAGATGCTTGGGAGTATTGCAAAAAGAAGTGTTGAATACATATAATTAAAGAGGTACTTGAAGTCCTAATCAATTAAATAAATCGAAATAATCTTATTAAATTTTTTATTGAAAATGTAGAAGCAATGGTTTTAATTATTATTTATAAATAAATCAAAGAAACTATGGAATAAATCAATTAGTCTATTTTAGTTTTAAATCTTATTTAATTAATATAAAATAACAAAATAAATAAAAAAACTTATATTTAATAATTATATAATTACTGATTTTAAGAATTTTTAAAGAGATATTTCCAAATATATAAGAAATTAAATTTAATAATATACTAATTCCTAGATCTTTGTTCAAAGAGAATTTCAGAAAATAAAAATTGATCATTTTAAGTGATTTTTATTTTTTATTTGTTTTAAATTAATTTACTTTTAAAATCAAATATATATTTTTGAAAGTTTTGGATTTGCTTTTGTATTTTAAATTATATCCAAATAATTTATGTAATTTTTTTTTTCAAACATAAGGATTAAATTATCTCTTTTTTGGCCATATACAGAAACCGTTAAATACTTAACGATTTGGATCATTTTGGCAAAAAAAAGGACCAAAAAAAATGTGGAACTAGAATTTTATTTAACACAATCAGATATGAATTGAGGTTTTTTCTAGTACAAATTTCTGAAATTACTAAAAGTGCCCAACTATTTATGTGTTCTCTTGAATGTAAAATGTGCCAACTTTAATACTTCTATATATTAAGTTAAATGTTTAAAAATAATATCATATGAAAATGATATAAAATTTCAAGTGAACCAAATGTCACTTAGTTTTTTTGTATTACAAGTTTCACAAATTACTAAAATACTCTAATTATTTTTCTCTTCTTTTGAATGTAAAATTTCTTGAATTTAGTACTCTTAATTATGAAGTTCAATGCCTGAAAAGTACCCTATAACTTTTTTCCGGCTCATCTTATATTACAAATAAAATTGGATATTTTTTTACTTTTAAAAAATGGGGGAAATTTTAATTAGGCTATGATATGGATGTAGTTTTCTTAGTTAACCCCGCGATTAGTATATTTACAATAAGTCATACAAGTAATTCACTTATATATAGATTGCGATGATGCTTCTTTTTTGTTTTTTTGGCAAATTGGGAAGTACTTAATTTTAAGTTATAAGTAATAATCTCCTTACTTTGTAATTTCAAAATCTATTTTAAATTGAATATACATATAGTTTCACTTCAACCAAACGAGATTTTTTGTAATACAAGTTTCAGAAATTAATAAAAGTACTTCAGCTATTTTTCTATTTTTAATGTAAAATTGGTAGACTTTAGTACTCTTAAATATAAAGCTAAATGTTTGAAAAAATATCATATAAGCATAAATATCATTGAAGTACTTCAATCAAATCAGTTGAGTTTTTTATTTTGTAATTTTTTAAAATTTTAAGGTCATTTTTAATTAGGACAAAATTATGATGTATATTTTTTAACTTATCCGAGCTATTCTTATATTATAATTGTTAAATTTCTTAGTAATTTTAAGGCTAGGACTTGGACGTAGTTTTCTAAATTAACAGGTATATTTATAATAAGTCATACAGTAATTAATATATATATATATATATATATACTATTATGTTTTTTATTGCAATTTAAAAAGTGCTTAATTTTAAGCTATAAGTCAAAATCTCTTATGCATTTCCAAAAGCTTTTTTTATTTTAAATATTACTAGAATTATCCTTGCCATAATTATTTAGTATAATTGTACATATGAAGTTGTACCAAAGGACAATGCATATATTGGTTATTCAAGTATAAGCTCAACTTCACTTGAGCATCATTGCAAACTCATAATTATGAGATTAATTATTGGACAAACAATGTCATCTCATCATCTACAAGAAATTAAGGACTTATCCGAACGAATCCTCAAAATTGTAAATGGTGAGCTGGGTAAAAAAGTCAATAGAGAAACCTGGATTGATATTCTTGATATTTACTAATTCGGAATGCCGAAGATCATATTCCATCCATTGTTGAAAGCACTATCATTCACTTAAAAGTAACTTTCCATAAAGTAATTTTTTGAAGAAAGAGCAATCATGACGCCAACAAACGACGTTGTGGAGATAGTAAACGATTACGTGATGTCTATAATTTCAAAACACAAGCGGATATATCACGTTGTGAAGATAGTAAACGATTACGTAATGTCTATAATTTCAAAAGACAAGCGGATATATCGTAGTTTTGATAGTATATGCAAAATTTCTGCCGTCTAAAAGTCGAAATCAGGTATATCGAATGAATTTTTTTGGATAGTATCAAGTGTTCTCGAATTCCAAATCACATCTTAAAATCGTAAGTTAGAGTTTCAATTATGCTAATTCAAAATATGGATCAATCATCAGAATTATGCAATGTCACATCATTAATAATTATCCAAACCCGTAACCATATTATTGAACAAAAAAATTTGGGGAATAATTTTGAGAGTAAAGTATTTATTCCACAATTGATATTAAAACCCTTAGATATCAGATTACCATTTGAATTTCAAATACGTAAGTTTCCACTTATTATGAGCTTTGACATGACTATATTTAAGAGTCAATGTCAAAGGCTTTCTCATATCGGTATGTATCTTCCAAAATCCGTATCCGGTCATGGTTAGTTTTATGTAGCCATATCAAGAGTGAAGATCAAAAAAGACTAGAAATCTTTTCTTGCAATGAGAATGATTAAACAGAACAAATAGTATAGTTTATAAATAAGTATTTATAATGAACGATTTACATATTATATATTTACATAAAAGTTCTTTTTTGTGTTCCCGTGTAATTACACGGGTGTAATACTAGTTATAGCAACTAAAATAGATATTTGATACTTACAAAATGTCATATTAATAATTTTAAGATGTTCTCGATCTTGTATGTTCTTTAAAATGGGCAAATTGACGCTTTTACTCACACTCCTTTTGAACAGGCCCGGTCTTGGGGGTAGGCCATGAGTGCACCGGCCCAGGGTCCAGAGCAAAAAGGGGTCCATTTTCTCTTTTAATATCCTGCTATAGAAGTCCAGAACTATTTCCGCCCAGATTTTTTTCCCTTACCCCAAAACCCAGCCCGCCCAGAACAGCAACAAGAGCAAAAAAGATTAATGTTAGTAGGCCACTTGTCCAGAATACAGCAAACAACAATAATTTTTTTTTTTGAGAAAATAGCAGAACTGCCGCTAGGAGCCATCTGCGGCCGCCGCGAGGAACCATCTGCCGCCGCCTGCGGCCACGAGCCATCCTAGGACACCAAATTGGTGTTTTGTTATGGTTTATCATTTCTCTTTTCTAGCTTGTGTTGGAATATTTTATTCCATACATTCATTAATAGAGTTTTGATGATTAAAGTTGCTAAATAAAGCAAAATAACAAAGAGGCAAAGCAAAACAACGAAGGAGACGAAGACGCAAAAAGCTGGATATTACATGATTAACGTACGTAACATTGGATATATAACGTACGTAAGTGTTCAAGTGTAACGTACGTAAGAGAGAAGGCTTAACGTACGTAATGTGATGTTTCTGAATTCAAACATGGTGAACGTTGGAGATGATGTCATGACATAGGTCAATATGACTATATATAAAGTACGTAATAAGGGAGATGCTAACGTACGTAATGATCAAAACAAAAGCCACTGAACTGATTTGCATGGACTATAACGTACGTAACAAGTTGACATTAACGTACGTAACAAGTTGACATTAACGTACGTAATAATGGTAACGTACGTAATTGAGGAGTGATAGCGTACGTAATGAAGTGTCAGAAGGCTAACGGCTAGTTGAGGCTTTGGAGCCTATAAATACCACTTCTAATGGTATTCATCATACAACAACGCAAAGCAAACGATTCAGTGATCATATATTGTTATACACATTCTTGTTGTTGTAATTGTGCTTATATTGATAGTTTGAGTGTTTATACATTCAACACATACACGAGAGGTAAAAGAAAAGATACGATTGGATTCGGTGTTGTTAGGATCAAGGATCCGGCATTATTAGAATCGCAATCGATATCTAAGTGAGGTTCATCTAGTACCCATACAAAGCTAGATCGGTTGATTCATTGTCCGATAGAAAAGGAAAATGGTTTAACTTAGACCGACATAAAGACAAGTACTCACGGTAATATCTCGACCCATAGAAGAGAGATTGTATGGTTTAACTTGGACCGATATAAGACAAGTTTGTAACGGTTATCCCTCGACCGATAGAAGAGAGGTGTATAGGTTGATCTTCATCCTATTAAAAAAGATATCGAGAGAGGACGCAGGCACGTTTGGCCGAACCTCTATAAATCCCGTGTCGATTTATTTTCTGCACCGTCACTCCCATTTAAATCGCTTCCGCAACGCGAAAGAGTTTCAGAACTCTATCTCCAAATGGCGATGGTTCTACCAATAGTGCTCCAATAATTGGTATCGGAGCGGTACCTCCAATAAGCGGCTTAACATTCGAGGAGTCGATCCAAATGGCATTTCAAATTGCTCCAGTCGAAGGTCTTGCTCTTACCGACCACCATTCTTTGACGGATCAAATTTCATTACGTGGAAAAAAAGATGTCAATATTCATCCGAGCATATGATATCGAACTTTGGAAAGTGATATGTCTTGGTCCGAAAATTCCTCTTAAATCCGACAGTACGCTTAAATCTTTCGAAGAATATGATGATGCGGATTGGAAAAATGATCATTACAATTGTAAGGCAACACAACTCCTATACTGTGCCTTAAATCCGGAAGAACACAACCGAATATCTTCGTGTGACAGTGCCAAAGAGATTTGGAAAATGCTTGAAGTCACACATGAGGGAACGTCTCAAGTCAAAGAGATAAAGATCAACATGCTTCTTCACGATTATGAACTATTCCAAATGAAAGAAGATGAATCCATCACGATCATGCTTGACCGATTTTCGGTCATCACAAATGGATTGTCATGTTTTGGAAAACCACTTTCGAGTAGTGAAAAAGTTAAAAAGGATCCTACGATCACTACCTCGAGAATGGGACGGTACGGTGACGGCTATAGTGGAATCAAAAGATTTAAACAATCTTGATTTTAGTGCTCTCGTTGGTTCACTTATAACCTACGAGATTGTTCTAAAATCTCATAATGCCAAACCAAATCCGAAGGAAAGATCGATAGCCATGAAGGCTAAGATGTCAAGAAAGGAAGAAATCTCGGTTGATGAAAGCGACGAAGAATCGGCATATTATGCCAAGAATATTAATAAGTTTCAAACCTTATTAAACCGGAGAAAGAAAGACATCTCGGGCGAAACTAAGAAATTCGACAACAATTGTTGATTATGTGGTAAACCAGGCCACTTTGCAAAGAATTGCCGAGCAAAACCCAAGAAGAAGGTTTTAGTTGCAACATGGAGCGATGAAGACGAAGATGATAATTTTATCAATCAAAATAATCTCGCTCTTATGGCCCGAAGTTCATTCGACGATAGCGACGTCGAAATTCAGGTTAGTACATCGTCTCACGATGAATTATTTGAAGCATTTGAATTACTGCATACCGATTTTTTCAAAATACTTTATCCGAGATTAAATCCCTTAAATCTAAAAATAAATCATTGAAAATTGAACCAAAATTCTTGAAAAGGGAAACTTTGTCGAAACCGATCATTCAAAATGTGTTGAAAATAAAAATATTTTAAAGAATGATCTTTTAAAATTTCAAGATGAACTTAAAATTTTGACGAAGAAATTTTCATGCGGAAATGATAAATTTGAACAAATGCTTTGTGTTCAAAAATATACTTTGAATAAACAGGGGTTGGTGTTTAAACCTCATTCGAAAAATGAATTCTTAAATTTGAAAATACCCCATTGTGAAAAATATTTGAAAATTAGGCATCATATTTCTAATTGTAAAAGTCCAAGACGGACGGTTAAAATCAAAAAGATTTGGATTCCAAAAGGAACCGTTATTCCTAACATCGTCCATATTTCAAAACAAAAACCAACTCTCGATTGGATCCCTAAAAATTAATTTTTATCAAATTGGTATTTTACTCAGAAGGAGTAATTTTTTTAAACGGATATTTTTGTCAGGTGGAGTTATACCCGTTCCATGAATATTTTATACATCTATTGATATTTTTATTCGTTTATATTATTACACTTTTTGCTAATGACAAAAAGGGAGAGAAAAATGACGAATGAGATAAAAAGCGTCATGGAAAAATGACGAGAAAAATAAAATGCAAAAAGGGGGAGAAAAGAAAAAGACGAAGAAGTCGAAAAATATAGATCCCGTGAAAAACAAAAAGGGAGAGAAAAGTTGAAAAATCAAAAATGACAACGAAGAAGTCGAAAAAGACAGAAAAAGAAAAGTTGGGAGAACTAACAAAACGATCAAAGGCGGAAACTTTGATTCGTTTTGCAGGTATTTATCCATTCATGGGTGTTGTTTTGTAATCATCAAAAAGGGGGAGATTGTTGGAATATTTCATCCATACATTCATTAATAAAGTTTTGATGATTAAAGTTGCTAAATAAAGCAAAACAACAAAGAGGCGAAGCATAACAACAAAGGAGACGAAGAGGCAAAAAGTTGGATATTACATGATTAACGTACGTAACATTGAATATATAATGTACGTAAGTGTTCAAGTTTAACGTACGTAAGAGAGAAGGCTTAATGTACGTAATGTGATGTTTCTGAATTCAAACATGGTGAACATCGGCATAGGTCAGCATGCAACAGATAATTTGACTATATTTAACGTACGTAATAAGGGAGATGCTAACGTACATAATGATCAAGACATAAGCCACTGGACTGATTTGCATGGACTATAACGTACGTAACAAGTTGACATTAACGTACGTAATAATGGTAACATACGTAATTGAGGAGTGATAGCGTACATAATGAAGTGTCAGAAGGCTAACGGCTAGTTGAAGCTTTGGAGCCTATAAATACCACTTCTAATGGTATTCATCATACAACAACGCAAAGCAAACGATTCAGTGATCATATATTGTTATACACATTCTTGTTGTTGTAATTGTGCTTATATTGATAGTTTGAGTGTTTATACATTCAACACATACATGAGAGGTAAAAGAAAAGATACGATTGGATTCGAAGTTATTTGGATCAAGGATCCGGCATTATTAGAATCACAATCGATATCTAAGTGAGGTTCATCTAGTACCCATAGAAAGCTAGATCGGTAGATTCCTTGTCCGATAGAAAAGGAAAACGGTTTAACTTAGACTGACATAAAGACAAGTACTCACGGTAATATCTCGACCCATAGAAGAGAGATTGTACCGTTTAACTTGGACCGATTGAAGACAAGTTTGTAACGGTTATCCCTCGACCGACAAAAGAGAGGTGTAGAGGTTGATCTTCATCCTATTAAAAAAGATACCGAGAGAGGATGCAGGCACGTTTGGCCGAACCTCTATAAATCCTGTGTCGATTTATTTTCTGCACCGTCACTCCCATTTAAATCGCTTCCACAACGCGAAAGAGTTTTATAACTCTATCTCCAAACGGCGATTCCGACCAATAGTGCTCCAACCGCTAGTTTATCATCCGAGGGCGCCTGTTGTACTTAATTTCGAGATGTATACTAAAAAAATACAAATATGGTGCTGAAAACGAAAAAAAAAAAAGAAAACTACATTATTGTACTTATTACTAGTGTTTTTCTAAGAGGTCTTTGCGACACATGATTTTAATAAGGCTCATTGCACATTACCACTTTTTCTTCCAAAAATTTTTGGACGTATATTATGTTAAGGGAGGGCTTATTTGTCAGGGTTTGCCCAGGGCCAACAAAATATCAGGACCGGCCCTGCTTGTGAACAATGTCATTTGATTATCAGTTTTTCGGTAATTTAGCGTCCATCGAATAATCGCAAGTAGTAGTTTATTTTACATAATATTATATTTAGATACCAGTCCAAGTCATGATTTTTGTAATTATTTTAGTATTGTAGTGCTTTTGTAATATTTTTATAAAATGTATTAGATGATGTAATTTTTTTTATAACCTTTTCAGTAACATATTTTGGACATTTATCTATATATATATATATATATATATATAATAGCGTTACGGATCCAAAACACCACATTAATTCTCTCTTTTAGGTGGCATTCTATTATTTTTGAATCCTTATTTATCTAAAAGTCTTGGATCCCACATTGATTTAAATTGGTATTTAAACGATTGATAACCTAAATAAATAGAATTCATTGTCTTGAATCCATATCGATTAAACATAGAACTCCACCAATAGAGAACATAAATAAATGCTTAGAATTCGATGTGTATTTTTCAACCCCATAATTATTTCACACACAAGCTTAAGAATTTTAGTTTATTGTGTTTAATTTGGCCAATTATTAAGTTGGACAAATAAATAATTTAATTTTAGTAAAAATATAATTTGGTCAATTATTAAATATACATTAATTATGTTTATAAAATTTGAATCTCACATCTGTTTTATATAGTAGTTCTATTCAATTAAAAATTTTAGTTTGGTCAATATTCGTCATATCAATTACTTTGTTAGTCAAAATAATTACTTTATTTCTTATTGGAGAATCTAATTTGATCAACTATCAAACTTGTATTAATCGTATTTATCATAAATTTTGAATACCACGTCAATCTTATACTAGATGGGTTCGAGTGGGTGAATCTTTGCCTCATCTTTTTGGTTTTATTTTGTTCTGCCTTGATGCGGAACTCCGAATAGCTGAACCCAACTAATATGTATAACTAGCGAGTGTTTTACATTAATAAATTTAATTAACAAATAATGTTTTATTATCTATAAATATATATAATACTGCTATACGAGTTTTTAACTCGACTAAGTAGTAAAATTATCTTCAATCGATTTTAGGACGAGTACAAGTACATAAATTCTAAATGAGTTCGAGTGGCTGAATCTTATCCTCATCAATTCTGTTTATTGGTGTGTTCATTCTTGATCGATTCCAAGTAGATCAACCCTAACAAAGTACTAAATTATTTTTAATTTTTTACTTATAAATTACAATGTAAACTGATTACCCATCGAGTTTCGACGGGATATACACTAGTATTATATAAATAAAAAATAATGACATGGAGCACTTAGAAACTGGTAGGAGTTTTGTGCTCGAGTTAGTGTAGGCTTTTAAGTCGACAAAAATTATAGGAGTTTATTATAGGAGTTTCGTTAGATAGTAGATACTTTTAAATATTTTCTTAAATACGTGTAGTTTCGTGTATTTTAAGCAATATAGGATAAATTTTGAATTATTAGCTAGCAATAAATATAATTGTAGAACTTTTATTTACTTGTTTGATGTTCAAAATAAATACAGATTTATTACAAGATTAACTCAAATAAAGCATTTAGTCGTGATTTTTACTGAGTTATAAGAGAATTCTGCAGTTGACAAAACTTGTTTTTGATCAATATACACCAATAAAATACAATCCCTAGGGCTAGTGCTGAATATTTGCTACACGTATAATTATAAATTTAGTATAAGCATTTGAGTGATTTATATTTTTAAACACTTGATTACATATTTAGCCTGTTTTATTTGTATTACAAATTAAAATATCATAATTAACTCTGTCCTTCAACCTTCAGCGGTCTGACTTAGGGCTGTTAGCGGTCCGAGTGAACCCGAAACCCGGTCATGAACCGGACCGAAATACCCAGGACCGAAACTCACCCGAAAACTAACGAGTTCGGATTCGAGTTCTAAACATTGAACCGAGACCGATAAGACTCGGGCCGATAAAACCGAAAAGAAACCCGGTAATAAATTAAAAAAATATTTATATGTATTTTATAATTTATATATTTTATACATATATTATTAATACATTTTGCGTGTTTTAACACAAATAGCATGCTGGTCAAGTAGTTAAGACGGTGTACCTTTGAACAAAAGGTCTGGAGTTCGAATCATGTAACCCCCACTTATGTGATTTATTTTGCTGTTCTTCCTTCATTTTCCTAGTAAAGATCCATCTCACATAGGGCTGTTAGCGGTCCGAGTGAACCTGAAACCCGGTCATGAACCGGACCGAAATACCCGGGACCGAAACTCACCCGAAAACTAACGAGTTCGGATTCGAGTTCTAAACATTGAACCGGAACCCTTATCGGTCCGGACCGGATCTACCCGGTAACCTATCGGACCGGATCCGGATCTGGAGAAAACCGGTCCGAACCGGTCCGATAACAGCTCTAGTCTGACTGTTCAACAAAAGAACTCTTCGCTAGTAGAGATGTCCATACGAGTCCGCAACCGGGTCCCGGTTCAAGTCCGAGTTCGACCCGACGGGTCTACGGATCGGCCAATCAGGATCCGAATTTCACCCGTACATATGAAATGTACGGATCGGTGGGTTCATGGGTCATCCACGGGTCCGGGTCCGGCCCGTGGATTTTTTTTGAAAAGTATTTTTAAGAATTTATTTATTATCATTTTATACACGAAACAACTAATGAACAAAAGAAATAATCGAAAAAAATGAGCTTGTATTTAATTTTAAATTTCCACTTAAAATTAAAATGCCTAAGTATCCTAGTGAGGAATCAAAGCCCTAGTATAAGGATGGCAATGGGGCGGGTCGGGGCCGGGTATTGCCTACCCAGACCTGGATCCGTGGTTAAAAACTGGCCCCAGACCCGCTAAATTTTTTTCGGGTCCGCCCCTGACCCGCCCTGCTCGGTTCTGGGTACCCAGCGGGTACCCGATTAATTTATTTCACTTGAATTAATATTATATATATATATAATATTACTAATTTAAATTTATTACTAATTTAATATATATATATATAATATATTACTAATTTAATTATTAATATATATTTAATTTATTAAGTATTAATGATATATATATATATATATATATATATATATATATATATATATATATATATATCGGGGCGGGTTCGGGGTGGGTACCCCATACCCCGGAACCGAACCGGACTCGAACTTATTTTTCTCTACCCACCCCGGACCCGGACCCGAATTTTGTTACCCGAATTGGACCTATTCGGGTAAAAACCCGCGGGTACCCAAACTCGTGGTTCTTTTTGCCATTCCTACCCTAGTAGTTGTTTTACTTAAAAAAGAATAAAAATAAATGGGCTTGTATTTAATTTAAGTTTTCACTTAAAATTAAATTGCATACGTATCCTCGTGAGAAATCAAAGCCCTACGTAGTTCTTTTACTTACCTGACTTACCTTACTTACCTTTAGTCGAAGTCGATGTCGTCGTCGTCTTGATCGTCGGTTTGACTCATTTGACTAGACTCTCCTCCAGAGATGCCTTCTTGATAGACTTCTTGGTCCGCTAATAGGTCATCCAACTTATTATCTTGATCTCGTAACTTCTTTTGTAGCGTCTTCAAGCATCATTTGAGCCTCGAGATTTTTTAGCGTCATTCGGGATCTCCGCTCGTCCAACATATAGGCTCCTTCACTAAAAGCGTTCTCAACGGGGACTGTGGACGCGAGCACTACAAGAATCTCTTGTGCCATAATGGAAAGTATGGAAAATCCGGTTCCCCTTCTCTTCCACCAATCCAACAGATCAAGTGTACCTGCATTGTTATCATTGGCCAGAAAACTAGTTGCATAATATCGACTAAGGTCATTTCTTTGACCGATGTTACTACCCCTTATTTGTTGCTATATTATAGAGTTGTTGTTGAAATTGGTTAGTGAGAGTTCTCTCTAGTTCTATATTAAATGTATTGGTAGTCCTAGTTCTTGTTTTTGAGTTTGAATCCTATCTCCATATCCATCTTCTTGACTTTCATTTTCAAAATCAGGTGGAGGTTGGTTTTGAGGCTACCGAAGTTATGCCATATCGTTTCTTCGATTTGGCCCAAAGAGCTACTCGTTCTAACTTTGACATTTTAGATTTTTTGGGAGATATCAATACTCTTTCCCTTGTCAGAGCAAGACACAATGATAAAATAATAATAGAAAGAGATATATTAGATTATAGAAATAAGAGTTGAGAGATAGATAAATTAAATTGAGAATAGGTGTGAAAAATGAGAGAGGTTGTGGGATATTTATAGATATAATTTCTGATATCTTTTTTTTTTTTTTTAAATTTTCTTTAATTTTTTCTGTTGTACCCGCCGGGTCCCAGGTCCGACCCGTCGGGTCCGGGTCCGGGTCCAACGGTCACTTTCTTTTTAAAAAAAAAGAAAATTCTATTTTCAGGCGGGTTGACGGGTCGGACCCGGCGGGTCGCTAAATGTAGGACCCGGACTCCACCTGTGTATACCACGAGTTCGGGTTGCCAGGTCCGACAGGTTGTCTGGGTCCGGGTCCTACACAGGTCCGACGGGTCCAGCTCGACGAGTCGACCTGCTGGGTCCGGGTTTTCTGGACACCTTTATTCACTGTTAGGAATATGCCCTCGAATGTCACTCAGGGATGAGAGAGAAGGGGCATTGTACTTGTAATTATGGAATTATCAATTAAAGGCAATATGATTCATCCCTTTTTATTGTATTTCAAATGCAATCTTGATTTGGTAAACATTGAAGTGAAGTCCATGTAAATAAAGAGAACATTCCATTCTCTTTATCGGATAAGAGAAAATGCACTGGAAGTGTTTAAAGTTTATTTACGTAAATCGTTCGCAAGTCGATAAACTTAAATGGGCATTGTGTTTTTGAAGTAAGACTTGTATAAGTGATGCTAGGGTGCATGTCTTGATATCATAGTTATAAGTATATTGGTGGGACCAGTATACTCGAACATGACTCATACTTGATTCAGTCACACGGTATTCACTCTCGGAGAGTCGATGACTAATCGAAAGGTTGTGATAGTATACGTGGACCTTTGACTTGAGGGTTCAGTAGGAGATGTGTGTGTGACGTTTATTTTGTCATTAGAGTAGTTAGACTCATTTGCTTAATTGATGAGTCAACCTCGAAGTGCGGACTATACGGGCAGGTAGCAGTCTTTACTGTACACCAAGAAAGGATTCTATCTCCTGTTAGTGAGCAGATGAATGTCCTATACGGTTGATGGCAAATAAAATCATAAGTCTTTGGCCAAAACATTCTGATCTAGTCGTATTAGATACACTAGTAATCAGTCGGTCTTGATTTGCATTAACATATGTATAGTGTCTAGTCAAAAGTAAGATTTTACTTTATCGTGACCCAAAGACTTGACCGGGACATATGATGAAGGGTCTATACGTATATAGTATTCACGACATAATGGTTCTGGAATGATCCCTTCATTCGGTCTCAGTCGGGATTTACAGTGCGGACCGCTAGGCTGGCTAAGTGCTGCCCGCACTCATTGGTTCCTCCCAATACCGGCTGAGACGGACCTACAGAGTCGCGCATCAGGAGCGTTGTCGGATAAATGTGAATTTATTATCTCTCTACTAATATTAGATATTGGATATCTAATTATGATTTATTGGATAAATCAAATAGCGGTCTTATGAATTAAAATTAAGTTATTGGATAATTAATTTAATTCATTAATAATATTTCTTAGAGAAATATATTTGTATTTGATATAATTAATTAATTGGATTAATTAATTAAGTATAAATACATCAGAGATAAAACGGAGTGTATTTAATTGAGTCGTTTGACGAACGTCATGTACACGAGCCGAGTGACTCAGCCCGTTTCTTGGAAATTTCCAATAAGGCCGCCCCCCATGTGTCCTCTTGGTTGGTGTTGTCTCCTTGCATGTGGTGATGCCATGTTGGTGAGATATGTATTAATATTTTTATCACCTCAATCATGATATGAGTTATTAATATAACCATACATTTCTAACACCATTGAACCAACTAAAGAAAACACAACACACACTCCATCTTCCAAAAGCGTGGTTCGGCCGAGAGCTTTTGAAGAGAGGGAGAGATTTTTTTTTTTCTTGTTCAATTCATCATCTTAGAGATGAGAAAAAGATAAAAAAATAAAGAGAGAAATTCCAACAAGTTTCCCTAGCCGTGTTCTTGGAGAACGGAGTCTTGTAGAATTTTCTGGGTAACTTTCGACGCGTGGTGACGTAGAGACATCGTGCTTTCGGTGTTTGGGACGAGGGAATTTCGTGCTCGTGCTCGGGTTCGTGAACAACATCAACTTACGAAGATATTATCAAAGACTTCAAGGGTATGGGACTTTAATCCTTTTTGTCTTCGTATTTTTCATATTCGTATATACGTTACTTGATCGATCCTATTTGGGATTCTTTATTATTATTCCGCTGCGTATTTCGTTTTATTTTAAGAATCCCAACAGTGGTATCAGATAGAGGTCAATGATATCGTATATACGATTTGTGCATTTTGAATGCTTTTGGTTGATTTTTATGATTTAGAATCAGTATTGGTATAACCGTAGATATTTAAATTGTTCGTTGTAACATCACGTTTTGGAAACCAGTCGAAAAAACAAGCCCTATGGAGGTCGAACTCGGCAGCCCAGGGCTGCCCGAGTCACTGCCAGACGGTGCCTGGCAGGGTGGCCGGACAGGTTGCCTGCTACCCGGACAGTAGCAGGCAAGTGACTCGCTCCAGCGGGTCACCCTCGCCCAGCCCCCTTTTTCGGGCTCCGTTTGTGGGTTGGGCCCGTTCCGACTTGTCCGGGACTTCGTTTAGTCTCTGTATTACGTTGTAATATTTTCCCACATTTTAAATTGGATTTAATTTGATTAAAATGAATATTTGGAATATTATTTTTAAATGGGAAAGATATTAAACGGAAATACTATTTTTGGCCGAATTACTTCGAACGAATTGAAATGACGATTATTAGTATTAATCGGATTAATACCACTAAAATTGAATATATTAATTTTTATATTGATTGGATTAATACATTAATTGATTATTTAATTTTAATGCCATATATATTAATTGGATTAATATAGTAGAAATTGAATAGATTAATTTTATAGATTAATTGGATTAATATATATATTAAAATTAATTATTTAATTTCATTGCCGTTACATGTTGTGTAGAATCCTTATGTGATGGTGATATAGCTCGTGGACTTGGTTTTGATTTGTTCGATTCGATTGGATTGTAAAGGCCGTTTTGAGCCTATTTATTTTTACTAGAAAATTTGTATAATAGGATGCATTTTTCTATGATGTAACTATTTATTTGGCTATGAGAAAGACCGAAGACAACTGACCGAGAAGACGAAGAATCGAAGACTATTTTATTTTTCTTTATTGGGTCATTTACTTGGCCCAGTACTTAGGAAAAGTCCATGAGCTATATGTTGATAGTAACTAGGTTGCTATTTACTGTTTTTCATTTTGAATGATTGAAAAACTCAAATGCGCTTATAATTGAATAAATGTGCAAAGTGTAACATTAATCGCGAAATTCTCCCGACAACAAACAGACTAAGTTTGAAAAGGGTTCTGAGGTTTCCTACCCTCCATCAAACTCGTAGAAAATTGATATCCGAGCTGGTGGGCTATGCTTCCGAGTTATCGGGGCAGACATTTGGTAGAGGTTGAAAAATTATTGAGTGCATTAGATGCCTTCAGTTGGTGATAAATTTCACCTCTAGAAACCTGATAGGTTGTCGGGTGAGATTCAATAGTCAAAGTGATGGACGTTGATGGTCAATAACTTAGATAGTATGGATTACCAAGAAACCTGATATGTTGAGGGCATGAAGACTAGGGGTAAAAGAAGATCGAACCATCCATTGTACGGGTTGGTGTTGGACACCACTTTACAGAAATTAATGGGCAAGAAACCTGACAGGTTGCGTCTGTTAAAATTTGTAAAGAACATGATCACCACTAAGAAGTCGATCTTACCATGACTTCCAGGTTATAACATGGGAGTGTGTAATTCCGATAAAATTAGTGGGAGCCGAGATAAGAATTATACAAGCCCTTAAATTCTATAATCGGTCATAATAAAACCAGTCACTAATTCAATCTTGTCTATATCAATGCAGAGTAACATATCTATATCTCTCTAAAATGGCTAAGAACCCACTTGCAATATTACTTGAAAAGAATCTCCTAATGTAACACCCCCAAGTTATTCAGGGTATATTACAGCGCCGCGAGCCCCGCCGTGGGACCCACAAGGCTAATCATATGCGGAACTATAATTCTTGACCGAGAAGGTCCAAATACAATGAAATGAAGGACAATACATGTAATACCCGGTTGTAATTCAGTCATTATCATTCATTAATTTCATTCGGTGATTGTCACTCAGTGGATTTTCACTCATTTATAATCATTCATCAATCATGTTCATTCACCGTGTTCACCGTTCGGAAAAACTTCTTTGTGTATCATTATTGTTCATTGTTTCAACTTTCCTCATATGAGTTCGACTTTGTTAGATCACCATTAATTTTTGGTAACTCCAAAAATTCTGAATCTTTGCAATATTATAGAGCATCGAGTTAGCTTTCCAATGGTTCAAACGGTGAGTCAATCGGAGTCCGGACGAGAGAGTTATGGTCGTTTCAGCTCACCCACTCATTTTTCAGCTTTTGGCCGATCACTGCCGACCGAACTCGGTCGTGTCGTCCGACACGGCCCGTTCCGTACTCGTCCGGAAATGCCGGAGTCTCTGCCCACAGGACTCGACCGTGTCGTTTGGCACGGCCGAGTCGAACTCTTCCGGATAAGCCAGAACCGACTGCCGACACGCCCGACCGTGTTCCAGGACATGGTCGAGTCATGCCGAGTCGCTGTCGGACGGGTCACTATCGGAAGGCCCTCCGCGCCGCGACCGTGTCAAGCAGGACACGGTCGAGTCCCTGTTGGCCAGCTGTGCGACACGACCGTGCCGATCGGCACGGGCCGTGTCCGGCAGGGTAGTCAACCCTATAAATTCATTTTTTGAGCATTTCAGCTCATTTCTTTCCCTTTTCTTCACCTACAACCGAGAGAGAGAGCTTGAGGGAGGGTTTTTCCTTCACAAATCATTTGAGTGTTTGATTTTCTTCATCTCCTTTCGATCGTGAAGCCCGGATAATCAATCTAACGCGTGTTCTTCGGATCGAAGTGGTTGGATCTTCAAGAGGTAATTTCTTCAACACCTTGGACTTCGATTCTATGTTGAGATATGATGTTTTGGACGTTATAATCATGTTATATGAAGGGATATGTATATGATTATGAGTTTATATAAGGATTCATTGGATTATTGAGGGATTATTCAAGAACACTTTGAATATCGAGTTGAAATTGGGGGTTTTCGATTAATTGTCGTTATAATCACGATTTTGGATATTCATAATGGATTATTGATCGTATTGGAGATGTTTTGTTGGTTTGAAACACTTCTTGGGGGAATTGAGTGGCTTATTGAGATTTGATTGTAAACAACCGGAGTTTGGCCACAACATATTCGATATAATGCCCCAATGAACTTAGTTTAATCGTATCGACGTTTTGAATTCGTTATATTCGTGTTTGATTCGTATATTGAACGAGTTGTTGGATATTGTATAATTCAAGGTTGTTCGAGCGACCGATATCTCAATTAGGACGTTGTTCGTGGAAGGATAATTGTCACCGGTATTGTGTAAGTTAATTCTTACTCGGTTAAAAGGATATTCATCCCTTTTGTTGTTGTTCATTCATAATCATAACTCATTCATCATTATATTAACCGTATCAAAACTTGTTGTTGTCAATTAATCACTTCAGTCATAAGGAACGACGGTTCCAATCATTTCATTGAGCTGTCATTTATTTCACTACCATTCCACCTCGGTGAGTCATTATTCATTTTCGATGTCACTTTTGTTATATCGTGGCATTCCGGGTCACACTGGCGTGCCGGTTGGTATGTGTTGGATTTTCATGTCGGGCACGTTTAAGTCGTGTGTTGGTTGTTGGCCTCACATTGGACTGTGCACACGAGTCATATTGTCTCGTGAGACTGATTAGGTACAGGACCACACGTGTATTCGATCGTTGGTGGCTTGTGCACGTACACATTTCCATCCCGGGCGTAGTGCGGTACCACCCTTTTGTAATATCCGTAATTTTCTATTTTTTTAGCAGTTTCCATTTTTGGTGTATGTCCATTTTTATCGACTCGCTTGTAACCGTTTCGACATTTCGAATCTACTTTGTTCTTGGAGTTTTTCCGTTTGGACGAGTTTTGATGATGTTTTCACGTAATTTCATTTTATGTCATGTTTTGTCGTATGAACGTTCGATTCTCGTTAAACTCGTTCGTTTTCATTGTTTCTTAGCTTGTACAAGTTCGTATGGTTGAGTTGGTCATGTTGAGACTTTCGGTTTGTAAATCCGACGTCGTTTCGTGACTTTCGGTCACTTGGGTCATTTCCGTAATTTCCTATAAGTTTAGGGAATTTCATATTCATTGTCGTATTTCGGATTCCCGGGTAGTCGGATTGAAATTTTCTTGTGATGGTTAGACTCGTCATCGAATATTCTTCGTAGTCGTATTTTTGGTTTGATAGCAGGTCCGGGTTTTGGGGTCGTCCGGACTCGTTTGGACAGCAGCTGCCAATACTGCTGTCCAGTAGGGTGTTACGGCCGTAACACCCAGAAGTTACGGCCGTAAGTTGGCCATGTTACGGCCGTAAGTATCCCCTCGTTACAATGTACCCATTGCTTTAAAACAATGCGGAGGTCCAATACCTCATTTTCTATCCCTTCTCTCGTTTTTTCTTCACGGCGACTCCAGAGGCGATTCCTTGATTTTGATCGAAGAATCTTTCGTGTTCCATCACCGTAGAATCATAGTAGCATATCACCATCAGTGTAATCATCCTCCATCGTCCGAATCCGAGGTATCTTCTTCAGGAACCCTAACTTGTATAAATTGGGGGTTTTTCGGGGTTTTCGTGAT
The DNA here is from genome assembly GCA_033398695.1 of Orobanche coerulescens. NCBI lineage: Eukaryota > Viridiplantae > Streptophyta > Magnoliopsida > Lamiales > Orobanchaceae > Orobanche > Orobanche coerulescens. The sequence continues at coordinate 38,531,340 of CM065815.1, forward strand.
TGACTCCGAATTGTTCATGTATGTTGCGAAACTTATTATCAATTATTGTTATTGGGTGATTCCCAATTCGTTTTTCCTCGAATTAATCCATGTATTGTTGATACGGGGAGATTTTGCACAAACCCTCGCCCGTATCGATTGAACGTCGATTGTCGTGATTTGTAATCGGGGTTTTGGGAGTATTCCTTTCGATTATTGATGTCCGTTGGGACTGAGTTATGCTAATTCTTCGTTTAGGAACCGTCGTTTTCCATTCGGATCATCCGTAGTCATTTTTCACTTCCGATTCTTCGAAGATGTCTCAAAGGCAAGTACTTTACATTTGTTTACATGTTCTAGTATTTGAATTATGGCTACATGTGGTTGTCGTGGGAGAATATGTGTATGTTCACCTAGGGACGGTACGACGGGGCCTCTAGGGATACGTATTGCCGTGTGTGTGCGTATCACGAACTGTGGTTAACCACCCAGGGATGTCCGACGGGGCTCTGCGGGGTACGGTGGCCGTGAGTCACGTACCAAGGTTAAATTTGAATTGTTTTGATTGGAGAAAATGTGTTTTGTGCTTGTGCATTGTAAATATTCCGGAATATAAAATGTTTTCTAAAATGACTTTTTGGCGCATATATTCATCTGATTAGAATGTAGTTCAAATGGATTGTACTTGCACTAGCAGTTGTCGCTAACCCCTTAAATGGGGGAAATACTTTTGTATTTCAGGTATTGATCGTGGGGACAAACGAGCACTCGAGCCGTATGAGGATGATGGGCAAGCATGATACTGATCAGTAGTCATTTATTGGTGTTCATTTCAGTCCATTATTTTTGATGTCTTGTGTTGGGACTTTTGTGTTTTAAAATTGGTTTAAGTACTCGAGTACTTCTTTCACAAAATTGTTAATGTTGTGTTCCTGTTTTGGGAAGTGGATTGATGTTGGATTTTATTGTCGGATTGTAATCTTATTTGAATTGTCGTATTATTGATGATTGTTTGTCGCTGTCGAGTGTCTTGGTTGGTACGTTAGCCTGGTGGATTCCACAGTGTGGGGTCCACGGCGCTGTAATACACCCTGAATGTCTTGGGGGTGTTACACCTTTGAGCCGTACTGTTAGTTGATTCATATAGTATGTTTGATTGCGTATGTTTCGACAAGATATTTCATAACTTCAGATATAATCATGATTGTGTATTTTCAACCCTTGAGGATTGTTGTTCTTTGTAACTGACCCCGTTTGGGGATTTTGTTTTTCAGGTCTTGGCAAGGCAAAAGCACGGGGAGAACACGCTGACGTCGAGAAGTCCCAGTGATACTAGTAGGGGGCCCCGATCTTTCAGTTATTCATGTTATTGTCCTTTATTTTCCGCTGCAGATTTTCATTTGAATACTCCGTTTCATTCAGTGTTGTGTATTTTATCTTCATATAAAATACACTAGTATTCGGTATTGTCCTGGTGTGTTATAACTAAACTCCTCATCGGAGTAATTATTGTTGTAATGTAGTTCGGTACTACATTTATCCTGTGTAATTCATTCATTTTCATTTGCCTGGTGGGTCCCAGTTGGGGATCTACGGCACTGTAATATCCGCCTAGTTTGGGGTGTTACAATACAAAGGGTATTCAAACCATATCCATTGTATCCAAATACGTCACAACACTAAATCAATACCTCGACAACACAGGCCGGAACATCAAGAAAACTGAAAAACAATACTCGAGTATTCAATAATCATTCCAGTACAACAACACTGAATGGAGGAACGCAAAATATAATCGGAGATAAGACACAGTATCACGCTTGCCCATCATCTTCATGCCGACCCGATACCTGCCTGTACGCTCTTCTGGAACTTGAAATACATAAAAAGTATTTCCCCTATAAAGGGGTTAGCCGTCGAATAGCTAGTGCAAGTATATCGAATATGAAATACAATACTCATCGACAATAAAGTAAAAATAACCGTCAATTCATCATTTCAAGACTAGTATTCTGGAATAACTAAATCTCATAGCATCACATCAATACATACATGATCAACCGTGGAACCGCACCAGAGGCTACGGAACCCTCAGAGGACCCGTCGGTCCGTCCCAGAGTGGTTAACTTATATTATCTGTGGAATCGCACCAAGGGATACGAAACCCTCAGAGGACCTGTCGGCCCGTCCCAGAGTGGATATAAACAATCATGCCATTCATATATCTTACTTTCAAAGTCGAGAACGTACAATCATAAATATATACTTGCCTTTGAGACATCGAGAAATTGAACGGAAAAGAGTATGAGTTTGGTCGATCCAAGAACGCACTTCCAGTACCTAAACGATTCGCAAGGGATATGATAATCAATAATCCATACTCATAACTCATGAAGAAACTCCTGAAACCCGCCTATGACTCGCGAAACTATAAGGGTAAACAACTAGAGGTGGGAAAATCACCCAAACCCTCACAAGTCCGAACACGGCACAAACCAATCCATAAAATCGTAGGGGAAACATGTACACGGGGTAGATACTTCATAATCTCAAGGTTCTCAAGCTCCAAAACGGATAAATCGGACGAATCTAAGAAAAACCCCCCAATTCCCAAAATTAGGGTTCTACGGATTTTTACCTTGATTTGGAGGATAGAATGGATTAGAAGTTGTGAAATCTTTGTTCTCCAACCAAAGATGTTGATATCTGAAGAAGGATCGCCTCCAAACTCCCCGAATCGCCCAAATCCCCAGTTCCCGATCGGAAATGTGAAAAGATGAAAATAATGACGAGTGCAAGTCAACTGTCCAATATATACTGTGCCCAGTGTAGCGCACGCTACGCCCTAATATTAGCATGCTCTAGCGGGGTCACCAGGTAGTCCAGTGGCTTTTGCCAGCCTCGTTAGCGTGCGTTAGGTATACCGTTGCGTGCGCTAATCGCCTTCCTTTAGCGTGTGCTAGCCGATAGTTAGCGTGCGCTACCTGGGAGTTGGTGTCCAAAAATTGGAGTCCAAAACCTATTGTCCTCTGCCCTGCTCGAGTCTCAGCGTGCGCTGCTATGATAGCTTAGCTTGCGCTAGCCGAAGCCTAGCGTACATTACCTGATAGTCCAGATAACCTGACAATCTCACTGCCTCTGCCGACCCAACCCGTTAGCGTGCGCTACGGACGTGTTAGCGCGCGCTACTGACCACGAATAGCGTGCGCTAGCTAACTCCTAGCGTGCGCTAACTGCTAGTCCAGAGAGCAGAAATAGCTACTGCCTCTGCCCTGTCTGGTCTGTTAGCGCGTGCTAAGGCTCAAAGCTAGCGTGCGCCACTCAAGAAGAATTAGCGTGCGTTAGCCTAGGCCTACCGTGCGCTATCTCTCTGACCCAAAACACTTCCGAAAGGTCTAAACAACACGATCATGATCCAAACAAGGTACAAAACTCTATAACAACATCGACAACTTCACAAAGGGTTTACAGAGCGGCAATATAAGAAGAATGGCAAGGTCAAACAGTTAATAAAAAGTACGGGTATTACATTCTCCCCCTCTAAAAAGAAGTTTCGTCCGGAAACTTAAGAAATAAAATGTTCGGGGTACTCCGACCGCATCTTCTCTTCCGTCTCCAAGTCGCCTCCTCGACTCCATGTCTCGACCATTGTACCTTAACCAATGGAATGGTTTTATGCCGAAGTTGTTTCTCACAACGTTCAAGGATCTTCACTGGTCTCTTCGGAAAGGTAATATCCTCGGCTACGTCAATCTCACTATAGTCGATAACATGACTCGGATCCGGCACGTACTTTCTTAACTGAGACACATGAAAAACACTATGGACTTGACTCAAAGATGGAGGCAACACCAAGCGATAAGCTAAATCTCCAACCCTGTCCAAAATCTCGAAAGGTCCGAAATCACATGGCCGAGAAACATAACTTCTTCCAACCAGAACTCACATTTCGAGAATTTTGCATAGAGGTGCTCGGTTCTCAAAATATCTAGTACTAAACGCAAGTGTCGAGCATGTTCCTCCTTATCTCAAGAATAGATCAAAATGTCGTCAATAAAGACGACTACACACCTGTCGAGGTACTCGATGAATATCTTGTTCATTAACTGCATGAATACTGCCGGTGCATTAGTCAATCCAAAAGGCATAACTATAAATTCATAATGTCCGTATCTCGTTCGAAATGCAGTCTTCGGAACGTCGGACTCTCTCACCCTGAGTTGATAGTACCCTGATCTCAAATCAATTTTCTAGAAAACTGCAGCCCCTGCAACTGATCAAATAAATCGTCTATACGAGGCAAAGGATACTTGTTCTTGATGGCCACTTTGTTCAGCTCATGGTAGTCGATGCACAAACGTAGTGAACCATCCTTCTTTCTCACAAAAAGAACAGGCGCGCCCCAAGGTGAAGCGCTCGGTCTGATACACCCTCTCTCCAGAAGTTCTCCCAATTGATTCTTTAATTCTTGCATCTCGGAAGGTGCCATCCGATAAGGTGCCTTAGAAATCGGAGCCGCATCAGGCTCTAAATCCATAGAAAATTCTCTCTCTCGATCTGGCGGTAATCCCGGGAGGTCGTCCGGAAAAACATCGGGATACTCATTAACAACCGGAATTGAAGAGAAATTGACTTCGTTCCCTTCCGTCTTCAAAGCATAACACCAATAGCCCATGCAACCTTTATTCAAAAGTTTTACGGTCTTCATGGCGCTCATAAGCAACTTATATTGGCCCGTCTTACGTCCCAAAAATGAGTACTCAGATCCGTCTTCAGTCATCATGGTGATAACCTTAGTACGGTAATTCATAATCGCTTGGTGACTATCAAGCCAATCTTCGCCGAGGATCACAGCCTCGCCTTCCATATCAACTACAATCAAATTCGATAACCATTCTATACCGGCTATAATCAACGGAAAATCTCTAATCTCCCAGTTTCCCACAATTCTATCCCCACTAGGTAGTTTCACAATGAAGGAATCGCAAGCAGTCATACAAGTTATATTCAAACAGCGTACACACTCCAAGAAAATGAAAGAATGTGTAGCGCCCGTATCAAAAAGTACACGAACTGGATGAGATAAAATATGAATGGTACCTGAGGCCACCACCGCATCGGATTCGTCTATTCGACGCATCTCATAGATTCGTGGTTGTACCGAATCGACGCTAGAGTTTCCCCTCCAGCGTTCTGACCCTGTCGCCGGCCCCTGCCGTAACTCTGCTGAGACTGACCAAAAGATTGCCGCTGATTCACGCCTTGATCTAGTGGCGCTGGGGCAGAAGCCCGAGTGTCCAGAGTCTGATTTGGTTCAGAACAATAAGCCGCTCTATGTCCCACATATCTGCAAGTGTGACACTTCAAAGGTGGGAAATTGCATTCCAAATTAACGTGGCCTGGACGACCACAATTATAGCAAGTCACCGGGCGAGCTGAGGCGCCCGGAGCAGAACAAAAACTCCTCTTCCCTTTAGCAGAACGTGATGACTATCCGGCGGAATGGTTAGTCGTCTGAGGCCTATGGAAGTTGCCACTCTTAGAGCCAGAAAAATTTCCCGCGATCTTCTGCGTCTTCGGTTCTTCATTGGTATCGTTGTCGGGGCTTAGCATGTCATGGGCCAAAGCTCTGTCCTGATATTCCTTCAACGTGGTGAAAGCAAATCCGGCCATTTACCGCCGTAAGTCCATATTCATCCGCATATCAAAGGAACGTATCTTATCACGCTCGTTTCGCACATGATCCTTCACGTGGATCAATTGTTGGTTGTACTCCACGATTGCATGCGAAACGGGAATGTTATGCGGCTTAGCCTCAAAAAAGGCTCGAATTCGGCCTTCTTGTACTGGCCAAGGACAAAACTCGGCCTCCGAAAGCTCTTTAAACTCTTCCCACGTAGTAACACGGTCCTGCGGCTTGATGACTTTCCACCACGTAGCGGCCTCATTGGTGAGGAAATACTGAGCAATCAGTACATTCCTCGCTTCGGGACAATCAACCGCTTCGAAAATTTTCTCTAACTCCGCTAGCCAATCCTCCTAACCTAACGGGTCTGTGGCACCGCCAAACTGTGAAGGGTGCATACGGATTATATTTTGCAGTAAGGCATCCGTTGTTGGGTTCGGATTGTTCAACTGAATGGTTTGGGCTAAAATGGTCATCTGGTTAGCCAATTGTTGAAGTACGTTCGGAACTCCAACATCCGCATTGTTCCCCTGGCCAGTCGACTGGTCATGCTTACTTTCGGTGTCAGGATGCACCGAGTTAGATAGGCTGGGGTTGGTCGGTCCCACAACGGAACTGAGGGAAACGGACGTGCCACGTCCTCGTCCATGGCCACGACCGCGGCCTCGTCCCCTACCAGCTGACATACTGAAGAACACACAAGGCACGTAAGTACAATTCAATCGCACGTCATCGAAGTGACCAATTCTCAAAAATACCAAAATGGAAGCAAAACGATTAAGGAAACACCAGAAGAGTAAGAGGTCTTACAAGTACCGGTCGCACTATGATGATGGCAAAGTAGTGATACTGTACACAACGATGACTCAATCGACCCAAAAGACCGACAACCTAGGTATCCATAGACCTAAGCTCCGATACCATATTCTGTAACACCCCCAAGTTATTCAGGGTATATTACAGCGCCGTGAGCCCCGTCGTGGGACCCACAAGGCTAATCATAATCTTAACTATAATTATTGAGCGAGAAGGTCCAAATACAATGAAATGAAGGACAATACAAAGGGTATTCAAACCATATCCACTGTATCCAAATACGTCACAACACAAAATCAATACCTCGGCAACACAGGTCGAAACATCAAGGAAACTGAAAAACAATACTCGAGTATTCAATAACCATTCCAGTACAACAACACTGAATGGAGGAACACAAAATATAATCGGATATAAGACACAGTATCACGCTTGCCTATCATCTTCATGCCGACCAGATACCTGCCTGTCCGCTCTCCTGGAACCTGAAATACATAAAAAGTATTTTCCCCATAAAGGGGTTAGCTGTCGAATAGCTAGTGCAGGTATATTGAATATGAAATACAATACTCCTCGATAATAAAGTAAAAGTAACCGTCAATTCATCATTTCAAGACTAGTATTCCGAAATAACTAAATCTAATAGCATCACATCAATACATACATGATCAACCGTGTAACCGCACCAGAGGCTACGGAACCCTCAGAGGACCCGTCGGTCCGTCCCAGAGTGGTTAACTCATATTATTCGTGGAATCACACCAGAGGCTACGAAACTCTCAGAGGACCCGTAGGCCCGTCCCAGAGTGGATATAAACAATCATGCCATTCATATATCTTACTTTCGAAGTTGAGAACGTACAATCATAAATATATACTTGCCTTTGAGACATCGAGAAATTGAACGAAAAAGAGTATGAGTTCGGTCGGTCCAAGAACGCACTTCCGGTACCTAAACGATTCGCAAGGGATATGATAATCAATAATCCATACTCATAACTCACAAAGAAACTCCCGAAACCTGCCAACGACTCACGAAACTACAAGGGTAAACAACTAGAGGTGGGAAAATCACCCAAACTTTCACAAGTCCGAACACAGCACAAAATAATCCGTAAAATCGTAGGGGAAACATGTATACGGGGTAGATACTTCATAATCTCAAGGTTCTCAAGCTCCAAAACGGATAAAGCAGACGAATCTAAGAAAAACCCCAACATTCCCAAAATTAGGATTCTAAGGATTTTTACCTTGATTTGGAGGATAGAACGGATTAGATGTTGTGAAATATTTGTTCTCCAACCAAAGATGTTGATATCTGAAGAAGGATCGCCTCCAAACTCTCCGAATCGCCCAAATCCCGCAGCTCTCGATCGGAAATGTGAAAAGATGAAAATAATAGCGTGCGCTAGCGGGGTCACCGGGTTGTCCAGTGGCTTCTGCCAGCCTCGTTAGCGTGCGTTAGGTATACCGTTGCGTGCACTAATCGCCTTCCTTTAGCGCGCGCTAGCCGATAGTTAGTGTGCGCTACCTGGGAGTTGGTGTCCAGAAATTGGAGTTCAAAACCTACTGTCCTCTGCCCTGCTCGAGTCTCAGCGTGCGCTGCTGTGATAGCTTAGCTTGCGCTACGCAGCACTTATAGCGTGCGCTAGCCGAAACCTAGCATACGTTACCTGATAGTCCAGACTGTCTGACAACCTCACTGCCTCTGCCGACCCAGACCGTTAGCGTGCGCTACGGACGTGTTAGCGTGCACTACTGACCACGAATAGCGTGCGGTAACTGCTAGTCTAGAGAGAAGAATTAGCTACTGCCTCTGCCCTATCTGGTCCCTTAGCGCGCACTAAGGCTCAAAGCTAGCGTGCGCTATGTTGGAATATAAAACGCAGCGGAAGCGAGTTGGTGGAAATAATTTGATAAAGGTTTTATAAACTAACCAACGTATAAACCGGATCTATTTAGGCTAGTCAATTAATTAACTAAACAGATTAATAAATAATTAAATGATCATATCTACGCATGGGAGTTGGTAATTTATACTTTTGATGCGAAGTGGTAGAAATTCCCTTTTGGTCGATTTGTCTCCTCTTCGTGTTCCTCTCCGATCTTCTTGTATTTCTACCTCAAGATCTTTTAGAGTATATCCCGCCTACGTCCGGATGTCGTATGGGCAACAATCTACCAGACTACTTGGAGTGCTATATGGAGCGACCGAAAATTTCTTCTCAAGAAACTCACGATTTTGTTCTCTCTATTTTTCTCGAATATTTTCCGTATTTTAGAAAAATATTTGTGTTATCTAAATTATAGAATCCAAGACACAAGTCAAGATCCACAATTAAACACAAAAATAAAAAAATCGAATTCTTGTTCCAAGAAGGTGTAAAATCGGCCAAGACATGTACTCCTTTTATAGGTGTTTTGGGCTACTCTAGGGACCTTAAGGAGGATATGGTAAGGACTCTTAATAGATATCTTCTTTCCAATATTAGGACTCTTCCTAATATTAAGACTCTATTAATATCAACTTAGTCCAATAATAAGTTAATATTGCACTTCCTACGAAAATCCCAAATTACGAAATTGGGCTCCTTTTTAAATTAACTATTTCCCGTGTTTAAAATATTTCATGTCCATTAATTAATTTAATCGACTGACAGCTTTTAATTAATTAATATATTATACATGAGTATACCACTCGACCTTTATTATTATATCGGAAAATTAATTCCACCTGCAGAGTTTAATATAATAATCCTTTCGAGTGCCTCAAGGGACATGATCAACCTGAATGGTCGGGACACAATTTCTAGCTATAATATTAATTATCATATAAATAATAATATTGCCCAATATATCGAGCATATTGAGCCAATCATTGTGGCTCTCATCCATGATAAATCAAAGCAATAAATATTAAATATATATAATTAAATATTAATCACTAGAATTAAGAAATAATAATTATCCGAGATGTACGTTCTTCTTATAGTCAGTACAGAAGAATCTATCTCACCTCGATCCTGTTCAACGTATACCGAATACGCTAATATATGCTAATGGTCAAGACCAACCAATCTCAAGCATATACTGTAACACCCCCAGAATCAAACCGGGAATATTACACGCCGCAGACCCTCTCCGTGAGGATCTACCAGGCTAGAAATCGAAACCACACAATAAATTACATACCGACATGATAAAATACCAAATCCGTAGACCAACTTGGTCCTTCGTCACTAACATACAAGTCAAAAATACACATTGCTATCTCGACTCATACCCATGCAAGGGTAAAATACACTCACAAACAAAAAGTACGACAGCGGAAAAGACCATACCCGATCTCCGACTAACTGCATCCAAAACTGGCCTTTATGTGATTAATATCATTCGCCTTCCATAATCCTCCGCACCGATCCTGTGTTTTGCTCCCAAACCTGCATGTACCTGGATGCAAAACAGACATCCACCCCCCGAATACTCGGGGGTTAGCAAAACTCCACTGTTTTGCTAGTACAAGTATAAAGTGCAAATACGAGCCATACATAACACATTCCGAGAATACAACAAAAAACTTCCCGAGATATTTTGATAATTAAAAATAGTTCAAGTCTTGAAAGTAAAACGAAACAAGTAAGCACTTTGCAAACACTTCCAAATCTCGGGAGTTTTGAAAACATTTGTGATTGAAAAATTCTTAATTCTACCAAAGCCACTTAGGGTCACCGCCCCAAAGTTCATTTTCTAAAAATGCAAATCCGTTAACAAAACACGGGGTTCACAACCCAATTCATTCCAGTCACAAAACACAGGGTCCACGACCCAACCATCAACTTCAATTCACTTCCAAAGACATATTACACATAATACATTACTCTTATGCCATTCTAGCCAAACACCAAGACTCGATATATAATGTCTCCCGACCCCGAGCACCAAGCATTGTGATACTCCAGACATATCACAATTATTCATCAGTACACACATTCTGGCAATTCTCGCGACCCGGTCCAACCGCTAAGCCACCAGGTCCCCGTGTGACCCCGTCGAGTCAATCCCCGAGTGAGAGTACCCGAGAACAACCTTACAATTCTCATCAATTCACATTTCCAAAACCACAATCCTCAAGAGACAATCACAATATATATAGTCGAGGTATATTGCTAGAATGGCCAACTTATCCAACACATACTCATGACCCAAAGCTTATACAATTAACAACGAAGCACACCATCTAAACAACACCAAACGACACAACCAATATCACACAAGCTCACATATTCACACACATACGCATGACCCCACATGCAATCTTAACAAAATAATTGAACTTTAAACTTACCGACAACAAAATCACACATAATGGCATCATTTGAAAATAAGGTGATCCTATACTCGACACCAACACACATAGTCAATTAAGCATATGAATTCCCGAACACAAGAATTATCTTTTAAGAAAATCAGGATGGTAAATATACCGATTCTTTTGAAAAATGGTTGTAAACAATTCATTTAGCACATATCTTTGATTAACAACCATTATATCCACCAAAACACGTAATGCATGGGCAAGATACTTGCCTCGATAGTCGATACCGGACACTCCGACGAACATGGCTCAACCGGGAAACCTCGAACGCCCACAACTCTCCGGCGAAAATGACGGTAACACAACCGATCGGAAAACGGCGAACGGAAGGGTTCCGACTCGAGTTCTTCGCAAGGAACCTGACCCTTGATTCGCTGGATTGAAGGATGTTATGGAGTGATTAATCGATGATATGAGCTCCCAAACTTCGTGGATTCATAGTATAACAACATGTCTTCAAGTTCCCAAAGGATCCAGCCGCAGAAGAGAAAGAGAGAAATGGGAAAAATGACTGAAACTGGACTGCTCGGTCATATTTATACTGGTGCAGCCTAGCGTGCGCTAGGCTGCCGAGCTAGCGCGCGCTAACGGTCGGTCATGGTCGAGAATGTTCGGCCGAGGCCTGCCATCATGCGCTGGACACGTGCGATGTCGGCCCGGGCCGCAATCTAGAGACTTCCTGGCTCGGCCAGGTAGCGTGCGCAGCCTTCCGGCCGTAGCGTGCGCTACCTGCCGGCCGTAGCGTGCGCAGTGTCCGACATTAGCGTGCGCTACCTGCCGATCCTCCCGAGTCCAGAACCTCTCTGCCCCTACTGTCTCGGCCAACTAGCGCGCGCAGCTAGCCGGCCGTAGCGTGCGCTGCCTCCTGGCCGTAGCGTACGCTACCTTCCAGGCATAGCGTGCGCTACGCCGGTTCCTGCCGCACCCGCCCGGAAAGTGCCTACACCCGTCCGGCCAGTGCCTCCACTCGTCCGTCCAGTGCCCATAACCGTCCGGCCAGTACCCGACCACCATGATTCGATGACTCGATTTTTCGAAATTACGCGGAACGAACACGACAAAACATTCGGGGACAACATCATCGATCCGAAATGAAAACAACGGATAACCAATCATCACCTACGGTCATAAACGCCAAAATCAGTTGTCGAGAAAATAATACCGGCACTCGACAACCAGGAAATATCCGAAAAAATTTCAAAATAACCGGAATGAAAATCGTGGGTATTACATTCTACCCCCCTAAAAATAAGTTTCGTCCCGAAACTTAAAACAAAAGCAAGGTGACTCTCGACAACGCACCAGAGCTCCATGCGGTATAAAGCCACTACGATCCGGTTCAATACGCAAGAATGCTTATGAAAAGCAACGAGCATGAATCACTGCGGTTGATAAAACCGAGCAGTACAAAAATCAAATCACGATTCCAACGCTGAAAGGTATGAAATTCCAGTAATTCAAAGATTTGGAAGATCAAATACGAAGACAATTTCCCAACACTTATGGAAATCACAAAATGGCCCAGATGTTCAATAATCACGACTACGAGATCAAACAATAATGATTGTACAACGACGAACAAATAGCAATGATCGAACAACAACGATCAACTATGAAGTTCTCACCTTAAATCAAGACATCAATAAACTTGTAGGAATCACGAGGTGTTAATTTCGAACACGGTTCACAAGAAATCGATCCGAACTTGGAAAGATCACAACGATATACACATCAATTTGGAACAATATCAGAACTCGCTCGAATGACAAAGGTGAGAAATAATACAAGGTCAGAAGCATTAACGAACACAATCACCTCAATACGGTCGAACGAAATGGAAACGAGAAGAAAAAAAATGTGGGTATTACATCATATCACCTTTAAAAGAGGTTTCGTCCCCGAAACCTAAACAACGAAAACGAAGTGCTTGAATAGCAACCTTCCCGGCCATATCCTCTTGGTCCCGTATCTAATCTCCATAACCAACTGTACCGCGGTCACGGCCGCGTCCTCTGTCCCTCGGCATACTAAGCGATTCTCCCTCAATACGATTGCACCACTTCGCAAAAACAATATGCTAAAGTACCAACTTAGCATGACATATCACATTAGGTAACCAATAACAACTCGAAAAGAAAATCCACGAGGTATCCTTTTTAAAGGAAATCTTTTGAAAATCTTTGGATTTGTATGCTATTCAAAATAACTTTAAAAGTACTTTTGGTACCTCGGGTTGTTTCATCAAAACTTGTAAACAACATACTTTAACCGTCTCATTTGAAATCATTTGCCAAAATAATAATTCCTTGTAACCGGCATTATCAAAATCATCATGCCTCTACGTATCATCATCACCGTTAACAACCAACAAGTTAACCATGCAAGATCATCAAACCATTCTTACATACTCTAACATTTCCAAATCCGAGTTTGAACTTTACATCGAGTGAGATTTTTCATCTTTCACTATATAATTTTGAAAATAAAAATCATATTGGTTTTTGAAATAAAATATTTTTTGATGTGAAAGATTTTTGAAAATCATGTACTCGAATTCTTCGAAAATACAATAGTATGCTAAAAGTCATTTTCAAAAATTCTCCCAATACTACACAAAATTCAATGACGGTAACATTCTACAAAATGTTCAAGGTACTTTAAAACAACTCTTTCAATACCGTCGAGGTTTTATTGGAGAATCCTAGGTCGGCTCGCAAATTTCAAACAATTTTTAAAGTTCATACGAAACCGCCGATTTAATCGCAACGTCAAATTAGTTTCAAAATTTGATTTTTCGCAACTTGCACAAACTTATGAAAGTTTCAGGAAAACATTTTCGAATACACACACAACAGACATAATTTATCAACTCACCGAACAAAATCAATTATCACTTAGCGCGAATGAAAGGTCACAACACACGTTCACACAAAACGGTTGTCATAACTAGACAACGCACATAGAATACAGTTACGGGTGATCGACTGCAAAGGTTAGGCCTAACAGTTAAAAGAAATGCGGTTCTCTAGCCTCTGTCCCAGCTAACTAACGCGCGCTACAACAATTATTTAGCGTGCGCTATCCATGCTGCATTAGCGCGCACTAGCCTCGCACTCAGCGTGCGCTAGCTGCTCCATCTCAGCAACATGATCGCGAACATATATACGACATTACTAGAATCGATGGTCACAAATAAACAACAACACGTTCAAATCTCAAAGCCATCGATTTAACACTTCATGAGCAACCATCAAAAGACAATTGTCATCTAAAATCGAAATCTCGTATATTAATAAAGAGAACTGTCTTAACTCATACCGAACGACTTAGCATTCACATCACCGTTTTAAGCACAAAACCGGGCACTACTGCCTAAACAACGAGAACACCATCACGTACTTCTCGACTAACAACCATAAAACCGATAAGTTGAAAGCGAGAGTCACGTCTTGATTACATTTTGTAGACCTCACTTGAGTTTAAAAATTGTGTTTTGAAAACTTATAATATAAGATGAACATAAAATATCGGTAGTTTGAATTCTCAAAAAAAAATTCGACCTTGAGGTCATCATACGAAAATCAAACTTTTTCCTCCCTTTGGAGGATGTTTTAAAACAAAATTTACGTGTCTCCCCCAAAACATGTAAAGTTTTGAAATATCACATTGATGAATTTTTCTTTGCGTAACCACACCAAGGACATTATTCTTGTAAAAATGACTTATATCAAGATGTGTGTATATATACATATACATTGGCACCACTTTCATTCTAACATCATACGAGGATCAAACAACATAGGCCACATAATCACAAATCACCTTTAAACTCCACATCATAATGATAAGTGTCAGTTTTGTACACTTATCCTTGGTTTGTATCGATAAAATTCACCCATAATTGAGCTAGTCTACTCATTTTTTGCTTTTAATTAATTAGTTTTTTTATTTTATTTTTATCGGATGATGATCGGATTAAATAACTGATTTACTCAAGAAATAACATGTTTATTAAATATTCTCTTTGTTGAATTTTGATATATTCATGTTGTAGGGCTTTCTGAGACGAATTCGACAGTCTTTCCGGATTCAAAATCAGAGTAATATATCAAAAGTTATCATTCGAAGAAGATCTGGGGCAAAAACGCAAAGTCTGAGAAATTCTGGGCTGAAAACGTAACTATCAAAGCATCCAGTGAGCAAATTTACGAAGCCAAGTTACGGCCGTAACATTCAGGAGTTACGGCCGTAAGTCACCCTAGTTACGGCCGTAACTCCTGAATGTTACGGCCGTAACTTTTGACAGATTGTTATGATTTCTCTAATTTTTTATACTTTTTGTGTATTATTGAGGGGATGGCTGGCATTGATCCGATCTAATGTAATAATGCTGGAGTTTTGGAGCTATTAGATGACTTTAGGTGTATAAATAGACCCCTTAGATCCTTCATCATTCACCATTCATCTTATAATTTTCCATTTTTTGTAAACTTTTCTTTTTGTGTGAAGAACACACTTGTGTTCTTGAGTGATCTTTGTAAGTGTGGTATAGCATATGTTGTTCAGAGAGTTTATTGCTTCTATCTCCTTTATCTACTAAGGGAGTTAGGATCAATTCTTTCTCTTGATTCAACTAATAATGACCACAAAAGCTTGTAATATGTATAATAAACCCTTCATGGGCTAAGTAATCTTTAGTTGGGATTATAAATAAGGTTAGTCATGTTATTTATGTTTGTATAAAAGATCCATTGTGAATTACTTATTATTGTGTGTGATTTTCATTTTTTTAACAATCTTTATTTATTTGGCCAATAAATGACGATATTTATGGTCTTCATATGTTTCGAAAGAAAATATGTTTGATTAGATCAAATGATCTTCACTCTAAGTTGTTCTAGGGGATAGAAATATACCTCTAGTCCTTAGATGATTCTTTGAGTTATTTTCATAAATCCTAATGCTATGTATTGAAGCCAATCAACATAGAAATATAGTGGATTGATTCAATATGTAAGGGGCGTTTTATAGTTCGAAAGAGAAACCGTTTTTTTAAGGAAAATCGAATCTACACAACATAATAAGTAAATTCATCTTATGATCTCCTATACATCTTTTATAACTAATGACGAACTAAGTTTGTAATCCCAACTATTTCATTTTATCATTAATCAATCTATTATTATTGTTATCTTGTTATTTCCTTATAATATTAAAACTAATATTGCATTTTTTTGCAATTATTAAACCAAACTTTTTAATTGTGTGTTTCACTTATCTTAGTATCTATAAAAATAGACTAATGTGTATAATTCAAATTATAACAAAACTTCCTTGTGGGATCGATAAACCGGACTCAAAAAGTCCACTTTACTACTTGATACGATATCGTACACTTGCGATAGTTACACTAAAAACGTGTCAAGTTTTTGGCGCCGTTGCCGGGGAAGTATAAGTTATATTTGAAAAATTACATTATTAACTATTGTTATAAATACAACTTTCTCTTTGTTGTAGATTCTCTTGTCTATGCGAAGGACGTACAATCGCGATTTAGTTTCATTAGAT
This sequence comes from Orobanche coerulescens, assembly GCA_033398695.1. Classification (NCBI taxonomy): domain Eukaryota; kingdom Viridiplantae; phylum Streptophyta; class Magnoliopsida; order Lamiales; family Orobanchaceae; genus Orobanche; species Orobanche coerulescens. The sequence continues at coordinate 38,547,764 of CM065815.1, forward strand.
CCCGAGATCGAAGCCACATTCAGAAGAAGGCGAAGAGAACAAAAGAAAAACATTATTTCTTCACCATCAATGGCGGACGAACTAAATCCACGTCTTCCCCAAGGAAATGATAACGAAAGAATTCCTCCGGTGGGGGGAATACTTAATGTTCAAAACATTCAACAATATCCTATTGTGCCGGAAATAGATGAAGACAACACGCTCTTTGGGGAATTCATGAACCCCCCATCTTTGAGCGTTCAATCAAGTGTAATCTATCCACCATTTGGAGTGGACAATTTTCAAATTCGCCCAGATGTCATCAATCTCTTCTCCAACAACAACTCATTCTATGGAAGAACCGACAAAAATCCATATCTCCATATTAACCATTTTGTGGAGATATGTGGAAATTTCAAATATCCAAATGTAAATGATGAGGCAATCAAAATGAGACTTTTCGTGCACACTTTGAAGGACAGAGCAAGAGAGTGGCTAGATACTTTGCCACCACGAAGCATAACAAATTGGCCCGAATTTGTCCAAAAATTCACCACTAAATACTTTCTACCAAGAAAAGTGGCGAAACTCAAATACGAAATCTCTACATTTCGTCAACAAGATTCAGAATCATTCCACGAAGCATGGGAGAGATACAAAGATATGCTACGAAAATGTCCTAACCATGGTTTCAATTTGGGAGCACAAGTCAATTACTTCTATTCTGGAATTTTACCTTCATGCCGAGCCAATGTCGATTCATCATCAAATGGCTCACTGGGCAACAAAACTATGAAAGAGGCTTATAATCTTTTTGAGGTTATAAGTGAACAAAGTGCAAGATGGCTAGACAGAAATATCCAAAAAAAACCAAATGGTGTTTTTGAAGTGGATTCTTATTCACTTATGTTGGCAAAAATTGAAGCTCTATCAAAGAAAGTCGAGGAAATGTCTTTTTCAACTCCTCAATCTGTGAAGATGGTGCAAACTCCACAAGTTTCACCTTTTTCATGTGAAATTTGTGGAGCAACTCACAATAGCACTATCTGTCCCTTAGTACAACAGGAGCAGTCACCACCACCACCAGAACAAGTGGCGTATGCTCAGAATTTCCAAAGGCAAGCATACAATCCTTACGGGCCAACATACAATCCAGGGTACAAAAAATCATCCAAATTTTTCTTATGCAAACAACAACAATGTGTTGAATCCAACGCATCAAGAAAAAAAGCCCGAATGGGAAGAAGCAATCACGAAGCTAGCTGAACAACAACTGAAGTATCAACAACGCAATGATGCTTCAATTAAAAATCTGGAGACACAAGTTGGCCAAATGGCCAAAATACTTTCAGAAAGATCTCATGGCATGTTACCTAGCAATACCGAGGTAAATCCAAGGGAAAATGTCCAAGCTATCACAACAAGAAGTGGAGTGTAGTTGCCCGAAATTTCTATGGAAAATCATCTGGAAAAACAAAAAAATAAACAAAATCAAGAATCAGAAAAAGAATCTGATACAGGATCTTCATCTCAAAAAGGTCCAGTTGCTACAAAATCTTATGTTCCACCTATCCCATTTCCTCAACGGTTGAAGAATCACAAGCTCGATGCTCAA